>CM055119.1:350142269-352910769 GCA_029206835.1 Rana muscosa
TAGAACTGTCCCTGCACAAAATGACACTTCTAAAGGAAAAAAAAGCCATTTAAAACTGCTTGCGGCTTTAATGTAATGTCTGGTCCCGGTAATATGGATGAAATTCTTTAAGAAAAATGGCATAGCTACCCCATGACCCCCCCCCTACCCCAGCCCATTACCAGCCCCTTTGGGTCTTGTATGGATATTAAGGGGAACCCCGCACATAAAATAAAAAAGGCCCTATATACTCTGAACAGCCCTATACAGGCGGTGCATACAAGACAGGGACTGTAGGTTTGTTCTTATGTAGAGTCTGTTTGTAATTTTGAACAGGTACATTGTTGAAGTGTAGCTCCAGACCAAAAATCTATTTTTAAACTTTTTGGAAAACATAGGTAAGGGTTATCACCCCTGTAACATTTGTTTTGCTGTCTGTGCCCCTGTTCAGAACATTTCACCTCACTTTCCGTCCCAATGACAACTGTTTTTGAAATGTGGTGTTTTTCTTGAAACAAGGATTGCTGATAAAGCATCAGTACAGAGGAGACACCTTTCTCCCATATTTATTCTTACAGGAGAGAATTTTCCTTCCTAGTGGTAGATTTCCTCTCACTTCCTGTTGTCTTCTTGCGTTTGCAAGTAGGAGTCGTTTGTAAGTTGGATGTTTGAAAGTAGGGACCTGCCGTATATACTCTGCAGAAATAGGCCCCTTAGTTGTTGGTGTTGGCACAACACTGTAAGCACTCACAGTTACTCTTGGTTGGTGCTGGAACGCCCTGCTGTCAACTATTATATCAGGAATTTTAATTACATATAATTGTTGAACAGTGGTAGTAAAAATTGGGCCTTTGATGGTGGTGCTGGTGCCACAACACTGTAAGCCCTGACAGTTACTCTTGGTGGGTGCAGCAATGGGCCCTGCTGTGAATTATTAGATCAAGAATTGTAATTACATGCCCCTGTTGAACAGGGGCTGAAAAATTGGGCCTTAGGCACTGGTGGCACAACACTGCAACCCCTCACAGCAACTGTACTTGGAGCACAGCAATGAGCCCTGTTGCAAAGTATTGCTTCAAAAATTGTAATGACACGCCCCTGTTAAACAGGGGCTGAAAAATTGGGCCTTAGGCACTGGTGGCACAACACTGCAACTCCTCACAGATACTGTACTTGGAGCACACCAATGAGCCCTGTTGCAAAGTATTGCTTCAAAAATTGTAATGACACGCCCCTGTTAAACAGGGGCTGAAAAATTGGGCCTTAGGCACTGGTGGCACAACACTGCAACTCCTCACAGATACTGTACTTGGAGCACAGCAATGAGCCCTGTTGCAAAGTATTGCTTCAAAAATTGTAATTACACGCCCCTGTTAAACAGGGGCTGAAAAATTGGGCGTTAGGCACTGGTGGCACAACACTGCAACTCCTCACAGATACTGTACTTGGAGCACAGCAATGAGCCCTGTTGCAAAGTATTGCTTCAAAAATTGTAATTACACGCCCCTGTTAAACAGGGGCTGAAAAATTGGGCGTTAGGCACTGGTGGCGGCACCCATAAACAAAAATGATCTTACAAGCTATCATCATCAATCGTATCATTGAGGACTCGGAGGAGGAGGATAGCCAGTCAACATAACAGCACAGGCACTCAGCATCAGCATCAGTCTTGAAGGGATGTGACATGTTAAAATCAATTAGTCTGTTATATCAGCATCAGGTGTGTGGTAGCTGGTGGTGATCCAAGACTGGTTCATCTTGATGAAAGTCAGTCGATCAACCGAGTCGGTGGACAGGCGCACCCTGTGATCCGTGACAAATCCTCCAGCAGCACTGAATGTGCGTTCCGAAAGAACGCTGGATGCAGGACAGGCCAGTAGCTCAATTGCATACTGTGCAAGCTCTGGCCAGTGATCCATCCTCAAGACCCAGTAAGCCAGAGGATTTTCGGTGGGGAAGGTGTCCAAGTCTGACCTTGCCCCTAGATATTCCTGCACCATGTTTATCAGACGCTGGCGATGGTTGCTGGAACCGATCATACTTTGGGGCTGCGGACTAAAGAATTGTCTGAACGCATCGGTCAGACGGCCACCTTCCCCACCGCTCCTTCTTTGACTGGCCGAAGCCTCAGCAACTCGTTGTCCAGGACCAGGAGTTTGCAACCTCCCAGTCTCTGGGAACGCGTTGCACAGACCTTTCTGCAAGGCCTCCCGGAGTTGTCTCATCCTCTGCTCCCTCTGCGACGGTAACATAAGGTCCGCAACCTTACCCTTGTACCGTGGATCAAGGAGAGTGGCCAGCCAGTAATGGTCCCTCTCCTTGATCCGAAGAATACGAGGATCCTTCCGCAGACTTTGCAGGATCAGGGAGGCCATGCAGCGTAGGTTTGCTGAGGCATTCGCTCCGGAGTCCTCTGGGTCACTAAGGACGACATGATCCGCAGCCACCTCCTCCCAGCCACGTACAAGTCCACTGGTTTCTTGGGACTGTAAATCATCCCTAAAAGACTGCTGCTGATGATGCTGAGTGCCAGCCTCCACCTCCATGCTGACACAATCCTCCTCCTCCTCCTCCTCCTCCTCCTCCTCCTCTTCCTGTGCGATGGGTGGGACAGAAGGAACACTGTCTGGGTAAAGGGGGCCTTGAGAGGCAAGGAAGTCCTCCTCTTCCTGCCTCTGTTCTGCCTCAAGTGCCCTGTCCATTATTCCACGCAGCGTGTGCTCCAACAGGTGGACAAGAGGTACAGTGTCACTGATGCATGCACTGTCACTGCTCACCATCCTCGTGGCCTCCTCAAATGGTGCCAGGACAGTGCATGCATCCCTGATCATGCCCCACTGGCGTGGAGAAAAAAAACCAAGCTCCCCTGACCCTGTCCTGGTGCCGTAGTCGCACAGGTACTCATTGATGGCCCTCTGCTGCGTGTGCAGCCGCTGCAGCATGGCCAACGTTGAGTTCCACCTGGTGGGCATGTCACATATAAGGCGGTTCTTGGGCAGGTTCAACTCCTTTTGCAGCTCAGCCAGGCGAGCACTGGCATTATAAGATCTGCGGAAATGCACACAGACTTTCCTGGCCTGCCTCAGGACATCCTGTAAGCCCGGGTACCTGCCCAAGAAGCGCTGCACCACCAGGTTAAGGACGTGAGCCACACAGGGCACATGGGTCAGTTGTCCCTGTCGGAGGGCGGAGAGGAGGTTGGTGCCATTGTCGCAAACCACCATTCCTGGCTTAAGCTGGCGTGGCGTCAACCACCTCTCGGCCTGGCCCTGCAGAGCAGACAGGACCTCTGCCCCAGTGTGGCTTCTGTCCCCCAAACACACCAGCGCAAGCACGGCATGGCATCTTTTTGCCTGCGTACTTGCGTAGCCCCGTGAACGGCTACGGAGCACCGCTGGTTCATAGGACAAACCACAGGAAGAGGCCATGGAGGAAGAAGAAGAGGAGGGGGTGGAGGAGAGAGGTGTGTCACAACCAGTAGTAGCATTTTGGAGGCGTGGCGGTGGGACAACCTCCAACACTACTGCACCTTGTCCTGAATCCTTCCCAGCTGCCAAAAGAGTGACCCAATGGGCCGTGAAAGAAAGGTAACGTCCCTGTCCATGCCTGCTGGACCATGAGTCAGCGGTAATATGCACCTTACCGCTGACCGCCCTGTCCAGCGAGGCCAAGACATTGCCTTCCACATGCCGGTAGAGAGCCGGAATAGCCTTCCGTGAGAAAAAGTGGCGTTTGGGAACCTGCCACTGAGGAACTGCACATTGCACAAACTCACGGAAGGGGGCCGAGTCTACCAACTGAAAAGGCAGCAGTTGAAGCGCTAGCAATTTAGCCAAGCTAGCATTCAACCGCTGGGCATGTGGATGGCTGGGAGTGAACTTCTTTCGACGGTCCAGCAGCTGGGGCAGGGAAATTTGCCTGCTAGAATCGGACGTCGGTGTACTGCTAGCAGAGTGGGCGCAAGTACTTGGCTGTGACACACCTAATTCTACACCTTCATTCCTCTCAGTGCATGTTTCAGAGAGGACTGAAGTTATAGTGGGGTTGGAGATCCCAGCTGATGCGGTGCAAGGAGAGGTCCGCTTTGTTCTTTGGTGTGGGTCTTTGAGGTAGGCTTGCCAACGAGCTGCATGGCAGGTCAACATATGTCTGGTCAGGCATGTGGTACCCAAGCGGCTGATGTTTTGGCCACGCGATATACGCTTGAGACATATGTTGCAAACAGCAGCTGTGCGATCTGATGCACTAGCCTCAAAAAAGGCCCACACCAAAGAACTTTTTGAATGACGGGCAGAGGCAGCGCCCTGCACAGGCGGAGCTCTGCGGTGTGATTCCGTCGGTGTACTGCCCTTACGCTGGCCACCAAAGGGCATCCTGCCTCGTTGGAGATGTGCCTCCTCCTCATCCTCCTCCTCCTCCTCTCTCCTATTAGGCACCCACGTGGAGTCAGTGACCTCATCATCCCCTCCCTCCTCATCACTGGAGCCAATCTGGCAGTATGCTGCAGCTGCTGGAACATGACTGCCAGATTGGTGTCCTTCTTGAGCATCCCCTCTGTCTGCTCTCACGCTACTGCCTTCCTCTAGCTGGGTTTCATCATCAGACCCTTCGAAACGCTGGGCATCCTCCTGGAGCATGTACCCAACACTGTGCTGAAACAGTTCGGGGGACTCCTCAGGAGGAGGACATGGTGGGTCTAGGGAAGGAGTGACTGATGATTTGTCTGACATTGATACCAGGGAAGACGACGCTTTGGCAGCTGCTTTTCCAGTACCCTGAGCCTGGGTGAGAGAGGATGAGGAGGAGGAGGAGGGCTTGGTCATCCACTCTACCAAGTCTTCGGCATGATGTGGCTCAACATGTCCAGCTGCCGAAAAGAAGGACAAGCGTGTCCCATGGCCATGTGCTGATGACAATGCACCGCGTCCACGACCAGCACTGTTGCCCCCAGACACAGAGCCTGCTTGCCCTCTTTTATTGCCTCCTGACTGTCTGCCTCTCCTTGTTTGCCTTCCAGACATTCTAATAGATGGCCTGCAGGGAGATGGGAAAAAAGCAATAAGGGCTACCTTCAGGTGTCCTTCTCTGTCCCTTGAAACAAGGACTTGCAGAGTGAAATAAACTGACACTCTCCCTACCTACAGTTTTCTGTCCCTAGAATAAATGTTTTTTTTAATCACAATATAGCACAAGGACAATTCAGTCACTGTCCTTCCAGGTCCCTGGAAACAAGGACTTGCAGAGTGAAATAAACTGACACTCTCCCTACCTACAGTTTTCTGTCCCTAGAATAAATGTTTTTTTTAAGCACAATATAGCACAAGGACAATTCACTCACTGTCCTTACAGGTCCCTGGAAACAAGGACTTGCAGAGTGAAAGAAAAAAAACACTCTCCCTACCTACAGTTTTCTGTCCCTAGAAAAAATGTTTTTTTTAATCACAATATAACACAAGGACAATTCACTCACTGTCCTTCCAGGTCCCTGGAAACAAGGACTTGCAGAGTGAAATAAACTGACACTCTCCCTACCTACAGTTTTCTGTCCCTAGAATAAATGTTTTTTTTAAGCACAATATAGCACAAGGACAATTCACTCACTGTCCTTACAGGTCCCTGGAAACAAGGACTTGCAGAGTGAAAGAAAAAAAACACTCTCCCTACCTACAGTTTTCTGTCCCTAGAAAAAATGTTTTTTTTAATCACAATATAACACAAGGACAATTCACTCACTGTCCTTCCAGGTCCCTGGAAACAAGGACTTGCAGAGTGAAATAAACTGACACTCTCCCTACCTACAGTTTTCTGTCCCTAGAATAAATGTTTTTTTTAATCACAATATAGCACAAGGACAATTCAGTCACTGTCCTTCCAGGTCCCTGGAAACAAGGACTTGCAGAGTGAAATAAACTGACACTCTCCCTACCTACAGTTTTCTGTCCCTAGAATAAATGTTTTTTTTAATCACAATATAGCACAAGGACAATTCAGTCACTGTCCTTCCAGGTCCCTGGAAACAAGGACTTGCAGAGTGAAATAAACTGACACTCTCCCTACCTACAGTTTTCTGTCCCTAGAATAAATGTTTTTTTTAATCACAATATAGCACAAGGACAATTCACTCACTGTCCTTCCAGGTCCCTGGAAACAAGGACTTGCAGAGTGAAATAAACTGACACTCTCCCTACCTACAGTTTTCTGTCCCTAGAATAAATGTTTTTTTTAAGCACAATATAGCACAAGGACAATTCACTCACTGTCCTTACAGGTCCCTGGAAACAAGGACTTGCAGAGTGAAAGAAAAAAAACACTCTCCCTACCTACAGTTTTCTGTCCCTAGAAAAAATGTTTTTTTTAATCACAATATAACACAAGGACAATTCACTCACTGTCCTTCCAGGTCCCTGGAAACAAGGACTTGCAGAGTGAAATAAACTGACACTCTCCCTACCTACAGTTTTCTGTCCCTAGAATAAATGTTTTTTTTAATCACAATATAGCACAAGGACAATTCAGTCACTGTCCTTCCAGGTCCCTGGAAACAAGGACTTGCAGAGTGAAATAAACTGACACTCTCCCTACCTACAGTTTTCTGTCCCTAGAATAAATGTTTTTTTTTAATCACAATATAGCACAAGGACAATTCAGTCACTGTCCTTCCAGGTCCCTGGAAACAAGGACTTGCAGAGTGAAATAAACTGACACTCTCCCTACCTACAGTTTTCTGTCCCTAGAATAAATGTTTTTTTTAATCACAATATAGCACAAGGACAATTCACTCACTGTCCTTACAGGTCCCTGGAAACAAGGACTTGCAGAGTGAAATAAACTGACACTCTCCCTACCTACAGTTTTCTGTCCCTAGAATAAATGTTTTTTTTAAGCACAATATAGCACAAGGAGAATTCACTCACTGTCCTTCCAGGTCCCTGGAAACAAGGACTTGCAGAGTGAAAGAAAAAAAACACTCTCCCTACCTACAGTTTTCTGTCCCTAGAAAAAATGTTTTTTTTAATCACAATATAACACAAGGACAATTCACTCACTGTCCTTCCAGGTCCCTGGAAACAAGGACTTGCAGAGTGAAATAAACTGACACTCTCCCTACCTACAGTTTTCTGTCCCTAGAATAAATGTTTTTTTTAATCACAATATAGCACAAGGACAATTCAGTCACTGTCCTTCCAGGTCCCTGGAAACAAGGACTTGCAGAGTGAAATAAACTGACACTCTCCCTACCTACAGTTTTCTGTCCCTAGAATAAATGTTTTTTTTAATCACAATATAGCACAAGGACAATTCAGTCACTGTCCTTCCAGGTCCCTGGAAACAAGGACTTGCAGAGTGAAATAAACTGACACTCTCCCTACCTACAGTTTTCTGTCCCTAGAATAAATGTTTTTTTTAATCACAATATAGCACAAGGACAATTCACTCACTGTCCTTCCAGGTCCCTGGAAACAAGGACTTGCAGAGTGAAATAAACTGACACTCTCCCTACCTACAGTTTTCTGTCCCTAGAATAAATGTTTTTTTTAAGCACAATATAGCACAAGGACAATTCACTCACTGTCCTTACAGGTCCCTGGAAACAAGGACTTGCAGAGTGAAAGAAAAAAAACACTCTCCCTACCTACAGTTTTCTGTCCCTAGAAAAAATGTTTTTTTTAATCACAATATAACACAAGGACAATTCACTCACTGTCCTTCCAGGTCCCTGGAAACAAGGACTTGCAGAGTGAAATAAACTGACACTCTCCCTACCTACAGTTTTCTGTCCCTAGAATAAATGTTTTTTTTAATCACAATATAGCACAAGGACAATTCAGTCACTGTCCTTCCAGGTCCCTGGAAACAAGGACTTGCAGAGTGAAATAAACTGACACTCTCCCTACCTACAGTTTTCTGTCCCTAGAATAAATGTTTTTTTTTAATCACAATATAGCACAAGGACAATTCAGTCACTGTCCTTCCAGGTCCCTGGAAACAAGGACTTGCAGAGTGAAATAAACTGACACTCTCCCTACCTACAGTTTTCTGTCCCTAGAATAAATGTTTTTTTTAATCACAATATAGCACAAGGACAATTCACTCACTGTCCTTACAGGTCCCTGGAAACAAGGACTTGCAGAGTGAAATAAACTGACACTCTCCCTACCTACAGTTTTCTGTCCCTAGAATAAATGTTTTTTTTAAGCACAATATAGCACAAGGAGAATTCACTCACTGTCCTTCCAGGTCCCTGGAAACAAGGACTTGCAGAGTGAAAGAAAAAAAACACTCTCCCTACCTACAGTTTTCTGTCCCTAGAAAAAATGTTTTTTTTAATCACAATATAACACAAGGACAATTCACTCACTGTCCTTCCAGGTCCCTGGAAACAAGGACTTGCAGAGTGAAATAAACTGACACTCTCCCTACCTACAGTTTTCTGTCCCTAGAATAAATGTTTTTTTTAATCACAATATAGCACAAGGACAATTCAGTCACTGTCCTTCCAGGTCCCTGGAAACAAGGACTTGCAGAGTGAAATAAACTGACACTCTCCCTACCTACAGTTTTCTGTCCCTAGAATAAATGTTTTTTTTAATCACAATATAGCACAAGGACAATTCAGTCACTGTCCTTCCAGGTCCCTGGAAACAAGGACTTGCAGAGTGAAATAAACTGACACTCTCCCTACCTACAGTTTTCTGTCCCTAGAATAAATGTTTTTTTTAATCACAATATAGCACAAGGACAATTCACTCACTGTCCTTACAGGTCCCTGGAAACAAGGACTTGCAGAGTGAAATAAACTGACACTCTCCCTACCTACAGTTTTCTGTCCCTAGAATAAATGTTTTTTTTAAGCACAATATAGCACAAGGAGAATTCACTCACTGTCCTTCCAGGTCCCTGGAAACAAGGACTTGCAGAGTGAAAGAAAAAAAACACTCTCCCTACCTACAGTTTTCTGTCCCTAGAAAAAATGTTTTTTTTAATCACAATATAACACAAGGACAATTCACTCACTGTCCTTCCAGGTCCCTGGAAACAAGGACTTGCAGAGTGAAATAAACTGACACTCTCCCTACCTACAGTTTTCTGTCCCTGGAATAAATGTTTTTTTTAATCACAATATAGCACAAGGACAATTCAGTCACTGTCCTTCCAGGTCCCTGGAAACAAGGACTTGCAGAGTGAAATAAACTGACACTCTCCCTACCTACAGTTTTCTGTCCCTAGAATAAATGTTTTTTTTAATCACAATATAGCACAAGGACAATTCAGTCACTGTCCTTCCAGGTCCCTGGAAACAAGGACTTGCAGAGTGAAATAAACTGACACTCTCCCTACCTACAGTTTTCTGTCCCTAGAATAAATGTTTTTTTTAATCACAATATAGCACAAGGACAATTCACTCACTGTCCTTACAGGTCCCTGGAAACAAGGACTTGCAGAGTGAAATAAACTGACACTCTCCCTACCTACAGTTTTCTGTCCCTAGAATAAATGTTTTTTTTAAGCACAATATAGCACAAGGAGAATTCACTCACTGTCCTTCCAGGTCCCTGGAAACAAGGACTTGCAGAGTGAAAGAAAAAAAACACTCTCCCTACCTACAGTTTTCTGTCCCTAGAAAAAATGTTTTTTTTAATCACAATATAACACAAGGACAATTCACTCACTGTCCTTCCAGGTCCCTGGAAACAAGGACTTGCAGAGTGAAATAAACTGACACTCTCCCTACCTACAGTTTTCTGTCCCTAGAATAAATGTTTTTTTTAATCACAATATAGCACAAGGACAATTCAGTCACTGTCCTTCCAGGTCCCTGGAAACAAGGACTTGCAGAGTGAAATAAACTGACACTCTCCCTACCTACAGTTTTCTGTCCCTAGAATAAATGTTTTTTTTAATCACAATATAGCACAAGGACAATTCAGTCACTGTCCTTCCAGGTCCCTGGAAACAAGGACTTGCAGAGTGAAATAAACTGACACTCTCCCTACCTACAGTTTTCTGTCCCTAGAATAAATGTTTTTTTTAATCACAATATAGCACAAGGACAATTCAGTCACTGTCCTTCCAGGTCCCTGGAAACAAGGACTTGCAGAGTGAAATAAACTGACACTCTCCCTACCTACAGTTTTCTGTCCCTAGAATAAATGTTTTTTTTAAGCACAATATAGCACAAGGACAATTCACTCACTGTCCTTACAGGTCCCTGGAAACAAGGACTTGCAGAGTGAAAGAAACTGACACTCTCCCTACCTACAGTTTTCTGTCCCTAGAATAAATGTTTTTTTAAGCACAATATAGCACAAGGACAATTCACTCACTGTACTTCCAGGTCCCTGGAAACAAGGACTTGCAGAGTGAAAGAAACTGACACTGTCCCTACCTACAGTTTTCTGTCCCTAGAATAAATGTTTTTTTTAAGCACACTATAGCACAAGCACAAAACACACTGACACTCTCCCTACCTATCCTTCTCTTTCCCTAAACTAAAGGAATCCAGGTTAAGCAAGAAAGAAATAACAGTCACTGTCCCTGCCTATGCTGCTCTATCCCTGCTCCGGAACACACTACACTAGGCCGCCGTGCTGGCGGCCTTTTATAGTGTGGGGCGTGTACTAAACACCCTCAGCAATAATTGGCCACAGGCATCCTGCCTGTGGCCAATCATTGCTCTCCTCGCTGCCGGCGCTGTGATTGGCCAAGCATGCGGGGTCACAGTGCATGCTTGGCCAATCACAGCGCCTGGATGACACTGCGATGGCGTAGTGCATTGTGGGCCGTTCGCGTCACTCGAATTTGGCGCGAACGGCCCAAATCGTTCGATCTTCGTCGAACGATCGAACAGCCGATGTTCGAGTCGAACGTATGTTCGACTCGAACACGAAGCTCATCCCTACTAATAAATCATCTCACCAATCGATACAACATGAACAATACATTCCGCCTTGGCCAATCGACTCAGTTTATTTCAGATCGGATCTAAATTAAAGTGACTGTAAACCCTTCCATATACCCAGAGTAGTGACTGGCCTCAGATGATACACAGAGATGAAACAAATCCTCCTACATACGTTGTACCTGTTTATCTGCAGTCTTTTCTTCTCTACATCTGTTCAAAGTGCTGAATTTATAAAGCTTGTCTGAGCTGTCAGAAAAAGGGGGCGGAGAGCTGAAGTTACACTCTGCAGAGCTTAGTGAGGCGATCTCTGAGAGATGATTGGAGGGAGGAGACACACCCCTTCACACATCACACAGGAACAGAGCTGAAGCTGTCAATCAGATGGAGGTCCCTCCCCTGTCACCATTTTTCTCTTGGTGTCTGCTGCTTCCTTCCTCTGCTATCTCCATGAGTCAAAAACTTGTCAGAAGTGACTCATGGAGATAGCAGAGGAAGGAAGCAGCAGACTGAATTGACCCTTAGTGCTCTGGATTGAGACAAGTGCCCACCATAGAGGGAAATGCTTTGTTCTTTCATATCAGAGGTTTACAACCACTTTAACTCCTTCCTGTCCAAGCTATAACCGAATGACGGCTACAGTGCGGACCTACTTTGTCGGGACGCTGTCATATGTCGGCCTCCCCTTTGCATGCTCCCCGTGCACCCCCTTCAGGTTGCACGCAGCGCGCTCTGTGATCACCGAGTCAATGAGACTCGGGTGATCACAGATCGGAGTAAGGGGACGATCCCGGCCCCTTACAACGTGATCATCTGTCAGCCAATGACAGCTGATCACGTGATGTAAACAGAAGATCGGTAATCTGATTTTTTTTTTCACACGCTGACAGCGTGAGGAGAAAAAAAAGCCGATCACCGGCTTCTGTGTAAGGGACATCGGTCCCAAAGAGGAAGAGGCACATCATCTGTGCCCACCAGTGCCACCTGCCAGTGCCCACCAGTGCATATCAGTGCCTAAATCAGTGCCCAGCAATGCATATTAGTGTCACCAATCAGTGCCACCTATAAATGCCTACCATGCCACCTATCAATGCCCACCAGTGGTGCCAATCAGTGCCCATCAGTGCCTCATCATCAGTGCCACCCAGCAGTGCTGCCTTATTAGTGTCACCTACCAGTGCCCTTCAGTGCCCATCGCTGCCACCCATCAGTGCCACCTATCAGTGCCCTTCAGTGCCGCCCATCAGTGCCACCCATCAGTACCACCCATCAGTGCTACATCTCAGTGCTGTCTATTAATACCCACCAGTGCCGCCTCATCAGTGTTCACCAGTGCAGCCTCATTAGTGTTCATCAGTGCCGCCTATCAATGCCCACCAGTGGTACCAATGAGTGCCCATCAGTGCCTCATCATTAGTGCCACCTAGCAGTGCTGCCTTATTAGTGTCACCTACCAGTGCCCTTCAGTGCCCATCAATGCGACCCATCAGTGCCCATCTCTGCCACCTATCAGTGCCACCTATCAGTGCCCACCACTGCCACCTATCAATGCCCTTCAATGCCGCCCATCAGTGCCACCGCTCAGTACCACCCATTAGTGCTACCTCTTAGTACCACCTATCAGTACCCACCAGTGCCGCCTCATCAGTGTTCATCAATGAAGGAGAGAAATTACCTGTTTGCAAAAATTTTATAACAGAATAGAAAACTGTTTTGTTTGTTTTTTCAAAAAATAAAGATCCCAGCAGTGATTAATTACCACCAAAAGAAATCTCTATTTGTGGGGAAAAGAAAGATAAAAACGTCATTTGGGTAAAGTATTACATGACCCCGCAATTGTCATTCAAAGTGCGACAGCTGAGAATTGCTCTGGGCAGGAAGAGGGTTTAAGTGCCCGGTAAACAAATGGTTAAATCTAAATCGATCATAGGGGATGGTATGCCTATTATGTTGGCCATAAACTCTTCCATAAATGATCAATTTATTTTCCAATTGATCTCTCCCAATAGTAATAATCGATTTATAGTCGACCTCCCATCGAATCGATATGACACACACAGGGAAGTGGATTTAAATTGACAGTTGGAAGATATCATCATGCAATCACAGGATCTGATCGGTCAAAATACGACCAAGTTCATGAACAAAGCATCGCAGTGCTCTCAATCGATACAACACGATCGGTAAACTCCGACTAGGCCGATAAACTCAATTTGCTTAAATCCAATCTAAATTGAGTCGGAATCATTCATTTCTCTTCATTGAATCGTACATCAATCGGATAATATAATCAAAGCATATATGGCAACCATTAGATTCTTCGCCAATTTCAACGTTTTGATCAGATAGGACATCAATTGGATAATAAGCACTAACTGTGTATGGCCAAACTGTTTGCCAATTTGAACGTTTTTAAAAATCCGCACATTGATAGGATGAACCAATCAAAACACGTATTGTCATCATTAAATTGTTCACCAATTCTAGTGTTTGGATTGGATCCCACATTGATTGAATGATACACTTGAATCCCGTATAGTCAACTTTAGATTGCTCACCAATTTATTTGCTTCAATTGAATCGCTCATCAATCAGATAATAATACATGTGTGAATGACCCGCATTAGATTGTTTGCTAATTTGAACGTTTCGATCGATCTGCTTATAGATTGGATAATAAACACTAACTGTGTAAAGCCAACATTAGATTGTTAACCAATTCAATCATTTTCATCAAATCACACATCGATCAAATAGTACAATCAAAGGGCGCGTAGTCATCCTTAGGTTGTCTGCCGATTTGAACGTTTTGATCAGATTGCTTGGATTGATTGGATAAGAAACGAATTGTGTATGGCCACCGTTAGATTGTTTGCCAATTCGAACATTTATATTGGATAATAAACACTAGCCATGTATAGCCACCAACAGATTGTTCACCGAATCACACGTCGATCGAATAATACAAACAAAGCATATATGGCCACTATTAGGTTGTTTGCCAATTTGAACAATTTGGTCAGATTGTACATCGATTGAATAATAAAAACTCATGTATGGAAATCATTAGATTGTTTACAAATTCAAACGTTGTGATCTAATCACACATCGATCGAATAATTCAATTGAAGCCTGTATGGGCACCATTAGATTGTTCACCAATTCAATAATTTTGATTGAATCACACATCGATCGAATAATACAATCAAAGCCTGTATGGCCCCCATTAGGTTGTTGACCATTTCAATTGTTTTGATAGAAACTCACATCGATCGGAAAATAAACACTAATCACATACGACCAATATTACTTAGCCTAGGTTTCCTCTATTGCGACCTGAAAGTCGCCCAATTTTGCCGCAATTTTTTGCCGCGATTTTGATGCGACTTGAAGCAATGCCCGTGTAATCTCGAGGTCTATGGACCTCACGTCACATCAAAGTCGGACCAAAGTAGTGCAGGGGCTACTTTGAGGTCGCTGCGACTTGAAGTCACACAGATATGAACGGTATTCATTGGAAATCATGGGGTACGACTTGCCATGCAACTTTGCAGCCCCAAGTGGCAGGACAAGTCGCAGAAGTGGAAACCGAGCCTTATGGTCCCATTTTCCCCCAACCTGGCAGACAATGTAAGGCCCCTTTCACACTTGGGCAACTTGTCATGCGACTTGGGACTGCAAAGTCGCATGGCAAGTCGTACCCCATAATTTCCAATGAGTACCGTTCATATCTGTGCAACTTCAAGTCGCAGCAACATCAAAGTATTCCCTGCACTACTTTGGTCCGACTTTAAGGCGACTTGATACACAGGCATTGCTTCAAAGTGTGTCAAAGTCGCAGCAAAATCACATCTAGGTTGTGCGACTTTCAGGTTACACAAGTGTGAAAGGGGCCTTACGCGGCACACACAGTCTAAGGAAACGCTTTGCAAAAACTGAATGATCGCTGTCAGATTGTCAGGTCAGATCTGACACTGATAACAAAATAATGGCAAAATCGCATCGCGCTTGGGGTGCCATTAAGATCTTGTTTAGAAATGTAGAGGTGAAAAAAAATGCATGCTTGAGCCATATTTTGGTACCCACCAACAGCCCCCCCCCCAATAGCTGCAATAGGCAGCGGACGGGGGGTGTTTACATACTTCTCTTCACACCTGCGCCAAAGTTTCAGAGCCTCTATTCACACCTGAGCGTTCTGAATCACTGGTGGAATCGCTGAGATTTTGGGCGCAATTCCCAAATCACGGCAAATCGCAGGACGCTTGTGCGATGACATTACTTCTTAATGGCACCCCAATCGTGGCGCGATTTGGCAGTGATAACGCATCAAATCACGACACGCAATTCTGTCGGTTAAAATAAGCTCCTGCTCCTTTTTGAGCGACAACCGTCGCACTTTGAGATTTGCCGCAATTGCAGCGCAATTTATCATGCGACAATCGAGGCAAAATCGGTAATTGGTAATGGTAATTGGTAATGGCATCGCACAAGCGTCCCGCGATTTGCGGCGATTTCAAATCGCAGGCAGAATCGCAGCAATGCCGTCTGCGATTCGGATCGCTCAGGTGTGTTAATGGAGCCTAGATATGCCACCCAAATGTGCGTCACACATTGTGGAAACACGGGCAGAATCTACCCCCCCCCATTCCAAATCACAAGCCTTAGGATACTATTCACAGCTGCACTGCATGCTCTGTGTGTTCCAGTTTTAGTAAATCCTGTTATCTATTTACATTTTTTCAATCTATTTATTTATTTATTTTAGTTTATTTTTATATATATTTTTTTCATGTATTTTTTATTTGTTTTTATAGTTATTTATTTATATTTATATATATTTTTTTATTTTGTTTATTTATTTTTGGATTTTTAATCTATTTTTATATTCATTTATTTTTATGTTTTTTAATTTACTTTTATATTCATTTAATTTTATATATTTTTTTTTTATTTTTGTTTATTTTTACTTTTTTTTATTATTTTTTTTGTTTATTTTTAGATTTTTTATCTAGTTTTATATTAATGTATTTCTATTTTTTTTATATTTTTTTATTTCTTTTTATACAGAGTCATATCATCACCAACACCAACACCCCTGCCAATCCATCATCACTCCTTCACATAGCTGCAAGGGTTAATCACCCCAATTGTGGCATGATTTTGCAGCGATAAATCACGCTGCAATCGCGGCAAATTGCAACATGCTGTCGGGCGTTGCAATTTTCCGCAATTGCAGCGCAATTTATCGTGCGTCAATCATGGCAAAATCATGCCGCGATTGGGGTGCCATTAAGAAGTACTGGCATCGCACAAGCGTCCCATGATTTGCCGCAATTTCAAATCGTGGGCAGAATTGCGGCAATGCCGACCGGGATTTGGATCGTTCAGTTGTAAGCGTAGCTTAAAGGATAATCGCACCCAAATGTACGTCACACGTTGTGGAATCACAGGCAGAATTGGTGCAATTCGGCCTGCGATTCCAAATCACGACAAATGTAAATGGAGCCTTAGGATACTATTCACAACTGCACTGCATGTTCTGTGTGCTCCAGTTTTAGTAAATCCCATCCATTCTCTATTTTCATTTATTTATTTTTTTGCTATTTTTTTTTTATAGTTTTTATTTATTTTTATTTTTTATTTTTTTATAGTTATTTATGTATTTATTTTTATTTAGATTTCGTTTTTTTTTTTTGGTTTATCTATTTTTAGATTTTTAATCTATTTTCAGATTTTTTTTAATATTTTTTTATTTACTTTTATATTCATTTATTTTTATATATTTTTTAAATTTTGTTTATTTTTCCTTTTTTTTTTTAATACTTTTTAATTTTGTTTATATTTATATTTTTTATCTAGTTTTATATGAATGTATTTCTATGTTTTTTTTTATGTATTTTTATATTTTTTATTTCTTTTTTATACAGAGCCATATCATCACCACTCCCCTGCCAAATTCCATCATCACTCCTGCAAGGGTTAATCACCCTGGAACCCTTTAAATATCGCCCCCGGGTGGACCCCTGGATCATTCCAACGTCCTATCTATATCAACCAATTGACATATTAATAACGATCCCCCAGGGGGATCAGCTTAATCCCTCGGCAGCCGAGGGGTTAACGGGCGCCTGCTTGCCGTCAGGACAACGATTGAATGAACAACGACAAGAAAAGTTGGGCACTTGGCTTGAAATGATAATAAAGAAGAAGAAGGAGAGATAGAAGGAAAGGAACGGAAAGAAAAAAAAAAGAAAAAGCGTCCATGAATGTTCAATCGACGGACCAGCCTCCCCAGACTGGCAGCCCAATAAGAGCTGACAGGGGAGGCTCTTGGTAAGATCACTTTCTCAAACCCTTCACTGTTTTGCTCAGCAGCCAGGCACATTGGAGCAGCTCACTGATAAAATTCGAGGATTTACTGGGAATATCCCTCTCGCCTCTTTTGTCTGCGTGTGCTTTTCTTTTTTTTTTTTTCCTTTTTTTCCTTTGCTCTCTCTCTCTCTCTCCCTTTCTCAATGCACTGCTGATGTGCGGAGACACAGACCTGCATCTTATTCATCAGGACCCATTGAGCCGGAGAAGAGAGTGCATCACGATGAATAGGAGCAGGAGCCTGGCTGAGTGAGGGGCTTATCCAGGATCCAGCTTTGGCAGTATTAGAAGTCAATCCTTATTTTTTTTTTTATTGGTCGGAGGAACAAACTGATCACTGGCACAGTAAGTACCCACCTTCCTCTTTTTCTTTTATTTGTGCAGCACTTTTTAGGGGGTCTCATCCGATCTCCGAGTTCTGATTAAAGCTTGGGGGTCATCCTGCAGTATAAGGTCCATCAGAGTTTGGTGTGATAGTGATGCATAGTCCTCCGTTACCTCCCCCCCCCATCCCTTTACATTTAATCACTGTTTGCATTCCAAGCAGATGTCAGCTTGCCATCATGTCATGAAATGTTTTTTTTTTTTTTGCGTGCTGAGAATAAATAGCATTGGCGACCCTCCTATGTAAACTGATGGAGATCAGTCTAGGTGGGAACCCTTCAGATGGAGAGGGAACAGGTGGGGTGATGCCTAGAGAGGACCTGTAAGATTTACACCTACTGCATGACACTTGCTTGGAGTCGACTATTCCGATATTCTAATTTGATTGCAGCTGCTTGTCAGATTCTAGCTGTAGGTGGCAGGTACTTTCCTCCTCTCCTTCCTTCACCTCTCCTTCGGGCTTCCTACAAAACCCCAGTAATCCCCAAAAACTTATCCCTGGCAGGGTAGAGACATCATTAAAATATGAAGTGGTGGCTAGACGTAGCCTTATGTGCCTGGAGCTTAATGCTCCGCTCCGGCTGTTGCATCTAGGGACCCGTGCACTAAAGGAACGTCTTACGTTGATGACACTTGATGGTGCAATAGAACAGATTCTGGATTCCCACCACTGGTATTGCTAAAGCTCGGAGTCTATTCTCCGTCTTTTCCATTGACACTTTTTTCGTGCAGCTGAAGGGTTAAGCCGCTGCAGCACCATGCAAATCCGGAGAGCACTGCAATAGATAAGCATCGGAATTAATTACAGAAAAAAGATGGAAAGAGCCATGCAAAAACTGTAATATTAAAGTACGGGAGGGACAGTCAAATTATATGGAAAGGTTCTGCATGGATGCATGGAGAGGCTTATATTCCAACAGGTTCGAATAGAGGAATAGCCTACCTGTTTCTGGGCAGGTGAAGTTGCCAATATTTGAATATGTTCTAAGAGGAAATGAAAAGTGTCTACAAAATTTTGTTTGAAACCTGTTGGAGCTCTGGGTTGCAACCATTTTTTTTTTTTGAGGGACTGCATGCAGTTTAAAGGAGTTACCGGTTGTCCCTAGTTATCCATCTACTTAGCGATTCCAACCTCAAGCTGAGCTTCAGGTAGGTTGAATATGGATAAAAAAAAGTTGTCTATCACATTTTTATATCACAGAAGCCATACTGTATATAAAACATTACTCAAAATTAGCGCCGGCACCACGCTGGTTACATCTCACTAGGTCCTCAGAACTGGCATTCAAATAACAGTTCGGGTTTTTTTCAAAACCTTTGAAAAAAAATTCTATAAATATAGATTCATACCTATTCATATCCATAGGGATTTTATAGCCCAAAATTGCCTCCCCAATTTTTTCCCTTCATGGGCACTAGGATTTGATGTGTCCACTGGAGGTCTGTCCTTTCTTTAATTATTTTTACGGCACGGCACCGCCAGCTGAAAATGAAATGTGGGACGTTTGTGGGTCTTTCCACATATACATCTCAGATTGATTTAATTTGTGACGTGTTGCTGCATTTTAATTGATGCTCAAATTATAACATGGCAGAGAAGGGCAGGTGTAACTAGGAGAGACAAAAAAAAAAAAAAGTATAAATATTTTATGATCGCACGTGCGCTGTCTAATTTCCATATCGAGGTGCTTGCGATATCTTATGTAAATTTTGGATACAGCCAAATAGAAGTGTGCCATCATTAAGCAACACAGTGGTTTACTTCCTATAGACACAACTGTACAGTCAATTTTTTTTCTTAACCAATTGAGGGCCAATGGCTAAATTTGATGTTATTATATGATGACTTATATTGAAATAAGGGTTTACTGTTTTGTGAAAACACATTTATGGGAGTATTGGGAAAGGGCCAATCAACACCTATTTTTTCTTTTTTTTTAGTCCAGTAACCAGTTTTGGGAGACTTTATGAAATTGTATATATAAGCTTTACCTTTGCCTCCTACTACCTTAAGTTTTCAAAAAGGATGATTCTTGTGACAGCTTAAAGACCAGTCTTTGAGCCATACCTGTAAAAAAAAAAAACAAAAAAAAAAACTTTACTTTTGCCTTGAGTTACCTTAAATTTTCGAAAAGGATTATTTTTGTGACAGCTTTGTTTAAAAAAAAAAAAAACACAATTATGGAAGTATTGGAAAACAGCCAATCAACTCCCATTTTTTTTTTTTTTTTTTAATCCAGTAAATTAAAGTAACCAGTTTTGTGAGACTTTTTGAATAAAAAAATAAATAAAAACCTTACCTTTGCCTACCATTACCTTAAGTGTTAAAAAGGATTATTCTTGTGACAGCTTTGTGAAAAACACGTTTCTGGGCGTATTGGAAAATGGCCCATTTTTTTTTTAAATCTGGTAAATTAAGTAACCGGTTTGGGAGACTTTTTGAATAAAAAAAAAAAAGCTTACCTTTGCCTTCCATTACCTTACATTTTGAAAAAGGATGATCCTTGTGACAGCTTAGAGAACAGTCTTTGAGTCATACCTGTAAAGAAGCCATTTTCTGTCTGTCATCTGCTTCGTAATTATTGATTCTTCACCTTTGCTCGACAGTCAAGGAATACTCACAGGACGCCCGAGAAGTTTACAGCCTTTTTTAATGAGTCTGCAAATAATAGTTTGGAGATCTCTGGGGCAAGTAGGTCCTTTCTAGGGTTGTAGGTCAGTTAGGTCACCGTAGATATTCAATGTACACAGATGACTTTGGCCACCAGATAAAATGTTTGGATAAATCACAAGTAAACTATAAGGTTGTCCAAAGTCTAGAGGTTCTTCTTCTGATTTTCAAAACAAAAAGTAAATATCTTAAAAGGCACAAAATACACTATTAGTGCATTATGTGCAAAATGTTTGGATACAAGGTTGTCCAAAGTCTAGAGGTTCTTTTTCTGATTTTCAAAAAAATAAGACCCCTAATAGGCAGAAAATACACTATTAGTGTATTATGTGATATAGCTTTTGGTATTTTTTGTCAAGGTTACGTTATTTAAATTGGAATATAATTAAGATGAATTATTAATAATTGATTGGAAAGCAACAAGGAACAGATGGCAGGCATAAATGATTAGTTGGATGTACGTACTATGGGGGTCATATGGGGATAAAGATATATCATCTATATACTCAGTGTGAAATTCATGGGATATTAATAATGTTATGAAATAGAGCTTCACATAAAGAGCATCTCAAATTTGCAAAATATCTCATTCTTTTTAAATAGAGAACTGAGAAAATTCAAGTTGTATCTGCTGAGCTTTGTGTCATGAGTTTCTTTACCTAGGAATGATTGACTAAGTGCTTTTGTATGTCTTGATTTAGATGGTAGGAAATTAAACTTTCCATCCATTGGGGTCCTTCTGTTGTTTACACTTGAACCATCTCAGCTCATGAAAGACAGTATCAATGGCTTTTGTTACTCAAGCACGTTTATTGGAACATATTTAATACTTGGTATTATCACCCACCATGAAGAGCAGCCTACATTTTAAGACTCTTTTATTTGCAAGAGGCCCCTAAACACTCAAATGACAATCATTTTGTGCAATCTTTTTCCTACCTTGTTGTAATACCATAATTATATCTTCATCGCAACTTTCTCAAAGTTTTTTTCTAAAGGCCCTGTAGGGAAGGAACTAAAGTGTAATTCTCCAGACGTATATGACAACAGAAAATAGTAAACTCAACGGGTTTCTGAATGTGGCTGGAACAAATCTACTGATCTGAAGTTTGTTAGCAAAGGCAGGGGGTTCAAACGTTCTATGTGTACATTCAATTTCTATAACAGCTGGCTCTGGGTATAACAAAGACTATTATTAAGCCGTGCGAAAAATGTAAAATCTCTTCTCATTATGTTTACTACACCGCTGATGTGATTGAACTTTTCAGGCTGGTTATAGTGACTGCAATTACTTATAGAATGTCTTCTAGAAGAAGGAAAAAAATATTACACATGAATCCTAGTTGGCAACCTAGATTAAATGCTTAGCTGTGAACTGTGTATATTCTTGGCTTGAAAGAGGCAATCAAACAAAGACTATTTGTAATGTTGAAATGTTAATGTGTCGAGTTGTTCATTTCTCCTGTTTCGGTGTGTTCTCGCCTGAAATAAAACTTCCAGATTTGTGTTTACTTTGTCTTTGACAGGTGATGTTCAAGGAAACAGATCCAAAAATTTGGTCAAAGGTGACCGGCCAGTTGGATCAAACGGTTCATTTTGTATACTCTGTACAACAAGCTTGTGAGTTTGGTTGTTGACAATACAGCAGCGTGCCCTTCAGCAGGTTGCCTACCATGCTGTCCAACATAGGCTAAGTTTAACCTATCATAAGGACCTTCAACATTAGCTAAAGAAAGCTTTTCTTTAATAGTATGAGCTAGGAATCCGATTTCATACATGGCTTTAAAAGTGCTCAAGAAAACTGGCCCCTTTCTTTTGAATGCAAGTACCTTAAAGTGGGAATGGAAGCATTCCAACAAATACTGTTTTCTAGTAAATTTTCTTCATGGACACGTTTATTTCAGTGGAAAGACTACAGTGACACATTGGGGTTGATTAGCCAGCGGTGTACATTAAAGCTCACTGCGTTACCTTAAATTATCAATGATGAAATTCCAAATTTGTGATTGGATGAGTGTATATAATGTGTGTATAATGTGTGTATATAATACAAGGATCTTCACAAGGAGCACATGGTTATATATACTACTTTTGAACTGGCATCTAAGCTATTAAAAAGTTGTCCTAATGATTTAGATTGGAGTAGACATTTCAAACCAATAGCAATAAATATCTACCACTGATTCCAAGTATGAATAAGCAGAAGATGCAATGTTTTTGAGAGTTTATTTAAAAATGCCAATGGGTAGTGAGCCAAAGAAACCAAACAGAGTTCTCCTGCCATCAGTTTAGAGCAGCCAGAAGGATGAAGAGAGGTTGAGAGGTTACTGTAGTTTGGACACCAGTAAAATCAAAAACCCAACAGATGTCTATACTGGTAATATGAATGTATGTCCTTGATTTAAACAATCTTCTTCTTTCAAATAAAGAGCAAGGTGTATATAGTGAACCTTTACCCTTAAATGGTAATCAGAGTGTTAGTTGTCTATAACAAGAACAGAGGATAAAATACAGTCTATATTCATTGTATGTCTTCTAGAATATATATTTTTGTATTGACCTAAATATGCAAAATTTATGGTCATTACATTCAGATTCGGAATACTTTATTAATCCCAAAGGGAAATTATTAACATGAAGATCCCATTCACAAGTTATTTTACTGCCTATTTTCTCTTAACTTCATTCATTGAGTCATAGAATGCCCAGCTTGTGAGTCTACTACTGCAGCTGGCTTGTTTCATAAGGCCGTTCAATGAGAAAGGACACTGTGCAGAGCCCCGTAACACATTTCAGCTACTGGATCCATATCAGTAAAATATGGATTTTGATAGTTTGCTATGGGTTACTGCACTTTTCACATTATCGTTGCTCTTTGCTCTGTCTTGTTAATAAGCCAAGATATGCATTGGTGTTGGCAAGGTAAAAGTTCTGGCAGACAATAGAGAACTGAACGTAAAGAGATGGATTTACAGAACTGGAAACTTATTTTATATGTCACACAAAAAAAGGAGGGACTAAAGTCATCTTTATACCACATTGCATCATATAGAGATGGGTTGAGTGGACAATTTGGAGTGTACAAAACTGCTAAAAATACCCTACAGCTGAGTTTCTAAAAATGTTTCCCGTTATTACTAAAAAAATTTACAAGACGTCCTTAATTGTTTATGAGCGTCCCCTAAAATCTGTTCAATTATTACCAGTAATCCTCAATGGGTTTAATGACAGATAAAACGTAAAAACAACATTATAGTAAAGGATCAGCAATCACCTTTTAGCTCATCGTTCAGTTCCCATGTAAAATCTGGTGGACTCTGAATATTAAACATTATCTTTGTTCATTACATTGTCTTGCAAATAAGCAAGCCTATCAGGACGGTGTCCGCTGCTTAAGGAACATACTCCAGGATTGTTAGCTTTTAGGGAGCCAGGGTCCTGGGACAAGACTTTTTACATTGAGGTCAACACACCCAATAAGGATATGCTTGCTCCATTTAGGTAATAATGAATATACTGAAGCATACCTCCAACGTACCTTCAGATACAAGCCCTCAGTGGCAGCTCCCACGTTTTTTTTTTCTTGAGTTCCTTTTAATACAAAATAATACCAGTCAGAAATGTATTTTAAACTTCAAACTGCTGTGTTGGGCTGTGAAATTACCCATTGAATCTGTCAGGAGCACTAGAGGCACAAGTATCACTGACTGGGAATCTTCAATAAATTGTCAAGTTCTATTACAACATTGATTGACCAATTGATTCATCGAAACTGAGACACTTTATACAGTATTTGAAAAAGAACATAAAAGATGCTGAAATGTTATTCTGGTGTAAAAAAAAAAAAATCTATACAACAATTCAATATAGTTGTAGGTTCAATCTATAATAGAAAGAGAGAAGGCATTAATGTTGTTGTATAGAAGGCTGAAGTTTAGTAGTAGTAGTAGTAGTAGTAGTAACAAATTTATTTTAAACATATAAAAAAATAAAATGATACAGTAGTAGACATTTAGGGAAAGGTCCTTTGTAAACTTTGGTTGAAAACACGTGTTCTATAAATGAGTTGTATCTATATAGTGGAACTACACCCAGAAAATATCTCTTGGGTTTATATGGAGTTAACCACTCTCTGTTAGGTAGTGAAAGTATGACAGCAGAGTCTCGTTGTAAGCTGAAATCCATTTGCAGAACAAAGCCAAGCAATTTCCAATTATGTATTTCTATGGGGTATCCTCTAGGGGGCCAATGACACCAGAGTTATAGTGTCACTGGTTTTTTAATGAATTCTTTGTAGGATTACATGGGTAATACACTCCAGAATAGGGACAGGTGAATCGGCTATGGTTCGGTTCATCAAGGGTTCAGCAAATCAAACTTCGGCAAATTCGAACTAAGACGCAAATTTCAGTCCATGGGAAGGGAGGGGGATAGGAACCTTGGTGATAAATTCTGGCCCCTTTATGGCTAATAGGTAAACTGCTGCAAAAAAAAAAGAAAGGAAGGGGAAGCTTAACACTGACATGAACCAATTCTAAAACATTTATTTGAAAAATTCCATATAGAGACGAGAGGGTCTTTTCATGCAGCTTCGAGGGCAGCATTGGAAATACACAAATCCTTGAAATAACATGCTTGGAGAATGCCTTAATGCTTTACCTGGTTGTAAAGGACTCTACAATTATCATAGACAGTCTCAGTGACAGTGTATAATGGCAGCACATATTTGATTGTGGAACTGATTTTTTTTTTACAATTAGTTTGCTTACATACAGCAGCAGTAGTATCCCAATCTGATTCAAATGCCTTTTTCAAGGTAGTTTTGGAAGCGACTAATGCTTTTTCATTAAATGTTAACAGACCTCCTTTAAGGGGTAGATAGTAATTGGCCAGTAGCTAACTGTGGCTGTCTCTGTCCTTGCTGATACAAAACTGGCCTGCCCACTAGTCAATTTCTATCCAGTTCGTATTATGAATTAAAGTGGTTGTAAACCTCTGGCATGAAAAACGTACAAGACATATCTTTGTATGGCGTGTAATAGCCACAATCCAATGCACTGTGTAATTTTGTTTCTGCTGTCTCTTCCCTCTGAACTAGTCACTAATAATAGACCAGGCCAACTCCACAGTATTCCGGGTCATGGCCCGGCACCCCTCCAGCACACAGCAGCTAACTGACAGCCTCAGCTGTGTATATTTTCCTATGAGACTACAGAGAAGGGGTTGTGTCTATTCCCTCCAGTTTTCAGGTTTCACTGAGCTCTATGCTCTAGCTTTGCAGTGTGTTTCAAATCAGATTTCTGCCCCCTGCCTTCTATTGCTGAGGAAAGTCCTTTGATCTGTGTACTTTGAACAGATCTGGAGAAGAGATGGCTACAGATAAACAGGTACAACTTATGTAGGAGGATTTGTGTCATCTCTGTGTATCACTTGAGTATAGTCACTTCACTGGGTATACTGTATCTAAGGTTTTACAACTTTAAGATACGTCAGAGGTTATAGCAGTGTAAAATTGGCCATCAGCAGGGCAGTTTTAATCGGGGATAATAGGTCCAAGTGGTGTATACCTAACTTTTATTTTATCTATGAGGATAAAGAGTTGTGGTGAATGTAAGTGATATAAGGTGAGTTGGTTTAGGTGCACACTATTTTTGCACTTTTTTAAGTGATGCTGTGAACAAAAGGCAGCCACTAGAACATATGAGTGTTCCACTCTGAACTCCCCAAACTTAAAAAAAGCCCTATGAAAAAAAACAAAAACACACAATTAAGACAAAAACCCCGAAATACCACCCCTGAAACAAAAGTATTTTATTTTACGTTAAGCCTTGCAGCAAAAAAAAAAAAAATGTTTTCCCTAAAATAAAGGTCCTATCAATCTTTCAACATAAAATAAAAAAACAATATACCTCCAAACAAATGAAAATCACAAAATGCCCTCTCTTTTAAAGGAGTCTTGCAGCAAAAGATAAATAAATAAAAATGCTTTTTCATCAACAGCTTCCAAGTCACTGACACTATGGCTACTCTGTACCCCCTTTTATAATGAGGGGGGCTTGTTAAAACAAAAAGCCCCCATTTTGGCCCTTGTAAGCCTGCTGGTCAAAGTCCAAAGGCCATTACAATTAAAAAAAATCTCCCAGGCAAATCTGTACATAGGTTTGCCAGGCCCAGAAATATAGAATCTGTAGGATTTGCCTCAAACACATGGTATTGGCAACCCCAAACCTCATTCCTACTGGAAGGAACCAGGAACTCAAAGCTGAACTTATATAAAAGACACAAATAATGCAGCTATGTAATCATTAATGCATTATTAAATATAGTGTAGGTACTTGACCTGGTGTCCAACCCTCTACAGAAGGTCTAGCCTAGGGGTAGGCAACCTCTGCCCTCAAGCTATTTTGAAACTACAAGTCCCATGAGACATTGCAAGACCCTGTCAATAACAGGCATGACTCCTAGAGGCAGAGGTATGATGGGATTTGTAGTTTCACCACAGCTGGAGGGCAGAGGTTGTCTACCCCTGGTCTAGGCCATGAGGGGCAAAAAGAGCCCAAGGAGCCAATCAGTTCATGAGATGATCTGAAACATGCTGATAGGAGGAGAAAGCAAAGTGGCAGTGGGGTGAGCTCTCCACTGAGCTCCTTCTCCTTTCACTGTTCAGTCACAGGCTAGGGGCAGGTTAGGGGGGAGTTGGGCTCAGAGGAAGGGGATTGAATGATGCTGACCGTGACCATCAAACTGAGGATCTCTAGTGGTAGAAAATAGTACTGTCCTGGAAATCTCTGAATTGAAGGTAAATCTTGCAGCAAAAACTAGTTTCAAGTATCTTTTGATAGGCTATTTTTATCTTATTATT
Organism: Rana muscosa; assembly: GCA_029206835.1. Taxonomy (NCBI): domain Eukaryota; kingdom Metazoa; phylum Chordata; class Amphibia; order Anura; family Ranidae; genus Rana; species Rana muscosa. Next base: position 350,169,438 of record CM055119.1, read on the forward strand.
TTTGGCTGGTGTTCAGTTTTAAAATTATAGAAGAGCTCTGGTTGTGATAATAAAACTATAAGTTGGATGAAGGGTGATCTAGGAGTTAAAAAGCAGCACTATAAAACAAACGAGGTACCAAGCCCCAACACCTTCTATCCAAATCTAAGTTTTTACCGTAGTTCCACTTTTCATTTTTACAGACAGAAATGCACTCACAACTGAAAATGTAAGTAAGTGAGTGCATTTTGTATTTTATGTTATAATGATGATCATATGCTCTAAACTAGATTGTTTATTCATTTTTGCTTAAAATACCAGTTTGGACATGTAAAGGCTTTTGTATCAGTGCCCTTGCATAGTTTTGAAAATTTTCTTTGGATTGAATAGCCGATTCAGATTTTGCACTGCTGATTAATAAGCAATGGAATGTTAATTATTATTTTTATTATATACAATATGTCTCCATTGTTTAATTTCCCCCACATTTATGTTATATTTCCTTACATATGACAGAGTTTTATTTTTAATGCTTTCTTCCTATGCAGGTTAGCTTAACAGTGTGAGTTTTACTGAAACATGATTTTCTAAGAGCATAATTGTTACTTTGTGTGCTCTTTTTTTTCTCATACCCGCAAACTTGTATGATTTAATTTAATATGCAATGCAAAGATGTTCAGTAAGGCATAAAAGCCTATTATAAAAAGCTAATTATCTGGTGGTTAAAAGCTGATTTTTGATTGGTTGATATAAATTGTTGTATAAATTCTCTGTTATATTATTGTGCCAAGGAGCAAAAACAGATATTCACTATCATCACTTTTTAAAAGTCAGATCAACAAAAGAATGTAACTGGACGGTATTAATTATTGCATATTGCCCTTTGGTTCATTAAAGGGAAATTATTTACAGTTAATCTATATTTCAGTTTTGGGCCGCAATATCTGAAAGTAATTTTTTGTATCATTTAAATATTTTACAAGCTTGCTTTCAATAATTTGGTTGTGGTATTAAGTATAGAGATCGATAGGCTAGTCACTAGAGGGAGCTCTTTGTGACTGGATGTAATAACTTGTATCTTTTGCTGAAAGTGGTTCTAAAGGCATTTAATGCATTAAAATAAAAAAAAACCTTCTGTGTGCAGCAGCCCCCCTCACCCCCCTAATACATACCTGAGCCCCATCTCGATCCAGCGATGTTGCATGAGAGCCTCGGCTGTCCGGGACTATCCTTCCTCATTGGTTAAGACAGCAAGGAGCGCCATTGGTTCCCGCTGCTGTCAGTCAAAGTCAGTGAGCCAATGAGGAGAGAGAGAGGCGGACCAAGCCACGGATTAATGTATGAATGGACAAACAGAGCAGTGGCTTGGTTTGAGTGCCCCCATAGAAAAATGCTCGCTGTGGGGGCACTCGGCAGGAGGGAGGGACCAGGTGTGCTGGCGAGGGACCCGAGAAGAGGAGGATCTGGACTGCTCTGTGTAAAACCACTGCACAGAGCAGGTAAGCATGACATGTTTGTTATTTGTAAACAAAAAAAACCAAGACTTTAATATCATTTTAAAGTGGTTGTAAATCTATACATATACCCCCTGTGGTGACTGGCATCAGATGATACACAGTCATGAAACTCATCCTCCTCCATACATTTTCCCTTTTATCTGTAGCCTTTCTCCTGTACAGCCTTCTAAAATACACAGACCAAAGGCCTTTTATCAGCTCCAGCAGGCAGGGGGTGAGGATCTGATATTACACATCGCACTGCATGAGAGGAGAGCTCAGTGTAATCTGAGACCTGAGTCGAGGGAATGGACATACCCTCCTCTACACTCACTCATAAGGAAACATGCACAGCTGAAGCTATCAATCACCTGCTGTGTGCTGTCTCCCGATATTGTCTGGTGTCCAGGTAGACTCTCAGAAGTGACTCATGCAGATAGCAGAGCGGAGAGCTCAAACAGGAACCACACTTGGTGATTCAGATTGAGGCAAGGCCAGGGACATGCTTTGTTCAGTATCCATTTCAAAGGTTTACAACCACTTTGACAACTGCTGAGATAAGGTATCAGAAATATGTGGGATGTATTGTTTGTAAAAAGCATGTATACTTTTTTTTTTTTTTTTATTATTTGTGAACTTAAACGTTTCTTAGCGGGAGATCCTGCCAGTAACAGCACTACCTGTTGCAAGCTGCCAATGCTAAACAACTACTGCAATTATCAATAATGTTGTTGGCCTGCCATGTTCGCTCCTTCAGTTGTTTGTTAGGTTGCCAATCAGATCTATCATGTAGGCAGCCCCATGTCCAACTTAAAGGGGAACTATACTAACCTCCACTCCAGTGATGCAGTGTCCAGGAGCTACCTTACCAGCTGTTGACATCCGGATATTGGACAATCCGGACATTGGAAAATCTTCTTCCAGGTACCTCTCTACGGCCACTGTCATTGGCTGGGCCAAGATGACATCGCTCCGGCACATGCACAGGAGTTCATTCATCTTTAGCAGGTGCTGCAATTGTACACTGAGCTGCACATGCACAGCTCAATGTACAGTACATACAGTCAATAAAGAAGATTTACTACAGAAAAGACATAACAGGGTTGATTTACTCAAATAAACTGTGCACTTTGCAAAGTGGTGTTGCACTCTGCAAGAGCAGTTCCTCCAGGTATTAAATAGTGAGGAGAAGCTCTGCTGACTTCCATCATCAAATCATGTGCAAGCAAAAATGCTGTTTTCTTTTTCCTTGCCCATGATTGGGTATTTTGTGCAAAATAAAACGTTGCCTCATTACTAAGCTCTGGAGCAACTGCTCTTGCAGAGTGCAATTGCACTTTGCAAAGTGCACAGTCTATTTGCCTTTAGTAAATCAACCCCAACATGTCTATTCTGCTTTAAAGAAAAAAATCTGCCTTTTTTTTTTCTGTGCTGTTACTAGCATCATCTCCAAGTAAGAAACTTTGCAATTCACTAATAAATAAAATAAATAAAAAACTGCATACAGTCATTGCAAAACTTTCCAACCAAGGCACAAAAATAATTTGCCTATAATTACTCTAAACAGTGAAATATGATGCCAAACATGCAGAAACTTATATTTTGGGTTTATATACACCTGCATTAATTGTGCATACACTAGAATGATAATGAACACTTAATATGTTATCATTAATATTACCAGATCAATCTTGAATACTCCAACAGTGATATATCTTTGCCACGATTTTAAATTCCGTTCCTACCCACCTGGCTGTTTTAGATTTTGCAGCTTACCAATCCTTTAATGTGGTGGCTGCATTAAAGTGATTGTAAACGAACACCTTGTAAAAAAAACAATATAAATATAACAATATAAATGAAAGGCAAAACATTTTTGTATACGTATAAAGTAAATTATAAATACAGTTTTTCCCTTTTTTATTTAAGTGATCACATTCCCTCTGTTCTCAGCTGCATACGAGCTGGGGGGAGGAGAAGCAGCAGCAGCAGCAGCAGACATAGCTTCCCAGTGATTGGCTATGAAGGGGGGTGTGTGTTAGGATAGGCTGATCATTGGAGGAGAGTACACTGAGTTCCCAGCATCGCTAGAGAACTGATCACGGTGTGCTCTCTTGCTTAGTGTGGTCAATTTTTAATAGCAAACCAAGGGTACTAGCAGGAACACCAGGGATTTCACACAAAGGAAGCAATACAAAGAGAATAGGATGCTTTCTCATACAAGTATATGGTATAGCAGGCACATATAAGGAATATGAAGGGTTGGGGTAACAAACGCTTGGGGCCGGGTTCACACTATTAAGAATTGGATGTGGGATCACCGCATCCAATTTGCAATAGCAGGAGAATGTGAATGGCTTTCTATGGATCCGGTTTACATATCTCCGATGCGGTTCCAGTGTGAATTTGCACAGGAGTCCTGTGTGTCTATTGGTCCATTTCAGGTCCGAATTCAGCCCAAAAATCGGGCTGAAATCGGACTTGAAAGAGTGAACCAGGGCGTGCCGGACCCCTGCTGGGAGCCGCATCGGCATCCAGTGTGAACCGAGCCTTAATTTTTTTATTTTTTTTCCTTTATCCATACTTGGTGATCCGGCCAGTAACACACTTCCTGTCCTATGGTGTCTCCACTCTGGATGGAGGACCAAGGAGAAATCTTTGGACAGCAGCATTGTCCGTCTGGGGAGAGGGTAGTGTTATGCCCTGTACACATGATCGTTTTTTCCGATGAAAAAAGTCAGATGGACTTTATTCATCTGAAAAAATTATCGTGTGTGGGCCCCATCAGACTTTTTTCCATCAGTGTAAAAAAATAGAACATGTTTTAAATTTTTCCGATGAAAAAAAAAAACGATAGCAAATTCCGATCATCTGTGTAGAACTCCATCGGACAAAAAACCCACTCATGCTCAGAATCAAGTCGACGCATGCTCAGAAGCATTAAACTTCATTTTTCTCGGCTCGTCGGAGTGTTTTACGTCACCGCGTTTTGGACGGTCGGAATTTTATCTGATGGTGTGTAGGCAAGACTGATGGAAGTCAGCTTCATCGGAATTCCGACTGAAAATTCCATCGGATTTTATGCCATCGGAAATCCGATCGTGTGTACAGGGCATAAGATGCACTAGCAGATTGAGATGGACTTGACTAACAAGTTAGCTGAACACCAGATAACACTTTATAAGCAGTTACAGCTAAAAAAAAAATCTCCTTTTGGTATAAAGGTTTTACATAAATGAATAAACGTTGATCATTGTAAGCACCCTGTCAGTGTTAAATGGTTTGTCTTATCCCTCTAACTGGCACTCTTGCTAGACAGCTTGGTCTGTTAAAGGGGGAAAAAAAAGTAAGAAAAAACAATGAATGCAGCCACCACAACTTACATGGAAGAGAAATATATGTCCAATCCATTAAGAAAAAAAAATTATATGCAATATGTGACTTATATCATGTTTTTCTACATAGATTGGAAATATTTTTGTCTTCCATGTGGGAATATAATACTATTTGTTTTTGGGTTTTAATAATACCTTAATGCACTCTCCATTACATACAATATGTAAGAAACCCAACTGGGAGAGTTGGCCACCAAATAATGGCCGCAGCAGTTTTCGGACTGAAGCTGAAGCCTGACTAAATATAGTGCTGAAGGTATAAAAATGTGACCAGTGGTTTCATTCTCCAGCATGTAGGAAAATAGAAATATTTGTTTTGATTAGACTGACCTCCAAATGATAAAATCCAGTGGGGGTTGTGATTTGTTCATCGAGCCAAATAAGAGGTTCCCCACCTCTCTAAACTTTTTATCAAACAACAGTAAGACCCCTTTCTTGTTGTTGAAGTGCTGGATGGACAGAAGGCCACACGGATCTAACTGTTCCCTTTGTCATTTTTTTCATTCAACTAGAAAAAAAAAATGACCCTTCTAGTGTGTGGATGTGGGAATCTCTCCCAATGAGCTATTGTGTTCTGACAGCGAGGAAACCTCCGTTTCCCTGGGAAATGTGTGAAGGGTTTCCAATGGGCTGGTTGTACTTCTGTGCAACCAGCTTGACCATACATGGATCAAAATGAGTCCAGTCCCTACTGAACCCGTCACATTTTGGCTGGCTTTGGAGCAGCCATTTTTAACTAGGGTTCTGAGGAACCCTAGGATTCCTCCAAAGTATTCCAGGGGTTCCTTGAACTGTGGTTGATTGTCCTAACCCCTTCAGCTCCAGAAGATTTTACCCCCTTTAACCACTTCCATACAGGGCTTTTTATACCACTTCCATACCGGGCCTATTCTGGCACTTCTCTCCTACATGTACAAATCATCATTCTTTTGCTAGAAAATTACTCAGAACCCCGAAACATTATATGTGTTTTTTTTAGCAGACACCCTAGGGAATAAAATGACGGTCGGTGCAACTTTATATCTTGCACGGTATTTGCGCAATAATTTTTCAAACGCCTTTTTTGGGGGAAAAAATGGTTTCATTAATTAAAAAATAACAAAACAGTAAAGTTAGCCCAATTTTTTTGTAAAATATGAAAGCTTATGTTACGAGTAAAAAGATACCTAACATGTCACGCTTTAAAATTGCGCACACTCATGGAATGGCGCCAAACTTCGGTACTTAAAAATCTCCATAGGCGACGCTTTGAAAATGTTTACAGGTTACCAGGTTAGAGTTACAGAGGAGGTCTAGTGCTAGAATTGTTGCATGCGCTCTAACGCACGCGGCGATACCTCACATGTGTGGTTTGAACAGCGTTTACATATGCGGGCGGGACTTACGTGTGTTTTCGCTTCTAAGCGCAAGCTATTGGGGATGGGCGTTTTAAAAATAAAATATTCTTTTTTTTTTTTTTTTTACTTTTTTTTTTTTATTTTTACTTTTTTTGATCACTTTTATCCCTATTACAAGGAATGTAAACATCCTTTGTAATAGGAATGTGTGTGACAGGTCCTCTTTATGGAGAGATGCGGGGTCAATAAGACCCCACATCTCTCTTCCAGCCTGAAAAGCATGAGATCAGTGACATTTTTTTCACGATCTCATACTTACAGCCGCAATGGCGGCTTTGTTTACATTTGAGGACCATTGACGTCATCACATCGCGCCCAAACCTCCGACGATCATAGAGACTGGTCACCAGTCATCTCTTTGCTCGTCACGTGACCCACCTCCGGCACCGTCGATTCTCTCCGGGTCCCCGATCGCACGGGAGAGCCCGGAGAAGCACCGGATGGTGGCGGGATGGGGGGATGTCCCCTCCCGCCGCCTATAAGAACGATCAAACAACGGAACCGCCGCTATGATCGTTTTTATGGTGCGCAGGATTGCCGGCTGAAAAGAAGGATATCTGAATGATGCCTCTAGCTGCAGGCATCATTCAGATATCCCCCCTCAAACCCAGGACATCATATGACGTCCACCCGGAGGGAGAGAGGGTTCCTGCCGGCGTCATTTTCCAATGGCCCGGTATGGAAGGGGTTAATGACCAGGCCATTTTTTTACTATCTAGCACTGTGCTTCTGTAACTGGTTATTGCAATGCTGTACCTAAATTAAATTAAATCATAATTGAAATAATTTATTTTACACAAATAGAGTTTTCTTTTGGTAGTATTTGATCACCTCTGTGGTTATTTTTTATAAAAAAAATTGCGATATAAACAAAAAAAGCCTGAACATTTAAAAAAAAAAAAAAAAAAAGATTTTTTAATTTGTTCTAAAACATATCTAATTAAAAAAAATTGAATTACTTCATAAATTTAGGCCAAAATTTATTCTGCTACATGTATTTGGTAAAAAAAAAAAAAATCCCCAAAAATGTGTATTTATTGTTTTTTATTGGCTTGTGTGAAAGTTGTAGTGTCTACAAACTATGGCATATCTATCTATCTATCTATCTATCTATCTATCTATCTATCTATCTATCTATCTATCTATCTATCTATCTATCTATCTATCTATATATCTATCTATATATCTATCTATCTATCTCTCTCTCTCTGTATATACATCTATATATATCTATATATAGATATATATAGATATATATACAGTATATATCTATATTATATAGATATATACTGGAATTTGTATTTATTTATTGTTTTATACTAGTAATAGCAGTGATCAAAAACTTATAGTGGGACTGGGATAGTGCAGCGGCCAATCTGACACTAACTGATACTGGGGGGGGGGGGGCGACTGACTAAAAGATCACCAGTGACCCTAATACAGTAATCAGTGCTAATAATATATACTGTCACTGTACTAATGGCACTGGCTAGGAAGGAGTTAGCATTTGGGTGCAATCAAGGGGTTAACAGTGTGCCTAAATTTTTTTACTGTGTGCTGTTTTTACTAAGCAAAGGGAGAAAAAAACAGCACATTCCTGCTGTGTGTAAAGAGTCCTGTGTTGTTTACCAACACAGAGCTCTCTTCTGTCATGTTCTCAGCTGATCAGCGAGCTCTGGTCATAAATCATTGGGCGGAACCCGCTGATTGGCTTGGGCTGTAGCGAATGACAGCACAGCCGGTGCATTCCCCCTACTTGGAACTGCAAAATCACGTACATGTATGATATCCAGCGCTGCAGTATAAGTGTGGTAGGTGGTCCTGAAGTGGTTAATTTAATGGTGATTGTCATTTGATAGTGTCTGCATAGTTTTTGGCCCAACACCAATTTATGTTTTCAGCTGTCTGTAATGGTGGCATTCTGACCACTACTGTAAAGGTTGCATTCTTCTTACTGACGGCCAATGTAAAGGGCATTTTTCCATAGACCCTCAAGGAATTGGTTTTAATAAGGGTTCCTTGGGACCTGAAAATTATTTCAGGGGTTCCTCTGGGGTAAAAAAGTTGTGAAAGACCGCCTTAGAAAACCATTGCATTTACAGGTCATGTAGAAAATGAGTTTTCTGATGCATATAGTGAAATCTTTTAGTACATTACCCCGACCCCTCTGTGTTACTACACTGTGACATCTTGAGCAGACATTGGGATGTCCAGTTTCCTTGGAAATCCTATTCAGTGGATAATTGCATATTAGATGTAGTTTTTTTTCTGCTCATTACAATTCTACATTTGTTGTAGCACAATACAGTTACATATATATATATTTATATAATATAAATATATCAATTCCATTTGTCAGCTATGTCAGGTTCTATTGAATCTGAAGGGCACACTATATTGTGTAGTGCCCTCCCAGCATACAACATACATAAACATGATCGTCCTCTTACAGTTGCTTATTACTGAAACGTTGCTGCCTACATATTAATTCATTATTGAGAAAACATCTTGTGTGGGAGAAGTGAGTCCTCTTAAAAGGAAAAGGTTAGCATGGAACATGTGTAACGGTGGCTTTCCGAGCAGAGCTGTCAGCCAATACAAATCAGAAACATAAGGCTGGAAGTAGTTCCAACGCTAGAAGGAATCTACAAGAATAGAGCTCCAGGATCGGTCTACGTTACCCACCTGTCTTGTGTGTTTTCTTCTGTCTTATCTCATATCTACAGGACTTCGAGCGTATCTCTCCATCTCTTGTGTCTCCGTCTCCTTTTTTTTATTTTTTTTTCTATTGCCTTCTATCTTCTAATCATATGTTTGCCTTTTGCAACCTTCTCTTATCTCTCTCTTCTTTTCTGCTCTTTATCTGATCTTCTGTATCTTGGTCCCTCTTTCTTTGTTATTTCACTGTCTTCCTCTCCTTCTTCATCTCTCTTTTTCCTGTTTTTCACCATTCCTCTTTTCTTTGTATGTTTTCCTTCTCTATGTCTCTGTGTTTGACTCTCCTTGTCTTAGCTCCTTATTCTTTTCCTCTCTTATATCTGTCTACTTATTAATGTCCTTTATCCAGTCCTTTCTGTATAGGTATAGGGTATTTCTCTTTAGTACACAGATTTTAAATTTTTTTTCACATCTATATGATAACAAAGTTGACTTTGCATTAATTTTTAGCATCTGTCTGCTTTTGTATCCTAAAGACTGTATATATTCCATGTACTATAGCCTTTAATCTCCCAATGATTAATATGTATCATATATCTCATGTTCTGTAGCCTATATTGTAATAAGCACTGGTGACTGCCTTTGTATCCTATACTGTACATATTCCAATTCCTATAGCCTATACTTACCCAATTATCAATGTCAGACTACAAATCATACAGTATATCTCATGTTCTAAAGCCTATGTTATCATAACCATCAGTGTTTGTCTATGTATTTAATGTACCCCTCATTGTTAACCTTATGCAATCCTAATTATTAGTGTCATCCTATGTAATTTATATATCCAAGGATGTATTTAGGTTATGTTATTATTATTATCAGTGTCTTTTTTTGTGCATTTACCTTTTATAATTCATGTCCTATACCCTATGGTGTCTAATTGGTCAGTGTTAGTCTATGCATCTTATATAGCTCATGCCCTGTAGCCCATACTACTATCAGCATTGATGTCTGTCTTTGTATCTTATGTATCCCATGTCCTATAGCCTAGGTTATCTGTATTATTAGAGCCTTTCTATGCATTTTATTATCCCATGTCCTATATGTTACCTTTATTATCAGCGCCTTTTTATGTATTGTATTATCCCATGTCCTTTAGTGTATGTTATCTTTATTATCAGCGCCTTTTTATGTATTGTATTATCCCATGTCCTTTAGTGTATGTTATCTTTATTATCAGTGCCTTTGTGTGTGTTGTATTATTCCATGTCCTATAGTGATTGTTACATTTTTTATCAGTTTCTTTCTATGTATTGTATTATCCCATGTTCTTTAGTGTATGTTACCCTTATTATCAATGACATTCTATGTATTGCATTATCCCATGTCATAAATGTTACCTTTATTATCAGCGCCTTTTTATGTATTGTATTATCCCATGTCCTTTAGTGTATGTTATCTTTATTATCAGCGCCTTTTTATGTATTGTATTATCCCATGTCCTTTAGCATATGTTATCTTTATTATTAGCGCCTTTCTATGTGTTGTATTATCCCATGTTCGATAGCCTATGTTACTTTATTATCAGTGCCTTTCTATGTATTGTATTATTCCATGTCCTTTAGTGTATGTTACCTTTATTATCAGCGCCTTTTCATGTATTGTATTATCTCAGATCCTTTAGTGTTTGTTATCTTTATTTTTAGTGACTTTCTATGTGTTGTATTATCCCATGTCCTTTAATGTATGTTACTTTTACTATTAGTGACTTTCTATGTGTTGTATTATCCCATGTCTTATAGAATATGTTATCTTTATTATCAGTGCCTTTAGATTTATCATATTATTCCATGTCCTATAGTCTACAGTATATCATCAGTGTCTTCTATGTTTCATATTATCCCATGTACTATAAACGTAGTTATTTTTATTATCAATGACCTTCCATGTATCAAATGATCCCATGTCCTATAGCTTATACTATATTATCAGTGCCTTTCTATGTAGTTTATTATCCCATGTCCTATCGCTTATACTATATTATCAGTGCCTTTCTATGTAGTTTATTATCCCATGTCCTATCGCTTATACTATATTATCAGTGCCTTTCTATGTAGCTTATTATCCCATGTCCTATCGCTTATACTATATTATCAGTGCCTTTCTATGTAGCTTATTATCCCATGTCCTATCGCTTATACTATATTATCAATGCCTTTCTATGTAGCTTATTATCCCATGTTCTATGTAGCCTTTGTTACTTTTATTGTTGATGCCTTTCTATGTATCCTATACTGTACATCCCATGTCCTATAGCCTATGCTGTCTTAATTATTAGTTCCTATGTATCTTATATATCCCATGTCTTAAAGTATATACAATCTCTCTATTTATCTATCTATCTATCTATCTATCTATCTATCTATCTATCTATCTATCTATCTATTTTTCTTTCTTTCTTTTTCTTTCTTTCCTAACTTTTCTATATTTCCCATGTCTTTTTTTAGTGGATAATCAAGAGTTATATTTATTATTTGTATTATATTGCATGATACAATCTCAAGACTAGATTTTATCTGCAAAAAAAAATAATCTATCTATCTATCTATCTATCTATCTATCTATCTATCTATCTATCTATCTATCTATCTATATTTGTGATTATCTCAGTGATTAAACGGGTTGTATCACTGCCAAAGACAGCCAAATCAATACCCCCAGGCAACAGACCTCAGATACGCCATCTTCAAAATTGAATGAATATTCAAATAGCTTAATTAAAATTTGGTCATTAGGGTAATACTGACAAGACAAGTCGTAGACAAATTTAGCAACATATTCTAACATATTGTAAAAAAAAAACAAAAAAAAAAACCTTTATACTTAGAAAACTTTTTTTCATTTTTAGTAGTCTAAGCAAAAAAAAAGAAATAGTTGATGGTTTCCTATTGATTTCAATGAGTGACAATACTTTGCACATTGCTTGCTGCCTTATTACTTAAAGGACCATATATATGTTACATGCGGTTGAAATGGGCTTAAAAATAAACCTTATTAGCACCGAGTTATTTAAACACGGGAACGCTGCAATTAGGTTCCTCGTTAAAGTGTTCCGCATATTAATTAAATACATATATTTGTGCCACAAGAAAGGGAATGATAAATTCTACCACCTTGTAAAGTGTAATAATTAAACGAAGGCTATGCGCAAGCTTTACATGTATCGTGTAACATTTCATTAGGGCTTAGGGACCATTGTGAGTCATATTTGTTGATATACATAATGATTAAAATCATTTGTGGAATTGATTGTTTTACAGTTGAATGTGATATCTCTCAGTTTGTGGAGAATAAAAGGGAGTGAAGAAAATTGTCTTTTCTAACTGATGCAGACTAGATTTGTAAAAGGATTAAATGAAGTGAGAAGGGAGGAAATTGCTCTAAATCCTGTTATACTGTATGGCTGTGTTATTAAACTGGAGTATAGGGAAAATAGCATTATAGCGGAGGACTATTGTATGAAAATGTTGAAGTCTTTCATATGGAATTCTCAATAACTGTGCCGTATACTCTGTTAATAAACTTAACTCCTTATTTCTGGCAAAGTTGCTTTGATGAAGCAGCACGCTGGTCTTTTAAATTGAAACCTCAGCTTTAAAAATTCTATACCACTAAATATATTTAGAATTTATATATAATTTTCCTAAAAGGGTAACTCCACAAAAAAGAAAGAATATAGCCTATACAATTGCTACACATGCCTTACTGTAAGTTAATGTTATTAAAACCGACCTTTCCATTTCAATGTACAGCATTGTTGTTTTCTGTAAACATTCAATGCAGAATGGCAACCTGGAGGCCCTTTGTACTTGTGTGATTGGCTCACTGATTTTCCCAAAAGTCTGCACTAAGATAGAACTCAGATTTTAGGTCTCCTCTGCACCACAAATTTCATTTTTGGTGACATGCTCCCAAATGGTTAATTAATAATCCCTTTTTATGGCCTTTTTATTTACTTACCCCTTGTTATGGCCTTCTAACACTTTTTTTAAATGAAAACCTAATAGGGGATTTTGTTGGCGGAATGTCCTCATTATTTTTTTAGCCTTCCTCTGGATCAACTGTGGGTATAGGGTTCTGAAGGCTTTCTATTTATTAACTCTATCTATTTATTTATTTATTTTGTATTGGTTGAACTAGATATACTTGTGTCTTTTTTCAGCCTGAATAATTATTTATCTATGAAATACACTAGCTTTGTATTTAAAGTGTTACTAACCCACAACAGTAAAATCAGTCTGTATATGCAGTAAAGCATGCTTGTTATACTCACTGTGAAACCTAAGAGGTTAATTCTCTGCATTGTGTAAAAAGATTGTTTGATCCTGTCTTCGCTGATCCTCCCCTTCTTCTACAGTCCCCAATCCATCTTCTGATAGTACACATCCTTGGGGCACTCTGCACATGCTCAGTTTAGTGTATATTGCTGGAGAGGGGGTGGGGGTGGGGTGCATGTGATGAGCACAAGGCCAATTAGCACTGTCCAGACAGAGGGTCAGGGGTCATGCAGCCTCATAGGACAGTCAGAGGAGAATGAAAACTCGTCCTACAATCTTTTACCAGTGCTTGGCAAGACACTGATAGAAGTCATATGACTGCTATATATTGCTGATGAGAAAAGGTATTTAGCAGTTTATCTTACTAAAATAATTGCATTTCTATGTTCTGTGTACCGTACTGTGGGAGACCAGATATAGTGAATTCAGGGTCCTGGGTTTTGCAACACTTTAACAGTGGAACTGTATATGATATGCTGGTAAGGGGTTGCACAATATTAGCTGGCATAATATAGAATATAAAACTGCTTTTTCTTTAATTGCACCCTGGACTCAGAGGTTGTAGTGCAGAGCTTGTCAGTCAAGGTTACAAATCACCAACATACTGTATCTGTTGAAGAATACTCTGCAGCAGGAAGGAATGTCTCTGACCAGAAAATCCTTCATACGTAATACAATATCCCTGGGAGTTTTGTCAGGTGGGGGTTTAGCCCTCAATGCGCAATGAATTTGATCGCATTTAAATGATAAAGGGTCTTGATCTGGTAACAGGAACTGGAATAATTTAGTGGATGTCTTATAAGGGTTAGATACAGTTTCCATAGAAGAGATAAGCATAAGTATGATTTAAAGTCTTTTTTTTAAATATAATTTAATTCTATGGTTCTAATTTTTTTTTTATTGTTCTACAAACTTTACAGCATTCTTACAGCTTCCACCAATATTCTCTAATACGTTTATTTCCTATAATTGTCAGCTCCATCTAGTGGGTAGCTCCATCTAATGCAGTAGTTTCCTGAAATACAATATACCATATACGCTGTGTGATATTTTTTGAATGAGCAATCAACTATGTCTTGGTGGTATGGCACAGCCCAGCAGTACTGTAAGGCTGTGGTATCTATAACATCAGTTGTACCTGTTTATCTGCAGCACTGTCTTCTCTACAGGCATTCAAAGTGCTCAATTTTAACAGCATTTCTGAGCTTAAGGAGGCAGGGGGCAGGGGGCAGGGATTTGATGTCGCACACTGCACAGCACAGGGAGCAGAATGTCATCTGAGACCTGACTGGAGGGAACGCATACACACCCCTCTACACAGACTCATAGGGAAACGTCCACAGCCAGGGCTGTTAATCACCTGCTGTGTGCTGGAGGGCTTGGCAGGACTGTCTCCCAGAATTTCTTGGTGTCAGGATAGATAATCAGAAGTGACTGCAGATAGCAGAGGGAGGAAAGAAAAGCTAGAACTAAAACTAGGTGCTTTGAATTGAGGCAAGTACACACTCTGGGATGATATGCTTTGTTCCTTTTCCATTTCAGAGGTTTACAACCACTTTAGGTGCTATTTAAAATGTCATTGCACCTTGATGAATTAGGACCAAATAGACCAGAGTATATGTCATATTCTAGGATTGTGTTCAATAATCTATAGAATAAAATATTTGCAAGCAATACCAAACATTTCAACCACTGCTTGCAACAATCAAATAGGAGATAATTTATCCACAATACAGTATGTTATCACCTTGGTAATTAGGGCAGATGGGTCATTGAGAATTTCACGGCTCTGTAAGGCTTAGATAGAAGTATACACAAGTGTAACACTCAGTGAGGCATTTGTGTTTGACTGATCTTTACACTTCTACATACTGTAAGTATCTGTAGATTAAATTCCATTTTTTTTAAATTTACTCAGGCTGCACTCGTTGCCTTCTAAGTCGTATTTAAATGACATCTTACCAGTAGTTTCCAAAGGAACATTAACTTGCAAACATTGTCAGTGCCGTTGCAAGGCAACAATGTTCTTCATGACTTTTAATAAAATCCTGCCTGTTACGTGTAGTTGGCTTCTTTGTCTTCTCCCCAATGTTCTATGCAAGGTTATATTTGTCAGAAATATGCATGTGTAAGCTTGGAGCATGCTTGCACAAGCACATAACCACCTGATTTCCCTAAACAGAAATTGGGAGCTTTGTGTCTTCTCAAATGACAAAGCAGCTTTGTAATCATGGAACAATAAGAGCTAAGCAAAAAACAAGGTACACACTTGCAGTGAAAAGCGTAGAGATCATTAGATCATCCTTTTGTGGGAACAAAACCTTGGAATAGGGCATATATGTTGACCATAGCAAAAACTCTTACACACGATCGGAAATTCCGACAGGAAAACCGTGGATTTTTTCTGACGGAATGTTAGCTCAAACTTGTGTTGCATACACATGGCCACACAAATGTTGTCGGAAATTTCGAACGTCAAGAACACAGTGACGTACAAGACGTACGACGAGCCAAGATCAATGAAGTTTAATAGGCAGTTCGGCTCTTCTGCTTGATTCTGAGCATGCGTGTTTTTTCGTTGGAAAAATAGAGAACCTGCTCTCAATCTTTTGCTGGCGGAAATTCTAACAGAAAATGTTGGATGGAGCATACACACGGTAGGAATATCCGACCAAAAGCTCACATCCAACTTTTTTGACGGAAAATCCTATCGTGTGTACAGGGCATTACCGTTCCAATAATCTGAGTGGAGCCCGTATCGGGGCATGGTCAGTTTTTTTCTATCAACTAACTGTCACATCTGCCTTGACAGCCAACTGATGTCCATAAGGTTCTTCTTTTATTATGGCCTTTTTAACAGCTTTGCTGTATTTGTTCAATTATTTATATACTGTATAATTATATTATACTGACAACTGGTGATTTAATTTTGTAGTTAACTTTTTGGGGTAGATGGCTGCATTGGTCACTTGATATAGCTCAGGTAACATCATGGTAAGATCTTCTTACCAAGATTCCTAGCTCATACCATCTGCTATGGATATTATGACAGGGTTTCCCTTTCCATTGTGGATTTTTTTAATACTTTACATTGTGTAGAATATAGCAGATAGACTGAGACATGATGGCTGAGATGGCAGAACCTGGAAGTCCCATGAAGAGGTGTCTACTCACTAAAGGGCATGATAGATATGCAGTTGGAATTCATATCTGATTTAGCCCATAATACCAAAGGATGATTAAGAACTCAATGTGAAAACAATTCCAGGATATACCGTATAATAAAAATAGGCCTTAGTTACATAGTTACATAGTTACATAGTTAGTCAGGTTGAAAAAAGGACACATGTTCATCTACTGTAGTTCAACCTATAAATGGGGGAAAAAAAAATATATATATATATATACAATCCCATATACACAATCCTTTACCCACAGTTGATTCAGAGGAAGGCCAAAACCTAAGCAAAGCATGATCCATTTTGCTCCAGTGGGTCAACAAATTCCTTCCTGATTGCCCGAGAGGCAATTGGATATTCCCTGGATCAACTTTGCCTATAAATGTTAGTACTCAGTTATAATATGTACATTTAGGAAATAATCCAGGCCTTTTTTAAAGCAATCTACTGAGCTGCCCAGAATCAGCTCTTGAGGGAATCTATTCCAGATTTTCACAGCTCTTATTGTGAAGAAATCTTTCTGTATTTGGAGATGAAATCTTTTTTTTTCTACAGACGTAAAGAGTGCCCCATTGACCTTTGTGATGACCTTAAATTGAATAACTCAACACCAAGTTTCCTATATGGACCCCTTATGTATACATGTTAATCAAATCCCCCTTTAATCTTCTCTTCTCAAGAGAAAATAAATTCAGTCCAAGTATTCTTTCCTCATAGCTGAGCTCCTCCATGCCTCTTATCAGTTTGTTTGCTCTTCTCTGTACTTTCTCCAGTTCCCCGATATTCTTTTTGTGAACTGGTGCCCAAAAACTGAACTGCATATTCCAGATGAGGTCTTTCTAATGATTTGTACAGGGCCAAAATGATATTTCTCTCTCTCTGGAGTCCATAGCTCTCTTAATACAAGAAAGGACTTGCTTTGGAAACTGCAGCTTGGCATTGCATGCCATTATTAAGCTTAGGATCTACCAAAACACCCGGATCCTTCTCCACCACCAGTTGTACTCCTCCTAGTATGTATGATGCATGCATATTCTTAGCCCCCAATTGCAAAACTTTACATTTATCAACATTAAACCTCATTTGCCACATAGTTGCCCAATTAAACAGTGCATTGAGTTCAGCAAGGACGTTATTCCACTGCATAGCTTGGTGTCATCTGCAAACACTGAAATGGTACTTTTATCTTTAAGTTTTTTTTTACTTTAAAAAAAAAGGTTGTACAACAAAAAAATTAAAACAAAGCATACGGGACAAAGTTGCCGCTCATACAACATATCATTGTAATACAGAAAACTGTAAAGGCTAATGCCGCGTACACACGACCGTTATTCATGTCATTGAAAAAAACAAAGTTTTTCTCGACGTGATTTTTCGTGTTTCCTCTCAAGCCTGCCTTGCATACACACGTTCGTGAAAAAAAAACACTCGAGCAAAGCGCGGTGGTGTACAACACGTACGACGGCACTATAAAGGGGAAGTTCCATTCGAATGGCGCCACCCTTTGGGACGCTTTTGCTGATCCTCCTTTGGTGAGAGACGATTCAGTCTTCGTGCTTTTCAGTCCGTTACAGCGTGGTGAATGTGCTAGCTCCATTACGAACGCTAGTTTTATCAGAACGAGCGCTCCCGTCTCATACTTGATTCTGAGCATGCGCATTTTTTTCTCCTCGTAAAAGAATACACACGACCGTTTTTCACGACGTTAAAAAGAACGACGTGAAAAACGACGAGAAAAAATAGAGCAGGTTCTAATTTTTTTTCGCCCATTTTTCTCGCCGAGAAAAATGCTCTGGAGCATACACACCACCGTTTTTCACGACCATTTTTAAAAATTGCATTTTTCTCGTCATGAAAAACAGTCGTGTGTATGCGGCATTAACGTGTAGACTTAGTTCGGGCCTTGATGACCTAGACCGGTCCCAGACCATATTTCATTTATAAATATATTAAAAAGTAAGGGTCCCAACATTGAACCTTGGGGTATATGGGTAACATGGAAGATATAGTAACAAGAGTCCATATTAAACTAAAGTGGACAATCACTTTAAAAGTACACTCTAGTACAAATTAGCTGTGAAATGCATACAGGGAACAGATTCTACCTTCTAAAAGGATGTGCTATTCATCTAGGCATCACTATAAGATTATCAGTCTTCCCCACTCTTTGGTGATTAGGACGTTCTTTTTGTTTCTTACCTCTAACGTAGGGAGGATGCCCATACACATAGCCTCCCTGTTTTATCATGTAGCTAAATGTATGAAATCATCAGTACTTAGACAATTTTCACAACCACCAATCAGGTTCAAACCTGTCAAAGACCTTACAAGTGAGGGAATGTAAAATCTTTTAAAAATAGATTACAGAGAAATTAAGTTAAAGGCCAATTCTAAAAGATAATTAAATAATAATAATAGTAATAATAATAATAATAGCCCAGCCATAATTAAAAATAAAACACAGCTCTGGCTGCAATTTCTGGCACTATCACCTCTTGTCTGCAAAAAGATGTCCTGTGGGTTGAGTGAGATCCAACAACATGCTAAGAGTGCAGGGATCATGGGCCATCTGAGAGGGCATCACTATGGAACTATGGTACTCACAGTATAATGCTACAGAGAGTGGTACTGATGCTATCACATTAGCACCACACTCTACATTATTAAAGAGGAGCTCCAGTCATTTCTGTGTTTATTTAAAGTCAACAGCTACAAAAACTCTAACTGCTGACTTTTAATTATTAGACACTCACCTATCCCAGGATCCAGCGATGTGATAACCCCAGCTGTTCTTTTCCTCAGTCTTCTGTCCCTGGCTTCAGTATCTCAACTGTGGGCAAACAGATGTGACAGCTTGCCATTTCATTGTGAAATGGTCCCGCAGACTTCTGGGACCTGTGACGTGTCCCAGAAGACTGCAGGGAGGGAGGGGGAGAGCAGAACTACGGCTCAGAATGCCTAGACAATCCGAGCGGAAGTGGGAGCAGGTACCTGTTAAAACCATGTACCCTCTCCCCCTCCCAAAAAAATGCCATTTGGTCAAAAGGAGGGAGGAAGAGGCCTTAAAGCAGAACTTCCCCTTTTGGGTGGAGCTCCACTTTTAGGAAAACCCACTGCTGCATAATATCTGAAGAGAAAGAGAACCATCATATAAAACAAAAAAATGGTCAAATAAATGTGGGTGGCCTCTGGGGTAGGAAGTGGGTTTGGTTTGCGAAAAATTTCCCAAATATATTTATATTTAATTAAGAACTTTGCAGTGAACCCCATTAAGGTCTATAGGGGGTGAATCTTGTTATCCAATTCTGGCCTTATGTAGGGCTAATAAACAGTTTATTGTCCAACAAAAAGCATGAGAAAACAGGCACTGTTAATGGGGACATGTACCAATGAGAGAATATGGCCTCTGTGAGCTCACCTTTTTTTTTAAAGTGAGCTGAGATATCTAAAACTTCAGTCTACTTGTAGGAACAAAGGCTATGCACTATATTATAAATTAGCCTTTCTTAAACATTTCAACACAGTGGAACCCTTGAAATAACTTTTCAGTATCAAGGAACCCCTTGTTTACTATATCTACAACTCATGATAAATTAGTGTGATGGTCAATGGGAAAAATGTTCCTTTCACTTGTGGTCATTGAGAAGAATTACCCCCTTACAGATAGCTAAAAAGATCAATGGTGTACGTGGGAACTTATCTCAGATCCAGGAATTGGTCATTACTCAAGGAACCCCTAGCAACCTCTGGAGGAATCCTAGGGTTCTATGAATACCTGATTGAGAAACCCTGTTATAGATCATTCCTTTTTTTTTCCTGGTGGTGAACCTGCTACGTTTTCAGACAAAAGTTTATAATTTTTATTTAATTTTTTCACTTTTGGAATCACAGTAGCTAATGCCCAGAGTAACTCCTACTGTAGGGCAGGAGCACTGAAGGTGATGAAGAGGAGGCCAAAATGGGGCTTTTAATAAGGTGAACCAATTTCCTTTGGCACAATTGTAACAATTGTTGAATAGCTGTATGCTTTCAGTGATTGGTTTGGCATTTTGAATGGAATTGCTTAAGAAAAATAGTTTTCTCGAAAGTCACAGTAAATTGCATACATTTTGACTAACAGATTCTGAACATTAATTCAATCTAAGCTTTTAAAAATTTGTACCATTATTTCTGATCATTCTTCATACCTCTTGTTTTCCACTCTCTCGTCTTCTGAGCGTCTTCAATATTTGTCCTTACAATGCCTATTAACTGTTAATAACATACCATGTTATGCTGAACAAATTCCTTACTTTTTCTTCTCTCCATTTTTCCATTTAAGGGAAACATCAATGAGTGATATTCCAGACACGTCATGTCCTTCAAATGTGAACTATTTATGCTTATGTTTATTGAGCAATAAAGCCTCGGATCAGCTGCAAGTAAATATCTCTCGCTGCATGATGAATTGGATGGCTGCGATCTGGATGTGAGCAAGAACATTTGTTTCATGTTGTCCACGCTCCCTTTAACCTGCGTTAAAATGCCAGAAAGACTGGGGGAAACATTCATGGATGTTTGGACTCCATTAATCATATTATGGATTGCAGTACTTCCTCATGTATATATGGCTCCGAGGGATAATTCCCATGTACTGGCGACTGATGCCACCTTGGAACTTACTGGCGTCAACGATGAGCAAAAAGTTTTGAACCGATCCAAGAGAGGCTGGGTGTGGAATCAAATGTTTGTTCTGGAAGAGTTCTCTGGCCCTGAACCCATACTAGTTGGAAGGGTATGTTTTGAATTTTTATTAGTTCCTACTGTCAGCTAAATCAAGTTGACTTTATCACTATTTGATGTCACAGCCAAAGTCTTGATTAGGCGTGATTTACACATTGAAATGTTGTCAGTGCATACCTATTGGATGTTTATTTTCTAAAGGCAAAGGCTGTAAACATTTCAAAGGAAGCTGCTCTTTGAACAGGAATTTGCCCCAGACTTATGGCCCCTACACATGATCCGAATATCGAAAAATGTCTTCCGAGGAAGAATCGTACGATAATCGGATCGTTAGTACAGACTTTTCGAGAGCCGATCATGACAGTTCATCCGATAATATTTTATCGGACATGCACAAAAATTTTCCTCGTCCGATGCCAGATCGTACGATTTTCGTTTAGTCAGTACAGTTGTCGTCCGAAAATACAATACAAATACATTACAACACATGACATCACTTCCGATTTTTTTTTCTGTCGTACGAGAATTTTCGTGACTTTAATAATCTATTTAATTTTACTTGCGACTATTAAGCGAAAAAAGGCGTACGATCTGTTGTACGATATTTGGATCGTGTGTACGGGGGGGCATAAGTGAATGGAGTGACATTTCACTTTGTAAACAATACCCAATCATGTACTAGGAGAATTAAAAAAATTAAAGTCAGCATAGCTTCACCTTATTAACTAAGCTCAGGGGCAAACTCTCCTGAAAAGTGCAACTTCCTTTGCAGAATCTGGTGCAGCTGTGCATTGTAACCAATCAGCTTCCAGATTGCATTGACAAAGCTTAATTGAACAAGCTGAAGTTAGAAGCTGATTTGCTTCTATGCACAGCTGCACCAGATTCTATGTGCACCAGTTTTAGTATATCTTCCCATTTAGTTAACTTGAGTATTTGCCTTTTAGTAGCACTTGATGGCAATGTCTGATTGCTTTCATGCATAGGTTGTTATGAGTTGCTTTGCATCCTTATTACTCTTTATATTCCCTTACCGAATAACCTGGATTGTAGAAGCAGTACAACACAATTTATTAGGAACTTTTGACATCACTGTAGCGGTAATGTCACTCCATCCTGGAGAATTAAAAGGAGGCGCATTCGTTCCGCAAACAAAATGGTGACCCCTGCTGTGTCTGAGGGACAGGTACACTTTAATTGGTTCAAATATACAGACAACTGAGGGGATATTCAAAGAACATCATGTTCTTATTTCTGCAGCTAAGATAAAAGTAATGGAACTGACACACACGGCAATATGTTAGTTTGGCAGGACTACAGAATAACAGAGTCACTGAGCAATTTGGCTGCCATCTTGTTGGAGGCACATCTTGGTAGAGTGACAACCACATGCAAGCTCTAATGTAGTCCTAATTTAATATTTTTTTCCATATTACATGATGACTTGTAATCTGTACTCCTGATGCCTTGGTTTTATTATATATATTTGTTTAAAGTGTGCATGCAATTCCTGCCCCGGGATTCAACCAGAGATAGAAAATTGTTAAAGTGAATTTGTCAGCATCAGTACCTTTTTGGCATGCAACAATGTATTAAAGCAACAGTGTCAGTTTTGCAAAAAAACTAAAGAAATTCACTCATTAAAGGGCATGTAGACCCTTGCAAGGAACTTTTCTCATATAGCCCCTTTTGGTTTGGTAATTATATAATAGAAGCATTTTGTTATATCAAATTAATACATGCATAAAATACCTGCTGATACTACCAGAAATCTTGTTAGCTGATAACAACATGTGTTGACTGGAATCAGTTACATTGTTTCTACCTATCGCTGAGGACTACAGAACCCCTCCTGTCCAAGGGTGACAATGTGGCTTCTATATAGGTACAGAACAGTAAGTAGACATTGTCAACCTAGGACAGGCAGTGTTACTGGCCGGATCATCTTACATTCAATAAGCAGAGTCCTTTGTACTGGTGACTGCTCTCTTAGTTGAAATATTTAGTCCACTGCCCACCGCCCTCCCCATACCTCTACTGTGGTGATACTCCAGTGCTGTGGGCAGTGCTTGGGTTTAATACCCGTTGCTGGAGATATAATAGGAACTCATCAGGAATGCTGACAATGACCACCCTTTCTACCCACCTCCTCCATTCAATGAAATGTTCTCTATAAATGAAGAAAGCAAACCTATCATTCATTCACCCATTCTTCATTCATAGAGTGATTTGCATTGTGGGAAGCTATAGTACAGCTATGAATGGAGACGGGATCGGAAAGGGTGAGCATAGTCAGCACTCCTGACTAGTGCCTATGACAGTTCCAGCAGCTGTATTAATCTCCACAGTACTAGGCGATTACTGTTGTGGGAGTATGAGGAAGCAGAGGATGGCAGACTTCCACTAAGAAAGCAAGCACCAGCACAAGGGACTCCTCATAGAATGTAAGCACTGTCCCTTGTGCTGATTTAAAAAAAAAAAAACTAAACAAAGGGCTTTAAAAGAGAAGTATGGGTTTCCTTTTTTTTGTTTACATCTATTCTATGTGAGCTGCTAATATCTATAAACCCTCCCAGCCCTCTCAGAAGTGCCCCCATTCTGTTAAAATTGAGATGAATACCTGTGGGAGGTTCTACAGTCTTTCATACAACATCATCCAGACAATGGTGTGAATATAGAGTCTGGATCCACCCCCTTTCCTGTCATTTTACTTGATTGATGTCGGCTCTCCTCCCTCTGCTTGTTTCTGAGACTTCACAGAGCGTAGCTGCTCTCCCCTCCATTCTCCCTCCTCCCTCCTCCCCCTCCCTATCTATCAGCACAGACACGTCTCTTAGGGGAGGGGGGACAGAGGCAGGGGGTGTGTTGGTGTGTTGGTGGAGATGGTCAAACCCCCTGAGGACTTTTCAAACTGAAACTGGACCGTTTTTGCCAGCTGAAGGAAAGTTCATGTGCACATGCTGTAAAAACTAAAAGAGGTGGAAAAGATTAGCTGATATGTGACTAATGTGATATGTACTAGTTATTTAACCCATCCCATACTTCTCCTTTAAAGGGGTTGTAAAGGTTTGTTTTTCTATTTTCCTTTAAGCTAGTGCATTTTTGGTTAACTTACCTTTTCCTTTGATTTACCTTCTAAATGTTTTTTTTCTTTGTCTGAATTTCTCACTTCCTGTTTCTCCTCACTAAACTTCACACCATCATCCGAGTGGTGTGGAGTCATCCAGAACAGCTTACTGAACAGCTTACTGAAGAGAAACAGGAAGTGAGAAATTCAGACAAAGAAAACAAAGAATAAAAACATTTAGAAGGGAAATCTAAGGAAAAGGTAAGTGAACCAACAATGCACTAGCTTAAAGGAACCTATTTAGAAAATAAAAAACAAACCTTTACAACTCCTTTAAGCTCCAGACAAGTGTCTTTGCCTAGGCTGAGATGTTGTCACCAGTCTGCGGCAGGAAGGAGAAAGCATTTCTGTAGTCTCTCTCTCTAGAAATCACAATGCAAAATTTTAACTTTGTAGCAAGGTAAGAGGTTGTATTAGGAGGTTGAGTTGTAAGAAATGCACACACACTAAGATTTGTATGACTATGCCATCTCTGAACTGGTATCCAAGTTTAGGGAAGGATGTAAGGCCTGCTAGTGCTAGACAGGGCCCCTATCTAGGTAGTAAGGACTGGGTATTTATTTGGGGAAGAGTCAGGGTTACAGTTTGAGTCCTTGTGGTAGGGTTAGGGCCTCAGGTGGGAAGTTGTAAAGTACTTAATATGTGGCTTCTTCTTAGGGGGAAAGCCATCTGCTATCTCAGTGGACATCACCGGGATAACAGGAAGTTACTAACAAAAGAAAGCCTTCTTGGTGAGTGAGAAATGTGGCCTAAATTATGGAGTTTAGATAGTGACTCTTATTGTGCAAGTTTACATGCTGCAAAGAAGAGTTAAATGGGGATGTGGACTGAGCCTCTTTATTCCTTTTCTTGAATGTGTAGGATGGAGCACCCGATACAAACGTTCCTCTCACTTGAAGGACTTTTTAAAACATTTATTGGTTAAGAACATCAAATATAGTCAATGCATTTCAGGAGATTCAAGTCGCCCCCTTCTTCAGGGATTGAGCAGTTTACATTATTAAAATCATGAAAAACCACTAATGCTGGCCTCCTTCCATGTCTGTTGGGTGACGTTAGTCTTCAATAGGCCTTAGTGCATCCTGTCATGATTTAATTAACATGACTGATTAAAGTGGATGTAAACCCATTAAAAAAAAAAAAAGGCTTGCACCTTGTACAGTATAGGATTACATGTCATCTGTGCCCAGTCTTGCCACGAAGAGTTAATGCAGCTTTGAGCAGTCCTCTTATCTTTTTTCAGTAAGGTTAAAAACTGACACACAGAAAAATAGGAGTCAGTTCTTTCCCCTGCTGTGAGTGACAGGTGTTTTACATATCTCATGCACGAGCCTGAGAGAGATGTTCTGTGTACTCTAGATCCCCTCCTCCTTTCTTCTCCAGCTCTCCCAGGATTGGCTGCTCTATACCTCAGCATGATTGGGCATGCTGAAGTCATGTGGTGACTTTTCTGGATTTTGACTGGATGTTAGTGATCATAGCAGAAGTTCAGTGTAAGAAATACACAGGAGAAAATGCATATTGACAAGGGGAGTGTAGAGGTGGGCGGGGAGTCTACTGACATCACAACTCCACCCATCGAGCTCCGGACAACAGACCCACCCACAGAATCTGCAGTTATTTGGGTCTCATAACAGACAGAGGGGAGACATTTTACTGGTAAGGATACATGCAGGAGGCATGTATATCCTTATAGATAACCACTATGACAGTTTGGAAAGGATGAGAGTGGGTTAACATTCACTTTACGCCCTGAAGAAGGAGGAGTCTTATTTCCCCAAAATGCGTTGGCTGTGTTTGATGCTCTTAACCATTAATCATTTCCAAAAAGTCCTTTAAGTAAGATGAACCTTTGTACTGGTTGCTCGTATGTACACATCCAAGACTTTACTGTCTGGGGAGCACTCCATTTGTCAATATCAGAAAGGTAGCAGCCTTGGACCATAACTGGATTCACCCACATTATATTTTAATCATAGATCTGCTTCTTTAAAGGAAAGAGCACCTTACAGTGGGGCTCAAGATTTCAAGTCCTTAGCTACTAGCCAGGCCTCAAGACCTACTCGCCACCAGTTGCCCCACCCAACCCCTGCCCTGCCCCTTCCCCTAATTCCGCCCCTAAACATGCCCTTGTAAATTATCTCATGAAATGACACTGTTAAATGTTTTATGCAGAATTAAGTTGCAAAAATGAATATTAACAACAACAACTTTTCAAATAATAACATAAAGCATGTTTTGTGATAAATAAAATAAGGATAAAATATGATTGGCTACTATAGGCAATGTACACATCATTACTGCCTTGTTAAGTAAATATTTTAATACCATATTAAATATAGTATTAAAAACATTAAAACCAATATATGACACTTTCACTGATTTAGGATGCAGAGAGACTTACCCGTATATACTCGAAAACGTATTGACTCGAGTATAAGCCTAGGGTGGGAAATGCAGCAGCTACTGTAAGTGGAAAAGAGGGTCAACAATGCCCATCTGTAGCCTTGCTGTGCCCATCTGCAGCCTCGCTGTGCCCATTTGCAGCCTCACTGTGTGTGCCCATCTGCAGCCTGACTGTGCCCATTTGCAGCCTCACTGTGCCCATCTGCAGCCTCACTGTGCCCATTTGCAACCTCACTGTGCCCATTTGCAGCCTCACTGTGCCCATCTGCAGCCTCACTGTGCCTATTTGCAGTCTCACTGTGCCCATCTGCAGCCTCACTGTGCCTATCTGCAGCCTCACTGTGCCCATTTTCAGCCTCACTGTGTGTGCCCATCTGCAGCCTCACTGTGTCCATTTGCAGCCTCATGTACCTTTGATCTCCCGTTGTGTCATGCAACTGCAGTCGGCGGTTGTCCACTGTAACAAAGCCCCGCCTCCTCCTCGTCCGTGATAGACGGAACACTGATTCAGTTTGTTATCAGTGTTCAGTGTTCTGTCTATCACAGACGAGGAGGAGGTGGGGCTTTGTTACAGTGGACGGCCACCAAACAGACTGACACAGCTCGAGACTCTCACTCGAGTATAAACCGAGGGGGGCTTTTTCAGCATAAAAAAATGTGCTGAAAAAGTCGACTTATACTCGAGTATATAAGGTACATTAGAACACAGCACTGGAAAGGGGAGCGGGAGCTGCCAAAGTTAACTTTTCCTATTAAAAAGCAACCAATCACCAGCTTGTTAATAGGAAAAGTAACTTTGGCAGCTCCCACCAAACCCCCCCCGCCCGGTCCCCACCTCATCTAGTTCCTTGCCAACTCCCACTATATGACAGTCCCTGCAAAGAGAATGACTGGGAGCAGAGACTGGGAGGAGAATCGTCTCTCATTCAACCCCACCTGCCTGCAGCGCCTGTCCCCCCTTCGATGCGGCTCCACACTCGCTCACAGCTTATTTCCATTCGCCTAATGTGACCTGGTGAGTTGAAATTTTGAGGGCTGCCTTACAGTGTATCCATCAGAACCACTTTTCAATTCTTTCACCCCAGTGCTATGACACACACATCAGGCATCTTTATTCCTATGGAACAGAGGGTAGTCCATACCTTGGAAAGAAAGTCTTAAAAATTACACTTTGCAACCTGTGACCCTGGAAACTTTTGTGTCCAGGTGTTCATTGGGACCGTCAATGGACTGGGCCAATGACCATTGGGATCTAAGGGGCTCCCCATAAGTAAGTGAAGGTGGGTTTCCTGATGTGGCCTGTTGGCCAAGGAGGGTAGAGAGGTTTTAGGGGCTGTGGACCCTCCATTGATTGAAAAAAATGCAGTAGGCTCCAGCATGTGAACTAGCTTAACACCCCTCAACAAGGTTGCACTACAGCTAGATAATGATTCTGGATGATTCCTTCTTGGGTAAAAAGTATATGAAGGCATTGTAAGGGAGAGTACTGAGTCTCTCTGTAAAGTATATATGATGACATGTCTACTTAGGATATAAACTGTGATATTAAATGGCTGCCAAACATGTTATTAGCGTTCCCATAGTTTGTACCAATTGTGGCTGGAGCTTCCTCCTGCATATAGCGGAATTCACAAGTGTTCATGCCTCAATGATGAAACATTTTCTAGTGTGTTTGCACTGAGAACATAATAATATAAGGCCCTAAGTGAGCAATATTTCCTTCTGTACATTTGTGGTTAATGCATCAAAGTACATCATAATCATATTCAGCAGAAAAATTACATAGAAAATACATTTTCCCTTCTTCCATTAGAGAAATTGCTGTATTTCCACCCATTTTTTTTCACATTTAGTTTGACTGAGTGAGTTTGAAAGTTTGGTTTATGGCTGAAATAGCTCAGGGTGCAGTCAGTTCAATGTACTAAGCCTCATAGATGTCATTGAAGTGCACAGTCAGATGCAATACACAATGCATCCACTAGAGGCATCAACTGCAAAAAGATCTTCTTATACGATCTACAGACAATGTAAATAATCAAATGTGATATAATGTTATGGCATTTTTTCTTTTTTTAGCTATTGAAAAAAAAAATCAAAAGTGTCAGTAAGAAAAAACAAAACAAAACCTTAATGCCCTCATTAGGAAGAAAATGAGCACTGACCGGCTTGCCCTTTATTATTGCCTGTTTTGAAAGATTATTAATAGTACAAGACCTTTTGTGCAGCTAGCAGACAATGAACTGCTTCTGTGCATACCAGACAAATTAACCATTACACGTGTAGCGACCTCAACCTCTCACTCCCTCCTTCTCTGTCAATGTCTATGGCTCTCGCCTAGGGGACCAGGGAGGAGAGTGTGATGCACCACCAACTCACATCCTCCAGTGTGTAGAGGTGTGAGCTATACCCAATTACCTTCGGGTCTGTGCTAGACTTGTGCACAACGGAAAAATTTGTTTAGTTTTGGTTCGTTTCTTTTAAAGCCTGTTGATTCGTAATCGTTCGTAATTTTGCTAGATGGGATTTTTCGTGTTCGGACTAATTCATATTTTCGCAAGCGACATTTTTAGTTGAATCGGAATGATTCATATTAATGTAAGCCTTATTTTTCGTTGATTTATAATTTGTACTTTCGGTAGAGTACATTGTTTTTCGTTGATTCTGGACACAACTCCTACTTTCGTAACTTTTTTTGGGTTCGTTGATTCGTAATTTTCCGTGTCTCTCTCACAACGACGCTGCCTATTATGCCTAATGTGCTTCGAATGGATTTGTACTTTTCTAAATACATAGCGGTTATTTGTAACAATTAGAAATCTCGTATTTTACTTTCGTTCTTTACATGCGGCTACAGCCTCCGCCCCTGTACACCATTTTGAGAGGGAGTTCAGCATGGTGAGGGAGAAGCAGAGAGCAGAGCAGAGTGTTATTGTGCTTCAAATGGATTCGTACATTCGTAACTTTTTTCATAACGAATTATGCCGAAGACATTCAGGCATTCGCTATTTGCGATATAATTTATTTCGGATTCGGTTTTATTCATAAATGCTTTGTTCGGAAATTCAAATGTTTCCGAATGTCTGAAAGTTGCTAAATTTGGATGAATTTAGATTAGTTACGAAACGAATTGCACAAGCCTTGTCTGTGCCCCTGTTTAGAGCCAAAGCTCCCCTTGAGGATGATCCTTTAACTCCCAGAAAGCCAAGTTCCACACCATTGAAAGTCCAACACTTATTTATTCTTTTCGAGCAATAAATAGTCCTTTAAGAGCAGACTGGTCAGACAACGAACAGGTGAGGAAGGTCCAGGCACAAACATGAACTTTGTTACTCTCCTGTTTTGGTGTGCGCAAACAGGCTTGGCGCACGGTCGCTGCCACCGACCGTGAGGATGGTCGCTAACACCGACCGGGTGAATAGGACTTTAGGTCTCTGCCACCGACCTGGGTTTTAGTAGGGTCGCTGCCACCGACCATGAGAACATGAACTACCTTCTTAAGATGCGGCCCCTGTCAGGGGAGTCATCCACCCGGACGGTCACCAGAGGCCTCCACCGTCACCAGCCAATGCTGCGCTGGATCTTCGGGAAGGTCACTTCTCTGGTCCCCCTCGCCCAAGATTTGGGTGTCCAAAACCGGAGGACACCCTAGAAATCCTCCATCCCTCGCGGGACCCAGTCGAAGGTACTGGGCCCCAGGCCTCCATAGAGTACCTCACCCCAGACTAAAGGTGTCTGGGGTGGAATCGCAGCTCAATCTCCGGGCCGAGGGCGCCCGGAGAACACCAGCACTCACACCCAGGCTGAAGGTGCCTGGGTGTGGACCTCGAGCGGAAGATGTCTGCCCCTTTTATCCCCTCTCCCAGCATGCACAGCAGGTTCCCCGCCCTGCTGTACTACTGCTGCGAAAGGACAAAAAGGGTAAAGACTTGCAATGGTGGTTCAACCCCGGCCTATGGTGATAGCGCCACCTACAGGCCACAGGGAACTGGACACCCTTGCCTCCTCCACTGGCATAAATTGGTCCATGAACCCTAACAATTGCTGCATCTGAGCCATTTGTCACTCAGATGCCTCCCCTAAATGTAACCACCCGCTACACACGTATTGCTATGCATTCCAATAATGATCTCTTCATCGACATCTAAGGCCAAATAGGACTTTAGTTCATGTTTTGGTTATTGTGGGAAAGTACAGAAAACCCTGTTGGGGTTTTATTGCTCTCTGTGTCCCTGTCCCTGATGAGACGATTGATCATTTATATTTGACCCTCCTCATTCTTATACTTACCTGTCCTTGTCCCAGAAATGGCCACTCATCAAAATATTTTCTGCAGGGCCCATGCATGCAAGTTGCATTCTCTATTCTATTTTTCTAGAAAAAGGTTCATCACTGGTGAAATATATAAATCAATAAAAAAAGCTGTGTGTGTGAAGTGTACAATGCTTTTTGAATAAATAATTACTCTAACTGGGCTATGTCCGTGGACTTTATGGGGTCCATTTTTAGAAAATTTGCAGTCATCATGAATAATTTACATAAAGTGCTGAATATTGTTATTTCCTATGATTGTCAGCTCCATTTAGTGGCCATAATGCAACATTTTCCTGGCATATCTCAATCAGGAAAAATAGAGCTGACGATTATAGAAAATAACCATAGTAGACACATTCACAATGGCTTTGTGAATACTGAGTAAAGTCGGCCATAGACAGTTCGATTCTCGGCTGGTTCAGCAGGGAACAACTGAGATTCGAACCATGTATGAGCAAGCTGATTGTACCCAAGTTGATCAATCGATCAACTTGGGTACAACTAGCCTGTTGAATGTTTCATGCAATTATTGCCAGAGGCTATCGCTGTGCTGTATATGCTTTTAATGTTTTTGTAATAAGACCCCTTAGTCAGATCGAGCCCTTTGCGGTTAAAAGTGGATCTTCACCCTCTACATAAAGTTCCCACTTCTCTACCCTTCCTCTACACAAATAGCACTGTTTTTTTCTTTTTTTTTTAACAAACAGTGCAGCCCTAACCTTCCATGCATGTCATTCACCTAGGTGAATGGCGTGCACAGTGCTCACTGGGCCTTAGCCATTCATTCAGTAAATAGGAGAAGGGTGGGCCTCTTGATGATGTCACAAGTAAGATGGCAGCGCAGGACGGAAGGATGTCTTTTGACAGAAGGGGGTCAGCGGAAGAACTCTGGATCCGCTGGGTCGTGAGTATCCAAACAGTGCACACAACAACACCCGGTAAGTGGGTGTATAAAAAAAATGGTGGAAAGTAGGTTGAAGGTCCGCTTTAAGCCCAAATCTTGCAGAAAGAGGGGCCAGTAGGACTTTGGGGATGGCATCATTGTTTTTTTCTAGCTTTTTATAACTGCTTGAAGTCAACCCAGCCACAGCACAGGTAAGAAAGGATTAGCAAGCAGTTTTCAAAAATAGTGGTGGGCATTTGACAGGTGGTGAGGAGGCTTTATGTTGCCTCCTCATTGCCTGTTTTAACCTCTAAACCCCTAAAAAAAAAAAAAACCTCCACCACGCTGCAGCTGTGTGCATTGAATGCAGTTGGGGGCTAGTTAAGGTGCAGCCCCATTGAGGAGAATGGGTCATGCTTGGCAGGGGACATAGGTGTGCGCAGCCTATTGCATAAGGGTATGCACCCCAAAGCTCATATATCTACATATATATGACCCAAAATATTGATCTCCCTGACGGCACAGTGAAAGAGAAGTGCATAAGTACTTCTCTGATGGCAGAGCCAATAAGAGGGAGATGCACACAAGGTGATTAGGGTGTGCCCAGGCACACCCAGCACTCCATGTATGCACGCCTATGACAGGAGGTGATGCCCACATAGTGCAACAGATGCAGGGATAATGTTTGCATGTGTACATTCCCATCTACTGCTTTTGCAGCTTAAGGGGAAGCAGTAAAAAGACAGCTCAATTTCAAGTTTTTTTACTGCCTCCTGGCCGTAAATGTAAACCAGCCCTTACTGCTTTAAAAAAATAACTCAATACTACAGCCTATTGGTAAGTGTTTTAATAAACAAAACAAACAAAAAAGGCTGCTTTTTAGAAGTGTCTACCCACTTACATGCAGGAGAAATGTAAGCATGGAGGGGGTTAGTCACTTAGCTAAGAATATATAGCGCCATAAGCTGCATTCAGCACAACTAGACAACTTTATCTTTTAATTATAAAGAGGTTCCAGTCAGGATTGGATACATCTACATGCACAGTAGAAAACCCTTTTAGCATACACAAAATGACATTTTGCCAGTTAAAGTAAACAATGCACAAAGAATGTTTTGACATTCATTAGCCTTATTTTTCATGGATTCCTTCCGCACCTCGAAGGACTACATCAACGATGCATGTGACTGAAGGAGGCCTTGCCATCTATATGCTGTGTCTTTTCATCCCGATGCACAAACATAATTTCAGCAGCTACTGATATTCAATTATCTCTGCTCCTGCGCTAAAGGAGGCAAAAAAAAAAAGCAATCTGAAAAATGTTATCGTACATATCAAATGCACTGAAAAAAAAAAACCAGCAGCCCGGAAATTAGACCTTCAGTATGAGGTTAGCCTTGTTAAAAACTTGTCTCAGCTATCTATATCTCCAAGCTCACGCTGTAGTGCTCTAAAGGAAGCCTTAATTCCAAGATATTTTAATGATGCCACAGAATGAATAAAGAATGAAATGTCTAGGATAAAATTAAAGCTTCCTATGATTTTATACACATAACAAGGCATAATCACATCCCATAATAAAACAAGATGTTCTAGATCCTGAAAATTAGGGTCTTCATCTTGAAGCCATCGGACTCACTGCTCGTTAAACTTGACAATTATATGAGGGTTGTATTTTGTTACAGGCTTTGCCAATGCATTTATTAATTACGAGGCTCTTGGATAGCAGGCTTTTCCACTTACCTGTGAATAATATAATTTATTTCATTTAGGAGACCCTAGAAAGTATAACCCAGCATGTTTCCCGGGTATTGTAAATATTTAAAGTGCTTTGTATTTCGTAAGGTCTGAACTTAGACAAAAGGCTGTTTCCCTCGGTGCAGATACAGACATAGCTTTTTATAACATAGACCTGGAAAAAACAGAATGGACCACACTATTCACGAAAAATAACAGGAAAAAAAGAATCCTCCAAGGACATAGAGAAACACTCATAGTACAGGGCTAACGGAACAGCAGATATCTGAGGGATTCATTTAAAAACAGGATCTTTTTAGAATTGCTAGCATACAAATGGCTTGGTCCTGGAAATGGAAATGTATAGGTAGGGTGGGACTTTAAATATATTTCTGGTGATCACATGAACTAATAACATACAATTGTATAACATTTTTATTTAACATTGGAAAAAAGAAAATATTCTGGAAATATACATAGTTGCAAACAAATCATAAAATAATTTTCTGTGGTACAATAAGTTCCTGCATTAATAGCGTATGTCCTTGAAAATGGGGGTCTACGCGTTTTGCGGTCAATTCGCTTCTTCAGGACCCACAAGGAACAATACAGTTGCTTGTGGGTTTCTGTTGAATCAATCTAATGGGAAGTAACACATTTCTAATAGTTAAATTAGTTCCAAGCCCCCAAAAACTTGCAATTAGTCTTATGCCCATGCACTTGTCAAAGGTAATCCAGAAGTATATACAGGCGGTCCCCGGATTACAAACAGGGACTGTAGGCTTGTTCTTAAGTTAGGGGGTAGATTTCCTCTCACTTCCTGTTGTCTCCCTCTGTTTGTAAGTAGGAGTCGTTTGTAAGTCGGATGTTTGTAAGTAGGGGACTGCCTGTATTGACATTGGACTCAAACAAAAAGCCATTCAAAATTAGTCAAATTCATGAAAGTATCATCAAATGGTCAGATGAGCAAATCTGGAAAAAATTGGCTAAAACACATTTCAACAAATAATTTTGAGAGAGAGGAATCATCTGTGTTCACTAAACTTTTTGACATATTACTTCCAGTTAAAAAAAAAGATTGCATTGAGATTTCTTCCCCTATCTTCAATGCTATTGATGGGAATCTGAGAAGATTTGTTATGCCGGTCTGGACATTATGTTGCCTAGCTATCACCAAAAGATCTGATGTTATCTATTAGTCATTGGTTAAGATAAAGCTCTTGGAAAAAAATGTATTTCTAAAGTATTTAAAATCCACTAGAGAAATATACTGTATAGTCAAAGTAGTTTAAAAATTGAGGATCAACTTGGCCATAAAAGCTTCCATTACACCAGCAAAGATACTCTTAAAGACAAAAGAATTATTCTTCCCTAAATGTCTAACCCTAAAAAATTGTGATGTCATCCAGAAAAATGGATTTTCAAACAATCTCATCAAATATTTTTCTGTAAAGCAGTTTTAAACTCTGGCCATAAGTCGTGTGGCTTACTGTAACACAACACCATCATGCTGGGTATTTACTGTTTCAACTGATGAGCTATTTTGCTTCCTGTAAATGTTTGGCTTTTAAATTTTGAGTCCCGAAGCTGAAAGCATACCGTGTTCCAAATTTACCATCTGCCTTTTAACTATTATTGTTTTTTTCTTGCAATATATAAATATATACTGCTACAGGAGGTTTGACCCAGTTCTACTAGTCAGAAATAGCAAGTGATTGACCCTTAGGCTGGTCGAAATGTCTGGAGATATTCTCTTAGTTCTTAGCTGCATCAGTTGTGTCATGAAAATAAAGACGCTTAATTGTCTTAAATACATTCCTTCACCCTGTGTCAATATAAGAATTGAACTTTAAAGTCAATGTTGGAAAAAAAATATTGTATAAATATATATATATATATATATATATATATATATATATATATATATATATAATTTTTTAAATTTATTAATTCATTAAAATAATACTCTGCCTTTTCTCTTTAAGTAAATCAAACACATCCTTTAGGGTACTTCTTTATAAGGGTAGAGTTGTACTTTTACCAATTGGAGTACCTACCTTACAGCATACAACATAGTGAAATTGACTATCATCAGATAAGAACACCTGGAAGGCATGTAAATTAATTATTTAATCACAATAGACCACATTTTGCACTAATAATATTAATAGCATGTAGGGTACCTGCCTTTCAGCATACCAATTTGTCCCAGGTCAGACCATTTTGTAAATAGTAAATTAATATTTGATCACAACGTGCCACACTTTACAACCACAGTCCAGCCAGCATAAATAGTTTAAACAGGCTTATGTCATCTGCCTCTGAAGTAGATATATAATCGCTCAGCAGTAGTAACAATTCCTAAGCACTAAGTGCTGGATCATATCTGTCAGTACTGCAGGAATTAATGTTTGAATGCTGTCTGTCTGGATGCTTCACTTTAGGCTGTATTTGTTTAGTTCTACTTTGAACCACTGAAGCTATAATCAAGTACGGTGTCAGTGTGTGTGCGGGAATAGGGAGGGAAGGAGCGCTTCTTATCCCTTAGACTCCTGGCTGTAGAGTTTTGGTGGATATTGCAGCATATGCAACCTTAGAGTGAGGCTCCTCTGCCTTTGGTGACATCACCAGTGACCTACAGTATTCAGCATATTTCAAACACAAAGTCATGTTCTTTGTCAAGGAGGAGTCACTGGCTGTGAGAAGGCTTATAATGAATGTTCCTATCCCCACCCTCAAACTGATTAACTGATTAAATGCTGGCCATACATTATACAATTTTCTTACTCAATTTTCTTGAGCTTTACCTTCAACTTTGTAATGCAAGGAAACACCTAAGCACATACAAATTAAAAATGTTTAGTATATGGCTTTGGTAAATCTAAAGTAAAATTGTACAAGAAAATTTGTATAATGTAAGGCCATCCTTACTGGTGCCAGCAGGAGGATTCAACACTGCTTGAACGAAAAAAACAAAAAACTCATGTATGGCCAGCCAAAGTTTATGAGTCAAACAACTGATTGCAAACAATGCTCTTCCATTGCGGTTAATGTCTTCTCAACAGTTGTGGAATCGTCCATAAGCATGTTGTCTTTAAACAACTTACTCCACACTGAAAACTAGAGATTTTCTGTTCCCTCCTCAATGCTATAAAAGATGAACACTCGAAAACTCTTGCAAGGAGCGTGACCAATTTTGCAATATTGACGTGCGTTTGGATACCATCTAGAGTGAGCAGAGAGAGCAGGCCACATCTATAATGTGCTAATAATTACTATATCTACAGCTCATGAGCATTAGCATGATTGTCAATGGAAAGAATGCTCCTTACATCTGTGGTCAGTAGTAAAAAACCCTTGTTACAGATGATGAAAAATATTTGTTGTCAGCGGTTACTTATCTGAGAACCAGTAATTTCTCATTGCTGAAGGAACCACTAGCAACCTCAGGAGGAACCTTAGTTGAGAAAAGACTGTATTTTGGAGAGAAAATCATTTTTACTTTACCCCTAGACACAAATCATACCACATATATAATTATATAGGACTTAACGCTATTTTTTCTTACAGTCCTTAAATTGTTAATGTAAAAATGACTCATATATTCAGGAGGAGTCTGAACTGTTGGCAAATGAGTCAATTTACAATGCTTTTCAAGAAGCCATTTTTCCCTCCTTGTCTTTAACAGGCTGCATAATTGTAATGAGCTTCCATGTACATAAAACTAATTTAACACAAATTCTTCCAGCCTTTTTAAAAAAAAATATGATGATCCCTTCAAGGTCATGCTAATAGGAAAATTCCATTCCACACTCAGCTTGGAGTTGAAATAAATGATCGAACAAGGTATCTTAATAAATGTTTCTTTTTAAACAAGCAGCTTACTTCTAATGACCTTGTGCAATCATATATAACTTCCGCCTTCCTTTGTTCTTGCCTGGCATAATTACTTCATTTGTTTATCCCGTTTTGATTAGCTGTTATGCTGTATGTACACGGTACAGATAATGTTCTAATGAAATGTACTTTTGAAATGGTTAGCTGATTAGACAGTCTTCCACTCAAAGTTTGAATGTAGTTAAATTGCAGTACGATCCAAATTATTTTGACGTTCAACAAATGGACAGCGTAAGATCCTGAAACAATCCAGGTAGATAGATGTTGAAACCTTAGTTGGATGAGCTGAAAGGTTTTGAGATAAGTCTTCTTTCTTTGCTGATTCAAGGTAAATTAGTTCCAGGCGAGCAAATTACTTTCCAGGTTTTTAACAAACTTCATTGCAGACTCTTACCTACTCTAGGTTCTGTGAATGCTGAGACAGCTCATTTTAGAAACTTCCAAATATGCATTGCTGAATGGAAAGGTCTCTTCATTGATCACTTGATCAGCTCCAGTATTGCAATGATAAAATCATTGCCTCCTCAGTCTCTCTGAAGATATATGGCCACATTATCACCCAAGATGAAAAGCTTATAGGTTTCTCTAAAGCAGTGATGGCGAACCTTGGCACCCCAGATGTTTTGGAACTACATTTCCCATGATGCCCATACACTCTGCAGTGTAGTTGAGCATCATGGGAAATGTAGTTCCAAAACATCTGGGGTGCCAAGGTTCACCATCATTGCTCTAAAGATATAGCTAAAGATTCCTAAAATCACATTTTAAAGTTATCTAAAGTAAAGCTGACCTTACTGCTGTAGTTGCTTGAACATTTAGATGAGAAAGTATAAAAATTGCTCATCCAACCATTCTATGAAACCTTCATGGACTTGACTAATTTCAAATGACTTTTGCATTCGAGTACCATGTCAATGTTTAAATTTTAACAAGTGCAAGTGTATAAGCCTAATTATGTTTTTTTATCAACCAGGAGCCAATTCAACTCTTAAAAAAATTGTTTGTTCCCTGTTAGTTTCATTAAAAGCTTTCTATTCTTGTATTTCAACTTTTTCACTTGCTCTGGTTGAAAACAATTGTCGAAATGTTTCCTTTAAAATCGAAAGTTTTAAAAGCAACAATTTTGAGAAAAAAAAATCTGCAGGTGTAATGCCAGCTTAAATCTGTAATGTAAATGGTTCCCTGAAAATGTAATACTCAGCTCTCCCTTTTCTGCGGTGCCAATCTCTGCAGTTGTAAAGAAAACTTCTTTGCAAAATGAAGCTTAACCTTATTTACTAAGCTCTGAAACAAATACCCTTGCAGAAGAGTGTACAGCCTATATGCCTATAGTAAATCATCCCCTATGTTTCTTCTTGACATTCAGTGGCTTGTTTCCCCACTTGGTGAACCCATATGATATCAAGTGCCTGGGCAGTGCTCTGTGTCAGAGAGATGGCAAAACACAGAATTAGGTGAAAAGACAATGTAGTATCCACATGCAATGCTGAGAAAAGCTTTCTGAATCTGGTTGCATATGATTACTGTACATAACAATCAGGTTAAATGTAAATTAAGGGGATGTTTTGGCTGTCACAGTATTTTCAATATACTGAAATTTTTTATTGCCTTAAGTTGCTCTTTTTACAGTAAATTTCAAGGTTTTTTTTTTTTTTTTTAAAGAGCTTATAAAGTAAACCCAACATATCCAACATGGTTTCCAAAGGCTGGTACACACAGACCGAATATTGGATGATATTGGCTACTTCTCACAGAAACCGGCCATCATTTGGCCATTGTGTGCAGCAGCCTGTCCGACAGAAGCTGGTCGTTTGAATGAGCATGCTGGAAACCAGCATCCGGGAATCTCCCCACAAACATCACTTAGTCAGTACATTGACTTCTCAGTTTTTTTTTGTTCCGCCCACTGGGTTTAATGAAAAATAAAACTTCCTGTGTGTAACTAGCTTAAGTTCCAATGCTTGCCAATTAAATACCAGAAATTAAAAGATTAAGCATTTGATGAGGTCACTGCATTTACAGCCATGGAATTATGCTTACTGACTATCATGCCAAGAGCATCAAGTATTGGCTTGAGCCTTGGGATTTA
The DNA here is from genome assembly GCA_029206835.1 of Rana muscosa. NCBI lineage: Eukaryota > Metazoa > Chordata > Amphibia > Anura > Ranidae > Rana > Rana muscosa. The sequence goes on from CM055119.1 coordinate 350,209,054, forward strand.
TCTCTGCCCATGTTGCTTCATCCAGGCCTTGGGGACCAGTCATGGTTGCCCCCATAACCCCATTAGCTCTACCACTTCTTTGTGTTGAAATATGATACATGCAAACGACTAATTTTTTTTCTTGTCTATAAGTGCACAATGATAAAGAATATTTTAATATGATTTTTGCTTACACTGAAAATGCTTTAGCTATTAGAAATAAAATAGTTAACAGTAGCAAATCAATATTTTCATATTTAGTCAAGTCAGCACCAAAGCAATTATGATAATATGTATAGTGCAGTAATTAAAAGAAATGTAAATTTGAATTGGTTGCTGCACTAAAAGCTACTGCATCTTCATGGGGCATTTGTAAATGTGCCCAGAGGAACCCATTTTAGTAGCAGTTTAGAAACTTTGAACAGCAGGGTTGCTTTAGCTTTGCTAAGACCCCTTTCACACTGGGGCGCTTTCCTGGCATTTTAGCTCTAAAAATAGCGCATGTAAAGCGCCTGAAAAGTGCCTCTCAAGCCACCCCAGTGTGAAAGCCCAAGTGCTTTCACACTGAGGTGGTGTGCTTGCAGGACGGGAAAAAAATTCATGCAAGCAGTGTCTTTGGGGCAGTGCGGGGGCGGTGTATACAGCACTCCCAAACCGCCCCCTGCCCATTGAAATGAATGGTCAGTGCTGCCGAAACACCTGCAAAGCACTTCGGCAGCGCCGCAACACGGGTGCTATTAATCCTTTCTTCGGCCACTAGTCGGGGTTAAAACCGAAAAGTGCTGCAATAACAGCGGTAAAACGCCCCAGTGTGAAAGGGGTCCTAAGTCACATCAGTGAATAGGACATTCTGGTTGGTTACTGACAAAGACAATACATTAATGCAGATCTTAGGCTAAGTTCACGCTGGCATTTAAAGCAGGTGTTTGAGAGGTGCCTCTCAAATGCCTATGCAAATAATACAATGGACAGCACCCAGTGCTGTTCACACTATCAAAACATGAAGCGTTAGCATTGTGTCACTTCAAATTGAAGCCTCCTGTTGAGTCAGGAGGCGCTTGAAGCCCTTTAACACCTCCCATTCAAGTCTATGGTAACTCTTCGCAAACACTCTGGCAGGCAGTTGCGGTGCGGCTGCGGTGCGTTAAGAGTCGTTTATTTTTTGTAATAGAATAGTCAATTGTAGAATGGCTTTAACGCTTGTCAAATGCTTCAAAACTTCAAAAAAAAAAGAGCATTTGGAGAGCATTTTTAACTCATCATTAACTCTTGTAAAATGCCAGTCTAACGCCCATACTAAAGCTCATTAATGCGAGTCTGACGCCCATACTAACGCTATAGGAGCTTTTTTTTAAGTGTTAGAAATTTTGTCAAGTGTGAACAAGCCTTTATTTATAAATACATCATCAAGCCTATTTTTTTTAATTTTGACACCTGAATGTGACTTGACATCTGCCTCCTGCAGTCCTGTGTGCCATAGAGCTCAGATTGTGGCCAGTTTGGAGCCAGTTAGTTGTGCTACAACACTCATTTTCCAACACAGAACATGTTGCTAGGTGGAGAGAGAAAAGTAACAGAAAGCTCCTTCCCCAGAGTGCTGCATCTCTTTTCACTATCCAGTGAAAACTTCGGCAAGGACAAGACCTGCGAGTGTTTTTCTTCAGCATAGAAAATCATATCTCCTGCCTTACCAGAAAGAGCTTTACTGTGTAGAAGAGCTGTGTAAAGCCTCGTAGACATAGGTCGATTGTTGGAAGGGGATTGTCTGTTGACAGACTGTTAGTACGCTCCTTTAGACAATTGTTTTTCAATTTTCGGCCAACAAATGTTGGATAGCAGGCTAGCAATTTTTCAGCGGACAACGGCTTCATGTCTGATTTTCATATGGTCAGTAAAGAAACAGTATTCAGCGCTGAAACAATATAACCAGAAACAAAAGTAATAATAAAATAATGCAGCCAGCACTTTAGGGTAATTCATGAAAAATCCCCTCGTTCTGAGCAAATATCTAAAAGAGTACAGCGCAAAAATTAACTAATAAAAAGTCCATAGTCAGACAAAAGTCCATAAAGGGTGCGTAGTGCACTAATAGACAGCATGCGATGTGGATCACACCAAATTGACCAGAGAAGAGATCCCTCCACCGCACACAGAGTGGCCTCTCACCTCAATGATTCGACCTTCAAGAGGTCACAGGGCGTGGAACTAAAATGCAGATGACATCTTACAGCTTCCAACATCCAAACGACATTAACAGCTTGACATGTGTAGTAGTAAACTCCAAACACTTGCTCCACCGTACTGAGTAACCCAGCGACACCTGGCCCGCACCCCCTCCTTAGAAGATGCTCCGTTCCCAAGGAGACGCCGCCTGGGGCACGAGACAGCCTGTCGCAGAACTTGTTTCTATGGACACGCCCTGTGACCTCTTGAAGGTCAAATCATTGAGGAGAGAGGCCACTCTGTGTGCGGTGGAGGGATCTCTTCTCTGGTCAATTTGGTGTGATCCACATCGCATGCTGTCTATTAGTGCACTACTCACCCTTTATGGACTTTTGTCTGACTATGGACTTTTTATTAGTTAATTTTTGCGCTGCACTCTTTTTCATATGGTCAGTACACAAATCCGTCACACAAAAGTCGAAAGTACAAACACGCATGCTCGGAATCAATGCTCACCAAACACAAAATTAGCAGAAGGGGCCCAAAGTGTGGCGTTCAAGAGCTGAAATTCCTTGTAGTAGGTCACTATGTTTATGTTTGTGGCACAACAATTGTGTACCGTTAGTATGCAAGACAAGATCCTGGCACACGCCCTTTTGACAAAAATCAGACGCTCAGTTGGCCAACAATCGTACCGTGTGTATGAGGCTTAATGCCGCATACACACGATCGAAATTTCCGACAACAATTGTTCGATGTCAGCTTTTTGTCAGATATTCCGACCGGGTGTAGGCTCCATCGGACATTTGCTGTCGGAATTTGCGTCAACAAATGTTTGAGAGCAGGTTCTTAATTTTTCCGACAACACAAGTTCTTGTCGGAAATTCCGATCATGGGTATACAATTCCGACGCACAAAAATCCTACGTATGCTCAGAATCAATTTGACACATGCTCGGAATCATTGTACTTCATTGATCTCGGCTCGTCGTACGTCTTGTACGTCACCACGTTCTTGACGTTCGAATTTCCGAGCAACATTTATGTGACCGTGTGTATGCAAGCCAAGTTTGAGCGAAAATCCGACGGAAAAAGAAAACACGGTTTTGTTGTCGGAATGTCCAATCGTTTGTACGTGGCATAAGCCCAGGTTCACACTGGGGCTGCGGGAGTGAAGCCGTGCGAGTTCAGCTGAACTCGCACGATTTCACTCCTGCCTGTCAGTTCCGATTTCGGCCGCGATTACAGGGACATCTGTGCAGGTTTCTGCACAGATGTCATTGTAAATCGCGGCCCGAAATCGTAAAAATTAGTACAGAAACTACTTTTTGAAATCAGTGCAGCGCCGCAGATGCGGCGTCGCACCGATTAGGACTGTGCCATTGCCCGCAATTTCAAATCGCATGTCAAATCGCACCAGTGTGAACCAGGGCTTAGTCTCAGAAAAGGATGGACAAAAATACAAATTCTTTGGAAATAAATCAGACCTTGTATATGTATTTCATTTGCCAATTCAGCTGTTTGCCTGGAGCACTGCTTTAAATATCCATAGATGTTTTTCCTTTGTTCTAAAATAGTCTGAAGTAAAAGTTATACCACTTCTTTTTTTTCCCAAACTTAGCCGATGTTGTAAACATGACATATGTGATGTATAAAGTGACATGGCACCCCCTAGTCAAAGGTATTTTGTTGCAAATGAAACTACTGCAGAGTTTGCTTTATTAATGTAAATTGAAGTAGGATCAAACGGTAAAGGATGTGATGAGCAATTTGGAACCTGGCCTAAGAAATTATCAGCAGGAACTTTGGGTAATTAGATTTTAGGGGTCAGATAGAGGTTTCTGTACTAAAGCCGTTGTACCATCACGGGTCACTGAGATAAATATGATGTTAAATTAAATGAAAACAGACACAGCAATTCAAGTAAGTGTGCTTTAAGTGAGTTATGTCGAAAGTGAATAAATAACAATGGCTTTTCATTAAAAGAATTTAAGGACATTTTAGGGGTGAACAGAAGGCACTATGAAACCAGATGCAATAGAAGCGGAGATATGGCGTATGTACAACAGTGGGTGAAATGAAACACGCAAAGGAAGAGATGCTACATTACTGCTCATGGGATTGTACAACCCCATAATACACCCAACACATACCACAACATAATAATTCTGAGCAACAACACTACATATTAATAAAGGGTAGGTTACCATAAATGTGGGCATACATGATAATTTATTGGCAATTAACCACTTGCCCTCTGGAAGACTTACCCCCCTAATGACCAGGCCATTTTTTGTCACTGTACCCAAATAAAATGAATGTTCTTTTATCCCAAAAATAGAGCTTTCATTGGTGGTATTTGATCACCTCTGCGTTTTTTATTTTTTGCGCTATTAACAAAAAAAATCGACAATTTTGAAAAAAAAACACCAAAATGTTGTGCTTTCTAATATAAAACATTAAATAAAAAAATTGGAAAAATCCAATGTCTTCATCAATTTAGGCCAATATGTATTCTGCTACAAAAAATCTTAGTAAGCCTATATTGATTTTTTGCGCATTTTTTTTTTTTTTTTTACTAGTAATGGTGGCAATAAGCGACTTATAGCGGGACTGCAATATTGTGGGTAACAAATCAGACACTAACTGACACATTTGACACTTTTTGAGGACCAGTGACACCAATACAGTGATCAGTGCCAAAAAAAACGTGCACTGTCACTGTACTAATGACACTGGCGGGGAAGGGGTTTACATCAGGGGCAATCAAAGGGTTAACTGTTTGGCCAGATGGTATTTTCATACTGTGGGGGAGGTTCCTGTACTAGGGGAAGGCATGGATTCATGTCCCTGCTTAGCAGGAACACAAGATATATGCCTTCATGTGCTGACAGAACGGTGATCTGCCTTGTTTACATAGACAGACCGCCGTTCTCCCTCTGTTGCGAAGGATTGAGTCCACAGTACCCGCCGATCGGTTCCTGCTGTGAATTATTACAGTGGGAGTGGGACAGCGGTAGCGCGCATGCGCCCCAGACCAGGAAGTGTTTAATCACGTACTAGGTGCCACTTTGCCGCCATATATCTAAGTTATACAGTCGGCAAGTTGTTAAAACAGATAAAAGTGTATCTCTAGGTAAACTTTTTTTTAGTTTTCAATAGAGTAAGGAAGGGTTGGATACTTTGTAAAGTTTTTATTTTTGTCTTTGTCCCATCTGGGGAGATTTTTTTTGTATTGGGGACCATTGCCACTAAGTAAGAAAGGGATATCAAAATCAAAGTGTTAAAGTTGTCCCAAAACTAAGAGGTGTAGGGAAAATCTTCACATGGGGACACTTGTTTTGAGGACAACTGTGTAAGAGGAGAATATCCCTCAATTTATCAATTTAGGAGCTTTCCTTTAACTTCTAGTTGGGTCTCTGGGACAAGAAGTAAACTAAAATTCCCCCAATTGGGGAACAGAAAACCAATAGATGAACTGTTAAGTGTTTCAATGCTTTCCTACTTCATGTGATACAAAATAAAATTTTAGCTAAACCCAAATAAAATTTTAGCTAAACCCACAATTTTTATTTTAAGTGGTTATAAACCCTCACATATACCCAGTGAAGTGACTGGCCTCAGGTGATACACAAAGATGAATCAAATCCTCATACATAGGTTGTACCTGTTTATCTACAGCCGTATTTCACCTATATCCATGCAAAGTGCTCAATTACACAGGATCTCTCATCTCTGAAAATCAGAGGGTTGGGAGCTGAAGTTACATCAGTGAGAAGAGCTCTGACAGCTGATTGGAGGGAAGGGGCACACACCCTTCACACAACACACAGGAACATAGCTGAGACTGTCAATCAGCTGGAGATCCCTCCCTGTCACCATTTTTATCTTGGTGTCAGGAAAACTGGTTAGAAGTGACTCATGCTAATAGCAGAGAAACGAGGCAGAGGACAGAAGTGACACTTAGAGGTTGATTTACTAAGCTCCAGAGCTTAGTAAATGAGCAGAAGTTCTGCTGACTTCCATCATCCAATCATGAACACATGAGGAGATGAACACATGAGGAGGAAAGGATTTCTATGTGAGCTATTTTATCATTCGATTGGGCTTGGATATCTGGTGTTATCCTTGAGTCTGGATCTTGGATACATACGTGTGCAGTGCCAGCTGGGATTTCATATGTACGGATACATACATACCAAGCCTGTTTGACCCTCTATACGTACGTGTATTGGGTCCACTTCATCCGGTAAGCCTCCCTTTCATGTGGTGGTGGTGGTCACGTCACAAGTCACTTATCATTTTTGGAAAATTCACCATTTTGAACTGGAAGTTTCAACTATATTCACTTTTTGGTTATCAAAGACTTTTTAATTTCCTTTATCATATTCATTTGGAGTTTTATACATATTTGGACTTATCACCAGATCCATTGTGATCCAATCACTTCGAGCACTTGGGTGTTATATATTGTTATTACGCATAGCGTTACATTTTTGTATATTATTCATCATCCAATCACGTGCAAGCAAAAATGCTGTTATTTTTATTTTCCTAACATATGATTGGGTATTCCTTGAAAAAAATATAGACAGCGCCTGCTCCTCCTTGACGCTAATTCCTCTTATAAGTGTGCCTAGGATGATTGGATACAACATATGGCTATATATCGACATGATTGATCCATAGCTAACATGAATGCATAATATTTTTAAACCAAATGACCATTATGGGTTAAATTGACAATATAAATTAATTAATGAATAATAACAATAATAGTTAATTAAAAGTGACAATAATACAATAATTTAAAGTGCATAATTGATTTGTGATAAAAGTGCAAAATTGTCCTTTGTGCAAGAAAGTGCTATAGTGCTCGTACCGATGGAGTTGGTGATCCTCCTCCTGCAGATGATATAAATTCCCAAACTCACCAGATGGGTTGGACACCTTTGCCTTACAGCAAAACAGAGTCAAAAGTGCCTCTGGTTGCTTCTGGTGTCTCCTCTGTGGTGTATATTCTCCAAATATGGCTCCGGAACTTTAGGGGTAAATCATGTGCAGAACGTGATAAAGGAAAGAGAGAGCTCCTCATAGAGTAAAATCCTCAAGTTTTATTGGTTAAAAAAGCTTACAATATATATAAAAAAAAACTGTCATATTGACAGGACCAGCATCACTACTAGTGAAACCCTCGGCCCGTGCAGTTGTGGGGACTTGGCATCTATTCAGTACATAGCGTGTGTTCCACTCTCCTGGCCGGAAGTGACATTAGAGAGAGTCAGTTTGCTGCGTTTCGTCATAGAGATGCAACGTTGTCAAAAGCAGTGAAAAGATGTCAAGATGTTTATTTAACCCTCCTAGTTCTTATCTTGGAACTACAGAAAGATTGATGATTATTCTGTTGCTCAGAATAAAATATGGGGTCGGCCAAAATTGCTTAAAAAAAGAAAACTGGACGCTGACACTACTCACAGTGTACAGAAAATGCTGTACACAATGCAGCTCACAACTGGACTCAGAACCTGATCTGCCAGATCAACATGTATTTTATTTTTTCTGTACTTTAAGGCAATAAAATATAGGGAAATGTGCATGTATTGCAGAGATGTACAGCATATGTTGCTTTTTATTTTGTCTTGACAAACACTTAAACCACTTCACGCAATTTGACGTTAAATACCGGGGTTATGGCAGCAGCTAGCTGCCATAACCCCGGTATTTACAGGAATGGCGTGCGTTACTCCTTCAGATAAAAGTAGTCTCAGTGGCGGAATTTACTGAAAAATCCCTTTTATCTGGGGCGGGAGAGGCTCCCCCTCTGGTCGTCTCCACCGCCTACCAGAACCGTTCGCTCCCCTCACTGCCTGGATGCCGAGTGAGGGAAAGATGGCCCCCGCTCGGCTCCATAGCATTGGAGGGCGGAAGCGACGTCAAACGTCACGTCCGCCCAATGCTCTTAAAGGGTTTTTTTTTTTTAAAAGACATTACATTTTTTTTTTTTATTATTGCATTTTAGTGTAAATATGAGATCAGAGGTCTTTTTGACCCCAGATCTCACATTTAAGAGGTCCTGTCATGCTTTTTTTCTAATACAAGGGATGTTTACATTCCTTGTAATAGGAATAAAAATGACCCAATTTTTTTTTTTAAACAGTGTAAAAATAAAAAATAAAAGGTAAAATTAATATAAAAAAATAAAAATAAAATTTAAAGTGCCCCGTCCCGCCGAGCAGAAGCGAACGCAAATGTAAATTACGCCCGCATATGAAAACGGTGTTCAAACCACACATGTGAGGTGCTGCCGCGATCGTTAGAGGGAGAGCAATAATTCTAGCCCTAGACCTCCTCTGTAAACTGGTACCCTGTAGAAATGTTTAAAAGTCTCCAATGGAGATTTTTAAATGACAAAGTTTGTCGCCATTTCACGAGTGTGCGCAATTTTGAAGCGTGACATGTTGGGTATCAATTTACTCGGCGTAGCATTATCTTTCACAAAATAAAAAAAAATTGGGCTAACTTTACTGTTGTCTTATTTTTTAAATTCAAAAAAGTGTATTTGTTCCAAAAAAGTGCGCTTGTAAGACCGCTGCACAAATACGGTGTGAAATAAAGTATTACAATGACCGCCATTTTAATCTCTAGGGTGTCTGAAAAAAATATATAATGTTTGGGGGTTCTAAGTCATTTTCTAGCAAAAAAAAACTTAAACAACAAATCTCAAAACGAAGCTCGGGGCTGAGGTGGTTAAAGAGCTACAGTTTACGATAGAACCAACCTTGTGCCTTTTTTGCCTAAAATTACCCCTAGCTCCCTAATGTTGTGCTTTCCACTTATTTTAACATTCCCAAATATGCAATCAGAGGCACCTTCCACATAAAGTATTCTGCCTGTCAAGATTACGGTGAGGAATGGGAACTTGCTATTGTGCTTTGGGGAGATGCTAGAAAGCTAGCAAACTATTCATAACTCAACTGCTCTTAATCTCAATAAGTCCTCGGGCTTTCGTAAGACGGTGCAGTATATATTTTTAGACTCTTGGATGCACTGTACCAGCGCCATGCTATGCCAGGCATAATTATTATTTCAGTATCTTGTGACAACATAATTACATTCCATTTTAAAGTTGGTATGCCTAAAATACAAGTTATGTCAATGCTGAAGAGTTTAAACAAGAACAACACTAGCAAATAATATTTGTGTGAAGATTGACTTGATCTTGGAATTACAGGACAAGGAATTATCTGTGTCCAAAAAAAAATCAATCTTTCTTGTCTCGGTTTTATTTATTGTCCACCTCTGCACAACCCAAGAGATAAAGGGGGGATTAGAGTATGGCAATGCTTTCAGTGGAGGGAGCTCTACATCTCAAAACTACTAACATCGCCCTTCTGATCCTGAAACTGATGTCAGCTATTTTCGCTCTTGTAAATCACTTCCATGCTGCTATGCAACCTCATTTACACTTGCATTCTTTGAGATCGGTAAATTGAGATTGCATCAGTGTCATCTTAAAAGAATGTATTGTTGTGTGTGCATATTTTCTTTTATTCTTGTATCTTTGTTTTTTTTTAAATATGGCATATTGCCTATGAATATGATACGGCTCATAGCCATCAAGCTGGTAGAACTCTTTACTTCTGATCACATTTTCCAGTGTCATCTCAACTCCACTTCTTCTTTAACCACTTCCAGACAGCCCCACCGTACATTTACTGCAGTAGGGCGGCCCTTCAGCGTGAAATCACGTACCTGTACGTGATTTCGATTTCCGGGTTCGGGGTGCACGCGTGCGCCGCCGGTGACCTGCTCCTGCTGTGATTGAAAACACCAAGAGCCAACCAGCGGGTCCAGCGGACCCATTGCTCACCGACACCCGTCGATCGTTACTGAGAGAGGCAGAACGGCGGTCTGCCTATGTAAACAAGGCAGATCGCCATTCTGTCAGTACAGAAGGCATATATCCTGTGTTCCTGCAAAGCAGGGGCATGGATCCTTGCCTTTCCCTAGTACAGGAACCTCCCCCACAGTAAGAAAACACCAGCTAGGCACACAGTTAAACCCTTTGATCACCCCTGATGTAAACCCCTTCCCAGCCAGTTTCATTAGTACAGTGACAGTGTACATTTTTTTTAGCACTGTGTCACTGGTCCCCAAAAAGTGTCAAAAGTGTCAGTTAGTGTCTGATTTGTCCGCCACAATATCGAAGCTCCGCTATAAGTCGCTGATTGCTGCCATTACTAGTGGAAAAAAAAATCCCATAGTTTGTAGATGCTTTAACTTTTGCGCAAAAAAACAATATAGGCTTACTGGAATTTGTTGTAGCAGAATAAATATTGACCTAAATTGATGAAGAAATTTGATTTTTCCAATTTTTTTTATTTGATATGTTTTATATTAGAAAGTACAACATTTTGGTGTTTTTTTTTTTTTTTCAAAATTGACGATATTTTTTTTGTTTTAAATAAAAAACGCAGGGCAAGATGAAGATCTTGTGTTTCTGCTAAGTAGGAACATGGATCTCTGTCTGCCCCCAGTCAAAGCACCTCCCCACAGTTAGAAAGCACTCTTAGGGAACACATTTAACCCTTTGATCACCCTGATGTTAACCCCTTCACTGCCAGTGTCATTAGTACAGTGACAGTGCATTTCTTTTAGCACTGATCATTGTATTGGTGTCACTGGTCCACAAAAAGTGTCACTTAGTGTCAGATTTGTTCTCCCGCAATGTCGCAGTCCCACTAAAAATCGATGATCACCGACATTACTAGTAAAAAAAAAAAAATCCCATAAATATATCCCATAGTTTGTAGACGCTATAACTTTTGCACAAACCATTTAATATACCCTTATTGGGATTTCTTTTTAACAAAAACATGTAGCAGAATGCATATTGTCCTAAATTGATGAAGAAATTCGATTTTTTACATTTTTCATTGGATATGTTTTATAGCAGAAAGTAAAAATATATAGTTTTCTTTCAAAATTGTCAGTCTTTTTCTGTTTATAGCACAAAAAATAAAAACTGCAGAGGTGATCAAATACCATCAAAAGAAAACTCTATTTGTGGGAAAAAAAGGGACAACAATTTTAATTGGGTACAGTATCGCACGACCACGCAATTGTCAGTTAAAGTAACGCAGTGCCGTATCGCAAAAAATTACCTAGTCATTCCGGAGCTGAAGAGGTTAAAAATAGTCTATAAAACCCCTGCCAGGCCTATGTATCATTGAGGAAATTTCTCTTCGCTTTCTGCCAAAGAGGCTAAAGAGAATCATAAAAGGTTAGAACATATCTCAGAAAGTGAGGAAAGGTCTTCTCTTAGACAAGTGTCCCAGATGGAAGACTTTCCCCTACAGTACCTCTTGTTCTAGGGGACAACTCTAACATTTTGGATTTTCCCTTAGTGACATTGGTCCCCGGTACAAATAAAGGGGGGCAAACCTCCCCAGTAGGGACGCAAACAACAATTACAACTTTTCATAGAATCTAGCCTGTCTCCTTCCTATCAAAAACTAAAAAAAAGTTTTTTTTTTTAGAGATACACTTTAAAGGGTGGCTGTGGACCTTTACTTCAGTAAAGAAACTTCCAAGACCATGAACATCCCTAGCAGTTCTCTATGCCAGCAGAGGTCTTAACTAATAAAAAGCTTTCCTAGATGGGGCATGCAGTAACAGAAACATACCTGTTGATCTGCCTCAAACCCCTTGAATTTCTAGTTTATAGACTAGACTGCTCGGTTGAACTAAGATCCCAAGCAGGACTATAATTGCCTGAATTCTTCCTTGCTGCACAATAGAACACCTCCTCCTTATATTACACAGAAAAAGAGATGTGGAGCTTTTTAAAATAAGTCTTTATTTTAAGTTTTAAAGCATTTGCAGTTGTACAGTCAACACTGGTTACGAAACTGCAGAGAGCGGGGTTTCCAGTCCATTTCACATTGAGGCGTACATTGTCAAAGAGAAAAACATTGAGTGACAGAAAGTATTCCATTTACTGTATGTATATAATTTCAAAGTAATATTTCTCCTGAACGTTTCGGTAGCACCCTCGTCTGCTTCTGTATGAGGTAAAGGTTGATCAGATTTATGACTTCTGAGGGGGGAACTAGGAAAGAGTGTCTGACTTTCAGTCTTATTAGGCAACATAGAACTATAGTGAGAAAAAGACCTGTGGAAATGAGAAATCATGGAGAAGGAATGGAGAGAAAAGCATTACAGGAATGGGGGAAGGGGTGGATAGGGCAGGGAGGGAGGGGAGAAGGGGTTCTGGATGTAACTGCACTGAGTGAGCCTGTATGGGGCATTGTCCCCATTTGCATTCAAAGGTTTCAGCCGGTGCAGAGGTCTCATAGGCTGTAATGCTAGAAATCACTAAAAAATTACCAATATGTCCATAAGAAGGTAAAAATCTAATCAATAGTACCATATTTTGTGAAACTGGTCTTCTCTATGGGTTTAGAGCAGCCAATAGTTCCTCCATAAATGTACTTTCATTAAAGTGACATTAAAGGCAAAACATTTTTTTATTAAAAATAACAAACTTGTCATACTTACCTACTCTGTGCAGTGGTTTTGCACAGAGCAGACCCGATCCTCCTCTTTTTGGGTCCCTGTCGGCACCCCTGGCCCCTCCCTGGATAGAAGAAAATCCTGGACTACCTCACTCCATAAGATATGAGTAAGCATCACACGTTGTGAAACATGTCAGCAATTTTTTTCCTGTTGATCACTTTATTTTGACTGTATCATTTTTTTTTTTGGGGGGGGGGTTTACCTACCCAATAAAGATGCTGTTTAGGATTTTCTTCTATCCAATGCACCTGTGCATAGCCAGCACCTTGTGGTTTAGTGGGACGGAAGCCAAGCCAAGGGATTTGTCGTTTTTGGAGCAGTATCATCTCTCCCTGGTCCCTCCCTCCCGCCGAGTGCCCCTAGAGCTAGTAGCTTTCAATGGGGGTGAGCTCCCGTCCATTCAGACATGGAGCCGTGGCTTGGCCCCATCCTCCCTCTCTCCCTATTGGCTCACTGGCTGTGTTTGTCCACAGTCTACTGTCTCAGCCAATGAGGAGGAAGAGTTCCCAGCGAGCCGATGATTTTGCGCACATCGCTGAATCAAGGGGGAGCTCATGGAATGCATGAAGGTAAAAAACCTTCGGTCTTTACAACCACTTTATTATTCAAGAACCAAAGGCAAATTGTCGGAGGTTTATTTATTTTTCATTAAAGCGGAATGCACACTTGGCTGTGTTCAAGAAGTATAGCAAAAATGTTTTTTTGTAGTCCAGCAGGGGAGAGCTCTGTCAAGGTTGACAACGAGGCTTGGGATTTCAGTGCAGTAGAGGCAGATTTGTCAGTCCACTACAGGAATTTAGATGCCCACTGGATTTCAGAAAGATAAACAGGTGTTTATTTGCACTTGCAGCATTTTAAAGAGACAATAAATAGGGAAATATGCATTACGGAATTTGAGGGTTTTTGGGTGTTTTTTTGGCCAGACATACATAGGGCCAAGTAATAAAGCAGTACATCTGTAGGTGAATCTTTTACGTTCGTGAATGACAGTGATTGAGTCACCACCACTGAATGTCTGGTAAAAGTCAGATTCACTTCTTTATAAATATGCCCCTTTAAGTAAATATTAGATATTGTGTTTCAAATAATTTCCAGTGAAACAAAACTTTGGCGATGTGTACCAGTTTTAAAATGAGGTTACTGTTAGTTTGAAAGTTTCAGAAAATGGTGATATATGTTAACTGCATAGCATAAAATAAGACAGACCATCTTATGCATTCATATAGCAAGGAAAATTTTGTGCATTCTGTAAAACAGCCATTTTGTATGATTTTTGCTGAGGAGTCTCGATTTTTGCCTGTAGGGTGTGAAGATTTTAACATTTTAGCTTGGTTTGTTGTGTTTACTATTTTTAGCATTTTTATCCATAGAAAGACAGCTCTGCCAAGTGAAATTAAGTAGTTTTGGAGATTTTACATGACCAAAAAAAAAAAGATTTTTGTCAATGTTATAAGATGTGATAGTGGGGCTACCATTAAAATTCACACATTTATTGCAGTCACAGTCAGATTTTAAGCAAACTTGGATACATTTATATAGGGGTTGTATGTGTTAAACCACAGGGAAAAGGAGTGTACATACTGCAAAAGAATGAAGTTCTAGAATATCACTGCTGTGTTACTCATAGCAACCAATCACAACCTATCTAGAGGCCGCCTGCGTACATTGCATTGGAACTAGCCAATTCTATATCAATCTGATGTTTCTCAGTCTTATTCAACAATATTTTGCAAGGTGATAATTGGTATGCCTGGGTAACATAAAAAAAGCAACATGTATTCAGGTAATCTTGCACATTTCTCTATGTTTTGTCTCATTAAAAATGCTCTAAGAGCATAAAAATACTTGTTAATTTGCCAGAAATCCATTGAGCTCTTAAATTCCTTTGGCGATGTGACGATGCTGCCTTTGTGGCACTGAAATCCCAAGATGTGTTGTCAGCCTTGCCCCAATTTTCCCCTGAGCTTCAGAGTACTTCCCTCTCTCCAGATATCCATAACATATTGGGGGGTGTTTCATTGAAGTCCATGCTTGGGGTCCCACAACAGTGGGGCTCAACAACTGAAGCCCCAAACAAAACCCTGTAGACCTCTAATCTAGTGTTTATCACCTTAGTTTCAAATATTCAAGGCAGGTTGAGAAATTTTGTAATAAAGATGTGGAAGAATTTTTTACCAAACCATATACATGAATCCAATGATCTATGATTAAGTAAACCTGCAGGGCTATCTCAACATAAATGAAAAGCAAATCTACTAAGATCATTGTTTGAAGCTTTAAAGACAGGAGTAATTACAATTAATATATAATTACCTAACTACTTATACAGAACTCAATTATGTATTCACCAGTACTATGCTAATGGCCTTTAGCATGCTGTACAGTAGTTGTTGTCATAGTCAGCACATCAGCGGTTTTCCCACTTCCTGTAGGGGGAAACCAGTTTGCATTCTCCCCTCCACTGCTTCTGGTGGGCTACCCTTGCTGATCCAATGTTTAAAAAGTGCCATTAACTAGTTGTTGTGCCTCAGAGTTTGACTTTGTCATTTTTTGTATGATTATCCTTCAAACGTCACTATCCTTATACTTACCTATCCCCACTGCTCAAGACCTTTATGTGTGTCCCACTAGGAGCCGCACAACTTTATCAGTGAAAGTCTTCCAGCCATGATCTGCTTCTTCTTTACATGCTCAGAAGACACTCATAGATTTCATAGAATTGCTTTGGAAAGGCATTTCACTGTTGGGATGGTCACCTTTCCATAGGAATAAATTTAAATTATTTTGCCCATAAGCAAACGCAGCAGCGCTGGGCCTGGAGACTTTTGGTGAAGGAACGTACAACTCATTTTAACGACACTAAAATTACACACTGTAACCTCATAAAACTTAAGGTCTCTTAAGCTCTCAGGAGCTCAAGCTCCTGCAAATCCATTTGGTGTTTCCTGCAATGGGTGCTGGCTGGACAGGAGTCCATCTAGTGCCTCACATATTGTGGATATGCATTTTTACCTCCATAATTAAGCCCCATGGATGGTGTAAATTGTGTTGGGAACGTTGCTTTGGATGAGGCTGGCTGAGGCCTTTTTACTAATGGCTTTGTTACAGTAGGTGTCCGGCATTTGGGACTTTTCTCTACATATATGCACTAAAAGTAGAGGTTCCATTCTTTGCAAACTACAAAAAATTTCCCAACAGGAGGTTATATACCCTGTGATGTAATTTTAGGAAAAATAAAATAAATTCACAGGATAATGAACGACATTAAATAACATGCTTGTATAAAACAAAGTGTATGGTTATGTCCAAAGTAACTAATCCCTTACTTTTCTTTTCTCTCTTTTCTTAGCTCTAGTTTTTGTAAATTCATTCCAATATCCCTTTTCAGCATGGCGTCATCAAGGTGGTGATTTAAATTATTTTTAATTTGTTACTGTAAGTGAACCATTTAACTGATCAATGTCCAGAATTAATAGTTTGCTTTACCTAGAAAATGCTTTTTCTTTAAAGCATTGCACCTGATTAGGTAGGTATGTCAAAGTTATAAAACGTTGACTGGACATGGAGGATTTTTATGTATTGGATGGTGTCAATAGACATGTACATTCGTTTTTGTCCGAATGCATTTTCATCCGAATTTCAGGGATTTTCGCGTTTTTTTAACAAACAATAACGAATGTGCTGAGTCCGAAATCCGAAAGATCGATATAAAAAATGCTTTATTTTTGTTTCGTTGCAGTGACAATAGCGATCTGTGTCTATCGAATCTGCGGTTGAATGTGCCTAACCTAACTCTATTAGTCTGAGATTATTCGACATAGAGAGAAAAGATTTGACATTATAGAGACGAAGCAGCTAAAAACATACGATCACCACGAGCGGACATTTTTGGACAAATGCTCCACCCATAGGCTATAGAAGAATTCTAATGTTGTTTGACTAGTAATAATAATTAATAAATATAATTATTACTAGGCATACAACATTAGAAATCTACTATAGCTTGTGGGCGCAGTATTCGACTGGAAATGTACGATTGCGGCGTCGTACAGTTTAGCTGCTTTGTCGAATCTTCTTAGAACATTCGACAGACACCATAAGCCTTCAATGACAGATTCAACCTTAATTAATTCGGATTTTCGGGCGAATGCATTTTTTAACGAAACAAAATAAATAAAAACGAATTTCGGAAGTAACTAAATAATTTTATTTTTCAGACGAAAACGAAATTCCAAAACAAAATATTTCAGTGTGCACATGTCTAGGTGTCAATGCTCACAGCTTACAGAAGCCAGTTGGGCCAAAAGACTTTAGGGGTGTCAGGCATTTTTGATAGGCTAACAACTCTCGTGTATGGATAATGTAATATTTTGCCAGCAGGGATATACTCCTTTTATTGTGAAAACATCTCCAGCAGGAAGGATCCCACTGTCAAAGCCAAGAGATTCAGTCCGGAGAACCCAAAATGGATGGGAAAAATGCCCATGTTTAAGGTTTTTTTTTCCCCTCTGAAAGTGGAAACCTCTTTTAAGTAGCCAGTGATCACTTTGAACATCATCTCTTATTTCTTGCAAGAGTTAAGAAAAGACAATTTAAAATTTCACTGTAAGCAAATTGCTCAGGCTCCTCAGCTTCTGGGTATTCCTTAACTGTCCAGAATAAAGAAAGTCCTTATGTTCTTTAAGCTATCAACAATCTGTTCCCTCTGATTTGCAAATTGTATTGTAATAAAGAAAAGCGTTGGTGCCTGGCAAAAACTGGCACGTTCAAGGGTGAGTGTAGCTGTTTTTAAAGTATGCCCCCGTCTACTTTTCAACAGTGCCATACTGCTGAGTGGTGCGAATAGCTTTACAGCAGCCTGGCTTGCTATGACTGACAATCTCATTCAACTGTGGAATGATATGTCTTATGACACAGCACAGTGTCCCCATGGACTTGATTAGTTAGACGGAACTCTTACTTGATATATGCTTCTGTATGTTCTTTGCCTCCTCTGCATGCATTACAACTTCATGGCAGATGTGCTTGGAAATGTGTGGTGAATCAAATGTCACTGTTCTTCCGCAGGAGACAATAACAGAATTCAAAATGAAGCTGACAATATAGTCGGGAAATGGTAGACTGTTTTTTAGAAGTTTAATGAAAAAATATGTCTGTCTGGCTTACTTTTTCCTTGCATATTCCAAAAGTATACAGTGAAAGCTACAAAAAGTAAATATCGCCAAGCGGCAGGATGCCGTGAAGCACCAGGTAGCATCAACTTGTCTTCAGGCTCTGCTTTTTTAGTAGGTGTGAAACAAATGTATGGATCAGAGGCATGTAGCGAAGAATGACCTCACCACCATAGGGAATGCTTAGAACTATTTTATATCTCAAGAAGGAGATGTTAGAAGGAATCTTATTGAAGTGAAATATCAGGATGCCTTAAAAGAATAATACATAACATAAAGTCCATATTATTAATGCATCATCTTTATTTCTATTCTGCCAGGCTTCATGATGGTTGCATGAGCATGATATCCCATAATTCGGAATTTTGCCTTACAACAGACTCAAGATTTTCATGGAGGATTGTTTGTTGTAAATGCCAACATTTCAGATGTTTCTGGCTTTGGATGTTCTTGAAGAAGCTTTCAAATAGTATTTGATCCTTTCCACTAGTTTCTCTCCATCCATAGAAGCAATGGTTATCCAGAAAAAATATTCTGGTTCCCATGTTCTTTTTGCCCAAGACAAATAGATACCTTAAATCAACAATTTTTTGGGGGTCTTAAGAAAACATATTCTAACATTATAACAATTAGACATGTGCGATTAGTTTCGTACGAATCGGAAATTCGTACAAATTTTTCGAAATTCGTACATTTGTACGAATCCGAATTACGAATTTTTATGAATACGAATTCTGTACAAATGATCCGAATCCAAACTACCAAATAACGATTTTCAACTAATACGAAAGAAACAAACAAACAAAAAAGTTACGAAAGTAGGAGTTGTGTCCAGAATCAACGAAAACAATGTACTCTACCCCTTCCGAAAGTACGAATTATGGTATTGAGCTTCCCTTTAATAGTGCCGTTGTACGTCTTATACGTCACCGTGTTCTTGGCAATCGGAATTTCCGACAACATTTGTGCGACCGTGTGTATGCAAGACAAGTTTGAGCCAACATCCTTCGGAAAAAAAATACACGGTTTTGTTGTCAGAATTTCCGATCGTCTGTACGCGGCATGAGTCCGTAGAGTTCAATATTAACGATTCGTACGAAATTCGTATTTCGTACGAATCCGAATTAAATTTCGTACACGAATTGAGAATTACGATTTTTTTTAATACAAAACAGAACGGAACGAAACGAAACAAATTTTTTGACGGCTCCCATGTCTAATAACAATTGGACAGTGTAAACAAACAGAAAAACAATATATGTTTATACTGTATATCCTGTGCTATTACCACCATCCACATAATATACAATACACTAAAAAGCTTCTAACAAGCCTGCCTGATTACCAACTCACGGCAAAAAAAAAAAAAATGACCATGCCTTTATATGCTACTCTTACTCTGGCGCCCTCTGGCATTCTCTTATGCCTCGTACACACGACCGGTTTTCCTAGCAGGAAAACTGCCATGAGAGCTTTTGGCCAGGAATCCCGGCCATGTGTATGCTCCATCGCAGTTTTCCCAACAGGAAAACCACTGGGAATCCCGGCGGGAAAAATGAGGGATCCCCGGCGTTTTTTAAGCCGGCAGTTTTCCTATGGGAAGCACTGCGGTGGAGCATACACATGGGCGGATTTCCCGACCAAAGCTCTCATGGCAGTTTTCCTGCCGGGGAACCTGGCCGTGTGTACCCAAGAGGAACAGGCCTGGGACCTCAAAGGCAAACAGCAGGATGTATAATAGTGGGAGATCAGTGAATGGATTTACCCTGTGAAGTATGGTGAGCGATGTATTCTTTTATTGAATACAAAGCCTGCTTGGATTGTCAGAGGCTGTAGCATCATCAGCCAGTGCCTCTCTCTGTATGTAGCCTCTGTATGTTGGCAGAGGTTGTTACTCCAATCCGAGTGGGCTCTGTATTCATTAATAGAATCCATCGCTCACAGGGATTGGCTCAGCGGCGAATACTGTATGTGGCTGAAGCCACATACAGTATTACTGGACATCCAGCAGGCATCCAGGGGACTGACATCCATCGGGCTGCATTCTATACCCAGCGTATAAGACGACCCCCGATTTTTGGGCATTTTTTTAAAGTGTAAAAGGTAGTCTTATACCCCAGAAAATATGGTATATGCAGCAGATCATGGTAGGCTTAAAATTTTGTCACTCCCTTTCCCAGAATGCTGATGTGCAAGGGATGTCAGGAGTCTAATAAAAAAAAGAATTAAAGCATGTATGCTGGTTTATATGTAAGAATATATTTAAATATATTTAGAAGAACTACAATTTTTTGCATTTCAGCCTTAACAGTAATTTCCCCCCTGAACATCTATTCAAATTCAGGCTTTATTACTGGTGGATTTTAATACATTTATTAAATGCATTTTGGTGGACAATTCCCATAGAATGTAGCCCAAATGTGGAATAGATTTGGTTAGTGAAAATTCTACTTCCCAGAGGTGTGGCATTCAAGAGATCTCTGTCTGTATTATTAATGTTTAATTTACTGTATGACATATCACAGCATGGCGGATGAGTAGCTGGCATTCTTGCTTTGTGTTTTTTAATGTTTATAATGTTTTTTTTTTTTTTATGGTGTTGCCTCAGAAGGGGGGGGGGGTAGTCTTATACGGCGAGTATAGCCCCAAAACCTATGTTTTCACTGGAAAAATAGGGGGTCGTCTTATACGCCCAGTCGCCTTATACGCCGGCAAATACGGTACCCAAGTTTTAGGGAAATATAGAGACCAAGGGGTTGATTTACTAAAGGTAAAAAAACTGTGCACTTTGCAAAGTAAAGTTGTACTCTGCAAGAGCAGTTGCTCCACAGCTTAGTAAATAAAAAGAAGCTCTGCTGACTTCCATCATCCAATCATGTGCAAGCAAAAAATGCTTTTTATTTTATTTTACTTGCATGTGCTTGGGTATTCTTTGCAAAACACAAGTTTTACCTCATTTACTAAGCTCTGGAGTACCTGCCCTTACTAAGTGCACAGTCTATTTGCCTTTAGTAAATCTACACTCGAAGTGTTCTCCTGCTAAATTCTTGTCCAATTGGCAGACTGAAAATGGGGAGGTAACACCACAATATTCTGCAACTCTAGTAGTGAAAAAGGTGTCACCTTTTTTCTTGTATTGTCTAGCAAAAGTCTATAAATGACATTAAATGGTTAGACAGACTTGAAAATACTTTGTAAGATAAATACGTTCAGAAATGTGTGTTTCTGCAATGTACTGTATTTAGCTGTTTACGATTCCATCTTGGTAAAACCAGGCTCCAGAACCTATTTTATGGTCCCTGCAGTTGGATTTGCAACTCAACTTGTGGTGTTCTATGTTGCTCTTCACTTTACTACATTGCTTCATCAGTGCAATTCACTCAATCCATAATAAAAGTCCCTCCATGAACAGAAAACAAAATGTTGGCACCCTGGCTAGTAAGGATTTTTTTTCATATGTGTTATGGGTTATTTAGCAGGAAAAATGTCAAAGTTAAGGGCATCAATGGGCCCTACATCCTAATCAACAAGTTTCAACTACACAGGGATGACAACACTGGAATTGGTATCCGATGTTATCAAGCTTTAGAATTGAAGAGGTTGTTTTTTTATTTTTCTGACCTACAAAGTAAAGGCATAATGTGCTAGTATGCATACTAGCACAATATGTTAAACTTACCTGCAAAGGGAGCCCTCCTCATCCCTGCTGGAGGCCACATTCATCTTCCCCTGTCTTCCTTCTGGGTCCACGGACTACGGCTGTGTGACTAGCCAAGGTCGTGTGACATCACCCCCCATGCATGCATGCAGGAGCCGCCGGTCACAGCACAGGCCTCTGAAGAAACAGCACGAGCGGCCGTTCCTTCAAAGCGCATGCGCCGATGATGTAATCAGCTGCATCTACAGTAAATATTTCCTAAACGGCGCACGTTAAGGAGATATTTACAGTATAGCCTTTTTATAGGCTTACCTATAGGTGCAAACAATACATGGAACTTTTACTTCCTCTTTACACTTGCTGTTTAATGTTATATTTACTGGTATTTTACATTATTACCATTTAGAATTAAAGTGTAAGTGTAAAGACTTTTTTTTTGGATAGGGTGGGGGAGAGTTACAACCAATGCTAAGTGACCATTTGAGTTGATTTACTAAAACTGGAGAGTGCAAAATCTGGTCTAGCTTTGTATGGTAGCCAATCAGCTTCTAATTTCAGCGTGTCTAATTAAGCTTTGACAAAAAAAACTGGAAGCTTTCTATGCAGAGCTGCGCCAGATTTTGCACTCTCCGGTTTTGTATATCAACCTTACTGTCACTGAAACAGAAAATAAATTGAAAATAAGTTGAAATCATTTGAATCAAGTGGAAATTTACCAACAGGGACAAATATTCTGTTACCAACTATCTAAGATGGGAATTCCCCTCATTTTGGAGAGGTTTTCTCTCACTTCCTGTTGCATTTCAAATACCAGAAAACTCCCCAGAGTCAGTAAAAAATACCCTGCTACTTCCCTACTTCATTCAACACACAAAAAAGTTTTGGCGACTCACTTTAATTGCTTGACGACCGGCTCACGCTGATACACGTCAGCAGAATGGCACGTACAGGCAGACTAACGTACCTGTATGTCGCCTTTAAGACGCAGCAATGTGGGCGTGCGCCAGCGGTGTTGCACCCGCCGCGAGCTACGCGAGTCCGTTCACGGGTCCCGTGGACTAGATGTCCTCTGGGATACTCGCGATCGTCTCACGGAGAGGAAGAACAGGAAAATGCTGATGTAAACAAGCAGTTCCCCATTCCCCTAGTGACAGGACACTGATCACAGCTCCCTGTGATCGGGAGCAGTGATCAGTGTCGTGTCACAAATATCCCATCCCCCCTACAGTTAGAACACATCCCTAGGACACACTTAACCCATTCAGCGCCCCCTCCTGGTTAACCCCTTCACTGCCAGTCACATTTACACTATAATAAGTGCCTATTTATAGCACTGATCGCGGTGTAAAGGTGAATGGTCCCAAAACAGCGCCAAAAGTGATCGCCGGCATTACTAGTAAAAAATAATTATTAATAAAAATGCCATAAAACTATCCCCTATATTGTAGACGCTAAAACTTTTGCTCAAACCAATCAATAAACGCTTATTGCGATTTTTTTACCAAAAATATGTAGAAGAATACATATCGCCTAAACTGAGCGTAAAAAAATTAAAACGCAGAGGTGATCAAATACCACCAAAAGAAAAAAAGGACGTCAATATTGTTTGGGAGCCACGTCGCACGACCACGCAATTGTGAGTTAAAGCGACGCAGTGCCGAATCGCAAAAAGTGCTCTGGTCTTTGGCCAGCCAAATAGCCAGGGGCTTAAGTGGTTAAAAGATCTTGACTACAATGGGTTTTTATTATTTTAGCAGTAATGAATTTAGTTGTCTGTAACAAAGTATCTCTGCCTATGCTTTCTTCTTTATCACAAATATCATCAGCTTTAATTGCCTCCTAGAATTATTTATGTTTATCTATAAATGCTGTTAATGGTCTTTTATATTAGTAAGTTGTTTTTATAGGTTTATTGGACCTTTATGAAAATGACTTTCTGACCATTTACAATCACCTTTGATTGTAAATAAATTGTCAGGTGAAGGCTCGAAGAAATGGATTTTATTTTTCTCAACTGTAATAACCGAAAAATTACATACAGTTTTGTTTTTTCTTGTTCATCATCCTTTTTTTTTATCACACACATGCTTTACAAAATAAACATTATACAAAATGACAAAGATTTTAGATGTGGCTATGATATTGATGTTATTTTCATGTATTTTGGGCTTGCTGCATGATACCAAAGTATTGGATACAAATGCACTGTTTTGTGTATTCCACCTTGGGACTCACTGTACCGCGCACAAGTGACATTTGTCTATTTGGTACGATAAGCGTCTGTATACTGAGTAATCATTTGAGGATATAACTTCAACAGCTTCTTTTTAATGCAAGAAATATCATTGTTGAACAGATGATAGACTGTTCATCCAAACTATAAATGGCATACTTCCCAAATAAATCCATAAAATAGAATTTGTCTTCCAGTGCTATGGCAATCCTAGAATTAAAGCAGCAATAAAACAACCACATTTAATTGTTTCCAAAAAGAAAGATTGAAATACTGATTTTTAGAATCCTTAATCAAGCATGCCAATGTTGTTTTCTGCAGTGTTTCTTGTATGCTTATGTCAGCTTCCAACTTTCAAGCCCTTTAATGGCTGTTGTTGTGGATGGTCAAATGTGTACAACCATGGCAACTAAAAATCTAAAAAAGTTAAGATGACAGCTTTTTAAAGCTTAAAACCACCATCATTTCCATAATTTACTTTTGAATTTTTTGACTTTCCATAATTTAGACTTTTAAATTTCTCCAAATTTTTTGCCAAAATTTCAATGAATTGAAAACTCCCAATTTTACTCGTTCCTAATGAGTATTTGTATCAATTTACCTTCAGCTGTTCCCTGTAACATATGTCATATTATTCAAAAATATAAAATAAAACTTGTAGGAGAAAAAATAAACAATGTAAGGCTCCATGCACACTGTATTAAAAATCTTTGTTTCTATCGGAGTTTTGTGTTCTGCCTGTAGAAGCATCTCAATGTTATCCTATTTGTCCATGCACATTAGGACGATTACAGGCATATTTAGAGCTCAACATTTAGAGGCAGGAAAAAAAACCTTCTGGTTTGCATTTCTAATTGGAGCCTACTGGCAGAAAAAATAGCTAAACTCTCCTAAACTTGTCTAAACTTTGTACAAAAAAAACACTCTATATGAGCATTTTTTTTTCTGCCAAGGGAACTGGCATTATTTTAAGCCCAGGGTGCATGAAGCCTAAGGTATAGTATTAACATATCATCACTGTCAATGAAAAAAAAAAAAAGAAACAAGGGGTTCATTTATAATATTAGCACAGTAAGCAGAGCCATGTAAAAAAAAATGTATACAACTGTGGACATTAAGTAATTAATGATGTGCCGTATAGGTTGGGGTGAATCTACGAAAGGCAAATAGTCTGTTCACTTTACAAGGAAGCTATGTTTTGCAAGGGAGTTTGCCTCAGAGCTTAGTGAAGAAGATGAAATTTTATTTTGCAAAAAATACCCAAAAATGTGCATAGAAAAAAATATATATTTTTCTTGCACATAATCTGATGCTGAATGTCAGCAGAGCTGCACCTCATTCACTAAACCCTGGGTAAAATTCCATTTCAAAGTTACATAGTTACATAGTTAGTCAGGTTGAAAAAAATACACAACCTATTAAAGGGAAAAGGAAGATAAATATATCATACAATCCCATATACACAATCCTATACCCACAGTTGATTCAGAGGAAGGCAAAATGCAAAGTGTAAATTCCCTTGCAAAGTGAATTGCCAATTTACCTTTAGTAAATCAACCCCACTGTAGTAACATATTTGTTTTTCCTTACTGGTCAGTTAACATGACATTCTGAAATTCCATATGCAAGACTGTTTAATATTTTTCAGTGTAGGCTTGAAGATTGGCATTTTTTGGCACTAACACAAGAGCAGATGCAGTTGTGCCTATAAAGACAAGGGACATATGTATGAGACATCGCTTAGCTGAAAGACACCTTATGCTGTTGACTAGCTTAACACTGCGTACCGTTGCTGAGAAAAAAAAAAACAAGACTCATCCAGATATAGTATTTAATAACTACAACTAGTGCAGCTGTTAACTAATATTCCTAAAATTAAATATAAATGGATGATGATTACTGTGTCTAGAAATGCACAATATATTCAGCATTTTCAAAAATAGTTTTTTTTTTACTTTTAGGAATTTTGCTAGAGTATTTTATTGCAATAATTGGTCAGAATATTGCAGACCAAATATAAACAACAATATTTTTAATAAACAAAAATAATATTTTGAGTCAAAGAAAAGTGCACTGTTCCGACCCTCCAAGATATTCCCTCATATGCTTGAATCAGATGCTGATTTGGAGTCCATCACTCATCCACAAATAGGGGTTGAATTACTAAAACTGGAGAGTGCAAAATCTGGTGCAGCTCTGGATAGAAACCAATCAGCTTCCAGTTTTTTTGTTATGTCAAAGTTTAATTGAACAAGCTTAAAGTGGTTGTAAACCCCGTAGACATTTTTTTTTTTTAACTTACCTGCAAGACAAAGCTATAATGAGCTAGTATGACTAGCATACTAGCTCATTATGTACCACTTACCTTAGGTCGGGGCCCCCGAAGTCGTCCGTGTCCCTCCTCTAGCCGCATCCATCCCTGCGGCGATAGCCGGAATGTTACTTCCGGGTATCGCCGCTGCAGCCAATCACAGCGCCGCTCCGGCGCTGTGATTGGCCGGAGCGGCGAAGACGTGACTCCGCGCATGCGCGCCTGATCCGTCGAATTCGGCTACGTCGTCGAATGTTGCGACCTAGCCGAATTTGTGAATGGGGTTAACCCCATGCGCATACGCGTGACGTCACGGCGCCGTTTTTAAATGCAAATATCTCCTTAACCGTGTAGGTTAAGGAGATATTTCATGCACCTACAGGTAAGCCTTAATCTAGGCTTACCTGTAGGTGTTTGTTTAGAAAGTGGGTTTATAACCACTTTAAGTTGGAAGCTGATTGGCTACCACTCACAGCTGCACCAGATTTTTCACTCTCCAGCTTTAGTAAATTAAACCCATAACTTGGTATAATCCAAATTAAAGGCTGCATACTGATGATGTCTTCACAGGCAAAACTTTAATCAGCCAATAAGCTTTAGCATATGGTCCCACCCCAAAGATGAAGGATTAGAATTATGGAGAATTAGATGTTCAAGGGGAGGGAGGCATTTACATGCAATCTTTAAATCCTTGTCCTTCTACTATGGAAACTAGTCATTTTAATAATAATCACAATAAACTCAGATTTTTTTTGTGGATATATATGTATATCCACAAAAAATCTAAGTTTATTGTGGTTATTATTAAAATATATATATTGAAAGTTTTTGTTTTTTTTAGATATTGGGGAGCTCTAAAAGTCATTGTTTACCCCAGAAGCTGGACTGGAGTTTGCCTAAATATATATCATGGTTATTTATGTGACCATTCTAGATGGAAATAATTTTTAGTGAACTTTTGGATGCAAAAATGCAGTCTCTATGAACTAAAGTCTTGTTTCCTTTTTCCAAATTCTTAACAAAGTTTCCAGTTGTGTACTGTCCTTTATTTCTTCCCGGAATAAGATTCCAGTGCTCAGCAGTACATTAAAAGTTCTTTGACTGCTGGTCAGATGTTGCCTTTTGTAATTTAGTTTTAGACAAGGTCCT
This sequence comes from Rana muscosa, assembly GCA_029206835.1. Lineage (NCBI taxonomy): Eukaryota > Metazoa > Chordata > Amphibia > Anura > Ranidae > Rana > Rana muscosa. Next base: position 350,236,295 of record CM055119.1, read on the forward strand.
CATTTTTTTGGGTCATCCTGACCTGTCTGCATCTGCTGGTGCCCAGCCTTGTTATAACGTGCAGACTTCAATTACGCTGACAACTGACACCGATCTCATAGCGGTGTTCACGTTGCCCTCACTTTTCTTTGAATTACATGAATTCAGTTTTTGTATGCGCATCACATCTTTCAAATGCAGCAGCCTTATCTATTAAATCTATGCAAAGAGGATATACAAAAATTAGCTATGAAAAATACACATGACATTCAACAAAATATCAAAAATATCAAAAACTGATGTCATATTTGTATTCATATATTTTTTTTATTTATTTTAATAAAGAAAGGCAAAACAGTTATTTGGTCTTAACCAGACACTTTTTTGTAAGAACCTATCCTGTGCTCGATTTTTCCTTTATTTTTGCTTACTGCCATTAGTGAAATTTATTATGAATTAGAAATGTTAGCGCCTTTTAGCCTTTCAATTGTTGAAATTATTTTTGTATTTTTTAATCTACAGATTATATTGGTTTACATTTGGTGTATTCTCAAATTTTACAGAAAGCATTTAAAATATAACTAAAAGCAAAAATTTAGTCATGTTTACAGTTATCACTGAGAGCGAAAGTGAAAGAAAATCGCTAATTTGGGGTTTTCCCAGAACAATAATAGAGGGTAAAACTTCCAATGGGGATACTAGTTCTGGTGACCCTGGTGACAACTAGAGATTTGCTCACTTTGGAAGGATTTCTTCTCACTTCCTGTTTTGGATATGGGACAGGAAATGAAAGGCAACCCCCCAATAAGACACAGATGGCAAAAAAAAAATGGCAAGAGTTAAGCCCTGTACACACGATCAGTTTTACCGATTAAAAGAGTCCGATGGACTTTTTTCATCGGACAAACCGATCGGGTATGGGCCCCATCGGTCTCTTTTTTCCATCGGTGTTAAAAAATAGAACATGTTTTAAATTTATCCGATGGAAAAAAAAACTATAGCAAATTACTATCGTCTGTGGGGAACTCCATCGGATAAAAAACCCACGCATGCTCAGAATCAAGTTGACGCATGCTCAGAGGCATAGAACTTAATTTTTCTTGGCTCGTCGCAGTGTTTTACGTCACAGCGTTTGGGACGATTGTTTTTTTGACTGATGGGGCAAGACTGATGGAAGTCAGCTTCATCGGATTTCCGATGGAAAAATCCATCGGTTTAAAATCCATAGGAAATCCGAACGTGTGTACAGGGCTTTATAATCCTCCCTTGATCTATCCAAAAAAAGTTCTAAAAGCTCTATAAAAAAAAGTTCTAACTCTGATTATAGTTCTAAATTTAAGGCAAGTACTGTAGCCAGATTTTACATATGTAGCACCATATAGTGTGCAACTAGTGTAGGTAAATTTATTCAGTTGACTCATGGTTGTTGTGTGATTTTGTAATTAGTTTGGGTTACTCTGCTCTCCCTTTAACTTGTTTATTGTTAGCATGTGCATTGCATCTGAAGCCAATCCCTCTACCAGGCTGAGATCAGCTTTAATATTGATTATTTGAGCAATTACTACCCTGCTTACCCTATTTGTTTTGAAATGACTTGAAATAATTTTTTTGTGCATGTTCACTTGGGTTCTCTCTGCTAGTGATCTGCCAATTCCAGATTTACAGTCTGCTTTGAAAATATGTTTATTTGCTGCAGATAAACTGCGCAAAGGGAACTGGTCAAGGGGTCCTTTATACCCCTTACCAAGCCACTTGGTAAAGTACCCTCAGTTCACTTTGCAAAGGAACACAGGTCTCTTATTGGTCTTTCTCTCCAATTCTCATTCTCTAGTCAGCGAATAAAGAGACCAATAGACAAGTTCATCTTCTACTGAAACGGTATGCGTATTTTATATCATGATGTAAAAACAATTATTTGGGCTGTAAATTGCCTCTCCAGTATAGAAAATAATTTCCTATAGGCCCATTCACTCATTGATTTCTCAACAACAAGGAGGGGGGAGAGATTTGTTGATATATATATATATATATATATTTTTTATGTATAATTTACAAAAAGTTGTCAATTAAGGCCATTTAATTTTGGTAGCTGACAATACCGCACGGTGGGAACTATAATATTTCTGTGTTATATGAAATACTTACCTATATGCCCATTCATTCACTGATCTCTCAACAGCAAGGAGAGTAGGGAACTTTGTTGTTGTTGCATATATGTATGTGTGTATATATATATATATATATTTTTAATGTAAAACATGTACAAAAGGTTGTCAATTAAGGCCATTTCATTTTGGTGGCTGACAATACTGCACCCTGGGAACTATATGTCTATATTATATGAAACACTTGCCTATATGCCCATTCACTCACTGATATCTCAACAACAAGGAGAGTAGGGAACTGTGTTGTTGTTGCATATATGTATGTATATACTTTTTTTTTTCTTTTGCTAATGTTTTTATGTATATTTTTTAAAAGGTTTTCAATTAAGTCCATTTTGGCAGCTGACAATACTGAGTGCTGGGAAGTTAATGGATTGCCCTCTAAGCAGCCCCTTTAATGTTGAATATAAATTGATGAGCTGCTTCAAGTGCTACTTGCTACATACATATGGCTACGTATATTATATTATGATGTTGGAAATTATAACAACGTACTATAAATGCATATATTTATGTTTGAAGACATAACTTTTCCTGTCCCCAAGCTTTCCAATGCCATCTTCTTTTTAGCAGATATTCTTGTGTGACATATGAGAAATATAAAGAATACTATTATCTTTTCTATAAAGACAGATGAAGAGCCCTGCAAACTCATGCAGCCGTGTGCAATACCATTTGCGAACATAAAACTTTTGTTTCCATAGTCCATTTTAACAACCACATCCATCAATTGGCAGCTTGCCACTTTTTTTTATCATGAAACAAATGCCCTTTAGTAGTCTCCTGTTAAATAGGCTGCCCATACATGGTTCAGAACAGAGACAGAGCCTCTAATGTGTTTTTATTTGTATAAATACGCCTTGCTTTTTTTATATATATGTTTCAGGAATTAAATTTTATCTCTGAATAAAACAAGAGCTGTATTTGAAAAAGAAAGAAAAAAAAAACAAAGCTGGTGTTTACTGCAAGCTGAGACCACAATCAGAAAATAATCAAGACCAAATACTTTTTGCTGCGGTCACCTTTTTGGTGCTTTAGGCCTAAGTAATTATTTAGTTCCTAACCCTCTATTACAGTAATATGTTCTGCATCTTGTGAAGTGTAATTGAAAGAATATCTTTGAGCTGAAATAGAGTTGATCTTCTACTCTGGCTATATTATACATTTACCCAAGGGAAACAAAAGGAAGAGTCACAGAATGAAAGGGGTTTGCACAAGTATTTTTCCAATATCTTGTTTCTGATTTATGTTCCTCCAATTCCCTTTACTTTGAAGGTAACTTTTCTGTAACATTCTTAAAAAAGTGGATTTCCAGCCAAGACTTCATTTATTTATTCTCCTTCTGTCCCTTCTGGTGAAACCTGTTACTGGGATATAAGGTGAGAGGAAATTTTGCCAACAGGATTACAGACAACAATAAGAATTTGAGATTCATACTCTACTTTCTCTATTAAAAAAAAGAACAAAAAAATATTTATTTTTTATTTTTATTATTGACTGTCTTCAGGGAAAATGTTCTTCAAGTCATATCAGGGTGGAATAAATTCAACTTTCACCTTGAAATAAAAAGAGGAGGCAGAGCCAAACAACTCAAGGATTTTGTGTTCATTGTCTAGTTTTGCTGTACTGTACCATGCCACCCTCAGGCCTTCAAACCAGCTTAGGCCTTCATGTATGAAATACACAGATTATTGACCAATATTTTCTATAGAACAGGCACCTTCAAATACAGATATGTTATTTAATGCTAATAATATTTTTTTCCCCAATATTATTGTATGATGGAACCCTTTGTAACATCAGCTGTTTGCCCTATAGCATTTGGTGTATCAACATTTTTCCTTCAAACCACCTTAGGCCTTCGTGTATGAAATATACAGATTATTGACCAATATTTTCTATAGAACAGGCACCTTCAAATACAGATACGTTATTTAAGGCTAATAAACATTTTTTCCAATATTATTGTATGATGAAACCCTTTGTAACATCAGCTGTTTGCCCTATAGCATTTGGTGTATCAACATTTTTTAGATTACCCTAAAAATATGTAAATTTATGGCAAATACTTCTTAAATGTGCATGCATAGTTCTAAGATACATTATTTATATAATTATATGATATTTGTTATTTTTAAAATACTATAAACTCATGCATTTGACAGACAAAAGGATACAAATACCCTTGCGTACAGAAAAGATAAATTATGTTGTACAACTCTTTAATTTTTAGCAGTCTTTGATGCAAATCAAGGGTTGTAATGTGCCAAATTCATGTCTCTAAGTTCTTTCCAATTGCTAGAGTGCCTGGACATACAGTACAGTATGGTTTGTATTCCCTTCCACTGATTATTGTGCCAGATCTATGGTTCATATTATTACTTGCTTATTAATGTTTTAGACCTATGGTACTTAGTTTTCCCCACTTGTGCTAGACCTATGGTTCTATATTTAGCCCAATCTTTAAAACAGCAAACCTATGGCATTAAGTTCGACCACTTATTATTGTACTAGATCTTGAATTCTAAACCCTGCCCACTTATTAATATATCAGATATATGGTTTGTTTTCTTGTCCACTTATTAATGTCCTAGGTCTATGGTTCTTAGTATTGCCCACTTGTGGTAGACTTATGGTTCTACATATAGCCCAATCAATAATGTGGCAGTCCTATAGTTTTAAGTTTTGCCCAATTTTTTATGTATCAGATCTATGCTTCTCAGCCCTGCCCACTCTTCCCACTGTATGTTTGGCTAGTGCAGAAAACCGTACAACCACTGCATACAAGAGGGGAAACTGGCTTATTATTCCTGCTCACATGAGATATGAATGACAGTGATAAGAATATATATCACCTTGTTGTTCATAAACTGGTGTTTTTGGAATTGGCTCACTGCTTTCCACAAGAGTATGACCAAAGCTTAAAGCGGAGTTCCACCCAAAAATGGAACTTCCGCTTTTTGGAACCACAAAACCCAGGTGGGAGGGGGGTGCAGATATCTGTTAAGACAGGTATTTGCACCCACTTCTGGGCATAGACTCCCATTGGAGTCTACACCACTTCCCGTCCCCCTCGCGGTCTCATGGGAAACACACTGGTCCCAGGAGAGAGCAGTACTTGCGCATGCACAGTAGGGAACCAGGCAGTGAAGCCGCAAGGCGTCTTTTCCTGATTCCCTCACCGAGCATGGCGGTGGCAGCATCTGAGTACCGAGCAATTGCTCAGCCTCGTCTGCAGACATCGCGGGCACGCTGGACAGGTAAGTTTCCAATTTTTTAAAAAATGCAGCTACAGTATTTGTAGCTGCTGGCTTTTAAAAAAAAAATTTGGGTGGACCTCCGCTTTAAGGCAAATTCTAAGCATGTCCAAAGTACTGTGAGTTTTACCTTTAGTGAGTGCAAAGTGCTAAAGGAAGAGATACTGTTTCTTATTATTACACTAGGATGAAAAAATAATGTAAAGTGTGAAATGAATGAAATGAAATGAACTGGACTGTAGATTTTAGCACCAGGATCTCAGTATGGGATAAGTGAATATACAAACAAGGTGTTAAGGACATTAAGGTAGGCCGTGATGACATTGTGGCTCAGCATGCATGCGGGAGTGACGACATTGTGGTTCGGGGTTTGGCAAATCAGATGGCCACAGCCACTAGAGGTCTTCGTTTTCAGGTAAGTCTTTCATAATGTGCTAGTATGCGATGCATACAAGCATATTATGACATCAACTTGCAGGGAGAAGATTTTTTTTTCTTTGTGGGTTACTACCACTTTAAAGCTAAAGTAAAGGGTTATGCCGCGTACACACGGCCGTTTTTCTCGTCAAGAAAAACGAATTTTTTTCCTTTCGATGAGAAAAACGATCGTCTGTGGGCTTTTTGCCGTTTTTTTCGACGAGAAAAACGGCATTAAAAACGACGAGAAAAATTAGAACATGTTCTAATTTTTCTCGTCGTTTTTTTCGACATGTTTTCCGCTGCAGTTTTCCCATAGGGAAACACTGCCGCGGAGCCCACAGACGGTCGTTTTTCTCGTGTGTGGGGAACAAGCCGTTCCCTCGTTTTTAATGTCATTATTCACAGCGTTTTTTTAACCGCCGTGAATAATGATCGTGTGTACGCGGCATAAGAGAAGCTGTTGTATTCTAGGTGTCTGGTTCCTTTAAAAAAAATTATCAAATGTGTTCCCTTAATCTCAGAGGTAGTACTTCAAACAAAACAACAAGCCAAAAGAAAGCAACATAAGACACAATTAAAACTCCAATAAGAGATGTAAACAGAAATGTTAGTTCATGGTAATTCTGTTGTATTCTCAATAGAACAGCAAGGTCCAAACCAAGGCTGCACAGAAATACCTTGTGATTTATTTCAATAAAGGGGTATTTTTTATTAAGCGTGGTCAGTGTTTTGTTCGTTTATTTTACATTCATCGGCACGTTTCGGGGACAGTTCATTTGGGAAAGTGTTAAAATCCCTGCTGCCAAAATGTAATTTGTTGCTTATTTTATTTGCAGGTTACTGAGGCAAATTAAACACAATGAAAGACTATAATAATTCTTGGACTATCTTGAAAGTGTTTAGCATTCCCCCAGCTGTACTGCTGAGCTGAGAAGTCAATTTGTTTAATCCTTTTTAAGGGTCCCGAGGACATATTTTATAGCCTCACAAAAGAGGTCTGGCACATAGCCAAGTCAAATGCAAATATTAGTTGGATTTTTTTTATGAATCTTTGGGAGGTCTGCGTTTAGTTACTGTTTACAGCAAAGTCAAATGTAGACCTCCATTGTTATCTTCTTGTGCCTCATGTATAAGAACAGGTCAATTACTGAAAAAATAAACTTTTCCTAAGTTTTCAAAGTCTTCACTTTGCTTTTTAGCTGACTTTGATTACTTTAAACTGTCAGGAAAACACTTAAACAAACAATCAAAACCCTCCAAAAAATAAAAGTTAAAGCTACAATAAGGAAAGAATGGCTGGAGCTGTTGGAAATGTTTGATTGTGAAAATAGCCTCCCTACCCAACAGTGTCCATGAATGTTCCTAGTTATAGTAAATGATTAGTAAAAGAAAATTATTATTTACCTGACCTGCAGAAAATACTGCATGCTGTTACATGCTCAGCCGAAAGGGAGGACCAGACATCAGGCAAAGCCACTGATTGTTCAGCTCTGATTAGCTGGCTCAGTCCCATCATCCCACAACCTTCTGCAGTTGCATGACCCACACTAAAAGCACACGGCCAAGGGTGGCATATTTTTTTGTATTTTTTACATTATTTTCTATATATATACTGTATATTTATATATATATATATATATATATATATATATATATATATATATATGATTTTTACATCATTGACTATAACATTAAGGGAAGATGAGTGAAATTTAAAGCTGAACAGTTAAAAATGCAATTAAAATTTATATGTGAGATCTGTTTTACCTGCCAAAGAATTTGTATTTCTATCCACACACTTCTCGGATCTTTAGGGAAGAGTAACTAGGGGTGAACCCTACAGAACCCCCAGTAGGAACAGTAATGGACTATATCGGTACCCAATTATTGAACACAAATATTAAAAATATATAAATGTAATTCGTACAAAATTGTTAAAAAGACAGGAACACATTGTGTGATAAAACAGCAATACATGATAACCTCAACAAACAATAAGGTATACAAACATTTCTAACTGGTCACATACTAGTCTCAGGCAAATGCTAAAGGCATATGATTCACAATGTACTGTATATCCTCTACATGTTTCGCGTCAGAGGCAGCATCTTCAGGAGGTGTTATATATAGTATCATCTACAATAAAGCAATACAGTTCATTGTACCAAAGTATCAACAAATTGTAGTGAGGGAAAAAGAGTCGCTGGTTGCTTACCCGAGATAGATCAGAGCCTGGGTGGCAGTCGAGGTAGGGACACCACAAGAGCTCCCTCATGGCGGACACGGGGTGCAAAACTTGTAAGTATGTTAATGTAGCAATAATTGCTGGAAAAAGCTATACTAAACCAATTGCTTGATAGAGATCCATATCAAAACTGCAGTGTAGGGAGTAGACAAAACATGGGGGAACCTCGGAACCCAAGGGAACTATAGGAAGGGGGATAGGGAGGTGGTCAGAGGGGGAAGATAGAGGGGGAAAGGGTAAGAAAAAGGGGGGGAGGAACAAATAGGGAAAGAAAAGGGAGGGGGAGGAAAAGAGGAATAGAAAGAGGGGAACAGGAAAAATATGATAGAAAAGAAAGAGGTAGTAAAAAAGATAAATTGTCAGGAGATAATGGGGGTGAGATTGAGAAGGAGGAAAGCAAGAGAGAGGAGAAAGGAGGGGGGAAAGAAAGGAGGGGAAGAAGGGAGGAAGAGTGGGGTGTGATCTACATAACTCTAGCAGGCAGAACAGCCAGGTTGGTGCAGTTAATATTCTCTATAAACAAGCACTACAGTGTTACCTACCTCTCTTCAAACTGTGACTGAACAATGAAGAAGCAGCATGCTAATGAGATCATCTCTTTGCTCACTCTCCTCTCCTTACGGCATACTCATGTCAGCACATATTGTATATGTACAGAGTAGGAAATGGACTCCATTCTGCTAAATCCCTAAAGAATTCATTTTCCAGGACTTTCTTATCTGTAGCATACACAGTAAGAATATTTAGGTTCATTATAATATGCTATAATTTTAAAGGGAACCTATAGTAAAGAATCTGCCATGAATACATTTTACTATTTGCCTGCATGTAATGCCGATCCAATGGCTTCAGTACGTTCAGAGTTTAATCAGCAAAGACATTTAGATTATACGCTCTGACTGAAACTGCAAACAATTTAGAGAATATGGTAGAGTCTTAAGATTCTCTACAATTGGCTTTGTATGTCTTCATGATGACCAAGGCTATGACACCCATGGTCATATTATTGACCTTTTGCCTTCTTTTTGTCATTGCTAATTTAGCTTCAGTTAATTTGAGTTTATTACAGTTGTTTTAAAACATCTCTGTGATACTGACTTCGAGGAAAAATAAGTAAAGTAGTTGGGTGAGACATAAGCATCAATTGTCACCTACCACAACAATAGCAAGTTTTGATATATTTAAAGCTTTATTCCAATTATTTTTTTTGCATTGGATTTCCATCAGGTGTTGATTGTCTCTTTGTTCCCATTGGGAAATATTTTCTTGGTTATACAGTTAAAGCTGAACTCCATCCAAATTGAAAAGAAAGATCACCAATGAATGTATCATAATTAGGTGTGTTTAATATATTTTAATAGCAGCCAGTATAAATAGCTGAGTTTTGGTTTGATTTAAAAAAAAAGCTAAAATTGCATAGCAGGACTGAGACATAGAGAGTGGGCGAGCAAATATGGCCAATCAGGTATCTAGCATTTATAAGTGCAGACAAGGAAAATGTTGACAGGAGTAGGGTGACCTCATCAACCTGTTGGTGCTTGCTTACTGTTCCATCACAAGTTGGGGGTGCAGAGCAGAGAAAATTCAGATTGTCTGTTGACAAGGCCATCCAAATCTCAAAACAGGGTGAGGCATTTAGCCCAATATGATTTTCCTCCAGGACCAACTATTTATTTTCAATCATTTAGTAATCAAAATGGCTGTTTAATACAATTGATATCTGAAAGATACAGTAATATTCTTTAACTTAAAGGAGTGTCACCCTCAATTTAACCAACATAACAACCTTTGTCAGGTTTTTATTGCTTTCTTTGTCCTCACCTCCTGTTTCAGTGACACGGAAGGTAAAGGGAAAATCCTTAAAGGGGATAATAAGAGGAATACAAGCCTGACATAGACTTTAATCCCTCCCCACTCGTTACAAAATCTAAAAAATAAATAAATAAACGATTGTAGTTAAGCTATGAGATTTCTATGTAAAACTACAAAACAAGATTTTTTATTAAGGCATTTGACGATGAGAGAAAATATAATTAGCACATCACATTTAATGCCCTTGATGAAAGTGTCCCTGTAAGCAGTTTTAATTAGGCTGTATTTTAAATTAATAGGCACCTAATTGAGAAATATTTTAGAATGGAGTTAGCCATCACTACAAAAAGTAAAAGCAAAATAAATAAAAATGCATTTAAAGAAATTGCAATGTTAAATCCATTTCATTACCTTAACCGGGGAGCAGACACATCACTTTCAATTTGAGTCATGAACATTTCACTTCACATTAAAGATCTAAATCTAGATCTTTATTTTCTTTCCAATATGGAAAAGGTAGTTTTTGAAAGGTGCATTTGGCTGCAAGATAATAAAAAAAGCTCCCATTTTAATGGTAAAAATGGCTTCAGTCACTAGAGCATGCTGGGTAACCTAAAGGGAAGCTAGGGGGTTTCTTGGGGGGCTCTTGTGGAGAGGCCAAGGAAAATGACATAAACATAGAAAAAGTAGCTCCTCTTCTCAGGAATGGGCATATGTAAGGTGTACATAATAAAGCCTAGTGGAGTCATGTATTCATCTTAGCATTGTCCAGCATTCCCTGCTGGTTTATAGAATCCTGATTCCATGTTTTAAAGCCCAGTAAAACCTCCTATTTGTTTTTACTCTATGGGTTAGTTTACACTTGCTTCAAAACATGGCTTCGGACACGCTTTGTTAAAGCTCTCTTAACGCCAGTCAAAGCTCCTGTCACTAAATAAAATGGTTAGCTTACAGTCCTGTTTACACCTTGCTTTTGCTTGGTGCTTCGATGGGGCTTCGGTGAGGCTTCAGTGGGGCTTCGATGGGGCTTCGATGAGGCTTTGGTGGAGCTCCGATGGGGCTTCGATGAGCTCTTAGTGGGGCTTCGGTGAGGCTTTGTGGGGCTTCAATGAGGCTTCTGTGGGGCTTCAGTGGGGCTTCAAGTGAGCTTTGCCATAGACTTCTATGGAGGCATTGAAGACGCTTTGAACACCACTAAATCTATACGGGGTATAATTTTTGAAGCAAATCCGAAGCAAAGCAAATCAAAAGCAAGGTGTAAACAGGACTGTAAGCTAACCATTTTATTTAGTGACAGGAGCTTTGACTAGCGTGTCCCAAGCCTTGTTTTGAAGCAAGTGTAAATTAGCTGGTAATGTGTGTTGACGCTGAAGCGAGTGTAAATTAGCCCTAATACAGCCATTTGTAAATCCAGTACTGAGCATGCCTCTTTTTACTTTTCTTTTGCAAAAAAAACAAACTGTACTGGCAGAATTAGGAGAGGCGGGCTACTAAGCTCACACACAAGCAGCAGCCCCGCTGTTAGACACACCACCCCAAATACTACTCTAATGAGCTAGAGCAGTGTCCAATGGGTCATGCTGGACCACGGTAGGGCTTGTGTGTGTGACAGTGCGTGGTCTGACTCTCCTATATGTAGGCAGCATAGGGTTTTTTTTTAACTCTTGCTGCAGCATTTAGCAGATAAAAAGTAAAAAAAGACATATATTTATTAGAAGTAAAAAGAAAAGTTTTCTGTGGACTCCCTGTGTGACACCACTGATTAGCCCAACATGATCTTATGGCATGCTCATCCATACCCAGAATTATTGATAATTTCTTCTGGCTCCCAACATGGAATGAACCAGAGGAGTAGAAAAGGAACATTTATGTATACTGTATGCTGCTGCTAATGAGGGAATTGGATCAAAAACTAAATGGACAAAGCACAGGTTTTCCCAGGGTAGCCTTGTATTTGACATTGTAAAAAAAGGCATTTCCCTGTTCTTCCTAGTGACAGGACACTGATCTACTGCTCCCTGTAATCGAGAGCAGTGATCAATGTCATGTCACTGGTAGCCCAGCCCCCTCACAGTTTAGAATCACTCCCTAGGACACACTTAACCCCTTCCTCGCCCCCTAATGGTTAACCCCTTCACTATCAGTGTAATTTACACAGTAATCAGTGCATTTTATAGCACTGATTGCTGTATAAATGACAATGGTCCCAAAATAGTGTTAAAAGTGTCCGATGTGTCCGCCGAAATATCACAGTCACGATAAAAATCGCTGATCGCCACCATTACTAGTAAAAAAATAATTATAATAAAAATGCCATAAAACTATCCCCTATTTTGTAGATGCTATAACTTTTGCACAAACTAATCAATATATGCTTATTTACCAAAAAATATGTAGAAGAATACGTATCGGCCTAAACTGAGGAAAAAAATTATTTTTTTATATATTTTTGGGGACATTTATTATAGCAAAAAGTAAAAAATATAGCTTTTTTTTTCAAAATTGTCGCTATTTTTTTGTTTATAGCGCAAAAAATAAAAACCGCAGAGGTGATCAAATACCACCAAAAGAAAGCTCTATTTGTGGGAAAAAATAGATGTCAATTTTGTTTGGTTGCAACGCCGCATGACCGCGCAATTGTCAGTTAAAGCGACGCAGTGCCAAATCACAAAAAATGTCCTGGTCATTTGGCAGCCAAATCCTCCGGCGCTGAAGTGGTTGAGCTAAAGGAAGTTGCACATTGTAGCCACAAGATGCATATTTGGTGTAATAAATAAATCTGATGCTCATCAAATTATGATGACACCCTAAGCAGTAGTACATAATACTAAGGGTGCCTCTGCCACTCAAGCACTTACCGGTAACTGCCAATTTACTTCTTTGCTGTAAACAAACTCTTATTACTAACCCCTAACCCTGACCCTGAAACCTATCCTAACCTAACCCAGTGTTTGACCCTAACACTAATCTAACCTCTTAACTAGACCCCAACACCAACTTCTACCCTGCTGCATGCTTAGCTCATTCAAAAATAGTGTTCTCTGCACTAATAGCAAGCTAATCTTACAACATTAATATCCTGGTGATGGAGGGAAATGCTCTGCTACAAAAATAGGCAGAGCACGGTTTTATTCTGTCTTGTAGACTCTGTGTATTTTTTTTTTTTAAACCTCCACCTAAATGTCTGTAGAGATCACATAGATTATCCCAGTTACATTGTAGTCGAGAAAAGAATACAATATGAACGGAGCTTAAAGCAATCCTGTGATCAAAAATATAACAGCATCCATTGCAGGTTTATGAGTACATCTAATTTAACATGAGTAGGTATTATTCAGTACGGAACAGAACATCGGGAAAAAGAGATATCTTTGTTTCAAAAGCCCAAAACCTTTGTCCTCAAGTGAGCCTTCCAACTCTGTATTTGTTTGGAGAAAGTTGTAATGTTCTTGCATTTTCTTTGACATTTAAATGCAAGGAAGGTATCACCCCTGGGACTATCTCACCCCCTGCCCTGTAAGAAATGATTGGCGTGCATTTTCAGATGAAGCTTCTTTTTTAGATTACAGTTTATTAAACAGTGTCTAAGTTATGGGAATACCAGCCAAGTATGGAAATGCCATTAATGGGATCTATTGTGTCACAGTGGATATTAACCATTCCTTTTTATTTATTTTCTGCTTTCTATATCTGCAGTTCAGGTATAATTTCTCATTTAAATTGAATTAAAGTTTTCAGGAAAACAGGATATTTAATTGCATTAACATTAAAAGGACCACTCCACTTTTGTTAAAATTAATTTTACTGCTATACCTCATTGCCTGTTGTGGTGACCCCATTGGACAGGTCCTACGGGGACAAACACAGACAGCAATAAATATTGTTGTAGTATTGGAATAAGGCTGACAGTTATTGAGCGTATATTGTACCTCCCCTGATTCCTCCTTTACCACTTATCAACAGGCTAATTAGTAATTACAATTTAAATAAATCTTTCCATTTTCATTATATACCTTTATAACCAGTTCAGCTCTTTGGACATACTACATAAGTTCAAAGAATGAACCTTTAATCACAAGCTAATGGCTGCAGTAGCAGTGAGACCAAGGCACATCCATGCTTCCATCTCACATGCAATTAATTTTCCACTTTCAGATGCACCCTTTCCTGGCCAGTACAACCAGGGGACACATCTAACCAAGCCAATCAGTACTTGGTTAGATGGTGTGAAGGGCAGGGGAGACATTGTGGCCCTATAGCTGTTGCAGAACTACAAGTCCCATGAGACATTGCAAGGCTGACAGATATACAAGTATGACCCCAAAGGTAGAGGCATGATGGAACTTGTTGTTTCGCAACAGCTGGAGGGCCACAGGTTGAGCACCCATGGGCTAGATAATGCTACATAATTACATAGTCAGGTTGAAGAAAGACAGAAAAAAACCCCGAATATAATGAATAGAAAATCTCCATATACACTATCCTATACCCACAGTTGATCCAGAGGCAGAAAAAAAACAAACCCAATAAAGCATGATTAAATTCGCTCCAATGGGGGAAATTTTCCTTCTTGATCCCCCAGAAAGCAATCAAATATTGCCTGCCATTATTACCTCTAAAAAAATCATGTTCAGTTATATGTTGTGGATTAAGGAATGAATCCAGCTCTACTTAATAATCAACTGAGCTGGCCAGAACTAGTTTTTGAGGGAGTCTATTCCAATTTCACAGTTCTTACTGTGAAGAAGCCTTTCTGTACAGTATGTGGAGTAGTGGGGGTTGGTGTTTTTTTTTTTTTGGGAGGCGGAAAATAGCCACCCCCCACAGTCGGCCAGCAGGCGGCGGCAGCGGCAGCCCCCCACGAGGACAGTCAGGACATCAAAGCCCTGCACTTACCAAATCTAGGAAGTGGGCGGGCAGCATGTCCTTCTTCCTCCTCCTGTGGTGTGGATCATGGTGGCTTACGCAGTGCCCCCCCTCTTCGTAGGCATCCAAAAGGGTCACCTGACCCAGCTGCCTGTAAATGTAAACAGGTATCAGACCTACGCTTTCTGAATGGCGGAGAGGTGATTCAGTGTTAGAAAAGTGAATATTCATTTGCTTTTCTAACATACCTGTGTGGGCTCCGAGTGCAATGATCTGCGCCACGAGTCCACCCTATTTTGAAGCCCATTAGAGCCTATGGCTCTAATCAGGTGCTTCAAAAAACACCCCGCCGCTGAAATTCATGCGCCCGGTATCCTGAAAGGGGACGGAAACATAAATAGGGGGTGGCCGCGAATAGATTCATGCTATCTATTACTCATAGAGGGGGTGGCTTAATGGATGGGCCGCCCCTAATGTGAAGGTTAAATCTCTTTTCCTACAAAGGTAAAGTGTGGCCCCGTGTCCTCTGTAATGACCTTAAAGTAAATATCTCTACACCAAGTTCACTATATGGACCGCTTTTGTATTTATACATGTTGATCATATATTCCCCCTTAATCTCCTCTTCTAAAGAGAGAATAAATGTTGTTCCTCTAAGCTTTCCTCATTGCTGAGCTCCTCCATGCATCTTATCAGTTTGGTTGCCCTTCTTTGCACTTTCTCCAATTTTTTTGAACTGTTGGGCGTGCTCCAACGAGGAAATGAGCAGGGCCCCACTTGACTTGCTGCAGCTTCTAATGCACACTGTAAGAAGCTCACAGAATATGTTATAGTGTATTAAAATAAGTATAAAGATGAGCCTGCTCCAGTCGCCGGAGGCCGAGTTTGTTTTCCTGGTTGACGTCATAAAACTGTCAAAGGCACAAAGGTGCAAATCAATGGAGTCCAATCATAAGGACTCCTTTTTTTTTTTTTTTAAATAACATTGTCTTCACCACTGGCTGTGAACAGCATCCTTTTGTTGAAGATAAAGATTAATTGATTTCTGTTGGGAAAAAGAGGCAGTTTTGCTTCAATCAGCCACTGGAAAATTCTGTTATATATGTAAACAGTGTGACTGCTGATATAACAAATATTAGATAAATCTTTGAAACTGAACAAAAAACATTATGCTAATATGTTTCTGGGTAGTTTATGACATTTTGGAATCAGTATGGTTTGCATTTTTGAAGTCATAATTACTTTTCGGAATTGTTAGTTTTGGTAGCTATTTGGACTGTATCAGGAAGCAAAACACCTTACTGATTAGTTCATAATTGAAGCCTCCATTCACCGATCAATGTTGCCTCATTACATAGTTAGGTTAGAGAAAGACACGTGTCAAGTGAGTTCAACTAACACACAAAAATAAATACATTTAAAATCTGCATCCTCCAAACCCTGAACCAGACAATCTCGATGAACAGTGTCGGATTACCATGAGTTATAAATGGTGTTTTACATGCTGTTCATACTCACTCAGTCAGTCACTATGGGATTTGTTTTATGTATTCTGCAAAAATCCTTGTTGATTCTGCTGTACTGCTCTCCCTTCTGTCCATGTCCCCACTGCAGTTGAGGATTCTGCAGAGCAGTGTTGGCAGCTCTGCACATGCTCAGTTTTCAGTGTATTTTCTACCCTCAGCATTTCCTCCCTATCACATCTGAGCAGCCCATGTGACTATAGGGTCACACATGTGGACATATACACATGTGGGCGTATTCCTCTCTGAGAAATGCCATGCAGGAAGTGCATGTAGACATATAGTGGTTGATTTACAAAAGGCAAATAGACTGTGCGCTAAGAAAAAATGGACTCATATGGCTATATGTGTTATTACCATCATCCCTTAACATATTAGTAACAGTATTTACCTCGTAATTGGTATTTTTAAGAAAATTTGATTCAAAAATATTATTATAAAAAGTATTTATTATTAAAAGTCAAGAAAATATTGTATATAAATACAAGACATTCAACAATGATTGCACAAGATATTATTTCACATTCAAAAAATTCATAGTGTGTATCAAAAGTTGAAGTGGTACTTGCCAGCTACTTGCTGTTCCGCCATAAGGGCACTTGTAGATGGTTATTCAGTAGGTGGGGATTGTGTTTTGTCATTCATCATCCCTTCCCCATTGGGCAATGGATTGCTTGCGGTAACTTTGCCACATTTCACGGGTCTATGCCCGCTTCATCAGGAAGATATCTACAGTCAAGCTCTACAATGATAGAAGCTACATTTGTCATCTCATCCATATAGTATAGTTACATCCAACAGGTTTATCATCCCTTATAGGAATGAAAATCTTACATACCTGTATTTTACATGTACCAAATTAATAGCTGTTATACCATAGTTGATCATTAACCCTTGAAAAGGATGGGAAACTGATTTTCCCCAGTATACACATACTTTTATCCATGTTTATATTTAGTACTATCACTAAGTTCCTCGTAACAGAATTTACCTCGTAATTGGGATTTTTAAGGCAATTTGATTCAAAAATATTATTATAAAAAGTATTTATTATTAAAAGTCAAGAAAATATTGTATATAAAAACAAAACATTCAACAATGATTGCACAAGATATTATTTCACATTCCAAAAATTCATAGTGTATATTAAAAGTTGAAGTGGTATTCCCCACCTACTTGCTGTTCCGCCATAAGGGCACTTGTAGACGGTTATTCAGTAGGTGGGGATTGTGTTTTGTCATTCATCATCCCTTCCCCATTGGGCAATGGATTGCTTGCTGTAACTTCAACGCATTTCACAACGCATTTCCAAGTCCATTTTCCCCAGTATAAACATACTTTTATCCATGTTTATATTTAGTACTATCACTAAGTTCCTCGTAAAAGAATTTACCTCGTAATTGGAATTTTTTAAGGCAATTTGATTCAAAAATATTATTCTTCTGCTCATTTACTGAGCTTTGGAGCAACTTCTCTTGCAGAATGCAACTGTACTTTGCAAAACGCACAGTCTATTAGTAATAGTATTTACCTTGTAATTGGGATTTTTAAGGGAATTTGATTCAAAAATATTATTATAAAAATTATATATTATTAAAAGTCAAGAAAATATTGTATATAAAAACAAGACATCCAACAATGATTGCACAATACCAAGACATTACATCACATTGAAAAAATTCATAGTGTGTATCAAAAGTTGAAGTGGATATCCCCACCTACTGAATAACCGTCTACAAGTGCCCTTATGGCAGAACAGCAAGTAGCTGGGGAATGCCACTTAAACTTTTGATACACACTATGAATTTTTTCAATGTGATGTAATATCTTCCTTGGTATTGTGCAATCATTGCTGAATGTCTTGTTTTTATATACAATATTTTCTTGACTTTTAATAATAAATACTTTTTATAATAATATTTTTGAATCAAATTCCCTTAAAAATCCCAATTACAAGGTAAATACTATTACTAATAGACTGTGCGTTTTGCAAAGTACAGTTGCATTCTGCAAGAGAAGTTGCTCCAAAGCTCAGTAAATGAGCAGAAGCTCTGCTAACTTCCATCATCCAATCATGTGTAAGCAATAATGCTGTTTTTTTTTTTTTTCCTTGCACATGATTGGGTATTCTTTGCAAAGCGAAGCTTTATCTCATCTACTAAGCTCTGGCGCAACTAAACTTGCAGAGTGCAATTGCACTTTGCAAAGTGCACATTCTATTTGCCTTTGGTAAATTAACCCTATAGTGGCAGAAGACAACAAAAGCCTGTTGATGCAGGGCCTACATTTCATTTCAGTTAGAGCTCATGTGCACTTTAAGTTTCCCAGAAACTTTGCTAGATAACCCGATTCCATTTTTCAATTGCAATTTTAAAGTGGAACTTTAGTCAGAAAATTAAGTCCTGATAGATCACTGAAGGCTTACCCCTTTTGCAGGTATAGCTATGTAAAACATAAAAAATAAGTGTCTAGACTGTTTAAAATCCAGTAATACACTGGGGTTCATTTACTAAATGCAAATACATTGTGCACTTTGCAAAGTTGCCCTCTTCAAGTGCAGTTGCTCCATAGCTTAGTAAAAGAGGTAAGGCTTCACTTTTCAAAGAGTACCCAATCACGTGCAAGGAAAATAAAAAAAAATGAATTTTTGCTTGCATATGATTGGATTATGAAAGTCAGCAGAGGTTCTGTTCATTTACTAAGCTCTGGAGCAACTGCACTTGCAAAGTGCATAGTCTTTTTCTCTTTAGTAAATCAACCCCACTGTCTCACCCTGCTCTGCACATGCTCAGCTGCTCTAAATTTCTTCCATTCTGCTAATAATCAGCTGATAGCCTGAAGATTTACTGCTGCTCAGGTACTTTGGGCTTCAGCAAAATGGCAGCCTTCAGTAAGAAGAAACAGGAACAATGCTGGAGGCAATATACAGCACACATTAATTTTGGCAGAATCACTATTAAAGGAGTTGTAAAGGCAGAAGGTTTTTTATCTTAATGCATTCTATGCATTAAGAAAAAAAAACTTCTGTGGGTGGCAACCCCCCAGCACCCCCCTAATTACATACCTGAGCCCCTTCTCTCTCCAACAATGTCCACGATACCCTCAGCCACCCAAGACACTCCTCCTGATTTGCTGAGATAGAGTGCCATTGGCTCCCGTGGCTGTTAATCAAAGTCAGTCAGCCAATCAGGGGAGAGAGGGGCTGGGGCAAGGTCGGGGCACCATGTCTAAATGGATACATGGAGCTCTGATTTGGCTTGGGTGCCCCCTGTAGCAAGCTACTGGCTGAGGGGAACTCAAAGGAAGGAGGGACTAGGGGCAGCAAAGAGGGACCCGAGAAGAGTAGGATCTGGACTGCCCTGTGCAAAACCAACTGCACAGAGGAGGGAAGTATAACATGGTTTTTTTTCAAGTTGTTATGGGTAAAGTTCCACTTTAAGTTAAATGTGGCAACTAATTTAATCACACTTGATCAATGTCCCTAGCTCAAATCAAAGAGCAAACAATTTGACAGGTTGAAATTTTCTTTAGCTCCACCAAAATACTAGGCCATTCTGATCAGAAAAATGGCCCAACATTTCATTGTGACATTAGGTCTTACCAACTTCTTCCTACCCTCCACACATTTATATTGGCTGCCCACTGTGATGGACTGCCTCACCGGCCAATAGGAATGTGTTGGAGGCAGGATGGTCTGGACAAGCTCCACTTCTACCAGAAAGTGCCGTAGCTTTTCCTGGAGGGATTGGACAGAGCATCTGGAAAGGGTTGGTGGATTGTAGTTACTACTGGCAGGCTACTGGTTTATGCCTGATTAGTTAGTGCTCTATGTGGTGCCTCCTCCAAATAAACTTCAAATTCAAAAATGTCTTAAAGAGTAATTGCTAAATACTAGTGCTTACAAACCTGGGATGGCAAGATTTGATTGAATCCCAGGGTACATCTTTCATATATTTACAGTTCTGATCTCTGGATGCCCATGGCTAGATTTTCATTCTGGTCATTACTGAAGGAAATTAAATACATTCCATTTAAATGTTATCTCCGACTGTAATTTTGTGCCAAATGTTTGTTAATCCATTCCCCTAATTTCAGCATGGTCACAGATCTGTTTCACACATGAAATGTTGCTGATAATTTTAAACGAGCTAGTTCCATCTGCCTGGTTTGCATGCTGTTTTCTTATCACTCTTGATTTCTCCCATTTTTTTATATAAAAAAGGCTGTTTCTTGTTTGCTTATCAAAAAGCTGATAGAAATATTTCACCTAAACATAAGAAAGACAGAGAAAAAAAAACAAAAAAAACAACAACTGTGATGTATTCTTTATTTTAAAGAGGACCTGTCACGACTGGGCTTATGCAAGAATAATAATATGATTTATATTTTACATACATGCTACCTATTAAAGTAGAAGCTCAGGCTATATAACATTTATATAACATGCAATATATGCTGCCTCCCTACTGTTCCCTATTATGCTTCATACAAATTAGCATAATTCCCTTTTCTATTTGACTCATCTGCGTGATATGCACAATTGACAACAGGGCTAAACTCCATATAGCAATGATATCACCCACGGGCATCCACTGTTATAGCTGTTTCCAGTAGAGAGAGAGCTACTTCCCACTGCTGGCACATCATATAGAGGACATGGATTAACGTTGCACTAAATCAAAATGAAAAAAAAAATATAAAGCTCCTTGCCACCATATAAACAAAAATATGCAAGTCATGTGCACCTATGTACAAAAATGCCACACACATTAGTTATTGCCACGCACACTGGAGAGATAAAGATAATTCAGGGTGCATCATTCATGGGTAACTCTATACTGATAGCATTTGAATCTGTTAGAACCTCTTTAGGGATTGGTGTCTGTGTCCTCATTGAAGAAGCCTACACTCTTGTCCTGGTGACCATTGTCAGTGAGACAAAAAGCCCAAGGAGAGTAAATCTCCAAATGCTGATATCTGTTCCGGTGACAACTATTTAAAGTGGTTGTAAACCTGATTAAAAAAAAGAGACCCTGCAAGACAAAGGCATAATGAGCTAGTATTCATAGCATACTAGCTCATTATAAATTACTTACCTGAGATCGAAGCCCCCGCAGCAATCCTCATACATCGACCGCTCCGGCGACCGACATCACTCACGGGTGGTTACTTCTGGGTATCGCGGCTCCGGCGCTCTGATCGTCCGGAGCCGGCGCTGTGATTGACGGTAATGGTAATTGCTTCAGTTTTCCCCAGTGCGCATGTGCCGATGACATTGGCACATGCAGGGGACAGGGGATATCTCCTAAACCGTTCAGGTTTAGAAGATATGCTGGGTAGCTACAGGTAAGCCTTAATATAGGCTTACCTGTAGCATAAAGTGGTTGTAAAGGGTTTACAACCACTTTAAGAGCTTGCTTCCCCTAAAGCCTAGTACACACAGGCCAAATGTCGGGTGGAATGTCGGTCCGACAGAAGCCAGCTGTTCGGCCGGCTTCTGCCGAAGAGTCATGGCCAAAAAAGGTCTGCCGACCAGCTCCTGTTCAGCGCTCTCAGCCAATGGTTGAGAATGTTGACCAGAGTGTTCTATGCCATCACCCTGTCAGAACAGCACAGTAGTGGTTCCAACCTGAGCTGTCAGGTTTTTTTGCTCAACCCACTGGATTGAACCAAAAAAAAACTAGTAGTGTGTACAACGTCCTGTTGTGACTCTGGAATATGAAGTGATGGGGAACACATATCCCCCCAAAAAAGTTGTTGATTTCCACTATTTCTCATACTATCCCTAACTAAAAAAAATTATTGTTTTAATTCAGTCATCCGTCTCTTTGTCTTGCAGTTTGGAAAGGACTTGTAAAATACAACCATTACAAAGCACAGTTTTTCTCAAACTTTTTAACACATAAAACCCTTAAGATACCGTTCAGGTCTTGGGTAACCCCTGCTAATAACTATTACATCTATAGCTCACAGAACATTAGTCTCAATAGTTATTTGCGATTTAGGAAAAAATTAAAAGAATAAGAAATGGGAAATACTTTGTGTATTTGACACCTAAGGCTATTCTATATGATCATTTATTTCCCCAGTGATATTGGAATGAAACAAATAAAAATAATAATGGCCAGGAAATAAATGCAGACAGTGAAGTATTACCTCATATTAGGGACCAGTAGAAATATGCCTGCTTACTATGATGATCCATGTAAGGAGAACCTGGTACAAACGTTCATCTCACTTGAAGATTTTTATGGAATATTTAAAGATAAAAGCATAAATACAGCCAACAAAAGGCTTGATTTTTTTTTTAAATGATAATAGAATGCACTAGGGGACATTGCCATCAATGTTTCTTGATGGCACTAAACGCTATCAGTGGCTATCAGTGGTAGCAGCCCAGGTGCAGATCAGGGTCTACCTATACTATATTTCAACCGTGGATATTTTACTTTGAATAATAACTAACTTTATGGGAGTTCCATCAGAACCAACTACTATCAGTCTTGCACTTTAAATACATATCAGACCTTATTTTGGTAGTCAGTGAAATGCTCCTTGACATTGGTGGTCAGTGAAGAAGGGGGGAGTGGTGAAAAGTCAGGGCCCCTTACATGGACATTTGGAGGGTCAGTGACAGAGGGCCCTACTGGCCATCCCCGGTGGTCAGCAAAAATGTTACCACCCTTACAGATAGCGAAAAAGATCATTGGTGTCAGTGGTTACTTATCTGAGAATCAGAAATTGCTCGTTGCCCAAGAAACCCTTAGCAACTTCTGGAGGAATCCTAGGATTCTGAGGAACTCTGGCTGATAAAGGCTTTTGTAAGATTTATCTTTACAAACTAAATTAAGTAGCAAGGGGGTTGATCTACTAAATCAAATATACTGTGTACTTTGGAAGTGCAGTTGCACTCTGCAAGGGCATTTGCTCTAGAGCTTAGTAAAAAAGATGAAGCTTCACTTTGCAGAGTACCCCATCAAGTGCAAGGAAAAAAAATAAATGGATTTTTTGCTTTCACATGATTGGATGATGGAAGTTGGCAGAACTTCTCATTTACTAAGCTCTGGAGAAAACACCTTTTCAGGGTGCAACTGCATTTTAAAAGTGCACAGTCTGTTTGCCTTTAGTAAATCAACCCCAAGATTTTGAAAACATAAGCTCACATTAATAATATATTATTTGAAACAAATCTCTTTTTATGTGCATATCTAAACATAATTATAAAGAGCACTCATTCCCTTTAACAAAGATAAAAAAAGAAGACTAAAGAGTCATTGAGTTGCTTTTTTGACCATCATTTTGTCATGATGTTGCAATGCACTTTAAAGGGAAATGATACTGCCTTTCAGTTGGATGGCACTTGGGTGTGGTCAAACTTATGTTTGAGGTCATTTAAGCCAGCCATAGATGGATTAAATTCGGCCAGTTCAGCAGGGACCGGCTGTATTTGGATCCATCTATGGGCAGGCTTGTTGTACAGAAGTCAATATCTAAATTGACTTCTGTACAATCAGCCTGTTGTAAAATGTTTGCTCGATCAGTGCTGCAGACTATAGCCGGCAGGGTTGATGAGTGTTTTCCAATAACGAGTTAGCCTCCCTGCTGCCAGAATGCAATAGCTCAGCGGAAAGGATCCCCCATCCACATTAAATGTTTTCGGATGGGGGAATCTATTGATTTCTTTAGTTTAACGCATCACTGGTTGAACGAAAGAAAATGAATCACGTATGGACTGCTTTAAGGTTACAAATTTCTGGAAAACCTTTATATGCACGTCCACATCTATGAACACTATTTTGTGTTAGCATAATTCTGTGCCTACAATTTTCCCTTTGTCAAAAATAAATAAATATATAATAATTCAAATTCATACAAAAGCTGCCGAATAAGTATTCACCAGTGTCAAAGGAATCTTGGGTAATAAGTCTGTAATTGTCACATTGTCGCCCACTCCATTGTATGTTTTCAAACTGTTCAATTTAATTAGTGAAGACTCAAAGTTACTTTGCTTGGACTATACAGACAGCCTAAAAGAGTTTTATTTTATTTTATTTTTAATATCCAGCTATGGATAAACGTCTTTCTTGAAGATCTGTGGATAGGCAGTGTAGCTAATTTGTACACTTTTGTACCAGCCACAAAACTGTTTCGCATATGACTTGAGAGGGATTAATTTTTCTACTTCAAACAGTGCAATTCTGTAAAAATAATTAAGTTGGATGAATCGAGTGGGAACACTTTCCTCCTTCACAAAGCAAAACATCATACATGCTTTTTAATATTAAATATTAACTTGAGCTGTGGCGATTTGTGCTAGGATTTGTAACATTCTAATGCCTGGTAGATTATACTGTTACTGATTGTATTGGTACAACTGCAATTTTGATATAAGTGTATGATTGGTATGATAGTTTCTTTTATGACGCCAGTATCTGTTATTGAAATTTTGGTACATTTCATACCATAGGAAAAGTGTTTTTTTCAGTACGTAATATTACAGCATTTACTTGGAAGATATTTTATTACATTAACGTGTTACTTGCTATCCGTTTCATATTTTGAATATAAAGAATGTTGCTTCAAATGGATTCTATACATCAGCAATGGCAGAGTATAATAAGGTTCGGACAGGTAGTTGCCTGGGGCCCCAGATTCCAGTGTTCCATGGAGATACCAAAATGTTTTTTGTATTGCTCTCGATAAAGGTTTCTTTTAAGATAATCAAATGATCATACACAATACATATGCACACTGCTTGTCTCTGAAAACATTATTTTCAAATTATGTGACGCCTTTATAAGAGTAATTTTTAATGAGTAGACTGCTGCATAAAATCTAATTCAAAATTCATAATCTTTCTGAAATGTTTCACAAATCCACATCTGAGGCACATACAAATGTCTATGTGCATTGACCCTTATGCATCATTTAGTTAAACTGGCAGGGGGCCCATTAATTGAAAACAGCCCCAGGGCCCATTAGACAATTAATCCACTGCTGTATATCAGAAAATGTGATTAGCACTGCTGATAAGCTCAGTTAGCGTACCCATAAACAGTTACTGTATTATTTTTCTTATAGATTGGGTGATGGGGCAGAGTAACATTTTCCAATCTGTAGACTGACCATCAGATTTTGCTGTCTCAGGGTAGTTGGATTGTGCATACATGTCAGATGGCTTTCATTGGTTTATGGGTGGCCTTACCCCAAGTCTGATGATTTTGCTGTCTCAGGGTAGTTGGATTGTGCACATATTTTCAATGGCTTTCATTGGTCTATGGATGGCCTTACCCTAAGTCTTCTGATATGCTGTCTCAGGGTAGTTGAATAGCGCACACATGTCCGATGGCTTTTTATTGGTCAATGTGTGGCCTTACCCCAAGTCTTCTGATTTTCCTGTCTCGGGGTAGTTGGATTGCGCACACATGTCCGATGGATTTCATTGGTCTATGGGTGTCCTTACCCCAAGTCTTCTGATTTTGCTGTCTCGGGGTAGTTGGATTGTGCACACATGTCTGATGGCTTTCATTGGTCTATGGGTGTCCTTACCCAAAGTCTTCTGAATTTGCTGTCTCAGGGTAGTTGGATTGCGCACACATGTCGGATGGATTTCATTGGTCTATGGGTGGCCTTACCCCAAGTCTTCTGATTTTGCTGTCTCAGGGTAGTTGGATTGCACACACATGTCTTATGGCTTTCATTGGTCTATGGGTGGTCTTACCCCAAGTCTTCTGTTTTCACACAGATCAGCCCTTATCCAAGGACTTGAACTGAAAATAACGGTGAAGGATAGTATTACTTTTTTTTTATTTTTTTTTATTTGCAAAATGCAAACAGTCTAAAATAAGTACCTCCCACCCTGCCACCCGAATGTCTCCAAGGACCAGTCTTTTGTTCCGACCCTCTCAGACTCTCTCCTCTACCCTTCCCTCTACCATCCTTTCAGCATATCTCAGTGATTCCCTGTACATTAACCAATCTTTCCATCTCCTAACGAACCCTTCTTCTCCTATTTCGCCACTAAACCTTAAAAATTCCATTTTGTATGTTTTGTTGATTTTACATAACCAACTCCTCAGCGAAGGGCTCTCAGTATCCTTCCACGGTCTAGGGATTACACTTTTTGCTGTATTTAGGAGACGGGGTAGCAATGTTCTCTTATACTGTTTAATGGACATACTGACCCCGTGGAACAGACAAACCCATGGCTCCTCAGGTATTTTAGTGCCGGTGATTTCTTCTATTGTTATTATTACTTCTTTCCAATATGCTTTTATTTTGGGACATGTCCACCATATGTGGAACATAGTTCCAGTTTCCGCACATCACCTCCAACATAAGTTGGAGGCATCCCTTTGGTACCAATGTAATTTATCAGGGGTTATGTACCAGCGTGCCAAACACTTGTAATTCATTTCTGTCGTACTGCAATCCGGTGATAAAGCGTGTGTCAACCTAAATATTTCACCGACATCTACTTCATTATCTCCTATTCCCGTCTCTTCCTCCCATTTTTTAATAAATGGAGGGGGCCCCGATATCTTTAATCCAGTCAAGATTCTGTATATCTTTGAGATCCCTCTCCTTCCGTCTGAAGCTGAGCACAGCCGCTCTAATGGGAGCAGGCTGCCCTGAGACCTAATCAGTTGGGGGAGGGACTCCACAAAGTGTTTCAGCTGTACATACCTCCACCTATTTATTACCATTACTTCTTTTTTATTAGTCAATTCCTGAAAAGTGCATATTTTACCATTCACTGTGATATCTTTTAATTGTGCGTCTTTTTGTGTGATCCTATTCCCAAACAAGCTCTCTTTCCCAGGAGCAAAATAATAAGTGTCACATAATGGTATCATGGGGGAATTAAATCCCAATTTTTCCTTTTTGTGCATGTGTCCCACATTGCCATTGCTATACGTGTGATCGTGTGAGTGTGCTCATCTAAATCTCTTATATGTGTTGGGATCCATATCACTTTCCCTAAAGTGACCTTACTAATCTGACTTTGCAATCTAACCCACCTTTTTTCTTTATTTTTTTTACCCGTTCAACCACCCGTGGCATAAGAATGGCGGTGTAATACATTTTTATATCCAGTAGCCCCAACCCATCTTGTACCTTACCTCTCATTAATACCTCCAAACTTATCGGGGGCTTTTTGTTCTGCCAAATAGACCTATGCAGTAGCCCCCCCCCCCCCAAGCTACTTATTAAAAAAAAATGTAATTAAAAAAATAAAAAATAAATATTTTTTTTTTAAGTGTCCCTTTAAGTGGGTGTGTTAAGGGCGCCGGACATGGGGTGCTATTGGAGGCATGACTTGTGTGTAAACACGTGATTGGGGCTAAGAAGCTCTATTGGCGTCGTTTAGAGTGTGTTCGGGGCGCAAAGCTTAGCGCCCCGAACACTCCACCTCTAGCATTAGGCTTCCAGTGCTTGTAATTGATTGGGTCCATAGGGTGGGGCTTTAATCAGACCTGTAGCCTCATTGGCTCACAGGCTGCCTGTCTCCTTCAGTAAGTGAGGGGGGAAACCCAGCAGAAGAACAACTGCTCAGGGCAGACAGGGAGTGATAGGTCCTTGCAGAGGCAGCTGCCATTTATCTCCCTGTGACACAGACTCGGCATCAAGCAAGCAGTGCACACAGAAATCTCCAGGTACAATACATGCCAGGATTGAAGGGGGGAGGGGGACAGAAGGGGCTTTTATCACTGTGTCCTGAGAGACTTTACAGCAGCATTTTTAATCTCCAACTTTACTTCACCTCTCTCTGTGTAATGCAGGTCTGTACACCTTCCCTATATCACACCATCCCCCTTCCCCCCTTCACTATCTTCTGATTGCATAGTTCACTGCTCACATCCTGCAGCCTCTGTCACCATGCTAAGATAGTTTGTCCTTGCTAGATGGACCCCACATCCCACTCTGATCCCCAATGACTGTCTGTGCAGTTTTCTGGACAATAGTCCTCCGGCTCCAGGCTGTCCTGATTCAGATGTATTCAGTATTTGTGCAAGGCTAGGGGTGCATCATGTTCCTGACCTGTAGAACTAACACATGCTTCTTGGGCCAAATCTCAGCAGGCTGGTGCTGTGCAATGCATTAACTGGATCTCCCCAGCATGTTATTGTATATGGCTCCAAGGTGGATGGGTGTCCAGGTGTTTTCCTAGCACTGCAGGGACTTGTAGTCCCATACATGGGAGATTGCATGAACCAGAGTCCTAGCAGAAGATGAAGAACTACAAGTCCCAGCAGGTTATAGCATAGGGCTCCAAGTAGATAAGTGGTCATGCGATGCTGGGACTTGTAGTCCCTTACCTAAGAGAATTGCATGAACCAGAGTCTTAGGAGGGAGAGGCTGGAGAACTACAAATCCCAGCAGGCTGGTGTGCAATGCATGATCCTGATCTCCCCAGGAGAGGGTGGAGAACTACAAGTCCCAGCAAGAAATAGCATAGGGCTCCAACATAGATGGGTACACATGTGATGCTGGGACTTGTAGTCCCATACATGGGCTATAGCATGAACCTGCAGAACCTAGCAGAGGATGAAGAACTACAAGTCCCAGCAGGTTATAGCATAGAGCTCCAAAATGGCCGAGTGCCCATGCGATGCTGGGACTTGTAGTCCCTTGCCTAAGAGAATTGCATGAACCAGAGTCTTAGGAGGGAGAGAATGGAGAACTACAAATCTCAGCAGGCTGGCATGCAATGGGTTAACCTGATCTCTCCAGGAGAGGGTGGAGAACTTCAAGTCTCGGCAGGTTATAGTATAGGGCTCCAAGGAGGATGGGTGCCCCTGCGATGCTGGGACTTGTAGTCCCATAATGGGGGATTGCATGCACCAGAGTTCTATGATGCTGGGATTGTAGTCCCACACATACATAGGGAACTAAATCATCCGGGGACCTAGCAGATTATAACTTAAAACTCGAAGGATGATGAGTGGTCATGACTTTTTTTCCCAATGCTGGGACTTGTAGTAGTGTTGTAAGAAGAAGAGGCTGTCGCCTGGAGGAGTGTGTCTGTCTGCCCTGCCACCCTGTGCTGGTCTGAGGGGGGGTGATTGCTGTGTCCACCACCCCCCTGCCATGTATCTAGTCTAGCACGGTAGCTGACCTGATTGGGGGGGGGGGTTGCAGAATGCAAATTTGTGCGATTTACAGGTTGCAGATATGTGCGTTTTTTTTTTTCTTTTTTACAGGTTGCAAAATGCAGATTTATGCGATTTACTAACAGTGTAATTTTTTTAGTTTGTTTGCGTCGATCTGTAAGGCTATGCTATATACCATGATCTGTGATGCTGGGGCTGTATACTCTGTCCTGTGATGCTGATCTCTATACTCCTGACACTATGAGTGGAAGCAAGTGGAATACAGGGGACGGAGTGGGTGGATTATATAAGGGGTGTGGCTTATGAGAAGTGGGAGGGGCCAATGTGGAGGGGCGGGGTCTTGCGCCCCCCCATCCTAAAACTTCACCAGCCGCCACTGCGCAGTAGCGTGTTTAGTATTTTAAAATATGTTTCTGGGATTGGGATTGGTAACATCTGCATCTTATATAATATTTTAGGGAGGATTACCATTTTGAAACAATTTATCCTACCTATCCATGACCTTATATTTAGTATTACTAAACAGGAGCAAGAGGCTGGTTTTGGAATGAACTAAAATACCTGCCCCTATGTACTATGTATTTACCTATAAGGGTTCATATTATAAAACATTTGTTGCACAAATGTCACACACATTCGCACAGGCTGCACAAATGTGTCCGCATTTTTTCTGTAATAGAATAATTCCTATGATCGTCAGCTCCATCTAGTGGCCAAAATGCAGTGTAGTTCTCTGGAATACCTCATCGAGAAAATATACTACATTTTGACCACTAGACGGAGCTGATGATCATAGGATGTAATTTCACACAGGGTGGAATTCGTCCAAGTGGATCCGCCTGCTCAGCGGGGGATCTCTCCACTAATTTCCGCTGAGCAGGTGGATGACAGGTGAGGTCCGCTCCGCTATGCAGAGCGGACATGAACACAGCCCACTGCTGGGGTGGTCTGATTGAAACTAACTGCATGTCCATTTTCATCCGATTGTAATACAATCCACCAGAGGGATAGAGAACGTATCCCCAGCTGTCTGTTTTTTGCAGACTGGATTGGATGTTGGTGGGTGACAGCGGACACATGTCTGGCTGACATCCGCCGCCCCCTAGAGAACAATGGGTGGTCTGATTGGGTCCGTCTGAAAAACGGACGGGCAGACATGATCGGTTCATTGGTGTAAAAGGGCCCTTACATAAAATATGTAAATAAATAAATGAAAGTGAGTAAATGAGGTAAAGCTTTACTTTGCAAAAAATACCCAATCACATGCAAGGAAAAAAAACAAAAAAAACAGCATTTTTGCTTGCACATGATTGAAAGATGGGAATCACTTCCCCTCATTTACTCAGCTCTGGAGCAATAGCTCTTACATAGTGCAACTGCACTTTTCAAAGTGCACAGTCTATTTGCCTTTAGTAAATCAACCCCAAAGTGTTCTCTGATTGGACATAGTGGAAATTGTGATGTCACACTTTGCCCAAATAGGAAACGTTTTGCATTCATTGAGAAAATGCAAAATGTTTCCTGAATGGTGCCCATGCTGAGCAAGCAACCTCCTATGTTTATAAAGCAGCAGGGCATTGGCTTGGCATGGGACCTGTAAGCTAGTGGGGATGACTGGAGTAGCAGTGACTATTACCCCAACTTTCACAGGGATCCCACAGGTATGGCACATACATACTTACACTGGTCCAAGCTGGACCAATGTGTAAAAACATCCATACCTGGAGTTCATCCAGGGACTTTGAAGTGGTCGTAAAGTCAGAAGGTTTTTTATCTTAATGCATTAAGATTAAAAAAAACGTCTGTGGGCAGCAGCCCCCCTCAGGCCCCCTAACACTTACCTGAGCCCCATCTCTCTCCAGCGATGTCCACAAGCTCCTTGGCCATCCGGGACTCTCCTCCTGATTGGCTGAGACACAGCAGCTGTGCCATAGGCTCCTGCTGCTCTCAATCAAAGTCAGTTAGCCAATCATGGGAGAGGGGGTGGAGCCAAACCACAGCTCCTTGTCTGAATGGATACATGGAGCTGTGACTTGGCTCGGGTGCCACCCATAGCAAGTTGCTTGCTATGGGGGCACTCAACAGGAGGGAGGGGCCAGGATAGCCGAAGAAGGACACAAGAATAGGAGGATATGGGCTGCTCTGTGCAAAACCACTGCACTGAGCAGGTAAGTCTGTTATTTTTAGACAAAAAAAAAACGAGACTTTATAATCACTTTAACTTCTATTTGTTAGTCCCTTAGCCAGAATTTTTTTTTTTAATTCAGCCATCACATCTAAGGACTGGAAAGCTGCAATATATTACAATTTTGTTCTTGAGTTTAGATACATTTTAACTGTTGAGTATATTTAATACAAGAGAAAAAGGATTGAGAAAGTAGAATATTCTATCTCAAAACAAAAATGGACTTTATGGACACAACATGAGGCAGTACGTGTAAAACCAAAATAATTTTATTACAATTATTGTTAAAACCACACACATACTAAAATCATTACAACACCCTCTACTTAAAAGTAGGTCAACAGGTACCCAATTACAGACATGAGGACATGAATCCAATCATATAAGACATATAAGGGTTCATCAATGTAGAAGACAGTATAAGTAGATATCAAGAGTCCATTACTCCTCCAAGCATGCATTGAGGAGTTATGGACTTGACTCTCGATATCTACTTATACTGTCTTCCACATTGATGGACCCTTATACGTCTTATATGATTGGATCCATGCCCCCATTTCTGTAATTGGGAACCTGTTGACCTACTGTTAAGTAGAGGGTGTTGTAATGATTTTGGAGTATATGTGTGGTTTTACCAATAATTGTAATAAATATTATTTTGGTTTTACATGTACTGCCTCATGTTGTGCCCATTAAGTCTGTTGTTTTTTTGAGATAGTGGATTCTACGTTCTCAATCCCTTTTCTCTAATAGTTGGACGTGGCATGGTGAGGGTCCTCCTTTCTTGTTATATTTAATACAATCTATCAAAATATCCTATAGACCAGTGGTTTTCAACCTGGGGATCAGGACCCCCTCGGGGGTCGAATGACGATTTGCCAGGGGTCACCGAATCTTTGGCTGTTCCTAAAGCCCATGCTGCTCTTCCAGCCTTTTCGCAACTGCTCGGCTGGGCTGTTCCTGGAGCCCGTGGCCGCCAACTCAGCCTCTTCGCAGCCACCCATTCAGTTCACGGGATGGCTGGGGGGCAGAGACTAGATGTCAGCTGACTGGTGAGGAATGTGAAGAGGGAGGGGCTGGAGGAGACCCTATCTCCTGATTTCGGCATAGGTGTCACTGCTACAAGACACCAGAAAGTCAGAGACACAGTGAAGCCAGAGACACAGTGAGTAACACTACCTGTGATTATAGTTGCCATTAAAAGTCCCCACTACAGTTCTCAGATCAACAGATGACCTTGATCAAGAGCACCTAAGTTGGCTGATCAGAACTCCCCCCAGCACTGGAACTGATCCCACCCCCCCCACCAGCACTGCCACTCATCCCAATTCCCCGTCAGCACTGCCACTCATCCCAACTCCCCGCCAGCACTGCCACTCATCCCATTGTCCCCACCCCCCCCCACCAAAGAGTAAGACAATGAAAAAAAATAGAGAATACATGGAAGGCAGAGGAAAAGAGGGGGAGGAACAAAGAAAAAAGGGAGTGAAAGAATAAGAGAAAGAACAAGAAAGATGGCTAGAGAGAGGGATGCGGAAAAAAACAAGAAACTAGCATAGAGAGAAATAAAAGGGAAAGAAAGAAGAACAAAGAGTGGTACATCCTAAAATAATAAGGGTTTTTTAATACTGTACGAGTGGAAGGGACTGATGTCCGTGGGTTAGGGGCACAAATTACTTGTCTTGCCTTGGGTTCTGACAACCCACGCTGCGAAAATAATTTTACTGTTAGGCGTCCCGACACGGCACTAGAAAGGTTGAGAACCACTGCTATAGACACAAGTATAGTGCCTGTAGTTGTATCACTTTAATACTCCTGTCCCCTATCTTCACTAGACATTGGAACATTCTGCTTCATTTAGACATTACTCTTCATGAAGCACACATTCCCTTCTAGGGGTGCAGTGGATCAAATTACTTTCAGAACTCAGCCTTCCCAGTGACAGTTTCCTGAGAAATATCAGAACTTTAATGGTATTAGTTTGAATAAAATCAAGATGTGCCATTTATTTACACATACTAATTAAATAGTAATGCGGCTATAAATTAAGGTTATGCTGGCGCCTGTGTCAAGAGAGATGAAATATTCTATAGTCTTATGAATATGTATGCTGGTAATGTTCCAAGTGCACTTGGAGGATACAATGTAGAATTTGTAGGGTACTAAATTTCTTTTGTTAGTTTACTTCAAGTGTTTTATGAAATATGTCAGACACCCAAAGATTCAGAGTCAGGCAGAAGAATTCATTGCTGGGGGAATTAAGCTTCATAGAATAAAAATCATTTCACGGAAATAGACGGTATAAATCTGAACATGAGAAACAGAGAATGAAGGTGGCATGCACACTAAACCCAGCTCATTCACAACTAAGGGAGTGGAACTACTAACTTCTGATCTTGGGGTCTGCCAAGCCATGTTCGGACCTCATTCCTTGCATAATAAAACTCTATGGAGTTGATTTACTAAAGGCAAATAGACTGTGCACTCTGCAATTGCAGTTGCTCCAAAAGCTTAATAAATGAGGTAAAAGTTCACTTTGTAGAGAATACCCAATCACATGCAAGAAAAATAAAAAAATAAAGAAACAGCCTTTTTGCTTGCACATGATTGGATAATGGAAGTCAGCTCATTTACTAAGCTCTGGAGCCAATGCACTTGCAGAGTGCACAGTCTCTTTGCCTTTAGTAAATCAACCCCTATGATGGATTTAAAGTGAACCTGTCACCACAGTATACATACCAGGCTGGGCAAATGCTGTGAAATTAGGCACTAAACCTTCCAGTATGATATTAATCCACCCTTTTGTTTTTGGGTAAAATAAATAAATAATACCCAAAAATAAAAGGATGGCTTAATACCACACTGGAAGATTTAGTGCCCCCTTGTTTTGCAGTTCTCTTCCATCTATGGCACTTCCAGGAAAGTTATAGACTTTCTGCCCTCCCCAACCCATAGCTGCCCCCTCCTCCCATTCAACAAGTGAAGTTACCAGGCCTCCCGCATAATGGCAATAGGATTATAAACAATTTAGTCATGTGACTGCCAGCAGTGAAAATAAAAAAAAAAAATATATATATATATATACCTCACAGGATGCTTCCGAAAAATGCTCAATGCTTTACACTTTTGCTCCCAAAGCTGTTTGTGCAATTTTTGCACCATGTAAAATGAAAAATTGTATGCCTAATGCCGCGTACACACGACCGTTCTTCATGTCATGGAAAAAAACAAAGTTTTTCTCGACGTGATTTTTCATGTTTCCTCTCAAGCCTGCCTTGCATACACACGTTCATGAAAAAAAAACGCTCGAGCAAAGTGCGGTGACGTACAACACGTACGACGGCACTATAAAGGGGAAGTTCCATTAGAATGGTGCTACCCTTTGGGACGCTTTTGCTGATCCTCGTGTTAATAAAGTTTGGTGAGAGACGATTCACGCTTTTCAGTCTTCGTGCTTTTCAGTCCATTACAGCGTGACGAATGTGCTATCTCCATTACGAACGCTAGTTTTACCAGAATGAGCGCTCCAGTCTCATAACTGCGTCATTAAAGAGTACACATGGCCGTTTTTCACGAAGAGAAAAACGACGACGTGAAAAACTACTAAAAAAAATAGAGCAGGTTCTAAATTTTTAATGCCCATTTTTCTCGTCGAGAAAAATGCTCTGGAGCCCACACACGATCGTTTTTAATGACCATTTTTAAAAATGGCATTTTTCTCGTTATGCAAAACGGTCATGTGTACACGGCATAAGGATTAGTTAACCCCCCCCACACACACACACATGTATGGCCATACAATTTCAGTGCCACTTTTTATCAAACCTTTTTTTTTTAAGTGAAAAAATATATTGCCTGTTTTTTTTTTTTGATACAACATGAAAGATGATTGAGTCAAGTAAATATCTACCAGACATGTGAAGACTTTGAAAGCTTTTACGGGTCATCCGTTTAGAGCTAGCCATGAATGGTGACCCTAGAATTTTTGCCCTCGCTTTGTCTTGTGTGGCAATGACACGTGAAGTTCACGCGGGATGGGGAGATTTTAGTTTTTTTAATTTATTTTTTCAACTAAAATGTTTTGCTCCTAGGGGTCTGACAAGCCCTCCTGAATGGAAATGGGAGGTCTCCCCTCCACTCCATTGATGCTAATCAAGGACTTCATGTTTAGTTAGCTTGCTGCCCATCTTGTTTGTTTTAAGTGAGCTGTTTATTAGGTAGTGAAGCCAAGATCAAGTTCTGAAGCCTGCACTTTTTAAGATAAGTCAGCAATCCAGCTTTCTTATTTGATTTTTCCACCCAATTGTTTTTTTTTTTTTTTAAATCCTTCTGTCTTTAGAGCTCCAATACACACAACTGAATGAGTTAGAGAATAAACTCCCCCCACTTTCCTTCACCTTTGTGCCTTTTTTGGGCAACCTCTAAGCAGCCATTGGATTGGGAACTTTAAGATTATTATTTTTTTTAAACTCTCTTTAAAAATGCCTAAATATATGTGATACCAATGTTATGAGAACACTATGGGGTTGATTTACTTAACCTGAAGAGTGCAAATTCTGGTGGAGCTGTGCATGGTAGCCAATCAGCTTCTAAATTCAGCTTGTTTAATTAAGCTTTGACAATAAAACCTGGAGGCTGACTTGTTATCATGCAGAGCTGCACCAGATTTTCCACTCTCCAATTTTAGTAAATCAACCCCTTTGTGTTAAACAGTTTTTTGTAAATGTTTACGTAAATAAAAAGCATAATAATGTATCAAAAGTACCAGTTCATAAAACACAAACTCTAAAAAAATTAAAGGGGTTGTAAACCCTCGTGTTTTTTCACCTTAATGCATCCTATGCATTAAGGTGAAAAAACTTCTGGCAGTCACCGGCCCCCCAGCCCCCCCCCCCCATTTTACTTACCTGAGCCGTGGAATTTGCTTGGCGGTGACACGCTCTGCCTCTCTCCACGGGGTCCCAACTCTTGATTGAATAGATTGATAGCAGCACAGCCATTGGCTCCCGCTGCTGTCAATCAAATCCAATGACGCAGGCGGCGGGGGGGCAGGGCCAAGTCATACATTGGGCATCTATGGTAACCCCCCGGGAGGGAGCTTTTTGTAGGGGGTTATCTGCTGCGGGGGAACAGCTGCGAGAGCCGCCGAGGGACCCCAGAAGACGGTGTTCGGGGCCACCCTGTGCAAAACGAGCTGCACAGTGAAAGTAAGTATGACATGTTTGTTAGTTAAAAAAAACGATCCTTTAGTATAACTTTAAGTAAAATGGTCCCCAAACCATTATAGTTTGCCTTTGACTAGAGTCTAGCTAGCAAGTATCTAGTCATTAAAGACACTTGATAACACACGGCAAATTTTTGCAGATTACTCCATTTCGGTGTAGGAGAGGGAATGAGCCTCTCACTCCATGAGTGCACACTTTAATCAGCCATACTGGGGAGGGGATGGTGGTAACTCCTGGACATCCAGTGATCTTGGTTAGAATGAATTCTCATCTTCAATAAGTTCTTGGCCTTGCTATGATCACCAAGCAGCTGCTGCATGTTATGATGTTGAAAAAATACTTTAGTATCTTCAAAAACACATTTAATCCAGAAAACTTAGTTGACACAGTTCTGGTGCTGACTGTGATGTGTGTAAATTACCTAGTGATTTTTTTCCTCTGATCTAGCCAACTAACAGTACAATTTAAAAACACCATTTCCTGATTAGAAAATGAGTGCTTGGCCACTTAATGCGCTCTCCTACGCTATGTATAACAGAATTATTTAACATCTCTATCTGAGGGCAAATGCAGAGGAAATTGAAAAAATAATTCTAATTTCTTTTTTCTTAGATTATTCATCTAATCTACACTAACAATGATTGCACTTTTGTATCCCATTAGTACAAATGAATGCAAATATAATAGAAACTCAATGTTGTAGAAAATGACTTTTAAGATAGTTCTGAATATTCTGTAATGGAAGGAAAGGCAGAAATATTTTTGGCAGTTGTAGCCACTTCTTAGGAACTGAGATGACAGAACATCCATGATTTAATTGCAATATATATATATATATATATATATATATATATATATATGTATATACAGTATGTCACAAAAGAGTGCACCCCTCACAATTTTGTAAATATGTTATTATATCTCAGAAGCTGAGGGTAAAGGTGATGGACTGGCCAAGCATGTCTCCAGACCTAAACCCTATTGAGCATCTGTGGGGCATCCTCAAATGGAAGATGGAGGAGCGCAAGGTCTCTAACATCCACCAGCTCCGTGATGTCGTCATGCAGGAGTAAAAGAGGATACCAGCGGCAACCTGTGAAGCTCTGGTGAACTCCATGTCCAAGAGGGTTAAGGCAGTGCTGGAAAATAATGGTGGCCACACAAAATATTGACACTGGGCCCAATTTGGAAATTTTCACTTGGGGGTGTACTCACTTTTGTTTCCAGCGGTTTAGACATGAATGGCTGTGTTGAGTAAATTTTGAGGAGACAGCAAATTTACACTATTATACAAGATGTACACTCACTACTTTACATTGTAGCAAAGTGTAATTTCTTCAGTATTTACAAAAATGTGAGGGGTGTACTCACTTTTATAAGATACTGTAGTATATACTGTATATGCTAAAAGTATGCTGGGGGTTCGTTGTCCATTGTTGTCTTTATTTGCATCTTTATTTTATGTGTTATTATAAATTTTATTATTTCTTCATTATGTGCAAAACTAAATACTACTATTTTTTTTCTTTGAAATAAAGTAAATATGAAAAAAATTCATAGGAATATTTTTGTATGAAATACTGTCAGCAAGCTAGTGGAGAACTGCAGGCAAAAGCTCTTGTTGTGACATAGACTTGAAAATCAAGAAGAACACAGAGACTGCAGAATTACAGAGAAGGGAAATATGCACTCCTGATTTCTCATTAGGAACAGGACCGCCCAGCATAATCAGTTGTACGCAGGCTTCCAGTAAACATGCAGTGTTTTATTTTCTCATAAAAAAAGCCTGATATCATTTGCAAATTCAAAGACATGGAAAGTGGGGTTGACTTACTAAAACTGGAGAGTACAAAATCTGGTGCAGCTCTGCATAGAAACTGATCGGATTCTGGGTTATTTTGTCAAAATGTAATTCAACAAGCTGAAGTTAGAAGCTGATTGGCTACCATGCACATCTGCACCAGATTTTGCACTCTCTAGTTTTGGTAAATCAATCCGGTTGTATTAAATGTATATTGCAAAGTAAATATTCTATATAAATTTATAAAAACTCAAATATAATTAAATTAAAAAGTATTTTAAACATATTTTTGTTCAAGTCCATCTACAGGTTCTTATGTGACAGTCTAAACAGGTCCCAGATGTGTTTACTATGAGATGCGCAGACTCATTAAATAAAAAAAAAAACATATTTTACTTCCACTTAGTGAGCTAAATCCTCCTTCATTTGTATCTCACAGCTCACAGTGGGAGGTTTTCAGCAGCAGAGGTAGTGCCGTCAATCCAGAAAGCAGTGGGCAGTGCTAGATGCGACCAGCTGCTTATTAGCAAACTACAGGCTTGTGAGTCAACAGTAAAAAAGCAGTCAGCCTTGCCCCCTACAACATTTCTCATCCCACTGTAGTACAAGCAGGCTCAGCCTTCATGAGAGCAACAATGCTGCTTTGAATTCAGAAGCATTGCAGCAGCATTGTCACTAGGGATGAGTTTAGGATTTTGTCCAAACACAGGTTTGTTTCTTTTAATTTGCTTACATACATCAGTCGGGGGTTCAGGTGGGCTAACTAGTCAAACATGGCCGGTTTGTTTGGTCGTTTGCCAAACTGTCAACAGGCTAGGTTTGGCTCAAACTGTCTTTTCTTGGAAACCTGAAGCCCATCCCTACAGATTAGGAGAAGAATGGCCAATATTTTTTGGCAATACTTAACCTGTGGGTCACAGGATTACAGGCAGAGCTCCTCCAGGCCCTGGAAGGGTCTCAACAATATTGTTGGGATCCACAAAGCTGCATGATTGACAGCTGACTTTGCTTTTCAGTGCACAACTGAGAGCTGGAGCCAACTGCGCCCATCCCCTGCCCAGCCCAGCGCTCCATTGAGCGCTGGAAGAACAGCTCAGAGAAAACGAATAGCTGAGCGATCAGCAATCATGTGATCACTCAGTTCTTGGTCTTAGGGCTGAAGTGGAGAGCTACAATATCACATCAATGCAGAATAGAATTGAGTATAGTTGTATGTTTTTTTCATAACCTCATACTTCTTATTTTGGAACCTCCAGTGTTACTTAAAGTGGATGTAAACCCAATTTATTTATTTTTTGCTGTCACAATGTAGAGTATAAGATTTCCTATCATCTGTGCCCAGTCTTGCCACAAAGAGTTAATCCAGCTCTGAGCAATCCTCTTTTATTGTTCAGTGAGATAAAACGGACAAAGAGAGAAAAACTTTTGTCCGTTCCGCCCCCTTGCTTTGAGTGACAGGTCATTTACATATCACGTGCACTAGCTTTAGACAGGCATTATTTTTTAATTCCCACCCCCACTCCTTTTCTGAAGTCATGTGGTTACTTTTCTGGATTTTGACTGGATGTTAGTGATCATAGCAGAAGGAATACATAGGAGAAAATGCATGCTGACAAGGGGAGTGTAGAGGTGGGCGGGGAGTCTACTGACATCACGACTCCACCCACCGAGCTCCAGACAACAGATCCACCCACAGAATCTGTAGTTTTTCAGTTCTTATAACAGACAGAGGGGAGACATTTGACAGATAAGGATACATGCAGGAGGCATGTATATCCTTATAGATCAGCACTATGGCAGTAGTTTAGAAAGGATGAGAGTGGGTTTACATCCACTTTAAGTCTTAAAGGAAATTATAGTGCATATTTTTTAATTTGCATACATTTAGAATAAGAATTGAAAACTGTATTTTTATTTTTTTTGTCAGGTTAATAAGAAGTATGCAAATTTTATTTTGACCATATACAGTATAGTCTGTAGTCAGCTCTACATTCAACAGCCTACATATTTTATGCAGTACCTTTTTCTATGGTAAAAAAAATAAAAGTGTGATTTGATCTGCTGCTATATGGTTGTATTTAGAATACAAATCTGAATGATCCAGAGGAGGGAGGAACGCCTTCCCATCCCTAGCTCATACAGCTCAGTACAGAGTCCCAATGAGAGAGAGAGGAACAGTTCACAAGGAGGCAGCTATGGCTGAGATGTCTTATCAGTAAGGCCAAAGTGCTCTGAAAAAACCCTGCATTTTTTATTACTTAAATATTTTATAATTTTATTGAAAGAATCCAGTAGGATCTGAAGACATTGACCTTGGCTCCCTAGTGGAATATAAAGATAAAGTGTTCTAGAGAGGGGAACGGGAAATTTAGACTCACAGTAATACTCCAAAAATCAATTGGACAGGTTTGGAGCAATAAAAACTGGACAGATGTGCGTTCCTACCACCCTTGTTTACCTACTAGCCGGGGGGTAAGGACTTCATCTTCTCCCAGTCAACCCTCTGTGGCGCCCCGAAACAGCAGCTGGGGCCTTGTTGCTGATTCCTTGTTTTATTCACATCTGTTAATGCTGTTATGCTTCTTTCCTTATGTCATGCCCACATTCTGTCTTGCCTACGTGATGATTTGAAAAATAAAAACCTATTGAAAGTAAAAACTGGACAGATGATCTAATAGCTTCCCATTTTGATCAAAACCTTTTTTACAGTAGTTTATTTAAAGTATACATATAATAAACAGACAAGACCCAACTGTGACATATTCATGATGATCCGCCAGTAAAAACCAAACTCAGCAACTGCCCTCATACAATGAACTTGCTTCTTTTTTCGAGGCTAACAGCTATCAACTCTGCATTGTCTCTAGTTTTTGTTCACCCTTGTGTTAAAACTTTCATCCCTTGACATGAAATGACTACTACCTCTCCAGCTAGATTCTTACTCCCAAAGATCCACAGGAGATGTAGCCAGGAGAGACTCCGCCAGGCTGCTTTGAATTGTTTCTGTTTATCTCTCTCTCTCTAGATACTTCAAACTTGAAAGGTATCAGATATAAAAAGGAGCCTTTCAAAGAAAATGCTTTTTGTGTCTAGTGTGCTATCCCATTGCTTTTAGTCTTTTCAGAATGGTGTTTAATTAAAGATGAGGGGAATTTCATGAATACGTTTTGTGGTCCGGTTCACTCTTGAAACACCTAAACCTGGTCATTGCAGAAGCCAGTCACAGTGTAAGTCAAATGTTCATATAACAAAGGGTAGGATACTACATTTTTGACTCACTGTTAAATATTTCCTGAAAAATATGACAAATACGTCTACAGGAGAAGAATGTAGTAGGATGAGGACATTTTGACCATGAAACTTAGCCCTGGGCTTTAACAGATCTTAGAAGAAAAAAAAGTTTGAAAGTGAAATTCTCCAGCTGCTATAGTTTGATTTTCAGATACATCACCTTCTGAGGTGCTGGAGGGAACCTAGATTTTGTTATTACAGCTACTGATTTTAAAGCTAATTTTCTGATATAACTGATTCTGATTTTAACCACTTAACGACCGCCCGCCGCAGTTTTACTGCGGCAGGTTGGTTCTCCTGCACGAACCGCCGTCATTGTATGTCGGCTCAGGCAGGTGCACACTGCCGGCGGTGTGCTCTTGCGCCCGCTGCACGCTGCTGGAGCGTGCCCGCAGGTCGGTCGGACTCGATGTCTGCTGGCCGCCCACGATCGCCTAATACAGAGGCAGAATGGGGATCTGCCTTTGTAAACAAGGTGGATCCCCATTCTGACAGGGGACATGACAGAGATCTACTGTTCTCAGTGATCGGGAACAGTGATCTCTGTCATGTCCCAGGTAGCCCGTCCCCCTTACAGTTAGAACACACATAGGGAACACATTTAACCCCTTAATCGGAAATTTTACAGATATTTGCAGATCCGCCACTTTTTTCAGACGCACTATGCGGCAGCCCCCTCGGACTCTAAAGCCCCGTACACACGATCGGATAACCTATGGATTTTCGTCCGATGGATTTGTTTTTCATCAGTCTTGGCCACACACCATCAGTCAAAAAACCGACCGTTCCAAACGCGGTGACGTAAAACACTCCGATGAGCCGAGAAAAATTAAGTTTAATGCTTCTGAGCATGCGTCGACTTAATTCTGAGCATGCGTGGGTTTTTTAACCGATGGACTTGCCCATAGACGATCGGAAATTCCCATCGGTTTTTTATCCATCGGAAAATTTTAAAACAAGTTCTATTTTTTACAACCGATGGAAAAAAGACCGATGGGTACCATACACGATCGGTTGTTCTGATGAAAACCATCCATCGGACGGTTTTCATCAGTCAAACCGATCGTGTGTACGGGGCTTTACTCTTCATTTGAAAACCTTTGTAGCTCCTCCCCCGACAGAGGGGTT
The DNA here is from genome assembly GCA_029206835.1 of Rana muscosa. Lineage (NCBI taxonomy): Eukaryota > Metazoa > Chordata > Amphibia > Anura > Ranidae > Rana > Rana muscosa. The sequence continues at coordinate 350,279,307 of CM055119.1, forward strand.
TGATTTCAGTGTTATACAAATCTATGGAGGTGTGTGGGGGGGGGGCAGTTCTACACTTAAACATATGACTCAGTGGGAACAGGAAATGGATCTTGATTATGACAATAGGGCCTGGGATGCTAATTGGCAGAACTTACGTAAATGCACTATTTCCCTCACGGTTAGAGAGACTGCTATTAAACTTTTTACTCGCTGGTATTATACCCCCTAGAGATTGAGCAGGATTTTCCCTCAAAGTTCCCCCCTATGTTTCCGAGGTTGTCCTCATCCGGGCTCCTTTCTCCACCTGTTCTGGGAGTGCGAGGTATTGCAGCCCACATGGCATGAGAATCTGGAGCTGATGGATAAGTTGGCGGGGAGGCGCATGGCTCTGACGCACACTCACTGTTTGTTGTTTGAAAAAATCCCTGATACCCCTAAGCACTTAATGAAATTGCTTCATACTATTTGCATTGCTTTGCATTGGACAGTGGCTCTTCACTGGAAGTCAGGCACTTTCCCCTTCGCCCAGGTGTTGGCGAGGGTTGATCAAATAATGCTGTCTGAAAATAAATTTCACACCCTGCGGGACTCGATCCCAATTTATGATGCCAAATGGAACCCTTGGTTTCTTCTACATCAGTGGTTCTCAACTCCAGTCCTCAGGACCCACTAACAGGCCAGATTTTAAGTATTACCTTGGTGAGATGCAGACTAGAATACTGCAATCCCTGAGCAGCAAATTATATCACCTGTGATGCATTTCAGTTATCTTGCAAACCTGGCCTGTTGGTGGGCCCTGAGGACTGGAGTTGAGAACCACTGTTCTACATCTAAATGAGTAACCTGAGTTTTTATTTTTGTGTTTTTTTTTTCTTTTATTTGGATTTTCTTTACCATATCACTTTCTCGGTTTGCAGTCATTTTCTGTAGTATATAATTTCATTCTATGCAGTTGTTTATAAGGCTATTCCCTGAATGATGCATGTATTTTGGTGTGAACTTTCCCTCATGCTGTATATCCCTGCATTATTGTATCTTATGTTCTGATGAGGTACTGCATTATTCTCTTTGTACTGCTATGTTTTATTTTTTCAATAAAAAACTTTCAGTAAAAAAAAAATACTTTGATTTTTAAAGTGATTCTAAGGGTTATTATTATTTTGTAAATAACAAACATGTTATCCTTACTTGCTCTGTGCAGTGCAGAGCAGTAGTGAACCTCGTCTTCTCAGGTACCGCACTGGAGCTCTAGGTTCTTCTGCCTCACTGCTTGCTTTGGGGGCACTCGTGTGTGCTCGCTCCTGAGCCCCGCTCTGTGTGTCCATAAGACACACAGAGCATATCTTGGTATAACTCCGCTCCCTCCTCAATTGCAGTGACTGACAGTAGTTGGAGCCAATGGCTTCCCCTGCTGTGTCTGAACCAATAGGGATGGAGATATCCAAGAACTTCTGCTCTTGTGCACATCGCTGGCTCAGGTAGGCATAAGGGGGGCTGGGGGCGGGAGCTGCACTCTGAAGATTTTTTACCTTAATGCAGAGAATGCATTAAGGTAAACTAACCTTGTACCTTTACAACCACTTTAAATACAGCTATTTATTTATTACAGGTAGTTATATAGCACTATCAATTCATGCAGCACTTTACATATATTCACATCAGTCCGTACCCTTAAGGAGCTTACAATCTAAGGTCCCTAACTCACATTCATACTAGAGCCAATTTAGACAGGATCCAATTAACCTTCCAGCATGTCTTTGGAGAGTGGGAGGAAACCAAAATGGCTCAAGGAAACCCACACAAGCACATGGAGAACATACAAACTCCAGGCAGGTAGTGCTGGGGTTGGGAATTCAACCAGTGACCCTAGTGCTACTAGATAGGAGTGCTAGCCACTAAACCACTGTGCCACCCTATGCAACAGCACTCAGACTGTAAAAGGGAAGGTCAGTGGTCTGAGCCCAACAGACTCTAGTGTATGCAAATGTTCTAACAAGTAATATACTGACAAAATAAGAGAGCATACAAATGGTCTTTTGAATATGCTGCTGCTTTCTCATTGTCTAATCACAGGCAGTGAGCAGGGAGGTGACTAAAGTCTCGTACACACCAGTAGTTTTTTCATTCAATGCAGCAGGGCTGGGAGGAGCCACTGTCTTAGCTATCCTGTGTTAGTACAGCGATCTCCCCTGCTGTGCTTTTGTGTTCTGACAGGGGGACTACTCCCTCGGCAGAACACTCCGGTCAGCACTCTCAGCCATTGGCTGAGAGTGCTGATTGAGAACCGATCGGCAGACTTTTTTTCGGTCATGCCCCTTCGACTGAAGCCGGCTTCTGTCTGATCGACTCTAGGACACACAGGCCAAATGTCGGCTGGTTTCTATTGAACTGGCCGATGCCACCCGGCAGTCAGCCTGTTTGAACTACGCTTAAAGTGGAAGTACATTTTTTTTTTGCCCTTGTACCCACAGGTAAACCTATACTAAGGCTTACCTGTAGGTACCATGAATATCTCCTAAACTTGTACCGTTTAGGAGATATTCACATTGCATGGAGCCGGTGAAGTCACTGGCACATGCACTCTGAAGAGACAGCATACCCCTGCCATCCCTTCAGAGCCCCGTGCATCAGTCCGTGACTCCCGCGCGCATGTGCGGGAGGGACATTGTCACGATGTGGCCGGTCAGATGGCCAGAGCACGTGAACCCGGAAGGAAGACCGAATGAGGATGTAAGCCCTCTCAGCCGTGACCGGACGCCTTTGGAGGGATCATTCCAAGGTAAGTATTTATGTATGTGCCAGTACTAACACATTATGCCTATACCTTGCAGGGTTTAAAAAAAAAAAATTGGTGTGGTTTACTACTGTTTTAAGAACTGTTGCCTAATTAAAATGGAGAAAAATCATATGATTGGCTGAGTCTGTGATGGTTGTGTGTGAAACTGATTAGACAAAATTACAAATCCTTTGGCAGGTAGGGCAGCTCCCGTATATGCTTTCCAACTGGCATTTTATTTGCATGCCTGGAGTCTAGCTTTTCATTTCTTAGTAGTTTGAGTATATATTGTCTGCTGGTTGAATAACTGATGAATCCATTATACATACCTCCCAACTTTTTGAGATGGAAATGAGGGACACATATCAGCAAAAGTATGCAGGCATCATACACACCCCTTGCCACGCCCCCTTAAAGGGGAATTATAAAAAAAAAACAAGATTGGTTAAACCCACAAGCTCTTTTTTACCACTACTATTCCTTTATATTGGCTTTTGGAATTTACAAATGCAGCAATTTAGAAATCAGATGAAATGTTTAGCGCTGGAAAACAGATAAAAAGTGCATTTTATATACAACTATATGGATCAGACCAAAATGAGGGACAAATGAGGAGGAATGAGAGACAGAGGGACATTGCTCCAAATCAGGGACAGTTGTGAGCTATGATTATAGTTCTACTTGTTGCTACCCAGGCACCATTATCTTTGATCCATCCACCTAAGTAATATTATATCTGTATGTACTAGACCTCTTGCTCTCTGCTAGAGTATCTTCCTATTCATATAAACAATGCTAGGTCAGATAATTGCTAGTTTTATATTGTGTTTTTAGATTTATTGTTTCTTGTTGACTGTACATCACGCAATGTCTGTTCAAAGCAATCTCTGAAATTCAGAAACATTTGCTGTCTTCTACATATTCTTCAAAACAAGTGTGAATTTAATATGTGATTGCCACCAGTTGTCATGAATGTGTTTACTTTCAACACAGATGTAAAAAAAATAAATAAATAAATAAAAACAGTGGATAACGCCGGCTACATCTGCGATTTATACATCGATTCCATTTTTTTTTTGTTATTACTTCTTTGTGTGTTACATTGTAATAATGAGCTGAGAAATAGACTGTTGGGTTATAAATAAAATTTAATAACAAGAACAGAAGCGCTAGGCTGGACCCATGCAGTGACTAGCCTTAAAAAATACCCATTAACAATATCGCTTGTATGGTAGATAAAGGGAAAGCCAGCTGAGACGCAATGGCAAGTACAGACCCTTATACTCTTTAGAAAACAGGCGACATGCAGAGAATACAAAGCGGATGGCGTTGCACTGAACTGGAATTCAGCACATCAATCTGCAAATTTTTTCAAAGATGAGTATCAACAATGGGAAAAAAGTGATGTACAATAAATTATTTTGTCGAGGGCTTTTGTTTTGTTGTTGTTTTGCTTTATCGTGGGTTCAAAAGCATAACCATCCAAACTCTTTATTCTCAAAGTTTCATGTTGCCTTTCAAATTCACTTGATGTCAAATTCGTATTTTTTTTTTTTTTTTAATATGCAATTAGATGTAAAGGAACAATGAACGTATCCTGAAGGACAAGGAATATCAATATAAATATCCAAAGTAAGTATATTAATAGAGACATAAAGAGACCAACTTTGAGCTTCTGGGCAAAGCAATAAACTAATCTCTATCCAGGATTCAATCTAATTTGTCATCTCTGCTTGGTGGATAGACTCGCAGGTACAGCTTGTCAACAACAATGGGACAGTTCTGAAAAGTGTCTTAGGGCAGGATTCTAGAATATACTATGTTGTGTTTCAGTAATGTGTATATTCCAAGACTCCCACAATGTAATATACATTATATCTTGTAAAAGTTTAATATTTTTTTTTTTTAGATTTGAGTGAAGTGAGATTGAGTTTGCTCTCCTTATGGATCTTTATTACATTCTCTCTCTGCTTCATTACACCTGTGAGCACAAGCTCTCAGCCATGAACTGAACTTGCTGGTTCTTTTTCTGTTTTTCATTTTCTATATCAGCCTTTCTCTACCTTTTCAGCAAAGAGGAACCCTTGAAATAACTTGCTGGTCTCAGGGAACCCCTGCTAAAAAACTACTATATCTACAACTCTTGGTACATTAGTGTGATGGTCAGTAGGAAGAATGCTCCGTACACTTGTGGACATTGGGAAGAATTAGCCCCTTACATATACAGTTGCAAAAAAAAAGTATGTGAATCCTTTTGGAAGGATATGGATTTCTGCACAAATTGGTCATAAAATGTGATCTGATCTTCATCTAAGTCACAACAATAGACAATCACAGTCTGCTTAAATTAATAACACACAAAGAATTAAATGTTACCGTGTTTTTATTGAACACACCATGTAAACATTCACAGTGCAGGTGGAAAAAGTATGTGAACCCCTAGACTAATGAGATCTCCAAGAGCTAATTGGAGTGAGGTGTCAGCCAACTGGAGTCCAATCAATGAGATGAGATTGGAGGTGTTGGTTACAGCTGCCCTGCCCTATAAAAACACACACACCAGTTCTGGGTTTGCTTTTCACAAGAAGCATTGCCTGATGTGAATGATGCCTCACACAAAAGAGCTCTCAGAAGACTTACGATTAAGAATTGTTGACTTGCATAAAGCTGGAAAGGGTTATAAATGTATCTCCAAAAGTCTTGCTGTTCATCAGTCTACGGTAAGACAAATTGTCTATAAATGGAGAAAGTTCAGCACTGCTTCTACTCTCCCTAGGAGTGGGCGTCCTGTAAAGATGACTGCAAGAGCACAGCACAGACTGCTCAATGAGGTGAAGAAGAATCCTAGAGTGTCAGCTAAAGACTTACAAAAGTCTCTGGCATATGCTAACATCCCTGTTAGCGAATCTACGATATGTAAAACACTAAACAAGAATGTATTTCATGGGAGGATACCACAGAGGAAGCCACTGCTGTCCAAAAAAAAAAACATTGCTGCAAGTTTACAGTTTGCACAAGAGCACCTGGATGTTCCACAGCAGTACTGGCAAAATATTCTGTGGACAGATGAAACCAAAGTTGAGTTGTTTGGAAGAAACACACAACACTATGTGTGGAGAAAAAGAGGCACAGCACACCAACATCAAAACCTCATCCCAACAGTGAAGTATGGTGGTGGGGCATCATGGTTTGGGGCTGCTTTGCTGCATCAGGGCCTGGACGGATTGCTATCATCGAAGGAAAAATGAATTTCCAAGTTTATCAAGACATTTTGCAGGAGAACTTAAGGCCATCTGTCCACCAGCTGAAGCTCAACAGAAGATGGGTGTTGCAACAGGACAACGACCCAAAGCAACAACAGAATGGCTTCACATACTTTTTCCACCTGCACTGTGAATGTTTACATGGTGTGTTCAATAAAAACATGGTAACATTTAATTCTGTGTGTGTTATTAGTTTAAGCAGACTGTGATTGTCTATTGTTGTGACTTACAGTAGATGAAGATCAGATCACATTTTATGACCAATTTGTGCAGAAATCCATATCATTCCAAAAGGGTTCAAATATTTTTTTTTGCAACTGTAGCTAAAAAGATCAATGGTGTCATTGGAAACTTATCTAAAAGGCAGAAATTGCTCATTGCTCAAGGAACCCCTAGCACCCTCTGGAGGAACCCTAGAGCTCCATGGAACCCTGGTTGAGAACCCTGTTCTATATATTCCAGAGAAACAAGAAAGCAATGAGAGAAACAAGGTTTCTGAGGTTAGACCTCCTTCTTGCTTTTGTTTGGTAAGGCCCCTTTGACACTGAGGTAGTTTTCCAGAAATAGCGCCTTTAAAGCAGTGGAAAACCACCTCCCATTCACTTCAATGTGTGCTTTCACACTGGGGCAGTGCGCTTGCAGGACGGTAAAAAAAAGTCCTGCAAGCAGCATCTTTGGAGCGGGTTTGGAGCGATATAAATAGCGCTCCAAAAACACCCCTGCCCATTGAAACGAGTGGGCAGCACTTCCAAATCGCCGCAAAAGCTCTATGAAAGCGTTACAAAGCGAGCACCCAAAAAGTGACGCAAAAGCTCAGCTAAAGCGCTGCTAAAGCATCGCAAAAACGACCGGCGCTTTAGTGCTGTTTTAGTGGCACTTCAGTGTGAAAGGGGCCTTAATGCTGATGTTATTGGCCACCTGCTGTAAAATATATTATAGTAAAAGTGCTGTGTGAACTAAGGCTCCTTTCACACTGAGGCGCTTCTAAACTGCCAGTAAAACACTGAGCGCTTTTGCAGCTCTTTTCAGGCACTTTTAAAGAGGTTTTGAAGCGTTTCCTATTAATTTCAATGAAGAGGGGCATTTTTGAAAATATTTTCACCCGTCCTGCCAGTGCACCGCCCCAGTGTGAAAGCATTCATTGATTTTAATGGAAATAGGTTTTCGGGAGCTTTTCAGGGGCTTTTTTTTAGCGTGGAAGCGCCTGAAAAGTGCCTCAGTTTACGGCTACTTTCACACTGAGTCGCTTTGCAGGCGCTATAGCGCTAAAAATAGTGCCTGCAAAGTGCCCTTAAAGAGCCTCTCCTTTCACTCCAGTGTGAAAGCCTGAGGGCTTTCATACTGGAGTGGTGCGCTGGCAGGACAGTAAAAAAAGTCCTGCTAGCCTCATCTTTGAGTATACACCGCTCCTAAAGCGCCACTGCCCATTGAACCGCCAACAAAGGGCCGCTTTGCGGACGGTTTTAACGCTTTTTCGGCCGCTAGCGGGGGTTAAAAGCACCCCGCTAGTGGCCAAATAGCGCTGCAAAAACGACAGTAAAGCGCCGCTAAAAATAGCGGCACTTTACCGCCACCGCCGCTAAAAATAGCAGCGCTTTACCGCTGCCACCGGCGATGCCTCAGTGTGAAAGTATCCTTAAAGGGGCCTAAGGCTGCTTTCACATTGAGGCACTTGAAAACTGCCCACAAAACGCTGGGTGCTTTTGCAGTGCCTTTGAAGCGATTTTGCAGGACTTTTCAAGTGATTTTGAGGCATTAGCGGTGCGCATTTTTGAAGGTCAGGTGACTCAAAAGAACCATTTTGAGGCGCTTTTGAAGCACTTTTCAGGCACTTCAAATGTGCTCCTAAGATTCTGCTTGCAGGAGTTTTTTCACTGCAAGCACACCACCCCAGTGTGAAAGCAATTGATTTGAATGAAAATACGTTTTCGTGAGCTTTTCAGGCGCTTTATTTTTTGCGTTAAAGCACCTGAAAAGCGCCTCAGTGTGAAAGGGGTTTAAAAGGTCAGTTTTGTTGTTTTTGGGATATCTATTTTTTTTTCTTTTTTGGTTTGTGGTTGGGCACTTTCTGAAAAATATCTGGTGGTGTGTCAATAAGGCTACTTTCACACTGGGGCAGGGCGTCAGCTTTTTCCTGCTGTTATAGCGGCGCTTTTCGGCCGCTAGCGGGGTGCTTTTAACCCCTGATAGCAGCCGACTAAAGGGTTAAAAGCTCCCGCAAAGCGCCGCTGCCAATGCGCTTTATAGGCGCTTCGGCAGTGGTGCCCATTGAGTTCAATGGGCAGGGGCGGTGGAGGAGCGGTGTACACACCGCTTCTCCACCACCCGAAAGATGCTGCTTGCAGGAATTTTTCTAACGTCCTGCAAGCGCACCGCTCCAGTGTGAAAGCACTCTGGCTCTCACACTGGGGCTGCAGGGGAGGTGTTTTTCAGGCGCTTTACAGGCGCTATTTTTAGCCCAAAAGGGCCTGAAAAACGCCTCAGTGTGAAAGGGGTCTAAGTGTTTTCCTTTCACAGTTTAATTGTTTTGACACAAAAACCACAAGGCAAGATGACATCAGAATACCAAAATTCTTAGCCCCCCTGTAGTTTTTCTTTTAGAAAAATACACCAGAGTGGGGAGCTGAGATGTTGAATTTAGAAGAGAGACCTGGCTGCCAAAGGTGACACTGTGGGGGTGATTTACTAAAGACCTGCACATGTGGTGCAGTGGAGAAATTGGAGCAATTGCACAAAAAAACGGGACTCAAAACATTTATCAAAAATTATGGTGCACTTATATGCACCAAACCATATTTACATAGGAAGCGCTGTTGCGCACTTGCGCAATCTTTCACGCCTACCATTAGCAAGCGCAGCCAATATAATCTTCAACATTTTTGTCTGAATACTGTAGATAACTTTAGTAGTTTACCATCTTCTGTTACCAGGCTAAGAAGTATGTATATAATATTGTTTAAATGCACAAATTCTGTCCAGAACATGTAGATCTGTCTTACAACTAATCAAGCCTTTTTACACCCTTCTTTCAGCTTACTCAACTGCACATGTACATTGACAAAGCACACCATGTTATGCTCGCCTGACAGGGCGCACACGCTTTAGTTTGTTAAATATGTGTGTTGCACACGGGCGCATCTGCGTTTTCCAGAGTGCACAACTGCTTATACATTGGGCTTGTGCTCATTGTAATGCTGATCATGTTAATGAGCTTTTCCTTATCACATGGAGAATATTGCTTCCACTTTTTTTCCTTTCATTCACTTCTTTTTGAAACAACTCAATAATCATTCTAGAGATCTTCATCCTATCAACAACTGTGCAGATGTTTTCTGGACTTGTAATTGTGCATTTTATGGTGATAGTCTATAATCATTGGTGGAGCCAAAAATTCTGGACAATTCTTTCCCCATACACTGTCCAATCTGATTGCTCAGTGTATGGGGAAATGAATTGCTCAGAGAAATGAGTGGATGTAAATGTCATCCAATCAGATTGCACAGTGTATGGGGAAAGAATTGTCCAGAATGCACAATACACAGACATGTGTTGAGAAGATGTTTTCATGGAAGTTTTGGCTCCACCAAATGATTATAGACTATCACCATAAAATGCACAATTACAAGTCCAGTAAACATCTGCACAGTTGTTGATAGGATGAAGATCTCTAGAATGATTATTGAGTTGTTTCAAAAAGAAGTGAATGAAAGGAATAAAAGTGGAAGCAATATTCTCCATGTGATAAGGAAAAGCTCATTAACATGATCAGCATTACAATGAGCAAGTGCCCGATGTCTGTTTCATATTTAGGAATGTGTATGCGCCCATACGCGTAACGATTCCGTAAATCCGGCGCAAGTTGACAGCATGCGCCATGTCGTAATAATGATTCCTGCCCGCGCAAATGCGCCAACATTTTCTTAAGTCAGCCCCTGTGTCTCACTACTTAAAGTTAAAAATATAAGGGTTCATGTAGAGCCCCATTTTAATGAAGTTGCCTAGTTATGTCTAATGCAACATGTACTGTGAGCCCCATCTGTCCTTTTATTTTTTTCAAATTTATGATAATGTCTCCACATTAGACATATTATCCAATGAAACAACAGAGAACAGCAAGCCGCAGAGTAGCGACATCATCGATCTTACACTGCAAATATACAGGTACGAGTCTACAGAACTGCTATTTTTCGGGAGGAATTCAAGACAAAAATAAATTTTAAAGTGTATTGCAAAGGCACATTTAAAATTTTTAGAAGTTCCAGAGAAACTCTTCACTTGTTGAGTTAGGGTCCAATTTAAGAGGAACACACTTAGCTACAGACATAACAATGATCACCCAATCGTGTTAGAATTGGCTGGAGTCAGAAACAACTATTAAGTGAATTCCTCTAGTAGCCCTCTAACCATGTGCTTTGGAATAAAATATATTCCTAGATTTATCCTTTAATATATATATATATATATATACTCATATTTGAATATTTATACCTCCCAGATGTAATAGTAAAATGAAGGGATTTACATGTCATTTAATGGAAGAAGGCCAGTGTTTCCTAAAAAATAAAAGCCATAGGCAAAGTTTTCTCCTGCTGTTTGTGGTTGGCATGTTAACTGAAACCATGAGAGACCAGTCTAACTCTGCAGGCTTTACACAGCATGAATTTGTAAAACAAGTAATAGAAAAGGAAGCAACATTATCCTTGAAGTACACAAATGGCGCATCGTTCATTGCCCATAAGCTGTAAGTCTCAGAAGGTTAATAAAAGTTCTTAACAGGAAGATAAACAGGTCACCTCTTGTCAAGCTGCTAATTTTATGAAGCTTACTACATATGCATGGGCCATTATAACACGTATTATTAGGATAAAGAAAAGAGCGTAAATATGGCTTATGGGAAATCAGCATGTAATAACAGCGGTGGTTTGCAAAGGCTGTTCTTTGCCAGGCATTACTACTCTTGAGCAGCCGTGTTTTAGGACATTCATGCATGAACACAGGTGGTTCCATCATTAGCACAGAAGGCCTCATCCTCTGATTGATCCTCAGGTGTCTACATGAGGAGACTGTTAATTAAATCTGGCACTGTTGGAAGATGGGGATAAGGACTGGACTTGGAAAAGACTTCATGAGGGATTAGCAAAATCTTAATTAAGTAGAAGGATCATGGTTACCTAGCTGTATATCCATCTGCCAAAGCAAAGGCAAAGTTTAAACTTTTAGGAATAAGCATACATTGCATCTTATGTAGGCATTTGGAGGAAATCTATGCAAGAATCAAAGAATATATGTTCACAACATCAAAATGTGGATAGTGTTAGTTCTTAGGCCTAATGCACATTGCTGCTCCTAAACTGATGTTTTTGGGACTTTTGGCATTTTTTTGCCTAAGACCGTGAACATATCTCAATAAAAGTCTATGTGTCCATGCACACATAGACTGCCTGATGAAAGAGCATGCATGCCCGATGGCTCTACTGTGCATGCTCTAAAACATGTTACAGCTCCCCCTCTGGTGGCATCATCACACTGGCGTCATGTGTCACGTTTGCAGTCCAGCACCATCTTAGAAGGACCAGGCCGGCTTCCTCCTTCCCTTCTTGGCTACACAGCAGACCCAGACTGACCCTCGGCAGGTAAATTCTATACACGTCCCAGGCTGTCCCATCCTGGACCACAAACACTAATGAGCCTTACCTTTTATTTGTGCTAGTAAGTTGCCAATTTATTTATAATAAATGTTTCTGATGGTCTGTATGTAGAGGAGCTTCTTCTTTGCTCTTTTTCCTGTGTGCCATAGAGAGCTTGCTTTTGCTCTTCAGATAAGCTGCACTGGTGCATATACCAACATCTTTTATATTTATGGACTATATGGACCTTTTAGATTGATATTTATCATGGACTTTTTTATCATAAAAATGCCAAACTCGCTTAAGCGCTGGGTGCATTAAGCACTTCAGAGTTTATTTATTTCAATGGGCAGAATAAATTAAAACTTTACTAAACTCGTCCAAACTGGTTTGAAGAAAAAACAGCTTAGGTGAGTTTTTTTACGCTGATTTTCTCCTGTCAGGAGAAACAGCATTTACAATAAACCATTTTTTTCAATAAATATGAGCTTTTTGTTTTATTAAACTATAAAGAGCTATACAATGAACCCATGAACTACTTATGGACATTAAGGTACTTATACATTCTTAAGCAGTAAATAAGCTTTAAAACCAGCTCTTACTGACCTCTGTAGATGCAGGCACTGAAGACAGGATCAATTCTTCCTCACAGTCCACAGAAAAACCACTGAGGTCAACTCTCTATGCTGCCCGTTCCCCCTACCAAAGCACTTTTTTTTAATATTAAAGGATTGAAGGATTGAAATTTCCCAATTTACTGTTGGGAAAGAGGAACAAGATGAGCCGAGCTGCATAGAACCTACAGGAAAGGGGTGAAGTTTGTGCTGAACTGCTGAGCAACCATTGGGATGGAGAAGAAATGGACCTGAGTACTGTTGGTGGATGAGTGCATGGAGCAACAAGTTGCTGATTCACAGCTGGGAAGTAGCAGTAGGAGAACTGAGCATTGCTGGGAGATGAGAGCAGAGAGAGCTGAGCTGCTAAGTCACTTATAGGATCGGGTAGAAGGGGGATACAGCTGCTAAGTCACTGCTAGGAGGGGGCAACAGGGAGCTGAGCTACTTACAGAATAACTTGAACATCTGTCTGCTTAAAATGCTGTGGATGTACAGTATTGCTCCACAGTGCCTTCAACTAAAGATTGAAGTTACATTTAAAGCTCATTTGCTGCTTGATAACTCCATATAAATGTCCATAGCTTTGCCAAAGGTTTAATTTAACATGGGGTAAACAATTTAATGATGAGATACTGGCTTCAAAGATTACAGTTGAAATCCCTGACTAAAGTGTAATAGTCAGAATAAATGACCAGTATTTGCGCAAGAGGAGGTCCAGTAGGATTCTAAAGCCCCATACACATTATCAGTTTTCCTGTAGGTTTTTTTCTTCAGGTTTACCAAAACCATGTAGTGCAAGGGCCTGCCTGATTGCATACGAATTTAAACTCTTAAGGTTTGACCTCATATTAGATGGTTTTGGTAAACCTGAAGACAAAAACCTACAGGAAAACTGATAAGACCTGTACACACAATCGGTTGGACTTTTTTCATCGGACAAACCGATCGTGTATGGGCCCCACCGGTCTATTTTCCATTGGTGAGAAAAAATAGAACATGTTTTAAATTTATCCGATGGAAAAAAAAACCGATAGCAAATTCCGATCGTCTGTGTGGAACTCCATCGGAGAAAAAAACCCACGCATGCTCAGAATCAAGTCGACGAATGATCAGAAGCATTGAACTTCATTTTTCTCAGCTCTTTGGAGTGTTTTACGTCACAGCGTTTGAGACGGTCGGATTTTTGACTGATGGTGTGTAGGTAAGACTGATGGAAGTCAGCTTCATCGGAATTCTGATGGAAAAATCCATCGGATTTGAATCCATAGGAAATCTGATCGTGTGTACAGGGCTTTAAGGTTGGACCTCATATTAGATGGTTTTGGTAAACCGGAAGACAAAAACCTACAGGAAAACTGATAGTGTGTATGGGGCTTAAGAGGGCTTCTCTTCTAGAGTGGAAGATCATTTTCACTGTTGATTGTCAGCAAAAGTTTCAAGGGGAGTAGCTGAAGGCTGAAAGAGGTCATTGCAGTAAGATAGACAGTGCAGGGTTTATGGAGTTCTTGATGCTGAACAAGACCCAAATGCCCTCTGTGCTATAGGTAGGTTTAATCAACGCTACCATCACCTTAGTGGAATGGTGCTCACAGAAGCATCCAGATGCAACAGCAAGCCTTGCAAATAGACTATGGCTAGTTTTAATGTCAGTGGCTAGCCTCAATGTCCTGAAGCCCCTGGTAGAAGACATATCCCAAACCAGTCTTTAAATCAATATGCCCTCACTTGTTCCTTCACATACTATTTTACATTATTATCCTACAATGCAATGTATTATTTGCAGCAAGGATGTACCGTATGTATCGGCGTATAACACGCGCCGGCGTATAACACGCACCCCAAGTTTAGGAGGGAATTTTAGGGAAAAAAACTTTTAGGAGGGAAGTTTAAGGAAAAAAACTTACATTTAAATGCAGCCTTATCAGTGTCATTTGCAGCCTTGCCCCAGTGCAGCCTTGCCCCAGTGTCCATTGCAGGCTTGTCACAGTGCAGCCTTGCCCCAGTGTCCATTGCAGCCTTGCCCCAGTGACCATTGCAGCCTTGCCCCAGTGTCCATTGCAGCCTTGTCACAGTGTCCATTGCAGCCTTGTCACAGTGTCCATTGCAGCCTTGCCACAGTGTCCATTGCAGCCTTGCCCCAGTGTCCACTGCAGCCTTGTCACAGTGCAGCCTTGCCCCAGTGTCACCTTGCCCCCAGTGTTCATTGCAGCCTTGCCCGAATTTAAAATTGGCGCCGCCGAGATCGCCGCCGAGACTGGGCGGAGCAGGGCGAACGCCACCGAGAACGCAGAGACTGGGCGGAGCCAGGAAACACATAGCCGAGTGTACTCGGCTCTTCTTGGCTCTTCTCGGCTCCGCTCACAGTCACGCCGAGTCCGGCCCTATGATGGACATAACACAGGTCCAATGGCGGGACTGGGCATGACTGTGAGCGGAGCCTAGAAAAGCCGAGTACATTCGGCTATGTGTATCTCGGTGGCGATCGCTCCGCTCCGCTCACAGTCAGCGGAGATCGACGGGGATAGGTGGGTATCAGCGTATAACACGCACCCCTGATTTTCCCCTGATTTTAAGGGGAAAAAAGTGCGTGTTCTACGCCGATAAATACGGTATATCATCAGTGGTACATGTCTCACACTTCAGCTGGACATACATGGATCAAAATTCAGATGGTTCAGCAGGGACTGGACACATTTCGATACATGTCTCGTCACTGCAGTTGAGCAGAAGTTGATCTTCCGATCAACTTCTGTTAAAAAACACTTTTGGGAAAAACGTCTCTACCAGCACTGCAGGCAATAAGCATATTCTGATGTGGTGGAGTCTCCCCGCTGTCAGACTACATTAACGCAGCAAGGAGGATTTCTCCATCCACCTCGAATGTGTGGATGGAGGTATTTGGTAATTTTTTTCTTTTTTATTGAACCAGCTGGTTTAGCTTTAAAAATGACCAATATATGGCTATCTTTAGGGAATCACAATGAACTGGTTACTTGGCATGAACTCCGCTGACAAGGCTTTACATTTAACCTCATGCTAGACCTCAGTCCTCTTCTGTCCCTTCCAGAAATAATTCTCTGTACATTAATCTAATTTACCCGAAGAGCTGGGAGACGTGTGACACCTCATTTTGTAATGAATGATAACATCCCACAGACACTCAAACAGCAATGTACATTATGAAGGGCAGTAATTCAGCCTAAAAATAGATCCCCCTATTGATTTGCCTGCTATTAAATAAGAACTCAGCCTCACACCTGCCAAGATAATTATTTATCAGTTGTAGGAGTTTGCTTTTTGATCAAAAAATAATTTCATATTCCATTCAAAATGACTTTTTTACTTGTGCAGCTTTTTTGTCTTTCTGCTTCTTTAGCTGATGTAATGGAAGGAGCTTTGTGAGTATGTCATCTGAACTAAAAACTGGAAGTAATGAAGAAGTATAAAACAGTCCTAAAGTGTCATTTCTAAACATTGCATTCTTTGATGGTATTTTATCCCTAGTCCTTCTCGGAAATTCTAGGTGCATTAGTCATTTGATTCTTTATTAGAGTTATGAAATGGAAGAAAAGGGTTTTCTGCCCATTATAAAAGAACTGTAAAGACATAATTTTTGTGAAGCAGGCCTGGACAAATCCCAGAAGGGCAGTTGTCCAAAAATAAATCACTGGTGTCTAACTTTTTTCAACTTTTTCTTCTGAGAAATGGGACAGATTCACTAAGTATATTCAAAACTTACCAGGTACTGAGCATTTTTGTTCTCTTCCAGTGGTTGAACAGAGTTGCAGGGAAGAAAAGAGGAGATATAGCAAGTGAAGCTGGGAATGGCAGCAGCTAAAGTGTAACGCCAGCCAAAAAATTATATATTTTTTGTAAGTTTTAGATGGATAAAGGATGGGTTTTCACTGATATCTAAGACTCCATTACTGAATTTTTTTATTTTATTTTTTAATAAAAGAGTAGGGAAGTATAGAAGCCCCATCAGCTTGGCATTGCTGTCTGTGTCCCCATTTTCGAGACAGTAAGTGAGAGTAAATCTTTCTAATGGAGCTCTGTATAGCAGCAAAGAATGGAGTGGGTTTTAATCCTTCTCCATTCTATCGACAAAAAAAAAAAAAAAAAAAAGATTGACTGGATTTACAACCTAATGCCGCGTACACACGATCGGAATTTCCGACAACAAGCCGTGTTTTTTTTTTTGACGGATGTTGGCTCAAACTTGTCTTGCATACACACGGTCGCACAAATGTTGCTTGGAAATTCCGATGGTCGAGAACGCGGAGACATACAACACTACGACGAGCCGAGAAAAATTAAGTACAATGGTTCTGAACATGCGTCGAATTGGTTCCTAGCATGCACAGCACTTTTGTGCGTCCGAAATGGCTACACACTATCAGAATTTCCGACAAGAACTTTTTCAGTCGGAAAAAATGAGAACCTGCTCTCAAACATTTGTTGTCGGAAATTTCGACAGCAAATGTCCGATGGAGCCTACACACGGTCGGAATATCCGACCAAAAGCTCACATCGAACATTTGTTGTCAGAAATTCCGATCGTGTGTACTCGGCATAAGCACAACTTTTCCCAACATCATATGCTATAACCCACCCTTTATCTGCTTCAGCTCAATTAAACTGCTAATAGGAAATAGACAATATTTCTAGCAATGGGGAAGCTTGATTGATAGCCGTCTGCTTAGAGATAGCGTTGGGCGAACTGTTTGGGCCGAGCAAAAGTTTGGCCCGAACATCACCTGTTGGCCTGTTCGGCCAACACCCGAGTTTGTGGGGCACTCAATGTGTTGTTCTCCCGCCGAGCACCCCACAATGCACTGTGCGCTGCACAATGCATTCTAAGCCCTGATTGGGCAAAGCTTTTCCCGATTTCCCAAGCTGGTTGTTAAGGAGTGGGCGGGAAGCTGGGCGTGGCGTCCATAACAACCAATGAGACACCAGCTGTCAATGAGCTTCCCGCGCTGACAGCGGAATTGAAAAAAAAAATATTGAAAAAAAAAAAGCGTGAGGGTCCCCCCAATCCAGGGTCTGGTATGGATTTTAAGAGGAACCCCACGCCAAAATAAAAAAAATGGCATGGGGTCCCCCCGAATTCATACCAGACCCTTATTCGAGCATGCAGCCCAGTGGGTCCGCCCCAAAGCACCTTGTCCCCATGTTTATGGCGAAAAAGGGCTTCTTCCTAACAATTTTGGGCTGTGGTTGTTGGGGACTGCGAGCAGGGGGCTTATCGGAATCTGGAAGCCCCCTTTAATGAAAGGGGGCCCCCAGATCCTACCCCCCATGTGAATGCGTATGGGGTACATTGT
This sequence comes from Rana muscosa, assembly GCA_029206835.1. Classification (NCBI taxonomy): domain Eukaryota; kingdom Metazoa; phylum Chordata; class Amphibia; order Anura; family Ranidae; genus Rana; species Rana muscosa. Next base: position 350,296,899 of record CM055119.1, read on the forward strand.
ACCCTTACCCATTCAACAAAAAAGTGTCAAAAAGTAATAACACAGACACTGTTTTTGACAATTCCATTATTAAAAAATAAAAAAACAATGTCCCCCGATGTAGATTCATCGTCAATCACGCCGCTGCCACCTCACATTTTTCTATTGTCAGCAATGGTATTGTAATGTCATTTTTTTTTTCTTTAGAAATGTCAGTTTATCTGCAATAGGTTCTATACATGGTACAGATGCACCATTTTACAGGCAGACTAAGAGGACCCCCCCCCCCCCCAGGCACTATATTTAAAGGAATTTTTCATTTTTATGGTTTCACTTTAAGCATCATTAAAATTACTGCTCCTTTAAATACAATCTTTTTTAAAAGTTTTTTTTTTTCATTGATACATATTCCTCAGGGCAGTACCTGGGCACCCATCCCCTTTAATGGCCAATACCTTGCATATTAGCCTTCAAAATGGGGACTTTTGATTTTTCACGGTCGGGTCCCATAGACTTCAAAGGGGTTCAGAGTTTGGGTCCGAAATTTTGCTATTTTTGGGAGTTCTGGTGCGAGCCAAACCGAGGGGTGTTTGGCCCATCTCTACTTAGAGAAATGGGGTGCAGAGAGCGTCGATGCACAAATGGAATGGTGGAGAAGAGAAAGGAAGGTGGGGGAGTAAAGCTGTGGAAGGCAGGAACAAAAAGAACCTGTTGTTTGTCCTGCAAGGTCACTTTAAAAATCGGATCTGTCACTCAAATACAGGGAAAAATAAATGGACAATTAATCTTGATCCACTTTAATTGAAGACATTTTATAGCACCACCGGGCCCATGGTGCGAAGACCTTTGTGTTAATGAAACATTGTAATTCCAGTTTTCAGTTTTCATCTGTAAAGGAATGAGTGACAAATGGCTTTCTGCTTCCCGACTATGCTCTTTCTGTAAACACCATTAGCCATTAACACTATCACTTTCAATGTATTTTCTTGTTTTCTGCTGTGAAATTGTGCCTGTAAGTGTAATTTCACTGTAATTGGGAATACATTCTGGGCACAAGATCCAAGTATATGATTAGAAACACAGACATCCTTATTATGCTACATATGGCCACACTCCCTGCTTCCCAATAATTTTTCTTTTTAGGATAAAATAAAAGACAATTAATGGAACAGTGTAACAGGTTGTGACCTTCAAAGACTGAAATTCAAATACTAATTATATTCATATTAACAGCTGCTGTGTGGTTTCTAGCATCAAACTGAAATAAAGACGCCAAGCGAGTTTAACAGTTACTCCCAGGCGTCGTTCATATTTCCGAAGACCACTTGTGCAAAGATCGCATTTATGGTCTTATTCAAAAAAGTCAAAATGCTCAATTTGCTAAGCCATAAAGATTGTTATTTGTCAAAATGGCTGTTATTTTGAGCAATGACAGCCAATGTGCATTAAAAATAACAGTCACATGGCTAAAAATGATGACCTTATGGCAAATAACACATGCTTACACAACTTTGTGAATGGAGCCTTAAGTATAGTGTGAAAAGTGTAGTCACCCATTAGAGAATGATCAGGACAGAAATTGTACCTCTCCTATGTACAGTATAACAAGATAGCAAGAGCATTGACAAAAAATAAATAAATAAAGGAGATAGAAAACTAGGAATCACTTTTAAAGCCAATGTTTAGGTTTGGCATTTTTTACATAGTTTCATTGGTCCAGCTTAACCAATGTAAATATATAAATGTGCCATACCTGTGGAATTCTTGTGGAAGGTAGAAATTAGAACCCTGTAGTGGAACACGGAACACGGGTTCCCACTTACCATTTTAAAAGCAGGATTCAGATGCATTTCCACGTGTAGCGCATAGGGCTGCCAAATCACTTGACTGGGCTGTCCTATGTGCGATTGTCTCACCAAAGAAGCTCTGGGAGCACATTTTGGCCATGAGCCAGTTGCATTTTTACACATTTTGCTATGATTTGAAATCAAGGGCAGAATCACTCAGTTTCTGCCTGTGATTGATTCCTGATCACTTAAGTGTGAATGGGGTCTTAAGTCGGGTACACACCATGGGTTGAACAAAAACTGTCTACTTCAGTCGGAGCCGTTGTACTAACCATGCAAGGTTAGTACAGCGTTCTCCCCCGCTGAGCTGTTGTGTTCTGACAGGAGGATGGACCCCCACCAGAAAACTCAGACCAGCGCTCTCTGCTATTGGCTGAGAGCGCTGATTGGGAGTCAGTTACAGTAGCTGCTGGTTTTCCAGCATGCATGTCCGACAGAAGCTGGACAAACAGTTTGGCCGGCTTCTGTCAGACAGACCGACTTACACACGGGCAGAATGTCGGCCTTTTTTTGTTTTTGAACCAGCAAATATCTCCCAACATTCTGACCGTGTGTATGGGGTTTTAGTGTAGTAGGCATTAGCTGAGAGGTCCTATGACCAGCAGCAAGAGGCCGTTCGCTTGGCACAGGTGTCATTTAGGGAACACTTTTCTCAATAAATGCAAAGCATTTTCTGATGGTATGCAGTGGAGTGGCAGAGGCACAATTGCCATATCATCCAATTCTAACCACTTTGGGGGCATTTACTAAAATGCTAAATCTGGTGTAGCTCTACATAGAAACCAATTAGCTTCTAGCTTCTTTTTTTTTTGTCAAAGCTTAATAGAACAAGCTGAAGTTAGAAGCTGATTGGCTACCATTCACAGCTGCACCAGATTCTGAAATAAAAAAGGGGGGGGTGTTTTCGCGCTAAAAGCCAGCATATAAACTACATAAAGTGTGAAAAATAATGAAAATAAATATAAATATATATATATATATGTATATAAAATAAATAAATATGTATGGCTTTTAGCGCGAAAACACCCCCCCTTTTTTATTTCTACTAGTGTGTTAGGTGAACACAGTTAGTTTTTGCAGCTTTTTGCACAGTACACTTTATTCGCATTTCACTTACTCTTTAGTAGCGTGAAAGACCATTTTCGTTTACTACCAGATTCTGAGTGCTCCAGTTTTAGTAAATCTCCCCCTTTCATTGAGAAAATGCTAAATGTTATCTCAGTGGAGACCATGCCAAGATAGTGACCCTCTGAGTTCAGTAAGTATCAGGGCATCTGCTTGGCACAGAACCTGGAAGCTTGCACCAATCGCTGCAGTAGCGGTACCTACTACAGTCATTGCCACCTTCCAGAGGGAGCCCATAGGTATGGCGCTTATGTACTTATTGTGATTGGTCAAAGCTAGATTTAACTAATTGACATGCCTAAAAGTCAGCTTCAACTTTAAAATTTGTGCTTCTATTGTTGCTTAGGTAACTATTCAACATAGAATGCACTACAAATGATTAATCTATGTGAAAGTCTTAGAAATACATAATAATTTATTAAAACCCCTCCCTTCCTGTTTTTCTTTCTTTCTTATGTAAAGCGTTTGTTACCCCAACACTTCATATCCCTCTCCTCCAATGATCAGACTTGTCCTGACATGCCCCCCCCCCCCCCCCCCTGCACAGCCATTCACTGGCAAGCTCAGTGAGCTGCTGCTTCTCTTCTCCCAGTTCTTATGCAGCTGAGAAATGTGGGAATACGATCATTTATTAAAAAAAGAGAAAAAAGGTATTTACCGTATTTTTCGGACCATAAGACGCACTTTTTTCCTCCAAAATATGAGGAAAAATGTCTCTGCGTCTTATGGTCTGAATGTACATCAGGCTCCGCCCCCCGCCGCCGCTGTCAACGCCCCCTCGCCACTGCTGGCAAAAAAAAGCCACCCCCCCGCACGAAACCCCCCCCCCTCCCCCCTCCGGAGTCCTGGTTCCCACGGCCTCCTCCCGCACAGATGCCCAGCTTATTGCTTCAGCCACCGCTGCAGCCACGGAGGTGACTGCCTGGCCAGTGATCTGCAGCCTTGTGTGCTGCAGGTATGAGAATCACGGTATACAAAACACCGGGGTCTGGGAGCCGGGACATGTTTTGAGAGAAGGGAAAATCATGTCCACTGCCCCACAATGCAGCGCGACATGCCGCCCAGACTCAGGTAGGAAACTATTGTAAGGGGAGAGTGGGGAGGAGTGGATGGAAGGCTGTGCAGTCTCCTAATGCTGTGTTTGGAGGAGTGGTGACAGCCTTCTCTGCTGGGACTTGTAGTGCCTCTGTGGGGGGGCTGAAATATGGCAATCTGCTCTGCTGGGACTTGTAGTGCCTCTGTGGGGGGGCTGAAATATGGCAATCTGCTCTGCTGGGACTTGTAGTGCCTTGTGGGGGGGGCTGAAATATGGCAATCTGCTCTGCTGGGACTTGTAGTGCCTCTGTGGGGTGCTGAAATATGGCAACCAGCTCTGCTGGGACTTGTTGTGCCTCTGTGGGGGGGGAGGGCTGAAATATGGCAACCTGCTCTGCTGGGACTTGTAGTGCCTCTGTGGGGGGGGGCTGAAATATGGCAACCTGCTCTGCTGGGACTTGTAGTGCATCTGTGGGGGGGCTGAAATATGGCAACCTGCTCTTCTGGGACTTGTAGTGCCTCTGTGGGGGGCTGAAATATGGCAATCTGCTCTGCTGGGACTTGTAGTGCCTCTGTGGGGGGCTGAAATATGGCAACCTGCTCTGCTGGGACTTGTAGTGCCTCTGTGGGGGGCTGAAATATGGCAACCTGCTCTGCTGGGACTTGTAGTGCCTCTGTGGGGGGGGCTGAAATATGGCAACCTGCTTTGCTGGGACTTGTAGTGCCTCTGTGGGGGGGCTGAAATATGGCAACCTGCTCTGCTGGGACTTGTAGTGCCTCTGTGGAGGGGCTGAAATATGGCAACCTGCTTTGCTGGGACTTGTAGTGGCACAGGTCGGGCTGCAATAATGGCAATGGTCAGGCTGCATTATTGGCAATGGTCAGGCTGCATTTCTTTGGCACAGGTCAGGCTGCATTTCATGGGCACTAGTAAATATTTTAGTAGACCATTTGGTTCAGACTATATATTTTTTCTTGTTTTCCTCCTCTAAAACCTAGGTGCGTCTTATGGTGAGGTGCGTCTTATAGAGCGAAAAATACGGTATATATCTATATAAAATGTTTTTCCTTTCATTTCTATTATAAACAGAATAGTTGTTTTACAAGGTGACCGTTTACAATCACTTTGACGATCTCTTCTCCTCCGTTGTCTATTTCTCCTTTCTTTCTCTCTCTCTCCTTTTGTGTAGGCTATGCTTCCTTCCCTGTAATGTTGGTCCTCTTATCTTACTACAAGTCTTACCATACAGTTTGTGCCTATCCAATAACAGTAGATTTTTTTAGACTCTAGGTGAGCTAGAGTGACAATGATTTTAGATCACATAAAACAAACTCAGTTTTGTATTTATAGTAAAATGAATTTTTTAAATTCAAAATAATCATGGTGTTTAACCACTTCAACACCGGGCTTTTTTTACCACATCAATACCGGGCCTATTCTGGCACTTCTCTCCTACATGTACAAATCATCATTCTTTTGCTAGAAAATTACTCAGAACCCCCAAACATTATATATGTTTTTTTAGCAGACACCCTAGGAAATAAAATGACGTCATTGCAATTTTTTTTCTTGCACGGTATTTGCGCAATAATTTTTCAAACGCCTTTTTTTGGGAAAAAAATGATTTTGTGAATGAAAAAATAACAAAACAGTAAAGTTAGCCCAATTTTTTTGTAAAATATGAAAGATGATGTTACGCCGAGTAAATAGATACCTAACATGTCACGCTTTAAAATTGCGCACACTCATGGAATGGCGCCAAACTTCGGTACTTAAAAATCTCCATAGGCGATGCTTAATTTTTTTTTAAGGTTACCAGGTTAGAGTTACAGAGGAGTTCTAGTGCTAGAATTGTTGCACGCACTCTAACGCACGCGGCGATACCTCACATATGTGGTTTGAACGGCGTTTACATATGTGGGCGGACTTACGTGTGCATTCGCTTCTGATCGCGAGCTACCGGGGACAGGGGGGTTTTAATATTTTTTTATTATTATTTATTTTTTTATTTTACTTATTTATTTATTTTTTAACACTTATTTTACTTTTTTTTTTGATCACTTTTATTCCTATTACAAGGAATGTAAACATCCCTTGTAATAGGAATGTGTGTGACAGGTCCTCTTTATGGAGAGATGCGGGATCAATAAGACCCCACATCTCTCCTCCAGGCTGGAAAGTATGAGATCAGTGAAAAAAATTTCACCGATCTCATACTTACAAGCCGCAATGGCGGCTTTGTTTACATCTGAGGACCCGGGCATGATGTCATCACATTGCGCCCGGGCCTCCGACGATCATAGAGATGACTGGTGACCATCTGGTCACCAGTCATCTCTATGCTCGTCACGTGACCCACCAAGATTCGCTCCGGGTCCCCGATCGCACGGGAGAGCCCGGAGAAGCACCGGATGGCGGCTGGAGGGGGGGATGTCCCCTCCCGCCGCCTATAAGAACGATCAAGCGGCGGAACAGCCGCTATGATCATTCTTATGGTGCGCAGAATCGCCGGCACAAAAAATGGATATCTGAATGATGCCTCTAGCTGCAGGCATCATTCAGATATCCCCCCTCAAAGCAGAGGACGTCATATGACGTCCACCCAGGATGGGAGATCCCATCTGTGGACGTCATATGACTATGGGCGGTAAGGAAGTGGTTAATAATTCTGATATTCGATTCAGGAAAATGGTACATTTAATGATAGACCAATTTAACTAAAAACAGAGGTCTTAGTTGCCTATGCTTGAAAATATATGTGGAAGCCAGTGATGGCTGGTGCTGGAGGATTTTGGGGGGGCACGGGCAGCCCCCTCCAGGTCCGCACTCACCCTATGGCAGAGCTCCCTGGACTGTCTGACACCACAGCTTCTGTCTTCACCCCAGCTTTTTTCTGGGTTCTGAATGGCTGGAAGCCGATGCTGATTCACTGGCACCACAGGGTGGGAAAGCTCGGGCGCAATACTCTGTGCCTCAAGGACAATATGAAACTAGCCAATTGGAGCCTCGGGATGTGGTCATGTGCCTGTGAGGGGGTGACAGACCTGGTAGAAACCTATTGATCCGGCCGTACAGTGCACGGTCACAGATGGTGCACCCCTTGTGGACCAGCCCCCACTGGTGGAAACCATACTCCACGCCAAAACACCTCTATAAATTCCGGTCTTGGTTTGGTTTTAGAACCCATATACCCATGAAAAAATTAAGTGCTAGCTTGTCTGGAGGTTACCATATGCCATCTTCATTACATTTTTTGTTTTACAATTCAAATTTCTTAACCTTCTGAAGTAGCACATTGTTTTATTTTACTATGCAATTTAATATGCTTATTACACATTGCATGCCTTCGGTTAAAATTATAAATTATTTAAACCAACTCCTTCTCCAGCTCTAAAAGTCAATGACAAATTAACAGCAAATGATCGAACAGCTTCAGAGACACCAAACTGAGCCAAAGATATATTTCATCTTTGACGTACAAACTTCTTCTCCACCTTAAATAGTACGGTTTATTTAGGCAGATTTATTACCTCCTCCATTAACCTTGTTACATTTAAAGTGTTTTAATGCTTCTTTTAGGCTGTGAACTCATGTCTTACAGATTAACAGAACTGTGTTTGTTCATCCTGAAAATTAGGAGTCAGATAGGAAATTAGGTAACTATGGTTTAACAGTCTATTCGGGAGGAGCTAATGATTTACATCAATGTCGGTAGTCACAGTCAGACTTTACTAGAGGCTTAAAAAATAAATGGCCTACCTGATATTATTACTTCAGTAAGTGGTCAATTTGTCTAATGTGCCGCTACCGCCGATGGCCAGTGTTGTCAAATAGACTTTGATGGGTGGATTTTATGTCTTGTTCTGTGTTTGCAAAATGCATCGGCCATGCCCTTCACCTACAGGTGCCATGCATTTAGAAATGCCTTCCGTAAATTACTATGAACATAATTCAAAGACATGCAATGTAATGAATGCAAGTATACAGTTGCAAAAAAAAGTACGTGAACCCTTTTGGAATGATATGGATTTCTGCACAAATTGGTCATAAAGTGTGAACTGATCTACATCTAAGTCACAACAATAGACAATCACAGTCTGCTTAAACTAATAACACACAAAGAATTAAATTTTACCATGTTTTTATTGAATACATCATGTAAACATTCACAGTGCAGGTGGAAAAAGTATGTGAACCCTTGGATTTAATAACTGGTTGAACCTCCTTTGGCAGCAATAACTTCAACTAAACGTTTCCTGTAGTTGCACATCAGACGTGCACAGCGGTCAGGAGTAATTCTTGACCATTCCTCTTTACAGAACAGTTTCAGTTCAGCAATATTCTTGGGATGTCTGGTGTGAATCGCTTTCTTGAGGTCATGCCACAGCATCTCAATCGGGTAGAGGTCATGACTCTGACTGGGCCACTCCAGAAGGCGTATTTTCTTCTGTTTAAGCCATTCTGTAGTTCATTTACTTCTAGGCTTTGGGTCGTTGTCCTGTTGCAACACCCATCTTCTGTTGAGCTTCAGCTGGTGGACAGATGGCCTTAAGTTCTCCTGCAAAATGTCTTGATAAACTTGGGAATTCATTTTTCCTTCGATGATAGCAATCCATCCAGGTCCTGACGCAGCAAAGCAGCAACAAACCATGATGCCCCCACCACCATACTTCACAGTTGGGATGAGGTTTTGATGTTGGTGTGCTGTGTCTCTTTTTCTCCACACATAGTGTTGTGTGTTCCAAACAACTCAACTTTGGTTTCATTTGTCCACAGAATATTTTGCCAGTACTGCTGTGGAACATCCAGGTGCTCTTGTGCAAACTGTAAACGAGCAGCAATGTTTTTTTTGAACAGCAGTGGCTTCCTCTGTGGTATCCTCCCATGAAATCCATTCTTGTTTAGTGTTTTACGTATCGTAGATTTGCTAACAGGGATGTTAGCATATGCCAGAGACTTTTGTAAGTCTTTAGCTGACAGGATTCTTCTTTAGGATTCTTCTTTACCTCATTGAGCAGTCTGTGCTGTGCTCTTGCAGTCATCTTTACAGGACACCCACTCCTAGGGAGAGTAGCAGCAGTGCTGAACTTTCTACATTTATAGACAGTTTGTCTTACCGTGGACTGATGAACAGCAAGGCTTTTGGAGATACTTTTAAAACCCTTTCCAGCTTTATGCAAGTCAACAATTCTTAATCGTAGGTCTTCTGAGAGCTCTTTTGTGCGAGGCATCATTCACATCAGGCAATGCTTCTTGTGAAAAGCAAACCCAGAACTGGTGTGTGTTTTTTATAGGGCAGGGCAGCTGTAACCAACACCTCCAATCTCATCTCATTGATTGGACTCCAGTTGGCTGACACCTCACTCCAATTAGCTCTTGGAGATCTCATTAGTCTAGGGGTTCACATACTTTTTCCACCTGCACTGTGAATCTTTACGTGGTGTGTTCAATAAAAACATGGTAACATTTAATTCTTTGTGTGTTATTAGTTTTAAGCAGACTGTGATTGTCTATTGTTGTGACTTAGATGAAGATCAGATCACATTTTATGACCAATTTGTGCAGAAATTCATATCATTCCAAGAGGGTTCACATGTTTTTTTCTGCAACTGTAGCTAACAAAGCAAATTTAAAGAGGACTTGAATTGTGGAAGCTGTGCTCAAAAAGGGGAAGCAGAAGCCAGATGACTAACCATTAGCATTGCCTGTGAGCTCCCTACAGATGATCTTTCTTTTTCCATTACTTGTTCTGAGCTATGTGTACAAAGACTAATGGGAGCACCAAACTAAAGGTCTGAGAGCCCAACAACTTTAAATATTGGTTCACAAGAAGAAAAGCAGAACAGCTAAAATGTTTTTGGGGGGCTCAAAAACCTCCACTTTTTTTAGGTCTTAAAGTGATTGTAAAGCTTTAATTTTTTTCATTAAAATAATAAACATGTTATACTTATCTGCTCTTTGTAGTGGTTTTGCACAGAGAGGCCCTGATCCTTCTCTTCTTGGGTGCCACGCTGGCACTTCTGGCTCCTCCCTCCAATCGGATACCCCTATAGCAAGCAGCTTGCTATGGGGGTACCCGAGCCAAGTCGCTGCTCTGTATGTCCATTCACACTCAGAGCCGTGGTTCAGCCCCACCCCCTCTGCCTCCTGATTGGCTCACTGGCTGTGATTGACAGCAGAAGGCCAATCAGGAGTGCGAGTCCCCAGAGATGCAAGGCTCTTATGGACATCGCTAGATCGAGAGGGGGCTTGGGTAAGTATTAGGGGGGCTGCTGCACACAGAAGATTTTTTACCTTCATGCATTAAATGCGTGAAGGTAAAAAACCTTGTGCCTTTACAACTACTGTAAGCATAATAAATAATAATGAGGACTCAGGGTTGGCACAATCACCAGGAGTTAATTGCTGTGTACAAATTAGACAATACCAGGGTCAAAGGTTCCATTGTCATTAAGACTGAAAGTGATGAGCTAATCAAGTTTATCAGAATGGGAACAGGGGTTCAACCTTCCATTGCAGATACTTGTTCCAATGACAACCCTCTAAGAGGGAATTTTCTTTTTCTCTCATCTTCTCTTATTTTCTAATACGTCTACATGATAGGAAGTGAAAGTAAATCTCCTCAATGGGATACAGAAAGCAAAATGAAAAAAGTTCTGACTTTAGCTATATTTGTGTTATCCTTTTCCCAAAAAATGGCAACACAAAGGCAAAGGAAGTGAATTATGATTATTCAAGAAACTCATCATCATAGTGACCACTTACCAGCACATCCATAGTGGTGGTAGAACCTCTCCTAACTATTAGTCCATCTCAATACAGCTGATTTCAGGCAAAGTATTTATGTTTTTTTTTCTCCATAGAATACTTTTTTTGTTTTGTTTTGCTTGTAAATTGTATTTTATTAGCATATAGTATTTTTTGGGAACTGTCCTGTTTCTTAGTAGATAGGTAGACTATATGCTGAACAAAAATGTGAATGTTGACTATTGGAGCCCTGTTTATTAATGTCAGAGGAAGCCTTAGCTGTTTATGTTCTTTATAAGTGTTTGTTGGCTGTTGAGTTCTACATACATTTTTGATAATCAGCCTCTGTGTGAGTATGTTGGGAAAGGGGAGTACAGGAAACTCCATCTCTTATGGCAGCGGGGGGCAGATTGCTATGCTTAAGGGCTTTAAGATTTGTTTTCTACCTATTGGGGAATCATTATGGAAATTGGTTGTTCTCCCTGATAAGTTGCTGTAATAAGCAGGATCATAGTCATTCAAGCAAATGCATGTATGCTCCTTGCCAATTTGATTGGAGGCAATCCAGTGTTAGGAATAACTACTTTGGATACATGCTGGAAAGTAAAAACGTTATTGTACAATGCCTCAGACAGAGAACAGTGGCTATGACTATGTCTGTGTAAAACATGAAACATACGTAACTTGCTGGAATCCATATCAATTATAAGTGACAGATAATCCTGCTCTAGTGCTTGGCTTCAGGACTTTAGTCTTACAACTAGAAACACATTGCAGTGCTTCTACCTCTTTAATTAAACATCCATGGCTAAATGGCCAGTGCTCAGGCATGGATTGTGGTCCCCTGAAGAACTGGAGATGCTGGCGATCTTCCTTTCTATAGTCCTACAACTGTTAGACACTCCATGTAGTAAATATGATCAGGAAGATGCTCAGGTATAGCTTTCAGTCCTTTTACCTGCTTGGCAATTGCTTAAAATGTGTGTAAACCCTACCAATGAAACTCTCTTATTTTGTACTTTTGGTCTATTAAATATACAATTGAAAGTGTTTTCATGTATTTGTTGGATAAGTACAATGAAATGCCTCCAAAAGGAGATCACACCGATCGGTCCATTTACGCAATGACGTTAGCAAATCCTAGGCTCCCTTTTATGTTTTGTCAGCAAATTACGTCATCAGGGGCCCAGAGACTGTTTTAGTCTCACTGGAGGTACTGTATATATATATGTATATATATACATATATATATATATATATATATATATATATATATATATATATTTTAATTTTTTTTATTTAGTGCACTGAGTAATTATTTTAATAAAGTGGTTTGATATTACTGTACTATGGAGTTCTTTCTTCTCAGTTTATTACCCTGTTGCTGTATACTGCTGTGCTGAATGGAGTGGGATCCTTTCATCCATCCTATGAGCTGCTAAGACTGCATATATGTTGATACTTTGCCTCTGGTAAGCAATTTTGATGACCTCTCTGGGTGCTACACTTAAAGTATAAGGCCCCTTTCACACTGAGGCGTTGAAAAAACACAAAAAAATTATGAGTTTTTTCACCGCGATTTTACCATGATTTTACCGCGTTTTTACCGCGTTCGCGGTAAAAATAGGGCTAACGCATATGCGTTTTTACCGCGTTTTTGCAGTAAAAATGATTATTTGGTATCCCACAATCCTCCACTCTACTGCAGTCATGTGACCTTCCCACAGCTTCTGGGTGTTTTTTACCGCGTTTTTACCGCATTTTACAGCGGTACTCATTCATTTCAATGGGGATAGGCGTTTTTACAGCGCTATTTTATGCGCCCCAAAGATGCTCCAAAAAAGCTGTTTGCAGGATTTTTTCCACCGCACAGCCAGCAAAACGCCTCAGTGTGAAAGCCCTCAGGGCTTTCACATTGAGAATGATGGGGCAGGATTATTTCAGGCATTTTTACAGTGCTGTTTTTACCGCGAAAATGCGGTAAAAACGCCTCAGTGTGAAAGGGGCCTAACAAAAGGCTTGGTTTTGGATGGAGTGGAGAGGTTTTTATTGCTGTCTGTGCCCCTGTTTAGAAGACTCACCCTCTCTATTAGCTCTGTTTACTATTATAATTGAAAGTGAAAGTAAAAGAAAATCCCAAATTTTGGGTTGTCCCCAAAAATGTAATAGCGGGGAAGTCTTCCAATGGGGACACTAGTTCTGGTGAGCTGGGGTCCCCAAGGAATTCCCTTCATTTGCAGGGATTTCCTCTTACTTCCTGTTTGGCTATGGGACAGGAAGTAAAGCTAAATCTCTGCAATGGGACACAGATGCTGGAAAAAAAAAATCTGACAGGGGTTATAATCCCCCTTACTCTATCCAAAATGTAAAAAAAGAGTTTTGTCTATAGTTCTACTTTAACTTTCCTAGCGGTATTCCCGAGTCTGGCTCGGGGTTAAATTTCAGCACCAAAAGCGGTAACCCCGAGCCAGACTCGGGATTGCATTGCAGTGATCCAGGCAGAGTTACTTACCTTGTCCCCTGGATCCTGCGATGCCTCCCCGCTGTGTGATCGAGCTGTCTCCTCGCTCGATTCACACACTTCCGAGTGCCGCCGAGCTCCGTTCCCTGCGACGTTACGACGCACGGGGACGGAGATCGGCGCCAAATTCAAAAAAGTTAAAACACAGTATACATACAGTACACTGTAATCTTACAGATTACAGTACTGTATGTAATAATTACACACCCCCATTGTCCCTAGTGGTCTGCCCAGTGTCCTGCATGCACTTTTATATACTTTCTGCCTAGAAACTGGAGATTGTCCATAGCAACCAAAAAGTGTCCCTTTATGTCAAAAGTGGTTTTAGACCAGCTAAAAAACAGCGATAATAAATTAGAATCACTCGCAGAATTAAGCGATAGCGATTTGTGGGGAAATTCGTCATCAAACACTGAAAAACACTTTTATTATTATTATTATATTATTTGTTATAATTATTTTATAGTTATTTATTTTATTATAATGTATAATTTTGTTTTTTGAACTTTATCATACCCGGGATGTCTACTAGACTCTTGTTTGGACAGATTTAAGTGAGTTATTCCTAAGAATTACAGGCCTGCAATATAAAACGCCAAATCTCCATGCAGAATAATGGTACCGCTTTCAGCACCTAAAATCTGACAGAATCATACCGCCAGGGAGGTTAACTGTTGAAGTTCCTCTGGGCACTGATCCTTTTCACTGAGCTGCTGAGTTGCAATTTCACTGTGGCAGTGTGGTTGTACTCACTATGGATTGCTCACATGTGAGTGTGCGCTTTTTATGAAATATGCATTAATTGTTTTACCAATTACACTATTTGAGTTGTTCAATTTTTACATATTAGATACCTGGTCTATGGATTTTTGTTGGATAACATAAAGCTCAACCTTTGGAAGGCTATACGAAATATCCATAGTTTGTCACATAACCATTGAGCGCTTTTTGGCCACTTGTTAATAGAGGGTGATTTATTTCCTGTAAGTGGTGTGATATGTCATTGTTTCACAATGATTCTTTGACCTGCATGGATCTATATTATAGACTATATTTAGACCCCATACAAACTATTAGATTTTCTGCAGTTTTCTGCCTTCAGATTTACCAAAACCATATAATATGAGGTCAAACCTTAATGCCGCGTACACACAACCGTTTTTAATGTCATTGAAAAAAAATGCATTTTTCTCGACGTGATTCTTCTCAAGCCTGCCTTGCCTACACACTATCGTGGAAAAAAATGCTCGAGTAAAGCGCGGTGACGTGCAACACGTACGACAGCACTATAAAGGGGAAGTTCCATTCGGATGGCGCCACCCTTCATGTTAATAAAGTTTGTTGAGAGACGATTTGCGCTTTTCAGCCTCGTGCTTTTCAGTCCGTTACAGCGTGACGAATGTGCTATCTCCATTACGAACGCTAGTTTTACCAGAATGAGTGCTCCCGTCTCATACTTGATTCTGAACATGCGCATTTTTTTTCACGTCGTTAAAGCCTACACACGGCCGTTTTTCATGACGAGAAAAATGACAAGGTGAAAAACGACGAGAAAAATTAGAGCATGTTCCAATTTTTTCATGCCCATTTTTCACGTCGTGAAAAATGCTCTGAAGCCCACACCGAATAATTTTTAATGACCATTTTAAAAAATTGCATTTTTCTCGTCATTAAAAACGGTCATGTGTACGCGGATAAGAGTTTCAGTTTGTATGCAATAAGGCAGGCCCTTGCACTATATGGTTTTAGTAAATCTGAAGACAAAAATCTAAAGAAAATCTAATAGTGTGTATGGGGCTTTACTCACAAATTGTTGATTTACACAATTTCATTGGACGCTTTTTTTTTCTTTTTTTATTATTATTATTTAGTTTCCTTAGCACTGCACCTTTTTGGTTTATTGGTTTGGTATATTGGGTATCACAATTTTGGGCTGGCAGCTTCATTGGTCTACACTCTTCACCCGAGTGCTGAGAATGTATAATTTTTTATGCGTTGGGTTGCCTCTCCTGTCCACCACCTAAATGGTTTTCCTATAGTAAATTATGTACCCTCTCTGAGCCACACAATATAGGTCAGATGTTGTTTTGTAATAAAGTACTTGCTTCATGGCTACATGTTGCCACCCAGAGAGATGCACCCATCAACACCTTTACATTACTTTGGTGCAAAGCTTTATTTTCTCTTTGCATTCTGCAGAAACCTAAGGTGTATGATATATCACAGGCAGGCTTTAAAGCAGGGTATGAATCTTGTCTTGTAAGCGTGTGACAAGTCCCAGACACTCAAGCTTTTTAGCCAATGGTGCTTTGATTTGGTTTTTGCAGCTATCTCTACATTTATCACTGACAATATTAAATCATTTAGAGTCTCTAGCTGCTGGATTCTTGGCTACAGAATACTACATTCATTTTTACCCATCCTTTTTTAAGTCAAAACTGAAACTACCCAAAAGGTAATTCTTACCAAGCCTTATGGAAGTGAGGTACCTAAGAAGCATCCTCATTCATTTTTGTCAACCACTCTTCTTCTTATAAGCATCCTAAGTGGCACTCTAGACAATGGTAAATACTTAATTTGGCCATTTGCAGTGCATGTGTGTGACAGCTTGCGATCCATCCTTATTTCCACTACATATATGAATAAAACTAGAATAGTTGAAGAAAGGCTGCAATAATATGTAAGTGCCCTTTTGATTGCCTCATCTTAGTTCATGCAAGGTTATTTGTTATGCTTGGTTTGATATGCTCTCAAAAGACTTGCAGAACTAATCGGAAAAATGATTAGGTGAGTCACTGTTTAACGGAGCAACCGCTATATGAAAGTTATCGCATATCTAATTTTCTTGTCAAAAACCAATCAAGCTGGTAAAAAGTTGTATTCACTGAACACTATTACTCATTCAGATGAGATAATTTTGCTCATATCTAAGCTAGGAATTCAATAAGTTGGTCATGAGGGCTGAAATATTACAATAGACGGTTTTGTTTAGATTTGCATGTGCGGGAACATTTGTTTAGAGTCACTCGTAAAAGCGGTGTCAAGTTTGTTCTTTGGCTTGCAAGGCGAAAAAGAATACGTGCGTTGAGTGAGATGAATGAGCCTGTCAAAGAATTCCCATGTGGACTGGATCTGGAGGCAGGCTGAGGAGGAATAGGTTGGATTATAGTATAGAAACAGTGATCAAGGCAGGGAGTGTGAATGAGTCCATTAAAGACTATTTGTTAAAGGGACAATATCACCAAAAAGGAAAAAGCAGCTTAAAGTGAAAATATACTTTACGCCCAACTACTTATACTTCCATTTCCATTGCTCCTCTTTTGCCCCATTTGCTCACTGCAAAAAAGACAAGAATGATTGTGAGAGGTCCAAGTTAATGTGGTTGGAGCTTTCACAAGGCCAAGGGTTTGTAACCTACCCCCACATACCAAGGATGGAACCATTGATGAGGAAAGGGGAAAAGTATCACTGGACACATAAGATTATCTTATTGGTATTGCTATCTTAAAGTATTAATGGTGATGTAAATAATCTGGTTCCCGGGCAGGCAGCTTGTACACTTGGAGGATCTCCACGGTCACCTTGGCTTGTAGTGTAGTGTAACAAAAATAGAAGTGGAAAAGTAGCGACAATCCACAGAGTAGCCAACATGTTTCAGGGGTCCAAAAATTACCAAACAAACAACCCTAACCAATTACCAGCCTTTGCAGCAAGCAGCACATGAAAGGGCAATGCACATCAAAAATAAACACAAATTCCCAGCTCACTTAGCAACTAAACGCCAGCTTGGTCTTGTTGCAGGCTAGCTGGAAAGTGAATGCAAATTTTTGTTTGTTTTTGATGTCCAAAAATGTCCCCTTCATCAGGGCTGCCAAACCAGCTGCTGACAACACCTGTGCTTGTAATAACACTGGAAGAAATCCTATTAAAAGTTTCAGCTCACTTCTAGTTCATTCACATTGGAGTTGATTTACTAAAGGCAAATAGACTGTGCACTTTGAAAAGTCCTGTTGCACTCTGCAAGTGCAGTTGCTCCAGAGCTTAGTTAACTGCTTGCCGACCACCTACCGCACTTTTACTGTGGAAGGTCGACTCTATTGTGTGAAACGATGTGCCTTTACATTATTTCATACAATACTGTAGACACTGGGGGGCGCGCACGCTTTAATGCCCAGGAGGCAGTGTGGTTTATGTATCATGTGACTGCTATGATTGGCTCTCACAGCAGTCACATGTTTGGGAGCCCTTCCTGCTGGCTTAGTCAAGGGCTGTAGGTGACAGCTTGGTCAGTGTGTTGGGAGCATGCTGTCAGCACACAAACCTCATGCGGCCATGGACATATATGTGCAACGGTTGGACGTTAAAGCCCACCTTTTTTGACACCGAAAATAGGCATTATGCGGTTTGTAGGAGATTCAAATAATAAAGGGGAAATCTGTACCAGATTTTCCATATGGCTTCAATAAAAAAAGCTAAATATTGTGTTGCATCTGTGTAACCGAGAGACAATATTAGGTGGTATTATGAGATCCAGTAAATATTCAAATAATGCAGGCAAATATCGCTAATAGATGTGTTCCATCACGCATGCAAGACTTATCTTCAAAGACAACAATCATAAATTACCCATCTTCATTTAGAAAACAGTGGGGTCTATTTACTAAGATTGGAGAGTGAAAATCTGATACAGCTCTGCATAGAAATCAATCAGCTTCCAGGCTTTTTGTCACAGCTTAAAGTGGTTGTAAAGGCAGAAGTTTTTTTTTATCTTATGGCATTCTATGCATAAAAAGTAAAAATCCTTCAGTGTGCAGCAGCCCTCCTCGCCCCCCCCCCCCCACCCCAATACTTATCTGAGCCCCATCTAGATCCAGCGATGATGCACGAGAGACTTGGCTCTCCAGGACTCTCTCACCTCATTGGCTGAGATGGCAGTGAAGCGCCATTGGCTCCCACCGATGTCAATCAAAGTCAAGGAGCCAATGAGGAGAGAGAGGAGCCGGGGCCGGGCCGCGGCTCTGTGTCTGAATGGACACACAAAGCTTTGGCTCGGGTGCCCCCATAGCAAGCTGCTTACTGTGGGGGCACTCAACAGGAGGGAGGGGCCAGAAGCACCAGCGAGGGGCGCGAGAAGAGGAGGATCCCGGCTGCTCTGTGCAAAACCACTGCACAGGGCAAGTAAGTATAACATGTTTGTTATATTTAGCAAAAAATAAATTAAAAAAGTGACTTTAGTATCACTTTAACTGAACAAGCTAAAGTTAGAAGCTGATTGGCTACCATGCACAGCTGCACCAGATTTTGCACTCTACAGTTTTAGTAAATCAACCCATTAACTATTATCAGAATAGTTAGTTAACTTACATCGCTGTTTTATACTTTGTTGTTAAGTAAATGTGGAGTTCTATGCTTCAGTCCAATCTAGGGAAATAAGCAGAACATATCAAATAAAAGAGATGACAAAGATTGTGGATTAAAGCTGACAAGATGCCGACAGAGTTCAGATAAAAGAAAACTTATATGCTATATAGAGTTCAAAATAAACAAAAAGATAAGCATAAGCAAGTATTCCGAGCACCGCTTTATATATCTGTATATAATTATAAGTTCTTTCCGTCCCCTGCTGCCTCAGCTCCTCCAGGCATAGAGTCCTGCTGATATATCTATACACTGATAACAGCGTTAACATGCTGTATTGTAAAATAATAAACCTGCTTACATGATTAAAAATATAGATGTTGTAAGAAATGGTTGTATGCATAGAGAGGTTCCTTATTAGTCTGCAAGGGTGGCAAAATGTTCTGGAGGAAACTTTGCTGGGATGCAAACATTTACCGTATTGTATTCACAATTTACAATTTATGAAGATGTTTAACACAGATTTAGAGCAAAAAACAGCAAGATAAAAAAAGGACCGATTGTTACAAGATAAAAAATTCCAGCTTTTGTTGCAACAGTCAAATCTAATCCACTTACATTATTTCTCCACGCAGTACTTTTTGATTCCATTAGATGTCCTCAGTTTGATGGCTAGCGACATTCAACCCATTTCCTCTGAGTCCGAATTGTTCTACATCTGCAACAGCTTGTGACTGGACAGAGAAGGGAGAAGGAGTTAATCTTTCTATCACTCTGCTGTCCCTTCCTAATAGCATGCCTCTTGTCAGCACATGAACCGATTGGTTGCTTGTCCTGCTTCTTCCTCTAAAGACTCGCACACACGGTCGGACTTCAAACAAACTTTTCTGTGGATTTTTGTCCGAAGGGAGTTGGCCGGTCACACCCATAGCATACACACGGCAGAACTTTTCTGCAAACTTTCCCAAAACTTTCCCAAATCACATGGTTTTTCTGCTCTTTTCTGCTCTTTACCGCCAACCTTTGGTCAACTTCTGCTATTGTTGGTTGATTTTAACATTCTGGGCATGCGTATTTGTACTTCGGACAAAAGTCCAATGGATTTCTGTACACACGATAGGACTTTGCACCGTAGGACTTTTGTTGCCGAAAAGTTTGTCCGTTTGCAGAGCGAACTTTTGTCCGATGAAAACCGAAAAAGTTTGTCCGATGGAGCGTACACACGGTAGGATTTTTTTGAAAACTTGCTCATTTTGAAGTTTGTTGTCAAAAAGTCCTACCGTGTGTATGGGGCTTTACACTCCTGCTCTGCTGTATAGGGACTGAATGAGGCTGATACCAAGTCAGGTACCTACACTGCTTTCATTAAAGCTGATCTCTGTGTTTTAGTGAAGGTTAAATAGTTCCTTTGGACCAAGCTTGTCCAAACAAATTATTACCTTCACTACTATATGTAACCGTTGTGTCCGTTTTATAAACTGTTTGTTGCCTCAGTTAAAGAGGTTGTAAACCCTTGTTTTGTTTTTTTGTTAAATAACAAACATATCATATTTACCTCCACTGTGCAGTTCGTTTTGCACAGTGTGACCCCGATCCGCCTCTTCTGGGGTCCCCCAACAGCGCTTGCAGCTCCTCCTCACATCGGTAAGCCTCGTAGGAAAAGCCCTGGGGGTTACCTTGCGGGCGCGCTCCACAGTCCAGCATTTGCATCCATATACACAGAATGCCGGACTCCACCCCGCCTCCCGGAGCCCGCGTCATTGTATTTGATTGACAGCAGCGGGAACCAATGGCTGCGCTGCTATCAATCTAACCAATCAAGAGCCGAGAACCCCAAGCAGAGAGGTACAGTGTGTCTCCACTGCGGGAACGAACGGGCTCAGGTGAGTAAAATGGGGGGGGGGGCTAGGGGGCCAGTCAGTGTCATAAGTGGTGAAAAAGGTGAAAAAATATGAGGGTTTACAACTCTTTTAAATATGATATATGCTAGCCACTTAACCACTTCAATACCAGGCACTTACCCTCCTTCCTGCCCAGACCAATTTTCAGCTTTCAGTGCTGTCACTTTTTAAATGACAATTGCGCGGTCATGCTACACTGTATCCAAACTAAATTGTTATAATTTTGTTCCCACAAATAGAGCTTTCTTTTGGTGGTAATTGATCACCTCTGCGGTTTTTATTTTTTGCTAAACAAATAAAAAAAGGTAAATTTTTTTTTCTTTGTTACTTTTTTACAAAGTTTTATAACAGAAAGTTTTCTCCTTCACTGATGGGCACTGATAAGCTGCACTGATGGTCACTGATAGGCGGCACTGATGGGCACTGATAGGCAGCACTGATGGGCACTGATGGGTGGCACTGATTGCACTGATAGGCAGCACTGATGGTACTGGCAGGCATTATTAATGGACACTGATTGGCAGCTCCCTGGGAACTAATTGGCATATCTCTGGTGGTCTAGGGTGGCATACCTATTGGGGTTACTTTGTGGGCATCCCTGGTGGTCCTGGTGGCATCCCTGGTGGTCCTGGGTGGGCATCCGTGGGGGGGCTGCGCTGATAAACAATCAGTACAGAACCCCCTGTCAGGAGACCTGCCGATCGGCTCTCCTTTACTTGTGTCTGTCAGACACGAGTGAGGAAAAGCCGATAAATGTCTCTTCCTGTTTACATCGTGATCAGTCGTGATTGGACACGGCTGATCACATGAAAAACAGCCTCCGTCAGAGGCTCTTTACCAAGATTGGTGATGTGGTATGTCAGACTGACACACTACACCACCGATCGGCTTATCCTGCTGGACGTCATACGACGCCCAGTCAGGATAACTGAACCACTTCCTGGCCTTCATTTTGCTATAGGAAGGGTGGGAAGTGGTTAAAAACCGCCCACTGCATATATACTGCGGCATGGTGGCTCTATTGAACGAAACAATGTACCTGTACGTCGTTTTATGCAACAGACAGTAGGGGCGCGTGTCTCAGAAAGACGGCTCGGGAGCGAGCACATGAGTGCTCATAAGCGAGCACATACGTAAGCAAACGGCTTACTATGGGGGCAAAAGGGAGGGGCCCAGAGCACTGGTGTGGGACCCGAGAAGAGGAGGATTGTGGCTGCTCTGTGAAAAAACATTACACAAAGCAGGTAAGTATGATATGTTTTTTTTTTATATATTTTTTTTCCTGTACAATCACTTTAAGGTTTACAGTAGATACTGTAGATAGATAGATAGATAGATAGATAGATAGATAGATAGATAGATAGATAGATAGATATATAGATAGATAGATAGATACAGTAGATAGATAGATAGATAGTATATAGTTCAGTTTCTAAAAAAAAAAAAAATGTATACTTTTTTATTTCTTTTTTTTTAACTAGAAACTGAACTTCTACTACAAAGAGATCTCTTAGAAAAAAAAAAGTCTAAATTCAGAATGATCCCTTAGCTCATAATCTCTCGCTTGCCGCAGTCATGTGTGCCATTTTATAAAATCAAGTTAAAACGATCTCCTACTTTGATGCAATTTCCTCCCAGCTCCGGTCTTCAGGGAGCCTTCACATGCTGGCGTTTTCTAAATAAATGTAATACTAGCTTTAAGTTATTGTGTCCTCTATAATTGCGTTTCACATTTGTTCCCAGT
Organism: Rana muscosa; assembly: GCA_029206835.1. NCBI lineage: Eukaryota > Metazoa > Chordata > Amphibia > Anura > Ranidae > Rana > Rana muscosa. The sequence continues at coordinate 350,319,157 of CM055119.1, forward strand.
CATACTGTTTCTTTGTTATCCTTGTTGCGATTAAATGGCAGCTCTGGGACTGTCACACTTTTATTGTTGTTGCAGGGTTTTTTTTTTTTCTACTTTGCTTCTTTATTTCTTGATATCTATGGCTGCAGCTGTAGGCGCTTGTTTCCTCCTGCCGGAAAAGGGTAACCGTCAGGTCTTCAGTTATATTGAAGCCCTTGCTTTTATTTACACACCGGTTAGGACTCAGGTTTCCATCACTCTGCCTGGTGAATAACTGCAGCTCTGATCTATAGGGGATCGAAATCATTCAGTATTCATGCAAGCAGCCTGGTCTTGACTGTGCAGGGACTGACCATATTGTCAAACTGTGTGTGGAGGTTTAGAAATGTAGACCTAGCAGAGACCATCAAAACTGAATTATAGACCCAGCTGGGAAAGGGCACAGCACTCAGCTTCATCTCACAAAGCCAAAAAGAACGTTTGATACCTGGGCTGAACTGCGACACAGCCATTTTTGCTGCCTAGCTAATAAACAGGGAATAGATAAGCAACTGGACATTTAGACAGAATGACTAAAAGCAACATAAAAACATAAATATACATATAATAAAAGTATTACAAATCAGCATAAAAGACAGCAACAGTGTGCATAGAACATTAACCATAACAACCAGATTACAGGTTATCGTATTTGGTTTAGGGGTTGATTGATTGATAAATTGATTGATTGATTGATTGATTTCTCATTGGTTGCCTTGGGCTACTCTACATTGTACTGCATTTTCACTGATTTACTGAATAAGTCTAAAGCTGGCCATGAATACCAGAGGGCTGATCAATAAACTTAAGGGATTCCTCCATCCACACAAGCTAGGTAGATGGGGGAATCCTCCACACTGCGCTATTGTGTTCTGACAGCGGGGACTTCTCCACTGTCAAAATACACTAATTAGTGCTGCAGCCAATTGGTTGCAGAGCTGATCGAATGAAAATGTATCCACAGTCCTGTTCAAGAGGAGTTCATCATTACCCCTCAACGGGAACGCATAAGGATGGACAAAAATACGACTGAACCGGACAAATTTTGATCTATCTATAGCCAACTTAAGTCCCCATTTACAGTAAAGCTGCCCTTAGATAAAAAAAAATTCAGTGAGCTGAGCAAAAAAAACCCCCAAAAAACTGAGTCCTCCACCCAAACAAGCTCCTTCAACATGAGTTGATCTAATGATCGACTTCTGTGGCGCAGGCATGGACACAAATAAGTCGAAATATAGCCTGTTCTCGCTGAAGCAGCTGAATTTTGATCCATCCATGGCCAACTTTAGACTTTTTTCAGCTTATTTACTGACATCTAATCATGCCTGACTATGCTCAACATGCAGAATCCTATTGCTCTGTCTTATTGTCCCTGTTCCTGATGGTATGCTCAGTCACTCTACACCCTATGCTCAAACAGTACATGAGCAATTTTTTTTATAGAGTTGTAGCGCTTACCACTACAGGAGCCACTGGACATGATGGGTTCCATGTTCTGCTACAACCCTCTAAGCTGTTTTGTCTCCACTGACAGACCTGGTTGTAATTTGGAGGCTTCTCACACCTGTTAAACATTAGTATGCTGCCACTCTATAACAGTACACAAAAAATAGGCTACAAGCATCTTGGTGGTAAATGGAATATGTGTATTGAGGCAAGGTAACATGAAGTACAAATCAATAAATGGGCAAAGATCACATTAGAATATATTAAGCATTTAACTTAGACCACATAAATGCTAAACTAAAGTAACATGTATTTCATGGCATTAATAATGGAATAAAACCTGAGGTATATAATGATGGTAAAAGACGTCTCACAAAAACTCTGCAAAAACCAATTCAAAGAAAGTGTCCTAGAGTGCTCTCTGTAGTGATACCAACGCTAGTGTGAAATGATTAAGCACATGATACTGTGTGAAACATGTCTGCCTTGATGCCTTGATTGATGTTTTTCCTGTGGTGTGTCTCTTGGATGGAAGGACTCATATTCATCATCTTGGAGTGCAGCCGTTTCTTCCTTTTTGTGAAATGTTAAGCTGGCTGACATTGGGGGCCCTTCTGTGAGGGGGTGCATATGAAGCTGTCCCTTTAATAGTGTGCAATGGACTGCTAAGTAAGAAGCAGTCTTTATATCATTAACAGTGTCAGTGTTTTTATAAGAACAGATGGCTCAGCTCACCACTCCTGGTGCACAAGTTTCTGATTCAGATCACTTGGCGGTCTGCTGTCTTCAGTCCTCATGAACAAATCCTCACAAGGCTCAATCTCTCAGCTCTTGTCCTTGTTGCAGACACTCAACTCAGCAAGCAACCTCTTAATGGCTCAGTCCCACTAATGCTATGCTCAGATACCAGAAACAGGTCTGTGTCCTTTCTGGTGTAGGCACAGACACCCCAGAGATGGGTCTACACTTTCTGGTCCCTGTGCTGCAATAGACTCTGGCTCTGGTCTGTACAGTTTGGCTTGCTCTCACAAAAGACCCCAATCTCTCTAGAATTGCCTGGGAAAAGTCTTATCAGTTTCTCCTCTGTTGTGCAGGAAATACTGTGTAGTGAAGTCCACCGCTCCATCAGAATCCCTTCAATTGGATTGCACTGTGCCCCTTTAAGGACTACATGTCCCATAATCCATGACAGTTGCTGCATGGCCTCTGCTGCTGGGTGGGGGAGGTCAGGAGTGAGTGGGGAATTTCACACAGAGCCTGCTCTGCTCACCTAGCAGGGAAGCAAGGGGTGAGAGCTAGCTGCTGCATAATACACAGAAGTCCTGCCTCTGTCACTGCTCACAGCTGGGGGGGGGGGGGGGGGAAATAAGAGAGAGCTGCACACAGCCAACAGAGCATTTGGCTACAGAGTAATCAGGCCTTTTTGCCCTCCATAGACTAAGGTGACCAGATTTTTTAAATGAAATCCAGGGACATATTTATTTTTTTACTAGTAATCAGCTAATCTCTGCCCGTCGCCGCCTGCCTCACAGCCTGTCAAGTCTTAAGCCGTGTACACACGATCGGTTTTACCGATGAAAACAGTCCGATGGACTGTTTTCATCGGACGAACCGATCGTGTATGGGCCCCATCGGTCTTTTTTCCATCGGTGTGAAAAAATAGAACATGTTTTAAATTTATCCGATGTGAAAAAAAACGATAGCAAAATACGATCGTCTGTGTGGAAATCCATTGGATAAAAAACCCACGCATGCTCAGAATCAAGTCGACGCATGCTCAGAAGCCTTGAACTTAATTAATAACACTCATCGGAGTGTTTTACGTCACCACGTTTGAAACGGTCCGTTTTTTGACTGATGGTGTGTGGGCAAGACTGATGGAAGACAGTTTCATCGGATTTCCGATGGAAAAAAACATTGGATTAGAATCCATAGGATATCTGATCATGTGTACAGGGCTTTACTCTCTGGGCCCCGGCTACTACTGGGTGGGGAGCGGAGGAAGATCACTCTGCCAGGGAAAGGAAGGAGATAAGCAGGCAGGCGGCTGGCGGGACTTGAGCCAAGGCAAAAGAGCATGCGAGCGGAGCTGAATGGGTATGTGCCCGAAACTGAAGAAATATTCCCTTCGCTCCGACCAGCACATGATCATCAGAAAGGGGCACAGTTAATAGAAAAAAATACAACACCCTAAGCTAGTAGGAACGGGGGTGTGTAATTAAGATTATTTTTTTTTTTATTCTGCACTGACTGTCTTTAAAATTGCCCCAGCCCCTGTTCAATTCCAATCCGGGGACAAAACCGGGGACAGACTTGGTCCGGGGACAGTGTCCTCAATTCGGGGACTGTCCCCTGAAACTGGGGATGTCTGGTCACCCTACCATAGACTTCAGTGGGTGCGTGTGTAAACAAGCGACATATGCATTTGTGTGGTTTCTTGTGTGCGTTTTTGCATCCAGAATCTCATCCCCTCCGCTAGGACTGCTCTCCCCTTCTTGCCTTCTTCTTGCTCCTTCTTGCTCCTGCTCCTTCTTCTCCCCTTCTTGCCTAGTCAGGGAAACAAGTGCCTGAAGCTTGATACATGTACAAAAACAATAGCACAACAACTGTAAAATGCTTGTAAAATGCCCGAAAAAAAAGCTTTGGAACCACTAGGAATATACTCTGCTCCCTTACGAATGCAGACTAACATGCACTCATAAATGAAGATATAGGAGTTATTTTACTAAGACAAATAATATCTGTTCCCTTTGCAAGGGAATATTCCCTTAGCTTAGGGAATGAGATGGAGCTCTGCTGACTTTCATCGTCTAAGTATTTGCAAGCAAAAATGCTTTTTTTGTGTATGAGATTAGGTATTATTTGCAAAGTAAATTTACACCACATTCACGAAGGAGTGTTATTATTATTTAAGTTTTCGTTTTTTCATTTTCGTTTTTTTATTTTATCTCTATGGTTATACCTTTACGCTCTAGTTATTGTACTCATGTACAATATGTAATTTTAATGTTTGGTTTTTTTTAACCCTGGGGAAGGGGTGATAGTTCCTTAAAAAGAGTTAGCCATTTGCTTTGTTGAATGCTGTGTTAAAAGTATCACCCAGCCAAGAAACTTCCCCATTTGTTAAAGGCCAGTGATGGCGAACCATGGCACCCCAGATGTTTTGGAACTACATTTCCCATGATGTTCATGCACTCTGCAGTGTAGTTGAGTATCATGGGAAATGTAGTTCCAAAACATCTTGGGTGCCAAGGTTCAACATCACTGTTATAGGCACTTGATTTTATTCTAATATCCCACAGAGAAGAAGTCATAAAGTTGCCCAAAGACACATAGGGGGAGATTTACTAAAACGGGAGCAATCAGAATCTGCTGTAGCTGTGCATGGCAGCCAATCAGCTTCTAACTTCAGCTTGTTCAGTTAAGCTTTGACAATAAAACCTGGAAGCAGATTGGTTTCTATGCAGAGCTGCACCAGATTTTGCACTCTCCAGTTTTAGTAAATCCCCACCATAGTTTAGATCCATAATTTGACCTAGAAACTGTCTCTCCTGCCCCCAGCTCTTTCAAGCTCATTGCCCTCCCACCTCCTCTTGTTCCAAGGTATATATCCCTGGAATTAGGTAGGAATTAGGCTAGGTTCACGCAAGCAACATTTTGCGCCAGCACGACAGCCCATTCTTTTGAACAGCCTGCTGTGCCTCCTACAAATGCAGAGAAAGGGTCCCTTTCCCCTCTTCTGAAAATGCCTGCAGCATGTTTTTGCCAGAAGGTGGTTGCAGGTGTGGGAACAGGTGCGGTCCCACAGCGGCAACCACCCACACAAGTGTCAATCTAGCCTTATGCCACGTACACACAATCGTTTTTAATGTAATTGAAAAAAACTGCATTTTTCTCGACGTGATTTTTCGTGTTTCCTCTCAAGCCTGCCTTGCCTACACACTATCGTGGAAAAAAATGTTTGAGTAAAGCGCAGTGACGTACAACACGTATGACAGCACTATAAAGGGGAAGTTCCATTCGGATGGTGCCACCCTTCATGTTAGTAAAGTTTGTTCAGAGACGATTCGCGCTTTTCAGCCTTGTGCTTTTCAGTCCGTTACAGCGTGACGAATGTGCTATCTCCATTATGAACACTAGTTATACCAGAACGAGCACTCCCATCTCATACTTGATTCTGAGCATACGCATTTTTTTCACGTTGTTAAAGCCCACACACGGACGTTTTTCATGACGAGAAAAACGACGATGTAAAAAACAACGTGAAAAATTAGAGCATGTTCCAATTTTTCTCGTCGTGATTCTCTGCGTTTTTCTCATCGGGAAAAATGCTGAAAAGCCCACACACGATCATTTTTAATGACCATTTTTAAAAATGTAATTTTTCTCGTCATTAAAAACGATCGTGTGTACGCGGCATCAGGCTGAAGCATAGACATCTAATACGTAGCAATTAGAGTTGAGCGGACACCTGGATGTTCGGGTTCGACGGGTTCGGCCGAACTTCGGAAAAAAGTTTGGGTTCGGGACCGAACTTTAACCCGAACCCGGACCCGAACCCCATTGAAGTCAATGGGGACCCGGACTTCTAAGGACTAAAAAGGCTCTAAAAAAGTAATGGAAAGGGCTAGAGGGCTGCAAATGGCAGCAAAATGTTGTTAAGAGCATGGCAAGTGCTCTGCAAACAATGTGGATAGGGAAATAACATAAAAAAATAAAAATAAAAAATAATAATCTTGACCTAGGAGGACGAGGTCCATATGGAGTAGGAGGTTGAGGTGGCGGTGGATGTGGCTGTGTAGGTGGAAGCGGCGGTGGAGGAGGACGAGGTAGCCAACACTGATTCAAAAATACAACAATGGCTGGGTAAGGCCGGTGATGTGTCGAATTATGTCCCCCGTCAAATAGTGTCCACCCTGTACTGCGCTTGCTCAGTATGTAGGACAAGGGGATTTCTAAAATCTCCCAAGACGAACGGCGCCTGCGTGGTGAGTTCAGGTGAAGGCCACACGATCCGTGGTTCAAGCCGAGCCAAGTGAGGCCGTGCCCGAAGCGTGGCGATCGAACCGAGCCCGTGGGGGGCCCTGTTACTATGTGCTACCGTATGTCCGCTTGGATGGTGGGGCTTGAACCTGCACTCACAGCGCAGGCGCAGTTCATCTTCGGAGATTTTGTGAATCTCCTTGTCCTCTGTATTGCGAAAGCGCTGCGCCTTCGCAGTATGGGCCGGACACAATCCGATGGCCGGACAGTTTTTGTCACAACACCGGTATACATGTCTATTCTGCACAAGGTACGGACAAGTCCTGTGGGATCCATGCCTGGTTCATATTAATGAATGTGAGCTTGTCCACATTGGCTCTGGACAGGCGGCTGCGCTTGTCTGTGATAACGCCCCCTGCCATGCTAAATACACGTTCAGATAATACACTGGCTGCAGGGCAGGCCAGCACCTCCAAGGCATAAAGGGCAAGCTCAGGCCATGTGCCCAATTTGGAGACCCAGAAGTTAAAGGGGGCAGACCCGTCATCCAGTACGTGTAGGCCTGTGGACACATACTGCTCAACCATGTTGGGGAAATGCTGCCTCCTGCTAAGACGTTCCATCTCAGCTGGTGGTGCTGGTTGTTGTGGCGTGCTGACAAAGCTTTTCCACATTTCAGCCATGCTAACCCTGCCTTCTGAGGTGCTGCCGGTGCCCCGGCTGCGTTGGCGACCTCTTCCTCCTCCTCTGCCTTCGCCTTGTGCTTCCACCGTACGCCCGCTGTCAGGTGGGAATGCCACCAGCAGCGCGTCTACCAGCGTGCGCTTGTACTCGCGCATCTTACGATCCCGCTCCAGTGAGGGAATTAAGAACGGTACGTTGTCCTTGTAACGGGGATCCAGCAGGGTGGCCACCCAGTAATCAGCACCAGTTAAAATGTGGGCAACTCGGCGGTCATTGCGGAAACACTGCAGCATGTAATCGCTCATGTGTGCCAGGCTGCCCAGAGGCAAAGAAAAGCTGTCCTCTGTGGGAGGTGTATCGTCTGTGTCCTCTGTATCCCCCCAGCCACGCACCAGTGATGGCCACGAGCTGGTCTGGGTGCCACCCTGCTGTGAAAATGGCTCCTCCTCCTCCTCCTCCTCCTCCATCTCCTCCTCCACCTCGTCATCCTCCAGAACTGTGCCCTTTCTGCCGGACAATTGTGTACCTGGCGTTTGTTGGTGCAGGAACCCACCCTCGTAGCCACTTGTGAAAGACTGCCCTGAAAGCCTTTGAAATGATCCCGCTTCCTCCTCCTCCTCCTCATCCTCCTGTGCCACATCCTCTTCCATCATCGCCCGAAGCGTTTTTTCAAGGAGGCATAGAACTGGGATAGTAACGCTAAGAACGGCGTCATTGGCACTGGACATGTTGGTGGAGTACTCGAAACAGCGCAACAAGGCACACAAGTCTCGCATGGAGGCCCAGTTATTGGTGGTGAAGTGGTGCTGTTCCGCAGAGCGACTCACGCGTGATTGCTGCAGCTGAAACTCCACTATCGCCTGCTGCTGCTCGCACAGTCTGGCCAGCATGTGCAAGGTGGAGTTTCACCTTGTGGGCACGTCACATATGAGGCGGTGAGCGGGAAGGCTGAAGTTACGTGCTGACAGGTGAGCAGCAGCAGGGTGAGAACGCTGAAAGTGCGCACACACAGCCCGCACTTTCTGCAGCAGCTCTGGCATATTGGGGTAATTTTTAAGGAACCTCTGGACCACCAAGTTCAGCACATGCGCCAGGCAAGGGATGTGCGTCAAACCGGCTAGGCCCAGAGCTGCTACGAGATTTCGCCCATTATCGCACACCACCAGGCCGGGCTTGAGGCTCACTGACAGCAACCACTCATTGGTCTGTTGTTCCATGTCCCTCCACAACTCCTGCACGGTGTGGGGTTTTTCCCCCAAACAGGAAAGTTTTAAAACTGCCTGCTGTCGTTTACCCCTGGCTGTGCTGAAGTTGGTGGTGAAGGTGTTACGCTGACCGGATGAGGAGGCGGTAGAGGATGAGGAAGCGGAGTAGGAGGAGTTAGCAACAGGAGGCAAACTGAAGCGCCCTGCAATCCTCGGTGGTGGAAGGACATGCGCCAAACTGCTATCTGCCTCAGGCCCAGCCGCCACTGCATTTACCCAGTGTGCTGTTAGGGAGATATAACGTCCCTGACCGTGCTTACTGGTCCATGCATCCGTAGTTAGGTGGACCTTGCCACAGATGGCGTTGCGCAGTGCACACCTGATTTTGTCCCCCACTTGGTTGTGCAGGGAAGGGATGGCTCGCCTGGAAAAATAGTGGCGGCTGGGCACGGCGTACTGTGGGACAGCCAATGCCATCAGGCTTTTAAAACTCTGCGTCTCCACCAGACGGAATGACAGCATTTCAAAGGCCAGGAGTTTTGAAATGCTGGCATTCAGGGCCAGGGATCGCGGGTGGCTAGGGGGGTACTTCCTCTTCCGCTCCAATGTTTGGGAGATAGAGAGCTGAACGCTTCCATGGGACATTGTGGAGATGGTTGGTGACCCAGGTGGTAGTGTTGCTGGCAGATCCTCTGTTTGCGGGGTGGCAGGTGCCACTGTCACTACAGAGGTGGATGAAGAGGCTGAGACTGCAGCAGAAGAGGAAGCAGGAGGAGCCAGAGACCTTTCTTGGTTTTTGAGGTGTCTACTCCACTGCAGCTCGTGCTTTGCACTTAGATGCCTGGTCATGCAGGTTGTGCTCAGGTTGAGAACGTTTATGCCTCGCTTCACTCTCTGATTGCACAGCGTGCAAACCACTCGTGTCTTGTCATCAGCACATTGTGTGAAGAACTGCCACACTAGGGAACTCCTTGGACCTGGCTTTGATGTGCTCAGTCCCTTGCTGCGTTGGGCAGTAGCAGACATACTGTCTAGCTGACAGACGCTCCGCTTTTGCACCCTGCTCCCTCTTCTGCTGTGCTGGTGGCTCTGTGCGACCACCGACTCTTCCTCCAAACTACACTGGTCACCTGCATAACGTTGATTCCATGTGGGGTCGAGGACCTCATCGTCCTCCACATCATCTTCCACCCAGTCTTCACCCCTGCCCTCCTTGTCTGTCTGCACAATTGCGAAAGCAGCAGCAGTTGGCACCTGTGTTTCGTCATCATCCGAGATGTACTGCGATGGTCCTCCCATGTACTCATCATGAAACATAAGTGGTTGGGCATCGGTGCACTCAATCTCTTCCACTTCTGCAGCAGGGCTAGGTGGATGGCCCTGGGAAACCCTGCTAACAGAGTCATCGAAAAGCAGAAGAGACTGCTGCATGATTTGGGGCTCAGACTGCTTGGCTGATTTGCAAGGGGGTGAGGTGAAAGACTGATGGACATGGGTTTCAAGTGCCAACTCTGTTCTTTCATCAGAAGAGTGGGTGGGAGACAATGTGAAGGAACCCGAGGCACTGTCAGCAACCCAATCTACTATCGCCTGTACTTGTCCTGGCCTAAACATTCGTACAGCCTCATTAGGCGCGACAAAATACCGCCACAGGCTCGGTCGCCTACTCGCACCTGAGGAAGGTGTTTCACTTGTGCGTGTATCTGGCACAGATCCACCACGTCCTCTCCCTGCAACAGGAGCTCCACTAGCAGCACCACGACCGGGGCCACCACGTCCCTTTGATCTTCTCCTCATATTTTCCAAATATAGGATCTTGCCCTAAATGGGTGTTTTTGGAAGAGCAGAACACACCCACAGTACGTAACCGCTGAATCGCACAGCTACAGAACTGCAGAAAATGCTATTCAAAAAAAATCTTGTTTTTTTAGTATTGCACAGTAGGAGAAAACTATATAGAAATTGTTTATTTCACACACCTCAAAATATGTATAACACACTGCAAACTTTTTTTGTTCCCCTAAACTGTGTTTTTTGGAAGAGCAGAACACACCCACAGTATGTAACCGCTGAATCGCACAGCTACAGAACTGCAGAAAATGCTATTCAAAAAAAATGTTGTTTTTTTAGTATAGCACAGTAGGAGAAAACTATATAGAAATTGTTTATTTCACACACCTCAAAATATGTATAACACACTGCAAACTATTTTTTGTGCCCCTAAACTGCGTTTTTTGGAAGAGCAGAACACACCCACAGTACGTAACCGCTGAATGGCACAGCTACAGAACTGCAGAAAATGCTATTCAAAAAAAATGTTGTTTTTTTAGTATAGCACAGTAGGAGAAAACTATATAGAAATTGTTTATTTCACACACCTCAAAATATGTATAACACACTGCAAACTATTTTTTGTGCCCCTGAATGGCTCTTTTTGCAAGCGTACATTAACCACTTCAATACAGGGCTTTTTGTACCTATTCAATACCGGGCCTATTTTGGCACTTCTCTCCTACATGTACAAATCATCATTCTTTTGCTAGAAAATTACTCAGAACCCCCAAACATTATATATGTTTTTTTTAGCAGACACCCTAGGGAATAAAATGACGGTCATTGCAAAAAATTTTCTTGCAAAATTTTTGCGCAATAATTTTTCAAACGCCTTTTTTTAAAAAAAAAAATGGTTTCATGAATTAAAAAATAACAAAACTGTAAAGTTAGCCCAATTTTTTGGGAACATATGAAAGATAATGTTACGCCGAGTAAATAGATACCTAACATGTCACGCTTTAAAATTGCGCACACTCATGGAATGGCGCCAAACTTCGGTACTTAAAAATCTCCATAGGCGACGCTTTAATTTTTTTTACAGGTTACCAGGTTAGAATTACAGAGGAGGTCTAGTGCTAGAATTGTTGCACGCGCTCTAACGCACGCGGCGATACCTCACATGCGTGGTTTGAACGGCGTTTACATATGTGGGCGACTTACGTGTGCATTCGCTTCTGATCGCGAGCTACCGGGGACAGGGGCGTTTTAATTTTATTTTTTTATTATTTATTTATTTATTTTACTTATTTATTTATTTTTTTACAATGATTTTACTTTTTTTTTGATCACTTTTATTCCTATTACAAGGAATGTAAACATCCCTTGTAATAGGAATGTGTGTGACAGGTTCTCTTTATTGAGAGATGCGGGGTCAATAAGACTCCACATCTCTCCTCCAGGCTGGAAAGCATGAGATCAGTGAAAATTTTTTCACTGATTTCATACTTACAGCCGCAACGGCGGCTTTGTTTACATTTTTGAGACCCGGGCGTGACGTCATCACATCGCGCCCTGGCCTCCGACGATCATAGAGATGACTGGTGACCATCTGGTCACCAGTCATCTCTATGCTCATCACGTGACTCCACCAACGATGCCGGAAGATTCGCTCCGGGTCCCCGATCGCACGGGGGAGCCCGGAGAAGCACCGGATGGCGGCGGCGGGGGGGTGTCCCCTCCCGCCGCCTATAAGAACGATCAAGCGGCGGAACCGCCGCTATGATCATTCTTATGGTGCACAGAATCGCTGGCACTTCAAAAGGATATCTGAATGATGCCTCTAGCTGCAGGCATCATTCAGATATCCCCCTACAAACCCGAGGACGTCATATGACGTCCACCCAGGATGGGAGATCCCATCTGTGGACGTCATTTGTCTATGGCTGGGTAGGGAAGTGGTTAAAGTGCAAATTTTTTTTTTTGCCCTAAACGGGTCTTTTTTTGCACGAGCAAAATGAAATGCTTTTTTTTTTTTTTTTTTTTTGCCCTATGGGTCTTTTGGAAAAGAGCACAATAAAGTGCCTTTTTTTTTCCCCTAAAAGTTAGATTGTCTCTGACACTGGGCTCATGGCAGTGTAAAAAGACTGCACTGTAACACAAATAGGTAAACCTATGCAGATCGCTGATTTTAATCTCTGAATCTGGACTCCTATATAATATTCTCTCTCCCTGAAAGCACCAACACAGGAACCTGGCCCTACACTACACTATCTCTCTATCTTTTCCCTCAGATTGTAGAATCAGGACTACCTCATCTATTTTTCTATCTCTCCCTAAAAGCAACAGCAGCAGACAAGATCCTCTCCCTATCTATTGTGAAGCAGAGTGACATGTGTGCTGTGTGCCTCTAGCTTATATAGAAGCTGGGTCACATGTTGCACTGACCAATCACAGCCATGCCATTAGTAGGCATGGCTATGATGGCCTCTAAGGGCACACCAGCTAATCAAAAGGTGATTGGCTGGCCCCTGAAGCATTTCTAAATGCGTAATTAGATTGCCGAACCCGAACCCGAACCCGGACTTTTGGGCAAAGTCCGGGTTCGGGAAAAGCTAAAGTTCGGTACGGACCCAAACTTTACAGTTCGGGTTCGCTCAACACTAGTAGCAATGTAGTCAGATACATAGAAGGCTACATAGTCATAATTGTAGGTAAACCTACAGATACAGTAACAAGTATCAAGTCTTTATTTATTTTTTGTCTGCATAGGTTTGTGTGTAGGTGATAAAAATATTGATAGTAAATAGTAGATATTTAGATATGTATTCACACCATTTACAGGTATGATGATTACACATGCTGTCTGTTTGTCCGTTTTTCAGCCATCCGTTGACGGATGAAAAACAGACATCGATGCATCTCTATGGAAAAACTGATGTGAATGGATGATCACCCATTTACATCAGTTTACATTTGTATCTGTCATCATCCGTTTTTTTTTTAAACTGATAAAAGCTTTATTTTTCTTCCATTAAAAAAACAGATCGGATGAAAAACAGATGTAAACTGACAAATGGTCAGTTTTTCATTTGTTTTTGCATTGGTAGTGGATATAGAAATACTGATGAAAAACTGATGAGCACGGATGAAAAACTGATGAAAAACAGATGAAAAACTGATGAAAAAATGATGAGCACTAATGAAAAATGGATGAAAAACTTATTAATACTTCATCCGTTTTGACGTGACTGAACTGATGAAATGAACAGTCCGCATGTGTGAAAGGGGCCTTAGATATCAAGAAGCATACTTCAGTAAGTCTACTTTCACACTGAAGTGCTTTGGAATCCCTGCCCATTCATTTCAATTGGTAGGAGCATTTAGGGAGCGCTATTTATAGCGCTCCTAAGCTGCCCCAAAGATGCTGCTTTTCCTAATGTCCCGCAAGCGCACCACCTGAGTGTGAAAGCACAAATTGAAGTGAATGGGTGGCAGTTTTCAGGCACTTTACAGACGCTATGTCTAGCGCTAAAACTCCTGAAAACTGCCTCAGCGTGAAAGGGGTCTAATAGGCCGGGAACTGCATGTATAGTATTAAGTAGACGACCTGCATGACTGAGTTTGCTGTGCAGGTTACAGTCAGGCAGTTTCAGATGTTGGGTTTGAAAGAAAGGCTTACCTTATTGGATGACCGGGGGGGTAGAGTGTGGCTGGGGTTGGGCATCAGTGGTCTAGCAGAAGGGTGGAGCTGCTAGTTGGTCAGTGGGAGCCAGGTCAGCAAGGAAGACACTTACCGCCCTCCCTACCTTCCCCTCCCCTTTTCTGAGTTGTTTGCAAGGGTCATTTTTCTTTTGTGTCTTTCACCAAGGGGGCAATGGGTGCTATAGGGGGTTGTTTTCTCAAAGTGTTTGTCGCATGAGGTTGGTTTTGCATTTTGTCAAAGAAACAGGCAGAGGGTCTCTGGCTTTTGAGGGCAGGCAAGGCCAATAAACAGTAGGTGAAGTCTTATGGGTTGGACCCATCTCGGTATGGGTGTACTTTCCCCACTCAGTGACGCCAATTGCACGGTCATGCAACACTGTACCCAAATGACATTTTTATCATTTATTTCACACAAATAGAGCTTTTTTTTTGGTGATATTTAAGCACCACTTGTTTTTTTTATTTTTTGCTAAACATATGAAAAAAATGTATAGTTTGTTATAAAAACAGGTAATTTTTCTCCTTCTGATGTGTGCTGATGAGGCTGCACTGATGGGCACTGTTAGGCTGCATGTTTGGGCACTGATGGGCACTGACAGATGGCACTGATGGGTACTGATAGATGGCACTGATGGGCACTGATGAGGCAGAACTGGTGAGCAGTGATGAGGAATCACTAATGAGGCTGCACTGATAGGTGGCACGGATGGGCACTGATATGCAGCACTGAAGGGCACTGATAAGTGACACTATAGAAAGCATTGATAGTGGGCACTGATGGGCATTGATAGGCAGCACTGATGGGCACTGACAGGTGGCACAAATGGACACTGATAGGTGACACTGATAGGTGACACTGATGAGGGGCACTGATGGGCACTGTTTGGCAGCACTGGTGGGCACTGCTTGGAGCACGGGTGGGCACTGCTGGGACTGCACTGATAATCAGTGCCCTGATTATCAGTGCCAATGTCCCTTTAACTGCAGATGGTTATCGGCTCTCTTCATCTCTCCTCATGCTGTCAGCATGAGTAGAGAAAAGCTGATAACCCGCTTCTGTTTACATCATGATCAGCTGTCATTGGAGACAGCTGATCCCATGGTTAAGGGCCACTGTGATTGCCCTTTACCTCGATCTGTGATCACCTAAGTCTGAAGGACTCAGTGATCACAAAGCACAGTGCCCACGCACCGCAGGGTCGCACAGGGAGCACAATCGCAGGAGGACGTCAATAGACACCCTCCCGGCATAGTAAGCCTGTGTTATAGCCGTCATTCAACTAAAGCACGGTCGTGAAGGGATTAACCTAAGACTCAGAAAAAAGTCAGTCAGGTACATTATGGTTTAAAATGTTTCTGTTTATGCGGAATGAAATTAAAACGTTATTTTGTTATTTATGGTTGTTAATAAAAGACTGCTATGGTCATTTAAATCCCAAATTAGGCGATTGTGTCATTATTATGGTAGACGGGTGGTATATGGATAATAGAGGTAAGGTCATGGCAGCCGCCACATTAGCAATACCTCAGTCATTTTTCCTTTTATCTTAGGTTAAATATGCTACGATTTTGTTGTTTCTGAGATACAACTACAAGAACTATTAAAAATAGACTGTACATAATGGAACACTAAGTGTGAGCAAATATAGTATATAAAGTCAATCCAAACAGAAAAGCAGAGACCAATGAAACAGTTAATGAATGAATATGGCTCCAAATATTTAACAGCACATACGTTGTTCTCATTCATCAATCAGCAGTATGTGAACAATGATTAGAAAATCAACACAAAAGGTTAGGCTAATTGTCAGCATCCATCACATAGGGAATTAAGTGCTTTAAAACTCAGCATATTCCATATGTATGTTGCTTTGAGCTTACATTTCTATTATGGAAAGGTATTTCAGGCTTAGACGCAGTGCAAGGTAAGGTCTTTAAAACATGCAAACATTAAATTTGCATTTTACCTCACTTACGTTAGATGGGAACATTCCTTACATACTGTATATTTTTTCTTAATCCCGCTAAAAGCCTGACTATACTGCTTAGGGATAATGTATATTTTATAAATGATTTTCCTCTTTCTGGTTCATTGTTCATCTATCTCTTGCTGTCAGTCTGTATATCTTACTATCGCTCCTATATAACAAGAATTATAATAATATATAACTTTGTATTCTTTAGAATAAATAATTGATAGGTGATGCTGTGAATTAAATAGATTAAATTTTGGGCACCGGACCCGAACCCGAACAATTGCGTGTAAGTTCGGGTTCGGGTCCAGTGTTCGGCGATGTAATGGCGCATCTAGAAAAGCTTCAGGGGGCAGCCAATCACCTTTTGTTTAGCTGGTGTGCCCTTAGAAGCCATCATAGCCATGCCTACTAATGGCATGGCTGTGATTGGCCAGTGCAGCATGTGACCCAGCTCAGTGCAACATGTGACCCAGCTTCTATATAAGCTAGAGGCACACAGCACAGCACGTCACTCTGCTAGACAGAATAGGGAGAGGTTCCTGGCTGCTGTTGCTTATTAGGGAGAGATTGAAATACATGAGTTAGTCCTGATTCTGCAATCTGAGAGAAAAGATAGAGAGACAGTGTAGGGGAAGGTTCCTGATGGTGCTTTCAGGGAGAGAGATTTATATAGGAGTCCAGATTCAGAGATCTAATAACTCAGCGATCTGCATAGGTTTACCTGTTTGTGTTGCAGTGCACGGTCTTTTTACACTGCCATGAGCCCAGCGTCAGTGAAAATCTAACTTTTATCTGCAAGCTCAGTGCACCAGCACTGCATATGTTACGTTGAGAGATACACCGTGTCCATACTGTGGGTGTATTGTGCTCTTGCAAAAAGTTCCATTTAGGGCAAAAAAATTTAAAATTGCAGTGTTTTCTGCATATATGCAAGTGTGAGATTTACAAATTTATATATTTTTCTTGTATTGTGCTA
Organism: Rana muscosa; assembly: GCA_029206835.1. NCBI lineage: Eukaryota > Metazoa > Chordata > Amphibia > Anura > Ranidae > Rana > Rana muscosa. The sequence continues at coordinate 350,335,920 of CM055119.1, forward strand.
TTCCAAAAAAAAAAAAAATTAGGGCAAAACCTTTTTTTTTGTAGCATTTTCTGTATTGCTGTAGGTGTGAGATACACCGTTTCCATACTGTGGGTGTATTGTGCTCTTGCAAGAAGACCCATTTATGGCAAAAAAAGTATTTTGCAGTGTTTTCTGCATATCTGGAGCTGTGTGAACTAAACAATTTCTATATATTTTTCTTCTACTGTGCTATCCTAAAAAAATAACATTTTTTTTGAATAGCATTTTCTGCAGTTCTGTAGCTGTGCCATACAGCATTTATGTACTGTGGGTGTGTTGTGCTCTTCCAAAAACACCCATTTAGGGCCACAAAAAATATTTTGCAGTGTTTTCTGCATATCTGGAGCTGTGTGAAATAAACAATTTATATATTTTTCTTCTACTGTGCTGTCCTAAAAAAATAATTGTAGGACAAAAACATTTTTTTTGAATAGCATTTTCTGCAGTTCTGTAGCTGTGAGATACAGCGTTTACGTACTCTGGGTGTGTTGTGGTCTTCTTCCACAGCCAAAGTCAAAACTCCTCCAGAGGATGATTCTCACCTCTACTGTAGGTAGAGGCAAGTCCTTGAATTCCCAGTAAAGTCAATGTCCACACCAGCTGAAACTACAACTCTAAGTTTATTCTCTCATGGCAAAATAAACTTTACTCGGATAGAAAAGGTTAGAGCAAAGAAACAGGACAGCTTAAGGTGTGGAGGAGGTCCAGGCACAAACATAGCACATTCACTTCACTGCTTAGGTTTCTCAAACAGTTTTAGGCGCACGGTCTCTGCCACAGACCGTGAGGTTGATCTATGCCACAGACCGGGTGTACAAGGCCCCTGCCACGGACCTGGAGAACTTTGGTCTCTGCCACAGACCAGGGTGTATAAGGCCCCTGCCACGGGCCCGGGTGAATAAGGCCTCCGATACAGTCAGGATGACCTTGAGCTTCTCCTTCTAAGAACTAGCCCATATCAAGTGGAAGACATCTCTCCGGGGAGTCAACAGACCCTTCCTTCACTGTGCCTCCAGCAGCGGGCCATCGGAAGGTTCCTCCCTTCCCTGGAACAGACGAAAGCTCTGGACCCCAGGCTTTACTCCCGCCCCTAGGCCTCCATACCCAGGGCAGCAGGAACTCCAGGATAGTACCTCACCCCGGGCTAAAGGTGCCCGAGATGGAACAGGAACACATGCGCCCAGGCCGAAGGCACTTGGGCGCGGACCCCAATGGACATCAGCCCCCAGGCCAAAGGTGCCTGGGGCTCGGACCCCGATCAGGAGGTGTCTGCCCCTTTTATATTCTCTCCCGGCATGCACAGCAGGTTCCCCGCCCCGCTGTACTACTGCCAAGAGGGGACACAAAAGGCACAGCACTGTATCAGCGGTTCAACCCTAGCCTACCATGGCAGCGTCACCTGTAGGCCGCAGGGAACTGCACACCAATACTGTCCCCCGAGGACAAAATGGTCCATGAATTCTACAGAATTAGGGTGTTTGAGCCTATTTACCACTCAAACACTTCCCTTAAATTTAGCACCCCGCTACATTTTTATTTCAAAGTATTTTATTTTCCCACTAGCTTATCCATTAAATTGAATATTTTTTTTCCAGAAAGGGCGTATTCTGGGGCATTCCCACCATATGTGTGGCATCGTGCCGTTGAGTTTCTGAGGTTCTTAATGACTTCCTGTACCTTTTCTTCTGAAAAGGGGGCCTCCAGCATATTTTTTATTTTTTTTTATTTTTGTTATGTTATTTTAAGTTATTTCACTATCCACATTTGTTTGCAGAGCACTTCCCATGCTCTTAACAACACTGTGCTGCCATTTGCAGCCCTCTAGCCCTTTCCATTACTTTTTTAGAGCCTTTTTAGTCCTCAGAAGTTCGAGTCCCCATTGACTTCAATGGGGTTCGGGGTAAAGTTCGGGTCAAGTTCGGTCCCAAACTCAAACTTTTTTCCGAAGTTCGGCCGAACCAGTCGAACCCGAACATACAGGTGTCCGCTCAACTCTAATAATTGATAATAAACTTTAAAGGGTTATTTTACCAATAAACAGCCTATGCAAGTAAGACATGTCTACAAATAAAAATAAACTGTGCAGCTTTGACTAAAGGTGGATAATGCCATTGATAGAAGTGTAGGCCATTTACATACCTCCTGAAGCCTGACTGAAAAACTCCTAGAGATGGCGTCATCCCATTTTACATTGCTAAGACACTCCCACAGATTTAAAACCCTTTCAATGTGCTCTTTCTCCCCTATTGTTGTAGCTTTGAGATAGCGATGCTGCAATGGTTTGAGAGCTTGCTCCTTTGATGTTGAGGATGAACAGTAATAGCTGGGAGTGTCTTAGCAGAAAGGCAGGATAGGATGGAGCCTTCTTTGTGGGTTTTTCAGGCAGGCTTCGGGAGGTATGTCAACACCTATAGCAAGGGCATTATCCAACTTTAGCCAAATCTGCAAAGTTAGCTTTTATCTACAGGCGCCCCTGTATAGGCAGTTTTTTTGGTAAGGGGGAAAATAAGACTGGCCATACACGGTTCAAATCTCGGCCGGTTCAAACTGGTAATGGGAAGGCTGAATGTTCCAAGTTGTTTGATCGATTAACTTGGGTACACCCAGCCTGCTGCATTCTCTTGCAATTATCGCTAGCGGCTATAGCATGATCTACTTCACCATTAAAAAATAATTTCAATCTTCTATGAAGTGCAATGGTTTGATCTATGGGTGGCCAATACTTTACTATATAGGCAGTATACATTAGCGTGATTTTAAGCTAAATTGTCTGTTTATTGTATATTTTATGTATTAAAGATACCGTATATACTCGAGTATAAGCTGAGTTTTTCAGCACATTTTTTTGTGCTGAAAATGCCCCCCTCGGCTTATACTCGAGTCACCTTTTTGCGCCTGATCTCCCGGACTTTGGGGACCCGGTACCGGCCAGGGAGCACCGATATTTTGGTAATTTCTCTGGTAAATTTTGGGACCCAGTAACGGCTGGTCATAGGTCCCCTGGACCCGAAACTACACACATGTAGGCCCATTTCTCCTCTATAGGTGTGCAAATTTTTATGTCTGGGGAACCTATGGCCGGGGAGCACCGATTTTTCAAAGCCGGGCACCCCTTCCATAGACTCCCATGTTAAACGTCAGTCTAGTCATGGACACAGTGAGGCATGGGCACAGAGAGGCATGAGCACAGTGAGGCATGGACACAGTGAGGCATGCACATGGACACAGTGAGGCAAAGTGAGGCACAGTGAGGCATGGAAATGGACACCCTAGGCTTATACTCGAGTCAATATGTTTTCCCAGTTATTTTTTTTTTTTTATACGGTATTTGCAATTTAAAATTGTGTACTGGTGTGCCTAAAAAGTCCAAGCTCTATGTTCTGTTACCACTTTCCATGACATAATCACTATCTTCTCCCAATGGGGACAGCTTCCCCCACACACCCCCTGCTGGGAGAAGACAATTGATGATTCACCTGTCTGCACTGTCTCTGTTGATGGGGGTATCGTGTGAATTTCTTTCCTGCAACCTGCAAATTACCCTTTAAGTTTTATTTCTAAATGTTTATACCAAAAATTAAATAAGAAGGGGGGGTGTATGTAAAAATATTTTCAATAGTCGCTGCTCCCCTATAAAGATCTAGTGTCCCAAAGCTTACCATTCCTGCCTGCCAGTTTTGGAGGATTCACCAACCAGTGGAGTGGACATTTAATTCTGACAGTTACCCATGGAACCTAATACCAGTCTAGCTTTGTGCTGTCAAAACAATGAACAATTATCCTTATTAGCTATAATAGGTTATTCTAATGTGTTTATTGTTTTTTTGACTTACTAGGCACCATGACAGAATGCATAATTCTAGAATAAATAGCATAATTCCTGTGCTGAATACTTGAGGGTGGGTAAGAGCAAAAGGCAATCTTCACTTTATCTCTCTCCTTTATTCTATCCACTTTAATGTAGATCCCCTTAGGCTTCCATTATGACTGCTGTTTTGAACACAGCTTTTAAAGCAGAGCAGAGCGAGATAAACCACAAAGCAATGGACCTGTGTGAAACACATTAGAATGTAGGTTGGGAACCATTAAAAGATACAAGAAATTAAACCTTTTAAATTGCATGGATAGCCTTTGATTAAGCAAATTATGTTGTTTTTTTAAGGAGAAGGGAGGGGTCTCAGGATTTAAAATTATTCATTATATAAGGTTTTACTGGGAGTCCATTTCTGATATCAAACAACAACGGCCACATGAAAACCAAAGTTCTACAAGAGTGGCACACAAATGGGTTGGTCATAAGTTTGATAGCTTCTAGTCAATTTTATTCATCATTGAGTCTGCACATATTTCACAATGTTTTAGGAAATACCTTAAAAAATGTATATCATTACTTGTTCTAGGTGTGCTTTAGAACCTACTGTACAAAAGTATAAAAAACACATAATAATAATATAATATGCATATACATGGTAAAGGAACATTTTTTGGTAGATGTCACTTAACATTCCAGTATGTTTTTGGATTGCCAAATAGTTTAACCCAAATGCAGTCTCAGACTCCATTCACACAGGGGAAACACGACTTCCAGCATGACTTTGGGAGGCAACTTGGACACGACTTGAGTATGAATCACAGCGCGACATGAAGCTACTTACAAGGCAACTTCAAGTTGCCTCCAGGACAGGAGACATTCCAGTGACCAATCAAACAAGAATCAGCTCTGTGGGAGGGAGGGGGAGGGAGAAGTTTGCCTGAGAAATGTATGTTCTCTTCCTGGAAAGTTGCTTTTGTTAAGACAGGGGATCCAACTTCTGAGGCGACTTCCATTGAAATCAATGGGTACAGGTCGCCTAGCAGTCGCCTAGAAGTCGGATTGAAGTAGTACAGGAACCTTTTTTGAAGTCGGAGCGACTGCAGTAGTGTGCATAAGAAGGCTCCATTCACTTACATTGATTTTCTCATGCAGCGCGACTTGAGGCGACTAGGGGTGACTTGAAGTCGGATCCAAAGTTGCCCCTGTGTGACTGGGCTCTCAGAATAAAACCACAACCCTTTTGTCAAAAACACTTTTTGGAGTCCAAGTACCTCTAATAGTCATATAAAAAGTAAATATAAATTCAAACACAGTGGGGTTGATTTACTAACGGCAAGTAGACTGTGCACTTTGCAGTTGCACTCTACAAATGCAGTTGCTCCAGAGCTTAGTAATTGAGGTAAAGTGTCACTTTGCAAAGAATACCCAATCACATGCAAGGAAAAAATAAATAAGCATTTTTGCCTGCACATAATTGGATGATGGAAGTCAGTAGAGCTTCTGCTTATTTACTAAGCTCTGGAGCCACTACACTTGCATTTTGCAAAGTGCACACAGCCTATTTGCCTTTAATAAATCAACCACAATATGTCAGATATGTGTTTTTAATAATGAGCAGATGTCACAAGGATTGGGTTTACATTTTGCATCAGTGCTTCAAAAAGATTTGATAGACCTGATGTTTATTTAGTTGTATTGGATAAATGCTTGCCATTGGACAAATCAACAGTGGCATATCCAGGGTATGGCACATATGGCAAATGCCCTGGGCGCTATATGAAGGGGGTGCTCATGTGTGGCTGGGCAGCAAGTCACTGACTTACCAGGGTCTCATCTTCCCAGGGCTGGATTAACATAGGGGCTATTGGAGCTGCAACTCCAGGCCCCTACCATAATATCGGCCCAATACAAAGATTCTACATATAATTACTGGCCGGCCGCCATCCACTATATTGTCTTGCAGACAGCTGAGTTATAGGCCCGTGACAGTGAGCCGGCCCGCGACAGCGGCCGCTACATACATTGCCTTGCAGAGAACACTGCGATGCATAGCCTCTGTACTAGTGCGATGAGGCTGAGCGCGCTCCTCCCCTTGATGTCCCGGGCGGCATTAAGTCATCCAGAGGCTGGCCTGAGAGGCTGTGGGAGGCACCTCTGCAAGCAAGGAGGAGGAAGTGCTGTACAAGTACAAGAACAAGTAAGCTCTGCCTCTGCATGGGGCCGTGGAAGTTGCCAAGTCGGGCAGATAAGTGCAGCTCAGTGTACTGGCTCTGGCTGAAGTGGGTTAGCTGTTTGGGAGGGAGGCCAGGCGGCGGGGCTGTCAGTGCCTCCTAGGCCTATAACTACCAATGCTCATTAGTGCAGCTCATCAGTACCAGTGTCACCTAATATCAGTGCCACCTGTCAGTGCCAGTGTCATCTATTAGTGCCCATCAGTGCAGCTCATCAGTGCCTTTTTTGTTAAGGTTATCTGAAAGATGGGTTTCAAATGTTTTGGCAGGAGCGCAGTTTTTGTGCTTGCCATAAGCGCCATTTTCACTAGATAAACCTCTGCTAATCAACCCTATTTCCACATTTCTAAATAAGTTGTCCATTTAACAAGAGAATATGGCATTTGGGAGTTTTTGTCATCAGTCCAAAACTGTGTGGAACACATCTCTGGATCCTCATCATAGACCAAAAAAATCTATAAAATAAACATGTATTATTGCCTTAGGCAAGACATAGATGATTCAATTTTATTTCCTTCCACTATAGGTGGAAGGAAAGAAAATGTTTGATTTCCCCATCAACACAGTCAGTGTTGATGGGAGAATCCCTTCCATAGCACTTTTGTATTCTGCCAACAGGTGGACATGGGAAACCTTCCTGGCCGGCAGAATACAAAGGCTAGCAGCTATACAGTAGCTGAGGATATAAATATTTGAGGAGGTCATGTTCTTACTCTTTTGTCTCAAGCTGAGATCTGATAAGTTGTTGCTGGACTGCTTATGCTGCTAAGCCCAGAAAGCGTGTTAGGGGCCTAGCATGTGCTGGGTACACAGCCCTACATATCTGGCCAAGAAGATTCACCAGCTGGGAAAGCTGCCATCTCTGAAGGCCTTGCTGCTGCTCTACATTGATGCTCATTAGGGTCTGGGCTGTGGCCGAGCCGGGGGATCCATACCTGCAACTACAAAGACACCCTTGGGGAGACTCCACCCTTGGGGATTCAGTTTACTAACACTTCACTAGAAGGCAACAAGAATCTAAGTCTGGGCAGCTATTTGTGAGTAAAAGACTGCTCATCTGGGTGATGTTTTTTTCTAACTGTTGCCCTATTAGGAAGATTCATTGTCTCCCTAATTTGTTTATTGTTACCATCGAAAGTGAAAGTAAAAGAAAATCACTAATTTTGGGTTGTTCCCAGAGGAATAATCCAATGAGGGATTCTGGTGAAAACCAGGGATTTTCTGACTTTGGAGGAATTTTCTCTCACTTCCTGTTTTGTCTGAGGGACAGAAAGTGAAGGGAAATCACCCCAATGGGACACAAATGCCAAAACAAAAAATCTGACAAGGGTTATAACCCTCCCTTACTCTATCCAAGATGAAATAAAAGTTTTGCCTATAGTTCTACTTTATACTTTACCCCAACACTGAAACTAATCCTCACACTTAAACTGGTCACCAAAACCTAATCCTCACTGTAATCATAACATAGAACCTATATCTTAAAACATAAAATACGAGTCCCTAATATGAACACCTTTGCCATATCCCCTGGCCCTAAAGCTAAACCTAACCTTACAATAATCCCTAACACTAAGTTAACCTCTAAAGGGTCATATTTATCTTAGCAAACACTTCCAAGCACAGCTCCAAGATCTTGGCACCAGAAATGAATAATGTCTTACAAGTGGAACTGTATCCTCTGCTAACAGAGTAATATTTTTTTCCATTATAAATAATAGATTATAAAAAAAAATGATAAAACATAATAAATTATAGTCATTGCTGTAAATCATGGTACATAATGAGAAAGGACACATTTTTGCAGAAATAGCTGTATGCAAAAGAAAAAGCAAAAAAGGTTTTAGTCTTGAAGCCTATTTGCATGGAGCTCACGTCATATCAGTGTTATGACAAGGGTATTTGACTGGACATGTCTTTTCAAATTCCTGTCTCTCTCATCTCTGTCAGTCTCCTTTATACCTACTGGTCATGCGTCTTAAATCTATCCATTTTCATATCTGCGGAACACTGCGCACTGTCAGCACTATGTAAATGAATCAAGTATCTGTGTGTTCTGTTCTAAAAGCATTGAGCCATATTTATCAAAGAGTCCATGGATAGGATTGTTTAAAATAGTCAGAATTTTCCTACAGCTGCCATTTAGATTAAAACTTAAATTTTTTCTAGTTTGGGTCAGATTAGTTGTTAGCTCAGCTCCAGTAATCTTTACCATACACAGAGAAATTACTTTTTTGTTTTGCCTTTTCCTTATTTAGAAAGGAGGTTGGAATAAGGTATCAGTAACTCATTCATGAAAAGATTTTGTTGAAGCCTAGATCCCCAGATTTGATAGCTTCAGTATGCATTGGTCAAAGATGAACTCTAGGTACCCCCTCCCCCCAACCAATTGCTAATCTAAATAGTGCTCTAGTCCAGAGTCTTCTCTCTTTTTCTTTGCAGAGGATGTGGGAGGGTGCAGCGTGATGTGGTGGCAGTAACTCACACACAGTCCAGTTGCAAACAGAAATAACTTGTATTGTAGTCAAAATATAACAATTCACAACAAGCCCGGTGAAGGCAGTCCAACCAGGAGCACTCACAGGTGGACAGCAGATTGTAGCAGAGCAGATCTCACCTGAACTGAGAGTGTCTGTCTTGAGGCATGGCCAGTCCAAGCCCAAGTGGGGAGGTTTCCAGGAGAAGTGGAGGATGCCTATTCTTTCCCTACTCATCTGGAACCTTTAGGAGACCTGTCACCACACTACCCACACTACCCACATGCTAAATGTGCACCAAACTCATGAGCCAGGGTCTTAAATAGACTCTGTCTGATCCAAGATAGCCACCAGAATAACATGAGCCCTCAGCATCCAACCGGATCTCTCCCCAGTGACCCAGGAAACTATAGAGGAGCCATGCTCCTCTTGACCTCCTCTCCCTCTGGACTCCCCCTGCAGTTTAGTGCTACCTGCAGTGGAGAAAATAGACTGTACCTGCCTACAAGGAGAAGGGGTTCATCTTCAGGTGTCAATGTCACCACATAGGTGATGTGGACACCTGACAGTGGCATTGTTCTCTCGGGATGTAGTGGAAAAATGACACCAGGAAGAGGCAACCAGTCTATGGGAATAGACTGCAGATATGGATCCCTCTTGGTGACCCTTGGAAGCAATGCCAGAAAGAGATGTGGGCACTTGGGCAGCAGACTTAGGTAAGGATTATAAACACATGAATGCATGAAAGCAGATTGGAAGGAAGGGGCTAGAGGGAGGTCTATCAATATCAGCACTGGACTTTACCTTGACAATAACTTTGTAACTATATTGCTTACTTAAATATTACATTAACCTCACATAAGCCTAACGCCTCGTACACACCATTGGTTTTCCCGTTGGCAAAACTGCCATGTTTTCTTTTGGCCGGGAAAACCGGCCGTGTATATGCTCCATAGCAGTTTTCCCGACAGCAAAACTGCGGTGAAAAAAATGAGAACTTGTTCTCTTTTTTCCCGCATTTTTTTTCTCGCAGTTTTCCTATGGTGAAAGACTGCAAGGGAGCATACACACGGCTGGTTTTCCTGACCAAAGCTCTCCTGGCAGTTTTCCTGTCGGGAAAACCGGCCGTGTGTACAGGAGAAAAGTGACCGAGCCGTTTCTCGGTTTTCCCGGCAGTCTTTTGACTGATGTCATTGATGTCAAACTGATGTCATTGACATAGGCCCTAAAGCTGGTCATTTACATGGAAATTTCTACCACTTTTCTTCCTGGAATCCCAAATGTAATTGAAATCAAGTTTCTGAAACCAAGTAATCCACCAGCCGGGATTTTGCCCAAGCACTAAAATTCTGTTGATTGTGAGACAGGGAAATAAATCGACATTGTCAATAAGGAGAAATATTATAGTCATTTCATAAAAAAAGATCAGATTTTTCCATGGGACAGGGATCCCATCTCCTTGTGATCATTGGAAACCAACATTTTATGTTTTGAATTGCTATCCAATTTTGAAAAAAAAAAAAGTTTGATCACGCAACAAAATTGTGCATTGTCAGCTGTATCATAAGCCCTACAAGGTGCAACTGTTTGTGCATTTAGCAAGTCCAACTCAGACCTCCAGATCCCTGTAAACATTTATTTCTATAAAAGCAAGGGATTCGGAATGGTTCTTACAAAATAAAACAGATAGTATCGTCAAGAACCCATTCTTAAAATTAATCAGCAGGGCATATGTAGCATTACTAAAAATACAAATTTTTAAATGAAGAATGATTCCTTTTCTGCCAAGAATCACTTAAAGCCTAGGCAAAGATTATGTACTCTTTGAATATCATGTGCATGGTGGGTGTTTGACATCATTAGAGACTGTAGATAGTCTATTGTTTCCAATCAGCCAGATTTTATCATTGAGATAAGAGGATCAGCAGGAAGCAGAGTCTCCATCATTAATGAGCACATATAACTCTCTGGAAATACTTTGGTAATTATACACTACATAGATTTAAACAAGGTGTGTTAAACAGTAACACATTTGATAAATTACATTAAAGAGGAACTGCAGTCTGCTCACATAATTTGTAATAAAAACAAATTAGCCATTCTGAAGCTTCCCTCCAACCACTTTGCATATTATTTTATATATACTGTGATTCTGTACTTGCCAAATATGCTGACAAATCTCCCTCCACTGAGTCTGGCCGCAGCCATTTTAACTGTGGACAGCTGAAACTGCTGCCTATTCACTTCCTGGATTTACACAGACACACCTCCAGCTCTGCAGCTCTCATTGGCCCCCTTATGACTCATCCCCCCTCCCTTCCTGGCAAACTCTCACGAGAGTGAGAGAGCTGTGCATGATGTCATAAGCCTAGGCTTTTTTCCAGACAAGAAACAGGAGGTGGGCTGTATAAGGTATTTACTGGCAGAAAAAAATGTTTTACTATCCAAAATGAAAACAACAAGGGCAGAAGATTAAGGCCCCATTCACACAGGGGTGGCACGACGCGGCACGACTTTGGGGGCGACCTCGGCGGCGCGATCTCAAGACGACTTGAGACGCCCGCTGAGGCGATTTGCATAAAGACTTCTGTATAAATGACAATGCAGGTCGCCTTGGGTCGCCCCCAAAAGTAGTACAGGAACCTTTTTCTAAGTCGGAGCGACCTGAGTCGCTCCTATTAGAACGGTTCCATTGAACAGCGTGGGACACGACTCGTCAGGCGGCCGAGTCGCCTGGCGAGTCGCCCCTGTGTGAACCGGGCCTTAATAGATGGAAAGATGAAAAAATTACCGAAGGTCCGCTTTAAAATGATTTTTCACTTGTACAGCTAAAAAGTATAAAAGAACATTATAAAAGATTAAATGTTTTTAATCTTTCTACTCTACCATACATTTTAAAATTTGCATAGAATTATAAATACAGGTCAGAATTACTAACGAGGCAGCTCAGTATTTTTACAGCCAGTCCCAAACTGAATGGAGCTGTATCCAGTACAGCCTTATCATTAGAGATTATATGGGATAAACTTTAATTATTGTCTACTATAACTGCAGTCCAGGACAAGTCCATTGTCTTCCACGGGAGAGTCAAGTATAATTGTCCACAAGCTATGATGGGTGAAATAAAAGGGTTATTATACTCATTGCTTATCTTCCAGCAGCAAATACAGCTCCAGTAATAAGGGACCAAGCCAAGCATTATTCTGAAACACAATCAATTTGGAGTATGACTATGTAATGCAGCATGTAGCAAGCCTTAATTTATAGGAGAGCACAGATAAGCATACACCAAAGCTATTTCTGTACCTTGAATTGATTATGGCAGGCAAACCCTCTCACTTAGCACTTTGACTTCTATCAGCCTGGAGAAGTTAGTGGAATGGCTTGGCTCAGTATCTACAAAAAAAGGTGCAAGGAGCTTACAATGAGGCTTGCTATGAGAATACAAATAAAAATGGCACTAGGACATTTCACGTGCTACAGTGCTACATTACACATGCATATTGACTCCTAAAAATCATTTAATCACATATTATTATTAACAAATCAAAAAATACATAAACCAACCAGATATTTAACTATAGACAGTAAAACTGTCTACTCCCACATATAATGCCCTCAATACCCTAGCAGTCCACAAACTCAATATATGGATACGTTCTATCACATTGTTTTTTGTGATCAGGGTGATATAAACCTCCTTTGGTGGTTCCAACCAACTGCTCATTGTTGTAGAAATGTAGATTGGTATAACAAATTTGGCATAACACATAGCAAGCTCAAGACAATTAAACAAGCCCAGACTGACACCTCATGCATTTCACCAGCATAACATATGCATTGATCATGTAGTTTAATGGTGTCATTTGCAAGCACAGCCTATAGTAAATCTTCACTATCCAGTGTTAGAAGTTTGTGTTTATGTACAATCATGAAGTATGTGACATAGCACTGCACAGGTGAATGAGTGACCTCTGTAGTATGAGAACTGATACTTCCTGTGAAGAAACTACATATCCTACAATTTCTGTGTCTCTCAGTTCAGCACTGGTGCAGGTGAGAGTGAAATAGTAATTTGATCTTACACATATACAAACAGGCAGAGCAATCAACATAGATCTCACCATCCTGGAAGAGGCATGCAAAACACAGTATTTTAACCCACAGCAACCAATTAGACTTCAGCTTTCTTCTCATAACTGTTCAAAGTAAGGCTTTACAGCTCAAAGGAGAAATTATTTTCCTTTTGATCGTGTTGTCCAATTAAAAAGCACAAACAAGTAGATGCGAGGCTCTGGACTCAAGTTTTTAGCCTGTCAAATGAAAGGTGTTATTTCAACTTGATGGAATGACCTCAACAACTCAATGCAATGTAAAGGTCACCAAAATTGAGAGATACACATGAATAAAAAAAAAAAAACAGAGTGCCAACTTCTGCCATAAGAGTCCAAAAGCCTTTATTACCAATAACCGTGTGATAATGGGAAAATAAACTGTAGCAAATGCATTTCAGGGTCCAAAAATTATTACTTCTTCAGGGTTTGGTCAAAAAAAAAACTAACAGAAATCCTTCATCTAAAAAGAAAGATATTGTTTTAATGTAATAAAGGGAGATTTCATAAAGAGTGGCATGGACACCCTTTGGAAATCTTCTAAGACACTGCATCGAAATTGTCAACATTTGCTGTTGATTCACTGGTCAGAGACAGATACATGAATCTTTTGTAGCCCGAGGTTGGAGTGTTAATGCAGGATGTTCCTTCCTTATTGCGCTCACCCCCCTTCTTCCATCCTGGCCACTGCAATTTCACACTGACAGGCATGTGGCTGAGGAATTTTTAAGTGTGGTGGGTGGAGCGTAAATAAGGAACCGAGAGACTAGTTCTCTGTCAACTCCATCTTGCTGTTGATTGACAGCTCATAGCAGTGGTCATAAAATCTATAAAAGTTATTTAGCACAATGGCTGTTATCAAATCCCCCCACTGTCATCTGCTGTCAATTAGAAGTAAGGTAGACTGGAAGGGGAAATAGTCTCTCAGTTCCCCATCAGAATCGCCCAACCAGTGACTCAAACCATTTCCAAATATGAACATTGCGATATTTAGGTAATGATATAACAACTATTCCTGGCCCATTTAATTACATTTAGTTTTCAACCAAGAAATGAGCAACAGCTGAATAAGGGTCGAAAATAGAGCGCTGTGCTAGGAAGCTGGCACATACATAACAGCTTCCCAGCACCGACATGCCCAACTCTAGTCTACCACCATACACCAGCTCAGAGATGGCTTTAATTACTGAAATTAATAAATACACAATGGTGCTCACTACTCAAATCCTTCTCATACACAAAAACAAAAGTCCATATATAACCAAGTGTCCATAAAATCAACTCGTGCTGGTTAAAATTGGTTAATTTGGGTAATGATATAACAACTATTCCTGGCCCATTTAATTACTTAATTAATGTAATTAAATGGGCCAGGAATAGATGTTAATTCATTACCCAAATTTACCAATGTTAACCAAAGCAAGTTGATTTCATGGACACTTGGTTATATATGGACTTTTGTTTTTGTGTATGAGAATGATTTAAGTAGTGAGCAGGAAAGAAATGAAAACAATTCTTTCCTGCTGAGCAATTGTCTTCTCCCAACAAAGGGGCAGGGGTAGGCGGGAGAAGCCGTTCCTGCCAGGAGAAGACAATGATTATTGCTAGCAGATAATTGCAAGAGAATCCGACAGGATGGTTGTACCCAAGTTGATCGAACAATCACCTTGGTACATTCAGCCTGGCCATTAGCGATTTGAATCTCGAACAGTTTAGCAGGAATTCGAACCGTGCATGGCCGGCCTAAGATTGCAGATATCCTGGGCTTGCTGGGACTGGCAATCCTCTCTGTGATGTATCCTCAGCTTGCTTCTCCAGGCATATAAGATTTAAAAAAACCGCTAGTAGTATCCTCCACAGTAAAAACAAATTGGAACTGCTGAGCTTTGTAGGTCTCCACTGCTTGATCTCATCTCCTCATGGTTGATGCTCACATATGGAACAAATAGTAAGAAGGGCAGTCAGAGTGTGACTCCATTTATTAAAAACACATTTGCAAAACTGGTTTACACTCACTTAAAATGACAGATATTCAAAAGCATGTGTGCCAAACCAGAAGTACCGCCACATCATGCTCTCCACCGGCCGGATGTGACAACAGCAATGGTCTCTGTCTAACGCGTTTCACCTCTCCCACAGGGCGTCATCAGAGGCTGGAGCCATATACCATTAGTGCTGTTTCTATACTGTAACTCTTCCCTACAGTTAGGGCAATTGATTGCCTTGTCTCAGTTGCAGATCATAATAACATCAGCACATACAGTATATTTAACACAGACACATTTATCCATTTTTTAGAAGCACATTTATTTAAATCAATAGCACACTGAATTTTTCCACAGCACAGGATTTAGTAAATTTTGTTGGTTTTAATTACTGCCACTTTTCTAATCAGTGAACTGATGGTAATTTCTGTCACTGCCATAGCAACATGTTCCTTAAGTGCTGGCAGTTAGAACCACCTGATTTTGTTACCCGTATCAGTAATGTTACCAAAACTGACACAAATGCTTGCCAGATTTAGATGCATATAGTCCTAAAGGGAATTCCTGCTAGAAAGCTGTCAATAATGTGTTACTAAACCCAGGACCCTGCATTCACTATATCTGGTCTCCCACAGTACACAGAACATTAAAATGCAAATATTTTAGTAAAAATAAACTGCTACATATCTTTTCTCAGCAGTCTTGTGACTTCTATCAGTGTGTGGTTAAAGTTTGTAGGAGGGGTTTTCACTCTACTCTGATTGTCCTATAAAGCTGCAAGACCCCTGACCCTCTGTCTGGACAGTGCTGTTTGGCCCTGTGCTGATCACATGCATCCTCCCAAGAAAAAAGAAAAAATCTCTAGCAATACACACCAAACTGAGCATGTGCAGAGTGCCTCCTAGGACTCTGTTCTTTTATCAGATGGTTAGGGGGCAGTAAAAGAAGGGGACGATCAGAGAAGACAGGATCAAACAGCCTTTTTACACAATGTGGATGATTAACCCTTTAGGTTCCACAGTGTGTATAACAATGATGCTTTACTGCATATACAGACTGATTTTACCGTTGTGGGTTTAGTAACACTTTAAGGCTTTTTTTTTATTCCCTAGAAGTGTCTTCTCTTACATTCATCACATCCCCTTTCCTTCCCAATCCATCCATGGGGCCTTGAGATAAAAAGAAATAGAGCACTCACTAATATTTAGTGCTTGTGGTCTGAGTGACCTATAGCCTGGATAGAGCCTTATCAGAGGAGTGGGACTGGTGAGCATAGCATATGCAAATACTGACTTTCAGAAGGTCATATGCATAAGATTTTCAGGGGGGGTGGGGGGCGAGCAGCAGAGCAGGACTATGGGGCATTTTTAGGACGGTAAGGCCTCATGCACACTGGATGTTTTTAAAGCTGCTTCTAGGGACGTTTGGTGTTTTTTTTTCCTGCCTCTAAACGCCCCTCTACGTTAGCCTAATTGTCCATGCACACACAGGCTTTTAGCAGCGTTTTGTCGCAGTAGCTTTGCTTTAAGAGGCTTTTAAAGGCAGGTAAAAAGCCCCACTGCTAGTGTGTCCAGGAGCAGCAGAGTTAGGGCAGAAAAAACTCTTGACGCTACTAAAAGCTGCTAAACTTGCCTAAACGCTAGTGCTTAAGCATTAAATAATTTCAATGGCCAAAATAAATGATTTATTCTGGCCAATGAAATGAATTAACACGCATCAGCTTGATGCCTGTAAGAGCTCCTAAAAGCTTGTAAAAAGCTTTAGCCCCTCTACAAGTGTCAGGCTTCTTGTGTGCATGAGGCCTAAAAGCAGACACTTTATGGTGACTGCTGTATAACCATTGTTTTACATTGCTGAATACAAGTTTTCTCTAAAAGTTGCCTTATCTTTGCTGGATAAGATAAAATAGCACATTTGCTTGACATGAAGATCCACAAGAA
This sequence comes from Rana muscosa, assembly GCA_029206835.1. Lineage (NCBI taxonomy): Eukaryota > Metazoa > Chordata > Amphibia > Anura > Ranidae > Rana > Rana muscosa. Next base: position 350,352,500 of record CM055119.1, read on the forward strand.
GTTTTCTTTTAACAATCTGCTGCTACAGTCTCTGAAAGTGGTTGTAAACCCTTACAGACCACTTAGACTTACAGGTAAGCCTAGATTAAGGCTTACCTGTAGGTGCAAGACATATCTCCTTAACCTACACAGTTAAGGAGATATTTGCAAGAAAGACGGCGCAGGCGCACTGAGCGTGCCATTTCTGAATGGGATCATGCCGTCGGGAGTGACGTCATTACTGCTCCGGCCAGTCACAGTGCCGGAGCCGCGATACAAGGAAGACACTCCAGGAGAGATGGCGGCGATGGAGGAGAGGAATGAGGACCAATGCGGGGGGCTTCGATCTCAGGTAAGTAATTCATAATGAGCTAGTATGCTATGCATACAAGTTCATTATGCCTTTGTCTTGCAGGGTATATATATTTTTTATTTCTTTTTGTGGGTTTACTTCCTCTTGAAGGTTGCCCTACAAGTGTTAATAAAGTTATGCCCCTTGATCTTCACGTGACAGCTAGTGTTGAGCGAACCCGAACAGTAAAGTTCGGGTCCGCACCGAACTTTAGCTTTTTCCCGAACCCGAACCCGGACTTTGCCCAAAAGTTCGGGTTCGGGTTCGGCAATCTAATTTTGCATTTAGAAATGCTTCAGGGGCCAGCCAATCACCTTTTGATTAGCTGGTGTGCCCTTAGAGGCCATCATAGCCATGCCTACTAATGGCATGGCTGTGATTGGTCAGTGCAACATGTGACCCAGCTTCTATATAAGCTAGAGGCACACAGCACACATGTCACTCTGCTTCAGAATAGATAGGGAGAGGATCTAGTCTGCTGCTGCTGCTTTTAGGGAGAGATAGAAAAATACATGAGGTAGTCCTGATTCTGCAATCTGAGGGAAAAGATAGAGAGATAGTGTAGTGTAGGGCCAGGTTCCTGTGTTGGTGCTTTCAGGGAGAGAGAATATTATATAGGAGTCCAGATTCAGAGATTAAAATCAGCGATCTGCATTGGTTTACCTATTTGTGTTACAGTGCAGTCTTTTTACACTGCCATGAGCCCAGTGTCAGAGAAAATCTAACTTTTAGGGGGAAAAAAAAGGCACTTTATTGTGCTCTTTTCCAAAAGACCCATAGGGCAAAAAAAAAAAATGCACTTTAATGTACGCTTGCAAAAAACGCCGTTTAGGGGCACAAAAAAAAGTTTGCAGTGTGTTATACATATTTTGAGGTGTGTGAAATAAACAATTTCTATATAGTTTTCTCCTACTGTGCTATACTAAAAAAACAACATTTTTTTTGAATAGCATTTTCTGCAGTTCTGTACCTGTGCGATTCAGCGGTTATGTACTGTGGGTGTGTTCTGCTCTTCCAAAAAACGCCGTTTAGGGGCCCAAAAATTTTTTTGCAGTGTGTTATACATATTTTGAGGTGTGTGAAATAAACAATTTCTATATAGTTTTCTCCTACTGTGCTATACTAAAAAAACAACATTTTTTTTGAATAGCATTTTCTGCAGTTCTGTAGCTGTGCCATTCAGCGGTTACGTACTGTGGGTGTGTTCTGCTCTTCCAAAAAACGCCGTTTAGGGGCACAAATAAAAGTTTGCAGTGTGTTATACATATTTTGAGGTGTGTGAAATAAACAATTTCTATATAGTTTTCTCCTACTGTGCTATACTAAAAAAACAACATTTTTTTTGAATAGCATTTTCTGCAGTTCTGTAGCTGTGCGATTCAGCGGTTACGTACTGTGGGTGTGTTCTGCTCTTCCAAAAAACGCAGTTTAGGGCTCAAAAAAAAGTTTGCAGTGTGTTATACATATTTTGAGGTGTGTGAAATAAACAATTTCTATATAGTTTTCTCCTACTGTGCTATACTAAAAAAACAACATTTTTTTTGAATAGCATTTTCTGCAGTTCTGTAGCTGTGCGATTCAGTGGTTACGTACTGTGGGTGTGTTCTGCTCTTCCAAAAAACGCAGTTTAGGGGCACAAAAAAAAGTTTGCAGTGTGTTATACATATTTTGAGGTGTGTGAAATAAACAATTTCTATATAGTTTTCTACTACTGTGCTATACTAAAAAAAAAACATTTTTTTTGAATAGCATTTTCTGCAGTTCTGTAGCTGTGCGATTCAGCGGTTACGTACTGTGGGTGTGTTCTGCTCTTCCAAAAAACGCCGTTTAGGGGCACAAAAAAAAGTTTGCAGTGTGTTATACATATTTGGAGGTGTGTGAAATAAACAATTTCTATATAGTTTTCTCCTACTGTGCTATACTAAAAAAACAAAATTTTTTTTGAATAGCATTTTCTGCAGTTCTGTAGCTGTGCGATTCAGCGGTTACGTACTGTGGGTGTGTTCTGCTCTTCCAAAAACACCCATTTAGGGCAAGATCCTAAATTTGGAAAATATGAGGAGAAGGTCAAAGGGACGTGGTGGCCCCGGTCGTGGTGCTGCTGGTGGAGCTCCTGTTGCAGGGAGAGGACGTGGTGGATCTGTGCCAGATACACGCACAAGTGAAACACCTTCCTCAGGTGTGAGTAGGCGACCGAGCCTGCGGCGGTATTTTGTCGCGCCTAATGAGGCTGTACGAATGTTTAGGCCAGGACAAGTACAGGCGATAGTAGATTGGGTTGCTGACAGTGCCTCGGGTTCCTTCACATTGTCTCCCACCCACTCTTCTGATGAAAGAACAGAGTTGGCACCTGAAACCCATGTCCATCCGTCTTTCACCTCACCCCCTTGCAAATCAGCCAAGCAGTCTGAGCCCCAAATCATGCAGCAGTCTCTTCTGCTTTTCGATGACTCTGTTAGCAGGGTTTCCCAGGGCCATCCACCTAGCCCTGCCCCAGAAGTGGAAGAGATTGAGTGCACCGATGCCCAACCACTTATGTTTCATGATGAGTACATGGGAGGACCATCGCAGTATGTCTCGGATGATGACGAAACACAGGTGCCAACTGCTGCTGCTTTCTCAATTGTGCAGACAGACAAGGAGGGCAGGGGTGAAGACTGGGTGGAAGATGATGTGGAGGACGATGAGGTCCTCGACCCCACATGGAATCAACGTTATGCAGGTGACCAGTGTAGTTTGGAGGAAGAGGCGGTGGTCGCACAGAGCCACCAGCACAGCAGAAGAGGGAGCAGGGTGCAAAAGCGGAGCGTCTGTCAGCTAGACAGTATGTCTGCTACTGCCCAACGCAGCAAGGGACCGAGCACACCAAAGCCAGGTCCAAGGAGTTCCCCAGCGTGGCAGTTCTTCACACAATGTGCTGATGACAAGACACGAGTGGTTTGCACGCTGTGCAATCAGAGCCTGAAGCGAGGCATAAACATTCTCAACCTGAGCACAACCTGCATGACCAGGCATCTAAGTGCAAAGCATGAGCTGCAGTGGAGTAGACACCTCAAAAACCAAGAAAGGTCTCTGGCTCCTCCTGCTTCCTCTTCTGCTGCAGTCTCGGCCTCTTCATCCACCTCTGTAGTGACAGTGGCACCTGCCACCCCGCAAACAGAGGATCTGCCAGCAACACTACCACCTGGGTCACCAACCATCTCCACAATGTCCCATGGAAGCGTTCAGCTCTCTATCTCCCAAACATTGGAGCGGAAGAGGAAGTACCCCCCTAGCCACCCGCGATCCCTGGCCCTGAATGCCAGCATTTCAAAACTCCTGGCCTTTGAAATGCTGTCATTCCGTCTGGTGGAGACGCAGAGTTTTAAAAGCCTGATGGCATTGGCTGTCCCACAGTACGTCGTGCCCAGCCGCCACTGTTTTTCCAGGCGAGCCATCCCTTCCCTGCACAACCAAGTGGGGGACAAAATCAGGTGTGCACTGCGCAACGCCATCTGTGGCAAGGTCCACCTAACTACGGATGCGTGCACCAGTAAGCACGGTCAGGGACATTATATCTCCCTAACAGCACACTGGGTAAATGCAGTGGCAGCTGGGCCTCAGGCAGATAGCAGTTTGGCTCATGTCCTTCCACCACCGAGGATTGCAGGGCGCTTCAGTTTGCCTCCTGTTGCTAACTCCTCCTACTCCGCTTCCTCATCCTCTACCGCCTCCTCATCCGGTCAGCGTAACACCTTCACCACCAACTTCAGCACAGCCAGGGGTAAACGACAGCAGGCAGTTTTAAAACTTTCCTGTTTGGGGGAAAAACCCCACACCGCGAGTTGTGGAGGGACATGGAACAACAGACCAATGAGTGGTTGCTGTCAGTGAGCCTCAAGCCCGGCCTGGTGGTGTGCGATAATGGGCGAAATCTCGTAGCAGCTCTGGGCCTAGCCGGTTTGACGCACATCCCTTGCCTGGCGCATGTGCTGAACTTGGTGGTCCAGAGGTTCCTTAAAAATTACCCCAATATGCCAGAGCTGCTACAGAAAGTGCGGGCTGTGTGTGCGCACTTTCGGCGTTCTCACCCTGCTGCTGCTCGCCTGTCAGCGCTGCAGCGTAACTTCGGCCTTCCCGCTCACCGCCTCATATGTGACGTGCCCACAAGGTGGAACTCCACCTTGCACATGCTGGCCAGACTGTGCGAGCAGCAGCAGGCGATAGTGGAGTTTCAGCTGCAGCAATCACGCGTGAGTCGCTCTGCGGAACAGCACCACTTCACCACCAATAACTGGGCCTCCATGCGAGACCTGTGTGCCTTGTTGCGCTGTTTCGAGTACTCCACCAACATGTCCAGTGCCAATGACGCCGTTCTTAGCGTTACTATCCCAGTTCTATGCCTCCTTGAAAAAACGCTTTGGGCGATGATGGAAGAGGATGTGGCACAGGAGGATGAGGAGGAGGAGGAGGAAGCGGGATCATTTCAAAGGCTTTCAGGGCAGTCTTTCACAAGTGGCTACGAGGGTGGGTTCCTGCACCAACAAACGCCAGGTACACAATTGTCCGGCAGAAAGGGCACAGTTCTGGAGGATGACGAAGTGGAGGAGGAGATGGAGGAGGAGGAGGAGGAGGAGGAGCCATTTTCACAGCAGGGTGGCACCCAGACCAGCTCGTGGCCATCACTGGTGCGTGGCTGGGGGGATACAGAGGACACAGACGATACACCTCCCACAGAGGACAGCTTTTCTTTGCCTCTGGGCAGCCTGGCACACATGAGCGATTACATGCTGCAGTGTTTCCGCAATGACCGCCGAGTTGCCCACATTTTAACTGGTGCTGATTACTGGGTGGCCACCCTGCTGGATCCCCGTTACAAGGACAACGTACCGTCCTTAATTCCCTCACTGGAGCGGGATCGTAAGATGCGCGAGTACAAGCACACGCTGGTAGACGCGCTGCTGGTGGCATTCCCACCTGACAGCGGGCGTACGGTGGAAGCACAAGGCGAAGGCAGAGGAGGAGGAAGAGGTCGCCAACGCAGCCGGGGCACCGGCAGCACCTCAGAAGGCAGGGTTAGCATGGCTGAAATGTGGAAAAGCTTTGTCAGCACGCCACAACAACCAGCACCACCAGCTGAGATGGAACGTCTTAGCAGGAGGCAGCATTTCACCAACATGGTTGAGCAGTATGTGTCCACAGGCCTACACGTACTGGATGATGGGTCTGCCCCCTTTAACTTCTGGGTCTCCAAATTGGGCACATGGCCTGAGCTTGCCCTTTATGCCTTGGAGGTGCTGGCCTGCCCTGCAGCCAGTGTATTATCTGAACGTGCATTTAGCACGGCAGGGGGCGTTATCACAGACAAGCGCAGCCGCCTGTCCAGAGCCAATGTGGACAAGCTCACGTTCATTAAAATGAACCAGGCATGGATCCCACAGGACTTGTCCGTACCTTGTGCAGAATAGACATGTATACCGGTGTTGTGACAAAAACTGTCCGGCCATCGGATTGTGTCCGGCCCATACTGCGAAGGCGCAGCGCTTGCGCAGTACAGAGGACAAGGAGATTCACAAAATCTCCGAAGATGAACGGCGCCTGCGCTGTGAGTGCAGGTTCAAGCCCCACCATCCAAGTGGACATACGGTAGCACATAGTAACAGGGCCCCTCACGGGCTCGGTTCGATCGCCACGCTTCGGGCACGGCCTCACTTGGCTCGTCTTGAACCACGGATGGTGTGGCCTTCACCTGAACTCACCACGCAGGCGCCGTTCGTCTTGGGAGATTTTCGAAATCCCCTTGTCCTACATACTGAGCAAGCGCAGTACAGGGTGGACACTATTTGACGGGGGACAGAATTCGACACATCACCGGCATTACACAGCCATTGTTGTATTTTTGAATCAGTGTTGGCTACCTCGTCCTCCTCCACCGCCGCTTCCACCTACACAGCCACATCCACCGCCACCTCAACCTCCTACTCCATATGGACCTCGTCCTCCTAGGTCAAGATTATTATTTTTTATTTTTATTTTTTTTATGTTATTTTAAGTTATTTCCCTATCCACATTTGTTTGCAGAACACTTGCCATGCTCTTAACAACATTTTGCTGCCATTTGCAGCCCTCTAGCCCTTTCCATTACTTTTTTAGAGCCTTTTTAGTCCTTAGAAGTCCGGGTCCCCATTGACTTCAATGGGGTTCGGGTTCGGGTTCGGGTTACAGTTCGGTCCCGAACCCAAACTTTTTTCCGAAGTTCGGCCGAACCCGTCGAACCCGAACATCCAGGTGTCCGCTCAACTCTAGTGACAGCACTTCAACCTCCTGGTGAATTGATGGTCTGGCCTCAGCACTGCACTGTGGTAAACATGTCATCTATACCCTCATACCCAGAAACATAGCTCCCAACTGTCCCTGATTTCGAGGGACTGTTCCTGATTTGGAACAAAGTCCCTTTAGCTAGGTTCACACTGGGCTGCGGGAGTGAAGCTGTGCGAGTTCAGCTGAACTCGCACGATTTCACTCCTGCCTGTCAGTCCCGATTTCGGCCGCGATTACATGGACATCTGTGCAGGTTTCTGCACAGATGTCAATGTAAATCGCGGCCCGAAATGGCAAAAAGTAGTACAGAAAATACTTTTTGAAATCGGTGCAGCGCCGCAGGTGCGGCGTTGCACCGATTAGGACGGTGCCATTGCTGGCAATTTGCGGCAAATATCGGCGTTTTGAGATGCTATTTGACATGCCAAATCGCATGTCAACACGCACCAGTGTGAACCAGGGCTTATTCCCTTTTTCATGCAGCCAGGGGAGGCAGAGCTATCAACATAAAAAAAAAAAATGATCGAGCTTCGAGGGTCGTAACTCAGCGACCTGGTGTCACAGGACCCCTAATTTGGGGGGTAGGTGGCTGAAGTCCAACTCATCACAGGTCAAAATGGGGCTCCTGCCACCTAAATTTCCGGAGATACAGGGCTTCCTGTGCAGCCTTTCAGAAGCTACATATAGCGCGGCCCGTTTAAATACAAGCTGGCACATTCTCTTTGCAGCAGACTGAGAGGATGAGCTCACAGTGCCTCTCACTTTTTGTCAGAATCACTGAGCTTAATGGACAGCTTGAAGCCTTGGACCAATGGTAAAGCACCATTGAAACAAGCTGTCCAATAAAAATGCTGCAGTGGAGGCACGCCTCTCACTGCAGTGTCATAGAACGGGGCATGTGTCTAAAAGACAAATGCTCCCTTCCAGCCCTGCCCTCTTAACTATAAGGAAAAATCATGTGTTTATGGGTATAAGATTTACACCTAATCCCATGTTTTTCTCACACAGTTAAGAGGAAGAATGATAATCTGCTGCCTGCAGAAAAGGTACTGTTTTAATGAAGCTAAATCATATATGATTATGCTATACGTTATAACATAATAATGTATTATTTATTTATTTACTGTGAAATTACTGGTTTAAAGTTATACCTTCAAACTTCAGTAATTTGTCCGTTAAGCCACCTGCTTGGGTCAAGTTTTTGAAAATACAGTAAATTACGTTAAAAACAATATATAATAATTATTTGTATATTACTTACTTATGGTAATTAACCCCTTGCCACCCAGGCCACTTCACTCCTACATGTAAAAATATATTTATTTTTGCTAGAAAATTACTCAGAACCCCCAAACATTATATATATATATATATATATATATATATATATATATATATATATATATTAGCAGACACCCTAGGGAAAAAAATGATGGTCATTGCAACTTTTTATGTCCAAACACGTTTCGTTTCATGAATATATGAATAAATGTATAATGTTAAAGATGCTGTTACGCCAAGTAAATAGATACCTAACATGTCAGGCTTTAAAATTACGCACACTCGTGGAATGGCGCCAACCTTCAGTACTTAAAAATTTTCATAGGCGACGCTTTACATTTTATTAAAGGTTACATGTTTAGAGTTACAGAGGAGGTTTAGTGCTAGAATTATTGTTCTCGCGCTAACGTTCGCGGAGTATGTAACCTGTGTGTATCTGGCTCTGATACCCTCATTGCACGTCCCTGCTCTCCTCCTCATTTGTCCCTCATTTTGGTCTGATCTTTATAGTTGTATATAAAATGCACTTTTTTCCTTTCAAAAAGTGTTTCCCGGTGCTAAATCTTTCATCCAATTTCTAAATTGCTGCATTTGTATATATAAAATGCCAATATAAAAGAATAGTAGTAGGGTTTTGGGTTTAACTAATCATTATTTTTGTAGAAATCCCCTTTAAGGGGGGCATGTCAGGGGGGTGTGTGCTATGCCTACATACCGTATATACTCGAGTATAAGCCGACCCGAGTATAAGCCGAGGTACCTACTTTTACCACAAAAAACTGGGAAAACGTATTGACTCGAGTATAAGCCGAGGGGAGGAAATGTGCCCATTGCCACCTCACTGTGCCAATTGCCCAACCTTACTGTGCCCATTGCCATCTCACTCTGCCACCTCACTGTGCACATTGCCACCTCACTGCCCATTTTCACCTCACTGTGCCCCCTTACTGTGTTCATTGCAGCCTCCCTGTGCCCGAGTCAGTGTACCTCAAAATCTTGTAATTCTGCGGCCGGCATCCATTGTTCAAATCTCGCGCCGTTCTCACTGTCCCTTCCGTGATAGGCGTTTCCAGCAAACACTGTGTTGAGTGTTGCGCCTATCACGGAGGTCCTCTCATTCTCGGACTCTGTTTCCCAGCAGGCACTGTTTTCAGTGCTCCGCCAATCACGGACGTCGGACAAGAGGACCTCCGTGATAGGTGCAACACTCAACACAAGTGCTTGCTGGAAACGCCTATCGCGGAAGGGACAGGGAGAAAGACGCTAGATTTAAACAATGGACGCCGGCCGCGGAATTTCACGATTTTCAGGTACTGACTCGAGTATAAGCCGAGGGGTATACTTTCAGCCCTAAAAAAAAGGGCTGAAAACCTCGGCTTATACTCGAGTATATACAGTACTTTTGGGAATAGGTGTCCCTCGTTCCCATCTCAAAAAGTTATAGGAGGAATGCCAAAAGTACTGAGCTATTTTTATTAGATTTTGTTGCTTATCAACCTATGCACAAAAAAAATCAACATGTTTCCTGGAAGGTAGAGGCGCAAACACGATTTAGAAAGTACTTTTCAATTACAGAAAGGCCTGACATCTTTCTTCTATTATAATGTTTTGTTATTTGGCCATTATAGATCCTAATAAAGCTTGGCGGAATAAAATAAAAAATGAAAAACCCAATGGCTGTCTTATGGAATATCTCCAAGTTCAAAATTACGGGCACAATAGAGAATGACAGAAATTCACGAAAGAAAAAGTAATTTTGCTAACTATAATATACAGTGAAAATTTACAAACGATGTAAAGAATAAAATGTGACAACAAATTATGAGAGCCTTCCATGAACGACAGGCTAAAATGGATCTTTTTCCTTTCCTGCATTCGAGAAAAAGACAAATAACAACTGGTATTTTGACTAATCCAATTCTAGTGCACAGTGATGCATTACAGTTTGTTTTTTAGCGATCAGCTCTTATTTGGTTGATATATGATATTCTCTTGCGCGTCACTGGTTGTTACACACAATGACTTTATTCAGCGCGTCTTAAACAGGAAAGAATATGCAGCATTAACTCGTGTAAACATTGCTTTGTATTTGCCTTGAAATTCCAGATCCCGTTCATGCATTTACTTGCTTGCCCGGCCTTTATTCAGGAATGTTGCAGGAAAGCTGCAGAGCTCCATTTTGAACCAAAGTTTTTATTTTATTTTTTTTTATTTTGCTGTCAGTAATATTTTTAGGGGCCATTATTTGAGACACCAGGAATATCACAAGAGTAAATATCTGGAACTAGCAACCATAAGGCATAGGTATATCCAGTAGTGTAATTAGGTTTTGTGCTGCCCTAGGCCTGACTAAACTCGTGCACCCCCTAATTTAAATATGACCCACCCCTTCCTGTCAAGGCCACACCCCTTTCTGTTTAAGACCCACCTTGAAATTATCGAGAAGAGACACTAGTTCTTAGGGCCTGGGGGGCAATAGATTCCCTTAATTGGCATAGATCTCCTCTCACCTCCTGTTTGGCTATGGGGCAGGAAGTGAAGGGAAATCTCTGCAATGGGACAGGGATGGTAAAAAATAAACTGACAGGGGCTGTAACCCTCCTTTACTCTATCCAAAATGAAAAAAAAAATTTGCCTATAGTTCTACTTTAAGCACAAATTTCGGATAATTTTATGGAGAGGACTAAGAAGATATAACCATGCCAATGGTGCAGCAGAAAACATATAGCACAGTGAGGAAGGTTTGTGGTCCAGGTTGATGGGACAGTCAAAATTAGAAGCAGTTTGCGTTACACTAACAGTGTAGCACAAGCCGGAGGGGACTCTTTCCGTGCTGCCCCCCTGCAAAGTGCTGCCCTAGGCCTGGACCTTGTTGGCCTAGGCCAGGATACAGCGTTGGGTATATCAGTAAGCTAAAGTAAAGCTACACTTTTTTACATTTTTAGTTTAACCACTAGTCAACCAGGGCAATTTTCTTTTCACATTTAAAATCTGCATTTTTCCCTGGAACCCCAAACAGTTATATTTTGTCTCGTACACACGACCGGTTTTCAAGTCGGAAAAACTGTGATGAGAGCTTTTGGCTACCGTGTATATGCTCCATCGCAGTTTTTCCGATGGAAAAAAATTGTAGCGGGAAAAACGTTCGTCTGTATGTTTTTCCGACGGGAAAAAAAACGTGCATGCTCGGAAACAATTTGACGCATGGAACTTCATTTTGTCGGCTCGTCGTAGTCTTTTACGTCACTGCGTTCTTGGCAGTCAAAAGTTCACCGGACTTTTGTGTGACCGTGTGTATGCAAGGCAGGCTTGAGAGGAATTCCGTCGGGAAAACCATTGTTTTTTTTTTCCGACGGGAAAACCACTCGTGTGTACGAGTCATAAGTGCTAACTGACCAATTACAATCTAAATTCCGTGCCTGGCCATGTGAACTGTTCAGGATCTTGTTTCTCTACACTAGGGTGTCTACAAACCTTTAACAAAAGGCCCAGTTACTGTCAATCTGACTGTTTGGGTGTTGAACTGTGTCCAGGAGGAGTAAAGCCTGGTACACACGGGCAGAATGTCAGGAGACATCGGCCGGTTAAAGGAAAATGGCCGACATTTGGCCCATGTGTATGTCGGTCTGTCTGAAAAAAGCCGGCTTCTACCGGATGAACATGTTGGAAAACCAGCAGCCGACCGGCTCCTGAAAAGCGCTCTCAGCCAATAGCAGAAAGCGCAGATTGGAGTGTTTTGGCAGGGGGGCGTCCCCCTATTAGAACACAACAACTCAGTGGGGGAGATCGCTGCACTAGCTTTCCATAGTTAGTACAGCGACTCCGACCAGAACTGACAGTTTTGGGGATGAACAAAAAAAAGTAGAGTGTTTACTGGGCTTAAGAAAATGCCCTGGTGTTCAAGGCCAATGGGAAGAAGAATTGCCCTGGTGTCAGTGGTCAGTGAGAGTATCAATGCTGAGTGGGAGATGTAAAAACTCCAGCATCAGTGGTCAGTGATTAGTAAAAGCCAATGCTTCAGTGATCCATGGAAGTAATAAATGTCCCAGAATAGGTGGTTAGTAGGCGTAATAAATATTCCTGAATCAGTGGTTAATAGAAGTAATGAATGCTTCTGCATCAGTGATCAGTAGACGTAGTAAATATCCTGGTAACAGTGGTCAGTAGGAGCAATTATTACCCGTTTCAGTGGAAAGTGAAAGCAATAAATGTTCCTGTGCCAGTAGTCAACTGGAGTAATAAATGCCATCATCAATGGTCAGTAGAAGAATAAATACCCAGGCATCAGTGATAAGTGGATGTAGTAAATGCTTCTGCCTCAGTAGATAGAATAATAAATTACAAAAAAGACAAAATGGAAGGCGCAAAACACCTAGTGCATTACCAATGATAAAAATAAAATTCATAAAAAGTGAGTACTCACAAAACACAACTCTCAATTGAGCCATAAAAATCACACAGTGTATGGACATGTGCAGGGCCATAACAGGTTAGAACTGATGCGTTTCAGGGGTGCCCCCTGTCAGCTCTATCGTGTTATGGTCCTGCACATGTCCATACACTGTATGATTTTTATGGCTCAATTGAGAGTTGTGTTTTGTGAGTACCCACTTTTTAAGGATTTTATTATTCATTAAATTGTCATTGGTAATGCATAGGTGTGCGCCTTCCATTTTGTCTTTTTTGGAGTTTGGAGCACATTACCCCATCTGAGGAAGGCAGCATCCACCTAGTCTTGGAATACCAATGTCCCTGTTGCCCTTCATTTTAAAAGACCCCTTAGTGCTGGAAGTGATTGTGTGTCTTATAGAATAATACATGCCGCCAATAAAAGTAAAAATGCCCCAGAGTCAATGACCATTGGAGTTATACATAATCTATCATTGGTGCCAGTAATCACTCAAAGGAATATAGTGCCCATCACCAGAGTTCAGTGGGAGAAATGGTGCCTTATTATTGGCAACCAGTCGAAAAATTATAATGCCCATCATTGGTGTTCTTTGGTTAACAGGCTGAATGTAATGCCCATCATTGCTTTTCAATGGCATTTACCTTGTAGGCTTCATGTCCCATGCCTTTTCTCGTGGGAGCATTGTTGCTGGGACTATAGAGGCACCATCAAGCCGAGGACCACTGTTGATCTGATGCTGAAACTTCTCTTTAGTTCCTTTCCTGGTGACATGAGAGAGGTTCTAAACCAAATTCAACCCTAACCAACTGAAAAAAAAACCTTGCTTATAATAGGGCTTTAACAGGATGTAAAATCCGACATCTGCAAACCCTATGCAGTGACCGAATAACAATGACATTGTTTTAAGAACCTTTTTGTTTAACCGTATAATTTATATAGTCAGAGTAGTGTGGCCAGCAATAGAATGTATTATTTCCTTACACCACTGTTTAATGGAAAGAACATAATTTGCACAAAACATTTCATGTAGTTCAATGCCACATAGCATCCATTTGCCCAGTAAGTGGACAATATTGAAAGATTCACTTGGAACAAACAATCGTGCCTTCTGTCTGATGGTGACAGAACTGAAGCCTTTATTCAAGCTGAAAATAATAGCTTACTGTGGTGACATAGCAGAGACAGAATAATAAGGCCTTAATGAATGACACTGAATGGAGAGATCTATGCAAACTGCCTGAAATATTCACAATTATGCTTCAATATGGTACCATATCTCAGTCAAGTATTTATTCTGTTATGTGAAGATAAGGCAGGTGAAATAGACAGCTTAGGTCATGTTTTATTTTTAATCATAGTTGTTGAAAAAATATAATTCTAGTTCATTTTCTTTACCCTCTTCAGGGCTAGCGATTGTTCCCCCCTTGTGGACCAGAAACGTGTTCCCGATTCAGCTATGGGGACTAATGATTTGCTCAAAACTTTCACATTACTTAAAGTGGAAGTAAACCCTCCTATCATTTTCAGGCAAGGAAGCTGCCATCTTGGCCTCTGTTTAATCTTCAACTGCCATGATGCTGCACATGTGATCAGTTATGACACCAGCCATTGGATGGTTTGACAGTTTGGTTGAGAGCACAACCAATGTGACAGTTGGCATTCCCGGCATGCCGGGAATGTAACTGCTTTTTGAAACTGTTAAATCAATGGGTTTACTTCCGCTTTAATCCACTGAGAATAAAAAGAAGTCCTACAGACAGCACATTATCTTAAGCTAAGATGATGTAATCCGTTAGCTGCAAAGAGGGGGAAGCATTTTCCGGCCACAATCACTTACATGGGAGAGTTTGAGAGGCGGCACCACCTGGCAAATTCAGCATAAAAATGCTGCGATGATGGGGTTGATTTACTAAAACGACAAAATTACCCTTTTTGGCCAAACACTAGCTTGGGTATGGACACTCTACCTGATAACAGATGCCATTTGGGTACAATAAAACTCTTGTTAGAAAGCATATTATATCATGGCTACTTTTCACCAATTACATCACAAAGTAAGCCAACCTAATGAACTCAGTATTGTTAATGCATTGTCATGTATGCCATATATCCCAAAAAAGAACTGCAGGAATAAAACACAAGTACAAAGAAACACATTAAGGCTCATGCTTTTTCTCTTTAAAAGAAGAAACAGAACTTTATCTTCATTACGCAGCAGAACATGGCAGTTTCTTTGCATTTAACAGATGAACTAATGAGGAAGCAAGTAAAATTGCTAAAAAATGTCATCACCAGACAACAGAATAAAGACGTTTGGAAGTTAATAATATACAATGCTAGCGTGTTTGAATTTTAAACGGGCTCGTTCTTGAAGAGAGCTACCATTGTAGCTAAGTAACACTAGAAAAATAAAGAAAATGAACAATGTAAAGATATTAATAGCGAACGTTCGGCAGACTATATTCTGGGAAGTGGGAATCTGCTTACAACTATACTTCTGTGCACATTAAAAATAATGTGTGATCACAATACCAAACAAGTACTATAGATCAACTGTCTTTTATGGTTTGAATCATCATCATCATCATCATCTTCATTTGATGGCAGTATAATCCTGTAGGGGTCAAAGAGGCAAAGGGAAGATTTCAAAGGCTCCTGATGTTCCTGGAAGATTCCAAGCTGTTGTTGGTTACTTAGTAGATTTGGGGCTAGGGCTTTTTTCTATCTAGACAGCTGTCCCTAGTAAAGTTCTCAGGTGGACCTTATAAGGGACCTCTGATTAAGATCTCCAAACCACTTCCACTGGTACCTCTTAATTTTGAACAGTTTCTCTCCCAAAATGGAATGTTTTTCATTATAGTAAGGAAAGTAAACCCAGAAAGAAGTCTTGTGAAACATCATTGTTGTCCCACAATCTTGTTTTGTCTGTCAAACTTATATTGAAGCCTCTGCACCATTCCATTTTCCGGTTGTATGCTCCTATTTCATCTATCATAAACAGGATTCCCAGGTACATAAACTGCTTCAAAAAGTCAGTTTTCCTTAGAGTTAAAGGGGGTACTTCCCTCCTTTCTGAGAGAACAATAGTCTCTGATTAAGAGGGCCCATCTTTTCACATTAAAGAGAATATATAGTGGTGTTCTGCATATTTTCTTGTGCCATTGATTATAGTCAGGGTCAAGTATTTAAAAAAATAAATGTTTTAAACAATTAATTATTAAATATTGAAATAATAAATAATGTACAGTATCTATTTAATGAAATGTTTTCTTCTTTTTTATGTAATAAAAAAAAATGAAATATTTTAATTTAGCATTTTCCTTATAGCTAGAAAATGGTTTCCTTTTCACATTTAGCATTGCATCTTTATATCTGCTAAACATTTATCTTTATATATGATATGTGCTGGCCCTATGCTGATTTTGAAAGTGAACTAGTAAAGAGGCCTAAAGGGCCATTTAATTTAATTCTAATACAGCACATAACAGGCCCTCAACAGGAAACCTGGTCTTCAAGGCAGTGCATGCTCCCCAACCACAGGGTGATCTCAAGTCAACCAGCAGCATTCAATTTTTAGTTTTAGTTTTGAAGCCTTGGGGGGCTATAGGGGGAAAATTACAGTTGCCAAAGCTGTTACAGGTTAGATGCCTATTTTCAGCAAATAACAGGGTCCACTCCTCTGAATCACTGGCGGAACAAATTTCCCATTATTTGGTCATCTCTGTTTATGTGCATACACTTTAATCTCTGTTCTGCTGTGAAGTCTTCAGGAGAGGAGTTATCTTCAAACCACAGTTCTGGTGTCTGCTGGCTAACTAGAATCCAAATCTGAAGTTATCCTAACAAGCAGTAATCCGCTCGTACAAACTTTCTTGCAGTGTTAGAACATAATGCATAAGCAATTAAATATTTCACATGTAGCTGAGCCCAAAGGCCTGA
The DNA here is from genome assembly GCA_029206835.1 of Rana muscosa. Taxonomy (NCBI): domain Eukaryota; kingdom Metazoa; phylum Chordata; class Amphibia; order Anura; family Ranidae; genus Rana; species Rana muscosa. Next base: position 350,368,762 of record CM055119.1, read on the forward strand.
AGTAGACAGGAAAAATGTAATTGTTTAGTGTCATCGGATTAACCCTTTTTGCAAAATGGCTTATTTGTAGCTCATTGATATGACTGGACTTATTTATTTCGTTAAAAATAATGTCTTTTTTTAAATTTAACCACCATGACATTGCCACGTCATTTACCATTTTTTTTTTTTATTGGAAACCAACTTTATTGAAAAGTATGCATGGTACATAAATCAACATAAGCCAGTATGGCCAATATAATAGTACATACATGAACACAGTGAAGCATCTGTGTGTCACAAAGATAATAACAGCAGTGAAAGTAGAGCCGGTATACAACAAAAATAAAAAATCGACATGTCAGGTACACGTTTCACCATCCGCCATCCATCTGTACCAGACCTTCTCATACTTTAGCGGACACCCTCTATGTACATAAATCAGTTTTTTATATGGGAGAGCATCGTTAACCGCCTTTTTCCAGCACTGAACTGTAGGGGGCAGGGCCTGCATCCAATTACGGGCCACTACTTTTCTTGCCAAGAATAGCGTCTCATGTAAAAAGGTACGGAGGGGTTTGTCGGCATCCAAGTCTGGCAACAGGCCAAGTAGGCACATCTTTGGGTCAAGGGTAGCAGGGGAGCCCATCTGATCGTGTAGGAAGCGTATCACCTGTGTCCAATATGCCTGAATGGTAGGACAGAACCATATGAGGTGGTAAAAGGAGCCCGGGGTATGGTCACAGAGGCGGCATCCTGGATTGTACGTGGGCCTGAAACGTGCCACTCTCTGAGGGGTCAGATATGTTCTATGTATAATGTACAGCTGTGTGAGGCGGTCCGACAGCTTGGGGGAAACCTTTTTCACGTCCTCCAAAATCTCGCCCCAGTCCTCATCCTCTATAAGTCCAACATCCGCCTCCCATCTAGTCTTAGCAGTATAGGCCAATGCTGTGGTGCTAGGGAGATGAATGGCGGAGTACAAAGTGGAGATGAGCTTAGCAGGCACATTACCCGTGACTGTGTCCACTATGGAGGGAACTGCCAGGGACGGGTAAGAGCCAGAAAACTGGGCCTGTATGGCGTGACGAAGTTGCAAATACCTGAAGAAAAGGCAATTGGGGAGGGAAAATTCGTCCTTCAGCATTTGGAATGACTTAAGGCCTGAATCGGTCATGATCTGGTGTATGTATAAGATCCCATGGCGTATCCACGCCGCGGGGTCCGGAATGGACAATAATTCTGGCAAGCATGTATTGTACCAGAGAGGGGTATGAGAGTGTACCCTTGGGGTCCCAGTTCTCTGCAGTGCCGCCCGCCATACCCTCCGGTGGTGAGTCAACATGTCTGCTGTGCGTTGGGGGGGGCGTCTTGTCAATGGGGCTCTTAGGACCGATTGAAGTGGGGTGTGGGCCGAGTCATCTGGGTGCTCACAGAGTAGTGTCTGGTATCTCGTTAGTTCATGTTTATCAAAATAGTAGAAGTGGGACAGCTGGGAGGCAAAATAATAATCCTGAAAGTCAGGGAGAGCAGCTCCTCCCAACGTCACAGGGTTCTTCAGGATTCTCCAGGATAATTTGTGTCTGCCATGACCCCAAATAAATGAATTCAGGATGGATTCAATTGTCCTGAAAAATTTTTGTGGTATATAGAGGGGAGCATGCCAGACCAAATAGAGTATCTTGGGAAGGAGTATCATCTTAACTAAGCTGACGCGACCCATAACACCCAGGGGTAGTCTGGCCCAAGTCTGCGTCTTGTTCTTGATCAGAGCAAACAGGGGTTCAATGTTCAGTAGTTTATAATCTGAGAGCGATCTGGTGACCTGTACGCCAAGGTATTTAATCTGGGAGACCCTTGGAAGAGCCAGAGGAGGGGACGCGAACGAGGAGGGGAAATGGTCAATCGGAAGGATCTGGGACTTAGCCCAATTAATACTCAGACCCGAATGGCCACCCATACGTTCTATGGACTGGAGGGCTGCTATAAGAGAAGGACCGGAGTCCGCCAGATACAAAAGTGTGTCGTCGGCATACATCCCAATCTTTTCTTCCAGGTTCCCCATCCTGAGACCTCGGACGCAAGTGTCCGCACGGACCATTATGGCCAACGGCTCCACAGCCAATGCGTAAAGCATGGGGGAAAGGGGGCAGCCCTGCCGGGTCCCTCTCTCCAGCGGGAACTGGTCAGAAAGCCAACCATTCACAAACACTCTGGCCCTCGGGGATTGATAGAGGAGTTGGACCCAGCGAATAAAGCTGGGGCCAAATCCAAATCTTGAGAGACACTCCCACAGGTAGTTCCACTCCACGGAGTCGAAGGCCTTGGCGGCATCCAGCGCCACCACGACCCTCGAGCCAATTTCATCATGGGACCCCTGAATATTCATAAATAGGCGGCGAATATTCATGGCCGTGTTCTTCCCTGGCATAAAGCCGGTTTGGTCAGGGTGTATCAATGACAGAATAACCTGGTTAAGGCGGGAGGCTAGAATCTTAGCTAATATTTTAATATCTACCTGTAACAGGGAAATGGGCCTATACGACTCCGGGTATTTAGGGTCCTTTCCGGGTTTGGGAATTACGACTATTTGGGCTTCTCGCATAGATGGGGGTAGAACTCCTGAGTCAAATATAGATTTATACAGGTACTTAAGTTCAGGGATTAGGATTTCAGAGTAGGTGGCATAGAATTCAAGAGGTAGGCCATCCAATCCTGGGGCCTTGGATGAGGCCAGACAGGAAATGGCCTCGGAGATGTCCTCCTCAGTAATAGGGGCTTCCAGAATTTCAAGCTGGTCATCTGTCAGTTTAGGGAATTGAACTCCCGCTAGGTAGTCCCTGGTGTCTTGGGGAGTGTGGGTGACCCTGGAAGTGTAGAGTGCATGGTAGAATCTCCCAAACTCCTCCGCCACCAGTTGCGGATCGGTGATGTCGTTCCCCTGCGGGTCGGTCAAGGACACCACCACAGGGGGACGCATATCCAAGTGGGCGAGATATGCGAGCAGTTTGCCCGATCTCTCTCCATACTCAAACACCCTCTGTCTACAGAAGAAGATACGTTGTTTAGCCTTCTCTATGTGCAATTGGGAGACCTGGCGCGCCTGAATCTTTAGATTGTTGGCCGCGCTGGGCGAGGGGTCCCGGTGGAACGCCTCCTCCAGCGCCTGCAGGTGCTCCGCAGCCTGCTGGACAATAAATGTTGATGGTCATTTACCATTTTACATAAGATTAATGTGAAGTGTTAATTTAAAGAGGACCTCCAGTCTGGGCAAAAAAATAATAATAAAAAAAAATATATATATATATATATATTGTGACAGCAGGAAGGTAAAGTCACCTGGTTGCATCCAGGGGGGTAGATATATTTCGCCCAGATTCAGGCTTTACGCCGACTTATACAACTAGGTGGAGAGTTGTATAAGGCTAGTGGGCTCATGGATGACTCATACCTCTAGGGAGAGTGTGGGGCGTCGTGCAGACAGAGATGAGGAGACCAGCTGAACCTTGTCAGCTCATTTAGGCCTCTATAAGAACTCCCAGCTTCATTAGATGTTAGCTCATGCCTGGAACCAGACCTGTGTGGACTGTCTAGGGAGAGTGAACCCCTGTGCGGTGAGAAAAAGCCTGTGTGGCTATTTGCTTGGACATTTAAAACCAGGGACTTAGGGACTAGGACAGCACTAGGCTGATCCCAGTTGTTAGTTAGGAAACCTGTATGTTTAGTCAGAGGTCAACTTGACCAGGATTTATTTTGGTTATGTTTCTTTTGCTTTGCTGTGTTTTGTCACTGTAAATAGAAAATAAACCGCACCTTTTTTTGATTTTAAAAACCACAACCTCCGTTTGCTGGGCCTGTTTTGTGTGGGGAGCCCATCCCGGGGGTCACACACACCCGCTGCCGAGCTAACCCCCTCACAGTTGGTGGAGAACCAGTGGCAGTTTTTTTTTAAGCCAGCATGGAGGAGATACTGAAGCAGCTGGCTCTAGCAAATGCCAATCAACAGCAGACAAATGCAGGTTTGCAAAGGAGCCTTGCAGCCCAGCAGCAGACAAACGCAACTTTGCAACAGAGTCTGGAGGCTCAGCAACGAGCCCAGCAGCAATCTGAGGCCCGCTTCATAGACCTGTTGCAGAAGCAAGAGCAGAGACTACAACAACAGATGGAAGCAGTAATGCAGCAACGTCCGCAGACCAGTGAGGAAAGCCGTCCCACTAATACCGCGTCCTTTGGGGTGAGTCGTTTATTGACAAAAATGACTGGAGAGGATGATCCAGAGGTATTTTTGACCACATTTGAAAGGACCGCTGAAAGAGAAAAGTGGCCTGAGGAGCAGTGGGCTGGACTGGTGGCTCCTCTGTTAACTGGTGAATCGCAGAAAGCTTACTATGACCTAGAGCCTAACCAAGCAAAAGACTATGTGATGCTAAAAGCTGAAATATTGGCAAGGCTGGGTGTCACCCAGGCTGTCCGGGCTCAGCGTGTGCATAACTGGACTTTCCAGCTTGGAAAACCCCCCAGGTCTCAAATGTATGATCTCATTCACCTGAGCAGAAAGTGGCTACAGCCAGAGACTTTGTCCGCACCAAAGATTGTGGAACGTGTTGTAATGGATCGGTTTTTGAGAGCTCTTCCTACTGCCATCCAAAAGTGGGTAAGCCATGGAGACCCAGAGACGGCCGATGGTCTTGTGGATCGTGTGGAGAAATACTTGGCTACAGAGAACCTGACGGCCTCTTCCAGAGACACTCGGACTTTCCACCCTAAGACCAGACCATCCCCAGGGGCGGATAAGAGGATTCCAAGGGGTGAGGGTGGAGAGAGTGAGAGGGTGGGAGCTCTACCCCAAGTTTGGCGAGAACAGCCTGGGAAATCAGCGGCTCAAGAGGCGGCAAGAAGGATCGTTTGCTACCGCTGCCGGCAAGCGGGACATATTGCAGCCAATTGCCCGGTTGTGGAGGAACCCATGCAGTGTGACTTTCTGACGGGCAGACGTCAGTCGCTGTGTGCGACAGTCGCATGCACTGCCATTCGAGGAACTGAGAAACATTTATGCAAAATGTGTGTTAATGGTAGAAATGTTGTGGTATTGCTGGATTCAGGTAGCCTTGTGACCCTGATAAAGGCTGAGTTAGTTAAAACAGAGGTCTCTGGGAATAGCAAGGTAGCTGTTATTTGTGTGCATGGGGACACCCGAGAGTATCCAGTGACTACAGTGTGTTTCGAGACCCCCAAAGGTACCCTCTCTCATCCAGTGGGCTTAGTATCTCAGTTACCGCATGACGCCATTGTGGGAAGGGATTTTCCGAAGTTCTGGGAACTGTGGGATGATCCTGAGCCCCTCACTGGTGCCCCTATGTACCAGGAATGTGATAGCCAGAACTCCCCTGAGAGTGGTGAGGACTCTACGGAATTTCCCTTATCAGTATTGGCAGGGGAGACTCAAGAAACTGGAGAGGAGCCCACCTCCTCAGACGAAAACCTACCGTCTGTGGAGTTTTCTGATCTTGAGGTTCACAGGGAAAACTTTGCCACAGAACAGTTGAAAGACCCCGCCCTAATAAAGGCACGGGAAAACGTAGTGAAAATAGATGGCGAGTTAGTGAACCCAGATAATACCTGCACTTACCCATACTTCAGCGTAGAGAAGGACCTACTGTATCGGGTGGCAAAAAGGGCAGAAGAAACCGTTGAGCAGCTTGTGGTGCCCAAACCTTACAGGAAGTTGGTGTTGGAGTTGGCCCATGGGCACATTCTTGGAGGTCATCTGGGGACAGAGAAAACCCGAGAGAGGGTATTACAGAGATTCTATTGGCCGGGGGTGATGAAGGACGTAGAAAATTATTGTTCCTCCTGCCCTGTGTGTCAGAGGTTGGCCCCGATGCCACATTTCCGTAGCCCGCTGGTCCCTCTACCCATCATTGAGGTCCCGTTTGAGAGGATCGCCATGGATTTGGTAGGTCCTATAATCAAGTCCGCTAGGGGGCACCAGTACATATTAGTTATAATGGACTATGCCACCCGTTATCCAGAAGCGATCCCTCTCTGAAATACCTCGGCCAAAACCATAGCCAAAGAGCTATCTCTTGTTTTTAGCCGGGTGGGTATTTGTAAAGAACTGCTTACGGACCAAGGTACACCCTTTATGTCCCGGGTTATGAAAGAGCTGTGTAAATTGTTCAAAGTGACGCAATTGCGTACGTCTGTGTATCACCCCCAAACCGATGGGCTGGTTGAAAGATTCAACAAAACCCTAAAACAAATGTTGAAGAAAGTGGTGGATAGAGATGGAAAGGATTGGGACTGTTTACTTCCTTATTTGATGTTTGCTATTAGGGAGGTGCCCCAATCCTCTACGGGATTCTCCCCCTTTGAGTTACTGTATGGGAGACACCCAAGAGGGCTGTTGGATATTGCCAAGGAAACTTGGGAAAGTGAGAGTTCTCCCCACAGGAGTGTGATTGAGCATGTCGCCCTGATGCAAGATCGAATTGCACAGGTAATGCCCATCGTGAAGGAACATTTGGCCCAAGCGCAGTTGGCACAGCAGAGAGTGTACAACCGTGGAGCCAAGACCCGTACCTTTTCCCCGGGGGATAGGATATTGGTACTTGTCCCTACGGTTGAAAGTAAATTCCTTGCCAAATGGCAAGGCCCCTACGAGATAATGGAAAAAGTGAGCGAAGTGAATTACAAGGTCAGACAACCAGGAAGGCGAAAGCCCGAACAGATCTATCACGTTAATCTGTTGAAAGCCTGGAGGGATAGAGAGTCCCTAGTCGCAGACACTTGGTCACCAGCTCAAACTGGTTGCGTGATTCCTGAGGTTGGAATAGCAGCCACCTTGTCACAACCCCAACAACAGGAGGTTAAGGAGTTTGTGCTTCGCAACAAGGAGGTATTCTCTGAGCTGCCGGGACAAACATCTGGGGTAGAGCATGACATCATTACCCCGCCCGGTGAAAGGGTGAAGTTAAAACCCTATCGGATCCCAGAGGCTCGACGGGAGGCAATACGGGAGGAAGTACAGAAAATGCTGAACTTAGGGGTGATAGAGGAGTCCCAAAGTGATTGGTCTAGTCCCATCGTGTTGGTGCCTAAACCGGATGGGAACTGGCGATTTTGTAACGATTTTCGTCAGTTGAACAAAGTTACAAAATTTGACACCTACCCCATGCCACGTATAGATGAGTTGATCGACCGGCTGGGAACAGCCCGATACATGACGACTCTTGACCTCACAAAAGGGTATTGGCAAATCCCCCTGGCCAAGTCGGCCAAAGAGAAAACCGCATTTGTAACCCCAGACGGGGCGTTCCAATATAAAAGAATGCCGTTCGGGTTACAGAATGCGCCGGCCACATTCCAGCGGAAAATGGACCAGATGCTGAGGCCCCATCGGAAGTATGCTGCGGCTTACCTGGATGACGTAATTGTCCATAGCACAGATTGGGCCTCACATCTGCCAAACGTGCAAGCAGTCCTGGACTCTGTTCGGGAAGCGGGGTTTACGGCTAACCCCAAGAAGTGTACCATTGGGCAGGAGGAGGCCAAATATCTTGGGTACACCATTGGGAGGGGAGTAATAAAACCCCAACTCAACAAAGTCGAGGCCATCCAGAGTTGGCCACGTCCCAACAGCAAGAAGCAGGTACGAGCCTTTCTGGGAATCGCTGGGTATTATCGGCGATTCATTCCCCACTTTGCTTCTAAGGCTGTGCCCCTAACCAACCTGACGAAGGGGAAAGGGTCGGTCATGATTAAATGGACCCCCGAGGCTGAGGCAGCATTCCAATTCTTGAAACAAGCCTTATGTAGCCAGCCAGTGTTGTACTCACCCGACTTCTCTAAAGACTTTGTCGTACAAAGTGATGCGTCAGATGTGGGGTTAGGAGCAGTATTGTCCCAGGTCTGGAACGGGGAAGAGCACCCAGTCATTTACCTCAGCAGGAAGTTGAAGTCCCATGAGGTAAATTACGCCACCGTTGAAAAGGAGTGTTTAGCGGTGAAGTGGGCTCTAGATTCCCTTCGGTACTACCTGCTAGGTAGGCACTTTGACATGGTTACGGATCACGCTCCGTTAAAGTGGATGGCTCAAAACAAGGAAACAAATAGAAGAGTGAATAGGTGGTTCCTGGCCCTCCAGGAATTCAACTTCACAGTAAAGCATCGCCCTGGCGTTCAAATGGGGAATGTGGATGCTTTGTCTCGAGTACATGAATGCCTGATTGCTGGTGTTCCAACCCCGAGGTTAAAACAAGAGGGGGGGTATGTGACAGCAGGAAGGTAAAGTCACCTGGTTGCATCCAGGGGGTAGATATATTTCGCCCAGATTCAGGCTTTACGCCGACTTATACAACTAGGTGGAGAGTTGTATAAGGCTAGTGGGCTCATGGATGACTCATACCTCTAGGGAGAGTGTGGGGCGTCGTGCAGACAGAGATGAGGAGACCAGCTGAACCTTGTCAGCTCATTTAGGCCTCTATAAGAACTCCCAGCTTCATTAGGTGTTAGCTCATGCCTGGAACCAGACCTGTGTGGACTGTCTAGGGAGAGTGAACCCCTGTGCGGTGAGAAAAAGCCTGTGTGGCTATTTGCTTGGACATTTAAAACCAGGGACTTAGGGACTAGGACAGCACTAGGCTGATCCCAGTTGTTAGTTAGGAAACCTGTATGTTTAGTCAGAGGTCAACTTGACCAGGATTTATTTTGGTTATGTTTCTTTTGCTTTGCTGTGTTTTGTCACTGTAAATAGAAAATAAACCGCACCTTTTTTTGATTTTGAAAACCACAACCTCCGTTTGCTGGGCCTGTTTTGTGTGGGGAGCCCATCCCGGGGGTCACACACACCCGCTGCCGAGCTAACCCCCTCACAATATATATATATATATATATATATATATATATATATATATATATATATAAGTCAGCAGCTACAAATACTGTAGCAGCTGACTTTTAATATAAGGACACTTACCCATTCAGGGATCACGCAATATCAGCACCCAAGACGATTCTTCGGTCGGCTTTTGGTGCAGGCGCCAGCATCTTAGGTAAGGGAAACTGGCAGTGAAGTTTCCTATTGTGCATGCGCTTTGTGAATGGTCTCCCAGTCTTCAAGGACTTTAGTGTGTCCCAGAAGGCAGTGGGGGGAAGGAGGAAGGGACGGCATACTCGTATTTTGCTACAGCGGTCTGACCTGGAAGTGGGGGTGGGTAACTCTCAAAACCAGGTACCCGCTCCCCCTTCCTCCACGAAAAGTGCCAAATGTGGCAGTGGAGGGGGCAGAGTTCAAACAAGTAGAACTTCCCCTTTTGGGTGCAGCTCGGCTTTAACTTTGCATCATAAACAAATGGACATATAACTGAAAGCTAGAAAATCAGCAAAAATAGAGAATGTAAAAAAACAAAACACATAAAGGCTTGCCATTGTCACTAAAGTGTGGACAGTATGTTGCAAAAAGGGGCAAGCAAAAATCTCTGCTCTGCACAACGTACAAAGAAAGTGACTGAACTCCTAATTTTGTAGCTCTTCAGATATTGCTCCTTGGAAATTCTCATCAATTACATTAGACAAATGGTGGCTGGCTTTTTGGGCACATCTTCAGTGCTGGAATACCATTACTCCACACCCAGTAATGACAAAGGCAATAGACACAGATGGAATTTAAAGTTTTCTAACATTGCTTTACAAGTTGTTAAAAAAAAAAATATATATATATATATATATATATATATATATATATATATATATATATATACACACATACACACACACATACACACACACTGGAAGGGTAAGTCAACTTTTATCTTAGAGATGCTCTTTAAAGATACCCTTTAACCATTACCAATGATACCATTAAAAAAAAGCATATACCGTATATACTCGAGTATAAGCCAAGTTTTTCAGCACATTTTTTTGTGCTAAAAATGCCCCCCTCGGCTTATACTTGAGTCTGTGTCCATCTTCAATTTGTATGCCTGATCCCGAACAGCCGTAGGTCCCCTGGACCCCAAACTTGGCACACGTGTAGCCCCACTCTTCCTCTATAAGTGTGCAAAGCTTGTTGTCCAGGGGACCTACGGCCGGGGAGCACTGATTCAAAGCCAGGCACCCCTTCTATAGACTCCAATGTTAAACGTCAGTCTAGTCACACAGCACTGGAGATCAGGTAGGGAGATTGGGCACAGGGAGGCATGGATGCAGTGAGGCATGGGCACAGTGAGGCATGGGCACAGTGAGACATGGACACAGTGAGGCATGGGCACAGTAAGGCACAGTGAGGCATGGACACAGTGAGGCACAGTGAGGCATGCACATGGACACAGTGAGGCAAAGTGAGGCACAGTGAGGCATGCAGCTGGACACCCTAGGCTTATACTTGAGTCAATAAGTTTTCCCAGTTTTTTGTGGTAAAATTAGGTGCCTCAGCTTATATCGGGGTCGGCTTATACTCGAGTATATATGGTAATAATCAATAGGGAGCTGCATTAATTTGAGTTTTTTTTACAACTGATTTTTTATATAGAGTTCAGCTTTAACTTTTGACAAAGCAAAGCACAATTTTTTATATTAATAAATAAATAAAATGGAATAATGCACCTTCTAAAAAAGGATAAAAACACACGTTAGTGGATTAAACATTTGCTTCTTCTTGGAAATTAAGCCAGTACTGCAAGGTAGCAACGGATCAAAGACTCCGAAGCAGCAGTCTCTCTACTTTTCCATTTTGTATTTTTCTACACACTGATCAAAGTCCTTCAAAAGGCCAAATATATTCACAAGTGGGAATGAGGTTTCTGTGGGCACTCCATGCACTTAATTCCTCCTTATTTTCTCATCAACAAAAGCCGCCACACTCTGTATTGGCCTGTCATGGGCTATCAAATCAGTAGCCTTGGGAGCAGAATTTGGCATGTCAGCGGCTCCACCATATTTCTCATATATTCCTCACCATTTAAATGATGTGAAAAAAACGTGCCTGTTTTTATTTTGCTGGCTTGTCTTTTATTCAAAACATCATGGTTAAAAACACTTCATGGTTAAAAATCATGCTCGTGCTTCATTGTATGCTATAACCTGGAATTGCTGCAATCGCTCGAAATACATTCTGCACCGGTTTCCCTTCATTGTTAAAACACATAATATAGAGCATTGTGTTTGTGCTTGTTCAATGCAGCAGTAAATAGCTTAATGTGAAATATGGCATTCGCAGTTGGAAGTCACACATTCTTTTGTGTACATGGAATTTGGGGTCTGAGTACGCTTTATCGATAAGTAAAAGAGAGATTGTATTCTGAAAGAAAGGGGTGGAAGTGATAGCATGTCATTGAATAGAATGAATTATTTAAGGGAGAACAGGAGTCAGGGGGAAAGCGTTGTCTGGGAATTTACATAATATAAGGTTATGTGCTTGCAAAATGTCTTTCTAGAAAACAGAACCTATGTCTATTGTCAGCTGTGACATAGTTTAAGCTATTATTCAAATACTATTTTATTCAAAGAGACATCATTAGCTTGCCCTTAAGGCCCCTTTCACACTGAGGCGTATTTCATGCGTTTTTGCACTAAAAATAGCGCATAAATAACGCCTGAAATACTCCTGCCCCAGCATTCTCAATGTGAAAGCCCGAGGGCTTTCACACTGAGGCGGTGCGCTGGCAAGAAATCTCCTGCAAGCCGCATCTTTAGAGCGGTGAAGGAGCGGTGTGTATACCGCTCCTTGCCATTGAAATCAATGGGACACCGCGGTAATACCGCCCGCAAACCGTGGCTGTAGCCGCGGTTTGCGGGCGGCATTAACCCTTTTTCGGCCGCTAGCAGGCGTTAAAACCGCACCGCTAGCGGCCGAATATCACGGTAAATACGACGGTATAGGGCGATGAAAATCGCGCCACTATACCGCCACCGCATATGCCCACCCCAGTGTGAAAGGGGCCTTACTCAACAACTGTTTTTACTCCATGTGGAAGTATTGGTACTAATATAGATCTGTGAAAATTCATCCAAGATTTTTTCTGTGTTCGGCCCTGATGAAGAGGGAGTGGTGTTTCCCCAGAAAAGCTTTGGTCTAATTATTTATTGCTACTCTCAATAAATGATTACAAACTTACCTTCCAACTTGTAATTTCTGGATACCGGGTGCACCTTTCTACCTACACTTCCAAGGGTCTATTTCACTGCTTCAGCCTAGGAAGAATCGGCTGCTTAATGACCAAACCATTTTTTGCGATACGCCACTGCGTCGCTTTAACTGACAATTGCGCGGTCGTGCGACGCTGTACCCAGACAAAATTTACGTCCTTTTTTTCCCACAAATAGAGCTTTCTTTTGCTGGTATTTGATCACCTCTGTGGTTTTTATTTGTTTGCGCTATAAACAAACAAAGAGCGACAATTTTGAAAAAAAACACAATATTTTGTACTTTTTGCTGTAATAAATAGCCCCAATTATTATTTATTTTTTAAAAAGTTAATTTTTTCTTCCGTTTAGGCCGATATGAATTCTTCTACATATTTTTGGTAATAAAAATCGCAAAAAGCGTATATTGAGTGGTTTGCGCAAAAGTTAAAGCGTCTACAAAATATGAAGTAGATTTATGGCATTTTTATTATTATTATTTCTTTACTAGTAATGGCGGCGATCTGCAATTTTTATCGGGACTGCGACATTATGGCAGACATATTGGAAATTTTTTAAACATATTGGGGACCATTGCCATTTATACAGCGATCAGTGCTATAAAAATGCACTGATTACTATGTAAATGTCACTGACAGGGAAGGGGTTAACACTAGGGGGCGATCAAGTGGTTAACTGTGTTCCCTATGTGTGTGTTCTAACTGTGGGGGATGGGACTGATTATAGGAGATGACAGATCGTGGTTCCCAGCTTGTAGGGACTCACGATCTCTCTCTCATCTCCTCATAGAACTGGGATGTGTGTTTTTACACACACACACACGTCCCTGTTCTGCCTCTCGTGCCCGCGATCGCGAGCATCGGCACGCCCGCTGTGCAGCGGGCGCGACTGCGCCTGCTATCCCACTCAAAGGGACCGACATACAGCTATGACGGTCCACGGGATTGTGCCGACCTACCACAGTATAATGACGGCGGCTGGTCGGCAAGCAGTTAAAGACACTTAAATATACTGAAAAATCTACTTGAAAAGCTTACTTGTAGTGTCTTTCCTTTCCATAAATTACTACTCCAGAAGAGTAAATTCCCTGGCAGAGCCCATTTCCTCCTTCCATGTCATAGCCCTTTTCCCTTCTGGGAGTGTCTAATTACTATTTATGCTTGCCCAGATTTTCCACCACACCCCATGTCTCCCCACATGATTTATATGTAGCTGTCACCTCACAGTGTCATTTAAGTGACAAAATCTGCTGTGGCTACTGGTACATCATATTCAAGATGGCAGCACCCAGTTTTAGGACTTTTTGATGTCTACACAAGTGAGGCTTTTGCAGGTAAACAACATGCATATAATATTTTAAATGCACCTATTATCTTATGGGAAGATTTTTGTTGAAATGAACAATCTGGTTGAGATGAATGGTCGGGCCTTTTTTTTTAAAGAAGTTCTAAAGTCTGAAGTTTTTTTTTTTTACCTTAATGCATTCTCTAGCCCCCTCCCCCTTACCTGAGCCCAATATCGATCCAGCAACGTGTGAAAGAGCAGGGCTCTCTCGGGTCTCTCCCTACTCATAGGCTCAAGCCGTGTACACACGATAGGTTTAACCGATGAAAACAGCCCGATGGACTGTTTTCATCGGACAAACCGATCGTGTATGGGCCCCATCGGTCTTTTTTCCATTGGTGTTTAAAAATAGAACATGTTTTAAATTTATCCGATGGTTAAAAAACCGATTGCACATTACTACCGTCTGTGGGGAACTCCATTGGATAAAAAACCCACGCATGCTCAGAATCAAGTCGACGCATGCTCAGAAGCATTGAACTTCATTTTTCTCGGCTCATCAGAGTGTTTTACGTCATCGCGTTTGAAACGGTCGGTTTTTTGACTGATGGTGTGTAGGCAAGACTGATGGAAGTCAGCTTCATCGGTTTTCCGATGGAAAAAAACATCGGATTAGAATCCATAGGATATCTGATCGTGTGTACAGGGCTTTAGAGACAGCAGCAGTCTTGCTTTTTTATTCAAAATACCGGTAGTCTAAAAAAATGGAAGCATGCATTCCTTAATTCCAGGTATTGATCATACAGTCACAAGATAAGTGTTGTCCATCTTTGTTGTCCAGTGTCAGCAGAACATCTCACAAGCTGTACCATGTAAGTCCCATGCTACTGTCATGGATATGCAGTAGTGTTTGTCTGTCAGCTTACCTTCCTTCCCATGTGTTCATCTTAGAGGCCTGAGCCCTTTCACCTGGCTTCCTTTATAATCTCCTCCCAGCCAGACTCCACCCCAGGCCCTATCACAGAACACTATATTAACCTGTGCACTGCAAGCCTGCTTTGCTGATCAACGTGTTTGTTAGGCATTGTGTGTTTGGGTTCCTGCCTGCCGTGTGCTACGTCTGTCTCTCTGTTACGTTATTGGCTTGTCCCCGACTATCCCTGTCTGCTCGTGACCCTTGACCTTCGGCTCGTTCTTCATTATCCTTGTCTGCTTGTGGCCCCTGACCTTCAGCTTGTTATTCGGTTCTCTCTTATCGTGTGCTGCTGCTTCCCCTCTTTTCCCCTTATCCTACGGGGCGTGAGCTAGGAAACTTCAGGGGCCGTGACCTGGTCCCAGCCTGCAGCATAACATCCTCACCACTAGAGGCCCTGGAGAAGACCAGCTGGGTCTTAGACTCCGCGCCCTGGGGAATCTTGGCTCTAGCTTCCGTTAGGATCCCGGTTGTGCTCCTCTGGTCCCGCTTTCCACAACCACCCAGTTTCCTATCCGCAGAAGCCAGCCATAGGGTTCACTACCTCGCGGTGCACTCCTGTCCCCCTACGGTGTGCATCTGTCACCTGGCCACAGGTGACCCTGACAGTTTGATCAGCCATGAACCCGGCTGACATGCCGTTACCCGTGGATGATCCGTTGCAGGGCATAGTTTGCAGACTTGAAACCCAGGAATCGAATCAGACTCAGGTGATGCGATTCCTCCAGGATCTGGCTTCTCGCTTTGAGCAGCTTCAGGCCTCCTTGGAAACCCTGAATCCGCAACCTCAAATACAACCAGCGGCTGCACCTATTGCAGCAGTCGCAGCCACACACTCACTACAACTGCCAGCTCCGTCCCGTTTCTCTGGGGACTCCAAGGCTTGCAGGGGGTTCCTTAGCCAATGCACAATTCATTTTGAGCTCCAGCCCCAAAACTTCCTGTCTGATTGGGCTAAGGTAGCCTATATCATTTCCCTCCTCTCTGGTGAAGCTTTAGCCTGGGCAGCCCCTCTGTGGGAACTGAATGATCCAGTGGTTTCTAGCCTGTCTGGCTTCTTGAAACTTTTTCGGAATATCTTCGAAGAACCGGCTCGTGTCTCTTCAGCGGCCAGCGCCCTTTTACGTCTCCGCCAAGAGTCTGCTTCTGTGGGACAGTATGCCCTTCATTTCCGCATACTGTCGGCTGAGTTGAGCTGGAACAATGAGGCCTTAGTCGCAACCTTTTTGCATGGCCTGTCTGATAGAGTGAAGGATGAATTAGCAGGAAGAACCATCCCCACTGATCTGGCCGGCGTTATCTCCTTGTGTAACCAGATCGATATTCGCTTTCAGGAGAGGACCTTAGAAAAGCAACGCCAGCACTCCTTGGTTCTTAGTCAGCCTGAGCTCCCCTCTCTTCGACCCGTAGAGCATCTCCTACCAGCTGAGGAACCCATGCAGCTGGGTCGGACCAGGCTATCCCCCGAGGAACGTGCTAGGCGCAGAACTCTTGGTCTGTGTCTTTACTGTGGGGGCAAAGGTCATTTTCGTGACACTTGCTCTCTTTGTCCAGAAAAACGTTCGGGTCCACTTCATCTGGAAAGTGGAGTATTGGACCCAGAAATATCACCTTCCCCTTCTTGTCTTCTGCTTTCTGTGTTCCTTCATGTTGGTGCTTCTTCTCATTCGGTCTCAGCATATCTGGATTCCGGAGCCGCTGGTAATTTTATGGACTGGGAAATTGCATCGTCCATGAGATTTACTCTTTTGCCCCTCACCACACCATTGGTGGTCTTGGCGATTGATGGTACTGTTCTCCCAGGGGGACCTATCCGCTTCCAGACCCTCCCTGTTAAGATGTCGGTAGGGACACTCCACCAGGAGTGGATATCCTTCCTTATCTTACCCAAGGCCTCAACGCCTATAATTTTGGGTCTCCCATGGTTACAGCTCCATTCTCCTCATGTGGACTGGACTACTGGACAGATCCTGGCTTGGGGTCCCTCCTGTTCCTCGTCCTGCCTACCCAAGGTTGCCCCCTGTGAATCTGAGCCGGTCATTCATTCCAGGTTGCATAACCATTTACATTTCTCTGTCCCTAACCACCCTTGGACGCACAGCCAGGCTAGCTTGTCTACAAGTCCTGCAGTCGCTACGTCTTGCGATGCGATTCAGGTAGTCGCTACACCTGACTCAGCTATTCACTCTGCCTCTGTACTAGTTATGCCAGTCCAGCCCATGCCCAGTGAGCCTCCTACTTTTTCTTGTTCGGGACATTCTGCTTGTCCTTCAGCTATTCAGTTTGACTCCGGCGACATGTCACCTTCTAACCAACCTGACTTCAGGGTTCCACTGACATCTGCCCAGTCTGATGGTCCTGTGCAAGATGACCAGTTCCCCTTTAAGGGTCTAGGGGACCCTCCTCAGATTCCTGTTGATCCTCTCATGCCCTTGCTTATTCCTAGAGAGCCTTTGGTCCTCAATAGATCTTCTTGTCATCTCCCTACCTCGTTTTCGGTCTCTGAGGATAATCTTAAGTACGAGGTTAGACAAGTTCTGGATTCTCGGCTCTGCAGAGGCATTCTTCAGTACCTTGTGCATTGGAGAGGTTTTGGTCCTGAGCAGGCGTCTTGGATCGCTGCATCTGATGTCGCTGCACCTCATCTGTTGAGAAGGTTTCATCAGAGATTTCCCTTTAAGCCTGGGCCCAGGCGGGGGAGGGCCCATAAGAGGGAGGGTACTGTCATGGATATGCAGTAGTGTTTGTCTGTCAGCTTGCCTTCCTTCCCATGTGTTCATCTTAGAGGCCTGAGCCCTTTCACCTGGCTTCCTTTATAATCTCCTCCCAGCCAGACTCCACCCCAGGCCCTATCACAGAACACTATATTAACCTGTGCACTGCAAGCCTGCTTTGCTGATCAACGTGTTTGTTAGGCATTGTGTGTTTGGGTTCCTGCCTGCCGTGTGCTACGTCTGTCTCTCTGTTACGTTATTGGCTTGTCCCCGACTATCCCTGTCTGCTCGTGACCCTTGACCTTCGGCTCGTTCTTCGTTATCCTTGTCTGCTTGTGGCCCCTGACCTTCAGCTTGTTATTCGGTTCTCTCTTATCGTGTGCTGCTGCTTCCCCTCTTTTCCCCTTATCCTACGGGGCGTGAGCTAGGAAACTCCAGGGGCCGCGACCTGGTCCCAGCCTGCAGCATAACATCCTCACCACTAGAGGCCCTGGAGAAGACCAGCTGGGTCTTAGACTCCGCGCCCTGGGGAATCTTGGCTCTAGCTTCCGTTAGGATCCCGGTTGTGCTCCTCTGGTCCCGCTTTCCACAACCACCCAGTTTCCTATCCGCAGAAGCCAGCCATAGGGTTCACTACCTCGCGGTGCACTCCTGTCCCCCTACGGTGTGCATCTGTCACCTGGCCACAGGTGACCCTGACAGCTACGTAGTTGTGAGATTTAACATTATTGGATAGAATTATTAATATCATTATTGTTATTATTAATATTTGTATTATTATTATTTTAGAAAGCTGTCAGCGTGTACATTTACATATTTCTGCCTGCCTTGGAGTTAAAACACAAAACTTCATTATAATAATAGACAGAGCCTTATTTTTCCTTATTATTTTACCTTGTCACAGGTACATGAAATCTAATGTTTAATATGATAAATGACCACAGAACTATGTCAGCTGCTTAATATCTACATGTATAACTATGATTAGCTTGTATATGCACATTTATTGAAAGACAAGCCTGGAGATTTGTTTGCATTTGTAGAATATCAGCAAATTTGAAATAATTAAGTATAGACATGCTGTCACCCAGTGTGGGAGTGGGATTTGCGACCATCCTGCGGAGTTACATTATGAAAGCAATATTAACTTTGCAGGTGAAAATTTACATTGAAACTGTGTTTTGCTTAAGGTTAGCACAGAAGGTTCTTGTTAGTAATATAGGGAAAAATAAAACTATCCAGGAATAATTCAAGATTTTATTGGAGCCAACATTATAGCTACAATTTAAAGGCCCAGTGAAGCAGAACAAAAACCAAAACAAAACAAAAAAAATATATATATATATATATATATATATATATATATATATATGTACATATATATATATATATATATATATATATATATATATATATATAGTTAACCAGTAAATAATCCATTATTAGTCACACTTTGCCCGATTTAATATATATATATATATATATATATATATATATATATATATATATATAATTGGGCAAAGTGTGACTAATAATGGATTATTTACTGGTTAACTATTTGTCCCATTAATAAAGACACACAGGCAGCAGAAAACCCTTTTCTGTGTTTGTTCAACTGACAATCTGCCCAATCGATTTTGGGGGTGTTTTTTTTTTGCCAACCTGCTGGTGTTGAATTGAGCTGGTAAAAGGGTCCGAAGGAGTTGGGTGCAGATCTTCCAAAGGTTAAGTATAGTTAAGGTAGTGCCATTTATGTCCAAATGATGCAGCAGATCCCGACTGTATACGATGCGGTTAGGTGTACTTGTTGGTCCATCCAACAAGTAGACCAGTGCCCATTTTTTTAACATGGAACTGACCCCTTTACTGGTTAACAGAGTGTGTCCATTTTGTGGTGTGGTTTCTCCACCTATGAACAGGAGGTCCATAGTGCTTATTAGATCCCAGCAAGTTTCTTTACTGTCACCCAAGTAGCACAGCTGGAAAAAAATATCACCAAAAATTGTGATGCATGTAATCTTTTTATGAAGATGTGTCCAAAAAATTTAGAGCTGTCCATAATTTTTTGGTCAATTATGTAATAAAAAATAAATGTGAGCTTGGCAGCTGTGATCAGAGGATAGTAACTAATAGCAAACATATACCCATTATTTTTTTGTGTAAAGCTCAGTAGTATTCTTACTTTTTCTCTCTTATAGCCATGCGCAGCAGTATGTTGAGGTTTTTAAAACTCTTTTTTCTTAGTAGAAGTGCAATTTTTGCCCTTCCAATTCAGTGCTTTATGCTGGCCAAGATTAGTATCCGAAGGACATGTGAGTGGACTACGAGAGCACCCCAACAGCCTATTGAAACTGAGAGACCATCTGCTGCTTTGGCAGACAGTAATTGTAGTTCATTCATTCACAGGAATCTGTGAATGAATGACTCGTCAGTGTGGGCAGAGCTCCACACTGCCACACTGTTTTAAAAAATTGTGAGTGGGTGTGGGGAGAAGATCCCACTGCTCACTGTCACAGGGAGGGGGAGAGCAGGGGGAGAGGGGACAGGAGCTGGGACATGCTGCATGTTCCAGCCTAAATACTGGTGAATAATTTAGCATGTTCTAAAGGTGAACTTAGCCTTTAACACTAGAGCTGCCAGCTGTCACAAATGACATTGCATCAATTCCTTTGAGTATGGTGGGCGGGATAGAGCTGTATCAGTTCTGTCCTTTCACTTCCTGCAGCAATAGATCAATGCTATAGATATCTATTGCTGACTGATTGCAGCCAGCAATAGATCTACATTAGAAGTGATCTGTTGCTACACAGTTACATATGGGGATCTGATCCTGCACTTCACTGACCAAATCCAGTCTTAAAAAAATGTAAGAAAGTGTAGAAGTAAATTATGTATATATACACTATATTGTCAAAAGTATTGGGATGCCTGCCTTTACACACACATGAACTTTCTGTTTCAATCGTTTTTATTAGGATTTTGAGAAGAGTAAAAGCAACAAGAGCACTGTTGCAGAGCAGCAAACAATCCTTGCATGCTCTTTATAGACAATAAAAAATGGTACATAATTGGGGAGAAAGAAAACAGCAGAAAATCGTGCCAATTGGGTAGATCTTATCTATGCTCACAGGTGAGCATTTGACCACCAACAGAAGTGAACAGAAATAACATATTTTGTGTTATAACATGGATATAAAACAACAAAAACATTGTGAACACTGGGAGGTGGTCATCCATATGATCACCCCTTGGATCATAATGTGGGACAAAAAAAAAAAAAAGATTTCGAGACCACCTTAAATCGTAAACCCTGGAAGTAGGCTCACCAGGTAGGAAAGCTCACGTCCAGCAACCACGGTTTACAAAGTATTACTCTTTGCCAAGCATTGTAACGGTCCCACAAAAAGGGACTCCGGCCACCCAAATATAAACACCAATAACTTAAATAAGAAAGGAAAAGAAAAAGCTAAGAGAACCTGATGCCAAGGCTGGCAGGAGTTAAGGAAACAATGAGAAGGGAAGAAGAAAGGAAAAGGATCCGTCCAGGGAATGCACATAAACTTTAATTGCATCCCAGTCTTAGTCTGTAGGGTCTAATATTGAGTTGGCCCACCCTTTGCAGCTATAACAGATTAAACTCTTCTGGGAAGGCTGTCCACAAGGTTTAGGAGTGTGTCTATGGGAATGTTTGAACATTCTTCCAGAAGCGCATTTGTGAGGTCAGGCACTGATGTTGGAAGAGAAGGCCTGGCTCGCAGTCTCTGCTCTAATTCATCCCAAATGTGTTCTATTAGGTTGAGGTCAGGACTTTGTGCAGTCCATTCAAGTTCCTTCACCCCAAATTTTCTCTTCCATGTCTTTATGGACCTTGCTTTGTGCACTGGTCCAAATCATTTGGTGGAGGGGGGATTATGGAGTGGGTTCTTTTTCAAGGGTTGGGCTTGGCCCCTTAGTTCCAGTCAAAAGTACTCTTAAGGCATCACCATACCAAGACATTTTGGACAATTTCATGTTCCCAACTTTGTGGTAACAGTTTGGGGATGACCCCTTCCTGTTCCCACATGACTGTGCACCAGTGCACAAAGTAAGGTCCATAAAGACATAGATCAGAGAGTCCTGACCTCAACCCGATAGAACATCTTTGGGATGAATTAGAGCGAAGACTGCGAGCCAGACATTCTCCTCCAACAGCAGTGCCTGAACTCACAAATTTTCTTCTGAAAAAATGGTCAAACACTTCCATAGACACACTCCTAAACCTTGTGAACAGCCTTCCCAGAAGAGTTGAAGCTGTTATAGCTGCAAAGGGTGGGCCAGCTTAATATTGAACCCTACGGGCTAAGACTGGAATGCCATTAAAGTTCATGTGCGTGTAAAGGCAGGCGTCCCAATAATTTTGGCAATATAGTGTATATATCTTAAAACAAAATAAAAATATTCCCTCCCTAGATTTATCCCCAGGTTTTAACAATGACATTAGATAATCTGATTGACATTTGAATTCACTGCCTAAGCATCAAATGCTTAAGTATGCGAGTGTAATGTCAAGGTAGTTTAGGTAGAAAAAGGCCTGGGATATCAATTGGTTAAATAAGTGAAGTCTAGTTGCTAGGGGTCACTCACTGCCTTAAGGATATCTTTGCTTTCTGTGCTGCCTTATAAAACATATCTAAAACAGTAAAAATTTTCAGCTCACAGTGGTGTATTTTGTTAGTCTACTTCATTAATAGGCGAAAGATTTATTCGATCTGAAGAGAAACCAGAGTATAGTCTACTTCATTAATAACTGTCTTTGTCAACAAATAATTAAGGCATGAACTGTCCAAATTTAAAGTTCCTTCCTCTTTCTCTTTTTTATTCTTTTTTACTTTATTGTTTATTTCTTCATCTGAGATACAGAAAAGGGTCACCCGTTCAAATTGGTACTCCTCATTAAATGTAATATGAAGTTTACAAATACAAAAGAAAACATGGTCCATTGGTTTCAGTATGATAAATTATTCAAGTAAATGTTTTAAGAGATAAAAACTGCACAGACTACGCCTCTGCTTGCACACTTTCTGAAAGTATGAAGTCATTATGTTGGGAGAATGTTTTGGCTTCTCTACAGTTGCTTATCAATCATCTTTCACTTGTACGACTCCAGTAAAATGCATTTAGTTATTGGTGGTTCTTGTGGTTGCAATAAGGACTAGTCAAACATCGACTAGTGTGAGTACTTACACATTCTGCTGTTTGTGCTGCCCATTGCTTCTTCATTACAGAGAACTGTGTCCCTAAAGTCCACTATGAAAACCAAAATTTTTGGTCCTCTGAAGCTCACTGGTTCCTCCCGCTAACCTTTTTGTTATCATTTTCTCTTACAATGGATGAGGTCATAGAGAGGAGCCAGTGACAATTATGGAGAACCATGGAGATTGATACTCCCAGAAGTGTTGGTTTCCCAGTGAACTTCTAGAGACGATTTCTCTAAAATAGAGAAGTGTTGAGTGGTGCAGGTGACAGGATAGGCCATTATTCAACCTCTAAAGCATTGTGCACATGACCGGTTTTATCGGCAAAAAACGACAAGAAAATTGTTGGGAGAGATTTCTTGCCGAGAAAATCGTTCGTGTGTATGGTTTCTTGTTGAGAAAACTGTCGTGAATCTCGACGAGAAAAAAAGAAAACCTGCTTTCTTTTTTCTCGTCGGGAGTCTCAGTTTTCTCGTCATGATTCTCGTCAGACTGTTTTTGGACGAGAAAACCGTTCGTGTGTATGCTTTTCCGAGTCTTCAAAAACCGCGCATGGTCAGAATCAAGTATGATACGGGAGCGCACCTTCTTGTAAAACTAGCGTTCGTAATGGAGATAGCACATTCGTCACGCTGTAACGAACTGAAAGCACGAAGACTGAAAAGCGCAAATTGTCTCTCACTAAACTTTCACTAACACGCAGTAACATGAGAATGGAACTTCCCCTTTATACTGCCGTCGTACGTGTTGTACGTCACCGCGCTTTAGACCGACGAGATTTTGGATTGACAGTGTGTATGCAAGGAAAGCTTGACAAGAATCTCATCAAGCTTGATAAGAAACCCGTTGAGAAAAACAACGTTTTTTTTTTTTGCGACAAGATTCCCGGCCGTGTGTACTAGGCTTTAGATGCATATCATTTTCTCAAAACATTTTAGTACATGATAATGTTGCCTTAATGTCCCTGTTCCAAGTTATACATTCTCTTCTTTCCTTTGCTTCAGAGACCTGTATAAGCTCTAGCCAGACCTTGGGTTGGCGCTTATACTGGTCTTTCTGTTCTCATATCATACCACTTGGCCAATTACGAGGCAGCACTGCTGTAACATGGAGTCAGCACATACGTCTCTATGCCTGGAAGAAAATTGTATGTTCTTTACTCCCAACAGCGGAATGAAGCAATGGGGAAGTGAGAGAAAAGTGAGTAAATTAAGAAACCCCATTAATTTGCCCCGAGCAAAGCATAATTTAATTGTAACACCCCCCCCCCAAAAAAAAAAAGAAAATAATGGTAATTGAAATTGTTTTTGGGATGTTAACAATGTATTTTTGCTTTGCACCTAAGACTAGGGTCTCTGTAAACTGGAGCTTTTCTTTAGATAAAACCTTTTTAATCCCAGTTGGAACACAAGTTTCAGTGATCAGCATTCAATAATAGCTCTCTGAGACATTACTCAATACCATTTAACTTAGCAAATATGCCAAGCATGGGCAGATGCAGTATTTGCTATGTACTGACTGATAGGTCAATATGTCACTAGATGTTTTGGTAAAGCTAGCACTTCTCGCTGTTAATAAATGCTGCTAAACCCAACTGGAGCAAGAAGAAGAAACCCCACTTTGTACTCGGCCGCCATAAATCGCAAAAGCATTCGTGTTTTGTTAAGGCAAGGGCAACTTCCGGAAAGATCAATCAGTGAACTATTAGGTCAGTTCAGGAAAACAGTGCTGGTACCCAATCATTTCATCCTAAAGCTGAACTCCATCCAGATGTATTCATTAAAAATGAATGAAATGCATTTATAATGTGACTTTTATAAGCACCTGATTTGACCCTGAAAAGAGTCTCCTGTAAATCGCCAGCATAGCATGACTGAAACCTGGAGCATGAGGATCAGCATTGAAGCTGATAAGGCTCTTCTACAGACCTGAGACTGAGCCTAGGAGGATGAGAAGAGTAATGAACCAATCAGTGTGCTTTTTTTCCTTCCCTATCCAATCAGCAAGTTGATTTTGACAATGTTGTTCTTGTCTGGAAAGGGTTTTTTGATCGCTAAGCTGGTTGTTTGGTTTTTAGAATTAGCTGTTTAACCACTTCCTGCCCGGCGTATTGTAATATGACGTCCGCAGGAACCTCTCGTCCCTTCGTGCGGACGTCATATGACGTCCGGGCATTCCCGGCCGTCTAGGAGGCGCACGCGCCCCCGCCGCATTGCTCGGGACCCGGTGTGCGTGCCCGGTGGCCACGATGTCCGCCGGGCACCCGCGATTGCCCGCAATCATGACAGGACCGTGGATCTGTGTGTGTAAACACACAGATCCATGTCCTGTCAGCGGTGAGGAGACCGATGGCGTGTTCCCAGTACAGAGGAACACACATTGGTCTCCTCCCCTTGTGAGTCCCCTCCCCCTACAGTTAGAATCACTCACTAGGGAACATATTTAACCCCTTCAGCGCCCCCTAGTGTTAACCTCTTCTCTGCCAGTAACATTTACACAGTAATCAGTGCAGTTTTATAGCACTAATCGCTGTATAAATGTGAATGGTCCCAAAAACATGTCAAAAGTGTCTGACATGTTCGTCGCAATTTCACAGTCACAATAAAAATTGCAGATCGCCGCCATTACTAGTAAAAAAAAAAATGCCATAAATCTATCCCCTATTTTGTAGATGCTAGAACTTTTGCGCAAACCGATCAAGTACGCTTATTGCGATTTTTTTTTACCAAAAATATGTAGAAGAATACTTATAGGCCTAAAATGAGGATTTTTTTTTTTAAATTGTGATATTTATTAAATCAAAAAGTAAAAGTAAAAGATATTGTGTTTATTTCAAAATTGTCGCTCTTCTTTTGTTTATAGCGCAAAAAAAACAAAAAACGCAGAGGTGATCAAATACCACCAAACAAAAGCTCTATTTGTGGGGGAAAAAAACATAAAGATTTTATTTGGGTACAGTGTTGCATGACTGCGCAATTGTCATTCAAAGGGCAACAGCGCTGAAAACTAAAAATTGGTTTGGGCAGGAAGGGGATGAAAATACCCTGTATTGAAGTGGTTAAATGAGCTATGAGTAAGCGTCAATTTGTGACGTGAAACGCGTTAGCCACCCTTCCCTGCATGCACACTATCTGCATTTGTTGTTTTGGATCTATGGATTTATTTTGAATTTGGATTTTTTACTTGAAATTTTGGAATAAATAACTGTCTATACAGAGTGCGGCAGTCCAGGGTTTCTTTTTCTCCCATGATTGAAGTGGTTAAACTTAGAGGCCCAATACACATAGACATGGAAATGATGGTTCCCTACAGTAGAATGTCACAGTGGGGTTGATTTACTAAAACTAGAGAGTGCAAAATATGGTACAGCTCTGTATAAAACCAGTCAGCTTCCATTTTTTTTTTTTTTGTGTCAAAGCGCAGTTGAATAAGCTGACGTTAGATGCTGATTGGCTACCATGCACAGCTGCACCAGATTTTGCACTCTCTGGTTTTAGTAAATCAACCCCACTGATTAATTGCAGAGTCACACAATATTGGAGAACTGTAATCAGACTGTTGTATTGTAATGTGTGACATAAAGCTTGGGATAATATTTGTTCCATCATTTAACTGAATGCCGCTCTTCATAATAATCATAGATGACTTTAGTAGGGCAACTGAGCTACTACAAGCCACCCAAGTAGCTTGGACTCAAAAACCCAATTCCAAGCAAGTAAGGAAAGGTAAAACCTCTGTTGGGTTTTTGTTGCTGTTTGCTTTCCCATTAGGTAGATTTTTTTTGCTTTAACTTCCCGGTCGGTATTCCCAAGCTCGGGGTAAGATTTCAGAAGCATTAGCGGTAACCCCGAGCCAGACTCGGGATTGCATCGCAGGATACAGGGAGAGTTACTTACCTTGTCCCCTGGATCCTGCAATGTCTCCCCGCTGTGTGTGCGAGCTGTCTCCTCGCTCGATTCACACAGTGCCCGAGTGCCGCCGAGCTCCGTTCCCTGCGACGTTGCGGCGCACGGGGGCGGAGACCGGTGCCAAATTCAAAAAAGTAAAAACCCAATACACATACAGTATACTGTAATCTTACAGATTACAGTACTGTATAAAAAAATTACACATCCCCTTTGTCCCTAGTGGTCTGTCCCCTGCATGCACTTTTATATTATAAATACAGTTTTTTATTACTGGAAACTGGAGATTGTCCATAGCAACCAAAAAGTGTCCCTTTATGTCAAAAGTGGTTTTAGACCAGCTAGAAAATAACGATAATAAATTAGGATCACTTGCAGAATTGAACGATAGCGATTTGTGGGGAAATTCGTCATCAAACACTAAATCTAATGACAGCGACAATTCTGCAACTGAGCAAATTTCTGTGTTTTTGATTTGATTACATTATTGAATAATTTTTATTCTAATTACATTACTATTTGTTATAATTATTTATAGTTATTTATTATATTATAATTTATGATTTTGTGTTTCAAACTTTATCATACCCGGGATGTCTACTAGACTCTTGTTTGGACAGATTTAAGTGAGTTATTCCTAAGAATTACAGGCCTATAATATAAAACACCAAATTTCCATGCAAAATAATGGTACCACTTTCAGCACCTAAAATCTGACAGAATCATACCGCCAGGGAGGTTAATCAGGAGAAGAAATTAGGGGAATGGGTGTCATTGAGGCAGAATGCACTGAAAACCTTAATTCAAAACGTAAAAGAATTGATGTTTCCATTGGTTTGTCTTTCTTTCGACTTTCAGTTACTTTCTGTTCCTGTGACTTTCAGTTACTTTCTGCTCCTGTGACTTTCAGTTACTTTCTGTTCCTGTGACTTTCAGTTACTGGGCCAGGAGACACTGAAAGATCTCTCCAATGAGGAAGCAGATCAACATAGAAGTCTACTGAAGGTTCTAACCCTACCCAACACTATCCAAACGTAAAAAAAGGTTTAGCTAGGGTTGTGCTTTAAGATTGTAAATGCCTGTGGACAAGAACTGTCTTTTAAGCCTTGTACACACAGCCGAGAATTCGTCGCAAAAAAAAACGTTGTTTTTTCGACAGGTTTCTTATCAAGCTTGACGAGATTCTTGTCAAGCTTTCCTTGCATACACACTGTCAACCCAAAATCTCGTTGTTGTAAAGCGCGGTCACGTACAACACGTACGACAGCAGTAGAAAGGGGAAGTTCTATTCCAATGGCGCCACCCTTTGGGCTGCTTTTGCTGATCTCGTGTTACCGCGTGTTAGTAAAAGTTTGGGGAGAGACGATTTGCGCTTTTCAGTCTTCGTGCTTTCAGTTCGTTACAGTGTGATGAATGTGCTATCTCCATTACGAACGCTAGTTTTACACTCCCGTCTCATACTTGATTCTGATCATACGCGGTTTTTGAAGACTTGGAAAAGCATACACACGAACGGTTTTCTCGTCCAAATACAGTCTGACGAGAATCGCAACGAGAAAAATGAGACTCCCGACGAGAAAAAAGAAAGCAGGTCTCCTTTTTTTCTTGTCGAGATTCTGGGCAGTTTTCTTGACGAGAAACCTGAAAGCCTCGTACACACGACCGGTTTTCTCGGCAAGAAAGCTCTCCCAACAGTTTTCTTGTCGTTTCTTGCCGAGAAAACCGGTCGTGTGTACGAGGCTTCAGTCTGAGAGCACACTCACACGAGTGTCCACCAGCAAAAGGACTTCGCACAGACTCTCATTCTTGGCACCAGAAAGAAATCCCGTTCTACGTTGGGGTCAATTTTCTAAAGGCAAATACACTGTTCATTTTGCAATGGAAGTTGCAATTGTCAAGGGAAATTACCCCAGAGCTCTGCTTTCTTTCATCATCCAATCATGTGCAAGCACAAATGCTTTTTTTTTTTCTTTTCCTCACATATGATTGGGTATACTTTGCAAAGTAACATTTCTCCTCATTCACTAAGCTCTGGGGTAAATTCCCTTGCAAAGTACAACTTCCCTGGTAAAGTTAACAGTCTTTTTGCCTTTAGTAAATCAACCCCATTGTGTGCGAACAGCAGCTTTTTGGCAACCTGAGCAAATCAATGGCAGGTGCCGCTGCTGTTCACATGTAAGAGCTCATCTGAGCAGTTACATGCGATTAAGGACCAACCCTGAATGCAGACAGTTTTGTGTTCTTGCATGGCATTTCTGGCTATGCACAAACGACCTGCAGCAAATCAGCATGTTTACATGCAGCAATAGCAAAAAAAAAAAATGCAAAAATACTACTGCTCTACAGAGTTTAAGACCTGGATTACTGAATGATGAAAATAATAGCATGGTTCCATGATGGATAATTTTCTTTTCCGCCTTTTTATTCTTTAATTGTATAAGTGTTTTATTTGTTCTTCCTTCCTTTTGATCTATTTATGTCGTTTATATTGATAAATATAATTTTTATTTATGAGTCTAGATTATTCTTTTTTTTCCCCTTTTTTTGGGATGGTTCCACCTGGTTCCATGCAAAATCTTGAGAGAATATGATATATTTTATTTTCATTGGTAGATAGCTGTATTTCCCTCAGCCCTGGTTCACACCAGCGTGACTTCAAAGTTGTGCGACTTTGAAGCCGACATCTCTGCGTGACTTCATTGTGGCTGGCATATGACTTCTTTAACAGAAGTCGATGCAAGTCGCATTGAAGTCGCTCCAAAGTAGTGCAGGAACCTTTTTCTAACTGGGAGTGACTTGAGTCGCACTGATTAGAACTGTTCCATTGCCATTAATGGGGTGAAACTTGTCATGTTGTCATGTGACTTTGAGCTCTCTAAGCATAGGGAATGTAATTTGTAAATGTAGATTAAATCATAATTTAAAGGAAAATGGCATAGTAAGTTAATATCAAGTATTCCATCAACTGCTTATACTCACTATTTCCTTTGTTTCTGGGGAATATATCATTTATCTTTTAGTTTTTTGATATTTCCGAATTTCTTTCTTTTTTCTTGTTTGTGTTTCAATATTTAACCACTTCAGCCCCGGACCATTTGGGCTGGTTAAGGACCAGGCCACTTTTTGCGATTCGGCACTGCGTCGCTTTAGCAGTCAATTGCGCGGTCGTGCGACGTGGCTCCCAAACAAAATTGACGTCCTTTTTTTTCCACAAATAGAGCTTTCTTTTGGTGGTATTTGATCACCTCTACGGTTTTTATTTTGTGCGCTATAAACAAAAATAGACTGACAATTTTGAAAAAAAATCAATATTTTTGACTTTTTGCTATAATAAATATCCCCCAAAAATATATAAAAAAAAATATTTTTTCCTCAGTTTAGGCCGATACGTATTCTTCTACATATTTTTGGTTAAAAAAATGCAATCGGCGTCTATTGATTGGTTTTAGCAAAAGTTATAGCGTTTACAAAATAGGGGATAGTTTTATGGCATTTTTATAAAAAAAATGTTTTACTAGTACTCATGACTACGACATTATGGCGGACACATCGGACACTTTTGACACATTTTTGGAACCATTGTCATTATTACAGCGATCAGTGCTATAAAAATGCACTGGTTACTGTAAAAATGACACTGGCAGTGAAGGCGTTAACCACTAGGGGCGCTGAAGGGGTTACGTTTTCCTAGGGGCGTGATTACTACTGTTAGAGGGCGTGGCTACGAGTGACACATCACCGATCTCCGCTCTGATTACACAGAGCGGAGATCAGTGACAGTGTCAGTAGGCGAGTGGGGAGATGTTGTGTTTACACTAACATCTCCCCGCTCCATTCCCCCCGTGGTCCGACTCACAGGGATGGCGGCAGGGTCGCGAGCACGCGACCACATGGCAGGCAGTTAAACAGTTAAAGGGGACGTACAGGTACTTGATTATGCCTGTACGTGCCATTCTGCCCACGTATATATGCCGTGGCCGGTCCTTAAGTGGTTAATAAAATAAGATTTAGTACAAAAAAAATAAAAAATGCTGCTTCATCCAAAGGAGGCATTTATTGGCCTCTAAACACAGCAGCCTGTGTGCACTCTAGTGTGATTGTTTAAGCATCTACAAGTATGTATCAGGCCTAAATGCAAAATATTCACGATTGCCTGGTCTGAACCTTTAACTGTGAGCTTGTGAATAGTATATATTTCTTTATAATTTAAATTCATTTTTGCTGGCATCCATCTTTAACCGAGCCCAATGATTCCTTTTAATTCATTTTAGCTTTTTGCTTATTGTTCAACATATGCATTACTATCCGCAGCATTTTCCAGGGCATTTAATCTTTCCCGTGCCTTTCAGATCATTTCTAAGTATCTCTTTGTTTCCATTTTCAATATTAACACTTGGGGATGGGGAATAGTCTCGTTTGCAAAGGAATTGGCATGGAAACAGGACATCCCACAGAACAGATGTCACATACAGGATTATGAAATCTGTCCAATTACACTCTTATTCCTGCTCTGGTCGTAACAAGAGACTCAACAACCAGCATATTTATTGAGTTTGATGCTATCTAAATCGACAGACACACACATACAGGCCTGCCGTAAACCACTTTCAATTGATTGTCAGCGTTAAAGACTATTTACAGTCCATTGTTTTTTTTTCCCCTCTAAATTTTTCAGCATGATCGCCTTTTTTTTCTGATAAGGACACAAGACAAGAATTTTTTTAAAGCGACAGATATAAAGCACACAATTGTAGCTCTGTATTTAATAATATAACCTTAAAATGGACCCTGACCCCTAAAACGTTTTTATTTTTTATTTTAAGGGACGGTTTTGATAGGTAGCCACTCACACTTCCTAATTTCTCACCTAGGCAAGAATTACTTCACTCACCCTGCCCCCTCCCTGCCCGCAGCCTCCTGGAACATGTCCTATTTTCCCAGGAGGCTGCAGGGCCAGTCTTCCTGTGCCAAGTGATCTCATGCATGCACAGTGGGGAGCCAGCTGTGACTCCTGAGGAAGTCAAAACCAGCCCCCAAATCCAACATGGCAGTGGCAGGGACCAGCAGCAGTGAGAAGAACCGGCTTCAGCTTGCGAAAGAAAGCACAGGGCTTCCGGGACTGGTACTGTAAGTACTTCATTTTTGAAAGTCAGTAGATACAGTATTTGTAGCTGTTTTTTTTTTTTTTAAGGGTGAAGTTCCTCTTTAAAGTGGAGCTCCACCCTAAATTTCAACTTCTGCGGATCGGAACCCTCCCCCCCTCCGGTGTCACAATTGACACCTTTCAGGGGGAGGGGGGTGAAGATACCTGTCTAAGACAGGTATTTTCACCCACATCCGGGAGTCCTCTCTGCGGGAAATCTGCGGGAGGCACGTCACTTCCCGCAGATTCCCTGTTGTGTTCTGGGAGACACTCGGCTCCCAGAACACAGGGGGACCAGTCAGAACAGCGCAGCGCGACTCACGCATGCGCCGTAGGGAACTGGGCATGAAGCCGCAAGGCTTAATTTCCTGGTTCCCTCACTGAGGATGGTGGTGGGGGCAGCAGAGTGACGAGCAATTGCTCATCCTCTGCTGCGGACGTCGCTGGACTCCAGGACAGGTAAGTGTCCAAATATTAAAAGTCAGCAGCTGCTGTAGCTGTAGCTGCTGGCTTTTAATAAAAAAAAATTCGGCGGAGCTCCGCTTTAATTATTTTTTTTTGTAATGCAAGCAGTATAAGTTTCTAAATTTGGTATGACATCAGCCTCTTGCAGTCCCCATACTGCAGAGCTCAGACTTCGAAAAGGACAAGCGACATAATAAGCCGAATGCTCTGTAGTGCAAAAAACATGCTAATAGGAGGAAAGAGTAGAGTGACAGAGAGATCAGAGCATAAGTATAAGAGGGGATTCAGGGTTGGCTGATTTTGGCACCAAGAACACAAGTCTCTACCTCCGCTCCAGCCCTGCTAGAATACCGTCCCTTTTGCTGAGGCCAATTCCTCCACCATCTAGGGCCTTGCTACTGGCCATAGGCCTCCAAGTGACATCTCGGCCATAGACCTTTGAATCCCCAAGGAAGGAATGTCCACACAAGAATTTGTTATGCTGCACTTTACTGATAGTATTTAAGAAACGGCATTACAGTCACATCATGAGGACATACATTCCCATTCACTTGACATTACACAGTCAACCACGTTTAGTGGACGGTCTGAAGTGGTCACAAGTGAAAGCATGTGCAGCACCTCAGTAGGTACCCTCCAGGCAAGCAGCTTCACACAGGGAACTCAAGGCCTTTTGCAATCTGCCCTAGCCCCCATCTCCATAAGGGACAGAAAGACTACAACTGGCTCTTCCAGGTCCTCTCCACCCAACCTCCTGCCCTGTCCAGGGCCTACATGTGCTGGTTACATCCACATAGGTGTGGGGTGTTTGGCTTTCATGCTCCAAAAATGTATATGCGCCGCCCCACCTGTCCTATATATATATAGGCGTCTATAGCCGCTCACTGTATCACTCGGCCCCGCCCCCTGGCGCGCCGCGTCATTGGATGTGATTGACAGTAGCACAAGCCAATGGCTGCGCTGCTATCAATTCATCTACTCTTGCCAATCAACGGCCAGACTGAGCGGAGAAGAGGACGTCAGGGGCAAGCGCAGCGGGTGAATGGGCTCAGGTAAGTATAACGGGGAGCTGGCTGGTCTGGGGTGGTTGTAACTGTCAGATGTTTTTTCACCTTAATGCATAGGATGCATTAAGGTGAAAAAACATGAGGGTTTACAACCCCTTTAAGGGGGAAAATCCTTCCGGGGCTGAAGTGGTTAATTATGTTGTTTGCTTGGAGTTGGGCTTTAAGGGGACAGCAAACCTAAATCATGATTGCAATATATAAAAGACCAATTAAAAATTACAGATATGCATGAAATGTTTTCTAGCCTTTGATATTGTATTTACATATGCCAGATGACTAAGGGCACAGTATTCTTGTCTCTATTGAGCGATTTTAGGATAAGGAGAGCCTGACTGTTGCAGCTTACAGTGTGATCGCTGTCAGAAAGTAATAAGCGTAGGAAAATATCTTGCCTAATTATTAGGATGGTATTTCTATATCAATCAAACTGTAATTAAAATGGAACACTGTTAATCACTCGTTCCACCTAAACAGCCCACATAAATGAATCCAGTGTAAATTTTGAAAAATATCTCTGTAAATAAAAAAAATCTCTGGATTAAATAAAAATGTGCTAATCAGAAGCAGATAAATCTGATTTGTGAGTGTAGAAACTTGACCATCACACCTAGATGGCTTTATTGAGCATCCTATTCCAAACCATTATATTTAATATGAATGTGTCCTCACTTTGCGGTTATACCATCATCTCTTCTGGGAAGGCTTTACACAAGATGTTGGAGTGTGTCTGTGGGAATTAGTGCCTATTCAACCAAAAGAGCATTTGTGAGGTCAGCTATTAAAGCAGGATTCCACCCGCAATTTTTTTCTTTTTTAAAAGTCAGCAGCTACTAACACTGTAGCTGCTGACTTTTAATAAGGACACTTACCTGTCCTACTCACCCGCGATGTCGGGCCCCCAGCGGCGATCAATCGGTCCTGGCAGGTCCTAACTAAGGGAAACCTTACGGCTTCACTGCCCGTTTCCTACTGCGCATGCGCGACTCGCACGGCGCTTTGTGAATGGGCGGCTGCCTCCTGGGATTACACACAGTTCCCAGAAGGCAGCGCGCTCCGTTCACAAGAAGAGGAAGCGGAAGGAGAACCACCGAGGCAAAGGAAGAGTCTGATTAGGGGACTTCCGCATAGCAATGGGCATTTCGGGTGAGTATAAAAAAAAAAAATTCTATTAATTTGTTTCTATATTTTTTTTTAGGAATTTTAGTGTTAAAAAGTTTTCTGGGTGCACCTCCGCTTTAATGCTGAATGAGAAGACCTGGATCACAATCAGTGTTCTCATTTATCTCAAAGGTTTTCAGTAGGGTTGAGTTCAGAGCTCTGCACAGACCATTGGAATTCCCCCCTCACCCAACTTGTCGAACCATGTATTTTTGGACCTGACTTTGTGCACAGGGGGTCATACTAGAACATGAAACATGAAATCACTACTGTGTACTTCAGGAATGAGGAGTTAAATGGGAGGAACCATTGAGAGCAGCAGGTGACCCAGAAGACTGACACATCGGGAAGTACTGTATTTATTGGCGTATAACACTCACTTTTTTACCCTGAAAATAGAGGGTAAACTGTGCCTGCATGTTTTACGCAGGGGGTTGTGGAAGTTTTTTCCCTGAAACTTCCCTCTTAAAGTTAGGGTGCGTGTTATATATATATATGTAGCGGGGTGTTCCCCTTTAACGCAGAGAGACTACATTACCCAGAACCCCGTTCGGCAATGTTTCCGCCGTAGAGACTCATGGGAGGGGTTATAAAAGGAGGAGGCGAGGCTGGGCTCGGCCTCTTTGGGACACGAGACTTCAGAGACTGATCCTCCTGTGCGGATGTGTCGGAGTGCAAGGCCTGAAGCCTGAGGTCTTGCGCAGCACAAAAGAGCCTTCCACCCCTCTGCGAGCCGGGGTGGCATCTGACTTCGCTTAACTACAGCATTCGTTGGATCGGGGGGCCCGATCGCTGGAGACATTGTGTGTGTGTGACACAGTTGGTGGAAGTTCCCAGACTGGGACCGCAGTCCGGGCGGGTGAGAGGGCGTATGCCCAAACCATATACTGTTACTGTTAATAGGCCTATAGACTGCCGTGGCCCACAAGTTGTTCCTGATACTTTCACTGAAGAACCTTATCAGAGCTGAACTCAGTTCGCATAGCAAAGTGTTTACCCCATCTTTACCTTTCCCATTGGATTACAAATTATACTCTGTTAATGTGCACCACCGTTAAAGACCTGCCGGTGAAGAAGAGAACATCATCCCCTATAGACTAAGTGGTAGATATCAGAACCAGGCCTGGTCAGTTTTTCTAATTTGTTTGGTTACTGCGCCACAGGACGCCTAGCTAACGGTCGCCCACGTGGCGCACTTGTTGCTGTTAACTTCATATTCATAGTGTGTTAGTGTTGCAGGGCTCTGCATTATAAATGTATTTTGTGAACTGTGATAAATGTTAACCCCTTTTCTTATCAAAAGCTTAAGTAAATCTTTTACCCATTTTATACTATTATTGTCTTGATGTTTAATTACTCATACAGTATAAGACATACATATTGCTGTCAGAACTAGCTGTGCCAGTAGGGGGTCGAGTATATTGCCGGGGGTTGGCGGAGCTGTCTTCAGGGCCCAAACTAAATCTGCGGCCTTCTTAAGTGAGGGTATCGCTACATATATATATAGCCCTTATTTGACTCTAGGCTAACTACCCTTTGATTTAGTTCCGATGGGCGGAAGGAAACCTATCAGGGGGCGTGTCTTAGATGGAGACTCATGGGCTGAGGCCGTTTTCAAGTCTACACTAGGTTGGCTGGGCGGGAGTGCAGCACTTCTTTGATTTTATACATGAAGAGCAGTCTGTGTATTTATTGGGTTTCAATGGGAGGACAATTTTACAAATCCAGCAGTCATGGTTTATAAATAATAAATAAATAAATATATAGCTGCATTCGTGTGAATCTTTAACTTTGAATAAATCATTCTGCTCAGTACAGTGGAAGACAT
Source organism: Rana muscosa (assembly GCA_029206835.1). NCBI lineage: Eukaryota > Metazoa > Chordata > Amphibia > Anura > Ranidae > Rana > Rana muscosa. The sequence goes on from CM055119.1 coordinate 350,404,656, forward strand.
AAGTCATATAAAATATATACTTCAGTATCAAAGACTTCACAGGTCATTCAGAAATGATCTCCTATCTGAAGAAAGACTTGAGCAGCTGATGGGTGGGTATTGGTAACGGCATTAAATACATCTAGATTTGTTTTATTTTTTTTATTTTTTTATATAATGCATAAAAACAACTAAGGGGCTTAAACAATGAGGGTGATTTCTGCATCTGTAGTTTCTTGTGAAGTCTAAATTAGATTTTTTTAATAACTATATATATATATTCATCTATATATACAGTATAAATGCTGGAATACATGGCTGCTACTTTGCCTTCATCTTTTTTGCTGACCTATATAATGTTACCCACCCACTCTTTCAACTATTTAAGTCATTTCCTCTAAACATAGATATATTTCAAAACTGCCGATCTATTAGCACAGTTTGTATACACATATCACAGTGTGAAAACACTGTTAATAAAATGACTCATATGTGTATTCAGTAATATATTGTTGTTTGGTAATAAGAAGATTTAAAATGACATGGGATCAGATCCCGCAGGTGCTCTGTTGGTGAGATTTTCATACCGGTACTCCCGAATTCTTCCAAGTTCCACGATATGAGAATATTTAAAGTTTTAATAAAAGCTCAATTAAAAAAAGAACAAATGTAGCAGCATTGCATCATCTTCCGTTCACTTTTTTTGATCTCTTGCTAGCATAATGAGCTTTTGAAAATCTGGTGTGACTGTCTCTTATATGGTAGCTTCTTTGCAATGCAGTGTCTCCCTTGACCCAATCTGATGTGCACTCTTCCGGCTGGGACTGAATCTCCACATGCTGCTTGGTGACATGTTTGGGGGATACATGCATTCTGGTGCTGTGCTTGAGGGACACAAGTGTATTACACACAGCTTGAGGTCCGTACACACAATCGGATTTTCTGATAGGAACTGTGTGATGGCAGGCTATTGTCGGAAAATCCGACCGTTTGTACGCTCCATCGGACAATTGTTGTCGGATTTTCCACCAACAAATGTGGGATAGCATGCTTTAAAATTGTCTGCCAACAATTGTGGCTTGTCGGATTTTCATTCTGTGTACACAAGTCCATGCTCACAATGCTCACCATAACACAACATTAGCAGAAGTTGCCCAAAGGGTGGCGCCAAAGAGCCGAAAAACCACGTAGTTTCGTGTTTTTTTGCCGAAAATTCTTTGCCGTTTGTATACAACAGTGTTTCTCTACTCCAGTCCTCAGGGCGCCCCAACAGGTCATGTTTTCAGGATTTCCCTCAGATGAAACGGCTGTGGTAGTTACTAAGGCAGTGAAACTGATCAAATCACCTGTGCAAAATAATTGAAATCCTGAAAACAGGACCTGTTGGGGCGCCTTGAGAACTGGAGTTGAGAAACACTGGTATACAATACAAGTTCACGGCCAACGCCCTTCGGACAAAAGTCCTACACTTTGTCCGATGAAAATCCGATTGTGTGTACGAGGCTTTAAACCAAAAAGAAGGAGCACCAGGCAGTGGACATTGTCAGCAGAGCAGTGGATGGTGTCCCCTGAAAGATTTAACCCCCCTTCATGACCAGGCCATTTTTAACCATACTAAACCGTGTTACTTTAACCTCCCTGGCGGTATTCCCAAGTCTGGCTCGGGGTGAGATTTCAATACCATTAGCGGTAACCCCGAGCCAGACTCTGGCTGCATCGCAGGATACAGGGAAAGTAACTTACCTTGTCCCCTGGATCCTGCGATGTCTCCGCGCTGTGTGTGCCAGCTGTCTCCTCGCTCGATTCACACAGTGCCCGAGTGCCGCCGAGCTCCGTTCCCTGCGACGTTGCGGCGCACGGGGGCGGAGATCGGCGCCAAATTCAAAAAAGAAAAAACACAATACACATACAGTACACTGTAATCTTACAGATAGATTACAGTACTGTATTAAAAAATTACACATCCCCTTTGTTCCTAGTGGTCTGTCCAGTGTCCTGCATGCACTTTTATATTATAAAAACATTTTTTTCTGCCTGGAAACTGGAGATTGTCCATAGCAACCAAAAAGTGTCCCTTTATGTCAAAAGTGGTTTTAGACCAGCTAGAAAACAGTGATAATAAATTAGAATCACTTGCAGAATTGAGCGATAGCGATTTGTGGGGAAATTCATCATCAAACACTAAATCTAATGACAGCGACAATTCTGCAACTGAGCAAATTTCTGTGTTTTTGATTTGATTACATTATTGAATAATTTTTATTATAATTACATTATTATTTGTTATAATTATTTATAGTTATTTATTATATTATAATTAATGATTTTGTGTTTCAAACTTTATCATACCCGGGGTGTCTACTAGACTCTGGTTTGGACAGATTTAAGTGAGTTATTCCTAAGAATTGCAGGCCTACAATATAAAACGCCAAATTTCCATGCAGAATAATGGTACCCCTTTCAGCACCTAAAATGAGACAGAATCATATCGCCAGGGAGGTTAACCACGTGCTAACCAGGCCAATTCTGACATTTCTCTCCTACTTATAAAAATCATAATTTTTTTGTTTGAAAATTACATAGAACCCCCAAACATTATATATGTTTTTTTTTTTAGCAAAGACCCTAGAGAATACAATGGAGGTCATTGCAACTTTTTATCTCGCACAGTATTTATTTTTGGGAAAAAAAAAAAGCAGTAAAGTTAGCCCAATTTTTTTCCCTAACGTGAAAGATGAAGTTACGCCGAGTAAATAGATACCTAACATGTCACGCTTCAAAATTGAAAACGCCCGTGAAATGGCGCCAAACTTCGGGACTTAAAAATCTCCATAGGCGACGCTTTAATTTTTTTTTACTGGTTACATGTTTTGAGTTACAGAGGAGGTCTAAGGCTAGAATTAGTGTTCTCGCTCTAACTTTCGCGGCGACACCTCACATGTGTGTTTTCATTACTTACGTATGCGTTCGCTTCAGACGGGGACATTTTTTACTTTTTTGGGAAGGCTGTCCACAAGGTTTAGCATGTGCTATGGGAATGTTTGACCATTCTTTCAGAAGCACATTTGTGAGGTCAGGCACCAATGTTGGACAATAAGGCCTGGCTCGCAGTCTCCACTCTAATTGATACCGAAGGTGTTCTGCTGGGTTGAGGTCAGGACCCTGTGCAGGCCAGTCAAATTCCTCCACCCCAAACTCACTCATCCATGTCTACAGACGTCCCAACATTTTTGACAATGTAGTGTATATTTTAATGATGACAGGTTATAGCTTAATCGCTTAAGTCTATTGAATTGCTAGTTAGGAAATCATCCGGGTGTCCGAAAATATTCCTCGCATTACCATCTTCATTTTTAATATACTTAGTTACTGTAAGAATTTTTTGCATATTGAAGGCTAGTTAAAAAAAAAACAGAAACCAGCCCGTAATTTCTGTTTAGTGGCCCTTTAATATGAAATGGAACCAATTAGAAACTGAGAGCCCATTTATCAACTTAGACCAGTGAGGAAGCCATATGCGAGGGAGATATTTTATTCCCAGATGTAATTCACTAGTGGCTGGCAATAAGTCATTTTTTGCCTAATGCAGTCCCAAATATATCAATCTCTTCCCCTACAAAAATGGACACAGACATCACCTATGCCTGTCCTGGCTAATTAAGTGAGGCAATCGCCCCAGAAAAGTCAACATTTAATAATCTTGTCCTTCTTCCTCCTACATAAGGACAGTCAGGTGCTCAGCTAACACAAGTCAAAGTTACAAGTTTATAGAAATATACTCAGACAGTGTTCACAATGTCCATACCCAGAGCCGCCTGGCGTTTTTATTGTCTTTTCTGAGAATAGGAATGACATTGGCTTTTTAAAATAGTAAGGATTCTCATATCACCATGTCCTTTACAAGAAAATAGAAGATTAATTCTTTGTCCAAACATTTGTACAAGAAGATAAATGACTTGGTAAAACTTTTTTTTTTTAGCTTGAGAAAATCACTTTTTGGCACAAGAGTTTGGGCTCTGGAGATTTCAAGAATTTTTTTTTCGGCAACTAAAAAAATGTATTACACATGAAAAATTAATACTGTATATCCAAACTCACAAAATATAGTAAATTATGATACTAAAAAGTGGGGGCGGGGCATTTATAAAGTAAATGTAACTTTCACCAAACATTTACTGGTGGTAAATGTGGTTTACTGGTGGTGAATTTTTGGTGAATTCCTGATTAACTACGTGCCGACCGGCTCACATACATTTACTGCTGCAGGTCGGCTCTCCTGCGCGAACGGTCCATGCAGGTGAGATTGTGGGCATGCACCCGCCGCCGCACCCTTGCAAACAGTCCACAACAGTATGAGACAATATACAATATACTATATATATATATATATATATATATATATATATATATATATATATATATATATTAGGGCTGTTACTGATTCAAATTTTCGTGTTCAATTAATAAAAAAAAATTTAATCGATAAATAAACTAATTTTGATTAATTATAGCGCACATACATTTTTCGGATTAACCACCATATATAGTCCCCACTGTAATATCCACAGTCATATCCCCCACTGTAATCCACAGACATCTCCCCCACTGTAATATCCACAGTCATCTCCCCCACTGTAATATCCACAGTCATCTCCCCCACTGTAATATCCACAGACATCTCCCCCACTGTAATATCCACAGTCATCACCCCCACTGTAATATCCACAGTCATCTCCCCCACTGTAATCCACAGACATCTCCCCCACTGTAATATCCACAGTCATCTCCCCCACTGTAATATCCACAGTCATCTCCCCCACTGTAATCCACAGACATCTCCCCCACTGTAATATCCACAGTCATCTTCCCCATTGTAATATCCACAGTCATCTCCCCCACTGTAATCCACAGACATCTCCCCCACTGTAATCCACAGACATCTCCCCCACTGTAATATCCACAGTCATCTCCCCCACTGTAATATCCAAAGACATCTCCCCCACTGTAATATCCACAGTCATCTTCCCCATTGTAATATCCACAGTCATCTCCCCCACTGTAATCCACAGACATCTCCCCCACTGTAATCCACAGACATCTCCCCCACTGTAATATCCACAGTCATCTCCCCCACTGTAATATCCAAAGACATCTCCCCCACTGTAATATCCACAGTCATCTCCCCCACTGTAATATCCACAGACATCTCCCCCACTGTAATCCACAGACATCTCCCCCACTGTAATATCCACAGACATCTCCCCCACTGTAATATCCACAGTCATCTCCCCCACTGTAATATCCACAGTCATCTCCCCCACTGTAATATCCACAGACATCCCCCCCACTGTAATTTCCACAGACATCCCCCCCACTGTAATATCCACAGTCATCTCCCCCACTGTAATCCACAGTCATCCCCCCCACTGTAATATCCACAGACATCTCCCCCACTTTAATATCCACAGTCATCTCCCCCACTGTAATATCCACAATCACCCCCACTGTAATATCCACAGACATATCCCCCACTGTAATATCCACAGACATCTCCCCCACTGTAATATCCACAGACATCTCCCCCACTGTAATATCCACAGTCATCTCCCCCACTGTAATATCCACAGACATCTCCCCCACTGTAATCCACAGACATCTCCCCCACTGTAATTTCCACAGACATCCCCCCCACTGTAATATCCACAGTCATCTCCCCACTGTAATATCCACAGACATCTCCCCCACTGTAATCCACAGACATCTCCCCCACTGTAATTTCCACAGACATCCCCCCACTGTAATATCCACAGTCATCTCCCCCACTGTAATCCACAGTCATCCCCCCACTGTAATATCCACAGACATCTCCCCCACTTTAATATCCACAGTCATCTCCCCCACTGTAATATCCACAATCACCCCCACTGTAATATCCACAGACATCTCCCCCACTGTAATATCCACAGACATCTCCCCCACTGTAATATCCACAGTCATCTCCCCCACTGTAATATCCACAGACATCTCCCCCACTGTAATATCCACAGACATCTCCCCCACTGTAATATCCACAGTCATCTCCCCCACTGTAATATCCACAGACATCTCCCCCACTGTAATCCACAGTCATCTCCCCCACTGTAATATCCACAATCACCCCCACTGTAATATCCACAGACATCTCCCCCACTGTAATATCCACAGACATCTCCCCCACTGTAATATCCACAGTCATCTCCCCCACTGTAATATCCACAGACATCTCCCCCACTGTAATATCCACAGACATCTCCCCCACTGTAATATCCACAGTCATCTCCCCCACTGTAATATCCACAGACATCTCCCCCACTGTAATTTCCACAGACATCCCCCCACTGTAATATCCACAGTCATCTCCCCCACTGTAATCCACAGTCATCCCCCCACTGTAATATCCACAGACATCTCCCCCACTTTAATATCCACAGTCATCTCCCCCACTGTAATATCCACAATCACCCCCACTGTAATATCCACAGACATCTCCCCCACTGTAATATCCACAGACATCTCCCCCACTGTAATATCCACAGACATCTCCCCCACTGTAATATCCACAGTCATCTCCCCCACTGTAATCCACAGACATCTCCCCCACTGTAATTTCCGCAGACATCTCCCCCACTGTAATATCCACAGTCATCTCCCCCACTGTAATCCACAGTCATCTCCCCCACTGTAATATCCACAGACATCTCCCCCACTTTATTATCCACAGTCATCTCCCCCACTGTAATATCCACAATCACCCCCACTGTAATATCCACAGACATCTCCCCCACTGTAATATCCACAGACATCTCCCCCACTGTAATATCCACAGACATCTCCCCCACTGTAATATCCACAGACATCTCCCCACTGTAATATCCACAGTCATCTCCCCCACTGTAATATCCACAGACATCTCCCCCACTGTAATATCCACAGACATCTCCCCACTGTAATATGGTCCACATATCCCTCACTGTATAGGAAGATTAGTGCTTGCTTACCAGAGAAGCCGGCCGAACACGAGCAGTTGAGGCCGGATGATGACGTCAGCGCACCGCTCTAGGCTCACCTAGGCCGCCGCCGGGTAGACCAAGATGGCTGCCGCTCCGGGAGCTAGGCCGAAGCCGCGGCCTTTCCTATGGCGAGGCAGCAGCGGAGCTCCGCGGATCATGTGGTGTGCCGATCTATCAAAAAAATTTACGATTAATCAAGGAATTCATTGTTCATTTCCCCAGCCCTAATATATATATATATATATATATATATATATATATATGCACAATATTCCAGTGTGGTTGTACAGTGAGTCTAGTACAGATCAGGCTGGGGGGTTCTCATCACCCTGTGCCCCGAATGGACACAGAGTGACTTACACATAGGCGGGGCTATGGGAGCTGGACCAGGAGGTTTCAGTGCTCTCCAAGGTAAGCTGGGTTCCACAAGCCCCCCCCCCCCCAAAGTGACTCTAGCCTTGAAACTCAATGTAAAAGAAGCCTGTGATTTTCCCATGCAGGCAAAAAGGCACCAGTTTAATTTACTGTCACCGTCCCTGTCTGCGCACCTTTTATTTTGCTGTTCTTGTCCTGACTCCTGTTGGGTAGATTCACCCTACCAGCCCACATGACTATTGTCATTAGAAAAGAAAGTGATGACATCAGAATAGTTGACATCAGAACTGCAATGGAGGACAAACCTTCCAGTGGGGATACCTGATCCAGTGATAGCTTTGGCAGATTTTATCTCATGACCTGTTTTGTCTCCAGGAGAGGAAAAAAAGGAAAATCTTTCTGATGGGACACATAATGGTTTTAACCATTCTCTTGTCTATCAAAAGAAAAAAAAAAGAAAGAAAAAAGTCTTCACTATAGACAGTAGTATTTGATGGTACAGCTCAGTAAAATTCTATTCTTACATTCTCGGTATATAGTTAGTTTTAAATGATGAAAACTTTATTTGTGCATTTATAAGGCTTATTCAGTTAGGCTACTTTCACACTGAGGCGGTTTTCAGGTGCTTTAGTGCTAGAAATAGTCTCTGAAAATATGTCTTGCAATATGTCTTCTCACACTGGGGCGGTGCCCTTGCGGGACGTTACGAAAAATCCTGCAAGCCGCATCTTTAGCGCTCCCAAAATGCCCTGTCCATTGCAATGAATGGGCAGCGCTTCCAAAGCGCCTTAACCACTAGCCGACCAGCCGCCGTCATTATACTGCGGCCGGACGGCTCTCTCCCGCAAATCGCCGTAGCAGTACGTCAGCCCTTTAAACAGCTAGAGCAGGCGCGTGCATGTGCACCTGCTGCACGGCGGGGGAGCGGATGCGCGGGTCCGGTGGTTGCGATGACCACCGGCGACACACGATCCTGGGCACAAGAGACAGAACAAACACACAAATCCCAGTTCTGTCAGGAGAGACAGATTGTCTGTTCCTACTAGCTAGGAACAACGATCAGGCTTCTCCTCTAGTCAGTCCCACCCCCCTACAGTAAGAAACACAGAGAGGGAACACAGTTAACCCCTTGATCGCCCCCTAGTGTTAACCCCTTCCCTACCAGTGACATTTAAACCGTAATCAGTGGATAGTTTTAGCTCTGATCGCTGTATAAATGTCGCTGGTCCCAAAAATGTTCCAAAAGTGTCCGATCTATCTGCCGAAATCCCGTCATTACTAATAAAAAAATAAATCTATCCCCTATTTTGTAGAAGAATATATATCGGCCTAAACTGATGAAGATTTTTTCTTTTAAATTGGTGATAATTATTATAGCAAAAACTAAAAAATATTGTTTGTTTTTTTCAAAATTGTTTATAGCGCAAAAAATAAAAACCGCAGAGGTGATCAAATACCACCAAAAGAAAGCTCTACTTGTGGGAAAAAAGGACGTCAATTTTGTTTGGGTACAACATCGCACGACCGCACAATTGACAGTTAAAGAGACGCAGTGCCTGTTTATCAAGGGGGCAAATCCTTCCGGGCTGAAGTGGTTAAAGGCGTTTTGAAAGCGATGCAAAACTGGACTTTTTACCATTTTTTTGGGGTGAAAAGCGCTGCTAAAACTAGTGGCCCTTTATAACGACTGGGCGTCCCAGTGTGAAAGAGTTCTAGGAAGATAGCAAATTGCAAAGTACAGAAATCCATAGAATCCAATTCATATTCACTGATCATTGTTTTGGCTTCAGAAATGTAATTTCTGTCGGCCACAATGGGTTAATGATATTTGTACATCTTTGTTACTCTCTGCCCTGCTTTACTCTATAACTGTATGGGAAAAAGCAATGTGAACACATGGAAGGCGTCATGTAGCTGCAGCGGAAGAAATATAATTTTAGACCTTTCCTAACATGACACCTGGTTGTTGCTGCCACTGCTGGAGACAGATGAAGGAGCCCATGGCTACCAATGACCTTGTATATAGGCCAGAGTCACAATCCATAAAGGGAATTTGCAGTGACCTACGTAAGCCCGATCATAACCTACAACAACTGCAAGGACAATTTTCCCAATTAGACAAGATATGGAGACCTTGCAGCCTGCCAGGTTGTGGGCTACACAGAAATCTGAGTGGGAAGGAGATATTTAACCTCCCTGGCGGTATGATTATTTCAGATTTTAGGTGCTGAAAGCGGTACAATTATTTTGCATGGAAATTTGCCGTTTTATATTGTAGGCCTGTAATTCTTAGAAATAACTCGCTTAAATCTGTCCAAACAAGAGTCTAGTAGTCATCCCGGCCGGGTATGATAAAGGTTGAAACACGAAAGCATAAATTATAATATAATAAATAACTATAAATAATTATAACAAATAATAATATAATAATAATAAAAATTATTCAATAATGTAATCAAATCAAAAACACTGAAATTTGCTCAGTTGCAGAATTGTCACTGTCATTAGATTGGTGTTTGATGACGAATTTCCCCACAAATCGCTATCGCTCAATTCTGCGAGTGATTCTAATTTATTATCGCTGTTTTCTAGCTGATCTAAAAACACTTTTTGGTTACTATGGACAATCTCCAGTTTCCAGGCAGAAAAAAATGTTTTTATAATGTAGCGGGTACTTACTTTCCCGGGTGCATTTTTTTTAATCTAGCTGTGACATCAGTGCTATGTTCCCTGCGGTCCACCAGGTGGCGCTGTCACCGTAGCCGGAGGGACGAATCTCACTGTGTGTTGAGCCTCCTTTTTGTCCTCTCTCGGTAGTGGTATGGTGGGGCGGGGAACCCGCCGTGCTTGCTGGGAGAGGGGATAAAGGGGCCGGCCATCTTGGTCACGGGGTCTTCGTCCCAAGCACCTTCAGCTTGCGGACGTGGGTTCGCGCTAGTCCCCTAGGAGGCCTCGGCCTAGGGGACCACCGGAGATCGTGTTCCACCCCAGGCACCTTCAGCCCTGGGGTGAGGTACTTGCAAGAAGGTCCGGAGCTCAGTGCCCAACACTGAGTTCCGTGAGGGAAGGGTCCTAAGGCACTTCGGGAATGGAGGCCTGAATCTGAGTAAGACGCAATGGACCGGGGAGAGCTCCTCACTCGAAGACCCGGTGCAGCAGACTGCCGGTGACGGGTGAGTCTCTTGTCGGAGACCGTCCAGAAGGATCCCCTTCACCTCGTGCGGAGACCATAGTCCACTCTTCAGGAGGAGAGTGGAGGAGCGAATTTGTGTCTGGGCCTATTCACACTCACACCTCCTTTTCTGTCCTAACTATCAAGGAAGTCCCTGTATGGTGTGTTCTAATAAAGGAGTGTTGGACTTTAATGGTGTGAGGCTCACTTCCTGACGGACGAAGTTCACGGTGACTCTTGGAGGGAGGATCCGGGTGCGCAACACAGACCCGAAGGTAAATGAGACATTGCTGATACCACAGGTATTCCCACGTGGTGGAAGCTAGGCGTAGCCCACCCGCTCTCTCTCTCTCCACCCTACCAGATACCCCTAGACGAGAGACAGTGCGAGCCGCATGGGGAGAGGAGAGGGGCAGGCGCTACAATAATATAAAAGTGCATGCAGGGCACTGGACAGACCACTAGGGACAAAGGGGATGTGTAATATTTTTATACAGTACTGTAATCTGTAAGATTACAGTATACTGTATGTGTACTGTGTGTTTTTACTTTTTTTAATTTGGCGCCGATCTCCGCCCCCGTGCACCGCAACGTCGCAGGGAACGGAGCTCGGCGGCACTCGGGCACTGTGTGAATCGAGCGAGGAGACAGCTGGCACACACAGCGGGGAGACATCTCAGGATCCAGGGGACAAGGTAAGTAACTTTCCCTGGATACTGCGATGCAGCCCGAGTCTGGCTCAGGGTTACCGCTAATAGTACTGAAATTCCATCCCGAGCCAGACTCGGGAATACCGCCAGCGAGGTTAAAATTTTTAAATATATATATAAAATATATATATATATATTTATATATATATATATATATATATATATATATATATATATATATATATATAAATATTAAATTAAAAATAAAAGTATATTTAAATAAAAAAAAACGCAATGGAATAGTATAATTTAAAGAAACTGATACTTTAAAGAATATTTAAACTCGATAACAAAAATAGATTGTAATACATTGTAGCTTGCCTGTCCTTAGATGTAGTGGATGCATTAGTTTTCTTTTGTCAGACATTTTTTGCTTTATTTTCATCTAGTAGTTCTGCCAATAACACGTTTCCTGTCCTAGAGTCACAACGCTCAGCCGCTGTGCTGTATCTATGGAAGAGCAGCTTCAGCTTAGGATTGGCTATCTATGTAACCATGTAACTATGTAATTGGGCTACAGAGAACCACTTCTTCTCATCTCCATAACATAGGTGGAAGGTAAGGCAGGTACATGTAGTCTACAGAGTTACACTATATTACCAAAAGTATTGGCACGCCTGCCTTTACACACACATGAACTTTATTGGCTGGTCTTAGTCTGTAGGGTTCAATATTGAGTTGGCCCACCCTTTGCAGCTATAACAGCTTCAACTCTTCTGGGAAGGCCGTCCACAAGGTTTAGGAGTGTGTCTAGGGGAATGCTTGACCATTCTTCCAGAAGCGCATTTGTGAGGTCAGGCACTGATGTTGGAAGAGAAGGCCTGGCTCACAGTCTCCATTCTAATTCATCCCAAAGATGTTCTATTGAGTTTAGGTCAGGACAGTCAAGTTCCTCCACCCCAAACTCACGTGTAAAGGCAATACTTTTGGTAATATAGTGTAGCTGGGAATAGTGTCAGGGATAAGTGTCAGCAAAGGCAGAGAACACAGGAAGTCACCAGAGGACAATTTCATTGGTAGGATCAACTCATCAAACAGATATAACAAGTACATTTAACAGACAAAGGGCTCATTTACACTTGCTTCGGCATGAACAAGACTTCAACAAGGCTTCGGACACGCTTTGTTAAAACTCCCCAGTCAAAGCTCCTGTCACTAAATAAAATGGTTAGCTTACAGTCCTGTTTACACCTTGCTTTCTCTTTGCTTTGCTTCAGGTTCGCTTCAAAATTATACCCCATGTAGGTTTAGTTGTGCTTCAAAGCGTCTTCAAAGCCTCCATAGTAGAAGTCTATGGCAAAGCTCACTTGAAGCCCCAAAAAGCCTCACCGAAGCCTCATTGAAGCACCAAGCAAAAGCAAGGTGTAAACAGGACTGTAAGCTAACCATTTTATTTAGTGACAGCTTTGACTGGCGTTCAGAGAGCTTTAACAAAGTGTGTCCGAAGCCTTGTTTTTAAGCAAGTGTAAACTAGCCCTAATAGGAAATAAAAGAAGATAAGTTTTACATACTTTAAAGTAATAATAAAGGATTTTTTTTTTTATATAATAAACATGTTATACTTACAGTACCTGCTCTGTGTAATGGTTTTGCACAGAGCAGCCCCGATCCTCCCTTTTTCTGGTCCCCCGCCAGCGCTCTGGGCTCCTCTATCTGCTGAGTGCCCCCATAGCAAGCTTTTTGGTCACTTCCAAGCCCCGCTCTGTGTGTCCATTGACACACAAAATGGGGATCAGCCTCAACCCCTGCTCCTTTCTCACTAGATGTGATTGACACAGCCAATCGCTCCTGCTGCTGTGTCTGAGCCAATGAGGAGGGAGAGACCCAGGAGAGCAGCTGCTCTCGTGGAGATTGCTGGATTGTGATCAGGCTCAGGTAAGTATCGGGCCAGGTTCACATTAGGTATAGAAAGGCACCAAAAGCAGGCACAGGACCACTGTGCAAATTCGCACCGGAGCCGAAGAGGAGATATGTGAACCGGCTCCATAGAGAAAGAATTGGATGCGGAAAAACTGCATCCAATTCGCATAGGTGTGAACCCAGCCTAAAGAATCAGAGTCATTTACACAGGGCTTTTTTTCTCAGACAATAGGTTCAGGAACTCCCCCTTTCTGAGTCACCCCTCTTCCTAGCCTCTACCCACCTCCGAGCACCGTCCCTTGGTTCCATCCCATACCAACCTCCCAGTACCACCCCTTTTAGACAATACAGAACCAAGTATCATTTTGTGGTGGGAAGAAATTTGTATGGAATTTGGTAATGATATCAAGAAAATCAGTAAAATAGATCCCCTGCAGCCAGCAACAATAGATCCCTCTAACAACAATGGACCACCCACAAGAAAATTCCCCCCAGCAACAATAGATTCCCGGCAGCATCAACAGATCTCCGCACAGCCAGCATTAATAGACTCTCTGGCAGCCATCAACAATAGACCCCTCCCCCAAAAGTAGATCTCTTGCAGCAACATAAGACCCCCCAGCAACATAAGTCCCACCCCCAACAACAATAGGTCCACAGCCAGCAACAATAGACCCCCCTGCAAAAATAGATCCCCTCCAGTTAGAATAGATTCCCCAGCAGTGAGCATCAATACCCTGCAGAACACCCCAGCTCCCCTTGCCATTACATACAGTCAGTCCAGGAGGTGCCGGAACTGCGTTCCCCCCGCGTTCCCACTGAAAAAAAGCCCTGCATTTACATTTGTTTCATGCATTATAATGTGAAAGAGATTCATTTAAAGTGGACCTTTCCTGTGTCAATGCAGAGCACAGTAAAAGGGGCCCTTTATCCTACCCAGGAGAATATACTCACCTTTTCTTGTTAAGATCTGAATTTTGCATACAGAGTGCCCCGGGTTTTGGGTTTTTTGGGGAATTCAGGAAGGTAAATAGAGGTATATGCATGAACCTACCGTTTTCTGCTTTTTTTTTGTTAATCTTCATTCAGATACAGTGTATAATAAGAATAAAAATTAAAGATCAGTGAGGACAACATCACACTACAATTTCTGCATTCTGGATGCTTTTCTGAATGCATGTTTTCGGTGCATTTTCCCATCTTTTTTTATTAATCTCAATTGAGGACAATTGAGAACATGCATGCTCCAGTTCGTTTTTGATGCATTTTGTTGCATTCCAGATGTGTTCCATAAAGAAAAAATGCAACGTGTTCTACTTTTGATGACTGCACTCAAACGCACTGCACTGGTGTGAACTAGGGCCATTGGAATCCATGTTAAATACTGTCCATGCATTTTAGATGCAGAATAAAAATGCACTGGACTGCATCTGGTAGGAACCAACCCTGAATGTATTTTTAAAAATAAACATCCTAAAGTGTTACTAAACCCCAACAGTAAAATCAGTTGGTATATGCAGTAAAGCATGCTTGTTATACTCACTGTGGAACCTAAGGGGTTAATCCTGCGCATTGTATAAAAAGGCTGTTTGATCCTGTCTTCTCTGATCTTCCCCTTCTCCCACTGTCCCCAAACCATCTCCTGAAAGAGCCTTGGGGACACTCTGCACATGCTCAGTTTGGTGTGTATTGCTAGCAGGGTTGCCAACCTCCCGCAGCATTTTTTACTGAAAAAACATGGTAAATTTACTGGCAGAGCACATTTTTACCTGGCAACCTGAGAAATTACAGAACTTCTATTGAAAACTAACACAGTCAATATTTGAACAGTATAAACATGATATTGAAACACTGACAATATCTAAAGTAATTTGCTTGATTTACACTTAAAAAGTCAACACAGCATGAAATGATCAGCCCCTGATATTTACTGGCAGTTGTAAAAAAATCACAGATTGTTACAAACTGTCAGTAAATTTACTGGCAGTTGGCAACCCTGATTGCTAGAGAGTTTTTTTTTTCTTGGGAAGGTGCATGTGATCAGCACAGGGCCAATCAGCACTGTCCAGACAGAGGGTCAGGGGTCCTGCAGGCTCATAGGACAATCAGGGGAGAAAGAAAACTCCTCCTGCAAGCTTTAACCGGACTATGATAGAAGTCACAAGACTGCTATATACTGCTGATGAGAAAAACTATTTAGCAGTTTATATTTACTAAAATAATTACATTTCGGTTTTCTGTGTACTGTGGGAGACCAGATATAGATAATGCAGGGTCCTGGGTTTAGTAACACTTTAAGCAGTAATACTAGAAGAAGGAAGGGCTATATATATGCATACTGAAGTGTACCAATGCTGGTAGAGAACATGCTGACAGGAGGAGTGATCAGAATGCTGACTCATAAGTGTGCTGTTACTACTTTGTTGTCCATTCAGCAGGTTAGACGAATTTTCACCTGGCTACGCTGCTTGGCATGGGTTTCTGGATGATAAGGCTTTACAGAATTTTTAAAACTTGTGGCAGGTGAACCCCTTCCTATGCATATTTCATTTATGTATTTAGGCGCTTGCCTAGAGTCTAGCCTTAATTACTTACTAAAGTCACGTTTTGCACTTCATCTCCATTATAATTTGACGTTACAATGACATTTCAATAAGTTCTGCCTTTCAATTCTCTTTTTTTATACATGGAAAAACAAAGGGGAAATCAACATATTTATGTCAAGGCATAAGATATGATGTTATTTATGAGCAGGTTTAAAACTTGCCACAGTTCTTATGATTAGTTACTACAGCGCTACTGGGAGTATTATTATAAACTGCCGCTTCATTTGGTTATGTGTCAATTACTTAAACAATACTCATGATCTGCATCCTCCAGGGCAAAGTAACACAGTTGCAAATGGATCTTATTGATAGCCGCAGCACTAACAGAATGCTAATTGTCATTTTAGCTTCACACAGACTTGGATCCTGGGAGCAGCAATATCAAGTACATCCTTTCCGGGGAGGGAGCCGGAACCATCTTCGTGATCAATGACAAGACGGGAGATATTCACGCAATGAAAAGACTTGATCGGGAGGAGAAGGCTGAGTACACCCTTACAGCACAGGCCGTGGATAGAGATACGAACAAACCTTTAGAACCTCCTTCAGAGTTCATCATTAAAGTTCAGGACATCAACGACAACGCACCGGAATTCCTTAATGGACCGTACCATGCCACTGTCCCTGAGATGTCCCTCGTGGGTATGTATCCAAGCACAATCTTTTAATATTTTTACCCTGATGTATGAGTGCCGGTTCACACTACAGCGACTTGGGATCCGACTTGTCAGACCTCAAGTCGCCCCAAGTCGCTGGACATAAGAAATTCCATTGAAGTGAATGAGAGCCGTCTTAATGTACACTACTGCAGTCGCTCCGACTTCAGAAAAGGTTCCTGTACTACTTCAAGGCGACTTCTAGCCGACTTGTACCCATAGATTTCAATGGAAGTTGCCTCCAAGTCCGATCCTTATCTTAATTGATGTGATTTGGATCCGACATTACAGGAAGATTACCCAGAAATTACCCAGGAATTCCCTGAAGTTGCCTCGTAGTTGCCTTGCAAAGTCGTGCCGACTTTTAGGTTGCTGTAGTGTGAACCGGCACCAAGTGTTGAGGTATCCTACAATGATGTATTCATAGTTTAGTTTCTTGGAATATATATTGACTGTACATTGGTCTATGCATTTGTCCTTCCCGGATCAGCTGAAAATTATGATTTTTATGTTGACCTGTTTTTTGAAAGCAGACCTAAATTCCTGATGAAGGTTTTAGATCTTGAGATGCAACGCGTTGAGAGCTCCTAATAGTTCAAGACTTATGGGGTCGATATACTAAAACTGGAAAGTGAAAAATCTGGTGCAGCTCTGCATAGAAGCCAATTGGCTTCCAGGCGTTTTGTGTCAAAGCTTAACTGAAGAAGCTGAAGTTAAGCCCCTTTCACACATGTGGACTGTTTAGGTCCACCTGTCAGTTTTTTAGGTGGACCTGAATGGGCGCTCCATAGACAGCAGGTCTAATGGACGACTGATGTCAGCGGTGACATGTCCGATCCGATCCAATCCACTGAATCCAGACGGTTGCAAATCCTACTTTCCATCCGTCTGGTGGATCGGATCGGATGAAAACGGACAGACGATCCGTTTTCATCCAATCCCCCATAGAGGAGAGCAGAGCTCTGACAGGTCTGTCCCTGCACAGTGAGCGGAGACGGGCCTGTCATCCGCCGGCTCAGCGGGGAACAACAGAGCGATCCCTGCTGAGCAAGCAGAGTCCGTCAAAACTGATGTGTGTGTGTGTGAGGGTAAAATGAATGGATGGCTGCACACCGAGGTAGTGATGAATCTCTTTATTGTAAAATCCGTAACATGAATAACACCACAGGACAGGCAAACAGGTACAGGTAGACGCATTTCACACACCGACGCTGTGAAAAAGCGCAGCATCGCTGTGTGAAACGCCTCTACCTGTACCTGTTTGCCTGTCCTTAGTTGTTATTCATGTTACGGATTTTACAATAAAGAGATTCATCACTACCACAGTGTGCAGCCATCCATTCCTTTCATCCATATTGCACGGCCGGCGAGCCGAGGCTAGCACTCCATTCCCCAGCCTACCTGGTTGCATCACTCACCTGGAGCAGCATTTTCTTTTCCTATTGTGTGTGAATGGAGCCTTAGAAGCTGATTGGCTACCATGCACTACTGCACCAGATTTTGCACTCTCCAGTTTTAGTAAATCAACCCTAAGCAAATCAGTTACCCCCTGGATACAAACTTATACAGACACTCCTCATTTAGGGACCGAGTTCTGTTCCTATGACTAGGTCACTAAGTGAGGAGCAGACCATTACCAACATTTTAGGCATACTGGACTGTTAAGAGTGTTTGTGTCAACCAGATTTAGATATTGTTTTAATGTTACCTTTGCACCATTTATAAATTTCTCATACAGCATACAATACTGACTGGTCGTAGAGCTGTTCATAAGTGTGAATGATCATTAACTACTTGTAGTTTTACTGCTACAGGGCGGCAGCTGTGCTCAGGATCACATATATATACTGTGTGTATATATATATATATATATATATACAGTATCTCACAAAAGTGAGTACACCCCTCACATTTTTGAAAATATTTTATAATATCTTTTCATGTGACAACACTGAAGAAATGACACTTTGCTACAATGTAAAGTAGTTGCCACTGTTATACAAGCTGTAACTCACTACTTTACATTGTAGCAAAGTGTCATTTATTCAGTGTTGTCACATGAAAAGATATAATAAAATATTTACAAAAATGTGAGGGGTGTACTAACTTTTGTGAGAACTGCATACATTTATGTGAGTCTGCATTTTTGCCCGTAGGGAACACACACGTGCTGTCGGTGGGCTGCTTCTGCTGTGAATTTTCACAGCAGAAGCCAATCTGCGGGTGCCTGGCACTCAATGCCCTCTGGCACCCGCAGATCGTTGGCAATACACAGAGAACTGAGCTACAGTATGTAATCAAGGCATAGCTCAGTTCTGACAGGGGGGAAGGGATGTATTCTGTGTCTCTGCAAAGCAGGAACTAGAATCAATCTATTTCCCTAGTAAAAGCAGAACACTGTTTACACAAAAACACTGGCTAGGCACACAGTTAAAGTGGAAGTAAACCCTCCTATCGTTTTCAGCTAAGGAAGCTGACATCTTGGCCTCTGTTTAAACTTCAACTGCCACGGTGCTGCACATGTGATCAGTTATGACACCAGCCATTGGATGGTTTGACAGTTTGCTTGAGAGCACAACCAATGGGACAGTTAGCATTTCCGGCATGTCGGGAATGTAACAGTTTTTTTAAAACATTGATGGGTTTACTTCCGCTTTAACCCTTTGATCACCCTAGATGTTTATCCCCTTCCTAGGTAGTGTAATTAGTACAGTGACAGTGCATATTTTTAGCACTGATCACTGTATTTATGTCACTGGTTCCCGCAAAGTGTCTATAGTGTCAGTTAGTGTTTGATTGTCCGCTGCAATATTGCAGTCCCGCTATAAGTCTCTGATCTACACCATTACTAGCATAAAAAAATATATCCCATAGTTTGTAGATGCTATAACGTTCACGTAAACCAATCAATATATGCTTATTGGGATTTTTTTTACCAAAAACATTTCGTTTTTTTCAAAAAATATAAATGGATTCTTCAAAACTGCAAAGTTTACTACCTTTAGCAGTACTACCCACCCGCTGCAACCCAAACTTACTTGTCAAGGATCTGTTCCATTGAGGGTCCCTCTCAAAAGTTTAGTAGTCACAGGAGAGCCCTCTAATATCACCCCCCCCCCCCCCCATTCCAGAATGTAGTAAAGGTTGCTCGATGTAGAAAGGTAATGTTTATTGTACGCCCACTGATTATAATACTCCACTATTAGTTGTAATTATTTAAATGTTTGGCTTCAGCACCCAGTAGTTTTATGCTTGGCTCTTATGTGTTTATATCTCGGCTTCCAGTAATACAGTGCTTAGAGGTTTAATTATATTCTCCATTTATTTTCTGTGCAAATTGCTTTCAGGCTGCCACAGAGTTCTGTACAAGGCTGAAAATGTCACACTTGCATGCAGTGTCGGCCCAAGACATTGTGCTGCCTGGTACCAAAAATGAAATGCTGCCCCCCCCCCAAAAAAAATCACGCCCACCAAAATGCCCCCACATCCATTATTTTATATTATGATAACTAAAGTGGACCTGTCATGGCTCTATACATGTATATAAGAGTGTAAAGAGGACCTGTTATGGCTCTATACATGTATATAAGAGTATAAAGTGGACCTGTCATGGCTCTATACATGTATATAAGAGTATAAAGAGGACCTGTTATGGCTCTATACATGTATATAAGAGTATAAAGTGGACCTGTCATGGCTCTATACATGTATATAAGAGTATAAAGAGGACCTGTTATGGCTCTATACATGTATAGGAGTGTAAAGAGGACCAGTCATGGCATTATACGTGTATATAGAAGTATAATAAGGACTTACATGGCTCTATACATGTATGTAGGAGTATAAAGAGGACCTGTCATGGCTCTATACATGTATGTAGGAGTATAAAGAGGACCTGTCATGGCTCTATACATGTATGTAGGAGTATAAAGAGGACCTGTCATGGCTCTATACAGGTATATAGAAGTATAAAAGGACCTGTGCTTGGCCGGCGGCCGCGATGCCACCCACGATCGCTCCACAGAGAGCCAGAACGGGGATCTGTCAATGTAAACAGACAGATCCCCATTCTGACAGGGGAGGAGAGACAGATCTGCTGTTCCTAGTGATTAGGAACAGAGATCTCTCTCCTCCTCCAGTCAGTCCCATCCCCCCCAGTTAGAAACACCTCCCCATTTAACCCCTTTCCAGACAGTGACATTTACACAGTAATCAGTGCAGTTTTATAGCACAGATCGCTGTATAGATGTCAATGATCCCAAATATGTGTCAAAAGTGTCCGAACCTGTCCACCGCAATGTCGTAGTCACTGCCATTACTAGTAAAAAAGTTAATAATAAAAATGCTTGAAGTGCAGCGGGGAGTGGAGCGGGCAATTTGCCTCACAGTGCAGGGGGCAGTGCCGGGACAAAGTCAACTAGCACCCAGGGCGAACATGCCAAGCTGCGCCCCCCCATGACCAATTATCTTACACACACACACACACACACACACACACAAATACATTATATATATATATATATATATATATATATATATATATAGTGCAGAGGTCAGAATTGGATAGATTACAAAGTACAAGGATCAGGAGCAGTGTGTACAGTGTTCAGAGGTAGAGTATGTACAGTAATATACAATGTGCAGAAGTCAAGAGCAGTAAACTGCAGAGTACAGAGACCAGGAGTATATACACCCTAGTGCATAGCAGTAGCCCCTATAAATTATATCAAATTTAGTGTATGTGTCATTATCAAATCTGACCAAGTGAAATATATAGCACATGAATATGGAACCAAAATACCAGTGCTGCAAACAAAATTATGAAGGGGCGAATCCCAAAACATATAATGCGAACAACTCATAAATATTCAATTACATATCACATGTGGGACCAAAATCCCTGTGCTGCAAAAACATTTTGTGAGGGAACTGTAAATAAAAAAATGTAAAATACTATAACATATAATGTGAATAACTCCCAAATATTCAAATAACTCTAGTCAAATTCTTATGGTTCATTTGTACACAATTTGGTTTTGGAGTTACTACCAAACTCCCAGTGCTGCAAATCAAACACACAGTGCAAAGTAATATTAAAGTGCACTATAAAAAAACAGTCCACTAGAGCAGTGGTCTCCAAACTGCGGCCCTGGGGCCGGATCTGGCCCTTTGCTTGCCTTTATCTGGCCCTTGAGGCATTATTCCTGCCAATGACACCAATGATGGGGCATAATTCCTTCTACTGACAAAAAAAGGGGCACTATTCCTCCCAACGACACCAGATCGCACATTGTTAACTCCCACTGGGCACAGTTCGGCCCCCCTGAAGTCTGAAAGACAGTAAACTGGCCCTTTAGAGAGTTGAGACCCCTGCACTAGAGAGCAAGTGCTCTTGTGCACATTGCTGGATCGAGATGGGGCTCAAGCAAGTGGCTGACAGATTCCTCCATCCACACAAGTTGGATGGATGTGGGAATTGTATTCTGACAGCAGGGACTCTCCCCTATCAAAATACACTGATCAGCACTGCTTCCGTTTGGCTGCAAACAGCTAATCGAACAAGGATTTCCAGCAGAAGTGGATATAACAAATCGGTTTCTGTCTAACAGAGAGGGTTACACATCGATCAAAAATTCAGCCCCTGCTGAACCCAATGAATTCTTTGCTGTGTATTCAGTTTTACCTTGTACTTTGCTTCAGCGGGCTCTCTGCAGTTCTGTTACTGGTCCCCTGCAGCTCCTGTGTCAGTTAGGAGTGACAGTGGTCACACTCCAGCCTCCACTTTGGACCATACAGGGTTAATCTTCCTCTATATGTGATAGGGAGGAGGAGGAGAGCACTGGAGCTGGCTGAAGCATAGAATCAAGTAAAAAAAAGACTATACAGTATCCCCCTTCTCCCCCCTCCCCCACACTGCAAGAGTGGACTTTCTTGAAGTTGGGCTGGGATAAGAAATCACATCCTTTGCTGTGTAATGTTATATTCTTGAACAGGTTAGGGATTAGTGTGATATTTCAGGTGCTACATATATGTAATCCACATACACATTATATCTTATTAAAAAATCATTCTTTTTAGAAGATATAATGTGTATGTGGATTACATCTACAGTATGTAGCACCTGAAATGTCACACTAATTCCTAACCTGTTTAAGAATTTTACTTTCAATAAACCTGCAGTGAAAAGTGCAGGGCACGTTTATAATCACAGTATATGGAATGCAGAGCAGTCGGGACTCACAGTAGAAGAGCATCCAGCCTGTCATCCGTGATTTACACACCTTCACTCTGCTCTGGAGGACGAGCGCTTTGCTGTGTGCTGGGCGGGAACCAAAGATCGATGCTGCAGTGTGAGGTTCTCTTCCTGCTCCGCCCACATGCACTTTCGCTGGGACTGTACCAGCTCCGATCCAGGGGGGGGAGACTCATAGGAACTCAAGAAGGGAGCCTAGAAAGGGGTGCATCTGCTGCCGCAGAGCATTGAGCAGGAGCGCATAATCCTTAAATTAGGCAGGCAACAGGGGCATACAAGTTTTACAGCTACATTTTGTGGATAGATTTTTCTGCTCACAGCTTTGCCGCCCCCCTAAAAGTGCCGCCTGGTACAATGGTACCATCTGGTCCCATGGTAGGGCCGGCCCTGCTTGCATGCAATAAAGTATAACAAAGACAATATTTCTTGTATATTTAGACAGACTTGTGAGGGGAGGGGGGTTAGAGCCCCTGTCAGGTTTTTATTGCTGTCTGCACCCCCGTTATGTAGATTTGCCTTCTTTAACTGTTCTGACCACCAATTTTCCCTGGGAATAAAAGTGAAGGTAAATTCAAGATGTTGCGTTGCCAACAGAACTGGAATAGAGAGGAAATCTTCCAACTGGGAGAAATTTCCCCCATGGCAATGAACTAAGAGGGGATTTCCCTCACATTGGAAAGATATTCAGTTACTTTCTGTTTAGTCTACAGAACAGGATGTGAAGGGAAATTTCCCTAATGACATGCAGATGAAAAAAAAAAAAAAAAACTAACAACAGTTTTGACCCTTCGCTACTCTAAAAAAAAAAAAAAAAAATTGGCTTTAGAATTTTTTTAAAAAGTGCCTTTCAAGGCCAGTGGTTGCGATGGTGGCCTGATGAAAGCAAAACATGCCTCCTAAAGAAAGTATCTTAGAAATGGGAATATAACAGATCTCAGATGTTTTACAGCCCATGGGACATGCTACCAGCAAACTGGTGATAGGAAGAAAAAAGGCAGAGGTGGATTTTTTTACTCAATATTATTTCCCTGAAAATGATGGAAGGGGTGTCCGCAGTGCACATAAACGTGCAAGCTCCTAAAACATCAACAGCAAATAATTAATGTTTGTTGCTATGAGATGGAAATTTGGTATTTCTCTACTTTTCATTTTTGATCCGTTTTTCTATTTTGTTTGTTGACTGTGACTAAGGAGAATGAAAAAATCCATATAAACTTTGAAGGAGCTGTTCACTCAAGCCCACGTAATGTAGAGAATATTACGTGTGTGTCCCAAAATGCCTGCAGCCATTTACTTTATATAGGTATATCATTTCTGGGAGCTGTGCATCAGACGCATAATTGTATAAATGTTTTCAGAAAAAAGTGTTTTTTACATGCTCCAAAATGCATAATATTCTTTAAGGCTGTCCTATAGTTAAAATGTAAAGGATATTTAGCAAGATGAATCCACTTTAAGTGAACCTGTGCTGTGCCTTGGCATTTCCGTTTTCTCCTGGCACTGAAGAGAGTGAAGGAAGTGCATATAAGAATATTCATGATGTTGTTGGGAATGAGGGGGATTTTCTTGGCCTTGAATGGGCATAATGGTAACACACCAGGATAAGGATCATGGCTGCTGATAGGCATAGCCATAAACAAAAAATAATGTACTAGAATTGCCGACAAAGAAAAAATAGGGAAAAAAACTGTGTGGGGTTACCCCCCCCAATCCATACCAGGTCCTTCAGGTCTGATATGGATTTTAGGAGAAAACCCATGCCAAAACTAAAAAAAAACAATGCTGTGGGGTCCCCCCCAAAATCCATACCAAACACTTATCCGAGCATGCAGCTCGGCAGGTCAGGAAAGGAAGGGACCCCAGATCCAGCCCTCCTTAACAAGGGGGCCCTGAGATCCCATCCTCCATGTGAATGAGTATGTAAAAAGGACAGTAGGCAGTTTTTGACAATTCTATTATTAAAAAAACGAAAGCAAAGTCGCTTGAAGTAAATTCCATTGTCAAAAAAAAAAATGATCCACTCCCAATATGACCCCCACCCCCTTGTGACGTCATTGGCCCAACATGCATACATATGTGTGTATATATTGGGAGAGCTGAGAGAGAAAACACTGCTGAGCTCTGAGGAAGAAGACTGGTCTTTGAAAAGAGTAAGCTGGCAGTGACCCCCGTCAATCCCTCTGTGACTTATTGGAGTGGGTTCGGTTCAGACGCATTGTTGCGATTTTGTGGACTCTTTTCATGTGAGACACTCACGTATGTTTGTAAGTTGTTTTTTTTTATTCATTTTTAATAAACCCACCCAAGAGGCTGGTGCGCCTTTCTTTTTTCTCTTTGTCATTTACAGCTAGGATACCCCTATCCGTGAAGGCAGCAAGGCCAAGTGACATTCACCATTTTATTTACAGACTGTCTGGTATTCCACTTGTGCGCAGGAGTTTTTGTTTTCTGTCATCTTTTGGCCCAACATGCCCCTGGCCAACAACATAACAATGGGGTGGGGTCACCCGGTTATGTCCCCAGGTGGTACCGTAACTTTGTTATTTAAGAACTGTCAGACTGCAGAGCTGGCAGACGTTGGGAGCCTTCGTGGGAGTGGACTTTTTTTTCTTCTTTTTTTAGGTCGGCGGTGGTTTTAATAAAGGAATTGTTAAAAACCACCTACTGTAAATTTTTTGCATTACACCTTTTTTTTCTTTGGTGAATGACTATGGGTACTATGTACCCCATACTCTTTCACATGAGGGGGTGGGATCTGGGGGCCCCTTGTAAAAGGGGGCTTCCAGAATCTGATAAGCCCCCACCCACAGACCTGCTTTACGTAGGGTCCTTCAAACCTTACACTTTAGACAGGAAATGGCCAATATGTAACCCCATTTTTTACAGTATTATTCAGGCTAAAGTTTAAACGTATAATCATGCCATGCTTTCCTCAGGGCTGGTTCACACCTAAAAGTGGTGAGGGAAAGGCGCATTTTATATCTGTTTCCTGCACCGCAGGTGATCACAGATGAATGGGTTGCAAAATCGTCATGCAGGGGAACATGTCACACGTTCCTGTGTGATCCTGGTGTGAAACAACCTTCAATCAGGGCTCTCTTTCACAAAGGCTCTAAGATACCTCTATTGTCCTCACAAAAGTGACAGTTATTTTCAGTTGAATCTAAATAGATTTCCAAAGTCCAACCCTAATAATTAAAAATAAAGATCTTTATCCTTGTGTTAAAACTTTTTGATTTGAGCCTTATGTTAGATTTAAAGCGAAACTAAACCCTCCTATAATTTTCAGCCAATGAAACTGCCATCTTGGCCTCTGTTTGACCTTCAACTTCCATGATGCTGCACATGTGATCAGTTATGACCAGTGGCGGCACCGCCCCCTCTACCCTCGCCATCTCCTATATGAATTACAGCCACGGGGATGTTTTTTTGAAGCACCTGATTAGAGCCATTGGCTCTAATAGGCTTCAAAATTTGGTTGCTTATGGACAGAGCATTGCGCCATGAGCCCACCTAAGTGTTACAACAGCAAATGAAAATTTGCTTTTGTAACACTGATCCTCAAGCCGGCCAATCAGAAGCAGGTGTGTGACCCGTTTTCTGATTGACTGAAAAGAGAAGACTCCCAATTGGCCGCCGAGAAGGAGGGAGGAAATGGAAGCCGCCGCCGCCATTCAGACCCGTGGAGTGCAGGGGAACAGGAGGCTGCCGCCGAGCATGGGAAGCCGCGATGGGGTAAGTGCAACTGACTGTCCCACTGATCGACCGACGGGGGGGGGCTGCTGTTTGACGCCACCCCCAAAAAAATTCCACCAGCCGCCACTGGTAATGACCTCATCCATTTCATGGTTTGACAGTTTGGTCAAGAGCACAACCAATATGATAGGTACATTCCCAGCACGTCCCTAGAATGTAACTGTTTTTTGAAACTGTTCAATCCATGGGTTAAGTTCCGCTGTAAGAATAAAAATATTATTTTTTTCCCCCAAATCCTTGCTCTTTCAGTTCTGGGGCATGTGGCCAAATACCTGCAACTTGGTCACGTGATGTTAGCTTAAGCGACGTTCGGTCAGGGCCGGCCAGTCAGTGGCTTAAACTGAAAATGGAACCACCCTTCTAGCTGAGGTCATTTGACTATTCCTCTGACTTGATAGCTTGCAGCAGGACAAGAATGTAAGGGTTCTAGGAGAATAATTTATAATATTGTTCCCTCCATTCCCGTTACAGTTACAATGCTGATCTTGCTTAATCAGTTACATTTAACAAATTAATCTGCTTTAAGAAACCAGACAGAAAATGTTTTTTGTTTACACAGGCAACAACCATTTGCACTCTCAGTAAAACATGTCATGTGAATATGTACAAAGGCATGAAAGTGCTAGCATAACTGATTGACGCCTTGCAAAACTCTGCTTTGCCTTCAATTCAACCCCCACCCCCACTTGTTTTCTTTTACGAACTCTCTAATCTAAACTGAAAATCCATTTAAATTCACTTTTTCTCCACCAATAGTCATTTATTGTGGATAGTTATTTCAATTATTTACCTCATTTGCATTCTCCATTTTAATTGAACAGTAAGTGAGGAACTGTTGTGATTGAAACATAAGTGCTCCCACTACTTAAATGGTGTAGAGATGCTTCATTAAGCGAGCTTTATTTTTCGAGCATTTCATCTGTAAGTAAGGTGGTTGTGGTGGCGCTCCTTCAGATTCACCGTTCTATTTTGCGATATTTAATTGACTTCTGATGCATTTGACAGCAACATCTGGTGCATTATTACATGTTTATCAATCAACTATACAGGCAGGGATGCAAATATTACCACTTACACGTGGTAATCTGTATTGCCAGCTATAATTTGCAGCACAACACAAATCCCATTGTTTTTTTCTTCATCTGCAAGAGTTATTAAATAATTAAAGTGCACCTGTCACATACAAGAGAGGCAATAAGCTAAGCATGTTGTACATTGAATTATGGGGAAAAAAAAGTTGAGACTGAATGTAAAGTATATCTAAAGGAAAGTTTTATTTTGGATAGAGCAGAAAGAGGTTAAGATTTTTTTTTTTATTCAGTGTCACATTCGGGAGATATCCCCTAGGTTTCTATCCTGTAGACACAACAGGAAGTTAAAGAATATCGGAATCTTTGTTAAAGGGGGCTTCCAGATGCCCCCCACCCACAGACCCCCACAACCACCGGGCAAGGGTTGTGGGGATGAGGCCCTTGTCCCCATCAACATGGGGACATCCTCCCCATGTTGAGGGCATGTGGCCTGGTACAGTTCAGGAGGGGGGGGCGCTCTCTCATCCCCCTCTCTTTTCCTGTGGCTTGCCAGGTTGCGTGCTCGGATAAGGGTCTGGTATGGATTTTTCAGGGGAACCCCATGCTATTTTTTTAAAAATTTTGGTGCGGGATTCCCCTTATAATCCATACCAGAGCTGAAGAGCTGAAGGGCCTGGTAATGGAATTTTTTTTTTTGGTTCTGTTTTTTACAATGACTTTTATCTGTATTGCCGGGACCCAACAATTCATTACAGCCGCGAGTAGTTTTAAATGACTTTTTTTCCTTTAGAAACATGCGCTAATTTACAGGCATACTATAGACACCCCCCAGGTACGAAATTTAAAGGAATATTTCACTTTTATTGTTTCACTTTAAGCATTATTAAAATCGCTGCTCCCGAAAAAACGGCCGTCTTCAAAACTTTTTTTTGCATTGATACATGTCCCCTGGGGCATGACCCGGGTCCCCAAACACTTTTTTTTGACAACATAACTTGCATATTAACCTTTAAAATTCGCACTTTTAATTTTTCATGTTCGTGTCCCATAGACTTTAACAGTGTTCGCGTGTTCGACCAAATTTGTTTGTCTGTTTGCATGTTCTGCTGCGAACGGAACCGGGGGGTGTTTGGCTCATCCCTAGTGCTGGACATTGATTGACCATTGGCAACCGCTGATCGGCGAGGAGGAAGACAGAACAGAGCTCTGTCAATGTAAACAATACAGAGCTATGTCCTGTCAGTGGGAATGCTCAATTTCCCAAAAAATAAAGCTCTATTTGTGGGGGAAAAAATTATATAAATGTAATATGTGTAGAGAGTTACATCACTGCAAAATTGTCAGTTAACGTAATGCAGTGCCAAAAAGCAAAAAAATAGCCTGGTCATGGTGGTTAAAGTGTTAATAAACCCAGGAGCCTGCATTCACAATATCTGGTCTCCCACAGTACACAGAACATGGAAATGCAATTTTTTTAGTAAATATAAACTGCTAAACACCTTTTCTTATCAGCAGTTAGAGCAGTCTTGTGACTTCTATCAGTGTTCAGCCAAGCACTGGTTAAAGCTTGTAGGAGGAGTATTCTGACTGACTTAGAAGACTGCAAGACTCCTGACGCTCCATCTGGACAGTGCTGTTTGGCCCTGTGCTGATAACATGCATTCTCCCAAGATAAAAAAAAAAAAATCCTCTCTAGCAATTTACATCAAACTAAACATGTGCAGCCTGACTCTATAGACTCTGTGTTGTCAGGAAATTATTAGGAGTCAGTGGAAAAAGAGGAGGATCAGAGAAGACAGGAGCAAACAGCCTTTTTACACAATGCAGAGCATTAACCCCTTAGGTTCCACAGTGTGTATAACAAGCATGCTTTACTGCATATACAGACTGATTTTACAGTTGTGGGTTTAGTAACACTTTTATGCCGCGTACACACGATCATTTTTCCCGTCGGGAAAATTTTTTTTTTTTTCTTAACAAGAAAAACGACCGTGTGTGGGCTTTTTGTCATTTTTCCCGACGGGAAAAACAGCATTAATCACGACGAGAAAAATTAGAACATGCTCTAATTTTTCTCGTCGTGATTCCTGTCATTTTTTTCCGCGGCAGTCTTACCATAGGGAAACACTGCCACGGAGCCCACACACGGTCGTTTTTCTCGACCAAGAAAAAAAATGTCGGGAAAAACGGCCGTGTGTAGGGAACCAAGCCGTACCCTTGTTTTTCCCGTCGATTTTCTCGCCGGTGTTTTCACCGTCGAGAAAATCGATCGTGTGTATGCGGCATAAGGTTGAAGATATACCCAGCAAAAGTGTTTTTTTTTGCATAGTGTCTCTTGCTCATCCCCACCCCCTACCGGTACAAGTCAAATCATTCTTATGGGGAGCTATATTTATTGTGACCTCCAGAAGTCTCGCAAAGTATGCCCCCCCCAATAATAATGAATCAGCTTGTGCCATGTGGGATAAATGGACCCAGGAAGGCCGCCTTTGTAAGACATCCTGGGTGGTTCTGGACAGGGACATCAGTGAATATTACTGGAAAAGTGACAGAGTTATATATTGGACCAGATGTGGGGGGTCATGCCTTAAATTAAAACTTGTAACAAAAGTAGTTATTCATTGAGTGTCAAGGACACGTTTTAGGGATTAAGTCAAGGTAGGGTCAAAGTTATTGTTAGGGTCAGGTTAAGAGATCTGTGTTAATTTTTAAAGCATAGGTAAGAGTTTAAGTAAAGGGGATGAGGTTAAGTGCTAAGGGCTATTTAAAGGGGTTGCATCTTAAGGGCTCATGCATGGGCGTGTTAAATGCTAGAATGTTCCTTAGTAGTAGGTACAGCTTGCAACATGAGGTACATACAGTAGTTCCATAACTAGAATGGAAAACTAACACTCACTCTAGTTACTGTAACTATTGCTAGGATATCGTAGAACAGGGTTAACAGGAAGCAAGTGGAAACAAGTTAGGTGCAATCACCAGTGACAACCAATAAGACTTATCTAGGGATTTAATGAAATTCTTGTATTCTTAGCCGCAGTTTGCTGTTTGCAGAAATTCACAATTCAACAATGGTTTAAAATTGCCTAGGGAATTATTAATAAATATATGAAAATCGAATGGCTGGGGACAGGGGGGACAGATGAAACCCATAACAAAAGAAGTTATATTTACATTGGTTCTCTTATCTATTCTGGTGTTTCTGTAGCAGGCTGTCGGTGATACAGTAGGGACATGTTTGTGAGGCTATGAGTCATTCCTACGCTGAGACAGATCTCTGTTCTTGTTTGATGATTAGGTTCTTGGATTGAGAACAATGATCCTGATTGGAATAGTTTACTGAGCTTTTTCAAGCATCAGTATCTCTGTTGATGGAATGAAAAAGAACGTACGTGTAACACATTTATATTCCAGGACTGTCAGAACAGTAACCCTTGGCAGGTGTGCGAACTTCATAGTTACTGATCCCATTGACACCTGGGATTAAAACCCCTTCCACTGAGTTTAAGCCCCATCCCACAACAATTTAGGCTTGCTTTTCCTTCTGCTACATAAATAAAGGAAATAGTCTTATGTAACCCTACGTCATTTCATTTTCACCTATTGTAGTAAGAGTAATGGACGGGGATGTGTTAGGGAAAGGTGAAACCCTTCTTTGGAATCAGTGCCAGATTTCATTCACATGGGACTGTAGGCGCATTACCTATATCACCCACAGTCATATCACTCTACTAGAATCACTTATTTCCCTTCTCTTGTTTTTTTTTTAGACCTAATGGGGTTTCTAATATTGTGACATTGTGTAAATAAACTTATGTTAGACAGCTTATCATAAATCCGACCCTGTTTGGGATTATTTAGTAAAAGTGTAAAAGTAACATAGAACCAAGCCAGAATAACCAATCAAAATCCATTGTGTAATGACCAGTTTTAAAGAGTAAGTAAACTCTGTAGTTTTTGTCTCCTTTTTTCTTCCCTGCAAAGTAAAGGCATAATGTGCAAGTATGCATCGCATACTAGCACATTATGTGACACTTACCTGCAAAGGAATCCTGCATCGTCCCTGCTACAGGCCGCATCCATCTTCACCCATCTTCCTTCTGGGGCCATGGACTCCGTCTGTGTGACTGTCAGGAGCCGCGTGATGTCCCTTATGCGCATGCCGGTCACGGCACATGCTTCTGAAGAAATGGCACGGGCGGCCATTCCTTCAGAGCGTATGTACCGATGACATCATTGGCGCAGTATACAGTAAATATCTCCTAAATGGTGCACGTATTCTAGGCTTACCTATACTGTAGGTACAAATAATACAGGCAGGTTCATGAAGGATGAATTTTGATAGGGTGCATTGCCTGTAAAATGAAAGGATCTCCCCTAACCCCAGGCACATAGGTTGTTGGTAATTTTCCATAATATGAAGAAAACTCCTTTGTTGACTATGGCTTGCCCTTCCTTTATCCTGGTTTCTCCTTGTCACTCAAAGTCAAGATATTTCCAGAGAACATCTGAATCTGTAGTTTCTGGTGGAAGTCATGGGAAGCTCATCTAGTTACAGATTTTTTTTTCACTTGTCTGGTGAAGTTGCCACCAGAGCAGTAAGTGAGGGGAAATCTAAGCTAGTTGCAGTAGAACCTGATATAAAGTAGGTTCTAATCCTACCCTACGCTATGAACACTTATAAAAAAAAATGGCTGGATATAAATCTTTAAGAATAATTGCATGAATAAGGGCCATAGAGACCATAGAAAAAAATAATACCTACCAAATGAATTTATTAAAATTTCCTCTGTAGACTATAGTTTCTTTAAAGTGAGTAATGCATATGTATCTTAATTGTATTATTGCATAGTATTTATATTCTGACTTAGGAAAAAAACATGTTTTGTAAAGATATAGTCTGGGTGTAAGTGGCTTAGGAAGATCAGGGCTGTACTTAAATATCCTATTTTAAGTTATAAAATATTTAAAGGTCTACTAATGCTGTATATAAACCTGTCATTATGACAGTCATATTTTGGTTTATTGAATATTGGGCTTTGCCATTATTGGACATCTATCTATATATATTATGTTTCAAAAACATACATCTTATACAGTAAAACTGAGAGCAAGTAAAGAAAAATCAAACATCAGAGCCGTGTAAGGTGAAGTAGCGCTAAAAAACCCTCTTATGTCTATAATGATGAAATCGCTCCCAGCTATTATTTTCTGCTTAGAGTTCAAATCAAAGAAAATCAATCCCTCTGTACCCAAGAAAAACAGAGAACAAATCTGCTCAGACAAAGTTGTAGGTTGGGTGATGAGTGAAGAGGCTGTCCCGTCGCTTATTGGTTAAATCCAGATAAGAATCAAACCAAGTGTTTTTGTAGAATGAGGTGGCTTTAAGAATAACCACTGAGATGAGCAAAACACTTTATGCAAACCAGATTCAGCCCAGACTGAGCAGATACAGTGTGGGCCATACCAGAGGAATACCAGTTAAAGCGCCTTTAGGTTCCACACAGACTAAAGATGTCCATACACTAGTAGATTTCCAACAAACATTTGTATTATTATTATCATGCAGGATTTATATAGCGCCAACAGCTTACGCAGAGCTTTACTTTGTAGAGGGAGGACAGTACAATTACAATACAGCTCAATACCGAAGGAATAGGAGGGCCCTTTTAATGAAGCTTACAATCTAAAGGGAGGGGGAGGTGGTACAATAGGTTTTAACTGTGGGCAGTGATCTGATGGAGGTGGCTCGGGTACAGTTCTTAGGTGGAGGTGGGGTAGGCTTCCCTAAATAAGTTAGTTTCCGGGGATCACCTAAAGGCGGGAAGGGTAGGGTCTGTTTTTGTTGTGAACAAGCAAGCTGTCGCTTGTGAAACGCGCCTACCATTGCCTGTATCTGTCTGACCCTTTTGACAATAAAGATGACATCAAGATAAGTTGGAGTTCCAGTGTGCAACCAATTTGTTGTTTTATTCATCTTCCACGGTAGTGAGCCGAGGTCTGCACCTGTGATCTACCTTACTCCTGATTCTGCCTGGAGCGGTGTGCTTCTTCTTGTTCTCTGCTCTGACCGGACATACTGGGGTTGGGAGAGCCTCCCCCATCCTCTGGAGAAGTCCTAGAGGTGAGCATGGGAGCTAGAAAGCAGGAGGCCTTGGAAGGAGCAGAGAGGACACTTTGGGTGATATCTGCAGATGAGGTTGGTGATGTAGCTGGGGACGATATTGTGGATGGCCATTTATGCTGTGGTTAGTATTTTGAATTATATATGATGGGGCAGGGGAGGCCAGTGAAGAGATTGGCAGAAAGGAACAACAGTCATGGATCGGTTAGTGAGGTGTATTAGTATAGCAGCGACATTCATAATAGACTGAAGAAGGGAATAGCCTGTGTAAAGGTAGGCCAGTGAAGAGGGAGTAGCAGTAGTCAAAGCGGGAAATAACAAAGGAGGGAATAAGTTGTTTTGTGGTGTCGTTAGTCAGGAAGGGGCGAATTCGATATTATCATCAGTACATTTAATTATTTGATGAATGCCATTAAAAAATACTTAGAATTTGCTTTTAACATTCGATTTTCAAGTGAATATACAGTATATTCCCAAATGAAAACCCCATTCACTGTTAGAAATCTATTTCAGAAATCTACTTCAATTGGATAAACGTTCTTAAAATGAAATGTGTTAAAACAAAATGTTACTGCATGAACAAACATGTCAGCTTAAACAGAAACTTTAGCTTGTTTCTGCTAACTTTTAAAAATCAGGCACTTACCAGTGCCTGTTGTCCAGAGCTGTATTCCTGCAGATAGTTCTTCTTATCACTGCAGGTCCCTGGTACTACCTTCTTGGATGTGGGAGCCAGGCGGGGCTTCCTGAGGAAACACAGCCTGCTCCCCACTGTGCATGCGTGAGCTCATGCGTCTCTTTGTGAACGGTGAGGGGAGGGAGCAGAGCAAGAGATTTCATCCTCTCCTAGGTGAAGATTGCGCACTTAGGAGCGCATACTGATAAAAATTGGTAGTCGTTTTCCCCCTTTAAAAAATATAAAAAAATTATGCTCAGTTAAAGGCTCAAAGCAAAGAGTGAACCAATGAAGCTCCACTTAAACTCCTACCTTTTTGTAGTTTCTGTGTAAATCAAAATGTTCATATCTCACCTAGGTATTAACATGTAGGTAAAGGGATATTAAAGGTAAATTTGTTTTAATTAAAATAATAAACATTTTATACTTACCTGCTCTGTGCATAGGGTCTTCTCGGGTACCCCGCCATAGCTCCTGGTTATTTCCCCCCGCTGAGTGCCCTCATAACATGCCGCTTGCTATTGGGGCACTCGTGCATGATTGCTCCCAAGCCCTGCCCCTGCTCTTTCTTCATTGGCTGTGATTGACAACAGCAGGAGCAACAGGCTGCTGTCTCTGAGCCAATGAGGAAGGAAGAGAGAGCCTCTGCTCTTGTGCACTTCGCTAGATCAAGATCTGGTTCAAGTAAGTATAAGGTGGGGGGGTGAGCTGCATGCAGAAGGTTTTTTACCCTAATGGAGAGAATACATTAAGGTAAAAATAAACTTCTGCCTTTAGAACCACCTTAACCGCTTGTCGACTGCCTCACGCACACTTACGTTGGCAGAATAGCCCGGGCAGGCAAAGCAATATTGAACCTGCCCCCTAGCGGGCACGCGCACGCCCGCCGCGGTCTCCATGACCGTGCCCGCAGGACCCGCAGACTGGATGTCCGCCGTTGTCCCGCAATCGGGTCATAGAACGGCAGAACGAGGGAATGCCTTTGTAAATAAGGCATCTGCCTGTTCTCCCTCTCATCGGGAGCAGTGATCAGTGATGTGTCACAGTAAGCCACGCCCAAAACAGTTAGAATCACTCCCAAGGACACACTTAACCCCTTCCCCGCCCCCTACTGGTTAACCCCTTCCCTGCCAGTCACATTTATACAGTAATCAGTGCATTTTTATAGCACTGATTGCTGTATAAATGTGAATGGTCCCAAAATTGCATCAAAAGTGTCCCATGTGTCCGCCATAATCTCGCAGTCACGATAAATATCGCAGATTGCCGCCATAGCAATAAAAAAAAAAATAGTAATAAACATGCCATAAAACTACTGTACCCCCTATTTTGTAGACGCTATAACTTTTGCGCAAACCAATCAATATAAGCTTATTGCGTTTTTTTTACCAAAAATATGTAGAAGAATACGTATTGGCCTAAACTGGGAAAAAAATTGCTTTTTTAAAATAAAAATTGGGGATATTTATTATAGCAAAAATTACAAAATATTGCTTTTTTTTTCAAAATCGTTGGTCTATTTTTGTTTATAGCGCAAAAAATTAAAACCGCAGAGGTGATCAAATACCACCAAAAGAAATCTCTGTTTGTGGGAAAAAGGGTGTCAATTTTGTTTGGGAGCCACGTCACACGACCACGCAATTGTCAGTTAAAGCGATGCAGTACCGAATCGCAAAAAGTGGCCCGGTCATTGGGCAGCCAAATGGTCCGGGGCTGAAGTGGTTAAACTAAGCAAATACAAAGGCTATGAAAGGATTAAAGGGCTGGATCATACATATCACCAACAGAGCAGACCTATGCAAATAAATTAATGAATATGTCCAGTGCCAAATAAATATGTTGAAATATGTTGTCATTTACAATAACCTGATTGCTAAATTATATATTTAGAAAGTGACAAGTCCTCTTTATGCCTATGCATATGTAATGTATTGCAGAAAATGTAGGTAATTATATTTGTCTGTGTATTTATGCATGGGATTGCATAGAAGGCACTGATGACAGACATATATATTTTCATACAGTGCTAAATATAATTTACCACGTTCAATACTGACGTCTTAAATGTCAAGTAACAAATAGATGCAAGGTTATAACAATAACATTCATGATGTGACAAAGAAGA
Organism: Rana muscosa; assembly: GCA_029206835.1. Taxonomy (NCBI): domain Eukaryota; kingdom Metazoa; phylum Chordata; class Amphibia; order Anura; family Ranidae; genus Rana; species Rana muscosa. The sequence continues at coordinate 350,441,025 of CM055119.1, forward strand.
AAATTAGTATGTGTGCATCATATCACTTCCTACGTTTCCCAGACAATTTCTATATATGGTGACATTGCACAAATGTCGCAAAATGTTGTAGAAGTGTCTACACAACCATGGCACTTGTATTGTAAAGATCATGGTAATTTGCATGCATTTGTGGACAATGTAAGGGGCTCTAGAAATGCTAAAAGAATTGTGGTGATGATCAATAACATTCAAAGTTCAATACTAAGGCTACTTTCACACTGAGGCGTTGGGTGCGCTGGCGGTAAAGCGCTGCTATTTTTAGCGGCGTTTTACCGTGTTGTTTGTCTCGATTTTCGGCCGCTAGCGTTGCGGTTTTAGCCCCCTCTAGCGGCCGAAAAAGGGTTAAACCCGCCCGCAAAAATGCAGTTTTGTGGGCGGGTTGGAGGCGCGACCACATTGTTTTCAATGGGCAGGGGCGCTATAGGAGCGGTATTTTTACCGCTCCTACCGCGCCTCAAAGATGTGGCTGGCAGGACTTTTTTTAGCGTCCCGCCAGCGCAACGCTCCAGTGTGAAAGCCCTCAGGCTTTCACACTGGATAGAAAGGAACGGCTCTTTCAGGGCGCATTGCAGGCGCTATTTTTAGCGCAATAGCGCCTGCAAAGCGCCTCACTGTGAAAGCAGCCTAAAGCTGAATTCCAGGGCAGCTACATTGTATTCAGTGGTTCATGTAATCCTGTTAGACAATATAGCCAGCTCTGGGACCTCATAGTTCTTTACTGCAATAAAACTATTTGGTGACCAACCTGCCCCCAGCTTGGGACTGGACAATGAAGGAAAAAAGCATACTGATGATGTCATAATTCTGCTTTCTGCTCCCATAATCAGTTCCAGGTGTTACCATATAGCAAGGATAACTTGCCACAAATTTGTGGCAATGTTGAATTTGCACATTTTCACTGACAAATTGTACACTTGCAGAGCACTTGAAACATAAGTTCTAGTTGACACTTTTCCAATTTGTAGCAAATTTGCATGGCAAGTCTCTAGCAAGAGCAAAGTTGCAATTGTGAGTCTACAGCAAGAGATCTGCAAGTCTACAGCATGAAAATTCAGCCACAGTGACCCCTGTGGTGGGATGACTATTGCACAACATAACTGAACCAGAACTTGCAGCAGACTTTCAGAATGTTTGCAAAGAAAGTTGATCTGGAGTCACGCAATGTGGACTTGCTGCGATTGTGCAACAAATTTCTAAAGTCTGGCAAGTCTAGCAATAGCTTAACAAGTCATTTTCAAACTTGCAGCACAATTGTTTGCTATCTGGGATGGGCAGCACTGTCCAAAGAAATCAAGCCCTGATTGGCACAGAGGGCTAACCCATCCCAATCTAGCGTAAGAGCAATCGCTTGAGGTTGATATCAAGACAGATTCAGGTAATTATTCTAGTTTTATGTAGACAGATAACACATTTTATTTATTCATGCATTTATTTATTTATTGAAGACATAGCTGGAGTAAATTCATTATGTCTATATGTAGCGACCTCACCCGCCTTCTCCCCTCTCTTTATGGCTGTGTGACTCGTCTAGGGGTATCTGGGAGAAGGGGGAAGATGTACACCACCAGCTCGGCTCTCTGATGTCGTATGCAGAGACCGTTTACCTTCGGGTCTGCCTTTTAGACCGGAGCCTCAGCTTCTCCTGTGGAGGATGATTGTCACTGTCACAGACAGGGACACTTAGCTTCCAGTAACACGAGTTCCACACCATAAAAAGTCCAACACTGTTTTATTTTCTTTGATCAATAGGTAGGCTGGTTGAACTTTAAAAGAACAGACAGGGTGTGGGAAAAAGTAGGTCAAGGCACACTCAATGAATAAAGTCTCTCCTGTTCCATTTAGTGCAAACAGGCTTGGCACACAGTCGCTGCCACCGACTGTGAATTTGGTCCCAGCCACTGACCTGGGTGAACGTTGAGGCCTCTGCCACAGACCTTAGAGGAGGCCTGCCACTGACCTGATAAAGATGGGTCTCTGCCACAGACCATAAGAACATAAAATACCTCCGTTAGGACAAACGACCCCTGTCAGGGGAAGACATCCATCCGAAGGGTCACCAGAGGCCCACACCGGCACCGGCCAAATGCTGCACTGGCTCTACGGGAGGGTCGCGTCTCCGGTCCCTTACGCCCTGGATTCAGGCATCCAATACCGGGGGCACCCTAGGAATGCTTCTCCCTTGCGGGACCCAGTCAAAGGTACTGGGCCCCAGGCCTCCTTGCAAAGTACCTCACCCCAGGCTGAAGGTGCCTGGGATGGAACTCGACTCCACGCGCCCAGGCCAAGGGCGACTGGGCACAGACGAACCGCAGCAGCCCCTAGGCTAAAGGTGCCTGGGGAATAGACCTCGTGCGCAAGATGTCCGCCCCCTTTATATCCTCTACCAGCAGGCACAGCGGGTTCGCCGTCCCACCGCACTACTGCCGCGAGAGGACACAAAGGGCACGGCGCTAGAATGGCAGTTCAACTCCCGTCCCAGGTGACAGCGCCACCTAGGGACCGCAGGGAACATGACACCATTCATACCTCCCACACTCCAAAGTGTCCATAAATCTCAAAAATCAATGTATCTGGGCCATCTATTACCCAGATACGCCCCTCTAAATTTGACACCCGCTACATATAAAATTGCAGGAACCCTAAAACAGTGTCACGATCCTAGTCCACCAGCACTAAGTTGAAGAAATCTAAGTTGGTATTAAAATTTCTTAAATAAAAAAAATATTTTAAGGCTAGGTAATGTAACAAAAAAAAAAATGCAGTGGCAGGTTTTTGTTAAAATTATAATATATTTAGGGATATAAGCAGCTAAAGTTACATGCATGTGAGCTTAGCCTACCTTCACCCAGCTTTGGGTAATAAAACCATAATAGTAAAGGACCGATAGGGAAACTCGGGAGAGAAACATCTTTAAACATTAATTCAATTGCGTTTATTTCTGGATCTAATGATTACCTTAAAATAGTCATGTCAGGAATATAGTTAGGACAAAGAATACCTTCCAAAAGAAAAGAGTAGATACATACCTTTGCTGATGCCCATACCATTGAACGCCACTCTTTTTAGGAGGAATCATCCACTAAAATCTGTTGTGGAACTGACACTTCTGGGAGTCTCCTCCTCTCCTGTGTCCCCTGCTGCACTCAGTGGTTCCTCTTGCCGATCCTCATGTCACAGCAGAACACAGTAATGATGTCAATGTTGGTGGGAGGAACCACTGAGTGCAGCAGGGGACACAGGACACTTCCAGTATTGGTTTCAGTTACCTTTTGTTCTTATTAGGACAGTGAGATTTCAAGAGATGAGTATTGTCATTCCACAAACTTCTTTGCCAATATAAGTAGGATACTTCAGAAGAAGTGTGTGTAGGGATGGGGGTAAGGAGGGGGTGCAATCTGCACAGTTAACAAATAAGTAGTTCTCTCACTTTATCAGTTCAGTGGGAGAACTTGACGCACAGCAGCTAAGCAAGTACCATTCCCAGAAAGTTCTGATCACTGACTTGCTATTTTCTTGTGTTCTATAGCCTCAATTACCTAAGCTGTGCAAAATAGTTTGACCAGGTTTGTTATTTTATCTAATGATTATTTGTCATCAACATGTGCAAATCACAAGCTTAAATACTACAAAGGCACGCAATACTTATTCCTCTGCATGCAATATTTATTTGATTACGTACTTATTTATTATGAATCAATATGTTTTTCTTATCAATCAATATTGTGTTGTTGTTTTTTTTAATAAATAGTATTCAGTTCCCTATACAGCAGACTTCTAATGGTCACAGAATGTAGAAATCAATGTCAGTCAATATTGCAAAGCAGGAATAACACATCAAGCAGTAACAATCAAGCAATCATTTTTAAGAATGGAGCCATATGAGGCATATCCTTAGGAGGTGCGGTGAATGAAAATGTGTCTCTGCTATTTTATTCTCATAAGGCAGAGAAGGCCCTAAAAAGCATTACAGTTGTATACACACTCCTCCATGTTAATACAAAAGGAAGGGGGCTTCATCAGAGTGACTGAGAGAAACAATGCAAAAGCATGAATTCCACAGGAATCTTAAGCTTCAACTATAGATATTCGCATAGTCAGGTTGAAAAAAGACACAAGTCAATTTTGTTCAACCAACAGAAAAAAATTGAAAACCATTATCCTTTACCCACAGTTGATCCAGAGGAAGGCAAACAAAATCCCAATAAATCATGATCCTATTTTCTCCAGCAGGGAAAAATATTTATTCTGATCCCACAGGAGGCAATCGGATACTCCCTGGTGTTATTACCTATAAATGTTAATATCCAGTTATATTTTGTACATTTAGGAATGCATACAAATAGTGTTTAAATTAATCTACTGAGTTGAACTATCAATCATTTCATAAGGGAGTAGGTAAAGAAGGAAACCCCTTTAACCACTTAACGACCGCTCACTGTATATATACGTCGGCAGAATGGCACCGACAGGCACAATCATGTAGAGTGTACGTGATTGCCTTTGTACAGTTGGGGGGTCCAATCGGACCCCCCTCCTATACAGTGAGCGGTGGCTAAGTGTCCGGGAGCGTTCCGGGATGAGGGGGCAGCCATTCGTTTCTGGCCACCCCCTCGCGATCGCTCCCGGCGAATGGAAATGCCCCCTCTGTCTGTGTCAGACAGAGGGAGCAGGAGGAAGTGATGTCATCTCTGGTGCGGCGCTCACATATACCGAGCGCCGTACAAGAGAAGATATCAGGTCAGTGCACACAACACTACACTGACACCAGGACACATAGGGACATAAATCGCCCCCCCAGGCCCCCCCAGAAACCCCAGATCACCCCCCAGATCACCCCCCCAGCCCCCAGTCACAGTGTCACTGATTGCAGTGACCATTTATTTAGTGATCACTGCAATCAGTGACATGTGTGACTGTAAAAGTGTCACCAATGTTTAGTCTTAGGTCCAGTGTAGCCCCCTAACCCCCCCTAATAAAGGTTTAACCCCCTGATCACCCCCCAGATAACCCTTTCACCGCCGATCACCACTGTCGCTTAGCGATCATTTTTCTGATCGCTGTCTTAGCGTCAGTGATGCCGATCGGCAGCCAGTAATTTTTTTTAGGTTCGCCGCAGGTTTTTATAGCGTCAGGTACCCCAATATATTATCTAATAAAGGTTTAACCCCCTTGATCGCCCCCCAGGTAACCCTTTCACCCCCTATCACCACTGTCACTAAGCGATCGTTTTTCTAAACGCTGTCTTAGTGTCTGTGATGCAGATCGGTAGCCGGTAATTTTTTTTAGGTTCGCCGCAGGTTTTTATAGCGTCAGGTACCCCAATATATTATCTAATAATGGTTTAACCCCCTTGATCGCCCCCCAGGTAACCCTTTCACCCCCTATCACCACTGTCGCTAAGCAATTGTTTTTCTAAACGCTGTCTTAGTGTCGGTGATGCAGATCGTAGCCAGTAATTTTTTTTAGGTTCGCCGCAGGTTTTTATAGCGTCAGGTACCCCAATATATTATCTAATAAAGGTTTAACCCCCTTGATCGCCCTCCAGGTAACCCTTTCACCCCCTATCACCACTGTCACTAAGCGATCGTTTTTCTAAACGCTGTCTTAGTGTCTGTGATGCAGATCGGTAGCCGGTAATTTTTTTTAGGTTCGCCGCAGGTTTTTATAGCGTCAGGTACCCCAATATATTATCTAATAAAGGTTTAACCCCCTTGATCGCCCCCCAGGTAACCCTTTCACCCCCATCACCACTGTCGCTAAGCAATCGTTTTTCTAAACGCTGTCTTAGTGTCGGTGATGCAGATCGGTAGCTGGTAATTTTTTTAGGTTCGCCGCAGGTTTTTATAGCGTCAGGTACCCCCATATATTATCTAATAAAGGTTTTAACCCCCTGATTGCCCCTAGTTAACCCTTTCACCAGTGATCACCATATAAGTGTTACGGGTGACGCTGGTTAGTTAGTTTGCTTTTTATAGTGTCAGGGCACCCGCCGTGTATATAACCCAATAAAGGTTTAACCCTCTAATCGCCCGGCGGGTGATATCAATTAGGTTTTAGCGTCAGAGAGGGTCTGCGTCACACCCCAGGCAGCGTCAGGTTAGTGCCAGTAACGCTAACACCCACGCGTGAAGCATACACCCCCCTTAGTGGTATAGTATCTGAACAGATCAATATCTGATCTATACTAGCGTTCCCAGCAGTTTAGGGTTCCCAAAAACGCAGTGTTAGTGGGATCAGCCCAGATACCTGCTGGCACCTGCGTTTTGCCCCTCCGTCCAGCCCAGGCCACCCAAGTGCAGTATCGATCGATCACTGTCACTTACAAAACAAAAACACACATAACTGCAGCGTTCACAGAGACAGGCCTGATCCCTGCGACTCCAGTGCTGTAGGAGGTGATTTCACCACCACAGTTAAAAAAAAAAAGCAAATATGCCGAAGCATTGGGGCAGCAGGGGCGGAGGAGCGATTTTGCTCCTAATGTCGCGTACATACGGTCGAAATTCCGACGGAGGCTTGCCCGTGGAAAAGTCCGACCATGTGTGTGCGGCATAACTTTTTTGCGGGAGGATGCCCCCATGCTTCGGCATATATAAATGGTGCGTGTATGCCCATCATTGGAAGTGGGTGGATGAAGGGCGGTATTCTAATGGTGGGCATACCCACCGATCAATCTCTTTTTTCGTTCAGCCAACTGGCTGCATGAAATAAAAAGATTACAATACATGTCCAACAAGGACCAGCAACGTACTGGTATGTTGCTGGACTTTGAATGTTTATACCAGAATGATGCCTGCGGGTTTAGGTATCATCTTGGTATCATTCTTTTCAGCCTGCGGCCGGCTTTCATGTAAAAGCAATCCTAGCGGCTAATTAGCCTCTGGACTGCTTTTACAAGCAGTGGGAGGGAATGCCCCCCCGGATATAAAAAGCGCCATTGGGAAATTGGGAAAGCATTTTATCACACTGATCTTGGTGTGGTCAGATGCTTTGAGGGCAGAGGAAAAATCTAGGGTCTAGAAGACCCCAGTTTTTTCAAAAAAAGAGTACCTGTCACTACCTATTGCTATCATAGGGGATATTTACATTACCTGAGATAACAATAAAAATGATAAAAAAAAAAAAATACTTGGAAGGAACAATTTAAAAATAAAATAAAAAAGCAAAATTAATAATAAAAAAAATAAATAAAAAAAAAGCACCCCTGTCCTGCCCTGCTCTTGCCCAATGGCGAACGCAAGCGTCGGTCTGGCGTCATATGTAAACAGCAATTGCACCATGCATGTGAGGTATCATCGCGAAGGTCAGATCGAGGGCAATCATTTTAGCAGTAGACCTCCTCTGTAAATCTACTGGGGTAACCTGTAAAGGCTTTTAAAGGCTTTTAAAAATGTATGTAGTTTGTCGCCAATGCGCGTTTGTGCGAAATTTTAAAGCATGTCGTGTTTGGTATCTATGTACTCGGCCTAAGATCATCTTTTTTATTTCATCAAACATTTGGGCAATATAGTGTGTTTTAGTGCATTAAAATTAAAAAAAGTGTATTTTTTAACCCAAAAAATGCGTTTGAAAAATCGCTGCACAAATACTGTGTAGAAAAAAAAAATGCAACACCCACCATTTTAATCTGTAGGGCCTTTGCTTTAAAAATATATATAATGTTTGGGGGTTCAACATAATTTTCTTGCAAAAAAAAAAAATGTTTTCATGTAAACAAAAAGTGTCAAAAAGGGCTTTGTCTTCAAGTGGTTAGAAGAGTGGATGTAAGCTTCCTAATGTTGTGTATAAAATGCCAGAACAGTTCAAAACCCCCACAAATGACCCCATTTTGGAAAGTAGACACCCCAAGCTATATACTGAGAGGCATGTCGAGTCCATGGAATATTTTATATGTTGACACAAGTTGCGGAAAAACAAAATTTATTTTTATTTTTTTGCACAAAGTTGTCACTAAATGATATATTGCTCAAACATGCCATGGGCATATGTGGAATTACACCCCAAAATACATTCTGTTGCTTCTCCTGAGTACGGGGATACCACATGTGTGAGACTTTTTGGGAGCCTAGCCACGTACGGGACCCCAAAAACCAAGCACCGCCTTCAGGCTTTCTAAGGGTGTAAATTTTTGATTTCACTTCTCACTGCCTATCACAGTTTCGGAGGCCATGGAATGCACAGATGGCACAAAACCCCCCCAAATGACCCCATTTTGGAAAGTAGACACCCCAAGCTATTTGCTGAGAGGTATTGTGAGTATTTTTCAGATCTCACTTTTTGTCACAAAGTTTTGAAAATTGAAAAAAAAAAAATATATATATATTTTCTTTCTTCATTTTCAAAAACAAATGAGAGCTGTAAAATACTCGCCATTCCTCTCAGCAAATAGCTTGGGGTGTCTATATTCCAAAATGGGGTCATTTGGGGGGGTTTTGTGCGATTTTGGCATTTTATGGCCTTCGAAACTGTGATAGGTAGTGAGGAGTGAAATCAAAAATTTGTGCCAAGAAATCCTGAAGGCGGTGCTTGGTTTTCGGGGTCCCGTACGCGGCTAGGCTCCTAAAAAGTCCCACACATATGGTATCCCCGTACTCAGGAGAAGCAGAAAAATGTATTTTGGGGTGTAATTCCACATATAACCATGGCATGTGTGAGCAATATATCATTTAGTGACAACTTTTTGTAATTTTTTTTTTTTTTTTGTCATTATTCAATCACTTGGGACAAAAAAAATATATTCAATGGGCTCAACAGGCCTCTCAGCAATTTCCTTGGGGTGTCTGCTTTCTAAAATGGGGTCATTTGGGGGGGTTTTTGTGCTATTTTGGCATTTTATGGTCTTCGAAACTGTGATAGGTAGTGAGGAGTGAAATCAAAAATTTGCGCCCTTAGAAATCCTGAAGGCGGTGCTTGGTTTCCGGGGTCCCGTACGCGGCTAGGCTCCCAAAAAGTCCCACACATGTGGTATCCCCGTACTCAGGAGAAGCAGCAAAATGTATTTTGGGGTGAAATTCCACATATAACCATGGCATGTGTGAGCAATATATCATTTAGTGACAACTTTTTGTAATTTTTTTTTTTTTTTTAGTCATTATTCAATCACTTGGGACAAAAAAATAAGAAATTCAATGGGCTCAACATGCCTCTCAGCAATTTCCTTGGGGTGTCTACTTTCCAAAATGGGGTCATTTGGGGGGGTTTTGTACTGCCCTGTCATTTTAGCACCTCAAGAAATGAGATAGGCAGTCATAAATTTAAAGCTGTGTAAATTTCAGAAAATGTACCCTAGTTTGTAAACTCTATAACTTTTGCGCAAACCAATAAATATACGCTTATTGACATTTTTTTTACTAAAAACATGTGGCTGAATACATTTTGGCCTAAATGTATGACTACAATTGAGTTTATTCGATTTTTCTTATAACAAAAAGTAGAAAATATCATTTTTTTTCAAAATTTTCGGTCTTTTTCCGTTTATATCGCAAAAAATAAAAATCGCAGAGGCAATCAAATACCATTAAAAGAAAGCTCTATTTGTGGGAAAAAAAGGACGCAAATTTTGTTTGGGTACAACATTGCATGTCCGCACAATTTACAGTTAAAGCAGCGCAGTGCAAAATTCTGAATTCACCTCTGGTCCTCTAGCTACCAAATGGTCCGGGGCTTAAGTGGTTAATTGAACAATATTCAGTTTTCCTAAAGCATAACCTTGAGTTAAAGTGTTTGTGTGCTTAAGAGTGTAGTTATAGGTTCTAGTAAGACCTCTCTGTCTTAATTCTTACCTTTACCTTACCGGTTTGGGCATTTTATCCCACCTGTCTGTGCTCCAGCATCTACTGTTGCTATCTTCATGATCTAACCATTGAAACCTTTGGGAGACATAAGAAACCAGCCGATGAGTTATTGTAACTCTCTATCATCAACTATACTAAGAAAAAACAGTTTTATGTAGACTGTAGGCATGTGCATTTCGTTTCGTTCCGAATCAAAATTCGGATGAATTTTCATTATTCGGACGTTCGGATGCATCCAAATTAACGAATTAAAATGCTAACGAATTCAACCGAATCCGAACGTTTCGAATCGAAAAACCACGGACGAAATTCGAATCGAATTTGAAAAAAATTTGAATCGAATTCGAAAAAAATTCTAGTTGAATCGAATTTGAAAACAATTAGAATAGAATCGAAAATATTGGAAAGAATCGAATAGAAAAACAATAGAACAGAATAGAATAAAATACAATATATATATATTATATTTTATTCTATTCTGTTCTATTTTTTTTCTAGTCTATTTTCTATTTCTATTCTAATCTTTTCTAATTGGAATTTGAAAAGTCGGTCGCATTCGAAAATATTTCAACCAAATTTGAAAATATTTCAACCGCATTCGAAAATATTTCTACCGAATTCGACAAAATTACAGCCGGATTCGATTGTTTTTCAACCGGATTCGATAATATTTCAACCGGATTGGAAATTATTCCAACCGAATAGAAAAGACCATGTTCCGACATTCGAATTTCGCATAGAATGAATTCAAATTCCAATTAGAAAAGATTAGAATAGAAATATAAAATAGACTAGAAATAGACTAGACTAGGGAAATGGCCCTAGTCCAGTCTATTTCTGGTCTATTTTCTATTTCTATTCTAATCTTTTCTAATTGGAATTTGAATTAATTCTATACGAAATTAGAATGTCGGAACATGGTCTTTTCTATTCGGTTGGAATAATTTTGAATCCGGTTGAAATATTATCGAATCCGGTTGAAAAACGATCGAATCCGGTTGTAATTTTGTCAAATTCGGTAGAAATAGTTTTGAATGCGGTTGAAATGATTTCGAATCATGTTGAAATAATTTCGAATCCGGTAGAAATATTTTCGAATCCGGTCGAAATATTTTCGAATTCGGTTGAAAACGGAACGAAATCCGAAAACTAATTTAACGAATCTAACTAAATGAAATTAATTAATTAACGAATTAAAACGAAACAAAACTAAACAAATTTTTTCCTTTTGCACATGTCTAGTAGACTGCCACTTTAAAACACTTTTTGGTAGAGAAATAAAGTTTTTAGTACAGAGGCATGGAAAACATCTAATGTGGTTCAGATGCTGGTTAACAACTGGCAGGCCTGTGACCAGTGGTGGACAAAGGGCCCTCGTAAAAAAAAATATATATATATATATATATATAGGGGGGCTCAAAAACCACTGCCAAAGTGAAACAACTTATTTACCTATTTACCACCACTCCTAGAAGTTAGCTGATCCAGATCTACATGATAGCATGCCTGATCCAAATCTAGTATAAATGAATCTCTTCGATTCAGATGGACCTTGTGTAGCTGCACAATCTGCACAAACGTCCTCCCCTGTTTGTGGGATCCTGTGCTATTTCAAATGAAGCAACAGATCATTTTTTTCCACTGCACCTGCCCCCAGTGTGCACTTGGGATACCCCGTGGTGTCAAAAGATTGTGACACCGACCCCTCCCTGCATACCAGTTGCACAGTAAATGCATACAGGGTTGGTACTAAAAGGAGTCACCACCTAGTTCTATAGCAACCTTTATGTTGCATTAGGCATTCACTTAGGATATGATAAACTAAACTGTTGATCCCTTTAACTCCATAACCACTTCAATACCGGGCATTTTCACCCCCTTGCTGCCCAGGCCAATTTTCAGCTTTCAGCGCTGTCATGCTTGGAATGACAACTGCACGGTCATACAACACTGTACCCCAATGAAATGTTAATCATTTTTTTTCCACAAATAGAGCTTTCTTTTGGTGGTATTTAATCATTTCTGCGGTTTTTATTTTTTGTGCTATAAACAAAAAAAGACTGACAATTTTGAAAAAAAAACACAATATTTTTTACTTTTTGCTATAATAAATATCCCAATTAAAAAAAATATATATATTTTTTTCTCAGTTTAGGCCAAAATGTATTCTACTACATAATTTTTGTAAAAAAAAATATCGCAATAAGCGTATAGGTTTGCACAAAAGTTATAGCACCTACAAAATAGGGAATAGATTTATGATATTTTTATAATTTTTTATTTTTACTAGTAATGGCGGTTATCTGCAAAATAAAACCGACCGGACACTTTTGACACTATTTTGGGACCATTGACATTTATACAGCGAACAGTGCTATAAATATGCACTGATTATTGTATAAATGTCATTGGCAGGGAAGGGGTTAACACTAGGGGGCGATCAAGGGGTTAAATGTGTTCCCTAGGGAGTGATTCTAGCTATGGAGGAGGGGACTGACTGGGGGAGGTGACCGATCGTTGTCCCTATGTACAAGGAAGACACCATCGGTCTCCTCTCACCTGACAGGACGTGGATCTATGTGTTTACACAAACAGATCCACGTCCCTGGCTCTGTAACTGGCGATCGCGGGAGCCTGACGGACATCGCGGCCGCCAGGCACAGACATTGGCACCCGAGTGATGCGGCGGGTGCGCCCCCTATCGGCCGGGAGGGCCGAGGATGTCATATGACGGCCGCCCAGGATGGCAGAGTCAATATATAAGGGATGTGACGCGGTTAAAGGTTTTTATAACTGCAGTTATCCTCCAGGCAACACTTACCCTGTCCAGTTGCGCACAAAGCTACATATTATTTAAATGCAATTAAGCTTTAATATTTTTTGAGTTCAGTTTTCCCATTTACTAGAAGTCAAAACTGCTTAATTAACGGGCCATATTTCCAAGGTCAGCAGGAAATTAGCCCAGAGGGTAAATGCGTAGCGTGAAGACATTGGTAAAGAAGATGGCAGATGTTGCAAAATATGTTTGCCGGGAAGCAGATGTTGCAAATGTACACTGTAATTTTGCATTGTTGCTCAGCGTATTTTTTTATGGCGAGCAAAAATCTCTGATCTCTTTGACATCAAGGATACAGGGATTGTATAGAAGCAAATCTCCCATCCTGTAATGGACATGTATTGAATATGGTATTATGAAAGTGATGCCTAATGTTCTGCAAGAAATGGGTGAATCATCAGTGTATCAAAAATTCATAACTACTCGGACAATAAATCAAAGACACATTTAATATTAATGCAGCTCTTAAAATTCTCTGTTAGTTTTTCCTGTATAGTATGTGTATGTACAGTTCTTCGTGTCTTTCAGAATAATAGCTGCAGTTGTGTGAAGGTTAAGCATTTTTCTGAGCTACATGACGATTAGAATAATGAAATTATCAGACTGAACCGTGGCCAAAATACAAGTTGGATTTCCCCCTTACAAAAGCTGTCCTGACCCTTTGGTGGAAAGGTCACTGCTGCTAATGTTTTTTTGCCGATAAAACACCTAGACGTTGACCCTCAGGACAGCATTATCCACGCTGGCTTATCTATTGATTAATTCATCAGTTTCAACACATCAATAAAGAGGTCTCTTTTATGTCAAATCTTAAAGTCGGAGTTAAGCTATTCTGGCACAGGGTTGTGTGAAATGTTTAAAGTTAACCCATTTTGTGAATCAGCCTATCCTATCCATCCATCCATCTATCCTTCCTTCCGTCCATCCACCCTTACATCCACATTGATTTTTACTATGAAATTTAGAGTTAAGCCCTGTACACACGATCGGATTTCCTATGGATTCTAATCCGATGGATTTTTCCATCGGAAATCCGATGAAGCTGACTTCCAACAGTCTTGCCTACACACCATCAGTAAAAAAAACGATCGTCCCAAACGTCGTGACGTAAAACACTCAGACGAGCCGAGAAAAATTAAGTTCAATGCTTCTGAGCATGCGTCGACTTGATTCTGAGCATGCGTGGGTCTTTTATCCGATGGATTTCCACACAGACGATCAGAATTTGCTATTGTTTTTTTTCCCATCGGAAAAATGTAAAACATGTTCTACTTTTTCACACCGATGGGAAAAAAGACCGATGGGGCCCATACACGATCGGTTCGTCCGATAAAAACAGTCCATCGGACTGTTTTCATCGGTAAAACCGATCGTGTGTACACGGCTTTAGTCTGTCATAAGAAAGCCACCAGAGCTACCATTTTTGATGTTCTTTCGAAAAAATGTGAGTTACCTGTCCGTTTCTGACTTTAAAGCGGTAGTAAACCGTATCAAAAAAAAAATTGGGCCCCTGGCAGTTTAAGTCATAATATGCTAGTAGGCATGGCCTACTAGCAGATTATGACAGACTTACCTGAAAACAAAGCCCTCCAGCTGTGCACTGTCACCGCTGAAGGCACTTCCATCTTCGCCTGGTCTTCTTTCCAGGTTCGCGGGCTGACGTCACTCCCATGAATGCGTGCAGGAGTCGCTGTTTACAGCACGGCTCTGAAGAAATGGCATGGGTATACGTTCCTTTAGAGCGCATGCGCTGGTGACATCACCGGCTGCATCTAAAGTAAATATCTCCTAAACGGTGCAGAAGATATTTACATTACCTATAGGCTTGCCTATAGGAAAAAATTGTACATGGGAGTTTACTCTCACTTTAATGCATTTAAGTCACAAACCTGAAACATGCATGATGCAAATGGGTGTTAGAAAAACTTTTTTTCCTTTTTGGGTTAAAAGAAAAGTGATAAAAACCCTGTCTGCCTTATTCTAATGTATTCCATTAGAAATGTTCCTTTACTTCCTGTTCCATAGATATAACAGGAAATAAGAGGAAATTTCCCCAAAGTTAGCAAAATCCTCTTTAAAATAGTTTTCACCACTACAAAGGGCCCCAAAAAGTTTCCCTATATTCCAGTTGCACTGACAAGTCAAAATTTTAGATTTAGCAACTTTGAATCCCAGTGATAAGAGTGAATAGGACAAACAAAGAAAATGAATTTCCCCAGGAGGGACATAGACAGCAATAAAAACCTAACATGATTGTTAACACTATCGTACTCTATCCAATATTAAAATTAAATCCATCCTAAAATAAAAAGTTTTCGGTTTAGACATACTTTAACTCCAAATTTGCCTATTAATCAGCTCTAATTTTCATTTTGTTTTAAAACACAGAATCATTCTAATGGCCCTAAATCCAAGTCCACCAAATGTCTTTCACACAAAAATTCAAAGATGCACAGGACAGAAGCTAAAGCCTGGTATACACTGACAGTCTTTTTCTCGTTCAACCCACTGGGTTGAACCCAACTGAGGAGCTTGCAAGCTATTGTGTTCTGACAATGGAGACTACCATCGCTGCCAGAACACATCGATCAGCGTTTGAAGCAATTGGCTGCCAGTGCTAATCAGATGCTGATCGGCTGCTGGTGTTCTAGCATGCCCGATCAACAGAAGCCGAACATTCAGCTGGCTTCTGTAGGACAAGCTGCCGTACACTGGCCGAATGCTGGCCTGTTTCTCTTAAACCTGCTGATACTGGCCGATATTTGGCCTGTGGGTACCAGGATTTATGAGAAGAGACAGCAGGCTAAAGCCCCATACACACGGTCGGACTTCCATCTGACTTTTCCCTGGATTTTTGTCCGAACGGAGTTGGCCGGGCACACCCATAGCATACACAGCACAGGACTTTTCTGCAAACTTTCCCAAAACTTTTTGCAACATCACGTGGTTTTTCTGCTCTGTTCTGCTCTTTACCGCCACCCTTTGGTCAACTTCTGCTATTGTTGGTTGATTTTAACATTAGTTGTTTTGTCCATGGGACAAAAGTCCTATGGTTTTCTGTACACACGGTCGGACTTTGCTCCATCGGACTTTTGTTGGCCAAAAGTTTGTCCGTTTGCAGTCCCAACTTTTGTCCGATGAAAACACAAAAAAAAAAAAAAGTTTGTCCGATGGAGCGTAAACCCGATCGGATTGTTGGTCCAACTTGCTCAAAATGAAGTTTGTTGGCCAAAAGTCTGACCGTGTGTATGGGGCTTAAGAAGCACTCTTCTGAATTCAGACATAATTGATTGTGTAATAAATATTTGTGTCCCTTATTTGTATTTAAAAGGGTGAAACCCTCCTTACTGGCTTTGTAGAAACCACTCTCCATTGTATTTGCTTAGCTTCTGTTCACCTCTGCTTTTGAGACCAGAAAGTTATTTCAAGGGTCCCTCCATGTTAAAAAGGTTGAGAAATGCTGTTCTAAGCATTAGGATTTTCATCAGGAAAGCATAGAGTTGTCTTTTGTGTGGAGCAGTTTTTTTGTTTTTTTTTACTATAGGTTTCTTTTAGGTCAGAGTCCATTTCAGGCAGAATTATGAAATTCTTTGGTAGGCAAAACAGTTTCCATTCATGTAATTCAATTGTATGTTTGGACTCAAGTCAACAGAAGATATAACCTTGGCATGCATATACAGTAGGAAGCATAGCCTACCTGCATAGCATTCCAGTTCTTTAACCTAACATTGTTGTGCACACAGGGCACAAGTTTGCCCATTTCCCTTCTATCTGTAATCTAATCATCTAGAAATATCTGTTTAATTCCTGCTTCCCAAACACTCCCACTAAAAACTCCTTTGTTGTCTTTCCCATACATTGATGTTACATAGTTACATTGTTGGTAAGGTTGAATAAAGGAGTCCATTCAACCTGTGTGGTGTGGGTATGAGTGTGTGTGTGTGAATTTATGTCAGTTATAATTCCCATATCTCTGTATATTTTGCTTGTCAGCGGACCTATCTAATAGTTTTTTTGAAACTATGAACACTCCCCGCTGACACCACCACTTGTGGAAGGGAGTTCTACATTCTTACCGCTCTGACAATAAAGAACCCTCTACGCAGTTTGAGTTCACCCACTTCTCCTCTAGTTTCATTGAATGGCTGCATGTCTTGCATCTGAATATTTTTTTTCCTATTCCAGAGTCACCATTGAGGTATTTGTATATCGCTATTATATCTCCTCTCAAGCGTCTCTTCTCCGGGGAGAACAAGTTTAACGCTTGTAGTCAATTCTCATAACTGAGGTCCTCCAGTCCCCTTATTCGCTTTGTTGCCCTTCTCTTGACTCAATCCAGTTGCAGCACATCCTCCCTGAAGACTGGTGACCAAAACTGGAAAACCTACTCCAGATGCGGCCGGACCAGAGTTTTATAAAGTGGTAGAATTATTATCATTTTATCTCTTGAGTAAATACCCTTTTATGCATGCAATAGTTTGCTTGTTTTGCTTGCAGCAGCTTGGCATTGCATGCCATTGCTAAACCTGTGATCTGCAAGGACCAGATCCTTTTCTATCCTTGATTCCCACAGTGGTTCCCCCTCTAGCAAGTAACTTGCATTCATATTTTTAGCCTCCAAATGCATTACTTTACATTTATCAACATTAAACCTAATTTGCCATGTAGTTGCCCACCCCATTATTTTATTGAGGCCTTCTTGTAAGGTTTCCATATCTTGCTGTGAGGTTATTGCCCTGCTTAGGTTTGTATCATCAGCAAACACTAAGATTGAACTATTTATGCTAACTTCTATATCATATATGAATAAATTAAACATAATTAGTCCCAGGACTGATCCTTGGGGGACTTGGCTTACCACTCCTGATCATTCTGAGTACTCGCTATTTATCACGACCCCTTGAATGCACCCATCTAACCATATTTTTTTTATCCGGGTACATACCCTATGGTCCATGCCAACAGACCTCAATTTGTAAAGTAAAAGTTTATGGGGAGCTATATTAAATGCTTTTGCAAAATTCAGATACACCACATCCACAGGCTTGCCCTTATCTATGTGGCAGCTCACTTCCTCGTAGAATGTTAACAGACTATTGATATTAGACTGACTGGCCTATAGTTACCAGGTACATATTTGGGCCCTTTTTTAAATATCGGTACCACGTTGGCTTTTCACCAATCAGCTGGTACTATTCCAGTCAGTAAACTGTCCATACAAATTAGTAGCAATATGTCAGTCAGTACTAAGATGTTTTTTACAGCCACCAATCAGATTCAAAACTGTCTGGGAGGACTAAATGTGATTGGTGATACAAGAAACTAAGAAGGAGGAAGTTACAGAGCATAAACTTTAGGATGTACCCTTCCAGTGACCATGTACATATTGTTTGTTTCGTTTTGTACTGTTTTTTTCTTTTGGGTATCAGGGGCTTGGGTGAGGTGGGGATAGACATTGTGGTGTTTGCCTTAGGCTGGCCATACATGGTTTGAAACTCGGCCAGTGCAGCAGGAACCTGGGTACAACCAACCTGTTGGATTCTCTTACGATTTTTGCTAGTGGCTATAGCATAATTACTGTCTTCGCCCGGCGGGGATGGCTTTCCCCGTCCGCCTCGGCCGGGAGCAGACAATTGTTCGGCATTAGGGATTTCCCTGTCAGTGCTGTTTGTGTTAATGGGGAATCGTGCAAATTTATTTCCTGTAACCCGTAGTTGCAGGAAAAGAAATTGTACTGTGCATGGCTTGCCTTAGTTAGCAGAAGAGTTGGGTTTACCCCTGCTGATTTGTTTTTACTTGTTGACTGGAATTGCATTTCATCTTTCCTGACACCTTCCTTTTATGCAGTGTTGCTTCATGTTTCTCCTTAGTTCAGCATACAGCTCATATGATTGACAGGGGATCATTCAAGGGTAGGGTAACTTTTTTCGATACATAAAAATTAATTTTTGGCAAGCGTATATTAAGCTGTAAAACTTTGCAGTCAAGGTTGCATTTCTGGAAGTCCACTTTAAATGTTTGATTTAGTTGGACATCTCCTTCTTAAGACTTTCCTGGCAACATTCAGTATCTTTCAGGCTTTAAATCTTTTAATTTAGGACTAATTTTTAATTTCATTTTAGGCATTTGGCATTTTTTAATTTAATCTGAGGTGACTTTATCTTGGAATCTATTGCCAATTGATTAAATCACAGCGCTTATTCAACTGTCTAATCACTGAGTCGCTGTTTCCACCTTTGAATCAAGATGAATGATTGGTTGTGTTTGGCGAGTCAGCCCTGAATTAAATTGCCACCACTTCTCTATCATTCTCCATTTCTCATTGAACATGGAAATGAACTGAACCATTGTTTATGGAACAGAGAGTTCTGATTAAAGAGTTGGATTTTAGAAATGTATCATTGTGGACCTGGATATAACCAGCCAAGTGAGACATGTCCTACAAAGTGTGAGCTCATATTTTACTATGAAAATTTCTGTTTCCTTTACCAGCAAATCAGTTACTCTCTTTCATACCTCAACCCCAGTAGTTCTTTTTAGAGTCAGTGAGCCCTTTAGGAATCTGATGAACGCCAAGGATCCCTCCTCAGAAATATTCACATAAACACCACTCTGCATGAAATTCTTTTATGTACTTTATTTTAATAAAATGTGATTGCCTCATACATATATGAAATATACAAAGTTTGAATAAAGTAAACAATCTAAACAAAAAACTCACTTATTTTCATGGAAAATGTAATGGTCACTTATTCTAAAAATTAAATGCAATCATCTTGTACAAAAGAAACAAAACAATTTTAACTCTGCTTAATACTACTACTACTACTAGAAAATGAGACTTAGCACTTGATATTACAGTATGTAGTGGCACAAGATTGTGCACAAAACAGTGATACATATTTGAATAGTAATTAGTAAACATGAGCCAGCAACAAGTCAAGAGATTCTTAGCAGTTGGGGCTATAAACTATGGCAGGGTGTGTCTTCTTTATTTTCTTTCAATAGGAAACCATTTATTGGGGCAAGGGGAGGGCTGTATGGTTAATGTAAATGTTATTTTTTATATGACCCTCATGGACACCCTAAAACCCATCCATGGACCACTTAGGGGTCCATGGACCCCAAGTTAAGGTATTTAAAATACAAGTATAATTAAACTATAGCCACATTTCAATAAAAATCTTAGCTATAGACCAATTCTAGCTTTTCTGCACCACACATTGTTAAAACCTCATTGTCCCTATACATTACCAGCCACAACACAGCACTTTAACACGCTCCTACATTTTTTTATTTCCAAGATTTTCAACATCCGGCATCACCACCATCACATTTTTCCACAACACAAGTTTCTCCCACATCTATTCCTGATTTTCCCTGCTTTACTGGTTCTTCCCTCTCCCACTTTTCTTTACATTGACTCTACGTCTCTCATTAAATTGGTCTCAAATATGAAATCTTCCACCATTCTTACCCATGTATTTCAATCTTGCTTTAGTTCTATTGTTCCTGTTACACCTTTATTATAATAAATGATTCATTGGGCACCAGTGTTATAACAATGGTCCTCAAGACCTCTGTTATCACCTCACTATCAACAAAAAAAACAACATGGTTCCCGGCAACTTAAACAACAACAAGATTCTAAAATGTGCTGTTATACCACAATTACATAACCACCTGACTATAAATACCCAGTTTTGACCCCTCCAATCTGGTTTTTGAGAAGCACAGAAACTCAGTCAAAGTCACTAATGACCTTTTAATCATTTCTTATTCTGGCTTTCTGTCTATTCCTATTCTTCTTGACTGCAGGTCTGCCTTGGACACCATGATCTCTTACTCTCTAGCCTTAAACTACTTTAAAACAGTTTTAGAAACCCAAAATATTATTTCAAGTCTTATCTTGCTGATCTCTATCACGTTGTCTCTCTTGGCAAATTGCAGTCTGAAATTGGTCCAGACTGGTCCCTCGTGTTTTCCGAGAAGGTCTTCAACAAGGACACTGAGAAGGGCCTTGACAATGACACAGAGAAAGGCCTCAACAACAACACTGAGAAGGGCCTCTCTGATGACCCTCTGATGACACTGAGACCGGCCCCTGTATCACCATGGACACAGGACCCTGGATCGTCACCGAGACAGGCCCTTGGTTCACCTCTGAGACAGGCCCCTGTATCACAACCGAGACAGGCCCCTATCTTTGGTCCTTTTTTTTTAGCGTTTACATGTTTCCACTTGGCCAGCTGTTTGGATCACATTGCCTCAATGTTCATTTCTATCCTGATGGTTCTCCAACATACATCCATACTAGACAAGATTCTAATTTGCCTGTTTCTCTTCTATTCAACTGCATTTGTGGCATAAACACATGAATGACTTTGTAAAGCTAGTCCCCTAACCTGTTCTGTGCTTCAGTTAAAATTGAAGAATCTGGGATAGGTTTTTAAAGCAAACTTATGGTTTGATCCACACATACAAAATGTTGTCAGAACATTGTGGTACACTCAAGAAACACATTTCTTGACTATGACCTATGCTATCTTACACTTACTTGTGATTGAAAATCTGGTCAATACATTTAAATTCTCCCGAATTGACTACTCTAATGCTCTACTTGTTGGAATATCGAGTTCCACACTAAACAGAGTACAAAATGTGCAACATTCAGCTGCCAGAATCCTGATTAGGTCTACTGCAATTTTTCTTATTACTTATATCCTTGAGTTTTGATACTGGCTACCAGTCAGGTTTCACATTGACTTAAAAAATAGTTATGCTCAACTACATGGCTTTGCACCTCAATAGTGGTTTGAACTTCTATCCCAGAATGGCTATAGTAAAGGAGCCCTTTTGTTTCCAGCTAAAACATTGTCATATTAACACACTTACTGTGAGATCGATGGGGACATTTTTTCTAAATAATAAAAAAACTTTAAAAAAGTTATGAAAAAAAAAAAAAAAACAGCAGCTTTGGCCCTGGTAAATAAGATTTTAGAGCAGATCAAGCAACTGCCCATGGTGTGGATTTAAGAAGCACATTATTATACCTGGTTTTAAGTGGACATTGTCCAGATTTTCTCTATGCTGCTTTTTGAACATTACATTTTTTTTGTTTTGCGCCAAAGGGTAAATACAGAATCATAAGAGCACTATAAATTTGTTTCAGTTCAATAGAATCACAGCACTGCCATTATTACATGAACTAAATTCTTATTGACCTGCTGTGATTTAGTTCTTGCATATGAGGATAACAAGAAAATCATATTTTTCCTTAAAATAATAGGTAGACAAAACCGGGTCTTAATATTCATGTAAAAAGACTTCCTGCTGTTGTTGAAGGTAAAAGCATAAAAGCCTTTGCAGACTGATTTTTTTTGAGAGCTCTCTAGATTTTCACGGAGGATGTAATGTACTTGTGTTGAAGGGAAAAAAAGCTTTGAACATAATTACCCAGAAGCCTCCAAGGGCAGTGGCACAGGACCCATGGCATCGACATCTTTTGCTGCAGATTCTGGCAATGTTGTGACACCAATAGCTTGTATACCGTGATAATCAATTCCCTGTGGACAATTAACGACGATGCCCTTCTTGTGTATATTAGAAATACAATTTAAGCAGAATGCATAGCAACTTTTTGACGATTACAAAAAAAAAAACTTGTTAAGGATTGTTCAGGGTAAACAGATGTCTCTTACCCTGAAAGGTATTTTTAGTTGATTAACCTCTGCTGAATAAAACACACACCGATGCAAATGAACAAATAGGCAAACAAATAATAACACTGATTGACACACATACCAAGAAGATGAGCTTACATCACTTTGTGTTGTTACAATTTGACAGAAGAGAACCCAAAGAGACCATTCATTTCAACATTTATTTCAATTTTATAGAAGCCAGTATGACAGCTTCTAATAATAAAAAACGATTTGTGAATGGAAGGGACATACCTGTCAATCATTCACCAGTTGACCATTCATTCATCCACACCATAAAAGCTGTAATGCCCTGTACACACAATCGGATTTCCGATGGAATAAAATCTGATGGAATTTTCCGTCGGAATTCCGATGAAGCTGACTTCCATCAGTCTTGCATACACACCATCAGATAAAATTCCGAAAGTCCAAAACGCGGTGACGTAAAACACTCCGACGAGCAGAGAAAAATTAAGTTCAATGCTTCTGAGCATGCGTCGACTTGATTCTGAGCATGCGTGGGTTTTTTCCACATAGACGATCAGAATTTCCTATCGTTTTTTTTTTTCCATCGGAAAATTTTGAAACATGTTCTATTTTTTAACACCGATGGAAAACAGTCCTCTGGGGCCCACACACAATCGTTTTTTCCGATGAAAAAAGTCTGATGAACTTTTTTCATCGGAAAAAACGATCATGTGTACAGTGCATAATACTAACTCCAATAATGGCAGAGCTCGGCTGAAAAGGTGGGCATAGTTGAGCACTCTTGATCAGTGCAAATAGTAGCTCCCTCAGTCCTACTGACCCCCACCACACCTAAAGTTTGGAGGAGGGATCCATTGAAGAAATTTTCAAGGAAACCAGCAGCACAAGGGACATAGCACATATTTAATAATGCTTGTGCTAATTTTTGTATTTTTTTATTTTATCAACACTTAAGCCTCGTACACACAACCGAGAATCTAGTCATAAAAAAAACGTTGTTTTTCTCGACGAGATTCTTGTCAAGCTTGACGAGATTCTTGTCAAGCTTTCCTTGCATACACACTGTCAATTCCAAGTCTCGTCGTTGTAAAGCGTGGTCACGTACAACACATACGACGGCAGTATAAAGGGGAAGTTCGATTCCAATGGCGCCACCCCTTGGGCTGCTTTTGTTGATCTTGTGTTACCGCGTGTTAGTAAAAGTTTGAGGAGAGATGATTCGCGCTTTTGAGTCTTCGTGCTTTCAGTTCGTTTTAGCGTGACGAATGTGCTATCTCCATTACGAACGCTAATTTTACCAGAAGGAGCGCTCCCGTTTTATACTTGATTCTGAGCATGCATGATTTTTTAAGACTCGGAAAAGCATACACACGACCGGTTTTCAACAGCCAACGAGAATCCCGACGAGAAAAACGAGAATCCTGACGAGAAAATAGAGAGCAGGTTATCTATTTTTCTCGTCGAGATTCCCGGCATTTTTCTCGACTAGAAACCATACACACGAACGGTTTTCTCGGCAAGAAAGCTCTCCCAGCTGTTTTCTTGTCGTTTCTTGACGAGAAAAACGGTCAGGTGTACGAGGCTTTAGGCTTAACATATTTTATGCATGGTATTTACCTGTAAAAGCCTGCATTGTGTAGACATCCAAAATCTCTAAAACTGCTGCTGGGATCCACTACCTTAGATAAGATGTCAACATGCAGCCACAGTAGATGCAGAGCTGTCACTCAGATTACACTTTGTGGTCTTCACTTCTATCCTGTAAGCTCTCTAAAAGGTTATGTCAGAAAGGGGAGGGGAAGGTTTGGGTGGAGGAGATGAGATGTAATGTGTAATTTTATTTTTGCTAGTAAATAGCGTTAAATACTTTTGTTTTTCTCCCAGTGAAGGTGCTTTTTACAGCCCTCACACTGCAGTGCCCTGTATCGGTAGAGCTGAATAACAGCCACACCCCTTAGCATAAAACAGGGGAGTGTCTGACCAGTTCTATTGCGATACTGAGCATAGTGGTGGCCACTGAAGTACACAGTCATTTTTAGATACTTTTACAAAGAAGAGTGTCAGGCGGGCTCACATCTGTCAGATGTGGCACTGTACAATGTTTACCATGCAGCTGTAGTTTTCTTTGCTTTTACACCATAACTTTTGTTTTGTTTTTTAGGTGAAGAGTATTGGTCACATTGCTGTATACAGAGCTTTAGATGAAAAGGGTGGTCTCCCTTACTACCCCAGTCCAAACATCCTTGGTTTGGAGAACGGGGAATGCAGGTATGCAGACGTTACATGAGTGTGCAATAATGTCTGGGTACACCATGAGGGTGCAGGCCACCAATGGAGATATAGTCAAGGAATGGGCTGGGGTCAGCAACATACAAGTGATAAGATATCAAATGGGCAGAGCAAAAGTTTGGTACAGCTCATGTTAGCAATTTGTAGGCAATGAGGTATCAGATCAGCAAAACTTTTGAAGTTGGGGACTGGCCAGAACCATGCAAGTTAAGAAATACCAGCATGGCAGATAGAAATTGTGGCCAGAGAAACACACTAGTGTTGATAATGGGAACAGGTAACCACTGCAGACAGGAACAAGGACAGTAGATGATGAGTATCAACTTATCAATTAGGTTTATATAGCACAGGGGTCTCCAAACTGCGGCCCTGGGGCTGAATGCGGCCCTTTGCTTGCCTTAATGCAGCCCTTGAGGCACTATTCCATCCAACTCCAATGGGGCATAATTCTTGTTGCTGACACCAATGGGGCACTATTCCTCCTACTGACACCATCAATTCTTTCCATTGACACCAACGATGGGGCACTAGTCCTCCCACTGTCACCAAAGATATGGTATTATTTACTCCCAATGGACACTTTCTACTCCCAATGGCCCTAGTCTGGCCCCTAAAGTCTGAAAGACCGTAAACTGGCCCTTTGTTTAGAAAGTTTGGTGACCCCTGATATAGCAGGTTATTTCGTTTTTAGAGACATGCTGTTTTAAACACAGGGGAAAGAAGATAAAGGGGACTTCTTACAAGGTGTGAAAGTAAGAAGTATGTTAGAAAGTATGTTAGAAAGGTCTCAGTGATCAGGTTGGGTCTGTCAAATGTTCCACCAGAATCAAATACGTGCATAAGATAAATGTCAGGGTGAATATTATAGTCGCTCAGCAGATACTCTCCATTTCCCAAGTGAATTCACATGCAAATCCATCAAGTCTGACTGAACCATATCTTTATTAGTGATTCCTCTGAGCTCCTCTTCAACATTGTTAATATTGCTGACTGCAAAATTACTTGTTGAAAGTCTCAACGGTAATACACCTTCATTGCCTTGCCAACATTGTGTTTAGAGAGGTTCGGTTGTATTGATGCAGGGGGGACTGCAGGCCCTTTATTAAGTTGGGAGGAACAGTTTATTGAAACTATTTACCAACTGAACTCATAGTTCCCATAAAGATTCCCACTAGTCTAGTTTTGCGATACAATCTAATGCCATGTTTATTGTTTCCCCACTTAGTCCAAAGCTGTCAAGTAGGGACTGGAGTTGTGCTCTGTTCTTCTACTTAATACAATACACAGAAACCTTCAAAGGCATAAACATCATTGCTCTACAAGGTTTTCTTCTAAGGTTGTTATAAATCATATAATATGCAGCACAGTAGTAAAGACCAAGTATTCCTTGAAAAAAGTCATATGTGCAGCATGTACATTGGTTCCCAGTGCTGTCGTTCTTGACCCGGGTCTTTCTTTACTAAAAACAGGGTAAAGTAGCAAAATAAAAAGGGATGCAAAGTTTGATAAACTTTATTTCTCCATTTCAAACCCTCCTTCAACTTTTATACCTAATCATCCCCCCCAATAATAATACATTTATAAGTATAATAGTAAGAAAAACTGGGTTCAATAAACTCCTATAATGGTGTGATGGTCAGGTGAGGTCGTGGGAGTATTTCAAGAGAACTGATATGTTTTAGAGATAATAAATCCAGACACACTTCATGTGTAAGTAAAAGGTAGTTGATCAGAGGCGTTGAGTTAATATCTTTAACAGAAGTTATGAAGAGCTTCCCAACAGTACAATGGTCCTTACAGTAGTAGTACAGTATATAACATGTACTCATCACAAATAATCACCAACACCTTTGCTACTTAATCATTTTTAGCAGGGAATTCCCCAATGTAAGTGCATCCACACACGGGTGTACAATTTGTGCACTTTACAGATATTTATCAGATTGCAGTGTGCCCCCTGATAATTCTCTGGGAGCCTTTTAAAGTCCATTGTGGCTTTTGAATATCCTCAGATAAGAATTGGTTACGGTATGTCAAGAGTTCTTTAAATATTACAAATATATGCTTGTTGTCTTTTTCCTTCTCCTTTCCTCCGATTCCATTTCCTACTTTTTTCCATTTATCTTCCCCCTTTTTTCTTTCCCAACTGTTCTCCTATTTTTCCATTTCTCTTTCCTTCGTTTTCTTTCTTCTCTCATTCTCTTCCCTTCCTTTCTCCTCATTTTTATTTTCCTCTTTTCTTCTTCCCTTCTCTTTATTCCTCTTTCCTTCCCCTCACATTAACGGGGTTGTAAAGGTTCGTGTTTTTTCACCTTTTCACCCCCCCCCCGTTTTACTTACCTACGCGGGCGCCGGGGGGGCAGGGCCGCGTCATACACTCAGGATGACTCAGGAGCACGCCCGCAAAGGCAACCCCCTCGGGAAAGCTCTTCTCCAAGGGGGTTACCTAATGTGGGGAGGAGCCACGAGAGCCACCAAGGGGAACCCAGAAGAGGATGTTCGGGGCCACTCTGTGCAAAATGAGCTGCACAGTGGAGGTGCAGGCAAAAATTCTGTTTTTTTATTTTTATTTTCGTTGCATGTGATTGGGTATTCCTTGAAAAGTAAATATTTACCTTTTTTATTAAGCTCTGGAGCAACCGCACTTCCAGAGTGCAACTACACTTTACAAAGTGCACAGTCTGTTTGCCTTTAGTAAATCAACCCCTTTTCCTCCTCATTCCTATTCTACATTTTATCTCACCTTCTCCTCCCTTCTCCTCTCCTTCGCTGTCCTTCACTTCCCTTCTCCGCTTCTTTTCTTTCCTTCTCATTCCTTCCCTCCTCTTTCCCTCTCCTTCTCGTTCCCTCTCTTCCCCTCCCATCTTCTTTTCTTTCTTCCCCTTCCATTCCCCTCTTCTTCACTTTTTTTTCTTGTCCTTCTCTTTCCTTCACTTTCCCTTTGATTTTCTTTACTTCTCTTACCTTTGCCTTCTCTTTCTGTTTCTTCCCTTCCTCTCTTCATCTCTTTCCTTCTCTTCCCTTCCCCTCTCCTTCTCTACTCTTCCACTCTCCTTTTTATTTCCTTCCCTTCCACTTCCCTTCCCTTCCCTTCCAATCTTCTTCTCTTTCTTCTTAGTATAGTATTTTTCAAATACTATTAAGGCCCGTACACACAGTCAGACTTTTTGCCAAGAAACTTCAAAATGAGCAAGCTTTCCAAAAAATCCAACTGTGTGTACGCTCCATCGGACAAACTTTTTCGGGTTTTCATCGGACATAAGTTCGCTCCGCAAACGGACAAACTTTTCGGCAACAAAAGTCCGATGGTGCAAAGTCCGACCGTGTGTACAGAAATCCATCTGACTTTTGTCCGAAGTACAAATACGCATGCCCAGAACCAATGTTAAAATCAACCAACAATAGCAGAAGTTGACCAAAGGGTGGCGATAAAGAGCAGAAAAGAGCAGAAAAACCACGTGATGTTGGGAAAGTTTGGGGAAAGTTTGCAGAAAAGTCCTGCCGTGTGTATGCTATGGGTGTGCCCGGCCAACTCCCTTCGGACAAAAATCCACGGAAAAGTTTGTTTGAAGTCTGACCGTGTGTACGAGGCTTTAGACTCCTCTATTTGGTTGGATTGGGTGGGGCAACCCAGACAACTACAAGGTTAAAAAATTCCTTAAAATATAATTTTATTTCACCATATATTTGTATGAAATCATAGGAAGTATTCGCTCTAAATCTCCTATAAAGCAGATTTTTTTTATCATCAGGCAGAAGCCCATCATAATCATGACATAATAAATGTGCAAAAACAGCAAATGTAAAAAAACAGCAAAACAAACACTTCTTTTTTATTCCACTTGCCTATCTTTCTTTCCCTTTTCCTCTCATTCCCTTTTTTCACTTTATTCCTCCCTTTATCTTTCTATGCTACCGAATTTTGTCCCTTTGAAACAGTTAAAACCCCATTATTTCATCCTTCCCTTCACCACTGCCAACAATTAGTTCTCATGCACACTGGACGTTATAATAACGTTATAAAAATGGCAGTAGCTTTGCAGTGAGTTTTTCAATGGTTTTCAGCGTTTTTGCAATAGCGTTTTTTTTGCGTTTTTCTAGGTTTTCTTAGAGTTTTGCAGCGTTTTTTAGCATCAGAGTTTTTAAGCGTTTTTTTTTTCAATGGGAGCAAAAACATTTAAGAAAGCTGATGAGCCCCGTTTTGAGCGTTTATTGGCGTTTTTCAAAATTTTTTGACATTAGAGCGTTTTTTACAGCTGAAAAACTCCTCTCAGAACCCACTAGTTTTGTTTTTTTACAGCCAAAAAACGCCCCAGCCAAAAACAGTTGATAACCGCCTATGTGTGCATGGACACATAGTATAACATGCTGGAGAGTTTATTGACTGTAGAAAAAAAAAACGTATGAAGCCAAAAACAGCAGCTGCAAAAACGTCCAAAAATGTCCAGTGTGCATAAGCAGGGCAGCCATCACAAATTTTGGGGCCCCTTACATAGGCCCCCTGGAGCAGAGAACCAGTGGGGGGGGGTTGCTGGCGAAAATAAACAAGTGTAATCTCTTCTCTCCTGATGCGAGAGATAAGTGTGTGTGTGGGGGGGGGGGGGCCTGGGGACCATATCAGGCCCCTTACAGGTGTAATGCAGAAAAAGTAAAAAAAAAATAAGTAAAAAAAAAACGGGAGGGGGGCCATCCGGGCCTGTAAGGGGCTTTGGGGACCATCGGGTCCCTTACAGGTGTAATGCAAAAAAATAAATAAAAATAAATAAATAAAAAATAAACTAGAGGGGGGCCAGCTGGGCCCCCTGGGGACCATCAGACCCCTTACAGGTGTAATGCCTGTACCCCCCTGATGGCGGCCCTGTGAATGAGGCCTTAGAAAGGGAACACTTTTGTTATTTTCAATTTTACTAACTTTTCATTGCTAACTATTCAACCCTTCTCGACAACTAAACATTATGGAATAAAGTTTGTTTCTCACTTGCCTTATAGTGCTATACTCAAACAAGTCCAGTAGACTATCTTTTCAGACTTCCATTACTCAGAAACATTCATTTTTAGTGCTTCTTTATTCAAAGGAAATCGCTTTCACCAGCGATGCTTGAACTGACCTCATGTCGGCCCAAAAAAAAAGTCTATCTATAGATATTTTTATCAATTAGTTTCTGTCAGTTAGTTACTGACAGTCAGCAGTCACACATCACTCTCCAGTGCAGAGCCTAAAACAGGCAGCTCCAGAAGACTGCATGCAGTTATTTGTTTTGATGTGCTACGTATTAGCGAATAGGAAGGATGTTAAAAATTGTTTCCTCTATTCAAAAACATTGCGTTCGGTCATCATCAACCAAATCTGTTGTTCACAGTACAAAGGAGTAAATGTAGCTTAGCTAATAGGAAGGAGCCAAGACTGTAGACACCCTGCAAAGAAGCCTTTTTGTATTTAAGGATTTATTCTATGCTATGTAAAGGGAAAGGAGGGAAAAAAAAAAGAAGTGGGGAAGGAGAGGCTTGAAATGAAAATCCACGTTCTTTCAAAATAGTAAAATAACTGTCTGGGACAGCTGCCTAGCAGTTGGTGGACATAGCTGCTAAAACTTTTAACAAAGATTAAGTATAATAGGCGTGTGGTGGCTAGCAGGTGAGGACAATGACCTGTATTTTCATTATAATTCCCTTCTATTAAAAAAAAAAAAAACTACTGACAGTAAAATAAATAAATAAATACATAAAATAGGCATTAAAATGAATTGCTTTTCACTGAGATTAACAATAAATATATATATATATATATATATATATATATAATTTCCATTAATTGTATAATTTTATACCGTAAATAGATATATATATATCTATCTACGGTATAAAATGAATAGAAATTACTTAAAGAGTTAAGCCCTGTACACACGATCGGATTTCCGATGGAATCAAATCCGATGGATTTTTCCATCGGAATTCCAATGAAGCTGACTTCCATCAGTCTTGCCTACACACCATCAGACAAAATTCCGACACGTACGACGGCACTATAAATGGGAAGTTCAAATCCAATGGCGCCACCCTTTGGGCTGCTTTTGCTGATTTTGTGGTACTGCGTGTTAGTAAAAGTTTGGTGTTAGCCGATTCGCGCTTTTCAGTCTCTGTTCTTTTCAGTCCGTTACAGCATGACGAATGTGCTATCTCCATTACGAACGCTAGTTTTACCAGAACAAGCGCTCCCGTCTCCTAATTCAGTCTGAGCATGCGTGGATTTTTTCTCCGATGGAGTTCCACACAGATGATCGAAATTTCCTATTGTTTTTTTTTTCATCGGAAAAATTTAAAACATGTTCTATTTTTTTTCACCAATGGAAATACTGTTTTCGTGTGTACAGGGCTTAAAGTGGAGTTCCACCCAATTTTTTAACTTTTTTTTATTCCACTCCTCACCCCCTTACATGCCACATTTGGCATGTAATTTTTTTTGGGGGGGGAGTGGGGGCTTCAGTAGGAGTGGGACTTCCTGTCCCACTTCCTCCTTCCGCCCTGGAGCCGCCTAGGCGATACGTCATATCGCCTTGTGGCGGCTCCTCCCTGTAGGCGATCACCTGGGACGTGACAGGTCCCAGGCGATCGCCTGTCCACTCACAGAGCGCTGCGCCGTTCGCGCATGCGCAGTGAGTGCCCGGCCGTGAAGCCGAAAGCTGTCACGGCCGGGTGCCCATACTGTGAATGGACGCGCCGGCGGAGGAGGGGGGAGAGGAGCGGAGCTCCAGGCGTCGCGTCGCTGGACAGTGGAGCAGGTAAGTGTATGTTTATTCAAAGCCAGCAGCTACACTTTTTGTAGCTGCTGACTTTTAATAAACATAAAAAAGGGTGGAACTCCGCTTTAAGTGATCTATGAACATTGCAAGGATTTTATCAAACTTTGTTGCAGATTCCTACCTTTTGTTATTCTGAAGAAATCCCTGTGTGTTTGTCTGTGCCTATGGGCGGATGTGTATCTAATGGGAGTGGTTTCATAATTATCAATCAGCTACTGCACCTGCAGGGCTCCAATGAGGAAATTGCAGGGTCTGCATCCCTTTAGACGTGATTTCCTTTTGGTAGTATCTCTCCAAAAATGAAATTTTTGTTCCAGGAGATGCCTGATATCTGACTTGTATCTTAGTGCAGACTTATGGGAAAATCAGTGAGCCAATCACACAAGCAGGAAACAATGTTTCTGGGGGGGGCGTTCTGTACACATTCTTAAGCCATATTGCATTCCATTTTCTGAAAATTACAGAGCTGCAGATTGAAAAGGAAAGGTAATTTAATATCATTCAATTACAATATGACTTGTGTCACAATTGTATACGCTATATTTTTTTTTCTTTAGTTGCTATTTTTTTTTTCCCCACGAAAGTGGAGTTACCCTTTTGGCTGCGTTCTCACTATTGCGAATTGGAAGTGGGATCCCCGCATCCAATTCGCATGTCTATGGAGCCGGTTCACACATCTCCGGAAAGGCTCCGGAGCAAATTGCACAGGAGCCCTGTGCATCTTCTGGTCTGTTTCTAGTTCAAATTCAGCAAAAAATCTGACTAAAATCAGATCTGATACAGTGAAAATGGACGCACCAGACCCCTGCTGTGAGACGCTCCGTGCGGCTGTGTGAACCCAGCCTTAATCATACTGAGCTTTCCTCTATGCTATTATCCTATTTTATTACTTTTCATTACTATTTTTTATTATTATTATTACTACTACTAATAATAATACATCTGTTAATGTTATGAATAGATTGGCAGGCACCCGCAAATCAGCATATCTAACAGGACAGAAAAAAGTATATTTTCAATACAAAAAATTATATATATATATATAATTGTTACACCAGTCATTTTGTAATGTTAATTTCAGAAGCTACCTAGAAATCTCTATAGATGTATGTCCTGGTCAAGATACAGTCCTTCTGTTACATAGATATGACATATCCACCATTTGTCTTTAGGTTTAGGCTGAACACCAAGCAAACAGCTGAACACACCAACAAAATACTTATAAGAGAGCTGTTTAACCTACCAAAGGATCTGTTTTTCTGTCCATCCAGTTCTGAGAGTTATTCAGCCCAGCCAGACAGCACAGGTGGATGACACCAATTAAGGTTTTGAGATACAGTGGTGTCCTCTCATCATCTGGTGAATTTTAATGCTAACCAGAAAACATTTGATCCACACTGACTCCTACCAATACTTCCACTGACAACCTGTTGATGCTCATTAGGAGACGCTGCACCTGTATCACTTGCTCTGTTATTTTCTGTTAATCCCCTGGCATGGACTGATGCTGTTATTTAGGACCCTAAACTTTGGTATAGATGATATTCCACAATTTCTAACCATTCCCTATTCTATCCAAGACCTTGGGGGAGATTTACTAAAGCTGGTGCATACAGAATCTGGTGCAGCTGTGCATAGTGATCAATCAGCATTTAAAGTGGTTCTAAAGGCAGAAGGTTTTTTGATCTTAATGCATTCTAAGCATTAAGATCAAAAACCTTCTGTGTGCAGCAGCCCCCCTCAGCTCCCTTAATACTTACCTGAGCCCCATCTCCACCCAGCAATGTTAAATGTTCTTAATTGGATGAAACGCGTAGGGTGGAGCGTGGGATCTGATGTCACAATGCTATATGTGCTAACGGCAGCCATCATGTGGGTTGGAAACATCTGTTCCTTTTATACCTTATGAAAAAAACAAGAAAGAGAGGCGCCTCTGGGTGCAGACCGTATGGATATTTTAATCAACAAGAAGTTTAAAAGTAATGGCAACTCACATTTGAGATGCATACCCAGTGAGGTTATTGTCCTTCGCCTGGATCCCAGCTTGCTCTCCAAGCCTCGCTTTGACGCTCATTCGTTGCAGCGGAGCGCGCACCATCTAGTGGCTCAAGAGAAACACCGCTGAGGAGAACACATCCACAGGCGTTTGGACTGCTTGACTATACCGATAACCCCTGCTCATTGTGACTCATATATGCCTGCTATTATCATCCCAAATGTGAGTTGCCATTACTTTTAAACTTCTTGTTGATTAAAATATCCATACAGTCTGCACCCAGAGGCGCCTCTCTTTCTTGTTTCTTGCAGTACTTGGGAATATGGTCTCTGTTTCCCCTGGATGGCTGCCGTGAGTGTGGACCTGCCTCTTTCCCCCTCTTTCACCCCTTCCCCTGTTGCCTATATATACTTTGAAGCCAATTAGTGCCTATATCGCCAATTGCACTTTGTATGGACTTCCTTTTAATACAGAGAATGGACTATTATGTCTTTGTATATGCCTAAATTGCATTCTCAGCACCTTGTTGTCTCACATATATTAGACATTGGATATTACCATTTTATATATTCTTTACGCCTATTACTTGTATTACTTTTATACCTTATGATATGCTCGTTTTTATCATTTTAAATGTGAGTACTTGAAATTATTTTTGGAATAAATGATACACTGGCTTCATCTACTGCACCATGAGGAGTTATTTTCTCTTATTTCAATGCATGAACCTGTGGATCCACCACCTGTGAGGGTTATACAAGATCCAGTTGCTTGTTGTCTTAGTGGAGACGGGACCAGCCTGTGGATATACACTATGCCTGTTTGACCACCTATAACCTAGCGGTCCACTATTTTGGGTAAGAGGCCCGGTGTGTTGATGTTCGGTGGAGGATATCATTTTTCACTCTAGTCTGTCTGATTTACACCTTGGGTGACTCCAGAATAGAAACATGGCCAATGAGAGGGGTTGGGGCCCAACCACGGCTCCGTGTCTGAATAGACACACAGAGCAGAAGCTCTGCTTTGTGACCCTAAAGCAAGCTGCTTGCTGTGGGGGCACTCGGCAGGTGGGAGGGGCCAGGAGCGCCGGTGAGGGAACCGAGAAACGGAGCATCTGGGCTGCTCTGTGCAAAACCACTGCACAGAGCAGGTAAGTATAACATGTTTGTTATTTAAAAAAAAAAAAAAGACTTTAAAATCACTTTATCGTCAGCTTTTTCAATTAAACTTTGACAATAAAACCTAGAAGTTGATTGGTTACTATGCACAGCTGCACCAGATTCAGTGTGCACCCGTTTTCGTAGATTTCCCTCTAAAAGTTACACTGTAAGTTAGGAACACCATAATATTCCTGCTCCATGGCTGGTGCCCCAGCTCAGTTTAAAGAACAAAAGTGTAAAGAAGTCTGTTGTCAACTCCCAGGTTCTTAAAAAGGTCTCCCAGCCCCACCCAGGAGATGGTCAATTACGTGTGTGAATCTTTTCCATCACCACTCAGGACAAGTTAACCTTTGCTAAAAATGATGGCACTCATACATAAGTAAGTATGACAAATATTGGATTGCAAGAGGATTAAATAAGCATCCAAAAACCTTGGGCCAATAAATTCTACTGTTAATATGTATTTACGAAAAACAGAATTATTAAATATATAAGCCTAGCAAACATACATAGTTGACAGTGTGCCCATCAATATATGCAGCATTTCCTTTGCCGGGAAATCACTGCCAAGCAGAGCTTATATTTTAATTATTGGTGTCTAATGCATAGGGAAATAAAATTACTTTTCTAAGGTCACAAGGATATGACATGGGAACGTAATTAATCTTCCCCGCTTCAAGCTCAGTGGCCTACATTAATCAAAGGTGAAATTTGAAAATGGGTGTTGTATGCGCATTTTGGCCATGCCATTCATCAAGAAAAATAGTGCTAAAACCATGGCAGATTTATTCCTGCTTCCAGACCGTTCATTTTTTCCTAATAAAAAGACAAGATTAGTATAAAAGTGACTTGAATAAAATGTATCTGTGCAGATAAAATAAACTCCAATGTGTTCTTATTTTACTTCTGGACCACCTGCAGTATCAGGTAAAAATAGTATTCATTGTCTGACTTACTCTTTAAATTTAAATGTGTTTCATTTTATTGATAAATGCCATAATAAAAAAAAAAATTGTAGTATTTTTTTTTTGTGTTGTTATTATTATTATTGATATTAGTAGTAGCAGTAGAAGTTGTTGTTGTTGCATTTTTTATAACAATAATAATAATAATAATAACTTTAATATTATACACCATCCTAAGAGTGAATCTGTGCTTTGCCTATACATGACAAAGCAATGTATTTTTTATATAAACAATCCCTCTCTGACCCCTGTAGCTGTAGGCTCTGTGTTGAAATTCATCTTAAAATGTTCTTATTTTCTCGGGAAGTAGGGACTTGGAAGCCTGACAGCCTTCTAAAGTAAACAAACACCAGGCGCTGTAAACAGTTAGAGCCCATTCACACAGGGGCGGCATAACTTGTCCCGCGACTGTGCCGGGCGATCTTAACACGACTTCAAAGGTGACTTTCAAAATGACTTCTGTATTGAAGTCAATAGAAGTCGCCCTGAAGTCGTCTTGAAGTAGTACAGGAACCTTTTTCTAAGTCGGAGCGACTTGAGTCGCTCCGATTAGAACGGTTCCATAGTACAGAACGGGACGCGACTTGTCAGGCGGCTGAGTCCCCTTAACGAGTCACCCCTGTGTGAATGGGGTCTTAGGAACCAAATGAAACACAACTTTAGAGTCTTTGTTGTGATCTATGAGGATGAATTACTCCACAGTGCCTGCAGCCACCAAGGTAAGGGATGGCTTGTTTTTTTAAATTATTACGATTTTCTAGACTGGTTGGGAAAACTATAAAATGTAAAAGGTAGATTTGAAATACCAACATTAATGCTGGAACTCATTTGGTGCTGGTCAAATGCCTAACCACTGTCTCTGCCAAAGAGGTTTTCGGATAGGCCTTCAGACTGATATTTAAAGACTTACAGTTAAAAAACAAAAACAAACATGTTATACTTACCTGCTGTCAGGAACAAGGTAGAAGGCTGAGATGCTAGGAGGGCTCCCCTTGCGGCTGAGCGCAGCACACCACTAAAGGTGACACAGCAGGTGTGGTGCCCACAGAAGCACGGGTGACTGGTAGCTGGAACTGGAGACAGGCATGCTTGGATGGTCCAGGAAGCAGGGACCGGTGGACAGACTTGATAACGGAGTCAGGAGCCATGCCAGGGTTTAACACAGGAAGTCAGTCCAGGATCAGAGTCAAGTTCAGGGAGCAAGATAAACAAGTCCAGTAGCCAAGTCGGGATCAGATGCAGGAAGCAGGCAGAGAGAAAAGTCAGATGCAAGCCAAGGATCAAGCCAGGGGGTCAGAAGGATCAGGTCAGGACAAGCCGGGTCGGTACACATATCAGGAACAGCAGATACACAGGACACAGGAACGCAGGACAAGCTGAAGATACACCAGTGATGCGCCACTGTCAGCAGTGGGTTTAAATAGGCCGGGCATCAATCACGCCGGACGTGCGCCATTGCGCATGCGCGTGCACATAGTCACGGCACTGCGCGTCCGCGTCCGCCTAATCCCGGCGCGCGCCTGCCTAATCCCGGCGCGCCTGCCCAACCATAGTGCCCCACGTATATTTCCCTGATAACTGATCTGTGTAGTGGTTTTGCACGGAGCAGCCCAGATCCTCCTCTTCTTGGGTCCCTTGCCAGCACTGTTGGCCCCTCCCTCCTGCCAAGTGCCCCTAGAGCAACCAGCTTGCAAGGGGGGCACCCAAGCAGGCT
Source organism: Rana muscosa (assembly GCA_029206835.1). Taxonomy (NCBI): domain Eukaryota; kingdom Metazoa; phylum Chordata; class Amphibia; order Anura; family Ranidae; genus Rana; species Rana muscosa. The sequence goes on from CM055119.1 coordinate 350,478,292, forward strand.
TGTTCCCGAGCCACGGCTGTGCGTGTCCATTCACACACAAAGCTGTGGCTTCACCCTCTCTCTCCTCATTGGCTGACTGGCTGTGATTGACAGTCAATGAAGAGGGAGAGTCCCCAGAGAGCTGAGGCTTTCATGCACATCACTGGATTGAGATGGGACTCAGGTAAGTATTGGGGGGCGGGCTTGGGGGCTGCTGCACAGTAAAGGTTTTTTTATCTTCATGCATAGAATGCAGGAAGGTAAAAAACCTTGAGCCTTTAGAACCACTTTACCAGAATACTAATGCTCCGCTTTTGCAGAGACCACATGACGAGTGATCCAACATGTCACATGACCAGAGCAAGAAAAGTTTCCAATTTGATAAATCACAGGATAAAAAGTCTTTGGCCATCTTTTACTTTTTATTTTTATTATACAGGATTTATATAGCACCAACAGTTTACGCAGTGCTTTACAACATAAGGGCAGACAGTATAATTACAATACAATTTAATACAGTAGGAATCATAGGGCCCTGCTCATTAGAATTTACAATCTAAGAGTTTATTTAAGGGTGGTGGTTATTAAAATCTGGCAGCATAAATTTACTTTTATTAGAGACTGTAGATTAATTAATAGAGATTAGAAATTAGTAGAGTAAATTTTTTAAAGCCACTCTCAGTTTAACAATTGTCATGAATATGAAAATGTTGAATCAGTCGATAAGAAAAAACAATTTATTATTTTATTTATAAATGTTTATTGAACTAAAATTGTTCACTATAAAGTCTAGGATTCTAGATATCTAGCCCTTTTTTGCTAGCTGCCATCACATTACCCCTAGTAGAGACTTTTAGTTAAATTTTTTTGTATTTATAAATGTTATTTACCAAAATCAGTAAATCTGTAATATAATAGTCATACACATATTCAATCAAAGACAGTCTAGATTCACCTGGAAATATCAGGTCTAGTTTCCCCATCCCAAGACTCATTCACGCTGATCACATCAGCCTGTTTTTGAACTCAGAAAAAATTCAGGGAAATTCAAAAAGCAGTATTTTCAAATGGACCATCTTCTTACAGGGTAGTGTGTTGTACCCAGCTGTGAAAAAATTGGTATGGCATGTTATATCGCCCCAGCAGGGACAAAGAGAGCAATAAAGCTTCTACGTTTTATTAAAGACTAAGAAAAATCATTTAGCTGGAGATGAGTTTTAGAACTGGCTTCAAAAAAAGTTAAAAAATAGAGGTCTCGCATTGCAACTGATCAGTTTAGTAATTTCTTTATCTTTATGTCCCTTTATATGTGCTCATGTATTAGAGTATCACACTAGCAAAGACATATTTTACAAAAAAGGGGCTAACTCATAAAGGGGAGGGGAGAAGCCATTTTCATTGTCCACTATGCACACCTTGCCATATACCAGTAATAAAAATTGTCCCATGGCGTGTAGCTGGAGTATTTTCCACTAAATGGTGCAAAGAGAGCTTCGTGATTGGAAAAAAGCTGGTCATATGACCAAGCTCTTCTTTTCAGCTTTTTTTTTTTCTTTTTACTTCTTTATTCATTTTCTGTGCTCTGTTGGTTTCACAGTCCTGCAGCTGGAGTAGCGTGGAGTCTAAGTTATATTTTTAGAATCTGGTTTGATATGCAGTCCAGTCCACTAGTGGCATCTAATTTTAGTCATGAATTCTCTAACCCATTACTAGAGATATTTTGCCTAGTAAGGTCTAATATCTACCATTCTACAACAAATTTTCTGTCTTAAATTATGGATAACATCATGTATTAACAGTAACAACTGTAGAATGCAAATCGTATACACTAGTCGAGTAATGCACTCACATTTGGTTGGTTTTAAAATCACATAAAAAACTGAGCCGGCTCCCCCCAGACGCGTTTCGTCATACGTGACGTTGTCAACATTGACAACGTCACGCATGAGAAAACGCGTATAGAGGAGGGTACGTGTTGATGTCACCATGCTGTCGTACTAGGAGGGCGGGTGTTTGTTGCGAGCCGGCTGGCTGTTTTTTATGTGATTTTAAAACCAACCAAATGTAAGTGCATTACTTTTCATATTATTAAAAAATTAGACAATATTACACTATGGCCAGTCTTTCTTTTTGGGTCTTTTGCTGAAAGAGATGCTTACGGACTACACAGCGGTGCCAGTGTGTGAAAGATAATACAGCCATCTAGCTTGTGATATTAGTTCCTAAGATCGTCTGTGCAAGCAAAGGCCTTGGCTGGGCTATAGCCATATGTCTATTTTGCTTGCTATCTGGTAAGCAAGTTTTTCTTAAGGTGCTGGTGCACTATTTTGATGTGAATCACAGTGGTGCCATTGGGATTTATCCCACCACTTCAAACATGGATATATATTGTGATGATATTCAATCAATCAAGGTTCCTCTTATGCCCCATACACATGAGCGGAATTTCCGCCAGCAAATGTCCGATGTGAGCTTTTGGTCGGAAATTCCAACCGTGTGTATGCTCCATCAGACTTTTTCTGTCGGAATTTCCGCCAGCAAAATATTGAGAGCAGGTTCTCTATTTTTCCAATCGTCTGTGTGCAATTCCGACGGGAAAAAAACATGCATGCTCGGAAACAATTTGACGCATGTTCAGAAGAGGATAAGGGGCAGACACCATTGTTCAGTGTGGTAGTATCCTGGGACCTGTACCCGGAGAAGTATGCCCCTCTAAGGGGGGGTGCGCCCAACTTTGACTGAGTAGTCTCGGGCACCTTCGGCCCGAGGCTGCGGAGTTCCAGGTAGGCCCAGTACCTTCAACTGGGTCTACAACCAGAAAGGAAACCCAGAGAGCCCAGGTGAGGGCGACCGCTCTGACATAGAGGAAACTGGGGGAGGATGGGTCCCATTAAGGAGGCGAGTAATACAAGATTGCTATCTCGGGAGAGGCCTGGTGTCCTGTCAGAGGGGAAGGATTCCTTTCTTTGCAGACTGCCTTTGCGGAGTGTCATTATTAAAGGAGGGATCTCCTCGACTTGTCCTTGGAGGGGACTAAGTCACTGTTCGAGCTTCATACCGGCTGCTAGTGCTATTGAGTGACTATCCGGGTGAGCTGTACCCACTCGGGACCGAGTGGCAAAAAAGCCAAGAGTGTGCCTGAATCCATTCTATTCTGCTAACCCCTTTCCTTTCTTCAATTTTTTGGTTACTTAAGCAAGTGAGAAAATCAACTCTTGTTGGAGTTGAAGTGTTGTGTTGACATTGACCTTCTTTGGGAAAGGTAAAGACTTGCCTCTATAACCTGGAGGGAAGAACCAGTGAAGGGAAGTAACTCGCTGCGGGACCCAAATACATAACACCGTCCGACCTCTAATCCAGAGGACGCGGGCATGTGGCATGGTGTGTCTGATCCCCTGAAAGGAAGGTAAGGGGGGAAAGGATCTGTGTGCTACAAACACATTAAAGAATCTGATGGCGTCGGTAGTGGGAATGGTGGCCCATTGTTGGAGTTGGTGGAGGGAATTGTGCCCCATCTTGGTGTCAGTTTTAGGAGTTGTGCCCCTTTGGTGGTGTCAGCGGGAGGAATGGTATTGCATTGTTGGTGTCAGCAACAGGACTTATACCCCATTGTTGGTGTAAGTGGATGGGATGGTGCCCCAAAGGCCAGATAATAGCAAGCAAAGGGTTGCAGTTTGGAGACCCCTGTTAGAGGAATGGCTTTTCTAAGCTCCCATGCCAACCCCCTGGCTTTAGTACTTTTAGATTAGGAATGTTGATAGCAGTTTTTTTAAGTGCTTCTCCTGGGTAAATGACTGTCAAGTATTGAAGCAAGAGCACCAGCATACCAGCTAGGAGACTTCATAAGGAAAGTTCAAAAATAATAGCCCCCCCCCCATTCTTTAGCTGAGCATTGCTTGGGTCAGGGAGAGTTGTACAGCAATGAGAGTCTAATAAAAGGTAGAGCTGAAAAAAAAATATTATATTGAGATTGATCAAGGTATTTTCACTAGCTGCGTTTAGACAAACTTCACCCCCCTTTTTTTTTTCTATCCCATCTTACCTTAGCTGCTCAGTGGTCATTAAAAAAAGCTGCTCATCCATCCAGTAATGTCCCTTGATGACATGCTAGGCACATGTGAAGTGTGCTGAATAACAGGTGGATACACATATGTGCTGGATAAATCCCAGGCACATGTGTGGCATTCTTGTCTTCTGGGGTGCCGGAATTGAATATCTCAGGAGGCTTCAAGCACCTGGGGCTATAACATGCTAGCCTGGGAGAGAAAGATGGAAATTCCAGCAAGCTTGGAAAAAAAAAAGGTATTTATAAAAAAATAACATAAAATATACATAGTAAGGAAGAGTGTAGTAACGGAGAGTGAAGGTCTGTTTTACCTACATAATGTATGAGATTGTAATGAGTTCTTAAAGCCTACATAACTTTAGTCGAAAAATGTATACAAAGGACAATACTTGCAGTCAATGCAATGTGTCGCTTGTGCTGCTGGCTCCACGTTTAGTTGAAATCTTCCATTCTCCGATCCGCCCCACCCCATCATCACAGTAGTCCTGTAATTGATAGAGTCGAGAGTGCCGCCTATGCCCACCCTTTCTGCTCTAGCCTCTCTCCATAGAAGCTGTATTAGAGCTTCTATGAATGAAAAATGATCTTTGAATGGACTGAGGATGGGTGGATGAAGGGGTCACTTCCTTCCTTCATAGATAGTATTTTATTTATAGAAGCTATAGTACAGCTTCTATAAATGGAGGAGGTGGGCGGAAAGGGAGGTCATAGTTGGCACTCTTGACAGTGACCCAAAAAGACAAAATTTAGATGCCACTCGGGTAGAGAGGTAAAGTCCAACTAGACCGTTGTGAGTGCGGGCAGGGACAGGGAACTTGGCCTAGCTCCAAGCTGCAGCAATGTTAAAGGAAAAGATCCATAAGCCACACATTATGGGGCAGACCCATGTGCATGAAGTGAGATGAATGGCAAACTCAGCCCAAACTCCAACCAGGCCATGCAACCAACATGTCTCGCTTTGCCCCTTGGAGCATAATCATGGGGAACTCTTGACAGGCACATATGGCAAGTCCAGTGGCGTGTATTAAAGTGATTGTAAATGATCACCTTGTAAAGCAGCCCATTCAGTTTAAAAGTGAAACGAAATGCAAAATATTTATGTATAGATATAAAAAAAGAATCAATACTTTTTTTTTCCCCCTTATTATAAGTGATCAAGTTCCTGCTGTTCTCAGCTGCATAAGAGCTGGGGGTAGGAGAACCAACAGCACACCTAGCTTCCCAGTAAATGGCTGTGCAGGGGGTGTGTCAGGACACGTCTGATCATTGGAGGAGTGCAGGCTGAGTTCCCAGCACAGCTATAGTACTGACCACGATGTTCTCTCCTGCTTAGTGTGGTCAGTTTTTTTAATAGGAAAGCGGAGGTATTGGCAGGAACACCAGGGATTTCAAACAAAGGAAGCAATACAAAGAGAACAGGATGCTTTTTCATACAAGTACATGGTTCAGCAGGCACATATCAGGAATATCAAATGCTGGGGTAACAGACGTTTTAAGCCCTGCAGCGGTGGGGTTAGGGGGAAAGAAACTGAAGATTTCAGCTAAATCTGCAACCAGCAGCACAAGGGAAACATTTAGGCTCCATGCACACTGGGCTTAAAAAGTAAAAAGTAAAAATAGAGCATTTTTTGTACAAAGTTTAGACGCGTTAAAGAGAGTTTTACGCTTTTTCTGCCAGTGAGCTCCAATCAGAAACGCGAATGAGAAGGGTTTTTTTTTTCCCTTCCTTTAAACGTTGATCTCAAAATATGCCTGTAAACGTCCTAATCTGCATGAACACATAGGATAACATTGAGTTGCTTCTACAGGCAGAACACAAAACTCCTGTAGAAACAACGTTTTTTACGCCACTGTGCATGGAGCCTAAATGAAAGGTCCCTTGTGCTGTTTTTTTTTTTTTTATTATTTTTGTTTTGTTTTTTTTTACTAAACTTAAGCTCTAAAAATCATAGTCTTATTTTTTTTTTAATTCCATCTGTGTGAAGTGTAGCTTTATTCTGTGAATACAACAGAGGCCTTTCACTACCCATGTAAAATGTGTCCCATGTGTCTCTCCTTTAGCAAGGCCTTGTTATGAATTGTTCTTTACAACTTTATTGATTATGTCAGGTTTATGCTTTGTGCAACTATTATTTTCCTGATTGTTTGTGGTGAGCGTTCCTAGGAGTCAAGGATTATGTGTTTACGAAACTCACTTTTGGACACAATCTCTAATAAAGAATCAAATTAGAACGGTACTTTTCAAACCTATAAGCTTTATTCATTTGCATACACTGGGTTATTCGAGGTTGTTGTTGTGGTTTTTTTTGTGTCTTGTTTCCATAACAACTAGAATGTACCCTGCCACGTCTGTCATGATCGTTGAATGAGCAAGAAATAAATGGCTATTGCATTATATTTGGAAAGAGAAATGTGATCAGGCTGGAAATGGAAATGAATCTCATGATCTGTTTAGTGCAAGAGAAGCAAAATATTTCTAAGAGCAGCAAAGTGAGCAATGGCAAATACCGGAGCTTGTATACTTTACATAGGGCAGCCAGGGGGCAATCAACCATTGGTGATCACATTTAGGCTAGGTTCACACTGCTGCAAATTCTATTGCGAATTTGAGCCGTTGCGATTGCTCAAATTCGCAAGTCATTTAAATAACATTGTTTTACATTAGTGCCATTCACATCAATGCGTTGCGAATCTAAGCTGCGGGAAAAAAAGGGTCCTGTGCGAGTTTGATCCGTGTGCGATGCAAATTCAGCTCTATAGACTGGCATTCCCTGAAATTGCGAATCGCGACAAAATCGCGGCAAATTCGCGGCAAAATCGCGGCCGCGAAAGCGCGATTTTGAATTCGCAGCAGTGTGAACCTAGCCTCATGCCACGTACACACGACCGTTTTTCATGACGAGAAAAATGCCATTTTTTTATTTGGTCATTAAAAATGATCGTGTGTGGGCTCCAGAGCATTTTTCACGACGTGAAAAATGGCCATTAAAAATTTGGAACATGCTCTAATTTTTCTCGCCGTTTTTCACGTCGTTGTTTCTCTCGTCATGAAAAACGGCCGTGTGTAGGCTTTAACGACGTGAAAAAAATGCACATGCTCAGAAGCAAGTTATGAGACGGGAGCGCTCGTTCTGGTAAAACTAGCGTTTGTAATGGAGATAGCACATTCGTCACGCTGTAACGGACGGAAAAGCACGAGGCTGAAAGGTGCGAATCGTCTCTCAACAAACTTTACTAACACGAGGATCAGCAAAAGCAGCCCAAAGGGTGGCGCCATCCAAATGGAACTTCCCCTTTATAGTGCCGTCCTACGTGTTGTAACTCACCGCGCTTTGATCAAGCATTTTTTTCCACGATAGTGTGTAGGCAAGGCAGGCTTGAGAAGAATCACGTCGAGAAAAAGATCGTTTTTTTCAATGACATTAAAAACGGTCGTGTGTACGCGACATTAGGGTTATTCTAAGGACCGCTGTTGAGAATTTTATGTTAAAATAATGGCATGTGGTAACGACTGTTTTTAATTCACAGGCCTTTACTTTACAAATTTCTCCATGATTACTTCTAAGAACAGCTGTCCAGAAAAAGTGTCAGTAAGGGCTTGTTTACACAAATGGTGATAAAAATAGGTGATTGAGCTGCAGTTTTACCATCTCTCTCTCAACCATTTCCCTTAAAGTGATTGTAAAGGTAATTAAAAAAATAAAAATAACAAACATGTCTATATTTACCTTCTCTGTTCAATGGAATTGCACAGAGCGGCCACAAACCTCCTCTTTTCGGGTGCCCCACTGGCGTCCTGGCCCCTCCCCTCTGTCCAGTAACCCCATGGGAAGAAGCTTCTTCCCATGGGGGCTCTCGTGCGTGTTTGCACCCGAGCCGCTCTGCTGCGTCCATTGACACAGACAGGGGGACTTGGCCACGCCCCTTGCTCCCTCATCACTGGCTTTGATTGACAGAACTTGGAGCCAATGACTCCCGGTGTTCCAGTAAAGCGAGCGAGACCCGGAAGTGAAGGGAGAGAAGAAGTACATGCATGGCAGTGGATTAAATGAGGGCTTAGGTAAGTAAAAATGGGGGGGGGGGGTGAGGGGAGAATGCATGCATTAAAGTGGATGTAAACCCAATTCATGAAATTTGAGCTGGGCACATATACTGTATCTGCAGTATTTTGTTATCTCTCTTCAAAGAGCTACAGTATATCCTGTAGCTGTCTCCTGACCCGTTCAGCCTGATAACTCCTGACAAATTCTCTGACACATCAGATAAAAGCAGCCTGAAATTTCTGTCCTGGGAGGTTGCTAAAATAGATTAGCAGGGAGCTGGCCCTGTTACAAAATACCTCTTGAGAGTCTATGCCTATGATGAGAGGGGGCGTGTGCCTTTCCTCCAATCAGCAATTTTAGCTATCTTGGCTGTATGCCCAGACATCACACTCTGTGTTAAACAGGAAGAGAAATTTTCCTAACACAATCTAAACTTTCTAAACAGTATATAAATGTGAAGAGAGCAGATCTACATGTAAAACCTATGTAGGGAGATTTGGTTCATCTCTGTGTATCATCTGAGGCTGTTCAGTTCACTGGGTGTATGGAGGCTTTACAACCACTTTAACCACTTCAGCCCCGAACCATTTCGCTGGTCAAAGACCAGGCCACTTTTTGCGATTCGGCACTGCGTCGCTTTAACTGACAATTGCGCGGTCGTGCGACGTGGCTCCCAAACAAAATTGACGTCCTTTTTTTCCCACAAATAGAGCTTTCTTTTGGTGGTATTTGATCACCTCTGTGGTTTTTATTTTTTTAGCTTTAAACAAAAATAAAGCGACAATTTTGAAAAAAAAACAATATTTTTTACTTTTTGCTATAATAAATATGCCCAAAAAATATATAAAAAAACATTTTTTTTCCTCGGTTTAGGCCGATACATATTCTTCTACATATTTTTGGTATAAGCGTTTATTGATTGGTTTGCGCAAAAGTTATAGCGTCTACAAAATAGGGGATAGGGGATAGTTTTATGGCATTTTTATTAATATTTAATTTTTTACTAGTAATGGCAGCAATCAGCGATTTTTATCATGACTGCGACATTATGGCGGACACATCAGACACTTTTTTTTTTTTTTTTTTTTTTTTAATTTTCAAAAAAAGGTTTATTGTGATTAGATGCAGTACAATTATAAAAGAAGGTAACAAAAGACCCCAAGCGAGGTCGGTACAAAGTATGATCATCAGAAACAAACAAAAGAAGGTCACTTGGAGTTATGCTCCATCACAATATCATAGACCACAGTACCTATTATAGAGGGTAGAGCAGACTCAGCATACAAAAAAAAGAAGAAAAAAAGTAGGCGCCAACAAATTTAGGGCAGACCCTGAGGGACAACTGCCCTACGTCTACTCCCGACCAGTCCACGCACCCCAATTGGGATCCTGCTGTGCACAGAACGATCGGGAACAGAACACCCAGGGAGGGATATGAACAAAGGGCTTGGCATCCCGCAAACCTGTCCAGATTGCTAATCCCCTGAGGATGCGGCCCATCCAGGGGGAGTCTGACCTTGAACCTCTGTTAATATTCTGAAGGGGCTGAAAAACCCAACTAATGGAATGGCTTCCAAATGCCTGTAAGGCGGAGCATCTAGCTGTATCCATCAACATAAAACAAGAAAGACTACACAGATGTAAAACCTGAGTAGCCAGTGACAGTCTAAGAAAGAGATTAAGAATAGGAAGAGAAGAAAGGAAGAAATAGGGATAGGGAAGAGAAGGGGGAGCGAACCAGAGAATAAGAGGGAAGGAAGGGGGCGGGGAAATCAGGATTCCTCGGGGAGAGGGGGAAAAATGGTCAGCAACGTGCCGAATCGGGGCTGTCCAGTGCTCACCTATTGGGGCAGAAGGGATATGCCTACATGCATAGCCCAGGGTTCCCAAATAAGACGGAATTTTTCTGGATTGTCTAGTAAGGTATTAGAAACCCTTTCCTGTGTCATTATCCATGAAATCTTGTGTTTAGCTTGGCGAAATGACGCCGAGGGCGACTTCCAGGCGTGGGCCAAGGTAATCTTGGCCCCCAGAAGGATGAAGTGTATGAGAGAGCGGGACAATTTAGGGACCTTAGGGAGAGCATCATTAAGGAGGGCAATAGTAGGGTTCTGCTTCACCTCGAAACCAGTGACTTTGCGAATGAGGCTGAAAATTCTATTCCAGAACCCCCTAATTTTAGGGCATTCCCAGAGGGTGTGGAGGAGAGAGCCTACGAGGCCACATCCTCTGAAGCAGAGGGGGGAAGACTGCGGATAGAGCCTAGAAAGGCGCGTAGGGATCAGGTACCATCTGGAGATGACCTTAACGTCCGCCTCCATCAGGGAGGTGTTTAAGATACCCTTGAATGAGCGAGAGAAATTTGTGTGCCAAGTGTCTAGATCCCATTCAAACTGGAGGTCACGCTCCCATTTCAACATATAGCTCGCTTTGCCCTGAGGGTCAGCTAGCGCTGAATAGATCAGGGAGATGCCCCCCCTGACGCCCATGGCTGAGGAACACCAATGCTCATATTTGGTAACCGAGAGTGGGTTGTCTGAACTTTTCCAGACCCCACGCAGAAAATGTAATAACTGATAATAGCGGAAGGTTTCGGAGGAGGGCATGTCCAGTTTGGAAGTGCAGTATTTGAGCGAGATGGGGCCCTCATTGTTAAAATATTGTCCTATTCTGTATAAACCCTTGTCAAGCCACCATCCAAAAGCCTTGATGTTTAGACCCGGGGGGAATTGGGGATTGTGAAAGATGTGAGCGAGGGGATGCCAGGAAGAGGATAGCGCGGGATGTTTATGAAGGATATCACAGAGAGCCATTGAGTGAGAGAGGGCGGGTGACAGGATCGAGGGACGGTCCTTACGTGGTCTCCAGTAGGGATGAGCCGAACACCCCCGGGTTCGGTTCGCACCAGAACCTTCGAACGGACCGAAAGTTCGCGCGAATTTTCGAACCCTATTCGTTATAATGGACGCGAACGTTCGAAATCAAAATTGCTAATTACAACGGCCAATATGCATGTTAATGTTATAAAACAGGTTTGGGGACCCGGGTCCTGCCCCAGGGGACATATATCAATGCAAAAAGAAATTTTAAAAACTAAAGTTTTTTCGGGAGCAGTCATTTTAATGATGCATAAAGTGAAAAAAAAAAAAGTGAAATTTTCCTTTAAATACGGTACCTGGGGGGTGTCTAAAGTATGCCTGTGAAGTGGCATGTGTTTCCCGTGTTTAGAACTGTCCTTGCACAAAATGACATTTGTAAAGGAAAAAAAGAAGCCATTTAAAACCACTTGCGGCTTCAATGTCATGTCTTGTCCTGGCCGCCATATGGCTGAAAATCCTTGAGAAAAATGGCATGGCTACCCCATCACCCCCCCCCCCACCCCAGCCCCTTTGGGTCTTGTATGGATACTAAGGGGGACCCCGCACCCAAAATAAAACCCTATACCTACAACCCTATATACTCTGAACAGCAGTATATAGGTGGTGCAAACAAGACATGGACTGTAGGTTTGTTCTTAAGTAGAATCTGAACAGGTACATTATGAAGTGTAGCTACATCCCAAAAAAATCAATTTTTAAGCTTTTTGGAGAACATAGGGAGGGGTTATCACCCCTGTAACATTTGCTGTCTTTGCACATCTGTTCAGAACATGTCACCTCACTTTCCGTCCCAATGACAAATGTTTTTGGAAAAGTGGGGTTTTAATTGAAACAAGGATTGGTGATAAAGCATCAGTAGAGAGGAGATACCTTTTTCCCAAATTAAATCTAACAGGATAGAATTTTCCTTCCTAGGGGTAGATTTCCTCTCACTTCCTGTTTTCTCTTGCCGTTTGCAAGTAGGAGTCGTTTGTAAGTTGGATGTTTGAAAGTAGGGGCCTGCCGTATATACTCTGCAGAAATTTGCCCTATTAGATGTTGGTGTAGCCACAAGACTGGTGGGCACAGGAATGGGCCCTGCTGTGAGTTAATAGATCAAGATTTGTACTTGCATGCACCTGTTGAACCGGGCAGAAAAATTGGGCCTTTGGTGGTGGTGGTGGTGGTGGTGGACGGTGTTGCCACAAGACTGTAAGCCCTCACATTTACTCTTGGTGGGTGCAGGAATGGGCCCTGCTGTGAGTTATTAGATCAAGATTTGTAATTGCATGCACCTGTTGAACAGGGCAGAAAAATTGGGCCTTTGGTGGTGGTGGTGGACGGTGTTGCCACAAGACTGTAGGCCCTCATAGTTACTCTTGGTGGGCGCAGGAATGGGCCCTGCTGTGAACTATTAGATCAAGATTTGTAATTACACGCCCCTGTTAAACAGGGGCTGAAAAATTGTGCCTTAGGCATTGGTGCTGGTGCCACAACACTGCAACCCCTCACAGATACTGTACTTGGAGCACAGCAGTCACACCTGTTGCGAAGCATCTTTTTAAAAAATTGTAATTACACGCCCCTGTTATACAGGGGCTGAAAAATTGTGCCTTAGGCACTGGTGCTGGTGCCACAACACTGCAACCCCTCACAGATACTGTACTCTGAGCACAGCAATGAGACCTGTTGCAAAGCATTGCCTAAAAATTGTAATTACACGCCCCAACAGGGGCTGAAAAATTGTGCCTTAGGCACTGGTGCTGGTGCCACAACACTGCAACCCCTCACAGATACTGTACTCTGAGCACAGCAGTCACACCTGTTGCGAAGCATCTTTTAAAAAAATTGTAATTACACGCCCCTGTTATACAGGGGCTGAAAAATTGTGCCTTAGGCACTGGTGTGGTGGCATGGATCATTGAGGAGGAGGAAGAGGATAGTCAGTGAACATAACAGGACAGTCACTCAGCATCAGCATAGGCAGTCTTGAAGGGATGTGACATTATAAATTATTCCGTTATATCCGCTTCAGGTGTCTGGTAGCTGGTGGTGATCCAAGACTGATTCATTTTTATGAAGGTCAGTCGATCAACCGAGTCGGTGGACAGGCGCACCCTATGATCGGTGACAAATCCTCCAGCAGCACTGAATGTGCGTTCGGAAAGAACGCTGGATGCAGGACAGGCCAGTAGCTCAATTGCATACTGTGCAAGCTCTGGCCAGTGATCCATCCTCAGGACCCAGTAAGCCAGAGGATTTTCGGTGGGAAAGGTGTCCAAGTCTGACCTTGCCCCTAGGTATTCCTGCACCATGTATATCAGACGCTGGCGATGGTTGCTGGAACCGATCATACCTTGGGGCTGCGGACTAAAAAATTGTCTGAACGCATCGGTCAGACGTCCACCTTCCCCACCGCTCCTTCTGCTACTGACCGAAGCCTCAGCAACTCGTCGTCCAGGACCAGGAGTTTGTAACCTCCCAGTTTCTGGGAACGCGTTGCACAGACCTTTCTGCAAGGCCTCCCTGAGATGTCTCATCCTCTGCTCCCTCTGCGATGGCAAGATAAGGTCCGCAACCTTACCCTTGTACCGTGGATCAAGGAGAGTGGCCAGCCAGTAATGGTCACTCTCCTTGATCCGAAGAACACGAGGATCCTTCCGCAGGCTTTGCAGGATCAGGGAGGCCATGCAGCGTAGGTTAGCTGAGGCATTCGGTCCGGAGTCTTCTGGGTCACTGAGGATGACATGATCGCCAGCCACCTCCTCCCAGCCACGTACAAGTCCACTGGTTTGTTGGGACTGTACATCATCCCTAAAAGACTGCTGCTGCTGATGCTGAGTGCCAGGCTCCACCTCCATGCTCACACAATCCTCCTCCTCCTCCTCCTCCTCCTCCTCTTCCTGTGTGATTGGTGGGACAGAAGGAACATTGTCTAGATAAAGGGGGCCTTGAGAGACAAGGAAGTCCTCCTCTTCCTGCCTCTGTTCTGCCTCAAGTGCCCTGTCCATTATCCCACGCAGCGTATGCTCCAACAGGTGGACAAGAGGTACAGTGTCACTGATGCATGCACTGTCACTGCTCACCATCCTCGTGGCCTCCTCAAATGGTGAGAGGACAGTGCATGCATCCCTGATCATGCTCCACTGGCGTGGGGAAAAAAAGCCAAGCTCCCCTGACCCTGTCCTGGTGCCGTAGTCGCAAAGGTACTCATTGATGGCCCTCTGCTGCGTGTGCAGTCGCTGCAGCATGGCCAACGTTGAGTTCCACCTGGTGGGCATGTCACATATTAGGCGGTTCTTGGGCAGGTTTAGCTCCTTTTGCAGCTCAGTCAGCCGAGCACTGGCATTATAAGATCGGCGGAAATGCACACAGACTTTCCTGGCCTGCCTCAGGACATCCTGTAAGCCTGGGAACCTGCCCAAGAACCGCTGCACCACCAGGTTGAGGACGTGAGCCATACAGGGCACATGGGTGAGCTGCCCCTGTCGCAGGGCGGAGAGGAGGTTGGTGCCATTATCAGAAACGACCATTCCTGGCTTAAGCTGGCGTGGCGTCAACCACCTCTCGGCCTGCCCCTGCAGAGCTGCCAGAACCTCTGGCCCAGTGTGGCTCCTGTCCCCCAAACACACCAGCGCAAGCACGGCATGGCATCTTTTTGCCTGCGTACTCGCGTAGCCCCTTGTACGCCTACGGAGCACCGCTGGTTCCGAGGACAGAGCACTCGAAGAGGACATGGAGGAAGAAGAAGAGGAGGGGGTGGAGGAGAGAGGTGTGTCACAACCAGTAGTAGCATTTTGGAGGCGTGGTGGCGGAACAACCTCCAACACTACTGCACCTTGTCCTGCATCCCTCCCAGCTACCAATAGAGTGACCCAATGGGCCGTGAAAGAAAGATAACGTCCCTGTCCATGCCTGCTGGACCATGAGTCAGTGGTAATATGCACCTTACCGCTGACCGCCCTGTCCAGCGAGGCATGGACATTGCCTTCCACATGCCAGTAGAGAGACGGAATTGCCTTCCGTGAGAAAAAGTGGCGTTTGGGAACCTGCCACTGAGGAACCGCACATTGAACAAACTCACGGAAGGGGGCCGAGTCTATCAACTGAAAAGGCAGCAGTTGAAGTGCTAGCAATTTAGCCAAGCTAGCATTCAACCGCTGGGCATGTGGATGGCTGGGAGTATACTTCTTTCGACGGTCCAGCAGCTGGGGCAGGGAAATTTGCCTGCTACAATCGGACGTCGGTGTACTGCAAGTACTTGGTTGTGACACACCTAATTCTACACCTTCAGTCCTCTCAGAGCAGCTTTCAGAGAGGACTGAAGATATAGTGGGGATGGAGATCCCAGCTGATGAGGAGCAAGGAGAGGCCCGCTTTGTTCTTTGGTGTGGGTCTTTTATGTGTGCTTGCCAACGAGCTGCATGGCAGGTCGACATATGTCTGCTCATGCTTGTGGTGCCCAAGCGGCTGATGTTTTGGCCACGCGAGATACGCTTGAGACAAATATTGCAAATAGCAGTGGTGCGATCTGATGCACTCGTCTCAAAAAAGGCCCACACCAAAGAACTTTTGTGATAACGTGCAGAGGCAGCGCCCTGCACAGGCGGAGCTCTGCGGTGTGGTACAGTTGCTGTGCTGGCCTCTAGCTGGCCTCCAGGGGGCATCCTGCCTCGTTGGACATGTGACGCTGCATCCTCCTCCTCCTCCTCCTCTCTCCCTTCAGGCACCCACGTGGAGTCAGTGACCTCATCATCCCCTCCCTCTTCACCACTAGAGCAAACCTGGCAGTAAGCTGCAGCTGGTGGAACACTACTGCCAGATTGCTGTCCTTCAGCATCCCCTTTCTCTGCACGCACACTACTGACTTCCTCAAGCTGGGTATCATCATCCGAGCCTTCGAATCGCTGGGCATCCTCCTGGAGCATGTACCCAACACTGTGCTCAAACAGTTCGGGGGACTCCTCAGGAGGACATGGTGGGTCTAGGGAAGGGGTGGCTGATGATGCCATTGAGTACGCGTTGGCAGCTGCTCTGCCAGTACCCTGAGCCTGGGTGAGAGAGGATGAGGAGGATGAGGAGGGCTTGGTCATCCATTCTACCAAGCCTTCGGCATGATGCGGCTCCACATGTCCAGCTGCCGAAAACAAAGACAAGCGTGTCCCATGGCCACGCGCTGATGACGATGCACGACCACGTCCACGGCCAGCACTGTTGTCTCTAGAAACAGAGCCTGCCTGCCCTGTGTTCTTGCCTCGGCACGCTCTGCCTCTCCTTGGCGGTCTTCCAGCCATTGTAGTCGGTAGTGTATATAGTATAAAAAATAGAACTCCTATGTGTGCTCACAACACACTGTAGGTCCTATGGGTGCTGACACTAACACACTATAGGTACTATGTGTGCTGCTGACAAGAAAATATAGGAGCTCTGTTTGCTGCCACTAACACACTAGAAGTCCTATGGGTGCTGCTGAGAAGAAAATATAGGAGCTCTGCGTGATGCCACTAACACACTAGAAGTCCTATGGGTGCTGCTGAGAAGAAAATATAGGAGCTCTGTGTGATGCCACTAACACACTAGAAGTCCTATGGGTGCTGCTGAGAAGAAAATATAGGAGCTCTGTTTGCTGCCACTAACACACTAGAAGTCCTATGGGTGCTGCTGAGAAGAAAATATAGGAGCTCTGTTTGCTGCCACTAACACACTAGAAGTCCTATGGGTGCTGCTGAGAAGAAAATATAGGAGCTCTGTTTGCTGCCACTAACACACTAGAAGTCCTATGGGTGCTGCTGAGAAGAAAATATAGGAGCTCTGTGTGATGCCACTAACACACTAGAAGTCCTATGGGTGCTGCTGAGAAGAAAATATAGGAGCTCTGTTTGCTGCCACTAACACACTAGAAGTCCTATGGGTGCTGCTGAGAAGAAAATATAGGAGCTCTGTTTGCTGCCACTAACACACTAGAAGTCCTATGGGTGCTGCTGATAAGAAAATATAGGAGCTCTGTTTGCTGCCACTAACACACTAGAAGTCCTATGGGTGCTGCTGAGAAGAAAATATAGGAGCTCTGTGTGATGCCACTAACACACTAGAAGTCCTATGGGTGCTGCTGAGAAGAAAATATAGGAGCTCTGTTTGCTGCCACTAACACACTAGAAGTCCTATGGGTGCTGCTGAGAAGAAAATATAGGAGCTCTGTTTGCTGCCACTAACACACTAGAAGTCCTATGGGTGCTGCTGAGAAGAAAATATAGGAGCTCTGTGTGATGCCACTAACACACTAGAAGTCCTATGGGTGCTGCTGAGCAGAAAATATAGGAGCTCTGTTTGCTGCCACTAACACACTAGAAGTCCTATGGGTGCTGCTGAGAAGAAAATATAGGAGCTCTGTGTGATGCCACTAACACACTAGAAGTCCTATGGGTGCTGCTGAGAAGAAAATATAGGAGCTCTGTTTGCTGCCACTAACACACTAGAAGTCCTATGGGTGCTGCTGAGAAGAAAATATAGGAGCTCTGTTTGCTGCCACTAACACACTAGAAGTCCTATGGGTGCTGCTGAGAAGAAAATATAGGAGCTCTGTTTGCTGCCACTAACACACTAGAAGTCCTATGGGTGCTGCTGAGAAGAAAATATAGGAGCTCTGTTTGCTGCCACTAACACACTAGAAGTCCTATGGGTGCTGCTGAGAAGAAAATATAGGAGCTCTGTTTGATGCCACTAACACACTAGAAGTCCTATGGGTGCTGCTGAGAAGAAAATATAGGAGCTCTGTTTGCTGCCACTAACACACTAGAAGTCCTATGGGTGCTGCTGAGAAGAAAATATAGGAGCTCTGTTTGCTGCCACTAACACACTAGAAGTCCTATGGGTGCTGCTGAGAAGAAAATATAGGAGCTCTGTGTGATGCCACTAACACACTAGAAGTCCTATGGGTGCTGCTGAGAAGAAAATATAGGAGCTCTGTTTGCTGCCACTAACACACTAGAAGTCCTATGGGTGCTGCTGAGAAGAAAATATAGGAGCTCTGTGTGATGCCACTAACACACTAGAAGTCCTATGGGTGCTGCTGAGAAGAAAATATAGGAGCTCTGTTTGCTGCCACTAACACACTAGAAGTCCTATGGGTGCTGCTGAGAAGAAAATATAGGAGCTCTGTTTGCTGCCACTAACACACTAGAAGTCCTATGGGTGCTGCTGAGAAGAAAATATAGGAGCTCTGTGTGATGCCACTAACACACTAGAAGTCCTATGGGTGCTGCTGAGAAGAAAATATAGGAGCTCTGTTTGCTGCCACTAACACACTAGAAGTCCTATGGGTGCTGCTGAGAAGAAAATATAGGAGCTCTGTTTGCTGCCACTAACACACTAGAAGTCCTATGGGTGCTGCTGAGAAGAAAATATAGGAGCTCTGTTTGCTGCCACTAACACACTAGAAGTCCTATGGGTGCTGCTGAGAAGAAAATATAGGAGCTCTGTTTGCTGCCACTAACACACTAGAAGTCCTATGGGTGCTGCTGAGAAGAAAATATAGGAGCTCTGTGTGATGCCACTAACACACTAGAAGTCCTATGGGTGCTGCTGAGAAGAAAATATAGGAGCTCTGTTTGCTGCCACTAACACACTAGAAGTCCTATGGGTGCTGCTGAGAAGAAAATATAGGAGCTCTGTTTGCTGCCACTAACACACTAGAAGTCCTATGGGTGCTGCTGAGAAGAAAATATAGGAGCTCTGTGTGATGCCACTAACACACTAGAAGTCCTATGGGTGCTGCTGAGAAGAAAATATAGGAGCTCTGTTTGCTGCCACTAACACACTAGAAGTCCTATGGGTGCTGCTGAGAAGAAAATATAGGAGCTCTGTTTGCTGCCACTAACACACTAGAAGTCCTATGGGTGCTGCTGAGAAGAAAATATAGGAGCTCTGTGTGATGCCACTAACACACTAGAAGTCCTATGGGTGCTGCTGAGAAGAAAATATAGGAGCTCTGTTTGCTGCCACTAACACACTAGAAGTCCTATGGGTGCTGCTGAGAAGAAAATATAGGAGCTCTGTTTGCTGCCACTAACACACTAGAAGTCCTATGGGTGCTGCTGAGAAGAAAATATAGGAGCTCTGTGTGATGCCACTAACACACTAGAAGTCCTATGGGTGCTGCTGAGAAGAAAATATAGGAGCTCTGTTTGCTGCCACTAACACACTAGAAGTCCTATGGGTGCTGCTGAGAAGAAAATATAGGAGCTCTGTTTGCTGCCACTAACACACTAGAAGTCCTATGGGTGCTGCTGAGAAGAAAATATAGGAGCTCTGTGTGATGCCACTAACACACTAGAAGTCCTATGGGTGCTGCTGAGCAGAAAATATAGGAGCTCTGTTTGCTGCCACTAACACACTAGAAGTCCTATGGGTGCTGCTGAGAAGAAAATATAGGAGCTCTGTGTGATGCCACTAACACACTAGAAGTCCTATGGGTGCTGCTGAGAAGAAAATATAGGAGCTCTGTTTGCTGCCACTAACACACTAGAAGTCCTATGGGTGCTGCTGAGAAGAAAATATAGGAGCTCTGTTTGCTGCCACTAACACACTAGAAGTCCTATGGGTGCTGCTGAGAAGAAAATATAGGAGCTCTGTTTGCTGCCACTAACACACTAGAAGTCCTATGGGTGCTGCTGAGAAGAAAATATAGGAGCTCTGTGTGATGCCACTAACACACTAGAAGTCCTATGGGTGCTGCTGAGAAGAAAATATAGGAGCTCTGTTTGCTGCCACTAACACACTAGAAGTCCTATGGGTGCTGCTGAGAAGAAAATATAGGAGCTCTGTTTGCTGCCACTAACACACTAGAAGTCCTATGGGTGCTGCTGAGAAGAAAATATAGGAGCTCTGTGTGATGCCACTAACACACTAGAAGTCCTATGGGTGCTGCTGAGAAGAAAATATAGGAGCTCTGTTTGCTGCCACTAACACACTAGAAGTCCTATGGGTGCTGCTGAGAAGAAAATATAGGAGCTCTGTGTGATGCCACTAACACACTAGAAGTCCTATGGGTGCTGCTGAGAAGAAAATATAGGAGCTCTGTTTGCTGCCACTAACACACTAGAAGTCCTATGGGTGCTGCTGAGAAGAAAATATAGGAGCTCTGTTTGCTGCCACTAACACACTAGAAGTCCTATGGGTGCTGCTGAGAAGAAAATATAGGAGCTCTGTGTGATGCCACTAACACACTAGAAGTCCTATGGGTGCTGCTGAGAAGAAAATATAGGAGCTCTGTTTGCTGCCACTAACACACTAGAAGTCCTATGGGTGCTGCTGAGAAGAAAATATAGGAGCTCTGTTTGCTGCCACTAACACACTAGAAGTCCTATGGGTGCTGCTGAGAAGAAAATATAGGAGCTCTGTTTGCTGCCACTAACACACTAGAAGTCCTATGGGTGCTGCTGAGAAGAAAATATAGGAGCTCTGTTTGCTGCCACTAACACACTAGAAGTCCTATGGGTGCTGCTGAGAAGAAAATATAGGAGCTCTGTGTGATGCCACTAACACACTAGAAGTCCTATGGGTGCTGCTGAGAAGAAAATATAGGAGCTCTGTTTGCTGCCACTAACACACTAGAAGTCCTATGGGTGCTGCTGAGAAGAAAATATAGGAGCTCTGTTTGCTGCCACTAACACACTAGAAGTCCTATGGGTGCTGCTGAGAAGAAAATATAGGAGCTCTGTTTGCTGCCACTAACACACTAGAAGTCCTATGGGTGCTGCTGAGAAGAAAATATAGGAGCTCTGTGTGATGCCACTAACACACTAGAAGTCCTATGGGTGCTGCTGAGAAGAAAATATAGGAGCTCTGTTTGCTGCCACTAACACACTAGAAGTCCTATGGGTGCTGCTGAGAAGAAAATATAGGAGCTCTGTTTGCTGCCACTAACACACTAGAAGTCCTATGGGTGCTGCTGAGAAGAAAATATAGGAGCTCTGTTTGCTGCCACTAACACACTAGAAGTCCTATGGGTGCTGCTGAGAAGAAAATATAGGAGCTCTGTTTGCTGCCACTAACACACTAGAAGTCCTATGGGTGCTGCTGAGAAGAAAATATAGGAGCTCTGTGTGATGCCACTAACACACTAGAAGTCCTATGGGTGCTGCTGAGAAGAAAATATAGGAGCTCTGTTTGCTGCCACTAACACACTAGAAGTCCTATGGGTGCTGCTGAGAAGAAAATATAGGAGCTCTGTGTGATGCCACTAACACACTAGAAGTCCTATGGGTGCTGCTGAGAAGAAAATATAGGAGCTCTGTGTGATGCCACTAACACACTAGAAGTCCTATGGGTGCTGCTGAGAAGAAAATATAGGAGCTCTGTGTGATGCCACTAACACACTAGAAGTCCTATGGGTGCTGCTGAGAAGAAAATATAGGAGCTCTGTTTGCTGCCACTAACACACTAGAAGTCCTATGGGTGCTGCTGAGAAGAAAATATAGGAGCTCTGTTTGCTGCCACTAACACACTAGAAGTCCTATGGGTGCTGCTGAGAAGAAAATATAGGAGCTCTGTGTGATGCCACTAACACACTAGAAGTCCTATGGGTGCTGCTGAGAAGAAAATATAGGAGCTCTGTTTGCTGCCACTAACACACTAGAAGTCCTATGGGTGCTGCTGAGAAGAAAATATAGGAGCTCTGTTTGCTGCCACTAACACACTAGAAGTCCTATGGGTGCTGCTGAGAAGAAAATATAGGAGCTCTGTTTGCTGCCACTAACACACTAGAAGTCCTATGGGTGCTGCTGAGAAGAAAATATAGGAGCTCTGTTTGCTGCCACTAACACACTAGAAGTCCTATGGGTGCTGCTGAGAAGAAAATATAGGAGCTCTGTGTGATGCCACTAACACACTAGAAGTCCTATGGGTGCTGCTGAGAAGAAAATATAGGAGCTCTGTTTGCTGCCACTAACACACTAGAAGTCCTATGGGTGCTGCTGAGAAGAAAATATAGGAGCTCTGTTTGCTGCCACTAACACACTAGAAGTCCTATGGGTGCTGCTGAGAAGAAAATATAGGAGCTCTGTGTGATGCCACTAACACACTAGAAGTCCTATGGGTGCTGCTGAGAAGAAAATATAGGAGCTCTGTTTGCTGCCACTAACACACTAGAAGTCCTATGGGTGCTGCTGAGAAGAAAATATAGGAGCTCTGTTTGCTGCCACTAACACACTAGAAGTCCTATGGGTGCTGCTGAGAAGAAAATATAGGAGCTCTGTTTGCTGCCACTAACACACTAGAAGTCCTATGGGTGCTGCTGAGAAGAAAATATAGGAGCTCTGTTTGCTGCCACTAACACACTAGAAGTCCTATGGGTGCTGCTGAGAAGAAAATATAGGAGCTCTGTGTGATGCCACTAACACACTAGAAGTCCTATGGGTGCTGCTGAGAAGAAAATATAGGAGCTCTGTTTGCTGCCACGAACACACTAGAAGTCCTATGGGTGCTGCTGAGAAGAAAATATAGGAGCTCTGTTTGCTGCCACTAACACACTAGAAGTCCTATGGGTGCTGCTGAGAAGAAAATATAGGAGCTCTGTGTGATGCCACTAACACACTAGAAGTCCTATGGGTGCTGCTGAGCAGAAAATATAGGAGCTCTGTTTGCTGCCACTAACACACTAGAAGTCCTATGGGTGCTGCTGAGAAGAAAATATAGGAGCTCTGTGTGATGCCACTAACACACTAGAAGTCCTATGGGTGCTGCTGAGAAGAAAATATAGGAGCTCTGTTTGCTGCCACTAACACACTAGAAGTCCTATGGGTGCTGCTGAGAAGAAAATATAGGAGCTCTGTTTGCTGCCACTAACACACTAGAAGTCCTATGGGTGCTGCTGAGAAGAAAATATAGGAGCTCTGTGTGATGCCACTAACACACTAGAAGTCCTATGGGTGCTGCTGAGAAGAAAATATAGGAGCTCTGTTTGCTGCCACTAACACACTAGAAGTCCTATGGGTGCTGCTGAGAAGAAAATATAGGAGCTCTGTTTGCTGCCACTAACACACTAGAAGTCCTATGGGTGC
Source organism: Rana muscosa (assembly GCA_029206835.1). Lineage (NCBI taxonomy): Eukaryota > Metazoa > Chordata > Amphibia > Anura > Ranidae > Rana > Rana muscosa. The sequence continues at coordinate 350,501,297 of CM055119.1, forward strand.
TGCTGAGAAGAAAATATAGGAGCTCTGTTTGCTGCCACTAACACACTAGAAGTCCTATGGGTGCTGCTGAGAAGAAAATATAGGAGCTCTGTTTGCTGCCACTAACACACTAGAAGTCCTATGGGTGCTGCTGAGAAGAAAATATAGGAGCTCTGTTTGCTGCCACTAACACACTAGAAGTCCTATGGGTGCTGCTGAGAAGAAAATATAGGAGCTCTGTTTGCTGCCACTAACACACTAGAAGTCCTATGGGTGCTGCTGAGAAGAAAATATAGGAGCTCTGTGTGATGCCACTAACACACTAGAAGTCCTATGGGTGCTGCTGAGAAGAAAATATAGGAGCTCTGTTTGCTGCCACTAACACACTAGAAGTCCTATGGGTGCTGCTGAGAAGAAAATATAGGAGCTCTGTTTGCTGCCACTAACACACTAGAAGTCCTATGGGTGCTGCTGAGAAGAAAATATAGGAGCTCTGTGTGATGCCACTAACACACTAGAAGTCCTATGGGTGCTGCTGAGAAGAAAATATAGGAGCTCTGTTTGCTGCCACTAACACACTAGAAGTCCTATGGGTGCTGCTGAGAAGAAAATATAGGAGCTCTGTGTGATGCCACTAACACACTAGAAGTCCTATGGGTGCTGCTGAGAAGAAAATATAGGAGCTCTGTTTGCTGCCACTAACACACTAGAAGTCCTATGGGTGCTGCTGAGAAGAAAATATAGGAGCTCTGTGTGATGCCACTAACACACTAGAAGTCCTATGGGTGCTGCTGAGAAGAAAATATAGGAGCTCTGTTTGCTGCCACTAACACACTAGAAGTCCTATGGGTGCTGCTGAGAAGAAAATATAGGAGCTCTGTGTGATGCCACTAACACACTAGAAGTCCTATGGGTGCTGCTGAGAAGAAAATATAGGAGCTCTGTTTGCTGCCACTAACACACTAGAAGTCCTATGGGTGCTGCTGAGAAGAAAATATAGGAGCTCTGTTTGCTGCCACTAACACACTAGAAGTCCTATGGGTGCTGCTGAGAAGAAAATATAGGAGCTCTGTGTGATGCCACTAACACACTAGAAGTCCTATGGGTGCTGCTGAGAAGAAAATATAGGAGCTCTGTTTGCTGCCACTAACACACTAGAAGTCCTATGGGTGCTGCTGAGAAGAAAATATAGGAGCTCTGTGTGATGCCACTAACACACTAGAAGTCCTATGGGTGCTGCTGAGCAGAAAATATAGGAGCTCTGTTTGCTGCCACTAACACACTAGAAGTCCTATGGGTGCTGCTGAGAAGAAAATATAGGAGCTCTGTGTGATGCCACTAACACACTAGAAGTCCTATGGGTGCTGCTGAGAAGAAAATATAGGAGCTCTGTTTGCTGCCACTAACACACTAGAAGTCCTATGGGTGCTGCTGAGAAGAAAATATAGGAGCTCTGTTTGCTGCCACTAACACACTAGAAGTCCTATGGGTGCTGCTGAGAAGAAAATATAGGAGCTCTGTTTGCTGCCACTAACACACTAGAAGTCCTATGGGTGCTGCTGAGAAGAAAATATAGGAGCTCTGTGTGATGCCACTAACACACTAGAAGTCCTATGGGTGCCGCTGAGAAGAAAATATAGGAGCTCTGTTTGCTGCCACTAACACACTAGAAGTCCTATGGGTGCTGCTGAGAAGAAAATATAGGAGCTCTGTTTGCTGCCACTAACACACTAGAAGTCCTATGGGTGCTGCTGAGAAGAAAATATAGGAGCTCTGTTTGCTGCCACTAACACACTAGAAGTCCTATGGGTGCTGCTGAGAAGAAAATATAGGAGCTCTGTGTGATGCCACTAACACACTAGAAGTCCTATGGGTGCTGCTGAGAAGAAAATATAGGAGCTCTGTTTGCTGCCACTAACACACTAGAAGTCCTATGGGTGCTGCTGAGAAGAAAATATAGGAGCTCTGTTTGCTGCCACTAACACACTAGAAGTCCTATGGGTGCTGCTGAGAAGAAAATATAGGAGCTCTGTGTGATGCCACTAACACACTAGAAGTCCTATGGGTGCTGCTGAGAAGAAAATATAGGAGCTCTGTTTGCTGCCACTAACACACTAGAAGTCCTATGGGTGCTGTTGGGGTGCAATGCTGTGCTAACAGCACTGCGGTTGGTACTACTGCAATACTGTACTAACAGTAAGCACGCACCAGACTAATCCCCAGCAGCAGCTAATAACACACTAACTGTGCAATCAGCAGCAATGAACGATCAATGACTTAGGTAGCAATGGTTTAGCAAAGAAATAGCCAATGGTTTAGCAAAGAAGAGCAAATCTTTCAGTATCAAGCAAAGACAGAATCAGCAGACTAATCTCTCCTAAAGCCGGAACTCATGTGACCGGGGCCGATGGCGTGGCGGCCTTTTAAATGGTGGGGCGTGTACTAAAGCCCCTGAGCTGTAATTGGCTACAGGCGTCCTGCCTGTAGCCAATTATTGCTCTCCGAGTTTCGGGCGCTGTGATTGGCCAAGCATGCGGGGTCACAGTGCATGCTTGGCCAATCATCAGCCAGCAATGCACTGCGCCGGCCGCGCCGGCCGCAATGCATTGCGGGGCCGCTCGCATCACACGAATGTGATGCGAACGGCCCAAATAGTTCTGGGCTCGACGAGCGAGCGAACGCCCGATGCTCGATTCGAACATGGGTTCGAATCGAGCACCGGGCCCATCCCTAGTCTCCAGGCTAAATAGTCCAATGTGTGGTTAGGGGTTGCCTGCCTTTCTATGTCTACCCAGTCCGGTTTAGGTCCTTTAGTATATATTACTGAGAATTGACAGAGTTGGGCTGCTTGGTAGTACCACCACACATTGGGAAGGCCAAGGCCTCCTTTCTTCCTTGCCCTATACAGAACTTTTTTAGATAGACGATGTCCCTTGCCCCCCCATATGAACTGTATGATTTTTGATTGGAGTCTATCCAGTGCTTGCTTCTTGACAGGGATAGGCAGGGACCGGAAGAGATAAAGCAATCTGGGCAAGAGGGTCATCTTGACCGAATTGACTCTACCCAGCCAGGACAATTTATAAAGAGACCATTGTGTAAGTTCAGTTGTGAGTTTTTTGAACATGGCAGGGTAATTGTGTTGGAATAGGAGCTCTACTTTTGGGGTGAGGAAAACACCTAAATAGGGAAGAGAAGAGGCGCACCAGGAGAAGGGGAAGTTTGTTTTGAGCCTATCGACTATATCTTGGGGTGTAGTGACGTTTAAGGCCATTGACTTTGCCATGTTGACCTGAAGGCCTGAAACCTTTCCAAAAGTGATGAGGAGTTGGAGAATATTGGGGGTCGACCTGAGAGGGGAGGTGACGAAAAGGAGGACATCGTCTGCAAAGAGGGCGCATTTGTGTGTATGTTGACCACATTGAACCCCGTGAATGTCCGGGTGTTGTCTAATTGCTAGAGCTAGGGTTTCTATCGCTATAGCGAAGAGAATAGGGGAGAGCGGGCAGCACTGTCTGGTACCGTTGAAGATTGGGAATTGGTCGGAGAGGCGTCCCTGTAGTTTGATCTGGGCTTTCGGGGAGGAATATAGAGACTCCAGGGTTCTTAGGAATTCCGGGCCAAAGCCCCAATAGCGTAGAATGGTAAAAAGGTATGGCCAGGTGACCGTATCAAAGGCCTTTTGGAGGTCTATGGAAAGAATATATCCCTTCTGGGGGGACCCGCCATCCCAGGAGGATTGCATGAGGGAAATCAAATCTACTGCTCTCCTGATCTGGTCCGGTCCCTGTCTCCCGGGGATGAAACCCACCTGATCCTTATGAACATAAGAAGCTATGAAGGAGGCTATTCTGTTGGCCAAAATCTTGGTCATGATTTTCAGATCATTATTGATCAACGAAATCGGCCTATAGTTGCCTACATCACTAGGATCTTTTCCCTGTTTGGGGATCACAGAGATATATGCGAGGTTGGCAGCGGTTTCGAGAATGGAGCCTTCTCGTAGGGAGTTAAAAAGACTGGCCAGACGAGGAGATAGGACCCCAGAGAAAGTTTTGTAATAAAGGGCGGAGAAACCGTCCGGCCCTGGCGCCGAGTCTGTTTTGAGATTTTTGATGACCTCCTGGACCTCTTCAGTGCTAAAAGGTGATTCCATCATGGATCTATGGGACTCTGAAAGTTTGGGGAGATCAATGTCCGCCAAAAATGATTCTAAGGAAACAGGGTCGGCAGAGGAGGGAGATGCATATAGTTTGGAGTAGAAAGCCTGGAAGGTTTCTAGGATTTTATGGGGGTTCTGGGTGAGAGAACCCGATAACGTTTTAATCTTGGGTAAGGAGAAATTTTGGATCCTTGGAGAGAGTTTGGCCGCCAAGCGTGAGCCGATTTTATCAACTTGTAAGTAGAATTTGCCACTTAACCAGCTCAAGTGTTTGTCTGCATTAGAAGTTAAGGCAAGATTTAAAGCAATGCGGGCGGATTCTAACTTGGCCAGACTGGCTGGAGTGGGGTTAGACTTATGGGCTTTACTAAGTAGTGTAAAATCCCTTTCCAAGTTTTCTACATCCACCTTCCTTCCTTTTTTCAGGTTGGAAGCCATTTGAATCATCTTCCCCCTCAAGACGGCTTTATGAGCTCCCCAGAGAGAGCTAGGGGAAGTTTCCCCGGTATCATTGAGAAGGAAAAATTCTTGGATGTCCTTTTCCAGCATGGTGCAGTGGACCGGGTTGGCAAGGAGGGATTTACTTAGGCGCCACTGAGGGGGGCCTGAAGGCGAAAGGGAGCTAGAAATTCTAAGGGTTACTAAGGAGTGGTCCGACCACGGAACTTCTTGTATTGAGGAGTGAGAGACAGTGTGAATGTCCGAATTGGGTACGAAGATGTGGTCAATCCTGGCAAATGTTTTGTGTGGGGCAGAGTAATGGGTAAAGTCTTTGGCCGTGGGATTCAATTCCCTCCAAGAATCAATCAGGCCCAAGTCGTGTAGGAGTCGAGCGATTCTGAGGCTTTGTTTGGAGGGTCTCTTAAGGCGTGGCCTGTTCTCGTGGGATTTGTCAAGTGTGTGGTCAAACGTGATATTGGAGTCACCCCCTATTAAGACTCTACCTTCTAGATGAGAGGAGAGGGTTGAGAACATGGATGCGAAAAAATTTGCCTGGCCCCGATTGGGGGCATAGTATGAAACAAAAGAATACGTCACCCCTTCTATGAGCCCTTTGACCAGCAGGTACCTACCATCTTCATCACGAATTGTGTGAATGTGGGTAAATGGGATACGTTTAGCCAAGAGAATGGCCACCCCTCTCTGTTTGGTGTCAGCATTCGCAAGGTAGAAGGTGGGAAAGCTACGGTGTAGGAAGGAGGGGGTATAGCTAGCGGGGAAGTGGGTCTCCTGAAGAAGGACAACATCAAGGCTTCTGGCGTGGTAGCTCTGAAAGGCCTTCCGGCGTTTAGAAGGGGAATTAAGTCCCTGTGTATTGTGTGAAGCTACTTTCAAAGGCAGCTTGCCAAATGTCAGTCTCAGCCATGGGCGCCCGAGGGGGGGTGCGAGAATGTAAAATGGGAGCTTACCTGGAGAGAAGAGAGAATCCGGACAGCCAGCGCGAGGTAGGCTATCAACAAACGCCCTGGAGCAAGGCCTGGGGGAGTTCTCCGCGAGGAATCCTGGAGGAGGGAGGAGGAGAACACTGTAGGGAGGGGAGAAGGGGAGGGAGAAGAAATGGAAGAAAAAGAGGAGGAAAGATCAGAGATGTCATTATATTGGTCAGTTAAATCACAAAAGGAGAACAAAACAAACATATGCAAAAATTCAGATAAAATTCAACAGGACCGGCTAGCCGGGTCCAAGTCCAAGGACTCCTGCAAGAGGGGTCTTGGAGAGAGTGCAACCCCAGTAGGGGTTGTCTACCTGATGTCACCAGAGGGATTAAAAGTCCCTCCGCGTCACAACAGAGAGAGCGGCATGTTGAGCCGCTCCGGCCGTCAGAGCCCCCAATGGGGGGTAAAACAGTACTGGAACGGCCAAAGTGCAGAAAATACTGTAAACAAACAAATATAACGAACCGTAAAACTGTATAACCAGAAAATAACCAGTGCATGGAGTGGAACCTGCAAGGGAGAGGAAGGGAAGGTGGGGAGGGAGGGCAAGAGAGGAAGGGGGGGAAGGGGGAGGGGAAAGGGAAAAAAAAAAAAGGGGGGGGACAGGGGTAAGGAAGGGTATAAGCTACTAGGCCTAACCATAGGTTGGAACTAGGAGAGGCCCATCATATATGCAACAAGTCAGAAAGGCAATGAAAGCGTCCTCCTCATCGAGGTGGGAGGAACGGGGGATATTGGGAGTCCCCACTAGCCATAAGATGGGCAAGTGGGGCCCAAACCAAACAGATCAAGACCCTGGCCCGCCTGAAGCCAGTCAGGGCCGTGCGGGTCTGTCTACCACCATACTAGGGGGGGAGAGTAGTTAGCTCTCTGAAATATTAGGGATAGTCAAAAGAAACCCAGCTCCCGTCCGGGAGAAAAACAAAAGAAGTCCCTCATCTCGGGGGTCGGGATTCTCTCTGTCTCTTCGTTTGTTGTTTATTCCATAATGGGGTCAGAGGACTGCCGGGGGGTGGACGCTTTGAGGAGCCTGATTTGGTTGTCGCTTGTTGTGCAACAAGTTCTTGGGAGATAAGACCAAGATGAAGAAGGAGACGTTCGCCGTCTTGAAAGGTGGAAAAGCCAAAGGGTTTGTCCCTGAAATGAAATTGTAGGCGGAACGGAAAAGCCCAGCGGTACTTGATAGAGTTCTGTTTGAGGACCTCCAGGAGGGGTTTAAGGGACCTCCGTTTCTGGACCGTGGTCGGTGAGATGTCAGTAAAGATTTGGATTTTATTCCCTTGGAAGGAGAGATTATCCAGGTTGCGGGTCTGCCTCATAACATCCTCCTTCACACCATAGTAATGGGGCTTGACTACAATGTCCCTTGGGAGGCCATCTTGGCGGGGGGGCTGGAGGACTCTGTGAGCCCTGTCAAGTTCCAATCTGTGGTCCTGAATGTCTGGCATGAGTTCTTTAATGAACAATTTAACTGTGCTGGGAACATCAGTAACAGATTCAGGGATCCCACGTATACGGAAATTATACCTTCTACTCCTGTTCTCTAAATCATCGATTTTAGAGAGAGCTGTCTCAAGTTGATCCTGTAAGGTTTGGATGCATGTGGTATTTTGGTTAGTACGGCGGCAGTGTTATCCACAGCCTGCTCAATTGCATCCATGCGGGCTCCCAGGCTCTACAAATCAGCCTTAATGGTAGCAGTGATCTGAGTGGCATTGTGGGCTAAGCCTGTGGCTAGCAGCTCAGAAAAGTTCTGCAGCATACGTTGCATGTCAGCGGAGTGAACTGGCTGCAAGGGGGGGGGGAGAGGTGGGGGCCTGCCAGGCTTAAGGGGGATCGCAGCATGGGAGAGAGGGGGAGATCTCCAAAAGTCAGTTTCAGCAGGGACTCAGTGGATGCTGGGGAGATCCCTTGGGGGTTGCAGGTACTCACAGGAGTTGTCAGCAGACCGATCTGGTGCTGGTAATGGGAAGGAGGATCCGCAATGGAGTCCGGGCCTTCCATGCTGCCTTGAGCTTCGGCCGCCATCTTGGATGATGCAGGGGCTGCCAGTGTAAAGTCGAGCTGGTGGCTCACCTCCCTCTTTTGTGAGCCGCCCGGCATATGAAAGTGTCCCTGGTTCACCCGGGAGGCGATGGGGTCAGTCCTGGCCGGTTCCCGCTCGGTCTGTAGGCTCAGGGGGCTGCGAGAGGCCGGAGCAGTGCGGAGCTCCCGTTCAGAGCGTCTTCCCAGAAGTCCCGCGCATGCGCACTCTCCATCAGACACTTTTGACACCATTTTAGGACCATTGTCATTTTTACAGCGAGCAGTGCTATAAAAATGCACTTATTACTGTGAAAATGACACTGGCAGTGAAGGGGTTAACCTTAAGGGGGCGCTGAAGGGGTTAAGTGTGACCTAAGGAGTGCTTGTAACCGGTAAGGGGCGTGGCTTGGCGTGACACGTCATTGATCGCTGTTCCCGATGACAGGGGACAGACGATCACTGACAGTGTCACTAGGAAGAATGGTGAGATGTTTGTTTACACTTACCTCTCCCCGTTCTTCAGCTCTGTGACCCGATCGTGGGACTCCGGCGGCGATCGGGTCTGTGGGTCCCGCGGGCACAGTCACGGAGCTCCCAACCGGGTCGCGAGCGTGCCGGCGGCGGCGGCGCACGCGTGACCCAGGGCTCACATCTTAAAGGGGACATACCTGTACGCCCTTATGCCCAGCCGTCCCATTCTGTCGACGTATATCGCCGTGCGGCGGTCGTCAAGTGGTTAAAGTGTTACTAAACCCAGGGCCCTGCATTCACTATATCTGGTCTCCCACAGTAACACATGGGAATTATTTTATTAAATATAAACTGCTAAATACCTTTTCTCATCGGCAGTATATAGCAGTCTTGGGACTTCTATCAATGTCTGGTTAAAGCTTGTCGGAGGAGTTTTTATTCTCCTCTGACTGTTCTATGAGGCTGCGTGACTCCTGACCCTCTGTCTGGACAGTTCTGGTTTGGCCCTGTGCTGATCACATGCAGCCTCCTAGCAATACACACCAAACTGAGCATGTGCAGAGTGCCCTCAAGGCCCTATACTAGCAGGAGATGGATTAGGGACAGTGGAAGAAGGGGAGGATCAATCTCCACTTTAGCCCCCAACCAGTTCTGGCAGCAGACGGGAAGTCCCCATACCGCTGCCGAGACTATATGCAGCTGATACTACATATAGTTTATACAGGGCTAACAAGCGGGTGCATCTTTATTCTTTACATCACAACACCAAAGTGTTAACTTTTAATTAGTTAACCATCCAATTGGAGAGGTATCCCTCAATCAGACTTTCAGTAAGAGCACCCATAGGATTATGGTGCCAAAAAGGGCGTTGTGATATAAAAAATAATTACATGTATACATATATATTGTTTTGAAAAGGGCACGCGGATACCTGATATGAGGACTTTTACCAATACATCATGAACATAACCCTCTCCTTCTTTCCCTGAAGAAGCCCTTAAGGCGAAATATGTTGGGACTCTTTGTCTACAGTTGAATGGTATATTATATCTAGTACTCCCTATGGAAATATTGAATCTGCTTAAAGAGATTGTAAAGCATTGCATGCTAGCATTGCTTACTAGCTCATTATGAAATACTTTCCTTAGAACAATGCCCTGCAGTGGCGCCGGCACACCGCTGACAGTCGACATCTTTCCCGTAGTTTCTTCTGGGTTTGCGGCGGCCAAAGCACTGTGATTGGCCAGAGCCGCAATAACGTCACTCCCGCGCATGCGCACGGGTGCTGCCGTTTACAGCACAGACTCTGAAGAAGCAGCACAAGTGGGCCGTTCCTTCAGTGCGCATGCGCCGATGATGTCAGTGGCAGCGTATTTAGTAAATATCTCCTAAACAGTGCAAGTTTAGGAGATATTTACAGTACCTACAGGTAAGCCTTACTATAGGTTTACCTGAAGGTACAGTTAAAGACGAAGACTTTACTTCCTCTTTAAATGCTGTTAAAACGCTATACAATGGTGTTTGATTTTTTTTGGAGGAGGAGGGAGACTATGTTCAGGGATACACATATATGCAATGTGTAATTTATTTTAGAGTCAGGGATATATGTGTCCCAGGAATGTTTTAATATAATTGTGTAAAAAAATATTTTCAGTTTTATATTTATGTTATAACTTCTTTGAGAGGCCACCCACCTTTATAGCCCCTACACACGATCCGAATATCAGACGAAAACGATCGTCCGAGGAAGAATCGTACGATTTAGGGATCGTGTTTACACTACTTTCGAGAGCCGATCACGACAGTTCACCCAATATTATTAGATCGGACAAGCACGAAAATTTTAATCGTACGATGTCAGATCGTACGATTTTCATTTAGTCAGTATACTTGTCGTACGAAAATACAATACAAATACATTACAACACATGACATCAATTTTCGTGACTTTAATAACCTATTTATTTTTACTTGCGACTATTAAGCAAAAAAATTTGTACGATCCGTCGTACGATATTCGGATCGTGTGTACGGGGCATTAGTCTCATTATTTTTCAGTTCCCATCTTGTCTAGGATTAAAGGAACACTAAAGGTTCCCGTTTTTTTTTTTTTTTTAAATAACAAACACATTATACTTACCTCCACTGTGCAGCTCGTTTTGCACAGAGTGGCCCCGATCCTGGTCTTCTGGGGTCCCTGGGCGGCTGTTTCAGCTCCTCCCCGCAAGGACTCCACACCATAATGCGAGCGAGCGAGCATGGTGTGGAGTTACTGCGGGCGCGCTCCTGTGATACAGCGGCGGCCATAGCCGCTGACTGTATCACTCGGCCCCGCCCCCCCCCCCGGCGCGCCGCGTCATTGGATGTGATTGACAGCAGCGCCAGCCAATGGCTGCGCTGCTTTCAATCCATCCAGTGTAGCCAATCAACGGCCGGGCTCAGGAACTCAGAGGATGACGGGAGCGAGCGCGGGACTTTCGAGGGGCCAGGTAAGTAAAACGGGGGCTTGGGGGGGGCGGTATTGTCGAATGTTTTTTCACCTTAATGCATAGGATGCATTAAGGTGAAAAAACATGTACCTTTACAACCCCTTTAAGTATGCTAGTGCAAAATATCCGCTATGGAGCTATAATGTCACTGGGCTCCACTGCAACCTGCCTAGAAGCTGGTCTTTGAATCCAAATCAAGTGGGGAGGGTAGGAGGGACACATTACTCTTATTAAGCTTTAAGCTTTAAGTTTGTAAAACTCTAAAATTGTACAGGAATTTTCACGTTTTCAAGTCAAGTTTCAGGTGCTGTAGTGGCAGATGGGGGTCTAAAGCAGGTTTGTAGAATCAGTGAATGTAGACTGCTTGTTGACGTTGTCTAGACACAGTACAAGTTCTCTTTAAATCTAGTTTATAAATACTGTATAATATAGACTTTCATTTTATTAAATCATTTTCTCCAGACATAGTAGATCTTAGCCCAAAACAGAGAAATTTTGGCACTTATTTGGGCTTAGGACAGCCAGATACTTTTGGCTTCCGACAAAGAAAGTATGAACAGCTGCTTATGGCTTCCATAACAAACAGTTCTGAGATGATTTTTCCTCTGAAGTGCTAGGTTAATTATTGTACGATACAACCCTGCCCTTCACCACCGACTAAAAGTGTTGGATTTTCCAAGGGCAGAGCTGTTGATTTGATGAGATACAAGGGGGTACTGTCAAAACGTTGCATTGCTAGAAAGGCTTTTCCATCAGGGTGCTTAACACTGGCAAACCTCCTAAGATGACCCAACGGCTTAATTTAAACCTATGCATATGCATTACTTTTCGTTTCCAAAGGTATCAAATAATAATCGCTGGCTACAAACCAGGTTTCAAGCCTTATGCATCACAGTAAGTAACATTTTGCCAATTACCCTGGGTTAACTTCAGCCACATTACAGAAATATGAAATAAAATAAAATAGAACAAAAACACAAAGCAGATTATAATGTGATAAATGGAATAGGCATCAAGCTGTGAGATAACCCCTTCTAACCCATCTTGTCCCATAGCGCCTCACTAAAGGTGGTCTGAGTGTGGGAGAAGACACTCAAACAATTCACTTTTAGTGTTGAGCCTCGTACTCACGATCAGATTTCCTATGTATTCTAATCCGATGGTTTTGTCCATCGGAAATCCGATGAAGCTGACTTCCATCAATCTTGCCTACACACCATCAGTCAAAAAACTGACCGTTCCAAACGCGGTGACGTAAAACACTCCGATGAGCCGAGAAAAATTAAGTTCAATGCTTCTGAGCATGCGTCGACTTGATTCTGAGCATGCGTGGGTTTTTTAACCAATGGACTTGCCCATAGACGATCGGAATTTGCTATTGGTTTTTGATCCATCGGAAAAATTTAAAACATGTTCTATTTTTTAAAACCGATGGAAAAAAGACCGATGGGTCCCATACACGATCGGTTTGTCTGATGAAAACAATCCATCGGTTAAACCGATCGTGTGTACAGGGCTTTAGAGTAACCATAGGCGTGCACAGCCTATGGCATTAGGGTGTGCACCCCAAAGCTTAAACACACATGTGTATATATATCTAGCAGTAAGGCAATGGGCAGTGTCAGTAGAGCAGTGGATGATGTCAATAGGGCAGAGATTGGTGCCAGTAGTTTATTTGTATTTTTTTTTTTTACTACCGTATATATCTGGGAGACCTACGGCCGGGGAGCACCGATTTTTCAAACCCGGAAACCCCTTCCGTAGGGGTTAAACGTCAGTCTTGTCATGGACAAAGTGAGGCATGGGCACAGTGAGGCATGGGCACAGTAAGGCATGGGCACAGAAAGGCACAGTGAGGCACAGTGAGGCACAGTGAGGCATGGACACAGTGAGGCATGGGCACAGTAAGGCATGGGCACAGTAAGGCACAGTGAGGCATGGACACAGTGAGGCACAGTGAGGCACAGTGGGGCACAGTGAGGCATGGACACAGTGAGGCACAGTGAGGCATGCACATGGACACAGTGAGGCACAGTGAGGCACGCAGATGGACACCCTAGGCTTATACTCGAGTCAATACGTTCTCCCAGTTTTTTGTGGTAAAATTAGGTGCCTCGGCTTATATTCGGGTCGGCTTATACTCGAGTATATACAGTATTTATCTATTTTATTATTTTTTTTATTTTTTATTTATTTTACAATTGTTTAGGAGCCCCATCGGGGGGGCTTTGGTGGTGAAATATCAGGGTCCTAAACAGACCCTTGATAGCTCATTTCTGAGACAGAGAAAGGGAATGAGGACAGAGATTCCCCCATCTCTTTCTCTGCAGCCAGGCAGCAGGGGGAATCTGCACAGCACAGGGAGATTAGGGTGTGCCCAGGCACACCTGGCACACCCTGTGTGCACACCTATCAGAGTAACCCATCTTCTGCTTGATATTCCTAGGTTGTAGAATAGTGCATAGAAGGGAAAATACTAAGTTATCTATCCCTCCCCTGCTACACCTGCTTAATGCTACTTGCAAACTCAATTCTCCTGTAGTCATGTATACCTCAAGTGGTCCGAAAGCCTATCCGGAGACAAACAATAGAGACAAAAATTATAAATATAGAGGGAGAGTCAAAAGAAAAGGATCAAAGAGGGAGGGAAGACAAGGCAAGAAAGAAGGTAGTGCACCACATCCTTGAGGGGAAGTACTCCAGAACAATCCCGTCTCCTAAGGCTTCCGACAGGTATTTAATTTCTAACAAAAATTTAAATGCACATCAGTGTCCATTACATGTAAAGGCCCTTTAAAGTGGATTTACTTACTGCATAACATACTAGCTCATTATGTATTACTTACATGAGATCGAAGACCCCACAGCGGTGCTCGTTCCTCTCCTCCGTCGCCGCCATCTCTCCCCGAGTGTCTTCCTCGTATCACGGCTCCGGCGCTGTGACTGTCCGGAGCCGCGATGACGTCACTCCCGCGCATGTGCGTGGGTGCCGCCACTAACGGCATGATCGCCGCTAGTAACGGCACGCTCAGTGCGCCTGCGCCGTAGACATTGGTGCGTGTCTTTTGCAAATATCTCCTAAACTGTGTAGGTTTAGGAGATATTTCTTGCACTTACAGGTAAGCCTTAATCTAGGCTTACCTGTAGGTCTAAGTGGTCTGTAAGGGCAACCACTTTAACACACACTACAATCTGTAACATTTATGCACAGGCATTAAAAAAAGTATTTGTTCCCTGTATTTCTATGTCATACTTTTTTGTTGTATAAGAACAAAAAAAAAAAAAAAAATTAATAATGATGAAAAATAAATACCCGTATATACTCGAGTATAAGCCGACCCGAATATAAGCCGAGGCAAATAATTTTACCACAAAAAACTGGGAAAACGTATTGACTCGAGCATAAGCCTAGGGTGTCCATCTGCTTGCCTCACTGTACCTCACTTTGCCTCACTGTGTCCATGTGCATGCCTCACTGTGTCCATGCCTCACTGTGTCCATGTGCATGCCTCACTGTGCCTCACTGTGTCCATGCCTCACTGTGTCCATGTGCATGCCTCACTGTGCCTCACTGTGTCCATGCCTCACTGTGCCTTACTGTGCCCATGCCTCACTGTGTCCATACCTCACTGTGTCCATTCCTCACTGTGCCCATGCCTCACTGTCACTGTGCCCTCGCCTCACTGTGTCCATGCCTCACTGTGCCCAATCTCCCTACCCTATCTCTGGCGCTGTGTGACTAGACTGACGTTTAACATGGGAGTCTATGGAAGGGGTGCCAAGCTTTGAAAAATCTGTGCTCCCAGGACGTAAGTCCCCTGGGCAACAAACTTTGCACACTTGTAGATGAAGAGTTGGGCTACATGTGTGCCAAGATTGGGGTCCAGGGGACCTAGGGCCGGCCAGTACCGGGTCCCCAAAATCACATGAGAAATTACTGTTTAACATGGGAGTCTATGGAAGGGGTGCCTGGTTTGAAAAATCGGTGCTCCCCGACTGTAGGTCCCCCGAACAACAAACTTTTCACACTTGTAGAGAAAGAGTGGGGCTATAAGTGTGCCAAGATTGGGGTCCAGGGACCTACGGCTAGCTGGGATCAGGTGCACAAAATTGAAGATGAACACAGACTCGAGTATAAGCCGAGGGGGGCATTTTCAACACAAAGAAATGTGCTTAAAAACTAGGCTTATACTCGAGAATATACAGTAAAAAAAAATAATACAAAAACTATATCATAGGCTTAAATATCACATTTTAACTATCAAATAAGTCTACACAGGTCAAACGTATGACCCTGGTTGGAATTTTCATATAAAGGAAATCCTTTAAAAAAGGAAAAGTCATATATGACAGGAGTGCAAGCTGTGCTATATTACCAATTCCACAACTGTTTGCTCCATTAAACAAAGAAATTGGATTTCAATGTCTAAATTCTCAATTTACAAGATATCAATAGCAACACACTAATGAAGTAAGACGCAGAACATATATGACTGAAAAAACAGGTGAATTAAAATGGAAAAGATTAAGAAATAAACTAGCTAAGCTAAAAATAGCCACATTTTTTTTTTTTAATGCTATCACATATTGTTGGTTTAAAAAGTTAATTTTGCCTCTACTCTTCTCCGTGGCATTAATGTGTATGCGTTTCTCCCATTCTATTGAAGGAACATACTTTATAAACATTTTTCTTTAAGACTGTGCTGAAAAAGCAAATTGACATTATGGATTTAGGGATGGACCAGTGAGCTTGACATTTAATTAAGAAAGCTAAATGTTTACTTAACTTCCCCGTGACTAACTTCTGGGGAAATTACAGTGGTAACCTCTATTCCTCTCACTATAACAGCCAATTGTGATATATTAAAATGCACAAAAATCCCAGCGGTGCAGTCTAAAACCATGTGCGCATCTAACTTTGCTCATGGGATTAAATTAATTCAGAACAGTGGCTTGTGAAAAGAAGGGAATATATATCATTTTGGTGGCATCCTCCGAGTATTATTCAACAGAAGCATTACAAGTTTGGGATCCGAAATATGGTTATTGTACTCTTCCAGTAATATTTTTATTGTAAAACTGTTGATGAATTCACATGTCATTATTATTTACTGTATTCTGTATTTTTTAAAGTGGTACTTAAATGTAGCTGAGCACCACAACCTGAAAACTCTACTGAATTCATTTTTAATATTCAAAGCAAACTCACCAATCCACACATGTCTTTATGCTTTATTTTGTTGGGAAATCACTCTGAAAAACACCCCACTAGCATTTTTAGCCGTGGCCATCTTTAGTAAGGGCAGATGATTCATGTAGCCTTTACTTTCTGGAATCCAGGGAGTAGCTCAGGCATGCAAGAAGGAGAGTTCATTTAGCTAAGAAAGCCTCTCCTCCAAAAGAAAGAATAAAATTGCCCATGAAGAACCCTGAGATGCATGACATCATTTTGGCCTAATGCCGCGTACACACGACCGTTTTTAATGTCATTGAATAAAAGGGCATTTTTCTTGACGTGATTCTTCTCAAGCCTGCCTTGCCTACACACTATTGTGGAAAAAAATGCTTGAGTAAAGCGCGGTGACGTACAACACGTACAACGGCACTATAAAGGGGAAGTTCCATTCGGATGGCACCACCCTTCATGTTAGTAAAGTTTGTTGAGAGACAATTCGCGCTTTTCAGCCTCGTGCTTTTCAGTCCGTTACAGCGTGACAAATGTGCTATCTCCATTACGAACGCTAGTTTTACCAGAACGAGCGCTCCCGTCTCATACTTGATTCTAAGCACGCGCATTTTTTTTCACGTCGTTAAAGCCCACACACGGCCGTTTTTCATGACGAGAAAAACAACGAAAAAAATTAGAGCATGTTCCAATTTTTTCATGGCCATTTTTCACGTCGTGAAAAATGCTCTGAAGCCCACACGCGATCATTTTTAATGACCATTTTAAAAAATTGCATTTTTCTCGTCATTAAAAACGGTGTGTACGCGGCATAAGTTTTTTTTTTTATTTTGGGCAGAGACCAGCAAGCAATTGAAAAAAAAATATGTAAAAAAAATATTAAAGCAAGTAAATATAATATATCTCCCTATCTATTTTATACTGCTAGCAACATAAGGATTAAAAATAGTTACCGTAACCACTTGCCAATCGGTGCACACCGATATACGCCGGCAGAATGGCAGCGGTGGGCAAATGGACGTACCTGTACGTCCCCTTTAAGAAGCCGCGTGGCGCGCGTGCACTGCTGGATGATTCGCCGGCGACCCACAATCGTGTCACGGAGAGGCAGAACGGGGAGATGCCTATGTAAACAAGGCATTTCCCTGTTCTGCCTGGTGACAGTACAGTGATCTACTGCTCCCTGTCATCGGGAGCAGTGATCACTATCGTATCACTTGTAGCCCAGCCCCCCACAGTTAGAATCACTCCCTAGGACACACTTAACTCCTTCATCGCCCCCTAGTGTTTAACCCCTTCCCTGCCAGTGTCATTTACACAGTATTCAGTGCATTTTTATAGCACTGATCGTTGTATAAATGACAATGGTCCCAAAATAGCCTCAAAAGTGTCCGATATGTCCGCCATAATGTTGCAGTCATGATAAAAATCGCTGATCGACGCCATTACTAATAAAAAAATGAATAACAAAATTGCCATAAATCTATCCCCTATTTTGTAGACGCTATAACTTTTGCACAAACCAATCAATATACGCTTATTGTGATTTTTATTACCAAAAATATGTAGAAGAATACATATCGGCCTAAACTGAGAAAAAAATTCCTTTTTTTAAAAAACAATTGGGATATTTATTATAGCAAAACATACAAAATATTGTGTTTTTTTCAAAAATGTCGTTCTTTTTTTGTTTATAGCGCAAAAAATTAAAATCGCAGAGATGATCAAATACCACCAAAAGAAAGCTCTATTTATGGGAAAAAAAGGACGTGAATTTTGTTTGCGTACAGGGTCGCTAGACTGCGCAATTGTCAGTTAAAGCAACGCAGTACCGAATCACAAAAAAATGGCCTAGTCATTCAGCAGCCAATTCTTCTGGGGCTGAAGTGGTTAATGTTGTTTGAAAGAGCTTAGTTCTGCTTTAAAGAAAAACAAATATAGAGTCTTCATGTTTGGCTTTTGTTTATTTTAAAGTGAATGTGAATTGAAAAAGTGAAGGTTTGCTATGTTATAGATCAGGGGTCTCCAAACTGTCTAAGCAAAGGGCCAATTAACTGTCCTTCGGGCTTTAGGGAGGCCAGACTGTGGCAAGTGGGATTAAAAAACTTCAAAGTAAACCATGTCCCATTATTTGTTTTAGTGGGAAAAATAGTGCCACATTATTAGTACCAGTGGGATGAATGATGCCCCATTGCAGGACAGGTTCCTCAGATGCAGTTTGCCCCCTAGTGGGCTTAATCGTTGAGGCCACAATGATTAAAAAAGAAGTATGGGGAAAAAAAATTGGGGGGGGGAATCATACTTACCTAGTTGGATACCTACCGATGCTGCATCTGTCCACCGCCGACTCTAAGACTGAGAACTGAGCGATCAAACACCGTTGATTGCTCGGTTCTCAGAGCTTCTTGAGCAGAGAGCTGGTTACTGTCAGCTGAGAGCTGCTCTGCCCGACTGCACTCACTGGAGAGCTGGGTTATGGAGGAGCAGGAGTGGCTGGCTCAGGCTTAGGCTCTCAGCCTCGCTGAGAGGCTGAGCTGGGTGCCGGTCCAGACATGTGGGCGGATCCCGATCATATGGCCGTGATTTTTCCCTAGATCAGCTCTGTGACGTCAGCAGACAGTGAACATCAGCCTGCTGTCCACTGAAAACGGGTTGTAGGAGTGCAGAACAAACTGCACTCCTGTGATCCAAATGGAGAAGTACAGCCAAACAAGCTTTGGCTATACTCCTTTAAGCCCATAAAGGGACAAAATGCACTAAAGGGACCTGTCCTGCACGTGGAGAGCAGAGCTAAAGCCACCTTACACTACCTGGTTCAACTTTGGTCACAGCGAGACGGCGTCCTGATTGCGATCAGTTTTAATTTTTCTGTAGCACATTGTAGCCGTTTTGCATAATCTGTACCCCTTCTTTGTGTGTCATGTTGGCTGGTAATCAGTGATAGGACCATTGGAACATTACTTTTTTTTAAAGTTTGTCCACAATGGCTGAGCTGAGGTCTCTTGTTATGATGGGGAGCCAATGGAATGTTTTTCTGATCATGTGACCATTGTGACACCCATTTACAGTGGTCATGTGAACGGGTAGTCAGTCCTGTCCCTATGGCTAAAGACCCATTTAAAAGAGAAGCCGGGACTGGATGGGAAAGCTTTAAAAATTCCTTACTGACCTGCTCCTATATATTGCTCTGATATTTAAAGGGGAGTTCCACCCAAAAATCGAACTTCCACTTTTTTGAAGCCTCCCCCCCTCCGGTGTCACATTTGACACCTTTCAAGGGGTAGGAGGGAGCAGATACCTGTGTAATACAGGTATTTACTCCCACTTCCGGGCATAGATCGCGCTGACCTACGCCACGACCGGCGCCTACTCTGTCCCCCCCCCGCTGTCTTCTGGGAGACACACAGGCCGCAGAAGGCAGCAGGGACCAGTGGGATAGCGCAGCGCGACTCGCGCATGCGCAGTAGAGGACCAGGAAGTGAAGCCGAAGATGGCGGCAGCAGCACCCGAGAGCCGACCAACAGATCGGCTTTGGCTGGCGACATCGTGTCCATATATTAAAAGTCAGCAGCTGCAGTATTTGTGTTGGGTGTTTTTGTGCGTGGTTTACATTTTTAGTACCAGGGGCTTCATACCAGTTTGATTTTTTTTTTAAGGTTTTTGTGTGACTGTATTGCATTGAGGACTTTGAGACTTTTTTTTGCACTAGATAGCTGTTTAGGCTGGGTTCACACCATCCCCACATCCGTCTCACAGCAGGGGTCTGGTGCATCCTCGTTCACGGTTTTAGATCTGATTTCAGTCTGAAATTTTGGGCTGAATTCGGACCTGAAATGGACCAAAAGACGCACAACGCACCGGACCCGCTGCGGAGATATGTGAACCGGCTCCAT
Source organism: Rana muscosa (assembly GCA_029206835.1). Lineage (NCBI taxonomy): Eukaryota > Metazoa > Chordata > Amphibia > Anura > Ranidae > Rana > Rana muscosa. The sequence continues at coordinate 350,520,937 of CM055119.1, forward strand.
AGAGAGATGGTCAAAATCTTCTGCTATTGCAAATTGGATAGGGAGAACCCACATCCAATTCGCAATGGTGTGAACCCAGCCTTAGTGTAGGACTACAAGCAAGTGAACTTACAACAGATCTGCACATGAAATAAAATAATTAAAATATGGAACTTGGAACAACCAGACACAAAATTAATTCAAGGGAAACATTACAACAATAACTAATAATGTGTACTCACTTGTAATGCACTATATTTCAATTTAAAGTGGTTGTAAACCCTGTAGACAAATTATTATTTTTTTACTTACCTGCAAGACAAAGCTATAATGAGCTAGTATGACTAGCATACTAGCTCATTATGTACCACTTACCTTCGATCGGGGCCCCCGAAGTCGTCCGTGTCCCTCCTCTAGCCGCATCCATCGCTGCGGCGATAGCCGGAATGTTACTTCCGGGTATCGCCGCTGCAGCCAATCACAGCGCCGCTCCGGCGCTGTGATTGGCCGGAGCGGCGAAGACGTGACTCCGCGCATGCGCGCGTGAGCTGTCGAATTCGGCTACGTCGTCGAATGTTGCGACCTAGCCAAATTTGTGAATGGGGTGACGTCAGCGTCGCCGCATTTACATACAAATATCTCCTTAACCGTGTAGGTTAAGGAGATATTTCATGCACCTACAGGTAAGCCTTAATCTAGGCTTACCTGTAGGTCTTTGTTTAAAAAGTGGGTTTACAACCACTTTAAACAAGAGTAGAGAACCCCTTTAAATGATCTTGTTCCTCAGGCGCCTATTAACTTAGTGTAGACCTACCTTCTGGGAAGCCTCATGCCTCTTACACACAACCGGTTTTCCCGGCGGTAAAAAGTCTGCTGGGAATCCCGGGGGAAAACCGAGAACCTGTTCGGTAACTTCCCCCCTGTACACACCAGAGGTTTTCCCGTGGGGAAAACTGCGATGAGAGCCTTGGCTGGGAATCCTATGTGTATGCTCCACCGCAGTGTTTCCCATAGGAAAACTGCCGGGTTAAAAACCGCCGCGAATCACGGCGGGAGAAAAGAAAACATGTTCTAATTTTTCCCGCCGGGTTTCCCAGCAGTTTTCCTGTCGGCAAAACTGCGATGGAGCATACACACGGCCGGTTTTCCCAGGCCAAAAGCTCTCATGGCAGTTTTCCTGCCGGGAGAACTGGTTGTGTGTACGAGGCAATAATTGAAGAAAGTTTGGACAGCCGCACTTCAAAAATAGTTCCTTTTATTGTAAAATCAAATCACCAAAATGCATGCCACAGCAAAAAAAACAGATGCCATCTGACGCGTTTCACACTGTAGTTCAGTGCTTATTCATAGCTAACCTAATCCAGTGAGAGGTTCAGCAGTCACTTCGGAGCGTTAACTCTTTTCCTCTGTACGAGGTTATAGACTGCATTCTAAAGCCCCATACACACTATCAGTTTTTCTGCAGGTTTTTGTCTTCAGGTTTTCCAAAACCATGTATTGCAAGGGCCTGCCTGATTGCACACAAATTTAAACTCTTGATGCCCTGTACACATGATCGGATTTCCGATGGAATAAAATCCGATGGATTTTTCCATCTGAATTCCGATGAAGCTGACTTTCATCAGTCTTGCCTACACACCATCAGACAAAATTCCAACCGTCCAAAACGCAGTGACGTAAATCACTCCGACGTGCCGAGAAAAATGAAGTTCAATGCTTCTGAGCATGCGTCGACTTGATTCTGAGCATGCGTGGGTTTTTTCTCCGATGGAATTCCACACAGACGATAGGAATTTCCTATTGTTTTTTTTCCATCGTAAAAATTTAAAACATGTTCTATTTTTTTACATCAATGGAAAAAAGACCGATGGGGCCCACACAGGATCGTTTTTTCCAATGAAAAAAGTCCATCGGTCTTTTTTCATCTGAAAAACCGATCGTGTGTACACGGCATGAGGTTTGACCTCATATTAAATGATTTTGGTAAACCTAAAGACAAAAACCTGCAGAAAAACTGATAGTGTGTATGGGGCTTTAGCTTTTGCTTTAAGGCTATAGACCACCACTGTTATTAATGGCATATAATTGTCTTGCTCTACACACATCTAACAAATTAGCATCATGAATTGTGAGACGTCCATTATGCTGATTTTTATAGCCTAGGCCTTGAAAGATAATTTTTCAACACACGTTTTAGATCTGCTGGACGAAAAGTCTTTGTTTGCCTGTAGTCCCCATGACAGCCGTTGCATTATTCTTTTTGAATAATGCTCAGACACTGAATCAGTGCCTGCAATGCACATAAAATATACCAAAGCTACGCCACCAAGCACCACATTCACATTTTTTTATGGATCTCCTTAATCTTGTTTTGTCAGCAAGCAGAAACATTACCCTATAGTATTCAGTATGTGCAATGTGTTCATAATCACTCTGCTTAGAAGTAAGGATTGGAAAACATCAAAGCTTTAAAGTGAACTTGTCACAATGGTTTAAGCTTACCGCCTGAAGGCAGACACACAGGTACCTAAAATTTTAGCTTAAAAAATCTTTGTGCAGACAGGGACTGGCATGCATACAGATCAGTGAAAGTTGAAATCTAGGCAGATATTAAGACAAGTTGATAATGCTCTGTGTATAATAATACATCATTAAATGTATTTTTTAAATGCAAGCAGTAAATACATCAATTTGGTTTGGTATAAGCCCCTTGCAGTCCCCTCTACAGTAGAGCACAGCCTGGGAGAGTATTGTAATTTTACTACAGCTGTCCTTAAAGTGTTACTAAACCCAGGACCCTGCATTCTCTATATCTGGTCTCCCACAGTACACAGAACATGGAAATGCAATTATTTTAGTAAATATAAACTGCTCAATACCTTTTCCATTAGCAATAAATAGCAGTCTCGTGACTTCTATCAGTGTCTGGTTAAAACTTATAGGAGTGGTTTTCCTTCTCCCCTGATTGTTCTTTGAGGCTGCAGGACCCCTGTCCCTCTGACTGGACAGTGCTGATTGGCCTTGTGCTGATCACATGCAGCCTATCAAGTAAAAAAAAAAAAAACTCTCTAGCAATACACACCAAACTGAGCATGTGCAGAGTGACTCCAAGGGCTCTGTCTTATCAGGAGATGGTTAGGGGACAGTGGAGGAAGGGGAGGATCAGAGAAGACAAGATAAAACAACATTTTTACACAAGGATTAACCCCTTAGGTGAGTATAACAAGCATACTTTACTGCATACAGTATATATACTGATTTTACTGTTGTGGGTTTATTAATGCTTTAAAACTTAGTTTCTCCTTCACTAAGCAAGCTCACTAAATGCTACTTACCTGTCCATTGTCCATGAAGGCCATTGAGAGGTAATGGATTTGCCAAATGCTCTACTTACCAGTCCGTGATCCAAGACCTTTGCTGTGGCTTTCAATGAGAAATCTACTGCGCATGCATGAACCTGCCAAGAGATATATTGTGAAGAGCTTGTAAAACACCCAGCAACCCCACAGTAAAGATCTCCATGGAACGTGTACAGGTAGGGGGGAAACTTGGAGGACTTGCTGGTCAAGGAAGGATCTGCATTTTAAAGATGAACTGCAAGCAAACAGTTAATACAAAGAAGAAGTACATATTTTGGAGCTTTTTTAATTTACCAAAGGATTTATATGTCTGTCCATTCATACCTAAGCTTTACACAACTGTCAGGGCAGTTATACGTCTTGTGCCTCCCCCAGTCTGATTGGACTGTGAAAGAAGAAGCAGCAGAGTGTTGACTTAATCTCTCTTTCACTGTACTCTGTATTCCTACTAGCATGTTCTTTTCACTGCAGCACACCTAATTGGGTACTTGTGCTGTTTCTCCTTCTGCCTCTCTGAGCTCTGTTGTACAAGGACTGCATGAGGATAATAGCAAGGTGAATTCAGGCACCTCACACTGAAAAGAAATACGTTCAGCACCAGACCTGGCATTTACACTGCTCAAGCTTTGCTCTCTTAAACCATGAGAACTCAATTGAAACTCTCCCTGTAGGTCCTGACTGCTTCCAAACAAAGCGTGGAAGACCCCAACAATATGCAATTTGGGGACGAAAAATCTAATTACGCAGGCTATGACTAACAGTAGGATTGAGACAACTTTGCTAGATGCAGGTATGCTGTGAAGGTTTGCGACCCTGGGTGGATATTTACCTACCTCTAGGTTTTGACTCTTCACTTTTTGAACCATGGCTCTCCAGTTGCCCACTGGGCTACTGGATAACACTCCTTCCTGGTGTGGGCAGTAGATCTCTTCCCCCTACCATTTCCTACTCCTCTACTTCTTCGCCATTTTCCTTTTCTCCTTCTTTGGTGCATGTTACTTGGTTTCCTTGAGATTATTTTGCACCTCAAATTCTCTGGATTGACCATTGTTAGGGCTTTTGAAGTGCGGACGTATATATTGTTCTAAGTCTGCAGGGCCTGAGGCCCCGTTCTTCACCCTTATTGGTTTTTATCAGTCAATTTCCTGTGTTATTGCTATGAATTCATGTACCGTTATATTATGGTATATGTTGCACTTGTTGTGGGTGCAAATCCCACTACGTATTGTATTTGTACCAACTTTGTCAAAGTCATTGCTTTATCTTTTTCTCAATAAAAAGACTGAACAAGAAAAAGAAATATGTTCATTGATGTATTACTGAAAAAGAAGAACTGCTTTAATCTGTGTCTTTTATATCTACCTGAAGTATTTCTCCTAGAATTCTTTCCTCCTGGCAGCAGAAAAAACGCTTGTAAACGTGTTTAGGCGTATCAAGTGCTTGGGCATTACTTCATTTCATTGGCCAAAATAATAATTTATTCTGGGCATTGAAATGAATTAACAATCAAGCGCTAAAGGGGCATAGTGCTTAGTCGCGTTTAGAAACGTTTATGAGCATTTAGGCGCATCTGCCATTTTTTTTCTGCCAAAATCCTGCTGTTCCTGGATTTATTGGCTGTTTTTTTTTCTGCCATTAAACTCCTCTAAATGCTTATGTGCGCATGGAAAAATACAGTATCTCACAAAAGTGAGTACACCCCTCACATTTTTGTAAATATTTTATTATATCTTTTCATGTGACAACACTGAAGAAATGACACTTTGCTACAATGTAAAGTAGTGAGTGTACAGCTTGTATAACAGTGTAAATTTGCTGTCCCCTCAAAATAACTCAACACACAGCCATTAATGTCTAAACTGCTGGCAACAAAAGTGAGTACACCCCTAAGTGAAAATGTCCAAATTGGGGCCAAAGTGTCAATATTTTGTGTGGCCGCCATTATTTTCCAGCACTGCCTTAACCGTCTTGGGCATGGAGTTCACCAGAGCTTCACAGGTTGCCACTGGAGTCCTCTTCCACTCCATGATGATATCACAGAGCTGGTGGATGTTAGAGACCTTGCGCTCTGAAGACAATCTCTGAACATGATGCTGAGCACGTGCACTCAACTTCTTTGGCCGACCATGACGAGGCCTGTTCTGAGTGGAACCTGTCCTGTTAAATCGCTGTATGGTCTTGGCCACCGTGCTTCAGCTCAGTTTCAGGGTCCTGGAAATCTTCTTATAGCCTAAACCATCTTTATGTAGAGCAACAATTCTTTTTTTCAGATCCTCAGAGAGTTCTTTGCCATGAGGTGCCATGTTGAACTTCCAGTGACCAGTATGAGAGAGTGAGAGCGATAACACCAAATTTAACACACCTGCTACCCATTCACAGCTGAGACCTTGTAACACTAACGAGTCACATGACACCGGGGACGGAAAATGGCTAATTGGGCCCAATTTGGAAATTTTCACTTAAGGGTGTATGCAGTTTTGTTGCCAGCGGTTTAGACATTAATGGGTGTGTGTTGAGTTATTTTGAGGGGACAGCAAATTTACACCGTTATACAAGCTGTACACTCACTACTTTACATTGTAGCAAAGCAAAGTGTAATTTCTTTAGTGTTGTCACATGAAAAGATATAATAAAATATTTACAAAAATAGGAGGGGTGTATGTGAGATACTGTAGGCTAACATACAGGGGTGTCTAGAGGCAGGGAAAAAAATGCCAAATGGTCCTTGGAGTAGCAAAAACATTTCCAGCGTACGTGAGGCCTAAAGAACATCTATCTTTGTTTTTTTATGTTTTTTTTTTTCTTTTACTGTTCTGCCTCCTATGGGACAAAGTAAATGTGGTACATTGTCTTCTGCTGCTAAGGGCTTTCTAAGTCTAGTTATGAGGAAACTACAATAACACCCCACTAGGTCATTGATCATTCTGGTCCTTACCCTCAGAGCTCGCACCCACCAGTCTGTTAGCTGCTACTCAAAAATCAACTGCAGTTTGGTACCAGCATATAGCTAGGCATTCATTACTGCAAGTGCCAGTGCCCAATCCTTGTGACTGGCTGTTCAGGGTACCGAGGCTCCAAAGTTGAGTTGCTCACGTGTCCCATAACTAAAGCAAAAGATTTCCTTTGGAGCTCCAAATGTTATTTTAGCTTCCAAACTCACAAAGTAAAATGCTCTCTTTGTACCCCGCCATTTCTGCTACTGATACCTCATTTCCTTGTGCTCCTCTGCTGCCCCCTTTTCCAGCTCTGAGTAGAAGACCCTGTGTAAGCTCAATGTCAGTCTGTGTCTGAGCTTACACAAAGCTAAGGAGATTTTGGCATGCTCAGGCACAGTGCCTTGCATAATGAGAGGAAGGGCAGAAATAAGATAACATGCTCACACATACCCAGAAATAGCAGGTATTCATAGCTCGGGACTGTCCCCGATTTGGAACAAAGTCCCTCTGTACCTCTTTCCACCTCATTTGTCCCTCATTTTGTTCCTTTCTATATACTGTATATACTCGAGTATAAGCCGACCCGAATATAAGCCGAGGCACCTAATTTTACCACAAAAAAATATGAAAACGTATTGACTCGAGTATAAGCCTAGGGTGTCCATCTGCATGCCTCACTGTGCCTCACTGTGCCTCACTTTGCCTCACTGTGTCCATGTCCATGCCTCACTGTGTCCATGCCTCACTGTGTCCATGCCTTACTGTGCCCATGTCTCACTGTGCCCATGCCTCACTGTGCCCATGCCTCACTGTGTCCATGACTAGACTGGCGTATAACATGGGAGTCTATGGAAGGGGTGCCCGGCTTTGAAAAATTGGTGCTCCCCGGCCGTAGGTCCCCCAGACAAACGTTACACACCTATAGAGGAGAAATGGGGCTACATGTGTGCCAAGTTTCGGGTCCAGGGGACCTACGACCGGCCAGTACCGGGTCCCTAAAGTCACCGAAGAAATTACCGTTTAACATAGCAGTCTATGGAAGGGGTGCCCGGGTTTTAAAAATCGGTGCTCCCCGGCCGTAGGTCCCCCGGACAACAAACTTTGCACACTTGTAGATGAAGAGTGGAGCTACATGTGTGCCAAGTCCTGGGGACCTGCGCAAAAAGGTGACTCGAGTATAAGCAGAGGGGGGCATTTTCAGCACAAAAAAATGTGCTGAAAAACTCGGCTTATACTCGAGTATATACGGTAGTTGTATATAAAATGTGCTATTTATCTTTCAAAAAGTGTTTCCCAGTGCTAAACCATTCATCCAATTTCTAAATTTCTGCATTTGTAAATTTCAAAAGCCAGTTTAAAGGAATATTAGTGGCATGCTCAGGCACAGTGCCCTGCATGATGAGAGGAAGGGCAGAAATAGTATTACATGCTCTCCCATGCCCAGAAATAGTAGGTATTTTCAAGAGCTTCATTTGGTGAACAGACTGGCAGGGCAGTACATGGAAACAAATTATTAGCAACAGTAGAGGTGGGCTAAAAAGAGAAGCTGTTATCTTGACTTAAAGTGTTACTAAACCCACAACAGTAAAATCACTCTGTATATGCAGTAAAGCATGCTTGTTATACTCACTAAGGGGTTAATCCTCTGCATTGTGTAAAAAGGCTGTTTGATTCTGTCTTCTCTGATCAACCCCTTCTTCCACTGTCCCTAATCCATCTGCTGATATAACAGAGCCTTGGAGGCACTTTGCACATGCTTAGTTTGGTGTGTATTGCTAGAGAGTTTTTTTTTCCTTTTCTTGGGAGAGTGCATGTGATCAGCACAGGGCCAATCAGCACTGTCCCGACAGAGGGTCAGGGGTAGAGTTGAGCGGACACCTGGATGTTCGGGTTCGACAGGTTCAGCCGAACTTCGGAAAAAAGTTCGAGTCCGGGACCAAACTTGACCCCGAACCCGAACCCCATTGAAGTCAATGGGGACCCAAACTTCTGAGGACTATTTGCGCTTGTTTCCCGTGCTTAGAACTGTCCCTGCACAAAGTGTCATTTCTGAAGGAAAAAAAGTCATTTAAAACTCACTTGCGGCTATAATGAATTGTTGGCTCCCGGCAATACATAGAAAAGTCATTTTTAGCACCAAAAATCCAGACCAGACCCTTTATCCGAGCATGCAAACTGGCGGGCCGCAGAAAAAGAGGGGGGGACGAGAGAGCGCCCCCTCCTGAACCGTACCAGGCCACATGCCCTCAACATGGGGAGGATGTCCCCATGTTGATGGGGACAAGGGCCTCATCCCCACAACCCTTGCCCGGTGGTTGTGGGGGTCTGCGGGCGGGGGGCTTATCGGAATTTGGAAGACCCCTTTAACAAAGGGGACCCCCAGATCCCAGCCTCCCCCCTATGTGAATTGGTAATGGGGTACATTGTACCCCTACCATTTCACAAAGAAAGTGTAAAAAATAAAATAAAATACACAGACACCGTTGGGAAAGTCCTTGATTAAAAAAACAAAAAACAAAAAAACATTCCAGCGATGAAATCCAGTGTTCCGTGGCAATCCCGATGTCCAGCGCTGTCATTGGTTGAGCCTGAGCGGACCTGATGGGGAACTTCCTCCGCAGTGTAATAAATGAATAGACCCGCCCCTTCTAAAGTTCCCCATCAGGTCCGCTCAGCCAATGACGTAGGTGTAAGGCTGAGGACCTGATGCGGAACTTGAGAAGGGGCGGGTTTATTCATTTATTATATTGGAGGAAGTTCCCCATCAGGTCCGCTCATCTAATGACGTAGGCGGGGTCTGACATACGAGGGGGCGGACCTGATGGGGAACTTCTTCCACAGTATAATACAGGGATATGCAATTAGCGGACCTCCAGCTGTTGCCAAACTACAAGTCCCATCATGCCTCTGCCTCTCTGTGTCATGCTTGATGCTGTCAGAGTCTTGCTATGCCTCATGGGACTTGTAGTTCTGCAACAGCTGGAGGTCCGCTAATTGCACAACCCTGGTATAATACATGAATAGACCCGCCCCTTCTCATGTTCCACATCAGGTCCTCAGCCTTACACCTACGTCATTGGCTGAGTGGACCTGATGGGGAACTTTAGAAGGGGCGGGTCTATTAATTTATTACACTGCGGAGGAAGTTCCCCATCAGGTCCGCTCAGGCTCAGCCAATGACATTTCGTGTGGACAGCGCTGGACATCGGGATCGCCGCGGGACACTGGATTTCATCGCTGGAATGTTTTTTGTTTTTTTTTTAATAAAGGACTTTCCCAACGGTGTCTGTGTATTTTTTTTTACAATTTTTTACACTTTCTTTGTGAAATAGTAGGGGTACAATGTACCCCATTACCAATTCACATAGGGGGGGCAGGATCTGGGGGTCCCCTTTGTTAAAAAAAAAAAAAACTGCTGTAACTACTTATAAAGCATTAGCTGGAGTTTGGCTTCAACTTGTTTATTTAACCACTTCAGTCCCGGAAGAATTTACCCCCTTCCTGACCAGAGCATTTTTTTTTGCGATTCGGCACTGCGTCGCTTTAGCTGACAATTGTCGTGTGACGTTGTACCCAAACAAAATTGACATCCTTTTTTTCCCACAAATAGAGCTTTATTTTGGTGGTATTTGATCACCTCTGCGGTTTTTATTTTTTGCGCTATAAACGAAAAAGGAGCGCCAATTTTGAAAAAAAGCAATATTTTTTACTTTTTGCTATAATAAATAGTCCCAAAAAATATATTTAAAAAAACGTCCCTATATGGGATATTTGTGTTTAGAAATGATTGGAAATAATAGTGGTAATCATAATTTCTTTATTTCTTGTTTTTTGCTATGCAAGGTGATGGGATCATGTTATTTTACTAATATATTTTAGATTTAATGTGTATGATGTGTTGTCATGTTATGTTATGTTTTGTCTGTTTAAGAAATTAAATAAAAAGATTTATAAAAAAAAAAAAAAAAAAAAGTTTTTTTTTCCCTCAGTTTAGGCCGATACGTATTTTTCTACATGATTTTGGTAAAAAATAAATAAGCGTTTATTGATTGGTTTGCACACAAGTTATAGCGTCTACAAAATAGGGGATAGATTTATGCCATTTTTATTTTAAAAAATTGTTTTACTAGTAATGCCGGCGATCTGCGATTTTTATCGAGACTGCGACATTATGGCGGACACATCGGACACTTTTGACACTATTTTGGGACCAATGTCATTTATACAGCGATCAGTGCTATAAATAGCCACTGATTACTGTATAAATGACACTGGCAGGGAAGGGGTTAAACACTAGGGGGCGATCAAGGGGTTAAGTGTGTCCTAGGCAGTGATTCTAACTGTGGAGGGATGGGCTACCACTGACATGACAGTGATCACTGCTCCCGATGACAGGGAGCAGTAGATCACTGTCCTGTCACTAGGCAGAACAGGGAAATGTCTTGTTTACATCTCCCCGTTCTGCCTCTCCTCACCGCGAAAGCAGTCCGCCAGCGAACATCGAGTTTACGGCACCCGCGGGCACACTTACATCTAACAATCCCCTCCCCTCCAGACTGACTATGCTGCTGTCCAAATCTGCCCCTTTGCTCCTTTATCCAGAGATGAGGCACTCAAATACGGGATGTGTGTAAAGCCCTGTACACACGATAGGTTTTACCGATGAAAACAGTCTGATGGACTGTTTTCAACGGACGAACCGATCGTGTATGGGCCCCATCAGTCTTTTTTCCATCGGTGAGAAAAAATAGAACATGTTTTAAATTTATCCGATGGTTAAAAAACCGATAGCAAATTAATATCGTCTGTGGGGAACTCCATCGGATAAAAAACCCACGCATGCTCAGAATCAAGTCGACGCATGCTCAGAAGCATTGAACTTCATTTTTCTCGGCTCATCGGAGTGTTTTACGTCACCACCTTTGGAACGGTCGGTTTTTTGATTGATGGTGTGTGGGCAAGACTGATGGAAGTCAGCTTCATCGGTTTTCCGATGGAAAAATCCATTGGTTTAAAAACCATAGCAAATCCGATCGTGGTTAGAGAAAACCAATCCAGCCACCACATCTAACGATTGCTAAGCTGCAATATAATACATTTTTCTTTTTAGGTTTAATACCGCTTTAAGTTGCAATTATTGTAATGCTACATTTTTACATAGTACAACCTTTCTATTGTATGACATCTATCATTGTCAATTACAGTAACTATGAGCTGGAATTTTTCGAGGGTTTCTTTTACTGGCTTGTTTTCAAGAAACGATCCTTATTCAAGCTTTTCATGCCAACTAAAGTAATTAACCTTTAACACTGTTGCATTGCAGGGGATAAATCTAAATAATGCTTCATTAATGACAGCCTCAGCCAGGTGAATTGGTTTGGGTACAAAAAATTTGTTTTCCAAAAATGGTAGCCGGTTAGTGAATTTAAAAAAGAGCATAGGCTGTACAATGGCAGTCATAATTCACCATACAGTATTTACTCCCCCACCATACGGCTAAATTAGGCATCAAGGGAACCTGTCTTTTTTTTTTTTTTATTTAATAATAGAGATCCCAGTTACACACCATTGCAGATTTACATGGAAGCTGCAAGCTGTGCCAAGGCTTTTAGGTGTCACCCAATTCTATACTCTATCTATTAAGGCACTGACAATTGAAAATATAGGAGACCCTATCACTAACTTAAAAAAATGCAGATAAAAGCACAAATCAAGTATTTTAACCACTTCAGCCCCGGAAAATTTGGCTGCCCAGTGACCGGGCCATTTTTTGCGATTCGGCACTGCGTCGCTTTAACTGACAATTGCGCGGTCTTGCGAAGCTGTACCCAAACAAAAATGAAGTATTTTTTTCCCAAACATAGAGCTTTCTTTTGGTGGTATTTAATCATCTCTGCGATTTTCATTTTTTGCGCTATAAACAAAAAAAGACTGTAAATTTTGAAAAAAACACAATATTTTGTACTTTTTGCTATAATAAATATACCCAATTTTTTTTTTTTTAAGTGCATTTTTTCTCAGTTTAGGCCGATATGTATTCTTCTACATATTTTTGGTAATAAAAATCGCAATAAGCGTATATTGATTGGTTTGCACAAAAGTTATAGCGTCTACAATATAGGGGATAGATTTAGAGCATTTTTATTATTAATATTTTTTTACTGATAATGGCGGCGATCTGCAATTTTTATCGGGACTGCGACATTATGGCGGACACTTCGGACACTTTAGACACATTTTTGGGACCATTATCATTTATACAGCGATCAGTGATATAAAAAAGCACTGATTACTGTAAAAATTTCACTGGCAGGGAAAGGAGTTAACACTAGGGAGTGATCAAGGGGTTAATTGTGTTCCCTAATGTGTGTTCTAACTGAATGGGGATGGGACTGACCTAGAGGAAATTACAGATCGTGGTTCCTAGCTATTAGGAACTCACTATCTGTCTTTCCTCAACTCACAGAACTTCTGCCTCTCGTGCCCGGAGATCGCTCACGGCCGGCAGTCATCACGACCGCTGGTCACGAGCATCGGCACCCCCGCTAACTGGCTTAAAGCGACCAACGTACTGCTACGACTGTTTGCCCAGCGGAGCCAACCAGTTATACTGCGGCTGATCCGCAAGCGGTTAAAGACAAATTCCATAGATTGCTAATTTTTCCATAGTTACATTGGTCCAGCTTGGGCCAGTATAAGTATATATGTCCCCATGGAAGCTTCTATGTGTTTTTCCTGGTGACCATTGTCTCTGTCCTGGTGACCATTGTCTCCAGGCATGGCAAGCCCAAAATTCTGGAGTTGTTAGCAGAGCAAGAGATGCCATAGGTGTGCGCAGCCTATGGCATTAGGGTGTGCACCTCAGAGCTCAAATACACATGCGTGTATATATAAATATATATTATGCCATTCTATATATGGCAGTAGAGCAGTGGATGATGTCAGTAGGGCAGAGGTTGGTGTCAGTAGAGCAGTGGACAGTGTCAGTAGTTAATTTTTTTTTATTTTTTATTATAACTTTTTTTAAATTTTATTACTATTTACAATATTTTTTTACAACTTATTATTATAATTTTTTTACAACTTTTTTAGGAGCCCCATTGGGGGGCTTTGGTGAAATATCAGTGGTTTAAACAGACCCCCTGATGTCTCACTTTTGAGATAGAGAAAGGGACTGAGGACAGAGATTCTTCAGTCCCTTTCTCTGCAGCCAAGCAGCACAGTGTGATTAGGGTGTGCCCGGGCACACCCGGCACACCCTGTGCGCACACCTATGGAGTAAAACTTTCAGTAGGGACATATGTTCCCATGGTAACAGTCTAGGAAGGGTTTTCCCCTCACTTAGTAGATATTTCTTCTTACTCCGTCCCTAGGAATGGGAGTGCAGAGGAATATCCTCAACGTGACACAGACAACAAAATAAAAAATAAAAATAAAACAGGATTTTTAATCCTTCTCTACTCTATCCAATGCTGAACCAACTTTCATGATCCTTGGTTATCTGTGACAGTTATCAAAGGACAGTCCTGCATGTTTCCCATATCACTTTTTGGCCTCAGTATCTGTAAGGTGTGATCGCTCCTGTATCCTTCTGCCCTCTTTTCACCTACCTGAAAATAGGGAGACCCTATTACTAACTTAAAAAATTCAGTAAAAATCACAAATCAAGTATTTTAAAGATGAATTCCATGGATAGGTAATATTTACATAGTTACATTGGTCCAGTTTGGGCCAGTGTAAGTATTTATGTGCCATGATCTCCATGGAAGCTTCTGTCTGTTTGTCCTGGTGACCATTGTCTCCGGAAAGGGATGGGAAGCCCAAAATTCTGGAGTTGTTAGCAAAGGAAGAGATGGGAGTAAAACTTTTAATAGGGACACATGTTCCCATGGTAGTAGTTTAGAAAGGGATGTCCCCTGACTTAGTAGAGATTCCCTCTCACTCTATCTCTAGGACAGGGAGTGCAGGGAAATATCCTCAACGTGACACAAACAACAAAAAAAATTAAAATCTTTCTCTACTCTATCCAATGCTGAACCAACTTGCATGATCCTTGGTTATCTGTGACCATCTGCCCTCTTTCCACCTACCAGAAATAGGGAACCTCTGTGACTTATTATCTTAGTCATCAACCTTAGTTATTGAAAAAGAACACAACTTAGTGATGATGGTGGGTCTAGATGAGGCTGTTGGTATTATTAAGCCCTGTTGGTGTGAGCACAGACTGTGGGAAGTAATTAGTAATTATTGTCAGGCTCGAGGACCAGTTGCTATAGCAGTAGCGGAACTACCACCAACCAGCAGAATAGGTACACAGGCAGTCACCCTGCTGAATGATGCAGGCTTACCTGAGGTGCGGAGTCTAAGTACTAACAGTGTTCATCAGAGCTCCTGATGGTGGAGATGGATTTTGCTGCATGTTAGGAGCAGGTCGCGGTTCTCGGTGTCGACCCACTGGGAGGTGAGCAAGTCATGATCCAGTAGCAGATAACCAGGTTTGGATCAAACAGAAGCGTAGTCAGTAAACAAGCCATAGGTTGATAATGAGTAGTTGCAGGTTGGAATCAGGCAGAAGCATAGTCAAGGAACAAGCCATGGGTCAATACGAGTGGTAGCAAAATATGAACGGCAGTGTGTAAGACTGGAGCAAGATACTGGCTGGAGAGAGCACAATAATCTGGCAAACAGTAAGTCCAGAGACATGGCTTAAATCAGAAAGTTTATGGGAGGAGCAAAGAGCAAAGAGTTGAGGGTTCAAGACAAACAAAGATCAAGACTGGATCATTCAAGCAATTGTCCAGGGAACTGCCCAGGATTCTGTGTATTTCAGCAAGGAGAGACTTTGCCTAACAAAGAAAGAGGTTCTGGGTTCAAATCCAGGCCTTGACAGCAAGGGTAGAATGACCTGTCTTGAGCAACAAAAGGGTATCATGTGGTGCCCATGAACCTATATAGTAATAATACATACTGTACCATTATAATATTCAATTGTATAGCTCCTGAAACTCAACAAAGCTTATGAATGGGGTTATGGAGAGGGTTGTAATCACCATATTCTAGGACACTAAGGCTACTTTCACACTGAGGCGCTGGATGCGCTGGCGGTTTAGCGGCGCTATTTTTAGCGCTGCTATACCGTATTTTTTGCCGCGATTTGCGCGCGCTAGCGGGGGATTTTAACCCCCGCTAGCGGCCGAAAAAGGGTTAAAAACGCCCGCAATAACGCCTCTTTGCAGCGTTTTGCGGGCGTTTTGGAGGAGCTACCCCATTGATTTCAATGGGCAGGGGCACTATAGGAGCGGTATTTTTACCGCTCCTATTGCGCCTCAAAGATGCGGCTTGCAGGAGTTTTTTGACCCTCTTGCAAGCACAACGCTCCAGTGTGAAAGCCCTCTGGCTTTCACATTGGATACAATTGAGCGGCTTTTTTGGGGCGCATTGCAGGCGCTATTTTTAGCGCAATAATGCCTTCAAAGCGCCTCAGTGTGAAAGGGGCCTAAGTGATCTAAAACAGTGGTTTTCAACCCTGTCCTCAATTACCGCCAACAGGCCATGTTTTGGGAATTTCTATTAGATAAAATAGCTGTCCAAAATACCAAGCCATTGATTCTGATTTAAAGCACCTGTGCAAGATAAAGAAAAACCTGCAAACATGGCCTGTTGGGGGTACTTATGGACAAGGTTGAGAACCACTGATCTAAAACATGGGCCAACTCTTCAACTGGAGTGGACAGCATTTTCATGCATCTGTTTTTCTTTGCCTCTTCTTTTTAATATGGTTTAAAAATGCTTGGATAATTCTGTCTTGCTGTTAACAGTCAAGAAATTCTACTGTTTTATTTAAATCACAAAATGCATGAAACCTTCCAGGTACTCAGGAGTCCTTCTATTCATTAACTGAAGATCAGTGTGTGTGCTTCACAGAGGTGCTAAGACACACATGATAATGAGCATGTATCCTATTTGAATGCAGTGTATTCCAAGCTGGCGGTTCCATAAATGCTGCTACGCTGATTTTGTTCAATTTGATCTTACCTGCTGCTGAGTCATCTGGCAGGTGACATCACTAATGAGCCTGATTGTGATGGGCTAATGAATCCACCACTCAACAGGGGTGATTAGCTAATGTAGGCATGCTAAAACTGTTAAATGACAGTGCTTCTTTAATGAGCAGGGGGTTTCTCTCTCCCTAAAGTTTTGCATATAATAACGTAAGATAGCCTTATGTTTTGCTTAAAAAAATAAAGAAGAAGAGTTTGTCTTAAAAGTAATTTCCAACTTGCTAAGAATTGCTATATATTTTTAAATTGTAAGCGCTAATGAGCAGGGCTCTCCGATTTCTCTTGTATTGTATCCTATTGTAACTGTACTGTCTGCCTTCATTTTCTAAAGCGCTGCTCAAACTGTTGGTGGTATACTAAATTAAAAGGCAGAAGCTGCAAATGCTGTAGCTGCTCCCTTTAAAAAATCAGGTACTTACAAGTCCATAGTTACAAGCGATGTCTTCCGGCAGCCGATTATTTTCATTGATGCGGGTTCCTGGCTCTTCTATCTTGGATTTTTGAGATGGCTGTTACTGATAAATCACAGCTGGCTTCCCCACTGTGCATGTCCAATATCACAAGGGTGGAGAGATATATCACAAGGGTGGAGATATATATCACAAGGGTGGAGATATATATCACAAGGGTGGAGAGATATATCACAAGGGTGGAGAGATATATCACAAGGGTGGAGATATATATCACAAGGGTGGAGAGATATATCACAAGGGTGGAGAGATATATCACAAGGGTGGAGAGATATATCACAAGGGTGGAGAGATATATCACAAGGGTGGAGAGATATATCACAAGGGTGGAGAGATATATTACAAGGGTGGAGAGATTTATCACAAGGGTGGAGAGATATATCACAAGGGTGGAGAGATATATCACAAGGGTGGGATAAGCAATGTCATCCTCGCCTAGGCAAGAATTAAAGAAGTGGGAGCAGGTACCTAAAAAAACAGCAGTCTCTCCCCCCTCCCCAAAATTCAGTCCATAGATTCCAGCGATGTCTTCCTACAGCCAATTCTTCTTATTGATGCAGGCCCCCCGCACCGCCATCTTGAATTTGGGAGCTGGCATTAAGGCTGCTTTCACACTGAGGCACTTTGCAGGCGCTATTACACTAAAAATAGCGCCTTCAAAGCGCCCTGAAAGAGCCGCTCCTCTATCTCCAGTGTGAAAGCCCGAGGGCTTTCACACTGGAGCGTTGCGCTGGCAGGACACTAAAAAAAGTCCTGCCAGTCGCATCTTTGAGGTGCTGTAGGAGCGGTAAATATACAGCTCCTATAGCGCCCCTGCCCATTGAAATCAATGGGGCAGCGCAGCCGTACCGCCCGCAAAATGCCGCTGCAGCCCCGTTTTGCAGGCAGGTTTAACCCTTTTTAGGCTGCTAGCGGGCGAAAATCGCGGCAAACACAATGGTAAAACGCCGCTAAAAATAGCGGCGCTTTACCGCCAGCGCACCATGGGCCTCAGTGTGAAAGTACCCTTACATTGCCATCTTGGATTTGGAAGCTGGCTGTTACTTCCTAATGAACCACAGCTGACACCCCACTGTGCCTGCACAAGATCACAAGGGCAGAGAGGGAGGTGGGATAAATGATGTCACCCTAATCTAGGCAAGTATTACAGAAGTGGAAGCGGGTACCTACAAAAACACCCCTCCCCAAATTCAGGTACTTACCAGTCCATAGATTCAAGCAATGTCTTCCTGCAGCCCATGATTCTCATTGATGCTGGTTCCTGGCACCGCCATCTTGGATTAGGGAGCTGGCTATTCCTGATGAATCAAAGCAGGCTCCGCACTGTGCATGCCGGAGATCACATGGGCAGAGAGGGGGGTGGGATAAGTGATGTCATCCTTGCCTTGACAAGGATTGCAGAAATTCGAGAAGGTAACTACAAAAAGCTATACTCTCTCCCCCATCTCCAAAAAAACCTGCAACCCAGTTACAGGCTGGGACAAGAGAGAGAAATAGCAGCACTTTTTAAGAGAAGTTCTGCTTTAAAGATAAATTAGGGATAGTTAGGAATATTTTTACATATTTACAATGGATGCAACTATGCATATACTACTATACCTGGCTTATCACCCTGAGCCCTAGTTCACATTGGTGAATTTTGACACACGATTTGACATGTCAATCGCAATTTGACAGCATTGGCACCCTCCTAACCTGTGTGATGCTGCACCGATTTCAAAAAGTAGTTTCTGTACTACTTTTTGTGATTTCGGAGTGCAATTTCCATTGTTCATCTGTGTAGAAACCTGCAAAGATGTCTGTGAAATCGCAGGCGAAGATGGGACTGGCATGCGGGAGTGAAATCGTGCGAGTTCAGCTGAACTTGCACAGCTTCATTCCCGCAGCTCAGTGTAAACCTGGGCTGAAAGCTGGAAATTACTGTAATAGTCACTGCTACTACAGTGATCTCCTTTTGTTTCTGGGTCTTGCAGGCAGCTGCCCTGCTGCTTACTGAACAGAGAAGGTCCCCATTCAGCAAGGGCAACATGCAAAGAATTCTCTGATTGGATGAGGTGGACATTGAGATATCACTGCCCGGCCTCTCTGCCTCATCCAAACAGAGAATGCTTTTCATTCATTGAAAAATGTGAAGCAATCTCCAAATGGCTCCCATGAGCGGGCAACAATGCAACAGGCATGGGATCCGGAAGCTAGTGTAAATCACTGTAGTAGCAGTTAGACATGTGCAAAAGGAAAAAATTTGTTTAGTTTTGTTTCGTTTTAATTTGTTAATTAATTAATTTTGTTTAGTTTGATTCGTTACATTCATTACAATCCTTTTCGGATTTCATTCCGTTTTCGACCGAATTCGGAAAATCGGTCGCATTCGAAAATATTTCAACCGAATTCGAAAATATTTCTACCGCATTCGAAAAAATTACAACCGGATTCGATCATCTTTCAGACTTTCAACATGATTCGAAATTATTTCAACCGCATTAGAAACTATTTCAACAGAATTCGAAAATATTTCTACAGGATTCAAAATTATTTCAACCGAATAGAAAAGATTATAATAAAATAGAAAAACAGAGAATAGACTATTTCTATTCTAATCTTTTATAATTGGAATTAGAATTCATTCTATACGAAATTTGAATGTCGGAACATGGTTTATTATAATATCTTTTCTATTCGGTTGAAATTATTTTGAATACGGTTGAAATATTATCGAATTTGGTTGAAATATTAACAAATGCGGATGAAATATTATGGAATGCGGTAGAAATATTTTCGAATTTGGTTAAAATATTTTTGAATGCGACCGATTTTTCGAATTCCAATTAGAAAAGATTAGAATAGAAATAGAAAATAGACTAGAAAAAAAAAAATAGAACAGAATAGAATAAAATATAATATATATATATATTTTATTTTATTCTATTCTGTTCTATTGTTTTTCTATTTGATTCTTTCCAATATTTTCGATTCTATTCTAATTGTTTTCAAATTCGATTCGAATAGAATTTTTTTCCAATTCGATTCGAATTTCGTCCGTGGTTTTTCGATTCAAATCGTTATTTCGGATTCGGTCGAATTCGTTAGCATTTGTAATTCGGTAATTCGGATGCATCCGAACGTCCGAATAATGAAAATTCGTCCGAATTTCGATTCGGAACGAAACGAAATGCACATGTCTAGTAGCAGTTCCTACTACAGTGATTTACAGCGTCCAGTGTAGTTATGCATACAGTATATAGTATATGCATAGCTACACTGGCCCAAGCTAGACCAATGTAACTAAATGAAAATATCCATGCTTAGAATTCTTCTTTAATGAATGAGGTGACGCTAAGCGGAAATTCACTTTGGAAAGAATGCTCAAGCAATTACAAGGGGAATTTTTTGCGAACTCACAGCTTAATGATTGAAGTCAGCACAGCTTCACCTCAATCACTAAGCTACAAATTCACTTTGCAAAGTGAACGTGATCGACTCCTTTAGTGAAGCAACCCTGATGTGTCTTTTTCACTGTACTAAGGGTAACAGAACTGGCGAGGCAGGGGTGCTAAGAGTCTAAAAAATGAAGGGCGTTTACAGTCTTTGCCTCCAGGATCCAGATGTTGTGATTAGGCATGGCCCCTTCTCATCCCCATCACAACTCTTATCTCCCCTCTAGTTCACCCTGTTAGCATTCTCCTTTCCATCTTTTTCATCTTTTTTCTAGTCTTCTTTTCCGCACTTCTCTTCAACAATTACTTTAAGTAATTCTGATTTCTAGAGGGATATGCCAGCATGGGGTCTATCTTCCTTGTAAGTCAGACTGGCTGCCTGCTGGTAAGCTTTTAGTATGAGACAGGAAGCTTTTCATATACTTCCTGTCTGAACACTGCTTGAGAATATTCTGTCAAAATAAATGGCCATTCTTGTTCTTTCCCAAATGTATTGAATAAAGCAGTGACATACCCAAGATTGGGACCAACACCTCAGAGGCTGAGCTTAAAAAAAATATCAACACAGATAGCAAATTCTTATGATAAGGAAATATGCAGCATTATTCCCATCTGTAAATTGTATTAATAATATTTTTTTTATATTATTTGTTTCAAAAACTTTGTTAAGAGGAAGCTTTGATGTCCTAAACAAACATTTGTTTATAGTCACGGGTAAGTACTGTGGACCCCTATAGAATTACTGTCTGCATCGGGGCAAAGGGCTTCGACTGTGGGCAGCTTCAGCAAAACATGATGCATTGCAGAACATCCTAGACTTTCCATAACATTCAATAATTACGCTTCATTATCCCACAATATATCACAACGCTGAAGCGAGCTGTGTCTTAGGTCACCTCACAAATTGATGGAATATGCAGACTAAAAAACAAACTCTCCTTATCTCATACTGAGTAAACCAGCTCCGATGGAAGATGCTTGGTTAATATTTTATAAGTTAAATATTTTCTCCACGTGCGTAGCACTTTTTTTTTTTATAGGATGGAGGTGTTAAATGATGTCACTCAGGAACACGGGATTTTTCCCATTGCCACATGCTATGCAAACAGTTTCCATTCCGCTCATAAAATATTAATAGTCCATATTCCAGCCTTGCTATTTGAAAGAGAGTAATAAGCTTCATATTTGTTTTTTGTTTCTTCCGATTGTATTTAATTATAAAAAAAGGATTGCTGTAACAGGAACTATACACCAAGGTTCTCCGTTTTAGCAACCCTCGAGACCACTTGGCAGCACTACTGTGTTGGCATTTTGGCATAAAAGGTTTGTGATGGTAATGGGTTTTAAAACTGGGTTACAGGCAGATATGAAAAATAACATCACTTAATCCACTTTTATATTCATAAAATATAATTGTGCAGCAATCACTCCCGCAGGAGCCCTGTTGTTTAGGTCTCAAGGCTCTTTCCCAGCAATTGCACCCACATCCATGCACACCAATCACAGTCACTCTCTTGGCTTAGTAATCAGTCTAGGGGTATGCTTTTCTGACGCTTTATTGCAGAATTTGAACTTGGATGGGAGTAGGGTAACTGTGGGATCCTTCAGCAACATAAAGCAGCAACTTAACCACTTCAATACCAGGCAATTACACCCCCTTCCTGCCCAGGCCAATTTTCAGCTTTCAGCGCTGACGCTGTTTAAATGACAATTGCGCGGTCATGCTACAATGTACCCAAACAGAATTTCTATCATTTTGTTCCCACAAATAGAGCTTTCTTTTGTTGGTATTTTATCACCTCAGCGGTTTTTATTTTTTGCTAAACAAATAAAAAAAGACTGACAATTTTGAAAAAAAAAGGTTTTCTGTGGTTTCTTCTTGTTCACTGATGGGCACTGATAAGGCGGCACTGACGGGCACTGATAAGGTGGCACCGATGAGGTGGCACCAACGAGGTGGCACTGATGGGCACTGATGATGGGCACTGATAGGCGGCACTGATGGGCACTGGTAGGCAGCACTGATGGGTGCCACTGATATGCAGCACTGATGGGCATTGATAGGCGGCACTGATGGGCACTCATGGGGGCACTGGTGGGCACTGGTGGACACTGATAGGCGACACTGATGGGCACTGAAAGGCTGCACTGATGGGTACTTATGATGGGTACTTATGAATGTCACTGATAGGCGGCACTGATGGGCACTGATAGGTGGCACTGGTGGGCACTGATACATGGCACTGATGGGCACTTATGGGCACTGATATACAGCACTGATAAATGGCACTGATAGGCATCACTGGTGGCGCTGGCACTGGCAGGCATTTTGGATGGGCACTAATGGTCAGCTGCCTGGGCACTGATTGGCATTTTCTTGGTGGTCTAGGGTGGCAAACCTGGTGGTCCAGTGTTGTGGCCTTCCCTGGTGGTCCTAGTGGCATTCTGGTGGTCCTGGGTGGGCATTCGAGGGGAGGCTCTTTATCGAGATCGGTGTAGTGGTGTGTCAGACTGACACACCACACCACCGATCGCCGCAATGCATACCCCCACGTGGCGGCTGTTATCCTGCTGGATGTCATATGATGTCCAGTCAGGATAACTGAACCACCGCCCGGCCGTCATTCTGCTATAGGCTGGGCGGGAAGTGGTTAGGGACCCTAATCTTCCTCTTAAGAATCTGAGCATAGTCATTGCTTGCAGCAAATATTGGGCTGAGCTATACAATGTCCCCTTTAAGCAATGCTGACTGTAGCACAAGAGGGATATCAGCAGCACACCGTTTCAGGTATATATCACACCGGTCTGTACTCACTAATGTCCTTGGATAATTGGATGCCTCCTCCCAATATCTTTTAAACATCTTCTTACAGGTCCTCAAAAGACAGTCCCTTAGTCAGCTCCAACAGACTTTAGCAGAATAACGTATTGCCATGGGGGCACTCTGCAGGGATGTCATGGATATGCAGTAATGTTTGTCTGTCAGCTTACCTTCCTCCCCATGTGTTCACCTTAGAGGTTAGACACTCTCACCTGGCAGCTTTTATAATCTCTCCTCCCAGCATGGCTCCACCCCAGGCCCTATCAGATAACTCTATATTAACCTGTGCACTGCAAGTGTGCCTTGCTGATCATCGTTGTTTGTTAAGCATTGTGTGTTTGGGTTCCTGCTTGCCGTGTGCTACGTCTGTCTCTGTGTTAACGATATTGGCTTATTCTCGACTATCCCTGTCTGCTTGTGACCTTAACCTTTGGCTTGTCCTTTGTTTCTGGACCTCTCTTGAGGAGACCAAATCCTGGGGATGCATTTTTTATTGAAGTGGACACTTCTTCAATGGGGGTGGGAGCTGTGCTTATTCAATTCTTTGAGAAGAGACGTCAACCATGTGCGTTCTTCTCCAAAAAAAAATCTCAGGCAGAGAGAAATTATGCCTTCGGTGATCGGGAACTTTTTGCATTTAAATTGGCGTTAGAGGAGTGGTGTCATCTCTTGAAGGGTTCCCCTCACTCACACATAACGATCTTTACTGATCACAAGAATTTACAGTACCTACAGAATGCTAAACTTCTGAATCCCAGACAGGCCAGGTGGAGACTCTTCTTTTCCCGTTTTAATTTCACGATTACATACAAACCTGGTTCCTGCAATGGTCGGCTGATGCGCTCTCTAGGTCATTTGACACTTTGGACGAGGAGTCCACCCCTGAGCCGATCATTCCAACCTCATGCCCTTGCCCATTCCTAAGGAGCCCTGGGCTCACATTGCCATGGATTTTATCACCGATCTCCCACTGTCTGAGAATAATACGGTCATTTGGGTGGTAATCGATCGGTTCTCCAAGATGGCTCATTTTGTTCCTCTTCCTGGCCTTCCTTCTGCTCCTGCCTTGGTTCCCATTTTTATTCGAGAAATTTTCCGCCTCCATGGGGTTCCTTCTTATATTGTTTCCGTCAGAGGTGTTCAAATTACGTCTCGTTTTTGGAGAGCCTTTTGCAAATCCCTCAATATTGTCTTGGATTTTTCCTCTTCTTACCATTCTCAATACAATGGACAGACTGAGAGGGTTAATCAGGAGTTAGAGGTCTTTCTTTGCACCTTAGTCTCTGCTCATCATGACGATTGGTCCTCTCTACTCCCGTGGGCAGAATTCTCTCATAAAAATCATGTAAATACCAGTTCGCAGAAGACACCCTTTTTCACAGTTTATGGAAAACACCCTCAACTTCCTCTTCTCATGACCTGTTCTCCAGATATTCCAGCTTTGGCTTCGGCTCAGGAGTCTTTTAATTCTGTTTGGGGTGACGTTCATGATTCCCTCCAGGCAGCTGCTGACAAATTCAAAGGCTTTGCCGACCGCCTTCTCTTCAGCCAGGGGACAAAGTCTGGCTCTCCACCAGGAACATCAAGCTCCGAGTTCCTTCTCTGAAGTTTGCTCCAAGATTCATTGGTCCGTACACTATAACTACTAAACTGAATCCAGTTTGTTTCAAACTCCAGATTCCCAAAAGCCTTAAAATCGCTAACTACTTCCATGTTGCCCTTCTGAAGCCTTTAGTCCTCAATAAGTTCTCTCATCCTCTCCCTACCGTGGCGCAGTTTCCTGAGGATAATCAGGAGTACGAGGTCAGTCAAATTCTGGATTCCCGACTCTGTAGAGGCGTTCTTCAATACCTCGTTCATTGTAAAGGGTTTGGTCCTGAGGAGAGGTCTTGGATCACTGCATCTGAGGTCTTTGCACCTTGTCTGTTAAAGAAGTTTCATCTGAAGTTCCCCTCTAAACCCGGGCCCATGTGGGGAAGGGGGAGGCCTCGTAAGAGGGAGGGTACTGTCATGGATATGCAGTAATGTTATATATATTGGCTTATTCTGGATTATCCCTGTCTGCTTGTGACCTTGACCTTTGGCTTGTCCTTTGTTTATCCTTGTCTGCTTGTCGCCCTGACCTTGGCTTATCTCCTCACTATCTCTTGTATCCTGAGCTGCTGCTTCCCCTCTATCCTCTATACCCCACGGAGCGTGAGCTATGGGACTCTGGGGGCCGCGACCTGGATCCAGCTGCAGCTTAGGCCATCCTCACCACTAGAGGCTCTGGTGAACACCTGCTGGATCTTAGACTTCGCGCTCTGGGGAATCTTGGGCTCTAGCTTGCTGTGGGATCCCTGTTGTGCTCCAGTGAATCTGCCATCCTTACCACCCAGTGTTCCATCTGCAGCAGTCAGCCATAGGGTTTACTACCTTGTGGTGCACTCCTGACCTACAGTGTTCATCTGTCATCTGGCAACTCAGGTGACCTGACAAGGGAGAGGAGCAAGGTGTCCCAGTGGGGGACCCGAGAAGAGGAGGATAGGAGATGCTCTCTAAAGCCATTGCATAGAGCATGTAAGTAAAGCTTTACACTCACTAGTCACATGACACTAGTACCATTCTGTACATACTTTAAGTACATCTGACAAATATTCTCATGGTCTAAATATAATGTCAATTTGACTAATGATTAGAAAAGTGTTTTTTTTTCTTAAAATTAAAAATTGTGAACCCCATTTTTACTAGTGTATGGCAAGCTTTAACATGCCTGTGTGCAACTAAGGATATCAGTCAGTGATATGGGCAAGTTGTTCTGCCCCTTATATAAGAATTCAGAAGAAAGCCACTAGAGAAATGAGTAGACCACGACCATCACATAGGAGGTAAGTGGGAGCTGCTGGCATGGTACACTTTAGACCAAAGAAACAAAATCCTTGATCAATATTCTGCCCACCTCCCACTCTGCTTCATCGTGATACCTGTTATATTGGGGAACCTAACTAAGTGGTAGTAACATTTTCCAATGAGTTAACAATAGTCAGAACTGTATGTCAGGGCTTGTTGGACCAATTCCTTTTAAGGCTAAAGTCACCTTTGTTCACCTTTTTTTCCCCCTCTAAATTCCAGCACCCCTATGTACAAATATAGCATTAATGTACTTATTTTGCACAGTCTTTTTGGTTGTTTCAAAACACTACTCCATTATTTCTGCCTTACTTCCTGGACAGACTTTAGGTCATGACACAAGAAGGAGTTTACCAGCTGAGAGTAGATGATGCAGGGTGTTGCTAATGAGGTCAGCTGGTCAACTCCCTTCTATGTCATTCCCTCAAGTCTGACCAGGAAGTAAGGCTGAAGTAATGGAGCAGTGTTTTGAAACATCCATGCTGGAGTTTAGAAAGAGAAAAAAAAGGTGAACTTAGCCCTTAAAATAAAGGTACGTATATTGGGATTCCCACACAGGGGTTTCAGTCTCATTCAGCATTCAAAACCAAAACAAGAAAAGAACAAAACAATACCAAGCCACCTGGTTCCTTGTCTTCACAGCACCACTCACTGCTCAGTCCTTTTGCCTTGGTCCTCCCGACCAACTAACAGCACACCGGTGCTCATGTACAGCAGTTGCAGCTTTCTCAGCGCTCTTTAGTTGCACCTCCCTTCTGCATGGGCCCATGCCAATATAAAGCCTGACTTTTGGGTTGAGTACACCTTTCTCCTTAGTGGAGCATACCTATCTCCTGGTTGGAGCCCTGAGATATGGCCAAACCTGTGATTATAAAGCATGTGCACACCTGAACACACACCCTTCCAGTCCCCAGGACACTGAGTTGGATGCTTCTTCCCTCTTGTGGCTCTTTGAAACCTCTAAACTCTGGAACCCACCCCAGGAATTACAAACAATTAAAAAACGTTTTTCTCTGCTGACAATTGATAATCCAGAGCCCGGCACTGTGCATTTTTGAAAACCCTGTGTCACCTTTGCCTACTATTCCACAGTGACAGGGCCTTGCACTGCCACATACCTTAATAAATACTTTATAATCTGAATTTGGTAATCTGATAAATGCATTAGCCACAGGAGCACAGAATTCATATGTGACCTGCTGTGTAGTGGTAACTGAAGCAATTGTCAACACTGCCTCTTTAGTAACATGTCTTTGACAATTGTAGATAATAGTAAACAACAAACAACTATAGATAGCCCACCTTAGCAACAAACCAGATTACAATGTTTTTCTATGAACACAATGGCCACTTCAAAAGTCTTTACAGATTTAACAACAAAAAATAGGCAATGAATACTATCTGCAGAATGTATTTTTTCACTCTCTTTCATTAAAATAGTATATTTGTCCAAAATTGACAACCAAGAGAATTTTCAAAATGTTTGAGCTGCCTGAATAATCGCATGCAGATCTTAACTTTGGAGAGTCACACAATTCAGGAATCCACATAACCATGATTTGTGAATTGCACAATTCTTTACTTGGACAAATCAGGATTAAGAGTCAAAATGCTTGATTTTCAAAACAATATGTTCTTTACTAGGGCAAGGATTTTTAAAAATAAAAGTCTAGTGTTGTAGGAAAAAATACTTATCAGGTTATTTATATAGACTGCAAGCTATTGTGTAGATCCATAATTGGCACTGTTCTATATTCAACAAGGAAATAAATTCCAGCAAGCTCCTGAATAAACTGATTTGTGGGAGGGTCTGTTTACCATAATCACTAGATCACTTGGTGTGGTAAGATAAACCTTCCATTTTTAGCATCACTCTTGAGATATACAGTAACACCCTTGACTAGTATATCACCAAAGAGGAAAGGCTCTCTATGTTAAACACAAGATAGCAGTTGGGATGCCTAAAATTTTACCTCAAACTCTATTAAGACCTCTCATAAAAGCAGTCAACCAATTACAACCTGAAAGTTCTGTAATCACATAACTACTGCCTTGAATGCACATTTGAATTATTTAGCAGTTTACAAATTTTAGTAACGCTTAAGTAACCCTTTGCAGCTATAACAGCTTAAACTCTTCCGGGAAGGCTGTCCACGAGGTTTAGGAGTGTGTCTATGGGAATGTTTGACCATTCTTCCAGAAGCGCATTTGTGAGGTCAGGCACTATGTGGACGAGAAGGTCTGGCTCGTAGTCTCTGCTCTAATTCATCCCAAAGGTGTTCTATCGGGTTGAGGTCAGGACTCTGGGTAAGCCAGTGATGTTCCTCCACCCCAAACTCGCTCATCCATGTCTTTATGGACCTTGCTTTGTGCACTGGTGCACAATCATGTTGGAACAGGAAGGTGCCATTCCGAACTGTTCCCACAAAGTTTGGAGCATGAAATTGTCCAAAATGTTTTTGTATGCTGACACCTTAAGAGTTCCCTTCACTAGAGCTAAGGGGCCAATCCTAAACCCTGAAAAACAGCCCCACACCATAATCCCAGCTCCACCAAATGATTTAGACCAGTGCACAAAGCAAGGTCCATAAAGACATGGATGAGCGAGTTTGGGGTGGAGGAATTTCACTGGCCAGCACTGGAAAAATGGTCAAACATTCCCATAGACACACTCCTAAGCCTTGTGGACAGCCTTCCCAGAATAGTTAAAACTGTTATAGCTGCAAAGGGTGGGCCAACTTAATATTCAACCCTACAGACTGATGCCTAGTACACACGTACGGGATTCCCAGCGGTAAAAAGTCAGCCGGGAATCCCGAGGGGAAAACTGAGAACCTGCTCGGTAACTTTCCCCTTGTACACACGAGAGGTTTTCCCGTTGGGAAAACTACGGCGAGAGCTTTGGCCGGGAATCCCGGCCGTGTGTATGCTCCATCGCAGTTTTTCCCATAGGAAAACTGCCAGGAAAAAGACCGCCGGGAATCCCGGCGGGAAAAAAGAGAACATGTTCTCTTTTTTTTCCCCGCAGTTTTCCTGTCGGGAAAACTGTGATGGAGCATACAGACGGCCGGGATTCCCGGCCAAAAGCCCTCATGGCAGTTTTGCAGTTTTCCGGTCGTGTGTACGAGGCATAAGACTGGGATGCCATTAAAGTTCATGTGTGTAGAGGCAGGTGTCCCAATACTTTTGGTAATATAGTATATATATATTGTGAGGGGGTTAGCTCGGCAGCGGGTGTGTGTGACCCCCGGGATGGGCTCCCCACACAAAACAGGCCCAGCAAACGGAGGTTGTGGTTTTCAAAATCAAAAAAAGGTGCGGTTTATTTTCTATTTACAGTGACAAAACACAGCAAAGCAAAAGAAACATAACCAAAATAAATCCTGGTCAAGTTGACCTCTGACTAAACATACAGGTTTCCTAACTAACAACTGGGATCAGCCTAGTGCTGTCCTAGTCCCTAAGTCCCTGGTTTTAAATGTCCAAGCAAATAGCCACACAGGCTTTGTCTCACCGCACAGGGGTTCACTCTCCCTAGACAGTCCACACAGGTCTGGTTCCAGGCATGAGCTAACATCTAATGAAGCTGGGAGTTCTTATAGAGGCCTAAATGAGCTGACAAGCTTCAGCTGGCCTCATCAACTCCCTGTCTGTACGACGCCCAGCCCTCTCCCTAGAGGTATGAGTCATCCATGAGCCCACTAGCCTTATACAACTCTCCACCTAGTTGTATAAGTCGGCGTAAAGCCTGAATCTGGGCGAAATATATCTACCCCCCTGGATGCAACCAGGTGACTTTACCTTCCTGCTGTCACATACCCCCCCCTCTTGTTTTAACCTCGGGGTTGGAACACCAGCAATCAGGCATTCATGTACTCGAGACAAAGCATCCACATTCCCCATTTGAACGCCAGGGCGATGCTTTACTGTGAAGTTGAATTCCTGGAGGGCCAGGAACCACCTATTCACTCTTCTATTTGTTTCCTTGTTTTGAGCCATCCACTTTAACGGAGCGTGATCCGTAACCATGTCAAAGTGCCTACCTAGCAGGTAGTACCGAAGGGAATCTAGAGCCCACTTCACCGCTAAACACTCCTTTTCAACGGTGGCGTAATTTACCTCATGGGACTTCAACTTCCTGCTGAGGTAAATGACTGGGTGCTCTTCCCCGTTCCAGACCTGGGACAATACTGCTCCTAACCCCACATCTGACGCATCACTTTGTACGACAAAGTCTTTAGAGAAGTCGGGTGAGTACAACACTGGCTGGCTACATAAGGCTTGTTTCAAGAATTGGAATGCTGCCTCAGCCTCGGGGGTCCATTTAATCATGACCGACCCTTTCCCCTTCGTCAGGTTGGTTAGGGGCACAGCCTTAGAAGCAAAGTGGGGAATGAATCGCCGATAATACCCAGCGATTCCCAGAAAGGCTCGTACCTGCTTCTTGCTGTTGGGACGTGGCCAACTCTGGATGGCCTCGACTTTGTTGAGTTGGGGTTTTATTACTCCCCTCCCAATGGTGTACCCAAGATATTTGGCCTCCTCCTGCCCAATGGTACACTTCTTGGGGTTAGCCGTAAACCCCGCTTCCCGAACAGAGTCCAGGACTGCTTGCACTTTTGGCAGATGTGAGGCCCAATCTGTGCTATGGACAATTACGTCATCCAGGTAAGCCGCAGCATACTTCCGATGGGGCCTCAGCATCTGGTCCATTTTCCGCTGGAATGTGGCCGGC
The DNA here is from genome assembly GCA_029206835.1 of Rana muscosa. NCBI lineage: Eukaryota > Metazoa > Chordata > Amphibia > Anura > Ranidae > Rana > Rana muscosa. The sequence goes on from CM055119.1 coordinate 350,551,621, forward strand.
GCATTCTGTAACCCGAACGGCATTCTTTTATATTGGAACGCCCCGTCTGGGGTTACAAATGCGGTTTTCTCTTTGGCCGACTTGGCCAGGGGGATTTGCCAATACCCTTTTGTGAGGTCAAGAGTCGTCATGTATCGGGCTGTTCCCAGCCGGTCGATCAACTCATCTATACGTGGCATGGGGTAGGTGTCAAATTTTGTAACTTTGTTCAACTGACGAAAATCGTTACAAAATCGCCAGCTCCCATCCGGTTTAGGCACCAACACGATGGGACTAGACCAATCACTTTGGGACTCCTCTATCACCCCTAAGTTCAGCATTTTCTGTACTTCCTCCCGTATTGCCTCCCGTCGAGCCTCTGGGATCCGATAGGGTTTTAACTTCACCCTTTCACCGGGCGGGGTAATGATGTCATGCTCTACCCCAGATGTTTGTCCCGGCAGCTCAGAGAATACCTCCTTGTTGCGAAGCACAAACTCCTTAACCTCCTGTTGTTGGGGTTGTGACAAGGTGGCTGCTATTCCAACCTCAGGAATCACGCAACCAGTTTGAGCTGGTGACCAAGTGTCTGCGACTAGGGACTCTCTATCCCTCCAGGCTTTCAACAGATTAACGTGATAGATCTGTTCGGGCTTTCGCCTTCCTGGTTGTCTGACCTTGTAATTCACTTCGCTCACTTTTTCCATTATCTCGTAGGGGCCTTGCCATTTGGCAAGGAATTTACTTTCAACCGTAGGGACAAGTACCAATATCCTATCCCCCGGGGAAAAGGTACGGGTCTTGGCTCCACGGTTGTACACTCTCTGCTGTGCCAACTGCGCTTGGGCCAAATGTTCCTTCACGATGGGCATTACCTGTGCAATTCGATCTTGCATCAGGGCGACATGCTCAATCACACTCCTGTGGGGAGAACTCTCACTTTCCCAAGTTTCCTTGGCAATATCCAACAGCCCTCTTGGGTGTCTCCCATACAGTAACTCAAAGGGGGAGAATCCCGTAGAGGATTGGGGCACCTCCCTAATAGCAAACATCAAATAAGGAAGTAAACAGTCCCAATCCTTTCCATCTCTATCCACCACTTTCTTCAACATTTGTTTTAGGGTTTTGTTGAATCTTTCAACCAGCCCATCGGTTTGGGGATGATACACAGACGTACGCAATTGCGTCACTTTGAACAATTTACACAGCTCTTTCATAACCCGGGACATAAAGGGTGTACCTTGGTCCGTAAGCAGTTCTTTACAAATACCCACCCGGCTAAAAACAAGAGATAGCTCTTTGGCTATGGTTTTGGCCGAGGTATTTCGGAGAGGGATCGCTTCTGGATAACGGGTGGCATAGTCCATTATAACTAATATGTACTGGTGCCCCCTAGCGGACTTGATTATAGGACCTACCAAATCCATGGCGATCCTCTCAAACGGGACCTCAATGATGGGTAGAGGGACCAGCGGGCTATGGAAATGTGGCATCGGGGCCAACCTCTGACACACAGGGCAGGAGGAACAATAATTTTCTACGTCCTTCATCACCCCCGGCCAATAGAATCTCTGTAATACCCTCTCTCGGGTTTTCTCTGTCCCCAGATGACCTCCAAGAATGTGCCCATGGGCCAACTCCAACACCAACTTCCTGTAAGGTTTGGGCACCACAAGCTGCTCAACGGTTTCTTCTGCCCTTTTTGCCACCCGATACAGTAGGTCCTTCTCTACGCTGAAGTATGGGTAAGTGCAGGTATTATCTGGGTTCACTAACTCGCCATCTATTTTCACTACGTTTTCCCGTGCCTTTATTAGGGCGGGGTCTTTCAACTGTTCTGTGGCAAAGTTTTCCCTGTGAACCTCAAGATCAGAAAACTCCACAGACGGTAGGTTTTCGTCTGAGGAGGTGGGCTCCTCTCCAGTTTCTTGAGTCTCCCCTGCCAATACTGATAAGGGAAATTCCGGAGAGTCCTCACCACTCTCAGGGGAGTTCTGGCTATCACATTCCTGGTACATAGGGGCACCAGTGAGGGGCTCAGGATCATCCCACAGTTCCCAGAACTTCGGAAAATCCCTTCCCACAATGGCGTCATGCGGTAACTGAGATACTAAGCCCACTGGATGAGAGAGGGTACCTTTGGGGGTCTCGAAACACACTGTAGTCACTGGATACTCTCGGGTGTCCCCATGCACACAAATAACAGCTACCTTGCTATTCCCAGAGACCTCTGTTTTAACTAACTCAGCCTTTATCAGGGTCACAAGGCTACCTGAATCCAGCAATACCACAACATTTCTACCATTAACACACATTTTGCATAAATGTTTCTCAGTTCCTCGAATGGCAGTGCATGCGACTGTCGCACACAGCGACTGACGTCTGCCCGTCAGAAAGTCACACTGCATGGGTTCCTCCACAACCGGGCAATTGGCTGCAATATGTCCCGCTTGCCGGCAGCGGTAGCAAACGATCCTTCTTGCCGACTCTTGAGCCGCTGATTTCCCAGGCTGTTCTCGCCAAACTTGGGGTAGAGCTCCCACCCTCTCACTCTCTCCACCCTCACCCCTTGGAATCCTCTTATCCGCCCCTGGGGATGGTCTGGTCTTAGGGTGGAAAGTCCGAGTGTCTCTGGAAGAGGCCGTCAGGTTCTCTGTAGCCAAGTATTTCTCCACACGATCCACAAGACCATCGGCCGTCTCTGGGTCTCCATGGCTTACCCACTTTTGGATGGCAGTAGGAAGAGCTCTCAAAAACCGATCCATTACAACACGTTCCACAATCTTTGGTGCGGACAAAGTCTCTGGCTGTAGCCACTTTCTGCTCAGGTGAATGAGATCATACATTTGAGACCTGGGGGGTTTTCCAAGCTGGAAAGTCCAGTTATGCACACGCTGAGCCCGGACAGCCTGGGTGACACCCAGCCTTGCCAATATTTCAGCTTTTAGCATCACATAGTCTTTTGCTTGGTTAGGCTCTAGGTCATAGTAAGCTTTCTGCGATTCACCAGTTAACAGAGGAGCCACCAGTCCAGCCCACTGCTCCTCAGGCCACTTTTCTCTTTCAGCGGTCCTTTCAAATGTGGTCAAAAATACCTCTGGATCATCCTCTCCAGTCATTTTTGTCAATAAACGACTCACCCCAAAGGACGCGGTATTAGTGGGATGGCTTTCCTCACTGGTCTGCGGACGTTGCTGCATTACTGCTTCCATCTGTTGTTGTAGTCTCTGCTCTTGCTTCTGCAACAGGTCTATGAAGCGGGCCTCAGATTGCTGCTGGGCTCGTTGCTGAGCCTCCAGACTCTGTTGCAAAGTTGCGTTTGTCTGCTGCTGGGCTGCAAGGCTCCTTTGCAAACCTGCATTTGTCTGCTGTTGATTGGCATTTGCTAGAGCCAGCTGCTTCAGTATCTCCTCCATGCTGGCTTAAAAAAACTGCCACTGGTTCTCCACCAACTGTGAGGGGGTTAGCTCGGCAGCGGGTGTGTGTGACCCCAGGGATGGGCTCCCCACACAAAACAGGCCCAGCAAACGGAGGTTGTGGTTTTCAAAATCAAAAAAAGGTGCGGTTTATTTTCTATTTACAGTGACAAAACACAGCAAAGCAAAAGAAACATAACCAAAATAAATCCTGGTCAAGTTGACCTCTGACTAAACATACAGGTTTCCTAACTAACAACTGGGATCAGCCTAGTGCTGTCCTAGTCCCTAAGTCCCTGGTTTTAAATGTCCAAGCAAATAGCCACACAGGCTTTGTCTCACCGCACAGGGGTTCACTCTCCCTAGACAGTCCACACAGGTCTGGTTCCAGGCATGAGCTAACATCTAATGAAGCTGGGAGTTCTTATAGAGGCCTAAATGAGCTGACAAGCTTCAGCTGGCCTCATCAACTCCCTGTCTGTACGACGCCCAGCCCTCTCCCTAGAGGTATGAGTCATCCATGAGCCCACTAGCCTTATACAACTCTCCACCTAGTTGTATAAGTCGGCGTAAAGCCTGAATCTGGGCGAAATATATCTACCCCCCTGGATGCAACCAGGTGACTTTACCTTCCTGCTGTCACAATATATATATATATATATATATATATATATATATATATACAGTGGGTACGGAAAGTATTCAGACCCCCTTAAATTTTTCACTCTTTGTTATATTGCAGCCATTTGCTAAAATCATTAAAGTTCATTTTATTCCTCATTAATGTACACACAGCACCCCATATTGACAGAAAAACACAGAATTGTTGACATTTTTACAGATTTATTAAAAAAGAAAAACTGAAATATCACATGGTCCTAAGTATTCGGACCCTTTGCTCAGTATTTAGTAGAAGCACTCTTTTGATCTAATATAGCCATGAGTCTTTTTGGGAAAGATGCAACAAGTTTTTCACACCTAGATTTGGGGATCGTCCGCCATTCCTCCTTGCAGAGCATCTCCAGTTCTGTCAGGTTGGATGGTAAACGTTGGTGGACAGCCATTTTAAGGTCTCTCCAGAGATGGTCAATTGGGTTTAAGTCAGGGCTCTGGCTGGGCCATTCAAGAACAGTCACGGGGTTGTTGTGAATCCACTCCTTTGTTATTTTAGCTGTGTGCTTAGGGTCATTGTCTTGTTGGAAGGTAAAACTTCGGCCCAGTCTGAGGTCCTGAGCACTCTGGAGAAGTTTTTCATCCAGGATATCCCTGTAATTGGCCGCATTCATCTTTTCCTCGATTGCAACCCGCCGTCCTGATCCTGGAGCTGAAAAACACCCCCACAGCATGATGCTGCCACCACCATGCTTCACTGTTGGGACTATATTGGACAGGTGATGAGCAGTGCCTGGTTTTCTCCACACATACCGCTTAGAATTAAGGCCAAAAAGTTCTATCTTGGTCTCATCAGACCAGAGAATCTTATTTCTCACCATCTTGGAGTCCTTCAGGTGTTTTTTCGCAAACTCCATGCAGGCTTTCATGTGTCTTGCACTGAGGAGAGGCTTCCGTCGGGCCACTCTGCCATAAAGCCCCAACTGGTGGAGGGCCGCAGTGATGGTTGACTTTCTACAACTTTCTCCCATCTCCTGACTGAATCTTTGGAGCTCAGCCACAGTGATCTTTGGGTTCTTCTTTACCTCTCTCACCAAGGCTCTTCTCTTCCGATAGCTCAGTTTGGCCGGACGGCCAGCTCTAGGAAGGGTTCTGGTCGTCCCAAACGTCTTCTATCTTAGGAACATTAAGTGCAGCAGAATTTTTTTTGTAACCATGGCCAGATCTGTGCCTTGCCACAATTCTGTCTTTGAGCTCTTCAGGCAGTTCATTTGACCTCATGATTCTCATTTGCTCTGACATGCACTGTGAGCTGTAAGGTCTTATATAGACAGGTGTGTGGCTTTCCTAATCAAGTCCAATCAGTATAATCAAACACAGCTGGACTCAAATGAAGGTGTAGAACCATCTCAAGGATGATCAGAAGAAATGGACATGACCTGAGTTAAATATATGAGTGTCACAGCAAAGGGTCTGAATACTTAGGACCATGTGATATTTCAGTTTTTCTTTTTTTTATAAATCTGCAAAAATGTCAACAATTCTGTGTTTTTCTGTCAATATGGGGCGCTGTGTGTACATTAATGAGGAAAAAAATGAACTTAAATGATTTTAGCAAATGCCTGAAATATAACAAAGAGTGGAAAATGTAAGGGGGTCTGAATACTTTCTGTACCCACTGTGTATATATATATATATATATATATATATATATATATATATATATATATATAAATATATATATATATATACTGTATATACTGTATATACTGTATATAGGCAAGCGTAAGGATTTTAGCTACTTTGACAAGGACCACATTTTAATGGTGAGCAGTGGTCAGGACTTGCCATAAATGGTTCAAAGAAGGAAAACTAGCAAATTGGCAACAAGGTCATGGGTGGACAAGACGTATTGAAGCATGTGGGGAGCAAATGCTGGCCTTTGTAGTACAATCCAATAGAAGAGCTACTGCAGCTCAAATTGCTGGAAAAGTTCATGTTATTTCAGATAGAAAGTTGTAATGAAACACAGTGCATTGAAGTGTGTTGCATATGGAGCTACATCGCTGCAGACCAACCAGGGCCCCACAGTCAAAAGAGCCTACAATGGGCACGTTAGCATCAGAACTTGACTACAAAGCAAGGGAAGATGGTGGCCTTGTCTGATAAATTCAATGAATGAGGAACACAACAAGAAGTTAGAAGGTGTTAAATTGCCTTCCAAATTCTCCAGATCGCAATCCAATTGAGTATCTATGGGGTGTGCTGGGAAAACAAGTTAGATCCATGGAGGCCCCACCTCACAACTTACAGGAAGGGTGTCTGCTCATCAAAATAAATGTAATTTCTTTCCTTAATGTGTATTGCAACATGTTGTGCTGCGTTTGAATACAGCATGTTCCATTTTTTCACAACACATTGGTGTAAACTGAGCATATTGGAAGCAATGGACTTTAGCTTATTATTGCATTGGACCTGTGTTGGGCCACACAATCTAATGCAGTCCAATACATATGTTATGAATGGGCCCTAAAGCCATAGCCAGCCACTAATATTTTTCTGTGAACATACTTCACATATTGCAAAATTCAGCCTACATTTGGAAGTCAGTCTGTTCCTGTTCGATGTCAGTAGATAAAAATACTGCGTGATATTAAAATAACTCTGAAACACATGGAGAATTTTATCTCCCTATACTCTTCAAAATAATGTGAAAACTGGATACTTTTATCAATGGACATCAACTGCCGGAATGTACAAGTGATAATACAATTACTTCTTCAGTCTGAAGACATACAATGTAATAGAAAATAACTTACACTGAGTGGAGATTACGATTTGTATGGCAGCAATCCTAACACATAAACACAAGTTATTTGCTCGATAATACCAGCTGTGTATTCATCTCTTATTATATATGACGATGTGACCACTGAGAGTACAATTTTGTTGGAAATTTATAGATGAGTCTGATATAGGCTGGCAGGAAAAGCAAAATGGCAGTTTTCTGGGCAAAATGAAATATGCCATATGTTTCATGTAAATATTTATAGAAAGATAAATTAATATTTAACTGCGCTTGTTATGGTGGAATATTTTTCTCATGACTGCTCATTTTATAGAGTGTTTCTGTTAGTGACAAGCAGAAATATTATAATGACATGCTCCTGTTTAAAGCTTTTATATATATATATATATTGTGAGGGGGTTAACTCGGTAGCGGGTGTGTGTGACCCCCTGGTTGGGCTCCCCACACAAAAACAGGGCCAGCAGACGGAGGTTGTGGTTTTCAAAATCAAAAGGTGCGGTTTATTTCTCTATGTACAGTGACAAAAACACAGCAAAGCCAAAAAGAAACATAAACAAAATAAATCCTGGTCAGTTTGACCTCTGACTAAACATGCAGGTTTCCTAAACTAACAACTGGGATCAGCCTGGTGCTGTCCTAGTCCCTAAGTCCCTGGTTTAGTAAAAGTCCAAACAAATAGCCACACAGGCTTTGCCTCACCGCACAGGGGTTCACTCTCCCTAGACAGTCCACACAGGTCTGGTTCCAGGCATGAGCAAACACCTAATGAATCTGGGAGTTTTTATAGAGGCCTTTAAATGAGCTGACAAGCTTCAGCTGGTCTCATCAACTCCCTGCCTGCACGACGCCCAGCCCTCTCCCTAGAGGTATGAGTCATCCATGAGCCCACTAGCCTCAGCTGGGCTTCATCAACTCCCTAGTTGTATAAGTCGGCATAAAGCCTGAATCTGGGAGAAATATATCTACCCCCCTGGATGCAACCAGGTGACTTTACCTTCCTGCTGTCACATACCCCCCCCTCTTGTTTTAACCTTGGGGTTGGAACACCAGCAATCAGGCATTCATGTACTCGAGACAAAGCATCCACATTCCCCATTTGAACGCCAGGGCGATGCTTTACTGTGAAGTTTAATTCCTGTAGGGCCAGGAACCACCTATTCACTCTTCTATTTGTCTCCTTGTTTTGAGCCATCCACTTTAACGGAGCGTGATCCGTAACCATGTCAAAGTGCCTACCTAGCAGATAGTACCGAAGGGAATCTAGAGCCCACTTCACCGCTAAACACTCCTTTTCAACCGTGGCGTAATTTACCTCATGGGACTTCAACTTCCTGCTGAGGTAAATGACTGGGTGCTCTTCCCCGTTCCAGACCTGGGACAATACTGCTCCTAACCCCACATCTGACGCATCACTTTGTACGACAAAGTCTTTAGAGAAGTCGGGTGAGTACAACACTGGCTGGCTACATAAGGCTTGTTTCAAGAATTGGAATGCTGCCTCAGCCTCGGGGGTCCATTTAATCATGACCGACCCTTTCCCTTTCGTCAGGTTGGTTAGGGGCACAGCCTTAGAAGCAAAGTGGGGAATGAAGCGCCGATAATAACCCGCGATTCCCAGAAAGGCCCGTACCTGCTTCTTGCTGTTGGGACGTGGCCAACTCTGGATGGCCTCGACTTTGTTGAGTTGGGGTTTTATCACTCCCCTGCCAATGGTGTACCCAAGATATTTGGCCTCCTCCTGCCCAATGGTACACTTCTTGGGGTTAGCCGTAAACCCCGCTTCCCGGATAGAGTCTAGGACTGCTTGCACTTTTGGCAGATGTGAGGCCCAATCTGTGCTATGGACAATTACGTCATCCAGGTAAGCCGCAGCATACTTCCGATGGGGCCTCAGTATCTGGTCCATTTTCCGCTGGAATGTGGCCGGCGCATTCTGTAACCCGAACGGCATTCTCTTATATTGGAACGCCCCGTCTGGGGTTACAAATGCGGTTTTCTCTTTGGCCGACTTGGCCAGGGGAATTTGCCAATACCCTTTTGTGAGGTCAAGAGTCGTCATGTATCGGGCTGTTCCCAGCCGGTCGATCAACTCATCTATACGTGGCATGGGGTAGGTGTCAAATTTTGTAACTTTGTTCAACTGACGAAAATCGTTACAAAATCGCCAGCTCCCATCCGGTTTAGGCACCAACACAATGGGACTAGACCAATCACTTTGGGACTCCTCTATCACCCCTAAGTTCAGCATTTTCTGTACTTCCTCCCGTATTGCCTCCCGTCGGGCCTCTGGGATCCGATAGGGTTTTAACTTCACCCTTTCACCGGGCGGGGTAATAATATCATGCTCTACCCCAGATGTTTGTCCCGGCAGCTCAGAGAACACCTCCTTGTTGCGAAGCACAAACTCCTTAACCTCCTGTTGTTGGGGTTGTGACAAGGTGGCTGCTATTCCAACCTCCGGAATCACGCAACCAGTTTGAGCTGGTGACCAAGTTTCTGCGACTAGGGACTCTCTATCCCTCCAGGCTTTCAACAGATTAACGTGATATATCTGTTCGGGCTTTCGCCTTCCTGGTTGTCTGACCTTGTAATTCACTTCGCTCACTTTTTCCATTATCTCGTAGGGGCCTTGCCATTTGGCAAGGAATTTACTTTCAACCGTAGGGACAAGTACCAATATCCTATCCCCCGGGGAAAAGGTACGGGTCTTTGCTCCACGGTTGTACACTCTCTGCTGTGCCAACTGCGCTTGGGCCAAATGTTCCTTCACGATGGGCATTACCTGTGCAATTCGATCTTGCATCAGGGCGACATGCTCAATCACACTCCTGTGGGGAGAACTCTCACTTTCCCAAGTTTCCTTGGCAATATCCAACAGCCCTCTTGGGTGTCTCCCATACAGTAACTCAAAGGGGGAGAATCCCGTAGAGGATTGGGGCACCTCCCTAATAGCAAACATCAAATAAGGAAGTAGACAGTCCCAATCCTTTCCATCTCTATCCACCACTTTCTTCAACATTTGTTTTAGGGTTTTGTTGAATCTTTCAACCAGCCCATCGGTTTGGGGGTGATACACAGATGTACGCAATTGCGTCACTTTGAGCAATTTACACAGCTCTTTCATAACCCGGGACATAAAGGGTGTACCTTGGTCCGTAAGCAGTTCTTTACAAATACCCACCCGGCTAAAAACAAGAGATAGCTCTTTGGCTATGGTTTTGGCCGAGGTATTTCTGAGAGGGATCGCTTCTGGATAACGGGTGGCATAGTCCATTATAACCAATATGTACTGGTGCCCCCTAGCGGACTTGATTATAGGACCTACCAAATCCATTGCGATTCTCTCAAACGGGACCTCAATGATGGGTAGAGGGACCAGCGGGCTACGGAAATGTGGCATCGGGGCCGACCTCTGACACACAGGGCAGGAGGAACAATAATTTTCTATGTCCTTCATCACTCCAGGCCAATAGAATCTCTGTAATACCCTCTCTCGGGTTTTCTCTGTCCCCAGATGACCTCCAAGAATGTGCCCATGGGCCAACTCCAACACCAACTTCCTGTAAGGTTTGGGCACCACAAGCTGCTCAACGGTTTCTTCTGCCCTTTTTGCCACCCGATACAGTAGGTCCTTCTCTACGCTGAAGTATGGGTAAGTGCAGGTATTATCTGGGTTCACTAACTCGCCATCTATTTCCACTACGTTTTCCCGTGCCTTTATTAGGGCGGGGTCTTTTAACTGTTCTGTGGCAAAATTTTCCCTGTGAACCTCCAGATCAGAAAACTCCACAGACGGTAGGTTTTCGTCTGAGGAGGTGGGCTCCTCTCCAGTTTCTTGAGTCTCCCCTGCCAATACTGACAAGGGAAATTCTGGAGAGTCCTCACCACTCTCAGAGGAGTTCTGGCTATCACATTCCTGGTACATAGGGGCACCAGTGGGGGGCTCAGGATCATCCCACAGTTCCCAGAACTTCGGAAAATCCCTTCCCACAATGGCATCATGCGGTAATTGAGATACTAACCCCACTGGATGAGAGAGGGTACCTTTGGGGGTCTCAAAACACACTGTAGTCACTGGATACTCTCGGGTGTCCCCATGCACACAAATAACAGCTACCTTGCTATTCCCAGAGACCTCTGTTTTAACTAATTCAGCCTTTATCAGGGTCACAAGGCTACCTGAATCCAGTAATACCACAACATTTCTACCATTAATACACATTTTGCATAAATGTTTCTCAGTTCCCCGAATGGCAGTGCATGCGACTGTCGCACACAGCGACTGACGTCTGTCCATCAGAAAGTCACATTGCATGGGTTCCTCCACAACCGGGCAATTTGCTGCAATATGTCCCGCTTGCCGGCAGCGGTAGCAAACAATCCATTTGGCTGCCTCTTGAGCCCCTGACTTCCCAGGCTGTTCTCGCCAAACTTTGGGTAGAGCTCCCACCCTCTCATTCTCTCCACCCTCACCCCTTGGAATCCTCTTATCCGCCCCTGGGGATGGTCTGGTCTTAGGGTGGAAAGTCCGAGAGTCTCTGGAAGAGGCCGTCAGGTTCTCTGTAGCCAAGTATTTCTCTACACGATCCACAAGACCACCGGCCGTCTCTGGGTCTCCATGGCTTACCCACTTTTGGATGGCAGTAGGAAGAGCTCTCAAAAACCGATCCATTACAACACGTTCCACAATCTCTGGTGCGGACAAAGTCTCTGGCTGTAGCCACTTCCTGCTCAGGTGAATGAGATCATACATTTGAGACCTGGGGGGTTTTCCAAGCTGGAAAGTCCTGTTATGCACACGCTGAGCCCGGACAGCCAGGGTGACACCCAGCCTTGCCAATATTTCAGCTTTTAGCATCACATAGTCTTTTGCTTGGTCAGGCTCTAGGTCATAGTAAGCCTTCTGCGATTCACCAGTTAACAGAGGAGCCACCAGTCCAGCCCACTGCTCCTCAGGCCACTTTTCTCTTTCAGCAGTCCTTTCAAATGTGGTCAAAAATACCTCTGGATCATCCTCTCCAGTCATTTTTGTCAATAAACGACTCACCCCAAAGGACGCGGTATTAGTGGGACGGCTTTCCTCACTGGTCTGCGGACGTTGCTGCATTACTGCTTCCATTTGTTGTAGTCTCTGCTCTTGCTTCTGTAACAGGTCTATGAAGCGGGCCTCAGATTGCTGCTGGGCTTGTTGATGAGCTTGCTGCTGGGCTGCAAGGCTCCTTTGCAAACCTGCATTTGTCTGCTGTTGATTGGCATTTGCTAGAGCCAGCTGTTTCAGTATCTCCTCCATGCTGGCTTAAAAAAAAACTGCCCGCATTCTCCACCAACTGTGAGGGGGTTAACTCGGTAGCGGGTGTGTGTGACCCCCTGGTTGGGCTCCCCACACAAAAACAGGGCCAGCAGACGGAGGTTGTGGTTTTCAAAATCAAAAGGTGCGGTTTATTTCTCTATGTACAGTGACAAAAACACAGCAAAGCCAAAAAGAAACATAAACAAAATAAATCCTGGTCAGTTTGACCTCTGACTAAACATGCAGGTTTCCTAAACTAACAACTGGGATCAGCCTGGTGCTGTCCTAGTCCCTAAGTCCCTGGTTTAGTAAAAGTCCAAACAAATAGCCACACAGGCTTTGCCTCACCGCACAGGGGTTCACTCTCCCTAGACAGTCCACACAGGTCTGGTTCCAGGCATGAGCAAACACCTAATGAATCTGGGAGTTTTTATAGAGGCCTTTAAATGAGCTGACAAGCTTCAGCTGGTCTCATCAACTCCCTGCCTGCACGACGCCCAGCCCTCTCCCTAGAGGTATGAGTCATCCATGAGCCCACTAGCCTCAGCTGGGCTTCATCAACTCCCTAGTTGTATAAGTCGGCATAAAGCCTGAATCTGGGAGAAATATATCTACCCCCCTGGATGCAACCAGGTGACTTTACCTTCCTGCTGTCACAATATATATATATATATATATACTGTATATATATTTATTTTGGAGCTATGAATTTTTTTTAAAGCTAAAAGATCTTGTTGATGTATCTGTTCTACACTGCCTATCTATGTCATCCATTATAAAGGAAAAGGTTGGTCGGCACTCAGGATGACATCACAAATTAGTATTTCTTTATTAAATGCATATACAAAGCTGTAAAACAACCTACGCATTTCGGACGTTAGTCCTTATGCCGCGTACACACGATCGATTTTTTCGACGGTGAAAACACCGTCGAGAAAATCGACATAAGAAACGAGGAACAGCTTGTTCCCCCCACACACGGCCGTTTTAAATTAAAACATTTTTTGGGTTGAAAAAAACGACCGTGTGTGGGCTCCCCGGCAGTGTTTCCCTATGGGAAAACTGCAGCGGAAAAAAACGACGGGAATCACGACGAGAAAAATTAGAGCATGTTCTAATTTTTCTCGTCGTGATTAATGCCGTTTTTCCCGTCGAGAAAAACGACAAAAAGCCCACAGACGATCGTTTTTCTCGTCCAAAGGAAAAAATTTCATTTTTCTCGACGGGAAAAATAATCGTGTGTACGCGGCATTAGTCATGGTCATCCATTATGGTTGTCATTCTGTGTTGGATGGAGATATCCATTTCCAAGGTGTGGAAGACAGGGCCAAAATGCCAACAGAGTAATATCTCTTGAGTGGACTTGACCTAATCTGAAATGTTTCTGAGCTTAGGCAGGTACCAAGTTCCCATGTAAGTCAGATCAACAACATACATAGTACATCTTTTACTCAGATCTGAGTTACAACCCTGTATTAGAATAGGCAAACAGCTTACAAATGGCATGTGTCATTTGTAAACTGTTTGCTTATTCTAATCAAGGATTGGGATGCGGAACTGGGTGCAAGAATTACTACTTAACCTACTGGCGTATACAGAGTCTATTCTTGCACCAGTGCTTCCCTTTAACAGGGAACAACAAATTCATTCTACAACTTTTTCATGGGTCATAGAACCATAGCCAAGATACAATTAAATCTTGCTCCTGCAGATGCTAAGCCCCACCTTGTCAATCAACTATCCATATAAACTATACTGAAGTGCTATTATTTTACAGCTTAATGAAAGTGAGTGGGGCTTAAAATGGATGTAAACCCTCACATATACCAAGTGAAGTGAACAGCCTCAGATGATACACAGGGATGAAACAAATCCTCCTAAATAAGTTTTACATGCATATCTGCTGTCTTCACCTTTATATACTGTTTAGAAAGTGAACATCGTGTTAGGAGATTTTCTCTTCCTGGTTAGCACTGCAGTGAAGCCTGAGCATACAGCCAAGACAGCTGATTGGAGGAAAGGCACACACCCCCTCTCCTCATAGGTAGAGACTTTCAACTCTGTACCTTGAATCATTCAGGGCTCTGCTAATCTATTTATAGCATCCTCCCCAACACAAAACTCAGGCTGCTTTTATCATATGTGACGGAGAACTTGTCAGGAGTTATGAGGCTAATAACAGAAGAACAGGGCAGAAGACAGCTACGGGACATAGTGATTTGAAGAGAGATAACAAAACACTGCAGATATATGTGCCCAGCTCAAATTTCATGAATCAGGTTTACATCCACTTTAATCTCAAAGATTAGACCCAAAGCCCTTCCTTGATCTCGGAATCAAGAGGCACCAGTGACACACAATATTTGCTAACGCAGATACCTACTCATATTACAATTTGTGTGCAGTTCAGCACTGCTGTTACTTTAGAAATGTTTTAGGCCAGGTCAGGTCCACTCAGACATGAAAGAGCATTTTTGCATTGTCTATCTCTTGAAGCAAATCTCAGTTTTGACCATTCCGGGCAAGTCAAAGGGCTCAATTTAATTCTAGTCCCATCAGCACTTGCTCACCTTCTCTTTACTCATTGCTTCTCCATTCAGCAGAGTAAATGCCCAGAGAAAAAATAAGGACCCATTAACACTTATGTGTTGCAGTAACAGTGATGCACCTGCTTTACGCGTTGTGTGGTGCCATTCATTGTATATAGCACTCCAACACACTGTGCAGTAAAGGGCAACTCATTGCTTTGCACCGAAATGAGCATACCATCTGCCGTTGCCAAAAATGGATAACATAACATGATGTAAGCCACTGCAAAGGATGTAAAAGTGTAAATCCAGCCTAATACTTCCAGAATTGGTAGCGCTTGTAACTCACTTCCATCCCACATGACAGTACTGGTGTTTGGCGATTGGCTGCTCATGGCATCTACATGTGGGAGAATTCTACTGAAGGGAGTGGTGGAGAAGCAAAATGAAGAGTAGAATGTGCAGCTTTGTAGGGTGAAAATTAAGTCAACTTGTTCCTTTTTCCTGCATGACCAGTCCACCTTAATGGCTTTTTCCCTAGTGGCATATACTTATTTTCTTGCTACTCTCCTGCTGCTCCATTATGCCCAGGGGAGCATGAAAAAAAAAAAACACATGTCATCATTTTTTTTTCCTCCTACAAAATTAAATTTTCCCTCAGCTCTACAATGCCACTGAGCCTTCCAGAAATCAGTGGGAAATGTATCCCTATTTTCCTTGCTCTAGACAGCTGCCCCCCACTGCAATTTTAATGGTAACAGCTCTAAATAAAATTGTTGGTTGGATCTTCTGCAAAACTAGTGTATGTGTCTAACACAGAATATTGCTACAAAATGTTCTTAAGAGTTAATTTTTAGTTTTAGTAACCAAAGCAATACATTTAAATTCACTTTGTAGGAGTCTGACCAATACATGCTGGATTCTGATTTCTTGTTTTGGGTTACTACATTTGAGATTGAGATTACTGCACTTGAGATTTAGCTTTTAAGATTAAGAACTTTTTATTCATTAAGACCAATAGTAAATATCAGAGTACATACTGAAAAATAACATTTAGACTTCTTTACCAATGGGCAATATTTAAAATTTTCATCAATATCTACTAAGCTCTTCCTTGTGGCTTTAGATGGAATGCATTAATGTATTGACATAGTTTAACTCCTTTGATCGTTAAAACCAAAGCAGTAAATATGAACATCGGTTTAAGTGGGTCCAAGTGGGTGTACTATTGACTGCTTTATGTTGCACCCGGCAGATGCAAACAGCCACGTTTTTCCATCTTAGATATAAGATCAATATGGCTTCTCCAGCCGTTTGGTAGATCCCTGCACTAGTTCATGGCCTGCGATGGTTCGGATGCCCGTATCCAAGACACAGATTCCACTCTATACTGACCTGACCTGCTTTTGTTGGATAAATATTTTATATTTTATATCTCCTCTAGAGTTTCTGTGAATCGGCCTTTCTTCAGTGGGACTATTCTGTCCTATGTGGATCACTGGTTGTCGCTAACTTCCTGTTCTGATGCCTGTGCGTGGCTTTGACAGACAAATCTCTATTTCCATCATTGAGTTATGATCTTTTTTTGTCTGGGTGGAGCACTAACACTTGGGATTTAAGCTACAGATTCGGAACTTGCAAGCCCTCTGTCCCTGAAGAAGATCTGCATTTTTTTTTTTGAATAATGCAAATGAGTGAAAATGGAGAATATACAGTACAATAGTATATATACATCACCAATTTTGTGTCGATATAACACCCAAACAGTCTTCTCCGCTCCTTCCAAGACTTTGTATATTTTACTCCCTTTCTATATTTCTTGTCTTCTCCTCCCAGGCTTACCTCCAAGACTTCTCCAGAGCTGCTCCCATCCTCTTGATCTCTCTACCCCAGCTAGCTCCTACTCTGTCCACTTAGGCGATCCCTGAAAACGTATCTCTTTAGGGAAGCCTATTCTGCCCTCGACTAACAACTGAATATATTGTTTCTCCCATCAGTTCTTTCCTCACAGTTATTATCTTTTGTTCCACTTGTCCCTCCCTATTAGATTGTAAACTCTCAGGAGCAGGGTCCTCATAACCCTCTTGTATTGAATTGTATTGCAGCTGTATTGTCTCCCTTTATATTGGAAAGCACTGTGCAAACTGTTGGCACTATATAAATCCAAAATAATAGTAATAATAATATAGCCAAGCCAAAGTTAGCAATATTTTGAAAACAAACCAGCATCGACCGGTTCAATAGAAACCAGGCCAACATTTGGCTTGTGTGCACTGGAGCCAGTTCAACAGAAGCCGGCCGTTCGGCTGGCTTCTGTCAAAGGGGCATGACTGAAAATTTTCTGCTGACCGACTCCCGATCAGTGCTCTCAGCCAATGACTGAGAGCACTGACTGGAGTGTTCTGGTGGGGGGACGGTCCGCCTGTCAGAACACAATAGAAGTGTAGGGGAGATTGCTGTACTAATGTTGGATAGTTAGTACAGCGGCTCCCCCTGAGCTGTTAGTTTTTTTTTCGTTCAGCCCTGCTGGGTTAATACAAAAATATACTACTAGTGTGTATGGGGCTTAAGACTGTAATGTTCTGTCTGAACTGTGATTGTTTGAGTAGAATAACACAGAAACAAGATTAAAATTCATTTTGATACACTTAGGAAATTCGACCTAAGTGTTTGATAGGAACAGGCGTATTTTTCAGTGAAAAATGCATTTTAAAACAGCATCCAGACAGCAATTTTTTTTTTGCAAATCCCAAATCTTTCAGTTTAACTTGAATTTAGACTTTTCCCTCCTACCTCCCAAGCCTCACTGCAGGACAACAAGTCTATCTATTACATTGAAGGACCAACAGGAAAGCTTAGGCGATGAGAGGGTTGAGAGCAAACTTGACTTTTACAGAAAAGTCAAGAATTTCCCAAACTTTCATCTTCTTATACTGTATGTTTAAATGTATTGGTCTTCACCAGCTTAATTTTTCACTTAGGTCAACATCTTATAGCCCCGGTTTGTGAAATATTAATTAGCTTACGGTAATTTTTTACCTGGAATTGCATTTTATAATAGCTCCATAAATGTGTGGTGATCCTGTTTTAAAACTCTCTGCATAGAGTTTTAAAAGGTAAAGTTACAGTGGTTTTAAGGCATTGTCCTTTTTTGGGACCTGTCAGCCAATGAGCATAAGTAAGTTGTGATGTTTAATGGTATAGACATAAATTTCAGCCAGTGGGAGCCTGCAGGGAAATTTGGGATAATCACAGCAGTGAAAAACCCCAGGGCAAAGACAAAATAATTGAGTCTAATTTTAAAAATACTTTTTTAGGAGTAGAGCATGAACTGGCAAATACATAAAGGAATTAAAAGAATATGAATTTTGAAATGTATTGCTGCACTTTATGGCAGAAAAATAAATCCATGAATAGTTCTACAATTTATAAAGAGTTAGTCAACGATTGCCTTTAAATTTCGTTTAAAATATTACACTACAGTTTTACTTTACATCAAAACTGACCAGTTTACATTGAATTCTTACATGACCCACAATTCTTCAATTGTATTTAAAAGAGTCTGTCACAATCTTTTGTACAATTGGTGTCTAGTGGTATCCAAGCTCCCAGTTACTTGATACATTTACTAAAACTGAAGAGTGCAAAATTGGGTGCAGCTCTGCATAGAAACCAATCAGCATTTTTAGGTTTTATTGACAAAGTTTAATTGAACAAGCTGAAGTTAGAAGCTGATTGGCTACCATGCACAGCTATCTGCACCAGAGTGTGCACTCTCCAGCTTTAGAAAATCAACCCCATAGTCCATGTAAAGTTGATCTCAGTTTGATCATTGACAGATCTGTTAAACATTTAACCACCTCCATACAGGGCTTTTTATACCACTTCAATACCGGGCCTATTCTAGCACTTCTCTCCTACATGTACAAATCATCATTCTTTTGCTAGAAAATTACTCAGAACTCTGAAACATTATATATGTTTCTTTTAGCAGACACCCTAGGGAATAAAATGACGGTCGTTGCAACTTTTTATCTTGCACGGTATTTGCGCAATAATTTTTCAAACGCCTTTCTTTGGGGAAAAAATGGTTTCATGAATTAAAAAATAACAAAACAGTAAAGTTAGCCCAATTTTTTTGTAAAATATGAAAGCTTATGTTACACCGAGTAAAAAGATACCTAACATGTCACGCTTTAAAATTGTGCACACTCATGGAATGGCGGCAAACTTCGTACTTAAAAATCTCCATAGGCGACGCTTTGAAAATTTTTACAGGTTATCGGGTTAGAGTTGCAGAGAAGGTCTAGTGCTAGAATTGTTGCACGTGCTCTAACGCACGCGGCGATACCTTTTTACACTTTTATTCCTATTACAAGGAATGTAAACATCCCTTGTAATAGGAATGTGTGTGACAGGTCCTCTTTATGGAGAGATGCGGGGTCAATAAGACCCCACATCTCTCCTCCAGGCTGGAAAGCATGAGATCAGTGAATTTTTTTTCACGATCTCATACTTACAGCCGCAATGGCAACTTTGTTTACATTTGAGGACCCGGGCGGGACATCATCACATCGCTACCGGGCCTCCGACGATCATAGAGATGACTTGTGACCATCTGGTCACCAGTCATCTCTATGCTCATCACGTGACCCACCACCGGCTCCGACGATTCTCTCCGGGTCCCCGATCGCACGGGAGAGCCCGGAGAAGCACCGGATGGCGGCGGGAGGGGGGGATGTCCCCTCCCGCCGCCTATAAGACCGATCAATCTGTGATCATTCTTATGGTGCGCAGGATCGCCGGCTGAAAAAAAGGATATCTGAATGATGCCTCTAGTTGCAGGCATCATTCAGATATCCCCCCTCAAACCCAGGACGTCATATGACGTCCATCCGGAGGGAGAGAGGGTTCCTGCCGGCGTCATTCTGCTATGGCCCGGTATGGAAGGGGTTAAACAAGAATGTTTCAAGTGAGTTAAGCCTTGTACACACGATCAGATTTTCGGACGAATGTTCGTCCATTTTTTGTTGCATGAAGAGTTTACTCACTATACGAAAATTCCCGTAAGACAGAATACAACTTCAGAAGTGACGTCATGTGTTGAATAGTTTTGTATGTATTCTTTTGCTTCTGAGCATGTGTAGTCTTGCTCTTACGATTATTATTTTTTTGGACAAAAAACTACTAATTAAACGAAAATCAGAGTTCACATCCAACAAAAAATGTATAGTTTGCACATCCGGCTTTTGTCGGACGAAAAATTGGAATCGGCTGTCGAAAGCACCATACTAAACATACAAAAGTCGTATCGTGAGTACGGGCCTTTTGAATCCCTGCCAGAGGAAAATGTATCTCTAAAATAGGTACTTGTTTTAATTTCAGTCTTTAGATTCACTTTTTATTCATTTTTAAGTTATATACAGTATTTCTGATGCTTAAACAATTTTTATGCTTAAAAAAAAAAGTTCACTATTTTTTTTCACATTGCATCTTATCAGGTAAACCTTTACCTTGCTTGCTAGCTTGCTATGTGTTGGTAAATTATATCTGATAAATGAACATCTACCATTGGGTGTCAGGTCTTAGAACAGCAGAAAGAAACAGTTGATTTAGATGACAAATATAATTCTAGGCACGTTTAACAGTTGGAGTTACACTTTAATTTTATTAGTCTATCTTGTTTTAGCACAATCAGCCAATTTAAACATGTAGTATGTTTTCTTTAAACCCTATTTTTAAATTGGTTACTTAATTTAATTTTCCACATTACATACTTTGAGTTTATCCCTCCAGCAGCTGCAAAATGAATAACTGGTTTGCCACATAACCCTCAAGAGCATTTGTACACGACTTTTTCGATATATTTAATGAACTGAAAAAAAAAGTATATAAATCTTCTGCAATAACCAGTGTCTAAAAATACCCACTCAGCATCTTTTTGCAGTCATACATGGAAATTCCATGCATTATAAGTACCATGTTAGTGTAAATGTTATTTCTAGGTTCTACTGATGGATAATTATACATACACTGGTTTTTCTAATGCCTGATACCACGGCTGTAATTATGCAATAGTCCCTGTGGTTGACACCTCTTCTACTAGATAATTGCTCATGACATTCTGCTGAAAAGCAATATCAGAGGTCACGGGCAAAGTAAAGAGTTGCATTCAGAATCCAGGAGGGATAGTGCCTTGTAAAGGACGCTGTAGAGCAAAGCAAAACTGTTAATTTGTTAAAGTCTTACAGTATTTTGTAGAATGTAAAAAAAAAAATCAATTCAGCAAGATACTGGTGATTTGTGTGTACCTGTAAATATAATTTAAAGAGGTGCTAAACTTTGAAACAGAAGTCGTTAAATGGCCCCTCTTTAAAAAAAAGACAAATGTCCATAAGGGTCAACCTTATAAGAGCGGTTAATTTACAATGGTTCAAATTACTTTTACAGGTAAAATTCCTTCTAGGCACCTAATTTTCCATTGACATATTTGTTATGTAATTTGTAAGAAAGAAAGACAGAGGAAGGAGGGAAAAGGGAGGGAAGGAGGATGTAACCCCAACACAACAAGAAGAGGGGAAAACAGCGACTCCCCTCTCTCCCGCCAAAAAATGAAGGGAGTGTAAATGTGCCAAAACAATGGGGAGACAAAACAGCAAAAAAAATAAAAATAAAATAATAAAAACTGATTTAATAATTCAATTCCCTAAAATCATCATATCATTAAAAACAAATCAAGAAAAATAAACTTAAAAACATCAAATAGGTAGCATTAGTAAAACACCAAGCACTGTACAAATTAGCATATTGAACCAAAGGAAAAAGGGTGAGAATTGTTTGTATATATTGTTTGATGTATGTATTTAATATGTTTTTGTGTGTTTAGTATCTTTCATATATTTCAGTTGCCCATCATGAACCCTGAGGAAGCAATTTGTTGTGAATCTTGTCAGTTCGATATGCTTATTTGTACAGTGCTTGGTGTTTTACTAATGCTGCCTATTTGATGCTACCAGTTTATCTTGCTGATTGTTTTTAATGATGATACAATAATTTTAATAATAAAATCAGTTTTTATGATTTTTTTTACTGTTTTGTCTCCCATTGTTTGGCACATTTAAAGTCCCTTCATTTTATTTGGCAAGAGAGAGGGGCGTTGCTGTTTTCCCCTCCCCTTGTTGTGTTGGGGTTACATTCTTCTTCCGTTTCCCTCCTTCACATGTCTTTCTATAAAATTTTGGGATGGTGTCACAATGTGGATGTTTCACAGTGCTCTGACTGCACACATGCATTTGTAATTTGTTATTTGTAAGAAAGGACAGGAGGATGAGGAGGGAGAGGGGGAGGGAGAGGAGAAGGATAGGAGAGGAGAGGAGGAGGAGAGGAGAAGAGAAGAGGAGGATGATGAGGAGGAGGAGAGGAGGAGAGGGAGAGGCAAGGGAGAGGAGTGGACAGGGAGAGGAAAGGAGAGGAGAGGAAGAGGAGAGGGAGAGGAGAGGAAGAGGAGAGGAAGAGGAGAGGAAGAGGAGAGGAAGAGGGTGAGGAGGGGATGAGGAGGAGAGGAGGATGAGGAGGAGAGGAGGATGAGGAGAGGAGAGGAGGAGAGGAGAGGAGGAGAGGAGGAGAGGAGGAAAGGAGGAGAGGAGGAAAGTAGGAGGATGAGAAGAGGAGAGGAGGAGAGGAGAGGAGAGGAGAGGAGAGGAGGAGAGGAGAGGAGGAGAGGAGAGGAGGATGAGGAGAGAAGAGCTATTGATAACTTTACAAGTATACATTCCTAATTTGGTATAATATACAGCAACATTGTTATTTTTCAAATTAGAAGTACCATTTATCATTACATTACAGTATATCTAAGAACAAAAATATCAGTGAGTAGCCACATTTGGCTGCACTAATCAGTCATTGCCAGTCTGAGAGAGGAGGGTTTTTATAATGGCTGGAGAGATAATAATAATAAGCCATTTAAAAAACTAAAATGTGGACAGAGAAATTTTTTATGTCATTAATGATAGAAATTGAAGAGAGCTTATGATTTTTGCCTGGAATTCCACTTTAATATAACATTTGCATAAAGTAAGGGCAAAACCTTTTACATTTTGAATGGAGTAAGGGAAGGTTATAACTCAATTATTATTATTTTTTGCCATATGTGTTCCATTGGGGAGATTTCTCTTTACTTACTGCCCCATCGTCAGAACAGGAAGTGAGTGGGAAGCCATGGCTTGATAAAGAGCAGAGTGTTGCTTGAAATTGTACAGTTGCTTGTTGTATCTATTACTTGTACATGAAGATGGATTTTCAAAATAAAGATTAATTGCATTATACAGAGATCTCATTCTCATGTATTGCTATATATACTGTGTGTGTGTTTGTGTATATATATATATATATATATATATATACAGTATATATATACAGTATATATATATATATATATTATAAACTTGAATCAATAAAAAATACAAGTAACATCAAACGTTTATAGTTTACCTTTAGATTTTCCTTTTTACTTACTGACCTACTTACATTGGAAGGATCATATCTGATGCTTTTAAAAAAAGAAATACTACCTGGTAAACTGTCGTTTGAGATTTCCAAGATAAAAAACGTTCACAGCATGTATTTCAAAACATAACGTACGTTTGACATCTGTGGATCTGCCTAATGTTAATAATCATTTAAAGAAAAGCGGTGCTCCTTAGTCCAATCAATAAAAGCTTAATAAAACCTTGCCTTTACATCTATGGAAAGGTTTATTCATGATCAATAATTGTAATAAAATAGTCCTTACATCTTTCAAAAAATTGATAAACCTTTACCCATGGTAGCAGTTAGGATGAATACTCCCTTTTGAAGGGCCAGGTTTACTCAAGTCAATATATACTTTAATAACAAGTTATTAAAGTATATTTATGGATTTTTTTTATGTCCTGAGTGTACTTAGTTGCTTGAAATGCCATAGAAAAAAATATTCTATATTATTACAATTTATTGATTTATGTCAATAAAGATACCAATCACTCTATTTACTACATTTCTTATTTTGGTTTGATGGTGAAAAAGATTCATATATAATTGAAGACTTTAAAATTAAATTGTAGAATGACCGAGAGTTGATTGCAAATATGTTGAGTTTTTGTTTGTTGTTTTTAATATAATATTAATATTCACATGAGAATATGATATATGATACATGATGTATCCAAATAACTATATATTTTGCTTTCACTTTAAGTACAAATGAATAAATTCCTGACAATAAAAGAGAATATAACACCAGATCTCCCTTAACATGTGGTATTGCTAATTATATTTGCAACATAGTAATGTTACACCTTTAAAATATATATCTTATATTGTGGTGGTAAGCAAGTATTCCATGATGTAATTTGCTATCCTTGGATAGAAGTGATTTCAACTGTTGCCTTGCAAAGCTGTTTTTCCGTTTCCAGGGAGCTATCTATATTGGGGTTTATAAGGTCTTCCTCCAACAATGTAAAATATACTGTAAAGCTGGCCATACATTATCCACATTTCTTATTCAATTTCCTTTAGATTTACCTTTAACTATTTAGAGCAAGGGCCTGCCTGATTGCATACAAATTAATCACTTCAGCCCCAGAAGGATTTTCTCCCTTAATGACCAGGCCATTTTTTGCGGCACTGCATCGCTTTAACTGACAATTGCGCGGTTGTGAGACGTTGTACCCAAACAAAATTGACGTTCTTTTTTACCCACAAATAGAGCTTTCTTTTGGTGGTATTTGATAAACTCTGCGGTTATTATTTTTTGCGCTATAAACAAATAAAGACCAACAATCTTAAAACATTTTTTTTTTTACTTTCTGCTATAATACATATCCAAATATAAAAAAAAAAATGTATTCATCAGTTTAGGCTGATATATATTCTACTATATATTTTTGGTAAAAAAAACATGCAAAAGGCATATATTGATTGGTTTGCGAAAAAGTTATTACGTCTACAAACTACGGGATAGATTTAGGGACGTTTATTTGTTTTTGTTTTTGCTGGTAATGGCGTTGATCTGCGATTTTTAGCGGGACCACGACATTGCGGTGGACAAATCTGACCCAAAATTACACTTTTTGGGGACCAGTGACATTTATACATTGATCAGTGCTATAAAAATGCACTGATCAATGTAAAAATGGCAATGGCAGGGAAGGGGTTAACATTAGCGGGCGATGAAGGGGTTAAGTGGGTTCCCTGGGTGTGTTCTAACTGTAGAGGGGCTGGGCTCACTGGGAAATGACAGAGATCACTGTTCCCGATCACTGGGAAGAGTAGATCTCTGTTATGTCATTAGGCAGAATGGGGAATCACCTTGTTTACACTGGCAGATCTCCGTTCTGCCTCTGTACACAACGATCGCAGGTTGCCGGCGGACATCGAGTCTGCGGGACCTGCGAGCATGCTCCCGTGGTGGGTGCCGCTGGCGGCCCCCATTATCCTCCTTGCACGGACCGACGTACAGGTACGTTGGTTCGCGCAGGAGAGCCGACCTGCCGCAGTATATCTGTGTGAGCTGGTCAGCAAGTGGTTAAAAGTGTTTAGGTTTGACCTCATATAAAGGAAAAGTGTACAAGAAAATGGTATAATGTATGGCCAGCCTTAGAAGATTTTTTTATGTTTAGACTGACTCTAGTACTGTTTGTGTTTCTGTGACTTTTAGAGGCATACAATACATAGGATAAGCACATATCATCATTAAGCACCTTATCCTAGGTATGAAAAGCTTGGCAATTAACTTGTGCACTTCCAGGCCTATCTCTACCACAACACGGATATATAGCACTGTGCACTAGTTAAAACTTTCTAAGTCCATCTTTATTATATCATTAAAGGCAGTAAGGAATACACACAAAGTCTTATGCATTTCGAATGTCGCACAATCAAACTCATAGCTGAAAAATGGAAAACCAACAAGATACAGAAACTAGCACTTCAAAAGAAGAGACTAATGGAAAACCTGCCCCACCTGTAATTTAACAGAGTGGAGTCCATTTGAGTCACCTGTATAAATATTTGAAGGACCTTATACTAGTTCTCCTTTAGTAGTGTGGTCCTGAAGTAGGAACACAAACTCCTTGACTCCCAGTTAGCTGTCCGGATCCAAAAGCTTTCAAATTTTCCTCACCAAAATTGGTTAGTGAGTAGGACTTTCTGCCCCTTTATGGTAACTGGAACCAGCTGTAAAGAATAGTACAAAGTTCATTACATACCATAGCTTTGCTTCTTTACAAAAGTTATATCTCCATAAGAAGAGCTCGATCCTCCTCCAAAGGAAATCGAGTGCCCCTAGCTCCACACAGGAGAAAGCTTTGCTCCCCTCCATATGGGAAGCCCCAGTCCTATGCTACTCATATAGTTGCATAAAGTAGGTTTCTCTGTCTCCAAACTGAAGTTCTCATCTCCCATCCACTGACAACTCCTTACAAGAAGCTATATATCCTCCCAATCAGGGTGTTTTGTGTAACAAGGAGGATACTTAGCAACTACAGTGTGGAACAACTGCCAAAGAGGTCCCTAGAAGCACACAAGAATACAATTCCTGAATCAGCATTAGCTAATCTAATGTCGCGTACATACGATCGGACATTCCGACAACAAAACAGTGGATTTTTTTTCCGACGGATGTTGGCTCAAACTTGTCTTGCATACACATGGTTGCACAAATGTTGTCGGAAATTCTGATCGACAAGAACGCGGTCACGTACAACACATAGGACGGCACTATAAAAGGGAAGTTCAATATCAAGTGCGCCACCCTTTGGGCTCCTTCTGCTAATCTCGTGTTAGTAGAAGATTGGTGAGAGACGATTTGCCCTTTTCAGCCTTGTGCTTTTCAGTCCGTGACGTTTTTGCAGCTTGACGAATGTGCTATCTCCATTATGAACGCTAGTTTTACCAGATCGAGCGCTTCCCTCTCGTACTTGATTCAGAGCATGCGTGGAATTTTGTGCATCAGAATTGTCTACACACGCTCGGAATTTACAAGAACGGATTTTGTTGTGGGAAAATTGGAGATCCAGCTCTCAAATTTTTGTTGTCGGAAATTCCGACAGCAAATGTCCGATGGAGCCTACACACGGTCGAAATTTCCCGACAACAAGCTCCCATCGAACATTTGTTGTTGGAAATTCCGAGCGTGTGTATGCGGCAATAGACTTCATACACGTTTCACCTAAACTCTGCTCTCTGAGGTGTTTCCCACACTGTAAGTAAGAACTCTTTGCTTAATAAAGTTGATTATGGAATTGCATTCCTTCATTTGTTTGGTGTGTTGCTGAGACTTGGGACAAGCTGAGATCAAGTAGGCACCTGAAATCAACTTCAGAGGAGACTGGGGGGGGGAGAATTGAGGGTTATAGTTCATCATGGCCTAATAAAGAACTGGCCTACTTCTAGAAAAGGTGCTACCTAAATAACAAAGGACATCACCTCTCTGTTATGGCAGTAATGTCATAGGTAGCTGTTTCGGGGGTCAGAAAGTGAACTGGACCTTTTTACCAGACCAAAAAGTGAAATGGATTCACTGGAGTTATTATTTCCCAGCCACATTGTTCTGTGCAGTGATGGTCATTGCCCCTTACACAAATATAGGAGCATTATAACATACTAAAGCTGCCCATTGATGGATCAAAATTCAGCTGGTGCAACAGGGATCAGCTGAGATTTGATCCATCTATGGGCGCTTCCACTCAACAGAAATTGATCTAACGATCAACCTTTGTCAAGCAGGATGTTGCTAATTTTTCTGCCGATTGGTGCTCATTTGTGTATTCTGACAGCAGCAAAGTCCTGCTGTCAGAATACAGTAGTGCAGCAGGGAGGTTTCCTCCATCCACCTCGCTTGTGTGGGTTAATACATTCCGCTGGCTGATCAACAAAGAGGACCTGCCTTCGACCCGCTTTAGAGGGAGGTTTGGAAAGCCTAATGCCGCGTACACACGGTCAGAATTTCCGATGAAAAAAGTCAGACGGAATTTTTTCATCGGATATTCCGACCGTGTGTGTGCCCCATCGGACTTTTTCCATCGGAAATTCTAATGGAGATAGAAAGAGAACATGTTCTCTTTATTACATCATTAAAGGCAGTAAGGAATACACACAAAAAAAT
The DNA here is from genome assembly GCA_029206835.1 of Rana muscosa. NCBI lineage: Eukaryota > Metazoa > Chordata > Amphibia > Anura > Ranidae > Rana > Rana muscosa. The sequence goes on from CM055119.1 coordinate 350,579,399, forward strand.
TATATCGGTAATGGATTACTATGTATGTAATAAATATAACAGGTACTCATACTATGTCTTCTGTTTATTACATTATTTTTTTACCTTGACTAATGGTGAATATTATGGATTTATCCTATTTCAACCCTATGCAACTATAACTTACAGTGTGCTGTGTGCAATGACATATCATTGGTAATGGACAATCAATACAGCTATATATGCATGCCATCTATATGTTGTAATCTAAGAATTTGAGCATTTTATCTTTCTTTTTCTTACCAGGGACATTTGTCACTAAGGTAACAGCCACTGACTCAGATGACCCAGTGTATGGAAACAGCGCTAAACTGGTTTACAGCATTTTGGAAGGGCAGCCTTATTTTTCTATAGAACCTCATACAGGTAAGCAAAAACGAATATGAAAATATAATGAATATTATTATTATTATTATTATTGTATGTAATTTTATCACCTCGCTGAGCACTCAGCAGCTTTGTAGACATATATACACAGGGGTGTAACAGAGAGGTTTCATAGCACAGCCTCATGTAACAAGAAAGCATAGTTCCTTCAGCACCTAATTATGCTTCAATTATCACCTGTTTTTTTGATCACATGTTTGAAACAGTCTACTATATATATTGGGTTATGTTTGTATCAACATTAGCTATGAGTAAGCACTTCTAAGTGTGAAACGCGTTAGCTGTCCTGAAGTTTTTTCATTGCCGTGACATGTAGTGCCTGTTCACTTTTACTTTTCAAATAAAGCCAAGTTGGATTGGAGTGCGGCTGTCCTAATCTTAATTTCTTCGAATTACTGGCTCTCCTCATGACGTGACAGGACATAGCGATCACAAAGCTTGCTGGGCGCTTACCTCAGGGGGCGTGCAGTGAGAAAGAGTGGTTTTGGGAGGATGTCCATGGACGCCCTCCCAGAACTGGAGAACTGTGGTGTAGCCATCCTTTGGGAAGAGTTTAGAAAACAAAAGTTGGACTTATTGTCATCTTTGAGGATATTTGAGAATAGTTACTTCACAGTACATACAACTAGAGATGTACTGCTTGTTTTAAATCTCTTTTATTGCTCCTTATGAATATATAAATGTTTGTTCATAGTTTAGCCACCTTAAACTCTTTTCTGAAAAAAAAAAAAAAAAAACAGTTGTTTACAAAATTCAGTAGCACAAGCTTGAAATAGCATACACAACTGAATGCATCAGAAGAGCAATTCAATCCACCCACCTCCTCAAATGGGGACATATAAAGTGTCACTTAGACTCAAATTAATCAGCTTATTGATGTATTTTTATAAATGTATTGGTGTATTCTTTATTTAGAAAAACCTTAAAAGCCTTATGAGACCAGTGTCATAGGTGTACCTGTATTAAATGGTTGCTTGTAAAATACAGATTTTATATAAATAATAAAAATATAGAACATTTGAAAAACCTGGCCTGAAGATGGTATCTGCATTAATATTTTCAAATTGTAACATGTCTAATGGGATTTTAATATAAACCTCTTACTTCCTAAAAAGTGTTTTTTCTTACTTTCTATGAATTTCAAAACATTTTCTTAAAATTACAAACAAATGTAATCCACGGGTGCATAAAATGCAGTACCCATGGAGAATGGAGTACCCCATTTCAGGGAAACAAAATCCATCACTTCCCCCCTGTCAGGGTGGAGCTCTGCCTTGCTACATAGGCAGAGCTCCGCCCAGCCCTTCTTCTTGATAATAAGCGGGTGTGGGCAGACACCCATTGGCCGGAACCCGCTGATAAGCTTCTGGTGTGTCCAATCACAGCAGAAGTGATGCACACATGTGCCCCCTACCCGGAAGTGCAGAATCACATATATCAGGGGTCTTCAAACTACAGCACTCCAGGTGTTCAGGAACTACATTTCCCATCATGCCTAGTCATGTCTGTGAATGTCAGAGTTTTGCAATGCCTCCTGGGATTTGTAGTTCCTACAACAGCTGGAGGGCCGTAGTTTGAGGATCCCTGACATATACAGTATATACGTGATTCTGCACAGAATGGCTGCCCTATAGTGTTAACCTGCTATAGGGCGGTTGTTAAGTGGAAAATGTAGCTTCTTTGTAAATTTTCATATATTTAAACAGATTGCTTTAGCTTTGCAGCTGTAGATTTTCAGAAAAAACAGTGATGTCAGAGCTTTATGTTTACTGCTAATTGATATTCATTCCTGAAAACATATGGGCTAAAGGAACATCCATTATTAAGCCCGGTTATACTTTTTTTTCTAAATGTGTTATTATAGTAGTAACACATAAACTAAAATCTGGAAGTGAAATGTAGAGGATTTTTAAATAGGCCTGCAATTTTGTTTTAATGCATTTGTTAAATCTGAATTCTAATCAAATATATACCGTATATACTCGAGTATAAGCCGAGATTTTCAGCCCTTTTTTTGGGGCTGAAAGTCCCCCCCTCGGCTTATACTCGAGTCATCGAAATTTTTACATTGTAAATATTACCTGTAAAGAAGTTGCGGCTGCAGCGTCCATCGTTCAAATTCCGCGGCGTCCATCTTTCAAATTCCGCGGTCTCTTCCTGTTCCTTCCGTGATAGGCGAATCTCATCAGACACTCTCCGCCTATCACGAACGTTCTCTCATCCTCAGTTTTCCAGCAGACGTCTGTGATTGGCGGAACACCCAACACAGTGTCTGCTGGGAAAACTGAGGATGAGAGAATGATCGTGATAGGCGGAGAGTGTCTGCTGAGAATCGCCTATCAAGGAAGGAACAGGAAGAGACAGCGGAATTTGAACGATGGACGCCGCGGAATTTGAACGATGGACGCCGCAGCCGCAACTTCTTTACAGGTAATATTTACAATGTAAAATAGGGAACAGCGAGCTAGGGAACAGTGGGGCATCGGCTTATACTCGAGTCAGTAAGGTTTCCCAGTTTTTTTGGCAACATTAGGTACCTCGGCTTATACTCGAGTCGGCTTATACTCGAGTATATACGGTACTCTTATGCCGCGTACACACGGCCGGACTTGCCACCGGAAAAACCTCTATCGGAATTTCCGACGGAAAAATAGAGAACCTGCTCTCTATCTAAGTCCATCGGAAATTCCGATGGAAAAAGTCAGATGGGGCATACACACGATCGGAATATCCGACCCAAAGCTCCCATCGGACTTTTTCCATCGGAAATTCCGACCGTGTGTACGCGGCATAAGCGCAAATTAATGCAGCTCTGTGTTCATTAAAAAATCATAAAATTTATGCTTATTTAAAGGGTTAGTTCACGTTAAAAACAAAAAACAAAAAAACAAAAAAAAAAAACTATGCAGTCCATAAACACTATTCCATAATTCTACAAATTTTAAAAATATGGATTCATGCTCCTCCCATACCTGTAGGCCATTTGTGCATGCAATGAAACCTACCTGAGTTTTGCACAGCTCTATTCTGTCTTCTCCCTAGGACGGACTAGCCGTTAGGACACGTTCCCCCTAGCAGTACAGGAGAGAGTGCTGACCCTCTTCCAAGCCACGTACATGCACATTGAATTCTCTACTGAGAAGAAGTTTTAGCTGTCGAGTTCATCTACTATGACAAGAGATAGAGCTGTTCATGTGCTGGGACCAGAAGGACAGTGCTTTTACCAGACCCCAAGGGGCACTCATGTTAATGGCTGGTCCACCCTAGAGAGGACAGGACAGAGTAATGAAAAATATCAGAAGCGCTTAGCTCCTTTGCATGCCCACTTTGCCTACAAGTATGGGAGGAGCATAAATTGATATAAATTAAGACAGTGGTCTCTAAACTGTACAGCAGACTTTAGAGAGGGGGATGGAGAAGCGGGATAAGCAACCAGTTGGGTGTGCAGCAGTGCAAGGGGCATACTGAAAGGAAGAGAGATAAAAATGAAAGAGAGGTGAGCTCATTAGTCTTCCGCTTTTCCTTTCACTGTCCAGTCACAGGGTGGGGGTGGGAGAAGGCCTAAAAGTGTTATTTCGTGTATGTTGGCTGGAAAAGTTCTGCCGTCTACCAAGTTCACGGCCAACGCCCTTCGGAAAAAATTCCACGGCTTTGTCCGACGGAAATACGATCGTGTGTATGAGGCTTAAAGCTCAGGACTGGATGGATAGAGATAAGAAGCCTTTTGGCAGGTAAAACAGCTCCCATATAATTATTTGGTTCGCTTGTTTAGCTACTCGCCTGGAGTACAGAGAACAAAATAATGTTATCTATTTATTTTATTTATTTATTTTTATTTTTTGTAAGTTCCTCTGCAGGCAGTTGAGTGTTTAAATTGAATTTGTCTTTATTTTTATTAAGTGGACATTCTTTCCTTGGTTAAGTTATCAGCCCAAATGTGCACTTGGCCTTAGGAAAATTTTAACACATAGCTATTTTGTTAGGTAATATAATATATCTTGACAGGAGAAGTAACCAAAAGAGATGTATAATAGTAGTAATGGTACATTTTTCTTTTTGATATCATTTTTTTTTTCTTTCGATTCTGAATCACTGATGCATTGAAAGAGGTAGAAAAACACAATTATTGAAAGGTCAGTGATCTTTAGCTAAACCTAGTAAACACAGGGGAACACGAATATACATTTGTTGTTAAAATCTATGAAATTCCTCCGCTAACAGCATTAACTGGAGATGCACCTTGTATACCATCGTGTTCAGGAATCTAAAGAAATGCCAAGATGATAGTCAAAAGGCCAGCTACAAAAAAAAGATACAAAAAAAACACAGAAAAATATGAATAACAAAAGAGAAAGCCTTCAATCCTGGAGGTAATACGCTGATTTATAAAAACAAGAGCAAAAAAAAAAAAAAAAAACAGGAACAAAATGCACAAAATGTTGTGAATATCAGCCAATACAATTTAGTTTTATTTTCTAAAATATGAAAGGTGAAGGTTGTTGTTTTCTTTTTGCATTTTAGTTTTTTTATTTTCTTCATCTGCTCTGAATCAGTCCTACATGATATAATGAGGCTGATTTACTAAAGGAGTTTAGAATCTTCATACAATAAATTGTGTAAATATTCACTTTAATTATGCCATCATGTAAAAAGCTAATTCCTGTTTGCTTATTTTGTCTGCACTTGATTGGGTAATTAAAGTGAATATTTACACAATTTATTGAGTGATACTAAAGTCTTGTATTTTTTAATTTAAAATGAACAAACATGTTATACTTACCTGCTTTGTGCAGTGGTTTTGCAAAGAGCAGCCCCGATCCTCCTCTTCTCAGGTCCCTCGCGTGCGCTCCTGGCCCCTCCCTCCTGCCGAGTGCCCCCATAACAAGCAGCTTGCTATGGGGGCACACAAGCCAAGCCACTGCTCTGTGTGTCCATTCAAATTTGGGGCTCGGCCCTGACACTTCTCTTAGCTCATTGGCTCACTTACTTTGATTGACAGCAGTGAGAGTCAATGGTGCCCACTGTGTGTCTCAGCCAATCAAGAGGGAGAGTCCCGGAGTGCCGAAGCTCTTGTTCAATATTGCTGGATCGAGATAGGGCTCAGGTAAGTATTAGGGGGGCTGAGGGGGGCTGCTGCACACAGAAGGTTTTTTATCTTAATGCATAGAATATATTAAGATGAAAAACCTTCTGCCTTTAGAACCACTTTAAGTTAGCACTTCAGAGATCAGGATAATGTAGTAAGATAAAGCAAAATTAACTACCTCGCGCCCGCCGTACGACTATGTACGGCCGCAAGGTGGCTCTTAAATGCCGGGAGGCTGTCTTTTTACGGCCTCCGCTCCTCTGGCCACTGGGGGCGCGCGAACGCCGCTGGCGGCGCGTGCACGTGCCCGGCGCGTCACTGTAATGCCGATGCGCGTGCCTGGCGTCCGCGATGTCCGCCAGGTACCCGCGATTGGTCGGTACACAGACAAGGACGTGGATCTCTGTGTGTAAACACAGAGATCCACGTCCTGTCAGGGAGAGGGGACCGATGCTGTGTCCCTTGTACATAGGGACACAGATCGGTCACCTCCCCCAGTCAGTCCCCTCCCCCCACAGTAGTTATCACTCCCAGGGCATACATTTAACCCCTTCCTTGCCCCCTAGTGTTAACCCCTTCTTTGCCAGTCACATTTATACAGTAATCAGTGCATATTTATAGCACTAATCGCTGTATAAATGTGAATGGTCCCAAAATAGTGTCAAAAGTGTCCGCTGTGTCCGCCATAATGTCACAGTCACGAAAAAAAGCTGATCGCCTCCATTACTAGTAAAAAAAAAAAAAATATATAAAAATGCCATAAAACTACCCCCTATTTTGTAAACGCTATAACTTTTGCGCAAACCAAACGCCGATTGAGATTTTTTTTTAATTATTTTATCAAAAATATGTAGAAGAATACGTATCGGCCTAAACTGAGGAAAAAAAATGGGGATATTTATTATAGCAAAAATCTAAAAATATTGTGTTTTTTTTCAAAATTGTCGCTCTTTCTTTGTTTATAGCACAAAAAATAAAAACCGCAGAGGTGATCAAATACCACCAAAAGAAAGCTCTATTTGTGGGAAAAAAAGGACGTCAATTTTGTTTGGGAGCCACGTCTCACGACCGCGCAATTGTCATTCAAAGCGTGACAGTACCGAAAGCTGAAATTTCGCCTGGGCAGGAAGGGGGTATATGTGCCCAGTAAGCAAGTGGTTAAAGTGGTTTCAAAGGTTGAAGTTTTTCTTTAGCTTAATGTATTCTATGCGTTAAGGTTCGTAAAAAAAACCTTCTACAAAGCAGCCCCCCCCCTTCAACCCCCCTAAATACTTACCTGAGCCGGATCTCGATCCAGCGATGTACATGAGAGCAGGGGCTCTCTCTCTCGTCATTGGCTTAAACACAGCATTGGATTGCTGCTGCTGTCAATCACAGCCAATGAGGAGGGAGTGAGGCCGAGTCCCGTTGTCTGTGTTTATAGACACAGAGAGCAAGGCTCGAGAGCAAGCCTGCACAAATGCCCTCATAGTAAACGGCTTGTTATGGGGGCACTCGGCAGGGGGGAGGGGCCAATAGCGCTGGCAGGGGACCTGAAAAGAGGAGGGTCGGGGCTACTCTGTGCAAAACCATTGCATAAAGCAGGGAAGTATAACATGTTTACATGTATAACATAAAGAATTCTTGTTATAATCACTGTGTAAGGGGTTAATCCTCTGCATTGTGTAAAAAGGCTGCACCGATCCTCCCCTTCTTCCACTGACTCCAAAACAGGTACAGAGTTACTGGAGTCAGGCCACACATGCTCAATTTAGTGTGTATTGCTAGAGAGTTTTTTTTTTTTCTTGGGAGAGTGCATGTGATCAGCACAGGGCCAATCAGCACTGTCCAGAGGGTCAGGGGTCCTGCATCCTGATAGGACATCTCAGTGCAGTATGAAAACTTCTCCTACAAGCTTTAACCAGGCTCTGATAGCAGTCACAAGACTGCTATATACTGCTAGGGAGAAAAGGTATTTAGCAGTTTATATTTACTAAAATGATTGCATCTCTGTTCTGTGTACTGTGGGAGACCAGATACAGTGAATGAGGGGTCCTGGGTATAGTAACACTTTAAGGATTAGTAAGTTGCAATATATTACATTGTAGTTTTAGGGTTTAGCATTTTTTCAATGTTTGCTACAGATCCACTGGGCTAATCGATCTGCTCATAGAAATAAACTGGGGAGGGCCTTTTATACTCCCTTCAGTTCACTTTTGTTGTAGAAAAGCCCACTCTCACTTTGCTAATCCATAAATGACTGCATAATCCACAATACAAAATACATCACAGGGCTAGATGTGATGTGTGCTGTAAGAGAGCTGGACTTCGAAGTGATTGGATTCTTAATGATACAAACAGCTAGAATTTTTTTTTTTTTTTCTTCAAATATTTTATAAATTTTGCATATAAGGTACAGAGTACAATTAAACATTGTACGTCGTGCAACGACGATGTGAGAGATATTTAACAAATGAACATATTCTCACTGACAAATTGCAGACAATTCAAACAGAAGGCGTATAACAATATGAGTATATGGAGGTACAATTGGATCTCTCCTCTGGGGTGGCACCCCATATGGGATCTTAGTGCCACCGGAGTGGAGAGGGCCCACTTAGTACAGTGCGAGCACTGTAGGGTAATACCCACTGCTTGGTAGCAGTGTTTCAGAAATTTGCTTAAACATTTTGACAAAGCAGGAAATAAAAATAAAAATAAAAACGGTTAATAGATACCAGTATTGTAACTCAAGGATATTGCTCGGTCAAGCTAGAAATTTTTTGAAGGCTGTTCATCATCAAACACGGGATGCCACACAAGGTCAAGGGAAAGTCTATAGTCTGATGATGGGGACAGTTTTGAGCCACCAAAATGGGTTTGATATTTACCTGTATATCTTGTTCAATAAATCATTATCTAGACTAGGACTAGATGTGAGGGATCTTAAGAAAGCTGCATATTACATCGAAAATAGTTGGGTAGATTTACTAAAATAGATGGAAATCTTTACTCACAAAATTGCGTAAGTGTGCATTTCAATTATCCAATCATTTGAAAAGCATCTGCACATGATTGGGCAATCAAATTGAAGAGGAATTTGATTTTCACATGATTGGATAATTGGCGTTAATATTCACACAATGCTTTGAGGGAAAATTCTCAACTTCTTTAGTAAATAAGCCTAATTACATCTGATCTCTAAGACAGACAGCCATTCAGATATCTCAGAGCTGTGAGGGTTGTGTATCAGTACACAAGTACCGGGGCAAAAGACTAACTTTCGTAAAGTATGTATTGTCCTAGGATTAGCACTTTCTGCATACACATATAGTGTATGCATTAATGTCCTAAATTTGCTTCAGATATGTTGTTGCTATTCATCTGTCCCTGAATAATAACCTAATGCAAATTTACTGCTACTCACACATCCCCACCACATGCTTCATTGTTCCAAAAGTAGAACTCTCTGTAACAACACCAGTCTCCACTGGACAACTCATACTGCACTTACCACCATCACCATCACGGCCTCTCCAAATTTACTGTCCTTCCTCCCACCACCACTATCCCCTGTGTTGGTCATTCACCTGCCCATCTGCCCTTCTTTCTGCTCCTAATGTACTGTCTTTCTCTTTACCATTCCTCTCCAATTTGCTGCTCATACACTTGAGCATGTGTACTTCTCACTATGCCCAATGTACTTTCTTCTTCTCCACCAACGCTCTCCCATAAGTTACCCATACATCCAGCCATCTACACTTCTCACTATGCCTAATGTACTTTATTCTTCTCCACCAACACTCTCCCATAAGTTACCCATACATCCAGCCATCTGCACTTCTCACTATGCCTAATGTACTTTCTTCTTCTCCAGCAACACTCTCCCATAAGTTAGTCATACATCCGGCCATCTACACTTCACACTGTGCCTATGTACTGTCCTCTTCTCCACTAACACTCTCCCATAAGCTGCTCATACACTTGAGCATGTGTACTTCCCACTATGCCCAATGTACTTTCTTCTTCTCCACCAACACTCTCCCATAAGTTACCCGTACATCCAGCCATCTACACTTCACACTGTGCCTAATGTACTGTCCTCTTCTCCACTAACACTCTCCCATAAGCTGCTCATACACTTGACCATGTGTACTTCTCACTATGCCCAATGTATTTTCTTCTTCTCCACCAACACTCTGTCACGGTCTGGAGTCAGGCTAAGAGGCCAGTAGCAATAGCAGCAGAGCAGGTATTCACACAGGTCACCCTAGCTGATGACACAGGTTCACCTGAGGTGCGGGGTCTAAGCACTGACCGGTATTCACCAGGGCTCCTAATGGTGGAGATGGGCTTCGCTGCGTGTCAGTGCCAGGTCATGGTCCTCAGGTTAGCCCCACCAGGAGGTGAGCAAGCCGGGGTCTGGAAGCAGATAATACAGGTAGGGATCAGGCAGAAACGTAGTCAGGGACGAGCCAAAAGTCGGTAACAGATAGTTGCAGGTTGGGATTCAGCAGAAGCGTAGTCGGGGACGAGCTAAAAGTCGGTAGTGAGTGGTAGCAAAGATGCAGTCGGCAGCAGGAGACAGGAGCAAGATATTGGCTGGTGAAGACACAATATTCTAGCAACCAGGAAGTGCAGGGACATGGCTTAAATCAGGAAGTTCATGGAAAGGGCAAAGGGTTCAAGGTTCAAAGCAAACAAGATTCAGGACAAGATCATTCAGATTGTCCAAGGAGCTGTCCAGCATTCCAGGTGGCTCGTAGAGACACACCAAAGGTCCCAGGTTCAAGCCCAGGTCCTAACACACTCTCCCATAAGTTAGTCATACAACTGGCCATCTACACTTCACACTGTGCCTAATGTACTGTCCTCTTCTCCACCAATACTCTCCCATAAGCTGCTCATACACTTGACCATGTGTACTTCTCACTATGCCCAATGTACTTTCTTCTTTTCCATCAACACTCTCCCATAAGTTAGTCATACACCTGGCCTACTACACTTCTCACTGTGCCTAATGTACGGTCCTCTTCTCCACCAGCACTCTCCAATAAGTTGCTCATACACCCCACCACCTGCACCTTTTTTTGCCCCAAATTTACATTCCTCTTCTCCATCAATGCTCTCTCATATGCTCATCACTCACCCAGACCCTGAACTATTCATTGCACCAACCAACACTCCCCATATACTGATCATAAACCCAGCTAACTGCTGTTCTCAAAGCACCTAATGTACTGTGTACTGTCTTCTTCTCCAGCAACACTCTCCCATAAGCTGCTCACCCACCCAGCTATCTGCTCTTCTCACTGCTCCTAATGTATTGTAGAGATGCACGATTAATCGTCAAGAATCGTTATTGCGATTTTTTCTCCGTTGCGATCTTGACAAAGGGTTTCCCGATCTTTGGTATGTAGAGAAATTTCTCTCTGCACTCAGCAGTCCAAGTCTGGGCAATCTGCCAAGTTTTAAAACATTATATCAGTGGAATGTTAAGTCTAAACATTGTATCAATTTGTCTTTTACATCAAAGGAATAGACTTCTGTATGTAAATTAGGAACGTTTGACCACTTAAACACTAAACCTTTTTCTGACAGTTGTTGTTTTCAAGTTAAAATATAATTTTTTTTGCTAGAAAATTACTTAGAACCCCCAAACATTATATATATATATATATATATATATATATATTTTAGTAGAGACTTATTAGTAAATAAATATAGCACCCTTCTAAATAGGTTGCTAGCTGATAGGAAGATTTTTGATTTTGGCTGGATGGTGGTCAGTCCAGTTTTGATTTGTATAATTGTGCACTTGATGTCTCCCTAAGTTCCGTGTGTGTGTGTGTGGGGGGGGGGGGGTGTTGATCTCTCATTGTTGCCAGTATGTATCACTGGCACCACTGGCTATACTATGAGGTTTCCCTGCCAGGCTGAGTTTTGAATATTCATATTTCATCCAGCCACTCTAGTAGGAGGTTGGGGAAACCATGTGCTACCTCTTTTGCTTGGGAAAGCTGCCATCTCTGAAGGCTCATACCTGCAACTACAAGGACACTCATGAGACTGCCAAGTTTTAAAACATTCTATCAGTGGAATTTTAAGTCTAAACATTGTATCAATTTGTCTTTAACATCAAAGGAATAGACTTCTGTATGTAAATTAGGAACATTTAACCACTTAAACACTAAACATTTTTCTGACAGTTGTTGTTTTCAAGTTAAAATCATTTTTTTTTGCTCGAAAATTACTTAGAACCCCCAAACATTATATATATATATGTATTTTTTAGCAGAGACCCTAGAGAATAAAATGGTGATTGTTGCAATATTTTATGACACACTGTATTTGCGCAGCGGTCTTTCAAATGCAATTACTGTATTTTGGAAAAAATTACTTTAATGAATAAAAAAAAAACGAACCAGTAAAATTAGCCCAATTTTTTTTGTATAATGTGAAAGATTTTGCGCCGCAACAATTGTGAGAGAATCGTGATCTTTATTCTAAGCAAAAAAATTGTGATTCTCATTTTGGCCAGAATAGTGCAGCTCTAATGTATTGTCTTCTTCTCCTTTCAATCTCCCATATGACATTCACAATTTTTCCACCTTAACTTTCCACCATTTTCAATGTGTCCTCCAGTCTACCAACACTCTTTCTTATTCTGCTCTCACACACTTTGCCACCTTTGCTGTCCTTAATGCCAAATGTACTGTCTTCCCAAACAACACCACTCTCTGTTATACTGCTCAAACATTTCCATCACGTTTACTATCACATTTGCATCACCACTCTTGTTTACATAGGCAGATCCCCGTTCTGTCTCTCTGTGGAGCGATCGCAGGTTGCCGGAAGTCATCGAGTCAGCTGAACCCACGTGCATTCCCCACTGCATTCCCTTAATGAACTGTAGCTCCCCAATGCCGGCAGCACTCATGCAGCCTCAGACCATGACACTCCCACCACCATGCTTGACTGTAGGCAAGACACACTTGTCTTTGTACTCCTCACCTGGTTGCTGCCACACACGCTTGACACCATCTGAACCGAATAAGTTTATCTTGGTCTCGTCAGACCACAGGACATGGTTCCAGTAATCCATGTCCTTAGTCTGCTTGTCTTCAGCAAATTGTTTGCGGGCTTTCTTGTGCATCATCTTTAGAAGAGGCTTCCTTTTGGGACGACAGGAATGCAGACCAATTTGATGCAGTGTGCAGCGTATGGTCTGAGCACTGACAGGCTGACCCCCCCCCCACCCCTTCAATCTCTGCAGAAATGCTGACAGCACTCATACGTCTATTTCACAAAGACAACCTCTGGATATGACCTGAGCATGTGCACTCAACTTCTTTGGTCGCCCATGGCGAGGCCTGTTCTAAATGGAAAATGCCCTGTTAAACCACTGTGTCTTGGCCACCGTGCTGCAGCTCAGTTTCAGGGTCTTGGCAATCTTCTTATAGCCTAGGCCATCTTTATGTAGAGCAACAATTCTTTTTTTTCAGATCCCCAGAGAGTTCTTTGCCATGAGGTGCCATGTTGAACTTCCAGTGACCAGTATGAGAGAGTGAGAGCGATAACACCAAATTTAACACACCTGCTCCTCATTTAGGCTCAGTTAACACTATTGCCACGTCCGTCACACAGCAGGGGTCCAGTGCGTGTTGGTTCACCGTTTGAGGTCCGATTTCAGCTCGAATTATGGGCTGAATTCGGACCTGAAACGCACCAAAAAAGCACAAATTTTTCCAGCAATTTGCACCGGACCTGCTGCTGGGATATGTGAACCGCCTCCATAGAGAGCCAGTCACATTCTCCTGCTATGTGAATTGGATGCGGTGAAATCCGCATCCAATTCGCATAGGTGTGAACCCAGCCTTACACTACCTTGTAACACCAATGAGTCAGATGACACCGGGGAGGGAAAATGGCTAATTGGGCCCAATTTGGACATTTTCCCTTAGGGGTGTACTCACTTTTGTTGCCAGCGGTTTAGACATTAATGGCTGTGTGTTGAGTTATTTTGAGGGGACAGCAAACTGACACTGTTATACAAGCTGTACACTCACTACTTTACATTGTAGCAAAGTGTCATTTCTTCAGTGTTGTCACATAAAAAGATATAATACACTATTTACAAAAATGTGAGGGGTGTACTCACTTTTGTGAAATACTGTAATGCCGCGTACACACGACCGTTTTTAATGACGAGAAAAATGACATTTTTTAAAATGGTCATTAAAAATGATTGTGTGTGGGCTTTCCAGCATTTTTCCCGACGAGAAAAACGCAGAGAACCACGGCGAGAAAAATTGGAAAATGCTCTAATTTTTCACGTCGTTTTTTTACATCGTCGTTTTTCTCGTCATGAAAAACGGCCGTGTGTGGGCTTTAACGACGTGAAAAAAAATACGCATGCTCAGAATCAAGTATGAGACGGGAGCGCTCGTTCTGGTAAAACTATTTTCGTAATGGAGATAGCACATTCGTCATGCTGTAACGGACTGAAAAGCACGAGGCTGAAAAGCGCGAATCGTCTCTCAACAAACTTTACTAACATGAAGGGTGGCGCCATCCGAATGGAACTTCCCCTTTATAGTGCCGTCGTACGTGTTGGACGTCACTGCGCTTTACTCAAACATTTTTTTCCACGATAGTGTGTAGGCAAGGCAGGCTTGAGAGGAAACATGAAAAATCACGTCGAGAAAAATGCAGCTTTTTTCAATGACATTAAAAACGGTCGTGTGTACGCGGCATCAGTGTTTAGAACTACTACACATTCTTTTTTTTCCAGTGGCCAAGAGCACATTTGCGCTACATGTTCCTATAGAAGCTCTAGCGTAAATCTTTCAAAACAGCAATACAGTAAACCCCCCTCCATCGCGGGGGTTACGTTCCAGACCCACCCGCAATAAGTGAAAATCCGCAAAATAGAAATACCCTATTTAAATACACACTAGGCATGTTTTTATAACTTTCACTGTACTTTAAAAGCATTTTAAGGTCTTTAAACACACTTTTAAAACAATAGAAACACATTTAAACACATGAAAGATACTGAGAGACATAGCAAGAGCAATGGAAAACACAAAAATATTTAATTAACAAGGATTTAATCAATAAAATAATGTTAATAGGTCTTACAGAAAAAAACGCAATATACCGGGACCGGAAAAACTGAACCGCGATATAACGGGGGTTTACTGTAATGCTTGTGTAGCGGGGTCCTCAAATTGATGGGATACACCTGGGGAATAGTGTGACCCAGGTGTATAATTGTGTTAGGGTTCAGACCCCTTTTTGTTTCGTGGAGGATTGGAGGATGTAGTATTCTCCTTTGCCTGTGGGTGGCGGGGTACCCACAGGCTTCAGGTAGAATCATCTCCTGCAGTGCTCCCTGTTTTGTCCCTTCCCGGAGATGGTATGGCTGGGGCGGGGAACCCGCCGGGCCGTTGATGGGAGGAGATAAAAGGGGGAGACGCCCTTACCACAAGGTCTTGCGGAGAAGGAGGTCCTCTGAGGAGGAGGGTTGCGGTCCGCACCCAGGCCCCTTAGGCCTGGGTGCTGGAGATCCAGGAGTCTGGTCCAGGTGCCCATGGCCTGGTCCGGAGTCATGTTGGCGTCCATCCCAGGCACCTTTAGCCTGGGGTGAGGTACTATCGAGGAGGCCTGGGGCCCAGTACCTTCGACTGGGTCCCGCTAGGGTGGACTGTCCGAGGGTCCCTGAGCGGAGGGACTCGTATCTGAGGTGAGGAGGCCAGAGAGGTTACCCACTGGAGACCCGGAGCAGCACCAACCCGGTGACAGTGGGCCTCTGGGAACTCTCTTGGGAGGACACATCCCCCTGATAGGGGCCACAGCGTATTGAAGAGGGCTCCATTGCTGTTCATAGGGGTTGCTGGAAGAGACCCCATCTTTCCTGTTCTGTAACAGCCGGATTGGCTTAGGCGCCGCTGGTCATAGTACAGTGGCATAGAACTTAAACTTTAGGAAGTGCCTCGATCTGCTCGCCCCACCGTTGGCAAGGTTATAGGTCCCAACCAGTTTGCTGCAAAAGAACTGTTTATTGTGCTTTGCTTATTGGAGTGTCAAATAAACAAGTGTTGGACCTTTCTCCGGTGTGTGAACTCCAGTTACTGGAAGCAAAGGGGAGGCTGGTGAGCTTGCAATTACAGACTCAGTGCATTCACAGAACACACCGGCCCGAGGAAACATCAGTAAGTGGCCTTCACCTCCCTACTACAATGGGGAGGACATGGGCCGTGGCGCATCTCACTCTCACAACCCAGGAACCCCTAGACATGAGTTGGTGTGTAACCGGTAAAGATGGAGAGAGAGTGAGGCCGCTACACGTGGGGGCTCGTGAGTCCGGGATAGAGTGTGTTCTAGAGATGGACTTGAGAATGTCTACATTTGAACTTTGCTGCCCAGAGGAGTTCCGAGCAGATCGGCCATATTACTGGCCAAAGTGCGTCCCTGCTCGGAGTTGTGGAAATGACCCTAACACGGGAAAGGCCCATGCGGAGGAGCGGAAAAGGGGAGAGGTCCAGCCGTGTGACGTACTGCACGTGGGGACTGTTAACGCACTGCGCCATGAGGCACCCCATGGCGACATCGTTCATGGGCGGAGTCAAGAGGAAGCCCGCGAAAATGTACAGCTCATAGGAGGAGTCTGGCCAAGTGTGGGGATACACGTGGAGACTCCGGCGCGGGGTCAGTGCATGATGGAGCAGCAGATAGTCGGGATGACCTCAAGTGCCCCGTGGATTATGGTTCCTCACCCCACGAGAATGACTTCCTTTGCTGCCCCCATCACAGACACGGGGATAAGACTTAGGCCCCGAGGGCGGTTGGCTCTGTACACTTGCAGAGACACGGAGGCCCTCGGTGTGATCTGTCCCGGCTGCTCGGGACTGGTGGTCACCCTGAAGCCATTCGGGCGATGTGAGGAGTGCAGAGAATTCCTTTTTGAGGTCGAGTCGTCCACAGCAAGGCCCCGGGCCCTTCGCCTCAACCACCTCACGGGTACCGCTACTCCGGAAGGGGAGATCAAGGCCTTTGTCGAGGTTCCCGTGCACGCTGACCAGGGCGATGGACTGCCTAACAGAGAAAAATCCGAGGATGCTGCCTCGGTCGCCACAAGTTCTCTGCTCCCACCCCCGAACAGGAAAGTTGGCCTAGTACAGGCATCCTATGGACGTGGTCGAGCTTCACCCCGCTGCTTGCCTGGCCTGGATGGTGCCGGTCGAGAAGGAAGTCCCGGACATCCCAGTCCTCTACAAGGGTCAGGTGAGCCAGGGGCTGGGACTGTGGTGGTGGTTGGAGGTGTCGGGGGCCCATTGGAGGTGGAGCCCCCCAGGGAGGATGATTCTGTGTCCACCGGAAGATATCTGCCTGCGGAGATGTATGACACCTCCGACCTAGAGTCGCTGTCTGACTGCGGAGAAGATGGCGAGATAGACGAACTGTTCAGCCGCAAGGGCTGGGATAGAATGCCACTTCTTGCTTCCCGTGCGGTACGGGATTCACCTATGTACACAGGAGACAGCACACCTCGGGTGGAAGACCCGCAGCTTACGAGGGAACCTACCCCTCCACCGGTGTCCTCATCTACTGTTACCTCACCTGCTTTGGTTGTGGGGACACCCCGCGCTTCTCTGAGAGCGCCGAAAGTCAGTTTCAGGGAGCTGGTAAAGGCACCTCGGCATCCGGAAGCTATTGTGCTGCCTGGAACTGGAGAGAAAGCCACTATGCCACCTTTGGCCCGCTTGCAGAGACTGTTTTGCCACAAAGTAGCTCAGGAATATGGGTGGGAGTACCCGTATCTGCCCCGGGACTTGCTGTTTGAGGTGGAAGTCTGGAGAGCAAGATGGTATGACGAGTTTGTGTGGGACAAGTTGAAGGTGCCTCATGCTCGCAGGTACCTGGAATGTGTGCCGGCAGTGTCTAAGAGGTTTGAGGACTGCAGAGCTAAATGGAAATTGGGGCGCCATATCCATGCTGAAAAGATAGTCATTTGCAGAAGAGAAGGAGAAGATGTCGAGTATTCGATAGAGGCATTTGACAAACACCTGAAACCCCTGTATCTGCCGGATCCAAAGTTTTATTTATAGGAGAAAAGAACTCCTGTTTATTTCCTTTGTGCACTTGAACTTTCTGGAAGAGCCATTCCCAGACACCCAGGACTGTGCCCTGCTTTTGTTTTTATTTGGGCTTTTCTTTTTCTCATTGGAGACTTGGGGCTGTTGTGTTTTTGTGTTTCCCCTTTTCTTCATGTGCCAAAGGCAAGGACATTTGGGAATAGTGGCAGAGTAGGGAAAAGCTGGAAGAACGAAGATTCGTTGAGTGTCATGACCGCGGCGCTGTCACCAGGTGGCAGTGTTGCGCAACAAATGTTTGAAAATGTTTCACACACACATCACCTTGCTTGTTGGAGTGAGTGGGTCTCTCGGCTGACGGGCCCACTCATGCCAAATGACACGAAATTATGTTAGGATGTTGTTTTTTTCTTTCCCCTGCAGGAGAATCGTCAATCAAGATCATTGAGAGTGGGTGGCTCTTAGACAGTGTGGGAGAGGGGTTGTGATTATGCAGGTGTTTAAAGTGTTTTATGACATAAGTTGTTTTATATGTTCCCCATTCCCTGAGCAGGTCTTGGCACTTGGGAAAAATTTAGAGGAACTGCCTCAGGGGTTTCACTCCATGTCACCACTTTATGGGAGGCATGGGTGTGCACCTGACGCTGGGGACCTGCGTCCAATCACAGGGGGGAATGTGTAGCGGGGTCCTCAAATTGATGGGATACACCTGGGGAATAGTGTGACCCAGGTGTATAATTGTGTTAGGGTTCAGACCCCTTTTTGTTTTGTGGAGGATTGGAGGATGTAGTGTTCTCCTTTGCCTGTGGGTGGCGGGGTACCCACAGGCTTCAGGTAGAATCATCTCCTGCAGTGCTCCCTGTTTTGTCCCTTCCCGGAGATGGTATGGCTGGGGCGGGGAACCCGCCGGGCCGTTGATGGGAGGAGATAAAAGGGGGAGACGCCCTTACCACGAGGTCTTGCGGAGAAGGAGGTCCTCTGAGGAGGAGGGTTGCGGTCCGCACCCAGGCCCCTTAGGCCTGGGTGCTGGAGATCCAGGAGTCTGGTCCAGGTGCCCATGGCCTGGTCCGGAGTCATGTTGGCGTCCATCCCAGGCACCTTTAGCCTGGGGTGAGGTACTATCGAGGAGGCCTGGGGCCCAGTACCTTCAAATGGGTCCCGCTAGGGTGGACTGTCCGAGGGTCCCTGAGCGGAGGGACTCGTATCTGAGGTGAGGAGGCCAGAGAGGTTACCCACTGGAGACCCGGAGCAGCACCAACCCGGTGACAGTGGGCCTCTGGGAACTCTCTTGGGAGGACACATCCCCCTGATAGGGGCCACAGCGTATCGAAGAGGGCTCCATTGCTGTTCATAGGGGTTGCTGGAAGAGACCCCATCTTTCCTGTTCTGTAACAGCCGGATTGGCTTAGGCGCCGCTGGTCATAGTACAGTGGCATAGAACTTAAACTTTAGGAAGTGCCTCGATCTGCTCGCCCCACCGTTGGCAAGGTTATAGGTCCCAACCAGTTTGCTGCAAAAGAACTGTTTATTGTGCTTTGCTTATTGGAGTGTCAAATAAACAAGTGTTGGACCTTTCTCCGGTGTGTGAACTCCAGTTACTGGAAGCAAAGGGGAGGCTGGTGAGCTTGCAATTACAGACTCAGTGCATTCACAGAACACACCGGCCCGAGGAAACATCAGTAAGTGGCCTTCACCTCCCTACTACAATGGGGAGGACATGGGCCGTGGCGCATCTCACTCTCACAACCCAGGAACCCCTAGACATGAGTTGGTGTGTAACCGGTAAAGATGGAGAGAGAGTGAGGCCGCTACACTTATATTACAGTAAACCACACACATAGCTACAAACCCCTCTATTCACCAAGAACTTAAATGTTGTCTAAGCAGTCTGTTATCCATAATGCTTATTGCAGTTTGTCGGCAGATACTCCATCACACGCTCTACTTTACCTTCAGGCTTCAGTCCCCTCTTTAGTTGAGATACTAGAACTCTAATACAGTGAATAATATATAAAACACTTTATGTCAGCCTGAAAATTAATAAGTGGAATAATACAAAAGAAAAAAAAAAACTTCAGTTACACTTCAGAATTACCTACCCCTTTCATTTCTGTGCTTTTATATATTATCAGTATGTTGGTATAAAGAGAAAAAAACATCTATATTCCGTGTGATTAAAATAAAATAGTTATTCTTTGATACTGACTTTCGTAATTTCAAGATTTTTTTATATTTTTTTCTGTCTTACTGTCGAGCTTTCTAGCGAACAAAAAAAAAGATACCATTACTGCAGCGTAAAGATATGTTATCTTGTGGTATTACTTGTTCTATTTTCCAAGATGCAGTCTCACTTAGATGACATCTGAACTATGATTGCTGATCTCCTTTAGTAATATTTGAAAGAATTTAAGATTATGATATGCTTGCAACAGTCTTGCTCAAGGGCTCGCTTTACTTATTATTTAGGTGAAATAGATTTAACCACAGTAATGAATAATGTGTTCCCGGATTTCATTGGCAGCCACTTGGAGAGGAATTTCAGCGTTCTGTTTACTGCTCTGTTAAAGTAGATTTTTTACAATTTTTCTTCCATGGCAAATAGAAAGCAATCCTCTCTATTTATTCCTCTCTCTTCAAAGGAATATATTTATCTATTAAGTCTAACTGAATGTCACATTTTTACATTTGCAGGCTGCAAAGTCAAAAGCCTTAGTTCAGTGTACTTTACACTTCCTTACTTTTGTGCTTACAATTTTTATTTTTTAACCACTCCAGCCCCGGAAGGATTTCCCCCCTTAATGACCAGGCCATCTTTGCAATACGGCACTGCATCACTTTAACTGACAATTGCACGGTCGTGCGACACCATACCCAAACAAAATGGATGTCCCTTTTTTACCCACAAATTGAGATTTCTTTTGGTGGTATTTGATCACCTCTGCGGTTTTTATTTTTTGCGCTAAAAACAAAAAAAGACAATTTTTTTTTTACTTTCTGCTCTAATACATATACAAAAAAAAATATCAAAAAACAAATTTCTTCTCGGCAATATAGATAAAACTCATAACCCCCCCCCACAGTCCATTACCAGGCCCTTTGGGTCTGGTATGAATATTAAGGGGAACCCCGAACCAAAATAAAAAAAAATTGCGTGGGTGTCCCCCTAAAATCCATACCAGGCCCTTCAGGTCTGGTATGGATATTAAGGGGAACCCTGTGCCAATTTTTTTATTTAAATGGTGTAGGGGTCCCCCCAAAATCTATACCAGACCCTTATCTGAGCACGCAACCTGGCAGGCCGCAGGAAAAGAGGGGGGTGGGGGCGAGAGCGCCCCCCCTCCTGAACTGTACCAGGCCACATGACCTCAACATGGGGGGATGGGTGCTTTGGGACAGGAGGGGCTCTGAGCCCCCCCACCCCAAAGCACCTTGCCCCCATGTTGATGGGGACAAGGGCCTCATCGTCACATCCCTTGCCCGGTGGTTGTGGGGGTCTGCGGCGCGGGGCTTATCAGAATCTGGAAGCCCCCTTTAACAAGAGGACCCCCAGATCCCTGCCCCCCCGGAATCTGGGGGTCCCGCCCTCAGCTATATTACGTCACCGGGTGGCCCCGCCCTCGGCTATATAACAGCTGTCACCGAGAAGAAGCGTCATTCGGCGGGAGCCTCCCATGGAGGCGGAACTGTTTCGGCTTTTTTTTTTTTTCGGCTCATCGGGCGGCATGATAGAAGATGAATGGGCATCACGGGACATTTTTATTTTTTTATTTTTTAATAAAGGACTTGTCCCGAAGTGTCTCCTATCTTTTTTACTATTTTTTACACTTTTTTTGTGAAATGGTAGGGGTACAATGTACCAATTCACATAGGGGGGGCCGGGATCTGGGGGTCCCCTTGTTAAAGGGGGCTTCCAGAATCCGATTAGCCCCCCGCCCGCAGACCCCCACAGCCACCAGGCAAGTGTTGTGGGGATGTGGCCCTTGTTCCCATCAACATGGGGGCAAGGTGCTTTGGGGTGGGGGGCGCAGTACCCATCCGCCCATGTTGAGGGCATGTGGCCTGGTACGGTTCAGGAGGGAGGGCATTCTCTCATCCCCTCCTCTTTTCCTGCAGCCTGCCAGGTTGCATGCTCGCATAAGGGTCTGGTATGGATTTTGGGGGGACCCCTATGCCATTTTTTTTAAACAATTTGGCGCAGGGTTCCCCTTAATGTCCATACCAGACCTGAAGTCCCTGGTATGGATTTTGGGGGGACCCCCTCGCAAATTAGTTTTTTTAATTTTGGTTCAGGGTTCCCCTTAATATTCATACCAGACCCAAAGGGCCTGGTAATGGACTGGGGGGGAACCCATGCCGTTTTTCTCAATGAGTGTTATCTATATTGCCGAGACCCGACAATTCATTACAGCCGTAATCAGCTTTAAATGACTTTTTTGCCTTTAGAAATTTCATTTTGCTGCTGAACTGTTCTAAACATGGGAAAACTGTGCCACTTTACAGGCATACTATAGACATCCCCCAGGCACGATATGTAAAGGAATATTTCATTTTTATATTTTCACTTTAAGCATTATTAACCACTTAAGCCCCGGACCATTTTGTAGCTAAAGGACCAGGCCCCTTTTTGCGATTCGCTACTGCGTCGCTTTAACTGACAATTGCACGGTCATGCGACGTGGCTCCCAAACAAAATTGACGTCCTTTTTTTCCCCACAAATAGAGCTTTCTTTTGGTGGTATTTGATCACCTAGGCAGTTTTTATTTTTTGCGCTATAAACAAAAATAGAGCGACAATTTTGAAAAAAAGGCAATATTTTTTACTTTTTGCTTTAATAAATATTACCCAAAAATATATATAAAAAGCATTTTTTTCCTCAGTTTAGGCCGATACATATTCTTCTACATATTTTTGATTTAAAAAAATGCAATAAGCGTTTATTGATTGGTTTGCACAAAAGTTATAGTGTCTACAAAATAGGGGATAGGGCATTTTTATGTTTTTTTTTTTTTTACTGGTAATGGTGGCGATCATCAATTTTTATCATGACATTATGGCGGACACATCGGACACTTTTGAAACCATTTTGGGACCATTGTAATTTTTGCTATAAAAATGCACTGATTACTGTGAAAATGACACTGGCAGTGAAGGGGTTAACCTGTAGGGGGAGCTGAAGGGGTTACGTTTTTCCTAGGGAGTGATTACTACTGTGTGCGGGCGTGGCTTGGCGTGTGACGTCACTAATCGTCATTCCCATTGACAGGGAACAGACGATCAGTGACACTCACACTAGAAAGCACGGGGAGAGGTTTGTTTACACTTACCTCTCCCCGTTCTTCAGCTCTGTGACCCGATCGTGGTGAAACTGGCGGCGATCGGGTCCCCGGGTCCCACGGGCGCGGTCACGGAGCTCAGGTTGCCACCGGCGACGTGCGCGCGACCTATGGCTGGGCTTCTTAAAGAGGACGCACCTGTATGTGCTTGTGCCCAGCCGTGCCATTCTGTCGACGTATATTGGTGTGAGGCGGTCCTTAAGTGGTTAAAATCACTGCTTCCAAAAAAACGGGCGTTTTTAAAACACATAAGCCTTTAAATTGAGCACTTTTGATTTTTCATGTTCGTGTCCCATAGACTTTAACGGTGTTCGCGTGTTTGAACAATTTTTTTGCCTCTTTGCAAGTTCTGGTGCGACCCAAACCGGGGGGTGTATGGCTCATCCTTAATGTTCATCAATCTGAATAGAAATCCCCAGCATGGACACAAACTCCAATAGAATCCTGATGGGGTTTCAACACCTTCCTGATCTGTCTAAGACCCCTTTCACACCGGGGCCACGGCCGCATCAGCGCTAAATCATGGCTCGGGGGGGTTAAAAATTCCTGTGTTTCAGCTTTTCCCAAGCACTTTTCAGGTGCTTCAGAAGGGCTGCCCATTCATTGCAATGGGTAGGGGCGTTTTGGGAGCGCTGTATACAGCACTTCCAAACCGCCCCAAAGATGCTGCTTGCAGGACTTTTCCAAAATTTTTCAGATAAAAAAATCCTCCTAACATAAGGCTGGCCATAGACGGTTCGAATCTTGGCTAGTTCAGCAGGAACTGGCTGAGATTCCAACCATGTATGGGGAGGCTGATTGTATCAAGTAGATCGATCGATCAACTTGGGTACAACCAGCCTGCTGGATTTTGCATACAATTATCTCTAGTGGCTAGTATAGCCACTAGCAATAATCACTGTCTACAATGGCATAGCGGGAGGGATTGGGGATCAATGGGTTTCCTAAGTTGTCTCCTCTATAGCCTCTGCAGATGGGGGCATCTCCCAGGATTGTTTGATGTCAGCATAGACTGTCAAAAGTGACTCATGCAGAAAGCTGGGGGAAGAGAAAACAGAAATAAAACTGGATGCTTTGGATTAAAGCTAGGACGCACTATAGAAGAATATGCTTTGTTCACTTTTCAGGGGTTGTGGGTTTTGTGGGTCTGGGAAATGAGCTTGCCAATTAGATCATGGAAAAGCCCAATACTCTCTTTTTTGTTAAACTCAGGCTTAAAAATAATCAAAATAGTCTTGGCATCATAGTTCATATCAGCTTATTAAAATGAAATATGAGATGTTTGGGCGAATGATTACAATAGATATCCCCTACACTATCAGCTCTCCTTTGAAATTCATAATTGGTGACAACACCAGGTAGTACATACAGTACGTAATGTAAAGTAATGTTCCCTTTGTGTATATCAAACATGTACACTTTAGGTAGAGATTACCAAGTTGTCATCTGAAAAATAGTTTTGCAATACAAAGAGGCGTATTATCGCAGTACGGAACATTGTTTCACTTCCAAGACAGGAACAATGCGAGTACTATGTTCACTGGCACATTTATTACTGTATCACCGGATGTCATAACAAAGAAGATCTCTGTAGGAGGGGGCAACGTGATCTATATATTTCATTTAATCCGCTACTCTGTTTAAAGTTTAATGTCATTTACCTTAAACCAAACTAAGTTCATAAATACACTTCCTGCCCTTATCAAGAGAGCTTTGATGGATGGAAATGTACAGGCTGAGGACCAAATCATAACAAATTGGCCGTTTTCGAGCATTATGGTGTACTTAAATCCATTAGGCCTTCAAATAATGTATAAATGTATAATGTTTAAAAATGTAAGTTGAACTTTAGGCAGATATAATAAGCACAGTTTAATAAAGGCACACATTTATTACAAAAGGCACACATTTATTACAAAAGTCCTTGCCGGCTCACCGACCAGCCGGCGTCATTATACTATGGCAATGTGGCTCAATCCCGCAAATTGCCGTAGCTGTACGTCGGCTCGTGAACTCGCTTTTGTGGGCGCTCCCATTGGCCAGCGGGGGAGCCAATCAGTGGGTACGGTAGACTCGATGTCCACCGGCCACCCACGATCGTTCCCCGCAGTGACAGATAATACAAACAGTGAATACATTTAACCCCTTGATTGCCCCTGATGTTAACACCCTTCTCTGCCAGTGTCATTAGTACAATAAGAGTGCCTATTTTTAGCACTGATTACTGTAATAATGTCACTGGTTCCAAAAAAAAGTGTCAAAAATGTCAGTTAGGTGTCCGATCTGTCCGCAGCAATGTCGCAGTCCCGCTTAAAATCACTGATCGCCGCCATTACTAGTACATTGTATTACCAAAAGTATTGGGACGTCTGCCTTTACATGCACAAAAAATGTAATGGCATCCCAGTCTTAGTCTGTAGGGTTCAATATTGAGTTGGCTCACCCTTTGCAGCTATAACAGCTTCAACTTTTCTGGGAAGGCTGTCCACTTGGTATAGGAGTGTGTCTATGGGAATGTTTGACCATTCTTCCAGAAGCGCATTTGTAAGATAAGGCACTGATGTTTGACAAGAAGCCCTGGCTCGCAGTCTCCCCTCTAATTCATCCCAAAAGTGTTTTGTCGGGTCAAGCCAGTCAAGTTCCTCCACCCCAAACTTGTTCATCCATGTCTTTATGGACCTTGCTTTGTGCACTGGTGCACAGTCATGTTGGAACATGAAGGGGCCATCCCCAAACTGTTCCCACGAAGCTGGGAGCATGAAATTGTCTAAAATGTCTTGGTATGCTGACGCCATAAGGCTCCATGCACACTGGGCTTAAATATTAGTATTAGGTCCCAATACTTTTGGTAATATAGTGTATCTGTAAGTATTTGCCTCTACATCTCATCTATCTGGTGAGTGCATTCTAGAGGCAGTGGTATGGTGCACTGCTGGTGATAACGTGGATCTCTTCTACACTTTGGGACATTTTGTATGCATTCACTGGGGAGGAAGATTGATGTTCATCTTTGCACTAATTGTGGGACCTTGTTTGCACTATAAGCACTTTTTATGGGTTGATGCCATTTAGGGGTAACAGTCCCTTATTATAGGAATTGTTTATACAGTGCATCCGGAAAATATTCACAGCGCTTCACTTTTTCCACATTTTGTCATGTTACAGCCTTATTCCAAAATTGATTAAATTCATTATTTTCCTCTAAATTCTACAAACAATACCCCATGATGACAACGTAAAAGTTTGTTTGAAGTCTTTGCAAATTTATAAAAAAAAAAAAAATGAAAAAATGACATGTGCAAAAGTATTCACAGCCTTTGCCACAACACTCAAAATTGAGCTCAGGTACATTCTGTTTCCACTGATCATCCTTGAGATGTTTCTACAACTTGATTGGAGTCCACATGTGGTAAATTCAGTTGATTGGACATGATTTGGAAAGGTACACACCTGTCTATATAAGGTCCCACAGTTAACAGTGCATATCAGAGCACAAACCAAGCCATTATGTCCAAGGAATTGTCTGTAGACCTCCAACACAGGATTGTATTGAGGCACAAATCTGAGGAAGGGTACAGAAAAATGTCTGCAGCATTGAAGGTCCCAATGAGCACAGTGGCCTCCACCATCCATAAATGGAAGGAGTTCAGGGATGCCAACTTTCAGTAAATTTACGAACAGTTTGTAAAATCCATACTTTTTGCATCTGTCCTTGAATGTCCATTACAGTCATGTATGCTGCATGTCCGTAACTAACATTCATGCACAGATACAACAAGTATGGATTTTACAAACTGTTTGTAAAATTACTGAAAGTTGGCAACCCTGAAGGAGTTTGGAACCACCAGGACTCTTCCTAGAGGAGGCTGCCCAGCCAAACTGAGCAATCAGGGGAGAAGGGCCTTAGTCAGGGAGGTGATCAAGAACCCAATGGTCACTCTAACTGAGCTCCAGCATTTCTCTGTGGAGAGAGGAGAAACTTCCAGAAGAACAACCATCTCTGCAGCACTCCACCATGTAGGCCTGTATGATAGAGTGGCCAGACGGAAGCCATTCCTCAGTTAAAAGGCATGTGACAGCCCACCTGGAGTTTACCAAAAGGCACCTAAAGGACTCTTAGGCCATGAGAAACAAAATTCTCTGGTCTGATGAAACAAAGATTGAACTCTTTTGCCTGAATGGCAAGCATCATGCCTGGAGGAAACCAGGTACTACTCTTTACCTGGCAAATACATCCCTACAGTGAAGCATGGTGGTGGCAGCATCATGCTGTCGGGATGTGTTTTAGCGGCAGGAACTAAAAGACTAGTCAGGATAGAGGGAGAGATGAATGCAGCAATGTACAGAGACATCCTTGATGAAAATCTGCTGCAGAGAGCTTTGGACCTCAGACTGGGGCGAAGGTTCATCTTCCAACAGGACAACGATCCTAAACACACAGAGAAGATAACAAAGGAGTGGCTACAGGACAACTTTGTGAATGTACTTGAGTGGCCCAGCCAGAGCTCAGACTTAAACCCTATTGAACATTTCTGGAGAGACCTGAAAATGTCTGTGCACCGACGCTCACCATCCAACCTGATGGAGCTTGAGAGATCCTGCAAAGAAGAATGGGAGAAACTGCCCAAAAATAAGTGTGCCAACCCTGTAGCATCATACTCAAAAAGACTTGAGGTTGTAATTTGTGCCAAAGATGCTTCAACAAAGTATTGAGCAATGGCTGTGAGTACTTATGTACATGTGATTTTTTTTTCGGTTTTTATTTTTAATAAATTTGTAAAGATTTCAAATGAACTTCTTTCATGTTGTCATTATGGGGTATTTTTTGTTGAATTTTGGAAAATATAGAATTGAATCCATTATGGAATAAGGCTGTAACATAACAAAATGTGGAAAAAGTGAAGCGCTGTGAATACTTTCCGGATGCACTGTATATATATTTATTTATAAGTGAGGAGCAAAAGGGAGCGGGACTTTAAATGAAGCACATGTATGCAAGAGCATAAATAGGTGAAGCATATGGAATTTATTGCGTATAGCAGTGTAAACAAGTAGACAGTAGAAGGTTGATTACACAGATTCAAATAATCACAGAGTTTACATTAAGTCATATTACAATGCAAGGAAACATATGAGGTTGATTTCATAGACATCAATATGTCATAAAGTTAATATTGAGTAAAACTAGTAACAAAGTTATTCCATGGTAGATCATAGTAAAATTCCATAGATCACCAAGACAAAAATAGAGTAAAAACATAATAAAGGATAACGCCTGCAGGGCCTATGGTCTCCCTGATCCTGTAAGGTAGATATGGGTGATATTGGATATTCTGAGTATTGATAACGAAGAAAGGCTTCTAGTGGCTCGACGCGTTTTGCGGCCTTAACGCCGCTCATCAGGAGCAAGCCAATTATCTAAAACAAAAGTAATGTAAATAAGTATATAAGAAAAAAAGGCACGGACAAGAGTGGGTTATGGGAAACCCAAATCAAGTGCATGCTAACTTACTAGGGTCCGTATACTGATGGTGTGGTGGTCGGATACCGCAGGCCTGCCAGGTGTGCCCCCACCTTGGAGCCACAGCGGGCAACCCCGCGGGGACGGCCAATAGGCCACCACCAGGGCAGGCGTGGACAGATGAGACATCCCTGTGTGAAAAATGAGTGGGAGGTAAAAAGTGAATGGAAAAAGTGCACCAAGATAAAGTCGGAAAGTGGAAGAAAATGAGGGTGGGGGACCAATGTGTGCACCAAGGTGAAACGAAGCAGGAGTGCAAGATGGAGCAGGCAACCGGAGGCTGCCAGGTGAGTCTGGGGAAAAGTGAAGGGTCAATGAGAGGAAATTGACCAAGAAAGTGCAAGGACATGAAGGAGAAAGGGAATAAAATCAGCAATAGTGATAGGTAGTGAGGAGTTACCTTGGTGCATGGAAACCAAAGAGAAGAGGGGAAGAATTCCCCAAGCTGTGTATAACCAAAAAATGGGATCCCCAAATGTCCCAGCCGCCCGTGGAGGCGCCCACAAATACGCCAACGCGGGACGGCCCACTGACGTTACGCCGTGTAGCGAGGTAGGGGGCGGGTCGCCGGCGAGTCGGAGAACTAACTCCGGCCAATCAGCGTCTCCATGGCCCCCCACCACTCACGAGAATGGAAGACCGACCACAAAGGTGCAACGGCGCCTTGAATGATTAGGGATGGAAACACATGGCATTACCATTCCATTTTTTCATTTAAAGTCCCCTGGGATGGAAATACTAGGCCTCACCAGGCCTTGGCTTCTTCAAAGTCCCAGATCAGCCCCCTCAATTTATTTATAAGTGTTTTATTTTGATTAATAATAATTCTAGCACTTTATTTATGCACGTTTCTGTGTGTGTGTAGAATGTACAGGTGCTGCACTGTCACTTTCCATATTTGTACATAAGGTGGGCTGATTACCTTATTCTGTGCTAGCTGCTTTTTTCACTTGTTTGAAGCGCTCACTCATATTACTGTACACTATTATTTCCCTTTAAGCTAAATTTAAATGGAAAGATTTTGAGTGACCTTAGATGACAAGGACGCCCTGGTGAAAACCTTGCAGCGTTATTCTGTTCAGTCAAAAAACAATAACAACTACTTTTTAACCACTTGCCTACTGGGCACTTTTACCCCCTTCCTGCCCAGGCCAATTTTTAGCTTTCAGCGCTGTCACACATTGAATGACTATTGCGTGGTCATGAAACACTACCCATATGAAATGTTTATACAAATAGAGCTTTCTTTTGGTGGTATTTAATCACCACTGGGTTTTTATTTTTTTTCTAAATAAATGAAAAAAGACCAAACATTTTGGAAAAAAAACAACTTGTTTTTCTTTGTTTCTGTTATAAAGTTTTGCAAATAAATAATCTTTCTTCATAAATTGAGGTCACAACATATTCTAAAAAAAATTTGGGGGGAAAATAACCCAAATCAGTGTATATTATTTAGTCTGTAGAAAATGTATAGAGTTCACAATCTATAGTATACAGTATATGAAAATTAATAATCGATCCTGATGTACTGATGGTCTATCTCATTTCTTGAGGCCCAAAAATACTAAGGCAGTACAAATAACCCCCAAATTACCCTGTTTTAGAAAGTAGACAGTCTGAGGTAATTAGTAGGAGGCATAGCAAGTTTTTTGAAGTTGTAATTTTTGTCATAATTTTTTGGACAATAAAGAAATAATTTTTTTCTTTTCACTTTAAAAAAATATATATATACTGTATCATCACATAATTGGTATGGCAGTAATCAGGGACTAGTGACAGTATGTAAAAAAAATCATTTTTTTTTTTAAATATATACTGGGATCAAAGCAATACAGTGTTACCATAGTAACACTGTACCACTCTGGGGAGGTGGTCAGGATATATTTTTTTTACACACTTAAGCCCTGTACACACGATCGGATTTCCTATGGATTTTAAACCGATGGATTTTTCCATCGGAAATCCGATGAAGCTGACTTCCATCAGTCTTGCCTACACACCATCAGTCAAAAAACCGATCGTTCCAAACGCCGTGACATAAAACACTCCGACGAGCCAAGAAAAATTAAGTTCTATGCTTCTGAGCATGCGTCGACTTGATTCTGAGCATGCGTGGGTTTCCCACAGACGATAGTAATTTGCTATCAGTTTTTTTTCCATCGGATAAATTTAAAACATGTTCTATTTTTTAACACCGATGGAAAAATGACTGATGGGGCCCATACACGATCAGTTTGTCCGATGAAAAAAGTCCACCGGACTGATTTCATTGGTAAAACCGATCGTGTGTACAGGGCTTAAGACTGTTTTTAACAGAGATACTCACTGTTATAAGCAATTTTTTTCTGAATAAATCACGTCATTCAATGTGTATTGTTGTGGTTAGCTGTGATTGGCCACAGCTAATCACATGGTACAGATGGGTTGTGATTGACCTAGTCTGTACCATGTGATCACTGTGACCAATCACAGAGAGCAACACTACAGTACACAATGAATGGCATGAATGGAAGCCATACAGTGTGTACAATTGTCATGTGATCTCCTGTGATTGGTTACAGCAATCACATGGTACACTGATCTGTCATTGGCTGTGTCACAGCAGGTGACAGATTGCACTGCAGAAAAGCCCGTGGGGCCCAAGCAAGGCACATTCTGGGAGGACGTCATATAAAATCCAGTCAGAATTGCAAATGTCCTGCCCGGTCATCATGTGGCTATAGGTCAAGCGGGAACCGGTTAAAGTGACATCCATATTCTCCAAAAATAATCCATACACATCCACTACCTAATGGCCATGTATTCTGCCTCCTTGTAATGGGCCTGTGAGCTCCCGGACCTCCTCTTCTTTCCTTGACTTCAGTTTGTTTGGAATAAGCAGTGCACATTAGTTGTGATCATGTGCACTGCTCTATACACACTACAGATCCCTTAGTCCATAGTCCCTGGTCTTAGAAGTGAACAAGAGAGGGTGGCTACATATGGTGGGACCATGGAGAATGAGCATAGCCACCCTCTAACAGGAAGTCAGATCACAGTGGGAAAAAAGAGGGATTTGGCAATTTGGAGAAGACTAGGAGCTCTAGAAAGGGACTTTTTTGAGTTAAGAATGTAGCCAGGTGTAGGCTGCAGTTTTTCCTCCAACATGATGGTGGCACTGTGCCATTTCTTTAGGCTGACAGAAGCCTATTGACTTTTTTTAAACTAGAGTTAAGTTCTCCTTTAAGAGAAGCATAGGGTTATATTTTTGTCTATTCCAGGCTTTAGAAAGAAATGCTGCTCCCAATTTATGGAGTATTTTATATGCTGCACTCCCATTATTTTTATTTAATAAAAGAGCTATTTTTTTAAAAGGACTTGATTGAAGTTCCCAGTGCGGATTTCTTTGTTGGAGAGCTGAAAACACTGCTAGTGATACATGTCCTTAATTCAAGTGGTACATTGCATGATTTTGGATTTGAAAGGAAACAATAGTGTATTTTCCTTGAACACATGTGTTGAGTAACTACAACGTTATTTACCTTAAAAACCCAATAACAAAAATTTAATAAATTATAGCTTACCAGCCCTTCAATGTTATGGCTATGGTAGTTTCCTTTTTTACAGGATTTTCGTTATTCTTACCTCATGATTCTACCAGTAACGAAAAGTTATTGGCTTACCAGATTTAGGCCAAGGTCAACAGTTTGTTATTGAACCGATATAACAAAATGCTTTCAAGGGTATAATTAAAAGTCCAAAAAGGAAGCAAATGAGCAAAAGTTTATTGTTAGGATAGGATTTATTGTTTCTAATGGGGAAACTAGTTCTGGTGACCCTGGTGACAACCAGGGATTCCGTCACTTCGGGATTTTTCACTTCTTGTTTTGACTATTGGACAAGAAGTGAAGGGAAATCTCCCCAATGGGACACAGGGGGCAGATAAAAACCTAAAAGGGGTTATATCCAGGGTTGCACCGATACCGACACCGGTATCGGTATTGGTGCAGATACCGCTTCCTTAACAGCTGATGACTCATTCAGTATTTTTTTTGCTCACTTCTATTTCATAAACAATTATTAATTAAAACTTTTTTGTTAGCTTCGTTTGTTAATATTTTTTTACCTTTAACGTATATTTACACGTTCACATTGAAAAAAGCTAAAAATTAAAAAAAAAATATTTCATTTGTAAAAAAATGTTTTAATGCTTTGTACCATTGCTATTGGTAATTGGTATCAGCGAGTACTAAAAAATTATTGGTACTCATACTTGTTGTAAAAAAAAGGGTATCGGTGCATCCCTAGTTATAACCCTCCCTTATTCTATCCACAATAATAATACAAAAAAAAGGTTTTCCTTTAGTTTAATTTAAAGCAGGGCTTAAAATTTCAAGTCTAGACCTACTAGCCAGGCAAAAACCTTACTCTCCACCAGTTGCCACACCAAAATTTGCCGCAGTCCGACCCCCAACCCCGCCCCCTTGAAGCTTATGAAATTACATTTTTCTTTAGAATAAAGAGTCCAAAATATAAAAAAACTGCAATTACATCAGTGTCCCCAGAGGCCCCCCTAAATAAGTGTCCCAAGAGCCCCCCCTAAATAAGTGTCCCCAGAGGGTCCCCCTCTTAAATCAGTGTCCCCAGAGGGCCCCCCTCTTACATCAGGGTCTCCAGAGAGCCCCCCTTACATCAGGGTCCCCAGAGAGCCCCCCTTACATAAGTGTCCCCAGAGAGCCCCCCTTAAAATCAGGGTCCCCAGAGGCCCCCCTAAATAAGTGTCCCCAGAGGGACCCCCTCTTAAATCAGTGTCCCCAGAGGGCTCCCCCTAACATCAGTCATCAGGGTCCCCAGAGAGCCCCCCTTACATCAGGGTACCCAGAGGCCCCCCTAAATGAGTGTCCCTAGAGGGACCCCTCCTAAATCAGTGTCCCTAGAGAGCCCCCCTCTTAAATCAGTGTCCCCAGATGGCCCCTCCCTCTTACATCAGGGTCCCCAGGTCATTTACCTTAAGCTGGCGGGTGTAGGGATGTGCACCATTGGCAGGCCTCTCCTTCATGTGTCCCCCACGGCGGTGGAGAGCGGACCTCTCCTCATGTCCCCCATGGCGGTGGAAAGCGGACCTCTCCTCATGTTCCCCACGGCGGTGGAGAGCGGACCTCTCCTCATGTCTCCCACGGCGGAGGAGAGTGGAGCTCTCCTGCACCTGTCCCCTCAGCGGCGCTGCCTGTGTAATGGCGCGGCCGAAGAACCCGGAAGTCGGAAACCGGAAATCGGCTTCAAAATGAGGCTTGGAGTGCAAGTGGAATGCAAAACGATCCCCGCGGCCTGGAGATAAATGTACAGGGTATTACTGTGCTCGCCAGAAAGGAATTTACCCTCGCATTTGGCGAGCGGGCGAGCAGAATTTTCAAGCCCTGATTTAAAGTATAACTGAGAGCAAAACTTTTTTTTATTTTTTCAGAGTGGAAAGGGTTTAGCAGACTTAGCAGGTTTTTACTGCTGTCAATCTGACACAAATGGCAAACAAAAACAAAAAAACAACCAAAAAAAGAAAAACTGACAGTATTATAATGTTCCCTTACTCTAGCCAAAAAAGGAAAATATTTTTGCCTTTAGTTCTACTATAAAAATGTTGCAGTGTTGCAGATCTCTAGCTACTGCTGATATTGGACACCAAGCTGGCAAGTCGGGGGAACCTGGACATATTGGCAAGGTTTATTTGATAGAAGTACATACTGTATGTGTAGTAGACCAAAAAAATAATGTTTTGTTTTGTTTGGGATCGATTCGTTAAGTTACTAATTTCATTTTGTTGCATTCATGACAACTTTTGTTTTGTTTTGTTTATTTGTTTTTGACCGGATTTACATTTTTCCAATAGATTCAAAATATTTTAATCAAATTTGAATTGAAAATATTGAATCAATCGAAATTCATTGTAAAGAATAGCTGGTTCTATTCCATATGAAACTCGAGATATGGAAGATGGCTATGTTTGTTCTAGTTTAGTCTAATCTATTCTATTCTATTTGAAATCCGAATTTTGGAAGATGGCTCTATTCTTTTCTATTCCTTTTTATTCTATTATATTCTGTTTTATTCTATTCTATTCTCTTCTATTCTCTTTTAAATAAACATTTTGGAAGATGGTTATATTCTAACACACACAGCATTTGAAGGAAATCAGCAATAGTCAGTAATATGTTTACATTTCAAATTTGTGTTCTAATTGGATTTTGGTTTCAAATTCATTTAGAATTTGATTCAAGTTTGATTCAAATTTGGATAATTTATTATTTCAGGCAAAATTGTGTTACATTATTTCAGATCTATTTAAAGTCAGTACTATTGTAATTTGGAAATTCGGATACATCCGAATCTTCGAATAACAAAAATGTTGTCTAAATTTCGATTCGGTATGAAACAAACTACACAAGTCTAGATACAACCAATACAAAAACATGTAGTGTGATCCTGAACGAATAATATTGTGATAATGGATCTAGTAAAGGTGGAAGTTGTACCTGAAGTTGATATCAGTCCAAGCTTAAAACAAGGAGGTGATTTGAAAAAAACGATTTGAGTCTTGAAGCTCCTATTAGCAGAGAAAAATCCATAACTGTCACAATGGAAAGAGTAGGAGGACCCATAGAGCTTGCGTATTACAACAGGCACATTGACTATAATAGAAAACCAATATTGCACACAGCTTACAGAAAGATCAAATTCTCTGCCCTGCCGCTGGCCATGAAGAGTGAGCTAGTACTGCCGGACTTTAAGGATATACTGAAATTGCTTCCTCTTGCTATCCTTGTGAGTGCAATATTGTTTTTTATTATATTACTTGTGTCTGTTGTAATACACAAGGTCTGTGCACCCTCTCTTTGCTCTTCTTGTTGGGTCACTTTGATATGTCTAACATTTTTACAGGCTTGTCCTTTATTTTTATATAAAAACACAATTTCTAAATTTCTGAAAGATCTCCATTTAATTAAAGTTCTTCTTTAACACCTGCTGAGATATTGGTCACATAGAGAGTGTGTTATTTACATGAGAGCTTGCGAGTAAGCCGACCCATAGATTAGCATTGCAAAAAGGAACTATACACAACCATTGCGCAACACTGCAAATGAGCAGAAGTATGAATTCTGCACATACCTAACATACATTTACTAAAACTGGTACACACAGAATATGGTGCAGCTGTGCAGAGTAACCAATCAGCTTCTACCCAGATAGCAAGCAAGTTTAAAAATGACTTGCTAAGCTATTGCTAGACTTGCCAGGCCTCACAAGTTTGTTGCACAATTGCAGCAATTCCACACTGTATGACTCCAGATCAACTTTCTTTGCAAAAATTCTGCAAGTCTGCCGCAAGTTCTGGCTCTGTTATGTTGTGCAATATAGAAAAAAATAAAATTGCGCTAGATTAGCGCAATTTAATTTTTTTCATTTTTTTTCTATATTTTGTTCACTGTACTAGTGTTATACAGGAGAATTGCTGCTTCCATCATATGCTTTTATAACGACTCTTATGGCCTCATAAGTATGTTTTACAATTCTTAGCGCAGTTTCTTTTTTCTATGTTGTGCAATAGTCATCCCACCACAAGGGGTCACTGTAGCTGAATTTTCATGCTGTAGACTGGCAGAGCTCTTGCTGTACACTCATCACTGCAACTTTGCTTTTGCTAGAGACTTGCCACGCAAATTTGCTACAAATTGGAAAAGTGTCAACTAGAATTTGTGCTTCAAGTGCTCTGCAAGTGTACAACTTGCCAGTGAAAATGTGCAGCAATTTAACAGACATACAATTCAACACTGCCAAAAATGTGTGGCAAGTTATGCTTGCTATCTGGATAGTTTTATTGTCAAAGCTTAATTGAACAAGTCGAAGTTGGATTCTGATTAGTTAGTATGCACAGCTGCACCAGATTCTGTGTGCACCAGTTTTAGTAAGACTCCCCCACTGATTTAAGATTAAATATTTTAATGTTTTTTATAAAACATGAAAACAACTAAATATCCCTTTAACTGGCCATACGCATATATGAAGCCTCTCAGTGGGAGGGCCTTAACACCGAGCTGCCTCATATATGCTTCCCTGTGTTTCCAACTTATCATGCTGATAGTGTGCTCCCTGCATGCTCTCAGCACGGTAGCCGTGGGGATCGGTAAGCTCCTGATGCATACTTGCGATCAGGAGCTTTCCAATCATGTGACCACTGTAACAGCCATTTGCAGCGGTCACATGACCTGAATGCCCACCTTCACCTACCTGCTTTTAGGACTCTTAAAGAGCCAGGAGGCGGTTGGCGGGAAGGGGTTAAAGAACATCTGAAAGGTCCAGTATGATAAACAAGTTCCGAATCCAGGTACTATGGGGTGTACAAGTCTCCTAAAGTTAAAAAAAATACTTCCCTTACCTTCCCTGAACCAAATCCCCTCCAATTGAGTCTCACAAGCTCCCCCTCCCAGAGACTGTTGCTCACAGTGGGTGGGTTTCAGCAACAGAGGCAGCCAATCCAGAAGTCAGTGGGCGGGACTAGATGTGGCTAGGTACTGAGCAATAATATACAGCAGTGGCGGCCCATCCATAGGGGGCGCATGGGCGCCATCCCCCCTATCCATGCTTCCGGCCCCTTATCTACATGCAGGGTGCTGGACGCATGGATTTCAATTTTTTTTTAAGCACATGATTAGAGCCCGAGGCTCTAATTCCCTTCAAAAAAGGGTGGGCTCGGGCCCCTTCGTCCACATCAGTGCCTGACCTCACAAATGCGCTTCTGGAAGAATGGTCAAACATTCCCATAGACACACTCCTAAACCTTGTGGACAGCCTTCCCAGAAGAGTTGAAGCTGTTATAGCTGCAAAGGGTGGGCCAACTCAATATTGAACTCTACGGACTAAGACTGGGATGCCATTAAAGATCATGTGCGTGTAAAAGCAGGTGTCCCAATACTTTTGGTAATATAGTGTACTTTTTAATGGGAGTCAATAGTTCTACTTGGAATGCTGTGATGGACCACACATGTGCAGGGGGTTTGAGAGCTCGCTCCTGTAATGATGGGGATAAGCAGTAAGGGCTAGGAGAGTTTTAGCAACGACCTAGCAACATGGCAGGATGGGATTATGCCACCTCTGGGTGGTTTTGTCCAGGCTTTGTGCGGTATGTAAATTACCTATACCTATAGCAAGGACATTAGTCAACTTTGGTAAAAACTAATAAGTTTGTTTTTATTTATAGGTGTCCCTTACCTGCATAGGCAGTTTGTTGGTAAAGCTGCATTGATAAACACAGAGCTGCATTAATTGATATCTGCCTAGAGTTTAGCATTTACTTTTTTTATATGTACAGTATTCGTTTATAGAACATCAGTACAACTTATTTTCTGACAACAGGCCAGCTTCGAACATCACATAGAAGTTTCTAGCCTGTACATATCCATCATCTCTCACTTCCATTTTAATTCCATTTACCGCACGTTCATTTTCATCATCACTGCAAACTGCTGAGCTTACAGAAAGACCATCAAAGACGGCCAACTACTTTAACAAAATTAGGAAAGATGACAGATAATCAGCTGCAAGGAGTAACTACTGTATTGTGTGATTTTTCTATGTGCTTGAAATATTCTGATCTCTAGATCCTAATTACCACATTAGCTATTTGGAAGAGTGCGCAAAAGCCAATGTAGTGTGACTTTAAAGATAATCTTTTGTCTCCCGCCACAAAAGAGGTTCCGTTCCACTATAACACCATGTAATGTTTAGTGATAAGTGTTAGCAGATCAGCTCCATCGATGATTTAGTGGAAGTGAAGCTGACATTTGCTTTGCTCCATGGATATTCTTAGTCTGCCCGGCATGTAGTAAACTAATAAAGAGATCTAAAGGAGCCCCTGCTGCATTCCAGAGAACAGACTCCCTATATCGTTACTTTTTAGATGCTGTTCCAATAAGGGAATGTAATATTTTCTCATTAGGGCAATAACATCCCAGGAGATGGAAAAGGCAATTCATAACTCACTGTGCTCAATAATAGGCATTTGAGGTCCTCCTGCATCTGGGCTTGACTGCAGTTGTGTAGGCTGCGTTAGCTACAGTCAGTCCCCTGTCTTAAAGAATAATTCCAGGCATGGCTATATTATACATAGTTACATTGGTCCAGCGTACAAGCACGTATAGGTACGTCCTCTTTAAGATGCCCAGCCATGGGTCGCGGCGCGCTCGCGACCCGGTCCTGAGCTCCCTGACCTCACCCGCGGGACCAACAGACCCGATCACCGCCGGTGTCCCGCGATCGGGTCACAGAGCTGAAGAACGGGGAGAGGTAAGTGTAAACAAACCTCTCCCCGTGCTTCCTAGTGAGACTGTCACTGATCGTCTGTTCCCTGTCATAGGAAACGGCGATCAGTGATGTCACACGCCAAGCCACACCCCCACACAGTAGTAATCACTCCCTAGGAAACACTTAACCCCTTCATTGCCCCCTACAGGTTAACCCCTTCACTGCCAGTGTAATTTTCACAGTAATCAGTGCATTTTTATAGCACTGATCGCTGTAAAAATGACAATGGTCTCAAAATAGTGTCAAAAGTGTCCGATGTGTCCGCCATAATGTCGCAGTCATGATAAAAATTGCTGATCGCCGCCATTACTAGTAAAAAAATAAAATATTAATAAAAATGCCATAAAACTATCCCCTATTTTGTAGACGCTATAACTTTTGCGCAAACTAATCAATAACCTCTTATTGCGATTTTTTTTTACCAAAAATATGTAGAAGAATAGTCTAAACTGAGGGAAAAAAACGTTTTTTTATATATTTTTTGGGGATATTTATTATAGCAAAAAGTAAGAAATATTGCATTTTTTTTTAATTGTCGCTCTATTTTGTCTGGGAGCCACGTCGCAGGACCGCGCAATTGTCAGTTAAAGCAACGCAGTGCCGAATCGCAAAAAGTGGCCTGGTCCTTTAGCTACAAAATGGTCCGGGACTTAAGTGGTTAAAGGCACATTTTGCCACGATTGCCACGTGATTCTGTCGCACGACAATCATGGGAAAACTGAACCACGGTTGGAGTGTCATTTAGAATGAATGGTACCCAAATGTGTCTCGTGTTTTCCAACAATTGCCATGCGATTTGGAATCACGGCAGAATTGTGGTGCTTCCGCCCACAATTCCATATCGCAAAGTGTGAATGGGGCCCAAGGATGTGAATAAGGTTCAAATGCATTGTTGCAAATTTATCATGCGTATGGTGTAAGCGGTTCACTCCATGTTTAGAGCTTTAAGGGCATCACCACTCACTTTTCCTTTGTTTAAGGGCTGGTTTTGCCCATTTTTATTCAAAAGAAATTTCGACAAATACAGTAGATTCCCTCGCATCAGTGTTCAGCATTCCAGTTCTGCTACAGAAATAAACAACATGCAGCCCGCTTGGCTAATAACCACAGCTCTTTTGCTCAGGCCTTACGCTTTAGGGCTTGGTCTGTCTCCCACAGACCGGACGCTCAGCAACTCCATGCATATCGCTAGCAGCCTCGTGCTACACTGGCTCCCACCTCTCATCTAGGTGGAGCCCTCCTGACTCCTGGGCCAGACTTCCTATCTGCCGGGGTGGAGCTCAGAACCTTGGTCTGGTCATTACTTAAAGCCCAGAACACAGATGACCAATTAGTATACTGGCTGTTCACTAGACCTGGACCTTGGCAGGGTACCGCCCTGCTACAATGGTTACTACAATACCTTAAGATTGCTTGCACCAAACAGAATAGAAGAATGGATGTTTAGATACTAACCTAGAACAGAATAGAAGAATGGAAGTTTAGATACTAACCTCCACCAGCAATTACAGTGATACAACTTTCCTCAGTACCCACGTGGGTAAACAAATTCTATCTAAAGTCAAACTCCTGCCAAAAGAAAAACAAGATAAAAAAAAAAAGAAAAAGTAACAAAACAAGCTTTTGCTGCAATATTCTATTTCAATGCCCCCCTTCCCTCCTTCCCCATATTTTCTGTTGCTGGACGTCCTCAGTCTGATCGACAGCATCAATCAACCCACCAATCAGTCATCAATCAGCCTACTGTAGGTCATCCTGGACCAGCCTGTGACTGGATAGTTAAGGGAAAGGAGAAGAGTTATGAGCTTATCACTCTGCTTTCTCTTCCTATCAGCATGTGTCTTGTCAGCTCATGGTCCAATTGGCTCCTTGTGCTTCCTCTAATGCTGAGTACACACGATCGGAATTTCCTACAAAAAATGTACGATGTGAGCTTTTGGTCGGATATTCTGACCGTGTGTAGGCTCCATCGGACATTTGCTGTCGGATTTTCCGACAACAAATGTTTGAGAGCAGGTTCTCAATTTTTCCGACAAGAAAAGTTCTTGTCGGAAATTCCAAACGTGTGTAGCCATTTCCGACGCACAAAAGTGCTGCGCATGCTCGGAATCAATTAGACGCATGCTCGGAATCATTGTACTTCATTTTTCTCGGCTTGTAGTAGTGTTGTACGTCTCTGTGTTCTTGACCATCGGAATTTCCGAGCAACATTTGTGCGACCGTGTGTAGGCAAGACAAGTTTGAGCCAACATCCATTGGAAAAAAAAACACAGTTTTGTTGTCGGAAATTCTGATCGTGTGTACGCGGCATTACACTTCAGGACTGCAAGAGGCCAATACCAGCTCAAATTTAGGTACTTACACTGCTCGCATTTAGAAAATACATGTTATGATGTCCTAATGGTTACATTCATTTGTGTCTTTTTTATATCTGCATAGAGTTTGGCTTTAAATAATTGAAAATTGAAAATAAAGAAAATACATCTTGACATCAATCCGACAAAAGCTTTTCACACAACTAATGCAACAGAAGAAAGGCTTTGTGTAAAATGTATATTTGTCTTCTTACAAGTTAGAAACTCTTGCACTTAATGCTGTTATAACTTTAATATTTCAAGGTGTAAATGACAGTTTCTGAAGAAGTGTACTTAGATGCAGAAAATTTAGGTTAAACAATGTACCCAAAGTAAAGCACATACTGTACAGAACGTAGTGGAGTAATTTAACTCCATTATGAGGAGATACCTTAAAAAAAACTTCAATTCAAAAAAACGTAATTAAGTACTAGATATGAGCAAATCGCTTTGTGAGCAAATCTCATATTTTTTAAAGAATTGAAGGCTGTTTACTCTCTTGCATATGTGAATATACATATGCTGACCGGTCCTTGGAGATCTACACAATACTATAATCAAGGCAATCAGGGTAGCAAGGCTGAAAGGAAATATAATCACCAGAAATAGGTGGATTGGAAGATCCCAAAGGTGTTTTGAGACCCATTAGTAGGCTGCGCTACCCCTATAAGGGAGTGCATGGAGGATGATTGCAGAGAAGCTCTGAAACATATCAGGAAGCACTACCAATAGAAGCGGGTGGATTGAAGGAAGATCCCAACAGAGCTCCGAAGCACATCAGGAGATACCAACCGTGTAAGTGGGCGCAGAAGAAGCAGATCCCGGCAGAGCCCCAAAACACATTAGGAAGCACTATTCCTGGAAGTGAAGTGATAGAAGGAAGAGCCAAATGGAGCTATACAACATATCAGGAAGTACTACCTGTAGAAGGTAGTGGATAGAGGGAGGATCCCAGTGGAGCTTTGAAGCACATGAAAAAATACTACAAGCGGAAGGGAGTGGATAGGAGTATCCCAGTGGAGCCATGAAACATATCAGTAAGTACTAGCCCTGGAAGTGAGGAACTACTACTGATGGAAGAGGGTGGATAGAAAGAGCATCTCAGCACAGCTCAAAATCACAGCAGGAACTACTATGAATAGAAGGACCTGGATAGCAGGAGTATCTCAGTGGAACTCCAAAGCACATCAGGATATACCCCCAAGCTAGTTAGTGCATAGGAGGCAAAACCCGTTTGAGCATCCAAACACATTAGGAATTACTATCCCTAGAAGTGAAGTGATGGGAGGAGTATGGTAGAGGAGCTATAAAACACATCAGGATGTACTACCACCAGAAGTAAGGACGTACTTCCGATGGAAGGGAATGAATAAAAGAAGGATCCCAGCAGAGCTCAAAAGTAAAGCAGGAAGTGCTACCAATAGAAGAACCTTTCCCAGTGGAACATCTGGATGTATAGGATGCATAGTAGGGGAAAATCTCAGTGGAGTGCCCAAACACATTAGGATGTATCCCTAGAAGTGATAGGAGGAAGATCGCAAAGGGGCTAAAAAACACATCAAGATGTACTACCACCAGAAGTGAGGACGTACTTCCATTGGAAGGGAATGAATAGAGGAAGGAACCCAGCAGAGCTCAAAAGTAAAGCAGGAAGTGCTACCAATAGAAGAACCTTTCCCAGTGGAACATCTGGAAGTATAGGATCCATAGTAGGGGAAAATCCCGGTGGAGTGCCCAAACACATTAGGATGTATCCCTAGAAGTGATAGGAGGAAGATCGCAAAAGGGCTAAAAAACACATCAGGAAGTACTGCCTCTGGAAGTGGGTGGATAGAAAGATGATCATGGCATAGCTCCAAAACGAATTAGAAACTACTACCCCCAAATACAGGATCATACGAGAATGATCTTGCTGGAGCGCCAAACCCCAAAAGGTATAGTACGAAACATCGGGAAGTACAATATCAGAAGGTAGTATATAAAAAAGATATCCAGAAATACTAGCTCTGAAGGTATACAAAGAGAAGTAGGGCACTGTTGCAACTCCAAAAAACAACCAGAATTATTACCTTACAACCCCCCCCCCCCCAAAGTGAAAGGTACCTTGGCATTTACAAACCACATGTTTATGGCTGCTTTATATGGCATTAGTCACATAATGGCACCCCTTCTATCATGCATAATTGCTAAGTCCACCATGAAAGCTGCCCATCCAGGGTTTTGTAATGCCGCGTACACACAAAAGGATTATCCGTTGGAAAAAAATCAGATGGTTTTTCTGACAGAATTCGGCTCAAGCTTGGCTTGCATACACACGGTCACACCAAATTCCAACCGTCAAGAATGCGGTGATGTACAACACTACGACGAGCTGAGAAAAATTAAGTTCAATGCTTCCGAGCATGCGTCGACTTGATTCTGAGCATGCGTGGTTTTTAGTGCGTCGGAATTGCATACATACAAACGTATTTTCCGATAGAAACTTTTTCTATCTAAGTCCGTCAGAAATTCCGACAGAAAAAGTCAGATGGGACATACACACGGTCGGAATATCCGACGAAATGCTCCCATCTGACTTTTTCCATCGGAAATTCCGACGCGGCATTAAGTGTTTTTTATCCAACAAATTGATATAGTGCACTGTAGAGATGCTCTCTTTGCCTCTTATAAGCGTGTGTCAAATCTGACTCAGCAGATTCACCCAGTGTAATACGTTATCTCACTCAGCTCATCTTGCTTCTAAAATGACCGCACACCATATTCCCAATGCAATATACTGTTTATGGTGTCTTCATGTCTCTCTCGGGTACTGTACTTGTATCATGTGTCATTTTTGATAGAAAGGGATAACTACCACAAATAAAAATAATGGCATTTTGAATGAATCTGTTGGTATCAGGAACAACGAGAAATACTTGGCATTCTCAGATATGGAGGAGCATTTGACTCCCTTTTCTCTCATGCAACAGCCCTAGTTCCTCGTGATTCACTGTCAGATTGGGATTCACTGTCAGGTTGGGATTCACTGTCAGGTTGGGCTGGGGAGACATTACCTGTGTAAGCTTTGACTAGAAGGACTAAGATTGTTCTTTCTCTGGGTGGTTATAGAGAAAATACTGGGGAGCAAAGAAAGGAGGAGCATGTGTTTATTGGGGAGGGGGGTTTAAAGCAAACCTGTTGTTTTGGTCTTCATGAGCAAAGTATAGGTTCACTTTAAGGAGTTACAAAAACTTTCTGTGGCAGGAGTTCTTTAAACCTGGAGCACCAGTTTACTGTTTTTGAACTTTTTGAAGCACGTTATGTGACTGTGAAATCTTCATATTTAAAGAATATTTTATCTCAGCATTTCATATTCCTGATTAGAGGTCGACCGATATATCGGCTGGCCGATATATCGGCCGATATT
Source organism: Rana muscosa (assembly GCA_029206835.1). Classification (NCBI taxonomy): domain Eukaryota; kingdom Metazoa; phylum Chordata; class Amphibia; order Anura; family Ranidae; genus Rana; species Rana muscosa. The sequence continues at coordinate 350,623,914 of CM055119.1, forward strand.
TGGCCATTTTTGATAAATCGGCATCGGCCGATTTATTATCAAGATTAGGCCGATATTTCAGACTGACCTCCGCTCATTCTTCCTTCTCCACACTCAGCGGCTCTGGCTGCATCAAGCGCCGCGCTGAGTGTGTGAGCAGAGAGGAGAGAGAGACAGAGAGGAGCTGTCAGCTTGATGTCGGAGGTGGGCGGGACCCGGCCGGGGTGGGCGGGACCCGGCAGCTAAATTACACCAGCCAATGATTGGGCTGCTTTAGAAAGGGGGCGGGGCCACATACACGTAGCGACCCGCCCAGATACCATCCCATTAGCTGGTGTAATATAGCTGCTGGGTCCCGCCCACCCCGGCCCGGGTCCCGCCCACCCCGGCCCGGGTCCCGCCCACCCCGACATCGAGCTGACAGCTCCTCTCTGTCTCTCTCTCCTCTCTGCTCACACACTCAGCGCGGCGCTTGATGCAGCCAGAGCCGCTGAGTGTGTGAGCAGAAAGGAGAGAGAGAGAGGAGCTGTCAGCTCGATGTCGGGGTGGGCGGGACCCGGCCGGGGTGGGCGGGACCCAGCAGCTATATTACACCAGCTAATGGGATGGTATCTGGGCGGGTCGCTATGTGTATGTGGCCCCGCCCCCTTTCTAAAGCAGCCCAATCATTGGCTGATGTAATTTAGCTGCTGGGTCTGCAAAATCAGTGCAATCTGTCAGTGCCGCCAGCCAGTGCCACCGCCAGCCAGTGCCACCCGCCACCGCCAGCCACCGTCAGCACCACCCGCCACCGCCAGCCAGTGCCACCCGCCACCGCCAGCCAGTGCCACCCGCCACCTCCAGCCAGTGCCACCCGCCACCGGCAGCCAGCGCCAGTCAACGCCACCGCCACCCGCCACCGCCAGCCAGCACCACCCGCCGCCACCGCCAGCCAGCACCACCCACCGCCAGCCAGCGCCGCCCGCCACCGCCAGCCAGCGCCACCTGCCACCGCCACCGCCAGCCAGCGCCACCCGCCAACGCCAGCCAGCGCCACCGCCAGCCAGCGCCACTGCCAATCAGTGCCATCTGTCCCAAACTAGTGCCATCTGTCAGTTCCAAACAAGTGCCACCTGCTAGTGCCAATCAGTGCCAGTCAGTGCCAATAGTGCCATCTGTCAGTTCCAAACCAGTGCCACCTGCCAGTGCCATCTGTCAGTTCCAAACCAGTGCCACCTGCTAGTGCCAATCAGTGCCACCTGCCAGTGCCAATAGTGCCATCTGTCAGTTCCAAACCAGCGCCATCTGCTAGTGCCAATCAGTGCCACCTGCCAGTGCTAATCAGTGCCTCCTGCCAGTTCCACACCAGTGCCACCTGCCAGTGCCACCTGCCAGTTCCAAACCAGTGCCACCTGCCAGTGCCAACTGTCAGTTCCAAACCAGCGCCATCTGCTAGTGCCAATCAGTGCCACCTGCCAGTTCCACACCAGTGCCACCTGCCAGTTCCAAACCAACGCCATCTGCTAGTGCCAATCAGTGCCACCTGCCAGTGCTAATCAGTGCCTCCTGCCAGTTCTACACCAGTGCCACCTGCCAGTTCCAAACCAGTGCCACCTGCCAGTGCCAACTGTCAGTTCCAAACCAGCGCCACCTGCCAGTGCCATCTGTACTGAGGACATCAAGTGTGTGCTAGAGTGACGGGAGTAAGCAGGAAGGAGTGGAGTGGGTGAGGGTTTTTTTTTTTTTTTTTTTTTTAATCGGCCACACAAAAATCGGCCACAAAAATCGGCCACAAAAATCGGCCATCGGCCGCCCAAATTTCTAAATATCGGCATCGGCCAGCGAAAAACCCATATCGGTCGACCTCTATTCCTGATGTGTGTATGTCGTACTATTTACCTGTTTTAAAAAGTATCCTGTTCTCTATGCATGGCTTCCTAAGGCCTCATGAACGCCTTTTACTCCTGGTAGTAAAAAAGCTGGTAAAAGAGTATGTTTCCCCAGCATTTCATATTCATGATATGTGCCGTTTGTACCATGTACTTGTGTTAAAATGTTCTTGTTCTCATTGTATTGCTTAATTTGCGTGAAATACCCGGTGATCCTGACAGTCCCTTTCCTACTGTATTTCTAACTGACCATGTTAGGCATGAAAGCACATGCTTCAGAATGTGGACGGTTTTCTGGTTGTTCTGGGAGTTCTGCCTGCCTGCCTGCCCTTCAATGGCCAAGATTTGTGCTGACACCCCCCCCCCCCAACACACACACAGCCATTCACTGGGAAGATCAGTGTATTGCAATTTCTCCTCCTCCACCTCTCTGAGCCCCTTATGCAGCTAAGAACAGAGATCATGTGGACACTTTTAATAAAAAAAGGTATTTATAATTATATACAGTATCTCACAAAAGTGAGTACACCCCTCACATTTTCATTGCCCAGAATATTCATCTATTCTTGCCATTGGATTGAATAAATGAAAAGAACATATAATTTACGCACATTTAGATGCGTTTAGATCCATTTATTTGTGTCAATAGTTTTTTCTGCTCAAAAGCTCCTCTCTCTGGAATGCGCTATTTTTTTTTTTCTGCCTATAAACACTCCTTTTCTAATTTGCCTGTAAATGCCCAACAGAAAAAAAAAGCCAAACACCTGCATGCTTACACCCTTTGTATGAAATACCTGGTGATCCTGTCATTCCCCCTGCTTTCCTATTTCACACTGACAACACTAAGTATGAGAGCTCATCCATCTCAGCATGGTCAGTTCTCTGGCTGTGCTGGGAGAACAGCCCACCTGTCCTCCAATGATCAGAGTTGTGTTGACAGGACCCATTTCTCTACCCCCCACCTCTCCAAGCCCCTGATACATCTGAGAACAGAGATCATGTGATCACTACAAAAAAGAGAAAAACAGGTATTAACTGTATGGTAACAAATATAAAAAATTCCGTGCTGTCTAAAGTGGTGAGCAGCTACAAAAACCAATGGACAAAATGGTGAAAACAGAAAACAGAAAAACGTATAAATTGTAGCGCTAAACATATAAAATCACACCAAGTGATATGAACACCGTGCTGAACAATGTGATTGCAATAATCAGTGAACAAATGTTTGTATGAAATAACATAAAAGTCTCTTAAATGGTAAAATAATGAAAAAAGAGTTCAATATAAATCAAAGTGTTGGTGCTCTTACAATCTTGAAGGAAACAAGTGAAGTGAAGATGGCCACCACCAATCTAGGAGAGGCTTACCGGAAAAAGTGAACCCTAAAGAACATACGTTCAAAGGGTCAACTATGCATGGCATAAACCACTGTAGAAACTGGATACTCTGCTGTAGTTCCCACAAAACGTCTCACACACCAAACCACTGCCGGAAGGTATGCTGATGCTGGGTACTTAAGGGTAGTAACCCAAGTGATGCCAGAAATGGAACCAGATGGGGTATGAAAGGAAAAGAGAAGGGCACATAGCGTGATACTGTATGGCAAATACATTTATTGTAGGTAGGAACACTTAGGCCCCTTTCACACTGAGGCGTTGAAAAAACGCTCAAAAATTATAAGATTTTGTACCTCTATTTTACCGCGATTTTACCGCGATTGCGGTAAAAATAGCACTAACGCTTATGCGTTTTTGGCGCGTTTTTACCGCATTCGCGCTAAAAATAGCGCAAACGTGGTAAAAACGTGGTAAAAACGCATACGCGTTAGCGCTATTTTTTAAAATAACGCTTATGCCTATGCGTTTTTACCGCGTTTTTAATGGGGATAGGCGTTTTTACAGCGCTATTTTATGCGCCCTAAAGTTGCTCTAAAAAAGCGGTTTGCAGGATTTTTTTCAACGCCCAGCCAGCACAACGCCTCAGTGTGAAAGCCCTCAGCGATTTCACATTGAGAATGCTGGGGCAGGATTATTTCAGGCGTTATTACAGCGCTATTTTTACCGTGAAAACGCGGTAAAAACGCCTCAGTGTGAAAGGGGCCTTACATTGGAAGATGAAAACAGCGCTTGTCAAATTAAAACGGCAACAGTGGAGTCTCCCGACGCGTTTCGCAACATAGTGCATCGTCTGGGGTGTCCCTCCACTGCTGCCCTCCAGAAATCTGGGGTGTCCCTCCACTGCTGCCCTCCATTAATGTATAAGCAATGTGGCCCCACAATTAGGAGGCCCTCGGTATTAATAGTTTGAATATATATATATATATATATATATATATGTACAGCATCTCACAAAAGTAAGTACACCCCTCACATTTTTGTAAATATTTTATAATATATTTTCGTCAACACTGAAGAAATGACACTTTGCCACAATGTAACAAACTGAAGCCGAGCATTATTCCCTTGCTTCGTAGACTTGGCTGCATGGCAGTATTCCAACATTATAACAACTCCAAACACATCTCCAAGACGACCACTGCCTTGCTTAAGAAGCTGAGGGTAAAGGTGATGGACTGGCCAAGCATGTCTCCAGACCAAAACCCCATTGAGCATCTGTACGGCATCCTCAAACAGAAGGTGGGGGAGAGCAAGGTCTCTAACATCCACCAGCTCCGTGATGTCATCATGGAGAAGTGGAAGAGGACTCCAGTGGCAACCTGTGAAGCTCTGGTGAACTCCATGTCCAAGAGGGTTAAGGCAGTGCTGGAAAATAATGGTGGCCACACAAAATATTGACACTTTGGGCCCAATTTGGACATTTTCACTTAGGGGTGTACTCACTTTTGTTGCCAGCGGTTTAGACATTAATGGCTGTGTGTTGAGTTATTTTGAGGGGACAGCAAATTTACACTGTTATACAAGCTGTACACTCACTACTTTACACTGTAGCCAAGTGTCATTTCTTCAGTGTTGTCACATGAAAAGATATAATAAAATATTTACAAAAAAGTGAAGGGTGTACTCACTTTTGTGAGACACTGTAGTTGCAGTATCTCACAAAAAAGAGTACACCCCTGATGGCCATGTTTATTGTATCCTTTGATATTGGGATTGGAGGTAATGGAGCGGGCCAGTGGTTCAATCACCAAGGCAAACTAATTTCTATTTTTAACAGATTTTTTTTTTTTACAAGGTAAAGGATTACATATACTCTAATGTCTGAGTTGCATACAACATCTCACACACTCTGTTTACAGTGACAGTGGGAAATTTATAATGTGTTGAATATATATGCAGGCTGGATCATATAATTTATTTGTTTTGGAATTTGACTGGCTGCTTAAAGTGTTACTAAACCCAGGATTCTGCATTCACTATATCAGGTCTCCAACAATACACAGAACATGGGAATTAAATTATTTTAGTAAATATAAACTGCTAAATACCTTTTCCGATTAGCAGTATATAGCAGTCTTATGACTTTTATCAGTGTCCAGCCGAGCACTGATCAAAGCTTGCAGGAGGAGTTTTCATTCTCCTCTGATTGTCCTATGAGGCTCCATGACCCCTGACCCTCTGTCTGGACAGTGCTGATTGGCCCTGTGCCGATCAAATGCACCCTCCTAAGAAAAAAACAAAAACAAAACTCTCTAGCAATACACATAAAACTGAGCATGTGCAGAGTGCATCCTAGGGCTCTGTTCTATCAGCAGATGGATTGGGGACTGAAAAAAAAGGGGAGGATCTGGGAAGACAGGATCAGACAGCCTTTTTACACACTGTAGAGGATTAACCTTTTAGGTTCCACAGTGAGTATAACAAACATGCTTTACTACATACGCAGACTGATTTTACTATTGTGGGTTTGGTAACACTTTAAAGGTTTGCTTTTCAAATAAGTCTTGTGTTTTCTTATATTCTTATTTTGCCTAAAACTGCATAAACTGTTCCTAAAGAATCTCCATCCTTTTCCAGCAATCATTAAAACAGCACTACCCAACATGGACCGAGAAGCCAGAGAGGAATATTTTGTGGTCATCCAAGCCAAGGACATGGGAGGTCACATGGGCGGCATGTCGGGAACCACAACAGTTACTGTTACCCTCACTGATGTCAATGACAATCCCCCAAAGTTTGCAATGAGTAAGTACATTATGATTTGTGTAAGAATATTTATGCAGTAGGAATGCAGTGATCCCTGCCTAGTGTAACAAGTGGCCTAGCTGCTTGTAGTCTTACCCTCCGGAGGGTGTGACAATGCAGTTAGGAGACACCCTCGAAGAGGAAGTGACTAAACAAGAAAATTAAAGTGTATGTTACCCCAACATTTCATGCTCCTGATATGTGTATGTTGTACTTGTGTCAAAAAGTGTCTGTTTCTCTTTGTAATTCTTCCTTTGTGGGAAATACCTAGTGATCCTTCCAGTCCCCCTGCTTTCCTAATTCAAATTGACCATGTTAGTCTTAGAAGCTAATCCATCTCAGTGTGGTCAGTTTTATGGCTGTGCTGGGAGCACAACCTGCCTGCCCTCCAATGGCCACACCCCTCTGCACAGCTCTTCACTGGGGAGATCAGTGTGTTGCTGTTTCTCTGCCTCCTGCTTACACTACCCCCCCTCCCTCCCCTGCAGTCTCCACCCTCCACCTCTCTAAGCCCCATATGCAGCTGAGAACAGAGGTCTTGAGGTACAGTGAAACCTCAGATTACGAGCATAATCCGTTCCAGAAGAATGCTCGTAATCCAAAGTACTCGCATATCAAAGCGAGTTTCCCCATTGAAGTCAATGGAAATTAAAATAATTTGTTCCACATTGACTTCAATGGCATGCAATACCGCATGTGGCCAGAGGTGGGGGGTGCCGGATAGCCTCGGAAATGTCCGGAAAGGCCCGAGAACAGCTCGGTTGACCTCGGCAAACCTCAGAAAGGCTTGGGAATGGAGTATTTCCGTGTCTTTCTGAGTCTTTCCAGGGATTTCCGAATGGCGCAGATCGGCTGCGATCGGTGCCGCTCGGCTCCGGCGCCCCCCTACCTCAGGCCAAACGTGGTACTGCACACCGATTTGGCCTGAATCCTGCTCGTATTGCTCGACAAAACTCGCAAACCGAGTTAGGATTTTTTTAAATACAGTGCTTGTATTGCGAAACGCTCATTAACCGCATTACTCGCAATCCGAGGTTCCACTGTATTTATAATGTTTGTGATATATACCGTATATAAACAAATGTTTTGCCTTGCATTTCTATTTTAAAGTAAATAGGTTGTTTTACAGGGTATAGGTTCCCAGATACTCTAATGGCAGTAATGTGTTGTTGTGCTCTGCGTCGGGAAAAAATGCTGCATTTCTGTTTTTTTTGGTCCGTTCATGTGCATTAGTCACACTTTAAAGGTGAATAGGCTGCCCTAATGGCAATAAAGTCAGCATCAAGTAAAGCCAACACTTTGCGGGGGGAAAAGACTTTCGCTTCCTTAGGGCTGCAGCAGTAGATGAGAATAAAATTATGAACCGTGTTCCATGGTTTCATACTGGTAGTTGGTAATGTGATAATATTTGAAGGACTTTCTCAAGCTCTATTATATGTTTCCCATTGCATCTCATCTCAATTCTCATCACATCTACTGCTAGAGCCCTAAAGAAGGGGGGAGTTTTGCCCCCAAAACACACTGGTTTTACTTGATGCTCTTAACCAATAAACATTTCAAATAGACCCTTGAGTGATTTTAACTTTCGTACTGGGTGCTCCTCAATACCCACCACAGAGTTTGTCAAGTGCTGAGCATTATTTTTGTCATTATCAGAGAGGAAGCAACCCACGACTGCAACAAGGTCCATCTACAATATACCCTCATTATGTATGAGGTTCCCAAATAATTTAATGGCAGTAACTGTGTGTTATGGTGCTCTGCATGGGAAGAAAATGCTGCATTTCTATTTTTTGGTCCGCACCTGTGCATTAATCAACCTTTAGAGGTGAATGAGCTGCCCTAATGGCAATAAAGTCAGCATCAAGTAAAGCCAACGCATTTAGGGGGAAAAGCCTCTTTCTTCTGCAGGGCTGGAGCAGTAGATGAGATTAGACTCGTGAACAGGGTTCCATGGTTTCATGCCGATAGTTGGTAATGTGATAAGTTTTGATGGTCTTTATCAAACCCTAATATATGTCTTCCATTGCATTTCATCTTAATTCTAATAACATCTACTGCTCTAGCACTGGGGAAGGGGGTTTTTTCCCCCAAAACCCATTGTTTTTACTTGATGCTCTTAACCAATAAACATTTCAAATAGACCCTTGAGTGATTTGAATCCTCAATACCCACCACAGAGCTTGTCAAGTGCTGATTATTCTTTTTGTCACTATCAGAGAGGCAGCAGCCCAGGACCGGAACAACATCTACAATACACCACCATTAAATATTAGTCCCTATAAAGAAGGACTCACACTATTGTGTATGAGCCTCACCTCTGTGCCTTCATACTTACACATCAGATATTGGAAAATATAATGTCCAAGTTTGATTGTCTGATTAATGCAACAGGAGGAGTTGTTGTAACATGTCGGCAGGAACTCCCAGACAGGCAGGAACAGAGGCAGGACCTAAGGCTGGTTGGTGTGGCCACTGGAGAATAAATGAATGTTCTGCTTACAAGAAAAAACATGACAGAAGATTGATGATTAAAAGTCCCAAATGCAGTGTTTTGCACATGTAATCAGATCAAAACAATGCTATGAGTTATTAAATTGTGACTGATTTCTCCAGTGCTCTATGGTGGCAGAGTAACAGTCACACCCATAATCATGTGTCCTCATACAGTATGAATTGTAGAGGAAGAGAGAAGCATGTCAGGCCAGGAGTGTTACTGGGTGCTGATTACTAAAGCTGGCCATAGGTGGATCAAATCTCAGCTGGTTCAGTAGGGACCTGCTGAGATTTGATCCATCTATAGGCAGGCTGATTGAACTGAAGCAAATCCATCAATATACTTCAGTACAACCAGCCTGTTTGATTTTTTTTTCATGTGATCACTGCCGGTGGCTATAGCCACCAGCATTGATTATTGTGAACACAATAGCACTGCGGGAGGGATTACCCCATCAATACTGACTGTGTTAATGAGGGAATCAAGCTATATTCTTTCCTTACACCAATTGTGGAAGGAAAGAAATTACATAATCAAAGGGCTGCTTAAAGCGGAGTTCCGACGAAAAAAAACATATTCAAAGTCAGCAGCTACAAATACTGCAGCTGCTGACTTTTAATATATGGACACTTACCTGTCCTGGGCGCCCGCGATGTCAGTACCTTAAGCCGATCTTTCCCTCGGCTCACGGGTGGAGGCGCCGCCATCTTCCGTAAGGCTTCACTTCCTGGTTCCCTACTGTGCATGTGTGAGTCGCGCTGCGCAATCCCATTGGTCCCTGCTGTCTACTGGGACCTGTGTGTCTCCCAGAAGACAGGGGGGGACGGAGTAGGCAACGGACGTGGCGTAGGTCACTGTGGTGATCTAAGCCTGGAAGTGGTACTCAGGTATCTGCTCCCTCCTCCCCCTGAAAGATGCCAAATGTGACACCGGAGGGGGGGAGGATTCCAAAAAGATTAAGTTAATTTTTTGGGTGGAACTTCACTTTAAGAGCAATGGGATTAACTTGGTTGCCCATTGGGCAGAGCAGCAATATTTAGACACCTTGCACAATTGTTGAAATACAAATATCAAAGTAAAACTATGAAAATGGAGGAAAATAAGATTATATCCCCAAGCAGTCCAGTGATCATATAAATGAACAAGGCTCATCACTGGCTCTGTAGTTTGTTGTTTACATCTTAGAACTTTGTATTTTTTCCCAAATTCTATCCATTAAGTCCTCTATGTCTCTCTACTAAACTCCCACAAACATTTTTCAAAAGCAAAAACAACCAAAGAATCTTACCACTAAGGCCTCTTACGCACAGACGGTTTAATTTTGTAAACAGCTGGCTGGAAATTTCTTCATAGGTAGTGATTCATAGTACATCTCAGCTTGTGAGCTGAGTTATGTACAAGGAGCTTGTATGGGCTCACTTAGTTTATCACATCTCCCCCAGCTCTGAAAGACTTGAATGAGTCAGCCACTAGGCAGTAGCATGGCCAAAAGGATGACCTCCTGCAATCATAAATACCTTATTTTGTACCTGCGTCTCTGCTTCTGTCTACTAAACAAATTATTTGAGTTATATAGGGCTGGGGGAAATGTAAACATCAACAATGTGTAGGCAATGGCGTAGGTGCAGAATAACTTCAGACTTCAGTAATCTATTTACAAGGCCATTCTGCATCCTGGACTTCCGCCGCTGCCTACTAGGGATGAGATTTATGTTCAGGTCGAACATGAGTTTGACTCGAACATTGGCTGTTCACTGAATAGCGAACAATTTGGGGTGTTCGCGGCAAATTCAAAAGCCGCGGAACACCCTTTAAAAGTCTATGGGAGAAATCAAAAATGCTAATTTTAAAGGTTATTATGCAAGTTATTGTCATAAAAAGTGTTTGGGGACCTGGGTCCTGCCCTGGGGGACATGTATCAATGCAAAAAAAAGTTTTGATAACTGACGTTTTTTCGGTGATTTTAATAATGCTTAAAGTGAAACAATAAAAGTGAAATATTCCTTTAAATTTCGTACCTGGGGGTGTCTATAGTATGCCTGTAAAGTAGTGCATGTTTCCCGTGTTTAGAACAGTCCCTGCACAAAATGACATTTCTAGAGGAAAAAAAGTAATTTAAAACTACTTGCGGCTAATATGAATTGTCGGCTCCCGGCAATACAGATAAAAGTAATTGAATTTTTTTTAAAGCCAAAGCCAAATTTAAAAAAAAATGTGTGGGGGTCCCCCCAAATTCCATATCAGGCCCTTCAGGTCTGGTATGGATATTAAGAGGAACCCTGCGCCAATTTTTTTTTTTTTAAAGATTTTCCAGATTCTGATAATCCCCCCACCCGCAGACCCCCACAACCACCGGTCAAGGGTTGTGGGGATGAGGCCCTTGTCCCCATCAACATGGGGACATCCTCCCCATGTTGAGGGCATGTGGCCTGGTACGGTTCAGGAGGGGGGCGCTCTTTCGTCCCCCCTCTTTTCCTGCGGCCTGCCAGGTTGCATGCTCGGATAAGCCGCATCTTTAGAGCGGTGAAGGAGCGGCGTGTTCACTGCTCCTTTACCACGGCTGCCCATTGAAATCAATGGGACACTGCGGTAATACCGCCCGCAAACCGCGGCAATAGCCGCGGTTTGCGGGCGGTATTAACCCATTTTCGGCCGCTAGCGGGGGTTAAATTCACCCTGCTAGCGGCCGCATAACGCGGTGATAACGATGGTATAGCGGTGCTGAAAATCGCGCCGCTATACCGCCACCGCACCTGCTCGCCCCAGTGTGAAAGGGGCCTTAGTGCACAACATGTTTTCCTTTAACTACATTCATTTATTGGGAACACACAATTTAGCCATTCCGATTTTATAGACGAGAAGATCTAGAGTTCCGTGGTCATATTACGTCTTTGATATTTCCACTTCAGATCCATTTAAATATGCATTATCTTGGAAAACAAAGGATACAGTCATTTTAAATGTTACTTTGGGGTAAGATAACAGCTGCAGGGTCTGTGCAAATAATCCCTTGTACAACAAATATTAACATACTCAAGAAGGAAATCATTACCATATCTGAAGCGTTCAGGCCTTTTACCATCTAATTCAAAGAGGTGGATTTCTTTTTTTTTTTTATACTGAATAACAAAAACACTAGATATCAAAAATAATTTTCAACTCTTGGTTCAAGGTGAATTTGGTATGTTCGGAAGAGTGTTTGAGGTCGATCAGTTGTATTCCTTTTCTAAGTCTTATTCGCTGATAATTCAAAGAGTTTGGCTTCAATGCATCAAAATCAGATGCTACATCTACATATTTTTTGCCTAGGAAAATTTTAAATCTCAGTGTTAGTGAGTACTGGGCAGCCAAACAGGGTCACACCTACAGGTCCCCTTTTATTCTGAAAAATTGTATATGATGAAACACTAGGGAGATTTCCTCCCTGCCGCTTGCTGTCAGTTATGCTCGGCTAATAAAGACTCCATATAAAAAAATATCATGTATGTTCAGTATTCTCAGTGTGTTTATGTTGCATTTGCTCTGTTCTTGCACATGCTGATCAGATAAACCCTAAAGAGACACTGTTAGGCCTAGTTTACACTTGCGGTTGGGGTGGTAAAAACAGGTCATATTTTTTTACTGCTCTACCAAACTACCCTCCCCTAAGCTGCTAAGGCAGTTATAAAAGGATATACCGTAAACATGCCATGACCACTATGCATTGCATTGCGGCACAACAAAACTTGTCCCCTCCATCACATTTGACGGGCAGTACCGCCTTCTGAAAGCATCCCATTCAAGAGAATGGGGCCTAGCCACAACCACCCCACAACTTCGTGCAATGTGGTGTTGGGGACTTTTATGGGTTGAAACAGGCGGTGAGGAGGGCAATGTTTTTGTAAATAAGCCCTAGCTTTGTCCAGTCAAGTGTCTACACACTTCACCAACCATGACCAACACTTCTACACATAACCAACCATGCTGCCTTATTTCCTACCTCCTGCAGCTTCCCCGCCAATATAATGTAGACTGAATGAGACAAATTCAGTTAATTTCCCCATCCACACTAAACGGCACTGATAGAGAAACCTTTGCTGCTGACTAATGTATTTAGGCAGTTGCAGCACCAGTGGCTTGCTGAATACCTGAACAGCGATTGCATCTGATAAGATTGGCCCATTATTTTCTACCTGGCTCAGTCCAATTTTAAACAGATTTTTGTTGAGCTGGGTGGTGCCAACAGAAGCCCCTGCAGATCAAATTTGAACTGATTCAGTAGGAACCAGCTCAAATTTGAGTCATGTATGGCGAGCTAACCCACCTCAATACCGGACACTTTCACCCCCTTCCTGCCCAGGCCAATTTTTAGATTTCAGTGCTCTCACACTATGAATAGCAATTAGTCATGCAACACTGTACCCAAATAAAAATTTTATAATTTTTTTGACAGATAGAGCTTTCTTTAGGTGGTATTTATCCATCACTTGTTTTTTTATTTTTATTTTTTGCTATATAAATGAAAAAATACCCACAATTTGGAAAAAATAAATAAATGGTACTGTGCTTGCCCAGTACATCAATCTGTCTTCTGCTGTGCCCGGTGGACACAGCAGGTCACAGATTGCACCACTGCATGACCCCTAGGGCATGCAGAAGGCATGCTCACAGGAGGACATCATAGGACGTCCACCCTGTACCTGGACGTATTATTATAGTAGGCGGTTAAAGTAGCATTCCAGTCAAATCCTAACCCTAAATCTACTCACACCTCCATTATAAGTCTATTAAAACTACCCTGTAAAGGAAAGATGTCTATTCTTACCTATGTTGAGGGCTCTTCAGTCCAGTCACATGATCAGTTCCCAGCACCAGCTTCAGTGTAAAAGAGAGACAGCCAACAACGCATGCCCCATAGTAAGCCTATGGGTGACGCCATCACCCAGGCTCTGTATCCATCGTCCGTGATCTCTCCTCTTCACTGAAGCCGGCCGCTGGAGAGATCATATGACCAGAGCTCCCTCGGAATAGGTAGGTATACACATATTTCTTTTACAGGGTTGTTAAAAAAAGACTTAGAAAAAAGCAAAAGAGCCAGGCGCATGGATGTATCCAAAGTGTCATGCAGGTGTCAGGGGTTAAAACCCGGCCGCTGCTCCCAATCTAATATGACCAAATGAGAAAACGTCAAAAAAGTTCAACACAGGAAGCTCTTTTCTGGTACACAGATCAGACAGGTTAAAAAGAGTTTGAAGAAATTATCAATATCAACACAATATCAGTAGCCCTTACAGGAGGATGAAATTGTGCCCATAAAACACTGCAACTCACACCTTTAGTGGAAGCCTCCGCTGCGCCAGATGGGATGAATGGCTGCCTCAGACCTTAAAGCTCCTGGTGGCGGGTGGAGAGTCCGATGGATGCTGGCTCTGCCCCTGAACCTCGATGAGGCTAGGCAGGGCTGGTCACCGCCGATGGGAGGGAATCGCCAAAAGGAGGATCCTGCCCCACTGCAGAGACTGTACACGGGCAAACGGCAGTGGAACGCTGGGTGGACTGGAGCCGATCTCGTGCCAACAGGGCAGGGCTGTGATGTGTGGGGAAAAGGACAGAACAAAATGCCGGAACTCTCTCAATTTCATCATCCTGCAAGGGCTACTTATATTGTTTTAGGGCAATAGACTGTCTTAATAAAGTGATAATTTCTTCAAACTTTTTTTTAACCTGCCTGATCTGTGTACCAGAACAGCGCTTCCGTTGTTGAACTTTTTAAAAAAAGGCTTAGAATGGGGTGGGGACAATGAGGTAGGGGGTACCCCCTCCTTAGGGTTATGTTTCTTTTGTTTTCTTACCCCGACCCCCCACCCCCCAATCACATATTGTATAATAATATTTCTATATCATTTATTTAATACATTCAAAAATACACATGAACAGTATTTCATTGTTGAACCTGATACCATTTTATTGATATGTCAATAATATTGTCATAAAGGAGAATGTATTGCATTACCAATGTTCTATCACTACTTCCAGAAGACTATGTCACTTTTATAGTGTTATTCTTGTTGTTTGATATTATGTTCATTCAATAAAATCTTTATGAAAAAAAAAGAATGGGGGAGGGAGCAGATATATGTATTGTTAGCATTTGACTGGAATGCTACTTTAACCACTTAACAACCACCTGCCGACAAATAACGTCGACAAGGTGGTTGCTTAACTCTGGGAGGACGTTATATAACGTCCTCCCAGAATCGCGCTCCCGCGCGCCCCCTGGGGCGCGCACACGGGAAACTCCGTGACCACGAATCGCGGTAAATCGCCGCTGATAGCGGCCGTTTACCACGTGATCGCTCCGTCAAATGACGGAGCAATCACTTGTAAACAGACCGGCGTCATTTGATGACGCCGGTTCCTCCCTCCCCTCTCTGTACCGATCGGTACAGTGTGAGAGGGGAGGGGGGGGGGAGCGGATGGCAGCAGCAGCACTGTGGGCTGGATCTGTGACAATTGCAGTCACAGATCCATCCATCCATCCATCCCTGCTCAGCCATCCCTGTGCTATACCCTGCCAATACTCTGCAATACACCCTGCCAATACTCTGCAAAATACCCTGCCAATACTCTGCAATACCCTGGTGCAATACTCTGCAATACCCTGGTGCAATACTCTGCAATACCCTGGTGCAATACTCTGCAATACCCTGCGAAATACTCTGCAATACCCTGCGAAATACTCTGCAATACCCTGGTGCAATACTCTGCAATACCCTGGTGCAATACTCTGCAATACCCTGGTGCAATACTCTGCAATACCCTGGTGCAATACTCTGCAATACCCTGCACAATACTCTGCAATACCCTGCACAATACTCTGCAATACCCTGCACAATACTCTGCAATACCCTGCAAAATACTCTGCAATACCCTGCAAAATACTCTGCAATACCCTGCAAAATACTCTGCAAAATACTCTGCAATACCCTGCACAATACTCTGCAATACCCTGCACAATACTCTGCAATACCCTGCACAATACTCTGCAATACCCTGCACAATACTCTGCAATACCCGCCACAATACTCTGCAATACCCGCCACAATACTCTGCAATACCCGCCACAATACTCTGCAATACCCTCCACAATACTCTGCAATACCCTCCACAATACTCTGCAATACCCTCCACAATACCCTGTGCAATACCCTCCACAATACCCTGTGCAATACCCGTGCAATACCCTGCCATACACCGCAATACCCTGCCATACACCGCAATACCCTGCCATAGTCCGCAATACTCCGCAATGCCCTGCAATACTCCGCAATGCCCGGCAATACTCCGCAATGCCCGGCAATACTCCGCAATGCCCGGCAATACTCCGCAATGCCCAGCAATACTCCGCAATGCCCGGCAATACTCTGCAATAACCACTTCCCGCCCTCCGGCCGTCATATGACGTCCTTGACTTTGTGCGGGGATATCTGAATGATGGGAGCAGCTACAGGCATCATTCAGATATTAGCTTTTTCAGCCGGCGATTCCCTACACCATAAGAACAATCATAGCGGCTGTTCCGCCGCTTGATCATTCTTACGGGAGGCGAGAGGGGATGCCCCCCCCCCTCCCGCTGCCCTCCGGTGCTTCTACCGACTCACCGCTACGATCAAAGCCAGGATTGTTGTTTTTTTTTTTTTTCAGGCTTCCCAGCCTAGAGGTGAGATGTGGGGTCTTATTGACACCCCCCCCATATCTCACTGTAAAGAGGACCTGTCATGCCATATTCCTATTACAAGGGATGTTTACGTTCCTTGTAATAGGTATAAAAGTGATCAAAAAAATGTTTAGGGCGGAAAAACATGTCAAACTAAAATAAATAAAGTAAAATGAAGAATAAAATATATATATTTTTTTAAAGCGCCCCTGTCCCCGTGAGCTCGCATACAGAAGCGAACGCATACGTAAGTCCCGCCCACATATGAAAACGGTTTTCAAACCACACATGTGAGGTATCTCTGCGAACGTTAGAGCGAGAGCAATCATTTTGGCCCTAGACCTCCTCTGTAACTCAAAACATGTAACCAGTAAAAATATTTAAAACGTCGCCTATGGGGATTTTTTAAGTAGCGAAGTTTGGCGCCATTCCACGAGTGTGTGCAATTTTTAAGGGCGACATGTTAGGTATCTATTTACTCGGCGTAACTTCATCTTTCACATTATGCGAAAACATTGGGCTAACTTTACTGTTTTTTTTTTTTTTTAAGCACAAAACTTTTTTTTTCCGTAAAAAACGCGTTAAAAAAATTGCTGCGCAAATATCGTGCGAGATAAAAAGTTGCAACAACCACCATTATATTCTCTAAGGTCTTTGCTAAAAAAACATATATAATGTTTTGGGGTTCTATGTAATTTTCTAGCAAATAAATGATGATTTTTACATGTAGGAGAGAAATGTCAGAATTGGCCTTGGTGCTCCAGAACGCCTGAAGGTGCTCCCTGCATGTTGGGCCTCTGTATGTGGCCACGCTGTGTAAAAGTCTCACACATGTGGTATCGCCATACTCGGGAGGAATAGCAGAATGTGTTTTGGGGTGTAATTTGTGGAATGCATATGCTGTGTGTGAGAAATAACCTGCTAATATGACAATTTTGTGAAAAAAAAAAAGAGAAAAAAAAAATCTTGATTTTGCAAAGAATTGTGGGAAAAAATGACAACTTCAAAAAACTCACAATGCCTCTTTCTGAATACCTTGGAATGTCTTCTTTCCAAAAAGGGGTCATTTGGGGGGTATTTGTACTTTTCTGGCATGTTAGGGTCTCAAGAATTGAGATAGGCCGTCAGTACTTCAGGTGTGATCAATTTTCAGATATTGGCACCATAGCTTGTGGACTCTATAACTTTCACAAAGACCAAATAATATCCACCAATTTGTACTTATTTTTACCAAAGATATGTAGCAGTATAAATTTTGGCCAAAATTTATGAAGAAAAAATAGTAATTTGCAAAATTTTATAACAGAAACGAAAAAAAAATCATTTTTTTACAAAATTTTCAGTCTTTTTTCTCTTATAGCGCAAAAAATAAAAAACCCAACAGTGATTAAATACCACCAAAAGAAAGCTCTATTTGTGTGAAAAAAAGGACAAAAATTTCATATGGGTACAGTGTTGTATGACTGAGTAATTGTCATTCAAAATGTGAGAGCACCGAAAGCTGAAAATTGGTCTGGTTATTAAGGGGGTTTAAGTGCCCAGTGGTCAAGTGGTTAAGCTTTGGTGTTTGACTGGTATTAAAGCTGAGGCAGGGGAAGTATTCCATAGCATTGCACACAACAGTCATTGGCCTGGTAACTGACCGCCGGTGGCAGTCAGAATACCCAAACAGCAGCTGCATCTGACTGCATGCAGTCGATTCTTGGCTGACAGTTTTCTGCATGGCTCCTTGAATTTTTCAGTTGAAGAATGTCAGGTGAGAACCTAAAGGGTTACCCATGAAGCAAATTTCCAAAATTTGCTCAGAGTATGGCCAGCTTAAAAGGCTCCCAGATAGCGAGAAATTTTGAAAATGACTTGCTAAGCTATTGCTAGTCTTGCCAGGCTTCACAAGTTTGTTGCACATTTGCAGCAAGTCTGCATTGCATGACTCCAGATCAACTTTCTTTGCAAACATTATACAAGTCTGCTGCAAGTTCTGGTTCAGATATGTTGTGCAATAGTCATCCCACCACAAGGGTCACGGTGGCTGAATTTTCATGCTGAAGACTTGCAGAGCTCTTGCTGTAGACTCACCACTGCAACTTTGCTCTTGCTAGAGATTTGCCGCCCAAATTTGCTACAAATTGCAAAAGTGTTAACTCGAACTTGTGCTTCAAGCGCTTTGCAAGTGTACAACTTGCCAGTGAAATGTGCAGCAAGTCTTATAATTCAACACTACCACAAATGTCTGGCAAGTTATCCTTGCTGTCTGGGCTACCACAAGAGCCGATCTGTGTCAGACCTGGTTGAAAACAATCAAGAACTGCACAGGCACCAGGATTACATGATTATGTCATCTCTTTGCCAACATCTAAATCTAGGAAACACTGTCAGTGCTGACCTTAATGCTGACCTTGTTGCTGACCTTGTTGCTGACCTTGGTGCTGATGGCTCCATTCTTCTTGAAGGAAAAGTCACATAAATCATTGTCAGGGGGAGCATTGTGAGCTCTGTGAGAGGTAATAAACACCTGCATTACCTAAATAATTAATAATGAATTACATAAATAATTAATAAATAATGCTGCATCATGAACAAATATATTTGATGTCTGAATTACATGATAATAATAATAACAATAATCATCATCATCATCATCATCATCATCAGTGGTCATCATTCATGATCATAATACATTTGCCATCCCCATCATCAGTGTTAGGTATTGTATATCAACATAAAGACATACAGTAGATAATAATGAAGATAGAAAGGGTGAATATTCTTTTGAAATTACGTTGACTTGTATTGACATACAGCATGTGAACTTGCTGGTTTACTCTGTAAAGACCCATGAGAGCTAATCATTGTCATTTTAGGCCAAGCTATCTGTGAATTTCCAGTTCACATTATCTCTTGTCAGAGAAGTATAAAGTATGTAGATAATTTGATATCATGGGAAGGAGGAGCAAGGGGATTAAACAAAAAGTACATTGTGTACGATTTACATATCGTATATACGTATATATCAGAATAATTTTGCACAACGGGTAAATAACGGCTTATATACAAATGAGGGGGGGGGGGGAACAAGTTTCTATCTTGTAAACTAATGATCTCTAGTTCAAAATCTATTCTACCCGCCACGACTCCAATCTCTGTCTTGCTGGGCCAGGTTGAAATGGTTGTACTTCCAGCCGGGAATATCTTCAATATTTTGCACTTACATTCAGTGCGCAAAAGAAAATAATGAGGATTGATTTTGGAGAGGCGAATGCATATTCTAATGCGATGCATGCCTTAAAGCAACATAAATTCTTTTCACATGAATATTGCTTGTATTCTGGCAGTGGAGTCTCCGGCTCGAAGAGATTGTTTGAAAACACCAGGATACACTATTTAGCCTTAAAATAACTGACTAAAAATAACTTATTTGTAACGTTTCAGTGTGCATAGGTTTTTTATTTATTTTTATAGATGTGTCTTTTTCAGTATTTTGCTCATTTATTGGCAGTACAAATAAATGGCACCTATAACTGGCCTTTGCAGCAAGGAGCGCATGGAAGGGCAGCGCATGCAAAACAAAAACCAAAGAAATTCCCAGCTCAACTTACCGACCAGCCTGCAACTAACCAAATTGTTCTGTCTGCGTTAACAATCAGTCCTAACTCAAAATTATTTTTATAGATGTGTCTTTTTCAGTATTTTGCTCATTTATTGGCAGTACAAATAAATGGCACCTATAACTGGCCTTTGCAGCAAGGAGCGCATGGAAGGGCAGCGCATGCAAAACAAAAACCAAAGAAATTCCCAGCTCAACTTACCGACCAGCCTGCAACTAACCAAATTGCTCTGTCTGCGTTAACAATCAGTCCTAACTCAAAATTTTAAGAGCCTCCACGGTGGAAGCACATGCATTACAATTGGATAGTTAGAGGGCAGGTGAGCCTGAAGGGTTTTTCTCATCCTGTTTAACCATCTTTTTATGCAGTTGGCACCATATTCTATTCCTTTTCTGTGTTCTAATCTTGGGGACATTTTTTTTAAGCAATTTTCTCTATTTTAAAAATGGGGCATATTTTAAAGCGGAGGTCCACCCTGAAAAAATCTTTACATTAAAAATCATTAAAAAAAAATTAATAGATTTTTTTTTTTTTTTTTTTATACTCACCCTAAATGTCTGTTGCTATGCGGAAGTCCCCTAATCTGCCTCTAATGTTCCTCTTCTCGTCCGCGGTGGGTCTCCTTCCGTTTCCTCTTCTTGTGAATGGGTCGCGCTGCCTTCTGGGAACTGTGTGTATCCCAGGAGGTAAGCCTCCCATTCACAAAGCGCCGTGCGAGTGGCGCATGCGCAGTATGCGCCACGGCTTCACTGCCTGTTTCCCTTACTCAGGATGGAGAAGCCGGGACCTGCCAGCAGCGATCGATCGCCGTGGTGGGACCGACATCGCGGGCGAGTAGGACAGGTAAATGTCCTTATTAAAAGTCAGCAGCTACACTGTTAGTAGCTGCTGACTTTTTTTTTTTTTTTGGCTGCACCTCCGCTTTAAATACATTAACGTGGTTCTAAAGGCAGATGGTTTTGAACTGTAATGCATTCAGGTAAAAAAAACTTCTGGGTGCAGCTCCCCCCCCCCAGCCCCACCGTATACCTGAGCCCCATCTCTATCCAGAAATGTGCATGAGTGCAGCGGCTCTGCCGGGTCTCTTTCTCCTTATTGGTTGTCTATCAAAGCCAGTGAGCCAATGAGGAAAGAGCGAGGGTGGGGCCAAGCCACAAGAGTAAGAGGCTCGGCCCCTTATTATGCCCCTTATTATGCTCCCATAGTAAGAGGCTTGCTATTGGGGGGCACTCGGCAGGGGGGAGGAGCCTGCACTGCCGGCAGGGGACCAAAAAAGAAGAGGATTGGGGCTGCTCTGTGCAAAACCATTGCACAGAGCAGGTAAGTATAACGTGCTTGTTTGTAAAAAAAATAATACCTTTAGAATCGCTTTAAGTGAAAAGACAGATAAAACAGGGAAGTCATAAAGTGAAAAAAAACAAGGAAACAGCAAATCTGACCCTCAAACAACCTTGTGTTGATTGGGTAAATTCAAAATACTCATGTTGAACTATCATAAAATGCATGTAGCCCACCGAAACCTACGTTAAATACTCATATATATATATATATATATATATATATATCTAAATATATATATAACATTGTTCTCCTAGATATACTTAAAAAAATCCTTAATGATGTTTAAAGGTAGAATAAAGACAGAATGGTGTCATCCAGACACTAGATGCTTGCCAACAGTAAAAAAAGAGCGATGACCTTAACAGTTGGGTGATGCTCCAGTGTTGTCCAATCATTGGACTGGGGAAGTGGTGCTCTAGCTGTTTTGTCTAAATGCAAGGATCAACAAACAGGCTATATTGTATGGAGGGGGTACCTGTATTACAAGATTGACTGGACTGAACACATGTTTGCTCTAATATTTACTCGGGAAAGAGTCAAGGTCCTTGTACAGTGTGGGTCTAGGATCCATGGGGCTTTACATGGGCACAGGCATCAACTTAAACACAATGCAAGGTGCATGTTTTTTTTTTTTCTGTACATTTTTAGGCCAGGTTGGGTTCACTTTAAATGTGACACATTTCTTTTTAACATGCAATGGCCTCCCGTTGTTTTCAATAGGAAGTCCTTTTTAAATAGAAGTAACGCAATATATACACAGAATTGATCAGGGAAACACAGCTGGGATTACTCCGACCTCTCCAAACAAATTTGTGATCGCAAGCAAACTAGCGGAATTCATCAGTTTGTTGATTCTTTGCTGGACAGAAATGTGAATTCCTGATTAAATTGCAAGCGCTCACCAGCCTCCTGGGTTTAAAAAAAAATAAAAAAGATGAACTTCTATTCTTACAGGCTCCCAGGAAAATTGCTTTATAGCCATTTCACACACAGACAAAAAAAATGTAGTGTTTATCTAAAAGCACATTGAACATTCCTATTAAGTAGCTGAGATCCACTGGGGCCATTTTAATCCATTAGTTTTCAAGATACATTACACAGATAGTTCTGTGAAGCAAATCCTAAACTATCTTTAGAAAATGTGTAAACCCTTGTATGATTTTGAATCAGCTTATCCCAGAATAAAATGAGCATGAACATATGACAAGATCAGGCAGATTTGCAAATGAGTCTTGGAGTTGTATTAGTTTTATATCAGTAATTAATAATTTGAATAAAAATAATAATAATAATAATACAGTTAATATTGGTGGTAGAAGTGGTTGTATTTTTCTAATTATTATTATTATTGTTATTAATATTATTATTATTATTTTTTTATACCATTTTATTATTATCATTATTAATATACCTATTTTATTTATAATAATAATAATAATAATAATATTAATACATTTAACCACTTCAATACAGGGCATTTTCACCCCTTTCCTGCCCAGGCCAATTTTTAGTTTTCATCGCTGTAACATTTTGAATGACAATTGCGCGGTCATGCAACACTGTACCCAAATGAAATATTTATAATTTTTTTACCCACAAATTCAGTAAGTGTCCGCAAGATTGTATTTCCAGCGCGATGGGATCGCGCTGGAAATCGGCACTGCGTGGCTGTACTTCTCGCGCTCGCCGGCCCAACGAGATGCAGCGTATCCATAGGAATCTCTTGGGGCGGCGAGCGGGAGGAGCGACAGAGCTCGGCGCTGGCTCACGCGGCGGGGGGTCGCGGAGGGGCAATATCGCCAATGCAGAGCCGCTTTTATACACAATGTCGCGGTCACCTACTGTAGTGCTTTCTTTTGGTGGTAGTTGATCACCTCTGCGTTTTTGTTTTTTTTTGCGCTATAAACAAAAGAATAGTGACAAGTTTGAAAAAAACACAATATTTTTTACTTTTTGCTATAATAAATATCCCAATTTAAAAAAAATAAAAAAAAATGTTCCTCGGTTTAGGCCGATATGTATTCTTCTACATATTTTTGGTAAAAAAAATCGCAGTAAGTGTATATTGATTGGTTTGCGCAAACTTTATAGCCTCTACAATCTATGGGATAGATTTATGGCATTTTTATTGTTTTTTTTTTTTTACTAGTAATGGCGGTGATCTGCGATTTTTATCGTGACTGCGACATTGCGGCAGACATATATGACACTTTTGACACTATTTCAGGGCTCTGAAGAAGAGGGGACACTCGAAACGCATCAGTTGCTTTTGGATCATACATCCCACCATTGTTACTGGCCAGCTGATCTTGCTGGATGATGCAATTGATGGACTTTACACTACGTGCTTGACTCATTACTCGTTTATGAGTATACATTTTTATTCTTTATACATTAAAGTGTTGCAAAGGCAATGCACAAGGCTGGCGTGCCCTCTGTTCTTTTTTCATTTTTAGAGTTTCTTCTGGGTTCCCCCTGACCTGTTATGAGTGGCAGCACAGCTGACATTGTAGTTTGATCGGTGAAGACTGTTTCATTCCATTCTTTCCGATCTACTGCACGACTATCTCTCAAGCGCAGAAGTTTTTTTTATTTTTATAATGATAATGATAATTAGAAGTCCAGAGCCCAGTAAGATCAGTAACCAAAAGTCAAATAAAAACACAGCTTATTCCAACAATAAAGCAGCAATAAAAGTAGCAAGAAGCCAAAGCTGACTGTGGAACAGCATTATCAGAGGTGGATCTGATCCCAACCTGCAGCAGGAGAGGTTTACCGGAAGCCCCTGATGAGGAGGGAAAACCTGCATATACCGGGAGATCTTGACGGAGGGCAGATCCTGTGTGAGAAAGCTGCCCCGAACAGCGGGGAAGCACAAGTTGCCAGAAGTGGCATGGCTGAAACACAGGCATCAGCCGATCCAGGAAGCTGGAGCAACAGGAAGAGAAGCCGGTTGCCAGGACTACATTTTTCGGGGCACGCCCCTTTGTCCTTTTTTTCAATATGTCTTTTTTTAACAAGACTTTTATTAAATGCCTATATCTGCCAGTTGCCAAGCCAGGATTTGACAAAAAGGCGTGCCCCAAAACATGTAGTCCTTGCAACCGCCTTCACTTCCTGTCGGTACAACTTCCTTTCGGTGGATCAGTTGATCCCTGTGTTCCAGCCACGCCACATCTGGCGACTTGTGCTTCCTTGCTTTTCGGCCGCGGCGGGCGGCTTTCTTAAACATGATCTAACCTCCATCCAGATCTCCCAGTATATGCAGGCTTCCCCTTGTTATCAAGGCTCTCCAGCAAACCTCTCCTGCTGCAGGTCAGGATCGGATCCACCTGTGGTAATGCTGTTCCACATTCAGCTTTGGCTTCTTACTGCTTTTATTGCTGCTTTATTGTTGGAATAAACTCTGTTTTTATCTGACTTCTGGCTACTGATGTTACTGGACTCAGTTCTTCTAATTATCATTACCATTAGCCCTACACATATGGCCCATGGACATTTTATATTCCGGTGCATTATCGCCTGGCTTTGGTTTGCTTGTGCATCATTTTTTTTTCCCCATCATCCCTGGGGACAATTTGTGGCTGCCCTGCTTTTTCTGCCAATTACCAACTCTTGTTGGACCTTCATGCAAGGACCTTCATATCATAATCAACATAATGTTTTGATGAAAGCTGAAGAATTAAATATGTTAAAAAAGATTTTGAAAATTGCATTAACATATAAAATCTTACATTACAATTTGATGACTGGGTTTACATGTACTTCAAGGGTGAAAAAGCAATATAAAAATAAAATTAACTATCAAGAAAATGGGAATGTTCAGGACACCCAGAAACCATAATGAGAAATTGCTATTACATTCTCCTCTATAAAGCAGCTTTTATAGATACAGCTGAAGGTACAGTAAAACATGGTTCAGCTTTCAAGACCTATTCAAGTGCTTTTATTTGATTCCCAATATAAACTGGAAGAGATTTGCATATCTAAGTGTTAAATAAGGAAAGGTGAATTAGGTGAGTGGCGCCTGGCAGCTGCATTCTGTATTGATTGGTCAGAAATAATAAACAAGGTCATAAAAGTAGGCTTGATGTGTGCTAAGTCATTGTCTGAACAGGATAATGTAGTTTGGCACATATGATTGGAGCACAGCTAGCAGCAACATTGTCTGTTTTACAACATTGCATTTCGGAAAGGTTGGATGATACAATCAAGCTTAGCTACAGCATAAACTCTCCATGAATTTCTAAGAGCATGGCTTCATTTTAGAGCTTTACTTCCTGATTTGATTTTTTAGCTTCTTAAAGTAGATCTAAGCCCACGTTCACACCGGGGCTGCGGGAGTGAAGCCTGCGAGTTCAGCTGAACTCGCACGATTTCACTCCCGCTGGCAGTCCCGATTTTGGCCGCGATTTCAAAGACATCTGAAACAGATGTCAATGTAAATCGCGGCTGAAATCGCAAAAAGTAGTACAAAAACTACTTCTTGTAATCGGTGCAGCGCCGCAGATGCGGCGTCGCACCGATTAGGACGGTGCCATTGGCCGCAATTTGCGGCAAATTTCGCCGATTTGACATGCGATTTGACATGTCAAATCGCATGTCAAATCGCACCAGTGTGAACCAGGGCTTAAGACAATTTTTTCAGGACGAGTCTGCCTGTTTCTTATTGGGGAGATTTCCCTTCACTTCCTGTCCCATCGCCAAAACAGGAAGTGAGAGGGAATCCCTCCAAAGTGAGGGAATCCCTGGTTGTCACCAGGGTCACCAGAACTACTGTTCCCATTGGAAGACTTCCCTTCTATTGATGGCCTAATAATTAACAAAAGTTTGTTTATTTATTACAGATATTTATATAGGGCCAGCAATTTACATACTGTATGTATTATGCATTCACCTCAGTCTCCGCCCTCAAGGAACTTACGATCTAATGTCCCTAATTTTGACAGGAGCCAATTAACCCACTATCATGCCTTTAGTGTGTTGGAGAAAGCCCATGCAGGCATAGGGAGAGCTTGCAAACTCCATGCAAGTAGTTCCGTGGTTAGGTTTTGAACCGACGACCCTTGCACCGCCATGCGGAAATGCCAACCACTTAGTCACTATATTTGGGATCTTCTTTTTCTTTTACTTTCAGTGGTAATGGTAAATAGGAAAACAATGGAGAGAATGAAGCTCCCTAATCAGGGCACCCCTGGCCACCTGTCTGAAGAATCCTGGGTAAAGGGGAAACCCTTACCTGGCTGTATAATTAAAATCTGGGTGGGCAGCCAGGGTGTGGGTCATTAAAACTGCAGCTCAGTTGCCTGTTTTTACTGCCAACTACCCCTGCCCCCTGGCTGTCTTTCTGAAAGAGCCCAAATAAAGGAAAAGTCTTATAGTACGCACACTCGTTGCAGTGACAACTGCCTAAGATAGAAATTACCTCTCGCTTTCTGTTGTGTTTAGAAAACAGGAAATGGAGGGAAATCTCCCTAATGGTACACAGAAAGTTCTGTGCCTACTGGGAAACTTGTCACAATAGAACTTGTTGGCTAATTTAATATTTTTTTGAACCGTGGTGCGTGGTATCCCTGGGGATTGGAGGTACAGTTGATTACTTTGGTGGAGACAAGCTGAGCCAGCTCATGAGATGTGATTGCGGAGTCTGATCTTGCCTCGGGCGAGACATAAAATATTTGTGAAAAATAACCTTAATGGAATTTTAAATCCTCCCTACGCCATCTAAGACGTAAAGTAAAAATAACCTCTAGAAATAAAGGGCTGACCAGGAAATATCTTAAGATATGGGCAAAATGGTTTGAATTTAAGAAAACTAAGTTATATCATGAAATAATTTCAGACTCTGATAGTAAGTCAGAATATGATTTATTAAATGATATTGATTAATCGTATTTTATACCCTCCCAAAAGTTTTATATCTATATTTGTCGTAGGTTCTCCCCCAACCTCCCCCTTCTTTCTCTTTCCTTTGTTTGTTCTTCTATGTTTTCTTTTTTCTTTTTTTTTTGTTCCCGCCCTCCTCCCTCTTCTTAGCTATCGGAGGGGAGAAGATGGCAACAAATAAGATAAATTTCATTGTATTTGTTTCAAGATAATGTTTGGAATTTTCTGAAATGCTGAAAATGATAATGAAAAATAAATATAAATAAATAAATAAAACAATAACAATTATTTTTTTGTTGGCTTTAGATATTCTTTAAGGAAAACAACACATGGCACACTGAGATATTTGAAGATGAGCAAATAATAAAAACATCTGCTCCATTAGTAGAAAAATATAGATCTGCTTCTTTATATGGTGTTTTTCAGGTAGACACAGGTTCATTTCAGTGAACGTGGTAGTTTCACTTTAGTAAATACGACCCCCTGTGTCTCATAGGCTTTTTTCCAAGAATTCATTCTGGAAAGCCTTGCCCTGTTCTGCCACCTCCATCTTTTTACCTGACACTTTTATGCATCAGCAAATAATAAAATAATACACCAGTAAATGGGAATTAATGCTTCACTTTGTTTTGCAACACTCCTTTGTGGAGGAGCTGAGGAATATGCAAATTAGCACAATTTCTAGTCATTATCCAATGTATTACTGGTGTCTAATGGCACTAAATTAAAGTTCCCAAATCTCTAATTATCTCAGAGGTTTTTTAATATTAGGCATCAATGATCTTCACGCTGAGTTTAGTCTTAGTCAGTGGGAGAGGAATTTCTCTCACAGAACTAAAGATATATATATATATATATATATATATATATATATATATATATATATATATATATATTAGGGCTGTTACTGATTAAAATTTTCTTGTTCGATTAATCGATTTTTTTTTAATCGATTAATCGACTAATTTTGATTAATTATAACGCATATAGATCCAACTATTTTTAGCTGATCTCCTTGCAGGCTGATTCCCAGTGCAGCTACCAACGACAGGAAAAATAGATAGCAGGATACAAAAACACACATAGGCAGCGCTCGATGGGATTAGCATTAAAACTTGTATACAAAATAACAAAATAAATATTGCACTGGAGATAAAATCGATGTAGCTACATAAACTGTAAAAATGGTGCGAGTAATACCAAACGGTAGCAAAAGCAGTCATAAAAACATGTAGCTAAGTATGATACTGGTATAAAAATGTGTACAACGATACCGCTGCTGAATCCAGGTAAGGAGGGGTTAACATCAGTCCGTCGGCATGTAGATGTCCCGTGAAGGGAACTATCACAACTCCCAGTGGTTGGCTGTAGAATCCCAGGTTGATAGAGGGAAGTGATAGAGGGAAGTGTAACAGCCCTTGCGTGTGGCAGATAGTAAGGTCCCGCTGGCATGCAGATATAAAGGCACAGCAAAGGAGCCCTTTAGATGGACACGGCAAGCCCAAAGAATTTTGATTGGTCAAAAGAATTTTGATCGATCAAAACAATTAATCGATTAATCAAGGAATTAATAGTTAATTTCCACAGCCCTAATATATATATATATATATATATATATATATATATATATAAATACTGTATATATATATATATATATATATATATATATATATATATATATATATATACTGTATATATATATATTGCATGGTGTATTTATTTCAGTGCTGATAATCTGGCTTATTTTATACACAGTAAGTACTAAAACTTTCATCACATGATATTGTTTTGGTACATAGCAATTTAAGTGTGAAGGTAATATCTGCTATACCAGGGATATGCAATTAGCGGACCTCCAGCTGTTGCAGAACTACAATTCCCATGAGGAATAGCAAGACTCTGACAGCCACAAGCATGACACCCAGAGGCAGAGGCATGATGGGACATGTAGTTTTGCAACAGCTGGAGGTCCGCTAATTGCATATCACTGTCCTATACCATTAAAATATATACTGTATCACCCAGATAGTATATTTCACTTAAAACCCACTTACAAGCATTTTTTTTAAAGCAGCTTCAGGCTGCAATGTTCACCTTCACACCAGGGCTGTTCTTCACAGTATTTTTTCTATAGAAAATGTATATACGGGTAATCTTCGTGATTCACAATGGAACAATGGAATTTTAGTTTTTTTAAATAAAGGACTTGTCAAACATTTGGAAGTCTTTATTTCTAGGTCCTCTTTTTGTGAATGAGTAGGAGTACAATGTTACTCTTATTTATGTGGCGGGGGGGGGGGTGCAGTGCCCCCCCCTATTTTTTATGTTCAATTAGTTTTTATTTTTTTGACATAGAATCAAGTAGACAAAGAAAAGACCAGAACCAGGAGCCTGACAAAATATGACCTGGTCCGTAGAACATGAGATAAACACATGCAATATCTTGCAAACGGTGTTGTACAAATAACAATCATCTTGTGAGAACATCTGTATGACACAATGAGGCTTACATAGTGCTATCCTGCATATAAAATCTACTTTGTTCGGCCTGGACGCCCCCGTGGGAACCTGCTGTGTCGATGGTCCGAAGAAGTCGGTGGGAAGTGTCGTGGTCCTAGATACTGTTGGCACTATAACAACTAAAAATGTTAAAGTCTCACAAGTAATAAGAATATATTCATGGAGAGAACCGAATACACATAAAAACTTGGTGTGGCCATGCAGGGCCGGCCACAGAAAGAAGTAAGGAAAGATAAAGACAAAGGTGGAAAGGGGGATCCAGCTCGTAGGATGGGGGTATGCTGGATAGGGGAGGGTAGGAGGGGTGGTGAGACAGCGAGCTGCGGTCCAGTGGGGATGTATCATACTATGATGAGGAGCATGAAGTGCAGGGATAGTTAGACTCTCAGGGGACAATCACGGGCGGAAGCTTGTTCCTTAGTTTAAGTAGAGTAATGCCTCCCCCCTATTTTTTAAATAGGGCTTCAAAATTCCAAAGAGTCTCCCGCCTGCAGACCCTCACAACCACTGGGCCAAGGTTATGTGGAAGAGGCTCTTGTTCTTATCAATTTGGGAGCAAGTTATTTTGCCAGGGGTTACAGGGGCATGCTCACCACTCCTTCCTTTCCTGGCCAGCCAGGTTGTATGCTTGGATTAAGGGTCTGGTGGTATGGATTTTTAGGGGGATTCCCACACATTTTTTGGGGGGGATCACTCTTAAAATGTATACCAGATCATTCTTGTTGTAGAATGCGCTGTAGCAAAAGTGACATTTACAAAGTAAAAAAATTATACATTTTAAATAGCCAGAAAATTATTTTTAGCAACACACAGATCCCTCCAAATATCCTCTAAAATACATAGCAGATATTATGTCTGTGTGCCAATTGTTTAAAGAAAAAAGAAGCCAGCAGTGAAATGCAATGTGCCAGCAATTGAAAACATGTTTACTTTTGTAATTTTCATTGCTGCTGCAGCACATTATGTACATCACAGAGATGTGGTCCTTCACCAGCAGGATTATGGCATCCCTTAGGCATGTTACTTAAAGCAGTAGTAAACGCTGCAAATAGTAAACCTGCAAGGCAATGTCATAAGGTGCTAGTATGCATTGCATACTAGCACATTATGTGAAACTTAACTTAGAACGAAGCCCTCTAGCAGCCCGCTGTCACCGCCAATGGTTCTTCCATCTTTACCCGGTCTCCCTTTCCGGGTTTTGTGAGTGGCCAGAGCAGCAATGATGTCACTTCCACGCATCCGCCCGGGAGATACCGTTTACGGCATAGGACTCTGAAGGAACGTCACGGGTCGCCGTTCTTTCCAAGTGCATACACCAGTGACGTCACTGGCTGCATTTAAAGTATCTCCTAAACAATGCACATTACATTACCTATAGGTAAGCCTTATTATAGACTTACCTATAGGTAAAAATCATGCATTGGAGTTTACTCCCACTTTAAAGGAAGTGCATTTTTTAGGTTTAAGCGTTTACAAAATCACTGCTCCCAGACAGTTCCTACCCCCCTTAGTTATTTTTATTTTTTTACAACCCCTTGCCTATTATCCCAGTTAATGGGCATTTTTGATCCAAAATATTTGGCTGTTTTCAATGGGGTTCAAGTTCAGCATTCAAACTTCAGTTTGCCGAACCCTGATCAAACTGAACCAAGGGCATTTTGGATGCTTGCGATAGGGGGGATAAAATGGCCTCACTCTGATCCTGCAGGCTTCTTCGCCTCCTATTCCAGTAGTGGCAACTAGTCCCATAAATGCACTCATCTCCAATTGGATCTGCTCTCATCTTGCTGATATCAGGGTATGTACATGCTGACATCATCCCACCCAATTTCAGGGACAGGAACAAAGAAGATTGGACACTCGCTGCCACAAGACCGAGAAATATGGTAAGTATTCCTCTCAAATTCATCCTCCCTAGTCTAAACCAGCAATATATCCTAAATATATGTGGTGTATATAGAACCCACACAATATTTTCTTAACTGAACAAAGTCCTCCTTTAACCACTTCGCGCCCGGGCTATAAGCAAAAGACGTCCGCAAAGCGGTCGTCAAGTGCTGATAGGACGTCTATGGACGTCCTCTTATTTACTTCCGCGATGCGCGCCACCGCGGGCGCGCGTCGGGGAAAAACTGTGCCCGCCGTGTCAGGCGAGTGCCGATGCGCGTGCCTGGCGGCCGCGATGTCCGCCAAGTACGAGCGATCGGCTGTCACCAAGCCAGGGACGTGGATCTCTGTGTGTAAACACAGAGATCCACGTCCTGTCGGGGAGAGGAGACGGATGGTGTGTCCCTTGTACATAGGGACAACCATCAGTCACCTCCCCCAGTCAGTCCCCTCCCCCCCACAGTAAGAACATCTAGCAGGGAACATATTAACCCCTTGATCGCCCCCTAGTGGTTAACCCCTTCCCTGCCAGTCACATTTATACAGTAATCAGTGCATATTTTTAGCACTGTTCGCTGTATAAATGTGAATGGTCCCAAAAATGTGTCAAAAGTGTCCGATGTGTCCGCCGTAATGTCATAGTCACAAAAAAAAAACGCAGATCGACGCCATTACTAGTAAAAAATAAATAAAAAAATAATTTAAAAAAAATCATAATTCTATTCCCTATTTTGTAGGCGCTATAACTTTTGCGCAAACCAATCACTATACGCTTATTGCGATTTTTTTTTTTACCTAAAATATGTAGAATACGTATCGGCCTAAACTGAGGAAAAAAATAGTTAAAAAAAAAAAAATGGGATATTAATTATAGCAAAAATTAAAAAATATTGTGTTTTTTTCAAAATTGTCGCTCTATTTTTGTTTATAGCGCAAAAAATAAAAACCGCAGAAATGATCAAAGACCACCAAAAGAAAGCTCTATTTGTGGGAAAAAAAGGACGTCAATTTTGTTTGGGAGCCACGTCGCACGTCCGCGCAATTGTCATTCAAAGCGTGACGGCGCTGAAACCTGAAATTTCGCCTGGGCAGGAAGGGGGTTATGTGCCCAGTTGTCAAGTGGTTAAAGGAAAGGAAAACCAAAGCTCTTTTGACTGTACTTCTCCTGTGGATCACAGGAGTGCAGTTCGTTCTGCACTCCTGCAACCCGTTTTCAGCAGACAGCGGGCTGAAGCACACTATCGGCTGATGTCACAGAGCCAGTCCAGGTTCAGGCAAGATTTTGATATTGGAGTCAGGGTCTGCTCACAAGCCTGGACCTGCACTTGGCTCAGCCTCTCAACGAGCCGCTTAAAGTTTACTTTTCCCATCAACTTATCCCCACAGAGTTATTAACTTTTGTATCACTTGCTTTATTAAAAGAAAAGTACAGCCAAAGCTCGTCTGGCTGTACTTCTCCTTTGGATCACAAGAGTGCAGTTCGTTCTGCACTCCTGTGACCCGTTTTCAGCAGACAGCTGGCTGAAGTCTGCTGTTGGCTGATGTCACAGAGTCGGTCCGGGCTTGGGCAAGATTTCGACAATGGAGTCAGGATCCGCCCACATGCCTGGGCTGGCACCTGTCTCTGCCTCTCAGCAAGCCACAAAGAGGCTGAGCCAGTCGCTCCCGCCCCCACCACAGCCCAGCACTCCAGTGAGCGTGGGGAGCAGAGCAGACATCTGCTGACTGACAGTCACCAGCTTTCTGCTCAGGAAACTGTGTGAACCTGAGCGATTAGCACTGTCTGATCGCTCGGTTCTCAGTGTTAAAGGCGCCAGGGACAGATGCAGCATCGGACCAATGGTGCTTCCACCTAGGTAAATATGAATCTTAAAAAAAAACAACATACATTTCCTTTAAGTATCACTTTTAACAGTTGGAGCTCTTTAATTGCAGTCAGAGAATTTGTGCAACTTTTCAGCCTACTTTTAAGCAGCTTATTTGCACTTTTTGCATCTTGATATTACAACAGGACATGGCCATAGCTGTCTCTCTGAAATGCTACATTAAATCTTCTTTAATTGGACAGTGCAATATTTCACACCAGAATATACACACAGTCTTTAATTAGGTTCCACCAGGAGATTTAAGAGAGTGAGTAGGGAATTTCTCATCAGTGCATTATGGGATTTAGGAACAAGGGCCATTATTCAGTCACACGAGGAGCTGGCTAAAGGGCACTGGTGCATGTTTTCTAATTGGATTTTTTTTTTGGACGAGACAGCATGTCTGTAAATACAGAAGAGAAACAAAAAAAGAAAATATCTGAATTGCAGAGTATTAAGAAATGATCTCCAGGCTTTTGTACTAATAGCAGAAATCAACAAGGAGTTTTTATTGTTTCTATGAAACTTGAAATTAGGTTTAGTAAGTAACTTGCCGCCATTGTTTTTTACATATTAGAAAAACCCCTGTAACTCATTTACATCCTCCAAAACTTGACATCTCACATACAGGTGGGAATCGGATATGCTGAGTCATCTACTTGCATCTTAAAGTGTAACTAAACCCAGGACCCTGCATTCACTATATCTGGTCTCCCATAGTACACAGAACATGGAAATGCAATTATTTTAGTAAATATAAACTGCTAAATAGCTTTTTTCATCAGCAGTTAGAGCAGTCTTATGACTTCTATAAGTGTCTGGTTAAAGCTTGTAGGAGGTGTTTTCATTCTACTCTGACTGTCCTATGAGGCTGCAGGACCCCTGACCCTCTGTCTGGACAATGCTGATTGGCTCTGTGCTGATCATATGCACCCTCCTAAGAAAAAAAAACGCTTTAGCAATATACACCAAACTGAGCATGTGTAGCTTGCCCCGAAGGCTCTTTTCTATCAGTAGATGGATTGGGGACAGCAAAAGAAAGGGAGGATCAGAGAAGACAGGATCAAACAGCCTTTTTACACAATGCAGAGGATTAACCGCTTAGATTCCACAGTGAGTATAACAAGCATGCTTTACTGCATATACAGACTGATTTTACTGTTGTGGGTTTAGTAACACTTTAACCACTTACAGAACGGAAGATTTTCCCCCTTAACGACCAGGCCATTTTTTGCGATACAGCACTGCATTGCTTTAACTGACAATTGCGTGGTCATGCGACTTTGTACACAAACAAAATTGACGTAGTTTTTTTCCCACAAATAGAGCTTTCTTTGGGTGGTAATTTTCCCACAAATAGAGCTTTCTTTGGGTGGTAATTTTCCCACAAATAGAGATTTCTTTGGGTGGTAATTGATAGCCTCTGCGGTTTTTATTTTTTGCGCTATAAACAAAAAAAGAGCGACAATTTTGAAAAAAACAAACACATTTTTTTACTTTTTGCTATAAAAAATATCCCCCCAAAAAAGTAAAAAAATACATTTCCTCATCAGATTAGACCGATATGTATTCTTCTACATATTTTCGGTAAAAAAAAAAAAAACGCAATAAGCCTATAGTGATTGGTTTGCTCAAAAGTTATAGCGTCTACAAAATAGGGGATATATTTACGGCATTTTTATATAATTTTTTTTTTTACTAGTAATGGCAGCGATCTGCGATTTTTAGTAGGACTGCAACATTGCGGCGGACAGATCAGACACTTTTGACACTGTCTTGGGACCATTGACATCTATACAGCGATCAGTGCTATAAAAATGCACTGATTACTGTGTAAATGTCACTGGCAGGGAAGGGGTTAACACTAGGGGGCGATCAAGGGGTTAAATGTGTTCCCTCATGTGGATTTCTAACTGTGGAGAGATGGGACTGACTGGGGGAGGAGACATATCGCTGTTCCTAATCACTAGGAATAGCAGATCTGTCAGAATTGGGATCTGTCTGTTTACATACACAGATCCCCGTTCTGGCTCTCGTGCCTGTGATCGAGGGTGGCCGGCGGAAATCGCGGCCTCCGGGCACGCACATCGGGTCCCCCCGCTGTGCAGCGGGCGCGCCTGCTATCGCCCTTAAAGGTGCCAACGTACACCTACGGCGATTGGCGGGAACGAGCCGACCTGCCGCAGTATAACTTGCTGGTCGGCAAGTGGTTAAGGTCTATGCATAGCCATTTTTTTTCACTTTTCCACAGAGTGGGAAAGGGTTAAGACCTCTATCAGGCTATTTTTGCAGTCTGTGTACTCTTAGGGAGATTTTTTCACTTTCACTGAAGCGCAGTGCGATGGGGTAGATTGCACCATACCATTCTGTGCTGAAAAAAAGACTGCATGCCATATTTATTTTTAGTGCACACCACCACGGTGCTTTGGCGTGAACTGGCATGATAGGTAAGGCTTCTTTGGCTTGTCTCGAGTTGAGAATGCACTGGGTAAGGCTGCCCAGGGCTGTTCCAACGCACCTAGTGTAAACTTGCGCTAAAACATTTAGCTGGGAAGCTAAAGGCGGTGCTAACAACCAATACCTTTTTTTTTTATAGCACATTATCCACCGCAGAATGACAGGTATCCTATTAAATAAGTCAGAGTGATTGTAGACTGTGAAAAAAAGAAGAAATAAGCTAAGAAGTAAGAGTGGTGCAATTTCCATGTAATACAACTAAAAGACGTAGTGCGGTAATTACATAATGAGGTCTGGTAAAATCTGCGACTGTTTAGAAAATACTTTATGCCTTATTGCTTGTTTTTATTGTATAGAATACAACATATAGCTGCCGTTATGTTCATGCCGAGGATGCCAGCTGCAAGTGGCTTGTAGTCAGCAGCTGCTTAATTAACATGCTGCTGTTCTAGCTGGCATCAGGCTCCGGGGAAGCTGGGCTGGGTCAGAATACATCCGTATCATCTGACGAGTGGTACGTGCGTTATCAATTGTAGTATAGCGTAATTCATGATTTAGATGGCTGGAGAAGTGGTACTGCAGGCTTTATTTAGAGCAAGAAAAAAAAAAATGTTTTATGTATTAGTTGGGATTTTTCAGTATAACAATGCAGGCAGTAGTGCTGATGTGCAAAGTGTATTAATCCATAGCAGCCAATATGCTGCAGCCAGATCAATTAAAGAGAATCTGTCATTTTGTCTCTTACCAGCCCACCTCCTTTACCTAATTTTATTTAGATACCTGGCACTCTTTCGCTGTTCTGTTGAAGCCATTGCAAATAGATGAAAATAGTAGAATAACCCGCTCTAAAGATACAGCCCAAAAGAAAATAGCTGCTAACACAATTTTGCTGGCTGCAAACACACATGCAAAAAAACAAGGAAGTGTAGCGCTTGATATATGTAAATTACACCCAAGTGAGTGTAAAGTGCATTCTTTATCCAGGTGAAATAGGTAATATAATACAGATATGACCAAGAGAGAGATCCTCCGCCACCCACAGTGACACACAGAGCCTCTAACCAGATAAGGTTGACCCCTATTAAGGTGGTCAAACAATTGCAGATGATAGCCCAGGTAAGAAAGGACTTAGATTGGTCAAATGACAGGCTCGGATAGACCTCCTCCAACACCCACAGTGACACACACAGCCTCTTACCGGATATGGTTGACCCCTATTGCAGATGGTTAAAAGACGCAGATGATAGGCCAGGTAATAAGGGACTTTTATTGGTCAAATAACAGGCTCGGCTAGACATCCTCCCAGCAAGATTGGTCTCACCAATTCTTCACATATGCACAGCTCAAGAGAAAGAATGCTCTTATGGTGTAGTATGTCATTAAACAAATCATTTATAGTAGTTAAAATAATCCACTCACATGGTTTCCAAGTTCAGATAGTGTGGTAACGAGAATGCATACGTTTCCAACCAAAAAGATGGCCGCGCTCTGCTGCGCTCTGTTGCATGGTGATTTCACATGCCACGGCTTCATCCAATCATCAAAAACAAAAAACATTGAAATCCATGTGTCCGGTGTTCTGCATGTAGATTAGGGGGCCGGATGCATGGATGGGGGGGCAGCGCCCGTGAGCCCCTAATGGACGGGCCGACACTGGCCAAAAGTTTGTGCAGTGCTTTACAATATAAAGGGAAACAGTACAGTTACAAAACACTCTAGACAAGACATTTAGATGGTCCCTGTTCATTGAAGTTAATAAAGCAAGTGATACAGGAGTTAGTAACTGTGCGGGAATAAGTTGATGGGAGAAGTAAAAATTAAGTTGTTATGTAATGGTGGAATAAGCTTCCCTGAAAGGATGAGTTTTCAGGGATCGCCCAAAAGCAAATAAATGGGAGTATAGACTGCATTCACAGGCTAGGCCAGGAAGACATTGAAAAGAGGTTGTGTGACCTAGTCATTGATATC
Source organism: Rana muscosa (assembly GCA_029206835.1). Classification (NCBI taxonomy): domain Eukaryota; kingdom Metazoa; phylum Chordata; class Amphibia; order Anura; family Ranidae; genus Rana; species Rana muscosa. Next base: position 350,661,625 of record CM055119.1, read on the forward strand.
TTCTTATATAGAGAGACAGGGAAAAAAAAGTGGTGGGATGTCTCTCTCTGCAAAGTCCCATAAATACCTGTTGATCCTGCCAGTGAAGTCCACCTAATGCAGCTTCCTGTGATTATGTGGCAATGATGCTGCACTGCTCCTGAATTCAGAGCAGTTTCCACTCTCATGGAAGCTGTGCCTGCTTGCACTATAGTAGGATAAAAAAATAAAAAAAATTGTTAGGGACCTATCAGCACTGTCAAAGCTGACTCACAATCCTGTAGCTTGTCAATCATCACCTGGCCACACCTGGTCCTGCCTACTGCTTTCTGGATTGGCAGCACTGCCTCTGTTTCTGAAAATATCCTACTATGAGTTGCTGTTTCTGGGAGCAGGAGTGTTGTGAGACACAAATGAGGGAGGATTTGGCTCAGTCAGGGAGGGTAATAGAAGTTTTTTGTGCATCACATACTGTAGTATCTGTATTTTTAATTAAAATAACAAACATGTCATACTTACCTGCTCTGTGCAATGATTTTGCACAGAGCAGCCCCAGTCCTCCTTTTCCTGGGGTACCCTCCTCTTTCGTGAGTGCCCCCATGGAAAGTCGCTTTCATTGGGGGCACCCGTGTGGGCTCGCTCCCAAGCCACCCTGTCTGCGTCTACTGACACAGATCAGGCAACTCGGCCCCCGCCCCCGCTCCCTCGTTAACAGCATTTGATTAACATTGGCTCCCGCTGCTATCAATTTGCCCAGTGAGGAGGGAGACAGTGGCAAGAGTGAATCAGGCTCAAGTAAGAATAAGGAGGGGCTTTTTTTACTTTAGAACCACTTTCACATGAGAATACATTACTTTATTTTAGTCATGTGACGGTCATTTTTTATTAATTTGACTTAAACTGGAAGTAAACCCATCCATAAAACAGTTTCATTTCCGTCACGTGCAGGAAATGTAACACTCCCATTGGTTGTGCTCTCAACCAAACTGTCAAACCATCCAATGGCTGAGGTCATAACTGATCACATGTGCAGCATCATGACAGTTGTAGAGTAGGGATGAGCTTCGTGTTCGAGTCGAACATACGTTCGACTCGAACATCGGCTGTTCGATCGTTCGACGAAGATCGAACGATTTGGGCAGTTCGCGCCAAATTCGAGTGACGCGAACGGCCCACAATGCACTACGCCATCGCAGTGTCATCCAGGCGCTGTGATTGGCCAAGCATGCACTGTGACCCCGCATGCTTGGCCAATCACAGCGCCGTCAGCGGGGAGAGCAATGATTGGCCACAGGCAGGATGCCTGTGGCCAATTATTGCTGAGGGTGTTTAGTACACGCCCCACACTATAAAAGGCCGCCAGCACGGCGGCCTAGTGTAGTGTGTTCCGGAGCAGGGATAGAGCAGCATAGGCAGGGACAGTGACTTTTATTTCTTTCTTGCTTAACCTGGATTCCTTTAGTTTAGGGAAAGAGAAGGATAGGTAGGGAGAGTGTCAGTGTGTTTTGTGCTTGTGCTATATTGTGCTTAAAAAAAACATTTTTTCTAGGGACAGAAAACTGTAGGTAGGGAGAGTGTGTCAGTTTCTTTCACTGTCAAAGTCCTTGTTTCCAGGGACCTGGAAGGACAGTGAGTGAATTCTCCTTGTGCTAAATTGTGCTTAAAAAAAACATTTTTTCTAGGGACAGAAAACTGTAGGTAGGGAGAGTGTGTCAGTTTCTTTCACTGTCAAAGTCCTTGTTTCCAGGGACCTGGAAGGACAGTGAGTGAATTCTCCTTGTGCTAAATTGTGCTTAAAAAAAACATTTTTTCTAGGGACAGAAAACTGTAGGTAGGGAGAGTGTGTCAGTTTCTTTCACTGTCAAAGTCCTTGTTTCCAGGGACCTGGAAGGACAGTGAGTGAATTCTCCTTGTGCTAAATTGTGCTTAAAAAAAACATTTTTTCTAGGGACAGAAAACTGTAGGTAGGGAGAGTGTGTCAGTTTCTTTCACTGTCAAAGTCCTTGTTTCCAGGGACCTGGAAGGACAGTGAGTGAATTCTCCTTGTGCTAAATTGTGCTTAAAAAAAACATTTTTTCTAGGGACAGAAAACTGTAGGTAGGGAGAGTGTGTCAGTTTCTTTCACTGTCAAAGTCCTTGTTTCCAGGGACCTGGAAGGACAGTGAGTGAATTCTCCTTGTGCTAAATTGTGCTTAAAAAAAACATTTTTTCTAGGGACAGAAAACTGTAGGTAGGGAGAGTGTGTCAGTTTCTTTCACTGTCAAAGTCCTTGTTTCCAGGGACCTGGAAGGACAGTGAGTGAATTCTCCTTGTGCTATATTGTGCTTAAAAAAAACATTTTTTCTAGGGACAGAAAACTGTAGGTAGGGAGAGTGTGTCAGTTTCTTTCACTGTCAAAGTCCTTGTTTCCAGGGACCTGGAAGGACAGTGAGTGAATTCTCCTTGTGCTAAATTGTGCTTAAAAAAAACATTTTTTCTAGGGACAGAAAACTGTAGGTAGGGAGAGTGTGTCAGTTTCTTTCACTGTCAAAGTCCTTGTTTCCAGGGACCTGGAAGGACAGTGAGTGAATTCTCCTTGTGCTAAATTGTGCTTAAAAAAAACATTTTTTCTAGGGACAGAAAACTGTAGGTAGGGAGAGTGTGTCAGTTTCTTTCACTGTCAAAGTCCTTGTTTCCAGGGACCTGGAAGGACAGTGAGTGAATTCTCCTTGTGCTAAATTGTGCTTAAAAAAAACATTTTTTCTAGGGACAGAAAACTGTAGGTAGGGAGAGTGTGTCAGTTTCTTTCACTGTCAAAGTCCTTGTTTCCAGGGACCTGGAAGGACAGTGAGTGAATTCTCCTTGTGCTAAATTGTGCTTAAAAAAAACATTTTTCTAGGGACAGAAAACTGTAGGTAGGGAGAGTGTATCAGTTTCTTTCACTGTCAAAGTCCTTGTTTCCAGGGACCTGGAAGGACAGTGAGTGAATTCTCCTTGTGCTAAATTGTGCTTAAAAAAAACATTTTTTCTAGGGACAGAAAACTGTAGGTAGGGAGAGTGTGTCAGTTTCTTTCACTGTCAAAGTCCTTGTTTCCAGGGACCTGGAAGGACAGTGAGTGAATTCTCCTTGTGCTAAATTGTGCTTAAAAAAAACATTTTTCTAGGGACAGAAAACTGTAGGTAGGGAGAGTGTATCAGTTTCTTTCACTGTCAAAGTCCTTGTTTCCAGGGACCTGGAAGGACAGTGAGTGAATTCTCCTTGTGCTAAATTGTGCTTAAAAAAAACATTTTTTCTAGGGACAGAAAACTGTAGGTAGGGAGAGTGTGTCAGTTTCTTTCACTGTCAAAGTCCTTGTTTCCAGGGACCTGGAAGGACAGTGAGTGAATTCTCCTTGTGCTAAATTGTGCTTAAAAAAAACATTTTTTCTAGGGACAGAAAACTGTAGGTAGGGAGAGTGTGTCAGTTTCTTTCACTGTCAAAGTCCTTGTTTCCAGGGACCTGGAAGGACAGTGAGTGAATTCTCCTTGTGCTAAATTGTGCTTAAAAAAAACATTTTTTCTAGGGACAGAAAACTGTAGGTAGGGAGAGTGTGTCAGTTTCTTTCACTGTCAAAGTCCTTGTTTCCAGGGACCTGGAAGGACAGTGAGTGAATTCTCCTTGTGCTAAATTGTGCTTAAAAAAAACATTTTTTCTAGGGACAGAAAACTGTAGGTAGGGAGAGTGTGTCAGTTTCTTTCACTGTCAAAGTCCTTGTTTCCAGGGACCTGGAAGGACAGTGAGTGAATTCTCCTTGTGCTATATTGTGCTTAAAAAAAACATTTTTTCTAGGGACAGAAAACTGTAGGTAGGGAGAGTGTGTCAGTTTCTTTCACTGTCAAAGTCCTTGTTTCCAGGGACCTGGAAGGACAGTGAGTGAATTCTCCTTGTGCTAAATTGTGCTTAAAAAAAACATTTTTTCTAGGGACAGAAAACTGTAGGTAGGGAGAGTGTGTCAGTTTCTTTCACTGTCAAAGTCCTTGTTTCCAGGGACCTGGAAGGACAGTGAGTGAATTCTCCTTGTGCTAAATTGTGCTTAAAAAAAACATTTTTTCTAGGGACAGAAAACTGTAGGTAGGGAGAGTGTGTCAGTTTCTTTCACTGTCAAAGTCCTTGTTTCCAGGGACCTGGAAGGACAGTGAGTGAATTCTCCTTGTGCTAAATTGTGCTTAAAAAAAACATTTTTTCTAGGGACAGAAAACTGTAGGTAGGGAGAGTGTGTCAGTTTCTTTCACTGTCAAAGTCCTTGTTTCCAGGGACCTGGAAGGACAGTGAGTGAATTCTCCTTGTGCTAAATTGTGCTTAAAAAAAACATTTTTCTAGGGACAGAAAACTGTAGGTAGGGAGAGTGTATCAGTTTCTTTCACTGTCAAAGTCCTTGTTTCCAGGGACCTGGAAGGACAGTGAGTGAATTCTCCTTGTGCTAAATTGTGCTTAAAAAAAACATTTTTTCTAGGGACAGAAAACTGTAGGTAGGGAGAGTGTGTCAGTTTCTTTCACTGTCAAAGTCCTTGTTTCCAGGGACCTGGAAGGACAGTGAGTGAATTCTCCTTGTGCTAAATTGTGCTTAAAAAAAACATTTTTCTAGGGACAGAAAACTGTAGGTAGGGAGAGTGTGTCAGTTTCTTTCACTGTCAAAGTCCTTGTTTCCAGGGACCTGGAAGGACAGTGAGTGAATTCTCCTTGTGCTATATTGTGCTTAAAAAAAACATTTTTTCTAGGGACAGAAAACTGTAGGTAGGGAGAGTGTGTCAGTTTCTTTCACTGTCAAAGTCCTTGTTTCCAGGGACCTGGAAGGACAGTGAGTGAATTCTCCTTGTGCTAAATTGTGCTTAAAAAAAACATTTTTCTAGGGACAGAAAACTGTAGGTAGGGAGAGTGTATCAGTTTCTTTCACTGTCAAAGTCCTTGTTTCCAGGGACCTGGAAGGACAGTGAGTGAATTCTCCTTGTGCTAAATTGTGCTTAAAAAAAACATTTTTTCTAGGGACAGAAAACTGTAGGTAGGGAGAGTGTGTCAGTTTCTTTCACTGTCAAAGTCCTTGTTTCAAGGGACAGAGAAGGACACCTGAAGGTAGCCCTTATTGCTTTTTTCCCATCTCCCTGCAGGCCATCTATTAGAATGTCTGGAAGGCAAACAAGGAGAGGCAGACAGTCAGGAGGCAATAAAAGAGGGCAAGCAGGCTCTGTGTCTGGGGGCAACAGTGCTGGTCGTGGACGCGGTGCATTGTCATCAGCACATGGCCATGGGACACGCTTGTCCTTCTTTTCGGCAGCTGGACATGTTGAGCCACATCATGCCGAAGACTTGGTAGAGTGGATGACCAAGCCCTCCTCCTCCTCCTCATCCTCTCTCACCCAGGCTCAGGGTACTGGAAAAGCAGCTGCCAAAGCGTCCTCTTCCCTGGTATCAATGTCAGACTCATCATCAGTCACTCCTTCCCTAGACCCACCATGTCCTCCTCCTGAGGAGTCCCCCGAACTGTTTGAGCACAGTGTTGGGTACATGCTCCAGGAGGATGCCCAGCGTTTCGAAGGGTCTGATGATGAAACCCAGCTAGAGGAAGGCAGTAGCGTGAGAGCAGACAGAGGGGATGCTCAAGAAGGACACCAATCTGGCAGTCATGTTCCAGCAGCTGCAGCATACTGCCAGATTGGCTCCAGTGATGAGGAGGGAGGTGATGATGAGGTCACTGACTCCACGTGGGTGCCTAATAGGAGAGAGGAGGAGGAGGAGGATGAGGAGGAGGCACATCTCCAACGAGGCAGGATGCCCTTTGGTGGCCAGCGTAAGGGCAGTACACCGACGGAATCACACCGCAGAGCTCCGCCTGTGCAGGGCGCTGCCTCTGCCCGTCATTCAAAAAGTTCTTTGGTGTGGGCCTTTTTTGAGGCTAGTGCATCAGATCGCACAGCTGCTGTTTGCAACATATGTCTCAAGCGTATATCGCGTGGCCAAAACATCAGCCGCTTGGGTACCACATGCCTGACCAGACATATGTTGACCTGCCATGCAGCTCGTTGGCAAGCCTACCTCAAAGACCCACACCAAAGAACAAAGCGGACCTCTCCTTGCACCGCATCAGCTGGGATCTCCAACCCCACTATAACTTCAGTCCTCTCTGAAACATGCACTGAGAGGAATGAAGGTGTAGAATTAGGTGTGTCACAGCCAAGTACTTGCGGCCACTCTGCTAGCAGTACACCGACGTCCGATTCTAGCAGGCAAATTTCCCTGCCCCAGCTGCTGGACCGTCGAAAGAAGTTCACTCCCAGCCATCCACATGCCCAGCGGTTGAATGCTAGCTTGGCTAAATTGCTAGCGCTTCAACTGCTGCCTTTTCAGTTGGTAGACTCGGCCCCCTTCCGTGAGTTTGTGCAATGTGCGGTTCCTCAGTGGCAGGTTCCCAAACGCCACTTTTTCTCACGGAAGGCTATTCCGGCTCTCTACCGGCATGTGGAAGGCAATGTCTTGGCCTCGCTGGACAGGGCGGTCAGCGGTAAGGTGCATATTACCGCTGACTCATGGTCCAGCAGGCATGGACAGGGACGTTACCTTTCTTTCACGGCCCATTGGGTCACTCTTTTGGCAGCTGGGAAGGATGCAGGACAAGGTGCAGTAGTGTTGGAGGTTGTCCCACCGCCACGCCTCCAAAATGCTACTACTGGTTGTGACACACCTCTCTCCTCCACCCCCTCCTCTTCTTCTTCCTCCATGGCCTCTTCCTGTGGTTTGTCCTATGAACCAGCGGTGCTCCGTAGCCGTTCACGGGGCTATGCAAGTACGCAGGCAAAAAGATGCCATGCCGTGCTTGCGCTGGTGTGTTTGGGGGACAGAAGCCACACTGGGGCAGAGGTCCTGTCTGCTCTGCAGGGCCAGGCCGAGAGGTGGTTGACGCCACGCCAGCTTAAGCCAGGAATGGTGGTTTGCGACAATGGCACCAACCTCCTCTCCGCCCTCCGACAGGGACAACTGACCCATGTGCCCTGTGTGGCTCACGTCCTTAACCTGGTGGTGCAGCGGTTCTTGGGCAGGTACCCGGGCTTACAGGATGTCCTGAGGCAGGCCAGGAAAGTCTGTGTGCATTTCCGCAGATCTTATAATGCCAGTGCTCGCCTGGCTGAGCTGCAAAAGGAGTTGAACCTGCCCAAGAACCGCCTTATATGTGACATGCCCACCAGGTGGAACTCAACGTTGGCCATGCTGCAGCGGCTGCACACGCAGCAGAGGGCCATCAATGAGTACCTGTGCGACTACGGCACCAGGACAGGGTCAGGGGAGCTTGGTTTTTTTTCTCCACGCCAGTGGGGCATGATCAGGGATGCATGCACTGTCCTGGCACCATTTGAGGAGGCCACGAGGATGGTGAGCAGTGACAGTGCATGCATCAGTGACACTGTACCTCTTGTCCACCTGTTGGAGCACACGCTGCATGGAATAATGGACAGGGCACTTGAGGCAGAACAGAGGCAGGAAGAGGAGGACTTCCTTGCCTCTCAAGGCCCCCTTTACCCAGACAGTGTTCCTTCTGTCCCACCCATCGCACAGGAAGAGGAGGAGGAGGAGGAGGAGGAGGAGGATGAGGATTGTGTCAGCATGGAGGTGGAGGCTGGCACTCAGCATCATCAGCAGCAGTCTTTTAGGGATGATTTACAGTCCCAAGAAACCAGTGGACTTGTACGTGGCTGGGAGGAGGTGGCTGCGGATCATGTCGTCCTTAGTGACCCAGAGGACTCCGGAGCGAATGCCTCAGCAAACCTACGCTGCATGGCCTCCCTGATCCTGCAAAGTCTGCGGAAGGATCCTCGTATTCTTCGGATCAAGGAGAGGGACCATTACTGGCTGGCCACTCTCCTTGATCCACGGTACAAGGGTAAGGTTGCGGACCTTATGTTACCGTCGCAGAGGGAGCAGAGGATGAGACAACTCCGGGAGGCCTTGCAGAAAGGTCTGTGCAACGCGTTCCCAGAGACTGGGAGGTTACAAACTCCTGGTCCTGGACAACGAGTTGCTGAGGCTTCGGCCAGTCAAAGAAGGAGCGGTGGGGAAGGTGGCCGTCTGACCGATGCGTTCAGACAATTCTTTAGTCCGCAGCCCCAAAGTATGATCGGTTCCAGCAACCATCGCCAGCGTCTGATAAACATGGTGCAGGAATATCTAGGGGCAAGGTCAGACTTGGACACCTTCCCCACCGAAAATCCTCTGGCTTACTGGGTCTTGAGGATGGATCACTGGCCAGAGCTTGCACAGTATGCAATTGAGCTACTGGCCTGTCCTGCATCCAGCGTTCTTTCGGAACGCACATTCAGTGCTGCTGGAGGATTTGTCACGGATCACAGGGTGCGCCTGTCCACCGACTCGGTTGATCGACTGACTTTCATCAAGATGAACCAGTCTTGGATCACCACCAGCTACCACACACCTGATGCTGATATAACAGACTAATTGATTTTAACATGTCACATCCCTTCAAGACTGATGCTGATGCTGAGTGCCTGTGCTGTTATGTTGACTGGCTATCCTCCTCCTCCGAGTCCTCAATGATACGATTGATGATGATAGCTTGGAAGATCATTTTTGTTTATGGGTGCCGCCACCAGTGGCTAAGGCCCAATTTTTCAGCCCCTGTTTTACAGGGGCGTGTAATTACAATTTTTTTAGCAATAATTTGCCATAGGGCTCATTGCTGTGCTCCAAGTACAGTATCTGTGAGGGGTTGGAGTGTTGTGGCACCAGTGCCTAAGGCCCAATTTTTCAGCCCCTGTTTAACAGGGGCGTGTCATTGCAATTTTTGAAGCAATACTTTGCAACAGGGCTCATTGCTGTGCTCCAAGTACAGTATCTGTGAGGGGTTGTAGTGTTGTGCCACCAGTGCCTAAGGCCCAATTTTTCAGCCCCTGTTCAACAGGGGCATGCAATTACAATTCTTGATCTAATAATTCACAGCAGGGTCCATTGCTGCACCCACCAAGAGTAACTCTGAGGGCTTACAGTCTTGTGGCAACGCCACCACCACCACCACCACGAAAGGCCCAATTTTTCAGCCCCTGTTCAAAAGGGGCATGTAATTACAATTCTTGATCTAATAATTCACAGCAGGGCCCATTGCTGCACCCACCAAGAGTAACTGTCAGGGCTTACAGTGTTGTGGCACCAGCACCACCATCAAAGCCCCAATTTTTACTACCACTGTTCAACAATTATATGTAATTAAAATTCCTGATATAATAGTTGACAGCAGGGCGTTCCAGCACCAACCAAGAGTAACTGAGTGCTTACAGTGTTGTGCCAACACCAACAACTAAGGGGCCTATTTCTGCAGAGTATATACGGCAGGTCCCTACTTTCAAACATCCAACTTACAAACGACTCCTACTTGCAAACGAAAGAAGACAACAGGAAGTGAGAGGAAATCTACCCCTAGAAAGGAAAATTCTCTCCTGTAAGAATAAATATGGGAGAAAGGGGTCTCATCTGTACTGATGCTTTATCAGCAATCCTTGTTTCAAGAAAAACACCACATTTCAAAAACAGTTGTCATTGGGACGGAAAGTGAGGTGAAATGTTCTGAACAGGGGCACAGACAGCAAAACAAATGTTACAGGGGTGATAACCCTTACCTATGTTTCCCAAAAAGTTTAAAAATAGATTTTTGGGCTGGAGCTACACTTCAACAATGTACCTGTTCAAAATAACAAACAGATTCTACATAAGAACAAACCTACAGTCCCTGTCTTGTATGCACCGCCTGTATACGGCTGTTCAGAGTATATAGGGCCTTTTTTATTTTATGTGCGGGGTTCCCCTTAATATCCATACAAGACCCAAAGGGGCTGGTAATGGGCTGGGGTAGGGGGGGGGGGGTCATGGGGTAGCTATGCCATTTTTCTTAAAGAATTTCATCCATATTACCGGGACCAGACATTACATTAAAGCCGCAAGCAGTTTTAAATGGCTTTTTTTTCCTTTAGAAGTGTCATTTTGTGCAGGGACAGTTCTAAACACGGGAAACACGTGGCACTTCACAGGCATACTTTAGACACCCCCCAGGTACGATATTTAAAGGAATATTTGACTTTTTTTTTTTCACTTTATGCATCATTAAAATGACTGCTCCCGAAAAACGACAGTTTTTAAAACTTCTTTTTGCATTGATACATGTCCCCTGGTGCAGAACCCGGGTTCCCAAACCCTATTTATGACAATAACATGCATAATAGTTGTTATAATTAGCACTTTAGAATTCGAACGTTCGCATCCATTGTATTTAATAGGGTTCTAATGTTCGTTCGAACTTTCGGTCCGTTCGCGGGTTCTGGTGCGAACCGAACCCGGGGGTGTTCGGCTCATCACTATTGTAGAGTAAACAGAGGAAAAGATGGCAGCTTCATTGGCTGGAAACGATAAGGCCCGGTTCACACAGCGACTCCTCGTTCTAATAGGAGCGACTCAGGTCGCTCCGATTTAGAAAAAGGTTCCTGTACTACTTTTGGGGGCGACGCAGGGCGACTTGCATTGACTTCTATACAGAAGTCATTATGCAAATCGCCTCGGCGGGCGTCTCAAGTCGTCTTGAGATCGCGCCGCCGAAGGTCGCCCCCAATGTCGTGCGGCACCTGTGTGAACCGGGCCTAAGGGGTTTTACTTACACTTTAAATGAAAATAACTTTGATTTATTTTGTATTTATTTTTTTAAGATTAACCTTTATTATGCTTTGTGAAAAAAAACTGTAGTATTTGCTATTGGCACAATTGTTTTTGTTTTGAGAGAAAGGAAAGATTGCATGAGGTCCACATCCATGAGCTGTTTGTCATTGACTCATCAGCATCTGAAAATGGCCCTGGTTGAGAAAGTTGTGGTGAATCTTCACTGTCAATATAAATATTTTTGTATGGTATGAGATTTTATTAGATTTTAACATAATACTTGTAGATGACAAAGAGTTCAGTTTAGATTACTTTGCAAACTGTGGAAAAATCTTGGTAGAATAAAGTCAGATTTGGTGGTAACTGCATTAACTTTAGTTGTAATATTTCTCTCCCTTATTTGTAAGGTCAGTATCAGTTTGTAGTGCCAGAGGACATCGCTATTGGTGACTCAGTTGGACGAGTGAAGGCGAATGACCGCGACATCGGAGAAAACGCTAAATCATCCTTCGATATCATTGACGGTGATGGGAAGGACATGTTTGAAATTGTTACAGATTCCCAGACACAGGATGGAGTCATGCGACTAAGAAAGGTAACTGCTCACATTAAATAAGCTGCCAAGTTCTTAAACAGTACATACATTCCATTAATCTGCACTATAGACTGTCTCATTTGTGATTTGTGAGCATGACTTTGTACAATGTTGGCTGTGTACACGGTCCTTCATCATCTTCTCTTTATACCTCTTGAAAATTATAGATGGGTGTCATTAAAGCATCAAATGTTATGCTAAACTGTATTTCTCATAGAATATATGAGAGTGGTGTGTTATATACGGTAAATACAAAGTTCTTGGTAAAATCTATAACTACTTATAAGCAGAAGTCAGAAGCAGTAGTCAGAAGCAGTGGATAAATGTAGCTGCATAGTGAAGGTTTTCATTAATACAGTAGGTTACAGGGTGTGTGCATAGCCACAGCTTTTTTACTATAAACCGAGCGGGTTGCACAAACAAAACTGACAGCTCTGACCGGAGCCGCTGTACTAACGATCTGACATTAGTACAGCAATCTCCTGCGGTGAGCTGTTGTGTTCTGACAGGGGGACAGCCTTCTGCCAAAACACTCCAATCAACACTCTCAGCCACTGGCTGAGAGCGCTGATCGGGAGCCGATCAGACCAACTCACATAGATACATAGTCCATCAAGTCCAACCTGTGTGTGTGCTTTATGTTTATATTACATTGTATACCCCTGTATGTTGTGGTCGTTAAGGTGCCTATTTAATAGTTTTTTGAAATTATTGATGCTCCCCGCAGAAACCTCTGCCTGTGGAAGAGAATTCCACATCTTTACTGCTCAAACAGTAAAGAACCCTCTACGCAGTTTAAGGTTAAACAGCTTCTCTTCAAATTTTTGTGAATGTTAGCGTCACCACAAGTACGGTATTTGTACATTGAAATCATATCCCCTCTCAAGCGTCTCTTCTCCAGAGAGAATAAGTTCAGTGCTTGCAGTCTTTCCCTGTAACTGAGATCCTTCAGTCCATGCATTAGCTTTGCTACCCTTCTCTGGACCCTCTCCAGCTCCAGCACATCCCTTCTGAGGACTGGTGCCCAGAACTGGACAGCATTCTCCAGGTACGGCTGGACCAGTGTCTTGTAGATTGGAAGAATTATCATTTTATCTCTGGAGTGTATCCCCTTTTTAATGCATGCCAATATTCTGTTGGGTTTGCTTGCCGCAGCCTGGCATTGCATGCCATTGCTGAGCCTGTCATCTATTAAGACCCCCAGGTCCTTTTCTGTCCTAGATTCCCCCAGTGGTTCCCCCAGTGAACATGCACACGGGCCGAATGTCGGCTGTTTTTTATTGAACCGGCCGATGTCTCCTGACATTCAGCCAGTGTGTATGGGGCTTTAAACCCCTGACAGTTTATTTTTTACTGTCTGGTGTCCAAGGAGATTTCCCTTTCCTCCTGTCCCAGGCACCAGGATGTTAAATTAAATCTCCACTTTTAGAAAACTGTCTAAAACATTTTTTTTTTTATCAGAAGATTTTCCTCACCCCTTGTTCTGAGGATAATGCAAACATTTTATATTTCTCCTCAATTTTATTCTCAATTCCATTGGTCACCAGGACAATAGGATGGTGGACTTTCGCCAACAGGTGAAATGAAATCCCACACCACTACTAAAAGGTCCACATATGACACTATTCCAATAAAATTCAGATTGACAATCCAAAGAGTAGCTGCTTAAAAGACCTCTGCTTGTAATGCCACTGGAAGAAATACCAATAAAGATCTAGTTAACTTTTAGTCCATTCACAAAGTCACATCAGCTCTGAGGAAGAAGACTTGTCTTTGAAACACGTAAGCCGGCAGCGATCCCTGTCAATCCCTCTGCGACTTATTGGAGTGGGTTCAGTTCGGACGCATTGCTGCGATTTTGTGGACTCTTTTAATGTGAGATACTCACGTATGCTTGTAAGTAGGTTTCTTTTATTCATTTTTAATAAATCCACACAAGGATAATGCACAAGGCTGGTGCACCTTTCTTTTTTTCTCTTTGTCATTTACCGCTAGGATACCCCTATCCGTGAAGGCAGCAAGGCCAAGTGACATTCACCATTTTACTTACAGACTGTCTGGTAATCCACTTGTGTGCAGGAGTTTTTGTCTTCTGTCATGAGAGGAGTCACTCCCCTGAGCCATTTACTTAGTGTGTGTAAATTTCAGCTTGGCTTGAGCTTTTGAGTTCTGTAAACAATTTTTTTTAGCAAAGCATGTTTAGAATATACTTGAAACGTGAAAAAATTCGAAAGCTCCTCCTGCCCTAAAATAATCATATGATATATTTAAAGTGTATGTAAACCCTAACGATTAACTTTTCCTATTTGCCTCCTTCTGGTCTTCTAAATATATAGCTGACAATGTTTTGTTATATCTGTTGGTTAAATCTTTTGGGCTTGTAACTTCCTGTGCTTTCTGCCAGTGCTACACTTGTATTAATTTGCATTATTCCTAACTCTCTCTTGGTGGGCTACAGAAAGCCACTCCATCTTACCGAGACAAGGAGGAGAGATGTTCTATAGCTAAATCTTAACAAATTCCCTGTCTTAGGGGGACAATGTTGCTCCTAGTTAACCACTTTCTTACCGAGTCATTGTAAAATGACGTCGGCAGGCACCTTCTCTCCCTCCTGGTGGACATCATATGTCGTCCTGTGTTTCTTGGCTGCTGCATCGCTCGGGACCCAGTGTCCGTGCCCGGCGGCCGCGATGTCCGCCGGGCACCCGCGATTGCTCGGGATCACAGCAGGACCATGGATCTGTGTGTGTAAACACACAGATCCACGTCCTGTCAGAGGAGAGGAGACCGATGTGTGTTCCCAGTACAGAAGAAAACAGATCGGTCTCCTCCCCTTGTGAGTCCTACAGTTAGAATCACTCCCTAGGGAACATATTTAACCCCTTGATCGCCCCCTAATGTTAACCCCTTCCCTGCCAGTCACATTTAGACAGTAATCAGTGCAGTTTTATAGCACTAATCGCTGTATAAATGTGAATGGTCCCAAAAACGTGTCAAAAGTGTCCGATATGTCCGTTGCAATGTCACGGTCACAATAAAAATCGCAGATCGCCGCCATTACTAGTAAAAAAAATAAATAAAATGCCATAAATCTATCCCCTATTTTGTAGATGCTATAACTTTTGCGCAAACCAATCAATATATGCTTATTGCGATTTTTTTTATCAAAAATATGTAGAGGAATACATATCGGCTAAACTAAGGAAAAAATTGAAAAAAAAAAATTGTGATATTTCTTAAATCAAAAAGTAAAAAATATTGTGTTTTTTTCAAAATTGTCGCTCTTCTTTTGTTTATAGCGCAAAAAATAAAAAATGAAGAGGTGATCAAATACCACCAAACGAAAGCTCTATTTGTGGGGAAAAAAACATAAAGATTTAATTTGGGTACAGTGTTGCATGACCGCGCAATTGTTATTCAAAGTGCGACTGCGCTGAAAACTAAAAATTGGTTTGGGCAGGAAGGGGGTGAAAATTCCCTGTATTGAAGTGGTTAAATTGAGCGTTCTCACATTAGGAAGGAAGGGCGTTGTTAGTAGGATCATGTGAAATCAAATCATTTAAAATCAAGTAGGATCAAGTGAAAATAAAGAAAAATAAGAATAAAATAAGGATTGTTAAGCTGTAACATATACACTTTTGGTTTTGGGATATAGATAGACTTTAATAATTACCAGACTGGAAAAAGAAAGGGTTTTTAAATGTTCTTTTTCTTTTGTCCCAACTTTCACAAAATAAAGAAAATATGTTTAAAAATCATTATACATACCCTTTAAAATTTATGGCGCAACAAATGTTAAAACTCCAAAGCCAAGTTGCAGTAAACAACAACTAAAATAAAATAAAGGTACATAAAACATTTACGCATATAAAAAAAACATAAACCTGTAATTTTTCTTGAAATCCATATTCCAGTTTTATTTAATATAATAAAACTCCTGTATTGATATTATAGTCCCTTTATTATCAGTATCAGCCATTGATTTTGTGAAAAACATAATCTTGCAATTTTTAAAAGTATAAAGTTATCACAGATACATGGCAGTGTATAGCTGGGGAGAATTAAGAACAACAAAATAAATCTACAATTCCAAGAATGGAGCTGTAGGCTACAGAGGGTTAGTAAGCATAGACATTCCTTAAATCACTTCCGAAGGATCATTACACAGCTAAGAAAAAAAAAAGGATATAAATAAATAAGAAAGAAACTCCAGTGGTTGATATTCAGTTGGAATCCTGGGTAGCCTGCAATCTATCAAGCTCAATAAATTATTTCTTGTGTTTTTGCTCGCTTCACAAAGGTTTAACAGAGGTTCTTCTATAATTAGGTGAATAAATAATTACTATTTCGCTGTAAAATCCTAGATCCTGTTCAGCCTTTAAATTTTTCCACTAAGAGGAAATTATATCTACATTCAGTACGTTTTGTAAAAGGCGTAGATATGGATGTCAAGAAATGGTCAGCCTTACTATTTTATATCAAACCATATTAATAAAGACGGTTAGGAACATCGTCTGCGGCCAGACAAACATAACAGAGCGAGTTTGTAATTAGAATAATTAAAACTAAGGATTAACCAACCACCCTGATTTCTCTTGTGAAATAAATCGAAACCATCATGGTGGTGCATTTGTGCCCCGGAAACATTTTAACTAACACTTCTTTAAAAAAAACAAAAATGTATATATGAACCAATCCCTATAGCTTGCAGCTCCAATCCTTTCTCTTTATGTAAGCTGATGCTCCTAGGGACCCAGTTGGGGGTCCACTGGGCAATTGAGATCTTCCACATCAATGAAATTATTTGATTTACTCAGAATCTCCATTTAGGTGGAATGTAGAGTTTGTGGCAGTGATGTCACCTAGGTAGGTTACAAGTAGATGTGCATGTGATCCACCTAGATGACATCACTGACACAAACTCTACATTCCACCTAGTGGCCAATAAACAATATTTTCCCAAGTGGAGCTCACTACCAACTGATACTAGACACCAATTTTATCAGCAGACGATTTGTGCTATCCTTTGAAAAGCCACATCGAGCGCCTCTGCCAATCAAATTACCTAAGGACCATTTTTGCTTACTCTTTCTACCACTGAGATAATACCGTATGTGTTTTATGGCACAATGTCTTGTATTTCCTGTTAACATGAGATTTAACACCTTGTTTAAAACTGTCCGAACTAAAATCAATGTATTGAATGACTTTTTATAGTAAAAAGGAGCTCTTGTCGGTTGAAAGCATGAATGAAAGTTGATAGCTTGGTACATGTTTCTAAATCTTGCAGGGAAGTTAATAGTTAGCCCCTAAATAAAGGGTGGATGTGATGTGAGTAGTAAGAAGAGGTCACTCAGCACCCAAGAAACGAGGTCCAGCCTCCTGAAGATCACCCCAACCTCCAACCCTATGATTGTTTTTGTCACAGTTTTATTAGCAGGGGTTTACCTTGCCAGCAAGAAATAGTATCTGATTATACTTTTAGTGAGTCTTGGTTAGTTGGTTAGTTGGATGTCTGTCCTGAACTTATGTTTAGGCCAGGTCATGTCATGTCTAGTGCTTACAGTTCTTGTGAATGGCATAGGTGTTGATTTCAACTGCAAGATTTTAGTCTGTTTATTGTTGTTGGAATAAATATGCCACGTGACTAATAAAATATGCAGCCTCGACCTTCCAACTAAAAGTATTAGGCCCCTATCACACGGGGTGGACTCTGTTTTGACCAGCAAGGGATCTGTTTGTTGATCCCTTGCTAATCTGAGCAGAACGAACGGATGATAGATCTTTGTCCACTCTGTCCATGTCCACGCTTTATGCACTCTGCTCCATGGGTGTCCGAGTGTAAATGGACTTGGCTGTCCGTGTACACCCGACTGCCCTCCAGTCTGAAACTGGAGGAGTCCAATAAAGGTGAATGGGCATCTTAAAAAAAAAACAGGGGGATAGCTAATCACGTGAACTGTCAATGTAGCAAGGTTGGCTCTCCCCCAATTATGGAGTTCCCTCTGCTGCCTTATGAAAAGAGAGCTTCATAAAGTACCACAGGCTGAATTCTGTGGTCTTAGTTTTATGAATAGGCTGTAAAATTAGGGTTGTTATATTGAGATATAAAAAGTAAGGATACTAATGCACAAACCAACAATGAAAGAAGAGGCTAATAGCTGCCAACATAAAAGGTGTTCTCACACTAGGATAATAAAAAAAGCAGAAAAAAATGTGGCGCTTAGGCCCCTTTCACACTGGGGCGGGCAGGAGCGGTGGCGGTATAGCAGCGCAATTTGCAGCGCTGCTATACCGTCGTTCTTACCGTGGTATGCGGTCGCTAGGGGGGTGAATTTAACCCCCGCTAGCGGCCCAAAAGGGGTTAATACCGCCCGCAAACCGCGGCTATTGCCGCGGTTTGCGGGTGGTATTACCGCGGTGTCCCATTGATTTCAATGGGCACCCGCGGTAAAGGAGCAGTGAACACACCGCTCCTTTACCGCTGTAAAGAAGCGGCTAGCAGGACTTTTGGAGCGGTCCTGCTAGCGCACCGCTTCAGTGTGAAAGCCTTCGGGCTTTCACATTGAAGGCTACAGGGCAGGAATTTTTCATGTGGTATAATAGCGCTATTATTAGCGCTAAACCGCATGAAAAATGCCCCAGTGTGAAAGGGGCCTTACTCTGTGCTAATTAATACTAAAAAAAACAGTGCTAATAATGTAATAAACAAATCTAATAAAGTGCAATATTTAAGGAATAAAATCTCCATAAAACGTGCAAATAAGCAATATGTGCAAAAAGGTTCTTTAAAGAAAAAGTGCAAAATGCGCCAAAAAGTGATAGTTAGTGCAAAAAAGAAGGCCAATAAAAAAAAACAGTTCATAGAGTAAAGTGCATGTGCATAAAGCAATGGAATCCAATTCATCCCAGTATTTCCACCATCCGCGGTGCGCTAATGGTTTGCCCCAGCCTCTCACCTCATACGAAGACCCCTACAGGTCAAGTTAAGCCTCTAAGTGAATGAAGTACTGATTCCACAGCAATCAATTGATATCCAGAGGTATCCAAGACCAGACAATGTTGACTTAGGAATCTGTTTCCAAGCTCTTCTTATTTTACCAAAATTTTTCTGTGGTTGACCCCGGGTTACCTTCCCCAATATGACATAGTAAAGCACCTGAGGAGTCCTCCTATTCCACCGTACCAACAAACACCATCTCCATTATAAATCAGCTCCTTACTGTCCTTTATATGGTGTAAACCAGTGAAGATGTATTTCATGTATTGGGATAGCCAAACTAGTTATGACTATTCTTCTCAATAGTCATTTAGAAACAACTGTTAAAGCGGTACTACAGTACCTTAAAATGAAGCCATCCAGCGGCACGCTGTCACTGCTGACAGGGCTTCCAACTACACCTGGTCTTCCTTGCGGGTTGGAGGACTCCGGTCCTTTGATTGGACACTCCACAATAAGGTCACTCCTGCACATGCACAAGGGAGCCACTGTTTACAGCACAGGACTCTGAAGAAACGACACGGGTATGCCGTTCCTTCAGAGCACATGCGTCAGTGATGTCACCGGCGGCTTCTCAAGTAAATATCTCCTAAACGGTGTTAATCACTTCTTTATTTGTGTTCCAGGTTTAGAGGTTTAGAGGTTTTTGAGAGATAATTGGTTCTAAATAGTATACGATGATGTAGGCACTGCTCAGTAGTCTGCCAACGGTACATGTGTCATGTTGCTCTGTGTATTGATCACTTGTTAAGATTTATGTTAGCAAACGTTGCGTGAAGTGTATGAGCCATACCTAAAAATTGTCTCTGTGTTAATCCTTGGTGAATATTTACTTCTCAAATAAATAAAAAACCTGTCAGAAAACCAAATATAAACCAAACAACAATGAAGTGTAGGAGACAAAAAAAAATAAAGTTGTTTCTGCATAGTAAACGTACAATTGTATTCTATTTCTTACATTAGTGCAATTAAAAATAATGGAACAGGGGCTCTTGAAAATATGGAAATGCTGGACGCGGGGGATGTATGGGGTTTTACAATTGGTAGGGTGTTGGAAGAAGGGGTGCTGGGGAAGCACTAGCATTTAGAACCTTCACATTACACATATTTTTGATTATATGGCACTAGCAGGATTTTTGTAGATGAGAGAGGTCTAACTAGGGAAGATTAATTCCAGATTGATTACATAAAACTCCAGATTTCAATAATACTGTATTCTGTATTCTAACAGCCTGAAAATAAAATGAACTGGAGAAGGTCATTGTTAATGAGGTTCATTTCATTATACATCTCATGTCAAGATGCATAAATTAATGGTGTTTTCTTCCTTTATTGGTGTGTATTTCTCAGTTACACTGCAAAGTCACAATCTCAGGAACATATCTGCTTTCTGGCTAAAAATCTATGGTTATGTCCTTATTACTAACACATTTTGGTGAAAATAAGGGCTGGGACAAATTTGAGAGATTCAAATTGTTAACAGGTCCCTGTTAGACAGAAGACGGTCTTATCACCAGCTTTGGTCAAACGGTCTAAACTCTGGAAATATCCTGACTTATAGCCTGGAACGGCAGCTGGCTCAGCCTCTCAGTGAGCCACTCCTGGTCCCTGCACAACCTGTTGCTCCAGTGAGCGCTGGAGGGGCAGGCACCAGCTCTCTTCAGACTGAATACCGAGAATTGAGCGATCAGCGGTCTTTGATTGCTCAGACCCAGTGTAGAGACTGTCATATTTATGCATAGGATATTTTGATTGTCATTTGATATATATATACCGTATTTATCGGTGTATAACACGCACAGGCGTATAACACGCACCCTAACTTTAAGAGGGAAGTTTCGGGAAAAAAACTTTCCACAGCCCCCTGCGTATAACACGCATGCACAGTTTACCCTCTATTTTCAGAGTAAAAAAGTGAGTGTTATACGCCAATAAATACAGTATATATATATATATATATATATATATATATATATATATATATATATATACTGTATATATATATATATATATATATATATACAGTATATACTAGGGCTGTGGAAATTAACTATTAATTCCTTGATTAATCGATTACGTTTTTTGATCAATCAAAATTCTTTTGATCGATCAAAATTCTTTTGATCCGTACTCACCTCTCTGCCGACTTCCGGGTCTTCAGGGTGCTCTGTCGGAGATCCGGTGACGCCACGGACACCGGCGGGGCTTGCCGTGTCCATCTGAAGGGCTCCTTTGCTGTGCCTTCATATCTGCATGCCGGCGGGACCTTACTATCTGCCACACGCAAGGGCTGTTACACTTCCCTCTATCACTTCCCTCTATCAACCTGGGATTCTACAGCCATCCACTGGGAGTTGTGATAGTTCCCTTCACGGGACATCTACATGCCGACGGACTGATGTTAACCCCTCCTCATCTGGATTCAGCAGTGGTATCGTTGTACACATTTTTATTCCAGTATCATACTTAGCTACATGTTTTTATGACTGCTTTTGCTACCGTTTGGTATTACTTGCACCATTTTTACAGTTTATGTAGCTACATCAATTTTATCTCCAGTGCAATATTTATTTTGTTACCTACTTGAAGACTATAAAAGTTTTAATGCTATTCCCATCGAGCGCTGCCTTTGTGTGTTTTTTGTATCCTGCTATCAATTTTTCCAGTGGTTGGTAGCTGCACTGGGAATCAGCCTGTAAGGAGATCAGCTAAAAGTAGTTGGATCTGTATGTGCGTTATAACTAATTGAAATTAGTCGATTAATCGCTTAAAAAAAATAATCGATTAATCGAACACAAAAATTTTAATCAGTAACAGCCCTAGTATATACACAATTTTACTAATTTGGGGGATTAATTTACAGGGATTTTGGGCCAGTGCTGCTTTTCTCTGCTCTCCTATAATTTTTTTGGTTCATCAAACATTTTAGTGGCTGCGGTCTGTTTTCTCATTGTGATACATTGCGTCCCATTGCCCAATTAGTACCTGTGGTGCTGGTTTTTCTTTCCCAAACTGTAAATCCTACTGAGATTTGGGATTTGTAGCTGGGATTTAAATTTTTGTAATAAAGATTGGACTATTTATACTAGTTTGTGGTTAGAGACTCTTTTACTTTGCTTTTTTTCTTAGTTGTTTGCATTGCAAGTAGTTTAGCAAACTTCTTTTTCAGGCTCTTACATTCTGGAGAAACTGAGATAGGTCACTCTAATAACCTCCTTAAAGTGTATTTCCACTTTTGCAGTCAAATTTGAGAAAACCCCACTATATGTATGCTATGTGTTCCCATTCACACAGCATACCTATTTTTATTTCCAGTAACAAGAACATGTATAGCTAAGTTATCACCAAAGATGAAAGGTTCTCTCGAGTCAGGGATGCCTGGGATTTTATGTCAAGCTTTGTGCACGTTTAGGAAGAGTGATCTTTTGTGAGCAGAAAATAATTTTATGAGCAGAAAATAATTCTTGGGGCATACTGTATACAAATTAAAATCTGTTGCCATGGTTACCAGGATGCAACGATTCTATTTTTTGGCAGTTTTAGAAAATGTTACCTGACTGCAGATTGAAATGGAAAGCTGATTTTAATATTATTACATTACAAATGGCTTCTGCTGGAGTTATAAACATTATATTATTATGATTATTGTTATTATTATTATTGTTATTTATTTTATTTTTTTAAGAAGTAGAGTTTTATCTGTTCGAAAAAGTGCTAGCGCCTAAGGAAGAAAGGAGGAAAAAGAAAAGAAATCGGAAACGCATTACCTCATTATATAGCAGGTGTAGACGTTTCCAGTAAACAGACATGCAAGACAGTAATATCTTAATATTCTGCAATATGTTCCATGTAAGCCTGATATTTGCATATTCATTAGTTCTGGCATTTTTACAGCTCATTGTCTCTAGTCTGCAATATCCCGAAAATTTGGTGGATTAAAGCACATTAACTTACTCTCTTATGTGCGTCCCAACAGGGATTTATATGGTTATATTTTTCTGCTCCCGTTTTCTTAGAACCTTGATACACATCGTCTGTGCCCCTTCATGCAGGAAAGAACCATTTCCCTTACTTCTCGGGATAATCAATGATGTTTTACAATATGTCAGAGCATTTAAAACATATTTTAAAGGTGATCTCCAGGCAGATATATAAAAACACCAAATAATGAAGTTTTATTCATGAAGAATACAATAGTAATTGTACTAGTGTAAGTAATTGAATTTGTCTATATAGATAACTCCTGTATTTTATTCTACAACAGCGAAAAACAGAGGTAGGCCGCCTTTAGCGCCATCAGGAGACCCTAGTCTTCCTCAAGCCTTAAGCCTAGTACACATGGGCTGAATGTCCGGCTTCTGTAAGACGAGCATGCTGTAAAACCAGCAGCTGTCCGGCTCCCGATCAGCGCTCTCAGCCAATGGCTGAGAGCGCTGACTAGAGTGTTCTGGCGTATGGGCCATCCCCCTGTCAAAACACAAAAGAACAGCAGGGAAGATTGCTGTACTAACGTCAGATCGTTAGCACAAGGGCTCCGACCTAGTGGTGTGTACCAAGCTTAAGTTCATTCTGTTGTGATTTTATTAACATCAACTTTCCAAGCCCTGAAGAAGGGGGAGGATTTTTCCTTGAAGCACGTTGACTGTATTTGATGCTCGTAAACATTAAATGTTTCAAAGAGTCCTTCAAGTGAGATGAGCTTTTGAATCAGGCACTTCTTGGTACATAGTCAAGAATTCACAGTCAGGCGAACACCTCCTTTGCCGCTGTCATGATTTTATTACCATCGACTTTTCAAGCCCTGAACAAGGTTGAGGCTTATTCCCTTGAAACTCATTGACTGTATTTGATGCTCTTAAACATTAAATGTTTCAAAGAGTCCTTCAAGTGAAATTAACTTTTTGTACCAGGCGCATCTCAGTACATACTCAATAATTCGCTGGCTGACGAGCATTTCCTTTGTCGTCGTCGTGCTTTTAACATCAACTTTTCAAGCCCTGAAGAAGGGAGAGGCTTTTTCCCCAAAACGTGTTGGCTGTATATGATGCTCTTAAACATTAAATGTTTCAAAAAGTCCTTCAAGTGAAATGATCTTTTGTACCAGGTGCTCCTCAGTACACATCCAGTAATTCACTGTTTGGTTAATGAGCACTTTATTTGTCACTATTGGACCAGAATGGGATCTAACTATATTTTATTGCAACCACAGATCTGTTTCTTTGAAGGAAAAATCAGCTGGCTTGCATACGTGCTGACCAGAAACACACTGACAGGTGTAAAGAGAGCAAAGAGATATTGGGCTCCTTTATTGCCCAATCACAGGCTGGGAGATGACCAGGCTGTATTATTAATCTACATTACAGAAAAATGTGGTCCCCAGGCTGGCTATGTTTTCAAAGCTTTGTAAATTTGGTGATTCTACATAACAAACATGTTATACTTACCTGGTCTGTGCAATGGTTTTGCACAGAGCAGCCCGGATCTTCTTCATTTTGGGTCCAACGCCAGTAGTCCTGGACCCTCCCCCTTGCCTAGTGCCCCCAATAGCAAGCCTCTTGCCATGGGGGGGCTCTCGAGCAGGCTCACCCCCATTAACACAAAGTGCGGCTTAACTTCACCCCCCTGCTCTCTCTTCATTTGGTCGCTGGCTGTGATTGACAGCAGCAGGAGCCAATGAGCACAGAGAGACCCGGGAGAGTCACTGCTCTCATGCACATTGCTGTATCGAGATGGGGCTCAGGTAGGTATAAGGGGGGCTGGGGGAAAGCTGCACCCGGAAGATTTTTATCTTAATGCATGGAAAGCTAAAAAACCTTCTGAATTTAGAACCACTTTAATGTCATCTCAATGAGACCCTTTAGTGCCTGGGATGCTGCAAGGCTTTTCTATTATGTGATCGCTGCGACCAGTGATGTACAGTAAGTAACTGAGTTAGAATAAACTGAGTTACGTAATGCAGTTACTTTAGAGGGTAACGAGTAATCTTACTGATTACTCTTCCCCTCATGGTAATGCAGTTACCATTACTTGGGCGGCGTTACCCCAATTACATCTACCGCCACTAGAGGGCAGTAGTGTAATTCCTCCTCTCCTCTATGACCGGGTCTCTCTCATGTCATGGCACTGACGGCAGTCACGCTGCTCCCCGCGGCCCCTCCTCTCTTCTCATCCATCCCCATTTGCTTGTGACATCATCTGGGTTGGACGAGAAGAGAGAAGGGGCCGCCGGGGAGTAGCGTGACTGCCGTCAGTGCCGTGACATGACAGAGAACTTATTACACACGCTTCCTGCACTACTCTGCATGGCTGGTAAACAATGTGCTATGTGCCCTGCCCTGATGTGCTATGTGCCCCGCCCTAATGTGCTATGTGCCACATGTCCTGATGTGCCCTCAGGTGCTATGTGCCCCATGCCCTGATGTGCTATGTGCCCCATGCCCTGGTGTGCTATGTGCTATCATGTGCCCTGATGTGCTATATGCCCTGATGTGCTGTGTGCCCCGATGTGCTATGTGCCCCTATGTGCTATGTGCCCCAATGTGCTGTGTGCCCCGATGTGCTATGTGCCCCATGCCCTGATGTGCTATGTGCCCCTATGTGCTATGTGCCCCGATGTGCTGTGTGCCCCGATGTGCTATGTGCCCCATGCCCTGATGTGCTATGTGCCCTGATGTGCCCTCATGTGCTATGTGCCCTGTGTCCCATGCCCTGATGTGCCCTGATGTGCTATGTGCTATGTGCCCCATACCCTGATGTGGTATGTGCCCTGATGTGCTATGTGCCCTGAGGTGCTATGTGCCCCATGCCCTGATGTGCTATGTGCCCCATGCCCTGATGTGCTATGTGCCCTCAAAAAAAAAGTCAGTTACTTTGCTGAGTAACTAATTACTTTTTCAATGTAGTAACTGAGTTACTAACGCAATTACTTTTTGGGAGAAGTAATTTGTAACTGTAACTAATTACTTTTTTATAGTAAGATGACCAGCAATGGTCACATGATCTAGATCCCATTTGGCTGGCTACTGTTCACAAACTCATGTCCTTGTAGACACATATGCATGACAGCTGGGCATTTAAAACCCATCTGTCTTGCTGCCACATTTAAGGACTGGATAGAGAGAAACATAAATTCTTTGGTAGGTAAAACAATTCCATTATATTTACTCAACTGTGTATTGAACCCTTTAACGCTTTAAACACAGATGCATATTGTGTTTTTTGTTATTATCCAAGTAATTATTCTAATAATATGAAGAGTCAGCAGCACTGGAAATTATGGTTATATAATGAACAACATTTTTTGTTTCTGCATGATCAACCCCTCTGTTTATAATGCAGAGTCAGTCCACCAATAAATGATACCCATGCAGCTTCAAGCAGTCAGAGTCTCTCAACTATTCTGCTATGTGCTGTATCTCATATCAGAATATTTTTGATGGTGAATGAAGGTTGAGCCTGCCTGCCTTCTGAATGCCAAGGATTGAAACCAACACACGTGCGGCTTACCCACCTGCTGCACATAATATGTAAATTGTACACAAGCCATGTCCCGGCACAAGCCATTCCTTATTATAAAATCTGTTAACAATAGTTAAAAGAGTATAAAACCAGTGCCCTTATTCCTATTCAAATTCAAGACCTATCAATGCTATATCCATATGAACATACATACAATACTGCAAATACCTCAGACCCAGGCTGTGTAAAGTATTTGTATATAAAGTGTAGTCTAAGCTCCCATTTAAAGTTTAAGGGAGCTATATCATAAAAAGGTATTTAGGAATGTTGTTAAAAATAAATAAATAAATACATATATATATATATATATATATATATATTTACAGTGCTCCGCTTAAATGAGTACACCCCAACAGATTTGTCAGAAAACCGTTATTTTCCCTTCAGAAGAACATTTTCTATGGGACACTATACTATAAAATACTCCCACAAATGCGGGCCATTGATTGCAACCAAGATTCGTTAATTTTCACACACAAAAGGTATTTTTCCTAATAAATTCATTCAAGACCATGCTGCAAAAATGAATACACCCCAATGAAAGTCTTAGAAGCAAAGCTAAATTTTAGAAAACAAAATGAACAAAAATTCAACTACAGGTGAATCTAATTATTCATTGAAAAGGTATCCAGTAAACAGTTGATTACAAAATGGAAAACTGTATCAAATACTTACCGTAATTTTTCTTTCCTGACGCTAGTACATGGTAGCATACATATGATATAGCTCCGCCCCTATATCCACCCACAGGACCTGTTTAGCTCTATAAAAGTCTGACTGAGAGCTAACCCCCCCCCATTCTCTGTATAAAGCACAAAGATCAGAGGGAGGGTTCGTATGTTGCCATGTATTGGCGTCAGGAAAGAAAAATTACGGTAAGTATTTGATACGTTTCATTTTCCTGACGCCAAGATGGCAGCATACATATGATACATAATAAGCTTTTGAGAGGGAGGGCTTAAAGGGGTTGTAGACCATCATGTTTTTTCACCTTAATGCATCCTATGCATTAAGGTGAAAAAACACCTGGCAGTCACCTGCCCCCCAGCCCCCCCCCCCATTTTACTCATCTCCTCCGCGGGGACGCGCTGTCTTTCTCTCCACGGGGTCCCAGGTCTTGATTGGCTAGATTGATAGCAGCACAGCCATTGGCTCCCGCTGCTGTCAATCAAATCCAATGACGTGGGCGCCAGGGGGGCGGAGCCGAGTCCGGAATTCGTGTCTGTGCCGTGGTACCCCAGAACAGGTGGGTCAGGGCCATTCTGTGTAAAACGAGCTGCACAATGGAGGTAAGTATGACATGTTTGTTATTTTAAAAAACAAACATAGCTTTACAATCACTTTAATGCTGCAAACTTAGTCTTTATTTGACAACAGACATAGAAGCTTGGATAGTTTTCCTCACAAACTCTACTGTTGTAGGAGCTGCTGGATCCACCCTGTAGTGTTTTAAGAACGTATGATGTGATGATCAGCTAGCTGCTTTGCAGACTGTCTCCAGAGACCCTCCTGCCCATGCCGCCAAAGAAGACATCGCCCTGGTTGAGTGAGCTCTAACCCCTTCTAGGGGATCCTTCCTGGCCACTCTATATGCCCGGTAAATAGTTTTTACTATCCAGGCTGAGATGGTTCTGCCCAAGGCCTCTTTTCCTTTTCCGGAAGGTATAATGAAAAGTCTGTCAGAACGTCTGAAGAAGTAGGCTTTGAGGACTTTGGGAATGTCTAACTCGTGCAGCCCGGCATTTGCTTCTGATGGGAAGGCTGGAAGCACCCATTCATTGGAGAATGGGGGAGGTAGCTCTCAGTCAGACTTTTATAGAGCTAAACAGGTCCTGTGTGTGGATATAAGGACAAGAGTGAACATCAAATTGGACCGTGGGTGGATATAGGGGCGGAGCTATGTCATATGTCTGCTACCATGTTGGCGTCAGGAAAAGGGTATTACTTAGGCCTGGTTCACACCTATGCATTTTTTTGTGAGTTTTCAATTTTGCAGAAATACACTACAGTCCATTTAACATGATTTCCTATGAATGTAGTTCACATCTGTGCATTTTATGGAAAAGGCCAGAGACTTTTTTCTGGTTTTTGGTTCCATAGACTTCAATGGATCAAAAACGTGTATTGAAAAATGCAAAATGCACCTGGAATATGAAAACTGCAACCTACATAGGTGTGAACCAGGCCTTAGCAAAGAAACCCCCTTTTCATGTCATGCTGTCAGCAATGGCACCACATGGAATAGAAATGTCACAAGGCCTGAGAAAGAAAATCATTTCTTTACAGAAGAAAGGTATAGGCTACGAGAGGATCAGCAAAGCTTTACTTAGCAGTCAGAATACTGTAGCAAAAGAGATACAAAAATGTAACAGTGATGGAACTGCAACCATCTCAGAGGCATTCAGACCATCCATGGAAGTTAACACCTCAACAGGGGCGTCTTCTGATGAGAAGGGTTGAAAAAAATTGCCATGCAAGTTCATTACAGTTAGTTAAAAAAGTAGAAAGCCAAACTGGTAGATTTAGTTTGGCTTTATATAAGTGACTAGCAAATTGAAGCCGAACTCCAGCTAATACTTAGCAGTTAGAGAACTTTTCGAAATGAATACAAGTTGGCCAGTGTTTTACATAAATGAATAAAAGCCAACCATTGTAAGCACCCCTTTCAGTGTTAAATGGCATGTCTCAACCCTCTAACTGAAAGTACAGAGCCTTGGGGACAATCTTCACATGCTCAGATTGGTGGGGTTTTTTTGGGAGGGGAGTTTTTTTTTGGGAGGGTGCATGTGATCAGCACAGGGCCAATCAGTACTGTCCAGACAGAGGGTCAAGGGTCATGCAGTTTTATAGGACAGCCAGTGCAGTATGAAAACTCCTCCTACAGCCTTTAACCAGACACTGATAGACGTCACAAAACTGCTCTATACTGCTGATGAGGAAAGATATTTAGCAATTTATATTTACTAAAATAATTGCATTTCCATGTTCTGTGTACTGTAGGAGACCAGTGACATGGCAAAATAGGTTGTATGCAGAGCACACAGCCATTTTGCCTGTGCTAAATAAGCACACTTTGTCTTAATGTAATATATGCATCTTAAGCTAAAATTCACTCACCTTCCATTCGATTCCCATTCATTCAAATCAAGAAGCATCACCACACTGCTTTGTTCTCATCATCTCGGCATCCCAGCAAACACTGACTGCCGATGGCCCCTCACAGGATCTTTTATTATCACAAAAGATCTCACGAACAGGAAGTGATGGGTGCAGCAGCCAATCACCTCCTCCATGGGAGGGGGCATCACAGGATGTCCCCACCACACAGGAAATGTCCATATAAGGAGTTGACAACACAAGAAATACAGCTAAAGGATACAATAACAACACAATTCAATACAATAATATATTCAACAACATGATGGCTAAAGTCTTATGGGCATGTCCGGGCAGGGAAAGCGTGTATGCGCCAAACAAAGCCGTATTGCTTTAAAACATGGATGCTCTCCCTGCCTATGATACGCCCACACTGCCCTATACTGCTGGGAGTGTCAATTAAAAGTTAATGACACCCCCAAATCAGTTTGCATATCGCAGTGTGATCTGCAAACTCAGACACGAATCGGATCGCATGGGTGTTCACACCCATGCGATTAGATTCTGCTGCCGACAAAAAAAAGGGTCCTGTGCGAGTTTGATGCAAATTCAGCCATATGATTTGTATGGCTGAAATGTCATCGCACAGAGATTGCATGTGATTTGCACTGCAGTGCGGTGCGAATCACATCCGAACTTGGACATCACAGCAGTGTGAACCGGCCCTAATATATCACAAGCAATTTGCATAACTCCACCCTCATTTCAAAAAAATGAGTAAGAACCTATTCTAATAGTATATGTGACAACAGTAGACTCTGATTGGAAAGGCAATTTCTCGGACTGAAAAGGGCATTCTATAATCCTGAACAGAGATGAGTAGTGTATGCCCGAGGCCCTACAAGGAAGCCAGGAAGGCACTGACTCTTGACATTTTTAATCAATTGTAATGGTAAATAGGAAATAATACTCTTTATAGAGACGTGGGGACTCCTGCCAGTTTTTTCTCTCATTTCATTTGTCAGTTGCTGGCACAGAATGGAATGTGTTTAGTGGAACACAAACGTGCTTTGAATCATCCAGGCAGCTCTTAAAGACAACAAAATTATAACAAAATATTACCAAAATAATGGCTTTGGCAAACGTGCCTCCTATGAGAGAATAAGTGTCCCTCGGAGTAGTGAGATTTTAATGACTTTACACTAGTCTAGGTCATCATTAGTGCCAAGAGGCTGGAGATATAAAATAAGCAACCGCCGCACCATCTCTAGGAAATAAAACCGTTGTTGTTTTTAAATGTAATGGCATGACCGGTGACTTTTAACTTGAGAGAACAAAAAACACAAAAGACGATTT
Organism: Rana muscosa; assembly: GCA_029206835.1. Classification (NCBI taxonomy): domain Eukaryota; kingdom Metazoa; phylum Chordata; class Amphibia; order Anura; family Ranidae; genus Rana; species Rana muscosa. The sequence goes on from CM055119.1 coordinate 350,691,832, forward strand.
CAGAAAATATTTGAATGAACCTACCGTATATACTCGAGTATAAGCCGAGTTTTTCAGCACATTTTTTTGTGCTTAAAATGCCCCCCTCGGCTTATACTCGAGTCACCTTTTTGCGCCTGATCTCCCGGAATTTGGGGACCCGATACCGGATGGCCGTAGGTCCCCTGGTCCCCAAACTTGGCAAACATATATCCCCATTGTTCCTCTACAAGTGTGCAAAGGTTGTTGTCTGGAAGACCAACGGCCGGGGAGCACCAATTTTTCAAAGCCGGGCATCCCTTCCATAGACTCCCATATTAAACAGTAATTTCTGCGGTGACTTTGGGGACCCGGTACCGACCGGTCGTAGGTCCCCTGAACCCGAAACTTGCCACACATATAGCCCTATTTCTTTGTGCATAGTTTTTTGTCTAGGGGACCTACGGCCGGGGAGCACCGATTTTTCAAAGCCGGGCACCCCTTCCTTAGACTCCCATGTTAAACGTCAGTCTAGTCATGGACACAGTGAGGCATGGGCACAGTGAGGCATGGACACAGTGAGGCATGCACATGGACACAGTGAGGCAAAGTGAGGCACAGTGAGGCATGCAGATAAACACCCTAGGCTTATACTCGAGTCAATACGTTTTCCCAGTTTTTTGTGGTAAAATTAGGTGCCTCGGCTTATATTCGGTCGGCTTATACTCGAGTATATACAGTAGTTCTCCTATGGGGGTGTCCATCAAGCTGCAGTCTTGCTAATTCAACAGGGTCATTGTTCCAATGCATTTTTTATATGAATGCCCAATCAGTCAGTTCAAATGAGAATACAATTTAGCTTCTCATACCCTTTAGGGGACAATTTTGTGCACTCACCCAGTCCCAGGCTTTATGCCGCTCCCAAGATCTGTGCATTGGCTTATCCTCTAAATCACTTGACCTCCGGAAGGTTTCACCACCTTCGTGACCTGGCAATTTTTTGTGATACGGCACTGTATTACCTTAACTGACATTTGCGCAATTGGGTACCCAAATAAAATTGATGTCCTTTTTTTCCCACAAGTAGAGCTTTCTTTTGGTGGCATTTGATCACCTCTGCAGTTTTTATTTTTTGCACTAGAAACAAAAAAACACAGACAATTTTGAAAAAAAAACAAACATTTTTTTACGTTCTGCTATCTATAAAGAATAAAGAAATGTAAAAAAAAAAAGATTTCTTCACAAATTTAGGCCAATACTGTATGTATTCTGCTACATGTTTTTGGTAAAAAAAAATCCCAATAAGTGTACAGTGATTAGTTTGCGCAAAAGTTATAGGGTTTTATTTACTAAAGGCAAATCCACTTTGCACTACAAGTGCACTGTAAGCGCACTTGGAATTGCAGTCACTGTAGATCTGAGGGGGACATGCAAGGAAAATAAAAAAAACAGCATTTTTGTTTGTACATGATTAGATAATAGAAATCAGCAGAGCTTCCCCTCATTTCAGATCTTCTCCTCAAATCTACAGGGACTTCACTTCCAAGTGCACTTGTAGTGCAAAGTGTATTTGCCTTTAGTAAATCCACCCCATAGTGTCTACAAACTATGGGATATTTTTATTTTTTCGATCTATTATTTACTAGAAATGGCAGCGATCAGCTACTTATAGCAGGACTGCGATCGGATTGAGGTCAGGACTCTGTGCAGGCCAGTCTAGTTCCTCCACCCCAAACTTGCTCATCCATGTCTTTATGTTCCTTGCTTTGTGCACTGGTCCAAATCATTTGGTGGAGGGAGATTATGGTGTGGTGTTGTTTTTCAAGGGTTGGGCTTGGCCCCTTCGTTCCAGTGAAGGGAACTCCTAAGCCGTGTGCGCACGATCGGTTTTACAGATGAAAACAGTCCGATGGACTTTTCTCATTGGACAAACCGATTGTGTATGGGCCCCATCGGTCTTTTTTCCATCAGTGAGAAAAAAATAGAACATGTTTTAAATTTATCCGATGGGAAACTATAGCAAATTCCGATCGTCTGTGTGGAACTCCATCGGACAAAAAACCCACGCATGCTCAGAATCAAGTCGACGCATGCTCAGAAGCATTGAACTTCATTTTTATCGGCTTGTCGGAGTGTTTTACGTCACGTCGTTTGGCACGGTCGGATTTAAGACTGATGGTGTGTAGGCAAGACTGATGGAAGTCAGCTTCATCGGATTTCCAATGGAAAAATCCATCGGATTAGAATCCATAGGAAAACCGATCGTGTGTACAGGGCTTTAAGGTGTCAGCATACCAAGACATTTTGGACAATTTCATGCTCCCAAATTTGTGGGAGCAGTTTGGGGTGGTACCTTTCTGTTCCAACATGACTGTGCATCAGTGCACAAAGCAAAGTCTATAAAGACATGGATGAGCGAAATAGAGGTGGAGGAACTTGACTGGCCTGCACAGAGTCCTGACCTTAACCCGATAGAACACCCTTGGGATGAATTAGAGGGGAGACTGCGAGCCAGGCATTCTCATCCAACATCAGTGCCTGACCTCACAAATGCGCTTATGGAAGAATGGTTAAACATTCCCAAAGACACACTCCTAAGCCTTGTGGACAGCCTTCCCAGAAGAGTTGAAGCTGTTATAGCTGCAAAGGGTGGGCCAACTCAATATTGAACCCTACGGACTAAGACTGGGATGCCATTAAAGTTCATGTGTGTGTAAAGGCAGGCGTCCCTAGATCCACACAAGGAGAGATTACATAATACCTCGGAGATAGTGCAGATATTTAGGGCCTACTATAAAAACCTCTACACAACACAGAGGGTGGGGGTGGAAGGAGAAATGGAGGACTTCTTGGGAAATCTAGAGATACCAACCATCACACAAGAGGAAAGTGATGAATTAGAAATTCCAATAACCCTTGCAGAACTCCAACAGGCAGTAGCTGATATGGCAAATCAACAGTCCCCCGGCCCAGATGGGCTCCGACGGAAGTGTATAAATACCACGGAGAAATATTACTTCCAGAGTTCATAAAAGTGCTAAATGGAGCGGCCACGGAGGGAAGGCTTCCCGGGTCGATGCTGGAAGCAACCATTATAGTTATACAAAAAGAAGGGAAGGACCCACTAGACGCCGCCACATATAGACCAATCTCCCTCTTATGCTCGGACGCTGAGATACTAGCAAAGGTTTTTGCAGCTAGGCTGAGTAGAATTATCCCAAAATTGATCCACCCAGACCAGACGGGATTTATAGCTAACAGATCCACCAGTATGAATATTAGAAGGACATTTTTAAATTTGCAAACCCAGCCGGAGAATGAGGGATCAAGAGCCGTGCTGTCATTGGACGTGACCAAAGCTTTTGATAGTGTGGAATTGGGATATATTTGGTGGGTGCTGGGGAAATTTGGATTTGGTCCCATTTTTACTAGTTGGATAAAAATGCTTTAAGATAATCCTAGCGCCAAGCTTAGAATTCACAACAAACTTTCAGAAAAGATTGTGTTGGAGAGGGGGACGAGACAGGGGTGCCCTTTGTCCCCCCTGCTCTTCGCCCTTGCGATGGAACATCTGGCCATCTCTATAAGATCAAGCCCTTAGATAACCGCCTTCCAGAGGAAGACAGGAGATGAAAGGATTGCGTTATATGCGGACGATATACTGCTCTTCCTGGGAGATATGGAGCATTCACTGGTAAAAGCAATGAGCATAGTGGAGGAATTTGGTAGATTTACAAGTTTAGAGATAAACTGGGGGAAATCTGAGTTATACCGGTGGATCCAATTGGAGAAGTAATAATACCAGGAATGGCACAGCTGGCGGTAGTGTATACACTAAGATACTTGGGGATATCGGTGACAAAAGACCCCAACCAATATATAAGTAAAAATCTAATACCACTACTGGCCAATTTCAAACAAAAAATTAACATCTGGAAACGGTTTCCCTTGTCGGTGGCAGGTAGAATCAGCCTAATTAAGATGATCTGGCAGCCACAATTGTTGTACATATTGCATAACTCCTCAGTGTGGATATGTAAAAAATGGTTTAATAAAATTTAAACCCTTTTCAGAGAGTTAATTTGGAAAGAAGGACAAGCCAGGATCCAACTTCGAACCATGCAGCTGCCGGTAAGGGAAGGAGGTTTGGCAATACCTCACCCCGAGAGCTACTACCTGTTGGCACAGCTGCAGCACCTAATGGGATGTGATACTCCGGGAGGAGGTACCCCTAACGGGAGAATAATGTTAACTGGAGCATTACATAACACAACTATTGAAGCACTAGAGGCGGATTCCTTCTATTACAGGAACCCAATAATAAAAATGATAACCAAAATATGGAAAACAGTTAAAAAACAGATGGGATATACTGGATTAACTGAATATACTCCTCTTTGGAACAATAGCAACCTGCAGGAAATCTTCCCGATAGGAAAGGTCAGAGAATGGGAAACACTCGGTATCAAAAGGCTGAGACAACTGTATGATGGCGACACCTTCAAAAGATTCTTGGACTTGAGACAGGAATTTAATATACCACAACACTCATTTTACACTTACCCCCAGCTGGGGCATGCCTTTGAAGCCCAATTCAGGACACAAACCTTAGAATGGAATAAAACGCCTCTCTTTCAAAACATACTCAAGGCAGGCTAAACTAAGGGTCTTATATCCGAAATGTACGGACAGATAAGTAAAAAAGTCAACCCTGGGTTGAAAGTATGTAAGGTAAGAGAGAGATGGGAAGAGGATATAGGGGAAATAACACAGGAGCAGTGGAGGAGAATCCTAGAGATGGGACCGAAGGTATCAGTTTCACCCCAGCAGAAAGCATCCCACCTGATGTTGATAAATAGAGCCTATTACACTTCCAAGCGTCTGTTTAAGTATGGTAGAAGATCAGATGATAAATGCCCTAGATGCCAGGGGTCCGGGGACCTTATACATATGGTGTGGAGATGTCCAAAGTTGTTTCGGTACTGGGAGGGAGTGCTTAACAGCGTGGGCGATATATTTGGAATAACATTGGAGATGGAGGCCGCACTATGTATACTGGGATATAGGAAGGAATGGGAGGATACACACGATCGGAAAGAAAGAGCAGTTTACACAAAAAGACGTAACCTCAAGGAATTTGAGAAGATGTGGAGGCCTTGGCTGGAAAAAATGGGGTCCCCTCTCTAGAGGGTAAAACGCATAGTAGGGCTGGAGAATAACCAAAATAGAGTACTTGATAGTAAATTTGCCCATTTGATAATTTAGCGGAGTTATGTCCTTTTAATTAATAGTTAAGTGAAATTAGAGAATGGGGTGAGAGAATTGTTCCATGAAGCTAATTATAATGAGACCATTTGAACAGTAACAGGAGGGGAGGAAAAGTGGGGAGGGAGTAATGAGCAATGCTATGTTTACAAAATTGGAACTAGGAGAAATTAATGGGATATAGGTTCCTTGGCCCTGTTATTATTTTTTTTCTACTACCTTATTTTTTCTTCAGCATATTACCTGACGTGTCCTTATTATCTGTGTACCGTATATACTCGAGTATAAGCCAAGTTTTTCAGCACATTTTTTTTAAAATGCCCCCCTCGGCTTATACTCGGGTCACCTTTTTGCGCCTGATCTCCTGGACTTTGGGGACCAAGTACCGGCTATCCATAGGTCCCCTGGGTACACATGTAGCCCCACTCTTCCTCTACAAGTGTGCAAAGTTTGTTGTCCGGCGGACCTACGGTCGGGGAGCACCGATTTTTCAAAGCCGGGCACCTCTTCCATAGACTTCCATGTTAAACATCAGTCTAGTCATGGGCACAGTGAGGCATGGGCACAGGGAGGCATGGGCAAAGTGAGGCATGGACACAGTGAGGCATGCACATGGACACAGTGAGGCAAAAATGAGGCACGCAGATGGACACCCTAGGCTTATACTCGAGTCAATACGTTTTCCCAGTTTTTTGTGGTAAAATTAGGTGCCTCGGCTTATATTCGGGTCGGCTTATACTCGAGTATATACGGTACTTATTAATTTAATGATGTAGAAAGCGACTATTTTATTACTGAATTGTTAACACTTGAAAGAAGAGGGGGTATTTATCACAACAAAATATACAATACAATAAATTGAAAAACCTTCACACAAATAAAAAAAAAAAAGGCAGGCATCCCAAAACTTTTGGTAATATAGGGGTTGATTTACTAAAGGCAAATCTTCTGTGCCCCGCAAGTGCACTTGGAAGTGCAGTCGTTGTAGATCTGGGGGGAAGATCTGAAATTAGGGGAAGCTCTGCTGATTTTATCATCCAATCATGTGCAAGCCAAATTGCAGTTTTTATTTTCCTTGCATGTCCCCCTCAGATCTACAGCGACTGCACTTGCAGTGCACTTGTAGTGGAGGGTGTATTTGCCTTTAGTAAATAACCCCCATAGTGTATCAGGAATAGGGAAATGTTGTGGTAACAAACACTTTAATAAAAATAAAAAAAATATTGTAAATGATAAATTCATTGCCAATCACAATTCTATATATGATGCTCAGCTTCTGCTGAACAGATGGCTGAGCAGCCACAGTTCCTTCTAAACCTAGGTTCAGACTAAACCATCAGATCATCACATATTATTAGTTATTCTTTCTAAAAAATCCTGGAAGATCATAACAAAGACTCTGGAGTTGTGTTTCAGTCGGTTTCTATCAGTTTAGGGATCATGCACAAGTGCAGTTTGAAAAGAAACTCAAAGTCCAACATGCTGCAGAGTTAGACTTTCCTAAAAATAAAATAAACTTTTGTTTTGAACCTGGAATGTATTTAGCTGATTTAAACCAGTGTTAATTTTGGCAGCAAATTTCGATTTAGTTTTAGTCTTAGTCTTTTAAATAAAATGCCATTTTAGTTTTAGTCGTATTTTAGTCATCTCAATTGTTTTTGTTTTAGTCGTATTTTAGTCGACTAAAATAGTATTCACTTAGTTGACTCACTGATTTAAGCTGAAAGTTCAGTTGGGCTTTAACTCTCATAACTACACTCTAAGCAACTCAGTTATCATTAAAGTGTATGTCAAGCCAAACACGTTTCCATTGATATAGTGAGGAAAGATTAGAACTTTTGTCCATTTTTTCCTGCTATCCAGGGCTCCCTAATGCCGCGTACACACGATCGGAATTTTCGACAACAAATGTTCGATGTGAGCTTTTGGTCGGATATTCCGACCGTGTGTAGGCTCCATTGGACATTTGCTGTCGGAATTTCCAACAACAAATGTTTGAGAGTGGGTTCTCAATTTTTGCGACAACAAAAGTTGTAGTCGGAAATTCCGATCGTGTGTATCCAATTCTGAAGCACAAAAATCGCTTGCTTGGAATCATTGTACTTCATTTTTCTCGGCTCGTCGTAGTGTTGTACGTCTCAGCGTTCTTGACGTTCGGAATTTCCGAGCAACATTTGTGTGACCGTGTGTAGGCAAGACAAGTTTGAGCCAACATCCATCGGAAAAAAATCCACGGTTTGTTGTCGGAAATTCCGATTGTGTGTACGCGGCATTAGTGAGATTCTTCCTCACTTACTGCTGACAGTGAGCTATTTTACACTTCCCTCAATTTATAAAGTGGTTGCAAAGGTATATACACTCACCGGTCACTTTATTAGGTACACTTTGCTAGTACCAGGTTGGACCTCCTTTTTTTTTAAACTCTTTATTTATAAGTTTCTTTAACAAAACACACAAAAAGAAAGAAAAGGAAATAAATAAAAAAAAAAAATACTTAAATAAAAAAATAAAAAAATAAAAATAAATTAAGAGCAGCTGCTCATGTCAGTATTCCACAATCTCCTTTTGCCTTCAGAACTGCCTTCATTCTTTGTGACATACTGTAGATTAGAAACATGTTGAAAACATTCCTCAGAGATTTTGGTCCATATTGACATGATAGCATCACACAGTTGCTGTAGATTTTTCAGCTGCACATCCATGATGCGAATCTCCTGTCCCACCACATTCCAAAGGTGCTCTATTGCAGTGGTTCTCAACCTCAATCCTCAGTACCCCCAACAGGTCATGTTTGCAGGTTTTCCTTTATCTTACACAGGTGCTTTAAATCAGAGTCAATGGCTTGGTATTTTGGACAGCTTTTTTATCTAAGAAAAATTCCCAAAACATGGCCTGTTGGGGATACTTGAGGACTGAGGTTGAGAACCACCGCTCTCTATCTATTGAGATCTGGTGACTGTGGAGGTCATTGGAGTTCAGTGACCTCATTGTCATGTTCAAGAAACCAGTGGTGAGATGATTGGAGCTTTGTGACATGGTGCATTATCCTGCTGGAAGGAGCCATCAGAAGATGGGGGCACTGTAGTCATAAAGGGATGGACATGGTCAGCAACAATACTCAGGTAGGCCGCGGCATTTAAATGATGCTAATTTTGGTACTAAGGGGTCCAAAGTGTCCCCAAGAAAACATTCCCCACATCATTACACCACCACCAGCCTGAACCTTTAATACAAGGCAGGATGAATCCATGTTTTCACGTTGTTTACGCCAAATTCTGACCCTACCATATGAAATTGAGACCAGGCAACATTTTTCCAACCTTCTATTGTCCAATTTTGGTGAACCTGTGTGAATTGTAGCCTCAGTTTACTGTTCTTAGCTGACAGGAGTGGCACCCGACGTGGTCTTCTGCTGCTGTAGCCCATGTTCTTCAAGGTTTGATGTGTTGTGCATTTAGAGATGGTATTCTGCATACCTTGGTTGTAACGAGTGGTTATTTGGAGTTACTGTGGCCTTTCTATCATTTCAAACCAGTCTGCCCATTCTCCGTGACCTCTCTGACATCAACAGGGCATTTTCCTCCACACAACTGCCACTCACTCTGTAAACCCTAGAGATGGTTGTGTGTGAAAATTCCAGTAGATCAGCAATACTCAGACCAGCCCCTCTCCCACCAACAATCATGCCATGTTCAAAGTCACTTAAATCCCCTTTCTTCCCTATTCTGACGCTCTATTTGAACTTCAGCAAGTCATCTTCACCCCATCTAAATGCCTAAATGCATTGAGTTGCTGCCATCTGATTGGATGATTAGCAATTTGTGTTACCAAGCAATTGAACAAGTGTACCTAATAAAGTGGCCAGTGAGTGTTCTTTCCTATCTATATACAAATGCGAGCAGCATACCGTATTTATCGGAGTATAACACACACTTTTTTCCCCTTAAAATCAGGGGGAAATCGTGGGTGCGTGTTATACGCCGATCCGCGCTGTCTGTGAGTAGGGATGAGCCGAACACCCCCCTGTTCGGTTCGCACCAGAACCTGCGAACGGACTGAAAGTTTGCGCGAACTTAAGAACCCTATTAAATACAATGGACTCGAACGTTCAAAATTTAAAAGTGCTAATTATAAGGCTAATATGCAAGTCATTGTCCTAAAAAGTGTTTGGGGACCCGGGTCCTGCCCCAGGGGACATGTATCAATGCAAAAAAAAGTTTTAAAAACTGCAGTTTTTTCGGGAGCAGTGATTTTAATAATGCTTAAAGTGAAACAATAAAAGTGAAATATTCCTTTAAATTTCGTACCTGGGGGGTGTATATTATGCCTGTAAAGCAGCGCTTGTTTCCCGTGCTTAGAACTGTCCCTGCACAAAATGTCATTTCTGAAGGAAAAAAAGTCATTTAAAAGCACTTGCGCCTATAATGAATTGTTGGCTCCCGGCAATACAGAGAAAAGTCATTGATAAAAAAATAATAATGCGTGGGGGTCCCCCCAAATTCAATTACCTGGCCCTTCAGGTCTGGTATGGATATTAACCACTTGTCCCCCGCCCACTGTCAAAAGAAGGCGGGCGGAGGACACTCTCGTTCTGGGAGGACGTCATATGACGTCCTCCCTTTAAAACGAGCTAGGAGGCGCGCGCGCCCGCCGCGTTCACAAGGCCCCGGTGCGCGTGCCCGGCGGCCGCGATTGCCGCCAGGCACCCGCGATTGCCCGGGAAAGGAGCAGGAAAGTGGATCTCTGTGTGTAAACACAGAGATCCACGTCCTGTGAGGGAGAGGGGACCGATGGTGTGTCCCTTGTACATAGGGACAACCATCGGTCACCTCCCCCAGTCAGTCCCCTCCCCCCACAGTAAGAACACTTTGAGGGAACATATTTAACCCCTTCCCGCCCCCTAGTGGTTAACCCCTTCCCTGCCAATCACATTTATACAGTAATCAATGCATTTTTATAGCAGGGATCGCTGTATAAATGTGAATGGTCCTAAAAATGTGTCAAAAGTGTCCGATGTGTCCGCCGCAATATCGCAGTCACAATAAAAAAATCGCAGATCGCCGCCATTACTAATAAAAAAAAAAATGCTATAAATCTATCCCCTATTTTGTAGACGCTATAACTTTTGCGCAAACCAATCAATACGCGCTTATTGCGTTTTTTTTTTTACCAAAAATATGTAGAAGAATATGTATCGGCCTTAACTGAGGAAAATTTTATAAAAAAATAAAAATGGGTATTTATTATAGCAAAAAGTAAAAAATAGTGTTTTTTTTCCAAACTGGACGCTTTTCTTTTGTTTATAGCGCAAAAAATAAAAACCGTAGAGGTGATCAAATACCACCAAAAGAAAGCTCTATTTGTGGGAAAAAAAGGACGCAAATTTCGTTTGGGAGCCACGTCGCACGACTGTGCAATTGTCATTCAAAGTGTGACAGCGCTGAAAGCTGAAAAATGGCTTGGGCAGGAAGGGGGTTTTCGTGCACAGTAGAGAAGTGGTTAAGGAGAACCCTGCGTCAGATTAAAAAAAAAAATGACGTGGGGTTCCCCCCAAATATTCATACTAGACCCTTCAGGTCTGGTATGGATTTTAAGAGGAACTCCACCCCAAATTAAAAAAATATATGGCGTGGAGTTCCCCCAAAAATCCATACCAGACCCTTTATCCAAGCACGCAACCTGGCAGGCCGCAGGAAAAGAGGGGGGAACGAGAGAGCGCCCCCCCCTCCTGTACCGTACCAGGCCACATAACCTCAACATGGGGAGGATGCTTTGGGGGTCTGTGACCCCTCAAAGCACCATGTCCCCATGTTGATGGGGACAAGGGCCTCATCCCCACAACCCTACTCTTACCATTTCACAAAGAAAGTGTAAAAAAATGTAAAAAAAAAACACACAGACACCTTTGGGAAAGTCCCTTATTAAAAAATAAAAAAATAAAAAAACCATTCCAGTGATGTAATCCAGTGTCCCGCAGCGATCCGATGTCCAGCGCTGCAGTCTCCACTCCACCTGAAACGTCATTGGCTGAGCGGACCTACACTGCGGAGGAAGTTCCCCATCAGGTCCTCTCAGCCAATGACGTAGGCGGGGTCTGAGGTACGAGGGGGCAGGGGCGCCTACATCATTGGCTAAGCGGATCTGATGAATTAACTTCCTCCGCAGTGTAAAAAATGAATAGACCCGCCCCTTGTCACGTTCCCAATCAGGTCCGCTCAGCCAATGATGTAGGTGTAAGGCTGAGTGGACCTGATGGGGAACGTGAGAAGGGGCGGGTCTATTCATTTTTTACACTGCGGAGGAAGTTCCCCATCAGATCCGCTCAGCCAATGACGTAGGCGAGGTCTTTCATCTGAAATTCTTATTGTGTGTACAGGGCATTACAATACAAATCAATACAGGAGGGATCAGAGGGCCCTGCTCATTAGCAGGGCCGTCGGAACAGGACAGGCAAACCAAGCAACTGCTTGGGGCCCCCAGCTGGCCCCTCCCGTGATTGGCGGCCCCCCTCCCGCGATTGGTGGCCCCCCACCCGCGATTTGGCGGCCCCCTCCTCCCGCGATTGGCGGCCCCCCCTCCCTCGATTGGTGGCCCACCCGCGATTGGTGGCCCCCTCCTCCTGTGATTTGGCGGCCCCCCCTCCCGCAATTAGCGGCCCCCCTCCCGCGATTGGCGGCCCCCCACCCGCAATTGGCGGCCCCCCTCCCGCGATTTGGCGGCCCCCCTCCCACGATTGGCGGCCCCCCCACCCACGATTGGCGCCTCCCCCACCCACGATTGGCGGCCCCCTCCTCCCGCGATTGGCAGCCCCCCTCCCACGATATTGGCGGGCCCCCCTCCCGCGATTGGCGCCCCCTCCCGCGAACATTGTCGATGTCCTGCGTAAGCACCCCCCTTCTGAATAAAAAAAAATTGTGTAGCACCCCCCCCGCTTCTTCAAAAAAAATCAGTAGCTTGGGGCCCCCAAATTCCTTCAAACGGCCCTGCTCATTAGAGCTTACAATCTAGAAGGGAGGGTCAAGTGAAACAAAAGGTAATAGCTGTGGGGGGTGAGCTGATGGAGAAAATAAAGGTACGTCGCACGACTGCGCAATTGTCATTCAAAGTGTGACAGCGCTGAAAGCTGAAAAATGGCTTGGGCAGGAAGGGGGTTTTCGTGCACAGTAGAGAAGTGGTTAAGGAGAACCCTGCGTCGCCCCCCTCCCGCGATTGGCGGCCCCCCACCCGCAATTGGCGGCCCCCCTCCCGCGATTTGGCGGCCCCCCTCCCGCGATTGGCGGCCCCCCCACCCGCGATTGGCGCCTCCTCCACCCACGATTGGCGGCCCCCTCCTCCCGCGATTGGCAGCCCCCCTCCCACGATATTGGCGGGCCCCCCTCCCGCGATTGGCGCCCCCTCCCGCGATCAGCGTCGATGTCCTGCGTAAGCACCCCCCTTCTGAATAAAAAAAATTGTGTAGCACCCCCCCCGCTTCTTCAAAAAAAATCAGTAGCTTGGGGCCCCCAAATTCCTTCAAATGGCCCTGCTCATTAGAGCTTACAATCTATAAGGGAGGGTCAAGTGAAACAAAAGGTAATAGCTGTGGGGGGTGAGCTGATGGAGAAAATAAAGGTACAGTTGTTAGGTGTGGGTAGGATAGGCTTCTCTGAAGAGGAGGGTTTTCAGGGATCGTCTAAAAGCTAATAGAGTAGTGGATAATTGGACAGATTGGGGTAAGGTGTTCCATAGGATTGGAAAGGCTCTGGAAAAGTCCTGGAGACGAGCATGGGAGGAGGTGACGAGGGAACTAAAGAGCAGGAGGTCTTGAGAGGAACCAAGAATACGAGTGGGTTGGTATTTAGAGACTAGGCTAGTGATTTAGCTGGGGGCTACATTGTGGATGGCTTTGTAAGTAGTTGTTAGTATTTTGAATTTAATTAGTTGGGTGAGTGGAAGCCAGTGGAGGGATTAAGACTCCAACACAAATGTCCCTGCATCTTGGTTCCCTATTATTTCTCAAAATCCAGAAAGGTCATGATGTGGTCTCACTCTTGCTGCTGAATTTTCCACATTTAAAAATAAATGGTCTCCTTTATTTTCTGACTGCAGACAAGGAATGGTTAGAAAACTGTTAGACAACAATGCTAAATCCAACTCACCTTAATCTACCAAAACCTTACATAGCGCTATTGAGATAACTAACTCCTTTAAGCAGCCTATGGGTAAAGTAAAATTTCTCAGCTTATAACAGCAGCTGGTAGCATGAGATATCAGCATGTGCTTTTTGTCTGCAGGATATCTCAGTCTAGCACCACCCAGAGCTCCCCACTGATTCTTCACTTCCACATAGCGAAGATCAGGCATGCCCTTCACCCCAACACGACAGTATAATGACCTCTCCGCAGTCCCAGATAATGTTTTGTGGCTGTGGGGGGGGGGTCTGCCTGTTTGCGGTGGTGCTGGAGCGAGAGATTCTGCTGGAAGTGCTATGCCGTCAAATAACTGATGCTGTTGTTCGTTTTCTAATGTTATTTTACCCACAGGTTCACTTTAAATAACAAGATCCATCGAAGGGTTTGGATAGCAGGACTTTCCCTGCTGCTAACGCTCAGCATGGATTCCGCCCCAACCCTTTAATTACTGACATGTCACAATTATATAATACAGACTCTATCCTTATTAGATTCAGAGGAAGGGGAATATTAGATACAGTAGGATCAGGGAACAAGCAACGTCTGCAAATGATTGGTGTAGGTTACTTGGTAATGAATAAGTAGGGTAAGAAGGACGGATAGTCTATTTTGAAGTAGTAAACTATGAAAATCTGTTTATACTGTTGGTGGGCAGATGAAGAGATTTATTGAGGAATGAGGGCTGCCTGAGAAACTTCCTGGAGCTGTGAGTAGGAGGGTGTTATAAATAAGCAGACGTTAGTACATAGTTACCCAGTTCATTAGGCAGAAATAAGACACAGGTCCATCTAGTTCAACCAATAAAAAAATAAAAAACAAGTAGAAAACCTCCATATACACAGTCATATACCCCTAGTTGATCCAGAGGAAGGCAAACAAATTAAATAAAATCTGGTCTAATTTGCTCAGGTGGGGGGAAAGAATCCTTCATGGTTCCCCAGAAGGCAATCAGATATTCCCTGTATCAACTACTCCTGGTGTTATTACCTAGAAATGTATAGTTAATTAAGGAGAGAAGAGAAAATGTAAAAGTAAAGCGGAGTTCAACAGAAAAGTGGAAGCTCCGCTTATCTGCCTCCTCCCCCTTCCGGTGCCACATTTGTCACCTTTCCGTGGGGGGAGCGGGTACCTGTTTTTTGACATGTATCCATCCCCACTTCCGAGAGATCTCGCTGCGACTCCACCTTTTTTTTTTTTTCAGTTTTATTTAGAGACCCAGCAAGGAGAAGAGGGAGGAGGCCACATTTAAAACGTGTACCTTGATTTTTATGCACAGGGGCTGCTTAAAAGATAGCCCAGTGCTGCAACATAGGTGCATTGTGGTGGTTTAGTATGTTCATGTTGAGGTGCCCCTTAAAATGAAAAGCACCATTGTGCTGTACAGGCATTGCCGTACATTGTAGTAAGAAAAAACGAATTGTTACCTCAGCTCTACTGCTAATGTGGAAGTCCATGAACTGTGATCCGGTGCTCTAGCCAGGGCGTTCAGGTCCCATAGGTAAAATTCTTGAATCAGGAAGACTGGCAACTCGGATGCTCTTAACCACTTCCGGACCGCCGCACGCCGATATATGTCGGCTGTTTGAAGAGTGATATCTTTGTTATGGCAGCAGCTATCCTCTTATTCAGCAGGTGGTCCGGTTTCCGAGAATAGTGGTCTCTGCGGCAGATTCGCCGCAAGATCACTTTTATCAGCGGCGGGAGAGGGCCCCCCTCCCTTACCGGAGCTGTCAGCAGCGGTCGGAGGCGATCAGGTCCTTCTGCTGGCTGGGTATGGAGACAAGTGAGGGGAAGATGGCCCCCACCCGTCTTCATACCATCGCATGGCGGAAGCGGCGTCAAAACGTCACTTCCGCCCATAGCAAATGACAATTCTTTTTATTTTATTTTTTCATTGCATTTTAGTGTAAATATGAGATCTGAGGTCTTTTTTACTCCAAATCTCATATTTAAGATGTCCTGTCATGCTTTTTTTCTATTACAAGGGATGTTTACAAATCTCAGAAAGAGGCTCAGTCCTTAAGTGGTTAAATAAAAGTACTTTATTTGTCACCTGGGTACACAGGTACAGGATATATCCTAACATGTTTCGGCTTTGGAGCCTTCATCAAAGCACTTGCTTTTATGAAGGAAGGTTCCATAGCCAAAATGCGTCAGTATATAGCTTGTTCCTGTGTACCCATGTAAAAAATAAAGTACTTTTATTTACGTAAGAGCATACAAGTTGCCAGCCTTCCTGATTCATCACCATCAATGGGAGTACCTTCCCTTCATGAGCCTTCACATCACAAACATTGTTGCATTCAGCTAAAAAAAAAAAAAACTCCAAGTGTCCTTTAAAGAGGAAGTAAACCTACAATTAAAAAACACCCTGCGAGACAAAGGCATAATGAGCTAGTATGCATAGCATACTAGCTCATTATGAATTACTTACCTGAAATCAAAGCCCCCGCAGCGGTCCTCATTCCTCTCCTCCATCGCCGCCATCTCTCCCAGAGTGACTTCATTGTATCGCGGCTCCAACGATGTGACTGGCCGGAGCCGCAATGACGTCACTCCCGCTCGCGGGAGCCGTCAGGGACGGCACGATCCCATTCAAAAACGGCACGCTCAGTGCGCCTGCGCCAGTGCGCATGCGCCATAGACATCGGTGCCGTCTTTCTTGCGAATATCTCCTTAACTGTGTAGGTTAAGGAGATACTGTATTTCTTGCACCTACAGGTAAGACTTAATCTAGGCTTACCTGTAGGTCAAAGTGGTCTGTAAGGGTTTACAACCACTTTAATCATATTTTTAAAAACTGACGCAACCTCATCATTACCATGAAGTGTTCTTTTAGTCCACATTAAATTTCACTTACTGAATGTTTGATGTCATATTTTACAAGCCATTGGGAAGCAATATTAGTGGCGCCACACTGTAGGGAACGGTGATTGATAAGATGTCCTCTATGTCTTTGTCAAATATAACAACTATGTTTCAATATATGAAATAAAGTTTCTTGACAGCCAGAAACGTCCTCCTATATTAGACAATTTGAAGAATTGTTTGACAGGTGATGGGTGATTGACATTTCTCATTAAAATATGCACATGCTATTAAATTCCCTTTAATTCCCCTTGTTTCTCGTGTCATCTGTTCCTCACAGATTAGCAAATTGTTGTGAGGATGAAAATGTGAATATAAAACAGCTTAAACAAAAATGATGGATCTGATGCATTTTTCTAAAATGATCAAAAAATAAATAAATCATATAGTATTTACAGAGTGTTAAAAGATGGGATTTGTGTTGGATTTTTCCAGTCTCCATACTGCATGCGTGATTCTGCTGTGATCAGATGCAAAAAAATGTTTATAGTGTAAAGGGTCTTACAGAAGAGAATTCAGGTCTGTACTCCGTATTCAGTGGTTCTGCAAATACTCTTTCACTGAAAGACGGAACCTAAATTAATGATCTTGGGTCACTATGCAATGCATATAGTATTTATTATGCAGAGTCACCCTCAACAAACCACGGTCATTATGTGTGCTGAGCTGTGTGATTCAGTTTAGTTTATAAGATCCCAAAACTTGAAGTGTTAGGCAGGGATTGGCATGGGTTAGACCCACTCTCCAAGAATCTTTAGAAAAAAATTGGCCTTGACATCGACAACTTGGCTTATGAGTATACTCAAGAAATGATGAATGATGGACCAGGGTATTTTAGGCACCGACAACATAAAAAATTAATTAAAAAGTTTACATATTTAATTGAAACATGATTAAAACCTATGTTCCAGGTTTGGTGGACTTGTGAGGAGGTTCTGGATTCGTACTTGCTTCATTTACTTACTCATTCAAGTGAACCTCATTAAATCAGCACTGTAGGCACTGTTGGGGTGCCCGGTGGAGGGGACATCGAGACACACAAAGAGGCTCATAGCTTTTATATTTGTAGCAGCCAGAATTTCCATTGCCAGGTCTTGGAAATCCCCTACGGTTCCCTTCAACCTACTACAGTCAAAGTTATCTTGGATTATGGTAAATCCCCCCATCACTACATACCCGAACTGCCACAAGTGGAAATATTATCAAGATTACCTTATACACACGTTCTTGATGTTGCTTACATTTACTTGTAACTGCAAGGTTATTGTTTCACAGTTCCTTTGTATGTAATCTGTAGAATTCACAATAAACTTTAAGTAAAATAAAATAAAAAATCATTGAAAATTAAACATGATTAAAATCTGATAAAAAGAAAAACTTGATAAAAAATAAATGTATTAAATTAACTAATACATAAATAAATAAAAGTTAAAAAATACAAATTTAAGTCATATTTCAGTAAAATATGTCTAAACTTTTAACTAGTATGTTGTTAGCACCTAAAAAAATCCTGGTCCATATTTTATCATTTCTTGAGTATAAACATTTAGGGATACGGCACCCTGACAATCATTGGACTGTTTTGATTGGCTTATGAGTAAAATGTTGTTTCCATCTAGAATAATTATAATACTTACAAACATCCCATTGCAAATTTCACAAATTGCTCACTTGCTGATCCCTGTGCAAATGATTGCTTATACCAGATTACAATGCTCCTTCAAAGAAATTCCATTTTTTCCAGCCATTTTTCACTCTCTTCTCCCCAGAAACTATGCACAGGAAAAAGATCATGGGACATTAACCAACATTCAGCTGGGCCAAATGTTCTTCTGATATCCGCTGATTATCTGCAATTTAAACAGTTTGTGAAAAAAAGCCTTTCCTGGCAGCCAAATAAATGTGTCAAATATGTGCACTTTTTCCGTCTTTGAGAGCTTAGAGTAAATTTGATCTGCTAAGACCAACATTACATTCCTACATTTAAAAAAAATGTAATTAAAATAATAACACGTAAAATGAGCACAACAAAGTATGGAAAGGCAAGAGGTTAAAAAAAAAATGAAATTCTTGTTACATTAACATAAAAAAAAAAAAAAAGATTTAAAATACAAATATTCTTAGCATGCTAAAACTAAATTGTGTGGGAGCATGTTACATTATCGGTTTATGATATACTAACAAGATATGTTTCTAAAATGGCCTGTAAAACTGTAGAGGCAATGAAATCTTAAGAAAGGTCATCATTAGAATTTGTTTTAAATCCTCCAGAAACAAAAAAGAAAGTACTATGCCATTAAAAACTAAAGTGCTAATAAATAACATTTTATTGTTATGCGTAATACTAACTTAGCAGCAAATATCCCCTTGTATTTTATGCATTGTCAAAGAAATGCTAAATTATTTATCATACCTGGAGGCTGTATTGGAAATCACCTTTTCCTTTTCTTTTTTTTTTCCTTTTATCGCCAACATACTGATTAGATGTTAAAATATGTGTTTATAGTAGGAAGCATAGGTGTGCATCCCTAAACTATATATATATATATATATACAGTACAGACAACACACATTTTAAAATGTATTAAAACATGGACAGTGTTAGTAAAGCAGTGGCCGGTGTCCGTAGGGTAGAAAATTATGTTAATAGGGCAGTGTACAGTGTCAGTAGTTTTTTTATTATTATTATTTTTTTTATCTTTTACAATTGTATTTTGTATTATTATTTTTTTACAATATCTTTTATAAATTTTTTTAGTGTTCCGTTGGGGGGGCTTTGGTGAACTATCAGGAGTCTACACTGTTTGCGGAGCGGCTCACAGCAGGGGGTCCAGGGCGTCCCTGTTCACCGTTTCAGGGGCAAATCAAGTCCGAACCTTTGCCTGAATACGGACCTGAAACGGAGCCAAAGATGCACAGGACCCTTCTGCTCTGCGCTCCGTGGCTGCCCCAGAGCTGTGTGAACCGGCTCCATTGTGAGCCGGACACAGTCTCCTGTCATGCGAATTGGATGCGGGGAAACCCGCATTTAATTTGCATCAGTGTGAACCCAGCCCGAACACACCCCTAATGTCTCACTTTTGAGACAGAGAGGACATAGATTCCCCAATCCCTTTCTCTGCTGCCTCAGCTGCACTGGACAGTGAATGAATGGGAAATGCTCTGTGCTGAGCAGCTTCCTGTTTATTCACAAGCTGAAGCACAGTAGTGTGCAGCACTGGGCGATTAGGGTGTGCCCAGGCACATCCAGCACACCCTGTGTGCACGCCTATGGTAGGAAGAAACAGCCATTAAGTTAAGGTTATAGTGAGGTGGGACAAAGGAACCAAGAAACCCATAGTGAAAACACTGTGAAAAAGAGTGCTGTCATCTTAAGGGGGTCCATTAGTCAATGTTTTCACCCAAGAGTCACATAACTTTCACCTGAAATTCACACATTTCCACATAAAATGTGAAAAAAAATCTGTAAATCTTGGGCGAAGACATTAACAAAATAAACACCAAAGAGTATGTATTTGCAAAAATTAAAATTGCTACTTTAAGGGCTCTTTAGACTGGTTATAGTGTGTTAAAAACTCAAGGTTGAGACACATTTTTGAACCCCTCAATTAGGGTGACCACGTGTCCCGGATTGCCCGGGACAGTCCCGCATTTTACAGGTCTGTCCCGAGTACCTTTATGCCAGGACAATACAGTGTCCCGGAATGAAACTGACACAGCCACCCCCCGGGGCCGATCTGATGTAACATGTTTGTTATTTAAAAAAAATAAAAAATAAAAAGCCAAACTTTTAGTAACATTTTAACTCTATATTGTTGTTGTTATTTTTTAATTTTTCTTTGAATCCTAATTATTTACAAATAAACTTTAAACTTACATCCCATCATACTCTACACTTGTATTTAATATATAGGTTATGTTATACAGCAAAATATTTCATTACAACATTAATAACTGATCTCTATGGCATCTACTTATTTATTTATTTTTATTTCAATAGATTTTTATTAATTTTCAACATTTTTGCATTACAAAAGTACAAAAATGTGCAGAAAATAAGAATAAGAATTGTAACATATAGAGTAGGGTACAATTAACTCTAGGTATTGTACATTTATGAAGATTGCTGATCTCTTCCTTACTAAATTAAAGTTGTATGTTAAAGTGGAGCTCCACCCTAAAGTGGAACTTCTTCTCATCGGAACCCTTCCCCCCTCCGGTGTCACATTTGGCACCTTTCAGGGGGGAGGGGGGTGCAGATACCTGTCTAAGACAGGTATTTGCACCCACTTCCGGGAGTCCTCTTTGCGGGTATTCTGGGAAACACACGGCTCCCAAAACACAACTGTGATCAGTGAGGACGGCGCTGCGTGACTTGCGCATGCGCCGTAGGGAACCGGGCAGTGAAGCCGGAACGCTTCACTTTCTGGTTCCCTCACCGAGGATGGCGGTGGGGGCAGCAGATAGATGAGAAATTGCTCGTCTTCTGCTGCAGACGTCGCTGGACTCCAGGACAGGTAAGTGTCCATATATTAAAAGTCAGCAGCTGCAGTATGTGTAGCTGCTGGCTTTTAATATTTTTTTAACGGCGGAGCTCCGCTTTAAAGACGTATTGAAAGAAAAACAAAAAAAAAGGGCAAAAAGGAAGTATAGGATATAACCAATAACACATGTAGAACTACACAGTCATCTACCTATTAAGAGGTTATTTTTATATTGTATACTTATTTTTCAATTCATATATGTATCATTCCATTATATACACACATTCCTTATGATTTAATTCTCTGTAATTAATTTTTTTAATGTAATTTCATATTCGTTATGTATTCTACCTGTAAAGAAAAACAAAAAAATATATATATAGGTGGTCAGGCATGACATAACCTTCACACTGCCTGTCAAAAAAGCTCAGCCAAGTGATCCATGTAAAATTAGCCTAAATGTGTTCTTTATTTCTGCTTCAACATACCTGGTGATCCTGCCAGACACTCATGATTGAAATAGTGATCAGCGTTGTCATCCTTGTGTCTGTAAGCTATGGCTAGAATACTTAAATACTATGCTAATTCGACATATGGCTTCATCCAATTTGCATAATTATATGTCTTGTTACTGTAAATCATCATTTCAAGGCTCTTATCTGGCCAGGCTGAGGGGCATTGAGGGAAACTCTGTATATTACAACCCCTATAAGTGCCTTCACTATTATGGGAGCTGTAGTTTCCAGCTTCCTGCATGCCACAGCAGAGGGATATGTGGGTGCTGCGGCAATGTACAAACAACCACCAGGAAAAATGTGAAGACACTCTACCAGTTCCCTTATTGCTTTTTGTGACTTGATTCATCCACTACAGGGGCTTATTGATTTAACCCCTGTAGGGAGCAAAACATGTCATGTGACATGTGGTAGTATCTTTGTTCTATTTGCACAATAAAGCTTTATATCCGAAGGAAAACATGGTGCGTGGCTCTACATTTGCTCCAGTTGCAATCGAGAGATGATGGACTTACATCGGTGGTGTGATGTAAGACTTCATGGGGGTGTTGGAAGATGCATCAGCCACCAGAAAGTGTAGAGGAAATGTGTAGGCAGGTGCAGTTTATTTCCTCCACAGCAGGTGTCAGGGAAATCCGTCCAACGGCGCCAATCAGCGCCCAATGCGCACGCGCGGCGGAATGATGCTTCGGCGCATGCGCGTGCGCGGGACGGCGCTTCTACGTCCTCGGGTGCGCGCGCCGACGCAGCGGCGCGCGCGCATGCGCGGCGGCGCACCAATAGGAATCCAGGCGGGCCTATTTAAAGAGATCCAGTTGCACTGACAAGTTGCTGGTTTGTCAGCTTTCCTGTATACCCAAGACTCTGGAAAACTATCTTGAAAATCTCCTTGTGACCCGGACTGGCTTGACTCCTCTGATCTCTCTCCTGGACCTGACCCTCGGCTTGCTATACGGACTTCTGCCTTCTCCTGTGTTTGACCCTCGGCCTGTGACTCGGATCTGCTGCTTGTCTACAATCCTTGACCTCCTGCTTGTACCTTTTGGACTTCCGCGTTTCCTTTGAACTCCTGCCTGGTTCCCGGTATTCTCTGGACTTGTTGCCTTTTACTGTGCTAGACCCCCAGCCGGGACTGTTACCTTGCAATTGCAACCCGGACTCAACCTGCATCGGCTTCCATTATCTCCTGCTGTTTGAACTTTACCAATCCGACTAGTTCCCGCTTGAAGCCTGTTTCTTCAGTCTACTCAACACTACCGGACCGTCTAAAAGTACCCACCACCTGCCGGTAGCCGGTGCCGCTTCTCGCCATCCACTCCCTGTCTCAACTCCAGGGGGTGGAGTGCGTCAAGTCGCAAAGGTGAACCACTCTCGGCATCTCGGCCTCGGTAAGTACATACCTTTACAGTACAAACCAGCCAGATGTCTGAGGCCGACAGGGTGCGTTCACCGTTCGAGACCCTATGTCAGCAAGTCACCGCACTAACCGATGCGGTTCAGAAATTACAAGAAGGTTATGTCCAAATGGATGGCCGCTTTCAGCTACTTACTGGAGCTACAGGACCAGCATCACCAGCTGCTACCGTTGCCAATGTTGCCTCCACGTCTCAAAATCAGGCAAATCCCACCGTAGTAATGGCTACCCCTGAACCCAGGGTCCCCCTGCCTGAGCGATTTTCTGGCGTCCGTAAGAAATATCGGGCTTTCAAAAATGCATGTTCTCTTTACTTCGCCCTTCAACCCAGGACCTTCTCTTCAGAAGTGGTAAAGGTGGGGTTCGTCATCTCCCTTCTAACCGACGAACCCCAGGCCTGGGCCCATGGCCTGATGGAGCAAAGCAGCCCCATACTAGATTCCGTGGACACCTTCTTCGAGAGTATGGCGCAGCTGTATGACGATCCTCAGCGATCAGCTACAGCTGAGTCTGTTCTCCACAGTTTAACCCAGGGGAGAAGGCCGGTGGAGGACTACACGGCCGAATTCCGGAAATGGTCAGCTGACACTGGCTGGAATGAGACGGCCCTTAAATACCAATATCGCCAAGGACTGTCTGAGGCTCTTAAAGACGAGCTGGCCAGGATTGGCGTTCCAACTACTCTGGAAGATTTGATCCAGTCTGTCACTCAGCTTGACAGACGCCTGCGGGAGCGGCGTTCCGAGCGTTTCCAGACTACCCGTCCAAACTGGACTTTGCCCCGATCAGCTCCTGCCTACCCACCCATCCAAGTTCCTACAGCATCTTCTCCTCCCGAGCCTGAACCCATGCAGCTTGGTCTGGTTCGTCCTCCCCTTTCTCCTGAGGAAAAACAGCGCAGACGTCAGGCCAATCTGTGCCTTTACTGCGGGGGTACTGGCCATTTCCTTCGGAGCTGCCCAGTGAGACCTAGTAAGTGTACCCTCAAAGACACTTTGAACTACCAAGTTTCTGGCTTACCACAGACTTATGTTGTTCTTTCCATTTCTCTACAGCTACCAACAGGAGCAACCCGCCTACCGGCGATTATTGATTCAGGAGCCTGCAGCTGCTTTCTGGACTCTTCACTTGCTTTCCAACTTCACTTTCTTCTGCAAACCAAGGACCGTTATCTTCAGGTTCGTCTGGCGGATGGATCCCTGCCTCGTTCAGGGGTAATTACGCAAGAAACAAAACCCATCCTTGCTATCACGGATTCAGGCCACCAAGAATACCTTCGATTTGACCTCATCCCATCTCCCATGTTTCCCATCATCCTGGGCCTCCCCTGGTTACAAGCACATGAGCCTCATATAAACTGGGCCAAAAGGGAAGTTAACTTCACTTCTTCATATTGTTCCCAACACTGTCTTCCCGCACTTCCCACTGTCTGTGCTACTTTAACCCCTCAACCGGATAACCTACCACATGTTCCATCAGCATACTTAGAATTCCAGGACGTCTTCGACAAACAGCAGGCCGACCGCCTACCTCCACATCGTCCCTACGATTGTCCCATTGACCTTCTGCCTGGCTCCAAAATTCCATTCGGCCGCATCTTTCCCTTGTCCGAATCTGAGTTGAAGGCCCTCAAGTCTTACATTGAGGAAAATCTGGAAAAGAAATTCATTCGCCCCTCTTCTTCCCCAGCCGGTGCCGGTATCTTTTTCGTTGAAAAAAAAGACGGGACTCTGAGGCCCTGCATTGACTATAGGGAATTAAATAAAATTACTATTAAAAATAGATACCCGCTTCCTCTCATCCCGGAGTTGTTCCAACGATTCCGATCAGCTCGGATCTTCTCTAAACTGGACCTTCGAGGGGCCTACAACCTCATCCGGATCAGGGCTGGAGACGAATGGAAGACGGCTTTTAGATCTAGGTTCGGTCATTTTGAATACTTGGTCATGCCATTCGGGCTTTGCAACGCCCCAGCTACTTTCCAGCACCTGGTCAATGACATTTTCCGTGAACACTTGGACGACTTCCTAGTAGTCTACTTAGATGATATTCTTATTTTTTCGTCCTCCCTTGAACTGCACCGAATCCATGTCATCAAGGTCCTCACTATTCTCCGAGAACATAGACTTTACCTCAAGGCCGAGAAATGTGACTTTGAGAAAACCACTGTGCAATTTTTGGGATTTATTATTTCTACCAATGGGGTCGCAATGGACCCGCAGAAAGTCAAAGCTATCCAGGAATGGCCAGCCCCAACAGACAAGAAAGGGGTACAACGGTTTATAGGTTTCGCCAACTTCTACAGGAGGTTCATTGTGGGGTTCTCCTCTATTGTGGCACCTATAACCCAACTGACACGCCAGGGCTACCGCTTTCACTGGTCACCGGAAGCTCAGGATGCCTTCGATAAACTAAAAAATGCATTCACATCGGCACCTGTATTGAAGCATCCAGATCCGCTACTGCCATTTACTCTGGAAGTAGATGCTTCAGAGTCAGCCACTGGGGCCATCCTCTCTCAAAGGCAGGGCCCCAAATCCCTTCTTCATCCAGTAGCCTTTGCCTCTCGTAAATTAACTTCTCCAGAACGTAATTATGACGTCGGAGACCGGGAACTATTAGCTATCAAATTCGCCCTGGAAGAATGGCGATACCTTCTGGAGGGAGCCCCTCACCCTGTCATGATATTCACGGATCATAAGAATCTAGAATATCTGAGAACAGCAAAACGTCTTTGACCCAGACAAGCCCGATGGGCCCTCTTCTTCACCAGGTTTAACTTTCATATCTCTTATAGGCCCGGTTCCAAGAACGTGAAGGCGGATGCACTCTCTAGGATGTTTCCCGAGACCCCTCAAGCAGAGGAACCAAGTACCATCCTATCAGCACAAAACTTTCTGCTCATTCCACAGGCTGATCTACTAACTTCCATAAAAGCCGCCTCTAAGCATTGTCCTGACCAAGTAACCTCTTCCCTAGAGAAGCATAATGACTTGCTCTG
Source organism: Rana muscosa (assembly GCA_029206835.1). Classification (NCBI taxonomy): domain Eukaryota; kingdom Metazoa; phylum Chordata; class Amphibia; order Anura; family Ranidae; genus Rana; species Rana muscosa. The sequence goes on from CM055119.1 coordinate 350,717,508, forward strand.
GTCCCAAGGTAAAGTCTTCGTCCCTCTGGAAACAAGGCAACTGATTCTGAAAACTTTCCACGACCACAAACTAGCTGGTCACTTTGGAACCAAAAAAACCATGGAACTAATCTCTCGCTCCTTCTGGTGGCCTGGTTGGAGACAAGATTGCAAGTCCTATGTTGCCTCCTGTACCCGTTGCCAACGGTATAAGGGACCCAAAACCAAGAGTTGGGGACTACTCAAACCTTTGCCTATCCCTGAACGTCCGTGGGCAGATGTGTCCATGGACTTCATTGTAGATCTACCGCCCTCTGGAGGTTTTACCACGATTCTGGTCGTAATTGACCGCCTCTCCAAAATGGCACACTTCGTGCCCATGATCGGTACCCCCTCTGCTGCAGATACAGCCAAAGCCTTCTTTCAGGAGATAATCAGGCTCCATGGGGTGCCTAAGAGCATCACCTCTGACAGAGGCGTTCAATTCACGTCGAAATTCTGGAAGGAACTTTGCAAATCTTTAGAAGTCAAGATTTGCCTATCATCGGCATATCACCCCCAGAGCAACGGACAGACAGAGAGAACCAATCAAACCCTAGAACAATATCTCTGTTGTTTTTGCTCAGCCTCACAAGACGATTGGTCCTCCCTATTATCCTACGCTGAATTTGCATATAACAACTCGGTGCATTCAGCCACCAGTCAAACTCCTTTTTGGGCCAACTTTGGCTTCCATCCTTCCTTCCTCCCTGATGACATTCCGGAGAGCTCTGTTCCTGCTGTTCAAGATCGGATAGCCTTTGTTCAATCTAATTTTCTGAGACTCCAGGAAATGATGCAAAACGCCCAGGAGTCTTACAAGAGATACTATGACAAGGGTAGGAAGGAAAATCCAGTCTTCAAAGTTGGGGAGGAAGTATGGCTCTCCGCCACCAACCTCAAATTACCGATCCCTTCACGGAAATTGGGACCAAGATTTATAGGCCCTTTTAAAATCAAGCGAGTAATCAACCCTGTGGCCTTTGAATTGGCACTGCCCGACTCCTACAGGATACACGTCTCTGTTGAAACCAGTAGTCTCCAGCTCCTTCCCGGGAAGGGATGAGCCACCTCCTCCACCTGTGGAGGTTGATGGTGAAGATGAGTATGTGGTGGAATCTATCTTGGGCTGCAGGAAAAGAGGCAGGCAGTTGCAGTATTTAATCAAATGGAAGGGGTATCCCCCAGAGGACAACTCTTGGGAACCATCTAGGAACCTACATGCTCCCCGCCTAATTAGAGTCTTTCACCAGGAACATCCCGAGTTGATGTCTAGTCTGGGCGTCCGGAGTCCGCCCCTAGGAGGGGGGCACTGTCAGGGAAATCCGTCCAACGGCGCCAATCAGCGCCCAATGCGCACGCGCGGCGGAATGATGCTTCGGCGCATGCGCGTGCGCGGGACGGCGCTTCTACGTCCTCGGGTGCGCGCGCCGACGCAGCGGCGCGCGCGCATGCGCGGCGGCGCACCAATAGGAATCCAGGCGGGCCTATTTAAAGAGATCCAGTTGCACTGACAAGTTGCTGGTTTGTCAGCTTTCCTGTATACCCAAGACTCTGGAAAACTATCTTGAAAATCTCCTTGTGACCCGGACTGGCTTGACTCCTCTGATCTCTCTCCTGGACCTGACCCTCGGCTTGCTATACGGACTTCTGCCTTCTCCTGTGTTTGACCCTCGGCCTGTGACTCGGATCTGCTGCTTGTCTACAATCCTTGACCTCCTGCTTGTACCTTTTGGACTTCCGCGTTTCCTTTGAACTCCTGCCTGGTTCCCGGTATTCTCTGGACTTGTTGCCTTTTACTGTGCTAGACCCCCAGCCGGGACTGTTACCTTGCAATTGCAACCCGGACTCAACCTGCATCGGCTTCCATTATCTCCTGCTGTTTGAACTTTACCAATCCGACTAGTTCCCGCTTGAAGCCTGTTTCTTCAGTCTACTCAACACTACCGGACCGTCTAAAAGTACCCACCACCTGCCGGTAGCCGGTGCCGCTTCTCGCCATCCACTCCCTGTCTCAACTCCAGGGGGTGGAGTGCGTCAAGTCGCAAAGGTGAACCACTCTCGGCATCTCGGCCTCGGTAAGTACATACCTTTACAGCAGGTGGCGCTCATCCGCCGCAGCAATGCAGGGGAAGTAGGAATCTGAGAGGAACCTAGTTCCTCTATGGTTTCCTTGGTCGCAGGGAGAAAGCTATCCAATTGGATGCTGGCCCCCATGTGACTTTGGTGGCCATAATGGATCAGGCAGAGTCTGTTTTAGAACCACAAGAAAAAGAAAAAGATAGAAAGGGCTCACGACCTAGTGCATTATCCTAAAACCATATTTTTATTGTTAAAAAGTGGTAAGTATTATACACACAAAATCACAACTGATTTAACGCTTTTACATGGTACAGCATCAAAGTTCATTGCATGGTACGACATCATTCAGTCGATAGTCTAAAATCTCGGGCAGGAGGTGAAGACCCAATAAGCTAACACGTTTTAAGGTTAAACCTCTTCCTCAGGGCCTATTTTAGATCCTGCACTCCAGGTTTGGCGTGCATTTTACAAGTGGCCAGTGTAGGGACAGGATAACCATCTGTCATGGACAGTGCTTAGCACCAGGGAAAGGTTCTGGAGGAGTAGGGAATGTGCAGGGACATCCCACCCTTCCTGGAAACTTCCCCATTTGGCCACATTCCGCACATCAAGACAGGCACTGTCGGCTTCTAGCTGCCGACACTTTGCTGTTGCGTCCTGTGGGTATTCCAGGTTTGGTTGCCTTTCCGCCAGGCTTGTTGTGCATTGCTAGACTTTTGTTATAATATTGTAGCGCCCTGCTCCTGATGACCAGGTGCTATGTTTAAATTTAGAGGGTGTCTGATCTGGTAGTTAGCTCAGACTTTAATGATTAAGGCTAAATCAGCCTCTGTTCCGGCTATGGCTGTGCTTGGAGGGACTTTCTCATTGTTTGCCTGAAGGTGGCGTTACCACCACAGGCCAGTGTTGGAAAACAGGCAGGCCAGAGAGTATTGGGTTCCCCGGGAACAGCTCAGTGTGAGTGGTCTCCCCGATGGGCATGCTGGGGAAGGGTAATTAATGGGAAGACACCATTTTTAGTGTCTCTTTTGCCTTGTGGCCCTCCTGGCTCGAAGTATGTGATAGAGAAATTTCAGCCATATTGGCCCGAGGCTGCATCTCTGCCGGGTAGGCCCTGTCGTCCTGACTGGGGCCTGCACTTTGAAGGTGATCCTGTGCTGTCTGTCCTGTGGGATGAAGCCACCCAATGGAGGAAACCGGGGGAGGACCTATCCTGTAGAGGACCGAGTGGAAGGCTGGTGTCTTGGGGAAGGCCTGGTGACCTTTTTGGAGGATGCATCGTAGCTTATGTTACCTTAAAGTGTGCCGGGTCGGCTTAAAGGCTCTAAAACTGTAAGGCTGGATCTCTGGATACTAAATCCTGTGGCAGAGGATTGTTGAACAGCTCATCTATATCATCCTAAAGTCTTTGGCAGAGACTGTTGTTCTTCATTTTGTTTGTGCATCATCCCGGCTTCTAGGCTAGTGAGAGGGGCCTATCCGGGTGAGCAATACCCATTTGAAGGAGAGTGGTGAGTGTGACTTTTTTGAAGCTTAGAAGTTTCCCCAGTGATCTGCATTGTGTGCCTGAACCTTTCCCCGAACCTCTATCCCTCTACCTGTGCAAGTTTGTTTGAAATAAAGCCTAACGAAAAGGATTCATAACTTGTATGGACATTGAAGTTTCTATAGACTCTCATCCCCTAGACAGCGAATGGTGAGGTAACGTGCAAGGCCCAAATATAAACCAGCAGCTCCTACGGGGGTAGTGCTACAATATATTAGTGTTATTTGCCCAACACACCACGCTTCACCTAGCTACAAATGCACTGCAGCATTTCAGGGAGGCACACTCATTTCTAGCTAACAAACAAGGGAAACAAAAAGACCTGACAGTTGGGCTTCGTTATACCTAGTTGTATATTCACTAAGTCAAGGAGGGTTTAGATCTACTTTAAAATGTCATAAAATGCATTATTGTCTCATTACTTCTTAGCAAGGTGAAGAATACTCCCAAAATTGTAAACGGAAACATGAAGAATATTTTTTTATGACCCTACGTCCATTGTGCCTTGAGCTGTAGAAGCCATATTCCCCTTTGTTTTGCACTGACGGTAACAAGTGTAAAACCACTAAATGCAAGACAATAAATAATTGGTAAATCAATTAATTTATAGTAAATACAGACCAGTTGCAGTAGAAATATTTATGTCTGTCTGGGGGCTTTGTTCTACTCATCTGATTGAGGACTGCCTTTGAGTCATGGGTAGAATATATTGATGTCTCCTGTGACCACAGGTGTTAACCCTAATTGATCACGTTCATAGAAGTGATTCACTATAGTGCATGCCTCAGGCGCATCTCATTCTTAGGTAACTTTTGAATTATGGGTAGGCAGATTCTGATCAGCCTTCTGTAATGGAGCTGAACCTGTTGATCGCAGTATGTTTGTATGGAGAGCTAGGATTTATCCTTGCAAGAAGCCAGTATTTCTGCAGTCTGGACTCACAGTCTGTCAATGGGGGCATAAGCAGAGTCAGAAATACACTTCTTGCCAACCCAAGAATGGTGCTGCTTCACTTCTACCCTAGTTATCTTGCTAGTCTTTGTATCACCCAAAGAAGAACACATATTGTACAGTATGTTGCCATCACTATACTGTTGGGCTGATCATGATGAGCAACTGAGCTTTCACTGGTTCAGAGGGCTTACATTTCCCTTACCTGTCTGAGTATTGCTTCCTTACAGGTGACTAATATCAAGATAGCGTTGGGTACTAATTCTGTATATTAATTTGTTTATGATTTTTAAATCTGTATTCATGGTATGGATTTGATTGCATAATTACATTGGTCTAGCGTAGACCATTTGGATAATCCATACCTGAAGGATCCTTGTGGAAGCTGGAAATCACTGTAGTAGTCGCCGTTACTATTGTGATCACCACTGTCTTCCGCGGGGGGGGGGGGGGGGGGGTTGATCACTTGGCATGGCCACCATTCACAGAATGCCTTGCATATTTCTCAATGAATGCGAGGTGTCACCTCTAAGGCCTTACACCTCTTCCAAATAGAGAACTTGTGTTCATTGAGAAAAATGCAAGGTATTCAAGAATGGTGCCCATGTAGAGTGGATGTTTCCTGTGGTTTCTATGCAGCATGGGATACGGAATACAGCTGTGATCACTTTAGTGGCAGTGACTGCTAAAGTGATTTCCAGCATCCCACATTTATGTAGAACACATTGGGGTTGATTTACCAAAACGGAAGAGTGCAAAGTCTGGTGAAGCTGTGCATGGTAGCCAATCAGCTTCTAATTTCAGCTGGTTCAATTAAGCTTTGACAAAAAAAATAAAAATTAACGCTGATTGGTTTCTATGCAGAGCTGCACCAGATTATGCACTCTCCAGTTTTACTAAATCAACCCCATTGGTCCAAGCTTGACCAGTATAACTATGTATTACAATCCATACCCTGAAGTCATTTTTAAATGAGTATAAAGCTAGAATAAAGAATGTTTGTTTAAAATATCTCTAGAAGTCACTGTTAAAGTTTTCAAAACCATATTTTTTAAGTACAAATTGTATAATACATGTACCCGAGGAAGCTACATTTTCTTTTTACACATGCTTTAGTTTCTCCCTAGTAATATTAACCACATCGATATACTTTGCTACTTTGATATTGAATACCGCTGTTATGGCAGTAGACAGCTGCCATAACCCCGGTATTTTTTTCATGGCAGGTGGTCTGCTTTAAGATAAAAAGGGTTGCATCAGATTTGCCGCAAGATCACTTTTATCGGCGACAGGAGAGGTGCCCCCCCCCCCCCCGTGCCGTGTCCCAGTCGTCTCCACTGCTTACCGGAGCCTTCGGTAGCAGCAGAGACGATCCAATGCTTTTCCCTGATGGGCAGGAAGTCGATGGAGGGGATGATGGCCCCCACCCGACTTTTTTTTTATTGCTTTTAAGTGTAAATGTGAGATCTGTGGTCTTTTTGACTCCATTAAAGAAGTCCTGAAATGCTTTTTTTCTATTACAAGGGATGTTTACATTGCTTGTAATAGGAATAAAAGTGATCCAATTTTTTTTTTTAAAGGGACAGTATAAAAATAAAAAATAAATTAAAATAAATCTGAGTTTTTTTTTTTTTAAATAGCCCCGTCCCTCCGTGCTCGCATGCAGAAGCAAACGCATACGTAAGTCGCGCCCACATATGTAAACGGTGTTCAAACCACACGTGTGAGATATTGCCGCGATCGTTAGAGTGAGAGCAATAGATCTAGCCCTGGACCTCCTCTGTAACTCAAAACTGGTTACCTGTGGAAATTTTCAAACGTCACCTATGGAGATTTTTAAGGGTCAAAGTTTGTTGCCATTCCACAAGCGGGCGCAATTTTGAAGCATGACATGTTGGGTATCAATTTACTTGGCATAACGTTATCTTTTACAATATAGAAAAAAATTGGGCTAACGTTACTGATTTCTTATTTTTATATTTAAAAAAATAATAATTTTCGCCAAAGAATTGCGTTTCTAAGGCCGCTGCGCAAATGCAGTGTGACATAAAGTATTGCAAAAACCGCCATTTTATTCTCTAGGTTGTCTGAAAAAAAATATATAATGTTTGGGGGTTCTAAGTAATTTTTTAGCAAAAAAATAAATTATGTTAACCTGTAAACAGTCACCAAGTGTAAAAAAATAGGCTTGGTCCTTAAGTGGTTAAGTAGTGATTGCACTTTACTGCTCTTCATAGCTCCATATAAGTCTGTGGGTCAGCACAGACCCATAATGGTTCATTGACCATAAATACAATCTCCAGATGGCTTGTCTTGTGGACAGTTTTATCTAAAAAAGTTCTATACGGATGTTGATTGCAATATTTGATAGATGGTCACTAGAGACAGAGACTCTTAAAAACGGTATATGAAATGCCACCTTGAAATATGTTACAGCAAGAAAGTAAAATGTGAGAGCCATATGAAAACTTACTTTCAAGAAAACTTTAAAATAATATCTCAAACAGCATGCTGGCTGAAAATACACTCTGGATTCTAGTCTAAGCAATGCTCGACTTTGCTGCAGCATTGTAATCACTGAGCAGGCTTTATGATGTATCTCATGTGAAATCCTAGTGATCAAGCCTCAGAAAAAGAACATTTTGTGACTGTCAAATTAAAAGAGAAAGGTAAAAAGGACAGGGAACAAAAAGATTGACTTCACTGGGGTAACATAATAAACAGATATCAATAAATGCCCACACAATTTACAGGCTCAGTCTGAGCGGGTGGATGGCTTACACTGTGGTTGCATTAAAGCTCAGTCAATGTGCTTAAATGAACATAACTTTCATCCATCAGCATTAAATTCATTTGTTCTTGCTTCTGTGGTCATTAGTGAAAAGCATTCGTCTTTGTCATTCTTAACAGCCTCTGGACTTCGAGAGCAAAAAATCCTATACGCTGAAGGTAGAGGCAGTCAATGTTAATATTGATCCGCATTTCATCAGCGGGGTACCCTTCAAAGACACTGCAACGCTAAAAATAACGGTGGAGGATTCCGATGAGCCCCCTGTCTTCTCATCGCCTAGTTATCTGCTGGAGGTACATGAGAACGCGGCCATAAATGGTGTCATTGGCCAGGTGACAGCAAGAGACCCTGATTCAACAGCAAGTTCTATAAGGTATGGTGTCTAATGAGATTTTGGACCTTTTAACAGGTATTAATGTTATGTATAGCATTTTGCTTCTAGGTGCACCAAGAGGTATGGATCTCTGGCTTTAGGTGGTCCTATTTGTAAAAATCCTGCTCTGTTTTTAGAACCCCCTCCACCTAACTGCTCCACCACAGTCAGGGCCGCCATCAGGAATTTTGGGGCCCCTTACACAGCTTCAGGCACGGGCCCCCTGGAGCAGAGGAGAACCGGGGGTGCTGCCGCCGCAAAATGAGAAGCCGGGGGGCTGCCGTGAATTGAGAAGCGAATTGAGAAGCGGGGGCGTGCTGCCGTCGCAAATTGTTAGAGGTCGGGGGGGCTTTGGGTGCTGATGAACAAGACAAAAAACAAAAGAAAAAAAAGAGGGGGTTGCCATCCTGGGCCCTGGGGACCTCTGGGCCCCTTACAAAAAATAAAATAAAAAAAAAATTCTAAAAAAATTGATTTATTTAAAAAAACAGGGGGGTTGCCATCCGGGGCCCTGGGAACCTCCGGACCTCTGAGACCTCTGAGCCCCTTACAAAAAAAACAAAAAAAGGAATAAAAAAATAATAAAAAAATAAATAAATGTTTTATTAAAAAAAAAGGGGGGGTTTCCATCCGGAGCCCAGGGGACCTCTGGGCCCCTTACAAAAAAAAATATAAAAAAAGGGGGGTTGCCATCCGGGCCCCTGGTGGCGGCCCTGACCACAGTATAATTTTGGTACTACTGTGTCACGGTGGGGGAGATTTACTAAGAATGGAGCATTCATAATCTGGTGCAGCTCTGCAGCTCTACCTAGAAACCAATCAGCTTCCAAGTTTTATTGTCAAAGCCTAATTGAACAAGCTGAAGTTAGAAGCTGATTCCATGCAGAGCTGCACCAGATTTTTCAATCTCCAGTTTTAGTAAATCAACCTCCAATGTGTATATGTACATTCCATACATGTGGGATCCCTGTGGAAGCTGGAAATCAATTTGGTAGTCAACGCTATTACAGAGATCACCGCTGTATTATTTTGCATGCTCCCTTCCTTAAAATAGAAGTCCTCCTATACTTCTTCAGTTGATTGCAAAGTTTGGGCTACGCTGCTATGGTTCTCCTCAAAAGTCCCATTAAAGTTCTTCTTCACCGATCTTTGGGTCCCTGACACTGGCATGTTTACTATGGGCAGCCAGCTGTGATTCCTACAACTGTTTGTCCACTGCGCATGTGCAAGCCACGCTGCACTTTGTAAATGTTCCTGCAGCTTTCTAGGACTTGTGATGTGTCCCAGAAGGTTGTGGGTGGGGGGAAAACTTGCGGTGGATCGCAGTGGAGATCCGACCAGAAGTGGGAGCAGGTACCTGTCAAAACCAGGTACCTACTCTCCCCTCCAAACAAGTGGCAATAATATAAGAGGAGGGGAAGGAGGAGGGCATAAAGCACAACTCACCCTTTAACGCCTACATACCACACATATGTGTCACTGGGCGGCCAATGTTTCTGTGCTGAGAGCACATTCACTGCACACTCACAGCACAGAGGCCAAGCTTTCAAAGACAACACTCGGTCCTCACTAATGACCAGTAGCTGGCATGTCCGACTTCCAATCATAAGACCACTGTGACAGCTAATCAATGTGGTCACATGATTGGCAATCCTTCCCTAACAACCCCCCTCCCCCTTTTGGGTGTTTATAACTTTTTTAAGGGTTGCTGGGGCAGGTGGGGAGGGGTTAATAAAGTGAATGCATATTATTTTCATTTACCAATACTTGCTTTTATTAACACCAGTCTGTCAAAAGCCTGGTTGCTTTAATGTATACAAAGCCAATAGCATGAATGTATAAATTTGCAGCTTACCAATCCTTAGATATAGTGGCTGCAATTATTTTCTATTTAGGCTTTCTTTCCTTAAAGTAGAACTATAGGCAAACTTTTATTTTTTCATTTTAGAGAAAGGGAGAGTTGTAACTTCTGTCAGTTTTTTTTTTTGCTATCGGTGTCCCAGTGAGAAAATTTACCTTTACTTCCTGCCCCATAGCCAAAACAGGAAATTACAGGAAATTCCGGCAAATTCCTGCAAATTAAGAGAATCGCTTGCCCCCCATGTTACCAGAGCCAATGTCCCCATTGGAAGAATCTCCCTCTATTATTTTTCTGGGGAAAACCCAACATTTGGGATTTTCTTTTATATTCACTTTTAATGATAATGGTAAACATGAGAAGTAGAGAGGGTGAATCTCCCTAACGGGGGCACAGACAATAATAGAAACAAGTGTTCTAATCCCTCTCCACTCTGTCTAAAACTAATAAAAAAAGTTTTCCTTTTAGTTACACTTTACATTTCACCTGATGATCATACCAATAACACACTCCCTACCGTAGGGTGATTACTCACTCACTGTACTGTATTCATGAAGAAGCAGCCTGGTCACCTGCTTGCTCTTGAATTGAACTTCAGAACATCTCCCCATCTCCATAACACAGGGGAGGTGTTTTGTAGTTTACAGAGGTAACCCGGACTGAGCTGACTTCTTGGGATTTACTGCAGAACAGGCACAGTAGCACATGCACAGTGTTGCCAGCTTACTACAAGAAACTATGAGTTTACTGGGTTTTTGAAAGGACCAACTGGTATATATATATTTTTTGTGCTTATTGAGCCCATATAACAAAATGCTTGCATTGGTATATTTACCAGACCAAAATGGATCAAATAGGAGAAGTTCATCTCTTTATAGACCATTTAATACTACACTGCTTTATTCAAATACCCCTGAGGAAGCCAATGATTTGGTGAAACATGTTGGGTTACCTTGTCTGTTTTATGTAATCAGTGTATGCATTGTACTAATTTCTTTGTGTACACATACAATTTATTGTTGAATTAATAAAAATATATTCTTTTGTATTTCTATATTACTTTTTTGATACTTGCTTGGCACCGCTATAATACCATAGTCCCTTCCTTGTTTCTATTCATTGTTAGGGATGAGGTGCCGTATCTATTAGAGGACACACCAACCACTTCCAAACTTTTAGGAGAAGTTCATTGTTAAGGTTTACATACATTTGGAGGTCAGAAAGGGGCATGGATTCCCAAAATATATAAAGTACTAGTATATGTCTGTTGATTGGAGACATGCACAGATCAGACATAATATTATGATGACCAACCTCATATTGAGAAGGTCCCCCCTTTGCCACCAAAACAACTCTGCCCCTTTAAAGCATGGATGCCACTAGACCAGGGGTCTCAAACAGGCGGCCCTCCAGCTGTTGCAAAACTACAAGTCCCATCATGCCTCTGCCTGTGGAAGTCATGCTTGTAACTTTCAGCCTTGAAATGCCTCATGGGACTTGTAGTTTTGCAACAGCTGGAGGGCTACCAGTTTGAGACCCCTGCACTAGACCTAGGCATGCTGTGGCATCTGGCACCAAGCCCTCAGTTAGCAGATCCTTTAAGTCTTGTAAGTTACAAATGGGGCCTCCATGGTTTTTCCAGGACATCCTACAGATGCTTGATGGATTGAGATCTGGAGGCCAAGTCAACATCTCAAACTCAGTGTGCTGCTCAACCATTCTTGAAATATTTTTGCAGTATAGGCTGGGCACATTATCCTACTGAAAGTAGTCACTGCTATCAAGGAATACCATTTCCATGAGTGAGGTGTACTTGACCAGAAACAATGTTTAGGTACTTTAGATGTCCCATGTCAAAGAAACATCCACATACATGGCAGGATCCAAGGTTTCCCAGCAGAATATTGCCCAAAGCATCACACTGCCTCTGCAAGCTTGCCTTTCTCTAATACTGCACCCTGGTGCCATTTCTTCCCCCAATAAGCAAAGCACATGCACCCAGGCATCCGGATGATTTAAATAAGAATGTGATCAGACCAGGTCACCTTCTTCCATTGCTCCGTGGTCCAGTACTGATGTTCACATGCTCATTGTAGATACTTTTAGCTGTAGACATGGGTCGGCACGGGCACCATGACCAGTCTTTAGCTATGCAGCCCTATACATAACAAACTGCGATGCCCCTTTTTTTTTGTTGCTTTAAACACATCAACTTCAGGGACAACATGTTCACTTGCTGCCTAATATATCCCACCGGCATTCAGATGCCATTGTAACAAGATAATCAATGTTATTCACTTTACCTGTCAGTGGTCTTAATGTTATGGTTTATTGGTGTAAATGGATGTGGAAATATAATACTACACTGCTGCCATCGGGAGCTGTCAGGATTGCACAAAAGGTCCCTAAAGCAAGGCAGGACAAAGACACATATAGCCCACCGCAGGAGAGGACAAATACAATCGTAAAAGTAAAAAATTGTGTTAAAAGCATAATAATACATAAGAATATTCACAAACATGAACAGACTTAGAACATTGAGATAATGGTACATGCAGAGTGTATGTGTGGGAGGATAGATATTGTGACAGACAACTCCTTATTGCCAGATGTTTTTAGTTTATCATAATGAAAACTATGAATCCTGAAGGTGCTTGGATGTAGTAATCCTTCCATCTCCTGAATTTTCTATATGCAGTGTTTTATGTCTTACCCCATTTATCTGAGGACTAAGGCCGACTATACACCGTGCACAGTTCTTTCCTGCAACCAGACGTAAAGAGTGTCCTCCTATCCTCTGTGATGACCTTAACCTCCCTGGCGGTATGATTCTGGCAGATTTTAGGTGCTGAAAGCGGTACAATTATTGTGCATGGAAATTTGGCGTTTTATATTGTTGGCCTGCAATTCTTAGGAATAACTCACTTAATTCTGTCCAAACAAGAGTCTAGTAGACATCCCGGGTATGATAAAGTAAAAAAAATAAAATAATCATAAATTATAATATACTAAATAACTATAAAATAATTATAACAAATAATAATATGATAATAATAAAAGTGTTTTTCAGTGTTTGATGACAAATTTCCCCACAAATCACTAACGCTCAATTCTATGAGTGATTTTAATTTATTATCGCTGTTTTCTAGCTGGTCTAAAACCACTTTTGACATAAAGGGACACTTTTTGGTTGCTATGGACAATCTCCAAATTCCAGGCAGAAAGAACAGTTTTTATTATATAAAAGTGCATGCAGGACACTGGACAGACCACTAGGGACAAAGGGTTGTGTCATTTTTTTATACAGTACTGTAATCTGTAAGATTACAGTGTACTGTATGTGTATTGTGTTTTAACTTTTTTGAATTTGGCGCCGAACTTCGTCCCCGTGCGTCGTAACGTCGCAGGGAACGGAGCTCGGCGGCACTCGGGCACTGTGTGAATCGAGCGAGGAGACAGCTCGCACACACAGCGGGGAGACATCGCAGGATCCAGGGGACAAGGTAAGTAACTCTGCCTGGATTACTGCGATGCAATCCCAAGTCTGGCTCTGGGTTACCGCTTTTGGTGCTGAAATTTCACCCCGAGCCAGACTCGGGAATACCGCTAGGCAGGTTAAAGTGAATAACACCAAGTTCACAATATGGACCAATTATGTTAATCATATTATTATTATACAGCATTTATATAGTGCCAACAGTTTGCGCAGTGCTTTACAATGTAAAGGGAGAAACTACACCAACAGTACAATTCAAAACAAAAGGGTTAGAGGAGCCCTGCTCCTGCGAGCTTACAATCTAAGATGGAGGGGCTAGTGAAAGACAAGGTCGGGACTGTGAGGGATGAACTGATGAGGGGAGTGGAAGATTTGATTGTTAGCTGGAAGATAGGCCTCCTTGAAGAGATGAGTTTTCGGGGATCGCCTAAAAGTGGACAGGGGTGGAGATACCCGGACAGATTGGGGTAGTGCGTTCCAGAGGATGGGAGAGGCTCTGGAGAAGTCCTGGAGATGAGCATGGGAGGAGGAGACAAGGGACCTAGAGAACAGAAGGTCTTGGGAGGAGTGGAGAGGATGGTTTGAGTGATATCTGGAGATAAGATTGGTGATGTAGCTCGGGTCCAAAATTGTGAATGGCTTTGTATGTTATTGTTAGTGTTTTTAATTTTATTTGTTGGGAGGGATTGGCATAGAGGAGTGGTGGACACTGAACAGTTGGTAATGTGGTTGAGTCTGGCAGCGGAATTCATGATAGACTGAAGAGGGGATAGCTTGCCGAGAGGTAGGCCAATGAGGAGGGAGTTACTATAATCAAGGCGAGAGATAACAAGGGAGTGAATAAGTTGCTTAGCGGTGTCAATAGTTAGAAAAGGATATATTTTAGAAATCCCCCCTTAATCTCATTAATTGAAGAATTATTAGGCAATAAAAAGCTTCACAAGTTTTAACTCTTTCCCCATTCTATCCAAAACTATAAAACAAGTTTTGGCTTTAGATATAGTTTACATTGTAAGTGAAGCTATGATCATAGAGAAGCTAAGTCTAAAGGACACTCATTCAAGCTTGCAAGAGTAACCCTAAAGCCTCATACACACGATCCGATTGTTGGCCAACCGAGCGTCTGTTTTTTGTCTTAAGGCATGTGCCTGGATCTTGTCTTGCATACTAACGGTACACAATTGTCGGCCAACAAACACAAACGTAGTGACGTACTACGAGGAATTTCAGCTCTTAAGCGCCACCCTTTGGGTCCCTTCTGCTAATTTAGTGTTTGGTGAGCATTGATTCCGAACATGCGTGGTTGCACTTTCGACTTTTGTGTGACGGACTTGCGTACTGACGATACGAAAATCAGACAACAGACCGTTGTCCGCTGAAAATCTACTAGCCTGTCATCCAACATTTGTTGGTCGAAAGTTGGACAACAATTGTCAGAAGGAGCGTACTAACGGTAAGATTTTAGGACAACAGTCTGTCAACAGACAATCCCCTGCCAACAATCGGATCGTGTGTACGAGGCTTTAGACTAGGACTTTCAAAAACAAGATTAATGCCCAATTGTAATACTCCAAATAGTATTAATTTTTCAGAATTACAGGTGCACTAGGTTGTTTACACGCATAAGCATTTTTCTAGATTTTGGCTCATCAAAAAAGCTGTACTGACTTTTAGTCCAAAACACAGACAGCATCAAAATAGAAACCTTATGCTTGTTTTGAAGGCAGGCATGTTGATGGCTAAACATATACTCATTGGTTTAATATTGAAGCTGAAAAAAATGGTGATTTTTTCACAGTACTTTCCCAAAACATATGCTATCAGTTAATCTGCATTAGAGAGTGTGAAACATGGCATATGCTTAATATATTTTACTTGATAGCCCCAATGATTGAGTATATATAATCAGCATGGATCTGACATGCACGTATGCTTGTTTCTCCTTTCATATTATCATTTTGATTTGTATAGATGTTTTCACACAATGGACATTGGACACACTGTAGTAAACAAGCTTTAGATCATGGGGTTGATTTACTAAAGGCAAATAGGCTGTTTTCTTTTACAAGGGAAGTTGCACTTTTTAAGAGTTTAATAAAACTCTGCTGACTTCTATTATCCAATCAAGTGGAAACAAAATTGCTGTTTTTTTTTTTTTTTTTATGCACGAGAATGGGTATTCTTTGAAAACCTTACCACATTCCCTAAGCTTTGGGGCAAATTCCCTTGCAAAATGCAACTTTCCTTGCAAAATGAACAACCTATTCGCTGCAGTAACTGCTGCTCATCATAATCAAATTTTGCCCTTTGGGGATCATATT
Organism: Rana muscosa; assembly: GCA_029206835.1. NCBI lineage: Eukaryota > Metazoa > Chordata > Amphibia > Anura > Ranidae > Rana > Rana muscosa. The sequence continues at coordinate 350,732,944 of CM055119.1, forward strand.
ATCTTTATTCAACTGTTATTTTGACCTTTATTCAGTAACAACATAACAGCACAATGTGTAAGCAAGAGTACTAATGGGCTACCAAAAGTGTTCAAACAAAATATATAATACTAATAATAAAGTGCTATAATGAGGGCGTAAACAGCAGCTGACTTCTGTAGTGTATCCAGCACCCAGAAAATGTTTTAAATATAATGAAGTAGCGCTAATTAATATTTAACAAAGTGCTATGTGAATAAAGTTAGTGCAAATGAATCTCATATTAATAATAATGATAACGTGCATCACAACAGTGTATAGTTAATAATATAAAGTCCATTCGGGTAAAATATATACTAAACTAAAACCAAGTCCATGTGAGAAAGTGCTGTAATTTGTGCATCCACAGAAAAAATCTCTGATCATCCAGGGAGCAACTTAGTCCTTGTCACAACAGGATAATTTCATGGATGAGCAAAAGAACAGAGCAGAGGAAAGGGACGGGCAACAGAGTCTAAGTCTGGAAAATATGTTGATAAAAACGACAGATTCCTCGTATCCTCCACCTGTGGTGATGGCTGCTTACCTTATAAATAGACCCCACTGGGTCTAATGGTGCATTGAACGATAATGGCCAAACAACGGTGAATACTCCTTCCTCCTCGGTGTGTTTTGAAGAGGACACCACTGCTGTACTGCCTCCAACCTCGCCACAGATTTCCTGGGAAATGTATCTCTAGATCCAAGGATTTAAAAGCAAGAAAAAAGGATCTCCATAGTGTAGTAAGTTAAAAGGCACATAGGTCCATTTATTAAAATCAGTAGTTGACAAATAAAAAGGCCAAAAAACGCCATACAGGTAAAAACAACGTCAAAGATACAGGAACTTCCGCTCACGGTCGTAAAACCGGAAGTGGATGTCACCTAAGCTCCTCCCGACGCGTTGCGTCACTGCCACGTGACTTCATCAAGGGTATGATATGCAAGAATCCACAACATCTGCGAGAAACGGAGCAGGTTAGGCTCCATTCACACCTATGGAATGCACTTCAATTGCAAAACACAGGTTCAGGTGTCATTATTTTCAATGGCACCTAAAATGCACTCTGGTTTTGCCACAATTGTCACGCAGCAATGCAGCAAAACACATTGTGTGAACAGGTGACGGCCCATCCATTAAGGGTGCATGGGCACTGCCCCCCCATCCATCACCACCTCCCCCTATCCATGCATCCGGCCCCTTTCAGAACGCTGGATGCATGGATTTCAATGCAGAGGGGCTGTTTTTTGAAGCACTGATTAGAGCCAGAGGCTCTAATAGGCTTCAAAATAGGGTGGGCTCGAGGCGCAGAGACTCAGGTGTATTATAACAGAGAAAAAATATTCGCTATTGTAACACTGATCCTACTCCCGGCCAATCAGGAAGCGTGTTTTAACACCTGCCACCTGATTGGCTGAAAGGACAGGTGATCCTATTGGACACCTAGGAGGAGGGGAGGAGCTTCATGCTGGAAGCCATCGATGGAGGAGAGGACACGGAACTGCTGCACGCTACCCGCCTACATGGGGTAAGTGCCGAATCCACCGCCAAATAGTGGGGGGAGAGGTGCCGTGGGCTAGTCGGAGATGGGGTGGTTGTTTGCTGCCCCCCCCAAAAAAAAGACCACCAGCCACAACTGCGCGTGAAGCTTTTCGCCCAAAAGAAGCCCCTGCTCCCTTTTGTGTGACAAGCTTCACGCAATGCTATTTGCTGCAATTACTGTGCGATAAATCATGCAACAGTCGTGGCAAAAATGCAGTGTTTGAAAATAATGGCACCTGAACCCATGTTTTGTGAGTGTAGTGCATTTTGAGATTGTGGGCAGAATCTCAGTGATTCTGCCAGGATCTCAACACGCCCAGGTGTGAATGGAGCCTTATAGAGCATTCCCAGAAAGAAGAATTCAACTTTTTCTGCAGTCTGCGTTCATTCTAAGCCCTATTCTAAAAGCCATTCAAGTTGAAAGGATAAGTTCACCTTTTTTTATCCCCATGGCGCTGGCTGTCGCTGGCCCTTTAAGGGTTTGCTATGCCGGGAGGCGAGTCTTATGGCCACGTGACTGCCGTAATTGGCTGTCATGGTAGTCACATGATTGGAAAAGTCCTGATCACAAACAGCGATCGGGAAATTTCCATGAGCCGCCGGTCACTGTGCCAGGGGAGTGCAAGGAGCATGCTCTCAGCACATCACTGTCGGCGCTATTGCACGCAAATATGTGGCAGATTGGCACAAAGGCCAGGTCGCCTGGGGGTCGCATATTTGCGTGCTCTCAGCACCAAGAGGTTAAAAAAATAAAATAATAATAATCAATTATATAATAATAAATAAATGCAAATCTTTGTGCAGGTAAAAAAAAAATGTGCATTTATTTATTTATTTTATTGGGAGGCTGGAAAGCATTGCATCTGCAATCAGCGGGCGGGTAGAGCCCTGCATGGCCAGAGTGCAACAAAGAACGGGGGAGAAGATCCCCGCCACTTGAGTGGATTTGGCACCAGGAACAGGTGTCTATACAAATTTATTTTTAAAGGCAGGATCCATCCAGAGAGATGTCACACTTTAAGTTTCCTTCCCACAATTCACTGTTCCTTTCTAAGATTATGACCATTAGCTCCTTTGATAGCTCAGCTGGTAGAACGGAGGACTGTAGAGGAAAAACAAAGACCATTAAAGAGTCAAATGATGGCACTGCACTCCTATATTTCCCAATAATAAAGCATATACCAAGAAATTGTGAATCCATCTATAACTTTACCTTTCGTATGGCCTTATTAGAAGTGACACAGGCCATGAAGTGACAGAAGTAAAGCCCCTGGGAGCTTTAGGATCTGGAGTTATTTAATTCCCTACTACCATTGAAGTTGACATTTAAGCTATGTTAATAAATATCATTCAGCAACTTATGACATTTCAACCAGCATTCAGGTCCTATTACTACGGCACCCCTGGTGGGGTAATTGAGGTGAATTCTGTGATGTTTAAATTGGTGCATTGTGACATAATGCCCCACCAATGTGGCAGCACATAATGAACCATTAAAAATAGGATAGCCTTTTCTACCCAACAAGTAAAAAGGGTTTAGCAGACACTAAACATGTCTGTCAAGCACCTCTTTTCAAGTTCTGGGATGGAAACTTAGGTCTCTTAGTTACTGACTATTTAGAATACTAAACAATATTTTAATAAAATCTGATATTTTAGTTTGAGTGACTGCTAATGGGTTGAATAACTCGGCAGATTCTTTTATCTCACAGGACCTGAATTTACAGGTTTACTTATTCTCATCATAAAGTCCCTCACCGTCGCCACAAGCTGAGATGTGACCACAGGAACACCTGAGTAACATTAGAAGACAGTATTTATTTCAGCAGAACTCCAGGCAAAAACCTAAATAAAGCTAAAGGTCAACCCGTGGCCAAAGGTTGCATATTCAATTATTTATATTTTTTATCAAACAGTAATAGAGGTCTAAATCAAACCCTCAGATATGAAGACACTGTGGAACAATACATCCTCAATGTTTATGTAGCGGGTGGTTACATTTAGGGGGAAGCATCTGAGTGGTAATTAGGCTCAGATGCACTAATTATTAGGTTTCATGGACCATTTCTGTCCCTGGGAGATGGTACTGGTGTGTAGTTCCCTGGGGCCTATAGGTGGCGCAGTTGCCATGGGCCCGGGTTGAACCGCAGTACAAGGTTGTGTCCTTTTTTTTCCCCTCTTGGCAGCAGTACGGCGGGGCGGGGAACCTGCTGTGCCTGTCGGGAGAGGATATAAAAGGGGGCGGCCATCTTCCAGAGGTCGGTTCCACGCTCAGCACCTAAGGCCTGGGTGCGTGTGTATTGCCTCCGGGTGCCCTAGGCCCGGAGGCCTGGTCGGGTTGTCTCTGGGTGCCATAGGCCCGGAGACGGAGCTGCTGTTCCATCTCAGACACCTTCAGTCTGGGGTAAGGTACTTTGGAGAAAGGCCCGGAGCCCAGCAGCCTTCGGCTGGGCTCCGCCGGGGAGCGAGACTCCCAGGGATCTGCCTTGCGAGGGGACCTGTATCCAGGACAAGGATGCCAGGGAGGTGACCCTTTCTGAAGACCCAGTGCAGAGTCGTGGTGACAGATGGGGCCTCTGGTAACTCTCCGGTGGGATGTTCTTGTCCTATAAGGGCTAGTTCACTAACGGAAGGAAGTGCGTGTTCTTTAAGTCACAATGGCAGTGATACTACGCACCCAAGGTCAGTAGCAGTGACTTTCATCTTTTTCACCCGGTCAGTGGCAGTGACCAACCTCATGGTCTGTGGCAGAGACCGTGCGCCAAGCCTGTTCGTGCTAATCAGAGCAGGAGAAAATCCAATTCAAGTTTGTGCCTGGACCTCCTCCCACCTCAAAGAGACTGTTTATTGTGCTAAAAGGAATAAAAAGGGTTGGACTTTTCAATTGGTGTCGACAGTTGCTTACTGGGGAGAACTAAAGACTTGTTTCTGACCACTGCAGAAACAAGGTCAGCACTGGAGGCTTTTTGACACTGGCTGCAGGCAGGCCCGAGAAACTAACACCGCTCAATCTCCCTATTCAGGAGGGTATGGGCTTGTGGTGCGGTGTGCCTCATTCTTTTCCTGCGGAAGAGCCAAGCAGAAGAAAAGCAGGTAAAGTCTGGGGTTGGTGTGCTACATTTACAACAGGAGTCATTTAAGTAATTCAGCCAGTGGCAGCCCATGCATTAGGGTCACAGGGGCACCACCCCCCCCCCATCTGCATCCAGCCCCCTAATCTACATGCAGGGTGCCAGACGCATGGATTCCAATGAGTTTTTTTTTATGCACGTGATTAAAGCAGAAGCTCTAATAGGCTTCAAAAAAGGGTGGGCTCGAGACACAGAGCACTGCGCCCTGAGCCCACCCAGTTGTGTGACAATAGCGAATAAATATTCGCTATTGTCACACTTATCCTCCTTCCGACCACCCGATTGGCTGAAAGGACAGGCAAAACTATTGGACGCCTAGGAGGAGGAGGGAGGAGACGCACGGCGGAAGCCGCCATAATGCAGAGGAGGAGGGGATGCGATGGAAGCCGCCGCCCGTATGAGAGCTGCCCGCCCGCGACCTAGATGTGAACTGTGAAGATGAATTACTTTACTGTGCCTGCAGCTAGGAAATTAGTTGCTTGTTAAGAATTTGTAAATATGTAAAAGCCTGTAGCATGGCCAGGGGGTATACTTTCAATATGTATATGTGATCTATTATATTTGTCAAAAATATTTGTAATGTTGTTTAGCCAGTCTTGTGATTTATCCACCTCTAATGTTCTGCATTACCAGGAGGGGATCCTGTTCCATTTTTCAGTTTTGAATATTTTTCTGTCATCTGGCTTTTAACACTCAGAGTAGGCAGCATATATATATATATATATATATATATATATATATATATATATATACGGTATATAATTTTTTTTAAATTATTTTATCTAGAGTAAATGTTTCAAAGAAAGACAGTTCACTCATCCGGCTTCTTAGAAATTCTTTTTTATTATTATTATTATTATTTTTATCCCGCAAGAACATAAAGCTATTGAACGATATTGTGGAATTCATTAAAGTATTAGTGCTCACCTTACAACGGTGAGTTTCCATTTCAATGAATTGTGTCCTAGGTAGTTTTCAGGTAGTCTCATTGGTCTGCCTTGTTAAATCTACACCCGAGGCTGTTGGTGCCTTCTCAAGTGTCTTAATCAAGGAAAACTAGAGCACTGACCTGGTCCTCAAAAAGGTGTTTGATCTCACTTTGATTGTTGGCTACACACAACTAAGAGTGAAGGACATCTGTGAAGACTGCTCAGTTACGAGTGGTATCTCGGCACAGATTAGTCTTACTGCTTGGTGTTCTCTACATTTAGCTTTTGTGTGGGAGTTTGTGGATGTTTATTGCTTGGGTACTAAAAATATTTTTCTGTAAAGAATAATACGGTTACAGAGTTTGATTTAATCTATGACAGGGTCTGTTTAATTGTTTTATTTTAGTTTTTTTAAGCGTATTCTCTGTATTTGTGGTGGGTGTGCGTGTTTTTAATTTTTATTTGTGTACTGTTACTTAAAATGTTTTACTTTTTTACTAGCTGTCTTTTTTTTCTGTGAAAAAAATGTAAAATAAAAAAGTTAATGAGGACCATTTTTGGAACAATAATTGGTCCAAGAAATGAGTTCTAGTAACCCTCTGAGTTTGTTTAAAGCCCATTGCACTGTTAAAAACCACCAAAATCACTTTCAACTCCCACATTGACTCCAATGCATTTCCTAATCTCCTAATTTTTTATGAAATTTTAGGATAATGAAAAGTCTAAATTTTACCCACCCCTATTTATTGTTCTGGGGTCCAAGCTAAGAACTATAGAAGGGGTATCTTTCTACCAAATGCTCAAAAAAGCTAAGACGTTTTTAGAGCAGGGGTGTCCAAAGCACCAGCAACAGTGAATGCAGGGACTCCACATAAGCCAGACAAGTAAATGCCGCATGGCTGTATCGTGGGGGTGCTAGGCCCCAGCCTCCAGATTTCAATTGTGTCCCCCAAAGAGCCGTCCCACAACCTACTCTTTACTTTCCCACACAATAAATACCAGGGTTGCCAGCCATCATTAAATTCTATATTTTTTTAATGAATTTTTAGGGAAATTAAAAGTCTTAATTTTACCCATCCTTTACCCATCCAAAGTCTTGTTCTGGGGTCCAATCTAAGAAGTATAGAAGGGACATCTTGCTACCTAAATGCTCAAAATAAATAAGGTTTTAGAGCAAGCGTGTCCAACCCACAGCCCCTGAAGTGTTCAGCATGCGGTCCCGGCATGTATGGAGGAACCCTGTTCAAGAATAGAAGCCATGGTGACCAGAGGGGACAAGCTAGCATGGACACATATGAAGGGACACAGGGGATGCCATATATGCATGGAGGCCATGGCGACTGGCACAAAGAATCCAGGATCAGGCACAGCTGAAGGGTTGCTGGGGGTGCCGTTTTTGTAAAAGCATCAGGAACAGCATCAGGAATAGCGAATGCAGGAATTCCACATAGCGCCAGGCAAGTTAATGCTGCATGGCCATATTAGGAGGGTGCTGGGGTGGGCTGCATCCCCCCAGATTTCAGTTGCACCCAAAGCCCATAACCTCCCCTCTACCGCCTCACGCAGCAAATACCAGGGTTGCCAACTATCATTAAATTCAAGGACAGTTTGTAAAATCTATGATTTTTACATCTATCTATGAATGTCCGTTATGGATATGTAGTCTGCATGTCCGTAACAGATATTCACATACAGATGTAAAAATCAATTTTTTTTTTCAAACTCTCTGTGAATTTAGGCTAGGTTCACACTACTGTGGGTGGTTGCAGGTGCGGGAATCGCAGCTGTTTCAGCACCTGCAACCACTGGCAGCCAAAACGCGCTGCTTTTTCCAGATATGCAGGGCTGCCAGACATTCTTAATATAACCCCCATGCATCTAAAAATGCAGCACGTTTTCATGTGTGGGAACTGCCAGGAAATCACATGTGCAAAAGCACCATGTGATTTTCTGCCCACTGCGGTTCAAAAATGGTGCAGGAATCTTTTTCCTGCATGAAACAGAGGCACAGCAGTCCACTCAACTGAATGGGCTCCCGTGCCCGAGCAAATGCGGCCCAAGACAATTCCCCTTCTTCCAATGTGGCCCAGAAAGGTCAAAATGTTGGGCAGCCCTCTTTTAGAGTTTTAAAGTTCCTTTAAACTTGGTGACCTCTCTGAACATTTTCCTTTTTTTTATTTTTTTATTTAGTTATCCAAAATAATGAGTCCCTGTAATCAGAATCCTTGGCTTTAAATGCAAGCACACTAAGATGTTCTTCTGCATTATAATATGAATTAATCTAAATCTACAAATAAATCACGGCTTTAAATACAATACCATGGAGACATAAGTGTAATTTGTTTGCATGGCATGGTGCTGACTTGATATATTATATCACGATAAATGTCGGAGATTGCATATTTATAGCTTGATTAATAGTGGGTTTTAAACATGTCATCATCAGCTGAACTTGAAGTAAGATCATAATTTCCTTACTGAGTACATCTATTTATCACATTGCAGTTGATTTACTACTGAGTAACATATGGTACTACTGGGTAAATAGATTATGCAATTTTTAAAACGTTCATGTTACTGATGGAGAAAAAAATATATATGTTACAGGTTTTCCATTGATCGTCATACGGATCTTGATCGTCAATTTAACATCAATGCAGATGATGGCAAGATAACACTGGCCACTGCACTTGACCGGGAAACGAGCATGTGGCATAACATCACTGTGGTAGCTACAGAAACCAGTAAGTACACCAAATGATTACAATATTGAACTAGCTTGGTTGTATAAATCCCAAACTTAATGAATTAAAAAGTTAATACCACTTTCAATGATGCAGACATTGTATCCAGACCAGGAGCAGCCGGTCCATAAGGGGCGTAGAGGCGCCGCCACCCCTAGTTTGCATGCAGGGCTCTGGACTCATAGGTTTCTATGAGTTTTTTTTTTTTCTTCAAGCCACTTGAGCTGGAGGCGCTAATTGGCTTGAAAAAGGTTGGGAACCCATTTGTGACACTTACAAATCCATCAGGAGAAGCCGAGGAAGCCATGTACTAGGAAGCCATGGAGGGGCTGAGTGCAAGGGAATCGTGGGGGGCTCAGTGAGGGGGGACCGTGAGTGCAGACCTGGGAGGGGATTTGTTTGCCAGCCCCTCAAAAAGTTTAGCACCATCCGCCACTGATCCAGATCAGTCTAAACATGCCATTTTCAATGTGTGCATTGACCCCCTAGGACTTGGTTTCTCAAAAATGTTCTGATTACTTTTTATGACCAGAGGTCTTTGAAGCCGAGATGTCCATATCAATGTTCTCAGCATAGCAGCAACGTTCCACTCAGTTGTCTTGTGCAAATCACATTTATGGCCAATCAGCATGGCTTTTAATCGAGAGATCACCTCTCAGTACAAAACAGAACATAGATTGAGACTCTCTCAGCATGGGGTTTTGTGCAGTGGAACATTAAATCATAGATTGCATTTACATCAAAGAGTGACTCCACTTTTGTTGAGAAAAAAAAAAGCATTCCCCTCTGGGTGATCTATGTACATTGCAAGGATTTTAACAAACTTTGTTGATGATTCCTTTTGTTAATTTGAAGATATAGCTGATTTTTTTTGTCTGTGTCCATGAGTGAACATGTATGGGAGTGGTTTTATAATTATCAGTGAGCTGCTTCACCTGCAGGGCTCTAATAAGGAAATCGGCAAGGTCTGCATCCCAATCACATTTTTGTTGCAGGGGATGGTGAAAATCTGACTTGTATCTTAATGCAGACTTCTGGAAAAAAACAGTCAGCCAATCAAACAAGCAGGAAATTAAATCTGTGTACAGAACACTTCTAGGTAGCCTTATTGCATTTTACAGAAAATTACAGAGTTGCAGATTGAAAGGGAAAGGTCATTTTTAATAACATCCCATTACAATGGTGTTGATTTACTAAAACTTTGAGAGTGCAAAATCTGGTACAGCTGTGCATGATAGCCAATTAGCTTCTAACTTCAGCTTGTTCAATTAGGCCGGGTTCACACTGGTACAACACGACAGTCGTACTACTTTGGATCCGACTTTGCCCTGCGACTTGAAGTCCGACATGCGTCCGACTTCAATGAACAGGGATCCGACTTCGATCCCTGACAATACCAGGCACTGTGTCTGGTTTGAATTTTAAGGGGAACCCCTACGCAGAAAAAACGGCGTGGAGGTCTCCCCAAAGTCCATACCAGACCCTTATCCGAGCACGCAGCCCGGCCAGTCAGGAAAGTGGATGGGGACGAGCGAGTTCCCCCCCTCCTGAACCGTACCAGGCCCCATGCCCTCAACATAGGGGGGTGGGTGCTTTGTGGCAGGGGGGCCCTGCACCCCCCACCTCAAAGCACATGGTCCCCATGTTGATGAGGACAAGGGCCTCTTCCCGACAACCTTGGCCGTTGGTTGTCAGAGTCTGCGGGCAGGGGGCTTATCGGAATCTGGGAGCCCCCTTTAATAAGGAGGCCCCCAGATCCCGGCCCCCCACCCTATATGAAAGAGTATGGGGTACATTGTACCCCTACCCATTCACCTGGAGAAAAAAGTGTCAAAAATAAAACACACTACACAGGTTTTTAAAGTAATTTATTAGGCAGCTCCGGGGGTCTCTTACGATTTCTTCTCCCTTCTCCGGATCTTCTCCGCTCTCTCTCCGGTTCTTCTCCCTCTGTCTTCTGCTGGGTCTCCTCTGCTATCTTCTTCTCTTTTGCCCGCTCTTTTTCTCACTCTTGCCCAGTCTTCTTCATTGTCTTCTTCCCTCTTCTCTTCTTCCGATCCAGACCCACATATGTCACAAGCGTGTGCGCTTAGGTATGCATTCCTCTGTCTGCCAAATCTCAGAGTATCACAATAGACAACAGCTCCCAGCAGACCCAGATGGATTAGTAAGCATGGACACTCATCTGCGGCTGATAAAATGGATTCCTTTATGCCTTCCTCAAAGGGCTCAAGTGGATTCCCGTTTAACAGCTCATGATGGATGATAAAGATCTGGAGGAAGACTAATAGTGCATTATCTTTTGCTAAAAATGTAAACAAGCAGACCGCCGTGTTGTCAGGCATGGACACTGTGATCTAGTGTTCCTGCTAATCAGGAACATGGATCAGAGTGTCCATGCAGTGAGCCTATCCCCCCACAGTTAGAAACACACTGAGGGAACACATTTAACCCTTTGATCACCCCTGATGTTAACCCTTTTTCAGCCAGTGTCATTAATACAATGTCAGTGCATATTTTTAGCACTCATCACTGTAATAATGTCATTGGTTCCCAAAAAAAGTGTCAAAAGTTTCAGCTAGGTGTCCAATCTGTTCGCCGCAATGTCACAGTCCCACTAAAAATCGCTGATCACTGCCATTATATGTAAAAAATAAATAAGAATAAATAAATACAGTCTATCCCAGTGTTTCTCAACTCCAGTCCTCAAGGCGCCCCAACAGGTCATGTTTTCAGGCTTTCCATTATTTTGCACAGGTGATTTGATCGGTTTCACTGCCTTAGTAATTAACACAGCTGTTTCATCTGAGGGAAATCCTGAAAACATGACCTGTTGGGGCGCCTTGAGGACTGGAGTTGAGAAACACTGGTCTATCCCCTATTTTGTAGACGCTATAACTTTTGCACAAACCAATCAATAAACGCTCATTGGGATTTTTTTTACCAAAAATATGTAGCAGAATACATATTGGCCTAAATTGATGAATAAATTAGATTTTTTTAGTGGATATGTTTTATAGCAGAAAGTAAAAATTTAATTTTTTTTTTTTTCAAAATAGTTATTTTTTTTGTTTATAGCGCAAAAAAAAAAAAAACGCAGAGGTGATCAAATACCACCAAAAGAAATCTCTATTTGTGGGGGAAAAAAGGACATAATTTTTTTTTTTGTGTACATCGTCGCACGACCGCGCAATTGTCAGTTAAAATAACACAGTGCCCTATTGCAAAAAATGGCCTGGTCATTAGGGGGTAAAAACTTTCCAGTGCTGAAGTGCTTAAATATGGACCTTACTGAACTTACAAAAAAAATAAAAAAACTGTACTGTTTGTGGACAGGGAATTTGATCTGACTTACTACATAATTTGATCTGGGTGTTTGTGGAGAGGAATAGAATTAGATCTCCAATTGGTTATTTGTTAAATCACACAATGGCATTAAAATAAAAAGGCAAACTTTTTTGTTTGTTTGTTTGTTTGTTTGTTTAAGAGTGGGAAAGCGTTGTATATATATATATATATATATATATATATTATTGTGTGTTCAATTTCCCTTAACTTCCTGTCTCAACAGGAAGTTAGATAAAATCTCTAAAACGAAGGGGGATTCTCTGACGGTTGTCACTTAACAGGAACAGGAGGACCCATTAAAAAGTCCCCCCACACCATTTGTACTGGTGACAACTGTAAAGCCCCGTACACACGATCGGATAACCTATGGATTTTCGTCCGATGGATTTGTCCATCGGAAATCCGATGAAACTGTTTTTCATCAGTCTTGGCCACACACCATCAGTCAAAAAACCGACCGTTCCAAACGCGGTGACGTAAAACACTCCGATGAGCCAAGAAAAATGAACTTTAATGCTTCTGAGCATGCATCGACTTGATTCTAAGCATGCGTGGGTTTTTTAACCGATGGACTTGCCCATAGACGATCGGAAATTCCCATCGTTTTTTTATCCATCGGAAAATTTTAAAACAAGTTCTATTTTTTACAACCGATGGAAAAAAGACCGATGGGTGCCATACACGATCGGTTGGTCTGATGAAAACCATCCATCGGACGGTTTTCATCAGTCAAACCGATCATGTGTACGGGGCTTTACATTCTGGATTTCCCATCACTTTCTGTCTTGGTGACTGTGGTCCTCTGGACAAATAAATCTGTATCTGTGTAGACACACATAGGGATCAAAACCTGATATTGGCTCCAACTCTTCCCCACTCTATTAAAAAAAAAAAAATATATTATATATACACTGTTCATTGTTTACTTTATGGGACCATTTGGTAAGGAACAGCTGAACATAATGTGTGTGTTCTCACTTTGTAAAACTGCCCAACTTTGCCAAAACATATGGATGATGGTTGAGTGAAGCCCCGTACACACGATCGGTTTGACTGATGAAAACCGTCCGATGGATGGTTTTCATCAGACCAACCGATCGTGTATGGTACCCATCGGTCTTTTTTCCATCGGTTGTAAAAAATAGAACTTGTTTTAAAATTTTCCGATGGATAAAAAACCGATGAGAATTTCCGATCGTCTATGGGCAAGTCCATCGCGTTTGAAACGGTCGGTTTTTTGACTGATGGTGTGTGGCCAAGACTGATGAAAAACAGTTTCATCGGATTTCCAATGGACAAATCCATCGGACGAAAATCCATAGGTTATCCGATCGTGTGTACGGGGCTTTAACTTCCTTTTCTGTTGGCATGCTGTTGTTGAAGGTGAAACAAGAAGAGTTAATTAAGCTTCAGATCACGTTCTACCATATGATTTTAATTGGCACCAAAAGAAAACTTCCTGCATACATATATGATCATTTAAAAAATGTGTGCCAAGCAGTTTGTTTATTCATTTTCTTTTACTTTTCAATTGGAAGGTGTCCAATTAAAACCCTAATTATGGAGGATCATGTAGCTACAAATAGTCTACATTTCATTCTGTAAAGGTGGGAAATTTTATTCATGTCAGATTTGTAACGAAAAACAACATTCTGCATTTGTGTGTTTACACTTTTGCATTGTATTTACAGTGTCCTATGCATTTGCTTTTCATCGAAAATTAAGACAAGCTGGTGATTCCTTCAATTCTGTAATTCAACTTAAAAAAATCAATACAATCCAATTATGTAAAGGACTATTGAAGTCATTAGTAGAGTCACCTCTGGCGATGGTCGGATAAATTAGCCCATGTTTGTATGCGTGCTTATAAGGAACAGCTGCTTTTTCATTGATTTTGTTGCCTGCCAAGATCAAAACAATATTTATAACTGGAGTTTGAAATTAAAGTATTAGCAAACCCAATCACTAAAACCTTGAATGGGTTTTAACATGTTAATTCATTTTCAATCTCTGTAGATCTTCAGCTTTGATTAAAATAATAGGTGGTGATCCTGCCACGATAGTCCACATTAAAGCCATACATGGGTCGAATTCCAAACAAATTTTCCTTCGAAAATCAGAAATTTCATGCCTTTTGTGATCCAATGGTGCCACCATTGATTTAGAAATTTAACCAACCAAGCCATTCATCTCATGTTGCTACAGAAAAGAATTGTCATGGCCGGGAATCTTCTTTTTTTTTTTTAGGTAACAGCTCATGCACATTTCTTTGTCATTTCTCTCACGATTCTCCCATCATTGACCAGAAATGTGTTTGCATTTCCCAAAATATGCCGGATCACTCAAATTTTATGGCCGCATGAAAAATCTACAATTGCTGTAGCCCACTAATGGTGGGAAATTCGAAAGAAAATTCTTAGTTATAATTTTTGTATGAAATTTTTGGGGGAATTTTTTGGGGACATCACAGCCGCCAGGCACGCGCACCGGCTCCCGATCGACGCGGCGCACGCGCGCACCCTTTAGATGGCCGGGAAGCCAAGGACGTCATATGACGCCCGCCCAGGATGGGAGATCCCTCCTGCGGACGTCATTTGACTATACGCGGGATGTGAAGTGGTTAAAAAAAAGAGTGTTAGTTCATGGAATTTACTAACCCTGCTATTAATACGTATTGAGACAATGAGGCTTTTAGCCAATCATTTATCATATCACTTAACATGGGTGTCTTCTAACTTCCCGGAATTGCCAGTTGATGCAGTATGTTGGTGTGGTTGGATTTAAAGCGGTCCTTCACTCAAAGTGGAAATGCCTTTCATCCCTCACCTTCCCCAACCCTTAACAAATTTGTATGTTCTTTCAGGGAGCAGGTACCTTTTTTTGACAGGTACCCGCTCCCTCTTCCTGAACTAGGCAAGAACTTTCTTAGCTTGTCCCACACTCCCTGGCTGCAGCTTCCCGGAACACCACACATCCAATGAGACCAGTCTGATAGCTCTACCATGTCCTGCACATGTGCAATGGGGAACCGGCTGTGAGACTTCAGGAAGTCACAGCTTACCTCCATATCCAAGATAGCAGTGTCAGAGAGCTGAAGCAAACAAAGATTCGACTTTGAGGAAGACAAGACTGGATTTCATTGTCAAGTGCCTGTTTATTACAAGTCAACAGCTAAGGTTTATGTAGCTCTTGACTTTTGATTTATCAAAAACAGTTACACTATTAATCCTTCCTTGATTCTATGTTTTGAATGCACAAAAACAACGGCAGCAATCCCACTGTATATAGCTAGCTTGTGTATTTGTGATTTCGCTTTTTTTTTTTTTGTTAGCTGCACTTTTCCTAGCTATTCATACTGTATGTAAAGTTAAAGCTATTGACATATTTTTGAGTCAAACTGGTCATTTAGGGGACTGGTTATGATGATGACTTTGACAGCCTGGTGACGCGGGTATGGGGAAATATTGGACAATCCGTCTTAAAAAGTTTTAGAAACCCCAACTTAGAAATTAAATTCCTGAATGGACTTTGGAAGTGATGCATCAAGAATATTTCATACTGGTGGAAGGAATGGTTTACAAAGAGAGCCTTCTGGGTATGTTCCATTGATGTGTGATTCATATTATTTTCAAACGTTTTTTATTTTGCCATCCAGTCCAGAGATAACATTGACCTGCAAGACAGCTTAAGTTAAAGAGATTGTAAAGGTAAACATTTAAAAAAATAAAATAACAGATGTGTATACTTACCTGCTCTGTGCAATGTAATTTTACAGAGAGGCCGCGAACCTCCTCTTCTCGGGTCCCTCGCCAGCTCTGTCCAGTGCCCCCCATGGGAAGCCACTTCCCATGGGAGAACTTGTGCACGCTCGCTCCTGACTCCCGTCGCTGTGTCCATTGACACACAGACAGGACTGGACCCCGCGCCGATCCTTGGCTTTGATTGTCAGCACTGGAAGCGCTGTCACACTTTGAATGACAATTGCACGGTCATGCAACACTGTACCCAAATGATGGGCACTGACTGGCATCGCTGCTGGCCATTGTTGGGGCTGCACAAATAATCAGGGCACTTATGATTAGTGCCCTGATTATCTGTACAGGTCTCCCCTGTGAGGAGATGCCACTGTCAGTGTAAGGCTAGGAGACCTGATAAACGTTACTTCCGTGGACACAGCCGATCACATGAGCCACGTCATCAGCTCTTTACCGAGATTGGGGTTTCTCTGTGTCTCGCAGACATGGCGCGCAAGCATAGTGAGACTGGGGCGACGACATATGACGTCATCCCAGAACGAGAGGGGATCCCGCCTGCCATCATTTGTCTATACGGCGGTTGGGAGGAGGTTAATGCAAAGAATGCATTAAGGTAAAAAAACTGTAGGCTTTAGAACCACTTTAGGTGCTACAGCTTGGCCACCATCTTGCCCCCAGCATGTGAATGGAAAATGAAGGAGAAAAAAAAAACACTAATGAGCTTATAGCCCTACTCATCTGCTATCAGCATTATTATTATTTTTGTCGGATCATGTGCAGTACACCTGATTGGCCCTTACTGCCACCTCAACCTCCAGCTTGTATTTCAGTCTACAGGAAATGGTAAGTGTCTGGAGTCAGTTTCAGGTACTTGCATTGTTTTTTTAACCACTTGCCGACCAGCCGCTCTCATTATACTGTGGCAGGTTGCGCAAATCACCGTACCTGTACATCGGTCCCTTAAACAGCTATAGGAGGCACATGCACGCGCCCCCGTGCATTGCCAGAGCTGATGCGCGTGACCGCCGGCTGCGATGTCCACTGGCCACCCGTGATCACTCCACAGAGAGCCAGAACGGGGATCTGTCAATGTAAACAAACAGATTCCCGTTCTGACAGAGGAGTAGAGAGAGATTGTCTGTTCCTAGTAATCCAGAACAGCGATCTCTCTGTACTCCCTGTCAGTACACTACCCCTACAGTTAGAAACACCTTCCAGGGAACACATTTAACCCTTTGATTGTCCCCTAGTGTTAACCCCTTTCCTTGTCAGTGCCATTTATACAGTGATCAGTGGCTATTTTTTAGCTCTGATCACTGTAATAATGTCACTGGTCCCAAAAAAGTGTCAAAATCTGTCTGCCGCAATGTCGTAGTCCCGCTAAAAATCGCTAAAAATCTGTCTGCCGCAATGTCGTAGTCCCGCTAAAAATCGCTGATCATCGCCATTACCAAAAAATAGTAATACAAAATGTAAATATATCCCCTATGTAGAAGCTATAACTTTTGCGCAAACCAATCAATATACACTTATTGCAATTTTTTTACCAAAAATATGTAGAAGAAAACATATTGGCCTAAACTGATTTTTTTTTTTTTGATATTTATTATAGCAAAAAGTTACAAATATTGTTTTTATTTTTCAAAATTGTCACACTTTTTTTGATGATAGCGCAAAAATAAAAACCGCAGAGGTGATCAAATAACACAAAAAGAAAGCTCTATTTGTGAGAAAAAAAAGGATGTCAATTGTCAGCTAAAGAGACGCAGTGCCGTATTGCAAAAAATGGTCTGGTAATTAAGGGGGTAAATCCTTCCGGGGGCTGAAGTGGTTAAGCATCATTTAATATTAAATGTCTGTCTAGAGTACCAGTTTATACGTATTCAACATTACAGTTATTCAGTATGAATTATAACAACAGTTATGTAATATATGTCACAGTATCACATACACACACACTGCAATAATCTCTTTCCGTCTAAAAGGTTAAAATCTTATCTGTAGCATACAATTTGAAATGCTCTTAGTGTTTAGGCGGACAGTTACCAGGGGGGTGCCTGAGGCTAGTTATCTGTACGTAGAGTATTTTAGGATGTTCTGCGGACTGGGTATAAGGAATATTTTCATCGTTTGTTCTGCATTAGAGGGTTGATGTAAGTCATAATTAATTAGTAGGGTCAAAAGTATGCTTCAAAGTTTGACTCAAATATGAAAGAGGAAAAAAACTTTATCAGCGAGTGAGCCTGTATGTAGAGAAGCTCCAGCGCAGTAGGCTATATAGATGAATCATGATTCATGATTGAGCATGCTTGATTTACAATTCAGTTCACCTTACAGTGTAATGGAGAACAACTCTGCATGTCAATACAACGGTTTCAAAAAAAGGCTGTTTTATTTAGTCGAAGGAGCAGAATGCTTTGAATTTTAATTTCGGTATCATGCACATTTGTACAAGTAACGCTGCTTTGAAGAAGTGTGATGGAGATACTTAGTTTATGTAAAGTGGAAACTCACATCAGGTTAGGAGAAATGGAGAGCAGGAAAATACATTGTCACAATCTAATGGTTCTTATTTTAAAGTTTTATAGAACAAACTTTTCAGATTCACATCATGTCAAGGCATACCCGGATTGCAGAATAAATCCGTACTGCCTGTATTGTAGGCTTCACAAAATGTGTCGGGGCATTTAAAGGACATGTATCACATATCTAAACAAAGGCATTACATGTATTTAAAAAAAAACGTGGCATACATTACATCAGCCTTTTTCAACCAGGGTGCCCAGGCATCACGGTGTGCCATGAGGTTTCTTCAGGAGTGCCCTGGCAAAATACCTAAAAATTGCCCAAAAAGGTATACAAGCCAGCAGGTGGATCAAGCCTGCCTTTTAGTTACACAAAGCTACAGGTTTGTATTGTGCATCATTTCAACCCTCCAGCCACCGGCGTCCTAACAACCAGTGATGTCATCAGTGTTGATAAGAAAGGTGTTGATCGCCTGCACAGCATCTTTGATTGAGACTCCCCTGCCCCTCTCTATCAAAACTGGGGTCACATTAGCTGAGTGATGGAGAAAAACTAAAGCCCTGTGCACACGATCGGATATCCTATGGATTCTAATCCGATGGATTTTTCCATCGGATTTCCGATGAAACTGACTTCCATCAGTCTTGCCTACACACCATCAGTCAAAAATCCGACTGTCCCAAACGCGGTGACGTAAAACACTCCGACAAGCCGAGAAAATTTAAGTTCAATGCTTCTGAGCATGCGTCGACTTGATTCTGAGCATGCGTGGGTTTTTTGTCCGATGGAGTTCCACACAGACGATCGGAATTTGCTATCGTTTTTTTTCCCCATCGGATAAATTTAAAACATGTTCTATTTTTTCTCACCGATGGAAAAAAGACAGATGGGGCCCATACACGATCGGTTTGTCCGATGAGAAAAGTCCATCAGACTGTTTTCATCGGTAAAACCAATCATGTGTACAGGGCATAAGGGAGAGGAGAAACATTGGAACACTAGTCGGTACTAGTGTGCAAAAGTGTGTTTGCTTTGGAAGAATAAATCCCCTCTAAGGTTGGGTGTCCTACATGTGTCGATGCTGCCGCATTATGTAAAACTATGGGGTGCCTTGAGACTGTCCATAATTTTATAAGGTGCCTTGAGATTGTCCAAAATTTTAAAGGGCGCCTTGACTGAAAAAAGGTTGAGAAACACTGCATTACATAACTAATATGTCTCAATTAGTTATGGAGGTTAGGATAATTAATTGATTAATTAAATAAAAATGTATTAGCAAATGAATTGTTTATTAACCTCCCTGGCGGTATGATTATGTCAGATTTTTGATGCTGAAAGCGGTACATTGTTTCGCATAGAAATTTGTAGGCCTGTAATTCTTAGGAATAACTCCCTTAAATCTGTCAAACAAAAACAGAAACCGCTCAGGTGTAGACGTCCTCCAGGTGACTATCTCCTCCCAACAGCCAATAGTGCAGGCAATGCAATTTCAGGCAAAACAAAAGATCAAGTCTTCTGGACAGCAGCACTCCAATAAAAAGCCTTTAATATGTAAAATCTTCAAAAATCCAAATACAGCACAGCAAGTCACAAAATTCTGGTTAGAGCTGACTAGTTTCACACTTTCTTAGTGTTTAAATCTGTCCAAACAAGAGTCTAGTAGACATCCCGGGTATGATAACGTTTGAAACACAAAATCATGAATTATAACATAATAAATAACTATAAATAATTATAACAAATAGTAATGTAATTATAATAAAAATTATTCAATAATGTAATCAAATCAAAAACACTGAAATTTGCTCAGTTGCAGAATTGTCGCTGTCATTAGATTTAGTGTTTGATGACGAATTTCCCCACAAATCGCTATCACTCAATTCTGCAAGTGATTCTAATTTATTATCGCTGTTTTCTAGCTGGTCTAAAACCACTTTTGATGTAAAGGGACACTTTTTGGTTGCTATGGACAATCTCCAGTTTCCAGGCAGAAAGAACAGTTTTTATAATATAAAACTACATGCAGGGCACTGGACAAACCACTAGGGACAAAGGGGGTGTGAAATTATTTGATACAGTAATGTAATCTGTAAGATTACTGTGTACTGTATGTGTTTTTTACTTTTTGAATTTAGCGCTGGGCACCGTCCCCGTGCGTTGCCGTGCTCGCAGGGAATGGAGCCTGGCACTGTGATAGATCGAGCGGAGGACACAGCCCACACACATAGCGGGAGGACATCGCATGATCCTGGGGACAAGGTAAGTAACACTGCTGGATCCTGCGATGTGATCCTGAGTGTGGCTCGGGGTTACCGCTTTCGGTAATAAAAATTCACCCCGAGCCTGACTCAGGAATACCGCTAGGGAAGTTAAACAGATTATATAGTATCTATCTATCTATCTATAACGATAATTTCAAAAAAGCAAATGTAATGATTTGCAAATCTCATAAACCTATATTTTAGTCACAATAGAAAATAGAAAACATATCAAACGTTTAACCACTTGCCTACTGGGCACTTTTAACCCCTTCCTGCCCAGGCCAATTATCAGCGCTGTGGTACTTTGAAGAGCATTTGTGCGGTCATGTCATATTTAGCAATTTTTTAGAGACAAATTGAGATTTTTTTGGGTGATATTTACCTACCACTGTTTTTTTTTTTTTTTCTAAACAAATGAAAAACGACCACACATTTTGAAAAAAATAAAACTTTTCCTTTTTTTCTGTAATGAAATTTTGCAGATAAGTAATTTTTCTCCTTCACTGAAGTGCACTGATGAGGCTGCACCTATGGGCAGTGGGCACTGATAGGCTGCATTGATGGGCACTGATGACTCGAGGCTGCACTGATGGCCACTGATAATGCGGCACTGATGGGCACTAATGAAGAGGCACTGATGAGGCTGCACTGATAAGTCAGCACTGCTGGACACTGATAGGCGTCACTGATATGAAATACTGATATTTTGCACTGATGGGCACTGATATGCTGCATTGATGGGCACTGATATGCTGCATTGATGGGCACTGATATGCTGCATTGATGGGCACTGATTGTCACTGATAGAGCTGCACTGATAATCAGAGCACTGATTATCAGTGCCCTGAATATTAGTGTAAATGTCCTCGTCACTGGAAAGCTGGTTATCGACTTTTTCTTTCCTCAGAAACTGACAGCGCTGAGGAAAGTAAATGCAGATAACCGGCATTTGTTTACATGGGATCAGCTGTGATTGGACGCAGCTGATCACATGGTAAAGAGCCAATGCCATTGGCTCTTTACCCTGATCGGTGATGCGCTGTGTGTGAGGGACACATACGTGCTGTGTGACTAGGCGGAAGTCATATGACATCCACCCAAAAGGATTGACTGGTTAAACTGAAAAAAAATCCCATTTTAAGAAAAAATAAGGTAATTTTAAAAATGATGGCAGCAACACATCTCAAAAAAGTTGGGACAGGGCAATGTTTACCAAGGTTTAGTATCCAGCCAATGATAAGTGAACAACTGTCTATCTATCTATCTATTTATCTATCTATCTATCTATCTATCTATCTATCTATCTATCTATCTATCTATCTATCTATCTATCTATCTATTTTTTCATTGATAAAGCTACTTTTAGGGATGAGCTTAGCTGTTTGTTTCAAAATGTAACACCCGGGATTCCCAGGCAGTTTGCTGACATTCAGCCATCTGGAGAGCTGTTATCTGTGATGAAATGTGTCCAGAGAGAATTATCATTTCACAATAAAAAAATATTGTCCCATAGTATATGTGGTCAATGACGTCACCCCATATCTCCATTGCACTTTACAAAAGTAACTGTCATTTAGTGGCAATAGTGTTCTTTCTTTGTAAATGTCACCTTTGCAGAAGTATATTTTACTGGTGCTCCAATTCACTTGCAGGTTTAGGGCATCTGCCAACATGATAGTTAAAGGAATTTTAAAAGTGGTTCTATACTTAAAAACATTGCACAGAGCAAATCCCCTCTTCTGGGTTCCTCCTTTTGCACTCCTGGCTCCTCCTACCTTCTAATTGCCCCCAGAGCAAGCCAATCATTGCAATTTAAATTGCTCCTGGCAGCTGAATGAAACATCAGCAACGACGTCTCTTCTTTCTCGAATCACACAAATCAATGGGAATGTAAAAGCAGCTTAAAGTGAGCGAATGCAGCTTTGAAGGAGGTGAAATGTAGGTCAGACGAAGGTCAAATAAAGGTCAAGTGCACCTGTCAATGAACTCTAAATGGTCTCAGGAGCATCTCAAACTGATCTGTAATGCAAGAGGAATGCACCTGTATGCAAGCTGCATTTGCAGATTAAGGAATTAAAAGCCAGTGGGCACACTTCAGCCCGAAAGGATTTACCCACTTACTGACTGGGCCATTTTTAGCGATAAGGCGCTGCGTCGCCTTAACTGACAATTGCGCGGTCGTGTGGTGCTGTACCCAAACAAAATTGACGTCCTTTTTTCCCCACAAATAAAGTTTTCTTTTAGTGGTATTTGATCACCTCTGCAGTTTTTTGCGCAAGAAACAAAAAAAAGAGCGTCAATTTAGCAAAAAAACAAAAAAAAAGTTTACTTTATGCTATAATACACATCAGTTTAGGCCGATCTGTATTCTGCTACATATTTTGGGTAAAAAAAATCTCAATAAGCGTATATTGATTGGTTTGCGCAAAAGTTATCACGCCTACAAAATAGGGGATAGATTTATGACAATTTTATTATTTTTTATTGGGACTGCGACATTGCGGCGGACAGATCGGACACCTAACTGACTTTGGGAGCCAGTGACATTATTACAGTAATCAGTGCTAAAAATATTCACTGTTATTGTACTTACGACACTGGCAGTGAATGGGGTTAACATCAGGGGCGATCAAGTGGTTAAATGTGTTCCCTGTTTTGTGTTTTCTAACTGTATGGGGGACTGTGTGACTAGGGAAACACACAGATCCGTCTTCCTGCATAGCAGAAAGACAGGATCTGTGTGATCTCCCCTGTCAGAATGGAGATCTGCCTTGTTTACACAGACAGGTCCCCGTTCTGTCACTGCAGGAAACAATCGCGGGTGGCCAGGTGATATAGAGTCCGCTGGACCCGCTCAATGGCTCCCCTGCTGGCCAATGGGAGCACGCACCCACGCCTCCGGTGGCACGCGCGTGCCCACGAAAGCGAGTTCACGAGCCGACGTACAGCTACGGCGATTCGCGGGATCGTATCAACCTGCCACAGTATAATGACTGTGGCTAGTCAGCAAGCAGTTAAAGTAATAACAATAGAAATTTAAAAGGGAGCAACGACTTTAGTTCCAATATTTTATAGCAATGCTTTGCATCATTTGCATCAGTCCGTGATTATGGAAAATCCTAAAACATACTAAATGTTTCAGCATTTATAAGATTAGTAAAAAGACAATGATTGGGAGGAGAGACTCCCTCCCATAGAACAGGTAGGACTTTTTAAGGTATGAGGTTGTCCCTGAGGTGAGAACAAAAGCAAAATGGTTTAAAAAAATATTTTTTTTATACAAACATGGATAAAAACATCATAAGAACATATAGATGTGTGTTCATAGATATGGAGTAATCCAATGTGTCTATATCTATGAACTCATCAATGCTTTTGCTAGAAAAAGTATTATTATTGGCTTATTTTAGCCTTGTGTTATTCACACATCACACAGAAAAATATCAATGTAAAAAAGTATATTTTATTGTACACATGTTAAAATCAAGAAAGGGTTTTAAAATATGAGCTCTGGTTATGAACACTTTCATTTGGCCCATCGGCCATGACAATAGTAATACAGGTAGGAATACTTATAGAAAGTAATTATTGCAGTATTGATCCTGCCCTGGAAGCTGCCCCAACTCATTTCAACCAAAATAATCAAGGTCTTCTTCAGGGGGACTGTGTTGTCTACATTCAAAAACAAATGATTAGAACAAATACATAAATGTTATCGCAGTGGTATGTCCATTATGGACCCACACAATGTATAATTACCTCCAACGAATGGGAGCATGAGTATTGAAACCAGAGAATTCAACGATAACCCAGATCCTTCTTAAAACATTCTAACCATCCACATGGCAGGACCCAACATACCTGGCTTGCAAGGAACCATATGTAGGGTGTTTGGGAGAGGTAAGAATAGAGCCTCTCTAGTCCCCCATGTGTGTCCCTATTTTTTATTAAAAATATATATATTTTTTGCTTACAAATGATTGGATGATGGAATTCAGCAACCCTTCACCTCATTCACAAAGCTCTGAGACATCTTCCCTTCCAAAGTACAGCATCCCTTGCTTTCAGTATATCAACTTCTTTGACTTTGTAAGACAATAGGGCTAAAGCCTAGTACACACGGGCTGAATGTCGGATGGCATCGGCCGGTTCAATTGAAACCGTACAACATTCCTGCCCGTGTGTACTGAAGTCGGTCCGTTTGGCCGGCTTCTGTCGAAGGGTCATGACTGAAAAAGGACTGCCGATCGACTCTCGATCAGCACTCTGAGTCAATGGCTGAGAGCGCTGACTGGAGTGTTCTGGCAGGGGGGGGCTTCCCTCTGTCAGAATAAAATAGCACAGCAAGGGAGATCGCTGTACTAACATTGCATAGTTAGTATAGTACAGCGGCTCCTCCTGAGTAGTGTTTTTTTTTTTTCGTTCAGCCCTGCTGGGTTGAACAAAAGAAAACTGCTAGTGTGCACGGGTTTAAAGTGATTGGAAATTCTTGTTTTACTTTCTAAAAATAGCAAACATGTTATATTTACCTGCTTTGTTGCAGTGGTTTTGCACAGGACAGCCCAGATCCTACTCTTCTTGGGTCCATCTTCTGCTCTGCTGGCCCCTTCCTCCTGTTGAGTGTTCCCACAGCAAGCAGCTTGCTATGGAGGCACCTGAGCCAAGTCACAGCTCCCTGTGTCGATTCAGACACAGAGCCGTGGTTCTGCCCCACCCCTATCTCTCCTGATTGGCTACCTGACTTTAATTGACAGCAGCGGGAGCCAATGGCACCGCTGCTGTGTCTCAGCCAATCAGAAGGAGAGTCCCGGACGTCCAAGGCACTCATGAACATGTATTAGGGGGGCTGAGGGAGGCTGCTGCACACAGAAGGTTTTTTATCTTAATGCATAGAATGCATTAAAGTGGCTGTAAACCCTCTCCTATACCCAGTGAATTGACTTGCCTCAGAGGATACATAGAGATTAAACAAATCTCCCAACATAAGTTTTACATGTATATCTGCTGTCTTCTCTTTTCTACTACTTGAAAAGTGCAGTACATTCTTTCAGCAGTGGGAGGGGAGTCTACGCTTACACTGTGTGGGAGTTGATTGGAGAAAAGCCCCCCCCCCCCTTCACTTAGGCAGAGGAACAAAGGAACATGCAAAGCATTAGTCTGAATAGACAAGCTCTCTGTGAATCTCCCTCTAAGCTCCTTCCTGACACAAATTTTCAGCTGCTGTTATCTCATGTGTCGGAGAACTTGTCAGAAGTGACTCTGCTGATAGCAGAGGAACGGAGCACCAGAGAGAAATGGCACTTATGCCTTGTACACACGATCGGAATTTTCGATTAAAAAAGTCTGATTGACTTGTTTCATCGGAAATTCCGATCGTGTGTGGGCCCCATCGGACTTTTTTCCATTGGTGTTTAGAAATAGAACATGTTTTAAATTTTTCAGATGGAAAAAAAAACGTTAGGAAATTCCTATCATCTGTGTGGAACTCCGACGGAGAAAAAACCCACGCATGCTCAGAATCAAGTCGACGCATGCTTGGAAGCACTGAACTTAATTTTTCTCGGCTCATCAGAGTGTTTTACGTCACCGCGTTTTGGACGGTCGGAATTTAGTCTGACAGTGTGTATGCAAGACAGCTTGAACGGAATTCCGATGAATAATTCCATCAGATTTTAGACCATCGGATACTCCGATCGTGTGTATAGGGCATTAGAGCTTTGGAGAGAGATAAGTAAACACTACAGATATATGTACCTAGATCAAATTTCATTAATGGGGTTTGCAACCACTTTAAGATAAAAAAAAACATCTGACTTTACAACCACTTTAACCTTTTTAGCCAATATCCTGCTTATAACAGTTATTTAACAAGCAGTTGAATCACCTAGTAGTAGTCACGTTTCTCCACTTATTCAAGTAGCTTCCTCCATTTAATTCAAAAATTGCAACTAAATAACCACTAGCTGTTTCATGAACGGGAAAAACAGGAACGTTATTAAATCTTAGGAAAGAATCTCTTTAAAGTTTTACCAGATTAGAAAAAAAATAACAAAAATTAAGTTAAAAAATCCCCAACAAACTTTGTTTTCTGATCTCTCGTTGCTTCATCCATCTGCCGAATGAAAGAAAAAAAAGCCGCTCTTTCCTTTCTCTTCATGGAAAATGTCAGAAAATGCTACTCCTCACATCTCTCCCCTAAAATGTCAGTTAGACCTTCTGCTATCCGTGCGAGAGAATACACATTCCGAAAGTGCTTTCTTTTCTCAAACGCAGTGGTAATCTTTAAAATGAATTACACTCTCTCAAGCTATATAATTATTGTAAATTGCCTTGAAAATGTATAGTTCCTCTCCAGCCCTATCTATCAACTTAATATCATGCTGGGCACTGCTAATTCTTGTTGCCTGTATAGGACAATAAACGCGGTATCCCGCACCTGAAGCTTATTTTAATGTATGGTTTAGTATGGATACCGGGGAGCCCACCTAATTAGAGTGTTCTTTTTTTTTTTTCAACTCCCATCTTCTTTTAACATCTTAACCAATGCAATCCTGAAAGTGCCAACATACAGTGAAATGCCTCATCTTTCCCTATAGCTCTGCTAGGTTTAAAGCACAAATTGATAATCGCACCTTCTGTTAAATTCTCTACTCACTAAGCACATCATTTTCTAGCCAAGACTGATCATTCATTCGTAATGTCTGCTTTCATACACGCCACAATCTGTGCTGCCTATCTGTTGTTAAGGTATGAAAAAAAAAAGATTGCATGCAATAAATAGAAGGTTGTTTTTTTTTTTTTTTTGTGATCTTTTTATTCTCCGGCTCTGTTTGTGTGCATTTCTTTGCTTGCTCGGTACGTTTAAATTTCCCCGCAAGCCAATTAGTCAAGGGACACAATACCATCATCTAGGAATTACAACTACACGATGATAGCACAGAAAGTGAAAAAAGAAAAAAAGAGAGACAGAGGAAGGAAAAAAAATATATTATGATAATAACAGGAGAGCCTACTTGAAATTCTGCCAGGATAGATGTAAAGTAAGAGGAGATTACACTCATTACACTGTCCTCAAGTAGCAGAAAAAAAATTGTTATTTTGCTCAGCACTCTTTTTGTGAACCTCTGGAAGAATAAAAAATCGAGGTGATTGGGAAGAGTAAAAATTTGATAATGCTGAAATGTAAAACTTGACTGTAATGAGGTACAGTAGCTGTAGACTGCCTGGAACAAACCTATAATGTACAAGCATTCAGTGTATACATCAAAGATATGTGCCTTCGTTAAAGATACTAAAGGGAATGTTTTGTTTAAAGGGTAATGCTGCTTGCTTAAATTACCTTCAACCACTAGATGTGCAATAGAGAAAGTCTGCTTTACGGAATGCCAGCAACGGAATTACTTTATCCCTGGGGCAAAAAAATAATAATCAAGGATGCATCAGTTGTGATTATACAGTATACAAGCAAATGTAATGAATACATTTTTTTTTCAGTTTATACAAATAAAAATAATTGACAGTCAGTATTGTAATGCAAATACTAACTCAATACTACTTTAAACTCAATCTTTCTAAAACTGAGCTTGTAATATTTCCTCCTCCCCGATCCCCTTCCCATGACTTTACCGTTAGGATCAACGGCTCAACCATTGGTCCCTCCACACATGCCAAGGTGCTGGGTGTAATCCTAGACCCTGACGCCTCCTTCAGCTCAGCAACATTTCCAGAATTCGCCCCTTCCTAACGACACCACAAAACAACTTATTCACTCCTTGTTCGTTTCCCACCTGGACTACTGCAACTCCCTCCTTACTGGCCTTCCTTTAAACAGGCTATCCCCCTTCAGTCTATTATGGCTAAATGGATGGGAAGAAGGGCAGTCTGGATAACAGGACTAAGCAGAGATAATAGTCCGCAGGAATGGTAGTGTAGATCAGGCAAACAGATGGCTTGGATAACGCTTGAGCAGCACTCCAAGAGGTGAAGCAGTTCTCTGGCAAATAAAAAAACAAACAGAAGGGGCTTCTAAGTGCAGAAATCACAAGATTTTTTATTGCAAAGGGTAAAAACACACTTACTAGAAGTAAGGTAGGGAAAGGCTTGTCATAACCGTGAAGGAAGGGGATGTAAAGTCCAGCAAGAGGCAGTCCTGAGGGTAGTCCAGTGTGCAGCCAGTTATCATGAGTCCCAGCGGACCAGTAGAGGGAAGCCACAGAAAAAGAACCACCAGGAGACACGGTCGTGCTCCCAGGACCAGCGTGGAATGCAGGACCCAGAAGTGACGTCAATAGAAAGTGGCCAGGGCCAGTGTGGACCGCAGGTATACACAAATGATGAAAAAAGGGGCGGGATGCATTTCAGAGCATGCAATTGGCTCCTTCAGAATGAGCCAATTGCATGCTCTGAAACGCATCCCGCCCCTTTTTTCGTCATTCGCCAATTGGCATGAAAAAAGAGCCAATTACATGCTCCGAAACGCTTCCCACCCCTTGTTCGTCATTCGCCAATTGCCAGGAAAAAGGAGCCAATTGCATGCTCCGAAATGCGACAGTTTTTTCTTCATTTCCGGATACCTGTAGTCCACGCTGGCCCCCGGCCGCTTTCTGACATCACTTCTGGGTCCTGCATTTCATGCTGGTCCTGGGAGCACAGCTGTGTCTCCTGGTGGTCTATTATGACTGCTGCTGCTAGACTTATACGCCTTACTAACCAATCTGTGACTGCTGCTCCTCTCTGCCAATCCATTCCCTTGCTTCCACTACCCCACCATATAAAATTCAAAATACTAACTACAACATACAAGGCCATCTGCAACATCGCCTCAGCTACATCACGAACCTCATCTGCAGTTATCGCCCAAATCGTCCTCTCCATTCCTCCCAAGACACTGTGCTCTCTAGCTCCCTTGTTACCTCCCTCCATGCTCACCTTCCATGCTCACCTCCAAGACTTCTCCAAAGCCTCTCCCATCCTCTGGAACTCCCTGCCCCAGTATGTCGGGTCAGCCCCTACCTTTGTCCGCCTTTAGGTGATCCCTGTAAACTCATTTATTCAGAGAAGCCTATCCCACTTCCACCTAAGAACCATACCCGAGTTACCTCCACCAGATCATCCCCCACAGTTATTAACTATTGTACCACCTCCCCCTCCCCTAAGATTGTAAGATGCACAAGCAGGGCCCTCCTGTCCCTTATAACTGTATTGCAATGTACCATCCCCCCTTTACTTTGTAAAGTGCTGACCAAGCTGTTGGCACTATATAAATCCTGTATTATAATAATAATAATACTAAGGGGTTGATTTACTAAAGGCAAATTGACTGTGTACTTTGCAAAGTGCAGTTGCAATCTGCAAGAGCAGTTTCCCTAGAGCTTAGTAAATGAGGAGAATCTTTTTTTTTTTTCCTTGCATGGGAATGGGTATTCTTTGCAAAGTGAAGTTTTACCTCATTTACTAAGCTCTGGAGCAATTGCACTTGCAGAGGGCAACTGCACTAGTAAATCAACCCCATAGAATAAGCTATGGCTCTGGGTTTGGCTTGAAACTGCGGCAGCAGTCCGCCATCCCAATCAACTGCGGCAGTGGAATTCCTTACCCAACAGCCGCATGTAACAAAAGAACGGGGATGCTGGTGACATCATTGACCTAATTTGGCCACATGGCAATGGGCAAGGAATTCCACGGCTGCAGCTGATTGGGATGACAGCTTGCTGTCTTCTGTGGGTTCAGACCCAACTGACTTGTAAACATAGGAGCTAACAATAAAGAATAAGGCTATAAGGCACATTACTGACTGGAATGGTCCCAACTGATTGGTGTAAATTAATAGAGGGAATGGTAAGAGACTATATTCAAGAATTTGTCAGCAAAAGAGGAATCATAAGTAACAACCAGCATAGATTTATGAAAGACCGTTCTTATCAGACCAACTTGGTATCATTCTATTAGGAAGCAAGTAGACATTTAGACAGGAAGACCAGTGGATATAGTTTATCTGGATTTTGCTAAAGCGTTCAATACTGTATCTCATGAATGTTTAATTTGCAAATTAAGGTCTATCGGTGTGAAAGAAATTGTATGTACATGGATAGGAAACTGGTTACATAAACGGGGCCAGAGAACAATGATAAATGACTCATTCTCCTAATGGTCTAAGGCTGTGTGTGTGGTGTGCTCCGGGGCTATGTCTTGTTGTTGAATGTGTTTAGTATTGAAACTAAAGTTGTAATTATGAGTTAAATTTCAGTTTTTGCTAATTATCCCAAATTATATAAAGAAATACATTTTGTCCTGGATAAAGCAACGTTATACAAGGACCTTGATAGAATAGGAGGATGGACAGCTACATGGCAGATGAGGTTCAGCATTGAAAAATGTAAAGTTATGCACTTGGGTGCTAAAAATACACATGCAAAATATTCATTAGCTGGGGCTACTGTGGGAAAATCAGTTATGGGAAAATGTTGGGGGGTCCTTGTAGGTCACAGTCAACACAATAGCATGCAATGCCAAGATGCATCCCCAAATATTTGCATATTGTTCTCATGTATTAAAAAATGCATATATTCAATTGATAAATCAGTAATTCCACCCATCTACAAAGCACTGGTTCGGCCGCATCTTCAATGTCTAGATTAATTTTGGGGATATGATCACAATGTGCAAATGTGCCTATAGTAACTGTAATAACTGTTTATGCTAAGGTTCCTGCCGATGACACACAGGGGTTGATTTACTAAAGGATAAAAGACTGTGCAGTTGCTCCAGAGCTTAGTAAATGAGCAGAAACTCTGCTGACTACCATCATCCAATCATGTGCAAGCAAAAAATGTTTTTTTTTTTTTTATGTTCTTTGCACATGATTTGGTAGTCTTTTCAAGGTGAAGCCTTACCTCATTTACTAAGCTCTGGAGCAACTGTCCTTGCTTTGCAAAGTGCACAGTCTATTTTCCTTTAGTAAACCAACCCCACAGCCTTAATTTTGGTATTGAATGAAACAAGGTTCAATTTTAAATTATATAAAGGGTTCTTTACTGTACCAAAGGCACAAAAAGCACCAAAAGGCGTGAAACACTTACCCCCACCCCCCCCTTAGTTGTATCAGCTTAGAGTGAAAATAAACTAAATAACACTTCTAAGGTACCATAATATACATGGGGGGGTACAGGAGTTTCGCGAAAAAGAGACTTAAATACACATACATACACATGTGAGTTGAATTAGATGTGCCTTTTCTAATCTTATCAACTATGTAACTACTGTATATTACATTAACATACAGTATATGGTCAACAAGTGAAAATGTTCTATCTTATAGGGAACATCAAGTTAGAAATGGTAAATACAACTAAAGCAAACTTTTAGATAACTGTGAGTTGGTAACTCTTTATTGCAGAAGAGACATGCTATGCAATACAAACCTAACTTGTCTGCTTGAAGTTTTCTATTGAATGTACACTGAGCCGCACATGCCCAGCTCAGCATGCATTCCCCCACCAGCTAATTAAGATGCTGAAAACCTGGCACAGTTGCATCACTGGAATGCAGAGGTGAGTATATTGGGGAGTTTAGTTCAGGTTTAATTGTGCCTAAGCATTACCCAAAAAAATATTCCTTTTTTTCTTTAGTTCATCCTGAAAAATAGAATTGCAGTTCCTGTGCCTAGGTACTCCTGGGGCTTCAACCTGCATATATATAGTGTTAAATCATTTAGAGTACTTAGTTACATAGTCGGTAAGGTTGAAAAAATATTGAAAAAAGGCACCAGTCCATCCAGTTCAACCTGTGGTGTGTGTGTATATGTGTTTATGTCAATAGTACATTGAATATCCCTGTATGTTGTGATCAATAAGATGCCCATCTAATCGTTTTTTTTTTGTGCTTGTGGAAGAGAATTCCATATCCTTAGCACTCTGGCAGTAAAGAACCCTCTACTCAGATTACGGTTAAACCAATTCTCTTTCAATTTCTTTGAATAGCCATGTGTCTTTTTAAACTCCCTTTCACTAAAAAGTAATTTTCCCAATGCTAGAGTCACCATTGAGGTATTTGTATATTGCTATCTTATCCCCTCTCAAGCGTCTCTTCTCCAGAGAGAATATGTTCTTCAATGCTTGTAGCCTTTCCCCATAGCTGAGATCCTCTAGTCCCCTCCAGTTCCAGCACATCCTTCTTGAGGACTGGTGCCCAGAACTGGATGGAATACTCAAGATGTAGCCTGACCAGAGTCTTAAAGAGTGGGAGAATTATTGTTTTGTCTCTGGAGCAAATTCCCCTTTTAATGCATGCTAATATTCTGCCTGCTTTGCTTGCAGCATAAATATGACATTGCTGAGCCTGTCATCTACTTAGACCCACAGGTCCTTTTCCATCCTGGATTCCCCCAGAGGTTCTCCCCCTAGCGAGTAACTTTCATTCGTATTTTTAGCCCCCAAATGCATTACCTTACATTTTTCAACATTAAACCACATTTACCATGTAGTTGCCCACCCCATTATTTTATTTAGAGTGAGTGAGTGACTTGTATAGCACTCACATGCGAACTGAATCGCCTCTAGGCGCTTTTTGCTGCCAGTGTCTGCTTGGCTGGTGCGGTCATTTTACCCCCGTAGGATCTCAACATGCTTTGGACACACAGTCGTACACACATATATACATATATACTGGGCCAATTTGGACAAGATCCAATTGACCTACCAGCATGTCTTTGGAGTGTGGGAGGAAACCAGAGTACCTGGAGGAAACCCACACAGACACAGGGAGAACATGCAAACTCCAGGCAGATGGTGTCGTGGTCAGGATTTGAACCAGCAACCCTTTTGCTGCTAGGTGAAAGTGCTAACCACTACACCACTGTGCTGCCCTTCTTGTAAGGTTTTTGCATCCTGCGCAGACGTTATTGCCGTGCTAAGCTTTGTATCGTCTGCAAATATTAAGATTGAGCTGTTTATTCCATCCGCTATATCGTTCATGAATAAATAAATATTTTTTGTGAGTTTTAATATTTTTTTTTTATTTCAGGCAATTTTGCATATGTGTATCAAGCTTTAGCCATTTGTTTCCTTCGCTGGGGAAGGGCAAGAGAGCAGCTCTTTAAGGCGAGAGTAGTTCTTCAGGCATAAAAATTGGTGCAAAAAGCACATATCCCTCGTTTACATGCACTCCCTTTGATGTCTATGCGGCACAGAACACCTGAATACGCTCAAAAAAAGTTTATGTACTTTATTGAGCATAGGGCATGTAAGGTGAATGAGCTTAAAAGTGTGAACAGTGACAATCAGAAGAAATGCGATTCTGTATGTTGAACATAGTTATGTATAGGGAAAGAAGCAGAAAAATGCATAGATGTGATTGAGTAGTCATGAAATTTGGAGTGAGAAGTTCCCAGCTAAAAAATTCCCCATTACCTTCTGTGGTAAAAACTGTGCAGTTGAAGATTTTCCATCCCTTTCTGTTCTGTTAACAATGGCCACAAGGACACATAGAGAGGGCAAATTCCCCAGAAAAAAAGACAGACAGCTATAATTAAGAAAAAAAAAAAAGCAGACAAGTTCTAAACTTTACACATCCTATCTAAAACTAGAAAAAAAAGTACTGGCCCTAACCTCACTATTACCCATTAATAATATATGGGGGTTGATTTTTCTAAAACTGGAGAGTGCAAAATCTGGTGCAGCTCTGCAGAGATAGCAATCAGCTGCCATTTTTTTTTTTTTTTGGTCAAAGCCTAATTGAACAAGCTAAAGTTAGAATCTGATTGGCCCTAATGCACAGCTGCATCAGAATTTGCACTCTTCAGTTTTAGTAAATCAACCCCAATGTCTTCCTGCTGCTATGATTAGTTGCTGAAATTGAAGATAAATTCCCAGTTTGGGTAGCATGTTGTAGTGATATAGTATATAGTAGTTAGATAATTAATATTTAGTTATTATAATGATGATATAAGTTATGTTCTGCAGCAACCCAATTCTTCCAGAGAGGTGCACTTGTATTGACTTTCAACACAGAACAAAGTCCAATACTTGCAGATGACAAAAATCCAACAGAGTAAATATGACAAAGAATAGTAGATTCAGAGTCCCATCTTTCCTAGACCATTCCTAGACCTGTGCCTTCATATCCATAGATGTTTACATTCCCTATACACTGAATGGCTGAGCAATTTGATTGGCTGTCTCCATTAGGCCTTTGATCTGCCCTCTGTCTTTCAGAGTGACAGATAATGACCCCCAGCCAGAAACAGCTGCAGTCATAAATTGCCCTAATTTGCATTCTTGCATATTAACATTAACATCCCAGAGTCACTATCTGTCCCCTTTGATATGTGGATTAAATCTTGTTTGGCCACATCCCCCCTTTAATTAACAAGTCCTCTTTGATATGTGTAATTAGATTAACAGATACCATTGTCAACTGAAATCTGGCCTGGTCAATATTGTACTGTATGTGACACATATATACCGTGCCATACATATAACACAATATATAAAATACATACACATATATATTAATATTACAACACATGTGACTCCCTCCTTCTTCCCATGTGACTTTGGGATTGGCTCAGTTATGCCACATGGGGACTGGAAAACCGCATCAAAAAACTAATTGTGCTCAGGGCAGTTTAAGTCATCCATTGCATAACTAGCACACTATGACAGACTTACCTGAAAACAAAGCTCTCCAGTGGCATGCTGTCATTGCTGAAGGCACTTCCACCTTCACCTGGCCTTCTTTCTGGTTTGCGGGTTTGGGCAATATGAATGGCTGAGCCGGTAATGACGTCACTCCTGTGCATGGGTGCGAGAGTCACTATTTTGGCACGGTTTTAAAGGCAAGGCACAGGTATGCCGTTCCTTCAGAGCTGAGGTGATGTCACCGACTGCATCTAAAGTAAATACCTTCTGAACGATGCACAGGAGATATGTACTGTATTTATAGGTAAGCCTTATTATAGGCTTACCTATAGGTAATCCTCATACGTGGGAGTTTACTCCCACTTCAACTCAATGCAAGTTTCAATTTATCAAATATGTTTATTAGGGCTTCTTCTCTTCACTCTTATCGGCCAAACAGAGATGTGCAGGAGCAAACGGCAAGCAAGAAAATGCTGCTGGGGAGTGGGGAGTGACAACACTTTTCTATCTCACAGGGTTTCTGCAATGAGTAGTCACAGACAGGTATGGGCTGTCAACAGAATAAACTCTATGGACCACTATGGGCTGTCAATAGAGTAAACTACAAGTATTTTCAAATGCAAAGCCTTGGAACTCACATATATTAAATGCATTACACAACAAAGCTGGGCATCAAAATGTTAAACATGACCTTACTTAAAAGGTGTTATATGTTTTACCTTAAAGGTAATCTTAACTTCCTCGGTAATTAGCTCAACAAGTGAAATTTCAGCTTTCATATTTCATTTTTTATCCCCTGGTATTAAATGGATCGACAGACTGCATGCTGCTGAACCTGCTGTATGATATCTTTATTCTGTTTAATGAAAATAAAAGACAAGCTGGAGGGTAACAAAGAGATTCAACCTCTAAATATAGTGTAATACTTCTCTGTAAAATGGACTTCACACTCTATCCATCCACACAGGCCAAATGTAATTGAAACTTTATTCCAGGGTTTTCTATGATAGGTGATGCTGTGCTGAAATCCCTGCTATCTACTTACCTTTCTGACATTTGAAAAATAGGATTCAGCATGAAAATAGTCCCTGGGAAACCAATTTCAATTTTACAGTCAGGCTTGTGGAATATAAGAGAGATAGAGAGGTGTGAAAATATGAGAATCCATTAATTGTTAATTCCCATTTTGGCTAAAACCCATTTACCTTTTTTGATAACGGAGAACACTCCACCACAAACCAACCAGAGAGCTCTTAGATGTTTAGCGCAGTGGTTGAGAAGACGGGAATGTGCCCATTAATAAAACCATAGATGGCAGTAGTGGTATGATTGCTCCAGGAGTACCACTGGGGAGTCCGATTTACCCTTGGTATTTTGTTCAGCAAAGATGCAATTTAGAACTCTTCAGTTGTTTTATGTCTGGAGCTCTGCCTTGGTGCATTTTTGATAATAGAAGCCAATTTTACGTGTACTAGAATGTTTTCAGTTTAAATTGACTTTCTGTAAACAGTAATAAGGTTCATACTAGCACATCAGTAAAGCTTAGGGTGGCTAAGCAACATGGACACTTACTGTTAGAGCATCAAGGTCATAGCTTCCAATGTCCAATGTCATCTGCATGTGTAATGGTTTTCTTTTTTCTTTACTATTGGCAGAACTTACTGTTAGGGTTGAGCGAACCCGAACTGTAAAGTTTGGGTCCGTACCGAACATTAGAGTTTTTGGGCACCGGACCCGAACCCGAACAATTGCGTGTATGTTCGGGTTTGGGTCCGGTGTTCGGCGATGTAATGGCGCATTTAGAAAAGATTCAGGGGGCAGCCAATCACCTTTTGTTTAGCTGGTGTGCCCTTAGAAGCCATCATAGCCATGCCTACTAATGGCATGGCTGTGATTGGCCAGTGCAGCATGTGACCCAGCTCAGTGCAGCATGTGACCCAGCTTCTATATAAGCTGGAGGCACACAGCACAGCATGTCACTCTGCTTTAGACAGGATAGGGAGAGGTTCCTGGCTGCTGTTGCTTATTAGGGAGAGATTGAAATACATGAGTTAGTCCTGATTCTGCAACCTGAGAGAAAAGATAGAGAGACAGTGTAGGGGAAGGTTCCTGATGGTGCTTTCAGGGAGAGAGATTTATATAAAAGTCCAGATTCAGAGATCTAATAACTCAGCGATCTGCATAGGTTTACCTGTTTGTGTTGCAGTGCACAGTCTTTTTACACTGCCATGAGCCCAGTGTCAGAAAAAATCTAACTTTTATCTGCAATCTCAGTGCACCAGCACTGCATATGTTACGTTGAGAGATACACCGTTTCCATACTGTGGGTGTATTGTGCTCTTTAGCAAAAAGATTAGGGCAAAAAAAAAAAAAAATTGCAGTGTTCTCTGCATATATGCAAGTGTAAGATTTACAAATTTATATATTTTTCTTGTATTGTGCTATTCCCCCCAAAAATTTTAGGGCAAATTTTTTTTTTTTTTAATAGCATTTTCTGTATTGCTGTAGGTGTGAGATACACCGTTTCCATACTGTGGGTGTATTTTGCTCTTGCAAAAAGACCCATTTAGGGCAAAAAAAAATATTTTGCAGTGTTTTCTGCATATCTGGAGCTGTGTGAACTAAACAATTTCTATATATTTTTCTTCTACTGTGCTATCCTAAAAAAATAAAAAAAAAATTTAATAGCATTTTCTGCAGTTCTGTAGCTGTGAGATACAGCGTTTACGTACTGTGGGTGTGTTGTGCTCTTCCAAAAACACCCATTTAGGGCCACAAAAAATATTTTGCAGTGTTTTAAGGTGTGGAGGAGGTCCAGGCACAAACGTAGCACATTCACTTCACTGCTTAGGTTTCTAAAACAGTTTTAGGTGCACGGTCTCTGCCACAGACCGTGAGGTTGGTCTATCCCACAGACCGGTTGTACAAGGCCCCCTGCCACAGACCTGGAGAACTTTGGTCTCTGCCACAGACCAAGGTGTATAAGGCCCCTGCCACGGGCCGGGTGAATAAGGCCTCCGATACAGTCAGGATGACCTTGAGCTTCTCCTTCTAAGAACTAGCCAATATCAAGGGGAAGACATCTCTCCAGGGAGTCAACAGACCCTTCCTTCACCGTGCCTCCAGCATCGGGCCATTGGAAGGTTCCTCCCTTCCCTGGAACAGGGTCCCCTACACGAGGTGGCACCCAAAGACTCCTCGACCCTTAGCGGACACCAGACGAAGGCTCTGGACCCCAGGCTTTACTCCCACCCCTAGGCCTCTATACCCAGGGCAGCAGGAACTCCAGGATAGTACCTCACCCCGGGCTAAAGGTGCCTGAGATGGAACAGGAACACGTGCACCCAGGCCGAAGGCACCTGGGCACGGACCCCACTGGACATCAGCCCCCAGGCCAAAGTTGCCTGGGGCTCGGACCCCGATCATGAGGCGTCTGCCCCTTTTATATCCTCTCCTGGCATGCACAGCAGGTTCCCCGCCCTGCTGTACTACTGCCAAGAGGGGACACAAAAGGCACAGCACTGTATCAGCGGTTCAACCCTAGCCTACCATGGCAGTGCCACCTGTAAGCCGCAGGGAACTGCACACCAATACTGTCCCCGAGGACAAAATGTTCCATGAATCCTACAGAATTAGGGTGTTTGAGCCTATTTACCACTCAAACACTTCCCTTAAATTTAGCACCCTGCTACATTTTTATTTCAAAGTATTTTATTTTCCCACTAGCTTATCCATTAAATTTAATATTTTTTTCCAGAAAGGGCGTATTCTGGGGCATTCTCACCATATGTGTGGCATCGTGACGTTGAGTTTCTGAGGTTTTTAATGACTTCCTGTACCTCTTCTGCTGAAAAGGGGGCCTCCAGCATACTTTTTTTTTTTTATGTTATTTTAAGTTATTTCCCTATCCACATTTTTTGCAGAGCACTTCCCATGCTCTTAACAACATTTTGCTGCCATTTGCAACCCTCTAGCCCTTTCCATTACGTTTTTAGAGCCTTTTTAGTCCTCAGAAGTTCAGGTCCCCATTGACTTCAATGGGGTTCGGGGTAAAGCTCGGGTCAAGTTCGGTCCCGAACTCAAACTTTTTTCCGTAGTTCGTCCGAACCCGTCGAACCCGAACATCCAGGTGTCCGCTCAACTCTACTTACTGTATGAGATATATTTATATATAAAATATAACAAATGAATACAGCGCAATCAAATCATAACAAAACATATAAATATCATAATCCAAAACACATAAATCATTATTGTGAAAAAGTCAAAATTTAAGTCTTATTCATACTGTATGAACTCCACCCAAGTACAAATAAGGTGATAAGGTTTAGTAATATCCAACGTGTTTGGTGCCCTCCACCTTCAGGCAAAATTCTTGCTCACCTCCACTATTTGACCCCAACACAGAGCCAAAACAGCCTTAGACCCCATACACACTATACAACTTTTGTTGTCTGATTTCCTTTAGATTTACCAAAACCGTGTAGTGCAAGGGCCTGCCTGATTGCATACAAATTGAAACTCTTAAGGTTTGACCTCATATTATATGGTTTTGGTAAATCTGAAGGAAAAAATCTACAGAAAATTGTATAGTGTGTATCCAACTTAAGAGGTTGGAGGACTAGGATTCAGGGGAGCCACCGGAGGAATTGTTCCAGTATTATCCGGTATCATCTTAAGTGGAGGACATGTGTCCTCCACTTAAGATGATACCGGATAATACTGGAACACTTCCTCTGATGGCTCCCTTGAATCCTTGTCCTCCACGTCTTAATCTTAATGGTCATGAGATATATCATAAAACAGAAATGGAAAAAAAAGATATATATATATATATATATATATATATATATATATATATATATATATATATATATATATATATATATTAATATATTTATTTTGGGAATGTACCGTAAATAGTGGTTTGAATTGTTGTATTATTTATTTATTAGGGGAAAACTAAAAACAAAGATCTTATTTGCTATTTATTAAAAAATTTCCAGTTGGGCTGTGGTTGTATCACTGGTTAAGTATCAATGCATGCACTAAGGATAGTCCACATTTTTAAAGTTCCATACTGAGAACAAAAGGATTGTGTTGGACATATATTATGACACCGATATCCCATACTATGTCCAATAGAATTTATTGCTATATGATGGAATTTCAGGGTGCCCAAGGAACACATATTAACGTTAAAAGGGATTCATCCAACAATTTATTGATACATAAATAAAAATTGATAGCCATACATCTTAAAACAACCGCATAGTAATATCTCATATAGAAAAAATATTAAGGGGTTCATTTACTAAAGGAAAAAAAAAACTGTGTATTCTACAAGTGCAGTTGTTCCAGAGCTTAGTAAATGAGCAGAAGATCTGCTGACTTCCATCTTCCAATCACGTGCAAGCAAAAATGCTGTTTTTTTATATTCCATGTACATGATTGGGTACTCTTATCAAAATTAAGCTTTACATCATTTAATAAGCTTTGGAGCAACTGCACACTACATAAAACTGCCAGGGATTTTAACCGTTCCCTACATTTTCCTTGGGAAAGCGTGATTGGACCTAGTAACAGGTCATAACTAGAGGTGAGCGTAGTGGTGAATGGTGGTGGGAGTCACTGTGCAGGGAATAAGAAGACTTGGCACACAAGGGTGGACTACTATAAATTAACTTTTCAGCACTATTGTGGTGGAACACTATTATTATTATCTAAAACACAATATATAATATCATATAATATAATATATTAGGCAGCGCTCCAAAAAGTAAATGCAACAAATAAGTGGAATGTGTTATATAAAATATAAAGAGTCCATAGTCTATGGAGAGAATCCAGAAAAAAGTCTGTGATCAAAGCATAAGGAAGGTCTCAGCTATTTAAAGCCAATTCTGTCCATCTGCCACCAACACCACCACTCGTGAAGAGAAGGGGGGGATATGAAACCATACCTGTTGAAATAACTCTTACCAGATGGCGCTGGAACACTAGCCTTGAATGATCATAGATGGGATTCTCATCTCTCAAACACTGGGGGTAGGGTAACCTCAAGCAGGTGCTCACATACAGAGGAAAAGGAATAATAGCCACAATAGCGTAATTCTGTTTGACTTTGTATTCACTGAAAAAAACAGTCCCCTATTAAAATCACACTTACAATGTTGAACATAAATAAAGGCAATACATCACATTTAGTAGTCCACCACGTCCAAGGATAGTAAGCTAACAGAGTGGTGTCTCCTGCCTGCCTCTGTTCGTAAGACCCGGCACACTAGAACACGCTAGTTACGCTTAACGTGTTGACGTCACTTGACCGGCAGTCATTCTATTCAACCCAGACGCGTTTCGTCATTCATTGACATCATCTGTGGGTGTGCAACCCACAGATGATGTCAATGAATGATGAAACGCATCTGGGTTCGATAGAACAACTGCCGATCAAGTGACGTCACCACGTTGAGCGTAACTAGCGTGTGCTAGTGTGCCGGTGTCCTGCCGAGAATAGTCCCCCGGCGGATTTTGCTCGCTCTGTCCAGCACAGGCGCAGCGCTTGCGCAGTACCGATCACAACAGACCTACGAAAATAGCCGAAGCTCAACCAACACAGCTGTGATTCACCTGTTAAACGGCGCATGCGCAATGAGTACAATATTGTGCCACACGCACGCTCCCGATGCTCGCTCCACTCTGCAAGGGGCGGTGTAATACTATTATATCGTCTAAGGGGCGGATGGCTACAGCAAGGGGTGGATGTGTATTACTATTATATCGTCTGCATTACTATTACTGTATATCGTGTAAGGGACGGATGGCTACAGCAAGGGGCAGGTGTATTATTAGGGTGGTTTTATCAAGAAAATACACGATATAATAGTAATACACCCACCCCTTGCTGTAGCCATCCGCCCCTTACACGATATAATAGTAATACACATCCGCCCCTTGCTGTAGCCATCCTTACACCCGCCCCTTGCAGACTGGAGTGAGCATCGAGAGTGTGGCGTCTGTCACAATGTCCTGTTAATTGTGCAGGCGCAGTCTACAGCTGCTTAACATTCAGCAATTTCCAGCGGCTCCGTTTACTAGAGCGCTGCGCCTGCACAGTCCAGGGCGGACACTATCCGCCAGAGGGACACATCTCGGCAGGACACTGGGTCTTACGAACAGAGGCAAGCAGGAGACACTGCTCTGATAGCTTACGATCCTTGGACGTGGTGGACTACTAAATGCGATCCATTGCCTTTATTTATGTTCAACATTGTAAGTGTGATTTTAATAGGGGGCTGTTTTTTTGAGTGAATAAAAAGTCAAACGGAATTACGTTATTGTGGCTATTATTCCTTTTCCTCTGTATGTGAGCACCTGCTTGAGGTTACCCTACCCCCAGTGTTTGAGAGATGATAATCCTATCTATGATCATTCAAGGCTAGTGTTCCAGCGCCATCTGGTAAGAGTTATTTCAACAGGGGTGGTTTCATATCCCCCCCGTTCTCTTCACGAGTGGAGGTGTTGGTGGCAGATGGACAGAATTGGCTTGAAATAGCTGAGACCTTCCTTATGCTTTGATCACGGACTTCTTTCTGGATTCTCTCCATAGACTATGGACTCTTTATAGTTTATAAAACACATTGCACTTATTTGTTACATTTACTTTTTGGAGCGCTGCCTAATATATTATATTATATGATATTATATATTGTGTTTTAGATGTTTTTACCTGTCTGCTGATAGGGGATGGTAGCAGCTCCAGCCGTCATAGGCACTTGTTTTCTTCAGTAAGAGGGAGGTGTACTGTGGTTCCACCCTCTGACTGTTTAGTTTGCCCGGGCCTCACTATCTCTATGAGCGCTTAGTCTTAGGAAGGGCACCGATTTTTATACCGTTGTATCACTATTGTTATTATGTAGAATGAAAATTAATTGATTGTTATTTATGAACATATTT
Source organism: Rana muscosa (assembly GCA_029206835.1). Lineage (NCBI taxonomy): Eukaryota > Metazoa > Chordata > Amphibia > Anura > Ranidae > Rana > Rana muscosa. The sequence goes on from CM055119.1 coordinate 350,775,791, forward strand.
ACCTTGGTTTATCTGTTTTACTTTATTTAACAGAGGTGTACATGGTGAATTTGTTTAGTCAAGGCTATCACTGGTTAGTTGAGGTAGGCGCAATCAAACTATACGTCACTTTAAATATCTTGGCATTTGTGGGAATTATCAGCCACCTATAAACTATTTTACACTGAAACTAGGATCACTGGAATTAAGGGAGCGCAGGATAATATACACACTATTACAGTATAATTCCTTGTTCAGTTTTCAGCTTCCAGTGACATCTTTCCTCCTCAGGTCTGCACAATGTACATGACTCAGCATCCTCACCTTTGACTAATGAGCACACAGGTGACTCAGGAGGCTTTAAAAATGGACCAGGAAACTAAGACAGGCTGAATAGAATTATAACTAATTTTCTCGGAGCATTGAGGAATTGGAATCCCTATCAGATTTAATTACTGTCTGTGTCTTTGTTAGGTTGGTTTACCTTGGTGACCACTGTCATTGGTCTACTAATGCCAAAAAGGCTGTTTAACCACTTGACCTCTGGAAAGTTTACCCCCTTCATGACCCCAGGCCATTTTTTGCGATACAGCACTGCGTTACTTTAACTGACAATTGTGCGGTCATGCGACAATGTACCCAAATGAAATGTATTCCCCTTTTTTCCCACAAATAAAGCTTTATTTTGGTGGTATTTGATTACCTCTGCGGTTTTAATTTTTTGCACTATAAACAAAAAAAGACCAACAATTTTGAAAAAAAAACAAAAACATTTCTTACTTTCTGCTATAAAACAAATCCAATAAAAAGATTGAAATAATCTAATTTCTTCATCAGTTTAGGTTAATATTTACTCTGCTACATATTACTGGTAAAATATAAATAAAAAATGATCGTATATTGATTGGTTTGCACAAAATTTATAGCATCTACAAACTATGGGATAGATTTACAACATTTGTATTATTATTATTTTTTTTACTAGTAATGGCGGTGATCAGTGACTTATAGCAGGACTGTGACATTGCGGCAGACTAATTGGACATTAAGTGATACTTTTTGGGGACCAGTGACACTAATACAGTGATCAGTGCTAAAAAATATGCATTGTCACTGTACTAATGACACTGACAGGGAAGGGGTTAACATCAGGGGTGATCAAAGGGTTAAATGTGTTCTTTTTAACTATGTAGGATGTGCTTGTACTATGGGAAGGCATAGATCCATGTTCCTGCTTTGTAGGAACACAGGATGACAGCCTTCCCTTCTCACAGAACAGCGATCTGCCTGGTTTACAAAGGCAGACCTGCTTTCTGCTTGTGTCCCGAATGATCGGCGGGTCATTCGGGACCTGCCGAATTAATGATTGGCTCCTGCTGTGTCCAATCACAGTGGGGAGCGGGTCACCGGTGGCACACGTGTGGGCCCCGAACCTGGAAGTGCAAAATCACATACAGGCACGTGATTTTGCACAGGAGAGCCGCCTTGCCGCCGTATATATACAGTATATGGTTTGCAAGCAATTCATTTGCAAGGGTATTTTCCCTAGAGCTTAGTGAATGTGGTAAAACTTCACTTTGCAAAGAATACCCAATCACATGCAAGGAAAAAACAAACAAACAAGCAAATATTTTTGCTTGCACATGATTGGAGGTTGGAAGCAACCAGAGGTTCATCTCCTTCACTAAGCTCTGTGTATAATTCCCTTGCAAAGTGAACAGTTATTTTTTCTTTCGTAAATCAACTCCAAAGTAAGGAAGATCCAATGAGATGATAATCTTAAATGAAGACAGTAGTCCCAGGAACAACAGTTTAACCACTTCAGCCCCGGAAGGTTTCATCATCTTCCTGACCAGGCCATTTTTGTCATACAGCACTGCGTTTCTTTAACTGACAATTGCAAAATGTATGTCCTTTTTTCCCCAAAAATAGAGATTACTTTTGGTGGTATTTGATCACCTCTGCGTTTTTTTTTTTTAACAGTTTTTTTCTGTTATCAAAAAAAGAGCGACAGTTTAAAAAATATATATATATATATTTTTTACTTTCTGCTATAAAACATTTCCAATAAAAAAAAATATAATTTCTTCATCAATTTAGGCCAATATATATTCTGCTACATATTTTTTGGTAAACAAATCCCAATAAGCGTACGCGGACGTTATCGCGTCTACAAACGATGGGATATTTTTATGGCATTTTTTTTTTTTTTACTAATAATGGCGGTGATCAGCAATTTTTAGCGGGACTGTGACATTGTGGCAGACAAATCGGACACCTAACAGACACTTTTGACACTTTTTTGGGAACCAGGGACATTAATACAGTGATCGGTGATAAAAATATGCACTGTTACTGTACTAATGACACTGGCAGGCAAGGGGTTAACATTAGGGGTGATCAAAGGGTTAAGTGTGTCCCTAGGGGGTGCTTGCTAACTGTGTGGGGGATGGTCTTTCTGGATGAAGACAGAGATCCATGTTCCTGCTTGGCAGGAACACAAGATCTCCATCTTCTTCTCTTTCAAAATGGCAAACTGCTTTGTTTACATAGGCAGATCGCTGTTCTGCCTCTCTGGGGAACGATCGCGGGTGGCCGGTGGACATCGAGTCCACCAGACCCACTGATTGGATCCCCTCTCTGTCCAATCGGCATGCCCCCCAATATCTATTGCACAAAATTATGTACAGTTACGTCGTTTCGCGCAATAGAGCTGACCTGCCGCAGTATATCGGAAGGCGGTCGGCAAGTGGTTAAAGGTTAATTCCACTTAAGCAACACGTTACGCCCAAATGTGGGCTATAACATGTTACATGTTGCTCAGCAAACCCCCACCCCCCAGAATTTTCCACCCTTTCCCCTATAACAGCATGCTGGAGTGCCTGTCCTCTGCAGGACCTGTGAAATTTGCATTTGGCGTGTCTGTGCATCATTCATTTACAGAAATCTGAACTACGTCCTGTCTAGTTCTCAATAGAATACAAGTGCAGTGATCACCACATTCATAGTCAATTGACACTTCCTCCAGCTCTCTAATCGAAAGCCTGTACATAGGTAAAGGGCAGGGAGCTGGAGGATGAATTTTTAGGTGCCTGGCATTGCATCTGCAATCCCCAAATAATGGGAACAATGCATTGCAGGCTGCTGTAAAAAAAAAAAAAATGCTCCCCCCCCCCCCTAAAAAAAGTGGATATGTTCCTTTAATTGGACACAACTGGCAAAAAAATTCTTTTAACAATTCCCTTCCCCATACAAAAATATAAACCATTTTGGATTTACTTAATGGTTTTTAACTCCGTCTAACATTTTTTTTAAAAAAGGTTTTGGATATATCTGTATTATAACCTGTACATATTTAAATCAAGTACTTACTGTATATACTCGAGTATAAGCCGACCAGAGTATAAGCCGAGGTACCTAATGTTACCACAAAAAACTGGGAAAACTTACTGACTCGAGTATAAGCCGAGGGTCAACAATGCCCATTTGCACACCTCACTGTGCCCATTGCAACTTCACTAAGCCCATTGTCACTGCCCATTGCCACCTTACTGTGCCCATCCTCACTGTTCCCATCCTTACTGTGCCCATCCTCACTGTTCCTCACTGTTCCCATCCTCACTGTTCCTCACTGTTCCTCACCTCACTGTTCCTCACCTCACTATTCCCATCCTCACTGTTCCTCACCTCACTGTTCCTATCCTCACTGTTCCTCACCTCACTGTTCCTATCCTCACTGTTCCAATCCTCACTGTTCCAATCCTCACTGTTCCCTAGCTCACTGTTCCCTAGCTCACTGTTTAAATTGAACATTGTACGGTAAATTGTACCTGAAAAAAAATTGAGAGGCTGCGGCGTCCATCGTTTAAAACTCGCGGTCTCTTCCTCTTCCCTTCTGTGATAGGCGTTTTCTAAGCACACAGTTCCGCCTATCACGAACGTTGTCTCATCCTCAGTTTCCCAGCAGACGTCTGTGATTGGTGGAACACTGAACACAGTGTCTGCTGGGATGGGTGAGGATGAGAGAACGTTTGTGATAGGCAATTCTCAGCAGACACTCTCCGCCTATCACGGAAGGGACCAGGAAGAGACCGCAAGATTTAAAAGATGGACGCCGCAGCCTCTCAACTTTTTTTCAGGTACAATTTACTATGTTAAATTTCGCTGACTCAAGTATAAGCCGAGGGGGGGACTTTCAGCCCAAAAAAAAGGGCTGAAAATCTCGGCTTATACTTGAGTATATACGGTAGTTGTTTGCTTGGTGTTCTGCTTTTAATATCAGTTTCTTCACAATCATCTCATCTATAAATGAAAGTGTTGTATAATGTAAAAATCTACACCATCAAGGTATTATGAAATTTCTGTTGTCACAAAACCTTTTAAAACACATAACTATTATCTAAATCACTCGGGTTTTAGTGAAAGCAAAAACAGATAAAAGTGGGGTTACCCAAGACAGACTATAATGGAAATCACCAGGGGAGTAGAGATTTTCTCTCAGTATATCCATCAGTGCTTTCCAGAGCTCGCGAATCAAGCTATGCATTAAGTTAATCTTCTAGCTAAAATACTTAATTATTTTGGGCACTCTAGTGCTTCTAGGACAGGTTTCATTGATGTAGAAAAATAGTCCCACTATCCCATTTTCCTGGCCTGGGAAGCGTATCAATTAACTAAAGTGTTCCAACAATTATGTATTATTTTCAGACGATTACCATTTCTAATAATTTTGAAGGATTTCTGACATGCTCTAGGATTTGTAATGTTTTTAATGTTGTAGCAGGGGAAATGAATTGGCAGACGTGTTTATGACAGTCCTCCAAAGGGAGCGAGGCAGCCCTAGTGAAACCAATTCTGAATTCATTTATTTTTTTTATAATAGAAAATTAAATGGAACATAATAAGAAAAGTCCTGACCAATATTGTCAAGGTTTCCTTAGTGGTGGAAAATAACACAACTGCTGACTCACTGTCTAGTAACTAGGTAAAGTTTGACTGCGGAAATTACTTTTTCCTTTTCTATAGAATAAAATAAAAATAAATTAATCATTGAGCAGTTACAGAGATTTTGGCATCAATGCTCAAAAATACTTCAATGAAATTGATATTTCATTTTTTAAGGATACTGAAAGTTGCAATTCATACTGGCTTCCTATTAAATTGAGATATATATATATATATATATATATATATATATATATATATATATATATATATATATAAAATGGTCACCATGTGTTTAAGAGTACTATACTCACATCCCTAAATTGACAATTTGTAAAAATGGATTTTTCTCATAGATTGGGAGTAGGATATTTTATGGCCTCTAATTCGTACAAAAAATCCAATCAGTTATTAGGTCATAAAATCATTTTTTTATTATTTTACTCAACAAAATCGTTAAAAGCATTTAAAAAACAACCCAGTTGCATGGTACGGGGATATTAGTCATATTTGACTTTATGTAATATCAGAAGGGCTGATCTCTTTGGACCATTCAACTAGTTTTGTTAATGCTTTTAATGATTTTGTTACAAAGTGGTTTAAAGATATATTATAATAATAATTATGATTATTTTTTACAACTTAGATACTCATTTTCATGCTATTAGAAAAAAAGCTTTTGGCTTGACATACAGTTCAATAATTATATAGAAAGAAAAAACCGTGCTTGTTGTTAGTAAATAAATTTGGACTCTCCTAAGCAGCAACGATAGTGGGATAAACACCAAAGAGATAAAGGGAAAAAAAATTGCGCTAATGAGTCCATGGTGATAAAGAGAAAAATTCAAAGTCCAAAAATCCAATTAAGGAATGCTGGAGTAGACAAATGTCAAAGGAACACATAGATCCTGTATAAACTTGTGTGAATATATGCTTACCAGACAGTAAGCCAAGTAGACAGATGGCTATAACCCAGCCCAGGCCTTTGGTTAGCACACCAGTGCTAGATTCTCCAGAGATGGTAGACTGCAGCAATGGAATGGTAACTCCACAATGTGAGCAGGTATATGAATCCAAAAGTTTTTGTATGTAAAAAATAAAAAATAAAAAAACATAGCGTGATCCTGCCACACAAAGTTATTCTAAAAGGGATAAATGCTATGGAATGTGGGAAACATGACAACACCAAGTGTGTGATAGTTGATAGGAGTGAACCACCACCATCTAAGTAATCTCCTTACCAAACAAATCATATAATCAAGCCTTGACCAGTTCATAAGAATAGTAAGAAATCCCCCACAGAGTGAACCGCCACCTCACAGGTAATCTTCTTACCAGATTGTACCAGGCTGTGAGCAAAAGCAAATCAACCGCAGACAGATGGATGAATGGACGAATGCAGGTGTCTCCATATAGCTCTGGCTGCTATAGTAGATGGATAAATGCTCCCTGCTTCTAGCGATGTAACTCCACGGGGCCCATAGGATAACATACCCAAAAGAAAATAGGGACTATATAGTGTAATAACGTCACTAATTTATTAAAAAGGATTAAAAATACACTTACATCAAATAAGCGATAAAAGGACATGTAAGAAAAGCCGGCCGGCTGTAGAGCAAACTCCCATCCTGCGAGCGTGGTGACGTCAGCGCGTACCCCCGTCAGCGCGTATTTTTAATCCTTTTTAATAAATTAGTGACGTTATTACACTATATAGTCCCTATTTTCTTTTGGGTATCTTATCCTAAAAAATGTATGGCATTTAAATTTTTTTTTTTTTTTACTAGTAATGGCTATACAGTCCAACATAGAAGGAGAATTCCCAATAGGTGATACCAAAACGTTGTTAGTTGAGCTCGCAGACACTAATTCACACGTGATCCCAGTCAGAGTAACACACAGTCAAAGTATAGTTCCATGTGCAGCTGACCACCAAAGACACCGCTACCTTAAATTATATTTTTATAAAAGACCAGTGATGCTTTTGGCTGATTACCCTGCCAGGGCCTTTACAACAGTTATCCTGCAGACTCTCAGAGGGCCATAGAAGTAATCATCCTGCTGGGGTGTCCTTGATGTTAGGCTCGAAGACAAATAATGCTCCACAAAGCAAGGTCCATAAAGACATGGATGAGCGAGCTTGGGGTGGAGGAACTTGCCTGGCCTGCACCCGATAGAACACCCGCTGATAGGGGGGGACAACCCGCCCTCCTGTAGGGGGCCCCAGCACAGAGAGGGGCCCGGACAGCAGAAGGATCGGTGGAGAACAATGCCCTCTGTGTCTCTCACCCAGGTTTCTCCCCCTCTCCCTCCCACCGGCTTTTAGCTGCTGGGAGAGACATGGAGGGATAATGAACCTGGCCTGCTGCCGCTGAGCTCCTTCCTCCGCCATGCTTGCACTCACAGCTGGAACAAGGAGACTGGAGGCTGGAGCAGAGAGGAGACATCCAGGAGGAGGTGCGCTGTGTTGTGCAGAAGAGCGTTCCACATACGGCACATGAGACTGGATCGTTCATACTGTATATCGCATTGCACTGTATACACACAGCGCCCCCTTCCACATTTCCTGCTGCCGTGAGCAACCCTTGGAGGAGATAGGGGGGTGGTGTGTGTATACAGTGCAATGCGATGTACAGTCAGATCCGGTCTCATGTGCTGTATACTGTAGATAAACGATCTTCTGACAGGACAAAACAGAACACAGCACACCTCTTGCTGGCTTTGTAGTGGCTTCACCCTGTAAGTTGGGGGAGGTGGATGAGTGGGTATCTTTTCTGGGAAAAGTAATGGGGATTTAGGGATGGGGAATATGTGTTAGGAGGAGGGTTTGGGGTGGGGGGAGGGTTGAACCAGGAGAGGGGATGCTTTTGCTGGGGGGGATTTCAGTAGGGAGGAAGAATTTGTGCTGGGAAGAGTAACTTAGAGGGGGTTGTGCTAGGAGGAGGGATTTGTGGGAATTTGTCCTAGGAGGGGGATTGAAGAAAGAAGATTTGTGCCGGATGGGGGGATGGGGGTGATTTTTTTACCAAGAGCAGGTGGGAAAAATTGGGGCTAATAGGAGGGATTGGGGGGGAGGGGGGTTGTGCTGGCAGGGGGGATTTGGCGAGAAAAGAATTGTGCTAGAATAGAAAGTTTGATGTGTGCTAGGCTGGTGAATTTTTGGGGTGAGGGAGATTTGTACTAGAAGGGGGAATTGGGGTGGGATTTGTGTCCATTAATAATGATTTTCATGTATTTTTTTGTGAAGATATTGTATAAAATACCGTCAGGTGTGTGTGTGTGGGGGGGGGCCTGTCAGGTAGGCTGTACGGGGCCCCATGATTCCTAACAGCGGCCCTGGTCCCCATCAGTGCCTGACCTCACAAATGTGCTTCTGGAAGAATGGTCAAACATTCCCATAGACACACTCCTAAACCTTGTGGACAGCCTTCCCAGAGGAGTTGAAGCTGTTATAGCTGCAAAGGGGGGGCCAACCCAACATTGAATCCTACAGACTAATGCGGCGTACACACGATCGTTTTTCATGCCATTTTTTAAACCAACGTTTTTCTCGTCGTTTTTTTTTTCATGTTTCCTCTCAAGCCTGTCTTGCGTACACACGATCATTTAAAAAAACGTTCAAGCAAAGCGCAGTGACGTACAACACGTACGACGGCACTATAAAGGGGAAGTTCCGTTCGGATGGTGCCTCCCTTCATGTTAGTAACGTTTGTTGAGCGACGATTCGCGCTTTTCAGCCTCCTGCTTTTCAGTCCGTTACAGCGTGACGAATGTGATATCTCCATTACAAATGCTAGTTTTACCAGAACGCGCGCTCCCGTCTCATACTTGATTCTGAGCATGCGCGTTTTTTTTTTCACCTCGTCAAAGCATACACACCATCGTTTTTCACGTCGTTAAAAAAAAACGACATGAAAAACGACGTGAAAAAATAGAGCATGTTCGAAATTTTTAATGGCCGTTTTTCACGTTGTTAAAAATGCTCTGGAGCATACACACGATCGGTTTTAATGCCCATTTTTAAAAATGGCATTTTTAACGGCATGAAAAACGATCTTGTGTATGGGGCATAAGACTGAGATGTCATTAAATTTCATGTGCGTGTAAAGGCAGGCGTCACAATACTTTTGACAATATAGTGTATATACTATAAATTTTACTGAAATAAAATGGTTAAAGAAGAAATGAGGCGAGCTGTGAACAAAAATACAGTCTGGTCCATTTTACTGTCCCTTTTACTATTTTGTGACCCTATCCTACCAGGTGCATTACAAATCTCCTATTTTTTTTAAATATATGCATTCAGTTGACTTGATTGGAAAATTGCAGGTCAGCAGACTCAAAGAAAAGCATAGAATCTTAAAAAAAAAAATCATTGCAAAGCATTTCTCTCTTGAGGAACAGACCTGAATCAAGTTTGAACCAACGGACCTGAATAAATTTGGAAAAAGTGTCTGTGTAACAAGCATAGAATTGCATTTGCTGAAAATGGATGCTCAATATTTTGGGGGAATCAACTAGTGAAATATCCTTCCCCAGCCAATACAAGACCAGATGATGAAATCTATCTTCTTCAGTTTGTACTCCATAATGTACAATATAATGACTTGGGATTTTATTACTTCCTAGGGGTTGCTGCTTGTATACATCCATAGACAAGGAGCAGACAAGATCGTTTTCTTATCAAATAAATAAGACATCACAAAAATAACCATATTCAGCAACTACTCAGATCCAGATCTTGAAATTCTCCTAGAATATTTATGTATCATTTCCTTGGGATAAAGAACAAACCATGATGTATCCTTGAACTAGCTTTTATTTCTAGTCCCTGATTACACTCCACTGAGCTCCATTACCTTCCTGGGAACAGTTCTAAATCCAAATACTACTATGATAGATCTAAAAAACACTTTTAAACTCAGAGCACTTAAGGGTGTGTCTGATCAACTGACCGTCTAGCATTTTATAAAAATCAATTTGTGCTGAATTTAAAGTGGACCTGAACTCCAAAAAAAGATAGAAAGCATCTGGCAATGCTGATTTTTACTTTTTTTTACGTAACCACTTCAATAGCAGATGCTTTCTCCCCCTTCCTGTCCAGACTAATTGTCAGCTTTCAGAGCTGTTACACTTTGAATGCCAAATACTCAGTCATAGTGTACAACATGGTAAATAAAAATAGTGTGGCGCTCAAAGCAATAAAAACTTGTAATAGGTGAATAGCTACTTAAAGCAATAGAACCAACAGTGCTCTAATAACACAATTATAAATGTGAGTCCGCTACAAGGGTATTCAGATGAATTGTCCTCCTTGCGAACTGTGTGATATACCGTAAAGGGTAAAACGTGAAAAATAGAATACAATCCCAAATAACAAAATGTGTGTGATCATGGATGTCCTTCAATGGATAGCCTTCCCACAACGCAGACTGACAAAGGGACTTCAATGCAAATGATGAATCAAGCAAGGAGAAGACACTAGTTGTTATAGATGGGTACTCTTACCGCTGATGGTGGACCCACCTACCGTACGGCAGTGGGTCTTGCAGGCTTAATGGTCACCAAGACCAGACGGGATATAGCTGGATGTCCTAGGTCCTCGCTTGAACTCCAACCGGATGATGGGAAAGGCAGCTCAAACGATGGATTATTCTCACATGGGCCAGGTTCCACAGCAATCCGCGAAAAATATAAAGATGGAAGAAAACCAAAAAGACTCCAGATGGTGCAGGTCAATAAAAACCGATTGCCGGAATTTTATAAAAATATTTTGTCCAACAGTCATGCAGACAAATAAAAAGTGATCACGAAATAAAAATATGTTCAAAGCAATATGGGGTGCAGCGTCAGCAAGCCCTATGCGTTTCGACTACTACAGTCTTCAACAGGGGCATGAGGCAGGGTCATGCCCCTGTTGAAGACTGTAGTAGTCGAAACGCGTAGGGCTTGCTGACGCTGCACCCCATATTGCTTTGAACATATTTTTATTTCGTGATCACTTTTTATTTGTCTGCATGACTGTTGGACAAAATATTTTTATTTTATAAAATTCCGGCAATCGGTTTTTATTGACCTGCACCATCTGGAGTCTTTTTGGTTTTCTTCCATCTTTATATTTTTCGCGGATTGCTGTGGAACCTGGCCCATGTGAGAATAATCCATCGTTTGAGCTGCCTTTCCAATCATCCGGTTGGAGTTCAAGCGAGGACCCAGGACATCCAGCTATATCCCGTCTGGTCTTGGTGACCATTAAGCCTGCAAGACCCACTGCCGTACGGTAGGTGGGTCCACCATCAGCGGTAAGAGTACCCATCTATAACAACTAGTGTCTTCTCCTTGCTTGATTCATCATTTGCATTGAAGTCCCTTTGTCAGTCTGCGTTGTGGGAAGGCTATCCATTGAAGGACATCCATGATCACACACATTTTGTTATTTGGGATTGTATTCTATTTTTCACGTTTTACCCTTTACGGTATATCACACAGTTCGCAAGGACAATTCATCTGAATACCCTTGTAGCGGACTCACATTTATAATTGTGTTATTAGAGCACTGTTGGTTCTATTGCTTTAAGTAGCTATTCACCTATTACAAGTTTTTATTGCTTTGAGCGCCACACTATTTTTATTTACCATTCCTGTACACTTTGTTTGTTTGAGTGTTGGCAGCTTGCATGCACATTGTTTTTGGCTTAGCGCAGTATTTTTCCCTTTTTTACATAGTGTACAACATGTTACCCAAATGACATTTTTATAATTTTTATAGACAGTTGTGCCCCGTACACAAGGTCGGGTTCTCCGACAAGAAAAGTCTGATGTGAGTTTTTGGTTCGGAAATTCCGACCGTGTGTAAGCTCCATCAGACTTTTCCTGTCGGAATTTCCGCCAACAAAAATTTGAGAGCTGGTTCTCAAATTTTCCGACGGACAAAATTCCGATCGTCTATTCCGATCGTCTGTAGCAATTCCGACACGCAAAATTCCGACGCATGCTCGGAAACAATTTGACGCATGCTTGGAAGCATTGAACTTAATTTTCTCGGCTCGTTGTAGTGTTGTACGTCACCGCGTTCTTGACGGTCGGAAGTTCAGAGAACTTTTGTGTGACCGTGTGCATGCAAGCCAAGCTTAAGCTTAAGCGAAAATCTGATCGTGTGCACCCGGCATTGGAGATTTTTCTTGGGGGTATTCAATAACTACTGGGTTTTGTATTTATTTTTGCTATGTAAATGAAATACAGAAAATTATGAAAATACATTTTTTTTTTATTTCTGTTATAAATAATCAGTATTCATAAATTTGGACCAAGATGTATTCTGATACATTTCTTTAGTAAAAATAACCCAAATCATTATACCGTATATACTCAAGTATAAGCCGACCCGAAAATAAGCAGAGGCACCAAATTTTACCACAAAAAACTGGGAAAACGTATTGACTCGCGTATAAGCCTAGGGTGAGAAATGCAGCAGCTACTGTAAGTGGAAAAGAGGGTCAACAATACCCATCTGCAGCCTCACTGTGTCCATTTCCAGCTTCACTGTGCCCATTTGCAGCCTCACTGTGCCCATTTGCAGCCTCACTGTGCCCATCTGCATGCCTCACTCTGCTCATCTGCATGCCTCACTGTGCCCATCTGCATGCCTCACTCTGCTCATCTGCATGCCTCACTGTGCCCATCTGCATGCCTCACTGTGCCCATCTGCATGCCTCACTGTGCCCATCTGCATTCCTCACTGTGCCGATCTCCCTGCCTCACTGTGTTCATCTGCAACCTCACAAAATTAATCAATCCTAATGTACTAATGGCCTAATCTAATTGCTTAAGGCCCTAAAATGCCAGGAAAGTACAAATCCCCCCCCCCCCCCACACACACACATAATCCCTTTTTGGAAAGTAGACAGTCCAACGTATTTATTAAGAGGCATGGTGAGTTTTTTGAAGTTGTAATTTTTTGTCACGTTTTGGGAACATTAAGAAATTAAGTAAAATTTTCCGAATTTTTTACATACTGTCAACAGTGCAGCACAGCATCAGCACCATATGAATGGTGTGGTTTGATTAGAAACACAAAACATTTTAATAATTAAAAAAAAATGTAAGCAGTTTATTTTCTTTTTTTTTTTACTATTTATTTATTTTGCATACTGTGACCAGATCAGTACAGTGTCACCATAGTGAGGTGAGCAGGATTTTTTTTTTATTGCTTATTACAGTGAAGATCTGATCACTGTTATAAGCAATCCTTTTTTGAATGACATTAAATCATGTTGTGTACAATTGTGATAGCTGTGATCGGCCACACCTATCACATGCTACAGGTCCACTGTGATTGGCCCCTGTATGATGTGATCACTGTGAGCTATCAGAGAGATCACAATAGTACATAATGAATGGCTATGAATTAAAGCTATTGTGCAATATTGACATGTAATCGCTGTGATTGGTCACATCGATCACATGGTTCCAGGGCCGGCCGGTGGGCACAGCACATGACAGATTGTGCTGCTGCACAGCCCCTAGGGCACACAATAGGCCCACACCTGAATCACATCATATGAAGTAGAAGTAGAATTCCTCCTGAAAAATGGCAGTGCATTTCCTGTGAAATGACCCTCATAGCTGTATATCTGCAGTGTGAAATCTATGTCACTGCTGCCTCTTACTGCTAGTTTCATGAGCGTTAAAGTGAGATTCGGTGAAGCTCACTGTTTTTGCTGCTGGGGAGAATCTGTACCTGAGAACCTACAATGCAAGGATCTCTCTTCTTCTGCTTTATTCACTCTGTGGGATCTGCATGTCTTGTATTTGGATTAGGAGTCTGAGATAAGGGTGGTCTCTTGCACAATTTCCATCCGAACACTCTTGGAAGGTAAGACAGGGTCTGCCAGGGTGATGGAAGGACAGATGTGCCAGGGTGCAAACGCTGAAAGCTGGAACTTTGGAACACTCGTATCAGATGAGCAGTGGTACAGCTGATGGTACACCATGGATACGCCAAGTTCCGTTATGGACATAATCGAGACACAAGCCAGGTTCAGTAGCAACTATGTGTAACAAAAATAATTGCGCTAACCCAAACAGTAAATTATTACTACTTATAAGCAAGAAAAATGTAATGATGAATGATTGCCCAAAAATGGCAAATACAAGAAAGAATATAAATATAAATGTAAAATTAGTCCATAAATTGCTTGCAGACCAACAAAAAAGAGGAAAACGGTTTGACAGAAGATAAATCACATGTTCTGATCATCCGAATCAGCAGACAAAAAAGCAAACAGCGCCGCTTACCAGATTTGTTGAATCTAAAATTATAGAGATCATATGGGCACACACAAAAGGGGTCGCCTAGTAAGGAACACGATATCCACGGATTCCTCCGATAGCGGTACCTCTCCTCTTGCTGCTGATTTTATCCTGCTGTGATATTCCTTATGAATTTTGGTTAGGCAGGGTTCACTCCAAAGGCCGGTTTAAGAGGGATAAAGAAAAGACTTCATGGTGCAGTACTCGGTTTAAGGCTTTATTCAACCGATACTGACATCCAACAAACAAAAGTTTTCAAACACAGCCGCGGCTCAAGCCAGACCAGCTGGTGCATGGTGACGTCAGAGACTGTAGCTCTATCCGACGCATTTCCCTGTAGAAGGCATCAACTGGCAAAGGAGACCGTGACAGTAGCAACTATGCAATAAGGCACTGAATTGGAGGCAGGACCAGGATTAGGAATAGACTGGTTAGAAGTCCAGTTTGAGATCAAAAAAGATAAGCAGCAGTCATAGGCAGAAAACAATAGTCCTAAAGCAGGTCAGGTATAAGCCTTGTCATTATTAAAGGTCAGCAAAAGTTTCACGATCAAGAGTCACAGCAGTACTGACTTAAAGGCTATTTATCAATGATCCAATACAGAGCTCAGATTTAAATAGCCTCCTTGGCAATATGAATTGTGCATAAGCTTTGATATGTTCTAGGTCACACATCAACTTAAAGTGGTTGTAAACCCACTTTATTTATTTATTTATTTTGGCCCACCTGCAAGAGAAAGGCATAATGAGCTATTATGACTAGCATAATAGCTCATTAGGTTCCACTTACCTTAGATCGGGGCCCCCGAAGCCGTCCTCGTCCCTCTGTCCAGCCGCAGACATCACTGCGGCGATAGCCGGAATGTTACTTCCGGGTATCGCCGCACCAGCCAATCACAGCGCTGCTCCGGCGCTGTGATTGGCCGGAGCGGCGGAGACGTCACTCTGCGCATGCGCGCGGGAGGCGTCCCACTCGGCTACGCCCAGCGATTGCTGGGAAGTAGCCGAGTATGTGAATGGGATTAACCCCATAAATGCGCCGTTGTCTACGGCGCGCATGCGCTGTAGATAGCGGCGCTTGTCATTTTAGTAAATATCTCCTAAACCGTGTAGGTTTAGGAGATATTTCTTGCACCTACAGGTAAGCCTTAATCTAGGCTTACCTGTAGGTGCAAGTTGAAAAAGTGGGTTTACAACCACTTTAAACATCCATGCCTAGAAACATGTGCATGCTTTTGTGCGTGTGTATTAGGCTGACAACTGGCACAATGTTTGTGACCCTGAAACTCCTGCACCTTTCCTGCTGCTGCTTGATTACCGTATATACTCGAGTATAAGCCAAGTTTTTCACCACATTTTTTTGTGCTGAAAATGCCCCCCTCGGCTTATACTCGAGTCACCTTTTTGCACCTGATCTCCCAGATTTTGGGGACCCGGTACCAGCCAGCCGTAGGTCCCCTGGACCCCAAACTTGGTACACATATAGACCCACTTTTCCTCTACAAGTGTGCAAAGTTTGCTGTCCGGGGGACCTACGGCCGGGGAGCACTGATTTTTCAAAGCCGGGAACCCCTTCCATATACTCCCATGTTAAACGTAGGTCTACACATGGACACAGTGAGGCATGGACACAGTGAGGCACAGTGAGGCATGCACATGGACACAGTGAGGCATGGACACAGTGAGGCACAGTGAGGCATGCACATGGACACAGTGAGGCACAGTGAGGCATGCACATGGACACAGTGAGGCAAAGTGAGGCTCAGTGAGGCATGCAGATGGACACCCTAGACCACTGTTTCTCAACTCCAGTCCTCAAGGCGCACCAACAGGTCATGTTTTTGGGATTTCCTGCAGATAAAACAGCTGTGATAATTACTAAGGCAGTGAAACTGCTCAAATCACCTGTGGAAATCAATGGAAATCTTAAAAACATGACCTGTTGGTGCGCATTGAGGACTGGAGTTGAGAAACACTGCCCTAGACTTATACTCGAGTCAATACGTTTTCCCAGCTTTTTGTGGTAAAATTAGGTGCCTCGGCTTATATTCGGGTCGGCTTATACTCGAGTATATGCAGTATTTCTAATTTCTCAGATTTACAGAGGGGGTGGGGGTGGAGATTGCTCTGACATTAGGAAGCAAAGCCCTGCTTCTAACAAGAAAGGGCACAGATTTGACAGTTCAAGTCCTATTTAAAGTAACATGATCAACTATGGGAGTTATTTTCTAAAACTGCATGGTGCAATATCTGGTGCAGCTCTGCATAGAAACCTATCAGCTTCCAGATTTTATTGCTAAAGATTTATTGAACAAGCTGAAGTTAGAAACTGATTGGTTAACATTCACAGCTGCACCAGTTTTAGTACATTTCCCCATACCATATTAAACTGGTTGCACCCTGACAATGTAGGCAGCTAGAGGTTCAGCACATATGCCTAGGTCCCACCAACTGTCATCTCTCTAACCAATAAGCACATTTTAACATCTACTAGAACCATTGTGTAAGGAGATGGTAGATTCTGAGAATTCTTCTTTATTGTGGTGCTTTGGCTTCCAATTGAACATTGGCATGTTCCTCATTATGAGCTGTAAAAATATGTGTAATTAAAAGAAATGTAGATTTAAATCACTGTAGCAGAACATTTATCATATGATGCATGTATGTAGGCCTTTACAAATAAACAGTAAACATAACATCAAAAAGTAATATATATATATATATATATATATATATATATATATATATATATATATATATTTATTGAGAGCAGCCAAGTAGTTGATAATGTATTATTTTCTTTAGTTGTCAAGCATTGGTGGCATTGACATAATTTCAAATAAGTGCTGGCTTTTGACACTTGAAAGAAAACACTTCACATAAATAATATGTTATGCATGACAGACTATATGGTTCAATAGAAAAATAAGCATGAAAAAACAAAGCATATTGTTTGCATGAGTTGGTTGGGGAAAGAAATAATAACATTCCCGAAGGTACATAAAATGGGAACAAATACTGAAAGTCATGTCCACTACCAGAACATATTGCTGGTATTCATTTTAGCACATTTAGACAAAGAAAATACAAATTAACAATAGTGTTGAAGGCATGATTTGCGTTGCCATTTTGCAGTATATTGTCTAAAGCCCCGTACACACGGTCTGACTTTTTGCCAACAATCTTGATTTTGAGCAAGTTTGACAAAAAATCAGACCGTGTGTACGCTCCATCGGACAAACTTTTTTGGTTTTCATCGGACAAAAGTTCGGTCTGCAAAAGGACAAACTTTTGGCCAACAAAAGTCCGATGGAGCAAAGTCCGACCGTGTGTACAGAAAACCATCGGACTTTTGTCAGATGGACAAAACAAATAATGTTAAAATCAATCAACAATAGCAGAAGTTGACCAAAGGGTGGCGGTAAAGAGCAGAAAAGAGCAGAAAAACCTCGTGATGTTGGAAAAGGTTTTGGGAAAGTTTGCAGAAAAGTCCTGTGGTGTGTATGCTATGGGTGTGCCCGGCCAACTCCGTTCGCACAAAAATCCACGGAAAAGTCTGATGGAAGTCCGACCGTGTGTACGAGGCTTAAGCTTCACAAAACCCCAAATTATGGGTGTAGGTTAAAATGTGTGTGTCCACTTCCCACATGGCAAGACACTGTGCAACCAATTGGCAGGCCTGAGCACTGTTGGTGAATGTGCCTAGAGCTTTGCAAATGGCAGCTTTCAGAAAGTCATTATTTCCATAGGGAAGCTTATTGGCATTCTCCAGGAAGCAATGTGGCAAAATAAGGTTAAAGAGTAGTTGGGTTTCTTGTTAGGGTGCTGGGGGGGGGGGGGCAGTTTAACCTTCCTGGCGGTATGATTATGTAAGATTTTTGATACTCAAAGCGGTACCATTATTTTGCATGGAAATTTGGCGTTTTATATTGTAGACCTTTAATTCTTAGAAACAACTCACTTAAATCTGTCCAAACCAGAGTCTAGTAGACATCCCGGGTATGATAAAGTTTGAAACACGAAATCATAAATTATAATATAATAAATAACTATAAATAATTATAACAAATAATAATATAAAAATAATAAAAAATATTTAATAATGTAATCAAATCAAAAACACAGAAATTTGCTCAGTTGCAGAATTGTCGCTGTCATTAGATTTAGTGTTTGATGACGAATTTCCACACAAATCGCTATCGCTCAATTCTGCAAGTGATTCTAATTTATTATTGCTTTTTCTAGCTGGCCTAAAACCACTTTTGACATAAAGGGACACTTTTTGGTTGCTATGGACAATCTCCAGTTTCCAGGCAGAAAGAACAGTATTTATAATATAAAAGTGCATGCAGGGCACTGGACAGACCACTAGGGACAAAGGGGATGTGTAATTTTTTGATACAGTACTGTGATCAGTAAGATTACAGTATACAGTCTATACTGTGTTTTTTACTTTTTGAATTTAGCGCTGAACTCCATCCCCGTGCGTCGCAACGCTCGCAGGGAATGGAGCTCAGCACTGTGAGTCGAGCTAGACACGGCGGCTCGCAGATCACAGCGGGGAGACATCGCAGGATCCAGGGGACAAGGTAAATAACCTCTACATGGATCCTGCGATGCAATCCCGAGTGTGGCTCGGGGTTACCGCTTCTGGTATGAAACTTTCACCCCGAGCCACACTTGGGAATACCGCCAGGGAGGTTAAGTAAAGAAAGAGTTGCAGAGAAAGTATCTCTTTAAAAACACCTTCACTCTACTGTGACCCACAGAGGTCAACTTTAAAGCAGAACCCTGATTAGGCTAGAGTTGGTCATATATTGAGTGAATTTAACCCTTTCATGACCCATATTTTTTGCTAGAAAATTACTTAGAACCTCCAAACATTATATATATATTTTTTATGTCACACGGCATTTGTGCAGCGGTCTTTTAAACGCAACTTTTTGGGGAAAAATAGACTTTCATGAATTTTAAAAAACTAAACAGTAAAGTTAGCCCAATTTTTTTGTATAATGTGAAAGATGATGTTATGCCGAGTAAATAAATACAAAACATGTCACGCTTTAAAATTGTGCACATTCGTGGAATGGCAACAAACTATGGTACCTAAAAATCTCCCTAGGCGACGCTTTAAAAAGTATTCAGATTGCCAAAAACGACCATTCTGAATACTGTGGCATCATCCCGGAATAACCCCTTAAAACCGAGGCCGCATATATGCGTACGCTCGGCGCGAAGGGGTTAAGCCAGTTGCTAATAAATGGAAAATCGTCTGCTGAACATCACTTGCACTCCTGTTTAGTTTGAATGGAGGCATATGGTAGATTTCCTTAATTTAGGTGCAGGCCAAAGGAAAAAAAATTGTCCAGCTCCCCAAATCATCACGGACTGTGGAAAATGTTGCATTTCATTTGGAAATCAAGGTCCCAGAGTCTGGAGGAGGAGTGGAGAGGCACAGAATCCAAGTTGCATGAGGTCCAGTGTGAAGTTTCCACAGTCAGTGATGATTTGGGGAGCCATGTCATCTGTTGGTGTTGGTCCAATATGTTTTATCAAGTCCAAAGTCAGCCGCAGCCCTCTACTATTAAATTCTAGAGCACTTCGTGCTTCCCTCTGCTGACCAACTTTATGGAGATGGTGATTTCACTTTCCAGCAGGACTTGGCACCTGCCCACACAGCCAAAAGTACCAATGCCTGGTTTAATGATTATGGTAATAGTGTGCTTGATTGGCGAACAAATTTACCTGACCTAAACCCCATAGAGAATCTGTGGGGTATTGTCAGGAGGAAGATGATAGAGACCAGACCCAACAAAGCAGACGAGCTGAAGGCCGCTATCAAAGCAACCTGGGCTTCCATAACACCTCAGCAGTGCCACAGGCTGATCGCCTTCATGCCACGTCGTATTGATGCAGTAATTCATGCAAAAGGAGCCCCGACCAAGTATTGAGTGCATACTATACTGTACATGGACATACTTTTCAGTAAGCCAACATTTCTGTATTAAAAATCCTTTTTTTATTTTTTGTAATATTCGAATTTTCTGAGATATCATTTTAGTTTTTTCACTAGCTGTAAGCCATAATCATCGAAATTAAAAGAAAAAGAAATGCTTGAAATTGTTTAATTGAATACTGAAATAAATGAACTTTTTGATGATATTCAAATTTTATGAGAGTACTGTACATACCTTATCTTTTAAGGATGTGAATGGTTCTATGAAAAGTGCTGCATAATTTCTTGGCCATAAATAAAAGCAAGAAATAAAAAAAACTATATTAAATAATAAACGGTATGATATATAATAATATAATATAAATAAATCAATATACAAAAAAAAACAGTTGTATTGCTATATATAAATTTAAATGGCTCATTTCTGCCCAAGGGAATTGTATGCAAGTATGCTTATCGTTTATTCAGGCCTTTCCTGCTATAGTAGGCTGAAATGATACAGATTATTCATTTTTCTACCAGACTCTACAAACAAAAACAAAATAGGGAGACATGGCAAAGCACCAAACATATTTGTCAGTACAATGCAATTATAAATGGTAAAGGCATTGTCTGCATCTTTCATTGCACACATAGTTAATGTGTTATATAAGGCTTTACATGCTATTCACTCTGTTCTTCTATCTGGACGATCAATTTGCCCTTGAGACATGGTTCAAAATTGATAGGTACGACAAGCTTCCAGACCACAGCCTCTTCATGTTGGAAAGCCAGCAGTCTCTGAGAATACACTAAGTAACACATCAACTTTCTGTACTTTCAATCTGAAGAGCTATTTGCTGCCTGACTGCACTGCTGACACATAAAGCGAATGCATTCAAAACCAGAGGATTGTAGTCATTTATAATAAACCTTCAGCCTGATCCTTCTTAGGGACTCATCAACTTGCCCATAGTAGGGAAGAGGGCTGCAGCCTTTCACGCTCCACTGACTCATCTGAAAAGATCTAGACTGGAGGCAATCCATTTGTCGCTGGAGGGTTTAGGCAAGCGCTGTCCTGGCGAGTATAGAGTTAAATACGTTTCCACATCCTCAAAAAACACTTAATAACTACTGTACTTATTGACTGTGCACAAATATATGGATAAGAATCAGATTGATAGCGCTGTGAAAGGCTGGCTATGATTTCATGTTAAATATATATAGTATATTGACCACTTTAGCCCCAGAGGATTTGGCTGCCAAATGACTGGGCCACTTTTTGCGATTCCCACTGCGTCGCTTTAACTGACAATTGCACGGTCGTGCGACGTGGCTCCCAAACAAAATTGACGTCCTTTTTTCCCACACATAGAGCTTTCTTTTGGTGGTATTTGATCACCTCTGCGGTTTTTATTTTTTGCGCTATAAACAAAAATAGAGCGACAATTTTAAAAAATAATGCTAAATTGCTATAATAAGTATCCCCAAACAGTATATAAAAAACGTTTTTTTTGTCAGTTTAGGCCGATATGTAAAAAAAAAATGCAATAAGCGTATATTGATTGGTTTGCACAAAAGTTGTAGCGTCTACAAAATAGGGGATCGTTTTATGGCGTTTTTATTATTAGTATATATTTTTTTTACTAGTTATGGGGGCGATCTGCGATTTTTATCGTGACTGCGACATTATGGCGGACACATCGGACACTTTTGACTCTGTTTTCGGACCACTATGCTATAAAAATGCACTGATTACTGTGTAAATGACACTGGCAGGGAAGGGGTCAACCACTAAGGGGCAATGAAGGGGTTAAGTGTGTCCTAGGGAGTGATTCTAACTGTGTGGGGGCGGAGCTTACTGTGACATGACACTGATCGCTGCTCCCGATGAGAGGGAGCAGACGATCAGTGTCCTGTCACTAGGCAGAACAGGGAGATGCCTTGTTTACAAAGGCATCCCCCCGTTCTGCCGTTCCGTGACCCGATCGCGGGACACCGGTGGACATCGAGTCCGCGGGTACTGCGGGCATGGACACAGAGACCGCGCGCCCGCTAGGCGGCAGATTCAAAGCAAGGTATATATACGTTGCTTTGCCTGCCCGTGCCATTCTGCCGACGTATAAGTACGTGAGGCAGTCGGCAATCGGTTAATGAGTTTATTCTATAAAGTAGTCAATAAAATTCTGTCTAGAATATAAGCTGTATGTTTTTTGTTTTTTTTTACAATTTTTAAATTAACAGGAAAATATGAATGCATAATTACATTAACAAAAATGTAATTTAATACACTAATTGATTAATTATAAAACATTAAAGTGATATTAAAGTCTTGTTTTTTTTTTCTTTAACAGTAACAAACACTGCTCTGTGTAATGGTTTTGCACAGAGCAGCCTGGATCCTCCTCTTCTTTTCGTGTCACTCTTTGGCTCTCCTGGCCCCTCCCTCCTGTTGAATGCCCCCACAGCAAGCAGCTTGCTATAGGGGCACCCGAGCTGAGCCATAGCTCTCTGTATCCATTCAGACACGGAGCCATGGTTCGGCCCGCCCCCTCTCTTTCCTAATTGGCTAACTGCCCCAGATATAAGCGAACCAGTCCATTGAGAGCCGGTCACACTCGCATGTCATGCGAATTTGATGCGGTTAAAACCCTCCAATTCCCACATATGTGAACCCAGCCTAAAACGGCATTAAACATTTATTATATTGCAGATTCCAATTCTCCTAGATGTGATGGCTGCAATAGTTTTTTAGGTTTTTGTTCTTTATTTTCACCTGGTGATCTGGCCATTAAAGCAGAACTATAGGCAAAACTTTTTTATTTTTTATTTTGGATTGGGTAAGGAAGGGATATAACACCATAACCATTGGGGAGATTTCTCTTCACTTCCTGTCCCATAGCCAAACAGGAAATACGAAGAAAGCCCTGCAAATTAAATTAATCCTTTGGGGACCCCCAGGTCATTAGAACTAGTCTCCCCATTGGAAGATTTCCCCCCTACTTTTCTGAGGGCAACCCAAAATGTGGGATTATTTTTTAACTTTCATTTTCAACGATAACGGTAGACAGGACAAATAGAGAGGGTGAATCTCCCTAACCCAGACAGCAATAAAAACTGACTGGTCTTCTAATCGCTCTCTACAAAACTAAAAAAAAAGGTTTTGCACTAAGTTATACTTTAAAGCCCTGTACACACGATCGGATTTCCTATGGATTCTAATCCGATGGATTTTTCCATCTGAAATCCGATGAAGCTGACTTCCATCAGTCTTGCCTACACACCATCAGTCAAAAATCCGCCATGGCGTAAAACACTCCGACACGCCAAGAAAAATAAAGTTCAATGCTTCTGAGCATGCGTCGACTTGATTCTGAGCATGCGTGGGTTTTTTGTCCGATGGAGTTACACACAGACGATCGGAATTTCCAACCGTTTTTTTCCTCATCGGCTAAATTTAAAACATGTTCTTTTTTTTCTCACCGATGGAAAAAAGACCGATGGGGCCCATACACGATCGGTTTGTCCGATGAGAAAAGTCCATCGGACTGTTTTCATCTGTAAAACCGATCGTGTGTACACGGCATAAGTCTGTTATTTTTCAACAGACCAAGCTGTCCTGCAGATGTAGCAGTTACAGCAAAGAAACAAACCATTTAACACTGACAGGGATGCTTACAATGGTCAACTTTCATTTATTTATGTAAAACCTTTATGCTAAAAGTAACAAAACTGATGCTGTAACTGTGTTAAATGTGTTCAGTACAACACAAAGCACATAGCTCCCAACTGTCCCTGAGTATGAGGGACTGTCCCTGATTTGGAGCAATGTCCCTTTGTCCCCTCTTCCCCCTCATTTGTCCCTCATTTTGGTCTGATCCATATAGTTGTATATAAAAATGCACTATTTATCTTTCAAAAAGTGTTTCCCAGTGCTAAACCTTTCATCCAATTTCTAAATTGCTGCATTTATAAACTTCAAAAGCCAATATAAAGGAATAGTAGTGGTAAAAAAAGCACTTGTGGGTTTAACTAATCATGTTTTTGTTTTTGTTTTTCTCCTTTAAAAGTGGTGTGGCAGGGGGTGTGTCCTATGCCTACATACTTTTTCTTATAGGTGTCCCTCGTTCCCATCTCAAAAAGTTGGGATCTATGAAAACAGTAAATTCCAGTGCTAAGAGGTCCTCCACAGTTGGATAGTACTATGGGACAACAAATCCAAATGGTTGGAGCATGCAGCCCTCCTCCGACAGGGGAACCCAAAGTGAAACTACAAAAACAAACAAACAGGAAGGCGCAATCACCTAGTGCATTATCAAAAACTTTTATTGAGCTGATAAAAACTGGTAAAAATGGATATTCACAAAAATGCAATGAACCACAAGATGCCATACAGTGCAGGATGCACATACTCCAATTACACCCTGCTATGGTGCCAACTGACGCGTTTCAGGGGCGCAACCCCTTCCTCAGAGCTGAGCTCAGAGGAAGCGGCTTCACTTCCTGGTTCCCTACTGCACATGCGCGAGTTGCGCTGCGCAATCTAAATGGTCCCTGCTGTCTTATGGGACCTGTGTGTCTCCCAGACGATAGCGGGGGGACGAAGGAGGCGCCGGACGTGGCGTAGATATTTGCGGATACTGTGGCTATATATGCCTGGAAGTGGGAGCAAAATACCTGGATTAGACAGGTAACTGCTCCCCCCTCCCCCTGAAAGGTGCCAAATGTTACATAGGAGGGGGGAGGGATTCCGAAAAGCGGAAGTTCCATTTTTGGGGTGGAACGCCGCTTTAAGATTTGTTTTACCCTTAGGCGCAAAGGGGTTTATATGCTGCTGCAGTCCCATTGCCATGTCAGAAAGGTAGAGGTGTGTCTGTGACTGAGCCCTTCTGCTTTGCTGTACTGGAGATCGGGGACTTGGCCAGGGAGGGGTTCCCTGATTGCAAGACTGGATCAACATAAATAAGAGCTTATGGCCGATGTTTCATGCATTAAAATAGCATGTTTATTGAATGTAATGCTGCCGATGTGCTTCGTCTGGCATAAAGCCTGCAGTAAATACAGCTTCGGCTGCCATGCTGACAAAGACAAACATATACGGCCAATTTGGTGTAATTTGAAGCGAATGTTAGGAAAAGGCAATCCCCTTTAGGTGATCTATATTTATTACAAATGTTTTAGCAAACTTTATTGCAGTTTTCCTTCTTTCAGGGAACTGATGTGGAAAAATAATGAGTCTACTGGTAGGATCAACAGATAATAAATCTGTTACAAGGGGACTCAGAAAAACAATACTGCTGTTCTAGTGGAAGACTATTTTGTATGTGTCTGTTTTAAATTGGCCCATAGTTACACTCTAAAGTTGAGCTAAAGGCAAAACTTTTTAAATTATGAATAGAGTAAAGGAGGGCTTGTTGTGGTCGGTTTGGCATCTGTGTCCCATTGAAGAGATTTCCCTTCACTTTCTGTCCCATAGAAAAAACAGTAAGTGAGAGGAAAAGCCTTCAAAGCCTTTACCAGGATCACTACAACTGGTGTCCCCATAGGAAGATTATCCCTCTTTTTTTATGGTAACAACCAAACATTTGGGGTTTTCTTTCATTTTTCACTCTCTAATTTTATAATAAGGCCCCTTTCACACTGGGGCGGGCAGGAGCGGTGGCGGTATAGCAGCGCGATTTGCAGCGCTGCTATACCGTCGTTCTTACCGCGGTATGTGGTCGCTAGGGGGGTGAATTTAACCCCCGCTAGCGGCTGAAAAAGGGTTAATACCGCCCGCAAACCGCGGCTATTGCCTCGGTTTGCGGGCGGTATTACCGCGGTGTCCCATTGATTTCAATGGGCACCCGCGGTAAAGGAGCGGTGAACACACCGCTCCTTTACCACTGTAAAGAAGCAGCTAGCAGGACTTTTGGAGCGGTCCTGCTAGCGCACCACTTCAGTGTGAAAGCCTTCGGGCTTTCACATTGAAGGCTACAGGGCAGGAATTTTTCATGTAGTATAATAGTGCTATTATTAGCGCTAAACCGCATGAAAAACGCCCCAGTGTGAAAGGGGCCTTAGAGAGCCTCAATCTCCCTAAAGGAGGCACAGACGGCAATAAAAACATGACAGGTGTTTAAAATCCCTCTCCACTAAAACAAAAAACACTTTGCCTTTAGTTATACTTTAACCACTTGCAGACCGCCCACCGTACATATACTGTGGCTGGGCGGCCACTCTGTGCCAGATCACATAACCTAATACGTGATCTGATCTTCTGGGTCTTGGGCACATGCATGCGCGCCGCCATCGACCCGCTCCCGCTGCGATCACACACAGCGGGAGCCAAGCGGCGGGTACCATGGACTCGTTGTCCGCCGGCAACCGCCGAGTAGACAGTACACAGGCAGAGGGGCAATCTTCCTATGTAAATAAGGCAAATTGCCGTTCTGTCAGAAGGGAAGGTATTGATCCTGTGTTCAATGCCTTCCCCTAGTCAAAGCACATCCCACACAGTGAGTAAGCACAATCTAAGCACATAGTTAACCCTTGGATCGCCCCTGATGTTAACCCCTTCCCAGCCAGTGTCTTTACTACAGTGACAGTGCATATTTTTTAGCACTGTCACTGGTCCCCAAAAAGTGTCAAAAGTGTCAGACTGCCAGCTATGCTATCACAGTCCCGCTTGCCGACATCACTAGTCACTAGTCACTGATTGCTGACATTACTAGTATAAAAAAAAATTCCAGTGTATATATCGTAGTTTGTAGACCCTTTACGTTCACAGAAACCAATGTGCCCGATTTGTCCACCGCAATATTGCAATGCTGCTATAAGTTGCTTCTTGATGCCAATACTAGTGTAGCGATACCTTAAACTAAGAGGGCCGCAGATTTAGTTTGGGCCCTGAAGACAGCTCCGCCAACCCCCGGCAATTTACTCGACCCCCTACTGGCACAGTTAGTTATGGCAGCAATATAATTCTTATGCTATATGATAAAACTCAGACACCAAGGCAATAATGAAAGGAGGTATCTAATTTACTTTAGACTTGTGGTAAAAAGGTTAACAGTGGTAACAGTTTACAGGTAATAAGTTGCAGAGCCCTGCAGCAATAAACACACTATACATTAAATGAACAGTAAAGGTGCGCCGCGTGGGCGACCGTTAACTAGGCGCCCTGTGGCGCAGTAACCAAATGAACTAACTAGCTGGCCAGGCCTGGCTCAGATATCTAAAACTCAGTCTATAGGGGATGATGGTTTCTTCACCGGCAAGTCTTTAAAGGTGGTGCACATAATAAAATAACATTTGTAAACCAGTGGGACGACTGTAATAGAATAAACACTTTACTGAAGAACCTCTGAGTTCAGCTCTGATATGGATCTCCAGTGAGAGTATCAGATATAAACTTGTGGGCCACGGCAGTCTATAGGCACATCAGCAACAAACAGTATATGGTCTGAGCATACGCTCGCTCACCCCTCCGGACGCAATCCCAGTCCGGGAACTTCCACCGACTGTGTCCTCACACACAGTGTCTCCAGCGATCGGGTCCCCGATCCAACCAAGGCTGTAGATAAGCGAAGTCAGATGCCACCCAGGCTCGCAGTGGGGTGGAAGGCTCTTTGGTGCTACGCAAGGCCTCAGGCTTCAAGCCTTGCACTCCGGCACGTCCGCACAGGAGGATCAGTCACTGAAGTCTCGTGTCCCAAAGAGACCGAGCCCAGCCTCACCTCCTCCTTTTATAACCCCTCCCATGAGTCTCTGGGGTGGAAACATTGCCGAAAGGGATTCTGGGCAAGGTAGTCCCGGGAGTCCTAAAGGGGACCCCGCTACACTAGTAAAAAAAATAAAAAAAATATCCCATAGTATGTAGAAGCTATAACATTTGCGCCAACCAATCAATATACGCTTATTGGGATTTCTTTTTACCAAAAATATGTAGCAGAATACATATTGGCCTAAATTGATTAAGAAATTAGATTTTTTTAATTTTTGGGGGGGGAAGGTTTTATAGCAGAAAGTAAAAAATATTGTTTTTTATTCAAACTTAAGGGTCTTTTTTTGTTTATAGCGCACAAAATAAAATCTGCAGACGTGATCAAATTCCACCTAAAGAAAGCTCTATTTGTGGGGAAAAAAAAGGACATCAATTTTATTTGGGTACACCGTTGCACGACCGCACAATTGTCAGTTAAAGTAACGCAGAGCCGTATTGCAAAAAATGGCCTGGTCATTAAGGAGGTAAATTCTTCTGGGGATAAAGTGGTTAAAGTAAAAGCATAAAAATGAAAAATTCCTTTCAATATAGTGCCTGGGGGGGGGGGGGGTCCCCTTAGTCTACCTGTAAAGTGGCACATCTGTATTGTGCATAGAAGCTGCTGCAGCAATAATTGCATTTATAAAGCCAAATTCCATCAAAAGAAAGCTCTGTTTGTAGGAAAAAAGGACACAAATTTTATTTGGGTACAGTTTCGCATGACCACTTAAATTATCGTGCCTTATCACAAAGTATGGCCTGGTCATGAAGGGTGTAAATCTTCCGCAGGTCAAGTGGTTAGGGCAGATCTTTTCTCAGCCATATTGAGAAATAATGTGGATGTTGTTAAAGGGACCATTTATTTCAACAATAATTTTAACCAAGATTATGTGTGCATTTAATGTATTTTATGCTGATTATTTACCTGTAAAAGTCTCCCTTGGATAAGCATCCAAAAGGCTTTTGACTGCTGCTGGATGCCACCATCTTGGATATAATGTAATCAGCCCCATCAAGCTCAGAGTTTTTACTCAAGTGACACTCTATAGAAGCCTGTCTCAACCTTTTACTCTAGAGGAACCCTTTTAATAAACTTTACATATCAAGGAACTCTTCCTAACAAATTATTACCGTATATACTCGAGTATAAGCCGACCGAGTATAAGCCGAGGTACCTAATATTACCCCAATAAACTGGGAAAATGTATTGACTCGAGTATAAGCCTAGGGGGGGGATGCAGCAGCTACTGTAAGATGAAAAGAGGGTCAACAATGCCCATTTGCACGCCTCACTGTGCCCATTGCAACCTCACTGTGCCCATTGCCACCTCACTGCGCCCATAGCCACCTCAATGTGCACAACTTCACTGTGCCCATTGCCACCTCACTGTGCCCAACCTTACTGTGCCCACTGCCAGCTTACTGTGCCCATTGCCACCTCACTGTGCCCATTGCCACCTCACTGTGCCCAACCTTACTGTGCCCATTGCCACCTCACTGTGCCCAAACTTACTGTGCCCATTGCCAGCTTACTGTGCCCATTGCCAGCTTATTGTGCCCAACCTTACTGTGCCCATTGCCAGCTTACTGTGCCCAACCTCACTGTGTCCATTGCAGCCTCCCTGTGCCCGAGTCAGTGTACCTGAAAATCTTCTTAGACTGCGAGGGGCGTCCATTGTTTAAAAATTGCGGCTTCCTCCTGGTCTTGTTCCGTGATTGGCGTTTCCAGCAAACACTGTGTTGAGTGTTCCACCTATCACGGAGGTCATCTCATTCTCGGACTCCGTTTCCCAGCAGGCACTGTGTTCAGTGTTCCGACAATCACGGACGTCTTTTTATCCTCGGACAAGAGAACGTCCATGATAGGCGGAACAGTGAACACAGTGTCTGCTGGGAAACAAAGTCAGAGAATGAGAGGACCTCCGTGATAGGCGGAACACTCAACACAGTGTTTGCTGGAAACGCCTATCACGGAAGGGACCAGGAGGAAGCTGCGATATTTAAACAAAGGACGCCGCCCGCAGTCTAAGAAGATTTTCAGGTACTGATTTGAGTATAAGCCGAGGGGTGGATTTGCAGCCCTAAAAAAAGGGCTGAAAAACTCGGCTTATACTCGAGTATATACGGTATATCTACAACTCACGGTACATGAACATGATTAGTAAGTTGTAGATAGAAAAAAAATTACTGGATCATTTAACAACATTATCCTGCTATATAATTCTATATAATATAATTTGAATCCTAAAATGAAAAATAATAATGATAATGGCCATAAAAGACACATAGAGGTTGATTTACTAAAACTGTAGAGTGAAAAATTTGCAGCTCTGCATAAAAAACAATCAGCTTCCAGTTTTTTTTTTTTGTCAAAGCTTAATTGAACGAGCTGAAGTTAGAAGCTGATTGGCTACCATGCACAGCTGCACCATATATTGCACTCTCTAGTTTTAGGAAAGCAACCCCATAGACTGAAAATCATAGTGTTATCCTATATGGTGGTCGGTGGAGAGATATCCCCCTACACTTGCATTCAGTGAAGAAATTACCCCTCACATTTGCTGTCAGTGAAAAGTAACCCTTTACATTATTTGTCAGGGTAAAATTACCTTCTTACATTGGTGGTCATTGTAGGTGGGAACCACTGTTCAAGGAACCCCTAGCATCCTCTGGCGGAACCTTAGATCTCCGCACAACACTGGTTGAGAAGGGCTGCTTCATAGCTTCCTCCTTTATTCCTCACTGGAAGCTACATAAAAGGTTATGTACAGAGCTGGGGGGTGAAGGAGCTGGAGCAGCACAGAATTTAAGTCACTAGAATGCCGCGTACACACGATCGGACATTCTGACAACAAAACCGTGTTTTTTTTCCCGTCAGATGTTGGCTCAAACTTGCCTTGCACACACACGGTCGCACAAATGTTGCTCGGAAATTCAGATGGTCAAGAATGCGGAGACGTACAACACTACGACGAGCCGAGAAAAATGAAGTACAATGATTCCGAGCATGCGTCAAATTTATTCCGATTGATTCCGAGCATGCGCAGCACTTTTGTGCATCGGAAATGGCTACACACGGTCAGAATTTCTGACAAGAACTTTTCCTGTCGGAAAAATTTACAACCTGCTCTCAAACATTTGTTGCCAGAAATTTCAACAGCAAATGTCCCATGGAGCCTACACACGGTCGAAATATCCGACCAAAAGCTCACATTGAACATTTGTTGTCGGAAAATCTGTTCGTGTGTACGCGGCAGAAGAGGTAAGGTTTATTGCATTCAAGGAGAATGTGTCAAGGAAATGTTACTTCTTGAGAAGTCAAATGTTCTAGCAAGTTCAAAAGTGCATTGGAAGTGAACAAAACATATTATAGGTGGTAGGTCGGTTCTTTAAAAAACCTGTTTTTTTTGGGGGGCTTTTACCTATAATTGTTTAGGTAGGTAGCAAGCTCTTTTTAACCTCCCTGGCGGTAATCCCAAGTCAGGCTCGGGGTGAGTTTTTCATGCTAAGAGCAGTAACCCCCCGAGCCAGACTCGGGATTGCATTGCAGGATACAGGGAAGTTACTTACCTTGTTCCCTGGATCCTACGATGTCCTCCCGCGGTGTGTGCGAGCCGTGTCTCCTCGCTTGATTCACACTGCCGAGAGCCAAGCGCCGTTCCCTGCGAGCGTTGCGACGCACGGGGACAGAGTTTGGCGCCAATTTCAAAAAGTGAAACACACAGTATACATACAGTATACTGTAATCTTACGGATTACAGTACTGTATCAAATAATAACACATCCCCTTTGTCCCTAGTGGTCTGTCCAGTGTCCTGCATGCACTTTTATATTATAAAAACTGTTCTTTCTGCCTGGAAACTGGAGATTGTCCATAGCAACCAAAAAGTGTCCCTTTATGTCAAAAGTGGTTTTAGAGCAGCTAGAAAACAGCGATAATAAATTAGAATCACTTGCAGAATTGAGCGATAGCGATTTGTGGGGAAATTCGTCATCAAACACTAAATCTAATGACAGTGACAATTCTGCAACTGAGCAAATTTCTGTGTTTTTGATTTGATTATTGAATAATTTTTATTATAATTACATTACTATTTGTTATAATTATTTATAGTTATTTATTATATTATAATTAATTTATGATTTTGTGTTTCAAACTTTATCATACCCGGGATGTCTACTAGACTCTTGTTTGGTCAGGTTTAAGTAAGTAATTACTAAGAATTGCAGGTCTACAATACATAACACCAAATTTCCATGCAAAATAATTGTACCGCTTTTGGTACATAATTCCAGACAGAATCATACCGCCAGGGAGGTTAAAGGCTGGGAATAAGCCTGGAACTGCACTTGACTCTGCTGGAATGGTTTATTATGGACCATTGCCAACCATAAGCAGATGTCAAATTGTATTTATTTCTTGAGAAATAAGACCCCTAGTCCGGGCAATTCTATAAAGCCCTTTTCATCGCAATAAAGCATTTATTTGAATGCTCAACATAATCCTTCCTGGACTTAAAATTTCCTTGCTCTAAGAAAGTTTTGACTCATCTTTTGTCTTTTCGAAGGTTAAACAGTCACTGAAATTGTAACAACCAGCTGAATTGTGAAGCCCTTAACAGAGCAGTCAAAATGATTCATATTAGATCGTATGCGTCCTACAGCACAAGCATCAGATAAGACATTTGTTTAAGCCATAATATTATTCCAATAGCATCTTTATTTTTTGCATTATGTGAAAGTCAGCCTTGCCAAGTTCATCATTTTGATGCCAGAGCAGCAATACAACCATGATAAAATGCACAATATCACAGCTGAGAAGTTATCATAGGTGTTGCTTTCAGATAAGCATATAATTAATAAAAATAGTTGCAATAACAGAAGCCTGGGGATGGTTTTATTGACCTATGAAGGTCTCCATGATTGGTGGATGTTATCAGGAACAAGAACTCATGACCTTGGAATACTCTGGTTGCTAGTTACTTTATATATGTTTTTTGTTCTCTGGTGGCTAGCTACCGGCTATTGAAACAGTTGGTGTCAAGAGTTTAAGCCGGGTTATTGCAATACAAGATTTATTTTAGAGGAGAAACTCTCTACAGCAGTCCCCGGGTTACAAACATCTGACTTACAAATGACTCCTACTTACAAACGAAGGGAGACAACAGGAAGTGAGAGGAAATCTCCCCCTAGGAAGGGAAATTCACTCCTGTAAGAGTTATCATGGGAAAACGAGGTCTCCATTGAAGCTTTATCACCAATCCTTGTTTCCACAACAACCCAAAAAAAATTAAAATCCAATTGTCACAGGAACAGAAAGTGAGGTGAAATCTTCTGAACAGGGGCACAGACAGCAAAGCAAATGTTTCAGGGATGTTGACCCTTTCCTATGCTATCCAAAAAATGGAAAAAAATGTTTTTTGGGCTGGAGCTACACTTAGAAAAATGTACCTGTTCCGAGTTACAAAAAAATTCAACGTAAGAACAATCCTACAGACCCTATCTTGTTTGTAACTCGGGGGCTGCCTGTCCGATGAATTCCATCAGAATTTTCAAATAGAACCTGTTCTATTTTTTTCCGATTAAATTCCGTCGGAAATTCCGATGGGAGTTTGGTCGGAAAAAGGTCTGATCGTGTGTACGGGGCATTATATTGTTATCTCCATTAACAGGGTCCTCATATTCCTTCTGTATTGAACTTTATTGTAATTGTGCTGTCTCCTTTTAAATTGTAAAGCATGTGCAAACTGTTGGTGCTATATAAATCCTGTGTAATATTAATAATACCTTTACTAATAAGTAGGGATGAGTTTTGAGTACATGGGAATAGAGGGTGGGCTGAAAACTCTGGCTGTTCACCAAATTGGAGAATGGAAAATATCCATAGTTCCCCCTCCCACTGAGGTTAACCTCAGGTTGCTGCAAGAAGTAGCATATTTAGTGGCAGTAATTACTATTGCTACTAAATGTAACAACTTCCTGCTCAGTACAATGCATCCCCACCTTCATTGATTCCCTGGATGCTTGCAACCACACAGTCATTGGTTGTTATGACACTGTGCAAAAAAAAATAAAAAATGTGGGGCTCTTGCCAAATCCATACCAGACCCTTTGCATCTGGTATAGATTTAAAGGGGTAGCACATGCAAAAAAGGAAAATGATGTCTCCCCAAAATCAATATCAGACTTATATCTTAGGATTCAGTCTGAATTGCCAGTAAAGGTGGGGCAGCCCCCCTCCTGAACCATACCAAGTCAGATGACTTTACAATGTGGAGTGTACCTGCCAAGAGGACCCCCCTGGCAAAGTACCTTGTCAGATAAATCCCACCCCATGCAGACCTCCACATCAATGTGCCAGGCTTGTGGAGAAGGGGTACTCTCTCTTTGACCTGGAGGTTTCCCACAGAAAGGTACCCTCCCCATGTTGTCAGCATGTGGCTTGGTATGTTCAGAAGATGGGGCACATGCTTGTTACCACCCCCTTTCCCTGCCAGTAAGTCTGCATGCTTTTAAAGGGTCTTTTATGGATTTTGGGGGGCTCATCAGCCCAGCAACTTATAATGGAACTGTGATGGGGGACTGATTAACTGCCAACTCACATCATTCACCAGTGGCACTAATACAGTGATCAGTGCTGATACTCTACTCTGTCACTTTACTAATGACACTGGCTGGGAAGGGGTTAACATCTAGGATGATCAAGGGGTTAAATGGGTGCCTAATAAAGTGTAATGTGTGTAATGTGTGCTGATTTATACTAAATATCTCTTTGTTCCTTATCCCTGCTTTGCAGGAATAAGAAACAGAGAGATTGTTCCCTCTGTACAGAGCCCTGTGTTGATTGCTATGTCGGGAGGTGCTGGAGGTCCTTAAGTGGTTAATATACAGCTATATTTTGTGCACTTAGGAATAAATCCAGCTCTTTTTTTAAATAATCCACTGAGCTGGACATATATATACATATATATACTGTATATATAGATGGCCTCAGCAGGTGTTTGGTCTTGGGAACTAATTTGAGAGATTTGAGAAATGTAACAGCCAGAACCTTCAAGAAAAAAATGATGGTGGATGATTCAACTTTGGCGTCTATGTGAATCTGACCCTTTAAGAAGTCCTTGCCCCAAGAATTGGACCATTTTTAAAATATTTTTTTATCTTTTTTTTTTTTTTTGGGGAAAAAAGGACGCAACAGCTACAGTATTTTGGAGACTAACCAATTAAAAAAAATGTTTTTAACAAAAGTATGTTTGTAGATCTGTAGAAAGATCGGCATGTCATGTTCAAAACAATGCTCCGAGACAACTAACTTATCAATAAAGCGAGACTGAGGAGCACCGTAAATGCCAAGGGGAAAATCTGATAGCATAATAGACAGAATTAGGAGGGCACATTAATCAAACTTAGTTTACGCTCCATAAATCAAAGGTGAAATATGTTTTTGCCGGTACTATTGACATCCTGTGTCTTTTATTATGGAGAGGAAAGTCTCTAACATATTTTGTGCCTAGACACTATTCATTTAAAGAGCAGACCTTGGATCTAATCATTGAATGAATCACGAGCTGATCAAAAATGATCCCAGTCACTCTTCTCTATTTTCGTAGCGGTTGTCAGAGGAAATTGCATTCAGCGGATGAATTTGATTGATAAAATAGACTTTGGGGAATTAATCTCAGCCAGGATACCATGCTGTTTGCTTTTGTTGTGTTGGAAAAAAAAAAAAAAGGCTAAATATAAAAAAATGGCAAGGAGCATGTTATATACTTGTGATGACTCTAAAGCTGGACTCCAGGAAGATGTAAAATACATAAATTAATTGGATTTATTTATGTAATTTATTTATGTATTCATGTAAATGTATTTATTTCATGTAAGCAGTGTAAGTACTTGAATTTGACTTGGTATTAGCCTCTTGCAATTACTATACAAGAGCATTTAAACTAGCTTGCGACTGGTTCAGATCTTTGTACTACAGCTTAGCAATTTTTTTTTAAATATGTTGCATTTTTGTTGGATTGCAAATGTTACAAATGTTAAGGCTGCTTTGGAGCAGCCCACCCCAACACCACCACCCCCATACAATTTAGTTTTCTCAATAAAAATGTTATTGTTTCACAGAGAAAATAGAACATAACAAGACTTCAGAAGTAATAAAAGAGTCCTATTGTGGAATTGTAAAAAATAGAATGACAGACATGTCATACAATTAAAGAGTATCACGTCAATTGAGCTCCTACAACATATACTGCACCAGAACTTAATCATATATAAAGATCCTTTGTCCCGAAGGTCCGTCCGGGCCCCGTTCCTCACCAGACACCCCTAAGGGAAACATGCTGTGTCCAGTGAGGATCAAGGACCCACCTCCACGGGACCTACCCCTACGATTAAGTTTTCATGGACTAAAATATGGCAAACCTAGGTGTGGTCACATTGGCATCTTTGCCTTGGTTGCCAGGGGACCATGTTTTGGCACTGCCGCAATCTACAACGTGAGTGCAGAGATCTTCCCAAATGCTCCCTTATAATAGAGCTAAATTTAGAATAGTGTAAGACCTCTACTTTCAAAAGTGGCACTAAATTCTAGTTGTACATCTTATTCAAGTATGTAATCTTAACTCAGAAAAGTCCCTTCTATTAATCTCAGCCTCCTCCAAATCTCAAAAATTCCTTTATTTTTGCTGTCGTGATCTAACATCCAGTTAGAGGGTCTCTACAATCATTTGTCATAGTCCCGCTTTATGTGGAAATGTAGCCACCCTGCCTTGCTCACTCCCAAGATGCACTGGGGGCTATGGGATTTGTAGTGTGCATAGAGCGGTGAACATGACCATAAATGCCAAGGAGATTGCTAATCACTTCAAAAATAAGATAGTTTGTCTCGAGATCTCCACTCTGCAGATATCTCCCTCACTTTACACTCCTTGTCCTCCTGCACAAATAATACTTCCCTCTTTTTACCCAGCTACCATAAAGGAAGTTTCTAAACTTTTTTCTAACGTCCACGTAACCTCCTGCCCCCTGAAGCCTGTTCCTTCTCAAATACTACAGTCACTCTCTGGCTCTATCCTACACTCTTTAACTTATATCTTCAACCTCTTCCATTCTACTGGCAACTTCCCCAACCCTCCAAAACATGTGCTAGTCACTCCCATACCAAAAAAGGCTCCTAAACTCAATTCAATAAAAGCCAAAGTGTCAATGTACACAAAGGCTTTTAGCAAGGTTTAGGAGCTGCTGCGGTTAGGTGAAGTTCAACCTCCCTCTCCTGAACTCTGTACATGAAGCCTAAGAAACAATTTCCTAAAAAATAGATTACAAGGCCATTAAATAGTAGATGTGTATGGACTATTCTTGGAGAATAAGGAAATAGTTTGGTGTCACTTTAAGCTATAGAAGCTGAGCACATCTATTAATATTAACCACCAGTAATCACTGTCAGTGAGCAATGATCACCCAACAAAGTAATGTTTAATCTAATTTCTGTAATTCAGCAGACAAAGAGTGCTTCTTGATATTTTGTAGCTGATGTGTACATGAAAAAAAATCATGATCCTATGAATTATACATCTAAGCTATTCTATATATGACTATCTTGAGGACTGTTTGAGGGAAAAATGTCTTTAAACTGCCAGCCGAGTCTTCACTTTGTATTACATTATCGCATTTTAAATAAAAATAAGCATATGTCAGGAATCATTGATATATTTTGTAAATAGCAACCCGTAATGACATTTGCTATGCTAATATAATAGATCTTAAGCCAAAACAACTAATCAAACCAAATTTTGCGCTTAGTGCCAAAAACAAATAAAATACACACTTCGTTAAAAAAACAATCATGGATGCATAATGAATTGTGTCAGTAAAAAAAGGCTAAATATTATCACTACAAAATGGTCTTATTTATTCCTCGAAGGTCTTTATCAGCTCCATCCCAAATGAATGCCGCTCGCTCTGAAGATTTATGCAGAAGATGTGAAATGTTGGCTCTTTTCTTCCCTTCGGTTTAACTATAGATGCTTAGCGGCTAATACAATTCTATTAGCAAGTTAAAAAGGATAAAACAGGCCTTGTTTTATTTAAATGTATGCAGTGCCGGCGCCGCACAAGTGGCTTAACTTTTTCTTCTGGTCTTCTTTTGACTTTAGGAAACCACAGTCAGATCTCCAGAGTGCCCGTTTCAATTAAGGTTCTTGATGTTAACGACAATGCCCCGGAGTTTGCAACAGACTATGAAGCGTTTCTTTGTGAGAATGGAAAGCCTGGACAGGTAAGATTGACAGGAGCTCTGCAGAGTCCACTCTGTTTCATTCAATAAAGTATGGAGCATTTCTTCATAATGTACATGTGAATGATTGCGCCTTTTGGTAAGGCTCCTTCCCTTTTGTAGACGTTATGATGACTGCTAAACCTGAAATCCAGGTAAACAGTTAAAGGGGAATTTCCCATTCTTTAAAAAAAAAAATATAGCATATAAAATTGCTACATAAGACATGTTGTATAATCGAAAAAGAAAGGCATGACTCACAAAAATGTTAGTCATTAGCAATGTATCAAATCCTATTACAGGGTCTCTTCTCACTTCCGTGACCTGGATGATCAGTAGAAAAGGTTCAGATCACCACAACAAAAGGCATCTAATGTGTTCCAAAGCCCTCTTTCTCAGCTAAAGTTGAGTTGAGCTAAAGTTGGGTTTGAATGAAAAAAAAAGTGACACCTCAGATCAGAGTCACTGTACTAACAATCCGATTTTGGTACAGTGATTTCCCCTGCTGTTCTATTGTGTTCTGACAGAAGGAAGGCCCCCCAGCAGAATACTCCGGTCAACCCTCTGAGCCATTGGCTAAGAGGGCTGACCGGGAGATGGTCAGCAGACCATTTATAATCATGTAGTTTCAACAGTAGCTGTCCATATGGCTGGCTTCTGTTGGACTGGCTACCATACACACGGGCCAAATGACAGCCGGTTTCTATTGATACGGCCAATGCCGGCCGAAATTCTGCCCCTGTTTACTAGGCTTAAGTGTACATTCTATTAAAAAGTTGCAAATAAGCAGAAAAAAGTTTAAAAAATATAATCCACACTCCAGAATTTAGCTCTCCATTCTGTAATTTAATATAGTCTTTATTGTATCCCTTATCCTTGTGAGCAAGCCAGCAGTAGTGAAATTCATCAAAGGAAGGTTGGTATTGAGTTTTTTGATAAATTAAATACAGAAAGGAGAGCTAAGTCCTGGAATTAGATATTTTTTATACTTTTGACTGAGAGTGGAGATGGGCTGTGATGACCAGCAACTGAGATGTCCATGCGTGATGAAAAGAGCCGGAGCTGAGCCATGGGTTTGAGTATGTTCTTGAAATAAGCAGATACAGTAAGTTTGATTTATTGCAGAAGAGGCATAGCATGTCTCTTCTGCAATAAAGATCCTGTCTGCACGCAATTTTTTTTACTTTTTCACTGTTATCAGGCAATTTACTCACTGGACAGTTGTGGCCAATACAGAGGTAGTTCAGATTGCATCATTTGACCCCTCTATTAGTCCCAGTAGGTGTATTTTCGGATGGGCATTGGAAAAACTGATAAAGGCACAATTATGATTAAGAACTGTGTTGGTTTCAAAAGAGTCGGGAGCATGGTAACTACAGCCAGAGGGTGAAATGAAAGATACAGGAGTGAGCCAGGGCTTATATTTGATATTTTGTCTTTTATATATGCTTGCAGTTTAGCTTTAATTTTTGTGAACCGTATATTAAAAATTTGTGCATATGAGTGGGCATATGAAGTTTTTAAAGTAGTTAAACAGCCAAATTTGTTTATGTAGAAATATAGGGAAAAAGAATAGATTGCCATATGTTACTTGAGCTAGAGTGAAATACTGGATAGTCTTGTTTATGTATCCAGAGGCAAAACTTGCTGCTGAGAGCAATGTCTATTATATACTGTATGTTGCAAAAACAACCTATGTACCTTATCTGAATATCATATACAGAATTATTACACAATTGAGTTTTCAAATATACATTTTGGAAACCATTATTCAAGTTATCTTCGGTGGGCACTACTATCCCCCTCAGGACTTGTGCTGTCCTCTTTGTCTCTATTCAGGATTTGCTCTAATGCCGCGTACACACGATTATTTTTCCCGTCGGGAAAAATTATATTTTTTCCTTTGGACGAGAAAAACGATCGTCTGTGGGCTTTTTGCTGTTTTTCCCGACGTGATTCCTGTCATTTTTTTCCTCGGCAGTTTTCCCATAGGGAAACACTGTCGCGGAGCCTACACATGGTCGTTTTTCTCGTCAAGAGAAAAAATGACGGGAAAAACAGCCGTGTGTGTGTGCCGTCCCCTTGTTTTTCCTGTCGTGATTCACGGCGGTGTTTTCACCGCCGTGAATCACGATCGTGTGTACACGGCATTACACTATCTCCCCATTTGCAATATAAGGACTACATGCCCTATATTGTAATGTGCAAGATATTTTAATGTGCATACATGAGTTTTCTCCCAAAATAGAGTGTAGTGCTTGAGTGTGTATGCAAGAATATAGTCCCAGGGAGGCAGCGTGCATGCTGCGGTGACTTTACAGAGACAGGTTGTAATGGAAGACATACATATAAAAGGTTAAAACAAAAGTTGACACACTTGCACTTGTAAGAGGATCTACTTATTGACATATTTATGCACCAGGGTTTAATAACTCTTTAAGACAAGTAAATAAACATATATGGCAAATATCATGCTTTTGCCTCTGCTAATCAGGCACAAGCCCAAGAGTGATTTTTCATAATATAGACAGTACTTGTGAAATTCTTCAGCCTTTAGGCTAGCCTCACATCTGTGCATCATGGTAACGTGACTTAACATGCACCACTGCACCACATGGTAATGCATGATAATTCTGAACGGCACTCCAAGGCACATTTGTTACAGTGCACTATAGAACACAGATGCCATCTATACATTGTGGTGTGGTGCATTTTAAAATTGTACTAGTCCAGATTTAGGTGTGTTGTTGTGCATAATACTAATCAACCAGGGGTATATAATTGTAGATAGATAGATAGACAGATAGATAGATAGATAACAATGACTAACACAAATAATATGTGAGGTCCGGATAAGGGAAAAAATCCCAAACCAGGGCCCTATATAGAGACGTTATAGGCACACCATGAGACCACTGTAGATATAAAAGTTAATATTTTATTACAATATGATAAAAAAAAACAAACATAAAAGTCGGGGGAAATATAAGCCCATTAAAAATCAATACATATACCCTCCACTGGATTGTAGACTAATAGCCTGAACCTACTGCATAAACATATTGGTATAGCAATATATATATATATATATATATATATATATATAAACGGCTATATATATATATATATATATATATATATATATATATATATATGATGTAATAACCGTATATTCCGAGTATAAGCCGAGTTTTTCAGCACATTTTTTTGTGCTGAAAATGCCCCCCTCGGCTTATACTCAAGTCACCTTTTTGTGCCTGATCTCCCGGACTTTGGAGAGATGGTACCGGCCGGCCGTAGGTCACCTGGACCCCAAACTTGGCACACATGTAGCCCAACTCTTCCTTTACAAGTGTGCAAAGTTTGTTGTCCGGGGGACCTACGGCCGGGGAGCACCGATGTTTCAAACCGGGCACCACTTCCATAGACTCCCATGTTAAACGGTAATTTCTTTGGTGACTTTGGGGACCCGGTAACAGCCGGCCGTAGGTACCCTGGACCCGAAACTTGGCACACATGTAGCCACATTTCTCCTCTATAAGTGTGCAACGTTTTTTGTCTGGGGGACCTACGGCCAGGGAGCACTGATTTTTCAAATCCGGTTACCCCTTCCATAGACTCCCATGTTAAACGTCAGTCTAGTCATGGGTACAGTGAGGCATGGGCGCAGTGAGGCATGGGCGCAGTGAGGCATGGGCGCAGTGAGGCATGGGCACAGTGAGGCATGGGCACAGTGAGGCATGGACACAGTGAGGCATGCACATGGACACAGTGAGGCAAAGTGAGGCACAGTGAGGCATGCAGATGGACACACACCTTAGGCTTATACTTGAGTCAATAATTTTCCCATTTTTTTGTGGTAAAATTAGGTGCATCAGCTTATATTCGGGTCGGCTTATACTCGAGTATATATATATATATATATATATATATATATATATATACACACACACACGCACAGACAGGCTACTTCAGATCCAGATATATGTCAACATGTTTCGCAGTAAAGTCGCTTCATCAGGACAAGGGAGGGTGATAAGGTGAAAACAATTACAGGGATAAGGCACCCCATAATCGTCTGGCGGGCAAACACAGAGGCATGGAAGAGGTCGGTGTCTTCAATGGTGTACAGTGTAGATAAAAAAAACATAAATAAACAATGAAATAAAATGCTATAACCAAGTATAGAGCATTCCATATGGACTACCAGCATCCAGTTATATACCGTATATACTCGAGTATAAGCCGAGTTTTTCAGCACATTTTTTTGTGCTGAAAATGCCCCCCTCAGCTTATACTTGGGTCACCATTTTGCTCCTGATCTCCCGGACTTTGGAGACCCGGTACCGGCACACATGTAGCCCCACTCTTCCTCTACAAGTGTGCAAAGTTTTTTGTCCAGGGGACCTACGCCCGGGGAGCACCGATTTTTCAAAGCCGGGCACCCCTTTCATAGACTCCCATGTTAAACGGTAATTTATCCAGTTACTTTGGGGACCTGGTACCGGCCGGTCATAGGTCCCCTGGACCTCCTCTTGGCACA
Organism: Rana muscosa; assembly: GCA_029206835.1. Classification (NCBI taxonomy): domain Eukaryota; kingdom Metazoa; phylum Chordata; class Amphibia; order Anura; family Ranidae; genus Rana; species Rana muscosa. Next base: position 350,818,523 of record CM055119.1, read on the forward strand.
CATGTAGCCCCGTTTCTCCTCTATAAGTCTGCAAAGTTTTTTGTCTGGGGGACCTACGGCCGGGGAGCACCGATTTTTCAAAGCCGGGAACCCCTTCCATAGACTCCCATGTTAAACGTCAGTCTAGTCATGGACACAGTGAGGCATGGGCACAGTGAGGCATGGGCACAGTGAGGCATGGGCACAGTGAGGCATGGACACAGTAATGCATGGACACAGTGAGGCATGGGCACAGTGAGGCATGCACATGGACACAGTGAGGCAAAGTGAGGCACAGTAAGGAATGCAGATGGACACCCTAGGCTTATACTCGAGTCAATAAGTTTTCCCATTTTTTTGTGGTAAAATTAGGTGCCTCGGCTTATATTCGGGTCGGCTTATACTCGAGTATATACAGTATACATATTTTTACACCATAGCTGCACCATAGGAAAATCCATGTTCCATAGGTCAAATATGGTCCAGGCAAATAGTCCATTCAAATCCTAATGGTATTTATACTATCCCATATCCATAGGGTGCCTAAGGATTACAGGGTTAGGTATTGAACGTCAATACAACACCAACGCCAGCCACCATTAGACAATTTCTTTCATATTTATTTTTGGTCTATTATATTTGGATGTGGCACTTTGAAAGTTTTCATTTAGTTCACCTGACAAACACACTTGCAAGAACTTGCTGATCATCCTATTTCAAAATCATGGACAATTATATGGAGTTGCCTTCCTCCCATCATTTGCAGCTATCAATCAATCTGGGAGGGCTTTCTACAAATTTTTGGATTATATCTGTGGGATTTTCTGAACATTCATCCAAACAAAAAAAAAAAACATTTGTAAAATAAGGTACCGATATTCCATGAAAAGACTTGCAATTGATGTTCCAATTCATCCCAAAGGCATGCAAAAGGATCAAAGTCAGGGCTCTGTGCAGGCTCCACAATTCTTTTCATATAAAATTCATCAAGCCATGCCTTCTTGGACCTGGCATATGCACAGTAAAGCTGGAATAGAAAAGGCCTTCTGCAACTTGTTGCCACAAGGTTGAAAGAGCGCAATTGTCTAAAATGTCTATGTATGTTGTAGAATTAGAGGTACCTGGAAGTTCCTGAGCTCAGTATTGGGGTGTTCACATACTGTACTCTTGACGATAGATAGATAGATAGATAGATAGATAGATAGATAGATAGATAGATAGATAGATATAGATATAGATAGATAGATAGATAGATAGATAGATAGATAGATAGATAGATAGATAGATAGATAGATAGATAGATATAGATATAGATAGATACAGATAGATAGATAGATAGATAGATAGATAGATAGATAGATAGATAGATAGATAGAGATAGATAGATAGATAGATAGATAGATAGATAGATAGATAGATAGATACAGACAGATAGATAGATAGATAGATAGATAGATAGATAGATAGATAGATAGATAGATAGATAGATAGATAGATAGATAGATATAGATAGATACAGATAGATAGATAGATAGATAGATAGATAGATAGATAGATAGATAGATAGATAGATAGATAGATAGATAGATAGATAGATAGATACAGATAGATAGATAGATAGATAGATAGATATAGATATAGATAGATACAGACAGATAGATAGATAGATAGATAGATAGATAGATAGATAGATAGATAGATAGATAGATAGATAGATAGATAGATAGATAGATATAGATATAGATAGATACAGACAGATAGATAGATAGATAGATAGATAGATAGATAGATAGATAGATAGATAGATGGTTGGATGACATATGATTTCAGACTTGACCTTTTTAGCTGTATCACAAAAATCATTAAACTTTTAAAAACATAACCAAGAGACGCTGCACTGCAGACACAGACAAATGCGTTCAGGCATCCTAGAGAGTCTCTCGACTTCTTCTTTTACATATCTAGCTAAGCTACAAATGACATTTAGGGAGCCATTTATTTCCATTTATTTCCTCCATTCAGAGGTCTCATTGTTGTCCTCATTGAAATTCAACTCAGGAGAGAAACATTCCATGTTAACTAGTATCCAATAGAATTTGCCAAGAGAAAAATCAATGGATTCTTAGTTAAAGATGATGCTTTTAAAGGCCATAGAATGTTTCATATATGAGCTTTCAGTTTACCTGCACCACATAGAGCACACAAGTGCTCCTAATAGCTTATTTAACCTGTTCACTGACAGTCAGACTAAAAGTGTTTATCCATTAGGTTTATTCTGGAAAAGAGCACAAAGAGGAATGGTGATGTGCAAAAGGTAGTAACTCATAGTGATCTATCATAAATATTGTAAAGGGAAACAGCTGTATCTTTCCACTGTTATCTATTTGTTGTAACTTTTAGGACAGCAAGGAGGCCATACAGCATGGAAGAGTGTATAGAGCCTAGGTACAATCTTCCCCAGGAGCCACAGCTGCTTTGTACATCCACAGAAAGCAATTACAAAATACTACTATAGGAGGGTATATGTCCATACTTCCATAAATGTGCACATGGACATTTGACCCTATATGCAAAATATCTGGCATCTTATTGTACTCTTCTGTACTCTGTACAGCCTCCTTATGGCCATGTACATTAGCCTTTACAAGGCCATAAATTAGATTTTTTGTAAATTGTTTCTATATTTGTTTAATGGTTTATATTTATACTTGAACATCAGTGGCGGCTGGTGCTCCATGTGGCGGCTGGTGCTCCCCCCACCTTCACCATTTGGTCGGTCGATTGGACAAAACCCCCCCACCCCCCATCGCTCGCTCGTCCACCCACCAGCCCCACACTTACTCCATCTAGGTAGTGGGCAGCCTCGGCTCCTTCCCGAGTCTCCTCCTCCTCGGCGGCTTCCCCTGCATCTCCTCCTCCTTGGCGGGTTCCTCCTAGGTGGCTAATACTGTCGATTTGCCTCTCGGATAATCAGGTCTTAAGACACACTTCCTGATTGGTTGGGAGGAGAACCTGGAAGACAATAGTGAATAGGAATTCGCTATTGTCACACATCTGGGAGGGCTCAGGGCGCAGTGCTCTGCGCCCCGTGCCCACCCTTTTTTGAAGCCAGTTAGAGCCTCAGGTTCTAATCATGTGCTTCCAAAAAAACAAACATTGAAATCCATGCGTCCAGCGCCCTGCATGTAGATTAGGGGCCGGGCGCATGGATTAAAGGGGGGGGGGCCCTGCGCCCCTTATGGATGGGCCGCCACTGATGAACATTCAATACAAGATGCTTCCAAAGCAGTTTGTTGGAAGATCTTGCTGTGCTTTTTTAATCAGAAAGCCCCGCTCTGCCTGGGCTCTGACTTTCTCTGTCTATTTGAAAATCCATACAGATCGCTATGGAATAGCAGACAGGTAGAGGAGTCTAAACCTCATCTATTGAGTTGTATGTGTGTCTGTGTGTGCATGTGTTATTAATAACTCTGAAGAGCAGAGGACCAAATAATCAGGTTGTCTCCATGACTCAGTAGTAGTTTGTCAGTTTGATGGAAAATAGTAGAGCTGCTTTAAAGTGGTTGTAACCCTTAAGAAAAAAAAAAAGTCCTGATCATTTGAAGCAGGATACACGGCATAGTGCTTGTGCTGTGTCATTTGTCCCTCTCTATGTTCTAAAAAACCTGGTTGATCCTGCCTGTTCCTGTGTCCTTCTTAGTGTGTTGACCATTGTAATCATGGCTGCTGATCCCTGATTACCGTGGTCAGGTTACGTGTCTCCATCATCCCCCAGTCTCTCCCCTTCTCCCCCTCTCTCCCTCCCTCCCTGACTGTCAGTTTGGGAGTCTGTGTGTGAGCCATCTCCTCCCCACCCCTCCTGCTGTAGTGCTCAGATCAGGGAACGAGAGCGCTGACAGGTCACGTGAGAACCTAGTGGTGAGGTAAAATAAGGTATTTTGTGGAATAGTTTTTAAAAAACACAGATGCTGCACATTATATCTTCCTGTAAGAGAGGGGATTACTGGATTTCTCAGTAGTGACTTTACAACCACTTTAAATATGATACCTGGCTGATATACAGTATGGCAGAGATTTACTAAAACTGGTGCACATGGAATCTGCTGCAGCTGTACATAGTAACCAATCAGCTTCTAGCTTTAGCTTGTTAAATTAAGCTTTGACAATAAAACCTGGAAGCTGAGTGATTACTATGCACAGCTGCACCAAATTCTGTGTGCTCGAGTTTTAGTAAATCTCCCCCTATGTGTTTATTTTTAGTTCTGGATAAGGTAATATCTTCCCTTAAAGGGATAAAGCCAGTGAAGATTAAAATTGGGCACATTATTTCAGTGATGTATGCAATTTCTTTGTGTTGCTAAGAGCTAAAGTAGTATCTACAGTATGTCAAAGGTTCCTTGCAGTACTTGTTTCTAGTTACGGCAGTTAGTTAATGTGAGAATGGGGAATCAAAGACTTGCAGTGATAAGACCCTTTGCTTTGACTGCCAGGTGACTAATTTAGTAAATTGGGAGGTCATATGAACTAAAAAGATATTGAAGTCTATTGTGATTAATTTAATGGTACTCTACTGCAGACTTGTATTCCCCATTCATGCACTGTGATAATTGAGTTGTTTGCAGCTATGGAGCATATACCGTATTTATCGGCGTATAACACGCACAGACGTATAACACGCACCTTAACTTTAAGAGGGAAGTTTCAGGAAAAAAACTTTCCACAGCCCCCTGCGTATCACACGCAGGCACAGTTAACCCTCTATTTTCAGGGTAAAAAAGTGAGTGTTATACGCCAATAAATACAGTAATTCATATCTATGAACTGGACAGAAGTCATTGGCTCATGATTTATGTCCCTTTATTGATGGGAAAAGGTGATCTCAAAGTTTGGTCCATTTTTGCTCTATTTTATATAGACTTTTCTATATTTTGCATAGATGAAAAGTTTGTAAGTGGTGAGGTTTAAAGTGTTTTTGAATGGATAAACCGCTGGCAACAAAAGTGAGTACACCCCTAAGTGAAAATGTCCAAATCGGACCCAAAGTGTCAATATTTTGTGTGGCCACCATTATTTTCCAGCACTGCCCTATAACCCTCTTGGGCATGGAGTTCACCAGAGCTTCACAGGTTGACACTGGAGTCCTCTTCCACTCCTCCATGATGACGTCAGGAAGCTGGTGAATGTTAGAGACCTTGCGCTCCTCCACCTTCCGTTTGAGGATGCCCCACAGATGCTCAATAGGGTTTAGGTCTGGAGACATGCTTGGTCAGCCCATCACCTTTACCCTCAGCTTCTTTAGCAAGGCAGTGGTCATCTTGGAGATGTGTTTGGAGTCATTATCATGCTGCGGCCCAGTCTGCGAAGGGAGGGGATCATGCTCTGCTTCAGTATGTCACAGAACATGTTGGCATTCATGGTTCCCTCAAGGAACTGTAGCTCCCCAGTGCCGGCAGCACTCATGCAGCCCCAGACCATGACTCTCCCACCACCATGCTTGACTGTAGGCAAGACATACTTGTCTTTGTACTCCTCACCTGCTTGCCACCACACATGTGTGACACCATCTGAACCAAATAAGTTTATCTTGGTCTCATCCGACCACAGGACATGGTTCCAGTAATCCATGTCCTTAGTATGCTTGTCTTCAGCAAACTGTTTGCGGGCTTTCTTGTGCATCATCTTTAGAAGAGGCTTCCTTCTGGGATGACAGCCATGCAGACCAACTTGAAGCAGTGTGCGGCGTATGGTCTGAGCACTGACAGGCTGACCCCCACCCCTTCAAGCTTTGCAGCAATGCTGGTAGCACTCATACATCTATTTCCCAAAGACAACCTCTGGATATGACACTGATCATGTGCACTCAACTTCTTTGATTGGAGAGGCCTATTCTGAATGGAACCTGTCCTGTCAAACCGCTGAATGGTCTTGGCCACAGTGCTGCAGCTCAGTTTTCAGGGTCTTGGCAATCTTCTTATAGAGCAACAATTCGTTTTTTCAGATCCTCAGAGAGTTCTTTGCCATGAGGTGCCATGTTGAACTTCCAGTTACCAGTATGAGAGAGTGAGAGCGATAACACCAAATTTAACACACCTGCTCCCCATTCACAGCTGAGACCTTGTAACAATAACGAGTCAAACGACACCGGGGAGGGAAAATGGCTAAATGGGCACAATTTGGACACTTTCACTTAGGGGTGTACTCACTTTTGTTGCCAGCGGTTTAGACATCAATGGCTGTGTGTTGAGTTATTTTGAGGAAACAGCAAATGTACACTGTTATACAGGCTGTACACTCACTACTTTACATTGTAGCAAAGTGTAATTTCTTCAGTGTTGTCACATGAAAATATATAATAAAATATTTATAAAAATGTGTGGTGTGTACTAACTTTTGTGAGATTCTGTATATATACACTATATTACCAAAAGTATTGAGACATTTTCTTTTACACGCTCATGAACTTTAATGGCATCCCAGTCTTAGTCCGTAGGGTTCAATATTGAGTTGACCCACCCTTTGCAGCTATAACAGCTTCAACTCTTCTGGGAAGGCTGTCCACAAGGTTTAGGAGTGTCTATGGGAATATTTGATCATTCTTCCCAATGCGCATTTGTGAGGTCAAGCACTGATGTCAGACGAGAAGGCGGGGCTCGAGGTCTCCTTTCTAATCCATCCCAAAGGTGTTCTATCATGTTAAGGTCAGGACTCTGTGCAGGCCAGTTAAGTTCCTCCACTTCAAACACGCTCATTCATGTCTTTATGGACCTTGCTTTGTGCACTGGTCCAAATCATTTGATGAAGGGGGGGTTTTGGTGTGTGGTTGTTTTTCCAGGGGTTGGGATTGGCCCCTTAGTTCCAGTGAAGGGAACTCTTAAGGCATCAGCAGCATACCAAGACATTTTAGACAATGTCATGCTCCCAACTTTGTGGGAACTGTTTGAGGATGGCCCATTCCTGTTCCAACATGACTACCAGTGCACAAAGCAAGGTCCATAAAGACATGGATGAGCGTGTTTGGGGTGGAGGTACTTGACTGGCCTGCACAGAGTCTTGACCTCAACCTGACAGAACACCTTTGGGATAAATTAGAGCGTGGAATGTGAGCCAGGCCTTCTCGTCCAACATCAGTGCCTGACCTCACAAATGCGCTTTTGGAAGAATGGTCAAACACTCCCATACACACACTCCTAAACCTTGTGGACAGCCTTCCCAGAAGAGTTAAAGCTGTTATAGCTGCAAAGGGTTGGCCAACTCAATATTGAACCCTATGGAATAAGACTGGGATGCCATTAAAGTTCATGTGTGTGTGAAGGCAGGTGTCCCAATACTTTTGGCAATATGTATATAATGTATATATATAAATATATATATATATATATACAGTAGATATATATATCTATAAATATCTATATATATATTGTGAGGGGGTTAGCTCGGCAGCGGGTGTGTGTGACCCCCGAGATGGGCTCCCCACACAAAAACAGGCCCAGCAAACGGAGGTTGTGGTTTTCAAAATCAAAAAGGTGCGGTTTATTTTCTATTTACAGTGACAAAACACAGCAAAGCAAAAGAAACATAAACAAAATAAATCCTGGTCAACTTGACCTCTGACTAAACATACAGGTTTCCTAACTAACAACTGGGATCAGCCTAGTGCTGTCCTAGTCCCTAAGTCCCTGGTTTTAAATGTCCAAGCAAATAGCCACACAGGCTTTGTCTCACCGCACAGGGGTTCACTCTCCCTAGACAGTCCACACAGGTCTGGGTCCAGGCATGAGCTAACATCTAATGAAGCTGGGAGTTCTTATAGAGGCCTAAATGAGCTGACAAGCTTCAGCTGGTCTCATCAACTCCCTGTCTGCACGACGCCCCACACTCTCCCTAGAGGTATGAGTCATCCATGAGCCCACTAGCCTCAGCTGGGCTTATACAACTCTCCACCTAGTTGTATAAGTCGGCGTAAAGCCTGAATCTGGGCGAAATATATCTACCCCCCTGAATGCAACCAGGTGACTTTACCTTCCTGCTGTCACATACCCCCCCTCTTGTTTTAACCTCGGGGTTGGAACACCAGCAATCAGGCATTCATGTACTCGAGACAAAGCATCCACATTCCCCATTTGAACGCCAGGGCGATGCTTTACTGTGAAGTTGAATTCCTGGAGGGCCAGGAACCACCTATTCACTCTTCTATTTGTTTCCTTGTTTTGAGCCATCCACTTTAACGGAGCGTGATCCGTAACCATGTCAAAGTGCCTACCTAGCAGGTAGTACCGAAGGGAATCTAGAGCCCACTTCACCGCTAAACACTCCTTTTCAACGGTGGCGTAATTTACCTCATGGGACTTCAACTTCCTGCTGAGGTAAATGACTGGGTGCTCTTCCCCGTTCCAGACCTGGGACAATACTGCTCCTAACCCCACATCTGACGCATCACTTTGTACGACAAAGTCTTTAGAGAAGTCGGGTGAGTACAACACTGGCTGGCTACATAAGGCTTGTTTCAAGAATTGGAATGCTGCCTCAGCCTCGGGGGTCCATTTAATCATGACCGACCCTTTCCCCTTCGTCAGGTTGGTTAGGGGCACAGCCTTAGAAGCAAAGTGGGGAATGAATCGCCGATAATACCCAGCGATTCCCAGAAAGGCTCGTACCTGCTTCTTGCTGTTGGGACGTGGCCAACTCTGGATGGCCTCGACTTTGTTGAGTTGGGGTTTTATTACTCCCCTCCCAATGGTGTACCCAAGATATTTGGCCTCCTCCTGCCCAATGGTACACTTCTTGGGGTTAGCCGTAAACCCCGCTTCCCGAACAGAGTCCAGGACTGCTTGCACTTTTGGCAGATGTGAGGCCCAATCTGTGCTATGGACAATTATGTCATCCAGGTAAGCCGCAGCATACTTCCGATGGGGCCTCAGCATCTGGTCCATTTTCCGCTGGAATGTGGCCGGCGCATTCTGTAACCCGAACGGCATTCTTTTATATTGGAACGCCCCGTCTGGGGTTACAAATGCGGTTTTCTCTTTGGCCGACTTGGCCAGGGGGATTTGCCAATACCCTTTTGTGAGGTCAAGAGTCGTCATGTATCGGGCTGTTCCCAGCCGGTCGATCAACTCATCTATACGTGGCATGGGGTAGGTGTCAAATTTTGTAACTTTGTTCAACTGACGAAAATCGTTACAAAATCGCCAGCTCCCATCCGGTTTAGGCACCAACACAATGGGACTAGACCAATCACTTTGGGACTCCTCTATCACCCCTAAGTTCAGCATTTTCTGTACTTCCTCCCGTATTGCCTCCCGTCGGGCCTCTGGGATCCGATAGGGTTTTAACTTCACCCTTTCACCGGGCGGGGTAATGATGTCATGCTCTACCCCAGATGTTTGTCCCGGCAGCTCAGAGAATACCTCCTTGTTGCGAAGCACAAACTCCTTAACCTCCTGTTGTTGGGGTTGTGACAAGGTGGCTGCTATTCCAACCTCAGGAATCACGCAACCAGTTTGAGCTGGTGACCAAGTGTCTGCGACTAGGGACTCTCTATCCCTCCAGGCTTTCAACAGATTAACGTGATAGATCTGTTCGGGCTTTCGCCTTCCTGGTTGTCTGACCTTGTAATTCACTTCGCTCACTTTTTCCATTATCTCGTAGGGGCCTTGCCATTTGGCAAGGAATTTACTTTCAACCGTAGGGACAAGTACCAGTATCCTATCCCCCGGGGAAAAGGTACGGGTCTTGGCTCCACGGTTGTACACTCTCTGCTGTGCTAACTGCGCTTGGGCCAAATGTTCCTTCACGATGGGCATTACCTGTGCAATTCGGTCTTGCATCAGGGCGACATGCTCAATCACACTCCTGTGGGGAGAACTCTCACTTTCCCAAGTTTCCTTGGCAATATCCAACAGCCCTCTTGGGTGTCTCCCATACAGTAACTCAAAGGGGGAGAATCCCGTAGAGGATTGGGGCACCTCCCTAATAGCAAACATCAGATAAGGAAGTAAACAGTCCCAATCCTTTCCATCTCTATCCACCACTTTCTTCAACATTTGTTTTAGGGTTTTGTTGAACCTTTCAACCAGCCCATCGGTTTGGGGGTGATACACAGATGTACGTAATTGCGTCACTTTGAACAATTTACACAGCTCCTTCATAACCCGGGACATAAAGGGTGTACCTTGGTCCGTAAGCAGTTCTTTACAAATACCCACCCGGCTAAACACAAGAGATAGCTCTTTGGCTATGGTTTTGGCCGAGGTATTTCGGAGAGGGATCGCTTCTGGATAACGGGTGGCATAGTCCATTATAACTAATATGTACTGGTGCCCCCTAGCGGACTTGATTATAGGACCTACCAAATTCATGGCGATCCTCTCAAACGGGACCTCAATGATGGGTAGAGGGACCAGCGGGCTACGGAAATGTGGCATCGGGCCCGACCTCTGACACACAGGGCAGGAGGAACAATAATTTTCTATGTCCTTCATCACCCCCGGCCAATAGAATCTCTGTAATACCCTCTCTCGGGTTTTCTCTGTCCCCAGATGACCTCCAAGAATGTGCCCATGGGCCAACTCCAACACCAACTTCCTGTAAGGTTTGGGCACCACAAGCTGCTCAACGGTTTCTTCTGCCCTTTTTGCCACCCGATACAGTAGGTCCTTCTCTACGCTGAAGTATGGGTAAGTGCAGGTATTATCTGGGTTCACTAACTCGCCATCTATTTTCACTACGTTTTCCCGTGCCTTTATTAGGGCGGGGTCTTTCAACTGTTCTGTGGCAAAGTTTTCCCTGTGAACCTCAAGATCAGAAAACTCCACAGACGGTAGGTTTTCGTCTGAGGAGGTGGGCTCCTCTCCAGTTTCTTGAGTCTCCCCTGCCAATACTGATAAGGGAAATTCCGGAGAGTCCTCACCACTCTCAGGGGAGTTCTGGCTATCACATTCCTGGTACATAGGGGCACCAGTGGGGGGCTCAGGATCATCCCACAGTTCCCAGAACTTCGGAAAATCCCTTCCCACAATGGCGTCATGCGGTAACTGAGATACTAAGCCCACTGGATGAGAGAGGGTACCTTTGGGGGTCTCGAAACACACTGTAGTCACTGGATACTCTCGGGTGTCCCCATGCACACAAATAACAGCTACCTTGCTATTCCCAGAGACCTCTGTTTTAACTAACTCAGCCTTTATCAGGGTCACAAGGCTACCTGAATCCAGCAATACCACAACATTTCTACCATTAACACACATTTTGCATAAATGTTTCTCAGTTCCTCGAATGGCAGTGCATGCGACTGTCGCACACAGCGACTGACGTCTGCCCGTCAGAAAGTCACACTGCATGGGTTCCTCCACAACCGGGCAATTGGCTGCAATATGTCCCGCTTGCCGGCAGCGGTAGCAAACGATCCTTCTTGCGGCCTCTTGAGCCGCTGATTTTCCAGGCTGTTCTCGCCAAACTTGGGGTAGAGCTCCCACCCTCTCACTCTCTCCACCCTCACCCCTTGGAATCCTCTTATCCGCCCCTGGGGATGGTCTGGTCTTAGGGTGGAAAGTCCGAGTGTCTCTGGAAGAGGCCGTCAGGTTCTCTGTAGCCAAGTATTTCTCCACACGATCCACAAGACCATCGGCCGTCTCTGGGTCTCCATGGCTTACCCACTTTTGGATGGCAGTAGGAAGAGCTCTCAAAAACCGATCCATTACAACACGTTCCACAATCTTTGGTGCGGACAAAGTCTCTGGCTGTAGCCACTTTCTGCTCAGGTGAATGAGATCATACATTTGAGACCTGGGGGGTTTTCCAAGCTGGAAAGTCCAGTTATGCACACGCTGAGCCCGGACAGCCTGGGTGACACCCAGCCTTGCCAATATTTCAGCTTTTAGCATCACATAGTCTTTTGCTTGGTTAGGCTCTAGGTCATAGTAAGCTTTCTGCGATTCACCAGTTAACAGAGGAGCCACCAGTCCAGCCCACTGCTCCTCAGGCCACTTTTCTCTTTCAGCGGTCCTTTCAAATGTGGTCAAAAATACCTCTGGATCATCCTCTCCAGTCATTTTTGTCAATAAACGACTCACCCCAAAGGACGCGGTATTAGTGGGACGGCTTTCCTCACTGGTCTGCGGACGTTGCTGCATTGCTGCTTCCATCTGTTGTTGTAGTCTCTGCTCTTGCTTCTGCAACAGGTCTATGAAGCGGGCCTCAGATTGCTGCTGGGCTTGTTGCTGAGCCTCCAGACTCTGTTGCAAAGTTGCGTTTGTCTGCTGCTGGGCTGCAAGGCTCTGTTGATGAGCTTGCTGCTGGGCTGCGAAGTTCTGTTGTTGAGCTGCAAGGCTCTTTTGCAAACCTGCATTTGTCTGCTGTTGATTGGCATTTGCTAGAGCCAGCTGCTTCAGTATCTCCTCCATGCTGGCTTAAAAAAAAACTGCCACTGGTTCTCCACCAACTGTGAGGGGGTTAGCTCGGCAGCGGGTGTGTGTGACCCCCGAGAAGGGCTCCCCACACAAAAACAGGCCCAGCAAACGGAGGTTGTGGTTTTCAAAATCAAAAAGGTGCGGTTTATTTTCTATTTACAGTGACAAAACACAGCAAAGCAAAAGAAACATAAACAAAATAAATCCTGGTCAACTTGACCTCTGACTAAACATACAGGTTTCCTAACTAACAACTGGGATCAGCCTAGTGCTGTCCTAGTCCCTAAGTCCCTGGTTTTAAATGTCCAAGCAAATAGCCACACAGGCTTTGTCTCACCGCACAGGGGTTCACTCTCCCTAGACAGTCCACACAGGTCTGGGTCCAGGCATGAGCTAACATCTAATGAAGCTGGGAGTTCTTATAGAGGCCTAAATGAGCTGACAAGCTTCAGCTGGTCTCATCAACTCCCTGTCTGCACGACGCCCCACACTCTCCCTAGAGGTATGAGTCATCCATGAGCCCACTAGCCTCAGCTGGGCTTATACAACTCTCCACCTAGTTGTATAAGTCGGCGTAAAGCCTGAATCTGGGCGAAATATATCTACCCCCCTGGATGCAACCAGGTGACTTTACCTTCCTCCTTCCTGCTGTCACAATATATATATATATATATATATATATATATATATATATATATATATATATATATCGGTAGATATATATAGATCTATATCTATATATAGATATAGATATCGATATCTATATATAGATATATATCTATATATCTATATATATATATAAATATATATATATATATATATATATATATATATATATATATATATATAAATATATATATATATGTATATATATATATATATATATATATATATACCTATTTATCTATATATATATAGATAGATAGATATAGATATACATATCTATATATATATATATATAATATCTGTAATTTTAACAACTCCCATTCAAAATTGTATATGAAAAAGGGGGAAGAGATTTGAGGATAGTTAGTCCTCAAAGGGAAAGAATTCTTCAAAAAGGCTCTAGTAGTTATATATACTTTATTAGTAAACCGCAGTTGATTAGTAGAAAAATATTTAATTATAGAAAAAGCACATCATTATAAACACCTAATTTAAAATAAGACTAGTCAGAAACTAATAAACAGGGGTGGCCACCCGATCGGCCATACACACCACATTCATTCATCCACAGCTGAATTTACTTGAAATACGGGTATTTGTCAGTTTTAAATTGCTCATTCATTTGATTATATAAATCCTGGAAAACACTATGGAATATGGAACATCAATGAATCCGGACCGTACATTACTCTCAGGATAGCGTTCATATATCAGATTGCTGACAGACCATAGACAGACCGACTAGATCTCACGCATATTGGGTAAGTGGAGGTATCATGAGACTGGCCCGGCTTTTCATACACAGAAACACCCTCCACAACAGAGCTTGATAGTATAGAAGTCAGATTTTATAGCTCACCATTGGGGTCTTGAAAAGTCGCTCAGCCGTCCGATTCATGTGTCCTTCTGGTTTACATTCGGTCCCTTATAGGGAGTAGATCTATGAAACACTCACCAGTTCCTTGCGTGTTCGGTCTGTACTATTACAGCTGGATTCAACAGATATCAATCGTGGGGGGTTAGTTCAACCCTTCCGTTTGTTTTGAGTCCATATGTCGGCCCTGAGTAAAGTTGAATCAAGTGTCCAGGTATATCCAGGAAAATGAGATGTAATTATCAGCATGTCGGTAAACAATTTCCAATCGGAAGGTAGTGGATGTTTATTTTTGTAGGTAGTTAGGTGGTTGGTCGTATGGGTCGGGCACCCATGTTCAAAACTACAGCTAGTGTAGCGGCAAACTGCTTACATGTTTCGCTTTCAACAAAGCTTCATCGGAGCATGCGCATTGGTCTGGTGTCTGTCCAAATATAGGTTCCTTAACAGGTGTTTTAGATATAATCACCTGTGGCTTGATTGGATCAACTACACCACCATCCATGCCAATTCACACAGATTTGTTTGTATAGACCAGTGATGGCGAACCTTGGCACCCCAGATGTTTTGGAACTACATTTCCCATGATGCTCATCTACAATGCAGAGTGCATGAGCATCATGGGAAATGTAGTTCCAAAACATCTGGGGTGCCAAGGTTCGCCATCACCGGTATAGACTATACGGGGGGATGACCTGTGAAATTCCAAAACCACCCTGATGCAAAAACAACAAAGAGTTTAATCCTTTTTAATATTATTGATAATGCCTCCATTGTCCAAAAAGCAAACAGGTCACATCATGGTTTCATTGCTGCAGCTGCAGTATAAAAGATGACACTAATAGTTAAGGATTGAACCAAAAAATTTAAATAGAAATAATAATAAAAATAAATATAAAAATAAAATAAATGAGAGACAGTTGTATGATAGTAATTATAACAAGAACGTAACTAGCAGGTGAAGGCTAGTACTGAATTCATTTTCTGTCTCTCTATTCATTTTTCTATTCCATTTTCATAAGCAATAAATGTAGAAAATATGACATTTGGATAGCTTGCGCGGGTATCTATTGTTCTACATTACTTCCTATATAGCTAGATTGAATGATCCCTCTTCGTCAATAACTATAAATAGAAATAGTTGGTTTTCAAGTGTTCACTCTTGTAATTTTAATTGATTATTTATCTTTGTTAATGGGAACCATCGAGGCTCAAGACGAGTGTTACGTGGATAGATATTCTGTTGTACAGTTTTACCAGCCTGCCATGGGGTTACATGCGAGTTACATTTAAACATTTGTCTGTTTCCTCAATCATGGCCAATCATAGTCCTGATCTGGCCAAAACTGTCTGCTTCTCTCAGGTCAGTCTCAACATCATATCTGTGCATGGCTGGCATATTGCAGCAAAAAAGGCAGAGTATCAATTACCCTGCCAATAATTGGGTCAGCCTTGATTTAGCTCATGCATTTTTATTTAACAGATCCATACGTCTTGTTCTGTCCATTTACATTCCTTTCATACATCATCAACAGTGGGCGTCCTGGGAACACACTCAATGTGACTGTAATAATTATTAGCCAATTATCAGAAGACATCACAAGCAGAGAGAAAAATAACAATTTATTGTACCGTGGTTTTCATCTTTGTTTTTTTTTTTAATCTGGCTTATCCTTCCATTCACTTTTCTGCTCCCTGTGGTTAACATCCTTTAAAATTGGAGATGGCAAAATCCTCCATCAGTGAACTCATTTTGAGAGATGATACATTTTTTATGAATAATGTTGGTTGTAGTGCCTTTTAGTATACTGATGTAATGGTGTTTTATTGTTGAGTTACGGAGCTTTCAAAATACCCCTAGGCTTCTACTGCATGTGGTCTACCTAGAACACAAAAGAGTGAACCTATGGGAGTTTGAAAGGGTTGTAATTCACTGACAGAGGGCTAATGCACATCCGTTAAGAGGTACGTGCTTGACCGCTGCAAGGATCCACATGGAAATGCTATATGTGCTCTTTAAAACCTTGCTATCCTAGAAGTATATACACATCAGTCTGGTAGATAGCAGCTGGTGCTTGAATGCATCTACTGACCTTATTGTGCAAAGTAAAAATTTAAAGTATAGCTCTCAGCAAATAGAAGAAAATGTATAAAGTCAAAATTGTTATCCCTGAACAACTGTTTATTTTAAAACTCAGCTCCACATATTATTTTTAGTAATTGAAAGAGATAGGTTTGGAACCTATGTCAATTTTAGCTATCTTCGCCACCACTGGGGAGATTTCTTTTCATTCCCAGTCCTGGTGGTGTCCTGTGTGATAGAGTGTAATGGGACAGGTAGTGAGGGAACGTCCCCCCTCTTTTTTCTCTAGCCAACCCTTGAAAAAACTGGCTACAGTTGGGTTTTGATTTAAACTTTGTTATGTTTATTTTTATGTACAGTGGAACCTCGGTTTACGAGTAACGCGGTTAACGAGCATTTTGAAAGACGAGCAACTTTTTTAAAAATTCTGTCGCCGTTTGCGAGTGTTTCTCACAAAACGAGCAGAATTCAAGCTAATGTGGCCTGCAGTACCACATTTGGCCTGAGGTGCGGGGGCGCCAGAGCCGAGCAGAGCCGATCAGAACCGAACGGAGCCGTTTGGAGCTGTTCATAAATACTTGAAAACACTCTGTTCCCGGGTGTTTCCGAGGTCAGCCTGTCCTCAGGCCTTTCCGTGTGTTTCCGAGGCTCCCCGGCGCCCTCCCACCTCTGACCACATGCGTTATTGCATGCCATTGAAGTCAATGCGGAACAAATTATTTTCGTTTTCATCGACTTCAATGGGAAAACTCGCTTTGATATGCGAGTGCTTTGGATTACTAGAATTCTCCTGGAACGGATTATGCTCGTAATCCGAGGTTCCACTGTAAATATACATATATCATATTTTAATGATCTTTTGCATGGCAGTGACAGTGCAACTCGGACAGAACATTGGTATGTCTTTCTACATAAATGAGACAGAAAGGTCACAGTATGAATTGTTGACAAAAATATTGTATCCAGCAATGGTGGATTTATGTAAATTGAACTGGTGTCCGATAGGCCAGATGTAATTCGATAGCATACAAAACATAAAAAAAGCAATTGAAATACAGATAATGAAAAAGACTTGAAGTTTGGCCTGTGTTTGGCTTTGCCTCGAAGTACAGATATTTTCTAAAAGTAGAAGCTGTTTTGATACGAGAGTGATCTGTCTCCTGATGCTAGAAAAAAATATGCACCAATGGATGGAGCGCCAGATAAAACAACAAAAAAGTCCAAATTAATTTATTGGTTTACACTAAAAACAGCCTGCTGCGTTCCTCTCAGTCACCCCTGTACTGCCTTGAGCTGTCTTACAGCCAAGGGGGAAGGTGAGCTTCAAGACTCACAACACCACAATGCAAGGCTTGGAGCTCACCTCCCCTGGAAGGGCGGCTGTGGAACACACGTTACTTATAGGCAGCACAAACAATCGCTTGTCCTGTGATCCACCTAGGTCAGTGGTTCTCAACCCTCTCCTCAAGTACCCCCAACAGGCCATGTTTGCAGGTTTTCCTTCATCTTGCACAGGTGCTTTGAATCAGAGTCAATGGCTTGGTATTTTGGACAGCTATTTTATTTAAAGTGGATGTAAACCCCTCTCATCCTTTCTAAACTACTGCCATAGTGCTGATCTATAAGGATATAGATGCCTCCTGCATGTATCCTTATCTGTCAAATGTCTCCCCTCTGTCTGTTATAAGAACTGAAAAACTGCAGATTCTGTGGGTGGATCTGTTGTCTGGAGCTCGTGGGTGGAGTCGTGATGTCAGAAGACTCCCCGCCCACCTCTACACTCCCCTTGTCAACATGCATTTTCTCCTGTGTATTCCTTCTGCTATGATCACTAACATCCAGTCAAAATCTAGAAAAGTAACCACATGACTTCAGAAAAGGAGTGGGGGTGGGAATTAAAAAATAATGCCTGTCTAAAGCTAGTGCGCGAGATATGTAAATAACATGTCACTCAAAGCAAGGGGGCGGAACGGACAAAGGTTTTTCTCTGTTTGTCCGTTTTATCTCACTGAACAATAAAAGAGGATTGCTCAGAGCTGGATTAACTCTTTGTGGCAAGACCTGGCACAAATGATAGGAAATCTTATACTCTACATTGTGACAGCAAAAAATAAATAAATCGGGTTTACATCCACTTTAAGAGAAATTCCCAAAACATGGCCCGTTGGGGGTACTTGAGGACAGGGTTGAGAACCACTGACCTAGTGGAAATGATTGCCACAAACTCTAAACCAATTGTATCACCTTGAACTGAGGAAGTGGCAATTTAAAGCCATGAAACATGTTTTGTTCAGTGTAATAAAGTCATTGGAGGTTTTACAATAGCAGACGACTCGTGCCTGGCCTTTGAAAAACCACATAAGGTGCATCTACCAGTTGATATACCTGGGGGCTTTTTTTAGGCTGACTCTTCGTTCACTCACCTGAGAACCCAACAGAGCACCCAGGATGGGAATGTCCAAGGTATAGAGAGCAACCACACTGACCCTGAATGGAGACAGGTTTTCTCCATCCATAAACTAGGAAGCCCACATGTTTCCTCCCTTGCTGGGTGACCGCAGTTTAAACCATTATAAGTCCATTTTGAAATTTTTTCCTTTTATTGCAGAAGCATTTTATCCTTGTTTCATAATTAATCTACTACACTATAGTGGCTCTCCCGCTTCCCTCTGTTTTCTTTTTTGGTGGACACTATGAGCTTTATCAGAGACCCCTAGTCAGCTCCTTCAGTCCGCATTCTACCACCACGCCCTAGACCCTTCTGGATACAGAAAATTTGAAAAATTAAAGTACAATGGATAAAGGAGTGCCAACACAGGTCAACAGGATTATTGGGTATCATGCAATTGGGTATAATGGAACTATTTTATAATTAATGTTCAACACATTTTGGGGTCTCAGTGACAAAAAAATTCAGTTATACCTGATCATATGCAAATTAAAGTCATTTATAAAACAGAGCTACTAAAATGAGAAAAACTATTCTTTTTTTTCACTTCTCACAGGCCAGCCTGTATCCTCCTTCATTCTCTGCAATCAGTCAGGTTGTGTTCAACTCCAACCAAGGTTTATTGAAATGACAGCACCCTGCTCACTTCCACCCAAAGCCATGCACCTAACATATTTCACATGCATATGTCCCCATGATTAAAGTGATATTAAAATTTTGCTAAAGCCAGGGCCCTGCATTCACTATATCTGGTCTCCTACAGCACACAGAACATGGAAATGCAATTATTGTAGTAAATATAAACTGCTAAATAGCTTTTCTCATCAGCAGTATATAGCAGTCTTGTGACTTCTATCAGTGTCTGGTTAAAGCTTGTAGGAGGAGTTTTCATTCTAGTCTAACTGTCCTGTGAGGCTGTAGTAACCCCTGACTCTCTGTCTGGACAGTGCTGATTTGCCCTGTGCTGATCACATGTACCCTCCCAAGAAAATAAAAAACCTTCTAGCAATACACACCAAACTGAGCATGTGCAGAGTGACTCCAAAGGCTCTGTCTTATCAGGAGATGGATTGAGGACAGTGTTAGAAGGGGAGGAACAGAGAAGACAGGATCAAACAGCCTTTTAACACAATGTAGAAGATTAACCCCTTAGGTTCCACAGTGAGTATAACAAGCATGCTATACTGCATATACAGACTGATTTTACTGTTGTGTGTTTAGCAACACTTTAAGACTTTTGTAGCTTCCCTAGCGGTATGATTATGTCAGATTTTTGAATCTCAAAGCAGTGCATTGTTTTTTATAGAAATTTGGCCTTTTATATTGTAGGCCTGTAATTCTTATAATAACACAATTAAATCTGTCCAAACAAGAGTCTAGTAGACATCCCGGGTATGATAAAGTTTGAAACACAAAATCATAAATTATAATATAATAAATAACTACAAATATTTATAAAAAATAATAATATAATAATAATAAAATCAATTTCTCCACGAATCACTATTGCTTAATTCTGCAAGTGATTCTAATTTATTATCGCTGTTTTCTAGCTGGTCTAAAACCACTTTTGACGTAAAGGGACACTTTTTGGTTGCCATGGACAATCTCAAGTTTCCAGGCAGAAAGAAGAGTATATATAATATAAAACTGCATGCCGGGCACTGGACAAAGCACTAGGGACAAAAGGGACGTGAAATGA
The DNA here is from genome assembly GCA_029206835.1 of Rana muscosa. Taxonomy (NCBI): domain Eukaryota; kingdom Metazoa; phylum Chordata; class Amphibia; order Anura; family Ranidae; genus Rana; species Rana muscosa. The sequence continues at coordinate 350,838,683 of CM055119.1, forward strand.
TTTGATACAGTAATGTGATCTGTAAGATTACAGAGTACTATATGTGTTATGTTATTTGTACTTTTTAAATTTGCCACCGGGCTCCGCTCCGATGCGTTGCGACGCTCGCAGGGAACAGAGCCCGGCACACAGAGCATCGGTCAGATGATCCGGTGGAGGACACAGCGCGGGGACATTGCAGGGTCCTGGGGGCAAGGTAAATACGCTGTACCAGGATTCTGCAATGCAATCTCGAGTGTGGCGGTTTAGGGTTACCGCTAATGGTACTGAAATTTATCCCCGATACACACTCGGGAATACCGCCAGGAGGGTTAATAAAATAACAAACATGTTATACTTACCTGCTCTGTGCAATGGTTTTGCATAGAGCATCCCTGATCCTCCTTTTCTTGGGTCCCTCACCAGAGCTCTTTGCTCCTTCTCTATTGGGAGTGCCCCATAGAAAGTCACTTTCCATGGGGCACTCGTATGGGCTTGCTCCTGAGCCACCCTGTCTGAGTCTATTGACACACAGGGTGGCTTGGCCCCGCATCCTATTTCCCTTATCACAGAATTAAAAAAAGAAGGTAAACAAACATTTAATCTTTGGAACCACTTTAAGCCCTGCTGTGGGTGAAACATGTTGGGAGGATGGCTTTGGGTGGGAGCGAGCAGTTTGCTGTCATTGCAAAAAACCTTGCCTAAAGTTGAACGTCTTTGATGTGTGGTCAGTTATTAGAATGGTATAGCTGCTAACGTGTTTTATGTATTTTTAAATATATTTTTGTTTCATTTTAAAAGATAGGGGATTTTTTTTAGAAATCATACACTGACAAAAAATAGAATTACCGTATATAAAAGGGATATCTGAGATTTCCTGATCCATATTAGAAGCAAATGGTGAACACTTGATTTTATGAATGGGTATGTAATAATCAAAATAATAAACCTTAATTTACTAACAAATTTTGTGATGTGATTTCAAAATCCACTTGCTAAACTCATGGTTGTAATGTTTTTTGCAGATTATTCAAACGGTCAGTGCTATAGACAAGGATGATCCAAGAAATGGACACTACTTTTTCTACAGCCTTCTCCCAGAAATGGCCAATAACCCAAATTTTACCATCAAAAACAATGAAGGTAATTTTATTGTATAAGCTCAGTTTTGTATAAAGTGTGTAAGGCTGGGTTCACACTATCTTTGAATGCGGCTCACAGCAGGGGTCTGGTGCATCCCCGTTCACCGCTTCAGGTCCAATTTCAGCCTGAATTTTTGGCTGAATTTGGACCTGAAATGGACCAAAAGACACATTAGACGCACTAGACGCACTAGACGCACAAATTTGCACTAGAGCCGCAGCGGAGATATGTGAAAGGTGATCTATGAATAGAGGTGGCAGATGTTCACTGTCCTCCATTCATGGATTGCTTTTCATTCATAGATCACACGTTACACTGGAAGAGAGCAGAAATGATTCTAAGCCAGGCTCTTGCCACTGGTTGTGGTGAGCCCTGGCTTGGAATGCAGAAGAGACATTGGTGTGTATCATCCTTCTGTTTTTGGTCTAATAGTATGTTGGTCAGAGGAGAGGACTGTGACATCTTGCATAAACTGCTGACAGCAGTGATTGCTTATCCTTCCCTGCATACTGTCCCCTTACCAGCACTCCTTCCTGTAATGTCAGGTGAATACATTACTACTGTGCGTCTATATTTTAATACAGTATATTTAATGCACCAGATATATGAAGTGTATTACTTTTTCTTTAGTTCTGAGACTTTATGCATCACTGTGCTGATAAAGAAAATAGCAAACTGGACCTGGGATTTAGGGTGTTTTGTGAACACTAGCACTAGAATAGCCCAGAAGGTAACATTTACCATTTCTAGCTAGACTTAGAGAGACAGTCGGAAGGAAAACATCTACTGCTGTGCTCTGTTTTTGGAAATCCACAATTCTTTTCAAATCCTATATCTAGGTGAATCCTGTATTCATTTTATTATTTTGTCAGATGAAGATTTAAGGAATATATACACTATATTGTCAAAAGTATTGGGACGCCTGCCCTTACACGCACATGAACTTTAATGGCATCCCAGTTTTAGTCCGTAGGGTTCAATATTGAGTTGGCCCATCCTTTGCAGCTATAACAGCTCCGCTCTAATTAATCTCCAAGGTGTTCTATCAGGTTGAGGTCAGGACTGCGCAGATCAGTCAACTTCCTCCACCCCAAACTCGCCCCGCCATGTCTTTATGGACCTTGCTTTGTGCACTGGTGCGCAGTCATGATGGAACAGGAAGGGCCATCCCCAAACTGTTCCTGAAAATTTGGGAGTATGAAATTGTCGAAAATGTCTTAATATGCTGACGCCTTAAGAGTTCTCTTCACTGAAACTTAGGGGCCAAGCTCAACCCCTGAAAAACAACCCCACACCATTTTCCCCCTCCACCAAATGATTTGGACCAGTGCACAAAGGTCCATAAAGACATGGATGAGCGAGTTTGGGGTGGAGGAACTTGACTGACCTGCACAGAGTCCAGAACTCAACCCGATAGAACACCTTTGGGATGAATTAGAGCAGAGGCTGCGAGTCAGGCCTTCTCGCCCAACATCAGTGTCTGACCTCACAAATGCGCTTCTGGAAGAATGGTCAAACATTCCCATAGACACACTCCTAAATCTTGTGGACAGCCTTCCCAGAAGAGTTGAAGCTGTTATAGCTGCAAAGGGTGGGCCAACCCAATATGGAACCCTACGGACTAAGACTGGGGTGCCATTAACTCGCCTAGCGGTATTCCCGAGTCTGGCTCTGGGTAAGATTTCAGTACCTAAAGCGGTAACCCCGAGCCAGACTCGGGATTGCATTGCAGGATACAGGGGAAGTTACTTACCTTGTTCCCTGGATCCTGCGATGTGTCCTCGATGTGTGAGCGAGCTGTCATCTCGCTCGATTCACACTGCCGAGTGCCGAGCTCTGTTCCCTGCGACGTTGCGATGCACGGGGACGGAGTTCGGCGCCAAATTCAAAAAGTGAAACTCACAGTATAGAATACAGTACACTGTAATCTTACAGATTACAGTACTGTATCAAATAATAACACATCCCCTTTGTCCCTAGTGGTCTGTCCAGTGTCCTGCATGCACTTTTATATTATAAAAACTGTTATTTCTGCCTGGAAACTGGAGATTGTCCATAGCAACCAAAAAGTGTCCCTTTACATCAAAAGTGGTTTTAGACAGCAACTGAGCAAATTTCAGTGTTTTTTATTTGATTACATTAGTGAATAATTTTAATTATCATTATATTATTATTTGTTATAATTATTTATAGTTATTTATTATATTATAATTTATGATTTTGTATTTCAAACTTTATCATACCCGGGATGTCTACTAGACTCTTGTTTGGACAGATTTAAGTGAGTTATTCCTAAGAATTGCAGGCCTACAATATAAAACGCCAAATTCCCATGCAAAATAATTGTACCGCTTTCAGCACCTAAAATCAGACAGAATCATACCGCCAGGGAGGTTAAGGTTCATGTGCGTGTAAAGGCAAGTATCCTAATACTTTTGACAATATAGAGTATATAGTACTTATATTACTTCAACACATTTCAAAAGGTATAAATTGAAAAAGAAAATGAATGCAAAAATTGTATAATATGTGAAATGTAATCAATTTGCCCCTGAAAAAATATCTTTCCACATCACAAACTTTTCTTTGATTTTTTCAAATCCACAATTGAATTTCTAAAGCTTGGGTAGCTACTGTATATTCTGAAAGGTCATTTCAAAGTTTTAGAGGGCTCAAAGTATTGTCTAAAGTTCATTTAATTCTTGATTCTTCAAAAGAAATAGGTTGGTAATTATATAGACAATTATCTAAAGTTCAGATATTTAAAGACAAAAAGTCAAAGAGTGGCTTTCCCCCTAACATTAAGCTTTAAACAATTAGCTTTAATAATGCACTGCCATGCTAATTGCCTTAATAGCAACGTTAGCACAATGCCACTATTTCTCTGAATGGGATTAAAACATATGAAATAAAAATCCATCTGCTATATTTATAATTTACATTCGACATATTAACATTTACATAGGAAGAGGCTGAAAAGTACTTTACATCTGATTACTTTTTTTTCTCTACCAGAGTTATTCTTGTTAAAACTTAATGGCCTTAAAACTGCATTACAGCACTTAATATGCTTTTCATAATAGAACACAAATGTTAGAACTTAAAACTTACACTGTAAGCAATTTACTTATCAGTGAATTTAAAAATATAGATTCTGGATGTCTTTGAATTGCCAGGAAGATGAACTATAGCTTGTAATTTTACCTTTGTTTAAGCCTTAGGGTCCATTTGGACATACCTGCTGCGTTAATGTTAACACAGGTGCATTTCAGTGTGCTCTGGCTAAGTAAAGTGGTCTCCAAACTGCGGCCTGTGGGCTGGGTGTGGCCCTTTGCATGCCTTTATCTGGACCTTGTTGCACTATTCCACCAACTGACACCAACGATGGGGCACCATTCCCCCTACTCTTCCTATTGATGCCAACAATGAGGCACTATTTCTTGAATTAAAACCAATGGCTACAGTCCAGCCTTTTTTAAGCTGAAAGGACAGTAAACTGGCCCTTTGCTTACAAAGTTTGGAGACCCCTGACTTAGTACATTGGGGTGATTCAAAATAAATGTGTACTGAAGTAATGTGTTTTTTTGTTTTAGCATGGGGAAGGGTTATAACGTATGTCATGTAGTTACTGCTGCCTTTATTTCATGAGCATTTTCATCCATTCCTGTCTCCTAGATGGTCAATGTGTCAGGGCACCTCTGACACCTATTTGCTGTACATGTATATGGTTACCAATATTCTTATATTGTATATGGTTCTGAATGTGAACCTATGAAGATATAGGCTGGGTATAAAAGTACCCACTGTAGTTAGATTGGTTACATGGCAAAGTTGTTGCAACCCTGCACAAATAAATGCTGAATCTGGTTTTAGTGACTAGGTATGAACCTCAGGCTAATGGTAAATTGAATGAACATTTTGCCTAGGGTTGCATCGATAAGGAGCATTTGCATGAGTACTTGTATTCGTGCAAATGCTCCGATGCTTGACCCGATACTGGTAAGTCAGGGGTGATTGGTGCGGCGGTGAGGGGAGTTACAAGCACCAATCTCCCTGTATAGATTTCAATAAAGCAGCTGACATCTGCTTCTCCCTCTCACAGCTTTTAGCTGCTTTATTGAAATCTATACAAGGAAATCAGTGCTTCTAACACCCCCACAACCGCACTGATCACCCCTGACTGTCCCCTATGTCCTTCTCCGTGTCCTCCTCTGTGTGCTCCTCTGGTCCCCCTCTCTGTGCTCCTCCAGTCCTCCTCCAGTCCCCCTCCGTGTCCTCCTTCAGTCCCCCTCCGTGTCCTCCATGCTCCTCCAGTCCCCCTCCGTGTCCTCCGTACTCCTCCAGTCCCCCTCTGTGTCCTCCGTGCTCCTCCATTCCCCATCCATGCTCCTCCGGTTCCCCTCTCTGTGCTCCTTCAGTCCTCCAGTCCCCCTCCATGTCCTCTGTGCTCCTCCAGTCCCCCTCCGTGTCCTCTGTGCTCCTCCAGTCCCCCTCCATATCCTCTGTGCTCCTCCTGTCCCCCTCCATGTCTTCTGTGCTCCTCAGGTTCCACTCCATGTCCTCTGTGCTCCTCCGTTCCCCCTCCGTGCTCCTCTGGTCCCCTCCACGTCCTCCGGGATCCTCCGGTCCCCCTTCATGTCCTCTGTGCTCCTTCGGTCCCCCTCTATGTCCTCCATGCTCCTCCGGTCCCCCCCGTCCCGAATCTGTGAGGATGGAAAGCGAAGAAAGGAGCCAATAAATCTGTCATTTACAGGCTCCTTCCTTTTCTGATTGCACAGAGTCAGTGATCATTGACTGTCCATTCATAACTGAGCATTGTAAACTGTGTTTATGATGCTTCAGTTTATGACTGGAGAGGAGCCGCTGTCCGCTGTCCATTCATTTTCAGTGCAGGTGAGGCTGCAGAGAAAGGGACTTGGGAATCTGTGTCCCTATCTCTATCTCAAAGGTGAGATGTCAGGGGTCTGTTTGGACCCCTGATATGTCAACAAAGCTCCCCCAACAGTGCTGATAATAATAATATTAATAATAATAATAAAAAAAAATTGTAATAAAAATGTAAAAGATAAAATTGTAAAAAATAATAAAAAATAATTAAAAAAAACATTGACACCGTTCACCCCCCCCCCCCCCCGCCCTCCCAAAAAAAAAAAAAAAAAGATTTTCCCACTCATCTTTGTTTGTTTAAACTCTGAGTGCGTGTTGGTTGAGGTCATGTGGCTGGATGTCACACCACTTCCTCAAACTCAATCTATCCAAAACTGAGCTCATAATATTCCCTCCCCCACGTGCCCCTTCCCCACTTCTCTTGCAAGATCAATGGCACAATTATCAGTCCATCCCCACATGCCAGGGTGCTAGGGGTAACCCTTATCTATGAACTGACCTTTCAGGCCCACATGAAATCCCTGTCCAAATCATGCTGCCTCAACCTCCGCAACATCTATAGAACATGTCCCTCTTTAAACCATTGACACCACAAAGCTTCTAATTCACACCCTGGTTAACTCTGCCTTGACTACTGCAACTCCCCCTTACTGTATTACCGTTACATAGGTTATCCCCCCTTCAGTACATCATGAATGCTGCTGCCAAACTCTAACCATTCAGTGTCTATCAGTAGTCAAAGTACTAACAACAACTTACAAAGCTATCCACAACTCTGGTGTCAAAATATCAACCAAACAGCTCTTTTTGGTCGTCCCAAGACTTCCTGCTCTCTAGCTCCCTTGTCACCTCCTCCCATGCTCACCTCCAGGACAACTCCTGAGATTCTACCATACATTGGAACTCCCTTCCCCAATCTGTCTGACTATCTCCTAATCTATCCATCTTTAGACGGTCCCAGAAAACCCTTCTTTTTAAAGAATCATATTCTGCTTCTAACTAATACACTGTGTTTTTACTTTCTCCATCCCCCACAGTTATTACCTTTTGTATCACTTCACCCTCCCTCTTAGATTGTAAGCTCTAATGAGCAGGGCCCTCTGATTCCTCTTTTACTAAATCATATTGTATCTGTAATGTCTTCCCCCCATTTTGTAAAGCGCTAAGCAATCTGGCGCGTTAGGAATCCTGTATAATAATAATAATAGTGTGCACTGCTCTATGTACACTACAAATCTCATCTCGGAAACAAGCAAGAGAGGGTGTCTACATTCCTACATACAGTGGAACCATAGAGAACTAATGTAGCCTCACTCAAACAGGAAGTCAGATCACAGCAGTGAAAACAAAGGAATCACAGTATTTGGAGGAGGCTGAGAGCAATAGAAGGAGCTTTTTTGAGTTAAGATTTTATACTTGAATAGAGTTCTTTCTTTCTAAACCAGAGATTAGTGTCATTTGAATATTGTCCCTACCCACAGTGCTGGGGCAGGAGCAGCACAATGTAATGCCACTAGGTCACATGCTCAGCAAGGCACAGAATAATGCAGGTGGACACCGACCACTGTGGCTCACGGGAGGGGACAAACCAGGTGACACTGTCAGCAATTGAAGGCGAACAGTTGCAAAGCAAAATGGTCATCATCTCCTTGTGCCTAGAGCCCAGAGGCCCAGTGACAGCCCTGGTTGTATTTTATCCAGATACTAATAGCAATTTGTTGAGTACATTTTATGTGTTGTCTAGCGCTGAATCGTTAAATAGGCAGCAGCAGCTGGCTGCTCATTCTGAACCTTTCCTACCCTAGGCTGAATCCTCTGGGGGCTTTAAAAAAAATTCTGGGCCTGTTGAATCTCTTTGATCTAACTAGATACCACTCGGAAACTGCTATAAAATAGGACTCTACCAAAAGTGAAGGTCACGTCCAACAGCAAAGGCTCCAGTCAGCCAAAAAACATAAATGAATATATTCCACTAGGCCATTAAATATATAAACATTTTTTTTTCCTCTTAAACCATTGCATCGTAAGGATACTATAATCAGCCTGTTTATGAAACAGTGATTTGTCTCACAGGATCGCTGTATCCTCAGCAATCAACGGACAGTAAAACTGCTAGAGAGAAGTGAAGCAAAACAGCAGCAGTAAATCTACAGAGTGAGATGCAGCAGAAATTTATGGCGTAAAACATTCCCTAAATTCGGCAATGCATTCAAATGATGGTCTGATGACAGAAACTCCTCTGTTTTTATTTTTTAGTTATTTTTATTTTTTTTTGTTGTTTTGGAGAAAGCACATTTTTACTTGTAGTAATTGGACCCTAAGTACCAGCTCGGTTATTGGAAATGGTTCCCAAGTTGCTTAGCCTAGATTAAAAAGATGCTATTATCCAAATAAAATCTGTGAAATATACATAGTATAAACATTGTTTTACCATATCTGTCGGCCTGTTTTTATAAAACATATAGGTCTAAATATGTGAAGGCACACAATGGGGTTAATTGACTAAAACTCAAGAGTGCAAAACTTAGTGCAATCAGCTTCCAGGTTTCTCTGTCAAAGCTTTAACTGAACAAGCTGAAGTTAGAAGCTGATTGGCTACCACGCACAGCTTCTTCAGATTTTGCACTCTCCAGTTTTAGTAAATCAACCTAAAATAAAACCTTTAAATAACAAACATGTTATACTTACTTGCTCTGTGCAATGGTTTTGCACAGAGCAGCCTTGATGCTCTTCTTTTTGGGTCCCCTACTGGCAGCCCTGGCTCTTCCCCCTCTGCCAAGTGCCCCCAATAGCAAGCCTGCTGTCTCCTAAGCCACGCTCTATGTGTCTATTCACACACAGAGAAGGGCTTGTTCCTGCTCCCTCCATTCTGTCCTGTTTGGCTCAATGTCTGTGATTGACAGCAGCAGGAGCCAATGGCTCCTGCTGCTGTGTAAGCCAATGAGGAGAAAGAGACCCGGGAGAGCCGTTGCTCTCATGCACATCACTGAATCTAAATGCGGCTCAGGTAAGGGGGCGGCAACTACATCCAGAAGGTTTTTACCCAGTGGTGGCCCATCCATAAAGGGCGCGCCCCCCCATCCATGCGTCCTAATCTACATGCGGGGCACCGGACGCATGGATTTCAATGTTTTGAGGCTCTAATTGGGTTCAAAAAAGGGTGGGCTCTGCGCCCTGAGCCCACCCACTTGTGTGAAATAGCGAATAATTATTCACTATTGTCTTCCTGATTCTCCCCCAAAGCCAATCAGGAAGCAGTTCCTGAGACCTGATTGGCCAGGGAGTCTTAGAACTCACGGCAAAATCAGGTCTCAGTCAGGACCCACTTCCTTCTTTGCCTGGAGGAGAATCAATGGCCCGGGAGTGGGGAGCTGCAGCCGGATCAATGTCTGCCTGATATGCCTCCTTCCTAAGGTAGGGAGGCCTCTAAATGCCGCTGCATTCCCGCCGTCTCCCACAGGGTGGGGGTTCGCTGAATTACCATCCATCTCCCGTGCGTGGTGGGGGTGGGGGGGAATGCTGCATTTCCGTCTGTCTGTGCATAGAATGCATTAAGGTAAAAAACCTTGAAGAGAAAAGCATCCAAGAGGTGCTGAGACTTTGACGTGAGTTCATACAAAGTAGTGACAGAGAAAAAAAAAAACATTTAAGAGCTCATTGGCTCAGACTAAGCTTAGGACTGACAATGTATCCTTTGTCCATGTGTCTAGAGGAAGGTAAAACTGTCCATTAACAAAGTCTTGAATTTTATTTTATGCATTTCTGACAGCCCCTTTGTTCTCTAATAGTTTTTGAGTGTTTGTTATCACATTGAGCCCAACAGGAGATAGGACAGCCTTAAAGACTGACACTTATCCTGACACTTCTGCTTTGACAGGGAGAGAATAACTGCAAAAAATGAAAAAATCAAGTAATGATAAAACGAGTGGTAAAATAGGATGGAAATTCATATAAGTTGCCTATTGGCAACTGGTTCTCTTTAAAAATATTGCATTTGTTCATGTCCAACTAGAGCTTACAATTGTATATCCCGATATAAGACAGAAGTGTGAAAGGTTCAGTATCCTCCAAAAGGTCAAGAAGTAATTCAATGGAGAGATGACCTTTTGTTTTTACAATAAAATGATAGCATCACTATGGAAAATGCAAGATTTTGTTTATTAATATTTCAGTTGGCTTTGTTTAAGAAAAAGAGACAGCAGGATATTTAAAGCTGATGAATCAATTTTGTTACATTTCTGCAGCAAACACTATGCTGAGATGAAAATCTACCTAAGAAAAGTGAGGCTTTATTTCTGACTTTTCTTTTTTTAATATATTTTTCAATTTTAGTTTTGGATTTTTTTTTATACTAGTAATGTTGGCAATCAGTGACTAGTGACTAGTAGGGATGAGTCGAACACCCCCTGGTTCGGTTCGCACCAGAACCTGCGAACGGACCGAAAGTCTGCACAAACTTTAGAACCCTATTAAATACAATGGACGCGAACGTTTGAAATCTAAAGTGCTAATTATAACGGCTAATATGCAAGTTATTGTCCTAAAAAGGGTTTGGGGACCCGGGTCCTGCCCCAGGGGACATGTATCAATGCAAAAAGAAGTTTTAAAAACGTCCGGTTTTTTGGGAGCAGTGATTTTAATGATGCATAAAGTGAAAAAAAAAAAGTGAAATATTCCTTTAAATATCGTACCTGGGGGGGTGTCTAAAGTATGCCTGTGAAGTGCCACGTGTTTCCCGTGTTTAGAACTGTCCCTGCACAAAATGACATTTCTAAAGGAAAAAAAGTCATTTAAAACTGCTTGCGGCTTTAATGTAATGTATGGTCCCGGCAATATGGATGAAAATCATTGAGAATAATGGCATGAGTACCCCCCAGCCCACTACCAGCCCTTTTGGGTCTTGTATGGATATTAAGGAGAACCCCGCACCCAAAGTAAAAAAAGGCCCTATATACTCTGAATAGCAGTATACAGGCGGTGCAAACAAGACAGGGACTGTAGGTTTGTTCTTAAGTAGAATCTGTTTGTAATTTGGAACAGGTAAATTTTTTAAGTGTAGCTCCAGTCAAAAAATCATTTTTTAAGCTTTTTGGAAAACATAGGGAAGGGTTATCACCCCTGTAACATTTGTTTTGCTGTCTGTGCACCTGTTCAGAAGATTTCACCTCACTTTCTGTCCCAATGACAAATGTTTTTTGAAAATTTGGGGTTTTTAGTGAAACAAGGATTGGTGATAAAGCATCAGTGGAGAGGAGACACCCTTTTCCCATATTAACTCTTACAGGAGAGAATTTCCCTTCCTAGGGGTAGATTTCCTCTCACTTCCTGTTGTCTCCTTCCATTTGCAAGTAGGAGTCGTTTGTAAGTTGGATTTTTGAAAGTAGGGGCCTGTCGTTTATATACTCTGCAGAAATTTGGCCCTTAGGTGTTGGTGTTGCCACAACACTGTAAGCCCTCACAGTTACTCTTGGTGGGCACTGGAATGCCCTGCTGTGAACTATTATATCAATAATTGTAATTACATGCCATTGTTGAACAGTGGTAGGAAAAATTGGGCCTTTGGTGGTGGTGCTGGTGCCACAACACTGTAAGTCCTCACAGTTACTCTTGGTGGGCGCAGGAATGGGCCCAGCTGTGAAATATTAGCTCAAGAATTGTAATCACATGCCCCTGTTGAACAGTGGCAGAAAAATTGGGCCTTTGGTGGTGGTGTTACAACACTGTAAGCCCTCACAGTTATGCCGATCGTTTTTAATGTCATTGAAAAAAACGGCATTTTTCTCGACGTGATTTTTCGTGTTTCCTCTCAAGCCTGCCTTGCCTACACACTATCGTGGAAAAAAATGTTCGAGTAAAGCGCGGTGACGTACAACACGTACGACGGCACTATAAAGGGGAAGTTCCATTCGGATGGCGCCACCCTTCATGTTAGTAAAGTTTGTTGAGAGACGATTCGCGCTTTTCAGCCTTGTGCTTTTTAGTCCGTTACAGCGTGACGAATGTGCTATCTCCATTATGAACGCTAGTTTTACCAGAACGAGCGATCCCGTCTCATACTTGATTCTGAGCATGCGCATTTTTTTTCACGTCGTTAAAGCCCACACACGGCCGTTTTTCATGAGGAGAAAATTGACGATGTAAAAAACGACGTGAAAAATTAGAGCATGTTCCAATTTTTCTCGTTGTGATTCTCTGCGTTTTTCTCGTCTGGAAAAATGCTGGAAAGCCCACACACGATCATTTTTAATGACCATTTTAAAAAATGTAATTTTTCTCGTCATTAAAAACAATCGTGTGTGCGCGGCATAACTCTTGGTGGGCGCAGGAATGGGCCCTGCTGTGAATTATTAGATCAAGAATTGTAATTACATGCCCCTGTTAAACAGGGGCAGAAAAATTGGGCCTTTGTTGGTGGTGGTGCTGGTGGTGGTGTTGCCACAACACTGTAAGCCCTCACAGTTACTCTTGGTGGGCGCAGGACTGGGCCCTGCTGTGAATATTAGATCAAGAATTGTAATTACATGCCCCTGTTGAACAGGGGCAGAAAAATTGGGCCTTTGTTGGTGGTGGTAGTGGTGTTGCCACAACACTGTAAGCCCTCACAGTTACTCTTGGTGGGCGCAGGAATGGGTCCTGCTGTGAATTATTAGATCAAGAATTGTAAATACATGCCCCTGTTGAACAGGGGCAGAAAAATTGGGCCTTAGGCACTGGTGCCACAACACTGCAACCCCTCACAGATATTGTACTTGGAGCGCAGCAATGAGCCCTGTTGCAAAGTATTGCATCAAAAATGTTAATTACACGCCCCTGTTAAACAGGGGAAGAAAAATTGGGGCTTAGGCACTGGTGCTGGTGCCACAACACTGCAACCCCTCACATATACTGTAGTTGGAGCACAGCAATGAGCCCTGCTGCAAAGCATTGCATCAAAAATTGTAAATACACCCCCCTGTTAAACAGGGGCTGAAAAATTGGGCCTTAGCCACTGGTGGCGGTGCCCAGAACCAAAAATGTTCTTTCAAGCTATCAGCATGATTATTGAGGAGGAAGAGGATAGTCACTCAGCATAACAGGATAGTCACTCAGAATCAGCATAGGCAGTCTTGAAGGGATCTGAAATTTCCCAAAAATTTATTCGGTTACATCAGCATCAGGTGCTTGGTAGCTGGTGGTGATCCAAGACTGATTCATTTTTATGAAGGTCAGTCGAACGACCGAGTCGGTGGACAGGCGCACCCTGTGATCGGTTACAAAGCCTCCAGCAGCACTGAATGTGCGTTCCGAAAGAACGCTGGATGCAGGACAGGCCAGTACCTCAATTGCATACTGTGCAAGCTCTGGCCAGTGATCCATCCTCAAGACCCAGTAACCCAGAGGATTTTTGGTGGGAAAGGTGTCCAAGTCTGATCTTGCCCCTAAATATTCCTGCACCGTGTAAACCAGATGCTGGTGATGGTTGCTGGAAGCGATCATACCTTGGGGCTGCGTACTAAAAAATTGTCTGAACGCATCGGTCAGACGGCCACCTTCTCCACCACTCCTTCTTTGACTGACCGGAGCCTCAGCAACACGTTGTCCAGGACCAGGAATTTGTAACCTCCCAGTCTCTGGGAACGCGTTGCACAGACCTTTCTGCAAGGCCTCCCGAAGATGCTTCATCCTCTGCTCCCTCTGCGACGGCAAGATAAGGTTCGCAACCTTACCTTTGTAACGTGGATCAAGGAGGGTTGCCGGCCAGTAATGATCCCTCTCCTTGATCGCACGAATACGAGGATCCTGGGCTTCACCTCCATGCTGACACAATAATCCTCCTCCTCCTCCTCTTCCTGTGTGATAGCCGGGCCAGCAGGAACACTGTCTGGATGAAGGGGGCCTTAAGAGGTAAGGAAGTCCTCCTCTTCCTGCCTCTGTTCTGCCTCAAGTGCCTTGTCCATTATTCCACGCAGTGTGTGCTCCAACAGGTGGACAAGAGGGACAGTGTCACTGATGCATGCACTGTCACTGCTCACCATCCTCGTGGCCTCCTCAAATGGTGCCAGGACAGATATTCATTGATGGCCCTTTTCTGCGTGTGCAGCCGCTGCAGCATGGCCAACGAAAAGTTCCACCTGGTGGGCATGTCACAGATTAGGCAGTTCTTGGGCAGGTTGTAATCCTTTTGCAGGTCATCCAGCAGAGCACTGGCATTATATGACCGGCGAAAATGCCCACAGAGTTTCCTGGCCTGCTTCAGGACCTTGTGTAAGCCGGGTACCTGCCCAAGAACCACTGCACCACCAAGTTAAGGACGTGAGCCAAACAGGGCACATGGGTTAGTTGTCCCTGTCGGAGGGCGGAGAGGAGGTTGGTGCCATTATCGGAAACCACCTTTCCTGGCTTAAGCTAGCGTGGCGTCAACCACCTCTGAGCCTGCCCCTGCAGAGCTGACAGAATCTCTGCCCCAGTGTGGCTCCTGTCTCCCAAGCACACCAGCTCAAGCACTGCATGGCATCCTATTGCCTGCGTACTTGCGTAGCCCCTTGAACGCCTTCGGAGCACCGCTGGTTCCGAGGACAAAGCACAGGTAGAGGCCATGGAGGAAAAAGAAGAGGAGGGGGTGGAGGAGAGAGGTGTGTCAGAATCACCAGTATTAACATTTTGGAGGCGTGGTGGCGGAACAACCTTCAACACTACTGCATCTTGTCCTGCATCCTTCCCAGCTGCCAGCAGAGTCAACCAATGCGTCGTGAAAGATAGGTAACGTCCCTGTCCATGCCTGCTGGACCATCAGTCAGCGGTAATATGCACCTTACCGCTGACCGCCCTGTCCAGCGAGGCCAAGACATTGCCTTCCACATGCCGGTAGAGAGCCGGAATCGCCTTCCGTGAGAAAAAGTGGCGCTTGGGAACCTGCCACTGAGGAACCGCACATTCAACATACTCAACATACCAACTGAAAAGGCATCAGTTGAAGTGCTAGCAATTTAGCCAAGCTAGCATTCAACCGCTGGGCATGTGGATGGTTGGGAGTGAACTTCTTTCGGCGGTGCAGCAGCTGGGGCAGGGAAATTTGCCTGGTACAATCGGATGTCAGTGTACCGATAGCAGATTGTCCGCAAGTACTTGGCTGTGACACACCTAATTCTACACCTTCATTCCTCTCAGTGCAGGTTTCAGAGAGGACTGAAGGTATAGTGGGGTTGGGTCCCAGCTGATGAGGAGCAAGGAGAGGTCCGCTTTGTTCTTTGGTGTGGGTCTTTTAGGTACGCCTTCCAACGGACTGCATGGCAGGCCGACATATGTCTGGTCAAGCACGTGGTGCCCAAGCGGCTGATGTTTTGGTCACGCGAGATACGCTTTAGACATATGTTGCAAATGGCAACGGTGCGATCTGCTGCACACGTCTGAAAAAAGGCCCACACCAAAGAACTTTTGGAATAATGCGCAGAGACAGCAGCGCCCTGCACATGTGAAGCTCTGCGGTGTGATGTGGTCGGTGTGCTTAATTATGATTGCTGCCTTTTTTTGGTTTTTATTATTGGGAACTTTCATTGTATTTTGTGGTTGATTTGAGCTCAGTGGTCACTTTTAGCTGCTGTCCTGCAACTAAAAATGTCCTGCTTTGTCACACGTGGTCTCTTAATTCTTAAAGTGGTTCTCAACTCTAAAGGTTTTTTACTTTAAGGCATTAAGGTGAAAAAAAATATTCTCTGCCTGTTCTCCCCACCCTCCTCCTTAAACACTTACCTGAGTCTTGCCTCAATCCATCACTGTGTCTGGCAGCAGTTCTTCTCTCCCCTCTTCCAGGCTGCACTGATAGTAGCTGGAGCCATTGATTCTGGCTGCTGTCAATCTTGGGGGAGGAGGGAGGAGGAAGCAGGAGGCATGGGTAAAAGTGTTTATAGATGCACATGCTTTATTACCCCAAAACATGTAGAGAACCATATGTCCCATGAGGACTAGTGATGAGCCGAACACCCCCGGGTTCGGTTCGCACCAGAACCCGCGAACGGACCGAAAGTTCGAACGAACATTAGAACCCTATTAAATACAATGGATGCGAACGTTCGAATTCTAAAGTGCTAATTATAACAACTATTATGCATGTTATTGTCCTAAAAAGGGTTTGGGAACCCGGGTTCTGCACCAGGGGACATGTATCAATGCAAAAAGAAGTTTTAAAAACGGTCGTTTTTCGGGAGCAGTCATTTTAATGATGCATAAAGTGAAAAAAAAAAAGTCAAATATTCCTTTAAATATCGTACCTGGGGGGTGTCTAAAGTATGCCTGTGAAGTGCCACGTGTTTCCCGTGTTTAGAACTGTCCCTGCACAAAATGACACTTCTAAAGGAAAAAAAAGCCATTTAAAACTGCTTGCGGCTTTAATGTAATGTCTGGTCCCGGTAATATGGATGAAATTCTTTAAGAAAAATGGCATAGCTACCCCATGACCCCCCCCCCCCTAACCCAGCCCATTACCAGCCCCTTTGGGTCTTGTATGGATATTAAGGGGAACCCCGCACATAAAATAAAAAAGGCCCTATATACTCTGAACAGCCCTATACAGGCGGTGCATACAAGACAGGGACTGTAGGTTTGTTCTTATGTAGAGTCTGTTTGTAATTTTGAACAGGTACATTGTTGAAGTGTAGCTCCAGACCAAAAATCTATTTTTAAACTTTTTGGAAAACATAGGTAAGGGTTATCACCCCTGTAACATTTGTTTTGCTGTCTGTGCCCCTGTTCAGAACATTTCACCTCACTTTCCGTCCCAATGACAACTGTTTTTGAAATGTGGTGTTTTTCTTG
Organism: Rana muscosa; assembly: GCA_029206835.1. Lineage (NCBI taxonomy): Eukaryota > Metazoa > Chordata > Amphibia > Anura > Ranidae > Rana > Rana muscosa. The sequence continues at coordinate 350,855,483 of CM055119.1, forward strand.
AAACAAGGATTGCTGATAAAGCATCAGTACAGAGGAGACACCTTTCTCCCATATTTATTCTTACAGGAGAGAATTTTCCTTCCTAGTGGTAGATTTCCTCTCACTTCCTGTTGTCTTCTTGCGTTTGCAAGTAGGAGTCGTTTGTAAGTTGGATGTTTGAAAGTAGGGACCTGCCGTATATACTCTGCAGAAATAGGCCCCTTAGTTGTTGGTGTTGGCACAACACTGTAAGCACTCACAGTTACTCTTGGTTGGTGCTGGAACGCCCTGCTGTCAACTATTATATCAGGAATTTTAATTACATATAATTGTTGAACAGTGGTAGTAAAAATTGGGCCTTTGATGGTGGTGCTGGTGCCACAACACTGTAAGCCCTGACAGTTACTCTTGGTGGGTGCAGCAATGGGCCCTGCTGTGAATTATTAGATCAAGAATTGTAATTACATGCCCCTGTTGAACAGGGGCTGAAAAATTGGGCCTTAGGCACTGGTGGCACAACACTGCAACCCCTCACAGATACTGTACTTGGAGCACAGCAATGAGCCCTGTTGCAAAGTATTGCTTCAAAAATTGTAATGACACGCCCCTGTTAAACAGGGGCTGAAAAATTGGGCCTTAGGCACTGGTGGCACAACACTGCAACTCCTCACAGATACTGTACTTGGAGCACACCAATGAGCCCTGTTGCAAAGTATTGCTTCAAAAATTGTAATGACACGCCCCTGTTAAACAGGGGCTGAAAAATTGGGCCTTAGGCACTGGTGGCACAACACTGCAACTCCTCACAGATACTGTACTTGGAGCACAGCAATGAGCCCTGTTGCAAAGTATTGCTTCAAAAATTGTAATGACACGCCCCTGTTAAACAGGGGCTGAAAAATTGGGCCTTAGGCACTGGTGGCACAACACTGCAACTCCTCACAGATACTGTACTTGGAGCACACCAATGAGCCCTGTTGCAAAGTATTGCTTCAAAAATTGTAATGACACGCCCCTGTTAAACAGGGGCTGAAAAATTGGGCCTTAGGCACTGGTGGCACAACACTGCAACTCCTCACAGATACTGTACTTGGAGCACAGCAATGAGCCCTGTTGCAAAGTATTGCTTCAAAAATTGTAATTACACGCCCCTGTTAAACAGGGGCTGAAAAATTGGGCGTTAGGCACTGGTGGCGGCACCCATAAACAAAAATGATCTTACAAGCTATCATCATCAATCGTATCATTGAGGACTCGGAGGAGGAGGATAGCCAGTCAACATAACAGCACAGGCACTCAGCATCAGCATCAGTCTTGAAGGGATGTGACATGTTAAAATCAATTAGTCTGTTATATCAGCATCAGGTGTGTGGTAGCTGGTGGTGATCCAAGACTGGTTCATCTTGATGAAAGTCAGTCGATCAACCGAGTCGGTGGACAGGCGCACCCTGTGATCCGTGACAAATCCTCCAGCAGCACTGAATGTGCGTTCCGAAAGAACGCTGGATGCAGGACAGGCCAGTAGCTCAATTGCATACTGTGCAAGCTCTGGCCAGTGATCCATCCTCAAGACCCAGTAAGCCAGAGGATTTTCGGTGGGGAAGGTGTCCAAGTCTGACCTTGCCCCTAGATATTCCTGCACCATGTTTATCAGACGCTGGCGATGGTTGCTGGAACCGATCATACTTTGGGGCTGCGGACTAAAGAATTGTCTGAACGCATCGGTCAGACGGCCACCTTCCCCACCGCTCCTTCTTTGACTGGCCGAAGCCTCAGCAACTCGTTGTCCAGGACCAGGAGTTTGCAACCTCCCAGTCTCTGGGAACGCGTTGCACAGACCTTTCTGCAAGGCCTCCCGGAGTTGTCTCATCCTCTGCTCCCTCTGCGACGGTAACATAAGGTCCGCAACCTTACCCTTGTACCGTGGATCAAGGAGAGTGGCCAGCCAGTAATGGTCCCTCTCCTTGATCCGAAGAATACGAGGATCCTTCCGCAGACTTTGCAGGATCAGGGAGGCCATGCAGCGTAGTTTTGCTGAGGCATTCGCTCCGGAGTCCTCTGGGTCACTAAGGACGACATGATCCGCAGCCACCTCCTCCCAGCCACGTACAAGTCCACTGGTTTCTTGGGACTGTAAATCATCCCTAAAAGACTGCTGCTGATGATGCTGAGTGCCAGCCTGTGTCCATGCTGACACAATCCTCCTCCTCCTCCTCCTCCTCCTCCTCTTCCTGTGCGATGGGTGGGACAGAAGGAACACTGTCTGGGTAAAGGGGGCCTTGAGAGGCAAGGAAGTCCTCCTCTTCCTGCCTCTGTTCTGCCTCAAGTGCCCTGTCCATTATTCCACGCAGCGTGTGCTCCAACAGGTGGACAAGAGGTACAGTGTCACTGATGCATGCACTGTCACTGCTCACCATCCTCGTGGCCTCCTCAAATGGTGCCAGGACAGTGCATGCATCCCTGATCATGCCCCACTGGCGTGGAGAAAAAAAACCAAGCTCCCCTGACCCTGTCCTGGTGCCGTAGTCGCACAGGTACTCATTGATGGCCCTCTGCTGCGTGTGCAGCCGCTGCAGCATGGCCAACGTTGAGTTCCACCTGGTGGGCATGTCACATATAAGGCGGTTCTTGGGCAGGTTCAACTCCTTTTGCAGCTCAGCCAGGCGAGCACTGGCATTATAAGATCTGCGGAAATGCACACAGACTTTCCTGGCCTGCCTCAGGACATCCTGTAAGCCCGGGTACCTGCCCAAGAAGCGCTGCACCACCAGGTTAAGGACGTGAGCCACACAGGGCACATGGGTCAGTTGTCCCTGTTGGAGGGCGGAGAGGAGGTTGGTGCCATTGTCGCAAACCACCATTCCTGGCTTAAGCTGGCGTGGCGTCAACCACCTCTCGGCCTGGCCCTGCAGAGCAGACAGGACCTCTGCCCCAGTGTGGCTTCTGTCCCCCAAACACACCAGCGCAAGCACGGCATGGCATCTTTTTGCCTGCGTACTTGCGTAGCCCCGTGAACGGCTACGGAGCACCGCTGGTTCATAGGACAAACCACAGGAAGAGGCCATGGAGGAAGAAGAAGAGGAGGGGGTGGAGGAGAGAGGTGTGTCACAACCAGTAGTAGCATTTTGGAGGCGTGGCGGTGGGACAACCTCCAACACTACAGCACCTTGTCCTGAATCCTTCCCAGCTGCCAAAAGAGTGACCCAATGGGCCGTGAAAGAAAGGTAACGTCCCTGTCCATGCCTGCTGGACCATGAGTCAGCGGTAATATGCACCTTACCGCTGACCGCCCTGTCCAGCGAGGCCAAGACATTGCCTTCCACATGCCGGTAGAGAGCCGGAATAGCCTTCCGTGAGAAAAAGTGGCGTTTGGGAACCTGCCACTGAGGAACTGCACATTGCACAAACTCACGGAAGGGGGCCGAGTCTACCAACTGAAAAGGCAGCAGTTGAAGCGCTAGCAATTTAGCCAAGCTAGCATTCAACCGCTGGGCATGTGGATGGCTGGGAGTGAACTTCTTTCGACGGTCCAGCAGCTGGGGCAGGGAAATTTGCCTGCTAGAATCGGACGTCGGTGTACTGCTAGCAGAGTGGGCGCAAGTACTTGGCTGTGACACACCTAATTCTACACCTTCATTCCTCTCAGTGCATGTTTCAGAGAGGACTGAAGTTATAGTGGGGTTGGAGATCCCAGCTGATGCGGTGCAAGGAGAGGTCCGCTTTGTTCTTTGGTGTGGGTCTTTGAGGTAGGCTTGCCAACGAGCTGCATGGCAGGTCAACATATGTCTGGTCAGGCATGTGGTACCCAAGCGGCTGATGTTTTGGCCACGCGATATACGCTTGAGACATATGTTGCAAACAGCAGCTGTGCGATCTGATGCACTAGCCTCAAAAAAGGCCCACACCAAAGAACTTTTTGAATGACGGGCAGAGGCAGCGCCCTGCACAGGCGGAGCTCTGCGGTGTGATTCCGTCGGTGTACTGCCCTTACGCTGGCCACCAAAGGGCATCCTGCCTCGTTGGAGATGTGCCTCCTCCTCATCCTCCTCCTCCTCCTCTCTCCTATTAGGCACCCACGTGGAGTCAGTGACCTCATCATCCCCTCCCTCCTCATCACTGGAGCCAATCTGGCAGTATGCTGCAGCTGCTGGAACATGACTGCCAGATTGGTGTCCTTCTTGAGCATCCCCTCTGTCTGCTCTCATGCTACTGCCTTCCTCTAGCTGGGTTTCATCATCAGACCCTTCGAAACGCTGGGCATCCTCCTGGAGCATGTACCCAACACTGTGCTGAAACAGTTCGGGGGACTCCTCAGGAGGAGGACATGGTGGGTCTAGGGAAGGAGTGACTGATGATTTGTCTGACATTGATACCAGGGAAGACGACGCTTTGGCAGCTGCTTTTCCAGTACCCTGAGCCTGGGTGAGAGAGGATGAGGAGGAGGAGGAGGGCTTGGTCATCCACTCTACCAAGTCTTCGGCATGATGTGGCTCAACATGTCCAGCTGCCGAAAAGAAGGACAAGCGTGTCCCATGGCCATGTGCTGATGACAATGCACCGCGTCCACGACCAGCACTGTTGCCCCCAGACACAGAGCCTGCTTGCCCTCTTTTATTGCCTCCTGACTGTCTGCCTCTCCTTGTTTGCCTTCCAGACATTCTAATAGATGGCCTGCAGGGAGATGGGAAAAAAGCAATAAGGGCTACCTTCAGGTGTCCTTCTCTGTCCCTTGAAACAAGGACTTTCACAGTGAAAGAAACTGACACTCTCCCTACCTACAGTTTTCTGTCCCTAGAATAAATGTTTTTTTTAATCACAATATAGCACAAGGACAATTCACTCACTGTCCTTCCAGGTCCCTGGAAACAAGGACTTGCAGAGTGAAATAAACTGACACTCTCCCTACCTACAGTTTTCTGTCCCTAGAATAAATGTTTTTTTTAAGCACAATATAGCACAAGGACAATTCACTCACTGTCCTTACAGGTCCCTGGAAACAAGGACTTGCAGAGTGAAAGAAAAAAAACACTCTCCCTACCTACAGTTTTCTGTCCCTAGAAAAAATGTTTTTTTTAATCACAATATAGCACAAGGACAATTCACTCACTGTCCTTACAGGTCCCTGGAAACAAGGACTTGCAGAGTGAAATAAACTGACACTCTCCCTACCTACAGTTTTCTGTCCCTAGAATAAATGTTTTTTTTAATCACAATATAGCACAAGGACAATTCACTCACTGTCCTTCCAGGTCCCTGGAAACAAGGACTTGCAGAGTGAAATAAACTGACACTCTCCCTACCTACAGTTTTCTGTCCCTAGAATAAATGTTTTTTTTAAGCACAATATAGCACAAGGAGAATTCACTCACTGTCCTTCCAGGTCCCTGGAAACAAGGACTTGCAGAGTGAAAGAAAAAAAACACTCTCCCTACCTACAGTTTTCTGTCCCTAGAAAAAATGTTTTTTTTAATCACAATATAGCACAAGGACAATTCACTCACTGTCCTTCCAGGTCCCTGGAAACAAGGACTTGCAGAGTGAAATAAACTGACACTCTCCCTACCTACAGTTTTCTGTCCCTAGAATAAATGTTTTTTTTAAGCACAATATAGCACAAGGAGAATTCACTCACTGTCCTTCCAGGTCCCTGGAAACAAGGACTTGCAGAGTGAAAGAAAAAAAAACACTCTCCCTACCTACAGTTTTCTGTCCCTAGAAAAAATGTTTTTTTTAATCACAATATAGCACAAGGACAATTCACTCACTGTCCTTCCAGGTCCCTGGAAACAAGGACTTGCAGAGTGAAATAAACTGACACTCTCCCTACCTACAGTTTTCTGTCCCTAGAATAAATGTTTTTTTTAAGCACAATATAGCACAAGGACAATTCACTCACTGTCCTTACAGGTCCCTGGAAACAAGGACTTGCAGAGTGAAAGAAAAAAAACACTCTCCCTACCTACAGTTTTCTGTCCCTAGAAAAAATGTTTTTTTTAATCACAATATAGCACAAGGACAATTCACTCACTGTCCTTACAGGTCCCTGGAAACAAGGACTTGCAGAGTGAAATAAACTGACACTCTCCCTACCTACAGTTTTCTGTCCCTAGAATAAATGTTTTTTTTAATCACAATATAGCACAAGGACAATTCACTCACTGTCCTTCCAGGTCCCTGGAAACAAGGACTTGCAGAGTGAAATAAACTGACACTCTCCCTACCTACAGTTTTCTGTCCCTAGAATAAATGTTTTTTTTAAGCACAATATAGCACAAGGACAATTCACTCACTGTCCTTACAGGTCCCTGGAAACAAGGACTTGCAGAGTGAAAGAAAAAAAACACTCTCCCTACCTACAGTTTTCTGTCCCTAGAAAAAATGTTTTTTTTAATCACAATATAGCACAAGGACAATTCACTCACTGTCCTTACAGGTCCCTGGAAACAAGGACTTGCAGAGTGAAATAAACTGACACTCTCCCTACCTACAGTTTTCTGTCCCTAGAATAAATGTTTTTTTTAATCACAATATAGCACAAGGACAATTCACTCACTGTCCTTCCAGGTCCCTGGAAACAAGGACTTGCAGAGTGAAATAAACTGACACTCTCCCTACCTACAGTTTTCTGTCCCTAGAATAAATGTTTTTTTTAAGCACAATATAGCACAAGGAGAATTCACTCACTGTCCTTCCAGGTCCCTGGAAACAAGGACTTGCAGAGTGAAAGAAAAAAAACACTCTCCCTACCTACAGTTTTCTGTCCCTAGAAAAAATGTTTTTTTTTAATCACAATATAGCACAAGGACAATTCACTCACTGTCCTTCCAGGTCCCTGGAAACAAGGACTTGCAGAGTGAAATAAACTGACACTCTCCCTACCTACAGTTTTCTGTCCCTAGAATAAATGTTTTTTTAAGCACAATATAGCACAAGGAGAATTCACTCACTGTCCTTCCAGGTCCCTGGAAACAAGGACTTGCAGAGTGAAAGAAAAAAAACACTCTCCCTACCTACAGTTTTCTGTCCCTAGAAAAAATGTTTTTTTTAATCACAATATAACACAAGGACAATTCACTCACTGTCCTTCCAGGTCCCTGGAAACAAGGACTTGCAGAGTGAAATAAACTGACACTCTCCCTACCTACAGTTTTCTGTCCCTAGAATAAATGTTTTTTTTAAGCACAATATAGCACAAGAACAATTCACTCACTGTCCTTACAGGTCCCTGGAAACAAGGACTTGCAGAGTGAAAGAAAAAAAACACTCTCCCTACCTACAGTTTTCTGTCCCTAGAAAAAATGTTTTTTTTAATCACAATATAGCACAAGGACAATTCACTCACTGTCCTTACAGGTCCCTGGAAACAAGGACTTGCAGAGTGAAATAAACTGACACTCTCCCTACCTACAGTTTTCTGTCCCTAGAATAAATGTTTTTTTTAATCACAATATAGCACAAGGACAATTCACTCACTGTCCTTCCAGGTCCCTGGAAACAAGGACTTGCAGAGTGAAATAAACTGACACTCTCCCTACCTACAGTTTTCTGTCCCTAGAATAAATGTTTTTTTTAAGCACAATATAGCACAAGGACAATTCACTCACTGTCCTTACAGGTCCCTGGAAACAAGGACTTGCAGAGTGAAAGAAAAAAAACACTCTCCCTACCTACAGTTTTCTGTCCCTAGAAAAAATGTTTTTTTTAAGCACAATATAGCACAAGGACAATTCACTCACTGTCCTTACAGGTCCCTGGAAACAAGGACTTGCAGAGTGAAAGAAAAAAAACACTCTCCCTACCTACAGTTTTCTGTCCCTAGAAAAAATGTTTTTTTTAATCACAATATAGCACAAGGACAATTCACTCACTGTCCTTACAGGTCCCTGCAAACAAGGACTTGCAGAGTGAAAGAAACTGACACTGTCCCTACCTACAGTTTTCTGTCCCTAGAATAAATGTTTTTTTTAAGCACAATATAGCACAAGGAGAATTCACTCACTGTCCTTCCAGGTCCCTGGAAACAAGGACTTGCAGAGTGAAATAAACTGACACTCTCCCTACCTACAGTTTTCTGTCCCTAGAATAAATGTTTTTTTTAAGCACAATATAGCACAAGGACAATTCACTCACTGTCCTTACAGGTCCCTGGAAACAAGGACTTGCAGAGTGAAAGAAACTGACACTCTCCCTACCTACAGTTTTCTGTCCCTAGAATAAATGTTTTTTTAAGCACAATATAGCACAAGGACAATTCACTCACTGTCCTTCCAGGTCCCTGGAAACAAGGACTTGCAGAGTGAAAGAAACTGACACTGTCCCTACCTACAGTTTTCTGTCCCTAGAATAAATGTTTTTTTTAAGCACACTATAGCACAAGCACAAAACACACTGACACTCTCCCTACCTATCCTTCTCTTTCCCTAAACTAAAGGAATCCAGGTTAAGCAAGAAAGAAATAACAGTCACTGTCCCTGCCTATGCTGCTCTATCCCTGCTCCGGAACACACTACACTAGGCCGCCGTGCTGGCGGCCTTTTATAGTGTGGGGCGTGTACTAAACACCCTCAGCAATAATTGGCCACAGGCATCCTGCCTGTGGCCAATCATTGCTCTCCTCGCTGCCGGCGCTGTGATTGGCCAAGCATGCGGGGTCACAGTGCATGCTTGGCCAATCACAGCGCCTGGATGACACTGCGATGGCGTAGTGCATTGTGGGCCGTTCGCGTCACTCGAATTTGGCGCGAACGGCCCAAATCGTTCGATCTTCGTCGAACGATCGAACAGCCGATGTTCGAGTCGAACGTATGTTCGACTCGAACACGAAGCTCATCCCTAATGAGGACCTGCTGTATCTTTGTCTGCACTCCTGGAGAACACTAAGTATCAGCAATACATTAGTACAGACATCCTTGTATTTTTATATTGTCTTCTCTTGAACATTGAATATGATGTCCTTATTTATGTCTGGATATCGTTTTTTTATTTTTTATCTTTATGTATAAATAAAATTACAATATTTACTTAAAGTATGTATTTTGTCTACCTGGTATCATGATAGTCCATTTTCTCACCTTCAGAGACTAGTTTGGGAAACTGTCTCCGCTCCCAATTCTCAAATCAATAGATCTGGATGATTATACCTCCCCCTTCTGATTTTGTACCCTATTTTGGTTTAGAGGCCTTCCTTTTTCTTTTACATCAAACCCTTGGTGAATTGAACCTGAGCATATTTACCAATCACTAGTTGAATGTTACTGACTGTCAATCAACCTGGTATAGTTGCTGGACAGCAATAGAGGAGGTGAGTTTTACAATAGAAACTGTTTTTTTTTCCCTTTAAAAAAAAAGGAGTTTACAAATGTAGCGGTGGTTACATTTAGGGGGAAGCATCTGAGTGGTAACTAGGCTCAGATGCACTAATTGTTAGGTTTCATGGACCATTTCTGTCCCTGGGAGATGGTACTGGTGTGTAGTTCCCTGGGGCCTATGGGTGGCGCTGTTGCCATGGGCCCGGGTTGAACCATAGAACAAGGTTGTGCCTTTTTTTGTCCCCTCTTGGCAGCAGTACGGCAGGGCGGGAACCTGATGTGCCTGTCGGGAGAGGATATAAAAGGGGGCGGCCATCTCCTAGGGAGGGCGGTTCCGCACTCAGGCAACTTAGGCCTGGGTGCGTGTGTGTCGCCTCCGGGTGCCCTAGGCCCGGAGGCTTGGTCAGGTTGTCTCTGGGCGCCCTAGGCCCGGAGACGGAGCTGCTGTTCCATCTCAGACACCTTCAGTCTGGGGTGAGGTACTTTGGAGAAAGGCCCAGAGCCCAGCAGCCTTCAGCTGGGATCTGCCGGGGACCGAGACTCCCAGGGATCTGCCTTGCGAGGGGACCCGTATCCAGGACGAGGAGGCCAGGGAGGTGACCCTTTCTGAAGACCCAGCGCAGAGTCGTGGTGACAGATGGGGCCTCTGGTAACTCTCTGGAGGGATGTTCTTGTCCTATAAAGGGCCAGTTTACTAACGGAAGGAAGTGCATGTTCTTTAAATCACAGTGGCAGTGACACTACGCACCCAAGGTCAGTGGCAGTGGCTTTCATCTTTTTTTCACCCGGTCAGTGGCAGTGACCAACTTCATGGTCTGTGGCAGAGACCAAGCGCCAAGCCTGTTTGTGCTAATCAGAACAGGAGAAAACCCAAATTCAAGTTTGTGCCTGGACCTCCTCCCACCTTATCTGACCTGTGTCTTGTCCCAACCTGTCTGCTCTCAAAGAGACTGTTTATTGTGCTAAAAGGAATACATAAGAGTTGGACCTTTCAGTTGGTGTGGACAGTTGCTTACTGGGGAGAACTGGAGGCTTGTTTCTGACTACCACAGAAACGAGGTCAGCACTGGAGGTTTTTAAACACTGGCAGCAAAGAGGCCTGAGAAACTAACACCGCTCAACTTCCCCATTCAGGAGGGTACGGGCTTGTGGTGCGGTGTGCCTCATTCTTTCCTGCGGAGAAGCCAAGCAGAAGAAAAGCAGGTAAAGTCTGGGGTTGGTGCGCTACACAAAATCTATGAATTTGGCTTTTATATAAACACTTAAGGTTAATCATTAAATGAATCCTTTAGCTAAAACTTAACCTCATAATCCTAACCATGGCAATAGACCCTGCTCCTCAACATGAAAAAACCTTACCCATGAAGGCAACTTATCCCTGCAGGCCTGTACATACCTTTGCTGAATGCCAGAGACATTGGAGGTCCTGTTTCAAAATTAACGAAAGCTTCTCGTCCTAATCCAAGATCCACCACGCCCAGATTGTTCCAATATATTGGTAATTTCTCCAGCAATTCCATACCAGATTAGCAATGTTTTCCTCTATATTTATAGACTATTTAAAGGGTTCCAATTTTTCTTTAGTCTCTCCGGTGTTAAGATTTTACAGCTAGTGTTCTCTTACCCATTTGATCTGATCTTTCAATAAAATAGAAAGAGTAGCTGCTCATCTTTGGACCTTTAATTATACTGAAAAGATCAAGGGAAAGGACAAGAGCAAGGTCATAAAGGAATGTTACATCTCTATCGTCTCAGTAATATTGCTATATAGACCATTCCCGCATTTCATCTTCATGGTTGATATAGTGCTGTTTTATCAAAATACATTCACCTTGTATCTTCTATATCATGGGTAATATACATTTGCTTTTTAAATTGATTTTTTTAGTGTATTTTTCTGGTTGGATTATTGTCTCTTACAAATAGTCTTTAGCTTTTCAGCTTTTTTGATTCTCACCTAGTAGGACAAGAATTTAAACATTGAAAAACAGTGTTCTAATCAGTATTCTATTGTAATCTAAATGGGTTTTATGATTTGAAGAGAAGCAAAATTGAGAGTTTTCACGTCATAGAAATATCAGCGGAAATTGGAAGAAATGTTGGCCTTTTTGATAAAATGCATCGCACACAATAGAAAGGCGAAATTAAGGTATTAAAGGTTGTGCCTCGGACATTAAATGGCTTTTGAGGGTTTCAGAAAATCAAGTTATTCTGGATGTGCTTTTGAATTTAAAAGGGAAAGAAAAAAAAGCTAAAAAAATACATAAAATAACAATAAAAAAATACAAAACAATAGGAAATAGAAAACCAAAATACAAAGAGCGCTAAATTAGATAAACGAATATACCGTATGTACACCCAACTGTATATAAAAAAAAACACGCCTTCTACATAAGAAAAAAATAGTAGACTGTTTTTTGACAGATTCTGCTTGGGTAAAATTTCACCCACAGTAAAATTGCTAATTTCACAAGGAAATCAGTTTCGTCAAAATGACTCTGTTTATGATACATCAGCATTATTAAAGGTGCAGGGATTGCAGGAAGGAATGCATGATGGTAGTTTGATTGAGATATCTTCCTACAGGATAGTCAAGGCTGTAAATTGTTCCTTTCTCAAAACACTGTAGAAAATCTGTTAAAGCGGAGCTCCGCCGAAAATAAAATATTAAAAGCCAGCAGCTACAGCTACAGCAGCTGCTGACTTTTAATATTAGGACACTTACCTGTCCTGGAGTCCAGCGACATCCGCAGCAGAGGACGAGCAATCGCTCGTCACTTTGCTGCCCGCACAGCCATCCTCGGTGAGGGAACCAGGCAGTGAAGCCTTGCGGCTTCACTGCCCGGTTCCCTACGACACATGCGCGAGTCGCGCTGCACCGTTATGACTGGTCCCTGTGTGTTCTGGGAGCCGAGTGTCTACCAGAACACAACGGGTACTCTGCGAGAAGTGACGTGCTTCCCACAGATTTCCCGCAGAGAGGACTCCCGGAAGTGGTTGCAAATACCTGTCATAGACAGGTATCTTCACCCCCCTCCCCCTGAAAGGTGTCAATTGTGACACCGGAGGGGGGGAGGGTTCCGATGAGCGGAAGTTCCACTTTAGGGTGGAGCTCCGCTTTAAGGGGGATTTTAATTGTAAAATAAAATTTGAACCACTATAAATCATAGAGCGGTTCCCACTCTACTATCTGGTGTTACTGTGACATCATTATTAAAGTATAAGCATAACCTCTTTTTTTTGTTAGATTTGGATGAAGTGGTGCGGGGTTAAAACCCATATCAAGAATTGTATTGTCTATATCCCAATTGGGAAGATTCATTTGCTCTAATTCAGTGGTTTTCAACCCTGTCCTTAAGTACCCATAACAGGCCATGTTTGCAGGTTTTCCTTTATCTTGCACAAGTGCTTTAAATCAGAGTCAATGGCTTGGTATTTTGGACAGCTATTTTATCTAAGAGAAATTCCCAAAACATGGCCTGTTGGGTAAGGTGACCAGATTTTTAAAATGAAATCCGGGGCCTTTTTTTTTTTTACTAGTAATATCGGCAATCAGCGACTCTCTGCCCGTTGCCGCCCGCCTCACAGCCTCTCAAGTTTTACTCTCCAAGCCCTGGGTACTACTGTGTGGGGAATGGAGGAAGATCACTTAACCAGGGAAGGCAATGAGATAACCAGTTAGGCGGCTGGCCGGGACTTGAGCCAAGGCAGAAGAACATGCGAGCTCCGACCAGCACATGATCATCAGGAAGGGGCACAGATAATGGAAAAAAAATACACCCCCTAAGCAAGTAGGAGCGGCGGAGCGGGGGAGTGTAATTCAGAATTATTTTTTTTTATTCTGCACTGACTGTCTTTGAAATTGCCCCAGCCCCTGTTCAAATCCAATCCGGGGACAAAACCGGGGACAGACTTGGTCTGGGGGCAGTGTCCTCAATCCGGGGACTGTCCCCTGAAACCGGGGATGTCTGGTCACCCTACTGTTGGGGGTACTTGAGGACAGGGTTGAGAACCACTGCTCTAAATGACCTAATCACCAAAAGTGAAAATAAATCCAGCATTTTGAGTTTTTACCAGAAAGGAATAGAGGAGAAGTCCTCCAATGGTGACACTGGTTCCCATGACAATTGTCTGAAAGGAAATCTCCCTCACATTGAAAAGTTATCCTTTCACTTCCTGTTGATATTACAGTACAGGAAGTCAAGGGCAATCTCCCTATTGAGATGGGGAAAAATAATCTGACAGCAATTTTAACCCTCCCCTACTCTACCCAAAATGCTTTTAGCTTTTGATATAATGTACTTTAAATACAACAATGCCCTAGGGGAACTACAGTATTTTACTAACCAGACTTCAGTCTAAAAGATAAGGATAATACTGTTTTCAATGAGTCTAGGAGAGTTGGGGACTTCTATGTTACTGAACAAAAGAGCATTACGCTGTTTTATATTTTTATTTTCACCCAATAAAACTTTGTGAAACAAAAGAGCATTAATCTGTACAAATATATATATATATATATATATATATATATAAATCACATAAAAAGACTAATGCTGCATACACACAATTTCCATGACAAAAAGTGTGATGGGAGCTTTTGGTGTGTATGCTCCATCCAACTTTTTCTGTCTGAATTTCTGCCAGCAAAAGATTTAGAGCCGGTTCTCTATTTTTCTGACAGAAAAAGTTCTTGACGGAAATTCCATTCGTCTGTATGCAATTCCGACGCGCAAAAAAAACACGTATGCTCGGAAACAATTTGACGCATCCTCGGAAGCATTGAACTTAATTTTCTCGGCTCTTCGTAGTGTTGTACGTCACCGCGTTCTTGCCGGTCGAAAGTTCTGAGAACTTTTGTGTGACCGTATGTATGCAAGCCAAGCTTGAGCGGAATTCCGTCGGAAAAACCTCGGAAATTCCCCTCGTGTGTACGGGGCATAAGACTGTGTGTTACATTGTGCTCAGGGCGATCATTCCCAAAAAACTGTTAACAATTATAGTCAATGGCTCTGATCTTTAAGGCCCCATTCACACCTGGGTGTTTTGCAGCTTGAAACTCAAAGCTTCAAAATGCTCAGGGAGAAAAAAATCAATTATTCTGTACGGTGATGGTTCACGTCTCCTCTTCGAAATGCCTAAAGCCAAATGACTGAAGTTCAAAAACGTTTTGGAGCTACTTCAGTAGCTCGATTCAGGCATATTGGTGCATTTTTGAAGCAGCTGAAAGCAAAAAAAACATAGCGACAAATGATGTAACAGATGATAGTTTTCTCTATTGGCTAACACAAAAATGCTAAAGCTCCAAAATGCGTTGAAAATGCTGCACAAAAACGCTCAAAAACTTGTGTACACGCATGAAAACGGAGCCCGGCGCCAAATTAAAAAAGTGAAAAAAACAAAACACATACAGTACACTGTAATCTTACAGATTACATTACTGTATCAAATCATTTCACATAGCTTTTGTCCCTAGTTCTTTGTCCAGTGCACTGCATGCACTTTTATATTATATATACTGTTCTTTCTGCCTGGAAACTGGAGATTGTCCATAGCAACCAAAAAGCGCCCCTTTACGTCAAAAGCGGTTTTAGACCAGCTAGAAAACAGCGATAGTAAATAAGAATCACATAAGAATTGAGCGATAGTGAATTTTGGGGAAATTCGTCATCAAACACTGAAAGAGACGAAAGCAAATTTCTGTGTTTTTGATTTGATTACATTATTGAATACATTTTATTATTATTATATTATTATTTGTTATAATTATTTATAGTTATTTATTATATTATAATTTATGATTTTGTGTTTCAAACTTTATCATACCCGGGATATCTACTAGACTCTTGTTTGGACAGATTTAAGTGAGTTGTTCCTAAAAATTACAGGCCTACAATATAAAATGCCAAATTTCCATGTGAAACATTGTACCACTTTGAGGCGCAAAAATCAGACATAATCATACCGCCAGGGAGGTTAAAATGATACTAAAGTGTTGTTTTTTTGTTTAAAAATAACAAACATTTACCTGCTCTGTGCAGTGGTTTTGCACATAGAAGCCCAGATCCTCCTCTTCTCGAGCTCCCTTGCAAGCGCTCCTGGCCCCTCCCTCCTGCCCAGTGCCCCCACAGCGAGCAGCTTCCTATAGGGGCCCCCAAGCCGAGCTGCTGCTCTGTGCGTCCATTCAGACGGAGCAGCTCGCCGGCCTCGCCCCCCTCTCCTCATTGGCTCACTGACTTTGAGTGACAGCAGCGGGCGCAATTGGCTCAGCCAATGAAGCGGGAGAGTCCTGGACAGCCGAACATCTTGTGCAACATTGCTGGATCGAGATGGGAGGCTGGGGGGGCTGCTGCACACAGAAGTTTTTTTTTATCTTAATGCACAGATTGCATTAAGATAAAAAAACCTTCTGCCTTTAGAACTACTTTAAAGCAGAGTTCCACCCAAAAATGGAACTTCTGCTTTAAGTGTAGGTGACCCCCTGGCATGCCACATTTGGCATTTTTTTGAAGGGGGGGAGGGATACCCTCATTTTAAAAGGGATCCAGCTCCCACTTCCTCCCGGGGAAGTTCACCTCTCCCCCTCCCTCTCTGCAATCACCTGGGACACGTCACAGGTCCCAGATGATTGCCCGGCCAGTCACGGTGAGCAGCGCGGCTCGCGCTTGCGCAGTGCATGCCCGGCTTTGGAGTCACAGCCGGGCGCCCACACTGACAAAACCGGCTCCCGCAAAGAGGAGGGGGAGACGAGCGGGGCTTCACACGCCCGCATCGCTGGAACCTGGGACAGGTGAGTGTCCGATTAATAAAAGTCAGCAGCTACACTTTTTGTAGCTGCTGGCTTTATATGGGTGGAACTCCGCTTTAAGGCCTGATAGTTAATGCATCTGCTGATCTTGCTTGCTCATAGCAGATAAAGGATTTATCTCATAATGGTCAAGTATAGCAAGTATAGCAAACACAGGAAGACACATCTTTATGAGCCTACATGTATTTGTTTTCATTGCCCGTTAACTAGGTGATTTTTTAATTTCTTGGATAACCACTTGTGCTTTGTCGATGTGGAGTAGAACAACCCCTTTTCATAAGAGCCAAAACATGGCCAAATGAAGGTTTCTTAGCCAAAACGCATATAGCCTCTACCCATGTAACCAATAAAGTACTATTATTCAAGAGCATCCGAGTTGCCAGCCCTTTTTGATTCAAAACATGGCCAAATGGCCATAGAGACCTGGGAACCTGAAAGAAGAAGGAAAGATGACCGCATCGGTGGACAGCCCAGGTGGACAAAGCGGGAAGTGACAGCGCTCATCACTGGGGAAGAGAAAAATGGCAGATCAGTTTGCCATTACAGTACTGCTTTACCTGCCATTCTGCAAAAATCTTTTGCCCCTGATATACGATGACCCAAAGAAACTGCTTTGCATGAACAGCGTTATGCTTAGCCCCATGGTAATCTAAAATCAGTTGACCGGTTTGGACTGGGTTCTGCCTTTAAATGGTTACTGATATAGGTCAGTAATATCTAACTATGGGGACTGTGTATGACAAGGCATTGCTTCTTCTTTTTTTTTCTTTTTCATTTGCAAAAATGGAAAATTGCTTTTAACAGTAGTCAAAGTATGTAACCATAAAATGTAGAAATATCTCCTGCTCCTTTGAAGTGTTGCAGAACTGTATCTAATCAGCCCTTTGCTACCTTTTTTTTTTACTGCATGGCAAAACAAGAATAGACTGTAGTGTATGGTCTGTTAACATGCAATTCCCACTCACTTCAACAGGGACCCACTCCCCCCTTTTGAACTGCGTCATTCTTCCAATATAAGAATAATTACATTTTCCATTTTATTTTAAAGCCAAAATGTTTTGTTTTATTTTTTGACACATCAGAGAATGGTTAGCCCCCAATCCCGCCTGCCTCAACTTACCCTTAAAAAGTTCTGAATGTGCGAGGGGTGGGAAGGAATGGCAACCATGTGCCCACTGTGATTGGCTGTCACTGTGATCATTGGCTCCCCCTGCTGTCAATTAAAAGGCTGTGATATGGGAGCGGGGATGGGGCTGTCTGTGTCAATGGACGCAGCAGCGGGACTCAGGAGCAAGCCTGCACGGGTGCCCCAATGGTAAGCGGCTTTCCATGGGGCACCCGATGAAGAGGAGGAGCCTGGAACACCTGCCGATGAACTCAGAAAAAGAGGGCCGTGTTAATTTTGGCAGCAAATTTTGATTTAGTTTTAGTCCTAGTCTTAGGACTAAAATGGCATTTTAGTTTTAGTCCCATTTTAGTCTTCTGCAATTGTTTTAGTTTAGTCATCTAAAATCAAATGGGTTTAGTTAAATTGTAATGCATTATTCAAACATTTCTCTACAGATTCCAAACTCATTATATACTGCTGGAATGAAAAATCGAATATGTTATTATTTATGGTATTGAGGTATGAATATGCACTACAGACAAGTGTTAATTTTGACGTCAAATTTCAATTTAGTTTTAGTCTTAGCCTTTGGACTAAAATCGGCTTTTTAGTTTTAGTCACATTTTGGTCTTTTGACTAAAATGCCATTTTAGTTTAAGTTGTATTTTAGTCATCTCTATTGTTTTAGTTTTAGTCGTATTTTAGTCGACTAAAATGGTATTAAGTTAGTCGACTAAAATGTTTTAGTCGGTTTTAGTCAACGAAATTACCATTGTGCAAAACCATTTTATAAAAAAAAAATCAAAGCTTTACAACCACTTTAGATAAATTACGAGTATATTTTCCACTAATAGCTTTTGTATTTGTAAAATATTGAAAGCATGCTCCTTCTGCTGCTCCAATTTGTTTTTATCTCCCTCCTACAGCACCCATACTTTGATACAGTCAATCTGGTCTGTTAACTGTCACTGAGGGGGCAAAAAGATGACAGTTACTGAAGTGCCACACGATGAGGAAAAATATCAGATATGAACATTTCTAGCTGGGCAATGATGTGACCTTTTGCACGCTATATGAAAAAATAAATGCTTATCTTTACAAATAACAGGATCTTCCAAATAAGTATCCAGGGGAGTAAATAGTCAAAGGCGTTATTTGTTTGCAATGCTGGGGAACACTATAGTTTGATTTTATCTCTTGGATATTTTATACATCCCGTTTTTTTCTTTAACCTGTTCTGGACCACCTCATGCATATACACTGCGGTAGGGCAGCCCTCTTGCGCGAAATCACGTACCTGTAAGTGATTTCTAGTCCTGGGTCTGGGGCACGCACCGCCGGCAACCTGCTCCCACTGTGATTGGACACAGCGGGAGACAATCAGCAGGTCCAGCAGACCCGATGTTCATCGTCACCCCGCAATCGTTCCCGAGAGAGGCAGATCGGCGGTCTGCCTATGTAAACAAGGCAGACCGCCGTTCTGTGAGTGGGGAAGTTAAACATCTTGTGTTTCTGCTAAGCAGGAGCACGGATGTTTGTCTTTCCCTAGTCAAAGCATCCCCACACAGTTAAAAATCACTCCCAGGGAACTCTTTAAACGCTCCTGATGTTAACACCTTCCCTGCCAGTGTCATTAGTACAGTGATAGTGCATTTTTTAGCACTAATCATTGTATTGGTGTCACTGGTCTCCAAAAAGTTTCACTCAGTGTCAGATTTGTCCGCCGGAATGTCACAGTCCCACTAAAAATTGCTGATTGCCGCCATTACTAGTATAAATAAATGTAAAAAAAAAAAAAGTCCATAAATCTATCCCATAGTTTGTAGACGCTATAACTTTTGTGCAAACCAATCAAAATACAGGAATACCCCGCTTTAAATACACTCACTTTATGTACACTAACGAGTAAAGTACATTGCCAGTACAGACATCCTGCACCGTGCAGCCTCAGTATGGCCTGGAAGAGGCGGAACTGCCGCCCGGAGTTGTCGCCAGTGAAGAGGCTGCAAGTGAAGTTCCCGCCAGCCAGCCCAGAGTTGCTCACCAGCCACACCCTCCAGCCAGCCCAGCCATGCCCACCAGCCAGCCCAGAGTTGCCCACCAGCCATGCCCTCCAGCCAGCCCAGCCATGCCCACCAGCCAGTCCAGAGTTACCAGCCAGTCAGCCCAGAGTTATTGCCTAAACGTAAGTGGATTACTGTACAGTACTATAAACTTCACCCCCATTACAGCCCATGACCCTCCACTATAGGCCCTGATCCCCACTCTACAGCCCCTGACATCGCCACTACAGCCCCTGACCGCCCAGAAGTGAAAAAATTATTGCTTCACTTTAAGCACATTTTCGTTTTACATACATGCTCTGGTCCCATTGTGTACTTAAAAGTGGGG
Source organism: Rana muscosa (assembly GCA_029206835.1). Lineage (NCBI taxonomy): Eukaryota > Metazoa > Chordata > Amphibia > Anura > Ranidae > Rana > Rana muscosa. Next base: position 350,875,077 of record CM055119.1, read on the forward strand.
TATGCCTGTACGTTTATTGTTTTTTTTTTTTTTTTTTTACCAAAAACATGTAGCAGATTATATAATGGCTTAAATTGAAATTAGATCTACGGTCTTTTTTGTTTATATTGCAGAAAAAAATAAAAACCGCAGAGGTGATCAAATACCCCCAAAAGAAACCTCTATTTGTGGGAAAAATAGTACATCAACTATATTTTGGTACAGCACAACCGCGCAATTGTCAGTAGTGTCGTATTGCAAAAAATGGCCTGGTCATGAAGGGTAGGGTACACCTTCTGGGGCTGAAGTGGTTAAAGCACACAAAACACTCTTCTTAATATTTGGCAAAATTACCTAATTAAATCTTTAAATACAGTTGAATAAAAAAGAAGAAAGTAGCATAAAATACCATCTGGAAACACTAATATTGTAAGGAGCCGCAAAACCAGCAAGCTCGCTATCTGCCCTACTTTCTCTATTGCTGGCCATAAAGGATGGCACTGGAGGGGAGACAGAAGGGGGCTGCCCTCTGTGACATGTCAATGTAATTGTCACCCAGTAGTCCGTCTGCACTGAGATATTAAAAGCGGAATCCGGGGCAGGGACTTCAGTGAAAAGGATTTGTCCATTTGGTGGGTGGTCAGATCAGCCCAGCGTCCTCCACTTCAGCCCCACGTCAAGTGACTGCCTTTTCTATAGCGCGTCGAGCTATTGACGACAAAGACCTTGAAAGACGCTTGGCGTGTACACAGTGTATAATTGTTTTTATCGTTTCAGCCCCACTTAGTGTTTGTTACAATGGACACATTTTCTGAACTTTAGTACTTTTTTCAAATACAAAGACCCGATATGCAGCATTTCAGAAATGCAAAAGTTGAATTGTACATTACAATGGCTCACCTGCTGTTTGCCGGCGTCCTGCTGCAGGATCTTTTGTTATATCTACTTATTCTAAGTTTCCTGCTTTTTTTTTGCTCCATTTGCAAAGCTGACATTCAGTGCTTTCTCTGTTCAACCTTTCATGTGTTTTTCATTTATGTTATCATTTCAGATTATCGAAAAAAAAAAAAGTATGTGTAAAAGGATTCATTACAAAATGTATATATCTGCTTTATTTAACAAGCACAATAGGTTTGAATTAAAGTGGTTTCAAAGCCTAAAGCTTTTTTACCTAAAAGTGATTGTAAAGTCTCATTTTTTTTTCTATAAAAAAAACAAACATGTTATACTTAACAGTGGATTTGCACAGGGCAGCCCAGATCCTCCTCTTCTCAGGTCCCTCTTCTGTGCTCCTGGCTCCTCCCTCCTGTCAAGTGCCTCCACAGAAAGCAGCTTGCTATGGGGGCACCTGAGCCGAGTCACTGCTCCCTGTGTCCATTCAGACACGGAGCCATACCCCCCATCTCTCTCCTGATTGGCTAGCTCAGTGTCGTCGCCAGGGGGGGCCGGGGGTGCGGGCCGCACCCGGGTGACACACGCCAGAGGGGTGACACCTGTGGGTAGTGGCACCACTAACACCGCTCGCTGCCCTGATGATCTGTGCCTTGCGGCTGTGTCCCTCAGCGGAGCGGACCGAAGCCGCCTCCCCCTCCTCTCTGTGTACATCCACAGAGGAGGAAGTGCCCGAGCTCGAGGGACACAAAATGCTGTGTGTATCTGTCTGCGATGTTCTGAGGTCTGTAAACTTTATTAAATGTAGAAGATGGACATGTGCAGGGGCGTCTATACTGATGGGGGTCTATACTGAGGGAGGTGGTGTTTGTACTGCTGGGGGGATCTGCACTGAGGGGGGGGGTGTTTGTACTGCTGGGGGGTCTGCACTGGGGGGGTGCACGGAGGAGGGGTGGTGTCTGTACTGATGGGGGGTCTGCACTGAGGTGGGGGTGTCTGTACTGATGGGGGTCTGCACCGAGGGGGGTGGTGTATGTACTGATGGGGGGGTCTGCACTGAGGTGGGGTGTCTGTACTGATGGGGGTCTGCACTGAGGGGGTGTCTGTACTGATAGGGGGTCTGCACTGAGGGGGGTGTTTGTACTGCTATGGGGTCTGCACTGGGGGGGTGCACTGAGGAGGGGTGGTGTCTGTACTGATGGGGGTTCTGCACTGAGGTGGGGGTGTCTGTACTGATGGGGGTCTGCACTGAGGTGGGGGTGTCTGTACTGGTGTGGGGGTCTAGACTGAGATGGGGTGTCCGTACTGATGGGGGGTCTGCACTGAGGTGGGGGTGTCTGTACTGATGGGTTTCTGCACTGTGGTGGGGGTGTCTGTACTGATGGGGGTCTGCACTGAGGGGGGTGGTGTCTGTACTGATGGGGGGTCTGCACTGAGGTGGGTGTATCTGTACTGATGGGGGTCTCCACTAAGGGGTGGGTCTGCACTGAGGGGGGTTGTGTCTGTACTGATGGGGGTCTGCACTGAGGTGGGTGTGTCTGTACTGATGGGGGTCTGCACTGAGGTGGGGGTGTTTGTATAGATGGGGGCTTCTGCACTGAGGTGGGGGTGTCTGTACTGATGGGTGTCTGCACTGAGGTGGCAATGTCTGTACTGATAGGGGGTCTGCACTGAATGTGGGCGGTGTCTGTACTGATGGGGGTCTGCACTGAGGTGGGGGTGTCTGTACTGATGGGGGTCTGCACTGAGGTGGGGGTGTCTGTACTGATGGGGGTATGCACTGAAATGGGGGTGTCTGTACTGATGGGGGGGTCTGCACTGAGGTGGGGGTGTCTGTACTGATGGGGGGTCTGCACTGAGGTGGGGGTGTCTCTACTGATGGGGGGGTCTGCACTGAGGTGGAGATGTCTGTACTGATGGGGGGTCTGCACTGAGGTGGGGGTGTCTGTACTGATGGTAGGTCTACACTGAGGTGGGGGTGTCTATACTGATGGGGGGTCTGCACTGAGATGGGGGTGTCTGTACTGATGGGGGGTCTGCACTGAGGGGGGGTGGTGTCTGTACTGATAGGGGGGTCTGCACTGAGGTATGCGCATGTGTCTATATAAAGATGGTGTCAGCACAGAAGTGGAAGGTGTCAGTAGGGCTGTGGATAGTGTCATAACAAGGAGACATTTTTATTTATTTGGTGAAACATCAGGGGTCTAAACAGGGGGAATATGCACACCCCATGTTTAGGTGTGCACACAGGGTGTGCCGGCTGTGCCTGGACACACCCTAATCATCCTGTTTGGTGCCGATTCCCCCTGCTTCCTGTTGCCCCCTGTCTCCCCCTTGCAGTGCTGCCAGCTCCTCTCTTCTCCTCTCGCACCAGCTGCTGCAGGGAATGTTTCAGGATGGATGAATGAATAAGCACAGCGAGTGATCTGCACTGATCGCTCATGTGTTCATTTGTAAGTGAAGCATAGTAAACGTGAATGTAAATTGTAAAAAAATAATAAAAATAAAAACTACTGACACCATCCACTGCCATACTGACACCAATCTCTGCTCTACTGACACTGCTCTGCTGATATCTGCATATGTGTTTGTGCTCTGGGGTGCACACCATAATGCAATAGGCTGCGCACACCAATGGCCTGGTGGTCATCATGGGATGATTAGGATGTGCCCAGGCACACCTGGCACATCCTGTACGCACACTCCTATGTGTTCTGCCATGTCTGACTAAAGCACAGGTTCACTTTAAAGTGTTCTGATAATAAACATTCCTATTTGACCGTATAAATGACTCCTTATCGTAAAGAGACTAAAAGATTAAATACAGTTTTTTACAGTATATGTGGTAGTGGTACTACTGTACTATTAATAATATATCACATGCCAAGATAATAGAGATCAGTAGATTCACATATCTCTGATGTAGTTGCGTGTGTCGCGTAGGGCTTAGAATGACACCAGACACATGCAGAAGTTATGTAATACAGTTTAGCAGCAGGCTCACATGCCAGTTGTTCTGTTGGCGGCTCCCCAAGGTAAACGAGATGCAGAAGAGAAGGATTTCTCATGTCTCATAGCCTGACATTTTGTGCGTTCATTTACCTTCACATAGGAACAAAGCCAAGCTGGCATTAATGGGAGAGGGTCAGTCAATTGCACAGTGGGTGAATGTCAACTTAGAGCGTATTCATTTTTTTCAGACGTGAGACTAATACCTAAGCAGCTCTGTTGCTTCTGTGCTCCACGGTCAATAGAGGTGTTCTAGATTTTGAAGGTAATTGAAGGTAACAAAGGACACTTTGGTGTTGATGTCTGTACACTGAGAGCACATGTTGTATGCCTTATTCACTGCTACTGGAAACTGAATAGTTTTGTCATATTTCATGATATTGCTTAGTCTGCTACATTTTATCATGCAGCTTTTAATATGTTCTCATAAATTATACAGGAAAGAATAATTTTTGGGCCCATTAAGACAACCAGTGCAAACTAACAGACCTCTTGGAGCTTTATTCCTCTAAAGTACTCCTCCATAATATACTTACCTAAATGCAATGCCATGTTTTTTTTTTCAAAAAGAATTGCATTTAAAAAACTGCTGCGCAAAAAACGTGTGAAATAAAAAATTGAAACATCAGTCATCTTATTCTCTAGGGCAGGGTTTCTCAACCAGGGTTCCAAGACAACCTAGGGTTCCTCCAGAGGTTGCTTGGGGTTCCTTGAGCAAGGAGCAATTTCTGCCTTTCCGATAAGTTCCCACTGACACCATTGATCCTTTTAGCTATTTGTAAGGGGGTTATTTTTCTCAATGACCACAAATGTAAGGAGCATTTTTCCAAGTGACCATCAAACTAATATATCATGAGTTGTAGATATAGTAATTTTCAGCAGGGGTTCCCTGAGAATGTAAAGTTAATTCAAGGGTTCCTCTGTGTTGAAAAGGTTGAGAAATGCTGCTATAGGGCCTATGCTAATATATATAAGCAAAGATCGTCAGAAAAAGTCCTGGTCAGTAAGTGGATAGTACATGCCAGCACTCCTTTTTGAAATACTGCACCTCCTCCCATTGCACATACAGCTGTGACGGGGCCTTCTCCGCAAACACTGCTGCCCCTCGATCCTCTTCCATTCTGTCATTTGCAATACAGGCCGGTTCACTACAAGTGTGTGCCCCCTAGATGCCACTCCGGGATGCTTCTCTAGCTTCAGTGACTGAGCTCATATAGAGAGGGGGAAACAACTGCACATGTGTGCAATTTGAATGGCCTGAATTTGCCGCTTGGGGGTGCACAGTCGTAGTGTCCAGCTAGTTGTAACAAGCAAAAATTGGAAGGGGATTGAGGGGCCAGCAGTTTTTGCTGAGAGCCCCCCTCATAACATTGATAAATGAGGAGCACTGGTATGTACTATTCGGACAATATGGAATTGCATTAGGGAATTTTGGGAAAACATTGCTGAAGGTGAACTTACACTGTTTTATGGTGGCTGATGTTTTGAAATCAAATTTTGCCATTGGTAAGTTCCACCCAGAAAATGTCTAACTTCATCCATTCTGGGGTAATGCCACATCCTCTCTGCCACCAGAATTCCCAACAGTTCTGATTAATAGACATGTGCATTCGTTTTCGTCCGAATGCATTTTTGTCCGAATTTCTGTGATTTTCACGTTCGTTTTAACAAACGATAACGAACGCGCAGAATCCGAAATCCGAAAGATCCGACATAAAAAATGCTTTATTTATTTTTTTCGTTGCGACAACAGTTCGATATAGATAGAAGATTTGACATGACGGTGACAATAGCGATCTGTGTCCATCGAACCTGCGGTTGAATGTGACTAACCTAACTCTATTAGTCCAAGATTATTCGACATAGAGAGAAAAGATTTGACATGAAGGTTCGACGAAGCAGTCGCCGCGAGCTGACATGTATGGTCAGATGCTCCGCCCATAGGCTATAGAAGAATTCTAATGTTGGTTGACTAGTAATAATAATTAATAAATATAATTATTACTAGTCAACCAACATTAGAATTCTACTATAGCTTGTGGGCGGAGCATTCGACCAGAAATGTACGATTGCAGTGTCGTACAGTTTAGCTGCTTCGTCGAATCTTCTTCGGACATTCGACAGAATTAAGGTCGAATCTGTCAATTGAAGACTTGTAGTGTCTGTCGAATGTTCTAAGACGATTCAACAAAGCAGCTAAACTGTACAACGCCACAATCGTACATTTCTGGTCGAATGCTCCGCCCACAAGATATAGTAGCTTTATTAATTAATAAATATAATTAATGTACGATTACGGTGTTGTACAGTTTCGCTGCTTCGTCAAATCTTCTTAGAACATTCGACAGACACCATAAGCCTTCAATTGACACATTCGACTTTAATTCATTCGGATTTTTGGACGAATGCATTTTTTAACGAAACAAAATAAATTAAAACTAATTTCGGTAGTAACTAAATAAATGTATTTTTTGGGCGAAAATTCTGAAACAAAATATTTCAGTGTGCATATGTCCACTGATTAACCGCTTGCTGACCAGCCCCCACCATTATACTGCAGCAGGTTGGCACGGCTGCGCGAATCGCCGTAGGTGTATGACGGCTGCTTTAAGAGCGATAGGGGGCGTACGGGCGACCACGGCACAATGCCGGAGCTAATGCATGCAATGTCTGCTGGCCACCCGCGATCGCTCCACAGAGAGCCAGAACGGGGATCTGTGTATGTTAACAAACAGATCCCCATTCTGACAGGGGAGTGGAGAGAGATCTGCTATTCCTAGTGATTAGGAAAAGCAATCTCTTTCCTCCTCCAGTCAGTACACCCCCCCACAGTTAGAAATCCCTCCATTGGGAACACTTAACCCCTTGATCGCCCTCTAGTGTTAACCCCTTCCCTGCCAGTGACATTTATACAGTAATCAGTGGCTATTGTTAGCTCTGATCGCTGTATAAATGTCACTGGTCCCAAAAAAGTGTCAAAAGTATCCGATCTGTCTGCCACAATGTCTCAGTCCTGCTAAAAATTGCAGATCGCCGCCATTACTAGTAAAAAATAAATAAATAATAAAAATGCCATAAATCTATCCCCTATTTTGTAGACGCTATAACATTTGCGCAAACCAATCAATATACAATTAGTGAAATTTATTTTTTACCTAAGAATATGTAGAAGAATACATATTGGCCTAAACTGATGAAAAATTTGTATTTATTTTTTATTTGTTCTTTGGGGATATTAAGAGCAAAAAGTAAAAAAGTTTTTGTTCAAAGCGCAAAAAATAATAACTGCAGAGGTGATCAAATACCAGATCCGTATCGCAAAAAAGGGGGCAAATCCTTTTGGTGATTCAGTGGTTAATCTGAAACTTGCCGCTAATATGAACATTTTACTCTATTTCCAAACGTGCTCATACATAGGCATAACAGGGATGCGTTAGCTATAACACTTTATTACTATTAATACTGTAGTGCTCAGATCTGTTACTGGTTGTTGTAAAAAACACTCTCTTCAATTCCGGTAATGCTATGTATAAGTACAACTACATGGGTTGACTTTACAGAACATTCAGTAAAGAAAATTCCTTGACAAAATGATTATAATTGAATAAGTAGTACAGTAAATTCTATTAAAGTGGTTGTAAACCCTCCATTACAACTTGCACCTACAGATAAGCCTAGATTAAGGCTTACCTGTAGGTACAAAAAATATCTCCTAAACCTACACGGTTTAGGAGATATTTGCCAAAAAGTTTTACAACGTTGTCTACGGCGCGCATGCGCGCCGTAGACAACGGTGCCTTCACAGGGTTAATCCCCATTCACAAATCCGGCTTTGCCAGATTTGAAGGCTCCCGCACGCATGCACGGAGTGACGTCTTCGCGCTCCGGCTAATCACAGCGCCGCTCCAGTCGGAGCATCGATACCCGGAAGTAACCATCCGGGTATCTGTGGAGCGATGGCTGTGGCTGGAGGGGGAGACGAGGACGGCATTAGGGGCCACGATCTAAGGTAAGTGATGCATAATGAGCTAGTATGCTAGTCATACTAGCTCATTATGTCTTTGTCTTGCAGGTGGGTTTTAAAAAAAAAAAAAAAACGGGTTTACAACCACTTTAAGTAGTATTTTGTGATGTGATTGGACTGCATAGATTTGAATTGAACAATCTTTTACTGCAAATGTGATATATACAGTGACATGTGAGTGTGTATGTGTTATTTTCATTATGCTGAATATATATTTTTCCTAGAAAATTTCCCTCAGGCTGTTTTCATTGATAGTAATACAAGCCAGTGAGTTACTTGAACAATATTTTGAATATAGGTTATCATTCTGACAGCTTTATGTGACTTGAAATGTCCTCTTCATCAGGGTTCGGATTTGATAAACGACTGGGTTAAATCAATAGAAAATGCAGTTAAGTACACATTCCAGCTATAGCGTAGACCATCAAAATAACACATAAAACAAACACATTTTCACTAACTGCCACACTTTCACATACAAACGAGCTCATTAAATTTGAAGAATGCCAATGACATTTGAAGAGATGTCCACCTAATTCTCTTTTTTTCTCCCCTTGAGAAGCAAAATAAAATACACTAAATTACCAAAAGTATTGGGACACCTGCCTTTACACGCACATGAACGTTAATGGTATCCCAGTCTTAGTCTGTAGGTTCAATGTTGAGTTGACACACCTTTTGCAGCTATAACAGCTTCAACTCTTCTGGGAAGGCTGTCCACAAGGTTTAGGAGTGTGTCTATGGGAATGTTTGACCATTCTTCCAGAAGCGCATTTGTGAGGTCAGACACTGATGTGGACAAAAAGGCCTGGCTTGCAGTCTCCACTAATTCATCCCAAAGGCATTCTATCGGGTTGAGGTCGGGACTCTGTGCTGTGCTTTGTGCACCTCACAAATGCGCTTCTGGAAGAATGGTAGGTAGGTCAACGACAGACAGGTGATTGTTCACAAGTAGATATTTGATGGTGCCAACAGATATGTGAAACATCCAGAGTAGTTTGTCATCCAATCATTGATAAGACTATATACTCTTCACCGGAGACAGTGGACCCGAGTGTCAGCGACAACGAGTCAGTAAGGCATGGATATCCAAATCGACAAGTCACCCAAGTGGACAGGAAGACCAAAGAACTCCGGGGGCACCTCAAACGGATCTTGTAGATAGCAGCAAGGCCGAAAGACTGATGACCCAAATGGATAGCCGAAAAGACTCACATTCGGAAAGGCATGTAGAGAAAAAAGGGGCTCCAATAGTGTAGGTCAAAAAAGTAGGTTTTTATTTAAAAAAACGATATGAAAGAATAAAATGTGATCACAGGATAAAAGCGTTGAACGCTCCCCACATTGCTTTTATCCTGTGATCACATTTTACCCTAGCTTTTATGAATGCTCCATATACTGTACAGTTGTCACATGGTCTGCTCATTCAGACAGCAACTACCAAGTGCTCCAAACTCCTATCACTTTTCCACTTGATCTGAAACTCTTCCTTTTTCACACACTGTAAGGTTTATTCCTTATTTCATGGGCAAAGGTAAATGTTCTTTAAAAGCTGAACAGTATATTGCATGTTTGCAAGAGCTGCTGAAATCTTTAGTTGCTCACACTCATTACCGTGTGTTTCCTAACATCTGCATTAACCAATTGTTCCCAGTATGGCTTAAATCTGCTGCATGGCTATTAGCAGGAAATATACTGACAATATATTAACAGATGTAAATTGCTTAAGGTTTATTTCATGATAAAACAAATTTAGTATGTCTCTACAGTACATGCACATTTCCCTGAGGCCGAGTTCACATATGTACAAATTGGATGTGGATTTCCCAACATCCAATTGGCATGACATGCGAGTGTGCCTGGCTCGCAATGGAGCCGGTTCACATAGGTCCGGGGCGGCCGCAGTCCGCAATCCAAAAGGCTCCTGTGTGTCTTTGGGTTCGGTTCAGGTGCGAATTCAGGCAAAAATTCGGACCTGATTAATCCAGTGAACAGGGACGCACCAGACCCCATGCTGGGGACCGCGGCCGCACATACAGTATGTGAACCCGGCCTAAGCGTTATCCTTTTAAAAACTACAGAAAATGACCTGATAATCTGCCAGAAATACAATATGTGCCTAACTTCTGTTTGGGCTAATAACACATTGCCTTTATTGCTTCGAAATTCCACCCAGTGTTGTAAATCCTGCCTGCTGGACTACATAACTCTATTTCCACCCCTCTCTGTTCCTCTTCGCATACATACATGAATTTTTTTCCTGTTTGTGCTGTTGTCACCAATGAGGCACCCCTAAGAGCTGTACTTGGTTGCAGTTCCACAACCAAAGACCTGGTCCCCCCCCCCCCTTTAGACCTGGGCCCCTCTCAGATGAGTAATGGACTAGAATCCTCAGTTTCATGCAAAATGACTCGATCAGTTGCAAATACTAAGAAATGTCTTTCCACAACAGAGTGACATTTGCTGGTATTGTGGTGCTCACAGATGAACTCTCCTGCATGTGTTCTGGGAGTGTCCAATCTTTTTGGCATCCAGTTTTGGAAGTCCTCCACCAAGTCATGGGGTATGTCTTGGCTGAAACAATGGTTTGCCAGAGTGAACAATATTCAAGAGATGGAGAAACTTACAGCAGTAATTAAAGACAACATTTCTGATCAAAACAAAAAATAGTACTATTGGAACTATTTTAAATTCTTCCTTAGATACCAACAATTACTTGGCTAAGCCTGGTGGTAGACAGCAGTTTGCTAGCCTCATCCTTTGTCCAGTAATAAGCCAGGATTGGGCTGCCTTGGTAACCTAGGGTTTGTTCCAGACACAGGGAATCTGTGGTTTAAACCTATTTTTTTCCCACAAATAGAGCTTTCTTTTGGTGGTATTTGATCACATCTGCGGTTTTTATTTTTTGCGCTATAAACAAAAATAGAGCGACAATTTTGAAAAAAAATCCATATTTTTTACTTTTTGCTATAATAAATATCCCCCAAAAATATATAAAAATGCATTTTTTTTCCTCAGTTTAGGCCGATACGTATTCTTCTACATATTTTTGGTAAAAAAAATGCAATCTGTGTTTATTGATTGGTTTGCGCAAAAGTTATAGCGTTTACAAAATAGGGGGTCGTTTTATGACATTACTAGTATTGGCGGTGATCAGCGAGTTTTTTCATGACTGCAACATTATGGCGGACACATCGGACACTTTTGACACATTTTTGGGACCATTGTAATTTTTACAGCGATCAGAGCAATAAAAATGCACTGGTTACTGTAAAAATGACACTGACACTAGGGGCGCTGAAGGGGTTAAGTGTGCCTAAGGGCATGATTCTAACTGAGGTGGGGGCGTGGCTACAAGTGACACCTCACCGATCTCTGCTCTGATTACACAGAGCAGAGATCGGTGACAGTGTCAGTAGGCAAGCGAGGAGATGTTGTGTTTACATTAACATCTCCCCACTCCATCCCTCCGTGAGACGATCGCGGGGATCCCCGCGGCGATCCCCGCGCGTTTGAGTCCGCGGGACCCGCGGTCCGACTCACGGGGATGACTGCAGGGTCGCGCGTGAGACTACGCGGCAGGCAGTTAAAGGGGACAGGTACGTGATTGTGCCTGTACGAGCCATTCTGCCGACGTTTATATGCCGTGAGCAGTCGTTAAGCGGTTAATAATGACTATGGATTCCTCATGACAGGGAATCTTCATGTATGTGTCTGTTGTGATGCACACCCTTTAAAATAAAGAACTATAAAAAGAAAAAAAGAGAGAGAAATGTACAGCATACGATTAAAAAAAAAAAACATATAAAAAGAAAACCGGAAAAAAAACGAAAACTTTGAAGCCATTAGATACTTATCCCACAAAAAAAAAAAAAAAAGCGCTCAGTACTTATTTAAGGTAGAGTTAGCAAAAATCCCCATAAAAGTCACCAGATACTGGAACTTAAGTCCTCTAGTATTATGCTAAGCTGCAAAGTCAAAGATTTATAAGAGAGATCTTCAAGTGTCTTTTTTAAGCTTAAATGAAGCTTTGAGTACTGATGTTAAACATACTGACAGAACATACGGAATGTTCAGTGTGCAGCCTTAGAGGGTACAGTGATAGGTTTAAATGTACTTAATATTAAAACCAGGCTAGTGTATATCAATTTAATGATATTACATTCTCCTTGTGTATTGTCGAGAAGCTGGCAACATACTGTAACCTTTGCTGCATTAGCATGAACTATCTCAATTTGAAATTTTATTAGAAATGTTTTTACTCTCTCATTAAAAAGCTCCAGGCTGAATCATAATTCTTTATGTCTGGGGCTGATAGTTCCATAGCTGAATGACATTACCGAAGCTACAGCTGAGTGTCTTAAGAACATGTAAAAAAAAAAATGCATATTTTACCTGCTCTTTAACAGTTTCAATATGCCTTTTGCTTATCTACCTTATGTAGGATAAAAACCATTATGCGAGTTGAAAAAGAATCTAAAGCTAACCTGGACTCAGATATTAAAGATAAACTTGAGAAATTATATTTGTTTTAAATTAAGTTATTAAAGCGGAGGTTCACCCTCATTTGAAAGTTTGCTGTCAACAGTCCCTATTACCATAAGGATAAATAAAAGGTCCCTTGTTGAGAATGTCTTTGATGATGAAACGCGTCGACGAGGGTACGTGCTGATGTCACCACGTTCGCAGGACGGGAGTTTTATATTGTAGCCGGCCGGCTTCGTTTCTCTGCTTGAATTTATACAACTATATGTAAGTGTAACTGCCTTTTTTATTAAATGCATTGATGGTGTTACACTATCGAGTCTCTTCATTTCCTCTTGGGTACTTGATGATTTTACCGCATACGTGGATTTACGGTCCCAGCTGGGAGACACCATCTCCATCCCTTTACCATCTGAGTCTGCAGTTGTCCATAGGATCCTGATCTAAAATCGTCACCTATATACATCAAGCTTTATAGTGGTGTCCATCTGGGCTGATTAACATCATCATCATGTAGTCATAGTTCCAGCTATCGTATTCATTATTTTCCTGGTGAAGCGGCTATCTTGGTGCTAACCAAAGGCCTTGGCTGGGCTAAAGCCATCTGCTTTATTGGCTTACTTATCTGGTAAGAATGAATTTCTCAAGGTCCATTTATTAATTGGGAGTTTTTGCGTTTTTCCATACCAGCCTGCCACATTGGACTTTATTCAGTATATTAACAATTTCCATGAGGACTCTTTAGCGCGATTTTTTTTCTTATTAAATAGAAGACTAACCTTTTTTTTTGTTATGTGCAGTTTTCATTTATTCTTATTTCTTCGTTCCTACTTCCGGGATTTCCTCCCGCGGGAGTAGGCGTGTCCTTTGCTGTGCATTAGTGCTGCAATGTCTCCTGGGAGCAAACTGGCCTGCTTCCCAGGAGTAATATAGTAACGCCTTCCTTGCAAATTTAATCGTCACGTGACTCGTCTACCCGGTCACGTGACGAGGGCGGATCTAATTCCGCCATTTTAAATAAGGGCATGCAGGTTTATTTTGCCCGTTGTGATGGCAACCAGGAAGTGTTGACGGCGCTGCTCGCCGTCAACACTGCGCATGCGCGAGATACATCGTTACCCGGAAGAATATGCTTGTGGGCTTCAAGATGCCCACAAGCAAAATGGGAATAACAGGAAGAGTTTTATAAACTCTTTTTTTATCGCAAAACGGACGGGGGATGTTTTAAAGCGCCGGAGACGTGAGTTATTAAAATGCATACGTTTTTGCATAGAATGCCTATAAAAAAAAAAATGTATGGACCGCAGAACCTCCGCTTTAATATTATATTATTATTATACAGGATTTATATAGAGCCAACAGTATGTACTTTACAACATGAGGACAGACAGTACAGGTATAATACAATTGAATACAGAGGGAATCAGAGGGCCCTGCTTGTTAGAGCTTACAATCTAGGAGGTATGGTGTTACAAAAGGTAGGTATCAAAAAGGTATCAAGTAATAAAAAAAGGTAATAGCTGTTGGGGATGATCTGACGGAGAAAATAAAAGTACAGTTGTTAGGTAGGGGCAGAATAGGCTTCTCTGAAGAGATGGGTTTTCAGGGATCGTCTAAAAGCAAACAGAGTAGGAGATAGTCAGACAGAGGCTCAGGAAAAGTCCTGGAGGTGAGCATGGGAGGAGGGAGCTAGAGAGCAGGAGGTCTTGACAGGATTAAAGTGAATGAGTAGGTTGGTATTTTGAGACTAGGTTAGACGTGTAGCTGTGGGCTAGGGATGAGCCAAACACCCCCCGGTTCGGTTCGCACCAGAACATGCGAACAGGCAAAAAATTTGTTCGAACACGCGAACACCATAAAAGTCTATGGAACACACGAACATGAAAAATCAAAAGTGCTCAATTTAAAGGTTAATATGCAAGTTGAGAGAGGAGTTACCGCTCAGGTGTGACTGCTGATCTTGCTCACTAGATCCAGAGCCGTGGGTGCAGGCAATTGCATATGATAATGCAGGAACTGAAGAAAATGCTTGGATAGCCGCACTCCAAGAAAATTGGTTCTTTATTTAAAAAAACGAGGTCACACAACACATGTCACAGCAAAAACACAGCAAAGAGAGCTGACGCATTTCGCACTGTGATTCAGTGCTTATTCATAGCTTGAATAAGCACTGAATCACAGTGCGAAACGCGTCAGCTCCCGTTTTTGCTATGACATGTGTTGTGTGACCTCGTTTTTATAAATAAAGAACAAATTTTCTTGGAGTGCGGCTATCCAAGCATTTTCTTCAGTTCCTGCATTAATATGCAAGTTATTGTCATAAAAAGTGTTTGGAGACCCGGGTCCTGCCCCAGGGGACATGTATCAATGCAAAAAATTTTTTTAAAAACTGAAGTTTTTTTGGGAGCAGTGGTTTTAATAATGCTTAAAGTGAAACAATAAAAGTGAAATATTCCTTTAAATTTTTTACCTGGGGGGTGTCTATAGTATGCCTGTAAAGTAGCTCATGTGTCCCCATGTTTAGAACAGTCCCTTCACAAAATGTCATTTAAAACTACTCGTGGATATAATGAATTGTCGGGTCCTGGCAATACAGATCAAAGTCAATGAAACGTGCGGGGTTCCCCTTAAAATCCATACCAGACCTGAAGGGTCTGGTATGGATTATTGGGGGGGACCCCACGGCTTTTTTTTTTTTTTTTTTGGTGCAGTGTTCCGATTAATATCCGTACCAGACCTGAAGGGCCTGTTATGGAATTTGGGGGGGAGGGGGCATGCTTTTTTTTTTTTGGTTTGGGGTTCCCCTTAATTATCATACCAGACCCAAAGGGTCTGGTAATGGACTGTGGGGGGGACCCCTGCCGTTGTTTTCAATGACTTTGATCTGTATTGCCGGGACCCGACAATTCATTACAGCGGCGAGTAGTTTTAAATGACTTTTCTTCCTTTAGAAATTTCATTTTGTGCAGGGAATTTTGCAACGAACACCCCAAATTATTTGCTGTTCACCGAATGGGCGAACAGCCAATGTTCGAGTCAAACTCATGTTCGACTCGAACGTAAAGCTCATCCCTACTGTGGGCAGCGTTGAGGATGGCTTTGTAAGTTGTTAGGATTTTGAAATTTATTTGTTGGGTGTTGAGTGGAAGCCAGTGGAGGAGTAGCAGACACTGATCGGTTGGCAAGGTGGATGAGCCTGGCAGCAGCATTCATGATGGACTGAAGGGGGGTAGCCTATGTAAAGGTAATCCTGTAAGGAGGGAGTTACAGTAGTCGAGGCGAGAGATGACCAGGGAGGGTACTAGGAGCGTTGTGGTATCATTGGTTAGGAAGGAGATGTTGCAGAGGTTGAGGCAGCAAGATTTTGAGATTGATTGGACGTGGGGCCAAAAGGATAGTTCAGAGTCCAGGATTACACCTAGAACCTTGGCATGTGGGGAGCGGCTGATAGTAGTGCTATCGATCTTGACAGAGGAATCAGGGTAAGAGGCGGGGGGGAGGAAAAATAATGAGCTAGGTTTTGAATGGATTGAGTTTGAGAAAGTGGTGTCACATCCAGTTAGATATGAGGAGAATAAGATGAGTCTCTGCTGTTTTTTATTTCAATTTGAATTGTATAACAAGCCTAAGTATACCAAGCCTTTGAGTTTTCAGTTTTATTTCCTGTGGGAGACTTTCTCTCACTTTCTATCCCACTTTCTATCCCATTGACAATGGTTTTATCAAACAGGAATTGTGAGAAAGTCTCCCCAACTGGGATACAATTTGTATTACAAATTTAACAAGGGTTCTAGCCTACCCTCTCTACTAAAACATGTGCTGGTGGATGCATTGAGAGCTGAGTAAAAGGTGTGGAATCGCCTCAAACCATGGACACACTCATTATTTATACCCCTCTGCATTTGACTTGAGGAACCCCCCTTTCTATCAGAGTTTGCCACTTTGATTGTGGCTGATAAGAATTTTATTTATAAAATTATAATTTATATAATTTTATTTGTGATATTTATACTACCTTTATCCGATATTTTGGAAGCTCAAGTCTAACCTCTAGGACCATACATCGCTTTATGGACAAAACAGGGTGGGTTCTATGTTAGTACCGTTCAGGTCTCTTTGAAAGTCTGTAACAGTCTGATCTTTGTGGTGTCCATCACTAAGCGGGAAACCTGAAAAAGCTATTATAGTGAAACACGTTGATTCCACACGCTTATAACATTCAATATTGACTGTCCAACACCTTATTGTTTTTATATGATATAGTTTAATATGGATGGCACTTCATATTTTAATGTGATATAATTAAAACAATGATTTTATATAATTGATGTTTTTGTCTTTCCTCATTTGTTGGCACATTCAAAGTCCCTTCCCCTGTGGTTGGTGAAGCCCCCATCTCCTTTTTAGGATGTGGTCCTCCCTCTTACAGGAGTTGCGGTGTGGTCTGACATGTATTTGAATGGGATGGTGCCACTTTGAGGATTAATTCTATATCTCTGTCTGGCTCACATCCTTATTCGTACTAATTGTTTTTTTGGGATGTGGTACTGTTTTTTTACCCAAGATATGGCTAGTTGAGTTTTTAGACAGAGGTTCACAGCTGCAATTTAGGAACTGCTAGAGCACCGTGACATGAGATAGGGAGCAATAAAAAGCTTTCAACGGTCTCTATGCGTTGGACTAGAAAAGATAGAAACAGACCATGAGTTACTTTGAAGCCCTATACACACGGGCTAGAATCCCGTCGAAAAAAAACCGTTGGTTTTCTCGATGGGATTCCTGGCAAGATTTTCCACCGTTCTTTTGAATGGTAAGAACGCTGTGACGTCATCGACTACGATGAGCATGATCTTGTCACATTCGATGCCGTCGCTGCCATCTTGCTTGACCCTACACTACCCTTGTATGCTACCGGGCATGCGTCGAAGTCTCATCGAGCATGCGCGGGATTACCTGGAGATAGGATAGCATACACACACAGAGTTTTCTCGTCGGAAACAGGCCGACAAGAATCCCGACGAAATAATAGAGAGCAGGTTCTCTATTTTTCTCGTCGAGATTCCCGGCAGAGAAACCATACACACAAACGGTTTTCTCAGCAAAAAGCTTTCCCAGCAGTTTTCTTGCTGTTTCTTGCCGAGAAAAATGGTTGTGTGTACGAGGCCTAAGGCTTGTCTATCCACAACAAAGCCATTGATTTAGCATTACCAGATATGGACCATGTATGGATCAGCAGGCAAGAAAATTGAGCACCTGACAGAACTTCTAAAAGAAAAAGTCAGCATGCCCCATTTTTCTAATTTTTTTGAAGACATCTGTTTCACCAAGGTTTCAAATACTGGCATAGTATTTGTATTATTGTAAATTATAGCACAATAGTAAGTTTCTGTTAGTTTTAAATGGTTGCCAATTTGACCTCATGGGCTGTAGTTTTGTGTATAGCAAATGTATGTAATTTCCAGATCAGATCTGTTATTTTCACAATAATGGTACTTGAGTTAATGTTCTCCCTTGTATTTGCTTCATTTATCCACCCAAGGTTACTCCAATTATGCTATAGTCATTGGAAGGAGGAAATAAGGTACTATAGGCTTTTCTCATTTCTCCAAGTACATATAGAACTCTGTTTATTGAAGCACTCAACTTTATCCTACAAAGTATGTGTATAGACCTACTTTTTGTTGATGAAAATGTTCATGTATTTAATGATTGCATTATTGCTCTACTGTTTCAGATAATTCTCTCAGTATCTTGGCAAGACATAATGGATTTAACCGTTTGAAGCAGGAAGTGTACCTTCTACCGATCATAATAAGTGACAGTGGTAATCCTCCGATGAGCAGTACCAGCACCCTGACAATACGGGTCTGTGGTTGCAGCAGCGATGGCGTGGTCCAGTCATGCAATGCCGAAGCTTATGTTCTGCCAATTGGTCTCAGCATGGGAGCACTAATAGCAATCTTGGCATGTATTGTTCTGCTTTTAGGTAAGCATAACTATTGAAGCATGCTGAAGTGTTGATATACACAATATATTTCTTCTTGTATTGTTATTGAAGAAAGAAAGAACGAATAACGAAAGCTGAGAAGAGATTAAGTGCAAAACTAACACGGCCTTGGGAAGAAAATAACAATTAAATGTTGTTAACATCATGTTAATGTAGCATTTGAAAGCCATTATTCAAACGCCATCTGCATACTATGGAGTGTTTACTAAACTGTGAAAATGAATGTTTAATGGAAAAGAGTAGCTATTGATTATTGCTAGGGGTGTAGCAACATGCTTCGATCAGGGATCTGTCCCAGTGGACCCAGGCTGGATAAACTAGGCCCTTTACCTCCCAGTAGTAACAGTAGTAAAAGGGACCATGCTCTGGATAGGGGGGTAACTTATAATAAGATATTTCTCCACTGTGGAGCTGATGATTCACCTGGCCTGGTTTGTTTGTATTTATAATTAGGAATCAGTATTGAAGGGAGGAATGTAACAATGAGTGCAGGTTCCAGCAAGGGTGGAGGGAAAATTTAAACTGGGGCATTTCCAATCAGAAATACATAATTATATATACAAACTATAGTGTGCTCCCTGTTAAGGTATTTATTACAACGCAAACAATAATAATCAATAAATGTAAAATGTGTACACAATTTTAATCTATATAGTGATGTAAGCACTTACGTCACTGTATAGATTTAAATGTTGTACACTTTTTACATTTATTTATTATAAATTTTTGCATTGTAATCAATATCTTAACAGAAAGCGCACTATAGTTTGTATATATGTTTTAAAACCATTCAGGGTATTCGGTTGGTATATGGGTGCCGCTCTTGTTGAGTATATCACACTTTAGCGCAAAATATTTTAGGTTTTTAAAAATACATACCGTATATACTTGAGTATAAGCCGACCCGAATATAAGCTGAGGCACCTAATTTTACCACAAAAAATTTGGAAAACTTATTGACTCGAGTATAAGCCTAGGGTGTCCATCTGCATGCCTCACTGTGCCTCACTGTGCCCATGCCTCACTATGCCCATGCCTCACTGTGTCCATGACTAGACTGACGTTTAACATGAGAGTCTATGGAAGGGGTGCCCGGGTTTGAAAAATCGGTGCTCCCTGGCTATAGGTCCCCTAGACAAAAATCTTTGCACACTTATAGAAGAGAAATTGGGCTATATGTGTGCCAAGTTTCGTGTCCAGGGGACCTAGGACCGGCCGGTACTGGGTCCCCAAAGTTACCAGAGAAATGACCGTTTAACATGGGAGTCTATAGAAGGAGTGCCCGGTTTTGAAAAATCGGTGCTCCCCAGCCGTAGGTTCCCCGGACAACAAACTTTGCATACTTGTAAAGGAAGAGTGGGGCTACATGTGTGCCAGTACCGGGTCCCCAAAACCCGGGAGATCAGGCGCAAAAAGGTGACTCGAGTATAAGCCGAGGGGGGCATTTTCAGCACAAAAAAAGTGCTGAAAAACTTGGCTTATACTCGAGTATATACGGTAATTACCTTAACTTCTATAGACTCTTATTACAATAATCATAGGTAATGATATGTTGCTCCAAAAATATAACAGGAACAATAAGTAATATTAGTCTCGGTACACACTGCTGCGACGGTGCCCTGCGACTTCCTTCTGACTTGATCTGACTTACATGCTATATAGGAGACTGTACAAGTGCTGAAATCGCACCCAAGTTGGGCCAAAGTAGTTGCCTCCCCCCGGGGTTGGATCAGCATGCTGACTTCAGGACACTTCTGAGCCAAAACCAAGGGTGGGTTCTGTAAAAAAAAAAAAAAGCAGTCTGACTGGCTGTCTAGCACAGATAGTGCTGTCCACATTCATCAAAATACACCAGAGCATAGCCTGAAAAATATTTTTTTCCAAATGTTGTCTTTACTGGACCATTTTCCCAGAACTTTAATTTAGTGAACACCAATGTTCCTTTGGTGTGTGTCTCCAAATCCCTTGTGAACACTTAGCTTTTGAAACTTGTATGTACTAATCCTCGAATGGCCATCACTGGACCAGTTAGGTTTTTCAATCCTTTTAGATTTTTTTTAATTCTTAAATTGGCAATTAGTATAGCCCAAATTGTTTTCAAAGTTTTGAGCAACTTGCCCACTTTTACAGAAACCCTTTTGTCTTGTTTCCTATCATAAATGTTATCTTATACTAGCAGATTTACAAATTTAAAAATACATTCTTCTTGTCACAGCTGATGATCAACCATTGGATTGATAAAACGTATCAAAAATAAATATAGCAGAGCATAATTTTCTCAAAATTACATTGAATGTTGTTTCCTATTTTAGATTTGGTTTCTGCAGTAATATAATTTGCATTTGTTATATCTAATTAATAGACAAACATTGCAAAAATAAATAAAAAATTGCTATTTCTCTAGCCATCCTTTGTTTAAAGGTCAGTTATGCATTAAACTATACTAATGTCCATTACTGAGAAACAGAGGGGGTGCTTTCATAAGTGTATGTAAAGCCTAACAATGAAGTTCTCTTATTTTCTCTATTTTGTTCTGTTATTATACCACTGGAAGCATTTAGTTATATCTCTTCAAATTTTTCAAAAAATATGTTGATCCTTCCAGAAATTATATAAGCTAACAGGTTCCGGTTCTCTTTGCCCGTGCTGATTTCAAGAGACTGAAGATTTAAAAAAAAGCTCACTAGATGGTGGGGCAGCTACCAAAATAAACAGACCTCCCTCGATGGATAACAGAAAATGACTTAAAATTTAATGTAGCTACCCGG
This sequence comes from Rana muscosa, assembly GCA_029206835.1. Classification (NCBI taxonomy): domain Eukaryota; kingdom Metazoa; phylum Chordata; class Amphibia; order Anura; family Ranidae; genus Rana; species Rana muscosa. Next base: position 350,896,240 of record CM055119.1, read on the forward strand.
CGCGGTCTCCACACACCCGCAGACCCCTATTTGTTAATGGGATCTACTGGTTTTGTTACTTTGGGTCTGCAGCAATTACCTCCCATGAGTGGATCCTTCAGCTCCGTTGTCTAGGTACACCAATATCTTCCAGGGATAAGGCCAATGTCCACACATGAGTAAAACCTAATCAGCAAGGCTTTATTCTTTTTCCACTTTGAGTTAACTTGAAGAAAGCAAGAGCAGAAAAGTTGAAAGACGTAGGGGAAGGTTCAGGCACACAACACTTAAATCCAGTCTATACACTCGTCGCCACTCAAGCCTGAGTGGGTATTGCTCACCCGGATAGTCCCTATGAGAGCGGTCCTAGCAGCCGGGATTGAGCACGGATGTCAGAGATGATGGATCCCCCTCTAGGCAGGTCTCCAGGCCTCTCCCCGAGACAGCAGTACCGTCGCTAGTCTCCGCCGGGACTGTTCTTCCCCTGGAACTCCTTTCCTAAAGATGGGCCCCCTGCAAACGGCCAGCCTGGGATCCTTCTCTGAAGCGTAGGCCCTAGTCAGCGGAGCTGGGCCTACAATGCAGCAACAGGGCCTTGGGCTGAAGGTGCCCAAGGCCTAAGCACTCTAGCGCACCTCGTGCCATGTGGGCCACGAGGCACACTCACTGGACCAGAGGTCCCCCTGAACGCCTTGGGGTCCCCCTGGAATCGCCTCTTACCAAATGGCGTCTGCCCCTTTTGTACCCTCTCCCAGCATGCACAGTGGGTAGACCACGCCCACTGCATGGCTGCCGATAGAGGACACCCAAGGTGCTGTGATACCCCTGTAGTCCAGCCCGTGCCAGCGGTGACAGTGCCACCTGCAGGCAAAGGAGAATAAAACTGCCGGGCAGTATCATACCGAGAGCAGAACAATAATTGAACATAATTGGTCTGAGCCCAACTACTGGCTCAGACTGCCCTTAAATTTCCACATAGAGCCCCCAAATATTAGGGGGGGGCACTACAGTAAACATACACAAATGGGTAATAAACCTTATGGTGAAAGAGCAGGATTGTAATAGTTCACAATTCGACAATGAAAGTCATAAGGAAACCAACGCCCCTCCTTTATCAGGGCTACAAAATAGACATAAAACATAAAAAATATTGTGTTCATATGTTCATATGAATTTAAAGGAATAAAAACATATTACAAAAGATGAATTATTTCATAAATGAAACATAAAACACCTTGGTGGGTGTTGGTCTTGGACTACATTCATATACTCTAATAATGTGAGCAAAACTATCTTTATCTTTAACTTGTGAATAGGCTTGCTCAAATTGAACACCAACACAATAGCTTGGTATATAAATATAGGAGAATAAAAAGGGTTAAACGCCTTCACATATCGCTATTGGGATAAATTTAGGACTGAATTGATTCCTCTTACTGTATATCTAAATATTATGTACTAATGGAACAACTTGTACTTGTATGAACCTTGGAACAAGTATCCGTGCTTGAGTAATATTTAGATACTAAAGCATACTTTTTTTCCAAAGCTCATACAAGTACAAATTCTTATATTTGTGAATAATATTTGAATAATATTTAGATACAAGAGGAAACAGTTCTTGTAATCTAATGCCGCGTACACACGATCGGAAATTCCGCCAGCAAAAGTCCGATGTGAGCTTTTGGTCGGAAATTCCGACCGTCTGTATGCTCCATCTGACTTTTGCTGTCGGAATTTCCACCAGCAAAAGATTGAGAGCAGGTTCTCTATTTTTCTGACGGAAAAAGTTCCTATCGGAAATTCCGATCGTCTGTATGCAATTCCAACGCGCAAAAATTCCTATGTATGCTCGGAAACAATTTGACGCATGCTCAGAAGCATTGAACTTAATTTTCTCGGCTCGTCGTAGTGTTGTACGTCACCGCGTTCTTGACGGTTGAAATTTCAGAGAACTTTTGTGTGACCGTGTGTATGCTTGCCAAGCTTGAGCGGAATTCTGTCGGAAAAAACATCCAAGGTTTTTCCAACGGAAATTCTGATCGTGTGTAGGCGGCATTACAGTTTTTTTTGTTTGTTCATTATGAAAAGGTATACAATTTATAATATATAGTAGTATTTTTTAAATAATTTCTATTCATACAGTATGTACATATGGACACATTATCTTAACATTTTTATGTCAATTTATTAGCCCTGAAAAATGGGGAATGTTGTTATCCATAAAATGCACTGATTGTCTTTTATTGTCATATTTTGAAATGTTGAACTATTAAAATGTTGTTGGACTTATTCATATGTATTTATGTATTTAAAACAATCCACCTCCTCAGTTACCGGACACACACTGCAAGGGTAAAATGCTCATTATATCTAGGGCTGCATGAATAAGGTATAAATACCTTATTATTGGATCCAGTGGGGTCTCCCGCAGCCTGCTCTTTAAGCTGTGATTGGCTCCGGTCACACTTCAGCCTCCCCAGGGTACATTACAGGGTTAATGATCCTATATTGTACATGATGATTCAGAGGCTCTGCCTACAGACATGCATAAATAAATATGTTAAAATGGTTCTAAAAGCAGAATTCAGAGAATGAATTAAGCTAAAAAAAAAAAAAATTCTGTATGCAGTCCCCCCAGCCCCCATCTTTATATTTACCTGAGCCCCATCTTGATCCAGCGATGTGCCCAAGAGCAGCAGCTCTCTTCGCTTTCAACCTCTTCATAGGGCAGATTGATAGCAGTGGGAGCCATTGGCTCCTGCTGCTGTCAATAAAATCTTGTGATCAGGGAGTGGGTTGCGGGGCTGAACCATGCTGTCTGTGTCTATGGACACAGGCAGCACATCTCAGTATTGAGCCCACAGGTGTGCCACAGTAGGAAGCAGCTTCCTTTGGTGGCACACTGAGAAGAGGAGAAGCCAGGAGAAACGACACGTGGACTCGAGAAGAAGAGGTTTGGGCCCCCCCCCTGTACAAAACCATTGCACAGAGCAGGTAAGTATGACATGTTTATTATTTTTTTTTAAATACCCTTAACACTCATTTTGAATGCACATATAATCTTATACATAGATTTTTGTTGCAACAAATAGACTTATGACAGGGTTTCTTTAATAAAGGAGTGGAGTATATTCACTTAGTAAAGTGTATGGTTAGTTTGCAAATGAATATTTACTTAAAGGGGTTGTAAAGGTTTGTTTTTTATTTTCTAAATAGGTTCCTTTAAGCTAGTGCATTGTTGGTTCACTTACCTTTTCCTTTGATTTGCCTTCTAAATGTTTTTTTTTTGTCTGAATTTCTCACTTCCTGTTTCTCCTCACTAAACTTCACACCATTATCCGAGTGGTGTGGAGTCAGCCAGAACAGCTTACTGAACAGCTTACTGAGGAGGAACAGGAAGTGAGAAATTCAGACAAAGAAAACAAAGAAAAAAATATATTTAGAAGGGAAATCTAAGGAAAAGGTAAGTGAACCAACAATGCACTAGCTTAAAGGAACCTATTTAGAAAATAAAAAACGAACCTTTACAACCCCTTTAGTTTTGATATTTAGGTGAATTTCTGAAGATAGAGTTCATGCATTAACCTGTGCAGTGCCACATGGCATGCCTCATGTTTCTACACAAACAGAAAGGTATGACACCGTAATGTGAAGACATTTTCAGCCATAGACTGTGTTTAGGGCAACAATTGACACTATGAAACGACATGATCAATGTACATCTTATGCTGAAAAACATAAGGTGCAGATAGGAAGGCCTTTAAAACATACATGGCCAGTATAAAAATAATAGTTCTAAAATGCAATGATGAATCCCTTTTTAAGTGACCCTGTTGCCAATTCCAAAATTTTAAGAAAACAGCTCCCTGTAAATAAGAAGTTAACTACTTAACTCTCGTATCGTACACTGCTGAACACAACTCAATTGAAGAGGAGTCATTCCCCTGAAGTCTTCTGGAACACCAACCTTTCTAAGGGCCCCTCCCTCCCGCCGCTCTCCCGCGCCCTCTGCCACTTACCGAAGCCGTCGGTAGCGGCGGAGGCGATCGGGTCCTTCTCCCTCTGTTGTATGGATATGAGTGAGGGGAAGATGGCCCCCACCCGTCTCCATACCATAGCAGGGCGGAAGCGGCGTCAAAACGTCACTTCCGCCCATACGTCTTAAAGGCACATTTTTTTGTTGTCATTTTTTCAAATGAAATTTTTTTTTGTTTTTTGTTTTTGTTTTATTGCATTTTAGTCTAAATATGAGATCTGAGGTCTTTTTGACCCCAGATCTCATATTTAAGAGGACCTGTCATGTCTACATTCCTTGTAATAGGAATAAAAGTGACCCTTTTTAAAAAAAAAAAAAAAAACAGTGTAAAAATAAATAAAATCAAGTAAAATAAATAAGAAAAAATAAAAATAACATTTAAAGCGCCCCCTCCCGACGAGCTCGCGCCCATAAGCGAGCGCATACGTGAGTAGCGCCCGCATATGAAAACGGTGTTCAAACCACACAAGTGAGGTATTGCCGCAATCGTTAGAGCGAGAGCAATAATTCTAGCCCTAGACCTCCTCTGTAACTCAAAATATGCAACCTATAGAATTTTTTAAACATCGCCTATGGAGATTTTTAAGGGTCAAAGCTTGACGCCATTCCACGAGCGGGCGCAATTTTGAAGTGTGACATGTTGGGAATCAATTTACTCGGCGTAACAGTATCTTTCACAATATAAAAAAAAATTGGGCTAACTTTACTGTTGTCTCATTTTTTAATTCAAATAAGGGAATTTTTTCCAAAATAAGTGCGCTTGTAAGACCGCTGCGCAAATACGGTGTGACAAAAAGTATTGAAATGACCGCCATTTTATTCTCTAGGGTGTTAGAAAAAAAACAATATACAATGTTTGGGGGTTCTAATTAATTTTCTAGCAAAAACAACTGTTTTAAACTTGTAAACACTGTGTCTGAAAAACAGGCTTGGTCCTTAAGTGGTTAAAACAGTGACACGATTATCATTCCTGAGTGTCAATGGTCCCAAAAAAGTGTCAAAAGTGTCCGATCTGTCTGCCGCAATGTTGCAGTCCCACTAAAAATCGCTGATCGCAGCCATTACTAGTAAAAAATAAATAAATAAATACATTTTGTAGACGCTATAACTTTTCCGCAAACCAATCAACATACGTTTATTGCGATTTTTTTACCAAAAGTATGTAAAAATATGTAGCAGAATACAAATCGGCCTAAACTAATGAAGACATTTTTTTGTTTTTATTTGGGGGATATTTATTATAGCAAAAAGTAAAAAATATAGATTTTTTTTTCAAAGTTGTCGGTCTTCTTTTGTTTATAACGCAAAGAATAAAAACCTCAAAAGAAAGCTCTATTTGTGGGAAAAGAGGGACGTCAATTTTGTTTGGGTACAGCGTCGCACAACCGCGCATACCTGTATTCTGCGATTTTACACAATCATTACTTTTTGTACTCACTTTAATTCCTATACTTTGGTGCTCTGGTGGGGGAGGGGCTTCCAAGGAGCAATAGAGATGAGCAGGATCCGGGATTGCAGGCAGCATCACTATCACTTCACATGACACACAGCCACTGCTTCATGCCTTCTTCATCCTGAGTGTCTTCACGTTCACGCTGCGCTGGAGCTTTAGAAAAGATCATGGAGGGGGGAGCTGGGTGGAGCCAACATTCTCACACTAGGCGCGGAGGAGGAAGAAGGCTCCTCGCTCTCCTCCTCTTCAGTAGCGTCTGGGACGTGACTGACCTGACGTCACTGGTTGCTAGACCCTTTAATAATAACCAAATAGGTCAGACTGGATTGATAAACAGATTAACCTAAAGTAAAGTTCCACCGTGAAAAAAAAAAATACACAAAAATGCTGCAAAAAAATAAATAACATTTTTTACTCACCCGAAATAGCGGTTGCTATGCGGAAGTCCCTAATCTGCTTCTTCCTTATCCGCGGTGGGTGTTCTTCCGCATCCTCCTTCTGGGGAATGGGGCGCGCTGCCTTCTGGGAACTGTGTGTATCCCAGAGAGCAGCCGCCCATTCACAAAGCGTCTCAAGCCTCGCGCATGCGCAGTAGGAAACGGGCAGTGAAGCCGCAAGCTTCACTGCCTGTTTCCCTTACTGAGGATGGCGGCACGGGACCTGCAATGATCCGGATCGGCATCGGGAGGGGCCATCTTGGCGGGCGCCTAGGACAGGTAAGTGTCCTTAATAAAAGCAGTGTTGGTCATCTTACTTTAAAAAAGTAATTAGTTACAGTTACAAATTACTTCTCCCAAAAAGTAATTGCGTTGGTAACTCAGTTACTACATTGGAAAAGTAATTAGTTACTCAGCAAAGTAACTGTGACTTTTTTGATTAATATTGACTCGCGTATAAGCCGAGGGTGAGAAATGCAGCAGCTACTGTAAGTGGAAAAGAGGGTCAACAATGCCCATCTGCAGCTGCATACCTCACTGTGTCTATTGCATGCCTCCCTGTGTCCTGTGCATGCCTACCTGTGCAGATCTGCCTACCTCACTGTGTCCTGTGTACCTCTCTGTGTCCTTTGCAGCCTACCTGGGTCCTGTGCATGCCTCCGTGTGCCGATCTGCAGCTTCCGTGTGCCGATCTGCAGCCTCCGTGTGACCACCTGCAGCCTCCGCGTGCCGTTTTTGCATCCACCGATCAGCGTGTCATAAAAACATACGGCGGCCATTCCAGTATTCAAAAGCCGCGCCTCCTCCTTGTCTGTGATAGGCGGAACACTCAATTTCCCAGCATTCAGTGTTCCGCCTATCACGGACATCCTCTCATCCTCATAACACGGACGAGGATGAGAGGATGTCCGTGACAGCCGGAACACTGACTGCTGGTCAATTGAGTGTTCCGCCTATCACAGATGAGGAGGCGCGTCTTGAGGCGCGGCTTTTGAACACTGGAATGGGAATGTCATGCCGTCTGTCTGCATGACACGCTGATCAGGTAGACAGACGGCGGCTCGAGTAGATGTAATTGCGGTAACGCCGCCCAAGTAATGGGAACAGCGTTACCATGAGGGGTAGAGTAATCAGTTTGATTACTCGTTACCCTCAAAAGTAACTGCGTTAAGTAACGCCGTTTATTTTAACGCAGTTACTTACAACACTGATTAAAAGTCAGCAGCTACAGTGTTTAAAGCTGCTGACTTAAAAAAAAAAATCGCAGGTGGAATCCCGCTTTAACTTCTAAATGTTCCGATTTTTTGGAGACCAGAATAGGTTCCTCTGTAATTATGGATTTCTGTTTTTTTTTTCAGAGCATGGGTAGTGATAGAGTTTTGTTAGATTAAGTGTTAGGCTGGAAATGTATCGTGATTTTGAACTGTGAAGCTAGAGAGACAGCGACAGCTAGATTTCTCCATAAATGTATTTTTCATGAAGTGAAGTAGCCGCTGTTAACAGTGGTGATGTCTGATGTCTCTACTGTCAATCTTCCAAGAGGCAGAAGATCTACATAGACTTGCAGGCTCTCAAGAGAGATTTAGGAGAACTGCTAAAATCACCATGAGAATGAAGGTTGGCCAATAAGCAATGGATTCTGAATTTATCTGTACAGAAATAAAAATATAAAGAGAGAGAGAGAGGGAATAAATGTGTATCTAAAGCCATCTAATATCTTATTTTTGTTTTCTTTTGGATAGAGCTGTGAGAGATTAGAACTCATGTCATGTTTTTATTGCAATATATGTCTCTGCTGGTGCAACTTGCTCTTTTTGTCCTAGTGACCATTTTTACAGGACGGAATGTGGGGGGAAATCCTAAATTTTGAGTTCTCACCAGAGGGAAATCTGCCAATGAGAACACTTGTTCTGGTGAAAAATTAAAAGAGTTTTTTTTTTTGTTCCCTTTACAGAGATTTCCTCTCACTTCCTGTTGTGTCTCTGGGCAGGAATGAGAGGAGATCTCCCCAAAAGGACACAGATGGCAAAAAAATGACTGCCATGGGTTCTAGCCATTCCCTGCTCCATAAAAAAAAATATATTTTGGCTTTAGATACACTTTAACCACTTCAGCCCCGGACCATTTGGCTGGCCAAAGACCAGGCCACTTTTTGCGATTCGGCACTGCGTCACTTTAACTGACAATTGCGCGGTCGTGCGACATGTGCGACATGGCTCCCAAACAAAATATACGTGCTTTTTTTCCTACAAATAGACCTTTCCTTTGATGGTTTTTATTTTTTGCGCTATAAACAAAATAGAGCGACAATTTTGAAAAAAAACAATATTTTTTACTTTTTTGCTATAATAAATATCCCCCAAAAAGAATTTTTGAATTACTAGTAAATTTTCACAGTTAATTTCCACAGCCCTAATATATATATATATGTGTATATATATATATACAGTATATGTAATAATTGCACATACACTGTACATATCCTACATTTTTTGTGTCCTCCTTTCACCCATATCTTTCTTCTATGATGCCTACCTTATCCTCCCTGCAGTGCTCATTGATTAACCCCCACTGCACCAGAAGATTACAGAGGGGCTATGACATTTACGCCTCAAGATTGCTCAACTATGCCTGCCCTTTCTACTCAACAGCTCCATTCATTGAAGATTACTACAGCTTCTATGAATAAAACACAATCTGTGAATGGAGGAGGCAGACCTATCAATCATCTGCCTGTCCTCTATTCAAAGATCCTGTTTAATTTGTGGAAGCTGTAGAAATGGCTTCTATGATAGAGGGTAGGTATAGCTTGGAACTCTTGATGAGTCTCTGTCACAATCCCTTAATTCTTGTACCTTCTGCCACACTGGAGGATTACGGTGGCAGGGGCGGGGGTCATTAGGGCAGGAAGATTTCAGTGAAAGAAGGGCACAGTAGCACAAGGAACACATCTTACGGAAGGTAAGTAATGCGCTGCTTTTTCTTGCTTTTGTTTTAGGTAAACTTAGGCTTTAAAAATTATCAGTGTCTGCAGTGATACCAGTTTTTCAGATTGGGCCTTAGTTGTGTGTTAAAATTGTCTTGAAGCGTAAGTACAGAAAGCAGGCAGAATATAAGCAGAAATTTTAAAAATAGAAAAGGAAGTGTCAGATTTGGCCATTAAAGCAAGCAAGATACTACATGTGTCCCTAGACTTCATCTTGATGACCAATTTGATGACCAATGTGCTACTAAGTTACTCCAATTCTTTAAGGGACATTTTCTATGTTTTCCCTGAACAGGTCTAATAAAGTAAACGTATTTTCTGCTCAGTATGAGTTTACTATTAGACAAATGTAGCTGCTAAACAAGTTTCTTCACTGTGCTTTTAATAATTTGTGGTGATTTATATATCCTTTTTCATGTATTTGGAAAACAAAGACTGACAACCCTTCTGTGGATTTTAGTTTCCCCACAATCTAGCCTATCTTAAAAAAGTTTAGGCTGTAGATATAATTTAAGTTTAGAAAGTAAGAGCAAAGAAAAATGTTTGTTCCTGTGGGATACTTGTACTCTACACATTGTGCCGTGACTTACTGAATGATAAATCGGTCTGAAAATTTGGTTTAACTCGTTGCCTCCCAAGTAATACATATGTGCAGTAGCAAAGAGGGCACATATGCATCCATGGGAAGCCAAGGTTTCTGTGCTGAGAAGGTTTCTGTGCTCAGAGCACCTTCATTGTGACTGAGCCCCCATAGACAGCTCCCTTTCTCTAGTAATGATCAAGAGCTGGTGGGACCGTCTCCTGATCATGTGACCACTGTGACAGCCAATCACAGCGGTGACGTGAAGGTGGCATAAAGACCCTGTTAACAGGATGCCTGGGCTGGGTGGCAAGGGGTTAAGAAAAACACAATACCACTGTGACTAGCTACAAATGTGTTTTTAAAATGAAAATATTGTAATTAATATTCAGCTTTTGAAAGGCACATACGAACAAATAACCAGCCACTATTTCTGGACTCTCTCCCCCCCCCATCCCACTTATTATTTTCTGTTGTGTTCCCTCCCCTATTTTCTACTTTAATGATAGGGGCGTGTAGAAAGATCCATCCAGTATATTTCTCCAGGACATATATCACTATTGGTAACTATCTTGATATATATCTAGGATGACTTTATACATTCTCACTAGGTGAGATTAGTGTCTATGCAACTTTCTACTACCCCTCAATGTCAATCTTCGAGTGTCGAATTTTATCTTTTGTCTACGTTCTCTTTGATCTTTACAACTCGCTAAATCTTCGTCTATGCGAAACATTGTTTATAACCGATTGACGATTTTCTTGTACAATTGTCTTTTATTTCCCAATAAAAACTCATTAAAAAAAAAAAGGCACATACTATATTTCACTATCAATATTCATTTGTTTTCAATCTTGTTCTTTTCCAGTCATTGTTGTGCTCTTTGTCACCCTCCGAAGACACAAAAACGAGCCTCTCATTATTAAGGATGATGAAGATGTCCGTGAAAATATCATCCGCTATGATGATGAAGGTGGGGGAGAAGAAGACACAGAGGCCTTTGATATTGCTACCTTGCAAAATCCAGATGGTATAAATGGATATTTACCACGCAAGGACATCAAGCCTGATTTTCAGCCTTATTTGCCCAGACAAGGTCATACCTCTACTCCCAATGGCGTTGACGTTGATGAATTTATTAATGTAAGGCTCCACGAAGCTGACAATGATCCTACTGCTCCACCATATGACTCAATCCAGATTTATGGTTATGAAGGGCGAGGATCAGTGGCTGGTTCCCTGAGCTCCTTAGAATCCTCAACTTCGGACTCCGATCAAAATTTTGACTACCTCAGTGATTGGGGTCCTCGCTTTAAAAGACTGGGAGAACTTTACTCAGTTGGAGAAAGTGACAGAGAAACTTGACAATAAACCAACCCCTTTTTTGCATTCTGAACTTGACAACTCTGTAATATTTTAGGGTCATTGTTAGTAAAAGACTAAAAGTGGCCAACTTGTTCTAGAGACAGATTAGCACCAGTCATCAATAAGAAAACAAATCAACTACATTGTAATGTTGAACCAAAAATTGTGTACGTTAGGGGGTCAGTCTTGTGGAGTAAAGTTTGTGAAGTATCTAGAAGTCATTGGATGTTCAGTATTCACTTGCACCACCTTGGAATATGGAAATTTGGCATCTGAGATGTCTAGATAACAGAGCAAATAAGGCAAAAGACATTGGAACTTTGGACAAGTGAATGGTTGCTCTGTGGTAATGTCTTCTACCAGTAAAGTCGACTGCAAAGTTTTGAAAACAAGGAATCAACCACTTTTTACTAAAGCAATATTTGGTCTTCTGATGAATTTTGATAACTTATCAATACCCAGCTGGCTTCCACTGTGTAATGACTTTACATTGTACATACTTGGTGGCCATCAAAACCACCAGTTCATCATGATTACATGTTTTTGAGCCTTAAAATATTCACATGTCCTATTACAAATTTAACTATAAAAACGTTGTGCGTTGATCAATAGACATCTCCCCTCGAAAGGAGGCATGCATTTCCTGAGCTTTTCATGCCAAGAATCGCAAGCCTCCACAAAAGGTCAAAAATAAATTTGAATATTTTCAAAGAGATTTTATTGTTTCATGTTGTTCTAAATATAATTTATTTGCTATTTTCTCATATTGTTATTTTATTGCCTTTATCTCATGTCTTAAATTATTTGCATAAATATATGTTTAAAATATATATTATATATTAATATATATTATATAAATAACTTCTATCCATTAATGGGCCATTTATTTTTTGTATGCACATATATAAAAGTAAAAAATAAATAAAAATCATATACATTTTAAAAACTAATGCGGATTTTTTTTAATTCCGCAAAAGGTTGTTTAATAAAATGGGGCAATGTATATTTGCGGTAGTTGAACTTCAAAGAAAAGATCAATAGGAGCAAAAACTTTTTTTCTGAAAGACTTTGTGAGTTTTTATATTTTGTCAAGAATTATGAAAATGATCAATGGTGTTTTTTTATTACAAGCACAAACATCTGGAAATAAGCAGGTTCATGTGAATATTTCAGACATTTAGAACTTTAGAGTTTTACACATTACACTGTACAGTGACAGACACACGCTTGTAGTGATCCAGTGTTCTAGAGCGAAAATCAGTGTATGTATAATTTCAGTGCTTAAGTCAGCATTTCCTTTTTATGATATTCTCTTGTTATGCACAGGGACACGACCACATGAAAAAATTGGCAGCTCCATCCGCTGCACTCATATTAAATTTGCAATTATAAGTAGAGATTGTATAATAAATTGAAGTATCACATGCAGATCATTTTAATTTTCTACTTTGCTCTGAAGCTATATGATCATTTGTTTATTTACTTCATGTATTGAAAAATTCCTGTATTGTTTACTACTTGTTGAAATATATTTTTATAAATATGTTGTTGGTCTCTTCCTTGGGGAATTAACATTTACACTTATTATATAAGGGTTTGCATAAATAAAAAAAATATGTATCAAACGAGATAGATTCATTTTCTTTTAGTTATAGGTAAAGTGCTAAATTGTGTTGGGTCTTCTGTTGTATACATGATGGGATCATTTCCCTACACTTTGTACTCAGTGACACTCAAGGCATTGCTGTTGGTTGACCTTACTATCTTTATTTGGTTTTTAATAAGAATGAGTGAATCTGCCTGAGTTAAGTTTGTGAACAGTTTTGGAAGTTTTGCTCCCCCTTGAACCCCTTTGAAATACAGGTGCATCTTAAACAATTGGAAAATCATTAAAAAGTTAATTTATTTCAGTAATTCAATTCAAAAAGTGAAACTCATATATTTTATATAGATGTGTTCCACATAGAGTGATATATTTTAAGCTTTTATTTTATTTATTTTAAATTTTGATGATTATGGCTTACAGCTAGTGAAAACCAAAAATTCAGTATCTCAGAAAATTAGAATATTACATAAGACCACAAAAGTTAAAGGATTTTTAATACAGAAATGTTGGCTTACTGAAAAGTATGTCCATGTACAGTATAGTATTTACTCAATACTTGGTCGGGGCTCCTTGTGCATGAATTACTGCATCAATGCGGTGTGGCATGGAGGCGATCAGCCTGTGGCACTGCTGAGGAGTTATGGAAGTCCAGGTTGCTTTAATAGTGGCCTTTAGCTCATCTGCATTGTTGGGTCTGGTGTCTCTCATCTTTCTCTTGACAATACCCCACAGATTCTCTATGGGTTTTAGCTCAGGTGAGTTTGCTGACCAATCAAGCACAGTGATATCATGATCATGATATTGGTACTTTTGGCAGTGTGGGTAGGTGCCAAGTCCTAATGGAAAATTAATACAGCATCTCCATAAATCTGGCCCAGCAGATGGAAGCTTCAAGTTTTGTAGAATTTCCTGGTAAAGAGCTGCACTGACTTTGGACTTGATAAAACACAGTGGACCAACACCAGCAGATGACACGGCTCCCCAAATCATCACTGACTGTGGAAAATGTTGCATTTTATTTGTAAATCAAGGTCCCAGAGTTTGGAGTAAGAGTGGAGAGGCATAGAATCCAAGTTGCACGAGGTCCAGTGTGAAATTTCTACAGTCAGTGATGATTTGCTTTCAAGAAATAAAAAAAACATCATACATACATTAGGTAACCTACAAGAAATTAAAATACAAATCAGTATTGACCAATGTCTTCCCGGAGAAAAAACTAGTGAAGGATAATAAGGATAATTAGCAAACCAATTACTAATATATTACAGAAGATGAAAGAAAAAGAAGTGATATATATGTAATAGATTGATTAGTACATCTTAAAAAAGAGCTTAACCCAAAATCTACATCGAGAGGCCTCAGCGGAAATGTCCCCTGGAGGGATGGAAGCCCCTGCCCCTCCGAGGCACCCCAAAAGGGATCAAGCTGTGCCTGAAGGGAGGACTCCCAGTCTCCCACAATGACTCAAATAAAGACTATCATTGCCTCTTCTTGAGAAGAATGAATAGATAAATTAAAAGATAAAATAATGTATCTAATAGAACTAAATGATACATCTCCAAAGTTATTCTATATTGGTTTAACAATGAAAAGATATTATCCCGTACAAAGGATCCAATAACACTTCTCCGGGAAGTCTCGATAAATAATAATAAAACATAAATAAAGAAGGAAAAAAAGAAAAAGAGAAGGAAAAAGAGGTTAGAGAGAAGGAAGAGCAGGAAAGAGAGGAAGGAAAGTAGTAGAAAGTAAGTACATGCCTAGTTTGATAAGATTAGGGCTAAGTATAATGGAAAAAGGACCTAATAAATTGGAACTCCAACATAGTTAGCCCATGGATCCCATATTTTACCATACTTCACGGTGGTGTTGTTAAGAATACTGGCCAATTTTTCATGAATCATTATCCAAGACACTTTTCGAATAACATCAGAAAGGAAAGGTCTAGGTTTTTTCCAAGCCTTGGCGACTGTAATTTTAGCCCCTGTGAGTATAAAATGAATAAGAATTTGAGAAAATTTAGGAATATTGGGGATATGGGCATTTAGCAGAGCAACACACGGGGACCTGGGAACCTGGTATTCAGTAACCTTGGAGATCAAAATAAAAACTTTTTTCCAAAATGAACGAATCCTCGGGCATTCCCACCATATATGGGCCATTGATCCAGAAAGTCGGCATCCTCTAAAGCAGAGAGGATCCAAGGTAGGATATATGGTGGCCAATTTAGTGGGGGTAAGATACCACCTAGTTAACACCTTAATATTTGCTTCTGTTAAACATATGTTTAGAATACCTTTAAAGGACTTGGAGCAAGCCCTGTGCCAGGTCTCCAGGTCCCAGTTGAACCGAAAGTCCGTTTCCCAAGCTATCATATAGGAAGATTTCTCCATTGAGTGAGAGAGGGACGAATAGACCACTGAAATGCCTCCCCTTGGATCCATATTTTGACCACACCACAATTCGTATTTAGTGAATTGAAGAGGCAACGGTTTGTCCTTCCAAAGAGTAATAAGATATTGAGAGATTTGAGAGAAGTGTAATCCCTCTGAGTCTGGGAGTTTCAATCTAGTAACACAGTAATTAAGAGTGATGGGACTCCCAGAGACCACAAAGTCACCAATACGGTATTGTCCGTCCACCATCTGAATTCTTCTACGTTTAAGCCCGGGGGAAAATCCGGGTTATTAAATAAAGGAGTGAGAGGATGGCCTGAAGAGATAAGAGCCGAATGGGACCTGACTCTGTCCCATAGGGCTAAAGATTGGGAAAGAATGGGAGACATTATGGCAGGTCGTTTCTTAGGTGACCTCCACAAAAGATAATCAAGAGAGTAGTTGGGTACTGCTTGATTCTCCATCCCGACCCAATCTGGTCTCTCAGTCTTTGAATATATTGTGGAAAGTTGTGCTACCCTTGCTGCTAGGAAATATTTGTGTAGGTCTGGGAGACCAAGGCCTCCTTTATATCTATGGCGGAAAAGGGTGTTTTGTGATATACGGTAACCAGAAGAACCCCAGATATATTTTAGTATTTTGCTTTGAAGTGATTTTAAATGACATTTTTTAACTGGGATGGGAAGTGCTCTAAAATAATAAAGAATTCTCGGGAGTAAGGTCATTTTTATTGAGTTAATTTTCCCTAACCAAGATAGTTCATGCTTAGACCAGATTTTAAGATCATTTTCCAATTTCCTGTATAGTGGCGGATAGTTGTGGTCATAGAGGGTTTCCGTACGAGCTGTCAGTGTGATTCCTAAATATCTTATGGAGGAGTCTTGCCATTCAAAATTAAATGATTGTTTCAATGAAGAAACGTTAGAGAGAGGGAGCGAGACGTTCAGGGCTTGTGATTTTGTATAATTCACTCTTAGTCCAGAAATCTTGGCAAAATCGTTCAGGACCTTGCAAATGTTAGGTAGGGAGATTAAAGGGGACGTGAGAAATAAGAGAATATCATCGGCAAATAAGCCACATTTATGTATTTGATCTCCACAGGTGACCCCTTGAATGTTTGGGTTATGGCGTATAGCAATAGCTAAAGTTTCAATAGCTATCGCAAAAATTATAGGGGAAAGAGGGCACCCTTGTCTAGTTCCTCTAGCTATGTTAAATGGTTTAGAATAATACCCTTGCAAGCGAATTTGCGCCTTAGGATAAGAGTATAGGGAACTCAAGAGTCCCAAAAAACGATTTCCGAAGCCCCATCCTTCCATCAGGGAGAATAAATAAGGCCACGAAACCGAATCAAAAGCCTTTTGGAGATCTAAGGCTAAAAGAAGCCCCTGTTGTCTCGCTCCTCCCTCCCAATTAGATTGGAGTATAGAAATGACATCTATGGCCCTTCTTATTTGGTCGGGTCCCTGCCTCCCTGGAATAAAACCAACTTGGTCCTTATGTATGTATTTTTTGATGAAGGAAGCTAAGCGGTTGGCCATAATTTTAGTCATGATCTTAACATCATTATTTATTAAAGAAATTGGACGATAATTGGATATTTCTTCTGGATTCTTGTCGGGTTTAGGAATAAGAGTTATAAACGCTGTGTTAAGGTGGATATCTAGAGGTTCTCCCGATGTTTTAGTGTTAAAAAATTTTGTTAGGTGTGGAGCCAGAATGTCAGCAAAGGCCTTGTAATACGGAATGGGCAATCCATCAGGTCCCGGAGCTGAGCCCGATTTGAGATTCCTAATGACTTCTGAAACCTCCTCTACGGTAAACTCTGACTCTAGTAAATCTCTATGTGAGGTGTGAAGTGTTGGAATGGGAAGGTCATCAAGAAACCTGGAAATTGAGTCTTTGTGGATTTGAGTAGGGGATTTATAAAGGTTAGAAAATAATTCATGGAAAGCTTCAAGAATCTTGACAGGGTTAGCTGTGGGTGGTTGACCTGAAATTCTAATTTTGGGTATAGAATTGACCCTTATTCTGGGAGAAAGTTTATGGGCCAGCAGTGGCCCTATTTTATTAGCGTGTACGTAAAATTTATTGTTAGACCAGCGGATTGCTTTTTCAGCTTGTGTAGTGAGGATCAAATTAAGCTCTAGTTTAGTTTTGTCTAAAAGGGTAGTGGATACCTTTGAGGGGTCCTTTTTGTGGATGGCTCTGAGGGAATCATATTCTTTCTCTAAACGTTCTATATTAGCCTTACGTTCCCTTTTAATTTGCGTACCTAATTGTATAAATTTACCTCGAATGAAGGCCTTATGAGCCGCCCAAAGAACCTCAGCAGAGGTGTCTTTGTTTTCATTGAGAGAGAAATATTCTAACAAGGCTTCATTAATCTCCTCAACCTTGATTGGGTCAGAAAGGATAGAATCATTCAGTCTCCACGTACCCCTTGTTCTATTACGCGCATTGGAGTGCAAGGATACAATAACTAAGGAGTGGTCCGAGAGTGTTGTATCTTTAATATGGACGCTTATAATAAAAGGGAGAACAGGTGCTGGTATTAAGATATGATCAATTCTAGCATATGTATTATGCGGATGCGAGAAATGTGTAAAATCGCGTTTCGTAGGATTCATCTCCCTCCAAGTATCTATTAGATTATATGCTGAGAGTAATTTGGCTATTTTAAGACTCTCTCTAGTCGGTCGAGATAATTGGGCTTTGGGGGGTTTGGATTTGTCTAAGACCTGGTCAAATGCAACATTAGAATCACCACCAAATATTATCGTGCCTTCCAGCATAGGGTTGAGTGTATCCATTAAGACTTTAAAAAAGGCAGCTTGTCCCCTATTCGGGGCATAATAGGAGACCAAGGAATAAAGATGCCCCTCCAAGGTACCCTTTATTAAGATAAATCTTCCCTCCAAATCAGCGTGTTCCAAAGTCTTTACAAAATTACAATGCTTAGAGAAAAGAATGGCTACACCCTTGGTTTTAGTTTCAGCTTTGGCCAAGTAGAATTGTGGGTAATGATGATGTATATATTTTGGGCCATACCGTATTGGAAAGTGTGTCTCCTGAAGAAGGAGAACATCAATTTTTTGGGATTTATAGTGGTCCAGAATTTTACGTCTTTTAGTTGGAGAGTTCAGCCCCTGTACATTATGTGATGCGAGTTTGAGAGTAGATTGTGTGGTGTTAGCCATGGAAGCCCATAAGGATGCGCCTATCGTATTTGTCTCTACTCACCCCCAAAAGTCTTCCATCCAGCATCAATCTCACGAACTCCCTCCATATGAGAGTAAGTCGTACCAAGAGAAATGTGAGAATGGTAATAGAAAATCTATGATGCAAAAACAAACTAGGCATGTACTGAAAACGATACATTAAATAAAGAAAGAAGTAAAAGGAAAGAGTGAAAAAGAGAGGATTAGAAAGAAAGAGGAAGAGAATAAAGTCTCCTAGCATAAAAACCAGGGACCGGGAGGGGAGACTACCTCCTGGAGCCTTGTAACCAAGAGAAATACTGTCTGGCCTTAGGGGCTCAGACAACCCGTCCCTCAGAGACCTACTAGTCTCCAAGGGAGAGGCCGAGGCACATGTGTGCCAGCCCTCCGCAGGGCATCCTAAAAGTGAATTTTAGAAAAAGGTGATTGAAAAACAACACAGCTTTGTAATCTTTATACTGTAAACTGTAAACTGTCCCCCATGTGAATTAGTGATATAAGGGAGAACACACAAAAAAAAATTAAAAAATTTACATTTCCCAGATGGGAAAGTGCTTGGACTCTAGGACCAAGGAAAAGATGAGGAAAAAAAAATTCAAAAATGTCACTCCATCAGGTAGGGCCATTGTCCTTCATTTTCTTTGTTTTCCCTTTGTTCCATAAACTGGATTGTGGACTAATTGGATTTGGGCGCTTCGTCGATCCGTAACTAATTGCAGAGGTATCCATATCTGCTTCCTGGGATATTAGCTTCAGTTGTAGAAGTAGTCGTTCCCCATCTTGGAAATTGGAAAAGGAATAGTTTCTTCCATTCTCTGAGAACTTGACTGCAAATGGGAAGGTCCATTTATACCTGATGTCTTTCTTTATCAGGACTGATAGCAAAGGTTTCAGAGCTCTTCTGCGTTGGATAGTAGATGAAGATAGGTCCGCAAAGAATTGTATTGGTTGACCTTTGTATGTTAATTGTGGTGATGCCCTGGCCTGCTTCATAGCTAACTCCTTAACTGAATAAAAATGGGGTTTAATTATAACGTCCCTAGGTTTCCCATCCTTCCTAGGGGGTCCTAAGGCTCTGTGAGCCCTATCTAGTTCCAGGCGGGTGAGAGGGGTATCAGGAAGAATGGTTCTGAGTAAGTCCTGGGCTGCATTGGGAATATCCAAGACTGTTTCAGGGATACCTCTGATCCTGATATTATATCTTCGGGACCTATTCTCAAGTTCATCAATTCTTGCTATAGCCAAATCCAGCTGTTCTTGCACTGTGTGGACGAGATTCATATTTTGGTTAGAAGCAGCAATAGTTTCCTCCATCTTAAATTCTATGGAGTCAATTCTAGAGCCTAAGTTTTGAAAGTCAGCTTTTAAGTCCTTAGTGATTCTATCAGCTGTCTGTGCGAGGCCCTTGTCCAAAAGGTCAGAGAATTTTTGAAATAATTCAGCCATTTGATATGATTCCACTCTATGAGGAATTCCTGAGGTAACAGGAAAAGCCTGGTTAGCTGCATTATGTCCCTGAAAAGCAGGAGGATAGTCTGGGAGAAAGCATGTATTGAGGGTCTCAGGTGAAGGTGGAGATATGTTATATACCTGCAGAGAATCACCGTGGGGTCCTGAGGAGATTATGGGTGCTGTGGAGTATCCAGCCATTCTGTTATCTGTGAGGCAGGGTGTATTTGCAGCTGAGATCTGAGGTACGGCGGCCATTTTGGATTCTCCAGCCGGCATTACAAACTCGAATTGCGGCCCTAAATCCTCTAAACAAAGATAGCAAAGTATCTGGGGGTGTTCTTCGGGCTTCCCTTAGTATTCTGTGACTTTTTGGGGAGTGTGAAATCGCTGTGTGCGCCGCTATGGACGCCACTGCGGAAGGCTGGGACGGAGCTCACGGCTCAGGCAGCCATCTCCTGAGCTCCGCACATGCGCACACCCAGTCAGTGATGATTTGGGGTATCAAACTTGCAAAATTTGATCCATGAAGTTTGCAGATCCTGGGATTCGCCTCAAATCCATGGTAGAGGTAAAACCATAGGGAGCAAGCTATGCTGTGACCAGCTGTTTGCAGATTCTCCACAGGAGTATAAGAAAATACTTCAAAAAGTAGATATAGGAAAGTCAGCTCAACAACATAATGGGTGTCCTTGAGATAGGAAGTGGGAGATCGTCCCACCTGTAACACAGAACAGGAAAAACCCAAAAAAGGAGCTACAGTAAATCTAAGGGGCTTTTTATTCTTTTTGTCTTTATTCACCATAACTTTAATGGCAAATATTTGTGTAATTAAAATGTAACTGCACTCTTATTGATACCTGGAAATTGGGCTACTCTTGCTACGCTTTTTACAAAAAAACTATATGCAACAATATGATTTTGCTTTATATACAGTGCAGTGGTAAGTTTACGCAAAACTTAAAAAAAAAAAAAAACACACACACAATAGATAGTTTTCAATTTAAGTGTCCCTTGTGTTGGTGCCAGCTGTCATAGCCCACCCCCCCTCCCATTCCCCGCAATTTTAGTCTTCTGGTGCTTTGGGGGTTAAAAAGCAGAGGCACCTATCACAGGTACTCATTAAGAGTACTGACTATGCCCATCCTTTCCACCCTCCTTCATTCATAGAAATTACACTATAGTTTCCAAGAATGAAGCTATGAAAGAAAGATGAGCGGGTGAATTTAAGATCCATCTATTCATAGAGTGATTTTCATTAATTTACATTATAGTACAGCTTCTATGAATGAAGGAGGTGTAAAAAAGGGTGGCCATAGTCAGCACTCTTGATGAGTGCTTGTGACAGGTCTCTTGGTTCTACTAGCCCCCCCCCCCCCCCAGCACCAAAAGTTTATAGCTGTGGGATATGTTAGGAGAAACAGAATATTTCAACTATGGCAGCCAGCACAAGCACAGCAGACACTTTAGGTTAAATGTAAGTACTGTCCCTTGTGCTGATTTAAAAAAGGCTTCCTTACTACTAAAACATACACTATATTTCCAAAAGTATTGGGATACCTGCCTTTAGACGCACATTAACTTTAATGGAATCCTAGTCTTAGCTTGTAGGGTTCAATATTGAGTTGGCCCACCATTTGCAGCTATAATAGCTTTAACTCTTCTGGGAAGGCTGTCCACAAGATTTAGGAGTGTGTCTATGAGAATGTTTGACCATTCTTCCAGAAGAGCATTTGTGAGGTCAGTCAATAATGTTGGACGCGAAGGCCTGGCTCACAGTATCCACTCTAATTCATCCCAAAGGTGTTCTATCGGGTTGAGGTCAAGACTCTGTGCAGACCAGTCAAGTTTCCCCACCCCAAACTCTCTCATCCATGTATTTATGGACATTGCTTTGTTCACTGGTCCAAATCATTTGGTGAAGGGGGGATTATGGTGTGGGGTTGTTTTCAGTCGTTGGGCTTGGCCCCTTAGTTCCAGTGATGGGAAATCTTAAGGCATCAGCATACCAAGATATTTTGCACATTTTCATGCTTCCAACTTCGTGGGAACAGTTTGGGGTCGGGCCCTTCCTGTTCCAACATGACTGCGCACCAGTGCACAAAGCAAGGTTCATAAAGACATGGATAAGCAAGTTTGGGGTGGAGGAACTTGACTGGCCTGCAAAGAGTCCTGACCTCATCACCTTTGGGATGAATAAGAGCAGAGACTGCGAGCCAGGTCTTCTCAGCCACATCAGTGCCTGAACTCACAAATGCACTTCTGAAAGCATGGTCAAACATTCCCATAGACATACTCCTAAACTTTGTGGACAGCCTTCCTAGAAGAGTTACAGCTGTTATAGCTGCAAAGGGTGGGCCAACTCAATATTGAACCCTACAGACTAAGACTGGGATGCCATTCAAATTCATGTGCGTGTAAAGGCAGGCGTCCCAATACTTTTGATAATATAGTGTATATTTTAATTAAGATTGTCTCCGTAGGTATTTATAGTGCCATAACGAAGAACACCCCCAGAAGCATCAGAAAAAAACATAGTGTGCATGAGGCCTTAGATATGACAAAGCCACTTCTACACACTTTAATAGTACATGTAATGTTATAGATGGTGGGAGAATATTCTACATCTGTTTAATTGCATGTCATTTAGGCTTAATTGAAATGTGTTTAATACAATTCTGAAATTACAAATGAAAGCCATTAATAGCAGAACTCCAGATGAACATAAAGTAGACAGTGAATTTAGCTCTGCTATCATTAATAAATCATGATATTTTTTATTTTATTTTTTAATGCAAACAGTGTAAGTACCTACATTTTATCTGGTAATATTCTCTTGCAGTCCCCTAAATAGCAGAGCTCAGACTGAGAGAAAAAAATAGATAAAACCAAAAACGTTTTAAAGCACTCTCAAGATACTATAGAAATAATTTCAGTTCCTTAAGAAGGGAGGGAATGGAAATGTGAGGTTCGGTGAGGAAAATTAACGCATCATCTGCGTAAAGGCTCATTTTAAACTCATCCTCACCTTTGACAACTCCCTCTATATCCGGGCTGTTCCTAATTTTGTGGGCTAGGGGTTCCATTGCTAGTGCGAACATGAGTGGGGATAGAGGGCAACCCTGCCTAGTACCTCTACTAAGAGGAAAGAATTCCGAGTTATGACCTGGAATCTTTATACGGGTCTGGGAGGAATGATATAGTGCATTAAAGCCATAGAGGAACTTATCAGGGATGCCAAATTTGGGTAAGATGTGATTAAGGTAAGACCAGGATACGCTGTCAAAAGCTTTTTGAATATCCAGGCTGAGAAGGCAAAGCTCTTTGGGGATCCTTTGGTCCAAAACAACCTCATGCAGCAAACTCTCTAAATACAACATAATTGTTGCACACTTCTACCAATTGTAGCTCAAAGCCCAACACACTTTTGAATTATCTTCACTCACGCCTCCCCTTGCTTCCTTCCTAGGGGACCCGAGATTTACTCTGGCCCACGGAGATTACCACTCTTATACCTATTGGATCAATAACAATCTTACTACACTTAAATCTCTACAAATTAAATGGGAGTTCTCCTCATTCACTGCTCTGCAAGATAAATATGGTATCCCCCCATCCGAATTTCAATACTATAACAAAATCAAAGCCTTCTATGCAGAATATTACTCTCTCTCCACCCATCCCCCTGGAACAGTCTTTGAACGGATTTGCATATCTTCATCTAGAGACAAGGGCATTATATCCCGCCTATATGGCTATCTCAATACTTTTCATTCACCTGACAAGTCCGGTCAAATGCTCCATTGGGAATCGGACATAAATAACACCTTCACAGTGGATGAATGGCATGGCATGTCGGATAATCTCCGGAAGAGTAACAAAGCTATCTCTTCCAGAGAGACTCCCATAAAAATACTCTCTAGATGGTATCTCACCCCGTCCAAGCTTCACACCTTTTATCCCTCTATTTCCCCACACTGGTTTAGGGGTTGTTCAGAACCAGGCACTATCCTACACACATTCTGGAGCTGCAAACACCTACTTCATACATGGCGCAACGCAGTAGAAATTTTTGAAAACTCCTTAAAACAGAGGATCCCCATCTCCCCACAGATTTGCCTTTTATATGCTAATATACCTAATGTTCCCATTCCTTGCATGAGACTTTTTCATACTTTATGGCTGCGGCGAGTAGATGTAATTAGGGTAACGCCGCCCAAGTAATGGGAACGGCGATGCCATGAGGGGAAGAGTAATCTGTTAGATTACTCGTTACCCCAAAAAGTGGCTACGTTACCTAACGCCGTTTATTTAAACGGCGTTAGTTACAACCAGGGCTTTTTTTCAGGGGGAACTTGGTGGAACTCAGTTCCACCACCTCTGTCTCAGACCCTTTTGTGCGGGCTCACCACAATCACTTGTAAACACAGAAGTCTGGTTTCTGTATTTACAAGTGACAGCTCTGCACACCTTAATGCCCCTTTAAGACCCTCCTACTGTTTTCGTGAAATTTGACTGAACACACCCACTATTTGATGTGATTTGGAGGGTGTGTGTGGGGGGAGGGGTTTTGTGGGGCCGTGGTTAAGTTCCAGCACCTATTGTTTGAGAAAAAAAGCCCTGGTTACAACACTGGTCACGTCTGATGGCCTGTAGTTCTCAATTAACTTCTAGGACGCTGGTGAGTGCTCTCATAGTCCATTGATTCTTCCTGCCATTCAATATTTGCTTTTCCGTATTGGAGGTACAGGCAGACAGTGTACTATGAGTCTTCAGGATCCTGGTATTGAAGAGTATACAGTAGTATAGTATTGTATATATACATAGTAGATATATATCTATATATAGATATCTACCTATATATAGATCTACATATAGATAGATATCTATATATAGATCTATATATAGATATATATCTATATATATAGATATTTAAATACTATTTGGTACAAGATGCCAGGAATACCTCACCTTATCCAAGCGCTGCAAATAACTCAGCTGCTTGGAAGGTTAGGGATTCTTTGTTTTACTATGTTTAGATGTGTTTATCTATGTTGCCATAACAACAGGGCGGGACCTTCTTCCGTCACCACCCGTTATTATGGCAACTTTAGAAACAATCGGCGCTACGGGCACCGGTGATTCGCGCAAGTGCTGGTTACCCATGCACCTCTCCAACGCTTATCCCAGAAGATGGCAACGGCCAAAACAGGAGGGACAAACTTGTGAGTATTACATTTATATTTTAGCAACATCCACTATTAACCTTGTATAATTGTTTTTTTTAATTTAATAATGAATTATGCTCAGATCAATTAAAAAATAAAAAATGTAAGCCTGATTTTGGGGCTGGAAGAGGCATTCAAGGTCCACGCCAGTGATTTTTTTTTTGTTTTTTTTTTCCGTGTGTTTTGAGTGGCATCTAACATCAAAAGGCAAATCGCCCTCTTCTGTCCTGCAGCCTTCTGAAACTTGGGGTCTTGGATGTCTTGGCATATTGTCCCAATGTGATGGACTGCTACACTTCACCTATCCCATCCCTTTTGTTTGTGTTGCGATTTTATGGATTTTTTTTGTTCCTTCTTCTTGATCCTCTTCCCAGAATCCAGCATTTGTTGGACAATGTCTTTTAGAGGGGGGAAGGATTTAAATCAAGCAAAACAAAAACAAACCATGTTTTCAGGAGTAAAACGCAATGGAACATTTCCTGAATTTAGGCAAATCCAGAAGTTTGATTGGGAATGCTAGTATAGGCTCTGTTTCTGACTTATCAAACCTGTTTTGGCACTCTACACAAAGCCCTACTTGGGGGGGGGGGGGGGGGGAAGGCTAGTCCTTGGCACATTGGAAAAAAGAGTAAAACTGCACTAAATATATTAATAGAGAAAAGACACCAAGTGTTCTCACTGGTGACTCAATGGGAGCTGCGATTAAGATGTGAACCACCATACATAATAGCAAAATAGGAAAAGAGAAAAATCGCGCTAACCCGTGTCATAGGCTCCGTGAGGAGTCTATAAATAATTTGGATCTGTAATTGTTTAAAAAAGAACAGAACATAAGATTTAAATAAATTAAATAAACACCCATCAAACGATGAAGAACTGATGGAAAAAAAAAAAAAAAAAAAAGTGTACTGTGATGTTACTTCAAAATGTAAAGTCCATAAATGATATAAAGTCCATAAAATAAATCTCTTAGGTAAAGTCCGTTATAAAACACCAGTGCTCCGTGTAAAAAGTCATACAAAGTGGATAATTGCATCCAATTTTGTGATCTTCCACCACCAAACAACAGAAATTTCTCCTTACCAGCTACAATGTGGCTGTAGGGTGTGCTGCTCCCCGGTGCATGGACCAACATTTAGTTGTTTTGTCCTTGCATCTGGGGAGCAGCTAGATCGATGTCCACTAGGGATCACTAATCGTGATCTGACGGTGGCCCCTGTGGTCAGAATTAGTCACGTTTCCGGCTCATCGGGAATGTGGCTATAGGGCTTAAATGAGTTCAGTTATTTACTTTTGGGCTTGTCCCCCACCCTATGCTAGGCATGTGAGTCTGTGAATACGGGCACCATGCCAGTAGTAAAGATGTCATCGGGGATGCCCAGTATATATTGAAATCAACAGGCCCAAGTATACCAGTAATAACAAACTAGCGTAGCAAATCAGATTCTGGTATGCAGCTAGCAGCCAATAGGGTGGTGAACAGTGCAGCCAACCAGACTAGCGTACGCGGCTGGTGTCTACATTACAGTGACACCTAGTGAGACCGCGCATGTCCGATCGATGGTTTGGACCTAAAACGAGGCTTGGTTATTCTGCACTATAAAGCGAGGTGACGCAGTGCGCCGCCCGTGCCCCTGGAAGAAGCAAGTTTTTGTGAAACGGACGTAGGGCGGAGCGACGCACTGACGTCACCTCAAACGCTTCCGAGAAGGACGGGACGGGTGTCTGATGAATGTGCAGCGGCCGGCACACCAGACTGAATGGGCTATTTTAAAACTGCATTAATGTAAGTGCAAACTTTATTTTAAAGAATAAATATTTTAAACGGTAATGCGCTATGTGGAGTGTGTCTATCTTTTACATACTACCTGTGTCCACGGATGTCCATCGGGGATTGGTGATTTAGGAGTCCCAATTGCTGTGCTGACCTGTGGGAGGAACTGCTTAATCTCTGCATTTATTGATCCTCTGTCATGGGGGGTCAATTGTAGCTGGTAAGGAGAAATTTCTGTTGTTTGGTGGTGGAAGATCACAAAATTGGATGCAATTATCCACTTTGTATGACTTTTTACACGGAGCACTGGTGTTTTATAACGGACTTTACCTAAGAGATTTATTTTATGGACTTTATATCATTTATGGACTTTACATTTTGAAGTTACATCACAGTACACTTTTTTTTTTTTTTTTTTTTTTCCATCAGTTCTTCATCGTTTGATGGGTGTTTATTTAATTTATTTAAATCTTATGTTCTGTTCTTTTTTAAACAATTACAGATCCAAATTATTTATAGACTCCTCACGGAGCCTATGACACGGGTTAGCGCGATTTTTCTCTTTTCCTAGTCCTTGGCACAGTATTGTGGTCTTGGTAGTATATATCCATTGAAGCTGTGAGTAGCAATGAAGACGCGGGTGGCTTAGAGAGCAGCTGCTTACAATCTCCATCCGATTTACTGCAAAAAAAATAATAATAAAAGGTGTTCATTGGAATTTCTGTACTAACACTTTTTTATACAACACCCTCAAGGAATTGTGGAAAATTATGGAAATTACTGTTTTACCACTCAAATTTGGGATTTTGGGATAGGTTTTAAATGTCTAGCTACTTGACTTTAAAACTCATTTGAATTTGTGAAAATATTTTTTTGATAGGGAATTTTTTTTTCCTCATGGTTTTTAGTTCGTATTTGTAAAAACAAAAATTTCAAAAAAGAAAGCAAAATCGTTGTGCCTTCTATTTATCTCTCATTCCAGTCTCTGCAAGTTATAAAAATAAAATGCATAAAAAAAAAAAAAGTGTCCGGAACTCCGCTTTAAAGCTCTGCTGATATCCATTATCAAATCATATGCAGGCGTTTGTTTTCCCCTTGCGCAAGATTGAGTATTCTTTACAAAGTAAAGCTTCACCATATTCACTAAGCTCTGGAGAAAATAAGTGCAACTGCACTTGCAAAGTGCACAGCCTATTCGCCTTTAGTAAATCAATCTTTCAATGTAGAAAGATTAATACAATGGGAATTATATGTCTGTACCCTGCCTAGGCCTGTGCTGTGTTTGTTTAAAAATAAGCTCAATGCAATGGCCATACACTACAATGAGTTTTAAGAAAGAGAAATGTCATATGAACAATTGCTGGGGGAGTGCATTGGTTTAGATGACAAACTATAATTATGACAGCTTTAGATGTGTGTAGTATTGTAAAGAATACAGTTCAGAAAAGTTTTGGAACTTATATGTTGACCCTACATTCCCATGTTATTTCCAACCAGTGTGCCCTTCAGAAGGGCACAAACATCAATCAGTACATTGACAAAATGAATGAAAGTAATATATCCTGCTGACTAGTTTAACCTTCCAATGCTTCCATAGTGACTGGAAGAATAGGATGTTACCAGGACAGGAGGTCAAATTCTTTGGCTGTTTTCCAAGTCTTCAGTTATTCTTTGTAATCAATGATACGTGTGTGTGTGAGTGTATATATACTGTATATATATATACTGCATATATATATATATATATATATATTTACTTTATATATATACTTTATATATTTGGTGATCCTCTTTATTATTGGTTTGCATCAAAATTCCCAGTAATGCTGCTTCAGATTAAGTAAAAGCTGTCAGATGGTTGATCATTGGTATAATCATTGGTATGTATGAGCACTGAACCTGAAGGGTTTTGTAGGATCCCCTGAGGATTTTTCTGACATTTTGAAAGGATGAGAGCGCCACACCAGCGTTTGTAGAATTTTTTGTTACAAAATAAAAATATTTGAAAAAATTCTGTATAAGCTGGTGTGGCGTTCCCATCCTTTTCGAAATCTCAACAAAATGGTTAATCATGTAATGAATCATTATTTTTGCCTCAAGTTAACTAAACATTGGAGGTATGGTGGCACCTCTAGAGGCAGGTATTTCCCCCCCAGGGGTAAGTCCATGGCTAAGATGGGGGACCAGAAAGAACATTGGGTGCCAGTCACTTTCACCTTTTTAAAATGTATTGTAGAACAGTCAAGGATGTGAGAATTAGGGGGTACCAGATACCAAGAAGTTTAAATACAGACTCTCCAGATCCATGTCCAGCTTTATACTGTAGGCAGTATCTTAACTGGTTCACAGACTTCTCTCTCCATTTCCTAGTCTCAGTGTGTCCTCCTACAAGTGAGACACCAGGCCCTTGTGACAACAGGAGTCCTTCCCTGGGTCTCCTCATTGGCACAGCTTGAGAAGGGCCTCAGCCTGAGGGAAAAGAGCAATCACCATGTCTGCCCCAAATATTTATACCCCCCAGCACGCACCAGTGTCCATGAACCTTGTACAAGGTGGGCTGAAAGGAAAATAAATATTCATTCAGTCTTGTTATGAAATCTTATACTATTGCCAGTGGTACACTGACAGCAGTGAGAAATTGGAACCCAACTGAGCTCAGGGAAATACCAAGTAAAAAAGTATACAATCAGTCTGGGCTAGCTGCCACTCAACCAAAAACAAAATTTAGGCAATAAACCTGTTTAAGACATGGTGCTACACGTGACTGATGTATCATGTACTTCTGTAAAAAGTGTCCTGTTCTCTTTACATTTCTTCCTTTGTGTGAAATACTGTACCTGGTGATCCCATAACCAGTCCCCCTTCTTTCCTATTTCACATCCATCCCAGTGTGGTCAGTTTCCTGGATGTGCTGGGAGAATTTGTGCTGACACACACACCCTCTGCCAAGCTATTCACTGGACAGATCAGTCTGTGCAGTTTCTCCACCCCCACCTATCCAAGCCCTTTATGCAAGCCACAAAAGCAGTTATGATCACTCAAAAAAAAGAGACCAAAAAATATATTTAGAATAGAATATATATATGTAGCGCCCTGCTCCCAATGAGTGGGCGCTATGTGTTAAAATTATAGTTGTCTGACCAAGAGTTTGGCTCAGAAGGATTGTGTTCAAATTATACTTCTGTTTCAGTTCAGCTGGTTGCATGATTTTCCCCCTGAAGGTGGGTGTCGCTGTCACCACTGGTCAGGGTTGGAAAGGCAACAGGCTGGATACATTGGGTATCTCTTTCCCAGAAGTAGCCCAGTGGGCGTGGTCAACCCACTGTGCATTCTGGTAGAGAGTACTTAAGGGACAGACACCATTTTGTGGGGTGGTTCATTCGTTGGTGGTGGGCGCCTCCCGATCCCGACCTGAGGGCCCTCCTGGCCTCAGGGATGCGCTGGCAGGTTCCGCCTCGGGGCCACATTACTGAGATGTAGGCCCAGGAGTCACTGGGGGCTTACTGATCCTGGGATGATCCTGTGTCGCCTCGACTGTGGGAAGGGACCGAGCAATTGAGGACTCAATTGGAGGATGTATCCAGATCAAAATCTACCTTACAGTGCTGTCGGAACGCCTGAAAGATCCTGGCACTGAGAGCTGTGTTTCTTTTCATCAGAAGGTAACCCAGTGAGTGGTTCCACAAGTCTGTGGCATAGACTATTGAGCAAATTCCATTTTTCACAAGTCTGTGGCAGAGACTATCTGTGATCGAGCTACACACCGGTGGCTAGGCCAGTGAGAGTGGGCCTATCCGGTGGTTGCTGAGTCCAGCTCAGAGACAGTTGTTCCTCTGGACCTAAGAAAATACCTGTGATCCGCAAGTAAGGTACCTGAGTCCTCCCCATCCCTTCACCCCCCTCTGTTGGAAACTTTAATCAATAAAACCCCTTGAAAGAGACTTTGTGTTGGTGCAAACTTTCTTCTGGACAGCTCTTCAAGGAGAACTCGTGAGACGAGCGTATGGAACAGTGAGGTAACGTGCAAGGCCCAAAATGTAAACCAGCAGCTCCTACTGGGGTATTGCTACATTATATATACCGTATAACACACACCCCAAGTTTAGGAGGGAATTTTAGGGGAAAAAACTTTTAGGAGGGAAGATTAAGAATAAAAACTTACATTTAAATGCCCATCAATGCAGCCTTATCAGTGTCCATCTGTAGCCTTGTCCATCATTGCAGAATGATCAGTGTCCATCTGCAGCCTTGCCCAGTGTCCTTGCAGCATGATCGTTTAAATTTTACCGCAGCGGCGCCAAGATATACAGAGCCGGATGTCCTGTGTACTCGACTGTACTCGGCTCCTCTCGCAGGTCCAATTGCGGGACTGAGCGTGACTGCGAGCGGAGCTGAGCTTAGCCGAGTACACAGTACACTCAGCTATGTGTATATCGGCGGCGCTCGCTCCTCTCTTCCCCTCAGAGACAGCGAGATCAGCGTATAACACACACCCACGTTTTTCCCTGATTTTAAGAGGAAAAAAGTGTGTGTTATACGCCGATAAATACGGTATATATATATATATATATATATATATATATATACTGTATATATATACACACAAATGTTCTGTCTTTTATTATTATATACAATATATATATATATATATATATATATATATATATATGTAGCGGGTAGGTACCTTTCAGTATGCTGATTCGGGTGGAGACATCAGTGATGTTCAGTTCCCTGCGGCCCAGCTGTCACTTTGGGCCGGGGTTGAACCATCACTGGAGTGCCGTACCCTTTTTGGTCTCTCGCGGCTGTTGTGCAGCGGGGCGGGGAACCCGCTGTGCTGGCTGGAAGAGGCTATAAAAGGGGCGGACATCTTCGCCGCAAGGTCCCAGTCCCAGGCACCTTTAGCCTGAGGGCTGCTGTCCAGCGGTCGATGTCCAGGCGGCCTAGGCCTGGACACGTGGAGTTCGGGAGTCACCCCAGACACCATCAGTCTGGGGTGGGGTGCATCGTTCAGGCCTGGGGCCCAGCTTCTTCCACTGGGATCCGCCCGGGAGGAATCGTCCTAAGGCACCCACAGAATCGGGTGTCTGAATCCAGGCATAAGGGACCGCGCAGATGACCTTCCCGTAGATCTGGTGCAGCAGATTGCCAGTGCCGGGACAGGGCCTCCGGAGACCGTCGGGATGGATGTCCTCGCCAAACAGGGGCCATATTCATACGGAAGGTGGTCCATGTTCTAAGGTCTGTGGCAGAGACCGCTACTCCGGTCAGTGGCAAAGACCGTTACTCAGGCCTGTGGCAGGGGCCCCAACTAGTTCACCCGGTAGGTGGCAGCTACCAACTTCACGGTCTGTGGCAGAGACCGTGCGCCAGGCCTATCCGCACAAGAAAGGGATAGGAGAGTTCATTGTGCCTGGGCCTACTCGTATCCACACCCCTGTCTGTCTGTTATGGAAGTTCAACTGAGTATGTTCATTCCGGTATTGAAGAAATAAAGGAGTGTTGAACTTATAAATGGTGTGGGGTTCTATTACTGGCAGATACACCTCCACAGAAGAAGCGGAGGCTCCATATGCAGAATGCAGACCCGAAGGTAATCTAAAGAGACTTTGCTCAAACCTCATATACATTTAAGGTGAAAGCTGGGCGTAGTGTCCTGCACTCTCCCTTCCAGAGTACCCCTAGACAACAGCCAAGAACAACAGATACAAGAGAGGGAGAGAGGGAGGCTGCTACATATATATATTAAATAACACAGTTTTCCTTCTTCAGTCTTCAGGTGTGGCATCTACCTGGCTGTTCAATGTGATGGGGCTGTGTATATCTCAGGACTGGGTGGGTAAAAAAAAAATATGATTTGCCAGGTAAAATAGCACTTTCCTGCATTTACTTCTCCCCTTGTTCCAGCAGGACATCATCAAGACCAAAGCAGGGTTAGTCATGGAGGCAAAGTCCACTTCCGGAGAGTAGGGGAGCGCCATCTTCCAAGTACAAAACAAGCTATTAACCCTTGCAGTGAAAGCACAGCCCCCATTGCAAGGGATAATTTGAAATGTTTTCGGAGTTGGGCTTTAAGGGATTCTATGTTGCACTGAGGATGCTTTTGGGGCAATTTATAGCTGATCTGTAACCAACCTAATAGAGTTATATTTATATTTCTAATGCCTATTTATGTTGGGAAATATATTTATTTCTCATTAATTTAATGGCTTTTTCCTTGAAATACATTTTTCCCAATTAATGTATACCGTATGTAAACCCTGACCCTGTAAAACAACATATTCAGTTTAAAATAGAAAAGCACATCAAAACATGAATATATATATATATATATATATATATATATATATATATATATATATATATATATGTATTTATACACACACACATAAGTAAGTACACCCCTCACATTTTTGGAAAAAAATTATTATATCTTTTCATGTGACAACACTGAAAAAATGACACTTTGCTACAATGTAAAGTAGTGAGTGTACAGCTTGTATAACAGTGTAAATTTGCTGCCCCCTCAAAATAACTCAAAACACAGCCATTAATGTCTAAACCGCTGGCAACAAAAGTGAGTACACCCCTAAGTGAAAATGTCCAAATTGGGCCCAAAGTGTCAATATTTTGTGTGGCCACCATTATTTTCCAGCACTGCCTTAACCCTCTTGGACATGGAGTTCACCAGAGCTTCACAGGTTGCCACTGGAGTCCTCTTCCACTCCATGATGACATCACGGAGCTGGTGGATGTTAGAGACCTTGCGCTCCTCCACCTTCCGTTTGAGGATGCCCCACAGATGCTCAATAGGGTTTAGGTCTGGAGACATGCTTGGCCAGTCCATCACCTTAACCCTCAGCTACTTTAGCAAGGCAGTGCCAGGTTTCTGCAGCAAGGAGAACAGACATGTAGCTACACATAGAAACTGTGACCAAACAAACAAAGTATATATCCTTAAAAGTGAGATTTATTAACAGTGAACACAGCAATAAGCAAACACAGCAAACAGTGAACATAAACAACCCCAGCAAACAGAACCAAACCCCACTAACAAAATAGCTAAATAACTAAACTACTGACTAAGTACAACTATATACAAGGTACTGACAAGGGTACAGGGAATGCAGGGATGCAATGTAGTGGTGGACAAACTGGGTACTAAGCAAAAAGCCAGAGCAAGGCAAAGGAAGACAGGAGCAAGGCAGAGGGGTGCTGGTTGGAACAGAATCTCTGGCAACAAGGAGGCAAACAGAATAGTGACGCGATGGGGGAAGGGAGGCACAGCCTTAAATAGCCACCTAATGGCTGAACCCAGGTGTGGCTGATTATTACAACCTGCTGGCTCTTGGGAGACACCTGCTGGTGGACACTGGAGCTGCAGCAAACAGCCCAGAGCAGCACAGTGCCACCAGCAGGTGAACTCAATCCTAACAAGCAGTGGTCATCTTGGAGGTGTGTTTGGGGTCGTTATCATGTTGAACTACTGCCCTGCGGCCCAGTCTCTAAAGCGAGGGGATCATGCTCTGCTTCAGTATGTCACAGTACATGTCGACATTCATGGTTCCCTCAATGAACTGTAGCTCCCCAGTGCTGGCAGCACTCATGCAGCCCCAGACCATGACACTTCCACCACCATGCTTGACTGTAGGCAAGACACACTTGTCTTTGTACTCCTCGCCTGGTTGCCACCACACACACGCTTGACACCATCTGAACCAAAAAAGTTTATATTGGTCTCCTCAGACCACAGGACATGGTTCCAGTAATCCATGTCCTTAGTCTGCTTGTCTTTAGCAAACTGTTTGCGGACTTTCTTGTGCATCATCTTTAGAAGAGGCTTCCTTCTGGGATGACAGCCATGCAGACCAATTTGATGCAGTGTGCGGCGCATGGTCTGAGCACTGGCAGGCTGACCCCCACCCCTTCAACCTCTGCAGCAGTGCTGGCAGCACTCATACGTCTATTTCCCAAAGACAACCTCTGGATATGACGCTGACCATGTGCACTCAACTTCTTTGGTCGACCATGGCGAGGCCTCTTCTGAGTGGAACTCGTCCTGTTAAACCGCTGTTTGGTCTTGGCCACTGTGCTGCAGCTCAATTTCAGGGTCTTGGCAATCTTCTTATAGCCAAGGCCATCTTTATGTAGAGCAACAATTCTTTTTTTTAGATCCTCAGAAAGTTCTATGCCATGAGCTGCCATGTTGAACTTCCAGTGACCAGTATGAGAGCGTGAGAGCGATAACACCAAATTAAACACATCTGCTCCCCATTCACACCTGAGACCTTGTAACACTAACGAGTCACATGACACCGGGGAGGGAAAATGGCTGATGGGGCCCAATTTGGACATTTTCACTTAGGGGTTTATTCACTTTTGTTCCCAGTGGTTTAGACATTAATGGGTGTGTGTTGAGTTATTTTGAGGGGACAGCAATTGTACATTGCTATACAAGCTGTACACTCACTACTTTACATTGTGTGAAAAAGTTAATCTTGCGCCAAATAAATTGAATAAAATATAAAAATTAAAAATGAAATAAATTGTGTATGTGAAGCTGCGCCCTAATAACTAAGTGGAGATACCAATAGTGCAGTAAGTAATAAATGTGTGAGGGGGCGCTAAGAGGCTAAGTTTAAACTATAAAATAAAATTAAACCAAAGTTGAGATATACCTAGCCACATTAATTAATAAGTTATTAACTCATCAATTTGTATATAACCGTAAGTGATACAAATCATTGAAACCAAAAGCAATACTATATATATAAATGAATTGGTAGTAGTGGTGAGATGAATCAACACAAATCCGTGATGAATGGTGAATAAATCAGCAATATATATCATATATAAGCTGATACTGGTGACTAAAAATAAACAGCACAAGTCCATTGAATAGTTCTAATGGTGATTCCTTGGTGAGTTAAATGACCAGTCCATAAATACGAAAAAAAAAAATACCCAAAGTAGATAGATGGCCGCTTACCACAAGATGTTGACCCCTTTAACTAAAAAAAGGTCAAATGCGCTTATGCAAGATGGCACTTGCTACATGCATATAGATGTAGTCCGGATCCGATCTGACTTCCCAGGAATGGCTCAAATCGGGATATGT
This sequence comes from Rana muscosa, assembly GCA_029206835.1. Taxonomy (NCBI): domain Eukaryota; kingdom Metazoa; phylum Chordata; class Amphibia; order Anura; family Ranidae; genus Rana; species Rana muscosa. The sequence continues at coordinate 350,931,872 of CM055119.1, forward strand.
GAACAAAACGAATAGGAACCAGAGAATAGTGTAATCCCGTTTAATGAATATAAAAACAATAATAAAAAAGCCGATTGGCTGCTTACATTTCGGTGTGCCTTGGCCCGGCACTGAGGCTGGAAGGCATAGTAAGTTAAGTGTGTGTTCTGTCCGTCCGTCCGTCAGGAGCCTGGCATGCTTTCCACCTATTACAGCAGTAAGCCAGCGGGACCGGAAGTGAGGTAAGAACGTGACCAAGTATCAACTTGACGTACGTTTCGTCTAACACGTCATCAGGAAGCGTACTTGGTCACTGGATGAATGGTCATATGAATGCTTGTCAATCAATTAACTTGAAAGTGTAATTTTAACAGCCTCAGTACCGGATCAATGACGCCAATACAGAACGTATTATACATCATGCTTGTTTAAAAACGACACATCCTATGAAAAAAATGGCATTGCCTAGTTATTTTACGAGATTGTGTCAATACTAAATTGCATGATATGAAATGTATATATACTCATGAAACCATTAAAAAAAGAGAAATTAAATATACATATATAGAAATGGAGATGATTGTTATTAAAAGTTAAAGGGAAAGTTTATTTGTTGGTTAGAAAACAATTAAGGTCCAGGTCTATATTGAGTCCCTTTGGTTGCATTAATACTTTACATTGTAGCAAAGTATAATTTCTTCAGTGTTGTCACATGAAAAGATATAATAAAATATTTCCAAAAATGTGAGGGGTGTACTCACTTTTGTGAGATACTATATATATATATATATATATATATATATATATATATATATATATATACAGAAGAGGCTCTAGGCTTTGTGAGGCCTTAGGCAAAACATAGACATGAGGCCCCACTCATAATAAAAATAATTCAAGCAATAAAAATTAATACATTGCATTGTACAGTGAAGAATGAACTGATGGCAATTCACCCATGGCCAGTCCTCAAGGATTCCAGCATGTCATTGAATCATATCAAACCAGAATATGCACTGCAACACATAAATACCTCCCACTCTCCCTCTTCCCTGCTAGGACTAGAGAGGGAGAAGGAGGAGAGGAGAGAGGGGGAGAAAGAGAGAGGGGAGCAAAAGGGGTGAATGAGGAGGATGAAAGGGAAGAAGAGAGAGGAGAGAAAGAGGGAAGTAGGAAAATATGAGAGAGTGGGGGAGATGGGAGAGAGATGGGGAGAAAGAGAGAAATGGGGAGCAAAATAGTGTGGGGGTGAGACAAAGAGAGGGATGAGTGAGGAGTGGGGAGAGAAGGGAGAGAGGAAAGAGAAAGGGGAGAAGAGAGAGAGGGAGGGGAGGAGGGGGAGAGAGAGTTGGGAAGAGGGAGAGAAAGAGGGGGGAGAGGAGAGAGGGGGAGAGGAGGGAGAGGGGGGAGAGAGGAGAGAGATAGTTGGGGAGAGGGAGAGAGAGAGAGGGGGGAGAAAGGAGAGAGAGGAGAGAGAGGGGGAAGAGAGAAGATAGAGAGGGAGAGAAATGGGGACAGAGAGAGGGGGAGAGGGGGAAGAGAGAAGGGGGGAAGAGAGGAGAGAGAGGGGTGGGAGGGGAGTGAGGGGAGTGAGAGGGATGAGGATGAAGAAGAAGGGGGAGAGAGTGGGGGAGAGGGTGAGAGGAGGAGAGAGAGGGGAGGTGGGGGGGGGAGGGGGAAGAGAGAGAGGGGGAAGAGAGGAGAGGGGGAAGAGAGGAGAGGGGGGAAGAGAGGAGAGGGGGGAAGACAGGAGAGTGGGAGATGGAAAAGAGAGAAGGGGGAGAGAGAGGGAGAGAAGGGGAAGAGAGGAGAGGGGAAACATTGGAGAGAGAGAGAGAAGGAGAGAGGAGGGGGAGAGGGGAGAAAGATTGGAGAGAGAGGAGGGAGGGGGAGAGAGAGGGGGAGAGAGAGAGGGGAATAGAGGAGAGAGAGGGAGAGGGGGAGGGGGAGGGATGAAGAGGGGAGAGAGAGTGGGGGAGAGGGAGGGGGGATGGGGACAGGAAAGAGAAGGAAGAAGGAGGAGAGGAGAGAGAAAGTGGAGGAGGGGAAGAAGGGAGAGAGGGGACAGAGAGAGGGGGAAGAGAGGAGAGAGAGGCCCTGTGAGCGCGAGGCCTTAGGCGACCGCCTAATTTGCCTAATTATAGATCCTCCTCTGTATATGGCCTGATCACTAATCATTTCACACCAAGGAAGCAATACAAAGATAACAGGATAGTTTCGAACCACAAATACATTGTATGAAAGACACATATCCGGAATACAAAATGCTGGAGTAATGTTCTTTAGCAGCCTTTGTAGGGAAGCAGGAGAACATCTGTGACTGCCATGTGCAGAAGCCTCTATAAGAATTTTGCATTCATCAACAGGTCCTCATCTCTCAATCCCCAGCAAAATCACAGCATGCAATGGTCATTATTGAGTGTGCAGAGCATGTTTTTCTGAAGCCCTCTCTCCGGCCAGTGCCTGTATTACATCTCTGCAGCCAGAAAGATTGTCTGGTGCCAATCCTTCAACAGAAACTTAAGCCACTAAAAGGTAAAGAATGGACATGGAGATGACAATCTCAGAAAAAAAATGCTAGACCTTCTACAACAATAAAGCAGTATAAAACCCAAAAGCAAACATTTATATTATTGCAGCTTACCAATTTCTCAGATGTGATGGCTACATTTGTTTTCTTCTTTAGGCTTTCTTTCCTTTATTTTGACCTGGTGATCCTGCCAGTAAGTCTGTTGTTTTTCAAAAGAACTAGCTTCCTGGCAGATGTAGCAGTCAGGTGGTTGAGACAAACCATAGTGAATACAATGATCAGCTTTTTTTAATTTATGTAAAACCTTTAACCCATAAAGGAACAAAACTGTTGCTATAACTGCTTATAAAATGTTTTAGGGGAGTTTGGATTCAATTTGTTAATGCATCTAAATCTGCTAGTACATCTAACACTCCCCTCCCCTCCCCTGAAAACTGAGGGAAAAAGTCTAAAAATGCCTGGTAAGTAGGGATGAGCTTCGAGTTCGAGTCAAACTCATGTTCGACTCGAACATTGCCTGTTCGCCCGTTCGCCGAACAGCGAACAATTTGGTGTGCTCGCGGCAAATTCGAAAAGTCTATGGGAGAAATCTAAAGTGCTAATTTTAAAGGCTTATATGCAAGTTATTGTCCTAAAAAGTGTTTGGGGACCCGGGTCCTGCCCCAGGGGACATGTATCAATGCAAAAAAAAGTTTTAAAAACTGACGTTTTTTCGGGAGCAGTGATTTTAATAATGCTTAAAGTGAAACAATAAAAGTGAAGTATACCTTTAAATTTCGTACCTGGGGGGTGTGTATGATATGCATGTAAAGTGGCGCATGTTTCCCGTGCTTAGAACTGTCCCTGCACAAAGTGTAATTTCTGACAGAAAAAAAGTCATTTAAAACTCACTCGCGGCTATTAATGAATTGTCGGCTCCCGGCAATACATAGAAAAGTCATTGATAAAAAAAAAAAAAATGTGTGGGGGTCCCCCCAAATTCAATTACCAGGCCCTTCAGGTCTGGTATGGATATTAAGGGGAACCCTGCCGCAAATTTAAAAAAAAATGCGTGCAGTTCCCCCAAATATCCATACCAGGCCCTTCAGGTCTGGTATGGATTTTAAGGGGAACTCCACCCCAAATGTAAAAAAAAAATGGCGTGGAGCTCCCCCAAAAATCCATACCAGACCCTTTATCCGAGCACGCAACCTGGCAGGCCGCAGGAAAAGAGGGGGGACGAGAGAGCGCCCCCCCCTCCTGAACCGTACCAGGCCACATGCCCTCAACATGGGGAGGATGTCCCCATGTTGATGGGGACAAGGGCCTCATCCCCACAACCCTTGCCCGGTGGTTGTGCGGGTCTGCTTATCGGAATCTGGAAGACCCCTTTAACAACGGGGATCCCGCCCCCCCCCCCATGTGAATTGGTAAGGGGTAGAAGAAGAAAGTTTAAAAATAATGTAAAAAAAAAAAAACACACAGACACCTTGGAAAAGTCCTTTATTAAAAATAAAAAAATAAAAAGCCCATTCCAGCGATGTAATCCAGTGTCCCGCGGCGATCTGATGTCCAGCGCTGTCCACAAGAAACGTCATTGGCTGAGCAGACCTCATTGGGGACCTTTCTCCGCAGTGTATTAAATGAATAGACCCGCCCCTTCCAAAGTTCTCCATCAGGTCCGCTCAGCCAATTACGTAGGTGTAAGGCTAAGCGGACCAGATGCAGAACCTGAGAAGGGACGGGTCTATTCATTTATTACACTGCGGAGGCAGTTCCCCATCAGGTCCGCTCAGCCAATGACGTAGGCGGGGTCTGACATACGAGGGGGCGGACCTGATGGGGAACTTCCTCCACAGTGTAATAAATGAATAGACCCGCCCCTTCTCACGTTTTGCATCTGGTCCGCTTAGCCTTACACCTACGTCATTGGCTGAGCGGACCTAATGGGGAACTTTAGAAGGGGCGGGTCTATTCATTTAATACACTGCAGAGGAAGTTCCCCATCAGGTCCGCTCAGGCTCAGCCAATGACGTTTCGTGTGGACAGCGCTGGACATCGGATCACCTCGGGACACTGGATTTCATCGCTGGAATGTTTTTTTTTTGTTTTGTTTTTTAATAAAGGACTTTTCCAAGGTGTCTGTGTGTTTTTTTTTAAATTTTTTTTTACACTTTCTTTGTGAAATGGTAGGGGTACAATGTACCCCTTACCAATTCACATAAGGGGGGCGGGAATCGGGGGTCCCCTTTGTTAAAGGGGTCTTCCAGATTCTGATAAGCCCCCTTCCCGCAGACCCCCACAACCACCGGGCAAGGGTTGTGGGGATGAGGCCCTTGTTCCCATCAACATGGGGACATCCTTCCCATGTTGAGGGCATGTGGCCTGGTACGGTTCAGGAGGGGGGGCGCTCTCTCGTCCCCCCCTCTTTTCCTGTGGCCTGCCAGGTTGAGTGCTTGGATAAAGGGTCTGGTATGAATTTTTGGGGGAACTCCACACCATTTTTTTTTTTACATTTGGGGTGGAGTTCCCCTTAAAATCCATACCAGACCTGATGGGCCTGGTATGGATATTTGGGGGAACCCCCCGCATTTTTTTTTTTTATTTGAGGCAGGGTTCCCCTTAATATCCATACCAGACCTGGAGGGCCTGGTAATTGAATTTGGGGGGACCCCCACGCATTTTTATTTATTTTTTTCCAATGACTTTTCTATGTATTGCCGGGAGCTGACAATTCATTATAGCCGCGAGTGAGTTTTAAATGACTTCTTTTCCTTCAGAAATGACACTTTGTGCAGGGACAGTTCTAAGCACAGGAAACAAGCGTGACTTTACAGGCATGCTATACACACACCCTAGGTACGAAATTTAAAGGAATATTTCACTTTTATTGTTTTACTTTAAGCATTATTAAAATCACTGCTCCCGAAAAAACTGCAGTTTTTAAAACTTTTTTTTGCATTGATACATGTCCCCTGGGGCAGGACCCGGGTCCCCAAACACTTTTTAGGACAATAACTTGCATATTAGCCCTTATAATTAGCACTTTTGATTTTGAACGTTCGAGTCCATTGTATTTAATAGGGTTCTAAAGTTCACACGAACATTCTGTCTGTTCGCAGGTTCTGGTGCTAACCGAACAGGGGGTGTTCGGCTCATCCCTACTGGTAAGTTGTTATAAGCAACTAGTCTCATCATTTGCTGTTTGAAATTCCTGTTCACCTAAATGCCCCAGACAGAGGAACCTGTGTAAGTAAAGCACCCTGCCCTAGGGTGGATATATTTAGTTTTTGGCTCTGCTGTACTCAGCTGAGCAGCAATTTATTTTCTAGGTCTGGTCAGGTCTCTCTAAACCTGGTAGTTGCTTACTCCTGTCTGCCCCTGAAAGAAATGATAGGTAGAGTAGGAGTAGAGTAGGAGGGTCAGCCACTGAGTTATGAATATGTATCTGACCTTAGCCAATCCCTGGGAGATAGGCTCAGAAGGTGGGAGTTTGGGAGGGTCTGTTCAGAGCTCTCACTCTTGAGGGCTCTGTCCTTGGACATCAGATGTTCCTACAAGGACTGAGACTGCTCTTACATAATCTCAGCCTAACTAGCTGCCCCCTCTACCTTGAGCAATACTTAAGGCTACTGCTAAAGTTCTTTGCCTGAGAATTTGTCCTCCAAGATTTTTGTCTACTTTTGAGTTCTCTGCTCCCTCATCCTTTCTTCCTGCCTATGTTTGAGATCTGCAATAAAACTTTTGAAACGCACCCCTAGACTGAACCTGAATTTTGTCAGTATGCTTCTGGAGCTGGTACCAGCGCTAGCAGCCTCTGAGAAGGGTAAAGCTCAACCCCTGGGAATAATGCAAGGGTCAACTTCTCATTTAGTCTAATGCAGTGTACACACAATAGGAATTTCCGATGAAAAAAGTCAGACGGAGACCATCTGAGTTTTTTTTTTCCGGAAATTCCGACCGTGTGTGGGCCCCATCGGAGAAATTCTGATGAATTCCGTCGGAATTCCGATTGGTCGGAAAAAGGTCTGATCGTGTGTACGCGGCATAAGAGTGAGGAGAAACCTTATACTCACCCAATCCTTCATTCCACCAGAACACAGTGCTCCCCCACGGTCCAATGATGGACTGTTCCTGATCTATGGAGCTTGCTCTGGGCTTGATGACATTAGAAACAGTCTACAAATCAAGACCGTTGAAGTGCCGGATGCCGGACGGGTCTTGTGCTGGAAAGATGGATGGAAAAGGTAAGTAAATCTCCTTTCTACTGTACTTGTGTAGTGCGGGCACAGCCCCACTGCATGGGAAAGCCAAGAGATGGGCTTTAAGGAGACCTGGTTTACTTCCACTGGCCCCTTCAGGTGTGAGTGTTGCATAAGGAAATGAGGGGTTGGTACCTATAAGAATGCTGTGGTGTACATTAGTCCACCTCTGCCAGGCTGGTGGCTTTTTTTTGTTCCCACATGGGACAATGATTCTGGATCTTTGTTCAGGAGCATTAAAGGGTTCGTAAAGGTTCAAAAAACATCTTACGATTACCACCCCCCTAGCACCCCATTTTACTTACCTGAGCCCTGGAAAGTCCTGCGTCGCGAACACGCTCTTCCTTTGCCTGGGCTTCTCGGCTCTTCATTGGATGGACTGATAGCAGCGCAGCCATTGGCTCGCGCTGCTGTCAATCAAATCCAATGACGCGGGCGCCGAGGGCGGGGCTGAGTCCTGGACACGGCGGCTATGAACGCCGAATACAGGACCCAGGAGTGCGCCTGCAAGGTAACCCCCTTGGGAGAGCGCTTCCCAGAGGGGGTTATCTGAGGTAGGGAGGAGCCGATATAGCCACCGTGGGACCCCAGAAAACGCAGTTCGGGGGCCACTCTGTGCAAAACGAGCTGCACAGTGGAGGTATATATGACATGTTTGTTATTTAAAAAAAAAAATGTAACCTTTACTACCACTTTAAGAGCTAAATGGGAGGCCAATGGGTGGCCCTGGGGCTTGAGTTCCCCCCATGACCAGAAGTAGAAGGAATTTCTTGTGTTCAGGATGAAAGTCTTAGACGGTCCTGAATTGAAGAGTATGGGTGTGTGGTGTGCCATGTGTTAACTGTTCTGCAGAAGGCTAACCTCATAATACCCCACATAACAAGCATACCAAAATCCTCAATGCAGCATCTCAGAAAATGCTGTTATTGAAAGCAGCAGCGCAGAAGAACATCGCCAGCGGAATAAATAACAATACCAATATCAAAGCAAAGCCCAGGATTTTCAAAAGATGAAGAATGCCACTCTAAGTGACAAGATCAATCTGATCACTTAATAACTTATTTCTGGGGTTACAGTTCTACTATCAGTTTGAATGGTAAAATGATGTAACAGGTCAGCTTTAAATAGACATGCTTGGCATTTGTTTCCAAGCTCTTATCAATCCTATTATATTATCATTTAATCAGACTGAATAAATTAAAGCTGCACATTTTTCCTCGGTCCAGCAGGTGTTACTATGAGTAATTTCAGGTGTCTTGAAGCTGTACACATTCTTTTTGCAGTTGAGCTTACAGATGCATAACCTTCTGATTGCCTTTTTGATTGAAAGTCCCATCTGAGACCACGACAGTGCAACCAATAATAGGATTTCAAAAAATCCCATCAGTGGCTCTGTAGGGGAGGCAAAGCATGACAGGAATCCCATCATTGTTAGTCAAAAGGATAAGGTAACCACTACAAGCCAGTGTCATTCTAAATTGTGCATTTATGGAGCTTTTAAACACACACAAAAAAAATTAAATAATCACAATAAAGGAGAGGCTGATGGAAAGTGGATCCCCGGTTTTTCATTTAAGGTATATAAAAAGAAGAAGGGAAACGTGACCTGAGCGACCCTTAATATTGCGTTCAGAATGAAATGTTGCTGTTTGCCACACAGAAAGAGACAGATTCATCCTTAAACAATCCCTATTCAGCTGTTATTTCACTGCCCAGTGGTGTGTGGATGAGATAACCTGGCTTCGGGGTAAATGTCATTTCATCACTCTAAACCTGTGCAGCTTGTTAATTAGCTCTGTTCCAAGGATCAGGGTTCAGAGCCGGATGGAAAGAGATAACGTCATGGCAGGTGACCTGTTAAAGACCATACAGGAACCGATGTTGTTTCATGATAGAGACTACTTGTCCAAATCATTTCACAATCGTAAAATATACTGTAGGTAGCAACAAGTGGGTCTACTATGGGTGCCTGGCAACTATGAAAATGGCCAAAAGGATGGGTGTATCTGTGGGTTGCCACCTTTTCTTCAAGTCAAACCCGAACACTTTAGCGGCGCACAGCAATCTTTTTTTTGGTATAAACTATACATATATTTTGCAAATAAATAACATTTCTAATCATATGAAGTTAATCACAAGAGTTCCCCTATTACATAAGAGTCCACAGAGTTTATCTTTTACATCTGAACTCGCAGAGTTCCCCTTTTACATCAGAGTCCACAGAGTTTACCTTTTACATCTGAATCCACAGAGTTCCCCTTTTACATCTGAATCCACAGAGTTCCCCTTTTACATCAGAGTCCACAGAGTTTACCTTTTACATCAGAGTCCACAGAGTTTACCATTTACATCTGAATCCACAGAGTTCCCCTTTTACATCAGAGTCCACAGAGTTTACCTTTTACATCAGAGTCCACAGAGTTTACCTTTTACATCTGAATCCACAGAGTTCCCCTTTTATATCTGAACTCGCAGAGTTTCCTTACACTGTAAGGAGGGACTCTGCAGACTCTGATGTAAGGGAGAACTCTGGGGACTCTAACGTAAGGGATGCTCTGGGAACCCTGATTTAAGGGGTAACACTAAGAACTCTGATGTACGGAGAGGACTCTGATGTAAGGGGGAACACTGTGGCTTCTGGTATAAAGGGGAACTCTGATGTAAGGGGTGCTCTGAGAACCCTTATTTACCTAAAGCCATGTACATACGATCGGATTTCCTATGGATTTTAAACCAATGGATTTTTCCATTGGTAATCCGATGAAGCTGACTTCCATCAGTCTTGCCTACACACCATCAGTCAAAAAACCGACCGTCCCAAACGCTGTGACGTAAAACACGTGTACACACGATCGGTTTTACCGATGAAAACAGTCCGACTGACTTTTTTCATCGGACAAACCGATCGTGTGTGGACCCAATTGGTATTTTTTCCATCGGTATAAAAAAATAGAACATGTTTTTAATTTTACTGATGGAAAAAAAAACGATAGCAAATTCCGATCGTCTGTGGGGAACTCCATCGGAGAAAAAACCCACGCATGCTCAGAATCAAGTCGAAGCGTGCTCAGAAGGATTGAACTTCATTTTTCTCGGCTCTTCGGAGTGTTTTACGTCACCGCATTTGGGACGGTCCGTTTTTTGACTGATAGTATGTAGGCAAGACTGATGGAAGTCAGCTTCATCGGATTACCGATGGAAAAATCCATTGGTTTAAAATCCATAGGAAATCCGATCGCGTGTACAGGGCTTTAGTGTTCTCACTCAAAGGCAGGAGAGAGAAGGCGGGAGACTTCAGTCATAGACAGGGATGAATGGTGAGCTCACTCACCCCTTGGCAGTCAGCACCTCTCATCCAGATGTATCTAAGGCTATGGTACATAAACATTTTCAGAATTTTAAGACCTTTACAGGTTATCAAGTATATAGTCAATCATGAACAATGGCCCTAGAATTATTGCTCTAACTCTGATGTTTGTGGCGATTTCTCACATGTGTGTTGCAATTGCTGTTTACATATGCGTGCAGGACATGCATTCACGTGTATGAGCTTTCTACTTTTTTTTATTATTTTTTATTTATTTTTATACTTTTCTTTTTTTAATTTAACCCTATTTCTATGACAGGGGGACTAACAAGCCCTCCTATGTGATAGCTTTGGGCAGATGACAGGTACTCTTTATGGAGATATTATGGGTCTATTAGGGTCTCCCCAGCCCTCCAATGCAGATAATCAAGCACAGCTCTGAAACCGGAAGTGATTAAATTTAGGGGCGTTCAAGTCAACCCTGGACTTTTGAGTTTATATAATAAAAGATCATGTTTCGAGGCGTGGAAACTGCATTCATTTTTCGACATGATCCCCTGCAAAATTTATACACTTATCCCAGTCTTAGTCCGTAGGGTTCCATATTGGGTTGGCCCACCCTTTGCTATAACAGCTTCAACTCTTCTGGGAAGGCTGTCCACAAGGTTTAGGAGTGTGTCTATGGGAATGTTTGACCATTCTTCCAGAAGTGCATTTGTGAGGTCAGGCACTGATGTGGACGAGAAGGCCTAGCTCACAGTCTCTGCCTTAATTCATCCCAAAGGTGTTCTATTGGGTTGAGGTTGCAGCCCAGTCAAGTTCCTCCACCCCAAATTCGCTCATCCATGTCTTTATACACCTTGCTCTGTGCACTGGTCCAAATCATTTGGTGGAGGAGGGATTAGGGTGTGGTTGTTTTTTAGGGGTTGGACTTGAGCCCTTAGTTCCAGTGAAGGGAACTCAGCATACCAAGACATTTTGGACAATTTCATGCTCCCAACTTTGTGGGAACAGTTTGGGGATGGCCCCTTTCTGTTCCAACATGACTGCGCACCAGTGCACAAAGCAAGGTCAATAAAGACATGGATGAGTGGATATGGAGTGGAGGAACTTGACTGGCCTGCACAGAGTCCTGACCTCAACCCAATAGAACACCTTTGGGATGAATTTCAGTGGAGACTGCGAGCCAGGGCACCTGCAAAGGGTGGGCCAACTCAATATTTAACCCTACAGACTAAGACTGGGATGCCATTAAAGTTCATGTGCGTGTAAAGGCTTCCCAATACTTTTGGTAATATAGTGTTTATATAAACTGTATAAATATATATATATATATATATATATATATATATATACAGGGCCGCTGATAGGGGGGGACCACCAGCCCTCCTGTAGGGGGCCCGGGCACACAGGGGGGCCCGGACAGTAGGAGGATCGGTGGAGCAGAGAATAGAATGACAGCATCACTCACCCAGCAACTCAAAGCCGGTTTCTCTCCATCTCGCTCCCACCGGCTTTCAGCTGCTAGGTGAGAGTCTAGGTGAGAGACACAGGGCTGGATTTAGGGGATGCCGGGGTGGGTTGTTATGCCCCCCCTGGGCTGGCCGCAGCTGAGCTCCTTCCCCCGCCCCCTCCCCGCCCGCACGGCAGCTTGGAGCCCTTTCAGATTTATATATAAATTCAGGAAAAACATAAAAATTTTCCTTGGTGCAAAAAGAACAGTTCTCATGCAATGATAAAAAAAAGTGCAACAGTGAATCTCTGTGTAGTGATGAATTTCCAGTATCCAATGAAGTGCAGAGTGATCCAACATCCACAGGTATTCTTTAAACGTGCAGGTGCTCAAATCTAGGTGCCCACGTTTCCCCCAGCCTCTCACCTTGGCTGGCTTGCAATCAAGCCTCTTTTATCCCACAGTGGCCTACACAGCTCCTCAGCAGCAATAAGCACCTCAAGGCAGGATAAATGGCTCTCAATGGCAAGATAAGAAAGAGAAGGGCTCCATAGTGTAATATGTTTCAGTAAATGTAATAAATAATCATCAATACACTTACATAAGGATCGTTCATAAAACGCATGTATACATTCCAAACAAATAACAACACTTCTGCTTTCGCCCGTGGGCGTGAACGATGTCACCACTGACTCTCTTCCCTGACCTCCCTTACGCGTTACGTGACTGTTCACGCCACTTAATCATATTATTGATTCATTATTTGAGTAAGCGCCATTACACCCCAATTTTATATGTCTAATAGGTATACCTGTAGCTGCACGTTCTTATTACTACAGGTTATTGGACTACGACGTGAACATAAACTCATGCCTTTTTTATAACAAAATACCCCCAGAATATTTCAGACGGCTTATGCAGCTATCAAGCACAGAGGATCCCAGATAAGCTCCCAGGGGACAGAAGGAGGAAGAAAAAAGGTGAAAGGTTATATTTGCAAACTTGCTTAGATAGCCTAAAAAATGTAAGGTGGATTGAATGTTAAGTGCTCTTTATACTTCATAAATATTGTAACTCGGTTTGCCTAACATTTTCCATGAAATGTCAGTTTTAGGTTATGACAGGAACACTCTTCTTCCATTACGTCTTCCATTTTATCCACTTAGCTACCATGCTCTATCTGGTTTTACCCATGATCCCTTGTACCTTGCACACAACCTATGTTTAATCCTATCAAGCCTTTCCCCCCAGGGAACGGAGGATGAAAAGAATGACACTCAGACAGGGGGCCTCCCAAGTTAAACCATGCGTGAGTTTTACATTTAAATCACATGTCTGTTAGCATATGACAGCTCCTGTCAAACTGCAGGTATTTCAGTTTTCACTTTTGCCTTACATCAAGTAAAAACATTTTTCTTGAATGCATTACAAGTATGAGACACACATTGTTCTTTGAACAATATCTGATTTCTGATTACAACTTTTGTCAGGTTGCATTGTCCAAACATTTTGAAAAACAAAAAAGGCAGACTTTTATAACACAGCGAGGTAAAAAATAAAGGCGGGCATCAATAGTAGGAGACTGATGCATCTGACATTTATAATGGTAACTGAAATATTTTCTCAGGATAAATGTTTCTTTTAGAAAAAAAATTACCCTTCTTTTATATTTATCTCTTCCTGGGAAAACCAATATTTGCATATCTTTCGTTATTTCCAAAAATCTGGATCTAGCCATAAAAGTTAGATGAGTCAAAATATCAGAGAAAAAACACAAGGGAGGTTATTTATTATTATTTACGAAAGACAAATCCACTTTGCGCTACAAGTGCAAACTACAAGTGCAAAGTGCATTTGAAATTGCACTGAAAGTGCACTTGGAAGTGCAGTCGCTGTAAATCTCATGCCGCGTACACACGACCGTTTTTAATGACGAGAATTTTTTTTTTTTTTTTAAATGGTCATTAAAAATGGTTGTGTGTGGGCTTTCCAGCAGTTTTCCCGACGAGAAAAACGCAGAGAATCACGACGAGAAAAATTGGAACATGCTCTAATTTTTCACGTCGTTTTTTACATCGTCGTTTTTCTCGTCATGAAAAATGCCCGTGTGTGGGCTTTAATGACGTGAAAAAAAATGCGCATGCTCAGAATCAAGTATGAGACGGGAGCGCTTGTTCTGGTAAAACTAGCGTTCGTAGTGGAAATAGCACATTCCTCACGCTGTAATGGACTGAAAAGCACGAGGCTGAAAAGCGTGAATCGTGGTTCAACGAACTTTACTAACATGAAGGGTGGCACCATCCGAATGGAACTTCCCCTTTATAGTGACGTCGTACGTGTTGTACGTCACCGCGCTTCACTCGAAAAAATGTTTCCACAATAGTGTGTAGGCAAGGCAGGCTTGAGAGGAAACACGAAAAATCATGTCAAGAAAAATTCCGTTTTTTTCAATGACATTAAAAACGGTCGTGTGTACGCGGCATTAGGGGTAGATCTGAAATGAGGGGAAGCTCTGCTGATTTTATTATCCAATCATGTGTAAGTTAAAATGCTGTTTTTTATTTTCCTTGCATTTCCCCCTCGGATCTACAGCGACTGCACTTCCAAGTGCACTTTTAGTGCAATTTCAAGTGCACTTTGCACTTGTAGTTTGCACTTGTAGTGCAAAGTGAATTTGCTTTTAGTAAATAACCCCCACTGCTCCAAGAGCATCCTTTCCATCTAAAAATATTTATTTACTGTTTCTGGTCTGTTAAAATCCCAACTTTTGAGAAAACACGTTTTTTGTTCATTTTCATCTAAAAAGGTGAAACACAGACAGTGCTCACCTACTAAAGTTCAATGGTTGAACTGGGTGGACTTGTGTCTTTTTTTAACCAGAGTAATTATTAGACATGTGCAATTCGTTTAGTTTCTAATTCGTTTTTTACGAATTTTGAGAAATTCGTTATTTCCAAAATTTCAGAATTTCCGAAGTTTTCAATTTTCGAATTTTCGGATTTTCGGATTTCCGATATTTTGAATTTCCGAATTTTCGTATTTTTGGATTTCCGAAACTTTGAATTTTGGAAATTTTAAATTTCCGAATTTCGAAAATTCAGAACGTCCGAATTTTGGAAATTCGAAATTTCGGATTTTTGAATTTATGAATTTCCGAATTTCCGAAATGCTGTGAATGAATTTTCGGAAATTCGGAATTTCGGAAATTACGAATTTTGAAAATTTGAAATTTTGAAAATTCGAGATTCGAAAATTCGAAATTGCAAAATTCGAAAATCTAAAATTCGAAGATCTAAGGAAATAACACTTTACGGTATATCCATTAAAACCAATGTTTACCTCTGTAGGTCCAGCACAATCACACACACATCAGGCAACTCAAAAGTTTGGATTTGTCCTCGCTTTCACTTCCAGAAACAATGGTCACATGGATAAATTGAGAGAGCAAATCTCCCCAGTGGGTCCACAAGCAGCAATACATACCTGACAGTCAAAAAGAAACGTTTGGGCTTTAGATACTATAAGAAAAGCCTAGTATGTTTCAGGACAAAAAAACTGTTGCATTCTCATGTACATGCTCATAATTCTGAGCAAAGGCTTACTGCAGGATGTGTACTGGAATATATGTGCAAATGCAATAGCATGTGCACATTGGCATTGGCACCTATTATCTTATTTAAAGGCGTTGTAAAGGTACATGTTTTTTCACCTTAATGCATTCTATGCATTAAGGTGAAAGAACATCACAGTATTTGCGCCCCCCCCCCTAGTCCCCGTTTACTTACCTGACCCCTCGAAAGTCCCGCGCCGTGAACGCGCAGGATTCTCGGTCGGCTTCTCGGGTCATTCAGTGGTTGATTGAAAGCAGTGCAGCCATTGGCTCGCGCTGCTGTCAATCACATCCAATGACGCAGCGCGCCGGGGGGTGGGGCCGAGTGATACAGTGAGCGGCTATGGCCGCTGGCTGTATCACAGGAGCGCGCCCGCAAGAACTTTCCACCATGCGAGGAGCCGGGAGGAGCCGGGAGGAGCCGATACAGCCGCCGAGGGACCCCAGAAGACCAGGTTCAGGGCCACTCTGTGCAAAGCGAGCTGCACAGTGGAGGTAAGTATAACATGTTTGTTATTTAAAAAAAAAAAATGTGCCTTTAGTGTTCCTTTAACCACTTGCTTACTGGGCACATAAACCCCCTTCCTGCCCAGGCGAAATTTCAGCTTCTCGGCACTGTCACGCTTTGAATGACAATTGCGCGGTCGTGCAACGTGGCTCCCAAACAAAATTGACGTCCTTTTTTTCCCACAAATAGAGCTTTCTTTTGGTGGTATTTGATCACCTCTGCGGTTTTTATTTTTTGCGCTATAAACCAAAAAATAGCGTAAATTTTGAAAAAAAAACACAATTTTTTGATTTTTGCTATAATAAATATCCCAATTTTTCTTATTTATTTTTTTCTCCGTTTAGGCCGATGCGTATTCTTCTACATATTTTTGGTTAAAAAAATCCCAATCAGCGTATAGTGATTGGTTTGCGCAAAAGTTAGCGTCTACAAAATAGGGGATAGAATTCTGACATTTTTTTTATTTTTATTTTTTTACTAGTAATGGCGGTTATCTGCGATTTTTGTCAGGACTTGCGATATTGCGGCGGACACATCGACACTTTTGACACATTTTTGGGACCATTCACATTTATACAGCGATTACTGCTATAAATATGCACTGATTACTGTATAAATGTGACTGGCAGGGAAGGGGTTAACACAAGGGGGCGAGGAAGGGGTTAAATGTGTGCCCTATGAGTGATTGTTACTGTGGGGGGAGGGGACTGACTGGGGGAGGTGACCGATCTGTGTCCCTATGTACAAGGGACACAGCATCGGTCTCCTCTCCCTGACAGGACGTGGATCTGTGTGTTTACACACACAGGTCCACGTCCTTGTCTGTGTACCGGCCGATCGCGGGTACCTGGCGGACATCGCGGCCACCAGGCACGCGCATCGGCATCTCAGGGATGCGTCGGGCACGCACGCCCCCCAGTGGCCAGAGGAGCGGAGGCCGTATAATGACGGCCTCCGGCATTTTAGAACCACTTTGCGGCCGCCATTTGTCGTATGGCGGGCGCGAAGTGGTTAAGCTAGATTATGAAATGAACAGATTGCTGAGTGGTTTTCAGCTAGTTCCTGCTTTACCAGTGCCCTGACCTGCTTTATTTGCCTTCCCATGCACAATCTGACATGCCCATGATGACCTCCTGTCTCTTGATTCCTGCCTACCTGTTGTGACCTTGGCATGTACTCTGACTCCACTCCTGCATTATGTTCCTGTATTTCACTGTTTGGCTGGGTATCCTGCCTCTGCCTGATGTTCCTGTATATCGCTACCCGGCTGTTGATGATCTTTTGGCTCGTATCTTGACTACACACTTGTCTGCTGATCAAGTGTCACTCTGTTTTAGTCTCTGGTCCCTGTCTGGTGATCTATGGTCATCTGCATTCTGCAACCAACAGCTGGCGTTGCCCACTACACCAGCCCATGTGCCACACCACCTGTCACCACTACCAGGGGTGTTGGACAAAAGGTGCAAGAGAAGTGCCCTCTCCAGCTCAATCTTCACCAGATACACTTGACATTCCAAGTCAAAAGTAACATGACAGGCCTCTATAAGCTTCCTTGCATGGCCCCTTGTCCTTTATATTTGCCTACCGTGGACACTTTTGAGAATCTACTAGTACATCCAGCTTTAAGGACTAGTGAGGAGGATTGCAGATATACAGTCAGGTCCATAAATATTGGGACATCGACACAATTCTAATCTTTTTGGCTCTAAACACCACCACAATGGATTTGAAATGAAACAAACAAGATGTGCTTTAACTGCAGAAACACTAATGAAACTAGGAAATGGACTTTAGACGGCACATAGGTAAATATTGTAAAAAATCTAGGGGTTTTTTATTTGTAAAAAAGATATCTTAATAAAAGTACATTAATACATTTTTAGAAAAAATGACATTTATAGTGAGCATTGGTATAGGATCCAGAATTAAGTTCTAATCACACTTCCCAGGAGTTACAATAAACATGTAAAACTCAGATAAAACAATGTATTTCCAACAAACTCAAAACCGTGTTGAACGATGTACACAGGGAGTGGATGGCCTTATTCATAGATCCAGTAAATTCAGAGATGTAAATCTTGCTTTGCTCTACAAGTTTTGCGTTTGGAGACGCTTCACCAGGAGCACAATAGTAAAGAGGCCGTGTTGAATAATAGCACAAACCTGGGTATTTTTGAACTGTCAGTCCGTGTGTAACAGAAAGCCAGTGATGTGTAGACACGGTCGTGATAGACCACAGCAGAGTAACTAAATAGATGGGTAACAAGCACAGTCTGCTGGTAAGCAGAGCGAGAGCGTTCCTCCAGGTGTGTTTGGCCAGAAACGCCAAGCGGTATATATATATAAGGGCCTGTAGCTAGGGTCAAACAGTGGTAGTCTGTCAAAAATGGTCCCAGAGGGTAAATTAACCCGGCTTAGAACTTCAAGCAAATCATATATTGGCAGACCTGGATGGAACCTCTCCTGTGGATAGAACTTTAACTGCAGACTTTCAGCTTTAATTTGAGGGTATTTACATCCAAATTAGGTGAACGTGTAGGAATTACAACAGTTTGTATATGTGCCTCCCACTTTTTAAGGGACCAAAAGTAATGGGACAATTGGCTGCTCAGCTGTTCCATGGCCAGGTGTGTGTTATTCCCTCATTATCCCATTTAAAATGAGCAGATAAAAGGTCCAGAGTTCATTTCAAGTGTGCTATTTGCATTTGGAATCAGTTGCTGTCAACTCTCAATATGAGATCCAAAGAGCTGTCACTATCAGTGAAGCAAGCCATTAGGCTGAAAAAACAAAACAAACCCGTCAGAGAGATAGCAAAAACATTAGGTGTGGCCAAATCAACTGTTTGGAACATCATTAAAGAGAAAGAAACGGTGAGCTCAGCAACAGCAAAAGACCCGGAAGACCACGGAAAACCACTGTAGTGAATGACCGAAGAATTCTTTCCCTGGTGAAGAAAACACCCTTCACAACAGTTGGCCAGATCAAGAACACTCTCCAGGAGGTAGGTGTATGTGTGTCAAAGTCAACAATCAAGAGAAGACTTCACCAGAGTGAATACAGAGGGTCCACCACAAGATGTAAACCATTGGTGAGCCTCAAAAACAGGAAGGCCAGATTAGAGTTTGCCAAACAACATCTAAAAAAGCCCTCACAGTTCTGGAACAACATCCTATGGACAGATGAGACCAAGATCAACTTGTACCAGAGTGATGGGAAGAGAAGAGTATGGAGAAGGAAAGGAACTGCTCATGATCCAAAGCATACCACCTCATCAGTGAAGCATGGTGGTGGTAGTGTCATGGCGTGGGCATGTATGGCTGCCAATGGAACTGGTTCTCTTGTATTTATTGATGATGTGACTGCTGACAAAAGCAGCAGGATGAATTCTGAAGTGTTTCAGGAAATATTATCTGTTCATATTCAGCCAAATGCTTCAGAACTCATTGAACGGCGCTTTACAGTGCAGATGGACAATGACCCGAAGCATACTGCAAAATCAACCAAAGAGTTTTGTAAGGGAAATAAGTGGAATGTTATGCAATGGCCAAGTCAATCACCTGACCTGAATCCGATTGAGCATGCATTTCACTTGCTGAAGACAAAACTGAAGGGAAAATGCCCCAAGAACAAGCAGGAACTGAAGACAGTTACAGTAGAGGCCTGGCAGAGCCTCACCAGGGATGAAACCCAGCGTCTGGTGATGTCTATGCGTTCCAGACTTCAGGCTGTAATTGACTGCAAAGAATTTGCAACCAAGTATTAAAAAGTGAAAGTTTGATTTATGATTGTTAATCTGTCCCATTACTTTTGGTCCCTTAAAAAGTGGGAGGAACATATACAAACTGTTGTAATTCCTACACCGTTCACCTGATTTGGATGTAAATAACCTCAAATTAAAGCTGGAAGTCTGCAGTTAAAGCACATCTTGTTTGTTTCATTTCAAATCAAGTGTGGTTGTGTATAGAGCCAAAAAGATTAGAAATGTGTAGATGTCCCAATATTTATGGACCTGACTGTATCAGACTTTCTGCAGCTCAGCGTTCTCCTCTCTATCTATAAGCTTTGAAATGGTGGACTACACACTCTGCAGGAAGATTGGCATATAAGCCAGAACCTTCAGTACCTCCAACAACACATTCTGGTTTTAGTTTTTATGATAATAATCATATAACAAATGGGATGAAGCCTTTATATAATGGCATCATCAATTACTACCTAAAGCACAATGATCTCTAAATGCGGCCCTGTTCCAGGGTTATTAAGTGAAGCAATTAATCTTCCATGGATATACCTGATAGGTTAAAAGTAAAACTATTCTTGAACTACCTAAACTGAAGAAGCTAATGAATTCTGACAACTTATACAACTCTTATGCCCTGCACACACGGTCGGTTTTTCCGATGAAAAAAGTCAGATGGACTTTTTTCATCTGAAAAAACGATCGTGTGTAGGCCCCATCGGACTTTTTTCCATCGGTGTTAATAAATAGGACATATTTTAAATTTTTCAGATGGAAAAAAAAAATGATAGGAAATTCTGATCGTCTATGTGGAACTCCAACGGAGAAAAAACCCACGCATGCTCAGAATCAAGTCGATGCATGCTCAGAAGCATTGAACTTAATTTTTCTCGGCTCGTCAGAGTGTTTTACATCACGGCGTTTGACGGTCGGAATTTTGTCTGATGGTGTCAAGGCAAGACTGATGAAAGTCAGCTTCATCGGAATTCCGACGGAAAATTCCATCAGATTTTATTCCATCGGAAATCCGATCGTGTGTACAGGGCATAAGAAATACTCTATAATGTTCACATATGCCATATTGTTTAAATGCTTTCATGACTATAACTAGGCTTGTGAAAATCCTCTTGATCTACATTAGCCAAGGGACATTATGTGAGTTTTTTTTTTTTTTTCAACACCAGCTGAATGTCACTGAACATCTACGACCCTAAAAACGTGTCTGTTCGAGTGCAGACTGGACACGATCTATAATGCATTTTAATACCCTAACGCTATGTACTCAACACAGCGGGCTGTCAGAGCTTCAAAAAAAATATAACATTTAAAGTGCCTAATATATTTCATGTCATCTTTGCGTGTAGAAAGGGAAAAAAATTCAATAAAAATGGCGGACAGGATTGATCTTATTTCACAAATGTTTAGCTGGCTTTCACCGACGGCCTTCAACAGTTATTAATGTAGAAGAGTGGCATGTTGATGGTGGGTGGGGGATTATTGAAAGGGGAGTTTGCAGTCAATATGTTTTGTAAAGAGGATACTACGAGGTTTGCAGTTGGCCCTATGATCAGTTTACTGCATCCAGTTTAAACGAAATTAATTAACATATTGTGCAAAACCCTTCAAGTTTATCGTAAGAGATGACATCCTGCTCAGCTTTGAATGTGTGTTTATTTCTTTATTCTGCAGAAGTTCTGCTTGTGTTCACCTTGTGGAATCATACTAGCATGCAGTTACGCGACGCAGTACAGACTTCCCGACTGCTGAGAAAAACTGCCAGGGAGAAGAGATTAGAGCACTAGTCTCCGTTTTCAGGGAGGCTGACGGTGCAGTTCACAGAGGAGCGCTGAGCAAACCTGACAGCAAGATTTAGAGGAGGTGAAGATGATAGAGAGGTAGATGGGAGAAGGAAATAGGGACAACTGTGATAGCTGAGTTACAATAATCTCAGGAGCAGTATGGTTAAAGCGAAACTTCAGAAGTATATAAAAAAATTATAAATATAAATATGTTTTAATTAAAAATATTATATTATATATTATACATATCATTATATTTTAGGTTCAGTATTATAAATACCTGAATTTGTCTTTTTCAGACAACATCACTCAGACTGAAAGCGTAATGGGTAGTACTAGGAACCAACCAGGCTTTGATGGATACGCATTTGCTAACAGTGACATGCTAACAGAAAGAGAAACCAGATTCATTTGAGAGATAACTTATCAGTGATATTTTACTCTTTCATTGTTCAATCAGCTGACTGAGTTTCTTTGTTGTTGATCAAACTATGTGTAGCGGGGTGTTACATTTAGGGGGCAGGTGTCTGAGTGTAATCAGGCTCAGATGCACTATTGCTAGGGTCTTGGACTATATTTTCCTGTGGAGGAGATCAATGGTGCCTAGTTCCCTGCAGTCCATAGGTGGCGCTGTCGCCATAGACTGGGGTTGAACCATCGTTGTAAGGTTGTGCCTTTTTGTGTCCCCTCTCGGCGGTGGTACGGCGGGGCGGGGAACCCACTGTGCTTGCTGGGAGAAGGTATAAAGGGGGCGGTCATCTTCCACACAGGGTCCCAGTCCCAGGCACCTTCAGCCTGGGGCTGCTGTTCTGGTTCGCCCGTGCCCAGGTGCCCTTGGCCTGGGTGTAGGGGATTGAATGCCATCCCAGGCACCTTCGGCCTGGGGTGAGGTACTGCTTGAGGAGGCCTGGGGCCCAGTACCTTCGACTGGGTCCGGCGAGGGATCGAGGAATCCTAGGGGTCCACCGAGTGAGGGAACCCGAATCTAGGACGAGGGGGACCAGAGAGGTTACCCTTCCCGAAGACCCATTGCAGCAATTTGGTGACGGTGGGGCCTCTGGTGACCGTCCGGATGGATGTCTTCTCCCTGACAGGGGTCGCAACTTTTGAAGGTAGTCCACGTTTTCATGGTCTGTGGCAGGGACTCAACAACCAGGTCTGTGGCAGGGACCTTATTTCACCTGGTCCGTGGCAGGGACCAACCTCACGGTCGGTGGCAGCGACTGTGCGCCATAACTGTTGTGAAATCCAAACAGTTTAGTTTCATTGATAGGATTGTGCCTGGACCTCTCAAAGGACCTCTCAAAGGACGCAGTCGCTCTCAAAGGACGATTTATTGCTCTGAAGAATAAATAAGTGTTGGACTTTCAGTGGTGTGGAACTTGACTTTCTGGGAGCTAAAGGGTCCTACCTCCACCTGCGTGGAGGGCGGGAGTCATACTCAAGGGAAGTTTTGGCTCTGGAAGGGGACACAGGCCCGAAGGTAAAAGGTTATAGCTCACACCTCTGCACACAAGAGGATACGAGCTGGTGGTGCGCCACACTCTCCTCACTGGTCCCCTAGATGAGAGCCATTGACCAAGAAGAGAAAGAGGGAGTGAGAGGTGAGGTCACTACATATGCTTCTGATGTAGTGCAGGTCCTTGATCTGGCTGTGCTGCCTTGCAGGGTGCCTATATTACAAAACTAGAAATACAGAATTGCAAATGCTTTTCTCAGACAACATCATTCCATATACTATATATATTTCAACTGTTTGCCTGAAGTTCAGTTTTTAAGGCGCTATACAAAAAGGAAAACGCAAATGCAAATGTAATGTTACTGAAGAATATTCAGAGACTTAAAGTGTTACTAAACTATGCTCCAGAACACTGCACTTAGAATTAAACTTTTTAGCAAAGTGGTTATCAAAACTCCTATAATGATCAAAAGAATGAAGTAGTGGGGTTAAATAAACAGACCTGATAGTTAAGGTGACTCTCTAGCTTTGCCAAACTTTATGAAAATGAAGCGTCTAAAAGAATAATAAAATTTAGTTATTTTGCACCACTAAACACCTGCGTCTTAGACGAGGAGGCCGGGGGAGGAACCGTTCCGAGTGACCGGTGAGAACTCGCGGTGAAGGAAGGGGCCCGGTAACTCTCTGGAATGATGTCTTCTCCTTACAAAGAGGTCAAGCTTTGAAACACCAGGTCTGTGGCAGAGACCAAGTTCACCAGGTCTGTGGCAGAGACCAAGTTCACCAGGTCTGTGGCAGAGACCAAGTTCACCAGGTCTGTGGCAGAGACCAAGTTCACCATATCTGTGGCAGAGATTGTGCGGTTAAGTTAGAGTACCATTTGGCTGCTAGTCCCTATCTAGGGAGACTATCCATATGGGCTGAGTCTGTTTGAGAAGCCAAGCAGTGAAGTGATTTCGTTTGTGCCTGGACCTCTCCCACACCTTTTGCTGTCCTGTCCTCTCTCCAACCTTTTCTTATCAGAGACTGTTATTTACGAGAAATAAACTCTACGTTGGAGTTACAGCTGGTGTGGACATTCAAGTCACTGGGCTGAAACAAGGACTTATCTCGATTAACTATAGAGGTGAGAGCCATTCTCTGGAGGATTCTGGCTTTCTGGTTGTGGAGACCCACCAACAACACCACTCAACCTCCTCACACAGGAGGGTACGGGCTTGTGGCGTGGTGTGCCCTCTCTCCCTGCGAGGAGCCAAAGCCAGGTGAAGGGGGTGAGTGCGCTACACTGACAATGCTGATCCTAATTGTGAAACAGTGGCTTAGCTTTGTCAGCCTACAACAGAAAGGGCTGTTACTGGCAGAATTTCCAACTAAGAAACTTTGCAATTGATTCACAAAACCTGATCTTCCTGATACGACTGTCTGTATACAGAGAAGCATGGTGGCAAACATAGGTTGAAAAATAGGTTGTGCATACACTTTACACATTGCTTGAATGTTGTAAGCATTCTTTGACATGGAAAAAATTAAATGTAATTGCCACTGTAGAACTGCACTGTACTTTTTGCCTTTTTAATTGAAAAAAACAAATCATCACAAGTTAGAGTTCAGCTATGAGAACTTCACATTTCAATAAATGTAATTAGTGCTTATAGAATGTTTAATACATTCAGTACACAGGAATATTTAGCATAAAAATTAGTGAGTAAATCAAGCAAGTGTCAGAATTTGCTTCATGCCTTATAGAAGTACATGACTGTGTAATGCCGCGTACACACGATCATTTTTCCCGTCGGGAAAAATTACATTTTTTTTTTTCGCCGAGAAAAACGATCGTCTGTGGGCTTTATGCCGTTTTTCTCGTTGAGAAAAACGGCAGGAAAAACGACGAGAAAAATTAGAACATGTTCTAAATTTTCTCATCGTTTTTTCCATCATTTTTTTCCGCGGCAGTTTTCCCATAGGGAGACATTGCCGCGGAGCCCACAGACGGTCGTTTTTCTTGACAAAAAAAAAAATGACGGGAAAAACGGTCGTGTGTGGGGGAAAATGCCGTTCCCTCGTTTTTCATTTAATTTCATGTTGTGATTCACGGCGGTGTTTTCACCGCCGTGAATCACGATCGTGTGTACGCAGCATTAGTCTTGTTAAAGTAACCAAATCTCACAAATGCAAGTCTGTATGTGTATCGTGCTATGAATTCTGCTGTATTTATAAAGTGTCTGTCAAGATAAAATGTTTCATTTGGAAACACTGGGTAAAGCTTATGACCCCCTTTGGGTTTTTACTGTTATCAAGGGCTTTAATAAGGAGATCTCGCCCCACTTCCTGCTGACAATAATTTCAGTAAACAGGAAGTGAGAGGAACTCTCCAACTAAACCTTGGGACCCAACACGTATGCCTTGTACACACGATTTGAGTTTCCGATGAAAAAAGTCTGACAGAATTTTTTCATCAGATATTCCGACCGTGTGTGTGCCCCATCAGACTTTTTTGCCGTCGGAATTTAGAAAGAGAACATGTTCTCTTTTTTTCCCGATGGAAATTCCGTTCGTCTGTGTGGAACTCCGATGGAGAAAAAAACACGCATGCTCAGAATCAAGTCGACGCATGCTCGGAAGCATTGAACTTAATTTTTTGGCTCGTCGTAGTGTTGTACGTCACCGCGTTCTTGACGCTCGGAATTTGGTGTGACAGTGTGTATGCAAGACAGCTTGAACAGAATTCCGTCGGAAAAATCCATCGGAGTTTATCCCGACGGAAAATCCTATTGTGTGTACAAGGCCTAACATGTTCAAAGTCTTGAGGAGAACAAAATAATTTGGTGAGCTCAATGACTGTCACTTACCTGATCGATTACTGAAATGACAACGTAGGTCTCTCATTTATCTCCAGCCCAAGTCTTGCTGGAGGTGGAACATAGGGTACCGAGGGACAGGAGGAACACGAGTGCCAGCAGGTGTTGATAGGAGTGTTTGCAGCAGGAGATACAGACCCTGTCAGGCTGGCAGAACATCAGGTCAGGAACAGTAGCTATGCATGAGATCCAGTCGAAGTTAAAGGGGCACTCCACACAGGCTGCAGGTTCCAGATGTGAAGCTTGTCAGAGCTCCCAGCAGGCTTGAGACAGGAACACGCTGTGATGAGCAGCCCTGATACAGATGACAGCCAGAAAGGCACTTGAATCAGATGTGAGAGTAGAGTTGGGAACAACAGCAAGGTCACAGGGATAGCCAAGGTCAGCAGCAGGCGAGCAGCAACGTACCATCACATAAGGCAGAGACGTGGTCAAGAACAGAGCCTGGGTCAGGAACTGGCAACAGAGCAGAGGCAGTATCCAATTTCAGGTCAGAGGTAGGCCTGGTCAGCAACAAGGGAACAAGCAGAGTAATACCAGGACACAGGAAACAGCTTAAAGACCGGTCAGCAATGGAGCAGGAGCACCCTTAGTCTATCTGGCGCCAACATGCATTGAGTGCACGCCCATGCACGCTCTTATGTGCCCATGCTCGCTCACCATTCTGCCAAGAATGCACATTTCTATTAGCCATTCTGCGCGCATGCGCATTTCTATTAGCCAAACATCTGGTAGTCATTCTCTGACACTGACTCTGGTGGAAATGCCTAAATGAAGTAAGGCTCCCCTCCAATGGGTACAAATAGTTTCACTGAAATCATAAATATACAACAGGAGCACCAAACCAAATGATGAAAGAAACCAAATGGATTAAATGATTTATAGTAAGATCACATAAATAGCCAACACAGTGGCCAAACCATTCTTCCATCATCTGGGTATATGAAGCCTAGCCTGGTAACACAAACCAAAAATATCTAGAGTACAATAATAAACAATAATACATTTTAAGTGAACAATATACTTTTTCTTTTTGCATTTCCAGTGAGGCCTGACTTTCCATGCAATCTCACTAAACACTAAACTCACAAGTAAGTTTGGACTACAAAACACCTCACCTCTATGTTATGGAGAAGGGTCCTTACACACTTCATGTTACAACCTACTCCTACATGAATATGACTCAGTAAGTGAGCATTGTCACCCTAAAAAAGGAAGGAAGCCTGAAAAAGAAATGTAATGCAGCCACAACACCAAAGGGCTGGTAAGATGCTTGGCTTTTTGGAGACATTTTAACCTTTTTTGATAACAGTAAATAGAATAGACATCAGTTTCTTCAATGCAACACATCACAGTCTTCAGTAACAACAACTAAGGTAGCTTCAAAGTCCAGCTGCAGCAATACTTGCACTTAAAAGCTTAATTTAACCCTCTTAATGTATTGCTGTAATGCAGTCAAGTTGCATATACAGTAATGCCCCATACATACGATCGTTTTTCATGCCGTTAAAAATGCCATTTTTAAAAATGGGCATTAAAACCGATCGTGTGTATGCTCCAGAGCATTTTTAACGGCGTGAAAAACGGCCATTAAAAATTTCGAACATGCTCTATTTTTTCACGTCGTTTTTCATGTCGTTTTTTTTAACGACGTGAAAAACAATAGTGTGTATGCTTTCACGAGGAGAAAAAAAACGCGCATGCTCAGAATCAAGTATGAGACGGGAGAGCACGTTTTGGTAAAGCTAGCATTGGAAATGGAGATGGCACATTCGTCACGGTGGAATTAATAGCATCGTTTTAATGCTAGCATTCTGTTCTTCTTTTGATAATGCTTAAATAATTACCTTCTTTTGCTAATGATATTCAGAGTTATGGCAAACTTGTTTCTTAAGTAATTCCTAATTGATCTAATGATTGTAAAATATTCTTGTTAAGCCACATCTCCCTCATAAATTCATAACTAAATGTCAAGCTCACAAAATTTGTGATTTTTAAATTATTATTTTTTTATTGTTTATTTTTGTAATTAAGTTAGCTTTATTAATTTTTTTTGGGCTTCTTTGATATATGTAGGCTTTTTTTTTTGTTGTTGATTTAGAAAAAATAATTTGTGTGTAAAGTTACCACACCAACCTTTTAAATTTTTCTCATTTTGCCTCAAGGAGGTTTGTGTCCCTTGTTAATAACAATAATATTATTTGAAATGTCCCTGCCTACTCCCTAGCAAACTCTCTTTTAAACCACAAATCACATAGTCAAGTATTTTAAGCAAAAAAAAAAGAATCCTTTATTTAGGTTACGGTATATTACAAATTAAAGGGGAAGGCAGCACTGGAGAGCCTGCTTGAATTTGTGCATCCTCTGGACCCCACAACAACCATCCAAGATGTGAAAACCAAACTCTTGAATTCCTAAAACAAAAAGGAGCCCAATCTTGGCTTGAACTCCCAGAGGTCAGGAACAGCAGCAGATAAGTCAGATATCTCCCCAGTCTGTGGTACTACAGCAGGCATTATTTTTTCCTCTTCCTTTTAGCCTTCTCTCTAGCCTTCTCTGCAGCCTTTGTTGCTTGCTTCCTCGGAGGCTGGGGATCAGGAGGAGAGTTTGTGGCAGGAGGAGTAGTAGGAGGAGGAGGAGGAGGTGGAGGAGGAGGGACAGGAGGAGGGACAACCTCAGTGAGGTCTGTGAACTTGGTCAGTTCCCCGAGCAACCCCCTGTTAATGACCTTCAGCATAAGGTTCTCACTATATAGGCGTTGCCTTAAGTCCATTTGGCTTAACTTATGGGCCAGGACTGCGGCATAGCCCTCCTCAGCAGAGGGTGCCTCTCTGAAGGCCGCAGTAGCCTCTTTTAGGAAGGCTCTTGTTTCCTCCTCCACCTGCCTAGCTCTCCTTGGCCCTCGTTGGATAATTTTCAGGGGAGGCATCTGGGCTCTTGTGCTGGGCCCAGCCTCCTCCTGTGTGCCACTGGGCCCTGCCTCCTCCTGGTCCCCAACATCACACTCTTCCTGGCTCTGCTCTGGCTGTAAAAAAAGAAAGGGACATTCTTTATTTTTTGCCTCCATCAATCACACACATTGTTCACCTCCAGACATTTTTAAATTGAATGGCAAAAGGGATCAAGTTTCCATAGATTCCGCCTCATGATATTGTTGCCTTGTCCCCATCAAATTTGACCACTACTATCTCTTGCTCTGTAAATCCTAATTTTTTCGAACATTAAATACCTAACAATACTAACATCAATTTAAAATCATCACTTTTGTAACATATAAATGTAGATATCAATACTTTACCTGGCTCCATATATCCAAATCTGCCTCCTCAAGGACCTCATCTTGATCCTCGGAGGAAGCCAGAGCAGGGTTGCTAGGAAGGCTGGAGGGCTGGCTGCAAGGAAGGCTGGAGGTTTGGCTACAAGGAAGGCTGGATTGACCTCTGGGGGGAAGGGTGGACAGAGATTCCCGCACTTCCAGCTGGTCATCCAGAAAAGATAACTTGCTGTAGTACCACAGACTGGGTTTATAAACCTTATCTGCTGCAGCACCTGACCTCTGGGACTTCAGGACCATATTCCTCTGGGTCCTGTATGTCCCCCTGATGGTAGCAATTTTGGTTTTCACATCTTGGAGAGTTGTTGTGGGTATCTGGGTTTGGACAAATGCAAGCAGGCTCTCCAGTTCTGCTGTCCTGGCCGCTTTATTTTTATTGCCACCACTTTTGGTCTGCCACAGGATAGGAAGTTCCTTCCATTTATCTATGAACTCCCCCATAAACTCCGGATTTTTTAAAGTATTCATTCTCTCTGTAAAATCAAGAACCAAGAAAATACATATGTTTCAGGCAACATTCATTAAATCAGCATTTTGGACATATATAAAAGCCCCAAATCTCCTCCTCTGATGAAACTCAAATCCTTAAAATGTTATGTACCTTGGTCAACACGTTCGTTGCTAACTCCCTCTCGCGGCAAATGAACGTATTTTCGACACATGGATCCTCACGTGATATACACTGCGCACGCGTGAAACTCTGCACGCTTTCCCCGCCCCTGACATCCGATATTGTACTTTCCCCGCCCCTTCTCGCTCGTCGTAGTGCTTAACAACATGACGGAGACACAGGGGGCTGAGATTACCTCTACAGAGGAGGAAATTCCTGAGGAGCCCAAATCCCGATCCCGGAGAAATAAGGCATCCAACATGTAATTCGAGGAAATGGTGGAGATGGTCGCCATTTTGAGGAGGGAGGATTATGATGCCAAGCATGGGCCGTATAAAAGGCCTAATCTTGTCAAGACAAAAATTATGGGCAAAGTGGTCAAAACTCTTCACCAAAAATTCGGGGTGTGCAGAACGAAGGAACAGCTCAGAAAACGATGGTCTGATCTGAAGTTGCGGGAGCCCGACCAATACAAAAGAATCAAGAAAGTTTTAGGAAAAAGTAAGTAACTTTTATACATTTTCCCTGCTAAAGATTATTACTTGTATTAAGTCGTGTATATTTGACTTTGATATAGTACAGTGAAAGATACCAACTTTCATGTTCGTCCGCACAGTAAACAGATGTAGTAAACCTCTTTCTCCTTACAGTTCATAAAACGATGTTTTGGATCATCCAGTGTGAACACCCAAATTTCTAAGTTTTTTTTGGGGAGCTAATTTTGTAAACAAGTTGCTTTATTTTTATAATCCAAATGACATTTTTTTTTAATTAAAAGGGTATGCATTGTAATGTTAAGGCAAAGAACACTCAGCAGCTGATTAAACATCTGAACGCAGTAGTACAAGTGTGGGACAAAACCCCTAAATTTTTAG
Organism: Rana muscosa; assembly: GCA_029206835.1. Classification (NCBI taxonomy): domain Eukaryota; kingdom Metazoa; phylum Chordata; class Amphibia; order Anura; family Ranidae; genus Rana; species Rana muscosa. The sequence continues at coordinate 350,962,177 of CM055119.1, forward strand.
AGTGTCACACACAGGTGATCCTGTGTATATACTTTGGGGTGTTACAATGTGTCAAACTTTATTTTAAAAAGTATATGCTCTGGTTTTGGCTTATGTATCCAATCATGTGTTCAGGTTGTCACTGGGGGTACATTTAAAAATGGACCACACTTCCAAATAATCTTTCAAAATTTACTTTTCAGGGTTTTTGTTGGAAAATAATTATTATTTACTAATGAAACTATACCTTTTATTGCAATTTCCATAGGGCTTCAAAAAGCTACGTCAGATGAGCCTATAAATCCAACACCTTCAACAATACCCCCAGAACCAAATGATGGAGAGGAACGTGAAGTTGAGGCAGTAGAAAGTGGCACCACAACAGGTCAGTGTCAAACCAGACAGATGCAGGTTAATAGATGTAGGCCTACATATTCTATACCAGTGTTTCTCAACTCCAGTCCTCAAGGCGCACCAACAGGTCATGTTTTCAGGATTTCCCTCAGATGAAACAGCTGTGGTAATTACTAAGGCAGTGAAACTGATTACATCCCCTGTGCAAAATAATGGAAAGCCTGAAAACATGACCTGTTGGGGCGCCTTGAGGACTGGAGTTGAGAAACCCTGTTCTATACTACATGATTTTTTTTTTTATTTAGGTGCAGTTCTGGCCGAAGACCCCGAAAAGTTTACACATCACAGTGCCCAGATCCTGATCTAATACCTCATGGTCTGCTGTCGTGACCTTGAAAAAATAAAGGGAGACTTGATAGAGATCAGGGAAAATACCAAGCGGGTTGAGGAAAGGCTACAAAATATCATGGCTGTGCTTGGGCGTGTATAATGTTTTAACACAAAAGAACGTTGAACTTGCTGTGTTTTTGCTGTTTTTTTTTGCTTTTAAGCTTTAATGAATAGTACATGTTTACATTTACACAAAAATTTTTAAGATTGTTTTTTTATGCATGGCTGTTCATGCGTTTGAATGTCACAAACACTTCCAGGATTTGTCAGCATTTGTCTCTTACATGCCTGTTTGATACAGCTTAAATGTGAGTAATATTGCTATAAGTTCAATAAAAGTGTTTTTTATTACGGAATTACACTATTTGGGATTCCTTACTTTCCCTCTTACTCTGAGATAACACTGGGATTACCACAAAAGGACCAGGGAGACAAGACACCGCCAGAGTGCTGCACAGTGGCATACACTGTGAACGTTTTTCACCCCAAGAGGGGGTGAACATCTGGTGAGTGCGGTCTTTATTGGAGCATGTTCTGCTGTGGGCACCAGACTTGAAGATTAAAAAAGGTCACATCACCAGGCACCTAGCATCTGAAAAAAAAACTACAAAATCATTGGACAATCATATTGCTCAATCGAATCGCATGAGGTTGCATTTACACCTTATTGCATAGTCGCTCAACCAAATCGCATGAGGTTGCATTCATATTGCTCAATCGAATCGCATGAGGTTGCATTTGCACCTTATTGCATAGTCGCTCAACCAAATCGCATGAGGTTGCATTTGCACTTTTCTGCATAGTCGCAAGATTTTTTGCCTAGCAAAGTTGCTGGGCATCTAGCATCAAATCATTGGACAATCACATCAATTTGCACAATTCTGCATTTTTTTTTATTTTTTTTGCACTTTATCGCATAGTCGCAGGACATTTTTGCATGCATCATTAATTTATTACTATCACGGTTTTATACATTGGTTTAATTTTTTACACTGTTATCACCTTTAATTGTTCACAATATTTTATTCATTTCATTGTTGTATTTTTTATATATATTATTTTATGCTCATCATTATTTATATCCGCATTAATCTATATTTATCACATATTCATATATATAAGTGAAGCATTTAGGAGTTACACTATGGCACCAATGACACTAGTATAATATAGGGGTATTTATGTATCTATTTATATACAAAATATTCACTTGCACTCTAGAGCAAGGAAGTCCATGAATTGCAATTAGCGCCAATTCTACACCTCCCTTCAGTCTGTTCATGCGTTTTACCGCCATAAATATTTTTCATACATCTACATTTAAAAGGAAGTTTACTAAAACAAAATAAAAAAAGGTATTTTCTTACCAAGAATTTGTGGCTTCATTATGTAAAAGTTGTGCAAAGTGAACTAATCAATGTTTTGTATTTACACTGACAATGAAGGCTAATTAAGAATGCTAAATACACATGGCACTACAAGTGCACTAGGTAAACCTACGAGAAACCTAAAAGAATATTAAATTAAAACACAATACCAATATTTTCTCTTAAAAAAGTTTTATTTTAACAAATAATAATGTTAAACATCCTCAGGCATATCAATGGCCCCCCTACCCACAAAATATTTGACATATTTTTGTCTGACATTACGTCCGGTTTGGGGGGCCAAGCCTGGACCGCCAGCTTCCAGGGCCACTAAATTATCTGATTCCAATAATGAGGCCTCAGGGCACTCAAAGTCATATAATTTGAAGAATGCACCCTCAGAAAATTATGGAGCACGCAACAAGTCATTACTACATGGTTCCATTTATAAGGGGCAAAGTGGATGAAGGTGAGGAACAGGCGGAATCGGCTGGCCATGATGCCAAAGGCATTTTCCACTACCCTTCTTGCTCTGGCCAGCCGATAGTTGAACACCCTCCTCTCAGGGGTGAGGGTGCGTTGCGGGAATGGCCTCATCAAATGGGGACCCAGGCCAAACGCCTCATCCGCCACAAAAACAAATGGGAGTCCCTCCACATTCTGCTCCGCTGGTGGCAAGGCCAGCTGATCCAATAGGAGCCGTTCCCCAAACTCAGTCTGTGCAAAGACTCCTCCATCTGACATCCTGCCATTCTTGCCAACGTCCACATACAGGAATTTGTAGGTGGCCGACACCACTGCCATCATGACGATGCTGTGGAACACCTTATAATTATAATAAAAGGATCCCGAATGGGGTGGTGGGACGACCCGAACATGCTTGCCGTCGATGGCCCCTCCACAGTTCGGAAAGTTCCATCGTTGGGCAAACTCAGATGCCACATTCTGCATTCATGTGGCGTAGAAGGGAACTGTGGAATTAAATTAAAAATAAATTAATACTTTGAGACAGAAACATTGAAAGCAGATTTAAGAAAACCATTTATGGCCAACATTAGGAGAACCAGAAAAATTAAAACATTATTAGTAAGCAACAACAAACCAAAAACAAACCCAAAAGAAAAACTGGGGGGGGGTTGAAGATGAGTTGGGGAGATCACAAATGAAGGCTGTAGCACTCTGTATGAAGTTTAAATAAATGTAACATTCCTAGGCAATCTTTAGGGTGCGTTTAGGGTAAAGCACTACGATGGAGCATAGAATAAAATACATGGAAATGACTAGGCAAGGTGGGTATGGCCCCAGGATAGCATGCTGGAGAGGTTAGGTAAGGCAAATTTAAATGTAGGCCTAATGAAAACATTCCAAAAAAAAAAAAAAACATGTGGAGAAAGGGGACATTCCCTGCAGCTAAGAATCATGGGAATTAGGGACTACTAATAAACCAAAAAAAATTAACAAAGAAATACATACAATGTGAGGTTTTAAATAAGAACACTTACCTTAATATAGTCCTCCTGCAAAACTTGAAGGATGGCAGAACACGTCTCTGGTATAATGATACCCAGAGCCTGGGGGGATATGCCTGTGGAGAACTTTAGGTCCTGCAGGCTTCTCCCAGTCACCAGGTATCGCAACGTTGAGCCTCTGCTCAGCACTGATGGCTTCACGCATAACGGTGTCCTGCCTGGTAATGTAGGGGGACACCAAAGCCAACAGATGCTGAAATACGGGGTCAGACATCCTGAGAAAATTCCTGTAGTCCTCAGGATTATTCTCCCTGATCTCCCGCAACAAAGGCATGTGACAGAACTGGTGCCGTTGGAGCAACCAATTCTTGGTCCATGAACTCCTCCTCACCCTGTTCATGGCCTGGAGTCGGGATACAGCATGAACCCCGGCACCAACTACAGCACAAACTCTACGACGAGTACATAGCAACATGGCTAGATAACGGTCGGCAGCTCAGAACGAACTAGAAGAACGAACGGAAGAACAGCAAGGCCTATGAAGAACAAGCTGAAAAACAGGAACGAGCAGACAAGAACGCACTGAATAAACAGATATGAACTGACTACAAGCACTGCAAGACAGATACGAACCCACAGGCACAAACTGAACTCCACAAAACGATCTTCAAAGCACGAAGACTGAAAAGCGCGAATCGTCTCTCACCAAACTTTTACTAACACTAATTAGCAAAAGCGTCCCAAAGGGTGGCGTCATTAGAACGGAACTTCCCCTTTATAGTGCCGTCGTACGTGTTGTACGTCACTGCGCTTTGATTGAACGTTTTTTTTTTAATGATCGTGTGTATGCAAGACAGGCTTGAGAGGAAACATGAAAAAAAATGACAAGAAAAACTTTGGTTTAAAAAATGGCATTAAAAACGTACGTGTGTACGCGGCATAATAGCTATGCCTTATTTTATACCTTTTATGCAAGTTGTATGTGCTAAGTGCTGCAGCAAGGGTTAAGAAAACCCCGTGGTTGCATCACATAGGAGAATCTCACTATCAAAAAGCAGACCAGCTCTCCAACACATCTCACTTGTTGCCTTTAAAATCTATATTTAAGATTTAATATCTCAAAGATATGATATAGGTTAAATAAGAGTTCTTTTGATCAGAATTGAAAGCTTCAATATAATAAACATTTATTAGAAAATTGTTAAAGTCTAATCTAACACACAGAAACTAGCTATATAGTTTTAAACAAGCAGGAAATAGTAGGTTAAAATATACAAAGTATTTACATGGAGGAATATAGAGCATATTCCTCTAAAACATTAAAGTACAAGCGTGTGCAGTTGTTACAAGTAAGACAGACCTTTCCCATAGTTACCCTTTTAGAACCATCTTGCAGGCTACCTTTCCTTAAAGAGCTCCCTTCTATCTCTCCTCTGAGTATATCTCTCTATCCTGATATTCCATAGGTTGGCCTAACTGGTATCATGATTGGAGGGCTTACTACATAAGTCAGCCCCCTTTCATGCAAATCCTGATTGCATATCCCAGCATGGGATCCTTTGAGGTGAGTAGATGCAAACAATGGAATTGGCTCTCCATTGTCTGTATATACAAGCCTCGGACCCGCATAGTCTGCTCTTAACAAAAGGGCTTTCCTAGGTGCTAAATTAAATATATTCATAATTACAATATTTTACAAGAAATGGAGATTTCACATAACCCATAAGGCAACACACTGAACAGTGCTGCTCGGTAAGGGCAAGCAATTTTGATTAAGGTGAGCGTTCACTACCTAAGGGGAGCACTAGAGTGAGGACACCTTAGCATGTTTTGGATCACATACTAAGTTGCTTGAATTGTATGGACTACTTTAGCACGGTCATCAGTGACGCAACTGGATACCACATATATGCACATGAGCACTTTGATTTATGATCAATTCACACATTTATGATATATGGACTTTTTTATATGGACTTTTTTACACAGCTATGCACATGAGCACTTTGGATTGAGTTGTGTATTTCATTTTTATGTATATATATTGTTTACACTAATGTCTATTTAAAGCTGTCACATCCCTCAATGATCACTTTATATATATATATATATATAAATTTTTTCATATTTATTCTTATTTATTTATTTATTTATATTTATTTATTAATATTGATGTATGCACTTTGGTATTCACACTGATAGCGTGTGCATTACATTTAGGCCACTTTCACACTGGGGCGGGAGGTGCGCTGGTGGTATAGCGCCGCTATTTTTAGCGAAGCTATACATCGTAATTGCGGCGTAATTGCGGCGGTATTTGGCCGCTAGTGGTGCGGTTTAAACCCCCGCTAGCGGCTGAAAAAGGGTTAATACCACTGGCAATGTGCCTCTGCAGAGGCGCATTGCCGGCGGTATAGCCGCGGTTTCCCATTGCTTTCAATGGGAAGGAGCAGTGTAGGAGCGGTAAACACACCGCTCCTCTCACCGCTCCAAAGATGCTGCTAGCAGGACTTTTGGAGCGGTCCTGCTAGCGCACCACTCCAGTGTGAAAGCCCTCTGGCTTTCACACTGGAGAAACAGCAGCCGCTGTTTAGGGTCGGTTTGCAGGCGCTATTTTTAGCGCAATAGCGCCTGCAAACTGCTCCAGTGTGAAAGTGGCCTTAATATAAATTTTTTAGTGCAGCGTATATATTTAGTTTGTTTGTATTTGCACGGTTTGTGAGACCTGTTCAACACTAGCAGCTGTCCTTATTACAGTTTATTAAGCATCTGGTGAATGGAGGCTCGCAGGACCCTTCTCTATTTAATTTTGAATAAAACAGTGCTCAGTGGGGCATGTGAGACTGATGTTGATTAGAGCAGTGCTCAGTGGGCAATGTCTGACCAATGTTGAATAGAGCAGTACTTAGTTGACATGCCGGACTGATGTTAATTAGAGCAGTGCTCAGTGGGGCAGGCCTGACATAGCTGATTAGAGCAGGGCTCAGTGGGGCATGCCTGACCAATGTTTTTTAGAGCAGTGCTCAGGGGTTATGCTGGATTAATATTGATTAGAGCAGTGCTCAGTCATGGTTGTGTCATGCTGCAGGTGAGCTGGGTTTTGTGAGAGCTGTGGTCCAACATTTCAATGGGCTGGAAGAACATGGTTTTTAACCCTGAATGCAGCATTTAGCTGATATAAAATGTAAAAAAAGAGCCATATTTTTTACTGTATACACAGACTGCAAGGAACCGAGGTAACAGGAACTCTTGCACAAGACTGAAGCCTCAGACCTTACAGGTGGCTTGGAAAAGTCCACAGTAGAGCACTATCTGTAGGTTACCACTAAGTGCTACACATAACAGGCTTTGACCCTGCTCTACCTACAGTATATTGAGGATCTAACAAGGCTGCCCATTGTTGTTCCAGGAGCTGCCCCACATACCACATATTAATCAACAACCACTGCTCCCAGAGCTCATCTCTCTCCACTCTGTGCAGGGAAAATTATGCTGTTCCATGCACACCTTGCTTACGAACAGATGTGCTGATGACATTACTGCATCATGTCAATCAACCCCGTACCTGTACAGAAAGAGCGTGTGTGCTCAACTAAGACCAAGGTACCTCTTCAACCACCGACACCAATGTCAGTATGTCACTACAACAAAGTACAATAAACAGCAGGGCTCCCTACATAAGGCACCTTCTTACATTTTTTCTGGCAGAATTGACTATCCATATCTGCAAAGTTTTAAACTGCACTTCTACATAAAATATATATATTTTTAGATTTACCTGTCCTTTTAAAAAACAAAGAGTAATTTAGTCGAAGAAGGGTTAAGGGAAGATACAGCAATGAGCATCTTGCTCTCCACTGCATTATTGTCTTTCACGAGGTCCAATTCAAGACATTTGGAAGAGTTCACAGCATATTTTCCATTTAATAACAGCCCAGAGATTGATTTTGTTCCCTGCTATTTGAAAACAAAATGATGGGCGATGAATGATATTGCTTTCCAGTGCTGTGTATGGCATGTATGAAATTTCCGGCTCATTAGCATATAGAAAAGATGTATGTGAAAGGTCTGGCCTTCAGGGACCACACACACGTTTATATGAAGGATGTGTTGGTTTGAATTCACAGAAACTGTGCAGATGTGGGGACACAAAACAAGTGTAGAGCCTCGGCATTATGATGAAACAAAAATATATATTTTCCACCAATATTAATAGTGTTCCAAATGAGCATTTCAACATTCAAAATAAAGCAACTACACTGCTGCTAAATGTATATTTTATTTAAGTGCTAATACCTGTTGAATCTTGCTAAAAGCTTTTTTAAAGAGACTAGTAAAATCTGTAGTGCATTTAAATACAAGAGAAAACATAATGTATTGTAGATTACAAATCTTTGAAGAGATATTTAAATATGTCCCCCCCCCCCACACATTTTCCCGTCTTACCTGTAGTACTGCATTCTCTTCAAAATATATATTCATCCATACAGTGAATCCAGTATTGTCCTGCTGTAATCCGCTGTTCCGGTGATAAGGTGATAAGGACCACCTACTGTGCCATCACCCTGGCCCCTCTTCAGCAGGCAGCCAGCTACTGATGATGTGCCGGTTTCTCTGTGTGCCTGATCATGTACCCCCTGGAGAGGTGATGTGAATATCCTAGGAGGTTGCAAGGCCAGATATATTACATTCTGAACTAGAGCAGAATGGCAGTGAGGGGGGAGTTGGCAAAGAAAAAACAAATTCCTGTACTAGGGTGACAACTTTTACTCACCATACTGTAACTATGAAGCAGCAGATTTGTCACTCTAGGTCAGGACTAGTGAGCACCTTGTAAGCAGATGCTTAAGGGGTACCATTGAATGTATTTTTGCCATTGAATTAATTTCACTATGTAGCTACAAGGTTAGTCTGGGCTGTCCAGGATGGGAATAGATAAACAGTATTCAGACTCTTTCCTGGGTTTTCTTGGGTCCTGACCCTTGGAGTAGGTCAATATATTTACAAGGAGGGGAAAACTAGGGAAGGGAGAGGTCAACATAGGAGTGCTGAGGAGGGTCTGCTGAGCAATGTAGTCCCATCAGAGCCCAGGGTCCCCGCTATCGGGTCATCCGCTTGGGATATCACCTGAAGCCAAGAAACCACCAGTAATTGACTTACACTGAATTACTTGCTATCTTTGGGCAAGGTATGAACTGGGTAGCCTACATTAGGTAGTGTGGGATGAACTGTGTCTAATATGTGATAGACTGTTCTACTGTAATGTTCAGTAAAGTTGAGTGCCTGGTCTGAAGTCATTAAAAAGGATGCATTAGGGTACATGGCACATCAATAGAATAGGGCCTGTAACATTAATGGAGATTATTAGGATAAGCAAGAGTTCCACCTAGGAAGGGTTAACCATATGAAGGAGTTGGAGGGAAGTCATGCCTAACATGCAGTCACTATGGGTAACCAGGACTGCTTGGAATGCTATAGCAGCCACAAAGCGGAAAGGTGGTACAGGGCATAGGTGACGGGTCCCTTGGTTAGCAAGGGGGTCATTGCTCTGACTCCCTCCCTGTCCCTTGGTGTCCACCTTAAAATGCTACATTTGGAAGAGATGGTGTACAGTATCATAGGAAGAGTGTCTCACAGTGAAGAGCCTCACGTTTAATGTGGTAACTGTGCAAGGTGGACAGCTCACTTTTAAGTTCAAGGTGCCGCCTTAATGCTGATCTTCGCATGACCGCGGCCCCCGTCTGGCCTGAGTCACTAGTGAGCATGTCCACGGAGTGTTCCTCTTTAGCGGGGCAGTTTGGCCCTAGCTCTGCAGCCTGGCGTAGTCCCCATCTACAGGGCTAGTAGACCCTGCCCACAACCTCTTCCTCTGCTAATTGACAGAATATGGGCAGGTGATCTGCAGTCCACAGAGATTGCTGGGAACAATGATAAGTGAAACTATAACAAAACACTTAGGTGGTATTTTTACAGACCAAAAAGAGCAAATTACAGAAATCCTTGTGAGGGTTTAAAAAAACTTTAGGCATTCCTGGCTGGAAGTGTACTTTAAACAGTACAAGAAAGATACTTATAACTTTATTAAAACTCAATTTAAATTGAACAAATTGCCAGGTAAGCAGATTGCTCTCATCTTTACAAATAACCCAGGAATGGTGCACCAAGCTGCTGGCATTAAAGAGCACAAGTGGTCTATTAAGATCGCTTGTGTGTGCTGCAAAATTTTACCAAATATGGAGGTTATAGCAACTTATCTACTCCAGCCAAATATTGACCTTCTATAATTAGTTAACCCCCTTCTGTTAACAATCATAAGGTCACCTATAATTATTCATTCTTTTTTTCTCATTAATTGGCAATGCTCTCCTGTTATTAAGGCCCAAGAACATCTAAATCTTTAAATACACATCTAAGCACTAAGTAATGAGAAGTTGGTTTAATTTAATTTGCAAAGACAAAATGTTGCTTTGTGTTTCTGTTAATTCACTTAACCAGGGGAAACACTGCCTTTACCTTGCCTGGCTTTTGCGAAAAAGTAAAAAAAAAACAAAAAAAAAAACACTTATCTGTGATGAAAATAAGCCAAATGTTTATTAACTAGTAAATCACTACTCAGATATATTGTTTCAATAAAAGCTATAGAGAGGCCGCTCTATTCCTGAGACGCTGTTTAAATCTGTAAGCTGCCACATGCTGCAAGAGGAAGCCTTCCTGTAATACACAACACGCATATGAGTTTGATGAGATAGAATTTAGCTTTAGGGCCTTGATGTAAAATTACTCGCAAACTTTGTCAACTTATTTGTTTTGTTGCTTCGGGCTGACAAATTAGATTGTAAGCTTTACGTGGCTGGACATCCAGAATAAATTTAATATATTGAGTTGAGTATATTGTAATCTCTATATTAAAATTCATAATCCTTCTTGAAGTCGATATTAACTAGTGCTATGCCGTTTAAGAGTTGAGAAGATAGCCATTTATTGAAGGTATGAAGCCATTTTTGGGGACTCTTGCAAAAAGTATGATGAAAGTAATATTGGCATGGGTTTGACTGGGATGATTTGCATTATATGCACTCAATTGCTAAAATCTCATATAAGCTTGAAAATGTTAATGTCTATATGAGTAAATGGGAACGGGGACTTCACTGAGGATCTGAATCTTGCTGAATCGCATAAATTAGCTCTCTCAGCCTCAAACTACTTTATAAATTCTTATATTATAAAAGCAAATTACAAAGCATTATTACATTGGTATATGGTACCCACAAGAGTTGCCTTGTATGTCCCAGGGGCCTCCACCAACTGTTTTAGAGGGTGTGGATAAGAGGTGACCACATATCATATTTGGTGGAGGTGTCCAAAAGTTAAAAGATTTTGGATTGGAGTTTACAACTTTTCCTATTCTGTGACACAGACTAATATAAAAAAAAAATCCTTGGCAAGACCATTCAAATCAACCTATCAAGGAGGCACCAGAACAAACTAAAAAGCTGATCTCATTAATTTACTTAGCAGCCAGGTTAGCTATGGATAGATCTTGGAAACTGCCCTCCATCTCTTTTGATCAAAGCAAAATTGTTGTGAGAAATAGGTTTATTCGAAAAACATGAGATTCATGAATACATTATCTTTCCGGAGGTTAGGATGAGGTCTGGCGTGTTGGGTTACGGTGCACTCCTGCCCCCCCCCTCGACTTTCCTTTCTTTCTCAACTATTCCCTCACCCAATTCTTCTCTTTCTCTTATCATTTTTTCAGTTGCTTCTTGGACTTAATTGTTACTTAGTTATTTCGGGTGTTAAGGAACACCTGTTTTGATGAGATCTATTGCCATCACAATCATCAACTCGTTGCATTACTTTGTGTAATCCATTCTGGTTAAACACCTACTGTAACTTGCAACATGCGCTATGCTGATTCTTGTCTTTCAAACAGTATACAAATATGTCTTCATGCCTAAATGCACAATTGTCCTCTTTTGTACCTTGTTTACAATAATTTATAAAAATCATAAATGACATTGCAAAAATAATTTTCATTATGTCTAAGTCCTCAGCTTTTGTTAACCCCTTAACGCCAACTGTATGCATATATGGGGCAGCACAACAATGAACCTTAACTCCTTGACGCCAGCCGTATGAAAATATGCGGCCACTCAGTGCCTGATCCTTAGCGCCAAGAGGCCGCATATTTGCGTGAATTGCTGCCAATACACCTGTGCCGAGAGCATGCGGGCTCCCTTCACAGTTACTGTCGCCTAACCGAAAGCTCCCGAACGCCCCTTGCGATGGGGAATTTTCAGATCACGTGACCGCCGTGACAGCCAATCACGGCGGTCACCTGATCTTAAGCCCCGCCCCATCTCCTGGCGTCATAAACCTCTTAAAGGGTCGGGAGGTGCTGGTGCTAATAAGTTAACACCAAGCTGCCACATACATGCAAACAGCTGGTGTCCCTTATTTGTGCTCAGAGTACTTTTGCTGAGCACCTCCAGCACAGTGATTGTTCGGTCTTCGACATCTTCCCAGTCACTGTTTATGATTGAGAAGCAGTGGGGTGGACTCCCGATCATGTGATTACTGTGACATGGAATCACCATGTTCACATGGATGGAAAGCCCATATAACACCTTAGGTGTTACATAGGATTATTGAAGTCCATGAGCACTCTTTTCATCAAATAATAAAACCTCCTAAAATAAAATGGTTGATTAAATGAAATAACAAACACAAAGCCATCTTTGAAAAATATTAGTCCACAGCCTTTTATTGGGGTTAAAAGCGCACACATAGTTTTTTTTTATAAACTTCCCTTCAACTTTTTTTATAACCATAAACAAACTAAGAATATTTTAAATAAATAACAAACACCAAAGCTCAGTCACCAAGACTCAAGCTGAATGTCATAGTGCATTAAAGATCTGAATCACACTGTTCACCCACAATAATGGGCGACAATACCCCCACCAAAGAATAGCCGTGACTAAGGAAATGGAATTAGACAGCTGGTCTTGATTGAAGATCTAACTGCTGAAAGTCACCTCAGTAGAAAGTTATTTAAAGGCGGATGAGAGTCCCAATTGGGTGAATGTTTTCCCTCTAGAACTCCCTAGCCAATCCGAGAGTGATGAGCAACTAGCTGATCTGCCTAGAAACAGCAGACAGCTGGAAATCTGCCTGGGTACAGTAAAGGGGGAACCTGAAACAGACAAAAGGGGAGACAAAAAACTGACTAGTACCAAAAGACCCTAGCAACTAAACAAGCTTTAATTTAGCTTTCACGAGGGGGGCCAGGGCTCGCAATCCCATGGAGCCATTTCATGATGTTTGTGGCCCAGACAAACTATTAAAGAGCGAGCTTTCACTGGCATGGTGCGGCCGCAATAACGCATACAGTCTGAGTGCCATGAACGAAATTGTATTGAAGTAAAGCAAAAACAGCTCACAATAAATGAAGGCCCAACCGGGAGCACTCATGAATTTCAACAGCGTGTAGTGAAGCAAGTTTTAGCACAACTGACAGTGCCTGTTAGGAGGGGCAGAATGCGGCCTGGCTGTCTCGTGCCTAAATTGGAAGATGCCCAGAGAAGTTGCAAACCAAATGTTTTCCCTCCTTCCCGGGAACCTTTCCCTACCACTAGTACTGTCCCTGACAGACGGGTAACCTGTTCCTACACTGCCCACTCACAAATGCATGCCAAAACCTTCGAAAAGGGACTTAAAAAGACTTTGCTGACCCAATATGGCCACCAATAGTCACCTGAATGCAGCACAGCCAACCAGAATGCTGCCTCCAGGAACCAGGAATCCACAACTAAGTTTCTTCTGACTTCCTCTCCAGGCTGTAATGCCACCCTGGTCAGGCAACACCTACAGTGGAGAAAGCAGACTGCATCCTTCTACAGGCTGAGTTAGGAAGTACCTGGTGGCCCACTGTTGTCGCCATTAGGAAACCTGCTTTTTGAGAAATACCAAGCAGCTAATGAGGGAGAGCATGTTGACTTAAAGAGGCTGCAGGAGATTAGCTGCACTAAGATACAACAAAGGATGAAAAAATTATAAAAATTAGTTTTATTTATATAAAAAATGCAGATTGTTCATGATACACAATGATTTAATAAACCAAATGTCATACAGATGGGGTTCAATTTGGGTTTACATCCACTGTAACATCATATTGTTGGATATTAAGGTTGTAATCAGTCACCTCTGGGCACTGTAGTAATGATGGAAATCTAGAAAGCTACGATGTCAAATCTCCTGCCTGCCACCAGGGCGGTCAGATCAGATCAGTAGAAGGCTCTTACTTATAATAACACTGACACATTACATTTTATAATGCTCCAGGTGAGGACCTTTCACATACATCTTTTCTATATGGTAATGTGCCTGGAAATATCATACATGCCATACACAGCTCTGGAAAGCAATATCAACTGCACCATTCATCGCCCGTCATTTTGTTTTCAAATAGCATGGAACAAAATCAATCTCTGGGCTGTTATTAAATGGAAAATATGCTGTGAACTCCTCCAGATGTCTTGAATTGGACCTCATGAAAGAAGATAATGCAGTGGAGAGCAAGATTTTCATTCTTGTATCTTCCCTTAACCCCTCTAGGATTGAATGACTGCTTCCTCAATAAAAGGACCAGTAAACCATAAAGTAATACAAAAGGTTCAGTTTTTTTCTTGCTATCCGGGAGCAGTGCGTTCAAATGGATGGGCTGAAATTGAGTCGGACTGCACCAAACGCAGTGCATGCACTACTTAAAAAAATGCACAGCAACCTGATAGCAGGATACTTCTGTACCATGCAATCCAGCGCAGGCAAACACACTGGGGCTGATTTATGAAACGTTTGCGCCATGAGTATCGGCGCATCTGCGTGCGCAACGGCTGTTTCGGTATTTACAAAACATTTGTGCCGGTAGAGCAGCGCTATTCCCCATTTACTATAGTGTTCTCGGCGCACGGGAGGAGGTGCTCAGTGCGCCACTATGGACCTGGTGCACGGCATCTTAAAATCTAAATATAAAGAAGCTGGAAGTGCCAATATAATGGGGGTGACATGGGGTGATGTGAGGAAGTGTAGTGACACCTGCCCAAGTAACAAATATGCCCAAAATAGAGTGAGAAAGTAACTTTCTGAACCAGCCCGCTGCGCCGGCAAGTACGTTTAGAACTGTAAGGGTTTTTTTGTGCTCAGCGCGGGAATTTCACTCATTCAAACGTGCTGGTGTTCTGCCGAGCTGGTTCCTCCTATCGATATGGTTCTGAGCTTGACTGTGCAGGCGCAAACCGAGGCTCCGGAAATCTCCGAGGTGTAACAGCTGTTCGTCAGCTGCAGACGCGCTCGCTTCCGTTGCTTAGTTACACACGCCGCTTTCTTCTTCATGCCGCTCTATACAGCAAGGGGCGGCAAGGGGCGGATAAGATGTGATGATATTGAGCAGTGCGATTTGTTTGTTTATACACACCGCTCTATAGAGCAATGGACTGCATATGGTGTGAAATGGCCCTTAAGCAATTTGGCATATTTAAAGGCACTTCTCCTTGTTTTGTTTTTGGTGTTGTCCAAATTGGTGACATTGATATATGTCCCTTAGGGTGGGACCTGGGCCCCCATTTTAGGGCCAATAACTAGAAGAAAAGCCAGCGAAGTAGGGACTAGCAAAATTAACAAGTCAGTTCCCATAGACTGCAATGGTATTTGTTGGTAGGGGGGGATGTTTGTTACATCTCTAATTTTGTAGCATGCTGGATGATGTGCTTAATTTTGGACAGGGGGGGGGGGGGGGGGTTATTTTCTGCTAGCTGCATTTGTGTTGTTCTGAGCATGCCCAGGCAGTTAGTTTTTTTTTGTGCTTTTTGTGTGTGAACAGCACCTGGATATTTCTGGGCATGCTCAGAGAGAGTGCTTTTATGGGTTAGTAATTGAAGGACATCCTTAACAGGTGTACCCACTTTGAAGTTCAGTCTCTACATTGGGTGAACTTGCATTTTGGGTGTTTCATGGACTGTGCATGTGTTTTCAATTGCCTCATTAGCTCACAAACCTATGTTATATAAAGCTCGCAGATAGCATCCTCTCCCTTGCCCTGAAAAGAGGCAAGTGTGTGTG
Source organism: Rana muscosa (assembly GCA_029206835.1). Classification (NCBI taxonomy): domain Eukaryota; kingdom Metazoa; phylum Chordata; class Amphibia; order Anura; family Ranidae; genus Rana; species Rana muscosa. The sequence goes on from CM055119.1 coordinate 350,977,859, forward strand.
TGCCCGGCAAAAAGTACATTTTGGTGTCCTTATCGAGTTTGTAACACATGTATTTTATTTGTTATGTCTTTGCAAAACAGATGTTTGTTTTACTTTTGTTGATTGTATATTTTGTGTGAGGGAAATGTTCCCCTGAAATAATTTTGATGTTGTTAATGTGTGGTGTTTGTTCACTTTGATTTAATTGTCTGTGCTGCATTATTTTGCAAAATCTTTCTCAAGATGTTGTGACTAATGTTTCAAATTGACCATGTTTTTTATTTTGGCTTCCCTTTGTTTTGTTGACCAATAAAATTTGATGCAAAGTTTTGATGTTTGTTTTGTGTTTTCTTTGCAACAAATGTGACAGCTGATTGGCATGTCAAAACAAAACAGGTGTGATTTGTCTAACCTGGTGCCTTCATGCTAGCATATGCATGTATTGTGTGCTGCCATGGATAGTCACCAGGAAATGAAAAATACAGAGCGGTAAGTATTACATTTTCCTTTTTACTGCAGTGGTTCTCAGCCTCAGTCCTCAAGTACCCCCAACAGGACATGTTTTGTGAACTTATCTTATCGAGAATTGTCCAAAATACAAAACCATTGACTGTGATTTAAAGCACATGTGCAAGATGAAGGAAAACCTGCAAACATGGCCTGTTGGGGGTACTTGAGAAGCACTGATTTAGGGCACTGCACTTAAAAATAGCTCAAGGCAATACGATTCTAATTGTGGGCATTTTGAGGGAAACCAAGTAAGTGTTAGAACCCCTGCTTGTTTTTTTTTTTTAGGTTGGGCTTTGGGCCCTTTTAGTAAAATTGTCTTCACTTCCTGTCACACAGCTAAACAGGAAGTGAAGGTAAAACCCTACCAATGTCTTTTCTTGGGGACACACAGATCAATCTAACTAGTGTCCCCATTAAGCAAATTGCACTCTAGCACTTTGTTGTGTACACCCCAAATCACTGGGTAGTTTGGGGTTTAGTAAAGACAAATCCACTCTGCAGTAAAAGTGTAGCTGCTGAAAATCTGAGGGGAAGCACTGGTGATTGTAACATCCAATCATGTAAAAGCAAAGATGGTGTTTTTTTGTTTGCTTGCATGGCCCCCTTGTATATCCAGCAAGTGCACTTGTAGTGCAAAGTAGATTTGCCTTTAGTAAATAAACCCCAAAGTCCAAAATACCTAATAATTTGGGGTGTACCCCGCAAAATGCTGGAGTGCAATGTACATAATGGGGAAAGTATTTAGATTGACCTGTGTGTCCCCAAGGAAAGACATTGGTAGGGATTTACCCTCACTTCCTGTGTGGCTATGTGACAGGAAGTGAATTATTTGGAAGGATAAAGTGGCCAAATTTGGGAGTTGTCTTCACCCTATCAGGGGTGCAGACATCCCCAAAAACTGTCTAGACTTGTAATCCCTCTGCACTCAACCCTCAAGCAAAAATAAGAAAGGATTTCATTTAGTTTAACTTTGCAAAGACACATTCCTAAGTTGTGATGCATGTCAATGGCCCATTTAGACCCTCTTTAATCACTTGAGATTAGCGCTATAACTGATCGACGGCCACAGCACGGTCCTCAATTGCCGGGAGTCCATCAATAGACGTCCTCCCCTTGGCGCGCATGCGCTGTGGTCACCGAGTCACTGAGACTCGGGTGATGACAGATCCGAGTAAGGGGCCGATCCCTGCCCCTTACCATGTGATCAGCTGTCAGTCAATGACAGCTGATCACGTGATGTAAACAAAAGCTGGGTAATGGTTTTTGTTTTCTCCTTGTGCTGACAGCGTGAGCATAAAAAAGGCAATCACCGGCTTATGTGCAAGGGACATTGGGCCCGAAGAGGAAGAGGCAATTCTGCGTCATCTGTGACAATCAGTAGCCCCTGCCAGTGCCACCTATCAATGCCCACCACTGTTGCCAATCAGTGCCACCTAGCAGTGCTGCCTATCAGTGCCCATCACTGCCAACTATCATTGCCACCTAGCAGTGCCACTTCTCAATGCCCACAAGTGCCAACTAGCAATGCCACCTCTCAGTGCCCACCCTTGCCACCTTATCGGTGCCCATCAGTGCAGCCCATCAGTGCAGTCTCATCAGTGTACATCAATGAAGGAGAAAAATTACCTTTTTTCAAAATTTTCTAAATATTAACCACTTTCCTACCGCCCACCGTCAAATGACGTCCTTGGCTTTGTGCGGTGACATCTGAATGATGCCTGAAGTTGCAGGCATCATTCAGATATCATTCTTTTCAGCCGGCGATTCTGTGCACGATAAAAACAATCATAGCGGCAGTTCCGCCACTTGATAGTTCTTATAGGCGGCGGGAGAGGACGTCGCCGCCATCCGGTGCTTCTCTGTGCTCTCCCGTGCCATCTGGGGCTCGGAGAACGAATTGGCCAGCGCTGGATGGGAAGCATAGAGATGACTGGTGACCAGATGGTCACCAGTCATCTCTATGACCGTCGGAGGCCCGGGCGCGATGTTATGACATCACGCCGGGTTCCCGTTTGTAAACAAAGCCGTGATGTCGGCTGTCAGCATGAGATCAGTGAATTTTTTTGCAGCCTGGAGGAGAGATGTGGGGTCTTATTGACCTGTCACAATAGATTCCTATTACAAGGGATGTTTACAATCCTTGTAATAGGAATAAAAGTGATAAAAAAAACAAAAAAGTTAAAAAAAGAGTAAGAAATACAAAAAAGTTAAAAACTAAAAAAAAATAATAATTAAAAAAAAAACGCCATGTCACCGGTAGCTCGCGCTCAGAAGCGAACACACATCTAAGTCCTGCCCACATATGTAAACACCATTCAAACCACACATGTGAGGTATTGCTGCGTGCATTAGAACGAGTGCAACAATTCTAGCACTAGACCTCCTCTGTAAAAATGGTAACGTGTAAAACATTTTTAAGCATCGCCTAGGGAGATTTTTAAGTACTGAAGTTTGGTGTCATTCCATGAGTGTGCGCAATTTTAAAGCGTGAAGCCTTAACATGTCGTTTTTTTCAACGAGATTCTTGGACAAGAAACTTGTCCCGGCCGAGTGTACACACGCTCGATTCAAAGAACCCGCGGTTCTTTGAATGGAGCGAACGCGGTGACGTCATCGAATACGACGAGCATGCGCTCGTCACATTCGATGCCGTTGCCGCCATCTTGGTATACCCTACCTATGCCTAGGAAGCTACCGTGCATGCGTCAAATTCATTTCGAACATGCGCGGGCTTCCGGGAGGACAGGTAAGTGTACACACACTCACTTTTCTCGTCGAGAAACATGCCGACGAGAATCTCGACGAGAAAATAGAGAGCAGGATCTCTATTTTCTCGTCGAGATTACTTGTCGGTTTTCTTGACGAGAAACCATTCACACGAACGAGTTTCTCGGCAAGACATCTCTGCCAGCAAGTTTCTTGCTGGTTCTTGCCGAGAAACTCGGTCGTGTGTACGAGACCTGACATGTTAGGTATCTATTTACTCAGCATAACAACATCTTTCACATTATACCAAAAAATTGGGCTAACTTTACTGTTTTGTAATTTTTTTTAATTCATGAAACCTTTTTTTTCCAAAAAAAAGGCGTTTGAAAATTTATTGCGCAAATACCGAGCGAGATAAAAATTTGCAATGACCGCCATTTTATTCCCTAGGGTGTCTGCTAAAAAAAACATAAATAATGTTTGGGGTTTTGAAGTAATTTTATAGCCATAAATTTATGATTTTTACATGAAGGAAAGAAGTGCCAGAATAGGCCCGGTGCTGAAGTGGTTAAAATATCCTAATTTCTTTTTTTTTAGTCGGTCTTTTGTATTTATAGAAAAAAAATGCAGAGGTGATCAAATAGCACCAAAAGAAAGCTCTATTTGTGTGCAAAAAAATAATACATTTTCATTGGGTTACAGTGTTGTATGAGCGCGCAATTGTCATTCAAAGTGCATCAGCGCAGAAATTAGAAAATTGGTCTGGGCAGGAAGGGGGTTTAAGTGGCCAGAAGGCAAGTGGTTAATATAAGGCTACATGCACACAGACGTTTTTCCAGCCGCTTGTTTGAGCGTTTTTTGCAGCTTAAAAACGGCTCTCCATGTTAGCCTATGGCCTCATGGCCACCATGGCGTTTTTGAGCTGTAAATGGCATAGGCGTTTTTATACCCCATGTACACAGGACGCTGGTACAAAGTGTTGAGAACTAAAGTTGAAAGCGGCGTTTAGAAAGGCGCGCTTTGTCGCGTTTTACCACATTTGCGTCTATATGCGTTTAATTAGGAAACATCATAAGGAACCGCCCTAAGCTCCAAAAACAGTATTATTAACCATTTCAGCTATTTTGTGAGACCAGAGTGAGTAGCAGCAGCTGAGAGAGCAGCAGTGTACTTGTATTTAGCGTGTCACTTGCCACATCACTTGCCACAAGTTGTGGATTGTCCACCTGCTACGTCACCTGCCCCAAGTTGTGGATTGTCCACTTGCCACGTCGTCTGGTACAAGTTGTGGATTGTCAACAATGCAATGGAAACAATTCAATTTTCTTTTTATAAATATATATTTTTAATGGTTTTTCCTCATTTGCCATAATTTTTGAGTTTATCAATGTAAAAAAAGAGGTCACCTTTAAAAATGCTTCTAAACAAAAACGCGGCTAAACGCCGGTACCGCGTCTGAAACGTGGAAATCTTTGGCGTCTGAAGGCATTTTTTGGCTTTGTGAAAAACGAGGTTAAACGCAACTGCAGATTTTTTTTTCCAGGCCAACAACAGTGTTTTGGATGTAATAGAATTCAATGGACCCGCATCTAAAACGCAAGTACCGCGATTTTGCGGCGATTTGCGTTTTTTTTAACCTGTTTATAGCTGGTTGAGCTGATTGTTAAAGGAAATGTAAAAAAAATAAACATTGCCGGCTGTAAAAAAAAAATCTAGAAAAAAAGCAGCGTGGGGTCCCCCCCAGGTCCATACCAGGCCCTTGGGTCTAGTATGGATTCAAAGGGGACCCCCCCACCAAAATTTAAAAAAAAATGGCGTGAGGGTCCCCCTCAAAATCCGTACCAGGCCCTTCAGGTCTGGTATGGATTTTAAGGGGAACCCCCGCGCAAAAGTTAAAAAAAAAATAGCGTGGGGGTCCCCCTAAAAATCCACACCAGACCCTTTATCCGAGCATGCAACCTGGCAGGCCACAGGTTGTAAAGTAAATTATTAGGCAGCTCCGGGGGTCTTCTTCCAACTTCGGGGGTCTTTCTGCCGGGCGCCCCGCTATCTTCTTCCAGCTCTTTTGCTAGCGGGGTCCCGGTCTTCATTGTCGTCTTCTTCCGACTTCGGGGGTCTCTTGTTCTGTTCTCCGGTGTCGTCTCCGCGCACTCCAGTTCTTCTCCCGCTCTCCGATGCCTTCCGCCTTCTGCCGGGCGCCCCGCTATCTTCTTCCAGCTCTTTTGCTAGCGGGGTCCCGGTCTTCATCGTCAGCTTTTTCCCTCTTCTCTCCGCCCGATGTTGCCTCGTCGCTGTCTGCCGCTACAATGCTGTGTCCGCAGAGCAGGGTTGGCAACTTACAGTAAATTTACAAACAGTTTGTAAAATCCATAATTGTTGCATCTGACAATGAATGTCAGTTACGGACATGCAGTATACATGTCTGTAATGGACATCCATGGACAGATGCAAAAAGTACGGATTTTACAAACTGTTTGTATATTTACTGAAAGTTGGCAACCCTGCCGCGGAGCGCACCCAATTATATTGGCATGGGGCATGGTCACCGGGTGATGCCAAACGCTGACCCCGCCCCGTATGACATCACAGTCCCATCATTCCCCGGCATTGTAGCGGCAGACAGCAACGAGGCAACATCGGGCGGAGAGAAGAGGGAAGAAGACGACGATGAAGCCTGGGTCCCCGCTAGAAAAAGAGCTGGAAGAAGATAGCGGGGCGCCCGGCAGAAGGCAGAAAGAACCGAAGATCGTGGAGAAGGCACCGGAGAGCAGGAGAAGAACCGGAGAGCGCGGAGACGACACCGGAGAACAGAACAAGAGATTAGTGATGAGCCAAACACCCCCGGGTTCGGTTCGCACCAGAACCCGCGAACGGACCGAAAGTTTGCACGAACTTTAGAACCCTATTAAATACAATGGATGCGAACGTTCGAAATCTAAAGTGCTAATTATAACGACTATTATGCATGTTATTGTCCTAAAAAGGGTTTGGGAACCCGGGGTCTGCACCAGGGGACATGTATCAATGCAAAAAGAAGTTTTAAAAACGGCCGTTTTTCTGGAGCAGTCATTTTAATGATGCATAAAGTGAAAAAAAAAGTCAAATATTCCTTTAAATATCGTACCTGGGGGGTGTCTAAAGTATGCCTGTGAAATGCCACGTGTTTCCCGTGTTTAGAACTGTCCCTGCACAAAATTACATTTCTAAAGGAAAAAAAGCCATTTAAAACTGCTTGCGGCTTTAATGTAATGTCTGGTCCCGGTAATATGGATGAAAATCTTTAAGAAAAATGGCATAGCTACCCCATCACACACCCCCCCCCCTACCCCAGCCCATTACCAGCCCCTTTGGGTCTTGTATGGATATTAAGGGGAACCCCGCACACAAAATAAAAAAGGCCCTATATACTCTGAACAGCCGTATACAGGCGGTGCATACAAGACAGGGACTGTAGGTTTGTTCTTATGTAGAATCTGTTTGTAATTTTGAACAGGTACATTGTTTAAGTGTAGCTCCAGCCAAAAAATATATTTTTAAGCTTTTTGGAAAACATAGGGAAGGGTTATCACCCCTGTAACATTTGTTTTGCTGTCTGTGCACCTGTTCAGAACAGTTCACCTCACTTTCCGTCCTAATGACAAATGTTTTTTGAAAATTTGGGGGTTTTATTGAAACAAGAATTGGTGATAAAGAATCAGTGGAGAGGAGACACTTTTTTTCCCATATTAACTCTTACAGGAGAGAATTTGCCTTCCTAGGGGTAGATTTCCTCTCACTTCCTGTTGTATCCTTCCGTTTGCAAGGAGGAGTCATTTGTAAGTTGGATGTTTGAAAGTAGGGGCCTGCCGTATATACTCAGCTGAAATTTGCCCCTTACATGTTGGTGTTGACACAACACTGTAAGGCCTCACAGTTAGTCTTGGTGGGCGCAGGAATGGGCCCTGCTGTGAATTATTAGATCAAGAATTGTAATTACATGCCCCTGTTAAACAGGGGCAGAAAAATTGAGCCTTAGGCACTGGTGCCACAACACTGAAACCCCTCACAGATACTGTACTTGGAGCACAGCAATGAGCCCTGTTGCAAAGTATTGCATCAAAAATTGTAATTACACGCCCCTGTTAAACAGGGGCTGAAAAATTGGGCCTTAGCCACTGGTGCTGGTGCCACGACACTGCAACCACTCCCAGATACTCTAGTTGGAGTGCAGGAATGAGCCCTGCTGCAAAGCATTGCATAAAAAAATGTAATAACACACCCCTGTTAAACAGGGGCTGAAAAATTGGGCCTTAGCCACTGGTGGCGGCACCCAGAAACAAAAATGTTCTTCCAAGCTATCATCGTCAATCGGATCATTGAGGAGGAGGAGGATAGTCAGTCAACATAACAGGACAAACTCTCAGCATCAGCATCAGTCTTGAAGGGATGTGATATTTGAAAATAAATTAGTCTGTTATATCAGCTTCAGGTGTTTGGTAGCTGGTGGTGATCCAAGACTGGTTCATCTTTATGAAGGTCATACAATCAACAGAGTCGGTGGACAGGCGCACCCTGTGATCCGTGACAAATCCTCCAGCAGCACTGAATGTGCGTTCTGAAAGAACGCTGGATGCAGGACAGGCCAGTAGCTCAATTGCATACTGTGCAAGCTCTGGCCAGTGATCCATCCTCAAGACCCAGTAAGCCAGAGGATTTTCGGTGGGGAAGGTGTTCAAGTCTGACCTTACCCCTAGGTATTCCTGCACCATGTATATCAGACGCTGGCGATGGTTGCTGGAACCGATCATACCTTGGGGCTGCGGACTAAAGAATTGTCTGAACGCTTCGGTCAGACGGCCACCTTCCCCACCGCTTCTTCTTTGACTGACCGAAGCCTCAGCAACTCGTTGTCCAAGACCAGGAGTTTGTAACCTCCCAGTCTCTGGGAACGCGTTGCACAGACCTTTCTGCAAGGCCTCCCGGAGTTGTCTCATCCTCTGCTCCCTCTGCGACGGTAAGATAAGGTCCGCAACCTTACCCTTGTACCGTGGATCAAGGAGAGTGGCCAGCCAGTAATGGTCCCTCTCCTTGATCCGAAGAATACGAGGATCCTTCCGCAGACTTTGCAGGATCAGGGAGGCCATGCAGCGTAGGTTAGCTGAGGCATTCAGTCCGGAGTCCTCTGGGTCACTAAGGACTAGTGATGAGCCGAACACCCCCGGGTTCGGTTCGCACCAGAACCCGCGAACGGACCGAAAGTTCGAACGAACATTAGAACCCTATTAAATACAATGGATGCGAACGTTCGAATTCTAAAGTGCTAATTATAACAACTATTATGCATGTTATTGTCCTAAAAAGGGTTTGGGAACCCGGGTTCTGCACCAGGGGACATGTATCAATGCAAAAATAAGTTTTAAAAACGGTCGTTTTCCGGGAGCAGTCATTTTAATGATGCATAAAGTGAAAAAAAAAAAGTCAAATATTCCTTTAAATATCGTACCTGGGGGGTGTCTAAAGTATGCCTGTGAAGTGCCACGTGTTTCCCGTGTTTAGAACTGTCCCTGCACAAAATGACACTTCTAAAGGAAAAAAAAGCCATTTAAAACTGCTTGCGGCTTTAATGTAATGTCTGGTCCCGGTAATATGGATGAAAATCTTTAAGAAAAATGGCATAGCTACCCCATGACCCCCCCCCCTACCCCAGCCCATTACCAGCCCCTTTGGGTCTTGTATGGATATTAAGGGGAACCCCGCACATAAAATAAAAAAGGCCCTATATACTCTGAACAGCCGTATACAGGCGGTGCATACAAGACAGGGACTGTAGGTTTGTTCTTATGTAGAATCTGTTTGTAATTTTGAACAGGTACATTGTTGAAGTGTAGCTCCAGACCAAAAATCTATTTTTAAACTTTTTGGAAAACATAGGTAAGGGTTATCACCCCTGTAACATTTGTTTTGCTGTCTGTGCCCCTGTTCAGAACATTTCACCTCACTTTCCGTCCTAATGACAACTGTTTTTGAAATGTGGTGTTTTTCTTGAAACAAGGATTGCTGATAAAGCATCAGTACAGAGGAGACACCTTTCTCCCATATTTATTCTTACAGGAGAGAATTTTCCTTCCTAGTGGTAGATTTCCTCTCACTTCCTGTTGTCTTCTTGCGTTTGCAAGTAGGAGTCGTTTGTAAGTTGGATGTTTGAAAGTAGGGACCTGCCGTATATACTCTGCAGAAATAGGCCCCTTAGTTGTTGGTGTTGGCACAACACTGTAAGCACTCACAGTTACTCTTGGTTGGTGCTGGAACGCCCTGCTGTCAACTATTATATCAGGAATTTTAATTACATATAATTGTTGAACAGTGGTAGTAAAAATTGGGCCTTTGATGGTGGTGCTGGTGCCACAACACTGTAAGCCCTGACAGTTACTCTTGGTGGGTGCAGCAATGGGCCCTGCTGTGAATTATTAGATCAAGAATTGTAATTACATGCCCCTGTTGAACAGGGGCTGAAAAATTGGGCCTTAGGCACTGGTGGCACAACACTGCAACCCTTCACAGATACTGTACTTGGAGCACAGCAATGAGCCCTGTTGCAAAGTATTGCTTCAAAAATTGTAATGACACGCCCCTGTTAAACAGGGGCTGAAAAATTGGGCCTTAGGCACTGGTGGCACAACACTGCAACTCCTCACAGATACTGTACTTGGAGCACAGCAATGAGCCCTGTTGCAAAGTATTGCTTCAAAAATTGTAATTACACGCCACTGTTAAACAGGGGCTGAAAAATTGGGCGTTAGGCACTGGTGGCGGCACCCATAAACAAAAATGATCTTCCAAGCTATCATCATCAATCGTATCATTGAGGACTCGGAGGAGGAGGATAGGCAGTCAACATAACAGCACAGGCACTCAGCATCAGCATCAGTCTTGAAGGGATGTGACATTTTAAAATCAATTAGTCTGTTATATCAGCATCAGGTGTGTGGTAGCTGGTGGTGATCCAAGACTGGTTCATCTTGATGAAAGTCAGTCGATCAACCGAGTCGGTGGACAGGCGCACCCTGTGATCCGTGACAAATCCTCCAGCAGCACTGAATGTGCGTTCCGAAAGAACGCTGGATGCAGGACAGGCCAGTAGCTCAATTGCATACTGTGCAAGCTCTGGCCAGTGATCCATCCTCAAGACCCAGTAAGCCAGAGGATTTTCGGTGGGGAAGGTGTCCAAGTCTGACCTTGCCCCTAGATATTCCTGCACCATGTTTATCAGACGCTGGCGATGGTTGCTGGAACCGATCATACTTTGGGGCTGCGGACTAAAGAATTGTCTGAACGCATCGGTCAGACGGCCACCTTCCCCACCGCTCCTTCTTTGACTGGCCGAAGCCTCAGCAACTCGTTGTCCAGGACCAGGAGTTTGCAACCTCCCAGTCTCTGGGAACGCGTTGCACAGACCTTTCTGCAAGGCCTCCCGGAGTTGTCTCATCCTCTGCTCCCTCTGCGACGGTAACATAAGGTCCGCAACCTTACCCTTGTACCGTGGATCAAGGAGAGTGGCCAGCCAGTAATGGTCCCTCTCCTTGATCCGAAGAATACGAGGATCCTTCCGCAGACTTTGCAGGATCAGGGAGGCCATGCAGCGTAGGTTTGCTGAGGCATTCGCTCCGGAGTCCTCTGGGTCACTAAGGACGACATGATCCGCAGCCACCTCCTCCCAGCCACGTACAAGTCCACTGGTTTCTTGGGACTGTAAATCATCCCTAAAAGACTGCTGCTGATGATGCTGAGTGCCAGCCTCCACCTCCATGCTGACACAATCCTCCTCCTCCTCCTCCTCCTCCTCCTCCTCCTCTTCCTGTGCGATGGGTGGGACAGAAGGAACACTGTCTGGGTAAAGGGGGCCTTGAGAGGCAAGGAAGTCCTCCTCTTCCTGCCTCTGTTCTGCCTCAAGTGCCCTGTCCATTATTCCACGCAGCGTGTGCTCCAACAGGTGGACAAGAGGTACAGTGTCACTGATGCATGCACTGTCACTGCTCACCATCCTCGTGGCCTCCTCAAATGGTGCCAGGACAGTGCATGCATCCCTGATCATGCCCCACTGGCGTGGAGAAAAAAAACCAAGCTCCCCTGACCCTGTCCTGGTGCCGTAGTCGCACAGGTACTCATTGATGGCCCTCTGCTGCGTGTGCAGCCGCTGCAGCATGGCCAACGTTGAGTTCCACCTGGTGGGCATGTCACATATAAGGCGGTTCTTGGGCAGGTTCAACTCCTTTTGCAGCTCAGCCAGGCGAGCACTGGCATTATAAGATCTGCGGAAATGCACACAGACTTTCCTGGCCTGCCTCAGGACATCCTGTAAGCCCGGGTACCTGCCCAAGAACCGCTGCACCACCAGGTTAAGGACGTGAGCCACACAGGGCACATGGGTCAGTTGTCCCTGTCGGAGGGCGGAGAGGAGGTTGGTGCCATTGTCGCAAACCACCATTCCTGGCTTAAGCTGGCGTGGCGTCAACCACCTCTCGGCCTGGCCCTGCAGAGCAGACAGGACCTCTGCCCCAGTGTGGCTTCTGTCCCCCAAACACACCAGCGCAAGCACGGCATGGCATCTTTTTGCCTGCGTACTTGCGTAGCCCCGTGAACGGCTACGGAGCACCGCTGGTTCATAGGACAAACCACAGGAAGAGGCCATGGAGGAAGAAGAAGAGGAGGGGGTGGAGGAGAGAGGTGTGTCACAACCAGTAGTAGCATTTTGGAGGCGTGGCGGTGGGACAACCTCCAACACTACTGCACCTTGTCCTGAATCCTTCCCAGCTGCCAAAAGAGTGACCCAATGGGCCGTGAAAGAAAGGTAACGTCCCTGTCCATGCCTGCTGGACCATGAGTCAGCGGTAATATGCACCTTACCGCTGACCGCCCTGTCCAGCGAGGCCAAGACATTGCCTTCCACATGCCGGTAGAGAGCCGGAATAGCCTTCCGTGAGAAAAAGTGGCGTTTGGGAACCTGCCACTGAGGAACCGCACATTGCACAAACTCACGGAAGGGGGCCGAGTCTACCAACTGAAAAGGCAGCAGTTGAAGCGCTAGCAATTTAGCCAAGCTAGCATTCAACCGCTGGGCATGTGGATGGCTGGGAGTGAACTTCTTTCGACGGTCCAGCAGCTGGGGCAGGGAAATTTGCCTGCTAGAATCGGACGTCGGTGTACTGCTAGCAGAGTGGGCGCAAGTACTTGGCTGTGACACACCTAATTCTACACCTTCATTCCTCTCAGTGCATGTTTCAGAGAGGACTGAAGTTATAGTGGGGTTGGAGATCCCAGCTGATGCGGTGCAAGGAGAGGTCCGCTTTGTTCTTTGGTGTGGGTCTTTGAGGTAGGCTTGCCAACGAGCTGCATGGCAGGTCAACATATGTCTGGTCAGGCATGTGGTACCCAAGCGGCTGATGTTTTGGCCACGCGATATACGCTTGAGACATATGTTGCAAACAGCAGCTGTGCGATCTGATGCACTAGCCTCAAAAAAGGCCCACACCAAAGAACTTTTTGAATGACGGGCAGAGGCAGCGCCCTGCACAGGCGGAGCTCTGCGGTGTGATTCCGTCGGTGTACTGCCCTTACGCTGGCCACCAAAGGGCATCCTGCCTCGTTGGAGATGTGCCTCCTCCTCATCCTCCTCCTCCTCCTCTCTCCTATTAGGCACCCACGTGGAGTCATTGACCTCATCATCCCCTCCCTCCTCATCACTGGAGCCAATCTGGCAGTATGCTGCAGCTGCTGGAACATGACTGCCAGATTGGTGTCCTTCTTGAGCATCCCCTCTGTCTGCTCTCACGCTACTGCCTTCCTCTAGCTGGGTTTCATCATCAGACCCTTCGAAACGCTGGGCATCCTCCTGGAGCATGTACCCAACACTGTGCTGAAACAGTTCGGGGGACTCCTCAGGAGGAGGACATGGTGGGTCTAGGGAAGGAGTGACTGATGATTTGTCTGACATTGATACCAGGGAAGACGACGCTTTGGCAGCTGCTTTTCCAGTACCCTGAGCCTGGGTGAGAGAGGATGAGGAGGAGGAGGAGGGCTTGGTCATCCACTCTACCAAGTCTTCGGCATGATGTGGCTCAACATGTCCAGCTGCCGAAAAGAAGGACAAGCGTGTCCCATGGCCATGTGCTGATGACAATGCACCGCGTCCACGACCAGCACTGTTGCCCCCAGACACAGAGCCTGCTTGCCCTCTTTTATTGCCTCCTGACTGTCTGCCTCTCCTTGTTTGCCTTCCAGACATTCTAATAGATGGCCTGCAGGGAGATGGGAAAAAAGCAATAAGGGCTACCTTCAGGTGTCCTTCTCTGTCCCTTGAAACAAGGACTTTCACAGTGAAAGAAACTGACACTGTCCCTACCTAGAGTTTTCTATCCCTAGAATAAATGTTTTTTTTAATCACAATATAGCACAAGGACAATTCACTCAATGTCTCTCCAGGTCCCTGGAAACAAGGACTTGCAGAGTGAAAGAAACTGACACTGTCCCTACCTAGAGTTTTCTGTCCCTAGAATAAATGTTTTTTTTAATCACAATATAGCACAAGGACAATTCACTCAATGTCTCTCCAGGTCCCTGGAAACAAGGACTTGCAGAGTGAAAGAAACTGACACTGTCCCTACCTAGAGTTTTCTGTCCCTAGAATAAATGTTTTTTTTAATCACAATATAGCACAAGGAAAATTAACTCACTGTCCTTACAGGTCCCTGGAAACAAGGACTTGCAGAGTGAAAGAAACTGACACTGTCCCTACCTAGAGTTTTCTGTCCCTAGAATAAATGTTTTTTTTAAGCACAATATAGCACAAGGACAATTAACTCACTGTCCTTACAGGTCCCTGGAAACAAGGACTTGCAGAGTGAAAGAAACTGACACTGTCCCTACCTAGAGTTTTCTGTCCCTAGAATAAATGTTTTTTTTAAGCACAATATAGCACAAGGACAATTAACTCACTGTCCTTACAGGTCCCTGGAAACAAGGACTTGCAGAGTGAAAGAAAAAAAACACTCTCCCTACCTACAGTTTTCTGTCCCTAGAAAAAATGTTTTTTTTAATCACAATATAGCACAAGGAAAATTAACTCACTGTCCTTACAGGTCCCTGGAAACAAGGACTTGCAGAGTGAAAGAAACTGACACTGTCCCTACCTAGAGTTTTCTGTCCCTAGAATAAATGTTTTTTTTAATCACAATATAGCACAAGGAAAATTAACTCACTGTCCTTACAGGTCCCTGGAAACAAGGACTTGCAGAGTGAAAGAAACTGACACTGTCCCTACCTAGAGTTTTCTGTCCCTAGAATAAATGTTTTTTTTAAGCACAATATAGCACAAGGACAATTAACTCACTGTCCTTACAGGTCCCTGGAAACAAGGACTTGCAGAGTGAAAGAAACTGACACTGTCCCTACCTAGAGTTTTCTGTCCCTAGAATAAATGTTTTTTTTAATCACAATATAGCACAAGGAAAATTAACTCACTGTCCTTACAGGTCCCTGGAAACAAGGACTTGCAGAGTGAAAGAAACTGACACTGTCCCTACCTAGAGTTTTCTGTCCCTAGAATAAATGTTTTTTTTAAGCACAATATAGCACAAGGACAATTAACTCACTGTCCTTACAGGTCCCTGGAAACAAGGACTTGCAGAGTGAAAGAAAAAAAACACTCTCCCTACCTACAGTTTTCTGTCCCTAGAAAAAATGTTTTTTTTAATCACAATATAGCACAAGGAAAATTAACTCACTGTCCTTACAGGTCCCTGGAAACAAGTACTTGCAGAGTGAAAGAAACTGACACTGTCCCTACCTAGAGTTTTCTGTCCCTAGAATAAATGTTTTTTTTAATCACAATATAGCACAAGGAAAATTAACTCACTGTCCTTACAGGTCCCTGGAAACAAGGACTTGCAGAGTGAAAGAAACTGACACTGTCCCTACCTAGAGTTTTCTGTCCCTAGAATAAATGTTTTTTTTAAGCACAATATAGCACAAGGACAATTAACTCACTGTCCTTACAGGTCCCTGGAAACAAGGACTTGCAGAGTGAAAGAAACTGACACTGTCCCTACCTAGAGTTTTCTGTCCCTAGAATAAATGTTTTTTTTAATCACAATATAGCACAAGGAAAATTAACTCACTGTCCTTACAGGTCCCTGGAAACAAGGACTTGCAGAGTGAAAGAAACTGACACTGTCCCTACCTAGAGTTTTCTGTCCCTAGAATAAATGTTTTTTTTAATCACAATATAGCACAAGGACAATTAACTCACTGTCCTTACAGGTCCCTGGAAACAAGGACTTGCAGAGTGAAAGAAACTGACACTGTCCCTACCTAGAGTTTTCTGTCCCTAGAATAAATGTTTTTTTTAAGCACAATATAGCACAAGGACAATTAACTCACTGTCCTTACAGGTCCCTGGAAACAAGGACTTGCAGAGTGAAAGAAACTGACACTGTCCCTACCTAGAGTTTTCTGTCCCTAGAATAAATGTTTTTTTTAAGCACAATATAGCACAAGGACAATTAACTCACTGTCCTTACAGGTCCCTGGAAACAAGGACTTGCAGAGTGAAAGAAACTGACACTGTCCCTACCTAGAGTTTTCTGTCCCTAGAATAAATGTTTTTTTTAATCACAATATAGCACAAGGAAAATTAACTCACTGTCCTTACAGGTCCCTGGAAACAAGGACTTGCAGAGTGAAAGAAACTGACACTGTCCCTACCTAGAGTTTTCTGTCCCTAGAATAAATGTTTTTTTTAATCACAATATAGCACAAGGACAATTAACTCACTGTCCTTACAGGTCCCTGGAAACAAGGACTTGCAGAGTGAAAGAAACTGACACTGTCCCTACCTAGAGTTTTCTGTCCCTAGAATAAATGTTTTTTTTAAGCACAATATAGCACAAGGACAATTAACTCACTGTCCTTACAGGTCCCTGGAAACAAGGACTTGCAGAGTGAAAGAAACTGACACTGTCCCTACCTAGAGTTTTCTGTCCCTAGAATAAATGTTTTTTTTAAGCACACTATAGCAGAAGCACAAAACACACTGACACTCTCCCTACCTATCCTTCTCTTTCCCTAAACTAAAGGAATCCAGGTTAAGCAAGAAAGAAATAACAGTCACTGTCCCTGCCTATGCTACTCTATCCCTGCTCCGGAACACACTACACTAGGCCGCCGTGCTGGCGGCCTTTTATAGTGTGGGGCGTGTACTAAACACCCTCAGCAATAATTGGCCACAGGCATCCTGCCTGTGGCCAATCATTGCTCTCCTCGCTGCCGGCGCTGTGATTGGCCAAGCATGCGGGGTCACAGTGCATGCTTGGCCAATCACAGCGCCTGGATGACACTGCGATGGCGTAGTGCATTGTGGGCCGTTCGCGTCACTCGAATTTGGCGCGAACGGCCCAAATCGTTCGATCTTCGTCGAACGATCGAACAGCCAATGTTCGAGTCGAACGTATGTTCGACTCGAACACGAAGCTCATCCCTACTAAGGACGACATGATCCGCAGCCACCTCCTCCCAGCCACGTACAAGTCCACTGGTTTCTTGGGACTGTAAATCATCCCTAAAAGACTGCTGCTGATGATGCTGAGTGCCAGGCTCCACCTCCATGCTGACACAATCCTCCTCCTCCTCCTCCTCCTCTTCTTCCTGTGCGATGGGTGGGACAGAAGGAACACTGTCTGGGTAAAGGGGGCCTTGAGAGGCAAGGAAGTCCTCCTCTTCCTGCCTCTGTTCTGCCTCAAGTGCCCTGTCCATTATTCCACGCAGCGTATGTTCCAACAGGTGGACAAGAGGTACAGTGTCACTGATGCATGCACTGTCACTGCTCACCATCCTCGTGGCCTCCTCAAATGGTGCCAGGACAGTGCATGCATCCCTGATCATGCCCCACTGGCGTGGTGAAAAAAACCCAAGCTCCCCTGACCCTGTCCTGGTGCCGTAGTCGCACAGGTACTCATTGATGGTCCTCTGCTGCTGCAGCATGGTCAACGTTGAGTTCCACCTGGTGGGCATGTCACATATAAGGCGGTTCTTGGGCAGGTTCAACTCCTTTTGCAGCTCAGCCAGGCGAGCACTGGCATTATAAGATCTGCGGAAATGCACACAGACTTTCCTGGCCTGCCTCAGGACATCCTGTAAGCCCGGGTACCTGCCCAAGAACCGCTGCACCACCAGGTTAAGGACGTGAGCCACACAGGGCACATGGGTCAGTTGTCCCTGTCGGAGAGCGGAGAGGAGGTTGGTGCCATTGTCGCAAACTACCATTCCTGGCTTAAGCTGGTGTGGCGTCAACCACCTCTCGGCCTGCCCCTGCAGAGCAGACAGAACCTCTGCCCCAGTGTGGCTCCTGTCCCCCAAACACACCAGCGCAAGCATGGCATGGCATCGTTTTGCCTGCGTACTTGCGTAGCCCCTTGAACGCCTACGGAGCACCGCTGGTTCCGAGGACAAAGCACAGGAAGAGGCCACGGAGGAAGAAGAAGAGGAGGGGGTGGAGGACAGAGGTGTGTCAAACCAGTAGTAGCATTTTGGAGGCGTGGCGGTGGAACAACCTCCAACACTACTGCACCTTGTCCTGCATCCTTCCCAGCTGCCAAAAGAGTGACCCAATGGGCCGTGAAAGAAAGGTAACGTCCCTGTCCATGCCTGCTGGACCATGAGTCAGCGGTAATATGCACCTTACCGCTGACCGCCCTGTCCAGCGAGGCCAAGACATTGCCTTCCACATGCCGGTAGAGAGCCGGAATCGCCTTCCGTGAGAAAAAGTGGCGTTTGGGAACCTGCCACTGAGGAACCGCACATTGCACAAACTCACTGAAGGGGGCCGAGTCTACCAACTGAAAAGCAGCAGTTGAAGCGCTAGCAATTTAGCCAAGCTAGCATTCAACCGCTGGGCATGTGGATGGCTGGGAGTGAACTTCTTTCGACGGTCCAGCAGCTGGGGCAGAGAAATTTGCCTGCTAGAATCAGACGTTGGTGTACTGCTAGCAGAGTGCCCGCAAGTACTTGGCTGTGACAGACCTAATTCTACACCTTCATTCCTCTCAGAGCAGGTTTCAGAGAGGACTGAAGGTATAGTAGGGTTGGAGATCCCAGCTGATGCGGTGCAAGAAGAGGTCAGCTTTGTTCTTTGGTGTGGGTCTTTAAGGTAGGCTTGCCAACGAGCTGCATGGCAGGTCAACATATGTCTGGTCAAGCATGTGGTGCCCAAGCGGGTGATGTTTTGGCCACGCGATATACGCTTGAGACATATGTTGCAAACAGCAGCTGTGCGATCTGATGCACTCGACTCAAAAAAGGCCCACACCAAAGAACTTTTTGAATAACGGGCAGAGGCAGCGCCTTGCACAGGCGGAGCTCTGCGGTGTGATTCCATCGGTGTGCTGCCCTTACGCTGGCCCCCCGAGGGCATCCTGCCTCATTGGAGATGTGCCTCCTCCTCATCCTCCTCCTCCTCCTCCTCTCTCCTATTAGGCACCCACGTGGAGTCAGTGACCTCATCATCCCCTCCCTCTTCATCACTGGAGCCAATCTGCCAGTATGCTGCAGCTGCTGGAACATGACTGCCAGATTGGTGTCCTTCTTGAGCATCCCCTCTCTCTGCTCTCACGCTACTGCCTTCCTCTAGCTGGGTATCATCATCAGACCCTTCGAAACGCTGGGCATCCTCCTGGAGCATGTACCCAACACTGTGCTCAAACAGTTCGGGGGACTCCTCAGGAGGACATGGTTGGTCTAGGGAAGGAGTGACTGATGATGACATTGATACCAGGGAAGAGGACGCTTTGGCAGCTGCTTTGCCAGTACCCTGAGCCTGGGTGAGAGAGGATGAGGAGGATGAGGAGGGCTTGGTCATCCACTCTACCAAGTCTTCGGCATGATGCGTCTCAACACGTCCAGCTGCCGAAAAGAAGGACAAGCGTGTCCCATGGCCACGTGCTGATGGCGATGCACCGCGTCCACGACCAGCACTGTTGTCTCTAGACACAGAGCCTGCTTGCCCTCTTTTTTTGGCTCCTGACTGTCTGCCTCTCCTTGTTTGCCTTCCAGACATTCTAATGGCCTGCAGGGAAATGGGAAAAGCAGCAATACAGGCTAAGTTAAGGTGTAATATGGTCAGGAGGCACACTCCGCCCGCTGTAAGTGCCGCAAAATCCTGTTTGTGTAACACCCCAGGAAAAAGCAGCAATACAGGCTAAGTTAACCACTTGACCACTGGGCACTTAAACCCCCTTAATAACCAGACCAATTTTCAGCTTTCGGTGCTCTCACATTTTGAATGACAATTACTCAGTCATACAACACTGTACCCATATGAAATTTTTGTCCTTTTTTTCACACAAATAGAGCTTTCTTTTGGTGGTATTTAATCACTGTTGGGTTTTTTATTTTTTGCGCTATAAGAGAAAAAAGACTGAAAATTTTGTAAAAAAATGATTTTTTTTTCGTTTCTGTTATAAAATTTTGCAAATTACTATTTTTTCTTCATAAATTTTGGCCAAAATTTATACTGCTACATATCTTTGGTAAAAATAAGTACAAATTGGTGTATATTATTTGGTCTTTGTGAAAGTTATAGAGTCCACAAGCTATGGTGCCAATATCTGAAAATTGATCACACCTGAAGTACTGACGGCCTATCTCAATTCTTGAGACCCTAACATGCCAGAAAAGTACAAATACCCCCCAAATGACCCCTTTTTGGAAAGAAGACATTCCAAGGTATTCAGAAAGAGGCATTGTGAGTTTTTTGAAGTTGTCATTTTTTCCCACAATTCTTTGCAAAATCAAGATTTTTTTTTTCTCTTTTTTTTCCACAAAATTGTCATATTAGCAGGTTATTTCTCACACACAGCATATGCATTCCACAAATTACACCCCAAAACACATTCTGCTATTACTCCCGAGTATGGCGATACCACATGTGTGAGACTTTTACACAGCGTGGCCACATACAGAGGCCCAACATGTAGGGAGCACCTTCAGGCGTTCTGGAGCACCAAGGCCAATTCTGACATTTCTCTCCTACATGTAAAAATCATCATTTATTTGCTAGAAAATTACATAGAACCCCAAAACATTATATATGTTTTTTAGCAAAGACCTTAGAGAATATAATGGTGGTTGTTGCAACTTTTTATCTCGCACGATATTTGCGCAGCAATGTTTTTAACGCGTTTTTTACGTAAAAAAATGTTTTGTGCTTAAAAAAAAAAAAAAACAGTAAAGTTAGCCCAATGTTTTTGCATAATGTGAAAGATGAAGTTACGCCGAGTAAATAGATACCTAACATGTCGCCCTTAAAAATTGCACACACTCGTGGAATGGCGCCAAACTTTGCTACTTAAAAAATCCCCATAGGCGACGCTTTAAATATTTTTACTGGTTACATGTTTTGAGTTACAGAGGAGGTCTAGGGCCAAAATGATTGCCCTCGCTCTAACGTTCGCAGAGATATCTCACATGTGTGGTTTGAAAACCGTTTTCATATGTGGGCGGGACTTACGTATGCGTTCGCTTCTGTATGCGAGCTCACGGGGACAGGGGCGCTTTAAAAAAATAAAATAAATGTATTCTTAATTTTACTTTATTTATTTTAGTTTGACATGTTTTTCCGCCCTAAACATTTTTTTGATCACTTTTATACCTATTACAAGGAACGTAAACATCCCTTGTAATAGGAATATGGCATGACAGGTCCTCTTTACAGTGAGATATGGGGGGGGGGGTGTCAATAAGACCCCACATCTCACCTCTAGGCTGGGAAGCCTGAAAAAATACAAAAAAAAAAAACAACAATCCTGGCTTTGATCGTAGCGGTGAGTCGGTAGAAGCACCGGAGGGCGGGGGGGGACATCCCCTCTCGCCTCCCGTAAGAATGATCAAGCGGCGGAACAGCCGCTATGATTGTTCTTATGGTGTAGGGAATCGCCGGCTGAAAAAGCTAATATCTGAATGATGCCTGTAGCTGCTCCCATCATTCAGATATCCCCGCACAAAGTCAAGGACGTCATATGACGGCCGGAGGGCGGGAAGTGGTTATTGCAGAGTATTGCCGGGCATTGCGGAGTATTGCTGGGCATTGCGGAGTATTGCCGGGCATTGCGGAGTATTGCCGGGCATTGCAGAGTATTGCCGGGCATTGCGGAGTATTGCAGGGCATTGCGGAGTATGGCAGGGTATTGCGGTGTATGGCAGGGTATTGCGGTGTATGGCAGGGTATTGCACGGGTATTGCACAGGGTATTGTGGAGGGTATTGCACAGGGTATTGTGGAGGGTATTGCAGAGTATTGTGGAGGGTATTGCAGAGTATTGTGGAGGGTATTGCAGAGTATTGTGGCGGGTATTGCAGAGTATTGTGGCGGGTATTGCAGAGTATTGTGGCGGGTATTGCAGAGTATTGTGCAGGGTATTGCAGAGTATTGTGCAGGGTATTGCAGAGTATTGTGCAGGGTATTGCAGAGTATTTTGCAGAGTATTGCGCAGGGTATTGCAGAGTATTTTGCAGGGTATTGCAGAGTATTTTGCAGGGTATTGCAGAGTATTGTGCAGGGTATTGCAGAGTATTGTGCAGGGTATTGCAGAGTATTGCAGCAGGGTATTGCAGAGTATTGCAGCAGGGTATTGCAGAGTATTTCGCAGGGTATTGCAGAGTATTTCGCAGGGTATTGCAGAGTATTGCACCAGGGTATTGCAGAGTATTGCACCAGGGTATTGCAGAGTATTGCACCAGGGTATTGCAGAGTATTGCACCAGGGTATTTTGCAGAGTATTGGCAGGGTGTATTGCAGAGTATTGGCAGGGTATAGCACAGGGATGGCTGAGCAGGGATGGATGGATGGATGGATCTGTGACTGCAATTGTCACAGATCCAGCCCACAGTGCTGCTGCTGCCATCCGCCGGTCTGTTTACAAGTGATTGCTCCGTCATTTGACGGAGCGATCACGTGGTAAACGGCCGCTATCAGTGGCGATTTACCGCGATTCGTGATCCGCCGGGAGTTTCCCGTGTGCGCGCCCCAGGGGGCGCGCGGGAGCGCGATTCTGGGAGGACGTTATATAACGTCCTCCCAGAGTTAAGCAACCACCTTGACGACGTTATTTGTCGGCAGGTGGTTGTTAAGTGGTTAAGGTGTAATATGGTCAGGAGGCACACTCCGCCCGCTGTAAGTGCCGCAAAATCCTGTTTGTGTAACACACCAGGAAAAAGCAGCAATACAGGCTAAGTTAAGGTGTAATATGGTCAGGAGGCACACTCCGCCCGCTGTAAGTGCCGCAAAATCCTGTTTGTGTAACACACCAGGAAAAAGCAGCAATACAGGCTAAGTTAAGGTGTAATATCGTCAGGAGGCACACTCCGCCCGCTGTAAGTGCCGCAAAATCCTGTTTGTGTAACACACCAGGAAAAAGCAGCAATACAGGCTAAGTTAAGGTGTAATATGGTCAGGAGGCACACTCTGCCCGCTGTAAGTGCCGCAAAATCCTGTTTGTGTAACACACCAGGAAAAAGCAGCAATACAGGCTAAGTTAAGGTGTAATATGGTCAGGAGGCACACTCCGCCCGCTGTAAGTGCCGCAAAATCCTGTTTGTGTAACACACCAGGAAAAAGCAGCAATACGGGCTAACTTCAGGTGTATAATGTGCAGGAGGCTTAGCAACAATGACACTGACACTGTCCCCTGCCTATCCTTCTCTCTCCCTGCACACAAGGTTTATCAAAGTATATGACACTGACACTCTCCCTGCCTATCCTTCTCTCTCCCTGCACACAAGGTTTAGCAAAGAATATGACACTGACACTGTCCCCTGCCTATCCTTCTCTCTCCCTGTACACAAGGTTTATCAAAGTATATGACACTGACACTCTCCCTGCCTATCCTTCTCTCTCCCTACACACAAGGTTTAGCAAAGAATATGACACTGACACTCTCCCTGCCTATCCTTCTCTGTCCCTACACACAAGGTTTAGCAAAGAATAGATTTGACAAGATTTGACACTGTCCCTGCCTATCCTTCACTTTCCCTGCTCCGGAACACACTACACAAGGCCGCCGCGCTGGCAGCCTTTTATAGTGTGGGGCGTGTACTAAACCCCCTCAGCTATAATTGGCCACAGGCATCCTGCCTCTGGCCAATCATTGCTCTCCTCGCTGCCGGCGCTGTGATTGGCCAAGCATGCAGGGTCACAGTGCATGCTTGGCCAATCACAGCGCCGGGATTACACTGCGATGGCGCAGTGTATTGTGGGCCGTTCGCGTCACTCGAATTTGGCGCGAACGGCGCAAATCGTTCGTTGTTCGACTCGAACACCGAGCTCATCCCTACAAGAGATCCCCGAAGTCGGAAGAAGACGACGATGAAGACCGGGACCCTGCTAGCAAAAGAGCTGGACGAAGATAGCGGGGCGACCGGCAGAAAGACCCCCGAAGTCGGAAGAAGACGACGATGAAGACCGGGACCCCGCTAGCAAAAGAGCTGGAAGAAGATAGCGGGCGCCCGGCAGAAAGACCCCCGAAGTCGGAAGAAGACCCCCGGAGCTGCCTAATAAATTACTTTAAAAATCTGTTTTTTATTGACTTTTTTCCACCAGGTGAATGGGTGGGGATACGATGTACCCCATACTCATTCACATAGGGTAGGGGGCCGGGATCTGGGGGCCCCCTTATTAAAGGGGGCTCCCGGATTCCGAAAAGCCCCCCATCCGCAGACCCCGATAACCAACGGCCAGGGTTGTCGGGAAGAGGCCTTTGTCCCCATCAACATGGGGGCAGGTGCTTTGGGGTGGGGGAGCGCAGGGCACCCCCTGCCCCAAAGCACCCACCCCCCCATGTTGAGGGCATTCTGCCTGGTACAGTTCAGGAGGGGGCGCGCTCGCCCCCCCTTTCCTGACCTGCCGGGCTGCGTGCTCGGATAAGGGTCTGGTATGGATTTTGGGGGACCCCCACTCCGTTTTTCGGCGTAGGGGGTTTCCCTTAAAATCCATACCAGACCTAAGGGCCCGGTATGCTCCTGGAGGGGAACCCATGCCGGTTTTTTTATTAAAATTTGGCGTGGAGTTCCCCTTCATGATTCATACCAAACACGGGACAGCGAGCGTGAGGCTTGCAGTACCCTGTCGCCGAGAACCAGCGCAATGGCATCGCGCTGGAGACATTCTCGGGCAGGTAGTCGCCTCTAGGACACGACTTGAGCAGCTGCTTCACTCTCAAGTCGTGTCCAAGTTGCCTCGCAAAGTCGCGCTGTCCCTCTGTCAACCGGCACATGAGTCGCCCCGCAAGTCAGATCGTCTTCATCCGACTTCCCGGGCGACCTCTATTCAAATCAATGGGCTCCCATAGGGAACCATTCATTTTCAATAGAGCGCCGCTGACATTTTTATTTACTATAGCAGTGCGCCGCCGGTTCATGCGCTCAATTAAGGATTTATCCGGCGCACCAATTAAGGTAAGAACTGGCACACTGTTGATAGTAAATCACCCCCACTGTGTTAGCAAACTGCATTTGGGGTGTCGTTATGTTAACACTGATGCCCACTGCAGATCGCAAGTGCAGTGTGTTTTGAACATGGTGCTGGAAATGCGCACAAAACGCAGGTTTCCCACACCACGTTCTGGTATAAACAGGCCCTAAGCACGGGTTCACACTAGAATGTGGTACAGGAAACTCATTATCTATGCCTATTTACCATTTCCAAACGCACTGCCTGTACAATCCTCAGTGGGTGTCAGTGCAATTTGTATATTGGAGATGTGTGGGATTTTTTGGATGCATATTAACCACTTCCCTACCCAGCCATAGACAAATGACGTCCACAGATGGGATCTCCCATCCTGGGTGGACGTCATATGACGTCCTCGGCTTTGTAGGGGGATATCTGAATGATGCCTGCAGCTAGAGGCATCATTCAGATATCCTTTTGAAGTGCCTGTGATTCTGTGCACCATAAGAACGATCATAGCGGCGGTTCCGCCGCTTGATCGTTCTTATAGGCGGCGGGAGGGGACACACCCCCCCTCCCGCCGCCATCCGGTGCCTCTCCGGGCTCCCCCGTGCGATCGGGGACCCGGAGCGAATCTTCCGGCATCGTTGGTGGAGTCACGTGATGAGCATAGAGATGACTGGTGACCAGATGGTCACCAGTCATCTCTATGATCGTCGGAGGCCCGGGCGCGATGTGATGACGTCACGCCCGGGTCTCAAATGTAAACAAAGCCGCCATTGCGGCTGTAAGTAGGAAATCAGTGAAAACATTTTCACTGATCTCATGCTTTCCAGCCTGGAGGAGAGATGTGGGGTCTTATTGACCCCGCATCTCTCAATAAAGAGAACCTGTCACACACATTCCTATTACAAGGGATGTTTACATTCCTTTTAATAGGAATAAAAGTGATCAAAAAAAAAAAAGTAAAATCATTGTAAAAAAATAAATAAATAAGTAAAATAAATAAATAAATAATAATAAAAAAAAATTAAAACGCCCCTGTCCCCGGTAGCTCGCGATCAGAAGCGAATGCACACGTAAGTCGCCCACATATGTAAACGCCGTTCAAACCACGCATGTGAGGTATCGCCGCGTGCGTTAGAGCGCGTGCAACAATTCTAGAACTAGACCTCCTCTGTAATTCTAACCTGGTAACCTGTAAAAAAAATTAAAGCGTCGCCTATGGAGATTTTTAAGTACCGAAGTTTGGCGCCATTCCATGAGTGTGCGCAATTTTAAAGCGTGACATGTTAGGTATCTATTTACTCGGCGTAACATTATCTTTCATATTTTCTCAAAAAATTGGGCTAACTTTACTGTTTTGTTATTTTTTAATTCATGAAACCATAAAAAAGGCGTTTGAAAAATTATTGCGCAAATATTGTGCCAGAAAAAATGTTGCAATGACCGTCATTTTATTCCCTAGGGTGTCTGCTAAAAAAACATGTATAATGTTTGGGGGTTCTGAGTAATTTTCTAGCAAAAGAATGATGATTTGTACATGTAGGAAGTGCCAAAATAGGCCCGGTATTGAATAGGTACAAAAAGCCCTGTATTGAAGTGGTTAAATCAACGGAATTTTTTTTATTAAAAAGTATACATTTTATTAATACATAAAAACAACGCAGTTGCATTGAAAAAGACTCATGCAATACAGTCCTTAAAGTTACAGCACGATGGTGTGGTTCCCAACATGTTTTGCCCTAAAATGGGGCTTCCTTAGGGGTCGCTGTCTAAATGAAATATCAGAGCCTTCCCAAAATATATTGCCATTGATAATGGTTCAGGGGGTCAAACAGACACCATAAGACCAAACACTGGACTGCAGGCAATCATAGGAGGCATGAAAGGACCAGCTACAAAAATAATATTCCTGTCAAAAGAGCAGATATATTGTAACAAATATTGCAACAAGTGCCTAAAAATAGAATTTACACTTACAGAGTCTAGTTTGCAGAGAAAGTTAGCACGAGCATGAGAAACTCCTATTTGGGGACACTCAGCACATGATCTGAGGTCCTGTAGGGAGTTATGCCCCGTACACACGATCGTTTTTCATGCCGTTAAAACTGCCATTTTAAAAAATGGCCCTGAAAAATGATCGTGTGTATGCTCCAGAGCATTTTTAACGACGTGAAAAACGGCCATTAAAAATTCCGGACATGCTCTCTTTTTTCACGTCGTTTTTCATGTCGTTTTTTTTAACGACGTGAAAAACGATAGTGTGTATGCTTTAACGACGTGAAAAAAACGTGCATGCTCAGAATCAAGTATGAGACGGGAGCGCTCGTTCTGGTAAAACTAGCGTTCGTAATGGAGATAGCACATTCATTACACAGTAACGGACTGAAAAGCGCGAATCGTCGCCCAACAAACTTTACTAACATGAAGGGTGGCGCCATTCGAACGGAACTTCCCCTTTATAGTGCCGTCATACGTGTTGAACGTCACTGCGCTTTGCTTGATCGTTTTTTTTAATGATGGTGTGTACGAAAGCAGGCTTGAGAGGAAACATGAAAAAAAACGAGGAGAAAAACGTCGGTTTAAAAAATGACATTAAAAACGATCGTGTGTACGGGGCATTAGTGTCTCTCCTTGTGGTTTCCAGCTGAAAAAACACAAGGCGAGACACACACTTCATACAGGACCTCAGATCATGTGCTGAGTGTCCCCAAATAGGAGTTTATCAGTCTTATTGGTCTTATGGTGTCTGTTTTACCCCCTGAACCACTATCAATCGCAATATATTTTGGGAAGGCTCTGATATTCATTTGGACAGCATCCCCTGAGGAAGCCCCATTTTAGGGCGAAACATGTTGGGAACCACACCATCGTGCTGTACCTTCAAGGACTGTACTGTATAAGTCTTTTTCAATGCAGCTGCGTTGTTTTTATGTATTAATAAAATGTATAATTTAAATAAATGTTTCCATGGATTTAATATGCACCCAAAAAATCCCACAAATCTCCAATATACAAATTAATTAAGGGATGTGGTGTTATACTGTTGGTATATTGTCCAGAAGCTGACACCCCAAATGCATGTCGCAAATGCAGTGCATGGTAAAAAACTACCAAGTGATCCATTTGCAGTGCATTTCCAAAAGTAGTACATGCGCTACTTTGGTGCGATGAGTCACTTTGGAGATTGATGTCATCCCGGCCTGGCCAATGAGAGTGGCTGGCAATCAATACCCAAAGATGCGAGCGGCTGACACGGAGCTCGAAGATGCCACATTGCCACATTGCTGTACTGAAGGTGAGTAAAGTTCTGCTTTAAGTACACTTATGTGACCGAGGTCTAAGGGTCACACGATACTGATGTATGAATGCTGGATCTTCCTGCCACAATGTTCCTCTCCAAAATACACAAATATTCTCCATACACGTTTGCACCCATTAAAATTCTTTTAGCTCCCAAAATGATAAATATTATAGGGAAGGTGTGATTTATGTGCGGATTTGCTTGCATATGAGAGTATTTGCATGTAGATACGTAAAATACTGAGTGAGTGAGTGAATAACTTGTATAGTGCTACAAATGCGAACTAAATCGCCTCAAGGCGATTTGCATCCAGTGACGTCCTAATCCTTCAGAAGAGGTGGGTCTTAAGTTTTTTTCCTGAAGGCCCGATTGTTTTCTTCCATACGGATGTTCGTGGGTAGAGCGTTCCATAGCCGTGGTCCTTGGACTGCAAATCTTCGTTCTCCCTTCGATTTGTAGCGGGACTTGGGGATGTGGAGGAGGTTTTGGTTGGTTGATCGGAGAATGCGTTTGGGGGTGTAGTGTTTTATCTTCTCGCATATTGAGGAGCGTTTCCTTGTGTGCACTTGTGGGTGAGACAGAGGGTCTTGAATGTGACCCAATCCTTTACGGTTAGCCAATGCAGGGTCCTCAGTGAAGGGGTGATGGATTCCCAAGGTTTTTTCCCTGTTACCAGTCTGGCTGCCGTATTCTGGATGGCTTGTAGGCACGAAATCTGATATTTAGGTAGTCCTATGTAGAGGGAGTTTGCGTAGTCGAGTCGGGAGTTGATGATTGTTCCAACTACTACTGCTATGTCCTCTTCCGGGATGAAGGAGATGAGTCTCCGCAGCAAGCGGAGGAGATGGTGCGATCTGCTGACTACTGATCCTAATTGTGCATCCATCGACATCTCCGAGTCAAAGATGACTCAGAGACTTTTGACTTTGATGCTCGGGATAATGGTCTGTCCAAGAATGGTGGGTAGTGTCCAAGAAGACTTTGTTTTTGTCTTTTTCGGTTTGCGTGGAGGAGAAGAAGTTCTGTTTTGGATCCATTGAGTTTGAGGGAACTCTCAGTCATCCAATCATCGATTAATGTAAGGCAATTTTCCAGTCCGTTATATTGGTCTTTTCTTCCGATGATACGAAAGTAGAGTTGGGTGTCGTCAGCGTATGAGTGGTAGCACAAGTCCTGTTTGCTGATGATTTTGAGGAGTGGGCAGAGGTAGATGGTAAAGAGCACGGGTGACAGGGGTGAACCTTGAGGGACTCCGCAAGAAATTGCGCGAGTTTCAGAGGTGAAGGCTCCTAGTTTCACTGTCTGGGAGCGATTTTCTAAGAACGATGCGAACCAGGGTAGATCTGAGTCTGTGATTCCTGCTACTTCTTTAAGGCGGATGAGTACAGTTTTGTGGTCTACTGTGTCGAACGCTGTACTGAGATCCAGCAGCACCAGAAGACATGATTCTCCATCATCTGCAGCTTCAAGGGCATCATCCCATATTTTGAGATATACCAAACAATAAGGCAGATTTTAGTATTTTTTACTGATTTTTACTGTGCTAATTTTCTGATATGTAAAGCTACTTACACACGGCAGTGGGCTGCATTCAAATCGGTAAAAGAAAAAAAAATGTGGTGTTTTAACTCCCATGTGCAAGAGCCCTAGTAGATGAATCATATGAAAACCATTACAATGATGGAAAAATAACCCACAGAAGAAACATAGTTAAAACATCAGAAGAAACAAAAAAAATAATGTTCTTCACTAGAAGTATAGAAATTTGGTATACGAATGCTGCAAAAGACTTTTGCACTTTTTTCTACAGATTGTCTGAGTGCTCCTTAAGTGGATTTTATCTTTCTCATGACAACAGAGCATTGGAAATCCAGCAGTCAAACCCAGCAGTGGTATAAAATCTTCAGCAATGTTGTGTAGTTAATAACCATAGCATTTCTCCTCTTCTGGACCATGGCATTCCTACTGACAATAAAGTCTCAGATACAATCAGTAAAATGTAGATATTTAACCAACATAGCTGATGGAAATTAGGCTGCTTTGTGCTGAAACCACAATCATTGATGAGCGTTAAAACTCTCATAACGATTGTTTGTTTTTGAGCGTTCTCCACCACTAATGTTGCATATGACTTATTTAATATAGTGGGAATATGAAGTCAGTGAAATTGTCATTTCAACACTTGACAGTTACAGTGCCAATGACAGCCCTTGGAGTTTTGTTTCAAAAGCAAATCTTTTTTTACGGGAATGTATAATCTCAAAATTAAAAAAAAAGAACTACAAATGTTCCTTATTACTATAAAGTAGTGTATTGCTACCCCTGCAGGAGCTGTTGGTATTCGGGCCTATTTCCCCCCCTGACAGCATGCACAGCCTGCATGGCATTTTCAGGATTCTTCCACCGGGTTAAGAGTCTACGGGTTTCTTTTTAGGGTTTTTATTGAACAGGAATACCTGTTTTCCTGGCTGTATCCAGACTCCTATCCAGGCTCTCTTTAGGTTACTAAAAGGAATCTACAGACTTCTCCTCTGTGTATCTCTGCCTCAGGAGCACAGCTCCCAGCCCAGGGGTCTCCTCGAGGAGGCCGGATCCTGGAAATCTGTACCCTGCTGCCAGGAATTTATAGGCTCCCCAGCCACCTACTGGACAACCCTCTCCAGGGATTGGCTGGAGTCCCTTAAATATTTAGACTGCTTGTTCTGCTTCTCCTCCCACTATACTTTTAGAAATATTCAGAAGACAGGGGGGGGGGGTAGCAGAACAGCAGCCTGTGAGACACTGAACAGTCTAAAGTAATCAAACCCTGCTCCACTGATTACAGAGGCTCTAACTAAATTTGTCAAGCAGCTTACAGCCATGGCCAAAAGTTTTGCGAATGACACAAATATTAATTTCCACAAAGTCTGCTGTCTCAGTTTTATGAAGGCAATTTGCATATACTCCAGAATGTTATGGAGAGCGATCAGATGAATAGTAATTAATTGCAAAGTCCCTCTTTGCCATAAAAACTTAACATTTCCACTGCATTTGTGAAGAAGGCTTCATGGCACCCAAGAAAGTCCAGCAAGCGCCAGGAGCGTCTCCTACAGTTGATTCAGCTGTGGAATCAGGGCACCATCAGTGCAGAGCTTGCTCAGGAATAGCAGCAGGCATGTTTGAGTGCATCTGAATGCACAGTAAGGCAAAGACTTTTGGAGGATGGCCTGGTGTCAAGGAGGGCAACAAAGAAACCACTTCTTTCCAGGAAAAACATCAGAGACAGACTGATATTCGGAAAAAGAAACAGGGATTGGACTGCTGAGGACTGGGGTAAAGTCATTTTCTCTGATGAATCCCTTTTCTGATTGTTTGGGGCATCCAGAAAAAGACTTGTCCAGAGAAGAAAAGGTGAGCGCTACCATCAGTCCTGTGTCATGCCAACAGTAAAGCATCCTAAGACCATCTATGTGTGGGGTTGTTTTCAGCCAAGGGAGTGGGCTCACTCACAAGAACGCAGCCATGAATAAAGAATGGTACAAAAACATCCTCCGAGAGCAACTTCTCCCAACCATCCAAGAGCAGTTTGGTGACAAACAATGCCTTTTGCAGCATGATGGGGCACCTTGCCATAAGGCAAAAGTGATAACTAAGTGGTTTGGGGAACAAAACACTGAAATTTTGGGTCTATGGTCAGGAAACTTCCCAGACCCTAATCCCATAGAGAACTTGTGGTCAATCCTCAAGAGGCGAGTGAAAAATAAAACCCCACAAATTCTGACAGACTCTAAGCACTGATTATGCAAGCATGGGCTGTCATCGGTCAGGAAGTGGCCAAGAAGTTGATTGACCGCATGCCAGGGCAGATTGCAGAGGTCTTAAAAAAGAAGGGTCAACACTGTAAATATTAACTCTTTGCATAAACTTAATGTATTTGTCAATAAAAACCTTTGACACTTATGAAATGCTTGTAATTATGCTTCAGTATACAATAGTAACACGTGACAAAATGATCTAAAAACACTGAAGCAGCAGACTTTGTAAAAAGTAATATTTGTGTAATTCTCAAAATGTTTGGCAATGGCTGTGCTCTAAATTAGGAGGCTGCTACAATTGAGTGAGCATTAACCTCTAGCTCTCTGAAGAGTTTCCGGTGGATACTGCAAGGAAGCATTCAGTGATCCTGTGACAATGTGAGTACTGACCTGATCTCAGGGTCCTAGTGACTGTGTGCTTTTTCCTTTGGGTGGAAGTGCGAGTGGTAGTCCTCTCTGGGGTAGCTTCTAAAAAGGGACTCAGTTCTGTCATCTGTATTTGCTCCAGCATAGAGGCTATTCAGAGAGGATTAGCAAAGAGAAGTGGCCTCCTGAAAATATTCAGTAAATCTGGAGTATGCCATATCTCCCTACACCCCATCCAAGTTCTTCAGCAATAACCTAAAAAGACATGCTCTACATTGATTACTGAGGCAGAGTGAGTGAACTGTTGCTGTGTGCCTCTGCACTAATCTTGGGAAAGAACCAGTTAAATTACAGCCGCTCATTCGGGGGTATCACTACAACTAAAAACCTGATCGTTTCTTGCCCTTCCCCACTGTTTCTAAACCTAAAATGTAATTGCTGCTCAGCCTAATCATATTATGCGGAGTCATACATGAAGTAGTGATTATTTAAAATAATAGTAATACTAAAATTTAAATTTAAACATTTTCTTATATTAAGTCTTGCCAGCTCTGCATCCATGTGAAAAACACTGCTTGCAAGTAGAATTTGCATAAACTGCAATAATAATGATCACTATCATTTAAACATATATTCATGTTTGGGTAATAAAACACCAATATATGGGATCATTTTCCAGCCAAACATATTTAAACATAACATGGTGCAAGAAGCCAGGAAAGTCTAAATAGATTTTATTTTTATCTTCTCTAAAACACAACATCGGAAAAAATAAAGCTTTAAACGCTAAAATGACTTTAATATGGTATCAAGGTTAAAAAGTGGGAAAATAAACCCAGGCAGATCTGTATATTATTTTTCTTAAAGAGAAACAAAATATTCTGCAAAAAAGGGAAAAGGAAGAAAAACACACATAATAAAGCATAGTAGGAGTAGGAGTAGTGATAATAATAGTAATAAAAATTATTTAAAATACTAATTCAATTAAATGAATGTGACTATTGGAGTCTTTAATTTGCTCTAAGAGAAAAAATAAAAACCATAAATTTTTATTTTAATGCAAATTTTCTCTTGTACGGATGCTGGCTGTCCAAAGGTTGAAATCCGAAGTCCTCTGCCCCACTTCACCCCATACCGGCATGCAGTAGTAATCTTTCAGTGCTGTGAGGCCTAAATGAGAAGTATGGGGTTTCGGACAAAAAATTTTTATACTCACCCAGGTGCAGGGCCAGTGCTACCACTAGGCGAACAAGGCAGCTGCCCAGGGCACAGCCGGGCCAGTTGTTGCTGGATCCACACCCCCCCCAGATCATCCTCCCCAAATACCCAGTCAGCGTCCCTGCTGCCACAGCACAGCCATGTACTCATTAAGAGTGCAGACTCTCTTCCATTTAAAGAAACCATACTATAGCTTCCATTAATGAATAGCACTTTATAAATGGAGGAATCAGACCTTTTAATGATCCGCACAATCCTCCATTCAAAGATCGCTTTTCATTGATAGAAAAAATGGAGGTTAGAGTGGAAAGGAAAGAGCAGTCATAGTCGGCACTCATGATGAGTGCCTGTGGTAGGTCCAGTGCTCATATTAACCCCCATATCCATAATCTACCCGCATTCACTGTCCAATCAGCAGCCTGGGATAGCCAGTTGACACCACAACAGTCCTTAAGGCCAGTTAGCCACCTATTCAGTCTCCTACACTTGGATATCGATGACCCTACACCATATTTCCTTGTCCCTTGTTAACCACTTGCCCACCGTAGGCCATCATATGACATCTTGGGCTTTAGGTGGAGATATCTGAATGATGCTGGCAGCTGCAGGCATTATTCAGATATCTTTTTTTTTTCAGCCAGGAATTCCCTGCAATGTAAAAGCCATCATAGCGGCTGTTTAGCTACTCGATTGCTTTTATAGGTGTCGGAAGGGGATGCCCCCGCTTCCACCGCCTTCTGGTGCTTTTCTGGTCTCTCCCGTGCGTTCGGAGAACCAGAGAATTAAACCTCTGGCGGCGGCACTTTACCATAGAGATAGCAAGGGACTAGCTCTATGACCTTCAGAGGCTGGAAGCAACGTCATGACGTCACTTCCGGCTCTGGCTGATATAGAAAGCAGAGATCACTTTTTTTATCTCATTCTTTCCAGGGTAGATGAGATATCTGGGGTCTTATAGACCCCAGATCTCTCCATAACGAGGACCTGTCATGCCTTATTTCTATTACAAGGTAGTTTACATTTCTTGTGATAGGAATAAAGGTTTTAAAAAATAAAAAATTAAAAGGACAGGGTAGATAAATAAATAAATACATTTTTAAAGTGCACCTGTCCCCTCATGCTCGCATTCAGAAGCAAACACATATGTTATGTAGGTCGCGCCCGCATATGTAAACGGTGTTCCTGCCACACAAGTGATGTATCGCCGCAAATGTCAGAGTGAGAGCAATAATTCTAGTTCTAGACCCCTTCTGTAATTTTAACTGCTAACCTGTAAAAAAATTGAAAGTGTCGCTTGGGGAGATTTTTAAGTACCGCAGTTTGACGTCATTCCGTGTACGTGCACAATTTTAAAGCGTGAAAAGGTTAGGTATCTATTTACTTAAGTATTGTATTTTTTTTTTAATTCATGAACGTGTTGTTTTTTTCCCAAGAAACAAGTTTGAAAAATTACTGTGTGTGACATAAAAAATTGCCTCTGCTAAAAAAATATATATATACAGTAAAACCTTGGTTTGAGAGTAACTTGGTTCCAGAGTGTTTTGCAAGACAAGCAAAAAAATGTAATAAATTTTGACTTGATATACAAGCGATGTCTTGATATACAAGTAGCGTCATGTCCCAACTTTGAATAGAAGATAAGAAAAGTGCCTCTAATGCCATGTACACACGATTGGACCTATGTCCGACCAAACCCCCATCGAAATTCCATCGGAAAAAAATAGAACAGGTTCTATATTTAAATTACGATGGAATTAAAATATAGAACCCATCAACTGTCGCCACTGTGCCATCAAATGCAGCCACTGTGCCCAGCAATTGTCGCCACTGTGCCAGCAATTGTCACCACTGTGCCCATCAATTGTCGCCACTGTGCCCATCAATTGTCGCCACTGTGCCATCAAACGCAGCCACTGTGCCCAGCAATTGTCGCCACTGTGCCAGCAATTGTCGCCACTGTGCCATGCCATCAAACGCAGCCACTGTGCCAAGCCATCAAACGCAGCCACTGTGCCATGCCATCAAACGCAGCCACTGTGCCATTAATTGTCACCACTGTGCCCAACAATTGTCGCAATTGTGCCATCAATTTCTGCCACTGTGCCATCAAACACAGCCACTGTACCATGCCATCAAATGCAGCCACTGTGCCATCAATTGTCACCACCGTGCCATCAATTGTCACCACTGTGCCCATCAAGTGTCGCCACTGTGCCATCAATTGTCGCCACTGTGCCATGCCATCAATTGTCGCCACTGTGCCAAGCCATCAAACGCAGCCACTGCGCCATAAATTGTCACCACTGTGCCCATCAATTGTCACCACTGTGCCCATCAATTGCTGCCAGTTTGCCCCCTCAAAAACCGCCAGATTGCTTCCCCCTGTCCCCCAGCACTTACTTTTCTCTGGTCAGCCATCCTCCCTCGATGTCTTCTCCCAAGTCCCGCCCTCGATGTCATTTCAGCCAATCAGGTTACTGGTAACCAGACCCGGTGAACCTGATTGGCTGAGATGAGTGTCAGTGTTAACCAGGGAACGCACACCCTCTGCGTCCCCTGGTTAACTATTTGGAAGCCAATTAGAGCCCACAGGCTGTAATCGGAAAGCCTATCAGAGCCTCTGGCTCTGATAGGCACTTCCAAACACCAACAAACTGCTGTTATTCAGATGGCCGGCGCTCACCAGGGGGCCGGCCATCTGAATAGTGGGTGGCAGCAGCGACAATACATAGAGATTGAATGAACTATGGACGCACCGCCGCTGCTCCGCCGCTGCATCTAACTATGCAGGGATCCAGGGTAAAGCTGTCCACATAGACCATCCTCTGCACCGCCATCGACGTCATCCCTTCCACACTGCGCTTCATGAGTGCTTCAAGCCACGCTTTACTTAGATGTGCCTGTTTTAATCATCAACCATGTGAGTTGGTAAATGTTGTACCTTCATTAAATGTAACCATATTGCTACACTTAGAGGAACCTTTCTTCTCTTTTATACTATGTAGCTCCTGCTGGATTTTGCTTCTAATCCCCTTGTAGAGGCTTCCATCACATTGCTATAATGTTTTTATATGGACTATAAACTGAATGACTTATGAGTAAATGGTTGTGGAACGAATCATCTGAGCTTCCATTATTTCTTATGGGGAAATTTGTTTTGAAATACAAGCATGTTTCCGGAACAAATTATGCTCGCAATCCAAGGTTTTACTGTATATATATATATATATATATATATATATATATATATATATATACAGTATATATATATATATATATATATATATATATATATATATATAAATGTTTGGGGTTCTAAGTAATTTTCTAGCAAAAAACACTGATTTTTATATATATGAGAGAAATGTCAGAATTGGCCCGGTTGTCAAGTGGTTAAAATGACACTAAAGGTTCCCTTTTTTTTTTTTTTAAATAACAAACATGTCATACTTACCTCCACTGTGCAGTTTGTTTTGCACAGAGTGGCCCCGATCCACCTGTTCTGCGGTCCCACGGTGGCTCTCGCGGCTCCTCTCCACATTAGATAACCATAGTATGACTCAGCCCCGCCACCCCAGTGCCTGCGTCATTGGATTTAATTGACCTCAGCGAGAGTCAATGGCTGCGCTGCTATCAATCTATCCAATCAAAGCCGGGACTCCAAGGAGAGAAGGACGGCGGAGACGCGCCCACGGAAATTCAGGGCTCAGGTAAGCAAAACGAGGGGGGGGGCTGGGGGACCGTACACTGCAAGGTGTTTTTTCATAGGATGCATTAAGCTGAAAAAAAAACGTAGGTTTACAACCCCTTTAAGTTAATACTCACATCGGTAGGACACACTTCGATATCTTATAAATGCTCGCTGATGTTAATCCGAGTTTCTTGACTTGCTGTTTATGTATACTTGTCTACTCTATTGGGCCTTACCCAGTTGTTTTATGTCAGGCTTGCTAGCCAGAACTTTTGTTCTTGGTTCACTTTGCATTCCAAGTGTTATATCTTTATTGCAAAACAATAAAAACATTGAATAATAAAAATCTGGTTTATTGGTTATGTATGCACACCTTCTCTTTTGAATAATAGATTATATTATTTGAATATGTTTCATTCTAGGAACTAAAATAATTTTTATGCATGTAAATGTGTGGACTATATGGACCATACTCACATTTTTTTTTTTTTTGCATTAACTGTTTTCCAGCATTCATTCATCCATATTCATCCATATCCATGGAAGGAGCCTAAATTAGCTAAATACAATCAAGGTGCATTAAAACAAAAGGTGTTCAAAGTCATCCAGTTTGTTTTCTGCATTAAGGTAAAAAACGCATAGACATTGGAACCCCTTTTACTGAGGCCCATGATAAATGCTTAAGGGTCCCTGCAGGCTAAGGATAAGTCCTTCCAGACCCAAAGCATACTGCAAAAATAGGAAGAGATAGCACAACTGCTGCACACCTCATCAGCCCGAGTGGTTAGCAGGTAAAAGCACCCTCAGCTCGATTCATCCAGACCACAACTCCAACATGTTCCACCCCATCCTCCATGATTATGCCCTGAGGGCTTGACGAAACTGGTTGGAGTTGTGGTCTGGATGAATCGAGCTGAGGGTGCTTTTACGTGCGAACCACTCGGGCCGGTGAGGTGTGCGGCGGTCAGGCTATCTCTTCCAATTTTTGCAGTACACTTTAACCGAGGCATACTAAAAGTGAGTAATATGGCCTGGGACTCTAATGCCCCGTACACACCACCGGTTTTCCCATCAGAAAAAGTCCGATGAGAGCTTTTGGTCAGGAATTCCGACTGTGTGTATGCTCCATCTGACTTTTTTCCATGGGAAAACTGCCAAAAATGGCAGGTAAAAGATAGAGAACTGGCTCTCTTTTTTCCCGTCGGGATTCCCAACAGGCTTTTTCCCGTCGGAAATCCTGACTGTGTGTATGGGGCATAAGATTAAATTACCTTTGGTCACAAAAGGTGACATATCTTCCTGTAGAACTGGAGGCATTTTAGAATCACACATGTTCTATTTAGGAAAATGAATCTGCAGTGCAGAGCCACTCAGTGTGACCCATAGGTTTTCAATCACATTTTGTGTGCCAATAAGACACATTACTAATTATGTTCTGCCCAGTGAAAACAGCCTCATAGTCTTGACACTGTTATCGAATCAGGGAATGTTCTTTATTTTCCAGCAACGTACGCTTTTTTTGTTTTCAGTTTTTTAAATTTGCATACAACATTGTTCGTTTCTGATCTGTAAAATCCCAATCATTTGTAAGTGGTTTGACCTTCTTCCTCTGTATTTCATGTCAATCTCTGTCCATTCTTGAACAACCTGATCAGCTCTAAGTACCTGTGAATGCATGCTGCAACTATCAAATGTATTTTTACTGTCAAGCATTTCCTTAGAAAGCAGCTAAGAAATACATCAAATGAAGCACTTTTGCCTTCAGAATTCTCATACTTTCATTGGTTTCTATTTGAAATAAAACCTTACTTGGGACTCATGTATAAGCAACAGACTTGAAAGTCAGTTGTAGTTTGCTTTCTGGTGCTTCTGAATTGCTTTGACGTGTTCCTGGATCACTTGGATTTGCCGTGACTGGGTCAGTCTTAGTAAGTAGGGTTCAATATTGAGTTGGCCCACCCTTTGCAGCTATAACAGCTTCAACTCTTCTGGGAAGGCTGTATCAGCTGTATCATACTAACGGTACACAATTGTTGTGCCACAAACATGAATGTAGTGACGTACTACAAGGTATTTCAGCTCCTGAGCGTCACCTTTTGGGGTCCTTCTGCTAATTTCCTATTTGGTGAGCATTGATTCCGAGCATGCGTGTTTTTACTTTCGACTTATGTGTGACGGACTTGTGTACTGACAATACGAAAATCAGACAACAGATCGTTGTCAGCCGAAAATTTACTAGCAAGTCATCCAACATTTGGTGGCCAAAAGTTGGACAACAATTATCAAAAGGAGCGTACTAATAGTAAGACTTTAGGACAACAGTCTGTCAACAGACAATCCCCTGCCAACAATCGTATCGTGTGTATGAGGCTTAAGACTGGGATGCCATTAAAGTTCATGTGTGTGTAAAGGCAGGTGTCCCAATACTTTTGGAAATATAATTGTATTTGCTTGACTTTTTTTTACTTTGCTGAATAAGTCTATTCAATCCTACAGTGACTCTATACCCCTTTTTCTGCAGAATATCAGATTTGAAATTCTACAAATGTTATATTCTCAAATGTTCCATTATAATTGCCGCTACAACAGCCTATGTGCCTGCACTAAAAAAATAGCTTTACAAAAATCTTTTTGTTTCAAACCTTTCGTTTCTATCACTTTCCCCACTGTGGTCAAATGGTAAACATATTTTCTGGGCAACCGACACTGTGCAACTCATCACAAAAGAGCCATGTTTGGGTTATATCGGATGATATTGATTGTTTTATGCATTTTTCTCCCTTTTGCCACTAGTGACTTTTTCGTTGCCTGCATTTTAGAAGATAAGAATAACTATTAGCTAGTGCGGCTTGGTTTCTGAGCGCTGTTACAATTATTTGTTCACCAAGGGAATGGATGAAACTGATAAACTTCAATTTTTCTCAAACATTAGACCCCGATGGTAACCAGCAACTAGAATCTGTGCATGGGGTAATGCTTTTCAAAGCCAATATGGTAATTCCCTCCTTTATATTATAAACAGACCTCAGGTGTTGAATGTGTTCTATATTTCACACTGTGGCTTATTTATAATATCCTCACCAATGAAACGCTCACATTACCTCTAAATTATTTAGCCGCCTTCTGCATAACACTGTGAAATTGATATAATATTGATCTTCTGCGGATAGAAACACATTTTGTCTCAGAAAATTTTGAAACATACATAATTCATTTGGAGCCTCTTGCACTTGGCACGGGACTTCAGTCTGCTCGGGCATTGCGGCGTGATTTTTGATTAATTTGGATACACTTCAGGTGCTCGCTGTGCTTTACAGTGCAAATAGCACAATGCAGTTACATTGTTTAGTTATCTTTATAGCTGGCAAAAGAAAAAAGCTAGTCGGATGGCTTGGGGGTTTATTTAAATGTATGTAAGCGCAAAGGGGCATTTATATATGAGAAATTTAGATTTATGTTTGGATTGCCTGTGAAGGATTAGTACATTCAGAGAACGGATTGCAACTGACAATATTTACGTATACAGTGCCTTGAAAAAGTATTCATACTCCTTGAAACTTTTCACATTTTGTCATGTTACAACTAGGGATGAGCCAAACACCCCCCCCCCAGTTCGGTTCGCACCAGAACTTGCGAACAGGCAATAAATTTGTTTGAATATCAGAACACCGTTAAAGTCTATGGGACTCAAACATGAAAAATCTAAAGTGCTAATTTTAAAGGCTAATATGCAAGTTATTGTCATAAAAAGTGTTTGGGGACCCGGGTCCTGCCCCAGGGGACATGTATCAATGTAAAAAAAAGTTTTAAAAACTTTAGTTTTTTCGGGAGCAGTGATTTTAATAATGCTTAAAGTGAAACAATAAAAGTGAAATATTCCTTTAAATTTTGTACCTGGAGGGTGTATATATTATGCCTGTAAAGTAGTGCTTGTTTCCCGTGCTTAGAACTGTCCCTGCACAAAGTGTCATTTCTGAAGGAAAAAAAGTAATTTAAAAGCACTCGTGGCTATTAATGAATTGTCGGCTCCCGGGAATATAGAGAAAAGTCATTGATAAAAAAAAAAATAAAAATGCGTGGGGGTCCCCCCAAATTAAATTACCAGACCCTTCAGGTCTGGTATGGATATTAACCACTTAACGACCGCCCACCGCCGATTTACGTCGGCAGAATGGCACCGACAGGCAGAATCACGTAGATCTACGTGATCGCCTTTGTGCAGTTGGGGGGTCCATCCGGACCCCCCTTCACTGCAGTGAGCGGCCGTTAAGTGTTCGGGAGCGATCAGGCATGAGGGGGCGGCCGCTCGATTCCGCCCCCCCCTCGCGATCGCTCCCGGCCAATGAAAATGCTTCCTCCGCCATGTGATGTAAACACAGGCTGGAGGAAGTGATGTCATCTCCCTCGCCGCGGTCTTTTCGTTCCCGGCGCCGAGGAGAGAAGACAGAGGTTAGTGCTCCAACAGTCCACTGACACGTAGGTACACATAGGCACACAAATCACCCCCCAGTCACCCCCAGATCACCCCCCAGGTCACCCCAAAGCCCCCAATCACAGTGTCACTGATTGCAGTGATCATTTATTTTACTGATCACTGCATTTAGTGTCATCTGTGATTGTAAAAAGTTGCAGGGCAGTTAGGATTAGGCCCCTTTAGGTCCAGGGTAGCCCCCTAACCCCCCCCTAATAAAGGTTTAACCCCTTGATCACCCCCAGGTAACCCTTTCACCCCCTAACTTCAGCGTCACTAAGCGATTGTTTTTCCGATCGCTGTATTCGTGTCGCTGGTGTTTTAGATAGGCAGTTATTTTTTTTTAGGTTCGCCGCAGGTTTTTATTAGTGTCAGGTACCC
Source organism: Rana muscosa (assembly GCA_029206835.1). Taxonomy (NCBI): domain Eukaryota; kingdom Metazoa; phylum Chordata; class Amphibia; order Anura; family Ranidae; genus Rana; species Rana muscosa. The sequence continues at coordinate 351,019,753 of CM055119.1, forward strand.
CCATATATTATTTTAACCCCCTGATTGCCCCTAGAGTTAACCCTTTCACCAGTGATCGCCGTATAAGCGTCACTGGTGTCACTGGTTAGCCAGTAAGTTATTTAGTTATTTAGGTTACCCGTCAGGTTTTTATATAGTGTCAGGTACCCCCATATTTAACCTAATAAAGGTTTTAACCCCCTGATTGCCCCTAGTTAACCCTTTCACCAGTGATCACCATATAAAGGTTACGGGTGACGCTGGTTGATTAGTTTGCTTTTTATAGCATCAGGGCACCCGCCGTATATAACCCAATAAAGGTTTAACCCCCCTGATCGCCCGGCGGGTGAGATCAATTAGGTTTTAGCGCCAGAGAGGGTCTGCGTCGCCCCAGGCAGTGTTAGGTTAGTGCCAGTAACGCTAACACCCACGCGCAAAGCATACACCCCCCTTAGTGGTATAGTATCTGATCAGATCTATACTAGCATCCCCAGCGGTTTAGGGTTCCCAAAAACGCAGTGTTAGCGGGATCAGCCCAGATACCTGCTAGCGCCTGCGTTTAGCCCCTCCGCCCAGCCCAGCCCAGCCCACCCAAGTGCAGTATCGATCGATCACTGTCACTTACCAAACACAACACACATAACTGCAGCGTTCGCAGAGACAGGCCTGATCCCTGCGATCGCTAACAGTTTTTTTGTAGCGTTTGATATATTTGCTGACGACAGTCAGGTGCTTTTTTTCCTGTGAATCTTACTAGTGTACCCCTAAATTTAGAGCCCAAAATGGCAAGACGAAGGTACACTAGTAAAGAGGCCTACGAGATTCTGAGCATGACAGATAGTGAAGAGGAGGTCACGTATCTGTCAGATTCAGGCTCAGAATATCTTCCCGTAGAAGACAGTGACGTCAGCGGCCCCACGTCAGATAGCTCTGACGACGAAGTTGAGGTCCCTGCTAAGGTCAGGTGTACCCGATCCCGATCTTCTGAGGTTGTTGAGGAGCAAGAACCGCAGGTCTCTCGTATCATGGAGCAGAGTAGTACTAGCGCCGCTATTCCTTCTGGTGAACTGGCAAGCACCAGCGGCCTAGTACAGCCTGGACGTACATCCAGCACTGCAGTAACACTTGGTGACGTGGCGAGTCCCATAAGTGCAGTTCAAGCTGGCGAGGTGGCAAGCACAAGTAGTGTCCCGCTGCCACCAAGAAGACAAAGGCAGGCCCGTCGTGCCCATACTGCCCTTCCTGCAGAATTCGCCTATCCTGATTGGGTCCCCACCACTTCTGCAGAACCCGTACTTCCCCCATTCACTGCCCAACCCGGTATTCAGGTGGAAACAGCTGATTTTATGCCAATCGATTTTTATTCGCTGTTTTTCACGGAAGATCTCTATAGATCTATTGTGGACCAGAGTAATTTATATGCTGGTCAATTTATCGCCGCTAACCCCCAGTTGCCTAAAATTGCCAGAAATTGGAAACCAATTACGGTTTCCGAATTTAAGACCTTTCTGGGCCTTTCCCTCAACATGGGCACACATAAATTTCCGTCATTGCGTGCTTATTGGTCCACGCACCCAATTGACCACATGCCCGTGTTCTCTGCCTCCATGTCCAGGGCACGATACGAGCAGATTTTGCGGTTCATGCACTTCAACGACAATGAACTTTGTCGTCCACGTGGGGACCCTGAATACGACCGGCTCTATAAAATTCGGCCCCTCATAAACCACTTCAACGAACGTTTTGCAGCCTTGTTTACTCCCGATCAAGTTGTCTGCGTTGATGAGTCCCTGATTAAATTTTCTGGCCGCTTGTCTTTCAAGCAGTACCTTCCCAGCAAGCGTGCCAGATACGGGGTCAAGCTCTACAAGTTCTGTGACAGGGCAACAGGCTATGTAGTGAACTTTACGGTTTATGAGGGAAAAGATAGTCAGATTGAGTCGGTCAACTGCCCGGATTACATAGGGAGCGCTGGCAAGATAGTGTGGAACTTGGTGTCACCCTTATTCGGAAAGGGGTACCACTTGTATGTGGACAATTATTACACGAGCGTGCCACTGTTTAGTCACTTGTTTGATCATCAGATTGGAGCATGTGGCACCGTGCGACCTAATCGCCGGGGCTTTCCCCAGCGGCTTGTAGATGCCCGTCTTAGGCTGGGGGAGAGAGCCTGCTTGAAGTGTAATAACTTGCTCGCTATGAAGTGGAGGGACAATAAGAATGTTTTCCTTCTTACCTCCCTTCATGCAGACACGACAGTCCAAATTCGTACGGCGACTGGTGTTGTGGAGAAACCCCTCTGTGTCCACGAATATAACCAAAATATGGGAGGGGTGGACCTCAACGACCAGTTGATGGCGCCGTATCTAATTGACCGTAAGGCGAGACGCTGGTACAAAAAAGTGTCTCTATCATTATTCCAATTGGCTTTGCTGAACGCTCATGTGCTATACAGAGCTTCAGGCGGGACGTTATCTCTTCTAAAATTCCAGAATGAGATAGTCACAGAACTCCTGTATCCAGGCGGTTCTGCACCTCACCATCCCCAACCAAATGCAGTAAGCCGGCTGCATGAGAGGCATTATTCGTATGTCCTCCCGAGTACCCCTACCCAAAGCCACCCTTAAAAAAGATGTCGTGTCTGTAGCAAGCGCGGATTTAGGCGTGACACCCGTAGTTTTTGTCCACTCTGTCCTGACAAGCCTGGTCTTTGCCAAGGTGAATGTTTTGAACGCTACCACTCAAAAGTGAAGTTTTAGCGTAGGGTACAGCATTTCACAGACAAGGACACACTTACACAGGGTCTCCCAAGATGCCATTACATTTTGAGAGACCCGAACCATTACAGTTGTAAAGTTACAAAAAAAAGTGTAAAAAAGAAAAAAAAAAACGTAAAAAACAAAACACAAAAAAAATATAAAATAAAAAAAAAAAAAATAGTTGTCGTTTTATTGTTCTCTCTCTCTCTATTTTCTCTCTATTGTTCTGCTCTTTTTTACTGTATTCTATTCTGCAATGTTTTATCATGCTTGCTTTTCAGGTATGTAATTTTTTGTTTTCAGGTGCGCCATTCAACTGCAGCGCGGAATTATTTATCTTGACAGCAACAGCGTTTGCTCCCACGATACATAAAGCCGTGACTCCAGTGCTGTAGGAGGTGATTTCACCACCACAGTTAAAAAAAAGAGCATATATGCCGAAGCATGGGGGCAGCAGGGGCGGAGGAGCGATTTTGCTCCTAATGCCGCGTACATACGGTCGAAATTTCGACGGAGGCCTGCCCGTGGAAAATTCCGACCGTGTGTACGCGGCATAACTTTTTTGCGGGAGGATGCCCCCATGCTTCGGCATATATATATTTTAGGCACAGGTTGCGTTAAAACATTTTTTTATTTTTTACTAGGTTTTGTTTTGGTATTTGCTTTGCAGGTATGGCATGGTAAGGTCTTACTGTTGTACTGTAATGTTACTTTGTTTTAATGTTAACCACCATTTGCTTAGCAGGTACGCCATTCAGTTGCAGCGTGGATCTATTTATCTTGACAGCAACAGCGTTTGCTCCCACGATACATAAAGCCGTGACTCCAACGCTGTAGGATGTGATTTCACCACCACAGTTAAAAAAAAGAGCATATATGCCGAAGCATGGGGGCAGCAGGGGCGGAGGAGCGATTTTGCTCCTAATGCCGCGTATATACGGTCAAAATTCCAACGGAGGCTTGCCCGTGGAAAAGTCCGACCGTGTGTACGCGGCATAACCTTTTATGCCGCGTACATACGGTCGAAATTCCGACGAAGGCTTGACCGTGTGTACGCGGCATAACTTTTTTGCGGGAGGATGCCCCCATGCTTCGGCATATATGCCCATCATTAGAAGTGGGTGGATGAAGGGAGGTATTCTAATGGTGGGCATACCCACCAATCAATCTCTTTTTTTCATTCAGCCAATAGGCTGTATGAAAAAAAAGATTACAATACATGTCCAACAAGGACCAGCACTGTACTGGTATGTTGCTGGACTTTGAATGTTTATACCAGAATGATGCCTGCGGGTTTAGCTATCATCTTGGTATCATTCTTTTCAGCCAGCAGCCGGCTTTCATGTAAAAGCAATTCTAGCAGATAATTAGCCTCTAGACTGCTTTTACAAGCAGTGGGAGGGAATGTCCCCCCCCCCCGGATATAAAAAGCGCCATTGGGAAATTGGGAAAGCATTTTATCACACCGATCTTGGTGTGGTCAGATGCTTTGAGGGCAGAGGAAAGATCTAGGGTCTAACCCCCCAATTTTTTTCAAAAAAAGAGTACCTGTCACTACTTATTGCTATCATAGGGGATATTTACATTCCCTGAGATAACGATAAAAATGGTAAAAAAATAAAATATGGAAGGCACAGTTTAAAAATAAAATAAAAAAGCCAAATAAATAATAAAAAAAAAAAAAAAAAAGCACCGCTGTCCCCCCCTGCTCTTGCGCAAAGGCGAACGCAAGCGTCGGTCTAGCGTCATATGTAAACAGCAATTGCATCATGCATGTGAGGTATCACCGCGAAGGTCAGATCGAGGGCAGTCATTTTAGCAGTAGACCTCCTCTGTAAATCTAACGTGGTAACCTGTAAAGGCTTTTAAATGCTTTTAAAAATGAATGTAGTTTGTCGCCGCTGCGCGTTTGTGCGCAATTTTAAAGCATGTCGTGTTTGGTATCCATGTACTCGGCCTATGATCATCTTTTTTATTTCATCAAACATTTGGGCAATATAGTGTTTTTTAGTGCATTAAAAATAAAAAAAGTGTGTTTTTCCCCCAAAAAATGCGTTTGAAAAATCGCTGTGCAAATACTGTGTGGAAAAAAAAAATGCAACACCCACTATTTTAATCTGTAGGGCCTTTGCTTTAAAAAAATATATAATGTTTGGGGGTTCAACATAATTTTCTTGCAAAAAATTTTTTTTTTTCATGTAAACAAAAAGTGTCAGAAAGGGCTTTGTCTTCAAGTGGTTAGAAGAGTGGATGATGTGTGACATAAGCTTCCTAATGTTGTGCATAAAATGCCAGGACAGTTCAAAACCCCCCCAAATGACCCAATTTTGTAAAGTAGACACCTCAAGCTATTTGCTGAGAGGCATGTTGAGCCCATTGAATATTTTTTTTTTGTCCCAAGTGATTGAATAATGACCAAAAAAAAAAAATGTACAAAAAGTTGTCACTAAATTATATATTGCTCAAACATGCCATGGGCATATGTGGAATTACACCCCAAAATACATTCTGTTGCTTCTCCTGAGTACGGGGATACCACATGTGTGGGACTTTTTGGGAGCCTAGTCGCGTACGGGACCCCAAAAACCAAGCACCGCCTTCAGGATTTCTATGGGTGTAAATTTTTGATTTCACTCCTCACTGCCTATCACAGTTTCGGAGGCCAGGGAATGCCCAGATGGCACAAAACCCCCCCCCAAATGACCCCATTTTGGAAAGTAGACACCCCAAGCTATTTGCTGAGAGGTATGTTGAGTATTTTGCAGATCTCGCTTTTTGTCACAAAGTTTTGAAAATGTAAAAAAAGAAAAAAAAAAAAGAAAAAAAATGTCTTTCTTAATTTTCAAAAACAAATGAGAGCTGTAAAATACTCACCATGCCTCTCAGCAAATAGCTTGGGGTGTCTACTTTCCAAAATGGGGTCATTTGTGGGGGTTTTGGGCTATTTTGACATTTTATGGCCTTCAAAACTGTGATAGGTAGTGAGGAGTGAAATCAAAAATTTATGCCCTTAGAAACTTTGAAGGCGGTGCTTGGTTTTTGGGGTCCCGTACGCGGCTAGGCTCCCAAAAAGTCCCACACATGTGGTATCCCCGTACTCAGGAGAAGCAGCAGAATGTATTTTGGGGTGTAATTTCACATATAACCATGGCATGTGTGAGCAATATATCATTTAGTGACAACTTTTTGTACATTTTTTTTTTTTCTTTTTGTCATTATTCAATCATTTGGGACAAAAAAAAATATTCAATGGGCTCAACATGCCTCTCAGCAAATAGCTTGGGGTGTCTACTTTCCAAAATGGGGTCATTTGGGGGGGTTTTGTGCTATTTTGGCATTTTATGGCCTTCAAAACTGTGATAGGTAGTGAGGAGCGAAATCAAAAATGTATGCCCTTAGAAACCTTGAAGGCGGTGCTTGGTTTTTGGGGTCCCGTACGCGGCTAGGCTCCCAAAAAGTCCCACACATGTGGTATCCCCGTACTCAGGAGAAGCAGCAGAATGTATTTTGGGGTGTAATTTCACATATGCCCATGGCATGTGTGAGCAATATATCATTTAGTGACAACTTTGTGCAAAAAAAAAAAAAGTTTGTCATATTCCCGCAACCTGTGGCAAAATATAAAATATTCCATGGACTCAACATGCCGCTCAGCAAATAGCTTGGGGTGTCTACTTTCCAAAATGGGGTAATTTGGGGGGGTTTTGTGCTATTTTGGCATTTTATGGCCTTCGAAACTGTGATAGGTAGTGAGGAGTGAAATCAAAAATTTACGCCCTTAGAAATCCTGAAGGCGGTGCTTGGTTTTTGGGGCCCTGTACGCGGCTAGGCTCCCAAAAAGTCCCACACATGTGGTATCCCCGTACTCAGGAAAAGCAGCAGAATGTATTTTGGGGTGCAATTCCACATATAACCATGGCATGTGTGAGCAATATATCATTTAGTGACAACTTTTTGTACATTTTTTTTTTCTTTTTGTCATTATTCAATCATTTGGGACAAAAAAAAAAAATATTCAATGGGGTCAACATGCCTCTCAGCAAATAGCTTGGGGTGTCTACTTTCCAAAATGGGGTCATTTGGGGGGGTTTTGTGCCATCTTGGCATTTTATGGCCTTCAAAACTGTGATAGGTAGTGAGGAGTGAAATCAAAAATTTATGCCCTTAGAAACCTTGAAGGCGGTGCTTGGTTTTTGGGGTCCCGTACGCGGCTAGGCTCCCAAAAAGTCCCACACATGTGGTATCCCCGTACTCAGGAGAAGCAGCAGAATGTATTTTGGGGTGTAATTTCACATATGCCCATGGCATGTGTGAGCAATATATCATTTAGTGACAACTTTGTGCAAAAAAAAAAAGTTTGTCATATTCCTGCAACTTGTGGCAAAATATAAAATATTCCATGGACTGAACATGCCTCTCAGTAAATAGCTTGGGGTGTCTACTTTCCAAAATGGGGTCATTTGGGGGGTTTTGTGCTATTTTGGCATTTTATGGCCTTCGAAACTGTGATAGGTAGTGAGGAGTGAAATCAAAAATTTGCGCCCTTAGAAATCCTGAAGGCGGTGCTTGGTTTCCGGGGTCCCGTACGTGGCTAGGCTCCTAAAAAGTCCCACACATGTGGTATCCCCGTACTCAGGAGAAGCAGCAGAATGTATTTTGGGGTGCAATTTCACATATAACCATGGCATGTGTGAGCAATATATCATTTAGTGACAACTTTTTGTAATTTATTATTTATTTTTTTTCATTATTCAATCACTTGGGACAAAAAAAAAATATTCAATGGGCTCAACATGCCTCTCATCAATTTCCTTGGGGTGTCTACTTTCCAAAATGGGGTCATTTGGGGGGGTTTTGTACTGCCCTGCCATTTTAGCACCTCAAGAAATGAGATAGGCAGTCATAAATTTAAAGCTGTGTAAATTTCAGAAAATGTACCCTAGTTTGTAAACGCTATAACTTTTGCGCAAACCAATAAATATACGCTTATTGACATTTTTTTTACTAAAGACATGTGGCTGAATACATTTTGGCCTAAATGTATGACTAAAATTGAGTTTATTCGATTTTTCTTATAACAAAAAGTAGAAAATATCATTTTTTTTCAAAATTTTCGGTCTTTTTCTGTTTATATCGCAAAAAAAAAAAAAATCGCAGAGGCAATCAAATACCATTAAAAGAAAGCTCTATTTGTGGGAAGAAAAGGACGCAAATTTCATTTGGGTACAACATTGCATGTCCGCACAATTTACAGTTAAACCAGCGCAGTGCCGAATCCCAAAAACAGGCCTGGTCCTAATGGCCCGAAATGGTCCGGGGCTTAAGTGGTTAAGGGGGACCCTGCGTCAAAAAAAAAAAAAAATGGCATGGAGTTTCCCACAAAAATCCATACCAGACCCTTTATCCGAGCACGCAACCTGGCAGGCTGCAGCAAAAGAGGGGGGACAAGAGAGTTCCCCCCTCCTGAACCGTACCAGGCCACATGCCCTCAACATGGGGAGGATGCTTTTGGGGGTCTGTGACCCTTCAAAGCACCATGTCCCCATGTTGATGGTGACAAGGGCCTCATCCCCACAACCCTTGCCCGGTGGTTGTGGGGGTCTGCGGGCGGGGGGCTTATGGAAGACCCCTTTAACAAAGGGGACCCCCAGATCCCGCCCCCCTATGTGAATTGGTAAGGGGTACATTGTACCCCTACCATTTCACAAAGAACGTGTAAAAAATTGTAAAAAAACACACAGACACCGTTGGGAAAAAAATAAAACATAAAAAAAAGATTCCAGCGTTGGTAATCCACTCTCGGTATCCTGCGATGGATGCTCTCCTCTCCGGGGTCCAGCGGTGGATGATCTCCTCTCCATTCAGGTCCAGGCTCCAGCGATGAGATGTCCAACGCAGCGCATACTGTCTCCACCGGAGTCACCCCGGGAATGACGCGGCTTCAGCCAGTGACAGCTCTTATGTACTGAGGGTGGGGCCACCCGTCACATGACCCCGTCCCCCTCTGACGCAAGGGGAAACCCGGGCGTCCCCAGTGACGTGCGGGTGACCCCGCCCCCCTCTGATGCAACGGAAACCTGTGTTTTTTACAAATAAATACTGTATTTATTGGCGTATAACACTCAGTTTTTTACCTTGAAAATAGAGAGTAAACTGTGCCTGCGTGTTATACGCAGGGGGCTGTGGAAAGTTTTTTTCCTGAAACTTCCCTCTTAAAGTTAGGGTGCGTGTTATACGCCTGTGCGTGTTATATGCCGATAAATACGGTATGTGATAAGTGTGGCGTACATTTGTATTCAGCCCCCTTTATTCTGATACCCCTAAATAAGGCTGGCCATACATGGTCAAATTTCAAAAGAATTTTCTTTGGAAAATCAGAAAATTTGTGCATTTTGTGATCCGATGGTGCCACCATTGATTTCGAAATTCGACCAACCAAGCCTTGAATTTAACCTCATGTTGCTACAGAAAAGAATTTCCGTGTCTGGGAATCTTCTTTTCTTTCCGGGAATTTTCTTTTCTTGCACATGCGCATTTCTTTTTCGATTACATTTCTCGCACGATTCTCCCATCATTAATTAGAAAATCGTTAGTTTTTTTTTAAATTTTGAACATGTCCGATTATTAAAATTCAATGGCCGCATGAAAATCGTCTGTTGCTGCAGCCCACTAATGGTGCGAAATACGAACGAAAATTCTTAAATACGATTTTCTAAAGAAAATTCTTTCGAAATTCGACCCATGTATGGCCTTCTAGTGGAAGCAATTGCCTTCAGAAGTCACCTAATTAGTAAATAGAGTCCACCTGTGTGAAGCTCTCAGAGGTTTGTTAGAGAACCTTCAAGAACTAACAGTATTATGAAGGCCAAGGAACACACCAGACAGGTCAGGGACAAAGATGTGGAGAAGTTTAAAGCAGGGTTAGGTTATAAAAAAATATCCCAAGCTTTGAACATCTCACGGCGTTCAATCCATCATCCAAAAATGGAAAGAGTATGGCACAACTGCAAACCTACCAAGACATGGCCGTCCACCTAAACTGACAGGCCGGGGAAAGGATAGCATTAATCAGAGAAGCAGCCAAGAGGCTCATGGTAACTCTAAAGGAGCTGCAGAGATCCACAGCACAAGTGGGAGAATCTGTCAACAGGACAACTATTAGTCGTGCACTCAATAAATCTGGCCTTTATGGAAGAGTGGCAAGAAGAAAGCCATTGTTGAAAGAAAGCCATAAGAAGTCCCATTTGCAGTTTGCGAGAAGCCATGTGGGGGACACAGCAAACATGTCAGATGAGACCAAAATTTTACTTTTTGGCCTAAAAGCAAAACGCTATGTGTGGTGGAAAACTAACACTGCACATCACCCTGAACACACCATCCCCACTGTGAAACATGGTGGTGGCAGCATCATGTTGTGGGGATGCTTTTCTTCAGCAGGGACAGGGAAACTGGTCAAAGTTGATGGGAAGATGGATATAGCCAAAAACAGGGCCATCTTAGAAGAAAACCTGTTAGAGTCTGCAAAAGATATGAGACTGGGGTGAAGGTTCACCTTCCATCAGGACAACAACCCTAAACATACAGCCAGAGCTACAATGGAATGGTTTAGATCAAAGCATATTCATGTGTAAAGCCCCGAACACACGGTCGGACTTTTGGCCAACAAACTTAATTTTGAGCAAGTTGGACCAACAATCCGCCCGTGTGTACGCTCCATCGGACAAACTTTTTTGTTTTTTTTGTGTTTTCATCGGACAAAAGTTGGGTCTGCAAACGGACAAACTTTTGGCCAACAAAAGTCAGATGGAGCAAAGTCTGACCAGGTGTACAGAAAACCATAGGACTTTTGTCCGATGGACAAAACAACTAATGTTAAAATCAACCAACAATAGCAGAAGTTGACCAAAGGGTGGCGGTAAAGAGCAGAAAAGAGCAGAAAACCACGTGATGTTGCAAAAAGTTTTGGGAAAGTTTGCAGAAAAGTCCTGTGGTGTGTATGCTATGGGTGTGCCCGGCCAACTCCGTTCAGACAAAAATCCACGGAAAAGTCAGATGGAAGTCCGACCGTGTGTACGGGGCTTTAGAATGGCCCAGTCAAAGTCCAAACCTAAATCCAATTGAGAATCTGTGGCAAAACTTGAGAATTGCTGTTCACAGATGCTCTCTGTCCAATCTGACAGAGCTTGAGCTATTTTGAAAAAAAGAATGGGCAAAAATGTCACTCTCTAGATGTGCTGGTAGAGACATCCCCAAAAAGACTTGCAGCTGTAATTGCAGTGAAAGGTGGTTCTACAAAGTATTGACTCGGGGGGGGGGGGCTGAATACAAATGCACCCCACACTTTTCTCATATTTCTTTGTAAAAAAAAATTAAAACCATTTATCATTTTCCTTCCACTACCCAATTATGTGCCACTTTGTGTTGGTGTATAACATAAAATCCCAATAAAAAACCATTTACATTTTTGGTTATGACTTGACAAAATGTGGAAAATTTCAAGGGGTATAAATACTTTTTCAAGGTACTGTAACTGAATGCAATACAGTATCCCCCTTCAGCCTATAATACAATTTATTAATGAAAAATATATATATTTTTTAATTCAAGCATTGCAAGTATCTGAATTTGACTTGGTCTAAGCCTCTTACAGCACTTGTACAGCAGAGCTAAAACTGGGAGCGGTAGTAGCAGCACCAGGAGCCAACCAGCTATGCTGCAGTGCTCATATTCCAACAAAGTACATTGTGATAAGAGGAGAGAGCAAAGTGACAGCTCATCAGACTGCTGCTTCTATTATCCCTGTCTAGTAGCAGGTAAGGGTAGGGACAAGACCTGTGTACGTTACTTAAAGCAGATCAAGCCCAGGTTCACACTGGGGCTGCGGGAGTGAAGCCGTGCGAGTTCAGCTGAACTCGCGCGATTTCACTCCTGCCTGTCAGTCCCGATTTCAGCTCGATTACAGACACATCTGACACAGATGTCAATGTAAATCGCGGCTGAAATCGCAAAAAGTAGTACAGAAACTACTTTTTGTAATCGGTGCAGCGCCGCAGCGGCGTCGCACCGATTAGGACGGTGCCATTGCCCGCAATTTGCGGCAAATTTCGCCGATTTGACATGTCAAATCGCATGTCAAATCGCACCAGTGTGAACCAGGGCTTAAAGTCACAAACTTACCTCCCCTCTAATGGTCTGACATCTACGAGGTCCAAGGTCCCTCACCAGTGCCAGCATTCTCTCCCCGGCTTCTACTGGGTGCCAGCTTAAGTAATCTTAACTGGTCAACACAGGATGATGCCAGTCCTGTGCATGCGCAGAAGTCAGTCATCCTGGCACACAAGGGCTGTGCCAGAAGTTTAAACATTTAAGTTTAAACATTTAAGAGAACACAGCAAAGGGCAGCAACTAAGTGCAGTACATAGATAGTTGGCACCTTCTGTTGTCTTTTTTAATATGTTTACATGAGGAGCTGCCATTATTTTTTATAGACGAATAGATTTTATTTATAGGTACATCGTGCTCTAAATGATCTCTGTTTTAGCCCTCCACCTTTTTGCATTTTATATAAGAAGTTTGATGGTATTCAGCTACTTCATCCTGTGCCATTTCACTTTTAGGCCTCTTTCACACTGAGGCGCTTGAAAAACTGCCAGTAAAACACTGATCGCTTTTGAATCGCTTTCAATTCATTTCAATGGAGAGGGGCGTTTTTTCAGCGCACTGCCCCAGTGTGAAAGCATTCATTGATTTTTATGGAAATACGTTTTTGTAAGCTTTTCAGGCGCTTTTTTTAGCGTGAAAGCACCTGAAAAGCGCCTCAGTGTGAAAGTGGTCTTACATGTCTGGGACATTGCATATCTGTACTGCAGTAAATAGCCTGCCTGCAACCCTAGTAATTTTGTATCACTCTCAAAACAGCTGAAAAAAAATCAGGTTTTCTGGCCTGACAGACATGGCTGTGCTGTGAGGAAGAGCTGTGTTAATCCCAGGAATGGATGGACAGAAATACAAATCCTCTGACACTTGGAACATTTCCTCATATCTATTTCATATATTTATTTAGCTGAGACTTAAAAAAAAAAGTTAAAGGGGTTGTAAAGGTTCTTTTCTTTTTTAAATAGCAAACATGCTATACTTACCTTCTCTGTGCAAGGATTGTGCACAGAGTGGCGGCGCTCCTGGCTCCTCCCTGCATCGAGTGCCCCCTCGGAGACCCGCATTCCAACTGAGCACTTGTGCGGGCGCGCGCCCGAGTCCTGCTGCTGCGTCCATTGACACAGACAGCAGAGTCCGGCTCCGCCCCCTGCTCCTGTGTCACTGGATTTGATTGACAGAAGCGGGAGCCTATGGCTGCGCTGCTATCAATCTATCCAATGAGGACTCTAGACAGCGGCTGGTGCTGCTGAGCTTGTCCCCGTCGATGGAACAATCAGGTTCAGGTAAGTAAATGGGGGGCTCTGGGGGGCTGCTGCACTAGTGCATTTTATTTTATGTAGCACTTACCCCCATTTAAAGGACCGGCTGGTTTTGTTTCGGGCCTGTAGCAATTACCTCTCTAGAGTGGATCCCTTTTCTCCGTTGTCTAGGTAAAAATCTCTTGGAATAAGGCCAATGTCCACACAGGAGTAAAAACCTAATCAGCAAGGTTTTATTCTTTATCTTTGAGTTAAACTTGAAGAGAGAGAGTAGGAAGTTGAGAGAAGTTGGGGAAAGGTTCAGGCACGCAACACTTAAAGCTCAATGTCAATCTTTCGTCGCCACTCAAGCCTGAGTGGGCACTGCTCACCTGGATAGTCCCTATGAGAGCGGTCCTAGCAGCCAGGATGGAGCATGAATCAAACTTTTTCCTTTTCCTGAGTATCTAGGGATACAATCGGGGAATCCTCTACCACAGAATCCAAGTCCCGAACCTCCCAGCCAAACAAAACTGAATAAGAACCTCTGTGTCAGACCGGCGCATTGCAGGCTTTGTAATGATGATGATGGATCCCTCCTTAGGCGAGTTCCAGGCCTCTTCCCGAGACAGCAGTACCGTCCCTAGTCTCCTCTGGGACTGATCCTCCCCTGGTCTTCTTTCCTAAAGTTGGGCCCCCTAGAAGTGGGCAGCCTGGGATCCCTCTCTGAGGTGTAGGCCCTTGCCAGCCGAGCTGTGCCTACCTTGAAACGAAGCAGCCTCAGGCTGAAGGTGCCCGAGTCCCGAACACACCCACGCACCACGTGCCATACGGGCCATGAGGCAAACTCACCCAGGACCAATGGGTCCCCTGGAACTCCCCTGGAACTCCCCCCACCTAATGACGTCTGCCCCTTATGTACCCTCTCCCAGCATGCACAGCGGGTAGACCACGCCCACTGTACGGCTGCCGAAAGAGGACACCCAAGGTGTTGTGATACCCCCCAGTAGTTCAACCTATGCCGGCGGTGAGAGTGCCACCTACCGGCAACAGAGAACACTACTGCCAGGCAGTATCACACCCAGAGCAGAAGCAATATTGAACCATTGATTGGTCTGAGCCCAACTACCGGCTCAGACTACCCCTAAATTTCTACATAGCGCCCCCAAATTTTGGGGGGGCGCTACATTTATATTATATACATATATTATATTATAAATATTATTATTATTATATATCATATTTTATATACCGGTATATAGAATACATTAAGATGAAAACTTTACAACCCCTTTAACATTTTTCCACCACAGATCATTAAAAAAATAAAAAAAATAATGCATACCTTTAATCCAGAAGTTTTATGGCAATTCCAAAGATGCCATGGGTTTACTAATATAGCATGACCATCTCCTGCATATACATAAATACAAACATCACTTCATCATAGAAATAAAAGGGAAAGTAGGAAATAATACCAATACTACTACTACTACTACTACTACTACTACTACTACTAATAATAATAATAATAATAATAAGTATTATTTTTATTATTAAGAAGATGAAGAAGCCGAGCTGTTGCTGCAATTTCAAAATTTACACTTTCAATCCAGAGCTGTTCCCTGCATTAATACCTCATAGCCACTAGAAGTCACCAGTCTTCTTAGTTAACCAGTTCCAGACCACCCAATATCAGATTTACTGCTACAGGGCGGCCCTCCTGTGCAGGATCATGTACTGTATATATGTACGTGATTCTGCACTTTCGTCTGCAGGGAGTGCATGCCGCCACCCGCAGATTGTCAGTAAATTACACAGAACGGAGATCTGCCTATGGAAACAAGGCAGATCTCCGTTCTGACAGGGGAGAAGGGATGGATTTTGTGTCCCTGCAAAGCACGTAATAAAATCCATCTCTTCCCCTAATAAAAGCAGCACATGTCACACAACACTGGCTAGGCACACAGTTGATCTCCCCTGATTTTAACCCCTTCCCTGCCAGTGTCATTAGTACAGTGACAGTTCATATTTTTTAGCATTGATCACTGTATTAGTGTCACTGGTCCCCGCAAAGTGGCAAAAGTGTCAGTTAGTGTCCGATGTTTCACCGCAATGTCGCAGTTCCCCTGTAAGTTGCTGATCCCATTACTGGTATATAAAATAAAATAAAAATCCCATAGTTTGTAGACACTATTATTATCTCAGGTACATATATAGGTCTGTCAATTTATGCAGTGATTTACATATACATTGTACACTCACATCAGTCCCTACCCTCAAGGAGCTTACAATCTAAGCTCCCTAACTCACATTCATATAGGAGGGCCCATTTTAGACAGAAGCTAGTTAACCTACCAGCATGTCCTTGGAGTGTGGGAGGAAACCGGACCTGGAGGTAACCCACACAGGCACAGGGAGAACACGCAAAATTCAGGCAGGTAGTGCCGTGGATGGGATTCAAACCAGCGACCCTATTTACTGCTAGGTGAAAGAGCTACCCACTACACCATTGTGCTGCCCACTGTACTAGACACTATAACGTTTGCATAAACCAATCAATAAACCAATCAATATACACTTATTGGGATTTTTTTTTTTAACCAAAAAATGTAGCGGAATACATTTTGGCCTAAATTATCGACGACATTTGATTTTTTTAATCTTTTTATGGAATATGTTTTATAGCAGAAAGTAAAAAACCATAGTTATAATTTTTTTTAAATTGTCAGTCTTTTTTTTTATTTCTAGCGCAAAATATAGAAAACACAGAGGTGATCAAATATCACCAAAAGAAAGCTCTATTTGTGGAAAAAAATGACATCAATTTTATTTGGGTGCAGCGTTGCATGACCGCGCAATTGTCAGTTTAACCCTCTTAAGGACCGCTTCTCGCCGATATACGTCAGCAGAATTGCACGGCTGGGCACATCCACGTACAGGTACGTTGCACTTTAAGAGCCCAGCTGTGCGACCCGGTCCTGAGCTCCGTGACCGCGTCCACGGGACCCTTGGACCCAATCGCCGCCGGTGTCCCGTGATCGGGTCACAGAGCTGAAGAACGGGGAGAGGTAAGTGAAAACAAACCTCTCCCCGTGCTTCCTAGTGAGGCTGTCACTGATCGTCTGTTCCCTGTCATAGGGAACGACGATCAGTGACGTCACACGCCAAGCCACGCCCCCACACAGTAAGAATCACACATTAGGTCACACTTAACCCCTACAGTGCCCCCTCCTGGTTAACCCCTTCGCTGCCAGTGTAATTTTCACAGTAATCAGTGCATTTTTATTGCACTGATCGCTGTAAAAATGACAATGGTCCCAAAATAGTGTCAAAAGTGTCCGATGTGTCCGCCATAATGTCGCAGTCCCAATAAAAATCGCTGATTGCCGCCATTACTAGTAAAAAAAAAAATATTAATAAAAATGCCATAAAACTATCCCCTATTTTGTAGACGCTATAACTTTTGCGCAAACCAATCAATAAACACTTATTGCAATTTTTTTACTAAAAATATGTAGAAGAATACGTATCGGCCTAAACTGAGGGAAAAAAAAATGTTATATATTTTTGGGGAACTAGTGTGACTGATAACACACTAAGTCTCAGTGTTAAATAAAAAATGAGATATAATACTAGTGGAAAATATACTCAAAAGTGAATAAGGACAATTCGCTAGTTATCCAACACAAATCAACCGTGATAGATTCACACACACAGCACTGATGTGATAACCAATAAAATACTGTGTCCAATTATAAGAAAATAATAATAGTCCAAGTAGTCCAGTTAAAGTGTAAAATCCAAATAATAAAGTGGTTCCCACCACCAAAGTGATACAATAAAAAACACACCTTTGTGCAGTGCTCCAAATTCTTTCTTCAGTGTTTCACCTCCGTGCCTGTAAGCAGCTCACCTTATTGCTGATAGAACACAGCATAAACAGGTCACAGGGTGTTAATCACTGATGAGTAGTGAAAATCGTAATGGTCTCCCTCCTATTGCTGCAGTCCTCTCAGACACCACATGAAAAGCCAAGAAAACACAATGCAATCATGGTGTAGATCAAATGTTGTATAGAGACACACACACACGTGGGCTAGTAGTACACTCACATAGAAGAGAAAAAACGCGGATAAATCTCCACGAGTACCGAACTCGTCGTCCCTCTATGAAGTAGCTCTGTGTGTGTCCCGATACAGCGAAGTTCTCAGGAGGTAATAGTGTTCAGTAAAATACAAAAACATAAGGCAGACATCTCATAATCCCGTTTTAATAATTTTAATGAAATAGACAATAAAAAACAAACTCACAGTAAACATGAAACGCAGATGCAGGGTATCCTTACGAGCGCCTCGCTCGTCTGCCTGCTCGGGTCCTGGTGTGCCAAGAATGCTCCAATCCCTACGCGTATCGTCACGTGTCACGTGACTTCATCAGGGGATACTAGGGTATAGGGCTATTGGCAATATATAGTCTGCTAAATTGAACGTATAAAGGATATAAAGCCGCCATTTTCCTGTAGTCCTTTTGTGTAAACAGACCGGCACCATTTTGCCTGGGTCATTACAGAATGTATTATTGGACGGGTATTGGCCTGTACTATGTATGCTAATAGGCAATCTCTCCTATTGGTCCATGGCCGCCATTTTATTGAAGTCCGTGGAGCATAAACACACTGACGCTACTTCTCCTAGGTTGATGTTTGTCAGTCTAGTGAATGTGATCTAATTCTGCAGTCAGTTAAAATTACAGTAGTACCGGGCTGCTAGGACCAACATTGTAAAGGAATGTTTCTTCAACATTAGCTCATGTGGCTAACCCACTAAAAGCGAACGGAACAGGGGGGATATAATCTTGTCATTAATCGCCCACCCTCCAGCCGTCCTGTTGCCCAGATCATAGGCTAGACAACCAATGATCCAGGTTACAATCGCGCAACGTTCAGGCTGGGACTAATGAGAGACAAAACGAGATAGATCACAATCCATGTTTATACAGAGAAAAAATGGATCTAAAATATATAAATCAGGGTCAGGATATAACCTCTGATCTAAAATCCAGAAATACACGAGAAAACTAAATATTTTTAGAAAACTAAATATTAAGAAATATCTATTAGATAACCCAATAAATACTAAAACAGGAGGAGAGAACTCAGTCGTAAACAGCAATTTGTGGAACAAATCTGTTTTTAACCCCAAGCCTAAGGATAATAAACATATCGAAGTATTTAAGCATCTAGTTACTGAAGAGGTAATGGGTCTCACAATAAAAAAGAGAGAAGAATCAAGAGCAATCAAGACTGGGATAAAGAAACTAAGTGGAAGGAAGGACCTTATTATTAGGCCGTCAGATAAAGGTGGTGGAATCGTCATTCAAACAGTTGAACAATACAACAGAGGGATGAACAGACTATTAGAAGATTCCAACACATATACTATTATGCTAAGTAACCCGATTTTTAGATGGAAGAAGGACTTAGAACAAGTGGTACACTTAGGATTAAAAAAGGGCGTACTAGACAAAAAAGAAGCTAGATATCTACTACCTGAGGCATGCAGGACTCCCATTATACGCACTGCCCAAAATCCATAAAGATAAGACAGATCCTCCATATAGACCAATTGTTAACGGCATAGAATCATTAACAGCCAGACTGGGAGAATACATCGATCGGTTCCTACAGGCTGCAGTGCAGAAGTGTGAAGCATATATTAAAGACACTAAGGAAATTATACTACTGCTGGAAGGAAGGAACGATACAGGATCCTTATTGATGGCCACAGCAGATGTGTCGTCCCTATACACAGTGATACCCCATTATATGGCATGTGAGGCAACTAAATGGGGACTTAGAAAATTTTCCACACTACCCTGTGTACAAAGAAAGTATATAATCAAATGCCTAGACTTCTGTTTAAAGCATAGCCATTTTTGGTACAACCAGCAATACTACCAACAAACCACTGGAGTAGCCATGGGAGCGAAATTTGCCCCTAGTGTTGCAGAACTATTTATGGCTAAATGGGAGGAAGAAGCAGTTTTTGGTGATCGTCCAGAAGGCCTCAGTATTTATAAACGCTACATTGACGATATTTTTATTGTCTGGAAAGATGATCGTAATAGCTTGATCCAGTTTCTTGAGAAATTAAATCAGAATAATATTAACATCATTCTTACGTGGCAGATCAAAGAGAAAACCATCCCATTTTTGGACTTGGAGATATCATTGGTGAATAATAAATTCACCACCAAGAATTTTTTCAAAAATGTGGATAGGAATAGTTACCTACCGACTGTCATGGATATGCAGTAGTGTTTGTCTGTCAGCTTACCTTCCTTCCCATGTGTTCATCTTAGAGGCCTGAGCCCTTTCACCTGGCTTCCTTTATAATCTCCTCCCAGCCAGACTCCACCCCAGGCCCTATCACAGAACACTATATTAACCTGTGCACTGCAAGCCTGCTTTGCTGATCAACGTGTTTGTTAGGCATTGTGTGTTTGGGTTCCTGCCTGCCGTGTGCTATGTCTGTCTCTCTGTTATACATTTGGCTTGTCCCCGACTATCCCTGTCTGCTCGTGACCCTTGACCTTCGGCTCGTTCTTTCGTTATCCTTGTCTGCTTGTGGCCCCTGACCTTCAGCTTGTTATTCGGTTCTCTCATATCTTGTGCTGCTGCTTCCCCTCTTTTCCCCTTATCCTACGGGGCGTGAGCTAGGAAACTACAGGGGCCGCGACCTGGTCCCAGCCTGCAGCATAACATCCTCACCACTAGAGGCCCTGGAGAAGACCTGCTGGGTCTTAGACTCCGCGCCCTGGGGAATCTTGGCTCTAGCTTCCGTTAGGATCCCGGTTGTGCTCCTCTGGTCCCGCTTTCCACAACCACCCAGTTTCCTATCCGCAGCAGTCAGCCATAGGGTTCACTACCTTGCGGTGCACTCCTGTCCCCCTACGGTGTGCATCTGTCACCTGGCCACAGGTGACCTTGACACCGACTAACAGCTGTCACCACAAGAACTGGATATTTAATATCCCTAAAGGACAACTGGTTAGATTAAAACGGAACTGTACTGAAATAGAAGATTTTCAGACACAAGCCAAAATGATTGGGGATAGATTCATCCAAAAAGGCTATGAAGAACGGTTTATAAAGAAGATGACAGATGAGGTAACTAATATATCCAGGAAAACTCTGCTAGAAGAAAAGAAGAAAACTCCACAACTGGATCAAGTTCCTATGATATTGGATTTTAACATCCAACACAAAAAAATTGAAAAAATCGTCTCACGTTACTGGCATATTTTGAAATCTGATAGACGATTAAGTGAAATATTACCAGATAAACCTAAATTCATCTATCGGAGAGCCCTGACCCTTCGTGACCAACTTGTGAAGAATATCATTGATCCACCAAAAAAACAATTTACTTTTTTTACAGGCAAAGGCTTTTACCCATGTAAGAGATGCTATGCCTGCAAACGTACTAAACGGCCTAATGAGAAAAAAAACTCCTTTCAATCAACCAGTAATGGCACCAAATACGATATAAAAGATTTTGTAGGATGTAACACTGAGGGAGCAGTGTATGTTTTGGAATGCAGTTGTGGCCTACAATATGTAGGCCGCACCAAGAGACTCCTGAGGATCAGAGTCAAAGAACATGTCCAGAACATCCAAAATGGATTTCCAAAACATAGTGTATCCAGACACTTCTTAGAAGTACATAATAAAGATCCTAACCACCTGAAATTTTGGGGAATTATTCCATACACTAGGCCCTGGAGAGGTGGCCATAAGGTCAGGGCCCTTAGCCAGGTGGAATCCAAATGGATTTTCTGTATGGATACTCTGGCTCCAAAAGGACTCAACATAGAGTTTGACCATAACTGCTTCCTCAGTGATTTTTAAATTTTATATTTGGGCCATCAGTATAAATATTTTTGAGACTCCCTTACGATAGTTATATCCATATATTTATTAGATAGTTTATATAGGGTTGTTTTACTATAAGGTTTTCCTTTTCCCATATTTGTGTTTCCCCCTCACTCCTACTTTCTTTTTACCCATTTTCCCATTTTTTCTCCCCTCCCACCCCTCCCTTTCCTTTTCTTTTCCTCCCAGCCTCACTACACTAATTCCCTCCCCCTCTTTTCACCCGCTTACTTAACATCATTTTCTTCTGTCTACTCACTCACTGTTTTATTAACATTTTTCCTTACACCACTATTCCCTGCCCTCTTTCCCTGCCCTCACGTAGCTTACCTACCATCTTTTTAAACATTTTTTCTTTCCTTCCCTCTTTTTTCCTCTTTCCCTTCCCCTCCCCTCCCCTCGCCCCCCTCCCCCTCACCCCCTTTTGTTTAATCCTTCCCTTTGTCTATTAACAGTACTAACACTTCACTAATATCCATTAATAACCCCCACCCTCATCCCCTTCCCCCCTCCCCACTCCCTTTTCCTTCCCCCTCCCCCCCCCCTTTTCCCTGTGACCTTTCACATCTTTCCTTTTTAATTTGTACTAACATATACTAACATTTCACTAACATCTACTAACATTCCCCTCCCTTCCCCCCCCCTCCCCCCCCTCTCCTCTCTCCCCCTCCTTCCCCTTCCCCCTTTTTCTTTTCTTTTCCTTCTCTTTTTTCTCTCTCTTTTCCAACCTTTTTTCCTTCCCCCCTTTTCCCAACCCCCCCTTAGCCTTTCTTTTTACTTTCTTAATTTTATTTTATTTTTTATTTTAATATTCAGCATTCCTTCCTTCCCCCCCCTCACCCCCCCTGTTTTTTCCACACTCCCTTTTCTAGTTCCCTTCCTTTCCTAATTATTGGCAATACATCCTTGTTAACCTAAGAATATTTCTTCTTGTAACAACATTCCATCCTTCAATATTATTAATTTTATTTGTAATTAATTTACATATGTGTACTAGATGCTGAGTGATATGTATTGTGAGTGGTTGTTTGGGTCTGTGTGCTGGGATCTTGGCGTGCAGTACCTTCCCACAAAACCTCTACACTTTTATTATATGAGTGATTCCTACCACCCTCTTAGAATACTATCCTCTCTGATTTTAATTACCATCACCATTCCAATGAGTATATATTATATTTTTAAATTAATTTTTAAATAGGTTTTTAAAATATTTTTTAAATATTTTTTAGCATTTTAGTCATTAGATATATTTATAGGTCTATTATAACGATTTTAGATCAGAGGTTATATCCTGACCCTGATTTATATATTTTAGATCCATTTTTTCTCTGTATAAACATGGATTGTGATCTATCTCGTTTTGTCTCTCATTAGTCCCAGTCTGAACGTTGCGCGATTGTAACCTGGATCATTGGTTGTCTAGCCTATGATCTGGGCAACAGGACGGCTGGAGGGTGGGCGATTAATGACAAGATTATATCCCCCCTGTTCCGTTCGCTTTTAGTGGGTTAGCCACATGAGCTAATGTTGAAGAAACATTCCTTTACAATGTTGGTCCTAGCAGCGCGGTACTACTGTAATTTTAACTGACTGCAGAATTAGATCACATTCACTAGACTGACAAACATCAACCTAGGAGAAGTAGCGTCAGTGTGTTTATGCTCCACGGACTTCAATAAAATGGCGGCCATGGACCAATAGGAGAGATTGCCTATTAGCATACATAGTACAGGCCATTACCCGTCCAATAATACATTCTGTAATGACCCAGGCAAAATGGCGCCGGTCTGTTTACACAAAAGGACTACAGGAAAATGGCGGCTTTATATCCTTTATACGTTCAATTTAGCAGACTATATATTGCCAATAGCCCTATACCCTAGTATCCCCTGATGAAGTCACGTGACACGTGACGATACGCGTAGGGATTGGAGCATTCTTGGCACACCAGGTCCCGAGCAGGCAGACGAGCGAGGCGCTTGTAAGGATACCCTGCATCTGCGTTTCATGTTTACTGTGAGTTTGTTTTTTATGGTCTATTTCATTAAAATTGTTAAAACGGGATTATGCGATGTCTGCCTTATGTTTTTGTATTTTACTGAACACTATTACCTCCTGAGAACCTTCGCTGTATCGGGACACACACAGAGCTACTTCATAGAGGGACGACGAGTTCGGTACTCGTGGAGATTTATCCGCGTTTTTTCTCTTCTATGTGAGTGTACTACTAGCCCACGTGTGTGTGTGTCTATACAACATTTGATCTACACCATGATTGCATTGTGTTTTCTTGGCTTTTCATGTGGTGTCTGAGAGGACTGCAGCAATAGGAGGGAGACCATTACGATTTTCACTACTCATCAGTGATTAACACCCTGTGACCTGTTTATGCTGTGTTCTATCAGCAATAAGGTGAGCTGCTTACAGGCACGGAGGTGAAACACTGAAGAAAGAATTTGGAGCACTGCACAAACGTGTGTTTTTTATTGTATCACTTTGGTGGTGGGAACCACTTTATTATTTGGATTTTACACTTTATCTGGACTACTTGGACTATTATTATTTTCTTATAATTGGACACAGTATTTTATTGGTTATCACATCAGTGCTGTGTGTGTGAATCTATCACGGTTGATTTGTGTTGGATAACTAGCGAATTGTCCTTATTCACTTTTGAGTATATTTTCCACTAGTATTATATCTCATTTTTTATTTAACACTGAGACTTAGTGTGTTATCAGTCACACTAGTTCACCATTTTCTTATCACCTAATTTTTTCCTTTGTTCTAACACAGCGCCAACACCACCACTGTTTTATATTGCTTTGAGTTTCTTTGAATTGGATTCCCAGGTGTTTGGCAGCAGTACACCCTCCCCCCCTCCCCGTTTATTAGTTATTGGTTCACGTTCACTATAAATTAGGGCAGCGCGGGAGTTCCCCCATATTATTTGCATATTTTTGGGGGATATTTATTATAGCAAAAAGTAAAACATATTGAATTTTTTTCAAAATTGTCACCCTATTTTTGTTTATAGCGCAAAAAATAAAAACCGCAGAGGCTATCAAATACCACCAAAAGAAAGCTCTATTTGTGGGAAAAAAAGGACGCTAATTTTGTTTTGGAGCCAAGTCGCACGACCGCGCAATTGTCAGTTAAAGCGTCGCAGTGCCGAATTGCAAAAAAGGGGCCTGGTCCTTTAGCTGCAAAATGGTCCGGGGCTGAAGTGGTTAAGTAACGCATTGCCGTATTGCAAAAAATAGTATGGTCATAAAGAGGGGGGGGGGGTTAATCTTCCGGAGGTCAAGTGTTTAATGACAGCCAGCCTAATTTATCCCCACTTCTCTGAGCCAAGGGTGTCATGAACACGCCCCCTGGGGCTGTACATCATCATGGTGGCCTGGGCTTACTGTACTACTGCAATAAATGGCACTTGCAAGCCATTATTAGAGTGTAGTTACTGCAGATTTAGGGATTTTGTCATAAAACTGCTAGATTAAAGGCATGTACTGTATGCTTTTTTTTTTTTAATGATCTGTAGTGGAGGCCTTGTATTATGGGGGCAAGGCAGGGGGTGGGTTTTCTATATAAACACGCAGCCCTGCTTTAAAGATATGTTAAATCAATTCACCTATTACAATATAGAAATGTATTAGTTTAATCTGTTTATTTCCCCATATCTTGTTCTTAATTGAAAATGAATACTACAAAAAATTACTTTTATTGTAAATCGAAAAAAAAATTATATTAATGTATTGATGTAGGTCTTGTCCACAGTGTAATACATTGATGGATTTATTGATACTAAATCCCTGGTGTTTTACATAAGTAATGCTCCTATATTTAGTGCTCCTGCAGAAGATTGTTGGGGATTGTTAGGAGATTAGTCTCATGAGATTAATCTCCCAAGTATATACTAAATGGCAAACTTAAATCGCTCTAATAAATGATTTTGTGTGATTAATCTCCTGCTCCCTTTCAGGTCCATGGAAAAGAAAAGGGGAGATTAATCATTAATAATTTGTTATACAAGATTAAATTGCAGCATTGTGCAGTTGTAGGAGATAAATCCCTCAATCACACTACTGAATATTCTCTTATGTAGAAGCTCACATTAAAAAAAAATAATGTGATACAAACAAAAATATCAATCATATAATATTTTTGTGCTGCAACTCATCTACTGAAAATCGCATACACTATATTGTCAAAAGTATTGGGACGCCTGCCTTCACGTTAACCACCTGCCTACCGGGCACAAAAACCCCCTTCCTGCCCAGGCCATTTTTCAGCTTTCAGCGCTGTCACACTTTGAATGACAAATGCGCGGTCGTGCGACGTGGCTCCCAAACGAAATTTGCGTCCTTCATTTCCCACAAATAGAGCTTTCTTTTGGTGGTATTTGATCACCTCTGCGGTTTTTATTTTTTGTGCGCTATAAACAAAAGAAGAGCGTCAAGTTTGAAAAAAAACACAATATTTTTTTTCTTTTTGCTATAATAAATATCCATTTTTTTTTTACATTTTCTCAGTTTAGGCCGATATGTATTCTTCTACATATTTTTGGTTAAAAAAAATTGCACTAAGCGTACATTGATTGGTTTGCGCAAAAGATATAGCAGATACAAAATAGGGGATAGATTTATAGCATTTTTTTTTTTTTTTACTAGTAAAGGCGGTGATCTGCGATTTTTATCATGACTGCGATATTGCGGCGGACACATCGGACACTTTTGACACATTTTTGGGACCATTCACATTTATACAGCGATCCCTGCTATAAAAATGCATTGATTACTGTATAAATGTGACTGGCGGGGGAGGGGTTAACACTCGGGGGCGAGGAAGGGGTTAAATGTGTTTCCTAGATGTGTTCTAACTGTGGGGGGAGGGGACTGACTGGGGGAGTCGACCGATGGTTGTCCCTATGTACAAGGGACACACCATCGGTCTCCTCTTCCTGACAGGACGTGGATCTATGGTCCTGCTCGGTTGCTGGGCAATCGCGGGTGCCTGGCGGCGCAGCGGGCGTGTGCGCTCTCCCAAGCTGCTTTTAAAGCCGCAACGTCATATGACGTCTGGTCAGAACAAGAGAGTCTTCCGCCCACCGTCATTTGACGGTGGGCAGTAGACAAGTGCTTAATGGCATCCCAGTCTTAGTCTGTAGGGTTCAATAGTTCTCCCACCCTTTGCAGCTATAACAGCTTAAACTCTTCTGGGAAGGCTGTCCACAAGGTTTAGGAGTGTGTGTATGGGAATGTTTGACCATTCTTCCAGAAGCGCATTTGTGTGGTCAGGCACTGATGTTGGACGAGAAGGCCTGGCTCGCAGTCTCCGCTCTAATTCATACCAAAAGTGTTCTATTGGGTTGAGGTCAGGCCAGTCAAGTTCCTCCACCCCAAACTCACTCATCCATGTCTTTATGTTCACTGGTCCAAATCATTTGGTGGAGGGGGGATTATGGTGTGGGGTTGTTTTTCAGGGGTTGGGCTTGGACCATTAGTTCCAGTGAAGGGAACCCTTAAGGTGTCAGCATACCAAGACATTTTGGATAATTTCATGCTCCTAACTTTGTAGGAACAGTTTGGGGATGACCCCTTCCTGTTCCAACATGACTGCGCACCAGTGCACAAAGGAAGATCCATAAAGACATAGATGAGTGAGTTTGGGGTGGAGGAACTCAACTGGCCTGCACAGAGACCTTAACTCAACCAGATAGAACACCTTTGGGATGAATTAGAGCAGAGACTGCGAGCCAGGCCTTCTCGTCCACATCAGTGTCTGACCTTCTGGAAGAAAGGTCAAACATTTCCATGGACACACTCCTAAATCTTGTGGACAGCCTTCCCAGAAGAGTTGAAGCTGTTAAAGCCACAAAGGGTGGGCCTACTCAATATTGAACCCTACAGACTAAGACTGGGATGCCATTAAAGTACATGTGCGTGTAAAAGCAGACGTCCCAATACTTTTGACAATATAGTGTATGCAGCCTTATCAAAAGTGAACAATGTTTCCATGAGTGTGGTGTAGGCTCTGGGTTTGCAGCTATCTTTGCTGTGTTATTAACTACCCCTAAAGGGTGCTGTTTGGAGACCAACCAGGGAATTCAATAAATCTCTAATGAAAATTTTGGTGCTATGGACCTTTTAAATGGTCTGCGTAGATCAAAAAATCCCTACTTCAGTAGCTTTAGTAACACATGTGGCAGATTTAGGTAGTTCCTTATAGTGCCATTATTACGAAGTGGTGCTATCAATGCATCAAATGAAAAAATAACTAGCTCCAGTTCATAGATGACACAACTGGAGGTAAATAAGACCAACTACAGGCTGAAGTACAGAAACAAGCTGCGTACCTCTTCTGTGTAGCAGAGCTGCACTTTTCCCACCACTTCCCTTCTCATTTTGCACTTGTACCTACCTTGCACTTGTAGGCTATAATAAGGCTTACCTGTAGCTACAGTGAATATCTCCTAAACTTGTTCTGTTTAGGAGATATTCACACGGGATGTAGCTGGTGATGTCACCGGTGCATGTGCTGTGAAGGGACGGCACACCGTGCCGCTCCTTCAGAGCTCCGTGCCATGGCCAGGCCTCCCACGTGGATGTGCAGGAGTGACATCACCATGGCCCCGGCCGTTCATACATCTGGTGATCGTGAACCTGGAAGGAAGACCAGGTGAAGATGGAAGCCTTGTCAGTGGTGACGGTGCGTCGCTAGAGGGTTTTGTTCCAGGGTAAGCATTTTATAATGTGCTAGTATGCAATGCATACTAGCACATTATAACATTGCCCTGTAGGTGGCATTTTTATATTCCATCAGACTTTACCACCGCTTTAAAGTGATTGTAAAGGTAAATAAAAAAATTTAATAAAAACAAACATGTCTATACTTTCATGCTCTGTGCAATGACCTCATGGGAAGCCGCTTCCCATGGGAGTAACTTGAGCATGCTCGCTCCCGAGTCAGACAGTGGGACACATACAGCGGGACTTGGCCCTGCCCCGCTCCCTCATCACTGGCTTTGAATAACAGCACTAGGAGCCAGGGGCACACATGAAGAGACTTTTTATCATTTGTTGTGTATTTCGTACCAATTTAGTTATTTTGTTACATTTACTTGTAAACACATTTTGATGGTTTAACGTAGACCGGTTATAGAGTGTTACAGCATTTAACCCTTTAGAATCCCCATGAAAACGGGTTCCTTCCACATTTTTTACTTATTGTATTTTTTACATATTAATCA
Source organism: Rana muscosa (assembly GCA_029206835.1). NCBI lineage: Eukaryota > Metazoa > Chordata > Amphibia > Anura > Ranidae > Rana > Rana muscosa. The sequence goes on from CM055119.1 coordinate 351,048,070, forward strand.
ACACTGTCATTTAGTTTTCATTTATTGACACATTTGATCATTCACTATTAGCGCAGCTTCATATGTTTATTAATTCTGTTGGTGTGTATATCACTTTTAAGTTGCAGCTTGTCGTTTTTTAGGTGAAATAGCGCAGTTTTCCTTTTTTACAAATAATGTGACACTTGAACGATTATACCATCTGTGTATTTTAATTGCCCCACATGTTTCGCAGATGAAGATACCGCTTTTTCAGGAGCTTTATTATACACATACATATGATAGTATAGAGCAATTACCAATTTCAAACCAAATCAAAAAGAAACATATATTAATCAAAGTAACACATACCATATATACTCGAGTATAAGCCGACTTGAGTATAAGCCGAGGCACCTACTTTTACCACAAAAACTGGGAAAACTTATTGACTCGAGTATAAGCCTAGGGGGAATGCAGAATCTACTGTAAGCGGAAAAGAGGGTCAACAATGCCCATTTGTACGCCTCACTGTGCCCATTTGCACGCCTCACTGTGCCCAACCTCACTGTGCCCATTGCAACCTCACTGTGCCCATCCTCACTGTGCCCATCCTCACTGTGCCCATTACAACCTCACTGTGCCCATTGCAACCTCACTGTGCCCATTACCTCACTGTGCCCATCCTCACTGTGCCCATTACAACCTCACTGTGCCCATTACAACCTCACTGTGCCCATTACCTCACTGTGTCCATTACCTCACTGTGCCCTTTACAGCCTCACTGTGCCCATTGCAGCATACCTGAAATTCTTGACAGGCTGCGCTGCGGTCATCCATTTTTTAAAACTTGTGGCTTCCTCCTGGTCCCGTCCCGTTCTGTGATAGGCTTTTGACACTGTGTTCAGTGTTCCGTCTATCACGGACGTTCTTTCATCCTCGGACTCAGTTTCCCAGCAGACACTGTGTTCAGTGTTCTGCCAATCACAGACGTTCTTCCATCCTCGGACAAGAGAAGGTCCGTGATAGGCGGAACACTGAACACAGTTTCTGCTGGAAAACTGAGTCCGAGGATGAAAGAACGTCCGTGATAGGCGGAACACTGAACACAGCGTCAAACGCCTATCACGGAACGGGACGGGACCAGGAGGAAGCCGCGAGTTTTAAAAAATGGACGCCCAAGGTACACTGACTTGAGTATAAGCCGAGAGGGGTATTTTCAGCCCTAAAAAAAGGGCTGAAAAACTTGGCGTATACTCAAGTATCTACGGTATTTATCAGAATATTTATCAAATACTAGTTTTAACAAAAACATATTGCATTTCATGTGGTGGTCCCTCAGATGGGTCAACTTACCCAGCATTAGAGTACTGGGTTGAGGGATATGGATATCCACTGCTGTTCCCCAAAAGAAAGCCCTAAAGAGCTTTTCCTCTTTGCCTCTCTTTAGGGTTTTCTATTTGGGAACAGCAGTGGATATCCATATCCCTCAACCCAGTACTCTAATATTTAGGTTTTCCTGTGCTTTATTGTTCTTAAGGTGAGTTTTGAAAACTCTAGTTGTTTGGAGATATATATAATCATTAGATCCATCTGGTCATTGTATTATCGTCAGTACTATATTATCTTATGATTTTTTAATGCTTTCAGAGACTTTTTTGGAAACTTTTGAAAACCTTTGGAACAACTTTATACATCTTCTTTTCCTTTCAATACCAAATGGTATAGGTGGCCTTTTGTGATTCACTAATCACATGAGGTAAAACACATGATTATCTTGTTAATGAAAATGGTCTAGTATTGCCCTACCTTAATTGTTTTTAATATGGGTTATAGTAGATTATTTCTACTTGCCTTTTTAGGACATATAGATCCCTGTAGAGGCGTACTATTTCTGCATTTGTGCATTGATTGCTCTGGTATGATATAAACAGCTGTTATCTTCCTTTTTTCTTTGATCATTATAGTCAGTTCATAAATACGATTAGGGGTGTTGAAAATGATCGCCGCATCGATGCATCCCGATTATACCCTTCCCGATTCGGCATCGATGCGGCATTCAGCAATAATCGATTACTGTATGTGTGACGTCATTCCGGCTCCTCACGCTCCCCCCCCCCCCGCACAGCAGTCTATTCGCTGGAATGACAAGCGGCCAATCGGCTGGCTGCGTCTGGAGCTGTTCCCTCCTCAACTGACAATGGGACAACGTAGCCTCAGAGTGCTGCCCCCGCACACGCTCTCCCCCTCCTCTGGGATTTGTAGCTCTGGAGTCTTTACAGTGACACTGGTTATCTCCCCGATGGGGGGCCCGAGCCGCACAAGGAGCTGACACACAGATCACTGCAGCTGTTTTACCATACGTGGGATGAGGCATAGAGTCGGCTTCAGGAAATGATCTGCGAGGAGAGGAGGGGGGATGGGAGTGCCCCGGAGGTGAGAGATAAGCCTGTCATGCTTGAAATATGGGTGAGTGTATAGAAGTGGCACATCACCCCCCCCTACCTGCTGCACCTATCCAGTGTGTGTGTACTGTGTGCCTAACACATTGGGGGCTGCACAAACTCTTTTATTGTCTAATTTATTCCTGTGATTTCCCTGTCATCTCTCCCCTCTGGAACCATCTACTGATCTGCAAGCAGTATGTTTCTTGCTGATTGGAATGTCATCCTTTTTTTTTTTTTTTGCAGTGATGTTGACCTGTTTACTATACAAGTTGCTGCCAAAAGACTTAATGGATTTGTTAAAGTGATACTAAAGGGTATTTTTTCTTTATAATAAAAAAAATCATACTCGCCTCCTGTATTATGTCCGCAGTCTCTGACCATCTCCTGTACTATGTCCGCAGTCTCTGACCATCTCCTGTACTATGTCCGCAGTCTCTGACCATCTCCTGTACTATGTCCGCAGTCTCTGACCATCTCCTGTATTATGTCCGCAGTCTCTGACCATCTCCTGTACTATGTCCGCAGTCTCTGACCATCTCTTGTAGCATGTCCTGACCACCAAAATAAAAAAAATCATACTCACCTGCTGATCTTCTGTATCATTTCCGCAGTCTTTGACCACCTCCTGTATTTTTGTCTGCAGTCTCTGACCATCTCCTGTAGCATGCACGCAGTCTCTGACCATCTCCTGTAGCATGCACGCAGTCTCTGACCATCTCCTGTAGCATGCACGCAGTCTCTGACCATCTCCTGTAGCATGTCCACAGTGTCTCTGACCATCTCCTGTAGCATGTCCACAGTGTCTCTGACCATCTCCTGTAGCATGTCCACAGTGTCTCTGACCATCTCCTGTAGCATGTCCACAGTGTCTTTGAACATCTCCTGTAGCATGTCCACAGTGTCTTTGAACATCTCCTGTAGCATGTCCACAGTGTCTCTGACGATCATCTGTATCATGTCTGCAGTCTCTGATCATCTCTTGTATCATGTCTGCAGTCTCTGATCATCTCTTGTATCATGTCTGCAGTCTCTGATCATCTCTTGTATCATGTCTGCAGTCTCCGTATTCATCTCCATCCTTTAAGTTGTTGTCTGCTGTGTTTAGACTGCTACATGCATGGAGTGTTTTTTTTTGTTTTAAAGAACAGATAGAATAAAAAAAAATGGAGTTCTCCTGACTGTTTGAATTTTTTTGATGAAAATCATGCGCACTTGCGCTGTAATCGTAATGCATCGTGATGCATCGCGGAATCGAATCAAATAGAATCGTTGACGAGATAATCGTAATCGAATCGAATCGTGAGGCCAGTGAAGATGCGCACCTCTAAATACGATCACTATCAATCTTTATCTTTTTTGATTAGATAATATAATCTGGTTTGTCTGTTTGTGGGGCTTCCATGCCTGCCGGGGCTGGCCTTCTCCTATAGGTCGCCTGTCTGGTCGTGTTCTGGGTAAGTTGACCCATCTGAGGAACCACCACATGAAATGCAATATGTTTTTGTTAAAACTTGTATTTGATAAATATTCTGATGAATATGTGTTACTTTGATTAATATATGTTTCTTTTTGATTTATAGTTTGAAATTTGTAATCGCTCTATACTATCACATGTATGTGTATAAAAAAGCTCCTGAAGAAGCGGTATCTTTGCCTGCGAAACATGTCGAGCAATTAAAATACACAGATGGTATAATCGTTCAAGTGTCACACTATTTGTGACTTATAGAGCTATCATTGATTGTTTTAAAGCTATGTGTTTTAATAATGAATTTTGTAATAAAACGTAAACTTTTTTATTAATATTGCTACTCTCTACTTCTGTACGGTACCATAAAAGTCCATTCCAGCCTCCACTGTACCCAAATAAAATGTATGGCCCTTTTTTCCTACAAATAAAGCTTTTTTTTGTTAGTATTTGATCACCTCTACGTTATTAATTTTTTTTGCGCTACAAACAAAGAACCATCAACAATTTAAAAAAATGGATGTATCTTTTTAAAATTTCTGTTCGAAAACATATCCAATATATATTTTTTTTTTAAATCTAATTTCTTCATCAGTTAAGGCCAATATGTATTCCGCTACATATTTTTGGTAAAATAAATCCCAAAAAGCGTATATTGATTTGTTTGCGCAAAAGATATAGCATCTACAAATGGGAATTTTTATTATTATTATTTTTTTTTTTTTACTAGTAATAGCGACGATCAGTGACTTAAAGCGGGGCTGCGATATTACAAATCAGACACCTAACTGACACTTTTGACACTTTTTTGGGGACCAGTGACACTAATATAGTGATCAGTGCTAAAAATATGCACTGTCACTGTACTAATGACACTGGCAGGGAGGGGGTTAACATCGGGACGATTAAGGGGTTACCTGTTTGCCTAGCTAATGTTTCATTGTAGTGGGGAAGGTGCTTTTACTAATGGAAGGCATGGATCTGTGTTTCTGCTTTACAGAAACACACGATCCATGCCTTTTGTACTGACAGAACGGCAACCTGCCTTGTTTACATAGGCAGACTGCCATTCTGTCAGTGCATCGAACGATCAGCAGGTGCCAGCGGACATCAGGCCTGTGGGACCCACTGTGTAGAATCACAGCGGGAGCGAGCTGCCGTCTGCACGTACTCGCGCCTGATGCCTGGAAATGCAGGATCACGGATACAATATATACAGTATCTCACAAAAGTGAGTACACCCCTCACATTTTTGTAAATATTTTATTATATCTTTTCATGTGACAACACTGAAGAAATGACACTTTGCTACAATGTAAAGTAGTGAGTGTACAGCTTGTATAACAGTGTACATTTGCTGCCCCCTCAAAATAACTCAACACATTAATGTCTAAACCGCAAAAGTGAGTACACCCCTAAGTGAAAATGTCCAAATTGGGCCCAATTACTAGACATGTGCACACTGAAATATTTTGTTTTGGAATTTCGTTTTCGTTAGAAAAATAAATTTATTTAGTTACTCCCGAAATTCGTTTTTATTTATTTTGTTTTTCGTTAGAAATTGCATTCGTCTGAAAATCTGAATTTAATAATGTCGAATCTGTCATTGAAGGCTTATGGTGTCTGTCGAATGTTCAAAGAAGATTCGACGGAGCAGCGAAACTGTACGACGCCGCAATCATACATTTCCGGTCGAATGTTCCGCCTACAAGCTAGCTATAGTAGAATTATAATGTTGTATGACTAGTAATAATTATATTTATTAATTATTATTACTAGTCAACCAACATTATAATTTTTCTATAGCCTATGGGCCGAGCATTTGACCGGAAATGTACTATTGCAGCGTCATTCAGTTTATCTGCTCCGTCGAATCTTCTTAGAACTTTCACCAGACACCATAAGCCTTCAATGACAGATTCAACGTTTGTATGTTTTTCGATGCTTTGTCGAATCTTCGTCGTTCACGTTGAATTATCAAGTTAGTTCTAGCTATTTTACTGCTCCTCCTCTTTGGTTACAATCAGCCAATAACATTCATCATCATCATCATTTTTTTATTTTACTTCCCCCACCCAATTCCAGCAGCGATCTTTTCACTCTATGTCGAATCTTTTCTCTCTATAATGTCAAATCTTTTCTCTCCTATGTAGAATAATCTTGGACTAATAGAGTTAAGGGTAGGCACATTCGACCACAGGTTCGATGGACACATATTGTTATTGTCAGCCTCATGCCGAATCTCCTATCTATATCGAACTGTTCTTGCAACGAAAACGAAAATTAAGCATTTGTTTATGTCGGATCTTTCGATTTTCAGATTCTGCATTTTCGTTTTCGTTTGTTAAAATGATAACGAAAATACCTGAAATTCGGACGAAAATGCATGCACATGTCTACCAATTACCCATTTTCCCTCCCTGTTGTCATGTGACTCGTTAGTGTTACAAGATCTCAGGTGTGAATGGGGAGCAGGCGTATCTCTCTCATACTGGTAACTGGAAGTTCAACACGGCACCTCATGGCAAAGAACTCCCTGAGGAGCTGAAAAAAAATAATTGTTGCTCTACATAAAGATGGCCTAGATCAGGGATATGCAATTAGTGGACCTCCAGCTGTTGCAGAACTACAAGTCCCATGAGGCATTGCAAGACTCTGACAGCCACAAGCATGATACCCAGAGGCAGAGGCATGATGGGACTTGTAGTTTTGCAACAGCTGGAGGTCCGCTAATTGTATATCCCTGGCCTAGGCTATAAGAAGATTGCCAAAACCCTGAAACTGAGCTGCAGCACGGCAGCCAAGACCATACAGCGGTTTAACAGGACAGGTTCCACTCAGAACAGGCCTCACCATGGTTGACCAAAGAAGTTGAGTGCACGTGCTCAGCGTCATATCCAAAGGTTGTCTTTGGGAAATAGACGTATGAGTGCTGCCAGGATTGCTGCACAAAAATAAACAGGCTTCTGTGGCAACACACAAATCACCCTAAACCACTACTACGTATTGCTGTGCACTGTGACCCATTGCCTTAAAAGTCTGACAGTAATGCTTGTTACAAATGGTACTGCATGTTGCTGTAACATACGCAATAACGCAAAAGTTACAACAATGCTTTAATGTAATTCTTCGTCTTTACAATATAGCAGCTTTTTGCACTCGAGAAATGACTGAAACTCCATGTAGCACTTGTGATGTCAGTAGATTTAAGGTCTCAACTGCTTGAGATGTAATCCTCAGAGATGTTATACTAATGACAGGAAAATAGTTGGAGAAAAATGTTTCTTGCATGTCAACTGTCATCTAACTTAGATTTGTAATTCAGATGATAGCCTTGAGCAAACAATCAACCATACACTAATGTAACCTTTGGGGTCAGGATTCTAATTAGCAGACAAGTCATGCTGTCCAAGGAAAAAAAAAAAAATGTTACATGATAATAAAGCAAAAACAGTAAATTTAATTATCTGCCAGCCCTTGTCAAAGACACTGATTGCTAAGTAGCCCCTGGCTATATATATATATTTAAGGGATGTGTTGTTTTATGATGTTGGTTAACATCAGGAAAATCCCCTGAAACTCTTTTCCTATGCAAGTGAAGTATAAAGAAAAACTTCCATAAAGTTAATGTGCCTTTAAGGGACTTGAAAGGTAAAACTGAAGCCAACTTGCAAAATGAAGCTATTGATAACTTTAACAGATATACAATAGATGCAAATGTTAATAAATAAAAGCATATTTATTTAATTTTATAATATAGCGATGAACTCCAGTCAGCAGGAAAAAAATTGTCATGTAGTTGTCCCCAGCTAGGGTGACCACGTGTCCCGGATTGCCCGGGACAGTCCCGCATTTTGCAGGTCTGTCCCGGGCACATTCATTCCAGGACAATACAGTGTCCCAGAATGAAACTGACACAGCCACCCCCCGGGGCCAATCTGATGCCCCCAAAAAAGGCCGCCACATCACCGCTTTACTCACTGACAGTACTTGTCCTGGCCGGGAATGCCTGGAGGAGCACAATCCCGCCCCCTGCTTGTGATTGGAGAAATCATAAATCCCGCCTCTTGTGTCCAATCACTGTGCTGTGATTCGTTACAGCACAAGCTGATTTTTGGGAAGGGGGGGTGTCCCTGAATGGTAGTTTGGAAATGTGGTCACCCTATCCCCAGCTTGATAACCAATGTCCCTACTCTCCAAGAGAAGTGGCATCAAGAGGAATGCAAAGGAAGGAGGGGCATGCCAGCCCTCTTTGCTGCTGCATTCCTCTTGCCACCTCTTGTCCTGGAAAAGTGCTCGGTTCTGGTTTACAAGCTGCTGGTTATCAAGCAGCCCTCTCCCCCACCCTCCTCTATCACCCTGTTTACCTGCTGGAGTTATGAGTAGAAATCCCAGTGCAAGCTCCATGTTGGTCTGCATTACACTGCATCTAAGTTATTGACCACTGCAAAGTGGAAGGAAAGGGAGAAGATCACATGCTCCTCCATATGTGGAAGGACAAATTATTACCAAGAGCTCCAACAGGGAAACAGGGTGGCAGTGGAGTGCAATGAAGGTTTCAGTGGGAGAAGAGTGACCTATTAAGGGTGTCAGGTATACTTTAAAATGTCAGTTGTTGAGTTATCAAGAGCGTTGTGCCAGAAGTATGATTAGAGGCATTTATGGCCAGGTGGTTGGGTTGGTAAAACTGTTAAATAAATGGAGCAACCTTCTAGGCAGATAGTTGAAGTTCTGGTGTCCCTGCTGGGAGCCTGTTTTGGGTCTAAGGTCCCAAGGTCATACACAGGCAGAGAACTACTAAAGATATTGCTGCTATCAAGGCCAGTGGTTCATTGGTGGTGGAAATAAGAACTAGGGACACTATAATAACACTTAAAGTGGCTGTGAAGGCTCAAGGTTTATCACCTTCATGCATTCTATAGAATGCATGAATGTAAAAAACTTCTGTGTGCAGAAAACCCCCAGCCCCCCCCCCCCAATACTTACCCAATACTTATCTGAGCCCCTTCTCGAGCCAGTAATGTGCAGCAGCTCTCTGGGGGCCCTGCCTCCTCATTGGCTGAGAAAGCAGTAGGAGCCATTGGCTCCCACTGCTGTCCATTACAGCTATTGAGCCAATGAGGAGAGAGTGAGGGCAGGGCTGAGCCGCACTCTGTGTATGAATGGACAGATATAGCAGCAGCTCAGGAGCGAGTCTGCAAGCTGCTTGCTATGGGGCACTCAGCAGGAGGGAGGGGCCAAGAACTCTGGCAGGGGACCTGTGAAGAGGAGGATCGGGCTGCTCTGTGCAAAACCACTGCACAGAGCCAGTAAGTATAACATGTTTGTTATTTTAAAAGAAAAAAAAGCTCAGCCTTTAATATCACTTTAAATTTTCACTGTTCTTTTGTTACAGTCTCATAAAACACCTGAACCTTTTGCTTGCTCTGAGTGAAGACATGTGGGAGGTCTGAGCATCCAATACTTTAGGTATTCTACCCCCCTTTCTTATTTTAACATTTTCTGGTATAATATATATAAAAAAGACATCCAAGGACTGGGTTGCCACTAATCAGGATTTAAAAGAAATAAGCGAGACTGTCTTGGGACAATTTGTATGTCACCCAATTAGCGATCTCATTTACAAGCCATAATAGTCCTATACTCAGTTACCCAACAGGTGCAAGGTATCTATTTGAAAGTGTCCAAATAGACTACCAAAAGTGGTACACAATTCTACTCAAATTTGTAAAATACTTTATGTAGGTATGACCAGACTGACTAAAAACAGCTTTGTAGTAGGAATGAAGAACTGCTAAAATGAATTTTGTGACAAAATTAAAAAAATTGCTGTTGATGGGATTTTAACTCACTGAGCAGCTTAGTTGAAATTTGATTAATTTAGTGTTTGTTTTACTTTTTTGTGTATTTGATCCTTAACTGTGTGCTGTCACTTTAATTTTAAATTTTACTTTTGTTTACACTGCCTGTGTAGAACTACCCCTGAAGAAGCCGCTTGGTAATTCGGGTTCTCTGTTCTGCAACTAACTTGACTCAAAGAACAACACACCTGGATGAATGAAAACTGCTTCAAGCAGTGGAGTTCCACCCAAAAATGGAACTTCCACTTTAAGGGAAGGTGACCCCCTCACATGCCACATTTGGCATGTAATTTTTTTGGGGGGGAGTGGAAACCCTCTTTTTAGAGGGTTCCAGCTCCCACTTCCTCCCTAGGCCGCCTTGGCGGCGGAAGTAAGCTCACCTCAGCCCCCTCCCTCTCCGCAATCATCTGGGACACGTCACAGGTCCCAGGTGATTGCTCCGCCAGTCACGGTGCGCAGCACGGTTTGCGCATGCGCAGTGTGTGCCCAGCTGTGAAGCCACAGCCGGGCGCCCACAGTGACAATGCCGGCACCGCCGAGAGGAGGGGGAGACGAGCAGGGCTTCGTTCCCCCGCATCGCTGGACCCTGGGACAGGTAAGTGTCCGATTATTAAAAGTCAGCAGCTGCAGTATTTGTAGCTGCTGACTTTTAATAATTTTTTTTTAGGTGGACCTCCGATTTAACATAGGAACACCAGTATGGTGGTTTGAGCATAAATGAGCTTACAGAAGATAGGTTCAGACACAGTCTGCAAGACAGTATAATCACTATGCCAAAATAACTAATCTAGAGTTCACTCTAGGAGAATGAATAGAATATAGTTAAACGTCCTCTGAGAGGTACCTCTTAGCATAAGCAATGTAGTAGCTGAAAATCAGTCTTTAGTCCTAACTCTTCAGCCGGCTAGTACTGGGGTCCAGTTGTACCATTTGCACACATGAGAATAATCCCAGTCAAGCCTACAGGCAGCAATAAAGCTGCTAGATTTCTGTATGGTCAGTTCCTAAAGGGTTCATTCTCTTTCTCTAGCAGCAGATAGTAAATCCCCACAGCAGCAGCCCACCAGTCCCAGCGATTTTGCAGTTCACCACCTGGTCATACACAGCCATTAGTCCACTCTCTGTTCTGCACCCAAGTGACTCTGGCTGTTGGCACCCTTTAACTCAGCACTCCAGAATCCACTCAGACCGCCGATATGCAGCATAGTAATAGTGCACACTGGACAGCAATGTGCACTCTCCAGTCTCCCTCACGGCAAAAGGAAGTTGTATCCTGCACACCCTGGGAAAATGCAGCTCTTTACTCTCCACCTGGCAATTTCCCTTCTGGGTTATTGTAGTTCTCTCTCCTCAAGACTACAGTTCCCACGGTGCAGTGCTGTCTGGCTCAGTCTATTGAACTCAGCAGCTCCCTCCTTTTTGCTAAAATAACTGTTAACCAGTTCAGCACCTCAGGGCAGCAGCTACAGAGAGTAGCTGCAGACAGTGTTTACCTTATTCTCACTCTTAGCCAAGCACTTGGCCTATACCTTTTTTCTTTCTGTAACAAAGAAAGCATAAACAATTATTCATGGTAGTTGAGGCCTATAATGCTCCCAAAATAATTTAAAGCTGACTGCACCCTTAAAAATCACCCAAAAATTATTTTTCCTACTTGCTGACTCCTAAGCATGTCCCAGTTTTAGCCGGAAATTTTTACAAAATAAAATTATAATTTTTGCTCATCCCTAAGCTCTATGTGCCAGATTCTCTAAACTTCAAAAGCCACTCGGTAATGATGCTGGCTACACTGCCTGACATTCAGATAGTCACTGGAAAATCAGAAAAAGTTTACATGAAATATAACTATAATAACCACACTGCAAACAAGTTTAAATGTGAGGCGTATCAAAATATAGTTTCATATACGCTGTACAATTATAACCGAAATGTTCCTTTGCTATAAATACACCATCATTTCCCTTTATATACAGTAACTGGAATATTGTGTTATCTATGCAGCATCAATTATTGGAACGCATGTTGTATGTTTTTAAAGCACTTGTAGTCCCTGTGCAGCGATGTCTCAGTCTCTAGAACAGATTTAATGAATGCTTTTAAGACTAATTATTTTTACTCACATTATGAATTCCATAAATAGAAACACGGCTTTTATTTATTCATTTGTACCCAACATTGCAAATGCAAAAAAACAAGAAAATAAAAAACATTATTTAAAATGCTGTATGATAGAACTGATTGCTCCTTTACAGTAAATCTAAAAAACGTTTGTTTTTTGTTTTTGTCTAAATTTGTGATTTTTATTCTCTCGTATGTATTTTTTCACTTTGAATATAATGATATATAAAATCTTGTATTTAAAGGATAATCGTATATTAAAAAATAAGTAAATACATTTCATAAGCCCAACTTAAAGTTTATCTCCAGGCAGCTATAAAAGACATATGTAAATGCAGTTCTGTATTCATTAAAGTGGTTGTAAACCCACTTATGCAACTTGCACCTACAGGTAAGTCTAGATTAAGGCTTACCTGTAGGTGCAAGAAATATCTCCTAAACCTACACGGTTTAGGAGATATTTGCAAAAAATTACATGCATCGGTGTCTACGGCGCATTCACAGGGTTAATCCCATTCACAAATCCGGCTTTGACGGCTCCCGCGCGCATGTGCGCCTACTAAGTGCAGTATGTAAAACAGTGATGGGTTTATTAATAAAAATCAGCCAAATGGCTACTCACAAGACAGTGGTGGAATACACGCATGTATAATAGGAATGTTCTGTCACTCTGTCAATATCACTCTGTTAGCCAAAGCTCTGTGCAGTATAACATCGCCTCCGGTGCTGGATTATCCATGCCGTGGCGGGGGGAGCGTTGTAGGGCTCGGTGAAGGTCGGCTGAGCCGGAACTAACCCCGCAGCCGTGTGCGTTTCAGCCTGGAGTGCATACGGCTGTCGGCGGCAGGAAGTGACGTCAGACTTACCTCGGGTTGATGACGCGTTTCAATGGTTCCACATTTTCTTCAGATCTTTTCTTCAGAGCCGACCTACAACGCTCCCCCCGCCACGGCACGGACAATCCAGCACCAGAGGAGATGTTATACTGCACGGAGCTTCGGCTAACAGAGTGATATTAACAGAGTGACCCCACATTCCTATTCTACATGCGTGTATTCCACCACTGTCTTGTGAGTAGACATTTGGCTGATTTTTATTAATAAACCCATCACTGTTTTACATACTGCACTTAGTAGGCACACTTTTCTTGTTCTTTTCTTGCCATTTCAGAGTCTGCTTCACTCCTAAAGTGCTGCCAACGGTGCCGATGTATATTTAACTACATATATGGACTCTATTCATCACATATATGGACTTTATTCCCTTACACAAATCGGGACATTATTATTATTATTAATACTATTGTAATTTTCATAGTCAGTAATTATTATTGCTATCACCACGGTGTGTTTATTACACATCTTTACTTTTTACTTTTTACTTATTGCAATCATTATTATTGTTTGTTTGTGGTTCTGGCCTTCCACTTGCGCCGTCATTCTGTCTGTTATTTCCTCCTATTGTATCCTGCAGTTCCCTGTACAGCCGAGCTCAGGGTGTGAGAGGTAGAAGAAGCAAAAGGAGTCGATCAGTTCATGTTCTGACAAAGAGCACGATAACAAGAAGAAGAGCATAGTGTTAGGGAGCAGTGGCAGCTGGTGCGGGGGGGGGGGCAAACAAACCTGAGACATCTACTCCCCAGTCGATCCAGCCCGCCATTCCACACCAGCCCCAAGTCCCTCATCCCCCCCAGTCGCTGGCTCGCTGAACGATCAGCACTTAGGCTCGATGCACATCTATGCATGTTGCTTTTGAGCATTTCTGCTGTACTTTTTGCCTTGCTTGACGCATTTTTGGACACGTGTTTTTACCGCGATTTGCGTTTAAAAAAAAAAAAAGTATATAGCTGGTTTCAAGGAGGGGGCTGGGAAGCTGGCCGCCGCATCCTTAACAACCAATGAGTCATCAGCTGTCAGCGGGCTTCCCGCTGAATGTAACAAAAATAATTGCCGGCTAAAAAAATAATTTATAAAAAAAATGGCGTGGTGGTCCCCACAAAATCCATACCAAATCCAAGCACGCAGCCCGGCAGGTCAGGAAAGGGAGGGGATAAGCGAGCGCCCCCCCCTCCTGAACCCCCCACCCCAAAGCACCTTGCCCCCATGGGGACAAGGGCCTCTTCCTGACCACCCTTGCCCGGTGGTTGTCGGTGTCTGCGGGCGGGTGGTTTATCGGAATCTGGAATCTGGCCCCCAGATCTCCCCAGATCCCCCTATATGAATGAGTATGGGGTACATTGTACCCCTACCCATTCACCAAAAAAAAAGTAGTGTAGTGTTAAAAGATACAGTAGACAGTTTTTGACTTTTGAAATTTTTACGAAATGCTTGACATTGGCGCGGACAGATCAGTGGGACGCAACATCGGAGGAAGGTTGTCGGTGGGAGCGGCGGTAGAGGAAGACGAACACCGGACAAAGAAGGCAGAAGAAAGAAGAAGAGCGGAAGAAGAAGCAGGGGACCCCACGCTGTTTTTTTTCACAATTTTTTTTTTAGCCGGCAATTCTTTTTTTTTACATTCAGCGGGCAGCCCACTGACAGCTGATGACTCATCGGTTGTTAAGGACGCGGCGGCTGGCCCCCTCCTTAGCAACCGGATATATACAGTGTACAAAAAAACGCAAAAAGTAAATCACGGCAAAATCACGGCAAAATCACGGCAAAATCACGGTAAAAACATGGTACTTGCGTTTTGGATGTGGGTCCATTGAAGTCTATTACATGTAAAACGCTGCAATTTGCAGGAAAAAAAGTCCCTGACCCTTTCCAAAAACGCAGAGGCACAAAAATGCATTGATGTGAACATGTTCCATAGTAACCCATGTTAAAAAATTTCCCTGCATTTCTGCAAAATGCAAAATGCATCAAAAAACGCATTAGTGTGAATAGAGCCTTACCCCATCCTGGTCACGGCTGCAGCTTCCCCCTCTGTCTCCTCCATGTCCTGGTGGTCGCTGCTTCTCCTCTCAGCCAATCGGGTCTTTGGATTCTCGGCCAATTGAGTCTCAGAACAGAGAACAGAGGCTAGGGGACAAGCTGCACATGCTCAGTTTGGTGTTTATTGCTAATGCTTTTTTTTCTTGGGAGAGTGCATGTGATCAGCACAGGGCCAATCAGCATTGTCCAGACTGAGGGTCAGGGGTCCTGCAGCCTTATAGGACAGTCAGAGCAGAATGAAAACCCCTCCTACAAGCTTTAACCAGACACTGATAAAAGTCACAAGACTGCTCTAACTGCTGATGAAAAAGGTTATACTTACAAAAATAATCACATTTCTATGTTCTGTGTACTGTGGGAGACCAGATATAGCGAATGCAGGGTCCTGGGTTTAGTAACACTTTAACATACAAAATATGGAAGAACAAGCAATTGAAATGTGACACTATATTTCTTTTAAGGAAAATTCAGCAAATAAAGGAAGTCAAATAGAATTGTACTATACTTTCTCTGTAAAACATACATATTGCAAAGAGCCTACCTGATAATCATATAAATGTCTTCCTGATAATCATATTTCATTTTTTTTAAGGTCCAGTTATTTTTTTTCTTCAAATACAGAGATTAATTTTAAAGTACTTATACAATTTATATATGTTATGTGTTTTTTTTATTTATTTTTTACATGGATTTCTACAGTTGTGTTTGGATCAATGCTGCATTGTCACCTTTGTCTGTTCACCAGTACAGTAGCTGCAGATGAGAAGAAATTGCCCTTAGCATTACTTCTAGTTTTTATCTTTTATCTCTGAATTATCTTCGCTTCTCCATGCATTTTCAAATTAGTTTTCACGCTATGAGGTCTATTTATCAATATTCTCACCAAAGATTCAAACATTTTTTAATTAAATACATTTATTTAAAAAAATCTGTGGCTCATTGGTAAATGCTGGATGATTCTTGGGTAACAACATTGGTAAATTGACCCTTATGACTCGTAAGTTCTTTCTTACTAATAAATTATTAACTAAGAAAGATCACTTTATTGTTTACCTGACAGAGGTATGCCAGTGTTTATTTTATGTTATTTTATTTTATTTATTATAGGTATTTATTTGGCATGTACAATTTAAGCAGTGCTTTACATATTGTACAGTCACAGCAGTTCCTGCCCTCAGGCTTACAATCTAAGGTTTAACCGCATGTCAACCCTATATATTGCATATATACGGCGGCAAGGTGGCTCTCCTGCATAGGATCGGGTACCTAGTACGTGATCCTGCACTTTCAGGTCTGGGGCGCGCACATGCGTCGCCGGCGACCTGCCCCTGCTGTGATTAGACACAGCGGGAGCTAGTCAGCGGATCCAGTGAACTCGAAGGTCTGCCGGAACCCGCCGATCTTTTGGGACACAAGCAGAACGGCGGTCTGCCTATGTAAACAAGGCAGACTGATGTTCTGTCAGTAGGGAAGGTATTGATCCTGTGTTTCTTCAAAGCAGGAACACAGATCTTTGCCTTCTCATAGTACAAGCACCCCCCACACAGTAACCAAGCACAGGTTAGGAACCAAGTTATCCCTTTGATTGCCCCTGATGTTAACGCTTTCCCAGCCAGTGTCATTAGTACAGTGACAGTGCATATTTTTAGCACTGATCACTGTATTAGTGTCGTTGGTTCCCAAAAAAGTGTCAAAAGTATCACTTTTTTCGCTTAACAGTCGCAAGTAAAAATTGAATAGGTTACCAAAGTCACGAAAATTCTCGTACGACAGAAAAAAAAATTGGAAGTGATGTCATGTGTTGTAATGTATTTGTATTGTATTTTCGGACGACAACTATACTGACTAAATGAAAATCGTACGATCTGGTATCGTACAAGGAAAATTTTCGTGCTTGTCTGATCTAATAATATAGGATGAATTGTCGTGATTGGCTCTCGAAAGCTCTGTACTAAGGATCCGATTATCGTACGATTCTTCCTCGGACGACAGTTTTCGTACGATATTCGGATCGTGTGTACGGGCCAAAAGTGTCTGCTGCAATGCCACATTCATGCTATAAGTCGCTGATCGCCACCATTACTAGTGAAAAATTAATAAATACAAATATATCCCATAATTTGCAGATGCTATAACTTTTGCGCAAACCAATTATTATACGCTTATTGGGATTTTTTTTACCAAAGATACATCCTACATTTATGAAGAAATTCGATTTTTAATTTTTTTTTATTGGATGTGTTTTGAAGTAGAAAGTAAAAATATTTTTTTTTTCTTTTTTTTAAATTGTCTGGTTTTTTGTTTGTAGCGCAAAAAATAAATACCGCAGAGGTGTTCAAATACCACCAAAAGAAAGCTCTATTTGTGGGGGAAAAAGGACATATATGTTATTTGGGTACAGTGTCGCATGACCACGCAATTGTCAGTTAAAGTAACGCAGTGCTGTATCACAGAAAATAGCCTGGTCATAAAGGGGGGTAAACCTTCCGGAGCTGAAGTAGTTAAATCTTAACTTCATGCATATACAAAATATCAGGATGTAGACAAAGTTTCAATTTTCTTCCCTCTTTGTATTTCTATTCTAGTTCCTATTTTATTTATTTTTATATATATATTTCTGGTATAAATACTTGAATATATAGGCATGAAAAATCTCCTGCAAATTAGGGATCAGACCTGGGTGAGGAAGGACCGATAAAGTAAAAAATCACAAGGTGTCAGTCTCAGGCCTCGTACACACGACAGAGTTTCTCGGCAAGAACCAGCAAGAAACTTGCTGGCAGAGATGTCTTGCCGAGAAACTCGTTCGTGTGTATGGTTTCTCGTCAAGAAAACCGACAAGTAATCTCGACGAGAAAATAGAGATCCGGCTCTCTATTTTCTCGTCGAGATTCTCGTCGGCATGTTTCTCGACGAGAAAAGTGAGTGTGTGTACACTTACCTGTCCTCCCGGAAGCCCGCGCATGTTCGAAATGAATTCGACGCATGCGCGGTAGCTTCCTAGGCATAGGTAGGGTATACCAAGATGGCGGCGACGGCATCGAATGTGACGAGCGCATGCTCGTCGTAGTCGATGTTGTCACCGCGTACGCTCGATTCAAAGAACCGCGGGTTCTTTGAATCGAGCGTGTGTACACTCGGCCGGGACAAGTTTCTTGTCCAAGAATCTCGTCGAAAAAAACGACATGTTTTTTTCGACGAGAATCACGGCCGTGTGTACAAGGCTTCACACTAGGAGCTTGCTGGCAGGAGGAGAGCACATTCTGAGTAGAGTGATGACCTCAAAAGTGGGATTCTGCATGCTTATTCAGCAGTATGGGAATAGGTCAGTGACCAAGCTGTGTTGCTTAACTGCACTGGAGAAAAGAGAGTCCTTCGGCCAGGCTATGAAGTCAGACCTGCCTAAGTGACAACAGTGGCTGAACAATATCCTGTATTAGTAATTACATCACTGTATTTAGCTGTTTGCTAAAAAAAAATGAATTTTTTTTTATTTATTTTTTTACATACTGTCACCAGTCAGTGTTCCTGATCACCACCACACCAGTTATATAATGACGCTGTACTGCACTGGTGACAGTATGTAAAAAAATGAAAACAATTGTAAAGAAAAACTTTTTTTTTTATTTCTTCATTTTCCAAAACTCAACATGCCTCTTATTAAATACCTTTGACTGCCTACTTTCCAAAAAGCAATCTTTTGGGGGGTATCTGTACTGTCCTGATATTTTTGGGCCTCAAGAAATAAGATGGTCGTAAGTATATTAGGATTGATAAATTTTAAGATATGCTGTACATACCATAGTTTGTGGACTAAATAATATACACTGATTTGGGTTATTTTCACCAAAGAAATGTAGCAATATACATTTTGGCCTAAATTTATGAATAAAGATAATTTTTTTGCAAATTTTGCAAAATTGCAAATATTTATGCAAAATGTTATAACAGAAACAAAAAAAAAAAAACATATTTTTTTCAACATCAACATGGGAAATTGACATTTTTATCATTTTTTCACACACATAGAGCTTTCTTTTGGTGGTATTTAATCACCACTGTGTGTTTTTTTCTTTGCTAAATAAACAAAAAAATAATTTTTTCTAATTCTGTATTTTTTTGTTTATTTAGCAAAGAAAAAAACACACAGTGGTGATTAAATACCACCAAAAGAAAGCTCTATTTGTGTCATATGGGTACAGTGGTTCATGACCGCGCAATTGTCATTTAAAGTGTGACAGCGCTAAAAGCTGAAAATTGGCCCTGGCAGGAAGGGGGTAAAAGTGTCCGGTATTGAAGCAGTTAAACATTAAGCCATTTAGAGTGTCAAAACTAGAGGGCGCAAACACTCATTTTGCAATTACCCTGCCCCACCACATACATGGTTTGTGCTTTATGCCTAAAGCCTCGTACACACGACCGAGTTTCTCGTCCAAAACCGACAAGAAAAGTGCTGAGAGAGCTTTATTGTCGAGAAAACCGTTCGTGTGTATGGTTTTACGACGAGAAAACTGCCGTGAATCTCGATGAGAAAAATAGAGAACCTGCTCTCTATTTTCTCGTCCGGATTCTAGATTTTCTTGTCGTGTCTCTCGTCGGCCTGTTTTGCGATGAGAAAATGGTTCGTGTGTATGCTTTTATGACTCTTCAAAAAGCGTGCATGCTCAGAATCAAGTATGAGATGGGAGCGCATCTTCTGGTAAAACAAGCCTTCGTAATGGAGATAGCACATTCGTCACGCTGTAAATTATTGCATCGTTTAAATGTTGTGCATTCTTTAGAATGTTACAATAATGAAAACGAATGAACTTGTTTTGCTGCTGATATTCACACAGAGTTCTGACTATCTATTTTAAACCTTTTTCATGCTGCTCTTAAGAAGATTTAGCTGTATTATATCGTTCAAGATCTTCAGAATATTTTAATGTTTTATATTTTTTAGACAGATGTTAATTGTAATTTGTCGATGTTTTGATAGTGATCTCACATTTTATTTTTAAAATTTAGTTGTGTCAAGTTTACACCCTATATTTTTTAAAGAACACCTTTAATGATTTTTTTGGGTGTTATCTGTCCCTTTTTTTGGAGGGGGGTCAAAAGTATCTGCTTACTCCAAAGGTAAATAAATAATTATTTAAAAAAAACATAGTCAAGTATGAACTTAAACCCAAAAAACATTTATTCATGTCTAGAACAAAATAAATAGAAGGCAGCGCTGGAGAACCTGCTGCCATTTGTGCATCCATGGGACACCAGAGCACACATCAACCCTGTGTGGACACTAAAATTGGGAGCTTGAGAAGCACAACAGTTGTGAGCACAATCTGATGCTGGTCCCAAGTCTGTGGTACTACAACAGGCTGCCTTCTGTCCGACCACAATGAAGCAAGGCCATCACTTCCTCGTCTTCTTGGCAACCTTCCCTGCAGCCTTCCCTGAAACCTTCTCTGCAGCCTTCCTTCTGTGTGTGGCTGGAGGCTGGGCCACTGGAGGGGTACTCCTGTCAGGAGGAGGAGAAGGAGGTAGAGGAGAAGGGGGGTGGCGCAGAAGAAGAAGGTGGAGGTGGAGGAGGAGGTGGAGGAGAAGGGGGTGGCGCAGAAGAAGAAGGTGGAGGTGGAGGAGGAGGTGGAGGAGAAGGGGGTGGCGCAGAAGAAGAAGGTGGAGGTGGAGGAGGAGGAGGAGGTTGAGGTTGGGATAGCTGTGCGACCTTACATATGGCCGTATTGGGGGTAATTCTCTCCATCACCCCCTTGTTCAGCAAGGTGATGAGCAGGGGCTCGCATAGGAGGCGTTGCTCCATGCTCATCACCTTGAACTTGGCCTCAACTAGGCTGGCAATGGCCTCTTCAGGGGATGTGGGCTCCTGGAGGGTGGCATGTGCCTCTCTAATAAGGGCCATTGCTGCCTCACTTGTGGTCCTGTCCCTCCTGCTTCTTTTAGGAAGGCGGATGGGAGGCACCTGAGATCTTGTGCTTCTACTCGTGCCGGCCACCTCCTGTCTGCCACTGGGCCCTGCCACCTCCTGTCTGCCACTGGGCCCTGCCACCTCCTGTCTGCCACTGGGCCCAGGCACCTCCTGGCTGACAGTGGGCCCTGCCACCTCCTGGCTCACAGTGGGCCCTGCCTCCTCCTGCCTGACAGTTTCCAGACCCTCCTCCTGGCTGATTTCATCCTGTGTATGAAAAAGGGACATAGTTTAATATTTTGGTTAATTATTTTCACACAAATTTGAGATCATGAATGTAGCAGTTTAAATGTAAATCAAGAGAAAAGACAAAGATTTTTAGGACTACATCAGATTGACTATTTTGTACCCAATTTATGGCAGACTAATGTCTATAGATCTTGATTTCACTTTTGTATCCCAAAATAGTTTAGGATTTTCATCTTGACTTATTTTTCCTGCATTAATTTTATCACAATACATTTTCATTAAATACTATACCTGGCTCCAGATGTCCAAATCAGCTTCTTCCAGGATGGCTGCCTCCTCTTGCTCCAGAGAAGGCTCAGGTTGGCTGCAGGGAAGTCTGGGGGGAAGAGTGGACAGTGATGGCCTTGCTTCATTGTGGTCATCCAGAAAGGACATCCTGCTGTAGTACCACAAATTCGGGACATACACATCATCTGCTGCTGCTCCTGACCTCTGAGAAGCCAGGACCATAGAGCGTTCAGTCCTGTATGTGCCTCTCAAGCTCCCAATTTTAGTGCCCACCTGTTTTGCTGTTGCTGTGGGCACCTTAGTATGCACAAATGGGAGCAGGGTCTCCAGCGCTGCTTTTCTTACCCCTTTTTTTTCTATGTATGGGGTTTTTTGTTTCCCACAGAGCGGGCAGCTCCCTTACCCGGTCTATAAATTCCGCAAGGAATTCCTTGTCACTTATAAACACATTCATTTTGGGTCTGCAAGCCAAAAAAAATAAATAATGTGAGTCACACAGTCTAACCTCCTGTAAATCTTAGTCACCATATTTATCCTCCAACATTCTCTAGACAGTATAGGCCACCAATTTCTCAAAGTCTCAAAATCACATACCTTTGTTCGCACGTCCGTCACTTTTACTCCTCTCTCCGCACACCGAACGTAGTATAGTCACATGTGTGTTTGCTATATATACACCACGCATGTGTAAAACTACTCACACGTCGCTCCGCACACGTCGCCCGCCCATGACGTTCTAAGTAACATCTTTTCCCCACCCCTTCTCTTTCGGCGCGCAGACAGATATGGCGGATTCACAGCAGGTGTCTGCTAATTCCTCAAATAACGAGGAGGAGACTAGCCCGGAGACTGAGGAAACATCACGATCAAGGAGGAGATTCAAGGCATCTAATATGTCTTATGCGGAGATGGCGGAGATGGTGGACATATTGCTAAAGTCGGATTATGACGCAAAGCATGGGCCGTATAGCAAACCTAATCGAAGGAAGGCCAAAATCATGAAGAAAGTCGTGAAGAGTCTGAAGAAGAATTTTGGGGTGAAACGCTCAAATGAGCAGCTCAGAAAGAGGTGATCTGACCTCAAACTGAGGGAGCCGGAGCAGTTAAGGAGCATTAAGAGAATGCTTGAAAAAAGTAAGTATTTTTTGCCCATTTTTCCTATTATTGTATTTCACAACTTGCATGTTGCTCCATGTTATTGCATTTTTCTATTGTACCTTACAAAATGTCATAGTTTGAACTTGGTTTGGCACAGTAATCGTTCGTTACAGACACATCGTTCGGCCACTATGCACGATTTGTATAGATTTTGCAGGGTTAAAAATTTTTACACAGCTGCCTGTTTTTATTCAATAGTTGTTCTTACATTGTTGGCTAGATGATGTGTTTGTAAAGAGAATGAAATGCAAACTTTAATCAGTGTAAAGGAGAGGACACTCAGCAGCTGGTACCACATCTGTACTTTTGAGCACTATAGTGTGGGCCACCAGAACCACATTTTTTGGGTGACACACACACAGGTGCATCAGTGCATTTTTGGGGTGCCTCCATGTGTAAAAATTGACAGCCAAAGGTGAATATTAAAGAATATAGTTTTTAAAAAGAATGTCTTCATCTTGAAATCCCGCCCAAACAGACACTTGTACCCCACTTCCAACCAATGTATCATGTTTTTGTTTTTCCTATAAAATTTCTGTGTGATAACTATACCTTTTGTTTGATTCTAATAAGGGAGAGAAGACTGGGAGGAGAACACTCCGGGGAGCACAAGAAACCCACACCTTCTAAACAACCCCAACTTCACCAAGACCCACAACCTGAGGATGTTGAGGAAGTTGAAGAGGTGGAGGAAGGAGAAGTGCAGGAAAGAGAAGTGGATGACGTGGTGGAACTGGTCACCACAACAGGTCAGTATCTGTCACCACAGCTTCAGGTAAGAGATGTAGGCCTGCAGAGTTATAATACCTTTTGTATTTTTTTATAGGGGATGTAAATGTTGTGGTGAAAGAAAGTGCACGTTTCTCTGCTGACAGTGCCCTACGAATCATACAGCAAGTGATGGAATGTAGCACAGAACTGGACAGAATTAAGCAAAGAATTCATGTGATGGATCAAACCTTTAAAGACATCCTAGATGTTTTGGGGAGAATTGAATAAGGCAACAAAAACCCAATTTTTTGTTTGAGATTGTTCTCCCCCCTTTTTTAAGCTTTTAGACAATCAATCAAGCCAAAATTTGAATATGCACACAGTGTGTCAACATGTGCCATCTGCCATCAGGGGATATCCATGTACGGGTTTTGGGGGTGCAACCCCTTCCTGGTATCTCAAGTAGGTGAACTGAAGAAGGGGTTGCAACCCCAAAACACGGCCATTGATCACCCCTGATGGCAGATAGCACATGTTGACAATAGGGATCAGGAGTCTAAAATCCCTATTGGAAATGACTTCAAATTGTGTGCATATTCAAATTTTGGCTTGGCCAGGGGTGCCAATGCCCCATATTAGGACGGCCAGATAGAGACATATTTTGTGTAAGTGAATGTCTCATATTGCCAAGAGGTATCCAATGTTGTAGTTTGTTGAATGCTACTGATGGTTTTGTATTTTCGTAAAAAAAAAAAAAGCCGGTTTGTGGCCAGACAAAAAAAATATATACCGTACATATTGTTCTATTTACCATGTGTGTGAATGTGCACCGAGTAAAATTTTTGAACAACAACAAAGTGTAGCTTCTTTTTCAAATACGCTCTAACCTTATTTGTGTATATTTTTGTTGTTCATAGTGAAATGGTTGGTATTTACTAAAGGAAAATATACTTGGCACTACAAATGCACTAAGACAAACTAGGAGACAGGAAAAAACAAAAGTTAAAAGATTAAATCAGATTTTTATTTAGCTCTTTCTCCAAGAATATTTACACATGGCCTGGCATAGGAATTGCCCCCCTACCCGTGAAATATTCCATATATTTCTCACGAACCTCACGGCATTTTGGGGGGGCAAGCCAGGATGGGCAGATTCGAGGCCCGGCCGGGTATTGCCATATGAAAGTCCTGCCTCAGGCAATATTGAGGCCATATAATATGAGGATTTTCGGCTCAGAAAATTATGGAGCACACAGCAGCATAAAACCACATAGTTAATTTTGTACTCCGCCAAGTGAATAGGAGTCATAAAAAGGCGGAACCAGCTGGCCATTATCCCGAAGGCATTTTCTACGACTCTTCGGGCCCTGGCCAGCCGGTAGTTGAACACCCTCTTCTCTGGGGTCAGGGTCCTCTGGGGAAATGGCCTCATGAGGTGCGGTCCGAGTCCGAAGGCTTCATCAGCCAAAAAAACAAAGGGGAGTCCTTCAACATTCCCTGCATCCGGTGGCAATGCAAGGTCATCACTCTGGAGACGGAGGGCAAACTCTGTCTGGATGAAGGATCCCCCATTGGACATCCGGCCATTCTTCCCCACATCCACATAGAGGAATTCATACAGTGCTGACACCACCGCCATCAGCACAATGCTATGAAACCCCTTGTAGTTGTAGTAGTAGGACCCAGAACGGGGGTGGCGGTACAATGTGGACGTGCTTCCCGTCAATGTCTCCACCGCAGTTGGGGAAGTCCCACCGCGTGGCAAACTCCGATGCCACAGTCTGCCATTCCTGTGGCATGGAAGGAAGCTGTGGAGTCAAACAAGATAAAAAAATATTAGTACTTTTGCACAGAACATTGCAAGCAGATTATAATAAAATACATTCGAGCCCAACATCAATCAAAATCTCAGTTTAATGTGTTTTTAAAAAGTATAATGGAAGGCTTAAGTATCATATTCATCACCCCCTCTGATGGTCCATTATAATCAATTTGGGGGGGGGGGGCTAGATGTGTTTGGCCACAGGATAGCATTGCAGTGGCGGTGCGTCCAGAGTGGGCGCTGGAGCGCTGCCCCCTCTCTCCTGCGCCCTTCACTCGGAACAATACATAGGTTCATGCCTTGCATTAACCTATGTATTGTCAATGCCGCCCACTATTCAGGTGGATGGCCCCCTGTTGAGCGACTGCCATATGAATAACTGCAGCATTTTTGTGGTGAAAATTGCCTATCTGAGACAGGGGGGCAAATAACCTTGGCGATTACAGCCTGAGGGATGTAATTGGCTTCATAAAAGTTAACCAGGGGGGGCATTCCTTGGGTAAAAACTGACAGGCTCCTCTGCCAATCATGTTCACCAAGTCTGTTTACCGGTAACCTGATTGGCTGATGCAACATCGAGGGCAGGAGAAGACATCAAGGACAGAAGAAGGATGGTGCTGACCAGAAGAAGGTAAGTGTAGGGCTGGGGGCAAACTGGCTGCATTTGAGGGGGCAAAATGGCTGCATTGGAGGGGGCAAACTGGCTGCATTTGAGGGGGCAAACTGGCTGCATTGGAGGGGGCAAAATGGCTGCATTGGAGGGGGCAAAATGGCTGCATTTGAGGGGGCAAACTGGCTGCATTGGAGGGGGCAAACTGGCTGCATTGGAGGGGGCAAACTGGTGGCGTTTTAATAGGCACAGTCGCAAAAATGGAGGAAGTTTATATATATAATTTGGGGGTGGCCCCCCCAAACATTTGGAGCAGCAGTCGCCACTGCTGGAGAGGTTAGTGAAGGGAAATATGCATGTAGGAGAAAAAAGGGGCATTTAAAAGCTTCCAGCATGCATGAGGACAAAGGGGACATTCTCAGCATATTACAATCATAGTAATTAGGGAAGGATGAAAGAAATACAATACATTATCATACATGAAATACATAAAATGTGATGTTAATGGAGAAAACTTACCCTAATATAGTCCTCCTGCAGGACTTGTATAATGGCAGAACAGGTGTCTGGGATTATGAGGCCCAGAGCCTGGGGGGAGATGCCTGTTGTGAACTTCAAGTCCTGCAGACTTCTCCCTGTCGCCAGGTAACATAAGGTGGCGATGAGCCTCTGCTCAGCACTGATGGCTTCCCGCATAAGGGTGTCCTTCCTGGTAATAGAGGGGGACACCAAAGCCAAAAGATGCTGAAAAACGGGGTCAGACATCCGCAGAAAATTCCTGAAGTCCTCAGGATTATTCTCCACGATCTCCCGCAGCAGAGGCATATGGCAGAATTGGTCCCGCTGGAGCAACCAATTCTTGGTCCATGAACTCCTCCTCACCCCGTTCATGGACTCGTCTTGGTCCAAAACAAGCAGACCAACACCAAGCGCCCGCACAGCACGAACTCGAAGATGAGAACGTACCCGCGACATGGCTAGGAAACGGTCGTCTTATCAGAACGTACTAAACAGAACACACTTTAGAACAGCAAGGCCTATGAAGAACGAAATGAAATTCAGAAACGAACGGGCAAGAACGCACTGTAAAACAGATACGACCTGCCTACACGCCCTGAAAGACAAGATACGAACCCACAAGCACAAACTGAACCGCAGAAAACGAACTGAAAGCACGAAGACTGAAAAGCGCAAATCGTCTCTTCCCAAACTTTTACTTCACACGCGGTAACACTATGATATATATAAATCAGTGTGCAACCTATTAATTAAGCCAACACAGTGCTTAGAATTGTACAAGTGAAAAGAAAAAATAAACATGTGAAGAGGTGGACACTTAAATAAATGTCCTATGATACCTAATTACCAGGTGAAAACAGAAAAAATAGGCAAAAACCAAAAAAACACAGCAAAGTGTATTGTCCCCTAAGACTGATATACTCCTGGGTACACAGTTCAGGTGTATTAGAGTTCATATAATCAGGAATGTCAGCATCAAACGATTTCCATCAAACAAACAAATCCCGATCCTGTGATATAGGCAAAGCGAGACTTTTTCAACTTGCTGGGATGAATAATAAAGGCAATGGAGGCTTACCAGCTCAGGTGGATCCCGATTACAGAGATCATATAGGGCTCATACACAGATATCCATCGGCATGCCACAGATCCGTACCTCCAATCTTCCGATATCCCGATCCTCCGGGGGCCCTCAGAGCCAAATGATCAAGCAAAAAGCTCCCTCGCTCAGACAGCAGAAAAGGATGTTGAAATGACAAAAGAAAAAAACCTCATGGTGCAATACTTCTCGTTTTAAAAAGGATACCCTTTATTAGATTTGGGTAGATAAAATCGCTTCACATGAAGTTTAGCAAAAGAAAAGCGGCAATTTCAAAAAACGAATCGTACTCAGCTGCTGTGTTGCAGTCAGCTGTAGCGTAGTGACGCCCGAGCAACAGCTCCGGTAATTACCAGGAAGGACACCGTTATGCGGGAAGCCATCAGTGCTGAGCAGAGGCTCATCGCCACCTTACGTTACCTGGCGACAGGGAGAAGCGGAGCTGTTGATCGGGCCGTCACTACGCTACAGCTGACTGCAACACAGCAGCTGAGTACGATCCGTTTTTGAAATTGCCGCTTTTCTTTTTCTTTTGCTAAACTTCATGTGAAGCGATTTTATCTACCCAAATCTAATAAAGGGTATCCTTTTTAAAACGAGAAGTATTGCACCATGAGGTTTTTTTCTTTTGTCATTTCAACATCCTTTTCTGCTGTCTGAGCGAGGGAGCTTTTTGCTTGATCATTTGGCTCTGAGGGCCCCCGGAGGATCGGGATATTGGAAGATTGGTGGTACGGATCTGTGGCATGCCGATGGATATCTGTGTATGAGCCCTATATGATCTCTGTAATCGGGATCCACCTGAGCTGGTAAGCCTCCATTGCCTTTATTATTCATCCCAGCAAGTTGAAAAAGTCTCGCTTTGCCTATATCACAGGATCGGGATTTGTTTGTTTGATGGAAATCGTTTGATGCTGACATTCCTGATTATATGAACTCTAATACACCTGAACTGTGTACCCAGGAGTATATCAGTCTTAGGGGACAATACACTTTGCTGTGTTTTTTTGGTTCTTGCCTATTTTTTCAGTTTTCACCTGGTAATTAGGTATCATAGGACATTTATTTAAGTGTCCACCTTTTCACATGTTTATTTTTTCCTTTCACTTGTACAATTCTAAGCACTGTGTTGGCTTAATTAATAGGTTGCGCACTGATTTATATATATTTTAGCATCTACGTTTACAGCTGTCATTCTGGCTGTTTATAAGTTTGCAGCACCTATCACATACATAATCTCAGAATTTTTTTCACATTAGTATATGGTTTTATCCTATTGGTTTAGATAAGGTTAGCGCGGATTATTTCACTTTTTTACACGCGGTAACACTAGATCAGCAAAAGCAGCCCAAGGGGTGGCGCCAGGGAAATCGATCTTCCCCTTTATACTGCCGTCGTACGTGCTGGACGTGACCACGCAGAACAACGACGAAATTTGGAATTGTCAGTGTGTACGCATGGAAAGCTTGACGAGAAACTCGTCAAGGTTAACAAGAATCTCGTCAAGAAAAACAACGTGTTTTTAACGATGAGAAACTCGGTCGTGTGTACGAGGCTTAACACATAACACAAGTATGTAAATCAGCTCACTTGTTGAAAACAAGGCACTTCCTGTGTGACTGATTTTTTGTCCTATCCTGGCCCTTGTAGTCCACTTGATTGTCTAGTAATGGATTTATGTTGATGATCAACATTCAAAAAATTATTATTTTCAAAATATTTTATATAAAATAAAATAAAAAAATCTTATTGATTTCAACTGTTGTTTTGAGTTATATATTTTTTTGCTATTGGACAATCTTGGCAACTTCATATAAAACACAACTTGAGAAAGATGACTGTCCATGTATTCCCATTTCAGAGGATTGCCTAGTGTGCTTGCTGGTTGCCGACCTAAGAGGGGGACCCCAATTGTGACATGAAACCTTTCACCAGACCTAAGACCGACCACCAGAAACCCAAGACTAACTTCTATGATGAGAGCCTCTTGGTCACTTAGGTTCATTTTAATCTAATTAGGCACTCCATTAGAGAATAAGAGCTCCAATGCCTGCATTAACATCCTAGTGGCCATTTGCTTGGCAGGACAGTCCCAGAGTCATTAGGTTGCACTATGGTTATTACTGTCTGAAACCTCCTGTCAGCTAATAAGAAAGATTGAGACAGTGGCGGCTGGTGCTCAAATTTTTTGGGGGGGCGCAAACAAACTGAAAAAAAAAATCATCAATTGCCACCACTGTGCCCATTAAACGCAGCCACTGTGCCCAAACGCCACTAGTTTGTCCCCAAATGCAGCCAGTTTCCCCCCCATATGCAGCCAGTTTCTCCCCCATATGCAGCCAGTTTCTCCCCCATATGCAGCCAGTTTCTCCCCCATAATACAGCCAGTTTCTCCCCCATAATACAGCCAGTTTCTCCCCCATTATACAGCCAGTTTCTCCCCCATTATACAGCCAGTTTCTCCCCCATAATACAACCAGTTTCTCCCCCATAATACAGCCAGTTTCTCCCCCATAATGCAGCCAGTTTCTCCCCCATAATGCAGCCAGTTTCTCCCCCATATGCAGCCAGTTTCTCCCCCATATGCAGCCACTTCCTCCCCCATAATGCAGCCAGTTTCTCCCCCATATGCAGCCAGTTTCTCCCCCATATGCAGCCAGTTTCTCCCCCATAATGCAGCCAGTTTCTCCCCCATATGCAGCCAGTTTCTCCCCCATAATGCAGCCAGTTTCTCCCCCATATGCAGCCAGTTTCTCACCCATATGCAGCCAGTTTCTCACCCATATGCAGCCAGTTTCTCCCCCATATGCAGCCAGTTTGTCCCCCATATACAGCCAGTTTCTCTCCCATAATGCAGCCAGTTTCTCCCCCATATACAGGCAGTTTGTCCCGCCAGCCCTGCACTTACCTTCCTCGAGTCAGCGCCGTCCTTCTTCCGTCCTCGAGGTCTTCTCCCGCCCTCGGTGTCACTTCAGCCAATCAGGTTACCGGTAACCAGACCCGGTGAACCTGATTGGCCAGGGAACGCACCCCTGTGCGTCCTCTCATTAGATATTTAGAAGCCGATTACAGCCCTCAGGCTGTAGTCGGGAAGCCTATCAGAGCCTGCTGGCTCTGATAGGCACTTCTAAAGGCCAATCAGACGCTGTTATTCAGATGGCCGGCGCTCAAGGGGCCGGCCATCTAAATAGTGGGCGGCAGCAATACATAGGTTCATGCAATGCATGAACCTATGTATTGTTGTGAGTGACGGCCGGGCGCAGAAGCGAGCGGGTAGCGGCGCTTCTGCGCCCACTATGGTCGCGCCGCCATGTGTGAAAAAAAGACATTAAAAAAAAAACTCTTAAAGGGCCCGTTTTTTTTTTTTGGTGACCACAGGAGGGGGGGGGGGGCGGCGCCCGGGCGCCCCCTATGGACCGGCCGCCACTGGATTGAGATCATTTTCATGCACATGTACATTAACATGCACATGTTTTTTGGGCATGGAAACCTACAAGGCCTGCATGGGATCATTGCTGGATGGTCCTTCAGCTTATTCCCTTGTTATCTGTGTTTGTGAAGCCTGCTTGACTCTGTTCCTGACTTTCTGCTATGATCGTTTAGGACACAAGCAGAACGGTGGCCTGCCTATGTAAACAAGGCAGACTGCCGTTCTGTCAGCATTTATCAGAGCAGACTCTTTAGACATTTCTGCAAAAGTTGCCCACCAGCAAGGACTATGAATCTCTAGCCTCGCACATAGAGACCGCCCTCCGGGGCAAACTAGTGGGGCTTAAACAAGCCCTCACTCAATTGGTTTCTGTTTTTCAGACAACGCAAGGTGAAATCTCGCATTTACTTCTGCTTCTGGACGATTTGGAGAACTGTAATCGCAGATGCAAAATCAGAATAAGAGGTCTTCCTGAAGCCACACTGAAGGCAGATCTTAAAGCTACAGTGTCCACCATATTTAACGTATACCTGGACCTCCCTTCTGACACCAACGTTGCCATAGGCAGAGTTCAGAGGACCTTGGGTCCCAGAAATGATGCGGAAAACTGTTCTAGGGATGTTCTCTGCTACCTATACAACTAGTTTCTTAAAGAAGACATGCTCCAAAGAGCCTGGCATAGGGGTCCCATAGAATTTGACAGAGTCCAGATCCTTCTCCTGCTGGATGTTTTTCGGAGGACCCTTCAGATGCGAAGCTGCGTGAAGCCCCTTCTGGAGAAGTTCGGTGATCTGGGCATCACATACAAATGGGGCCACCCTTTCCACCTCATATCCCGTAAAGGGTAATTACTCCTACTCTTTACTACAGCCATCTATACATCTGAGCTAACAGATTTTTTCAACTCTCTGGAAATGGATCCAGTGCCTCTCCCAAACTTTTTGGCTTTTAACCTTTCAGCAATTATGACCGTCACAAACCCCACCAGCAGACCACAGAGATCTTGGCGGAATTGTCATTTGCAAAGACAAAGGCAACCAATCCCTCAGAATCCTTAACCCTAACTGCTGAACTCAGTGTCTACACCGTAGTCAAAGTTCTTCACCAGTGTTTAGAGATACTGCACTTTACTCATTCCACAAATGTCTACCTTGACGGCTTCATTACCCAATTTGCTCTCAGTGTGGGCTACAACCAGCCGGTTTTGCCCTTCATTTCAGGATCTTCTTATCTGGCTCACCAGGAATGTTTGAGCTTCTGCCTAATTACGTTATAGAACTCTGTTAACTGGTTATGCTTTGGCTAAGCAATAGTGGGTCACACTGGTCCTCTGCCCCCTGTTTTAAATCCACCAATAGTGACTTTAGTAATAAAATAAAGAGCAGTATTTCTTAGAGTCTGTTGACTTAGCAAACTGAATGGTCATGTGCAAAATACATTTTAGAAAAAAAACATTGTTTGACTGAATGATTGAAGAGAACACAGCTTTACTTTATTTATTTATGTAAACAGCATAATAGTATCTGCCCCTTTAGTAAATCAATACCAATGCGAACAAGAACAAAATAGAAACTAAACAAATAGAACATGAATTAATTAAGAAAATGCATTTGATGGAATGTAAGTCCTGCCGGTGGTGGAATGTGGTATATTTTGGCAGATATCTTGATGAGAAAATTGGCCCTAAAGGCATGCAAATGCAGATCTTTATAAATGTCATAAATGTCACAACTGCCTTTAAGGAACACTGGGAAGCTCATTCTGCTACCTATACATGCTACATTATAACATATATGGAAGAATACTAATGAAGAATATAATTATGGTATTGCAAAAACAGATGCTTTATTTGTGAAGCTCAAACCATACCAGAAGCATCCATATCATATTCAAATGGATACTTTAACATATACATTCACGGGGCGCTTGAACTGGGATTTATTGGCAATTAGGAAGGCTGAAAAGGATTGAGATGCCTATGTGTCAGGGTAAGCATACAACTGGGATCTAAAATATCATCAACTGTTTTTTCACAGACTTAATGATGGCAGCATAAGCAAAGGATGGAAGTTGTTTGTCTGATCATTCAGCTACAAAGAAAACAATAACAACTAATAGATGAAACACACAGAAACATAAAGGATGATCAAAGGCACATACCTACGTAGGCAGTACATCTACACCAACTCGCAGTCACAAATAAGGCACATCAGGATGGTCCCTGAGCTGAATGATTCATTGGCTATAGCAGTGTAATCTGTAAGTGGTGTTAAAGTACACCAGAGAGAAGCATTGATTTTCTCCTTCTGATAATGCTGGCTGAGTAGGCAAGAGGCTTGGGGCAGAACAACTATTGCTACCCTTCTCCAGGGCCATACCACCAATGAGGCCAATTGAGGTGGCCATCTAAGACAACATTCATAGAGGCAATGGAGGTGACACTGAGGCCAGAGTATCCATGCTGGACACTCATACGCAGTGCAGCTCAATAACGATGAGCCTGACAAAATCACAGGTTCAGCATTACCGAGCACCCTGCTCGACTACTGTGTCGCACAGGAAGGCCCAGCCGTCAAGCTTCTTCAGTCAGCTGGAGGAGCTAATTAACAGTGCAGACTCAGCTTCATTGAGCACAGGCACAGTGGGGTTGATTTACTAAATGAAAAAAAGCTCTGAAAGTGAAATTGCACCAGAGCTTAGTAAATGAGCAGAAGCTCTGCTGACTTCCATCATCCAATCATGTGCAAGCAAAAACCTGGCCCCCTCACTCCCCCTGTCGCACAGTCGGTTTTTGCTCGCCCGCCAGGGCGCCCACCAGCCCTGCACTTACTTACCCCATTTAGGTTGCGGCTTTGGCGGCTTCCCCCCTGCATCTCCTCCCAAGTTCTGGTGGTCGCTCCTGGCCAATCAGGTCTTAGGACTTCTGGCCAATTGAGTCTCAGGACCCGCTTCCTAAATGGCCGGGAGGAGAAGCAGGAAGACATTAGCAAATATTAATTCGCTAATGTCACACAAGTGGGTGAGCTCGAGCCCACCCTTTTTGAAGCCAATTCGAGCCTCAGGCGCTAATCAGGTGCGTAAAAAAAAAAAGATGCTCTGAATGGAGATTAGGGGCCAGGTGCATGGATTAGGGGGGCGGCGCCCCTAAGCCCCTTATGAGCCGTCACCACTGGCTTTATTCCAGGGTTAGCTTCAGACGTTCTGTAGCACACATGCAACACAGACCCAGGTCTACTCTCAACACAGGAAACTCCTTGTATTGGTGGGTGGACTACCCACCCTGTACAAGTGAGACCCCTGAGCACATAAACCTACCCCCCTTAAAGGAGCCACAACACGAATATCGGTATGACATAGCACCCACCCTTGGCATCCTGTACAATAAGTTAACACTTCTCTTACAGGTACACTTTTTTTTGTAAATGTGACCTTCTGGTGATAGGGTTGCTTTAACTTTTAAAGAAATTGATTGGCGGGAACTACTGGGAAGGGAAATACAAGAATGTAAAGTGGTGAACTAGTAGGAGATTTGGGCAATTTTCCCTGTATGGACAAAGGGGGGGAGTCTCTTTAAAGTAGAGTGCATTGGTAAGTAATTAGTCTGATTTTCATACTAACAACCCTCCTAGTTTCAGAAAATTAACAAAAGTGTTAATGGGTTATACCTACAAATCTTAAGAACTGTGCCATTAGAGACTATAGAAACATATTTTTTTTTGCTTTAAATGGAACTCTTGGAAATGGAACTAAATGGAAAGAGTAATATGAAGTGTTTCAATATATTTAATTCTAAATGATTCTGCATATTCTGAGGCTGCATACACTATCACACCCTATTACCAAAGTTTGTATACAATCAATACTCTTCTTCACAGTCTAATCATATTTAGTTGTCATCTCCATCTCCTTTAATGAACCATTATCGCTATCTCATCTACAAAAATCATTAGAATAGGACGAATGTTTTTCTGGGTGTGCAGCAGAGAATGTTAAATCTGCGATTGTTCAAACAAAGTTTATTTTCTTATCACTGATTGCTAAGGCTAGGTTTGATTGCTGTTACATATAAACTTGTCAGTTTAATAACACTAAATTGGAATTTATTTTGATGCTGCTAAGAGCTAGAATTTCAATTTGTTGCTCATTGGGCACATTGTCGCCTAAGTGACAAACTGCATACTGGATCTTCTGGGGGATTAGGGGTGGTACACGCTATCCCATCTCTGAAGTCAGAAACAGATAAGTGCCCCCCTCCCCTTCTCATTGTACATTGTACAACCGCTACCAATAACTATTAATATATGATGCTCTATGCATTCGTTTGTTTTTATCTACTACGGCCTGCTTCATCTTCACTGTGATGTTTATCTTCCCTGAAATGTACCCTACAAAGAATACCCAATCATGTTTAAAGAAAATAAACAGCATTTTTGTTTAAACATGATTGGATGATGGAAGTCAATGGAGCTTCACCTAATTCACAAAGCTTTAGGGAAAACTCCTATACAACGTCCCTTGCAAAGTTAACAATCTATTTGTTTTTTAGTAAATCAAACCCATTGAATCCAAATATAGATTGATCTCACAGGCAAAATATAAAACGTATTGAAGTATACAGGGGCTCTGGTTAGCATCTCATGACCATAAACAGGTTTCTAGGGGCACTCCTGGTTAAAGACGAGAAATACAGAAAAAACAGGAGCACCAGATCAAATGTAGAGACCAGTGGTGGCTGGTGCTAAATTTTTCGGGGGGGAAGGCAGCACGCACCATCCCCCCTCCAGGGAGACGTACAGCAGACGGGAAGGTGGCGATCGCTGCAAGTAGACGGTAGACAGACGAGGATGACTGATCTTAAGTTAGGAGGCAGGGGAAAGGTAGAGCCGAGCTGTTGCTTCCCATTCCTGAACAGGAAGTGTGTACTGAGAAGACCTGAGTGGACCCGCTTCCTGATTGGAGAATCAGGAAGAAAATAGCGAATATTAATTTGCTAGGTCACACGAGTGGGTGGGCTCGGGGCGCAGTGCTCTGCACCCCTGAGCCCACCCTTTTTTTAAGCCAATTAGAGCCTCAGGCTTTAATCATGTGCTGGAAAAAAAACTCTGTTGGAATCAATGCGTTCGGTGCCCTGCATGTAGATTTGGGGGGGCGGCGCCACTGGTAGAGACACTATGAAGAGATTATTCATAAAACATCAAAAAGGCAGGTCAATGCTTTTTGGTGCTTATAATGAACCCTTTTATTAGGTTTTAGAAGCTGAAAGTATCTGGATGGCTATAGACCTAAATGGGTTAAATTATAAATATTACATTCACAGTAGACTTGTACACAACGGAAAAATTCGTTTAGTTTCTTTTCGGTCCTGTTGATTCGTAATCAGTCGTAATTTTGCTAAATGGGATTTTTTGTTTTCGGACTAATTCGTATTTTTGCAAGCGCCATTTTTCGTTGAATCGGAATGATTTGTATTAATGTAAGCCTTATTTTTAGTTGATTTATAATTCGTACTTTCGGTAGAGTACATTGTTTTTCGTTGATTCTGGACACAACTCCTACTTTCGTAACTTTTTTTTGGTTCGTTGATTCGTAATTTTCCGTGTCTCTCTCCTAATGGTGCTGCCTAACGTGCTTCCAATGGATTCATACTTTTCTAAATACATAGCGGTTATTTGTAACGTTTCGAAATCTCGTATTTTACTTTTGTTTTTGACATGCGGCTACAGCCTCCGCCCCTGTACACCATTTTGATAGGGAGTTCAGCATGGTGAGGGAGGAGCAGAGCAGAGTGTTATTGTGCTTCAAATGGATTTGTACATTCGTAACTTTTTTTTGGTTTGTTGATTCGTAATTTTCGGTGTCTCTCACAATGGCGCTGCCTAACGTGCTTCGAATGGATTCGTACATTTATAATTTTTTTGGATTCGTTGATTCGTAATTTTACGTGACGGATCACAACAAGTCGACTTGCTGTTGCATTAGGCCGCATTAACGCAACAACTAATTATACCGAAGGCATTCGAGCATTCGCTATTTGCGATATAATTTTTTTCGGATTCGGTTTTATTCGTAATTGCTTTGTTCGGAAATTGTAATGCTTCCGAATGTCCGAAAATTGCTAAATTTGTACGAATTTCGATTTGTTACGAAACGAATTGCACAAGCCTAATTCACAGTATTAAAGTAGGCTTTAGCTGGAGCCATTTCCTAATACTGATAAAAGAGGCCCTTTTAAACCCTCAAAACATGTTGGCTTGTCCCTTTTGACAATTTATGATAAAATAAACTCTTCATGTTTTTCAGCACTTGGTCTGGTGCTCCTGTTTTTTTTTTTTTTTTTTGTACCTCTTGCTGTATCTTTACTTTCAGCACCTTACTTTCTCAGTTTCAGGATGTGAAGGGTAAGATAGCTCCTCTACAACTCTTCTCCAGGGTCTTCAGGACGCCACATGGAATACTAGCCACCTGTCTGCTCTGAACTCATATTCTGTTCTACCTTTACCTGGCAATTTGAAAGCAAGCTTACGTACAGATAATCATTCAGGCAGCAATTCTGGGCAGCCTTCCAAGTTTGGAGCTCTGAAGAAACATTTCCTCTTATTTCTTTCTTAGTGGGAGTTCTAATCCGAAATAGTTACAGTTTTTCCTTCTCTCTCCAGTAAAGTCTGACTTTTTGAACTGTTCATCAAATAGTCCTATATGTGTTGAAGATAAACTCCAGTCACAAAAGCATTCATTTAAATCTATTTCCCAATTTCCACAAAGAATATAACTACAATATGGGGTTGATTTACTAAAGGCAAATAGACTGTGCACTTTGAAAAGTGCAATTGCACTCTGCAAGTGCAGTTGCTCCAGAGCTTAGCAAATGAGGAAAGTGTCTCTTTGAAAAGAATACCCAATTACGTGCAAGGAAAATTAAAACAAAAACTGCATTTTTGTTTGCACATGATTGGATGATGGAAGTCAGCAGAGCATCTGCTCATTTACTGAGCTCTGGAGAAAATGCTCTTGCAGAGTGCAACTGCACTTTGCTAAGTACACAGTATATTTGTCTAGTAAATCAACCCCTTTGTGTGCACCAAATGCCTTTGCAAACCCAATTTTTACCATATAAAAGTAGCAGCTGCATTATCACTGTGTTGCACACATCCTGTGCAGAAAGGAGAGCTGTGGGAGGGACCTAGTAGCACCACCCACTACAAGCTACCTGTAGAAAACTACAGGAGGGGCGGAGACAAGACTAGCCATCCTGCACATATAGCAAGAGCAGCAGTGACCAGTCTTTATTATAGGAAGCCCCTGCACAGAGGCAACATTTCACACATTATTATTGCACAGATCTGGAAGAAATAGACAAAGCACACCAAAATTCAAGTAAGAATATACAGGCATCTTGTATTTAAAGGAGAGGTACAGCCAAAGCTTGTTTGATTGTACTTCTCCTGTAATTACAGGAGTGGCCCGTTTTCAGTCAACAGCATCACAGAGCCGATCCAGGCTCAGAAAAGATTGCAACCATATGGTTGAGATCCACCCACATGCATGGTCTAGCACCCGTATCAGTCTCTCAGCGAGCCGCTGATAGCCTGAGCTGGCCGCTCCCACCCCTCCACAGCCCAGCACTCCAGTAAGCGCACGGGGGGTCAGGGCAGAGAGCGGTGACTGACAGTCACCAGCTCTTTGCTCAGGGAGCTCTGAGAACTGAGCGATCAGCAGTGGTTGATTGCTCGGTTCTTAGCCTTAGAGCCGACGGGGGACAGATGCAGCATTGAACCAATGCTTCATCCACCTAGGTAAGTATGATTCTGAAAAAAATTCCCATACTTCTCTTTTAAACAAAATTTGCTGATCCTGGACTTTAGCTTTAACTTTAATTAACACTGACTCTCATGTCTTCCACAGAGATAATTTTTTTTCTGTGGTACACATCTACATGTATCCAGTCAAAGCTACAAATAACAGATGCATACCTCCCAACTTTTTGAGATGGGAATGAGGGACACCTATTAGCAAAAGGTACGTAGGCATAGGACACACCCCGTCATGCCCCCTTAATGGTGAGTTCTACAAAAAATTATTACGTAAACCCACAAGTGCTTTTTTTTTTACTATTACTTTATATTGGCTTTTGAAACTTACACATGCAGCAATTTAGAAATTGGATTAAAGGTTTAGCACTGGGAAGCACTTTTTGAAAGATAAAAAATGCATTTTATATACAACTATATAGATCAGACCAAAATGAAGGACAAATGAGGGGGAAAGAGGGACAGAGGAACTTTGCTCCAAATCAGGGACAGTCCCTCGAAATCAGGGACAGTTGGGAGCTATACAGATGTACCAATGAGGGTGGGCAATACTCTGGAGTAGTATCCATAATAATTAAAAAGCAATAATAGGCTTTTCTTTGGTTTCATGCTTTGGCCCTGAATACTTTTTCATCAAGGATAGTCATCTTTGGGATGGGGTAAGTCCCCCCTGGAACTATATTATTGGTGCAAAATTAATCCAGAATAGTACATATTATATCAAATAACCTCCTGACCCCTTTTTTTTGCCATATTATTGACCCATATAAAAGATTAGATTCCAAGCTTACAGTCGACGTTTCAGTAATGCATGGGTCAGTTCCAAAATGTAAAATAGTATTGTGTATCAAAAAAGCAGTATATTTTATCATTAAAAAGCAGTTTGAGATCCTAGTCAGGCAGAGATGATGTCACCAGTCTATTGCAGCCAGGAGAAAGCATTTCCTCTTTTCCTCTAGTGATCGGATTTTAACATTGTTACTTTATAGGGAGTCACAAGATAAGAGGCTGCAGTCATGAGGGTTACCTGCATCATATATTTGTAAATAGGGATGAGCTTGGGTTAGGCTTGGGTTGAGATCCAGTACCAGGATTCATATTATTGGATATTTGAGCTTGGATTTCAGTCCAAGAAGTACTGTAGATACAAAACCTGGTATATGTCTGGACAAAGATGTCACCATCCTTCTGGATATAAAAGCAAATAAAAACATTGTCATAGGGAGCGCTGTGATCTCTGTGAGATGAAATATATACCTGTAAGTATTACACTATACACCATGCATGCACATAACATAAAAACATATATCCAGTGCAAGGTTGACCTTTACTGATGCTGAATGGTTGATGGACTGGTATCAGTAAAACAAAGGGGTAATTATTGTGTATCGTTACCACCTTGTACACCTAGCATGTCGGACTGATAATGATTTGGAAAAGAAGAACACACAATTTTATTCATTTTAGTATGATTTTCTTTAAATGATTTTAAAAACATAGACAAAAAAAAAAAACTTAAACATATATTGTGGATTAGCTGGTGAATTTGGTGATATTCACAAATACTAAAGGTGGAAAAACCGTGCTTGCTGTTTGTATGAAAAAAGAAATAATTTGAACCCTTCTAAGCAGCAATAATAGTGGGATAAACACAGAACAGATATAAAAGGAAAAAAATTGCGCTAATAAGTACAAAGTAGTAAAAGAATAATAAAGTCTGAATAGAGTCCAATTAAGGAATGCTGGAGTAAACAAACGCCAAAAACACTTGGGTCCTATGTACACTTGTTAGGATGTATGCTTACCAGACAATAAGCCAAGCAGACAGATGGCTATAACCCAGCCCAGGCCTTTAATTAGCACACCAGTGCTAGGTTCTTCAGAATCGATGGGTTGCAACAATGGAAAGATGACTCCACAGTATGCGTAGATGTATATGACCAAAAAATTATAAAGAAACAAAAAAGCAAAAAAGAAAAAACATAGCGTGATCCTGCCACACAAGAAACCTACATGGGATCAATGCTATGGGGGTGAGAGACATAACAACACCTAGTGTGTGACTGCTAGTAGAAGTGAACCACCACCGCACAGAGAGTCTCCTTACCAGACAAAACATACAAACAAGCCTTGAACAGTATGTGGGAAATGGCAAATAAGATCCACCACAGTGTAAACCGCCACCTCACAGAGAATCTTCTTATCAGATTTGCAAAAGCTATAAACAATACAGATCAACCGCAGGCTAGTGGATGGCTGGATGGGTATAAGCGTCTCCCTGTAGATATAGCTGCTATGGAAGATGGATGTATGCTCCTCACTGCTGGAGATGTGACTCCATGGGGCCCGTAAAGATGTTATGTACCCAAAAGAAAATAGGGACTAGATAGTGTAATATCGTCACATCATTTATTTAAAAAAGATAAAAAATACACTTACTTAAAAAGCGATATAAAGGACATGTAAAAAAGCCGGCCGGCTATAAAGCAAACTCCCATCCTGCGAGCGTGGTGACGTCAGCGTGTACCCCCTTAGACGCGTTTCGTCATCAAAGACATTATCAATAAGGGACGGGTAGCGAGCTGAATCACCACATTAAATAGTACCATGCCTCGTTTTGAGATCCGGACATGAATATATGGCCGCCATCTTGGATGATGGCAAGCCACATGTATCCCAATAGAACTAATACGATATTGCCCATTTCTCTTAAAATAAACCGGAAAAACAAAAAACAAAGGAAATGATTGTGATTAACCTCGATCTACAGGTTAGATTAAACGAACACATTACAAATATTAAATCAGGGTTTAAAAATTGTTCTGTATCAAAACACTACAGATTAGTGCACAAGAGAGATCCCTCAAATAGTTTGTTTTTGGGTATTGACAAATTTAGTCCTAAATGGAGGGGCAGTTCTCTAGTAAAGGATATCTCCAAACTGGAGATGTCCTGGATCTTTAAGGCCAAGACTTATGTACCTTATGGATTAAATATTGATGTAGACGTCAATGCTTTTATTGATAATTCATAGATGTTTATCATTGTAAACTCGGTCATGCACGTGATTTTATTTAGTTTGTATTCTGTTTTTTTTTGCCCTTGGGCGGTTATATTTGGAGGTGTAATCTTTATGCCTACAAATTTATGGTTCCTAATAGAAATAATTTAATTTAAAAAATATATATTTTCCTCTTTATTGAATTTATTCAATTATATTTCATATTTTTCACATTATTATTATTTTTTTTCTTATTTTATTTACAATTTAAAATTGGTCCAACTGTTTAAGCAGCCGACACCATAATTAAGTTGTTGACAGTTTTTTCTAATGAATATTCACGGTTATAATTAATTGTAAATATATCATTATTAAATAATGAATTAAAATTTTTCTATATTTATCACTTTCTTGCGGGTTTTTCTCCTCATTTATTAGTTTATAATGTTGCACTTCAAAGCCACTGAGAAGATGTATTGTTTTAGCTATATATTTTCTCTACACTATTGTGTTAACTATAATTTTTAAATAATATTTATATTTATCATCCGTTATTCACTGTGGTGTGGTATGGTATATATACTTAGTCTTTAACGGTTCACGCCGGTGGACATTTATGATTATAAAATTTTTATTTTTATATATTTTTGTTTTTCTTGATACACATATCTACCTATTGGTGGATAAGTGTTTCTTTGTCCTCTATTTTTATCATTTTCTATCAGTATTATTTTTATCCATTTGGTCAATTCCCACTCAATGGGCAAGTTTATAGTGTAGATATAGGTTTGCCAATAGATTAGATGGTGGTTATTGACTCATGTCCGGGACTCAGATCGAGGTTAATCACAATCATTTCCTTTGTTTTTTGTTTTTCCGGTTTATTTTAATTAAAGGCCTGGGCTGGGTTATAGCCATCTGTTTGCTTGGCTTATTGTCTGGTAAGCATACATCCTAACAAGTGTACATAGGACCCAAGTGTTTTTGGCATTTGTTTACTCCAGCATTCCTTAATTGGACTCTATTTGGACTTTATTATCCTTTTACTACTTTGGACTTATTAGCGCAATTTTTTCCTTTTATATTCACAAATACTCCCTGGGGGCAAATGGGCCTGCTCAACCACAGGTTTTATTTTCAGTTCCCGTATATACTCGAGTATAAGCTGACCCGAATATAAGCCGAGGCACCTAATTTTACCACAAAAAAATGGAAAAACGTATTGACTCGAGTATAAGCCTAGGGTGTCCATCTGCATGCCTCAGTGTGCCTCAATTTGCCTCACTGTGTCCATGTGCATGCCTCATCTCACTGTGCCTCACTGTGTCCACGTGCATGACTCACTGTTGTCCATGCCTCACTGTGTCCATGCCTCACTGTGCCCATGCCTCACTGTGTCCATGACTAGACTGACGTTTAACATGGGAGTCTATGGAAGGAGTGCCCGCCTTTGAAAAATTGGTGCTCCCCGGCCGTAGGTCCCCCAGACAACAAACTTTGCACACTTCTAGAGGAGAAATTTGGCTATATGTGTGCCAATTTTGGGGTCCGGGGGACCTACGGCTGGCCATACAGGGTCCCCAAATTCCGGAAGATCAGGCGCAAAAAGGTGACTCGAATATAAGCAGAGGGGGGCATTTTCAGCACAAAAAAAGTGCTGAAAAACTTGGCTTATACTCGAGTATATACGGTAATTTATTCTCTTTTGTATATAATTTAAACACACTTACTTCTGACTTTATTCATACAAGAAAAGTATTTCATTCCCAAAACTTGTTAATGTTTAATAACTGCTTACCATAAAAATATTAAACAGATGCTAATTCATATTTCTCTGAAGAAAAATATTTTGTGGCTAGTGACATTTTAAAGATTTTTTTAAACAATGCACTAATGTTTAAAGAATTTGTTCCATTTGAGATTTAGTAAAACAGTGCAATTAGCCCTAACAAAATTGACAGCACTAAATTTTCAAATGCATTAGGCATTTATGCTTATTTAAAACTGAAAAATCTGTTTGTCAGTTGGGGCCATAAGCACGTTTTAAATATCTACATTTATATAATTTAACACCTTAAAATATTAAATAAGTTCCCTTTTGTTAATTTTCTCTTCTCTAGAGATCAATTTTAATGGCTGATTACTTGGGTTTGGTTGGGTTTGTTATTTCTGCTGTCATACCCTTGTTTGATCCTACAGGGCCACCAGCAGAATGCTTATTTTAGCCTATTCCAATTGGGATGAGCTTCAGGTTTGGGTCCACCATGAATCTGAACTGAACCCAAGCTGTTTGAATTTCTGCAAAGTGTCCAGCTAAATTACTCTTTTTTGGCCACTTCAACGATGTGCCCAATCTCCGGCTGCTGCAGTCAATCGTCATTAATAGTCACCACTAAG
This sequence comes from Rana muscosa, assembly GCA_029206835.1. NCBI lineage: Eukaryota > Metazoa > Chordata > Amphibia > Anura > Ranidae > Rana > Rana muscosa. Next base: position 351,091,855 of record CM055119.1, read on the forward strand.
TAAAGCTTCTGGCTGCCCAGAAAAGGGTGGACATCCCAAGTGATGTCACTGAATGCAAGTTCTACAGGTGCTACATTATACGTGTAGGATTAGGGCCTCCTCCAAGCATAATACTTAAAAATGTTTTATATTTTTAATGTTGCTCTAAGCTCTATTATAAGACTTTCAACTTCCTCTCCAACATAAGGTTTATTTTTTTTTATTGTTTTTGCATTGGTAAATGTCCCCCATGGAAGTGCCCAGCTACCCATGCCCTTTTTTTTTATTATTAAAAGCTTGCAAACTGTCCTTGAAAAAAACGCTATCTTCCATAGACTTTAGCGAGGTTTGGGTAATATATTCAGAATTGCAGATTTTTAAACAATGTTTGGCGAACATCTAGAAAACCAAACTTTGCTTGGTTCGCTCAAAACTAATGTTAAAGTGAGACCTGAAGGAGAAAATGGATAGAGGGGCTGCATGACTAAGGGAGGAACAGGGTCAGGGAACGGTCAGCTAGGCTAGTGTTTGGGTAGGGCTGTAACCTTACCTGATTGGAGGCAGTGGTTGAAGGGGCAAGGTTCAGAGGAGTGGGTCTTCTGTAGATAGGTAGTCTTTCACATTCCAAAAGAGTCAGGAGAAATGGCAGCTTCCCACCCACCCTCCCTGGGTTAGGCGTTACCGCAGAGGGTTGGTTGTGGTTCTGTTTTGTGTCTCATGTTTTGATCAAGTTTTTTAAAGAAAAAAATAAAATCAAATAAATATTTATATAAATGTATAATAATTTCCTTAACGATATGTTGCTTATTTTGTCACACCAGTTGGCGGGTCAAAGGGGTCTTTGGGAGGTCAGTGAGTAATTACATGTTACAAAATTCCCATCGAAGGTATGGCGCTTCCACTTGGTTAGCGGTGGTTTCTCCCAGGAGCTAGGGCCCCTGGGGGAGGGGAATATGGAAGTATGTATGATGACGGAATGTCTTCGAGCCTGTTGGGGTGCGGCTGAGGACATGGACGATTCCAGGTAAAATTGTGCCTTAAGGAAACCCAAATACCTCTTGTTGTTGGGCATTACATTGTTGAATTTGCAGTTCTTGGTATGTTTTAACGTGATGTTATTTTATTCTTTGGTTTAATAAAATTGGTTGCTGTGGCCGTATAAAACCCACGTCACTCAGTCCGTGTCTTTATTTTATAATTTAATTATTTTGTAAGGACCCAGGTTCAAGCGTTTCTGAACCTCCAAAAGAAAACGGTTTAATATTTTGCAGCTTACAAGTTACTAGATGTCCAGGCAGCATGGCTTTTCTTTTTAAAGCGTTGTTTCCTTAAATTGTGATTCTGCCAGTAACACGCTTCCTGACCTAGGATGACAACACTCACTCACCCTTCTGGATAACCCTTTTCTTTCCTTAATATTTTAGCAGGTACATTGTTTTAAAATAAGGAGAAATAGTTGAAAACTTAACTGATATCAGTCAGCACAGGCAAAAAGTATAAAAAGTTATCAGTTCAGGAGAATTCTGTCAGGATAACTGCTATCAGATATACAGTGAAACCTCGGATTGGGAGTAACATGGTTAACGAGCGTTTCGCAATACGAGCACTGTTTTTTTTAAATCCTGACTAGGTTTGTGAGTATTGTCTTGCAAAACGAGCAGGATTCAAGCCACATTGGTGTGCAGTACCACGTTTGGCCTGAGGTGGGGGGGCGCCAGAGCACAGCGGAGCCAATCGAAAATACTCGGAAATACTCTGTTCCCGAGCCTTTCCGAGGTTTTCTGAGTTCAGCCAAGCTGTCTCCGGGCCTTTACGAGTGTTTCCGAAGCTCTCCAGCACCCCCCACCTCTGGCCACATGCGGTATTGCATGCCATAGAAGTCAATGCGGAACTAATTATTTTCGTTTCTATTGATTTCTATGGCAAAACTCGCTTTGATATGCGAGTGCTTTGGATTACGAGCATTCTCCTGGAACAGATTATGCTCGTAATCCAAGGTTCCACTGTAACAGCATTTGTAATAGTATATTTAACAGGCTAAAATTTCAGTTTAGTTCAAAAGAAGTTTATAGGATTACATATTCTTTGTGGTCATTTAACCTGTTGATTCTTTGCAGAACACATGCAGTATGTGCGGCAGCAAAGGGTGGGCTTTAACCCCCAAACCCTGCACATATGCACCAGTCGACGGCCAATGTTTCTGTGCTGAGAGCACGCTCACTGTGCGCTCCCAGCACATAGACTGAGCTGTCAATGACAGCTCTCAGTCCCCACTTATGATTGATAGCTAGCAGGACTAGGTCCCAATCATGTGACCACTGTGGTAGCCAAATCACAGTGGTCACATGATCACCAATCCTGCCAGCCCCCGCAGGCATTCAGAAACTTTAAAAGGATGCTGGGTCAGATGGGAAGCGGTTAAAGAATATATTTACCTTCAAAGAAAGGTGGGATACACTTGGCAGACAGCTCTATAGAACAAGGTGACCAGATTTTTAAAATGAAATCCGGGGACATATTTTTTTTTTTTTACTAGTAATGGTGGCAATCAGCGACTCTCTGCCCGTCACCGCCGCCTGCCTCACAGCCTGTCAAGTCTTACTCTCCGGGCCCCGGCTACTACTGGGTGGGGTGCAGAGGAAGATCACTCCGCCAGGGAAGGCAAGGAGATAAGCAGGAAGGCGGCTGGCCGGGACTTGAGCCAAGGCAGAAGAACATGCGAGCGGAGCTGAATGGGCATGCACCCGAAACTGAAGAAATATTCCCTCCACTCCGACCAGCACATGATCATCAGAAAGGGGTACAGATAATGGAAAAAAACACCCCCCTAAGCTAGTAGGAGCGGCGGATTGGGGGGTGTAATTCAGATTTATTTTTTTTAATTCTGCACTGACTGTCTATGAAATTGCCCCAGCCCCTGTTCAAATCCTATCCAGGGACAAAACCGGGGACAGACTTGGTCCGGGGACAGTGTCCTCAATCCGGGGACTGTCCCCTGAAACCGGGGATGTCTGGTCACCCTACTATAGAACCCTATGAGAAGCTACTGAGCAAACTTGGACAGTGCAGTGGAGCTCTCCCAAGGGAGATACAGGACATTAATGTGAGATAAGTGTGCACCAAGGCTTGTGGGGGGGGGGGCAGAGGGCAGCTAGGGGGATATGTTTAGCATGTTGGGGGGTAAAAATAAGTTACCTTTATCTGGAAGTGCACTTATCCTTTAAATCCTTTTATTCAGGAGGTAATTTATACATTCCTAATAGAAACACATTTTAAAGTTTTCCCCTTAAGCTATTTAATTGACAATATTTTTTAATAGACTTGTGTATCAAGGTAATTTTTTTCAGGACAGGTAGGACTTTTATTTGGTAGAATGATAAAGTCAATATCTTTTTATTTTAAATGCAAAAGACAGTTTAAATCAGGCATAAAAATGTGGGTTTTTTTTCACAATCTTTCCTGTAGCTATTCTATCCTAATGAGAACAGCCTGAGGAAATGACTCCAAAAATTATTTGTCTGATTCTCCTGAGTACATGCACACCAAGTATGTGTCGTCTATATAAAGGAAGTGCTTTTATTAAGATGTACTTTCTCTCTTACTCTTGATTTTTTTTTTAAAGTTGAAGTTTAATCTGCTTATATTTTGCCTTCCCTGGTTTCTCTTTTCCTGCTCATCAACATGCTAATGACATTATTACAGAATTAAATAGTATTACAATACCTTCCCATTTTCTTGACATATCTTGATTTACATGCAGTATTGTCATCATTGTGTCTCTATGCTGCCCTATGCCATGTAAGCAGATCATGGCCTGTGGAAGCCACCAGGATGCTGTACACAAGGATCCCGTGCAAACCTTGCTGCCATTATAAATGAGCCCTAAAAAGAAGTTCTGGTCATACAGGATTAGGGGTCAGGATTAAAAGTAATGTACCTACATACACACGGACAAACACATACAGTACAAACATACATACTGTACATACATACACATATACGTACACTATATTACCAAAAGTATTGGGACACCTGCCTTTACACACACATGAACTTTAAAGGCACCCCAGTCTCAGTCCGTAGGGTTCAATATGGAATTGCCCCACCCTTTGCAGCTATAACAGCTTCAACTCTTCTGGGAAGGTTGTCCACAAGGTTTAGGAGTGTGTCTATGGGAATGTTTGACCATTCTTCCAGAAGCGCATTTGTGAGGTCAGGCATTGATGTTTGAGGAGAAGACCTGGCTCGCAGTCTAATTCATCCAAAAAGGTGTTCTATCGGGTTAAGGTCAGGACTCTGTGCAGGCCAGTCAAGTTCCTCCACCCCAAACTCGGTCATCCATGTCTTTATGGCATTGAGCTGGGGGTTTTATTTTGTTTTGTTTTGCATGCATTGACCTTCTATGTGCTCCTTGCTGTGAAGTCCAGTTATAGGTGGGGGCAGTGGCCAGTTGTTTATTTCTAATGTAATATTGGTGAGGGGACACACTGGACACCTATTTTGCCATAGTGCTATGTGCTAGGTGTCCAGTGTCCCCCTCAAGCCTTTAAGGAGGGGTGGGCAACCTCCAGGTTCACCTGCCCTCTATCTATCCATTAGAATGCATGTGCTTCTACCAGTGGCGGTGCGTCCATAGAGGGCGCCGGAGCGCCGCCCCCTCTCGCTCCCGCACCGCCACTGAAAGACAATACACAGATTCATGCATTGCATGAATCTATGTATTGTCACCGCTGCCGCGCTGCCCACTATTCATATGGCCGGCCTCCTGGTGAGCGCCGGCCATATGAATTAGAGCGGTGGCCGGTGGTGGGTGTGACTTGGAAGTGTCTATCGGAGCCAGCGGCTCTGATAGGCTTTCCGAATACAGCTCTCACGCTGTATTCGGCTTCCAAAAACTCCTTCCAGGTACGCACGGGGGTGCGTTCCTTGGAGAAGACTGTGGAGGTTTCAGCCAATCAGGTTCACCGGATCTGGTTACCGGTAACCTGATTGGCTGAAGCGACATCGAGGGCCGGAGAACACATGGAGGACGGCGCGGACCGAGGAAGGTAAGTGCAGGGCTGGGGGGGGGGAACAGGCTGCATTTGGGGGGAACTGGCTGTATATGGGGACAAACTGGCTGAATATGGGGGGAACTGGCTGTATATGGGGGACAAACTGGCTGAATATGGGGGAGAACTGGCTGTATATGGGGGACAAACTGGCTGAATATGGGGGGAACTGGCTGTATATGGGGACAAACTGGCTGAATATGGGGGGAACTGGCTGTATATGGGGGACAAACTGGCTGTATATGGGGGACACACTGGCTGTATATGGGGGACACACTGGCTGAATATGGGGGGAACTGGCTGTATATGGGGGACAAACTGGCTGAATATGGGGGGAACTGGCTGTATATGGGGGACAAACTGGCTGAATATAAGGGGAACTGGCTGTATATGGGGGCACACTGGCTGTATATGGGGGACACACTGGCTGTATATGGGGGACACACTGGCTGAATATGGGGGGAACTGGCTGTATATGGGGGACAAACTGGCTGCATTTGGGGGGAACTGGCTGTATATGGGGGACAAACTGGCTGAATATAGGGGGAACTGGCTGTATATGGGGGACAAACTGGCTGCATTTGGGGGGAACTGGCTGTATATGGGGGACAAACTGGCTGAATATGGGGGCACACTGGCTGTATATGGGGGCACACTGGCTGTATATGGGGGGCACACTGGTTATATATATATATATGGGGGCACACTGGCTGTATATGGGGACAAACTGGCTGTATATGGGGGGCACACTGGCTGTATATATGGGGCACACTGGTTATATATATATGGGGGCACACTGGCTGTATATGGGGACAAACTGGCTGCATTTGAGGGGGCAAACTGGTGGCGTTTGGGCACAGTGGCTGCGTTTAATGGGCACAGTGGCGGCAATTGATTTCTTTTTTATTTTTTCAGTTTGTTTGCGCCCCCCAAAAATTTTGAGCACCAGCCGCCACTGGCTTCTACCATGAAGGCTCTCATAAATTTACAAGAGTTAGGACTACAGAAATATTGAGGTGCCGCCTTGTAAAGGCTCTGCAGCTTATGCATGTATTTGCAAATGTGTGCTAACTAAACCCCTGTTTTTAACGCAAACTGTTAGACAGGATAATTTGGAAGGTAGCATACTGGTTGGTGATTTGGGCTGGGAATATTCTTTGTTTTTGTTTTGCATGCATTGCCCTTCCATCTGCTCCTTGCTGTGAAGGCCAGTTAAAGGTACAGCATGCTGGGGCACCCTGGTTGAGAAAAGTTATTATATATGTAGCAGATGCCCTACATCTCACATGACCGTGCCAAGCTGACCGAGGTTCTCACTGAAGGGAAAGACACAGCCTGTAGGCTCCTGTGGGGGAATTTACCCCCTTCCTCTCCTTCTCTCACTGTGCACTGAGTGAGAGGTATATTCACAGACACTCAGTACCCTACCCTGTTTCTCCATTGGCAGAAGGAGCTGGCCAATAGACTTGTGCACAATGGAAAAATATGTTTAGTTTAGTTTAGTTCCTTTCGGTCCTGTTGATTAATCATTCGTAATTTTGCTAAACAGGATTTTTCATGTTCGGACTAATTCGTATTTTCGCAAGTGACATTTTTTGTTGAATCGGAATGATTCGTATTAATGTAAGCCTTATTTTTAGTTGATTTATAATTCATACTTTCGGTAGAGTACATTGTTTTTCGTTGATTCTGGACACAACTCCTACTTTCGTAACTTTTTTTTGGTTCGTTGATTCGTAATTTTCCGTGTCTCTCTCACAATGGGGCTGCCTAACGTGTTTCGAATGGATTCGTACATTTGTAACTTTTTTTGCTTAGTTGATTCGTAATTTTGCGTGTCTCTCTCACAATGGCGCTGCCTAACGTGCTTCGAATGGATTCGTACTTTTCTAAATACATAGCGGTTATTTGTAATGATTCGAAATCTCGTATTTTACTTTTGTTTTTGACATGCGGCTACAGCCTCCGCCCCTGTACACCATTTTGAGAGGGAGTTCAGCACGGTGAGGGAGGAGCAGAGAGCAGAGCAGAGTGTTATTGTGCTTTGAATGGATTCGTACATTCGTAACTTTTTTTTGGTTATTTGATTCGTAATTTTCTGTGACGGATCACAACAAGTCGACTTGCTGTTGCATTAGGCTGCATTAACGCAACAACGAATTATGCCATTCTATTTGCGATATCATTTATTTCAGATTCGGTTTTATTCGTAATTGTTTTGTTCGGAAATTCAAATGCTTCCAAACATCCGAAAGTTGCTAAATTCGTACAAATTTTGATGCGTTACTCAACAAATTGCACAAGCCTACTGGCCAATCCATGGAGGACTGAGGAACTGCAAGTAACTCTGGGACATATAGTTCCCAGCACAGGTGGCCCCACTCTAACCCCTGGGGACAGAGACTACAAGTTCCAGCCTGCTCTGGGATAAAAGAGAGAGGACTCCATCTTGTCTGCCTGGGACCAGGGCAGACCACCACAAGGTGAGGAAAGGGAGAGATGTGTCCAGAGAGGCGGCTGTGATCCTTGGGGCCATCACCGTTCCAGCCCAGATGGACCTGCTGTTCAGGGTCTTGTTGGAGACCTTCCACGACTGTTGTCACAGAGAGGGAGACAGTGAGACAGGTGCCAGGTCAGACTGTTGGTTCTTTCAGTCTGATCAAGTGAGTCCAGCATCTTCTGACCAGAGTAGAGGCTCTACATCGCTCCTATGTGTGTCATAATCCTCTCCAGGATTTTGTGAGCAGGCTCATGCCCAAATCGTCTCTAAACTACTGAATCAAATAGCTCATGAACACTGCTAGCAGACATCACAATCTGGGTTGCCAAGAGAACCTGTTATCTGGTCACACCAAACTTCCTATTGCTGATTACTTACCCAACCCCCCTTTTCTGTTATACTCTGAGGATCCCTTGTTCTTGTCTGAGCTCCAACACTGCAGATAAAATCAAGGCCTTACATCTAGACTACTACACCTTTACCTTTAAGGGGACACGTAACTGGTTTCTATACAGCTCAATCTCCTATTAGGATTAGAGTTACTGTAGAGAATACTGGCCTTCTGTCAAATTAGCCAACGCGTCAGATTTTCCAACCACGTCACTTCCGGTTTCTTTAAACCATCAGTAACTGCAGATTTTGATGAATTGCTGTTTGGACATAACTCCGGCAACCGAATACAGTCCGGTACTGAAAGATTTAGCTGTTCTGACACAGCACAGATAATGAGGACAAAGTTGACGAAATAACCATTTTGTTGGTTATTATTAGTACAGAGTAACAATCTCCACTCATAATATTGTGCACCGGACTGTATTTGGTTGCCCATGTTGTGTCCAAACAGCAATTCATCAAAATCTCCAAATACTGATGGTTTAAAGAAGCCGGAAATGAAGTAGTTGGAGTTTCTAACGAGTTGGCTATTTTAACAGAACACCGGCCCTCATTCCCCAGTAGTAGTAGCACAATCAGCTGGAGTTCCTTTGATTATCTCATTGCTAAATGTCTGTTCTTGTGCTGTTATCTTAAGTGCTACTGTTATCATGTGTCATTGCTATTTGTACTTAACAAATTATGCTAAGAGTTAATTCAACTAAGTCCTGGGCTGCATTTTCCAGGATTTGGCTGATTGACGCTCCTATACATTTTCTATTTCTACTCAATTAATACAAGATGCCGTTGAATTCAGTTTGCATTGTGTCTATGTGTCATTCACTAGGATATTACACTAACAGTATCGCTAGGTGTGCCAGAGGGGCTGAGATGGCTCTTGGGGGTTAAGAGGCAGAGTATTGAATCAAACATTTTTAGGTGGCTCCTGCGGGGGATAGCGCTACATATACAATGCAAGATCAGCAGTACCATATTGAAGATGAGGACATTGAGGACCCTTCTACAAATCAGGAATAGGAACGGCAGAAAAAAAGGATGGACAGCCGCACTCCAAAAACACCTTAACGGTTGCTTTTATTGTAAAAATAGATGAACAAGTGCACCACAGGTCACAGCAAGGCAGGGATCAGCTGACGCGTTTCACACTACAGATGTTAGTGCTTACTCATAGCTCCTGTTTGCCTTGTGCATTGCCAGCACCCACGGCTTCCTGATTGTTGAAGGATCAACAGAACTCACCTGGGCGGTAATCTTTTCTTCCCACAAATCAGGAATTCCCTTCTTAAAACACTTGAAAGATTATCAAAGGATAAAAGGATAATCATTATTATTATTATACAATAAAAAATAGGAAAACTGATATATCATACTTATAATGCATTCAGTTTCATACATCTGTGCTTATTCTAATCATCCTAGACATAATGTAAAAAATAACCCCTTCAGTGTATAGAAGGGGGACGTAAACTTGATTTTCAAAATTCAGCTTCCCCCCCCCCCCCTGGCACTTACCCCATTGGCTGCAGTGGTGCGGGCTCCTCCCAGCGGTGGGATGCAGCTGACTTGTGGGCTTCTATGGGCGGCGTGCAGCGGCTCCTGTGTCCTCTCTGCATCACGTGTGGCTCCTCCCTCCCTCCTCCTCCTAGGCATCCAATAGACAGATCGCCTGTCCTTTCAGCCAATCGGGTGACCAGTGTCAAAACCCACGTCCTGATTGGCCAGGAGGAGGATCAGTGTTACAACAGCGAATATTGATTTTCTTTTGTAACACACCCGGGTGGGCTCGGAGCACACTCTCTGCGACCTCAGCCCACCCTATATTGAAGCCTATTACAGCCTCTGGCTCTAATTGATGCTTCAAAAAAACAGCCCCTCCGCATTGGAATCCATGGACCTTTTTCCTGAAAGGGGCCGGATGCATGGATAAGGGAGGCAGCGATGGGGGGGGGGGACCCTAATGGATGCCTAAAATAGGGTTATTGGCGTTTTGCGGATAAAAAAAAAGCTGCCAAAAATGCATGTGATTTTGCCACAGTTTTACCAAGATTTTCATAGATCATGTGACTCAAAAACAGCATCAACAAAGCAACACGAGTGCATTTTGGATGCATTTTTTGCATCGTTTTCAATGCATTTCAATGGGGAGGTGCGTCACACCACAATGGAAGCGCAACGGACCAGTATGAAGGAATACATGGAATTTAAAGGGATGCATTTTTGTTGAACTTTTATTATGCTTTTTTTTAACCACTTAAGGACTGGAATGATTTCCCCCCTTAATGGCCAGGCCATTTTTCGTGATACGGCACTGCGTCGGTTTGACTGACAATTGCGCGGTCGTGCGATGCTGTACCCAAATTAAATTGACATCCTTTTTTCTCCACAAATAGAGCTTTCTTTTGGTGGTATTTGATCATCTCTGTGGTTTTTATTGTTTGCACTATAAACAAAAAAAGCAGCGGCTCCCCCCAACCCCCCTCAATCCCTACCTGAGCCCCCTATGATCTAGCAATGTTCACAACATCCTTCGGTGTATGAGGACTCTCCCTCCTCATTGGCTGAGACATCTTTAGGAGCCAATTGGCTCCCATTGCTGTCAATCAAAGGCAGTGGGCCAACGAGGAGAGGGCAGGGGGTGGGGCAGAGCCACCGCTATATGTGTCTAATGGACGCATAGAGCAGCGGCTTGGGAGCGAGCATGCAGCGGTGCCTGCAGAGAAAGCAGCTTTCTCTGGGAGCATTGCTTGAAGGGGAGGAGCCAGGAGCGCCAGCGGGGGACCCAAAAAGAAGAGGATTGGAGCTGCTTTGAGCAAAACCATTACACAGGTAATTATAACATGTTTGTTATTTTTATGAAAATTAAGCTTTAACCGCGGCGAGATCACAGGGAACTGGCTGTGAAGCCGAAAGTCTTCACTGCTGGTTTCCGTAACGACACAAATGGCAGCAGCAGTACCCAACAACCGATGGAAACATCAGCACCCAACAGCCGATGGAAACATCAGCACCCAACAGCCAATGGAAACATCGGCTGGGGTGCCGACATTGCTGGATTCCAGGACAAGTATGTGTAGCTGCTGACTTTAAATTTTTTGCTAGGGGGGACGGAACTCCTCTTTAAAGCGGAGTTCCACCCAAAAATGGAACTTCCGCTTTTCCGGTTCTTCCCCCCCCTCTGGTGTCATATTTGGCACCTTTCAGGGGGGAGCAGATACCTGTCTAATCTAGGTATTTGCTCCCACTTCCGGCAGATTCCGTGGCGATCTACGCCATGTCCGGCCCCTCCTCCATCCCCCCCACTGTCTTCTGGGAGACACACAGGTCCCAGAAGACAGCAGGGACCAGTGAGGACGTGCAGCGTGACTCACGCATGCGCAATAGGGAACACCAGGCTTTGAAGCCGCAAGGCTTCGCTTTCTGATTCTCTTACTGAAGATGCCGGCGCCTGCACCCGGAGCCGAGGAATAGATCGGCTTCGGGAGAGGACATCGAGGCGCCCTGGACAGGTAAGTGTCCTAATATTAATAGTCAGCAGCTGCAGTATTTGTAGCTGCTGACATTTATTTATTTATTTTCGGCGGAACTCCTTTTTAAGCAGTCGTGGTTTACTGTTGTCACCATCAGGAAGCGTGCTCTGATGCCTAGCACACACGTACGGGTTTGCCGGCGGTAAAAAGTCCGCCGGGAAACCCGAGGGGAAAACCGAGAACCTGCTCGGTAACTTTTTCCCACTATACACGACCGGGTTTCCCAACAAGAAAACTGCTATGAGAGCTTTGGCCGTGTGTATGCTCCACCGCAGTGTTTCCCATAGGAAAACTGCCGGCTTAAAAAACACCTGGAATCCCAACGGGAAAAAAGAAAACATGTTCTCATTTTTCCTGCTGGGGTTCCCGGTGGTTTTCCTGTTGGGAAAACTGCGATGGAGCATACACACGGCCGTAATTCCCTGCCAAAAGCTCTCATGGCAGTTTTCCTGCTGGGAAAACCGGTCGTGTGTACGAGGCATGAGAAATAATTCACGGCCATTGCTGGAGAACATGTAGGCAGGAAGAGTCTGCAGGAGATTAGTAGCACTGAAATGCAAGTATGAAAAAAAAAAACATTTAATACAAAAAGGGCAATTATTAATAATACACAGTGTTTTAGCAAACTATATTTCTTTAAGTTATAGTTCATATTTATTTGAATGTAGTTGAGAGTTGATAAACTTGTGAATTTTCCCAAAAAGAAAATTGAGAAAAATGTAAAAAAAAATAATTACTTTCTCGTCAATGTTCTGTAGGATCTAAGTATAAACCTCTAGAATATAGTTGGTCAATAAGGGGTTAAGGACCCACATCCATTTCGATTCACAATAAAAGGATTATGATAGCTTCAATCAAATTCAAAGGCAAAAGACATTTCAATCTATTACAAAAAAAGTTGCACTATAGCAAAGTGAAATGTATGATGAAAAATATATTGGGAACAGATTTGAAAGAAGTCGGCAGCAATAAGGGAAAGGAATAAATGTGAATTCCCATCTGCATCGGGGCGAAGCAGTTTGAGCAGAAAAACAACATATTTGGTGTGGGATTTGTTGTTCTTTGAATCCAAAGGACTATGCAATCTGTTTTCATTGTGTAGAAAACTGCCACTGGAGACAAATGCGAGTCAGTATGGAAAGATGTGTGCTGAAAGGACATTTGTGGAAGTAACTTTAAAATAACATTTCTCAGACTTCACATGAGATGATTGAACGGCACACATGCAGTAACTAATGTGCGCAGAGTTCAGAAATAGTTTGGAAAAGAATGTCAAAGCAAACTACAGCGCAATATAGTTTAGCAAAAAAAAAAAAGTTAATCCCAGGTATGGCATTTTTTTACATAGCAGCACTGATCCAGCTTGGATCAATGTAAATATGTATGTGCCATACCGGTGGGATCTCTGTGGAAGCTGGAAATCACTGTAATAGACATAGGCGTGCGCACAGGGTATGCCAGGTGTGACTGGGCACACCCTAATCACCCTATGTGGTGCAGATTCCCCCTGTTTAGACCCCTGATAGTTCACCATAGCCCCCTAACGGGCTCCTAAAAAAATAGTAAAAAAAAATAAAATTGAAAAAAATTATTTAACCACTTCAATACCAGGCACTTTCGCCCCTGCCCGCCCAGGACAATTTTCAGCTTTCAGCTCTGTCGCACTTTGAATGACAATTACGTGGTCATGCTACACTGCACCCAAACAATTTTTTTATCATTTTGTACCCACAAATAGAGCTTTCTTTTGGTGGTATTTGATCACCTCTGCAGTTTTTATTTTTTGCTAAACAAACTAAAAAAACAACAAAACGTTTTGGTTATAAAATGTTGTTTTCTTCTTCACTGACGGGCACTGATGAGGCGGCATTGATGGGCACTGATGAGGCGGCACTGATAAGGTGGCACTGATGGGCACTGATGAGGATGCACTGATATGTAGAATTGAAGGGCACCGATAGGCGGCACTGATATGCAGCACTGATGGGCACCAATAGGCGGCACTGATGGGCACTGATAGGCGGCACTGATGGGCACTGATAGGTGGCACTGATGGGCACTGACTGGCGGCTGTTATGGGCACTGACAGGCACCTGTGATGGGCACTGACAGGCAGCTGTGATGGGCACTGACAGGTGGCTGTGATGGGCACTGACAAGTGGCACTGATTGGCAGATAGGCAGTACTGATTGGCACTGACAGGTGTCCCTGATGGGCAGCACTGATGTTGAGGTACTGACAGGTTTTACTGATGGGAACTGAAATGGGCACTGACTGGCACTGTGGTGGGCACTGCTTAGCACTGATATGGGCACTGATTGGCACTTTGATGGGCACTGTGAGCTGTGTTTTTATGGGGCACTGACTGGCAGCTTATGGGCACATTTTAAAAGGTGTTGTGGCACATCTGAGGGGGCTGTGCTGATAATCAATGTGCTGATTATCAGCACAGACCCCCCCCCTCTGATAGGGAGAGCTGCCGATCGGCTCTCCCTATCAGCTCGAACCGAAAAATGCAGTTTACCAGCACTTCCTGGTTCACGCGATGATCAACTGTGATTGGTCACAGCAGATCATGTGGTAAGAAGCCTCTGACAGAGGCTTCTTATCACGATCGAAGATGCGGGGTGCCAGCATGTTATCCTGAATCATGTGTCAACATGTTAGCCGGCATGTTATCCTGCTGGACGTCATATGACGACCAGTCAGGATAACAGAACCACTTCCCGGACGTCATTCTGCATACGGCGGACGGGAAGTGGTTAACCACTTGCTTACCTCGGCACTTCTGCCCGGGCCAATTTTCAGCTTTCATCGCTGTCACATTTTGAATGACAATTGCGCGGTCATACAACACTGTACCCAAATGAAATTTTGGCAGCCCATAAGCTGCCTTTTCACACAATTAGCGCTTTCTTTTGGTGGTATTTGATCACCACTGGGGTTTTTTATTTTTTGCTAAAAACAAAACAGATAATTTTTCTCCTTCACTAATATGCGCTGATGAGGCTGCACTGATGGGCACTGATAGGCTGCACTGATGGGCACTGATAGGCTGCACTGATGGGCTACACTGATATGCACAGATAAAGCGGCACTGATAGGCACAGATAAGGTGGCGCTGATAAGATGGCACTGATGAGGCGGCACTGATGGGCCCTGATAAGTGGCACTGAAGGGCACTGATAGGTGTCACTGATAGGTAGCACCGATATATGACACTGATGGGCACTGATGGGCCCTAAAGGTGGCACTGATAGGTGGCACTGATGGGCACTGATAGGCACTGGTATATGGCACTGATGGGCACTGGTAGGGGGCAATGATAGGCAGCACTGGTGATGAGGCACTGATTGAGGCACTGATTGATAGTTATCACTGTGGACACTGATAGGTGGTACTGTGGGCACTGATGGGTGGCACTGTTGTGCACAGGTAGGTAGCACTGGCAGGTGGCAGATGACTCCACGGCTGCTCTCCTTAATTGGGACTGATGTCCCTGTGACAGCCGCCGGTGGTCGGCTTTTTTTTTCTCCTCATGCTATCAGCGTGAGGAGAAAAAATAGCCGATTACCGGCTCTGTTTACATCACATGATCAGCTGTCATTGGCTGACAGCTGATCACATGGTAAGGGGTGGAGATCGACCCCTTACTCCGATTTGTGATCAGCCGAGTCTCATAGACTCGCTGAACACAGAGCGTGCCACTCGAGCATGGGAGGACGTCTATTAACACCCTCCTGGCAAGGTAGGTCAGCGCTGTCGCCGTCATTCGGCTATAGCGCGGATGGGAAGGGGTTAAAATAATAACAACTACTGACACCAATCTCTGCCCTACTGACACCAGCCTCTGCTCTACTGACACCCTCCGTATTGCAGGAGTCAAAGGGACCAGTTTTGTGTGGGGAGGATCTGAGGATTAAGTAAGTATATCTCTGTTCTCCAATCCCATAGACAGAAATTTGCATTTGACCCACGCAGTGCGGGCACAGCCCCATTGCATGAGAGAACTTTTTATTTGCCCAAAGTTGGGTTTTCAGTACATATATGCCATAAATGCACATTTACTTCTATTTGAAATCTACTGTGAGTACAGAAAAATACCTGCTGCTCTGCAAATAACCCAGTAGGATACCAGCACCCTGATTGGGCTACCAACAGACTGCTGCACTGAAATCACCCACATTGTTGCCTGCTGAACTATAGAACTCTGCCTATCTCCACTTTTCTCTGTGTCGTTCTACATTTTCACATCAATTTATTTCCCTGCAAAATGATGCTGCTGCCTTTACTATTAAATGCCCGCCCACACTGTGGGTAGGGAAAGTGCTCTGCTCTTGGGAGATGCAATTATAAGGGAGGGCCTACAACAATAGAAACAGAGCTTCCCTGCAAGAACATAATAATCTTGGTTATGGGAGTAATGCAAGTTAGAAGAAAAAAATAATAATAATCCAATATAGGGATGAGCTTCGTGTTCGAGTCGAACATACGTTCGACTCGAACATCGGCTGTTCGATCGTTCGACGAAGATCGAACGATTTGGGCCGTTCGCGCCAAATTCGAGTGACGCGAACGGCCCACAATGCACTACGCCATCGCAGTGTCATCCAGGCGCTGTGATTGGCCAAGCATGCACTGTGACCCCGCATGCTTGGCCAATCACAGCGCCGGCAGCGAGGAGAGCAATGATTGGCCACAGGCAGGATGCCTGTGGCCAATTATTGCTGAGGGTGTTTAGTACACGCCCCACACTATAAAAGGCCGCCAGCACGGCGGCCTAGTGTAGTGTGTTCCGGAGCAGGGAAAGAGAAGCATAGGCAGGGACAGTGACATTTTTTTTTTTTTGCTTAACCTGGATTCCTTTAGTTTAGGGAAAGAGAAGGATAGGTAGGGAGAGTGTCAGTGTGTTTTGCTGTGCGAATCCTTGTTTCTAGGGACAGGGAAGGACAGTGAGGGAATTCTCCTTGTGCTATAGTGTGCTTTAAAAAAACATTTTTTCTAGGGACAGAAAACTATAGGTAGGGAGAGTGTCAGTGTGTTTTACTGTGCGAATCCTTGTTTCTAGGGACAGGGAAGGACAGTGAGGGAATTCTCCTTGTGCTATAGTGTGCTTTAAAAAAACATTTTTTCTAGGGACAGAAAACTATAGGTAGGGAGAGTGTCAGTGTGTTTTACTGTGCGAATCCTTGTTTCTAGGGACAGGGAAGGACAGTGAGGGAATTCTCCTTGTGCTGTAGTGTGCTTTAAAAAAACATTTTTTCTAGGGACAGAAAACTATAGGTAGGGAGAGTGTCAGTGTGTTTTACTGTGCGAATCCTTGTTTCTAGGGACAGGGAAGGACAGTGAGGGAATTCTCCTTGTGCTATAGTGTGCTTTAAAAAAACATTTTTTCTAGGGACAGAAAACTATAGGTAGGAAGAGTGTCAGTTTCTTTCACTGTGATAATCCTTGTTTCTAGGGACAGGGAAGGACAGTGAGGGAATTCTCCTTGTGCTATAGTGTGCTTTAAAAAAACATTTTTTCTAGAGACAGAAAACTATAGGTAGGAAGAGTGTCAGTTTCTTTCACTGTGATAATCCTTGTTTCTAGGGACAGGGAAGGAAAGTGAGGTAAATTCTCCTTGTGCTATAGTGTGCTTTAAAAAAACATTTTTTCTAGGGACAGAAAACTATAGGTAGGGAGAGTGTCAGTGTGTTTTACTGTGCGAATCCTTGTTTCTAGGGACAGGGAAGGACAGTGAGGGAATTCTCCTTGTGCTATAGTGTGCTTTAAAAAAACATTTTTTCTAGGGACAGAAAACTATAGGTAGGGAGAGTGTCAGTGTGTTTTACTGTGCGAATCCTTGTTTCTAGGGACAGGGAAGGACAGTGAGGGAATTCTCCTTGTGCTATAGTGTGCTTTAAAAAAACATTTTTTCTAGGGACAGAAAACTATAGGTAGGAAGAGTGTCAGTTTCTTTCACTGTGATAATCCTTGTTTCTAGGGACAGGGAAGGACAGTGAGGGAATTCTCCTTGTGCTATAGAGTGCTTTAAAAAAACATTTTTTCTAGGGACAGAAAACTATAGGTAGGGAGAGTGTCAGTGTGTTTTACTGTGCGAATCCTTGTTTCTAGGGACAGGGAAGGACAGTGAGGGAATTCTCCTTGTGCTATAGGGTGCTTTAAAAAAACATTTTTTCTAGGGACAGAAAACTATAGGTAGGGAGAGTGTCAGTGTGTTTTACTGTGCGAATCCTTGTTTCTAGGGACAGGGAAGGACAGTGAGGGAATTCTCCTTGTGCTATAGTGTGCTTTAAAAAAACATTTTTTCTAGGGACAGAAAACTATAGGTAGGAAGAGTGTCAGTTTCTTTCACTGTGATAATCCTTGTTTCTAGGGACAGGGAAGGACAGTGAGGGAAATTCTCCTTGTGCTATAGTGTGCTTTAAAAAAACATTTTTTCTAGGGACAGAAAACTATAGGTAGGAAGAGTGTCAGTTTCTTTCACTGTGATAATCCTTGTTTCTAGGGACAGGGAAGGAAAGTGAGGGAAATTCTCCTTGTGCTATAGTGTGCTTTAAAAAAACATTTTTTCTAGAGACAGAAAACTATAGGTAGGAAGAGTGTCAGTTTCTTTCACTGTGATAATCCTTGTTTCTAGGGACAGGGAAGGAAAGTGAGGAAAATTCTCCTTGTGCTATAGTGTGCTTTAAAAAAACATTTTTTCTAGGGACAGAAAACTATAGGTAGGGAGAGTGTCAGTGTGTTTTACTGTGTGAATCCTTGTTTCTAGGGACAGGGAAGGACAGTGAGGGAAATTCTCCTTGTGCTATAGTGTGCTTTAAAAAAACATTTTTTCTAGGGACAGAAAACTATAGGTAGGAAGAGTGTCAGTTTCTTTCACTGTGATAATCCTTGTTTCTAGGGACAGGGAAGGAAAGTGAGGAAAATTCTCCTTGTGCTATAGTGTGCTTTAAAAAAACATTTTTTCTAGGGACAGAAAACTATAGGTAGGGAGAGTGTCAGTGTGTTTTACTGTGCGAATCCTTGTTTCTAGGGACAGGGAAGGACAGTGAGGGAAATTCTCCTTGTGCTATAGTGTGCTTTAAAAAAACATTTTTTCTAGGGACAGAAAACTATAGGTAGGAAGAGTGTCAGTTTCTTTCACTGTGATAATCCTTGTTTCTAGGGACAGGGAAGGACAGTGAGGGAAATTCTCCTTGTGCTATAGTGTGCTTTAAAAAAACATTTTTTCTAGGGACAGAAAACTATAGGTAGGAAGAGTGTCAGTTTCTTTCACTGTGATAATCCTTGTTTCTAGGGACAGGGAAGGAAAGTGAGGAAAATTCTCCTTGTGCTATAGTGTGCTTTAAAAAAACATTTTTTCTAGGGACAGAAAACTATAGGTAGGGAGAGTGTCAGTTTCTTTCACTGTGATAATCCTTGTTTCTAGGGACAGGGAAGGACAGTGAGGGAAATTCTCCTTGTGCTATAGTGTGCTAAAGCATTCCTCATCAACCATCTTTGAAATCCTTGTTTTTTTGGACAGTCAGGGATTGGTCGTTGTGCTATTCTGTGCAAAAGCAATCATCCTCAACCATATTTAGAAATCCTTAAGTAAAGGGACAGAGAAGGACACCTGAAGGTAGCCCGTATTGCTTTTTTCCCATCTCCCTGCAGGCCATCTATTAGAATGTCTGGAAGGCAAACAAGGAGAGGCAGACAGTCAGGAGGCAATAAAAGAGGGCAAGCAGGCTCTGTGTCTGGGGGCAACAGTGCTGGTCGTGGACGCGGTGCATTGTCATCAGCACATGGCCATGGGACACGCTTGTCCTTCTTTTCGGCAGCTGGACATGTTGAGCCACATCATGCCGAAGATTTGGTAGAGTGGATGACCAAGCCCTCCTCCTCCTCCTCATCCTCTCTCACCCAGGCTCAGGGTACTGGAAAAGCAGCTGCCAAAGCGTCCTCTTCCCTGGTATCAATGTCAGACTCATCATCAGTCACTCCTTCCCTAGACCCACCATGTCCTCCTCCTGAGGAGTCCCCCGAACTGTTTGAGCACAGTGTTGGGTACATGCTCCAGGAGGATGCCCAGCGTTTCGAAGGGTCTGATGATGAAACCCAGCTACAGGAAGGCAGTAGCATGAGAGCAGACAGAGGGGATGCTCAAGAAGGACACCAATCTGGCAGTCATGTTCCAGCAGCTGCAGCATACTGCCAGATTGGCTCCAGTGATGAGGAGGGAGGGGATGATGAGGTCACTGACTCCACGTGGGTGCCTAATAGGAGAGAGGAGGAGGAGGAGGATGAGGAGGAGGCACATCTCCAACGAGGCAGGATGCCCTTTGGTGGCCAGCGTAAGGGCAGTACACCGACGGAATCACACCGCAGAGCTCCGCCTGTGCAGGGCGCTGCCTCTGCCCGTCATTCAAAAAGTTCTTTGGTGTGGGCCTTTTTTGAGGCTAGTGCATCAGATCGCACAGCTGCTGTTTGCAACATATGTCTCAAGCGTATATCGCGTGGCCAAAACATCAGCCGCTTGGGTACCACATGCCTGACCAGACATATGTTGACCTGCCATGCAGCTCATTGGCAAGCCTACCTCAAAGACCCACACCAAAGAACAAAGCGGACCTCTCCTTGCACCTCATCAGCTGGGATCTCCAACCCCACTATAACTTCAGTCCTCTCTGAAACATGCACTGAGAGGAATGAAGGTGTAGAATTAGGTGTGTCACAGCCAAGTACTTGCGGCCACTCTGCTAGCAGTACACCGACGTCCGATTCTAGCAGGCAAATTTCCCTGCCCCAGCTGCTGGACCGTCGAAAGAAGTTCACTCCCAGCCATCCACATGCCCAGCGGTTGAATGCTAGCTTGGCTAAATTGCTAGCGCTTCAACTGCTGCCTTTTCAGTTGGTAGACTCGGCCCCCTTCCGTGAGTTTGTGCAATGTGCGGTTCCTCAGTGGCAGGTTCCCAAACGCCACTTTTTCTCACGGAAGGCTATTCCGGCTCTCTGCCGGCATGTGGAAGGCAATGTCTTGGCCTCGCTGGACAGGGCGGTCAGCGGTAAGGTGCATATTACCGCTGACTCATGGTCCAGCAGGCATGGACAGGGACGTTACCTTTCTTTTACGGCCCATTGGGTCACTCTTTTGGCAGCTGGGAAGGATGCAGGACAAGGTGCAGTAGTGTTGGAGGTTGTTCCACCGCCACGCCTCCAAAATGCTACTACTGGTTGTGACACACCTCTCTCCTCCACCCCCTCCTCTTCTTCTTCCTTCATGGCCTCTTCCTGTGGTTTGTCCTCGGAACCAGCGGTGCTCCGTAGGCGTTCAAGGGGCTACGCAAGTACGCAGGCAAAAAGATGCCATGCCGTGCTTGCGCTGGTGTGTTTGGGGGACAGAAGCCACACTGGGGCAGAGGTCCTGTCTGCTCTGCAGGGCCAGGCCGAGAGGTGGTTGACGCCACGCCAGCTTAAGCCAGGAATGGTGGTTTGCGACAATGGCACCAACCTCCTCTCCGCCCTCCGACAGGGACAACTGACCCATGTGCCCTGTGTGGCTCACGTCCTTAACCTGGTGGTGCAGCGGTTCTTGGGCAGGTACCCGGGCTTACAGGATGTCCTGAGGCAGGCCAGGAAAGTCTGTGTGCATTTCCGCAGATCTTATAATGCCAGTGCTCGCCTGGCTGAGCTGCAAAAGGAGTTGAACCTGCCCAAGAACCGCCTTATATGTGACATGCCCACCAGGTGGAACTCAACGTTGGCCATGCTGCAGCGGCTGCACACGCAGCAGAGGGCCATCAATGAGTACCTGTGCGACTACGGCACCAGGACAGGGTCAGGGGAGCTTGGTTTTTTTTCTCCACGCCAGTGGGGCATGATCAGGGATGCATGCACTGTCCTGGCACCATTTGAGGAGGCCACGAGGATGGTGAGCAGTGACAGTGCATGCATCAGTGACACTGTACCTCTTGTCCACCTGTTGGAGCACACGCTGCGTGGAATAATGGACAGGGCACTTGAGGCAGAACAGAGGCAGGAAGAGGAGGACTTCCTTGCCTCTCAAGGCCCCCTTTACCCAGACAGTGTTCCTTCTGTCCCACCCATCGCACAGGAAGAGGAGGAGGAGGAGGAGGAGGAGGAGGATTGTGTCAGCATGGAGGTGGAGGCTGGCACTCAGCATCATCAGCAGCAGTCTTTTAGGGATGATTTACAGTCCCAAGAAACCAGTGGACTTGTACGTGGCTGGGAGGAGGTGGCTGCGGATCATGTCGTCCTTAGTGACCCAGAGGACTCCGGAGCGAATGCCTCAGCAAACCTACGCTGCATGGCCTCCCTGATCCTGCAAAGTCTGCGGAAGGATCCTCGTATTCTTCGGATCAAGGAGAGGGACCATTACTGGCTGGCCACTCTCCTTGATCCACGGTACAAGGGTAAGGTTGAGGACCTTATGTTACCGTCGCAGAGGGAGCAGAGGATGAGACAACTCCGGGAGGCCTTGCAGAAAGGTCTGTGCAACGCGTTCCCAGAGACTGGGAGGTTACAAACTCCTGGTCCTGGACAACGAGTTGCTGAGGCTTCGGCCAGTCAAAGAAGGAGCGGTGGGGAAGGTGGCCGTCTGACCGATGCGTTCAGACAATTCTTTAGTCCGCAGCCCCAAAGTATGATCGGTTCCAGCAACCATCGCCAGCGTCTGATAAACATGGTGCAGGAATATCTAGGGGCAAGGTCAGACTTGGACACCTTCCCCACCGAAAATCCTCTGGCTTACTGGGTCTTGAGGATGGATCACTGGCCAGAGCTTGCACAGTATGCAATTGAGCTACTGGCCTGTCCTGCATCCAGCGTTCTTTCGGAACGCACATTCAGTGCTGCTGGAGGATTTGTCACGGATCACAGGGTGCGCCTGTCCACCGACTCGGTTGATCGACTGACTTTCATCAAGATGAACCAGTCTTGGATCACCACCAGCTACCACACACCTGATGCTGATATAACAGACTAATTGATTTTAACATGTCACATCCCTTCAAGACTGATGCTGATGCTGAGTGCCTGTGCTGTTATGTTGACTGGCTATCCTCCTCCTCCGAGTCCTCAATGATACGATTGATGATGATAGCTTGGAAGATCATTTTTGTTTATGGGTGCCGCCACCAGTGGCTAAGGCCCAATTTTTCAGCCCCTGTTTTACAGGGGCGTGTAATTACAATTTTTTTAGCAATAATTTGCCATAGGGCTCATTGCTGTGCTCCAAGTACAGTGTCTGTGAGGGGTTGGAGTGTTGTGGCACCAGTGCCTAAGGCCCAATTTTTCAGCCCCTGTTTAACAGGGGCGTGTCATTACAATTTTTGAAGCAATACTTTGCAACAGGGCTCATTGCTGTGCTCCAAGTACAGTATCTGTGAGGGGTTGTAGTGTTGTGCCACCAGTGCCTAAGGCTCAATTTTTCAGCCCCTGTTCAACAGGGGCATGCAATTACAATTCTTGATCTAATAATTCACACCAGGGCCCATTGCTGCACCCACCAAGAGTAACTCTGAGGGCTTACAGTGTTGTGGCAACGCCACCACCACCACCACCACGAAGGGCCCAATTTTTCAGCCCCTGTTCAAAAGGGGCATGTAATTACAATTCTTGATCTAATAATTCACAGCAGGGCCCATTGCTGCACCCACCAAGAGTAACTCTGAGGGCTTACAGTGTTGTGGCAACGCCACCACCACCACCACCACGAAAGGCCCAATTTTTCAGCCCCTGTTCAAAAGGGGCATGTAATTACAATTCTTGATCTAATAATTCACAGCAGGGCCCATTCCTGCACCCACCAAGAGTAACTCTGAGGGCTTACAGTGTTGTGGCAACGCCACCACCACCACCACCACGAAAGGCCCAATTTTTCAGCCCCTGTTCAAAAGGGGCATGTAATTACAATTCTTGATCTAATAATTCACAGCAGGGCCCATTCCTGCACCCACCAAGAGTAACTCTGAGGGATTACAGTGTTGTGGCAACACCACCACCACCACCACCACCACGAAAGGCCCAATTTTTCAGCCCCTGTTCAACAGGGGCATGCAATTACAATTCTTGATCTAATAATTCACAGCAGGGCCCATTCCTGCACCCACCAAGAGTAACTCTGAGGGCTTACAGTGTTGTGGCAACACCACCACCACCACCACCACCACGAAAGGCCCAATTTTTCAGCCCCTGTTCAACAGGGGCATGCAATTACAATTCTTGATCTAATAATTCACAGCAGGGCCCATTGCTGCACCCACCAAGAGTAACTGTCAGGGCTTACAGTGTTGTGGCACCAGCACCACCATCAAAGGCCCAATTTTTACTACCACTGTTCAACAATTATATGTAATTAAAATTCCTGATATAATAGTTGACAGCAGGGCGTTCCAGCACCAACCAAGAGTAACTGTGAGTGCTTACAGTGTTGTGCCAACACCAACAACTAAGGGGCCTATTTCTGCAGAGTATATACGGCAGGTCCCTACTTTCAAACATCCAACTTACAAACGACTCCTACTTGCAAACGCAAGAAGACAACAGGAAGTGAGAGGAAATCTACCACTAGGAAGGAAAATTCTCTCCTGTAAGAATAAATATGGGAGAAAGGTGTCTCCTCTGTACTGATGCTTTATCAGCAATCCTTGTTTCAAGAAAAACACCACATTTCAAAAACAGTTGTCATTGGGACGGAAAGTGAGGTGAAATGTTCTGAACAGGGGCACAGACAGCAAAACAAATGTTACAGGGGTGATAACCCTTACCTATGTTTTCCAAAAAGTTTAAAAATAGATTTTTGGGCTGGAGCTACACTTCAACAATGTACCTGTTCAAAATTACAAACAGATTCTACATAAGAACAAACCTACAGTCCCTGTCTTGTATGCACCGCCTGTATACGGCTGTTCAGAGTATATAGGGCCTTTTTTATTTTATGTGCGGGGTTCCCCTTAATATCCATACAAGACCCAAAGGGGCTGGTAATGGGCTGGGGTAGGGGGGGGGGGGGGTCATGGGGTAGCTATGCCATTTTTCTTAAAGATTTTCATCCATATTACCGGGACCAGACATTACATTAAAGCCGCAAGCAGTTTTAAATGGCTTTTTTTTCCTTTAGAAGTGTCATTTTGTGCAGGGACAGTTCTAAACATGGGAAACACGTGGCACTTCACAGGCATACTTTAGACACCCCCCAGGTATGATATTTAAAGGAATATTTGACTTTTATTTTTTCACTTTATGCATCATTAAAATGACTGCTCCCGAAAAACGACCGTTTTTAAAACTTCTTTTTGCATTGATACATGTCCCCTGGTGCACAACCCGGGTTCCCAAACCCTTTTTAGGACAATAACATGCATAATAGTTGTTATAATTAGCACTTTAGAATTCGAACGTTCACATCCATTGTATTTAATAGGGTTCTAATGTTCGTACGAACTTTCGGTCCGTTCGCGGGTTCTGGTGCGAACCGAACCCGGGGGTGTTCGGCTCATCACTATCCTAGTACATGCTCTAAGGAAGAGGGAGATTTGGGGCAAGATTGGGTAATGCTTGATACAATATATATATATGTATATATATATATATATATATATATATATATATATATATATACACACATTGGGGAAAAAAGTATTTAGTCAGCCACCAATTGTGCAAGTTTTCCCACTTAAAAAGATGAGAGAGGCCTGTAATTGTCATCATATGTATACCTCAACTATGAGAGACAAAATGTGAAAACAAATCCAGACAATCACATTATCTGATTTGGAAAGAATTTTTTTTGCAAATTATGGTGGAAAATAAGTATTTGGTCACCTACAAACAAGCAAGATTTCTGGCTCTCACAGACCTGTATCTTCTTCTTTAAGAGGCTCCTCTGTAATTAGAAAATGGAAGACATACAGACCACTGATAATCTCCCTCGATCTCAGGCTCCATGCAAGATCTCACCCGTGTGGTCAAAATGATCACAAGAACGGTGAGCAAAAATCCCAGAACCACACGGGGGGACCTAGTGAATGACCTGCAGAGAGCTGGGACCAACGTAACAAAGGCTACCATCAGCAACACACTACGCCACCAGGGACTCAGATCCTGCAGTGCCAGACGTGTCCCCCCGCTTAAGCCAGTACATGTCCGGCCCGTATGAGGTTTGCTAGAGAGCATTTGGATGATCCAGAAGAGGATTGGGAGAATGTCATATGGTCAGATGAAACCAAAGTAGAACTGTTTGGTAGAAACACAACTCGTCATGTTTGGAAGAGAGAGAATGCTGAGTTGCAACCAAAGAACACCATACCTACTGTGAAGCATGGGGGTGGCAACATCATGCTTTGGGGCTGTTTCTTTGCAAAGGGAAAAGGACGACTGATCCGTGTAAATGAAAGAATGAATGGGGCCATGTATCGTGAGATTTTGAGTGCAAACCTCCTCCCATCAGCAAGGGCATTGAAGATGAAACGTGGCTGGGTCTTTCAGCATGACAATGATCCCAAACACACCGCCCGGGCAACGAAGGAGTGGCTTCGTAAGAAGCATTTCAAGGTCCTGGAGTGGCCTAGACAGTCTCCAGATCTCAACCCCATAGAAAACCTTTGGAGGGAGTTGAAAGTCTGTGTTGCGCAGCGACAGCCCCAAAACATCACTGCTCTAGAGGAGATCTGCATGGAGGAATGGGCCAACATACCAGCAACAGTGTGTGACAACCTTGTGAAGACTTATGCCGTGTACACACGATCAGTTTTACAGATGAAAACAGTCCAATGGACTTTTCTCATCGGACAAACCGATCGTGTATGGGCCCCATCGGTCTTTTTTCCATCGGTGAGAAAAAATAGAACATGTTTTAAATTTATCTGATGGGAAAAAAAAACGATAGCAAATTCCGATCGTCTGTGTGGAACTCCATCGGACAAAAAACCTACGCATGCTCAGAATCAAGTCAAAGCATGCTCAGAAGTAGGGATGAGCTTCGTGTTCGAGTCGAACATACGTTCGACTCGAACATTGGCTGTTCGATCGTTCGACGAAGATCGAACGATTTGGGCCGTTCGCGCCAAATTCGAGTGACGCGAACGGCCCACAATGCACTACGCCATCGCAGTGTCATCCAGGCGCTGTGATTGGCCAAGCATGCACTGTGACCCCGCATGCTTGGCCAATCACAGCGCCGGCAGCGAGGAGAGCAATGATTGGCCACAGGCAGGATGCCTGTGGCCAATTATTGCTGAGGGTGTTTAGTACACGCCCCACACTATAAAAGGCCGCCAGCACGGCGGCCTAGTGTAGTGTGTTCCGGAGCAGGGATAGAGTAGCATAGGCAGGGACAGTGACTGTTATTTCTTTCTTGCTTAACCTGGATTCCTTTAGTTTAGGGAAAGAGAAGGATAGGTAGGGAGAGTGTCAGTGTGTTTTGTGCTTCTGCTATAGTGTGCTTAAAAAAAACATTTATTCTAGGGACAGAAAACTCTAGGTAGGGACAGTGTCAGTTTCTTTCACTCTGCAAGTCCTTGTTTCCAGGGACCTGTAAGGACAGTGAGTTAATTGTCCTTGTGCTATATTGTGCTTAAAAAAAACATTTATTCTAGGGACAGAAAACTCTAGGTAGGGACAGTGTCAGTTTCTTTCACTCTGCAAGTCCTTGTTTCCAGGGACCTGTAAGGACAGTGAGTTAATTGTCCTTGTGCTATATTGTGATTAAAAAAAACATTTATTCTAGGGACAGAAAACTCTAGGTAGGGACAGTGTCAGTTTCTTTCACTCTGCAAGTCCTTGTTTCCAGGGACCTGTAAGGACAGTGAGTTAATTTTCCTTGTGCTATATTGTGATTAAAAAAAACATTTATTCTAGGGACAGAAAACTCTAGGTAGGGACAGTGTCAGTTTCTTTCACTCTGCAAGTCCTTGTTTCCAGGGACCTGTAAGGACAGTGAGTTAATTGTCCTTGTGCTATATTGTGCTTAAAAAAAACATTTATTCTAGGGACAGAAAACTCTAGGTAGGGACAGTGTCAGTTTCTTTCACTCTGCAAGTCCTTGTTTCCAGGGACCTGTAAGGACAGTGAGTTAATTGTCCTTGTGCTATATTGTGATTAAAAAAAACATTTATTCTAGGGACAGAAAACTCTAGGTAGGGACAGTGTCAGTTTCTTTCACTCTGCAAGTCCTTGTTTCCAGGGACCTGTAAGGACAGTGAGTTAATTTTCCTTGTGCTATATTGTGATTAAAAAAAACATTTATTCTAGGGACAGAAAACTCTAGGTAGGGACAGTGTCAGTTTCTTTCACTCTGCAAGTCCTTGTTTCCAGGGACCTGTAAGGACAGTGAGTTAATTGTCCTTGTGCTATATTGTGCTTAAAAAAAACATTTATTCTAGGGACAGAAAACTCTAGGTAGGGACAGTGTCAGTTTCTTTCACTCTGCAAGTCCTTGTTTCCAGGGACCTGTAAGGACAGTGAGTTAATTGTCCTTGTGCTATATTGTGATTAAAAAAAACATTTATTCTAGGGACAGAAAACTCTAGGTAGGGACAGTGTCAGTTTCTTTCACTCTGCAAGTCCTTGTTTCCAGGGACCTGTAAGGACAGTGAGTTAATTTTCCTTGTGCTATATTGTGATTAAAAAAACATTTATTCTAGGGACAGAAAACTCTAGGTAGGGACAGTGTCAGTTTCTTTCACTCTGCAAGGCCTTGTTTCCAGGGACCTGTAAGGACAGTGAGTTAATTGTCCTTGTGCTATATTGTGCTTAAAAAAAACATTTATTCTAGGGACAGAAAACTCTAGGTAGGGACAGTGTCAGTTTCTTTCACTCTGCAAGTCCTTGTTTCCAGGGACCTGTAAGGACAGTGAGTTAATTTTCCTTGTGCTATATTGTGATTAAAAAAAACATTTATTCTAGGGACAGAAAACTCTAGGTAGGGACAGTGTCAGTTTCTTTCACTCTGCAAGTCCTTGTTTCCAGGGACCTGTAAGGACAGTGAGTTAATTTTCCTTGTGCTATATTGTGATTAAAAAAAACATTTTTTCTAGGGACAGAAAACTGTAGGTAGGGAGGGTGTTTTTTTTCTTTCACTCTGCAAGTCCTTGTTTCCAGGGACCTGTAAGGACAGTGAGTTAATTGTCCTTGTGCTATATTGTGCTTAAAAAAAACATTTATTCTAGGGACAGAAAACTCTAGGTAGGGACAGTGTCAGTTTCTTTCACTCTGCAAGTCCTTGTTTCCAGGGACCTGTAAGGACAGTGAGTTAATTTTCCTTGTGCTATATTGTGATTAAAAAAAACATTTATTCTAGGGACAGAAAACTCTAGGTAGGGACAGTGTCAGTTTCTTTCACTCTGCAAGTCCTTGTTTCCAGGGACCTGTAAGGACAGTGAGTTAATTTTCCTTGTGCTATATTGTGATTAAAAAAAACATTTTTTCTAGGGACAGAAAACTGTAGGTAGGGAGAGTGTTTTTTTTCTTTCACTCTGCAAGTCCTTGTTTCCAGGGACCTGTAAGGACAGTGAGTTAATTTTCCTTGTGCTATATTGTGATTAAAAAAAACATTTTTTCTAGGGACAGAAAACTGTAGGTAGGGAGAGTGTTTTTTTTCTTTCACTCTGCAAGTCCTTGTTTCCAGGGACCTGTAAGGACAGTGAGTTAATTGTCCTTGTGCTATATTGTGCTTAAAAAAAACATTTATTCTAGGGACAGAAAACTCTAGGTAGGGACAGTGTCAGTTTCTTTCACTCTGCAAGTCCTTGTTTCCAGGGACCTGGAGAGACATTGAGTGAATTGTCCTTGTGCTATATTGTGATTAAAAAAAACATTTATTCTAGGGACAGAAAACTCTAGGTAGGGACAGTGTCAGTTTCTTTCACTCTGCAAGTCCTTGTTTCCAGGGACCTGTAAGGACAGTGAGTTAATTTTCCTTGTGCTATATTGTGATTAAAAAAAACATTTTTTCTAGGGACAGAAAACTGTAGGTAGGGAGAGTGTTTTTTTTCTTTCACTCTGCAAGTCCTTGTTTCCAGGGACCTGTAAGGACAGTGAGTTAATTTTCCTTGTGCTATATTGTGATTAAAAAAAACATTTATTCTAGGGACAGAAAACTCTAGGTAGGGACAGTGTCAGTTTCTTTCACTCTGCAAGTCCTTGTTTCCAGGGACCTGTAAGGACAGTGAGTTAATTTTCCTTGTGCTATATTGTGATTAAAAAAAACATTTTTTCTAGGGACAGAAAACTGTAGGTAGGGAGAGTGTTTTTTTTCTTTCACTCTGCAAGTCCTTGTTTCCAGGGACCTGTAAGGACAGTGAGTTAATTGTCCTTGTGCTATATTGTGCTTAAAAAAAACATTTATTCTAGGGACAGAAAACTCTAGGTAGGGACAGTGTCAGTTTCTTTCACTCTGCAAGTCCTTGTTTCCAGGGACCTGTAAGGACAGTGAGTTAATTTTCCTTGTGCTATATTGTGATTAAAAAAAACATTTATTCTAGGGACAGAAAACTCTAGGTAGGGACAGTGTCAGTTTCTTTCACTCTGCAAGTCCTTGTTTCCAGGGACCTGTAAGGACAGTGAGTTAATTTTCCTTGTGCTATATTATGATTAAAAAAAACATTTTTTCTAGGGACAGAAAACTGTAGGTAGGGAGAGTGTTTTTTTTCTTTCACTCTGCAAGTCCTTGTTTCCAGGGACCTGTAAGGACAGTGAGTTAATTTTCCTTGTGCTATATTGTGATTAAAAAAAACATTTTTTCTAGGGACAGAAAACTGTAGGTAGGGAGAGTGTTTTTTTTCTTTCACTCTGCAAGTCCTTGTTTCCAGGGACCTGTAAGGACAGTGAGTTAATTGTCCTTGTGCTATATTGTGCTTAAAAAAAACATTTATTCTAGGGACAGAAAACTCTAGGTAGGGACAGTGTCAGTTTCTTTCACTCTGCAAGTCCTTGTTTCCAGGGACCTGGAGAGACATTGAGTGAATTGTCCTTGTGCTATATTGTGATTAAAAAAAACATTTATTCTAGGGACAGAAAACTCTAGGTAGGGACAGTGTCAGTTTCTTTCACTCTGCAAGTCCTTGTTTCCAGGGACCTGTAAGGACAGTGAGTTAATTTTCCTTGTGCTATATTGTGATTAAAAAAAACATTTTTTCTAGGGACAGAAAACTGTAGGTAGGGAGAGTGTTTTTTTTCTTTCACTCTGCAAGTCCTTGTTTCCAGGGACCTGTAAGGACAGTGAGTTAATTTTCCTTGTGCTATATTGTGATTAAAAAAAACATTTTTTCTAGGGACAGAAAACTGTAGGTAGGGAGAGTGTTTTTTTTCTTTCACTCTGCAAGTCCTTGTTTCCAGGGACCTGTAAGGACAGTGAGTTAATTGTCCTTGTGCTATATTGTGCTTAAAAAAAACATTTATTCTAGGGACAGAAAACTCTAGGTAGGGACAGTGTCAGTTTCTTTCACTCTGCAAGTCCTTGTTTCCAGGGACCTGGAGAGACATTGAGTGAATTGTCCTTGTGCTATATTGTGATTAAAAAAAACATTTATTCTAGGGACAGAAAACTCTAGGTAGGGACAGTGTCAGTTTCTTTCACTGTGAAAGTCCTTGTTTCAAGGGACAGAGAAGGACACCTGAAGGTAGCCCTTATTGCTTTTTTCCCATCTCCCTGCAGGCCATCTATTAGAATGTCTGGAAGGCAAACAAGGAGAGGCAGACAGTCAGGAGGCAATAAAAGAGGGCAAGCAGGCTCTGTGTCTGGGGGCAACAGTGCTGGTCGTGGACGCGGTGCATTGTCATCAGCACATGGCCATGGGACACGCTTGTCCTTCTTTTCGGCAGCTGGACATGTTGAGCCACATCATGCCGAAGACTTGGTAGAGTGGATGACCAAGCCCTCCTCCTCCTCCTCATCCTCTCTCACCCAGGCTCAGGGTACTGGAAAAGCAGCTGCCAAAGCGTCGTCTTCCCTGGTATCAATGTCAGACAAATCATCAGTCACTCCTTCCCTAGACCCACCATGTCCTCCTCCTGAGGAGTCCCCCGAACTGTTTCAGCACAGTGTTGGGTACATGCTCCAGGAGGATGCCCAGCGTTTCGAAGGGTCTGATGATGAAACCCAGCTAGAGGAAGGCAGTAGCGTGAGAGCAGACAGAGGGGATGCTCAAGAAGGACACCAATCTGGCAGTCATGTTCCAGCAGCTGCAGCATACTGCCAGATTGGCTCCAGTGATGAGGAGGGAGGGGATGATGAGGTCAATGACTCCACGTGGGTGCCTAATAGGAGAGAGGAGGAGGAGGAGGATGAGGAGGAGGCACATCTCCAACGAGGCAGGATGCCCTTTGGTGGCCAGCGTAAGGGCAGTACACCGACGGAATCACACCGCAGAGCTCCGCCTGTGCAGGGCGCTGCCTCTGCCCGTCATTCAAAAAGTTCTTTGGTGTGGGCCTTTTTTGAGGCTAGTGCATCAGATCGCACAGCTGCTGTTTGCAACATATGTCTCAAGCGTATATCGCGTGGCCAAAACATCAGCCGCTTGGGTACCACATGCCTGACCAGACATATGTTGACCTGCCATGCAGCTCGTTGGCAAGCCTACCTCAAAGACCCACACCAAAGAACAAAGCGGACCTCTCCTTGCACCGCATCAGCTGGGATCTCCAACCCCACTATAACTTCAGTCCTCTCTGAAACATGCACTGAGAGGAATGAAGGTGTAGAATTAGGTGTGTCACAGCCAAGTACTTGCGCCCACTCTGCTAGCAGTACACCGACGTCCGATTCTAGCAGGCAAATTTCCCTGCCCCAGCTGCTGGACCGTCGAAAGAAGTTCACTCCCAGCCATCCACATGCCCAGCGGTTGAATGCTAGCTTGGCTAAATTGCTAGCGCTTCAACTGCTGCCTTTTCAGTTGGTAGACTCGGCCCCCTTCCGTGAGTTTGTGCAATGTGCGGTTCCTCAGTGGCAGGTTCCCAAACGCCACTTTTTCTCACGGAAGGCTATTCCGGCTCTCTACCGGCATGTGGAAGGCAATGTCTTGGCCTCGCTGGACAGGGCGGTCAGCGGTAAGGTGCATATTACCGCTGACTCATGGTCCAGCAGGCATGGACAGGGACGTTACCTTTCTTTCACGGCCCATTGGGTCACTCTTTTGGCAGCTGGGAAGGATTCAGGACAAGGTGCAGTAGTGTTGGAGGTTGTCCCACCGCCACGCCTCCAAAATGCTACTACTGGTTGTGACACACCTCTCTCCTCCACCCCCTCCTCTTCTTCTTCCTCCATGGCCTCTTCCTGTGGTTTGTCCTATGAACCAGCGGTGCTCCGTAGCCGTTCACGGGGCTACGCAAGTACGCAGGCAAAAAGATGCCATGCCGTGCTTGCGCTGGTGTGTTTGGGGGACAGAAGCCACACTGGGGCAGAGGTCCTGTCTGCTCTGCAGGGCCAGGCCGAGAGGTGGTTGACGCCACGCCAGCTTAAGCCAGGAATGGTGGTTTGCGACAATGGCACCAACCTCCTCTCCGCCCTCCGACAGGGACAACTGACCCATGTGCCCTGTGTGGCTCACGTCCTTAACCTGGTGGTGCAGCGGTTCTTGGGCAGGTACCCGGGCTTACAGGATGTCCTGAGGCAGGCCAGGAAAGTCTGTGTGCATTTCCGCAGATCTTATAATGCCAGTGCTCGCCTGGCTGAGCTGCAAAAGGAGTTGAACCTGCCCAAGAACCGCCTTATATGTGACATGCCCACCAGGTGGAACTCAACGTTGGCCATGCTGCAGCGGCTGCACACGCAGCAGAGGGCCATCAATGAGTACCTGTGCGACTACGGCACCAGGACAGGGTCAGGGGAGCTTGTTTTTTTTTCTCCACGCCAGTGGGGCATGATCAGGGATGCATGCACTGTCCTGGCACCATTTGAGGAGGCCACGAGGATGGTGAGCAGTGACAGTGCATGCATCAGTGACACTGTACCTCTTGTCCACCTGTTGGAGCACACGCTGCGTGGAATAATGGACAGGGCACTTGAGGCAGAACAGAGGCAGGAAGAGGAGGACTTCCTTGCCTCTCAAGGCCCCCTTTACCCAGACAGTGTTCCTTCTGTCCCACCCATCGCACAGGAAGAGGAGGAGGAGGAGGAGGAGGAGGAGGAGGAGGATTGTGTCAGCATGGAGGTGGAGGCTGGCACTCAGCATCATCAGCAGCAGTCTTTTAGGGATGATTTACAGTCCCAAGAAACCAGTGGACTTGTACGTGGCTGGGAGGAGGTGGCTGCGGATCATGTCGTCCTTAGTGACCCAGAGGACTCCGGAGCGAATGCCTCAGCAAACCTACGCTGCATGGCCTCCCTGATCCTGCAAAGTCTGCGGAAGGATCCTCGTATTCTTCGGATCAAGGAGAGGGACCATTACTGGCTGGCCACTCTCCTTGATCCACGGTACAAGGGTAAGGTTGCGGACCTTATGTTACCGTCGCAGAGGGAGCAGAGGATGAGACAACTCCGGGAGGCCTTGCAGAAAGGTCTGTGCAACGCGTTCCCAGAGACTGGGAGGTTGCAAACTCCTGGTCCTGGACAACGAGTTGCTGAGGCTTCGGCCAGTCAAAGAAGGAGCGGTGGGGAAGGTGGCCGTCTGACCGATGCGTTCAGACAATTCTTTAGTCCGCAGCCCCAAAGTATGATCGGTTCCAGCAACCATCGCCAGCGTCTGATAAACATGGTGCAGGAATATCTAGGGGCAAGGTCAGACTTGGACACCTTCCCCACCGAAAATCCTCTGGCTTACTGGGTCTTGAGGATGGATCACTGGCCAGAGCTTGCACAGTATGCAATTGAGCTACTGGCCTGTCCTGCATCCAGCGTTCTTTCGGAACGCACATTCAGTGCTGCTGGAGGATTTGTCACGGATCACAGGGTGCGCCTGTCCACCGACTCGGTTGATCGACTGACTTTCATCAAGATGAACCAGTCTTGGATCACCACCAGCTACCACACACCTGATGCTGATATAACAGACTAATTGATTTTAAAATGTCACATCCCTTCAAGACTGATGCTGATGCTGAGTGCCTGTGCTGTTATGTTGACTGGCTATCCTCCTCCTCCGAGTCCTCAATGATACGATTGATGATGATAGCTTGGAAGATCATTTTTGTTTATGGGTGCCGCCACCAGTGCCTAACGCCCAATTTTTCAGCCCCTGTTTAACAGTGGCGTGTAATTACAATTTTTGAAGCAATACTTTGCAACAGGGCTCATTGCTGTGCTCCAAGTACAGTATCTGTGAGGAGTTGCAGTGTTGTGCCACCAGTGCCTAAGGCCCAATTTTTCAGCCCCTGTTTAACAGGGGCGTGTCATTACAATTTTTGAAGCAATACTTTGCAACAGGGCTCATTGCTGTGCTCCAAGTACAGTATCTGTGAAGGGTTGCAGTGTTGTGCCACCAGTGCCTAAGGCCCAATTTTTCAGCCCCTGTTCAACAGGGGCATGTAATTACAATTCTTGATCTAATAATTCACAGCAGGGCCCATTGCTGCACCCACCAAGAGTAACTGTCAGGGCTTACAGTGTTGTGGCACCAGCACCACCATCAAAGGCCCAATTTTTACTACCACTGTTCAACAATTATATGTAATTAAAATTCCTGATATAATAGTTGACAGCAGGGCGTTCCAGCACCAACCAAGAGTAACTGTGAGTGCTTACAGTGTTGT
Source organism: Rana muscosa (assembly GCA_029206835.1). Classification (NCBI taxonomy): domain Eukaryota; kingdom Metazoa; phylum Chordata; class Amphibia; order Anura; family Ranidae; genus Rana; species Rana muscosa. The sequence continues at coordinate 351,126,999 of CM055119.1, forward strand.
GCCAACACCAACAACTAAGGGGCCTATTTCTGCAGAGTATATACGGCAGGTCCCTACTTTCAAACATCCAACTTACAAACGACTCCTACTTGCAAACGCAAGAAGACAACAGGAAGTGAGAGGAAATCTACCACTAGGAAGGAAAATTCTCTCCTGTAAGAATAAATATGGGAGAAAGGTGTCTCCTCTGTACTGATGCTTTATCAGCAATCCTTGTTTCAAGAAAAACACCACATTTCAAAAACAGTTGTCATTAGGACGGAAAGTGAGGTGAAATGTTCTGAACAGGGGCACAGACAGCAAAACAAATGTTACAGGGGTGATAACCCTTACCTATGTTTTCCAAAAAGTTTAAAAATAGATTTTTGGTCTGGAGCTACACTTCAACAATGTACCTGTTCAAAATTACAAACAGATTCTACATAAGAACAAACCTACAGTCCCTGTCTTGTATGCACCGCCTGTATACGGCTGTTCAGAGTATATAGGGCCTTTTTTATTTTATGTGCGGGGTTCCCCTTAATATCCATACAAGACCCAAAGGGGCTGGTAATGGGCTGGGGTAGGGGGGGGGTCATGGGGTAGCTATGCCATTTTTCTTAAAGATTTTCATCCATATTACCGGGACCAGACATTACATTAAAGCCGCAAGCAGTTTTAAATGGCTTTTTTTTCCTTTAGAAGTGTCATTTTGTGCAGGGACAGTTCTAAACACGGGAAACACGTGGCACTTCACAGGCATACTTTAGACACCCCCCAGGTACGATATTTAAAGGAATATTTGACTTTTTTTTTTTCACTTTATGCATCATTAAAATGACTGCTCCCGGAAAACGACCGTTTTTAAAACTTATTTTTGCATTGATACATGTCCCCTGGTGCAGAACCCGGGTTCCCAAACCCTTTTTAGGACAATAACATGCATAATAGTTGTTATAATTAGCACTTTAGAATTCGAACGTTCGCATCCATTGTATTTAATAGGGTTCTAATGTTCGTTCGAACTTTCGGTCCGTTCGCGGGTTCTGGTGCGAACCGAACCCGGGGGTGTTCGGCTCATCACTACTCAGAAGCATTGAACCTAATTTTTCTCGGCTTGTCTGAGTGTTTTACGTCACAGCGTTTGGGACGGTCTGCTTTTTGACTGATGGTGTGTAGGCAAGACTGATGGAAGTCAGCTTCATCGGATTTCCGATGGAAAAATCCATCGGATTAGAATTCATAGGAAATCCGATCGTGTGTACAGGGCTTTACAGAAAACGTTTGACCTCTGCCATTGCCAACAAAGGATATATAACAAAGTATTGAGATGAACTTTTGATATTGACCAAATACTTATTTTCCACCATAATTTGCAAAAAAATATATTTCCAAATCAGACAATGTGATTGTCTGGATTTGTTTCCACATTTTGTCTCTCATAGTTGAGGTATACCTATGATGACAATTACAGGCCTCTCTCATCTTTTTAAGTGGGAGAACTTGCACAATTGGTGGCTGACTAAATCATTTTTTGCCCCACTGTATATATATATATATATATATATATTTATATATATATATATATATGTGTATATATATATATATATATATATATATATATATATATATATATATATATATATACTGTACAAATTTATAATACGTTTCTATGACATATTGCATATGAGTAACTCATGTTTGCATTTATAGCCATCAAACAGAGCTCTAAATTAGGGCTGTGGAAATTAACTATTAATTCCTCGATTAATCGATTAATTGCTTTGATCGATCAAAATTCTTTTGATCGATCAAAATTCGATCAAAATTCTTTAGGCTTGCCGTGTCCATCTAAAGGGCTCCTTTGCTGTGCCTTCATATCTGCATGCCGGCGGGACCTTACTATCGGCCACACGCAAGGGCTGTTACATTTCCCTCTATCACTTCCCTCTATCAACCTGGGATTCTACAGCCATCCACTGGGAGTTGTGATAGTTCCCTTCACGGGACATCTACATGCCGACGGACTGATGTTAACCCCTCCTCATCTGGATTCAGCAGTGGTATCGTTGTACACATTTTTATACCAGTATCATACTTAGATACATGTTTTTATGACTGCTTTTGCTACCATAGATTTTATCTCCAGTGCAATATTTATTTTGTTACCTACTTGAAGACTATAAAAGTTTTAATGCTATTCCCATCGAGCGCTGCCTTTGTGTGTTTTTTGTATCCTGCTATCGATTTTTCCAGTGCTTGGTAGCTGCACTGGGAATCCACCTGCAAGGAGATCAGCTAAAAGTAGTTGGATATCTATGTGCGTTATAATTAATCAAAATTAGTCGATTAATCGATAAAAAAAAATTGATTAATCGAACACGAAAATTTTAATCAGTAACAGCCCTACTCTAAATATCTTTTCCATAACTTCTTTGTTGAAAAAGCCTGCTTGCTACAGTGCTCAATAGCTCAAGCTAAGATTTACAAACACTGTCAAATAAGTTAGATGAGTAACACATGCTCTCCTTTTTTGTTTGCTCTGTCCATAAGCCACATGGGGGTTTATTTATTTACTAAAGCGGGACAGTGCAAAATGAGGCTCACTTCTGCATAGGGTTGCCACCCTTTCCCCAAGCCAAACCCAAACACTTTAGCAGTGCAGAGCATTTTTTTTCTCATAGTATACATTATAGTATTATAAAAGACCTGGAATACCTTTGGGTGGCCCAAGGATAGTAGGATAGTAGCAATGCAGCGCATGTAGTGCACCATGGCGAACAGTGCGTATGGCCAAATTGCTTTTGCTGAGATCATCGCTCCACCCCCCCCCCCAGTAATGGTGAATCTTTCCTCAGACAGCTGCCCACAGACAGCTGCCCACAGCTACTTGGGGAGCCACAGCCCTGACTGAATATTGTGCCCAGGTTTCAGGCAACTGAAACCCGGACACCTGATTCAAAAAACCGGACTGTCCAAGTGAATCCCGGACAGGTGGAAACCCTACTTCTGCATAGAAACCAATCAGCTTCCAAGTTTTATTGCCAAACCCTAACTGAACCAGCTGAGGTTAGAAGCTGATTGGCTACCATGCACAGATGCACCAGATTCTGAGCGCTCCGGCCTAGTAAATCTACCCCATGGTATTTCAGTTAGGGAGAGACAGTCAGAGACCAGGCTCACAGTAGTGCTGTAATGCAGGGGTCATCAACCCCCGGTCCCCGGCCCACTACCGGGCCGTGGCCCTTCTGCAGTCGGGCCGCGGGTGCGGGTGGCTCTCAAGAGACATGCTGGGCTGCCGGCATGAGAGCGCTGGGTGGATTGAAGAAGCGAGCGGGCAAGCAGAGATATCATCTCTCTCCGCCCATTGCATCACCGCTCTTCCGCCCTCAAAGCCAGTGCTCTGTCTCAGTGTCGGAGGGAGCAGAGAGATGACATCATCTCACACTGCCCGCCCCGCATCGCCGCTCTCCTGCGGCTCCTGTGAGAACTTCCTGAGATTCCTTGTTCAGCGGCGCAGATTGCCTGCCCCCCCGGACAGCTAATCAGAAATGGCAGAAGGTTTGAGCCAGAGAGTGACAGCCGAAGGAGTACCGAACCCTCCCTCTGCCAGGTGAGACCGGCTGCAGCAAGACGAGGGAGACACCCTGCTACATCCAGAGGGGCGATCCCACAGAGATGTGACATCATCAGTTACAGGTGAGCTGTGTGTGGGAGTACAGGTGAGGTGTGCTGGGACTTGTAGTTCACCCCCTCAGCTGTCTGCCTGATATACCACAAGGGGTGCTCCACTCACTCCGCATCTGGTGACAGCAATGTGGCAGGTGGCATGGCAAGTGACATTCCACATTTGGTGACAGGCAACGTGGCAGGTGGCAAGTGACATTCCACATCTGGTAACAGGCAACGTGGCAGGTGGCAAGTGACATTCCACATCTGGTGACAGGCAACGTGGCAGGTGGCAATCCACATCTTGTGGCAGGTGATGTGGCAAGTGACATTCCGCATCTTGTGGCAGTAAGCGTGGCAGGTGATGTGGCAAGTGACATTCCGCATCTGGTGACAGGCAAGTTACAATCCACATCTTGTGGCAGTAAGCGTGGCAGGTGATGTGGCAAGTGACAATCCACACCCGGGTGCAGGCGACAGTGGCAAGTGACATGCTCAGGGCTCCCACTGATTCTACATTATGGTGAGTTGAACTATTTCATTTATTACTACAATGTAATAATAGAAATAATGCGCTTCAATCACACTGACACCATATTAAGCATGGTGCCGTGATGATTGAAGCGCTAACACCAGCCATTGCCCGCAAAAAAACGTAACCCCCCCCCCCCCCCCCCGGTCCTTGGCACAATTTTCTTCCACGCAGCCGGTCCCCGGTGCCAAAAAGGTTGGGGACCACTGCTGTAATGCACTGTTAATAATGTTAACATGCGTTATGTCACACTGTAACGCATTGTGTTAAGGCAGCCTATTAAATTTGAATGAACTGGCAATGCACCTATCATCAACTTTTTCAGGAATGCAACTCTTGGTAACACTTTGCCATGCTTTGTGGCACACTGCAGTGAAGGTGCATTGCCTTAGCGCTTTGAGCCATTATGAGTGGCATCCCATTGTTGCAGAACATTGCAGCACAGGAACATTAGCTTGGTGCATTTTGAATGGTTTGGATTTTTTTTTTTCAGTCTTGTGAAACTATACTACAGTATATACCATACATAAATATCAATATAGTGCCTCCGGAAGGAAAATCTCTGCAGGAGTTTACACTATATGATAAAAAAGGAAATATATAGCATCCATATAAAAAAAAAAAAAAAGGATCCTTAATATGCCTGACCAAGCCACTGTTTTATCACTCTTTCATTGCTAAAAACCATTGGCTAAACTATACATTTTTAGGAGATAAAAATGAATTAAGATGAAAGCGTTCTCATTTCTTTCTGACAACATCATTATCGGTCCTTATGTACAAATGAAAAGATAAAGCCCATTTTTCATGAGCACCTCTTTATGGGGGGTTCAGGTTAACGTCACATGCTTGTATAAGAATGGCGTTCCGATCTTTCAAATATCACTATTTCATTTGCCATAAAACATGCAAAGCCGAGCCGCACATCATAAAAGGCTTAGCAGCTCTTTTTAAGATACACTTCACCATTTAGAAATACTCTACATCACTGATTTAAAAGACTTAAGTGATTTAATTTAATAGCTTGCATGCACCATTGATTTGTTAATCTAAAGATTGGTTTTTGTGAACTAGTTCGGATGAACTCTTGTCTGAGAATATATTTAAAAGAACATAGAGCACTTTCTACATCCGGTAATCCTTTGTTGTCCATTATAAGGACAAGTAAATGCTGAAAACCCCAAATGGAGCTCCTTCAGCAATATGCTTGAAAAAAAAAAAAAAATACATGGATAACAAAGGGAAAGTATAGGTTTTGTCTAATACTTTTTCTTGTTGTATTTTAAAATATGTAAAAGCCCAAAATTTTATTTTTTTGATAGAACAGGGAATTGAAACCCCTTTTAGGATTTTCTTTACTATCTAAAGCCTCGTACACACGGTCGGACTTCAAACAAACTTTTCTGTGGATTTTTGTCTGAAGGGAGTTGGCCGGGCACACCCATAGCATACACACGCTCTGACTTTTCTGCAAACTTTCCCAAAACTTTTCCAACATCACGTGGTTTTTCTGCTCTTTTCTGCTCTTTACCGCCACCTTTTGGTAAACTTCTGCTATTGTTGGCTGATTTTAACATTGGTTCTGGGCATGCTTATTTGTCCATCGGACAAAAGTCCGATGGATTTCTGTACACACGGTCGGACTTTGCTCCATCGGACTTTGTTGGCGAAAAGTTTGTCCATTTGCAGATTGAACATTTGTCCGATGAAAACCAAAAAAGTTTGTCCGATGGAGCATACACACGGTCAGATTTTTTGTCAAACTTGCTCATTTTGAAGTTTGTTGGCAAAAAGTCAGACTGTGTGTACGAGGCTTTAGATTGTCATTAGAGTCACTTCCTACTAGTCGGTATATAAACATATAAATTATGTAGGGCGGTGTATCATGTACAGCTCAGCTCGTCATGTTGCGCGTATTGAAAGGACGCTTCTTCAGGAGCTTATGGCGTGTTATTCTAAAAAGTAAAAGATGAGAGAACAGGCGGAGAACGTGGTCAGCAGCACAACCAAAATCACAAAGATTTGTCCTCAGATGGCTTTGAGAAAACAATCTATGTACAAGCTCTCAAAGAGTTCTTAGATGGAATGATCACATCTTAATTCATTTTTATCTCCTAAAAATTTATAGTTTAGCCCAGGGGTCTTCAAACTACGGCCCTCCAGGTGTTCAGGAACTACAATCCCCATCATGCCTAGTCATGTCTGTGAATGTCAGAGTTTTGCAATGCCTCATGGGATTTGTAGTTCCGCAACAGCTGGAGGTCCGTAGTTTGAGGATCCCTAGTTTAGCCAATGGTTTTTAGCAATAAAACCTGGAAGCTGATGGAATGGTCACAGGAACCTCACAAAAAAGAGACAGCCTAGTGCTGGACAATTGTAGTAGAGTTTATAGAATAGTTAGGGGGGGGGGGGGTCCCACTAATTACAAGTTTTCATTTGTCCAGAAAAAAGCATTCCAGGACTCTTTGAGAGCTTGTACTTATAGATTGTTTTCTCGAAGCCATCTAAGGAAGGACAAATCTTTGTGATTTTGGCAGTGCTGCTGACCACGTTCTCCGCCTGTTCTCTCATCTTTTACTTTTTAGAATAACACGCCATAAGCTCCTGAAGAAGCGTTCTTTCAATAGGCGCAACATGTCGAGCTAAGCTGTACATGATTCACCGCCCTCCATAATTTATTTATTTATATACCGACTAGTAGGAAGCGACCTTGGTGTCCCTTTCTCCAGCATATTTTACCTTATCTGGTTTGTAGGTGGTGTGTTATTATTATATTTTTTGTGCTCTTAGGTCTTTCTATGAACGGCCAATGTGTTATATATGTCTTGATTTATCTTGTATGTTCCCATATTTTTTTTCATCTGTGTTATGCCTATGAAGTCCATCATCTGCCAATATATTATTTTACAATCTAATCTATCGGGACGTGGCATTGTATACCCTGTTCTCATATCCACAGTTCCACTCTGTGATGATATGATTTTTTAATTACAGTTGTCATTAGAGGATTTTTACTTTAATACACTTCTGGTGGCAGCTCCGAATTTTGGAATTCCCTCCCTTTTAGCTGTGAGGACAATGGTCACCAGGACAAGTAGAGAGGGTGAATTTCCCCAGCTTAAACACAGACAACAATAAAAACAACAGGTTGAAACCTCTCACCAATTCAAAAGAGTTAAAATTCAGTTCAGTAGGGAAATAGCGATTTACATAGATATATAAAAAACAGTGCAGCTCTAATCACATAAATAAGAAATTCATATATGTGCAATGAAATGTGACTTTTAAGCGCTCACAAATAATAAAAAATCAGTGTAATGACACACATAAAAAAAAAAATAGTGACATTCGGGTGGTTTGTAAAACACAAAGGTGGTGGATGTCTATAATCATGAACAAGTGACTATCACACATGCTCACAGGATATGTGAGCTAAAAAATTGCAGTCCAAAATATAAAAGTATAGTGCACAAATCCAATCAGGCGTGTGAGGTAGATGGTCAAGATGGTAATCCAAGAAATAATGAGTAAGTCCCAAAGATAAAGGGTCACCATAGTGAAGGGGTCTGCCACCAATGAGATATGAGGGGGGCCTACCGGAACATGTGGACCCAATTAGCTTATACCAAATGTGTCTATACAGGCAGTGGGGTTAACCACCTGGTAAAAAATCGCCACTCCACTCGTCACCGGACAAACTTTGAACAGCTGAGGAGATAGTCAACGTAGTTGATGCCGTAGTTGATGCCGGAATGTTGCACACTGCTATGCAGGACCATCAAAGTTCATTTCAGAGGTGGAATCCTCTCACCATCACTCCATTAGTACATAAATCCAAGGAGGGAAGACAGAAGACTCGACATAATGAAAAACTATAGGCAGGAGTTTTATTTTAAAAAATATAAAACACTCACATTTCAGTAGATATAAAAGTGCATGTTGAAAAATGCCTTGTAGACAGTAAAACAAGATGTAACGGCATAGACGGGAAGGAATTGTCTACAAGGAATTTTTCAACATGCGCTTTTATATCTGCTGAAATGTGAATGTTTTATAAAAAAAAAACAGCCACCACTATTGTAGAACAACCCATTCAGTTTAAAATAGAAATGAAAGGCAAAATATTTTTGTACAGATATAAAAAAAAAATTATACAGACCTTTTTTCCCTTTTTTATAAGTCATCACATTCCCTCTGACCACTCATACAGCCTGATCCCGCAAACCCCGGAAGGAAGACCGGGTGAAGATGGCAGTGTCAGAGAACCATGACAGCACTGTGCTGGAGGGCTCTGTGTACAGGTAAGTCTGTCATAATGTGCTAGTATGCCATGCATACTAGTACATTATTATTATTATTTTTATTATTCAGGATTTATATAGCGCCAACAGTTTGCGCAGCACTTTACAACAAGAGGGCAGACAGTACAGTTACAATACAATACAGGAGGAATCAGAGGGCCCTGCTCGTTAGAACTTACAATCTAGGAGGGAGGGTCAAGTGATACAAAAGGTAATAGCTGTGGGTGATGATCTGATGGAGAAAGTAAAAGTACAGTTGTTAGGTGGGGGCCGAATAGGCTTCTCTGAAGAGAAGGGTTTTCAGGGAGTGTCTAAAAGCAAGCAGAGTAGGAGATAGTCGTACAGATTGGGGTAGGGAGTTCCATAGGATGGGAGATGCTCGGGAAAAGTCCTGGAGGCGAGCATGGGAGGAGATGATGAGGGAACTAGATAGCAGGAGGTCTTGGGAGGAACAAAGGGAACGAGTAGGATGGTGTTTTGAGACTAGATTAGTAATGTAGCCAGGGGCCGAGTTGTGGATGGCTTTGTAAGTTGTTATTAGAATTTTAAATTTAATTTATTGGGTGAGTGGAAGCCAGTGGAGAGATTGACAGAGAGGGGTAGCAGACACTGAGCGGTTGGTAAGGTGGATGAGCCTGGCAGCAGCTTTCATGATGGACTGAAGGGGGGATAGCCTGTGCAAAGGTAATCCCGTGAGGAGGGAGTTGCAGTAGTTGAGGCGGGAGATGACCAGGGAGTGAACTAGGAGTTTTGTGGTGTCATTGGTTAGGAAGGGGCATATTTTGGAGATGTTGCAGAGGTTGAGACAGCAAGATTTGGAAAGTGTTTGGATGTGGGGCTGAAAGGATAGTTCAGGGTTACACCTAAAACCTTGGCATTGATTTTGACGGAGAGATCAGGGGCAGAGGCACGTGGGGGAGGAAAAATCATGAGTTCAGTTTTGGATAGATTGAGTTTGAGGAAGTGGTGTGACATCCAGGCTGACATGTCTGTTAGTAAGTTAGTGATACTTGAGGAGACTGAAGGAGTGAGCTGAGGGGTAGAGAGATAGATTAGGGTGTTGTCAGCATAGAGATGGTATTGGAAGCCGTGGGAGGCTATTACCTGACCCAGGGAAGAGGTGTAGATGGAGAGTAGGAGAGGTCCAAATTTAAGGTTATGCCTTAAACCTGCAGGGGGGCCCATTGTTTTTTTTGTTTTTTTTTGGTGGTTTACTGTTTCTTTAAAACCGGATTTTGAAAGTACATTACCCTGTTAAAACGTATATAAGATTTAGCTTTTCAGTTTAAGTCTGATAAGACTTTGGAGGGATCAATTAGAATGATAAAACCTGAATAACAAATGTCTTTGTATTCTGAAGTTACTTACGGTAACTATAGCAGCTCCAGAATACTCTCATACACAGAAAATGCAATGAATATTAGGGAAAGAGTAGGACACTAGCATTAAAATAGTTTTACCTTATAATGGTATTACCTAATAATTAATTACACTTGTGAAGTCCTTTTTAATAGCAACAATTGAAAGGATATATGAGTAATAACTGTTTTCTTCACGGTATACTGTATATGTAAGCTGCAATCAATATACCCCTTTAGTAGCAACACATATACACTATACATGAACACCAAAAATACGTTTCCTCTAAAAACTATCATTTGAAGAATTTCAAAAATATATATAATATAAACGCAGGATTTTTATATACTCTCATTGACTGATGGCCACCCCAAAGGACTGAGGTCAATCCTTTGTAAATCATATCCCATTATACAGTCATCAGTAGAGCAGTGAGCAGGAATACCATATTGGGGTGGATCATTATCATGGCCAGCAGAATCTCATTTGATGGAACAAGTCTTCCATTCTACATTAAAAACATCCAGATTTCAATCCCTGGGTGATGTCCACTTTTGTTCATATATCAAACATTGGATAATTAGAGTATTTCCAGTAATAAAATATATGCCTTTTTATGTTCTCACATTGGTGTGATTGATCTAGCAGAAATAATTTGAGACAGTGATAGAGAAAATGAATTTAACAGATTTACGATGGATCATATCCATAAAGCAAAGGCTATTGTCTGTTCCCTGACACTGCTTGAAGTGAAAAAAAGGGGGCATTTTAAATCTTATAAAAGCATAACTTGGAGGAATTCGAAACATTTTGAACAAAGAGAGACAGAACAAATGTGAATGATATGTAGCTTGTGATAGATAGCTAGATAGACAGACAGACAGACAGACAGACAGACAGACAGATAGACAGATAGACAGATAGATAGATAGATAGATAGACAGGTAAATAGAATAGGACTCGCATATATGCAATCCCTTTGTACATACATGCAATACCATGGGATCACTCTATCAGTCGCCTTTCCCCTTAACTTCTTTGTCAAGATTAATGGAACAACTGTCAACCCCCCCCCCCCCCCCGCATGCCAGGGTGCTAGGCGTAATCTTGGACCCTGAACTTTCTTTTGGGTCCCACATGCAATCACTGTCCAAAACTTCCCGCATCACCCTTCACAGCATCTCCTAAATAGGCCCCTTCTTAACCATTGACAGCACAAAACCTCTAACACACTCATCTCTTGTCTCAACTATTGCAACTCCCTCCTCGTTGGATTACCTTTACATAGGCTATCCACCCTTCAGTTCAGTCCATCATGAATGCTGATTCCAAACTCATCCACCTCACCAACTGTTCCATATCTGTTACCCCTCTCTGCCATTCCCTCCACTGGCTTCAGCTCACCCAATTAATTAAATTCAAAATGCTAACGATAACTTACAAAGCCATCCACAACTCGGCCGCATCTACATTACTAACCTAGTCTCAAAATTCCAAACCAAAACAATCTCTACGTCCATCCCAAGGCCTCCTTCTCTCTAGCTCCCTTGTCACCTCCACCCAAGCACTCCTCCAAGATTTCTACTGAACCTCCCTTATCCTCAGGAACTCCCCACCCCAAATTGTCCAGGTATCTCCTACTCTGTCCACTTTTTTGGGATCCCTGAAAACCCTTCTTTTCAGAAAAGCTTATTCTGCCTCCATCAAACAAATGTACTTATCCCCCACAGTTAATACCTTTGTATTACTCATTCCGTCCTTTTAGATTGTAAGCTCTGACACGCAAGGTCCTCTGATTCCTCTTGTATTGAATTTAATTGTAACTGCACTGTCTGCCCTCATTTTGTAAAGCACTGTACAAACTGTTGGCATTATATAAATCCTGTATAATAATAATACATAGAAACACATATCCCGTAAGCTAAGTGTCACAATCAGGGGTCAAGCTCAAAGACCAGTTACTATAGCAGTGAGAATCTCACACAGAAACCAGCAGGATAGGTACACAGGCAGGTCACCTTGGCAGACGATGTGGGCTCACCTGAGGTGCGGAGTCTAAGTACTAAGCTGTGTTAACAGAGCTCCTGATGAGGAGATAGATTTTTCTGCATGTTAGCACCAGGTTGCGGTCCTCAGGATCTCCCCAACCCGGAGGTGAGCAAGCCGGGATCCAGTATCAATTTAAGCAGCTAAGGATCAAACAGAAGCATAGTCAGTACACAAACCAAAGGTCAGTAAAGAGTAGTTGCAGATTGGGATCAGGCAGAAGCATAGTCGAGGATTAAGCCAAGGGTCGATAACGAGTGGTAGCAAAAAATGGACAGCAGCAGGGAAGACTAGAGCAAGTTATTGACTGAGAGAGCACAATAATCTGGCAAACAGGAAGTGTAGAGCAAAGAGTTCAGGGTTCAGTACAAACAAGGTTCAAAACAGGATCATTTAGGAATTGTCCAGGAATCTGTCCAGCATTCCAGGTAGCACATCAAAAAGAGACATTACCTGACACATCAATGGTTCCTGGTTCAAATCCAGGTCCTGACACTAAGTTTAGAAAACAGACAACGTGGTTTTGACTGAGTATTAATTTTTACTAACTAAATACAGGTCACGTATTGTTTGCCCCCCCTTTTTAAGATACCTCGTGGAATCTGGAAGTACCCTTTAAAATAAAGGTATGAGGTTACTCATTATAAAAAAATGAGTAGTAAATAAACACAAAGCTCTTTATTTAAAAAAAGTCCCGTGATGTAAATGCATCGTCAATCACATTATCCAACGCTGTAGATCCATGTCAACAGGGGAGGGCTGGCGGCCTTAGGCCTGGGGGGCAAGTCCAGTCAAGTGGCCCATTGAACCGCCGAATCAGCTCACCATCCATGGCCCACCTGGTTTTTCAATGCAGCCTCACCAGTGCCCATCAGTGCAGCCAACTCCAGTGCCCATCAATGCAGCATGATCACTGGGGCAGGTTTCATGGGGTGTATGGGGGGGAGATGGGGGGTCAGCGTCTCTCACCTCAGTGATCTCAGCTCAGCAGGTTCTTGCACACCACGATTTCCTGGGGGGGGTAACGCTCCTGATCCTGGGGTCAAGTTGCATCCAGCGCCCAGCCCTGCAGCCCTGCGTCCCGACTCCCTGGCATGCCCTGCCTCTGCCTGCTTCCAAGAATCCGGTCCCAGGGAGTTGTAGTTTCCTCTGCGCTGCTTTGTTTTCCACCCACCAGAAGCTTGAGTGCGGACTACAAACTCCCGGAATGCAACAGCTAGTGGTCGCCCACCATGGCCATGCCCCCGGCCCGACCTCCTAGACCAGAATAAAAAAGAAAAAGGTAGCAGGCAGTGGCTGCCGGACATTTTGAACATAAGTTAGGGTGGCCTGGGAGGCAATTGCCACCCTGCCCCCTGGCCCAGCCCTCCCCTGCATGTCAATCATGATGAATGATACTTGTCAAAACAAGACAGGCTTATAATCGACATGATGCATGCCTAATAGACCCTCAAGATAAATGACATTTTTTGGCCTGGCAGTTGAATGTAAACAAATGGGCTGGATCCTGGGTGACGTCTTTAATCAAACTATTATAAATAAACTAATTTTAAACTATTATTCTTTTTTTAGCAAGCCTGAGTTTTTCTTTTAGACTTCAACTGTATACAAATCCCCTGAATGCCTTTTTTTTCTTTCCATTACCCACCTGGCGAAGTGCCTTCCTAAGGATTCCTTATGCACCCATATTTTCACAATTGATCCAGCCCAGCAGGAAACCTATGGACCTCATCTGAAATTTATGAAGGCGCCTTGTTTCCACTTTCAATCACCTGCTTTTCTTTCTGCCAGTGTAATTTATAGCAGGTTACGGCAAGACCAAAGAACTCTTAGCAGAAAAAAAGACAGGGAGGAAAATCAGTAGCTTGCACATTTTGCAAAGTGTTCTGTACCTTGTCAGAGTTTTGACAAAGTTTTCATAACCCACTAGAATATTACAGAAAGAAACATCCTTTATGTAATTAATATTTCATGTTATGCACATCACCTTGTTCTACCAGTTCTTCAAATACAGTATAAAGATATATATGCTAGTAAGCCTGGCATTGTGGAGCATTAAAACAAACCCTGATCTGAACAAAGAAAATATTTTCTGTAGCGTCTAAAGGCTAAAATGTTTAACTACCTTACTTCTAAGTGCAATTTTTACATTTCTGCTACGGGCCCATTGATACAGCAATAACTTTGTGATTACATGAGATAATATATATATATAAAATATATATATATATATATATATATATATATATATATATATATATATATATATATATATATATACTGTATGTGTATATATCATGAAATGACAAAGTTATTGCTGTATCAATGGGCGCATAGCAATATATATATATTATTTTTATTTATTTTTTTCCTATGGTCCCATTGATTCAGCAATAACTTTGTAATTTCATGATATATATATACATACAGTATATATATATATATATATATATATATATATATATATATATATATATATATTTATTTATTTATACAGTATACCTACAGTATATATATATATATATATATATATATATATATATATATATATACGGTATATACCGGTATTTATATAGGGGGTAGAGGTGTAGTGCTAAAGGAGTGAGGGACTATTGATGTACTGTTGTTGAGGGAGAAGTGGCCGCCATCTTATCGGTAGGAAGCGCTGGTCGCTTTCCTTTTCATGTCTGTTATGCATATATTACATGTGAGTGTACTTATAGCTTTTAAACAATAAATTTGCCTTATGTGGGATGTCTGCGCAATGAGATGCTTTCTTTCATTCCCCCATACATGTTATCACCGGTACACCTCTGGAGTACTGTATATCTCTGGCTGAGCTTTTGCTGTGATTAAGTTCACGTATACCTGGTTGGTTAGTGGAAGAAGGACCTCTTTTCCAGTTAGGGGATTGCATATGAGGAATCGTTTGATGAATAGGAAGACTCGTGGCTATCACCTTAGCAATTCCTTTTTGTGTATATCCCATACACTGACGGTAAGGGTCAGTTTTTTTGGGTGTGGGTGATGGTTTCTTCACTCTTCAACGTATTGATTTCTTTCCAATGATGGACTATGCTTGGATCTAATTTATAGCTCCATGATTTTGGAGTCACTTCCTATGAACTTTCAGTATATTACCACCATTTTTTAGCGCTTCACCTCTACCCCCTATTTCTATTATTGTATCCAACAATATTGTGTCAGCTGCTTTTTATTTTATTTTATTTAAAATTTTGAGCGCAACAAATCTGATTTTCTTTTATATATATATATATATATATATACTGTATTTATCAGCGTATAACACGAACAGGCGTATAACACACACCCTAACTTTAAGAGGGAAGTTTCAGGAAAATAACTTTCCACAACCCCCTGCGTATAACACGCAGGCACAGTTTACCCTCTATTTTCAGGGTAAAAAATTGACTGTTATACGCCAATAAATACAGTATATATATATATATATATATATATATATATATATATATATGTTTTTGTTTTTTCTAGAACAAACAAAGCTTTTTTTTTGTGATATAGTCAAATATTATTGCAAAACTTATTGCAACAATTTTTTTACTTTTTTATTTAATCCATAGACAAAGAAACAAAAAGCAATACAAAAACAATGCACTTTTTCTACTTTGATCCGTGCTTAAAAATAGTTTTACTGTAAATAAGATTTGTTTTATTCTGTCATTTATCCCTTTTAAAATTACACTGAAATTATGAGTATAGTACAAAGTGATGGGAATATATTCTCAAATTAAATAAAGGCTGTTTTTTTTCCAAATGTTGTGCTTATGTTTTTAAATTACACCAAAAATTATGATTATGTTACGAAACAATAGAACAATATTTTCAAATTAAGCAAAGGCTTTTTTTTTTAACATTTAATCTGAATTTATTGTTTTTAAAATAAGAAATTATTACACATACACTCATACAATGTACCTAAACGGTAATGTACAATCATGTCCTGGCATAAATTGTCTTTATGTTAATTTACTCTTCAAAAATTAATAATAAATATGTCGCCATAATTTAGGTCATACTAAGACAAATATTAATAACATATCTGAACATCAAAGGTTAATAAATCCTAACTTATAAGGAAAATATTAAAATAAAATTGAAGGCCTTAAAGAGCCTCAATAAAGTTTTAAAAAAAACATTTTCCTTTTCAGTCAGCTTTACAACCTACTTGAAAAAAAAGTGGGAGAAAGGAAAGAAAAAAAAAGAAAAAAAAGAAAAAAAGAAATATCATTAAAGGGTTTGTAAAGAAATTAAAAAATAAAATAAAAATAACAAACATGTCATACTTACCTCCACTGTGTAGCTTGTTTTGCACAGTTTGGGCCCGATCCACGTCTTCTGGGGTCCCTCGGCGGCTGTCTCGCATGGTGGTGAGTGATTGCGGGCGTGCTCCAGTGATACAGCCAGCGGCTATTGCCGCTCACTGTATCACTCGGCCCTGCCCCCCGGCGCGCCGCGTCATTGGATGTGATTGACAGCAGCGCCAGCCAATGGCTGCGCTGCTTTCAATCCTTTCACTGTAGCCAATCAACGGCCAGGTTGAACGGCGAAGAGGATGTCAGGGCCGAGCGCGGGACTTTCAAAGGGCTCAGGTAAGTAAAACGGGGGCTCGGGGGGGGGGGGGGGCGGTATTGTCGGATGTGTTTTTCACCTTAATGCATAGGATGCATTAAGGTGAAAAAACTTTTTCCTTTACAACCCCTTTAATGAATAAATACTCTTACAAAAAATATGTTGTGAATTCTGAGGAATGTCTAAAATATTTCTACACTGCCCACTTACTATATACATCTAATTTGTAATTTTCCCAGGATACCATCTCTTCCACGTGCCCATTCAAGGGAGGGGTGCCCAATTTACCCCAGATTTGAGATATAACCGTGCGTGCTGCTGCTAGAAAGTGGCAAAGTAAGTCTTTTTTATTCTGTTTTTTTTATTTAAATGCTGTGCTTGATTTTTAAAATGCCACTGAAAAAAATAATAAACAAAACAAATAGAAATGAAAAAAAATGTATATAAATAAGAAAAAATTATCAGGAAAATAATTATGTTAAAGAGGAACTGCAGACTGCTCACATAATTTGTAATAAAAACATCTTTGCCATTCTGAAGCTTCCCACCAACCACTTTGCATATTATTATATATATATATACTGTGATTCTGTACGTGCCAAGTATGCTGCAGAAATCTCCCTCCACTGAGTCTGGCTGCATCCATTTTAACTGTGGGCAGCTGAAGCTGCTGCCTGTTCACTTCCTGGATTTACACAGACACAGAGAGGCACACCTCCAGCTCTGCAGCTCTCATTGGCCCTCTTATGACTCACCCCCTCCCTTCCTGGCAAACGCTCACAAGAGTAAGAGAGAGCTGTGCTTGATGTCATAAGCCTAGGCTTTTTACCAGACAAGAAAAAGGAAGTGGGCTGTATAGGGAATTTACAGGAAGAAAAAAATGTTTTACCATCCAAAGTTAAAACAACAAGGGCAGAAGATTTAATAGATATAAAGATGAAAAAATTACTGAAGTTCAGCTTTATGTTGAGAAGGGGAAGAAGTAGCTGATTAGGGATGATTAGGGTAAACTAAGGGTTATAAGGGTTTACATTGGAACAAAATAGATTTTACATTTTTTATTTTTATTGACAAGTTGCTTTAACTTACATCATATGCAGATTTAAAGGAGAAGTATAGTCAAAGTTTATTTGGTTGTGCTTCTCCTGTAGTTTACAGTTCGTTCTGCACTCCCATGACCCATTTTCAGCAGACAGCAGGCTGAAGCAGACATATAGTTACATAGTTAGTCAGGTTGAAAAAAGACACAAGTACATCTAGTTCAACCAAAAAAAAAACAAAAAAAACCAAATACAATCCCATATACACAATCCTTCACCCAAAGTTGATCTAGAGGAAGGCGAAAAACCCCAGCAAAGCATGCTCCAATTTGCTACAGCAGGGGAAAAAATTCCTTCCTGATCCCCTGAGAGGCAATCGGATTTTTCCTGGATCAACTTTACCTATAAATGTTAGTATCCAGTTATATTATGTACATTTAGAAAGTATCCAGGTTTTTTTAAAAGCAATCTACTGAGCTGGCCAGAACCACCTCCGGAGGGAGTCTATTCCACATTTTCACAGCTCTTACTGTGAAGAAACCTTTCAGTATTTCCAGACGTCAAAGAGTTGGTCCAGGTTCGGGCAAGATCGGTACAATGAAGTCGGAATCTGCCCACATGCCTGAACTGGCACCCGGCTCAGACTCTCAGTGAGCCGCTGAGAGACGTAAAATAATAGCAAATTGAGCTACTGTTGGGTATAGGCTCTCCCAAAGCCAAGAGTCCTATTGTATATCTTATCTATTGACCCAGCAAACTTTAAACCCAGAAATTTAGTGTTCACTATACAGTCTCTCTATATCAGGGGTCTCAAACTGGTGGCCCTCCAGCTGTTGCAGAACTACAATTCCCATGACGCATTGCAAGGCTAAACAGTTACAAGCATGACTCCCATAGGCAGAGGCATGATGGGACTTGTAGTTCCGCAACAACTGGAGGGCCGCAGGTTTGAGACCCCTGCTCTATATATTTGTAGCAAGGTCCCAGGCCTCCTTTGGTCTGATGAGAACCTTTAGGGCCAGGGATAGCTGACTTCCTTCTGTATGTAGTGGGTTGTGAGGCATAGTGGGGGCAAAGATGGTGAAAGTCATTGGGCGCCAGACACTACTTGGATGTAAAAGAGGTTTTATTTCTCTTAACAGTCCTTTTTGTATTTTTGGGGGGAGAGAGGATAAGGGCCAGGACACCCTTAGACAGTTGCAAACTCAATTAGCAGACTCAGAAACTTCAATAGGAGGACAGCCGTGCAGGGAAAGACCTCAAGCAAGAAGCCACATCTGCACATGCAGGAACGCTGTCTCCTATGGCAACAGTCTTTAACAGTTCCTAACACAAAGTGTAACAGTTCTTTCAGCTCTACAACTTCTCCTTGTAGTTCTTCCATACACTGAGCTCCTGGTCTCTCACTAGACCCTCTGATTCACTGCTAGTGAATCCCTTGAGCTCCTCCAATCTTCACGGTGATATCTTCCTCAAGCGTCACCCCCGCTTCTCTGCTGGGTCCCTAGCTCGGCACTCTAGATACCTCTCAAGCTTCACCCACACTTGCCCGCTCGGTCCCTAGCTTGACACAGAAGGCTGCTCTGCAAGCGTCACCTCCACTGGCTGGGTCCTTGCCTTGATTCCCACTGAAGTTTCCGGATTCTTCACCGCCTCCAACTGGTGAGAATGTTGCTCCGGTACTTGCTTCAGTTACTCACTGTGGTACCTGGTAGTAAGGCAGATAGTCCTTTACTGGCGAAAGCTTCCCCTCTACCTCCAACCACGACAGGTTCACCGGTCGACCGTCACTTTTGGTAGGACTGCAAGCCGCAATCCCAACCCTGCACTGCTCTCTTGCTTCTGGATAGGCCCTCAGACAGAGTAGCAGCCAGATGTGGCCAGGATAGGCCCACTCTCCGGCCTAGCAGCCCAGGCAATACGACACACATCCACCCAAACAGCCGTCCAGGTGGCACAGAACATAGATCACCTGACTCCACCCAAATATATCCCAGCAGGCCAAGGGATTCAAGAAAACCCCTGCCCATTGGCTCAGATAGCCCACATACCCATAACCTGACCTTGGGTTGCTTTTCTCATACCAGTTACCACCAAGTAGGGATGGGCTATCTGTTCGAGTCGAACATGAGTTTGACTCGAACATTGGCTGTTCGCCCGTTTGCCGAACAGCGTACAATTTGGGGTGTTCGCGGCAAATTCCAAAAGCCCTTTAAAAGTCTATGGGAGAAATCTAAAGTGCTAAGTTTAAAGGTCTATGTGCAAGTTATTTTCATGAAAAGTTTTTGGCGACCCGGTTCCTGCCCCAGGGGAGATGTATCAATGTAAAAAAAAGGTTTAAAAAAGTCATTTTTTTCGGGAGCAGTGATTTTAATAATGCTTAAAGTGTAACAATAAAAGTGAAATATTCCTTTAAATTTCGTACCTGGGGGGTGTCTATAGTATGCCTGTAAAGTAGCGCTTGTTTCCCGTGTTTATAACAGTCTCTGCACAAAATGACATTTCTAAAGGAAAAAAAGTCATTTACAACTACTCGTGGCTGTAATGAATTGTCGGGTCCCGTCAATACAGATAAAAGGCATTGAAAGTCATAGAAAAAAAATGGCGTGGGGTTTCCCCCAAAAATCCATACCAGACCCTTCAGGTCTGGTTCGGATTTTAAGGGGAACTCCGTGACAAAATTAAAAATGGCGTGGGGTTCTCCCCAAAAATCCACACCGGACCCTTATTCGAGCACGCAACCTGAGAGAAAAGAAAAGAGGGGGGATGAGAAAGCGCCCCCCTCCTGAACCGTACCAGGCCACATGCCCTCAACATGGCCCTCAACATGGAGAGGATGTCCCCATGTTGATGGGGATGAGGGCCTCATCCTCACAACTCTTGCCCGGTGGTTGTAGGGGTCTGCAGGCAGGGGGCTTATCGGAATCTGGAAGCCCCCTTTAACAAAGGTTTCCTCCAGATCCCGGCCCCCCCCTGTGTGAATTGGTAAGGGGTACATTGTACCCCTACCATTTCGCAAAAAAAGTGTCAAAATGTTAAAAACCACAGGAGACGGCTTGGGACAAGTCCTTTATTAAAAATAAAAAAATAAAAAACGCAGGTTTTCTGTTGCATCAGAGGGGGCGGGGTCACCTGTACACATCACTGGGAAACCCCGACGTTTCCCCTTGTCAGAGGGGGACGGGGTCATGTGACAGGTGGCCCGCCCTCAGCTACATAAGAGCTGTCAAGATGGTGCCGCGTCATTGGCTAGGAGCCTCTGGTGGAGGCAGGATCATGTGCTGGAGTCGCTGGAGTCGCTGGAGAAGTGGAGATCATCCATCGCTGGAGATCAAAAATTGGATTACATTGCTGGAGATCGAGCAAGGATTTATTGGATTACATCGCTGGAATCTCTTTTTTATTTTTAATAAAGTCCTTTTTTTTTGTTAAATGGTAGGGGTACAATATACCCCTTACCAATTCACATAGGGGGGCGGGATCTGGAGGCCCCTTTTGTTAAAGGGGGCTTCCAGATTCCGATAAGCCCCCCGCCCGCAGACCCCCACAACCACCGGGCAAAAGTTGTGGGGATGAGGCCCCATGTTGAGGGCATGTGGCCTGGTACGGTTCAGGAGGGGGGGCTCTTTCTCGTCCCCCCTCTTTTCCTGCGGCCTGCCAGGTGGATTTTTGGGGGGAACCCCACTGCATTTATTTTTTAATTTTGGCACAGAGTTCCCCTTAAAATCCATACCAGACCTGAAGGGTCTGGTATGGATTTTTGGGGGGAACCGCACACCATTTTTTTTTTAAATATGGTGCAGGGTTCCCCTTAATATTCATACCAGACCTGAAGGGCCTGGTAATTGAATTTTGGGGGACCCCCACGCATTTTTTTTTTCAATGACTTTCATCTGTATTGCCGGGACCCGACAATTCATTACAGCCGCGAGTAGTTTTAAATGACTTTTTTTCCTTTAGAAATTTCATTTTGTGCAGAGACTGTTATAAACACGGGAAACATGCGCTACTTTACAGGCATACTATATACACCCCCAGGTACGAAATGTAACTTCCTGCCCAAGTCATTTTTCAGCTTTCAGCGCTGTCACACTTTGAATGACAATTGTTTTTATTTTTTGCGCTATAAACAAAAGAAGAGGGACAAGTTTGAAAAAAACACAATATTTTTTACTTTTTGCTATAATAAATAATATATATATTTTTTTTTTAAAACAAATTTTTTCCTCAGTTTAGGCCGATATGTATTCTTCTACATATTTTTGGTAAAAAAATCGCAATAAGCGTATATTGATTGGTTTGTGCAAAAGTTATAGCAGCTTCAAAATAGGGGATAGATTTATAGCATTTTTATTATTTATTTATTTTACTAATAATGGCGGCGATCAGCGTTTTTTATCGTGACTGCGATATTGCGGCGGACACATTGGACACTTTTGACACATTTTTGGGACCATTCACATTTATACAGCGATCGCTGCTATAATAATGCATTGATTGCTGTATAAATATGACTGGCAGGGAAGGGGTTAACACTAGGGGGGGATCAAGGGGTTAAATGTGTTCCCTGGGAGTGATTCTTACTGTGGGGGGAGGGGACTGACTGGGGGAGGTGACCGATGGTTGTCCCTATGTACAAAAGACACACCATCGGTCTCCTCTCCCTGACAGGACGTGGATCTCTGTGTTTACACACAGAGATCCACGGTCCTGCTCAGTTACAGGGCAATCGCGGGTGCCCGGCGGCCATCGCGGCCGCCGGGCACGCGCATCGGGTCCCCAGTGACGCGGCGTGCCCCCTAGTGGCATGGGAAGGCGATCACGTCATATGACGTCCGCCCAGAACAAGAGAGTGTTCTTCCCGCCATCATATGACGGCGGGCGGTGGACAACTGGTTAAAGGAATATTGCACTTTAATTGTTTCACTTTAAGCATTATTAAAATCACTGCTTCCGAAAAAATGGCAGTTTTTAAAACTTTTTTTTTGCATTGATACATGTCCCCTGGGGCAGAACCCGGGTCCCCAAACACTTTTTATGACAATAACTTGCATATAAACCTTTAAAATTAGCACTTTTGATTTTTCATGTTCGTGTCCCATAGACTTTAACTGTGTTCACGTGTTCGAACTAATTTTTTGCCTGTTCGCATGTTCTGGATGCGAACCGAACCGGGGGGTGTTCGGCTCATCCCTACCACCAAGTACCCGGCCACCTTGTGGTAGAAGAGAAAAGTGCAACAAGGCCATACTTAGGGAGAAATCAATAGATCTCTATCAATCAACCAGGATAACTACTCCTGGCAAGTACATTTGTGAGGAGTTCCCTGCCTAAACTCCAGGGTGCAACATTATTTGCTTTTAGGATTTATTTTTAAGCTTGCAGGTCCAAAGACTTCAAAAAGGAGAAACTTCATGTATAAAAATTACAATAAAGATACCCTTAGACTCCATTCACACAGGGGCAACATGACTTCCAGCGCGACTTTGGCAGGCAACTTGGACACGACTTGAGTATGAATCATAGCGCGACCTGGATCTACTTACAAGGCAACTTCAAGTTGCCTGCAGGACAGGAGACATTCCAGAGGCCAATCAAACAAGAATCAGCTCTGTGGGAGGGAAGGGGGAGGGAGAGGTTTGCCCGAGAAATGTATGTTCTCTCCCTGGAAAGTTGCTCCTGTTAAGACAGGGGATCCGTCTTCTGAGCGACTGCCATTGAAATCAATGGGTACAGGTCGCCTAGCAGTTGCCTAGAAGTCGGATTGAAGTAGTACAGGAACCTTTTTTGAAGTCGGAGCAACTGCAGTAGTGTGCATTAAGACAGCTCCATTCACTTACATTGATTTTCTCATGCAGCGCTACTTGAGGCGACTAGGGGCGACCTGGGGCGATTTGAAGTTGGATCCAAAGTTGCCCCTGTGTGAATGGGCTCTTAGAAATGTTTAGTAATAATGTTAATCTACTAACAGATACTTATAGATAATTACAGGCTTTTGTTTTGTTTTTTCATATCTGTTTTATATTTTCCTCCCCATTCTTTTCATAGTAGCAGGGACTCGGCATGGGACCCAGAATGCCCACTACCCAGGTGCCTACTACAGTGATTTCCATTTCCACATTGCTAGCCCAGATATGGCATATACTGTATATACCAGTGGTCTCCAAACTGTGGCCTGGGGGCAGGATGTGGCCATTTGCTTCCCTTTATCTGGCCCTCGGGGGAACTATTCCACCAACTGACACCAATGATGGAGCACCATTCCCCCTACTGACATCAAAAATGGGGCACAATTCTTCTCATTGATATCAACAATGGGGCAATATTCCTCCTATTAAAAGCAATGATGAGGCACTGATGCTGTGGCATTTTCTACCCCCACTGGTCACAGTCTGGCCCGTCTAAAGCCTGAAAGACAGAAAACTGGCCCTTTGCTAAGAATGTTTGGAGACCCGGGCATATACTTACATTAGTCCAAGCTTTACCAATGTAACTACTTAAACCATAGTCATACCTGGAATCCAGCTTTAATTATTGAATGTAAGATGATTTTGTAACAGCATTCTGAGCTGTATTCTGATGCTTTAATGGACTGTAGTAATTTAGGGATTTAAACTTCAGAATTTGAGACGAATTGGAAGCAAGTAATCTGAATAACTTGAAAGTTTAGCAATTATTTTTCTAATCATTCCAATTGCTGTTCTAGAGGATGGATACTAGGAGTTTTACAACTAAATTATAAGGGGAGGCAGAAGAAAACCCATATTTGTACCCCAGAAAATATTATTGTTATGGTTATCAAGCAATTGATTATGATTGCTAAAATGCCCTGGACTATAATCTATCTATCTAGGATAGAAAATATTCTCTGAAAGCCCAACTGTACCTTCAGGAAGAAAATAAGTAGTTAATGTGATTGTAACCCATCACAAAAACAAGCCATTTTTGTATAGATTTTAAAAAAACAACATTATAAATACTTTTTTTTTTATTAGTAATCACATTCCATCTGTTCTCATCTGCATAAGAGCTAGGGGGAGGAGAAGCAGCAGTACTCTGTGATTCTCATTTGACAGGCTGTGCGGGGGGGGGGGGGGGGGCTTTGGCATATCAGGACATTGGAGGAGAGCAGGCTGCATTCCCAGCATAGCTAGAGAACTGACCACAGTTGTTCTCCTGCTTAGTGTGGTCAGTTTTTAATCGTAAAACAAGGGGACTAGCAGGAAGGCCAGAGATTTCACACAAAGGAAGCAATACAAAGAGAACAGGAGACTTTCTCATAGAAGTACATGGTACAGCAGGCACATATCAGGAATATTAAATGTTTGGGTAATAAACTTTGTTAAAGTGGTTCTAAAATTAAAACATTTATTGCCTTAAAGGCTAAGTTCACCTTTTTTTTCTTAAATCCAGCTCCCCTATGTACCAATATATCATTCTCAGTTGCAAAAAAATAAAAGCTTTCTTTGATTTTGAGAACAAGGCCTTACCTTAGCCCTTGCTATATTTCTTAGACCCCTTTCACATTGGGTCATTTTTCAGGCACTTTGGCGTTAAAAAAAGCGCCTGTAAAGCACCTGAAAGAAGCCTCAGCTGCAATCCCAATGTGAAAGCCCGAGTGCTTTCAGAGCCCTTTAACACTGCCAGCACCGAAAAAATGCTGGTAAAGCTCCGCTAAGACACCTTTCACACTGGGGCGTTTTTCAGGCGCTTTGACGTTTAAAAAAAGCAACTCAATGGGAAGGGGCGCTTTAGGTTTGGTGTATTCAATGCTCCTAAAGCGCTGCAAAGAAGCTGCTTGCAGGACTTTTTTTGACGCCCTGCCAGTGCCTCAGTGTGAAAGCACTCAGGCTTTCACATTGGGATTGCAGATGCAGCTTCTTTCAGGCGCTTTACAGGCGCTTTTTTTAACGCTAAGACCCCTTTCACACTGGGGCGTTTTTCAGGCGCTTTAGTATGAAAGCACTCGGGCTTTCACGTTGGGATTGCAGATGCAGCTTCCTTCAGGCGCTTTACAGGTGCTTTTTTTAACGCTAAAGCGCCTGAAAAACGCCCCAGTGTGAAAGGGGTCTTAGAAAGCTTTAGAGCAGGGATATGCAATTAGCGGACCTCCAGCTGTTGCCAAACTACAAGTCCCATGAGGCAAAGCGAGACTCTGACAGCATCAAGCATGACACCCAGAGTCAGAGGCATGATGGGACTTGTAGTTTGGCAACAGCTGGAGGTCCGCTAATTGCATATCCCTGCTTTAGAGACTCCCTGGTATACAGACAGAGACAGAAGAACTAGTAAGACACAGGAAGGAGTTTACTAGCTGACCTCATTAGCACACCTTCACCCATCAACTAAGTTTTCACAGCATCCCCCAGCATTCCTCCATGCGTGCATTTGTCTGACTTCCCTAGCATTCCTTCAGATGGACTTAGGCTGCATAATAAACTCCCTGGGGCTGCATACAGCCTACGGGACACCTCTGATGTAGTGCAAGGGCCTACCTTATTGGATACAGAGTGATTAGATAGATGGTGTTTCTTCATATTATACAGTTTTTGTAAATCTAAATGAGATTGTACAGTGATAGTACAATTAATACAATCAGACTGTATAGTGCATGGCCACCTTTATACATCTAAGTTTACCTAGTTGCGCTTTCAGTGTAATTCATTGTTAATAGCTCACCAAACACAGACGCAAACACACATATTGCCACATGAAAAAACAGGTGACAAATGCAGTAAAAAACGTGCAAGTCGCACCATGCCAAAATGTCCCATGAGCTACTTTGCCACATTGAAATCAACGGGCTTCCCTATGTGTGTCACTGGAAAAAATTGCCAAAAACATGCGCTCCTTCTAGGTGTGAATGGGGCCTGAAAGTGAAATTGGTGCGTTTACACAAGAACAACGAGGCTCCATTCACATCTGTGTGTTTCCAAACGCATGGTAAACTGCATAGCAAATGTGCGCTTTGCCATGTGTTTCATAAATGCTGCAAATGTGCATCCTGCTTGTGTTGTCATTAAATGTTAAAGGTTTCCCAAGTGCAGCAAACACACCGAAAACTGCGGTAACCCACCATGATCCCCTCCAAAAAAAGTTGTGGAGGCTCTCTGGGGTGATTGTTATGTGTAGGGAAAACCATTCAAGTGAATGGGCTGCCCTATGCTTGAGGAGTGAAAACTCCCCCAAAATAAGGTGACCAGATTTTTAAAACGAAATCCGGGGACATATTTTTTTTTTTACAACCTCACAGCCTATCAAGTCTTACTCTCCAGGCCCCGGCTACTACTGGGTGGGGAGCGGAGGATGATCACTCCGCCAAGGAAGGCATGGAGATAAGCAGACAGGTGGCTGGCTGGGACTTGAGCCAAGGCAGAAGAACATGCGAGCGGAGCTGAATGGGAATGCGCCTGAAACTGAAGAAATATTCCCTCTGCTCCGACCAGCACATGGTCATCAGAAAGGGGCACAGATAATGAAAAAAAAAAACACCCCCCTAAGCTAGGAGGAGCGGCGGAGTGGGGGGGGTGTAATTCAGATTTTTTTTTTATTCTGCACTGACTGTCTTTGAAATTGCCCCAGCCCCTGTTCAAATCCAATCTGGGGACAAAACCGGGGACAGATTTGGTCCGGGGACAGTGTCTTCAATCCGGGGACTGTCCCCAGAAACCGGGGATGTCTGGTCACCCTACCCTAAAACACCCAAAACAAATGCATGTAAACGAGGCCTGACAATTGAGTGTCTCCGTTCATTCCCTCCTATGTACGTGTATAAAGATGGCCATACACTATGCAATCTGATTATACAATCTCTGTACAATTTCCTTCGGGTTTTCCATAACTATGGAATAAGAGGACACACTTAAACAATCCATTTAATTTGTATTAAAAACAGGCAGGCCCTTGTACTACATAGCTGATGGGAGATCTAAAAGAGGTTGTACAATCAGATTGTATAGGAAACCGGTGGAGGGTGGTAATGTAGGGAGGTGAACACACCCAATCAGAGTGGTGAACACAATCTATCACACCCTCTTCTGTGATGCAACAAGTAAAGGCTTCTGGGACATGACCTACAGGAAGTGAATGCTGAGAGATGGTCTACAGGATGTGTTGGCATTTGAAAATCATTTTAAAAATTCAAATAAACTGACATGATTTTCTGTGGATAATTTATTCTGAAAAGTGAACTTATCCTCTAATGCTCTTCCTGCATTAAAGTGATTGTAAAGTCTCATTTTTTTTCCTATAAAAAAATAAACATGTTATACTTACCTGCTCTGTTGCAGTAGTTTTGCACAGAGCAGCCCGGATCCTCCTCTTCTCGGGTCCCTCTTTGTTGCTCCTGGCCCCTCCCTCCTGTTGAGTGCCCCCACAGCAAGCAGCTTGCTATGGGGGCTCCCGAGCCGAGTCACAGCTCCCTGTGTCTATTCAGAGATGGAGCCCTGACCCAGCCCCGCCCCCTCTCTCCCCTGATTGGCTAGCTAATATTGATTGACAGCAGCGGGAGCCAATGGCGCCACTGCTGTGTCTCAACCAATCAGGAAGGAGAATCTCGGATGGCTGAGACACTCATGGACATCGCTGGACAGAGAGGGACCTCAGGTAAGTGTTAGGGGGGCTGAGGGGGGCTGCTGCACGTAGAAGGCTTTTTATCTTAATGCACAGAATGCATTAAGACAAAAAAAATAACTTTTGCCTTTACAACCTCTTAAAGGTAAAAAAAATCCCACCACTTGTTTCCCCCCAAACACTTACCTGAGTCCTCTTATGATCCAGCGCTGCCCCGTTTGCAGCGCCAATCTGCTCTCTTTCTTGTTTCACAGGAGACTTTAAGAGCAGCAGGCTCTATAGGCCAGTTAAAAGCCTATGTGGAGGTAGTGGGGGGCATGGCTAAGCCACACTGTGTGTGTCTATGGAAGCCCCTTTGGCACCCGGCTTGCTAAAGGGTCACCCGCAGGAAAGAGTAGACAGTGAAACTGGGGATCGAAAAAAAAGAGGAGGTAAACAACTACTCTTTGCAATATCTTTGCACAGAACAGGTAAGTATAATATCTTTTTTATTTTAATAAACATTTTCTTAGTTAAGATACAGGGGGTATAAAATGCAAAAATGAATTCTCCCTCTCTCTTTTCTCTCTGTCTGTCTCTCTATCTCTTTCCATTTCTCTCTCCCTCTCCTGTGCTCTCTCTTGCGCTCTCTATCACGCTCTCCCTCGCGCTCTATCTCGTTCTCTCTTTCCCTTTCCCTCTCGCTCTCACTCTCTCTCGTGCTCTCTCTCACGCTCTCGCTCTCTCCCTCTTTCTCTCTCTCTTTTTCTCTATCTTGTTCTCTTTCCCTTTGTCTTTCACTCTTCCTCTCCCTCTCCCACGCTCTCTCTCGCTCTCTCTATCGTGTTATCTCACAGGCTTTCTCTCGCTCTCTCTTTCCCTCTCCTTCTCGCTCTCACTCTCTCTCTCTTTCTCTTTCCCTCTCCCTCTACCACGCTCTCTCTTGCGCTCTCTATCGCACACTCTCTCTTTCCCTCCCCCTCTCACTCCCACTCTCTCTCTCGCACTCTCGCTCTCTTCTCTCTCTCTTTTTTCCCCCTTCTCCCCCTCTCCCCCCCTCTCCCCCCCCCTCTCTCTCTCTTTCTCTCTTTCCCTCTCCCTACTCTTTTGCTCTTTCCCTCTCCCTCTCCCTCTCTTTCTTTCTCTCTCTCTCTCTCCTCTCCCTACTCACCCCCCACATTTTAATTACCTGAGCACTCATTTGATCCAGCACTGTGTACCTCTACAGCTTTTTTCTCCCCTCACTTCCGGGTCTTGCTGGCTTTGCTGGGGCACCAGGAGCCATTGGCTTCTACTGCTGTCAATCAAAGCCAGTGATGAGGGAGCGGGGGGAGGGGCCGAGTCACTCTGTCTGTGTCAATGGACACAGCAGCGGGGCTCAGAAACGAGCATGCATGAGTGCCCCCATGGGAAGCGGCTTCCAGTGGGGGCACTGGACAGATATAAGGGGCCAGGAGCATCGGCAGGGGACTCGAGAAGAGGTTTGCAGCCACTTTGTGCAATTACATTGCACAGAGCAGGTAAGTATAGCTTTTTTTTTTTTTTTTTTTTTTTTATTAAACTTTACCGTTACAATTTATATTGAACCCGTATATTTTTCAGTGTCGATTTTCAAGTGTGTTTAACCACGTATACACCACATTTTGATCATCATAAACAACATTTCAAAAATTCTTCTAAAGCTATAATTAATTGGTGTACAAGTAGAGCAAGAACATGGGTAATTAAAAGAAAATATGAAATGCAGATATTTACTTTTTTTTTTTTTTTTAACCAAGTGCATTGCCACATTTGTAAGCCTTAAATATAACAGTAATTAGGAAATAAATCCCAAATTAACATTTGATTAAAACATTGTAAAAATAACTTTATTTAATATTTAAATCTCATTCTCCCTGTTCTTGTGCGGCAACAAGTACTTTGGGCAATTACCACCTGTGTGCTGAACTTGAGCGAATTTGAGAATTTGTGTTAGCTCACCAGCCCACCCGGCTGACTCTCAGGGGATCTCCCACTAGTGCTGACCTGCTCCTGCTGTCCTCTCTCCTTGCTTCCGTGCCTCCAGGAAGGGCTTCCTCCGTGTGTTTTGGCAGGATCCTAAGACTGTCTAAAGATGTCATTAAAGTTCATGTCCGTGAAGAGGCAGGCGTACCAATACTTTTGGTAATATAGTGTATCTATCTATGTAGCACACAGATCCCTGGCCTTTCCCCCTCAAGGCAGGACACACCGTACCAAAATGCCCAGGTTCCTTCTTGAATAAGAGGGTGAGCGGTGTTCAGAAATTGTTGGGTCCCGCAGCGAGTTACCTTCCCTCGGTTGGATCTCACCCCTAGAGTGTAGGGAAGAGTCTGTCGGAGGTGCACCAATAAGGCCAATGTCCAGACAAGGTTAAACCTTAATGAAGGAAAGTTTTTTTTCTTTATGCTGACAACTGGATAGGAAAGTTGGAGTTGAAGAATAAAGAAACAGGGAGACAGGTTCAGGCACTTGGTATCACCACTCAATCCCGAGTGGGCTCTGCTCACCCAGATAGTCCCCTCTCACGGCACTAGCAGCCGTAGTATTGCACGAACTTTACTTCTCTTAATCTTCCCTTGGAGATACGATCGGGAGATCCTCTGCCACAGAATCTCTGAGCCCCGAACCTCTCAGCACTTGTAATTAAAGAACAGGTGCAAGTTGCTGCACATTACAAGGCCTCAGATGATTAGTGAAATCCCTTCAGAAGTTTACCGGGCCTCTCTTTCACCGTGAAACTCTCACCGATCCCTCAAAAAAGGTCCTCCCCCGGTCTTTTCTTCTTCTTAGAGTGGGTCCCCTCTCACCTGGCACCCTGGGATTCCTCCTCTTAGAGCTGAGCCTCAGCTAAAGGTGCTGGGCCCAATGGCGAAGTTGCAGCCCCAGGCTAAAGGTGCCTGGGACCGATGCATACGCGCACCCCTGGCCTGGAGGGCCAGGTCACGCGACCCGAACTCCGGAGCCCCGGAACTCTGGAACAGCAACCCCGCTCCAGGCGGCGTCTTCCCCTTATGTATTCTCTCCCGGCATGCACAGCAGGCCGACCACGCCCACTGTACTACTGCCGAGAGAGGACACCCTAAGGCACAGCACTGTTACCAGTGGTTCAACCCTGACCTGTCATGGCAGTGCCACCTACAGGCCACAGGGAACTGCACACCAGTACAACACCTGAAACCACAAATAACCGAACCTATCAATAAAAGCGGTCTGAGCCTGGCTACTAGCTCAGACCAACCCCTAAATTTAGGCACACAGCACCCCTCAAAGTAGATGGGTGCTACATCTATATTTTGGGATGGAAATTGTCAGTGCTGGGACTGTTGGGAACACACTATATTACTGTGTGTTCGGACACTGCCATGGAAAAATGAGCATGAAAAGCATAGTTGTTGAAATTAAGTAGAGAAAGAGCTGGATTATCCACAAAGCAGGATGCCCAGGAAGTCCAGCTAGAAGATGAATGCAGATGGAGAGGATGTGTATCAGCCTGTAGGCAAGTGTTGTTTATTTTCTCCACAGAAGGTGGTGCTTAACCGCACCGTCATTGCAGGGGGAGAGGAAGTCAAGAAGAACATGGTTACCTGGGTCACTGGGGAAGCTATCTGATTGGATCTTGCTGCCCCATGTCAGCCATTTAGGGTCAGGCAAAGCCTATTTAAGGCCATGGCTCATAGTGTTGGATCGCATTTCGAATGTGGGTCGTGTAGGGACAGGTCGCCTGTCTGACAGGGGCAGTGATTAGCAGCAGGGAGCAGTTTCAGATGAATAGGAAAAGTATAGGGACACACCATGCTTCTGAAGATCTCCCAATTGGGATTGGACTAGCCAGTTCAGATTCTGCTCCTCGAGACACACTTCGTAGGCACAGCTGAGACCTGCTCTGCTGCACATTGCTTTTACATGTTGTGAGTGTTCCTGGCCGGGTGCCTTTCCACCAGGTTTGTTGTGAATTACTGGATTCTCCACTAATACAAGTTCTGTTTTCTACAATCGGACTCTGTGTTTCAGAGGCGGCCCGTCCATTAGGGGCACCAGGGCACCGCCCCCCTCTCCAGGACACCCCCTATATGCAATGGATAGATTCATGTATTGCATGAATCTATCCATGGCTGCCGCGGCCGTCCCCTATTCATGCATCTGGCCCCTTTCAGGGCACCGGGTGCATGAATTACAGAGGCCAAGGTGTTTTTTTTAAGCATCTGATTGGAGCCAGAGGCTCTAACAGGCTTCAAAATAGGGTGGGCTTGGGTCACAGAGAATGCAAACGGGACCCACCCAGGTGTGTTACAACAGCAAATGAATATTCGCTGTTGAAACTGATCCTCAATCCGGCCAATCAGAAGCGGGTGTGAGACCCGTTTTCCGATTGGCCGAAAAGAGAAGACTTCCGATTGGCCGCCAAGGAGGAGGGAGAAAACGGAATCTGCCATCGCCGCGATGATCTGTGGAGAGCAGGAGAATGGGAGGCCGCCGAGCAGTGCAAGCAGCCATTGATGGGGTAAGTGCTACCGACTGACGGGCCGACCAACCGATAGGGGGGGTGGCATACTGTTTGCCACCCCCTGAAAAAAAAAAACACCGGCTGCCACTGCTGTGTTTACTGCCGCCGCACCACGCTGCTCCCAACAAGCCTTTGCATTCCTTTTGCCTTTGTTTTTAATAATAAATAATGATCTTTAACCTTTTGTTAGGGCAGATAGTGTTCAAATCTAATTTGCAACTGATAGAAAGATCTGCCAGCATGATTATTTATGATAAACATTAATGCCCCGCTCATTCTTGTGAATGTGTCCTTTTGCGATTAGCTGTGGGAAGCCCCATTAAAAGCATTTTGCAGCCGACCAAATGCAGTTTCTCATGCAGCGATTACCTACAAATGATCGTCCCAGGACGCAAACTGTATGAAAATGACATTTCTGGGGGCATTCAGTATACCGACGATCCACATAGCACTTCCAGATTGCCAAACTGCAATGAATTTTACAGTAAATGACAGCGGTTGCTGATTAAAAAGGAAAGGTAATTTTTAATACTATTGAATTACAACATGCCTTGCGTATATGCTATAATATATAAAAAAATTAAAAATAAAATCTATCTTTTTACTCTTTAAGTTTCACATTTCACTTTGTTTTAGGCCACATTAGATCACAAACTTTATCCCTATTTCCATATACTGGTACTTTAATTTATAGAATATTGAATTTATGTAAACACCATAAAAAGCTAAAAAGCTGTCCTTTTGTGCTTACACTTATTAAAAAAAAAAAAAAGTATGATTTAGCAAAGGAAAGAAAATGCCCTGGGAAGTAATCAAGGCTCAATAAATTCATACAGTGATGTGAAAAGTATCAGCTTGAAGGGTCTTTGATCAAATGTTATCTGAATTCTTGAAACCTCGCTCAGTCTTTTTTTCAGTAAAATAATCCCTTATCTAGGTCAATTGATTATTGACACTGAATATCCCTATTTCCCAGAATCCAAGCACTGAAGAGTACTGCCTGGTGAGAGAAAAAGGCTGTTACATTATATTAGATTATTACACTTTCAAACCTAATTAACCCCATAGGGACTCATTGGTAGCTTAATGCGGCTCAGTGTTACCAACGAGATCTCCCTTTCAACTTTTTTTTTTTTTTATAACCGTCAGTTACAGACAGGCCTGGTGTTATGGATGATTAGGCCTTTATAAAACCATGAGATTCCATTTCTTTCCGAGATCATCTACAGTCGGAGCAGAGCAGCTTCTATCTCTCAATATGATATTTTTACATTGCAAATAGAAAAACATGGCAAGTGGAGATATTTCTGCTGAAAACATCTAGATTTTACCACCAGAGCACGGAATAATTGATGTACTCGATAAATATACAGCTATTCTTGATTCAGCTACAAGAGATTCATTATGTTGCCACTCCATAGCTCAGCTTATCAGGGATATAAACATATCTAACAGCACTTAATAAATCTGAGGAAAATAGGATGTTATTGTAGCAAAATGGATTCCTGCACTTGTTGTAATGTGGAATTTAACTCTGCAATTTGGGGATTCCGCATGTGATAATTAAAGTAGATGCAACCCTTAAAGCATATCTAAACCCAAAAACAAGAATGACATTTATCGCAGCTCACCAATCCTCAAAAGGGGGTTGTAAAGGCAGCTCACCAATCCTGCTTTAAAGGGGTTGTAAAGGCAAAAGATTTTTCACCTTAATGCGTTCTATGCATTAAGGTGAAAAAACATCTCTGGATTAGCGCCCCCCCCCCCCCCCGTGCCCCCCGTTTACTTACCTGACCCCTCGAAAGTCCCGCCTTGAACGCGCAGGCATCTCAGCCAGCTTCTCGGCTCATTCATTGGTTGATTGAAAGCAGCGCAGCCATTGGCTTGCGCTGCTGTCAATCACATCCAATGACGCAGCGCGACGGGGGCGGGGCCGAGTGATACAGTGAGTGGCTATGGCTGCCGGCTGTATCACTGGAGTGCGCCCACAATCACTCACCACCATGCGAGCTCGCTCGCATGAAGGTGATGAGTTCTTGCGGGGAGGAGCCGAGACAGCTGCCGAGGGACCCCAGAAGACGAGGATCGGGGCCACTCTGTGCAAAACGAGCTGCACAGTGGAGATAAGGATAACATGTTTGTTATTTAAAAAAAAATATATATATCTTTAGTTTTCCTTTAAAGAGGAGCTCCAGGTTCCTTCAGAAAAAATAATAATAATTCAGCAGCTACAATTACTGTAGCTGCCTGTGGTGGCCGGTGGAAATATTTTGGGGGGGCAGCAACCCCCAGTTGGTTGGTCAGTCGGCAGCACTTACCCTATCACCGGCGGCTTCCCCTGCTTGGCGGCTGTGGCCTCCCCTTCTCCTGCCCTGTCTTGTCTTTTCGGTCAATCTGAAAACGGGTCTCACGCCGGCTTTTGATTGGTCAGATTGAGGATCAGTGTTTCAACAGCGAATGTTCATTTGCTGTTGTAACACACCTGGGTTGGCTCCGGCCTTATTTTCTATTTTCCATATTTTGAAGCCTATTAGATCCTCTGGCTCTAATCAGGTGCTTAAAAAAAAACTGGCCACTATAATTCATGCACCCAGTGCCCTGAAAGGGGCCGGACGCATAAATAGGGTGTGACCGCCATGGCCGTGGATAGATTCATGCTATGCATGAATCTAGCCATTACATACAGGGGGTGGCCTGGAGAGAGGGGGCAGCGCCCGCGCGACCCTAATAGATGGGCCACCGCTGGTAGCTGCTGACTTAATTTTAGGACACTTACCTGCCCAGTAAGACAGCGGTGTCCTCACCCGAGCCAGCTACCAGGCACTGCAGCCACCATCTCCACTTCAAAGCAGGTTCCCTACTGTGTATGCGTGAAGGGCGCTGCGCTCTGTAAATGGGCTGGCTGCAGGGGAAGGAGGAGGGGGACTGTCAAAATCAGGTACCCACTCCCCCTCCTCCCAAAAAGATAAAAAGGTGCCAAATGTGACAGCAAAGGGGGGAGAAGGCAGACACCTCTGCTTTAAAGTGTTACTAAACCCAGAACCTTGCGTTTACTATGTCCAATCTTCCAACAGTACAGCTGTGGCCAAAAGTTTTGAGAATGACACAAATATGTTCACAAAGTCTGCTTCCTCAGTTTTTCTGATGACAATTTGCATATACTCCAGAATGTTATGAAGAGTGATCAGATGAATAGTAATTAATTGCAAAGTCCCTCTTTGCCATGAAAATAAACGTAATCCCATAAAAAAAAACATTCCCACTGCATTTGTGAAGAAGGCTTCAGGGCGCACAAAAAAAGGCTAGCAAGTTCCAGGGCCGTCTCCTACAGTTGATTCAGCTGCAGGATCGGGACACCACCAGTGCAGAGCTTGCTCAGGAATGGCAGCAGTCAGGTGTGATACATCGGCACGCACAGTGAGGAGAAGACTTTTGGGAGGATGGCCTGGTGTCAAGAAGGGCAGCAAAGAAGCCACTTCTCTCCAGGAAAAAACATCAGGGACAGACTGATATTCTGCAAAAGGTACAGGGATTGGACTTCTGAGGACTGGTGTAAAGTCATTTTCTCTGATGAATCCCTTTTCCAATTGTTTGGAGCATCCAGAAAAAAACTTGTCCAGAGAAGAAAAGGTGAGCGCTACCATCAGTCCTGTGTCATGCCAACAGTAAAGTATCCTGAAGCCCTGTACACACGATCGGATATCCTATGGATTCTAATCCGATGTTTTTTTCCATCGGAAATCCGATGAAACTGTCTTCCATCAGTCTTGCCCACACACCATCAGTCAAAAAACCGACCGTTTCAAACACCGTGACGTAAAACACTCCGATGAGCAGAGAAAAATATTCAATGCTTCTGAGCATGCGTCGACTTGATTCTTCTGAGCATGCGTGGGTTTTTTATCCGATGGAGTTCCCCACAGATGATAGTAATTTGCTATCGGTTTTTTAACCATCGGATAAATTTAAAACATGTTCTATTTTTAAACACCGATGGAAAAAAGACCGATGGGGCCCATACACGATCGGTTTGTCCGATGAGAAAAGTCAGTCGGACTGTTTTCATCTGTAAAACCTATCGTGTGTACACGGCTTGAGACCATTCATGAGTGGGGCTGCTTCTCAGACAAGGGAGAGGGCTCACTCACAATTTTGCCTAAGAACACAGCCATGAATAAGTAATTGGTACAAAAACATCCTCTGAGAGAAACTTCTCCCAACCATCCAAGAACAGTTTGGTGACAACAACGTCTTTTCTAGTGTGATGGAGCACCTTGCCATGAGGGAAAAGTGATAAGTGTCTTAGGGAACAAAACATCAACATTTTGGGTCCATGGCCAGGAATCTCCCCAGACCTCAATCCCCTTGAGAACTTGTGGTCAATCCTCAAGAGGCGGGTAAGCAAAAAAAAAAAACCACAAATTCTGACAAACTCCAAGCATTGATTATACAAGGATGGGCAGCCATGAGTCAGGATGTGGCCCAGAAGTTGATTGACAGCATGCCAGGGCGAATTGTAGAGGTCTTGAAAAGGAAGGGTCAACACTGTAAATATTGACTCTTTGCAAAAACTTAATGTAATTCAATTGTCAATAAACACATTTGACACTTATAAAATTCTTGTAATTATACTTCAGTATACAATAGTAACATCTGACAAAAAGATCTAAAAACACCGAAGCAGCAGACTTTGTAAAAAATAATATTTGTGTAATTCTAAAAACTTTTGGCCACGGTTGTGCACAAAACATAAAAATGCAAATATTTTAGTAAATATAAACTGCTAAATACCTTTTCTCATCAGCAGTATATAGCAGTCTTATGACTTCTAACAGTGTCTGGTTAAAGCTTGTAGGAGGAGTTTTCATCTACTCTGACTGTCCTCTGAGGCTGCATGAACCCTGACCCTCTGTCTGGACTGTGCTAATTGGCCCTGTGCTGATCACATGCACCCTACCAAGAAAAAATTCTCTAGCAATACACATCAAACTGAGCATGTTCAGAGTGCCCTCAAGGGTCTGTTCTATCAGCAGATGGATTGGGGACGGTGGGAGAAGGGGAGAACCAGGGAAGACAGGATCAAACAGCCTTTTTACACAATGTGGAGGATTAACCCCTTAGGTTCCACAGTCAGTATAACAAGCATGCTTTATTGCATATACCGACTGATTTTACTGTAAAGCCCTGTACACACGATTGGATTTCTGATGGAATAAAATCCAATGGATTTTTCCATCGGAAATCCGATGAAGCTGACTTCCATCAGTCTTGCCCACACACCATCAGTCAAAAATCTGACCGTCCCAAACGCCGTGACGTAAAACACTCCGAAGAGCCGAGAAAAATTAAGTTCAATGCTTCTGAGCATGCGTTGACTTGATTCTGAGCATGCGTGGGTTTTTTCTCCGATGGAGTTCCACACAGACGATCGGAATTTGCTATCATTTTAAAAGACCGATGGGGCCCACACACGATCGGTTTGTCCGATGAAAAAAGTCCATCGGTCTTTTTTCATCAGAAAAACCGATCGTTTGTATGCGCCATTAGTAACACTTTTTTTTTATTTATTTTTTTAGGCCTTTTTTTTTATTTATTTTCACCCAGTGATCCAACCAGTAACAAACTTTCTGTCTTAGGGTGTCTCCACTCTGAGGGGCAGTGAAAACACTTTTGGACAGCAACATTGTCAGTCTAGGAGGAGAGTAGTGTTAGAAGTATTATCAGATTTAAATGGACAAATTAAAACCCCACCCTGAAATATTTCCATGTATTTCTTTTGCCCCATCTAACTTATCTTGGTAATAAACAAAAAGGCTCCCCATTTTAACTTACATAAAGCCTCAGGTGTCCACGTCATTGCTTGTGAGATATAAAGGCACTTTCAATAGGAAGGCTGCTGATGGGGTCCTCTCAAGAGAAACCAGGTGCAACATTTTTACAGGGGAGGTAGACGGTATTGGCCGTGGTCCCAGGGTGCCATTGCAGCACTGGATCAGCAGTCTCCCACATCTGAACCAGAGGCAGTAAGAGACCTGAATGGGGTGTTTAGGTGAGTATATCTGCTTCACCAGGTAAGTAGGATAAACAGACTATTAGGGTGGGTTATAGGGGAGTGGGAGAAAGGTACTGGGAAAAAAATATTTTTCCCCAGAGTGGGCTTTAAAGCCAAACTCCCAATAAGACGTTATTATGCAGTTAGAAACAACAGCTTTTTTATTCCTTTTGGGATTAAAAGAGCACATGAAAAAAATAAAAGTTGACCATTGTAAACAACCATGCCAGTCTCAACTCACTAACTGCTATTTTTGCTGGACAGCTTTGTCTGTAAAAGCGGAATTCCACCCAAAAATGGTGAAGTGCTGGTGACCATTTGGCATGTAATTTTTTTGGGTGGGAGCGGGTACCCTGTTTTTATGGGCACCCAGCTCCCACTTCCTCCCTTGGCGCCGCGGCGCCGGAAGGAAGTTCACCTCTCCCTCCCTGCAAACTTCTGGGACACGTCATAAAAGCGGAGTTCCACCCAAAAATTGAACTTTCGCTTCAAGTGCTGGTGACATGCCATTTGGCATGTAATTTTTTTGGGGGAGGAGCGGGTACCCTGTTTTTATGGACACCCAGCTCCCACTTTCTCCCCTGGCGTCGCGGCGCCGGAAGGAAGTTCACCTCTCCCCTCTCCCTCCCTGCAAACTTCTGGGACACGTCATAAAAGCGGAGTTCCACCCAAAAATTGAACTTTCGCTTCAAGTGCTGGTGACATGCCATTTGGCATGTAATTTTTTTGGGGGAGGAGCGGGTACCCTGTTTTTACGGGCACCCTGCTCCCACTTCCTCCCCTGGCGCCGCGGCGCCGGAAGGAAGTTCACCTCTCCCCTCTCCCTCCCTGCAATCTTCTGGGACACGTCATAGAAAGCTCTATTTATTGGGGGAGGGTAATGACATACACTTTTCTTCGGTGAAGTGTCGCACAATCGCACAATTGTCAGGTAAAGTAACACAGTGCCATGTCATGAAGGGGGGTAAATCTTCTGGAGGTCAAGCGGTTAACATTTTAAAACTTCAGATTGAGAAAACTATTAAAATGCATCTTCAACCGATTGAAAAAAAAATTGGGGTAGAATGTGTGCTCTGAATAGGTTTGAAAAACAGAGTATCCAATTATGTTATCTTTACAGCTTAGAAATAATGAACTACAGAAAACATATTATCAGTAGGGCTCCCCTTGTTGACTGCATGCGGTAAATATGAAATATTTATCTGAAAAACGTATATAAAACCTGAATGAATAAATCTTTAGTCCAGTCATATTAAATAAAACATAGTTTAAAAAAAACACAGAATTCCTTTAAATGGAGTCGTCTTTTCAAAGATGAACCAGTATACAATTTTTGGACATGCCTTTGAGAAATGCGCCTTCTTATGCGGCCCAACAATGATGGACTGTGAGACACACATGCCTCCATATCACCTGTCACTTTGACTTAAACCTTCACATTCATTTTGTAAGGTCCCTGATTATTTCAGCATTGCTCTCTACAGTCTCCAAAAACACCTGACATCAAGGGCTTTAGAAACTCATATTTTCACACCAGTAGTAATGATCTGCCCTGTTGTCATAATCGATCCGAGAAAAGGTCGGTGCCTTATGACTTTTTTTTTCTTCTTCTTTTTTTCATATATGTGATCCTTGCTTTCAGAGGTGACCCTATAAATTGTTCTCTGTTTCTCAATACTTTGTAACCCCTAACTGGTAAAGCAATATATAAAACAGCCAGCTACAAACCCAACCGTTTACCATTGTAGCTGTGTTGTTGCAATATGCTTTAAATTCTTTTCTCTTTGAGTTATGCTAGTTTTACACAAGCCAACAAGTGCTCAAGTCCCCATTACAGCAATCTTGGTATCAGTCATTTAAAGTGATACTAAAGGATCAGAGTGGCCCTGAACACCGAATTTTGGGGCCCTCAGTGGCTCTCGCGGCCCCTCCCCACATCAGACAACCCCCTAGGAGAAGTGCTTTCCCGGGGGGTTACCTTGTGGGCGCGCTCCCGAGTCATTCATTCGGCGTTCATTGATGCGGAATGTATGACTCGCCCCCGGCACCCGCGTCATTGGATTTGATTGACAGCAGCGAGAGCCAATGGCTGCGCTGCTATCAATCTATCCAATCAAGAGCCGGGACCCCGTGGAGAGAGGCAGAGCGCGTCACCGCCGAGCAAATTCCATGGCTCAGGTAAGTAAAACAGGGAGGGGGGGGGTGTGCTGGGGGGCTGGTGACTGACAGAAGATTTTTCACCTTTATGCATAGGATGCATTAAGGTGAAAAAACACAAGGGTTTACAACTCCTTTAAGTGGATGTAAACCTTCATATCTTTTAATTAAAACAGTGGCGGCCCGTTCATTCGGGGCGCCGGAGCGCCGCCTTCTCTATCAATGGCTGCCACCCCCATGCTCCATCCACGACCGCTATTTTGCAGGACATCGCCACCCCCTATTCATACGTCCGGTCCCTTTCAGG
This sequence comes from Rana muscosa, assembly GCA_029206835.1. Lineage (NCBI taxonomy): Eukaryota > Metazoa > Chordata > Amphibia > Anura > Ranidae > Rana > Rana muscosa. The sequence goes on from CM055119.1 coordinate 351,168,128, forward strand.
AGGCCGGACGCGTGAATTACAGTGGCGGGGGTGTTTTCTTGAAGCATCTGATTAGAGCCAGAGGCTCTAATAGGCTTCAAAATAGGGTGGACTTGTGGCGCAGAGCATTGCGCCAGCAGCCCACCCAGGTATTACAACAGCGAATGAATTTTCGCTATTGAAACACTGATCCTCAATCCCGCCAATTGGCCGAAAGGAGAAGAGTCCCAATCGGCCACCGCAAAGCTCATGGAGACTAAAGCAGGGGAAGGGAAAGCCGCCGCCGCCAAGCAAGGGAAGCCGCCAGTGAAGCCTGGGAGAAGAGCTGCACACCATAGATGGGGTAAGTGCACCCGACCGACCGGGGGGGTGGTACTGTTTGCTGCCCCCCCCCCCCCCAAAATTTTTTTTTACCAACAGCCTTCACTGAATTAAAATAACAAACAAGTCTATACTTACCTGCTCAGTGCAATAGTTTTGTACAGAGCAGCCCCGATCCTCCTCCCCGATACTCCCGTGTCACAGCATTTGATTGACAGCAGCTGCTATCAAGCTGCCCAATGAGGAGGGAGACAGCGTTGGAAGCCGCTGCTACCGTGCACATCTCTGAATTGTAACAGGCAAATCTAAGAAAAAGGGGAGTCTGGGGGGGAGCTGCAACAAAGAAGGTTTTTTCACCTTAAGAAATAGAATGCATTAAGGTGAAAAACCTTAAAGCTTTAGAACTGCTTTAAGGATGAACTCCAGGCAGATGCAAAACGCACACATAAATGCAGCTCTGTATTCAGTAGTTGTAAAGGCTCAAGGCTTTTTACCTCTATGCATGAAGGTTAAAAAACACCTGTGTGCAGCAGCAGCCCTCAGCTCCCCCCAATACCTATCTGTGCCCCACCTTGATCCAGAGATGTGCACGAGAGCCTCGGCTGTCCAGGGTTCTCTTCCTCCTCATTGGCTGAGACAACAGCAAGAGCCATTGGCAATTAAGGCCAGTGAGGCCAGTGAGAGCGGACACACAGAGCAGCGGCTCGGGTACCTCAACAGCAATCTGCTCACTCTGGAGGCACTCGGCAGGAGGGATAGGCCACAAGAGGCATTGGGGGACCCGAGAAGAGGAGAATCGGGCTTCTCTGAGCAAAACCACTGCACAGAGCAGGTAAGTATGATATGTTTGTTATTTAAAAAATAATTATGCCTTTAAATCCCTTTAATACATCAGTAAATGCATGTTTTTAAATATTTGACAAGGAGTGCAACTACCTGACTTGTTACCAGTCTTTTGCAATACATTTTACAGTAGAGCTCAGATCTGGAGAAGAAGCAGCAAAAAAAAATGGAGGTCAGTTATGCTGCAATGCTCATGTGATAACAAGAAGAATGCTGATAGGAGGAGAGAGCAGAAGAACAGCAAGATGAGCTAGTCAGTCTGCTGCTTCTCCTTGAACTGTTCAGTTGCATGGGGAAGGGACAAGACCTTTAAGTGTTACGTAACTGCAGCAATCTCATTCACTGACACAGTGACATACATTATATTGTCAAAAGTATTGGGACACCTGCATTTACGACCAGCTGTACCCATCAAGTTGAAAGCTGTTTGTGACTTGGGTGGTATAAGCCTCTCTAAGTCATTTATATCCGGTAAGCCTCCTCCTATCATTGGTGGTGGTGTCTCTGACTATCGTCCTTCCATCCAGAGGGTTGCACCTGTGTTGGACTCTCCATTTTAATTTACCAGATTTCTTTCACACTTTCGGACTGCTGTCACTCTTTTTATATTGAATGGACTTAATTTCCGTTTTTTATATATATATTTTTTTTCACTGACAGGTGGAATTTATAATTATTCAGTGTGTTGCACTTGACAATAGTCACATGGTGTTATTTGAGATAATTGGTGAGTTTTACATTTACATATTGGCTTTGCTACATTTAATTATGTGGTTTAATAATTTTATCTACATACATTAATAAGCGCTACACTTTTTTCATGTTCACAATTTTGCTTTTTGTCTACAGCTGTGTTGGCAGCTAATTTTTGTATTCACTTCTGGACACGGCGCAGCATTCCTTTTCTATTGTTCCGCATTGACTTCAATGGAATGCAATACTGCATGTGGCCAGAGGTGGGGGGAGCCAGAGAGCCTCAGAAACACCCGGAAAGGCCTGAGGACAGCTCGGCTGAACTTGGAAAATCTCGGAAAGGCTCGGGAACTGAGTATTCCCGAGATTTTGCAAGCATTTCCGAACGGCTCCGAATGGCTCCGCTCGGCTCCACTCGGCTCTGCTCTGCTCCGGCGCCCGCCCCACCTCAGGCCAAACACAGTAATGCACACCGCTTTGGCTTGAATCCTGCTTGTTTTGCGAGACGATGCTCGCAAACCGAGTCAGGATTTTTTAAAATACAGTGCTCGAATTGCAAAACGCTTGTTAACCGTGTTACTCGCAATCCGAGGTTCCACTGTACATTTAAATACAAACATGTCGCATCACAATATTCTTTTTTTTTACCTTTTATCTTTTGCAGTTTTCCTATAAATGATATTCTGCACTCTGTAGCTGAACAGTCTTTCTTACAAGGATCACCTAATCAATAATTAGCAACATTCAGTCTCAAACCAAAGGGGAACAATAGAGGTTCGTTCAAATCTTTATACTTAAAAGAGATCATGTGGTGCAGTCACAGGATGTAATTGCCTTATTAAATAAAATTTATTCAGAATACCGACCTGTCAATAGAACATTCCACCTCCCCAATGCTTGGCATATGCATATATATTTCATGTATAGAAAATGAATATTAAATATATGATGAGGAATTATTAATGCTCTGGTACCGTCATGAATTCATGAAATAAAATGTTAAAGACACTACCTATCTTCTTTAATTTTTCATTTTATTTATGTTTATTTTTCCAGCACTTGTGATTTTTTTTGTTCTTTTTTTTTTTATTATTCTATTTTTTTACAACAGTACCTAGGCGGAATAGTACAAACTGAATTACCACTTAACTGCATAGAAGATAGCGTGTTGTTTTTAGTTTTCTGCATAATGAAGTAGATGGGAACGAAAAACAACAGATTCCAGTTCCATTTACTCCAACTCAGGGAACATACGTAGGTGTAACTCTCCAGTGTTTCTGTTGGAAGACATAGTTTTTAGAGTCTCCTAGATCTGTTCTTCAAAAAAAAAAGAAGTCAAACCCGGGCACAAAAATGGCTTGGATTCTCCCCGATTTTCATAATATAGCTTGCTTTTCAAGCAGGATACTTTATTGAATTCAATTTGATGTACACAATATCACAAGTGCTGAAACAGTGCTGTGAGGTGTGTCTAAAAAAATTGGTGAATGGTATAAGAAAACACACAAAACAGAAGATACAAGCAAATTATCTTTATTGGCCCTCAAAATAATCGCCATTCTGTACAACACACCTTTGGCAACGTTCAAAAAAGCTTCTGGAAACTGCCAGCAAAGGCCTCTTTAACCACTTGACGACCGCTTCACGCATTTATATGTCGGCAGAATGGCTTGGCTAGGCAAAGCAACTTACGTTGCTTTGAAAAGCCCGCCGTGCACGCGCGCACCCACCGCGAGCTCCGTGACGATGTCCGCCGGTGTCCCGCGATCGTGTCGGAGCTGCAAAACGGGGGGATGCCTGTGTAAACAAGGCATTTCCCTGTTCTGCCTAGTGACAGGACACTGATCGTCTGCTCCCTGTCATCGGGAGCAGCGATCAGTGTCGTGTCACATATAGCCCAGCCCCCACACAGTTAGAATCACTTCCTAGGACACACTTAACCCCTTCCTCGCCCCCTACTGGTTAACTCCTTTACTGCCAGTGTCATTTACACAGTTATCAGTGCATTTTTATAGCACTGATCGCTGTATACATGACAATGGTCCCAAAATAGCGTCAAAAGTGTCTAATGTCGCAGTCACGATAAAAATTGCGGATTGCCGCCATTTATAATAAAAATAATAATAAAAAAATGCCATAAAACTAGCCCCTATTTTGTAGACGCTATAACTTTTGCGCAAACCAATCAATATACGCTTATTGCAATATTGTTTACCAAAAATATGTAGAAGAATACATATCGGCCTTAACTGAGGAAAAAAAAAATGTTTTTTATATTTTTGGGGTATATTTATTATAGCAAAAGGTAAAAAATATTTTTTTTTGTTTATAGCGCAAAAAAATAAAAAACGCAGAGGTGATCAAATACCACCAAAAGAAAGCTCTATTTGTGGGAAAACAAGGACGTCAATTTTGTTTGGGAGCCACGTCGTACAACCGCGCAATTGTCAGTTAAAGCGACGCAGTGCCGAATCGCAAAAAATGGCCCGGTCATTGGGCAGCCAAATCCTCAGGGGCTGAAGTTGTAAGAGTGATCGCAGAACCGCTGTCACACATTCTTGGATTGCCGCTAGGTCCGCAAAACATTGTCTTGACCTTAGACTTTTGCAGGCGACTCTTTTTGGGTTGCAGGGAAGACGGTGATTGCCGCTTGGATTCCGAATCAAACTGGAAGCACCAGGTCTCATTCCCTGTGGCGATGGTTTGCAGAAAGGATGGTAATGAGATCTCCTGAATTTTCCATCTGTTTTGCATTCTGGTTATCTGTCAGCTTGTGCAGCACAAACCGGGAACAGATCTTTTGTTTACCAAAATCTTCACGGACGATGGTACACACTGTGTCCTTTCTAATGCCCAATTCCTCCACCATCAATCATAGAGTCAGTCGCCGATCTCGGGCCAGCATTTGTAGCATTCGCTCGATAATGTTTATGGTTCTGCTTGTCGACGACTGATCCGAACATGGCTCATCAAAGGGACCAAGGGGTGACGAAGTTTCACACATACATTGTGCTTCTTCAAAATCCAAAGGAAGACTGACCTACTGAACCTCTAAGTAGTAGGTTGTTATTTAGCCCTGTACTTACTGTTCTATATTCAGGTCTGCCACTGATATTTATCATGGTGGTTTTCACATGTCCCCACATAGTACTTTCGTGCCTCTTTCCTATTTGTATTGTGCTGATGTTTGGTGGACACTCTGGGGCTGATTTAAGAAAATGTTGGCGCATTTGCACGGGCAGGAATAATTATTGCGACATGGCGCATGCTGTCGACTTGCGCCGGATTCGCGGAATTGTTGCGCATACGGGTGCATACACATTCTTAAATATGAAACAGACATCGGGCACTTGCTCATTGTAATGCTGATCATGTTAATGAGCTTTTCCTTATCACATGGAGAATATTGCTTCCACTTTTATTCCTTTCATTCATTTCTTTTTAAAGCAACTCAATAATCATTCTAGAGATCTTCCTCCTATCAACAACTGTGCAGATGTTTCCTGGACTTGTAATTGTGCATTTTATGGTGATAGTCTATAATCATTGGTGGAGCCAAAACTTCCATGAAAACATCTTCTCAATACATGTCTGTGTATTGTGCATTCTGGACAATTCTTTCCCCATACACTGTCCAATCTGATTGGATGACATTTACATCCACTCATTTCTCGGAGCAATTCATTTCCCCATACACTGTGCAATCAGATTGGACAGTGTATGGGGAAAGAATTGTCCAGAATGCACAAAACACAGACATGTGTTGAGAAGATGTTTTCATGGAAGTTTTGGCTCCACCAATGATTATAGACTATCACCATAAAATGCACAATTACAAGTCCAGTAAACATCTACACAGTTGTTGATAGGAGGAAGATCTCTAGAATGAGTATTGAGTTGTTTCAAAAAGAAATGAATGAAAGGAATAAAAGTGGAAGCAATATTCTCCATGTGATAAGGAAAAGCTCATTAACATGATCAGCATCAGCACAAGCCCAATGTATAAGCAGTTGTGCACTCTGGAGAACGCAGATGCGCCCGTGTGCAACACACATATTTAACAAGCTAAAGCGTGTGCGCCCTGTAAAATGGTGTGCTTTGTCAATGCACATGTGCAGTTGAGTAAGCTGAAAGAAGGGTGTAAAAAAGCTGATTAGTTGTAAGACAGATCTATATGTTCTGGACAGAATTTGTGCATTTAAACAATATTATGTAGCGATACCTCCAACTAAGGAGGCCGCAGAATTAGATTTGGGCCCTGAGTGCAGCTCCGCCAACCCCCAGCAATAGGCTCTACCCCCTTCTGGCACAGTTAGTAATAACAATCAATGATATGTCCTATGCAATAGAATAACTAAGCAAGGACACAGTAATGAATTGTAATAGGTAAAGTGTTTTACTCATTAATTCTCAATATGGATAAAGGGGTAACAGTAATCACAGTTCCAGATAATCACTCCTAAGGGCAGCGTCCTGCCACTCTAACACACTATATAGTATCACACGCTACAGGTGCGCCATACGGGCGACCGTTAACTAAGTGCCCTATGGCGCAGTAATAAACACTCTAGAATCCCCACCAGGCCTGGTTCTAATATTTAGCTTAGTCCTTCTTTCTTCACCGGCAGGTCTGTAATGGTGGTGCACTTTAAACAGAGTATAACTTTGTAATCCAAGGGGTATGAAAATAACTTGTAGGCCACGGCAGTCTATAGGCCTATTTACAGCAACAGTATCTTAGCTGGGCTTACGCCCTCTCACCCGCCGGACTACGGATCCAGTCCGGGAAACCTCCACCGGTCGTGTCACACACACTCGATCTCTCCAACGATCGGGCCCCCGATCCGACAAGGCTGTAGCTCACAAAGTCAGATGCCACCTGGGCTCGCAGAGGGGAGGGTGGAAGGCTCTTTGGTGCAGAGCAAGGCCTCAGGCTTCAGGCCTTGCACTCCGACACATCCGCACAGGAGGATCCGTCCGTGAAGTCTCGTGTCCCAAAAGAGACCGAGCCCGGCCTCGCCTCCTCCTTTTATAACCCCTCCCATGAGTCTCTGCGGTGGAACATCACAAGAATGGGGTTATGGGTAATGTAGTTTCTTCCCAATATAGGGGAATACCCCGCTACACACTCCCCCCACTTAAACTCTTTGGTCCCCAAAGATAAATTTTAGCAACAACTATATACAACATTGGACAATTCTGAAAACGATGTTGGGATAGGGGATTCCCACCATAACTGAGGGGTTGAATTCCCTTGCCCACAGGTCACATTATCATGGGTGGCCTGCCTAACTGTGCCAGAGAGTGAGCTGGGGTTGCCCTCCACCAAATGGACAGTGGAGGGATCCGGAATCTCAGCATTTCTCCTAGCAGTGACCACAGAGTCTTCCGAACTGTTCCCCATCTGGGGGTAGGTCAGCTTCTTAGGAGGTCGAATGACTCTTCGAGCTCTTTGCTCTCCTGGAATCTCTGGCTCTGGCGCCACAGGCTCCTCTTCCTCGGAGCAACTATCATGGGCATCTTCCCAGTAATCTGCTGAAGGACTGAAAGGGATGAATTCTGTAGCCTCTGGGTTCAGTGTTTCATCTGTGGTATCTTGGGTGACTGGAAGATCTATGATAGAAGTTCCTGGAGTTGGGGAAGACCACAGCCAATCAAGCTCTCCTTCTTCATCTCCACTAAGTTGGGAGGCTTCTCCATTTCCAACTCGGGAGGTCTGTGACCGAGTGTGCGGCCTAGGAGTATCCAAGATAGAGGCCGGTGCAGGGGAGTCTCCCACGGAAGGTATTCTAACTGCCTCCGCAAGTGGGAGCAGGTGGTTTCGATGCCATGTCTTCAGTGGGCCTACCTTTCCCTCTGGCTTCACCTTGTAGACAGGTAGGCCCGGCAACTTCCTGCAGATGACATAGGGTTCAGATCTCCATCTGTCTGCAAGTTTGTGCTTTCCGGGGACTCCCAGATTGCGCAACAGTACTCGATCCCCGGGCTGTAGGTCTTGTACCCGGACCTTCAAGTCGTAATTTTTTTTATTCCGAGCTCCTCTTTGATCTGAGGCCGCTTGAGCTTGTTCATATGCTACTTTCAGGCTGTGTCTGAGCCTGTCCACATATCCTTTGTGGGAGGTGACTGAGGAATGGTCCAGTGAGGTGCCAAAAGCCAGGTCCACCGGTAGTCTCGCTTCTCTCCCAAACATGAGTCGATATGGGGAATAGCCTGTAGCATCACTGATGGTGCAGTTGTAAGCATGTACTATGGCTGCTATGTGTTTGCTCCAATGTTGCTTTTTCTCGCTTTCCAGAGTCCCCAACATGTTGAGCAAGGTTCGGTTGAACCTTTCCGGCTGAGCATCTCCCTGAGGATGGTAAGGTGTAGTTCGAGTCTTCTTAATTCCCAACGAATCCAAGAGCTTCCGGATCAGCTTACTCTCTAAGTCCCTCCCTTGGTCTGAATGGAGTCTCTGTGGCAGCCCATAATGGACAAAATACTTCTCCATAATTACCTTGGCCACGGTGGAAGCCTTCTGATCTTTGGTGGGGAAGGCCTGGGCATACCGAGTGAAATGGTCGGTTATCACCAGAACATTTCCTAGTCCACTCAGGTCGGGTTCGAGGCAGAGAAAATCAATGCACACCAGGTCCATGGGCCCTTGGCTCTGTAGATGGCCCATTGGGGCAGCTTGATGGGGCAAAGTCTTCCTCTGGATGCATCGCGCACATGAGTGGCAGTACTCCTCTACCTCTGCCCTCATGCAGGGCCAATAGAACCGACTTCTGACAAGTTGAAAGGTCCTTTCAGCCCCTAGGTGGCCATGAATGTCATGCAAGGCCATCAGAACAGTCTCCCGATGTTTCTCTGGGAGGAACATCTGCCACTTATCTTCTGAGTCATCAGAGGGGCCCCTTCGGTAGACCACTCCCTGATGTAATTGCAACCTATCCCACTCTTTCCTCAGTAGGCGAGCTTCTTTTGAAGGTTGACGCATGAGTATGTTTGGATCCTGATTTTTCAAGGCCTCCAGGACCAATCTCCCCATGGGGTCTTCCAATTGGTCACACCTCAAATCCTTCTTGGACAGTCTTGGTAGGTTGTCCTCTTCCAATTGAGCTACTCCACAGTAGTGTTTGGGGACTCCCACCGTGGTAACTCCTATTTCCTTTGCTCTGGAGCATCCTCGGGCTTGGAATGCAGCTCCTTGACAAAGGGCCTGCACCCCGTCCGGTGCCACTTGGGTCCAATCTTCTATTTCAATGGTCGGGGAATGAGATCTTCTGGACAGGGCGTCTGCGTCTCGATTCCCCACTCCTGGTCTATACTTAAGGCTGAAGTTGAATCCAGACAGTGCGGCCAGCCACCTGTGTCCAGTGGCATCCAGCTTGGCCGTGGTGAACAGGTAGGTAAGGGGGTTGTTGTCGGTCTTCACAGTGAACTCTGCTCCATACAGGTAGTCTTTGAGCTTGTCTACTACCGCCCACTTGAGGGCCAGGAACTCCAGCTTGTGAGTGGGGTAGTTCTTCTCAGAGGGGGTCAGGCTCCTACTCACATAGGCAACAGGCCGCAATTGCCCCTCATGTTCTTGGTAAAGTACTCCTCCCAGACCGTCATGACTAGCATCTACGTGCAGTTCATAGGGTTTGGTTGGGTCTGCATAGGCCAAGACTGGTGCAGTGGTCAGGCTCCTCTTCAATTCCTGGAAAGCCTCTTCACACTTCTGATTCCACTGATCTCTGATGGACTCTCCTGGCCTCCTGGGCCCCGATCCATCCTCCTCTCCTTCAGTCTTGAGCAACTCATTCAATGGTCTAGCAATTCGGGCAAATCCCTCCACAAACCTCCTGTAGTAGGAGCAGAAGCCCAAGAAGGATCTGAGTTCTGTTACTGTGGTGGGCTGTGGCCAGGAGGTAACTGCCTCCAATTTCTCAGGGTCTGTGGCCACCCCTTCTTCAGATACTATGTGCCCCAGATAGTTCACAGAAGACTGGTAGAACCGACACTTCTCAGGCGAAAGCTTAAATCCTTCCTCACTGAGTCTTCTCAACACTTTCTCCAGCCTCTCTTCATGTTCCTCCAAGGTTCTCCCAAAGACAATGACATCGTCTAGGTATACAAGGACTTCGATCAAGTTCATGTCCCCTACTGTCTTCTCCATGAGGCGTTGGAAAGTAGCTGGGGCTCCAGACAGACCTTGGGGCATCCGGTTGAATTCAAAGAACCCCACTGGGGTTATGAAAGCTGTCTTCTCCTTGTCTGCTGGGTGCATCGGAATCTGATAGTACCCGCTCTTGAGATCCATAACGCTGAACCATTTGGCTCCAGACAAGCTCTGTAGGGCATCCTCTATCCTCGGAGTGGTGTATTGGTCAGGTATGGTTCTCCTGTTGAGAGTCGTGTAGTCTATACAGAGCCTCAATGATTCATTCTTCTTTCGGACCACCACTATGGGAGAGGCATAGGGGCTTCTGGACTCCCGTATCACACCAGTCCTCTTGAGTTCTGCAAGTTGTTCCCTCAGATCCTCCAGATCTGCTAGCGGGACCCGCCTGACCCTCTCTCGGAAGGGCTTATCTTCCTGGAGGCGGATCCGATGGGTGGCACTCCTGGCACACCCCACATCAAACTCATCCTTAGAGAAGATCTTCTCCCATCTATTCAACTGGGCCTTGGCTCTCTCTTTCCAAGCCCTGGACAGATTCGGGTTTTCCATGGTCAGCTTCTCCCAAACATCCCCTTCTTCACCTGTCCTCTTCACTTCTGACAGGGTAACAGGGGCCGCCGGGCTCACCTGGCCTAGCAACATTCTGGCTGGGATGTCCATGGGGTCTTTGGTAGTATTCCTAACACTCACTGGAACTCTATAATGGGCCTTCTTCAGGACCTTCAGCGGAATCACTTCCGGTATCACCTCCAGGCCTGAGGACTCACCCCTTGGGTCTGACTCCAGCATGACAAAGGGACCAGGCTGCTCCCAAGTAAGCTTCACAGTGGCCCTGAGACAGGTTACTTCACCGGGCTGCAACACTACCCCTTCTCTTCCAAGTCTCCACACCTTCCCTATCTCCTCTCCAGGGGTCTCCCGCTCTTGGACCAGCCGTTGGTAGGCTGTCTTCAGCATGGGATGGATCTTGGTAGCTGCTTGTCTTTCTTCTGTCACGAGAGGGGTCAGGAGTCTTCGGACCAGGTCCGTGTTTGTCCCTATTATAAGGGAATTCTTGTTGGCTCCAGGCGGCCTAGGACACACAACTGCCAGGGTGTCAAACACTTCGGCCTTCCCAGCCACGGATGGGTCAAAGGTCATTTGGATGGGAAGGTAGCCGTCGTAAGGGAAACTCTGGGTTCCAATTCCCCATATTTCCAGCTCCTCTATCTTCTGGATAGGCAGATGACTCAGGTGCCTGTCGTAGAAGTCCCGGTATAGTAGGGTCACTTGTGCCCCGGTATCCAGGAGGCCCCTGGTGTAGACTCCCTCCACTTGAATGGGCACTATAGGGGATGGGCCTACCAGCTTCTCTGGATATGGTCCGGCAGGAGCCGCCTTCTTCGGACCTTTTCCCTTTGGACTCTCTCTTGTCCTATTCCCTTTGGACTTGAACCTTTCTTGAGCCTGGTATGCACTGACTTCCCTCCTTTTAATGGGTGTAGGAACCCGCTGAGGCGTACTATTATTTTTCTTGTGTGGGCACCCCCTTTGGGGGGTGCCGTGCCTCTCCTGAGGGGTCTCCCCCTTCTTCTTGGAGTATAGCTTTGTTGAGGGGTATTGCGTTTCCCCTTTGGTGTTCTATCTCTCTTTTTGTTTTTCTTCGCATTCAGCTTGGAGTTTACTGAAGATGGTGGGCACCCGGTTGACTCCTTCACCGGGGCCCTCTGGAGTTTCCCGCCGGCTTGCGGTTGTCTGGTCTCTTCTTCTTCGGACTAGAACATGTGGCTGCAATGTAGCCAACTCCCCCACAGTTGAAGCAGACTATATCTCCCCATTCTTGTAAAGGTTCGGGTGCTGAGGCAATCGGAAACAACTCCTTCCTTGGACTTTCCTTCTTCTTGGGACACTCTGTGTCTTTTGCTATCAGAGAGGTCAATATCTCTAACACCTTGGACATCTGAGTTTTTAGGGTGTCTATCTCCGCCTCTCTTTCAGGGGTCATTACTGGATTGACCAGCACCTGTGCGGGTACAACAATTGTCTTATCCTTCTGCTGGTCCTGTTGCAGCGCCTCCTCATCTCTGATAATTTTTATTAAATCAGCATACGTCAGCAACATTCCTCCTCCCAAGGTTTTCAGGTGCAGCCAGACAGGATCGGAGCGTAGCGCTCACTTTAAGACTTGCTTCATTCTTGACGCATCGGCATCTTGGGGCTTCATCCCTTTCTTTAACACAATCTTGCACAGCAGCCTGTTTAGCCTTCTGACATACTCGGAAAGTTTCTCCTCCGGTTTTTGGAAAGTGTGTTCAAACTGGTAGACCGTCTCTGTCACCTTGTCTAATTGACCAAACTCTTCCTGCAGCATAGCTAGACAATCCTGCGCCGTGCACCCTGCATTCCCAAACCGGAAACTTTTCACTGCTTCTGCTGCTGCACCTTTAAGGCTTTCTAACACTCGCTGCCTCTTCTGTGCCTCCGGCACCTCCCATGCCTCCACCGCCTGTAATGCCTGTTCCACCCAAGTATCAAAATCTTCTTCCCCTGCCGGGACAGGGAGCTTCCCTGAGAATATTTTTAGTCTCCGGTAGCTAATTTCCACATGCACCGTACTTGTCTTCTGACATTTGGCTAGCAAATCCCCTATTGCATTTATCAGTTCTGGTGATATAGCAGTGGCCGATGCAGGTGCCACCGGGGGTGTCGCCCTGTCTTCTCTTTCAGGTGTAGTTCGGGCCGCAGCCTGTGGCGATCCCGTAGGGGATGGTTCCCTTTCTACAGCCTAAATGTTCTGTTGTCTGGTGTCCGCAGACACTTGTGCTTACAGGCCTCTGGCATCCCGTCCCAATATTCCAGTAATGCGTATTGATATGAGATGTTTGGGTCTGTCTTCATGTCTATCACCCATGGTGTGTGATCTGGGGACACTGAACTCATTAGTTCCTCTACCGTCTCACTTGACCATTTCTCCCCAGGGAGGCTAATGGCTATCGACTGTTTTGGCTCTGTATTAGCGGCTTTGCACCACTCTTCTACCGCTCTTGGATCCATGGGGTCCATGCCGGCACTTCTGGCGTTCGCTTGCTGCATCAGGATCCCGGACGAGCCCCCACGTGTAGCGATACCTCCAACTAAGGAGGCCGCAGAATTAGATTTGGGCCCTGAGTGCAGCTCCGCCAACCCCCAGCAATAGGCTCTACCCCCTTCTGGCACAGTTAGTACTAACAATCAATGATATGTCCTATGCAATAGAATAACTAAGCAAGGACACAGTAATGAATTGTAATAGGTAAAGTGTTTTACTCATTCATTCTCAATATAGATAAAGGGGTAACAGTAATCACAGTTCCAGATAATCACTCCTAAGGGCAGCGTCCTGCCACTCTAACACACTATATAGTATCACACGCTACAGGTGCGCCATACGGGCGACCGTTAACTAAGTGCCCTATGGCGCAGTAATAAACACTCTAGAATCCCCACCAGGCCTGGTTCTAATATTTAGCTTAGTCCTTCTTTCTTCACCGGCAGGTCTGTAATGGTGGTGCACTTTAAACAAAGTATAACTTTGTAATCCAAGGGGTATGAAAATAACTTGTAGGCCACGGCAGTCTATAGGCCTATTTACAGCAACAGTATCTTAGCTGGGCTTACGCCCTCTCACCCGCCGGACTACGGATCCAGTCCAGGAAACCTCCACCGGTCGTGTCACACACACTCGATCTCTCCAACGATCGGGCCCCCGATCCAACAAGGCTGTAGCTCACAAAGTCAGATGCCACCTGGGCTCGCAGAGGGGAGGGTGGAAGGCTCTTTGGTGCAGAGCAAGGCTTCAGGCCTTGCACTCCGACACATCCGCACAGGAGGATCCGTCCGTGAAGTCTCGTGTCCCAAAAGAGACCGAGCCCGGCCTCGCCTCCTCCTTTTATAACCCCTCCCATGAGTCTCTGCGGTGGAACATCACAAGAATGGGGTTATGGGTAATGTAGTTTCTTCCCAATATAGGGGAATACCCCGCTACAATTATATACATACTTTTTAGCCTGGTAACAGAAGATGGTAAACTAGTAAAGTTATCTACAGTATTCAGACAAAAATGATGAAGATTACATTGGCTGCGCTTGCTAATGGTAGGCGCGAAAGATTGCGCAAGTGCGCAACAGCGCTTCCTATGTAAATATGGTTTGGTGCATATAAGTTCACCATAATTTTTGATAAATGTTTTAAGTCCCGTTTTTTGTGCAATTGCTCCAATTTCTCCACTGCTCCACAGGTGCAGGCCTTTATTAAATCACCCCCTATATATCACATGCATCTCTTTGGGATTTGTTATCGCTTTAAGAGACGCATGTGTTTTGGTGACCTCCATTCAAATATTTGTATTCACTTTTGTATGTACGGTATGTTTGCTATGGTGTCAGACTTTTAAATATGGTTACTTTGGCTTTATACACATGTATTTGTATTGTCGTTCAGAACGTATTTAGTTTTGCTTATCAAGATAAGGGGAGAGCTGATCACACCACCCTACACCCGTGTGGGCTGGGAGTGTCTTCTACTTAGAGGTTCAGTAGGTCAGTCTTCCTTTGCGTTTTGAAGAAGCACAATGTATGTGTGAAATGTCGTCACCCCTTGGTCCCTTGTTTTAATCCTGGTGACAGTCTTTCAATAAACCTGTTGGACGGATGTTGGTGTGCAGCTCATTTTTCTCACTTGGTCTACATGTTCACGGTTGCGAGCCGGAACTAGAACCCAGCCCTTCCTTTTTGGTGGATTATTCTACTCACCTGGAGTAGCGATCTGTTTCATTTCTCTTGAACTCATGCCCTGTACACATGATCAGTTTTTCCGGCAGGGAAACCGTGTGTTTTTTTTTTCAGCAGGAAAACGGCTCAAAATTGTCTTGCGTACTCAAATCTTGGCTGAAATTCCGAACGTTAAGAACGCGGTGACGTACAACACGTACGACGGGCCGAGATCAATGAAGTTCAATAGGCAGTTTGCCTCTTCTGCTCGATTCTGAGCATGAGCGTTTTTTTGCACGTCGTAATTGCATACAGACGAACGCGATTCGCAATAGGAATTTTTGCTGTCACGAAAATTGAGATCCTGCTCTTAATCTTTTTTTGGCAGGAAAACTGACAGAAAAAGTGTGATGGAGCATACACACGGTCGGAATTCCTGACAAAAAGCTCACATCGCACTTTTCTTGTCAGGAAAACTGATCGTATGTACGAGGCCTTCCAGTGACCAGTATGAGAGAGCAGTGGCGTCACTAGGGTTGGTGTCACCTGGTGCGATAAAATTTGGTGTCACCCCCCCCCTCCCCCAGTTCATTGAGCCACCCGGGGCACTGAGCATTCTAGCACATCAGCACAGCTCTCCCCCCGTGTAATCCCCCTAATGGAACCCCTGTGTAATTCCCCTAATGGAACCCCCCCTGTAATCCCCCTAATGTCACGTTCCCCCCCGTACAACCTCCCTAATGTAAGCCCCCTGCAATCCCCCTAATGTAATCCCCCTAATTTAACCCCCCCCCAATGCAATCCCCTTAATGTAACCCCCCTGTTCATTCCCCCTAATGTAACCCCCTGTATTCCCCCTAATGTAACCCCCCCATGCAATCCCCCTAATGTGACCCCCCCGTGCAATCCCCCTAATGTGACCCCCCCGTGCAATCCCCCTAATGTAACCCCCCTGTGCAATCCCCTAATGTAACCCCCCTGTGCAATCCCCTAATGTAATCCCCTTAATGTAACACCCCTGTATTCCCCCTAATGTAACATCCCTGTGCAATCCCCTAATGTAATCCCCTTAATGTAACACCCCTGTATTCCCCCTAATGTAACATCCCTGTGCAATCCCCTAATGTAATCCCCTTAATGTAACACCCCTGTATTCCCCCTAATGTAACATCCCTGTGCAATCCCCTAATGTAATCCCCTTAATGTAACACCCCTGTATTCCCCCTAATGTAACATCCCTGTGCAATCCCCTAATGTAATCCCCTTAATGTAACACCCCCCCGTGCAATCCCCCTAATGTGACCCCCCCCGTGCAATCCCCCTAATGTGACCCCCCCGTGCAATCCCCCTAATGTGACCCCCCAGTGCAATCCCCCTAATGTAACCCCCCTGTGCAATCCCCTAATGTAACCCCCCCTGTGCAATCCCCTAATGTAATCCCCCAATGTAATCCCCGTAATGTAACATCCCTGTGCAATCCCCTAATGTAATCCCCTTAATGTAACACCCCTGTAATCCCCTTAATGTAACCCCCCTGTGCAATCCCCTAATGTAATCCCCTTAATGTAACACCCCTGTATTCCCCCTAATGTAACATCCCTGTGCAATCCCCTTAATGTAACCCCCCTGTATTCCCCCTAATGTAACCCCCCTGTGCAATCCCCTTAATGTAACACCCCTGTATTCCCCCTAATGTAACACCCCTGTGCAATCCCCTAATGTAATCCCCTTAATGTAACACCCCTGTATTCCCCCTAATGTAACACCCCTGTGCAATCCCCTAATGTAATCCCCTTAATGTAACACCCCTGTATTCCCCCTAATGTAACATCCCTGTGCAATCCCCTAATGTAATCCCCTTAATGTAACACCCCTGTATTCCCCCTAATGTAACATCCCTGTGCAATCCCCTAATGTAATCCCCTTAATGTAACACCCCCCGTGCAATCCCCCTAATGTGACCCCCCCGTGCAATCCCCCTAATGTGACCCCCCCGTGCAATCCCCCTAATGTGACCCCCCCGTGCAATCCCCCTAATGTAACCCCCCTGTGCAATCCCCTAATGTAACCCCCCTGTGCAATCCCCTAATGTAATCCCCTTAATGTAACACCCCTGTATTCCCCCTAATGTAACCCCCCTGTGCAATCCCCTTAATGTAACCCCCTGTATTCCTCCTAATGTAACCCCCCCTGTGCAATTCCTCCTAATTTAACCCCCCCCCCTGTATTCCTCCTAATGTAACCCTCCCTGCAATCTCCCTAATGTAACCCCCCTGTATTCCTCCTAATGTAACCCCCCCTGTATTCCTCCTAA
Organism: Rana muscosa; assembly: GCA_029206835.1. Lineage (NCBI taxonomy): Eukaryota > Metazoa > Chordata > Amphibia > Anura > Ranidae > Rana > Rana muscosa. The sequence continues at coordinate 351,185,157 of CM055119.1, forward strand.
TGTAACCCCCCCTGTGCAATTCCTCCTAATTTAACCCCCCCCTGTATTCCTCCTAATGTAACCCCCCCCCCTGTATTCCTCCTAATGTAACCCCCCCTGCAATCTCCCTAATGTAACCCCCCCCCCCTATATCTCCTCTCTCCCTACAGTCACAGACCTCAGATCAGCGCGCTCTGTCCACATGGACGTTCCTCCTCCTGTTGTGAATATACTGTCAGTGTGGAGGAGGAGGAGACTAGGCTCCGTCGGTCTGAGGAATGTATTAGTTGTGAGCCGGCACCTCTCCCCACCTGCCTGAGCGTCAATAGGCGGATTGCAGTGCCGGGCGCTGTGCACTGGACTATGGCACTGTCTGCCTCGAGTCACAACACAATTCCTCCTCCCTCCCCGAACATTGCGGGGAGCGAAGGAGACACTGGAGTGCGCAGGGGAAGTAGGAAAAGGTGCCTCTCTCAATCCAGCGCCGTGATGGTGTCACCCCTCTGGCGGGTGTCACCCGGGTGCGACCCGCACCCCCCGCACCTGCCTTGCAACGCCAGTGTGAGAGAGTGAGAGCGATAACACCAAATTAAACACACCTTCTCCCTATTCACACCTGAGACCTTGTAACACTAATGAGTCACATGACACCGGGGAGGGAAAATGGCTAATTGGGCCCAATTTGGACATTTTCACTTAGGGGTGTACCTACTCTTGTTGCAAGTGGTTTAGACTAGACATGTGCAATTCGTTTAGTTCCGAATTAGTTTTTTAACGAATTTTGACAAATTCGTTAATTCGGAAATATCCGAATTAACGAAAACTCGTTTAACGAATTTTAACAAATATTCGTAAATTAGAATATTCGAAAATTTGTGGATTCGTACATTCGGATATTTGTACATTCGCACATTCGTAAATTCGTACATTCGTAAATGCTTAAATCCGTACATTCGTAAATTCGTAAATTCGGATATCTGAAATAATAATTAACTAATAATAACTTAACTATTACTAACTATTAAATTATAGGTATTGTAATTTCCTTTCAAATTTGTCTGTTAGTGAACTTAACGAATACGAATTTATCCGAAGTTACGAATTGTTTCTCCGAAATAATGAATGCCGTATCTAAACGAATGGAACGTAATGAATTAATAATAATAATAAATAACAATAATAAAAACGTTTTATTATTATTATTATTATTATTTATTATTAATTTGTTCCATTTTTTTCGATGTGGCATTTGTTATTTCAGGTTATGCGTAACTTCGAATAAATTTGTATTCGTTACGTTCGCTAACAGCCAAATTTGAAAGGAAATTACAATACCTATAATTTAATAGTTATTTTTTCAGATTTTCTGGTTTTCGGATTTTCGAATGTCGAATTTCAAAATTTCCGAATTTCTAAATTTCCGAATGTACGAATTTACAAATTTACGAATGTATAAATTTACGAATGTACGAATTTACGAATATATAAATTTAGGAATGTACGAATTTACGAATGTACGAATTTACGAATTGCGATCATAACAAATGACCCGAAAAACGAAAAAAAAAAAAAACGAATTAAACGAAAACGAAAACTAACAAATTTTTTGACAGTGCACATGTCTAGTTTAGACATTAATGGCTGTTTGTTGAGTTATTTTGAGGGACAGCAAACTTACACTGTTATACAAGCTGTACACTCACTACTTTATATTATAGCAAAGTGTCATTTCTTCAGTGTTGTCCATTGAAAAGATATAATAAAATATTTACAAAAATGTGAGGGTGTACTTACTTTTGTGAGATACTGTATATCAACATTTATGGTACCCAACTTCTGCACTAAACAACTATCCTAAGTTTATTAGGCTGAAAATGAATCTGCCGACTTTTGTATGTCTATTGGGAATTAATCTAGTTCACTATAGTCCTGGGGACTCCTAATCCAACAGACACGACAGAAGCATAGCTAGGAAAATAAAGGGTCAATTCACACTGACTTGCTCTAAAATGTATGGAAAATGCATGTACCATTCTATGTATTGTAGTCAAGTATTAATGCTTTCTGACGTCCATTGACATACATTTTTATGTCCGTTGACATACATTTTGACATGCATGCTTAGCGTTATGGCGTGAATAGGTCACATTCGAAATGATTGTTTTTTAGACGTCCTTCCGTTAAAACGCAGATCAACTCACTGGTGTGAATTGGCCCTCCTTATACACTTTCAAAAGTGTTTCTTTCTATACTTAGCAATTTTTAGGCCATGGGACATGAACCTTAATGCAAAGCAGGAAGTAAAAAAAAACACATTGCTTAGTAGGAACAGCACACAGTAACACATGTCGGGCACACATCTAACCCCTTAATCGCCCTAGATGGTAACCCCTTCCCTGCCAGCGTCATTAGTACAATCACTGTATTAATCACTGATTCCCAAAAAAGTCTCAAAATTGTCAGGTAGTGTCCAATTGTCCACTGCAATAGCGCAGTCCTGCTATAAGTTGGTGATCACCGCCATTTCTAGTAAAAAAAATGTAATATGATTCCATAGTTTTTAAATGCGCAAACCAATCAATAAACACTTATTGGGATTTTTTTACCAAAAATATGTAGCAGTTTTGCCTAAACTGATGAAGAAATTAGATTTTTTTCAATCTTTTTATTGGATGTGTTTTTTTTTTTTTTTTCAAAATTGTCGGTCTTTTTTTATTTATAGTGCAAAAAATAAAAAACGCAGAGGTGATCAAATACAGTGGAACTTTGGATTACGAGCATAATCCATTCCAGGAGAATGCTTGTAATCCAAAGCACTCGCATATCAAAGCAAGTTTTTCCATAAGTCAATGGAAACGAAAATAATTTGTTCCATATTGACTTCTATGGCATGCGATACCGCATGTGGCCAGAGGTGGGGGGGGGGGCACCAGAGAGACTCGTAAATACTCGGAGATCGTTCGGCTCGGGAACGGAGTATTTCTGAGTATTTCCGAACGGCTCAGATCGGCCCCCGCACCGCTGGCCAAATGCGGTACTGCACACCACAGAGGCTTGAATCCTGCTTGTTTTGCAAGACAACACTCGCAAGGTTAAGGTGTAACTTCTGAAAGTTCTGGTTAATGAATGATACAGTTTTCCTTTAAACATTATTTAAATACTGGTTAGAAGGTAAACTGAGAATAAAAAGACATGATGCGGAACCGTATAAATACATTTTAATTAAATTTATTCTGAAACAGATTTAAAACAAAAACATGGCCTTGTTGCTAATCTAAGGCTGGATAATTTATCAAGTTAGCACGCATTATAATAAGTAATAACAGGCCAGAAAATAAATGCCTTTTTTGCTCTTCAATCACACTGGAAATCAAGCCCTGAGCAGTTTCCTTCTAGAATACAGATTTTGAAAATGTCAAGCCAGTGGGAACTTTTAACACACAATAACACTAAGTGATGAATTGAGATAACAAACGCAGGTATGTTGTCACATCTCCATTAATCTGATTCCGGGTGAATGCCTACAGAAATATATATTTCTATCCTTTTTCTAGAAAATGTATATTCATTGCTGTAGTTAAAAAGAGCTGTAAGTCCTGCATCATCATTTTTCCATACAACCAGCTATGAGATCGATATTATCACCAAATTTAAAAGAGTTAAACTATATTACAAGATAAGTCTATTTAAAGATAAAGTCCTTATTTAATTCATACCAAATAATCATCCAAATAGTACCACATCCAAGATACAACTGAAATATTGAAAAAACAAAATGGACTTTAAAGCCTCGTACACACGGTCGGACTTCCATCGGATTTTTCCGTGTTTTTTTGTCCGAACGGAGTTGGCCGGGCACACCCATAGCATACACACCACAGGACTTTTCTGCAAACTTTCCCAAAACTTTTTGCAACATCACGTGGTTTTTCTGCTCTTTACCGCCACCCTTTGGTCAACTTCTGCTATTGTTGGTGGATTTTAACATTAGTTGTTTTGTCCATCGGTTTTCTGTACACATGGTCGGACTTTGCTCCATCAAACTTTTGTTGGGCAAAAGTTTGTCCGTTTGCAGACCCAACTTTTGTCCGATGAAAACAAGAAAAAAGCAAAAAAAGTTTGTCCGATGGAGCGTACACACGGTCGGATTGTTGGTCCAACTTGCTCAAAATGAAGTTTGTAGGCCAAAAGTCCGACCGTGTGTATGGGGCTTAACAGTACCAGATGGGGAAAATATATATATATTGTAACCTGGGGGGCAGGTAGCGGGTACAAAAACTCCCTGGGGTGAGCAGGCACAGATACCAAGTCCATTGGATCAGTGAAAACAGTGTTGTTTATTGGTGCTATATACAAAGTCTAATGACAGGTGCTGTACAGTGTGGTGAAAACAAACAGAAGAAAAGAAATAGCTAAACAAAAGCCTAGCCGTGTCTCGGCTCTAACTACACAGTATGTACAGGCCCTCACTACCAGGCTGGACAAGCCTAACGCTTGTCAGCTTCCACATTCACAGAGTAACAAGTTTTACCAACCTTCTGGCTCTCACAAACCAACGTTGTCTGTGTTTCCCAGGCTGAGCAAAAGCTGTCTGCTCAGGTGAGCTTTTAATTAACCTGTGGGAGAGAACCAACACCTGAACTGGATCCTGGCTCAGAGATCCCTGAATGTATATGAGAGGAGCCTGGGAGATGTATAAACCCCGAATAGGACTTTCCCAGGCTCTCTCTGGGATGCTCTGTCACACATCCTCCCCCCTTGTTTCAACCCCAGGGTTGAAACACCTGTAGCCCAACAGGAGTGAACACGGGAGAGGGCATCTACATTCCCCATCTCAACACCTGGCCTGTGTTTTACTGTAAAGGCGTAATCTTGTAGGGCCAAAAACCACTGGTTCACCCGCCTATTAGTCTCCTTCTTTTGGGCCATCCATTTCAGGGGAGCATGGTCAGTTATCAACTCAAACTGGCGCCCCAACAAGTAGTACCTGAGCGCGTCCACGGCCCACTTTATGGCCAGACACTCCTTTTCAATGACTGCATACTTCTTTTCATGGTCATTGAGCTTTCTGCTTAAGTACACCACAGGGTGTTCTTCCCCATTGTGTACCTGTGAAAGTACTGCCCCGATACCCACATCAGATGCATCCGTCTGGACCAAAAAGTTTTTGGAGAAATCGGGGGAGTATAGGATTGGCTGTGCACAAAGAGCCTTCTTCAGTACTTGAAAAGACTCTTCTGCTACTGGAGACCATTTCACCATTACGGAGGCTTTCCCTTTTGTAAGGTCTGTCAGTGGGGAAGCTATAGTTGCGAAATTTGGGATGAATCTTCTATAGTACCCCGCAATGCCAAGAAAGGCCCTGACCTGCTTCTTGTTTGCAGGACGTGGCCACTCCTGGATGGCTTCTATTTTATTCACCTGGGGCTTTATGACACCCCGGCCAATAGTGTAGCCCAAATACCTGGCTTCCTCTAGCCCAATGGCACATTTTTTGGGATTTGCCGTAAACCCTTCTTTGAAGAGGGAATCCAGGACAGCCTGGACACGGGGCAAGTGAGACTCCCAGTCAGTGCTATGCACCACTATGTCGTCCAGATAGGCTGCAGCATACTGTCGGTGAGGTCTTAGGGTCCTGTCCATAGCCCTCTGAAATGTTGCAGGGGCATTTTGCAACCCAAAAGGCATTTTCTTATACTGAAACGACCCCTCCGGGGTCACAAATGCAGTCTTTTCTTTGGCCCTACCAGTCAGGGGTATTTGGCAATATCCTTTGGTCAAGTCCAAAGTGGTCAGATAACGGGCCTTGCCAAGTCGGTCTATAAGCTCGTCTACCCTGGGCATTGGGTATGTGTCAAACTTTGTTACCGCATTAAGCTTCCTGAAGTCGTTACAAAACCTCCAAGTGCCATCCGGTTTTGGGACTAATACAATGGGGCTAGACCAGTCACTATTGGATTCCTCAATAACATCTAGCTCCCACATCCTTTTAACTTCCTCACTGATGTCCTTTCTTCTAGCTTCGGGAATTCGGTATGGTTTGAGCTTGACACGGACCCCAGGTTCAGTAACAATATCATGCTGAACTGCTGAAGTCGTGCCCGGCAACTCTGAAAATTTCTCTTTATTCCTTATCAGGAACTCTCTAGCTTCCTGTTTCTGGGAACATGACAGGGTGTCTGGAATCGTGACCTCAGGGATCCGAGGGGATTCAGTACCCTTAAGGGTTACCGGGAGAGACCTGGCAGTTAATGCCAGTCTATCCTTCCAGGGTTTTAACAGGTTTATGTGGTAAATCTGTTCGGGCTTCCTTTTACCTGGTTGATACACCTTGTAATTGACCTCCCCAACTCTTTCAATTACTTCAAAGGGTCCCTGCCACTTAGCCAGGAATTTTCTCTCAACAGTGGGAACTAACACAAGGACCCGGTCACCAGGTGAGAAAACACGAAGTTGGGCCCCCCTGTTGTATATCCTCTGTTGGGCTGCTTGGGCCTGCAGTAAATGTTCTTTTACTACCGGCATGATTGCTGCAATCCTATCCTGCATTTGAGCGATATGCTCAATAACACTTTTGTGAGGTGTCTGCTCCCCCTCCCAAGTTTCCTTGGCTATGTCTAAGAGTCCCCGAGGGTGTCTCCCATAAAGCAGCTCAAATGGAGAGTACCCCGTAGAGGACTGGGGAACTTCCCTGATGGCGAACATCAAGTAAGGTATCAGGAAGTCCCAGTTTTTCCCATCCTTATCAACAACCTTTTTTAACATACTCTTTAATGTCTTATTGAAGCGTTCCACCAAGCCATCCGTTTGAGGATGGTACACTGAGGTACGCAACTGCGTCACCTTAAATAACTTGCAGAGCTCCCTAGTTATTCGTGACATGAATGGGGTACCTTGGTCTGTAAGGACTTCTTTCGGGACGCCAACCCGACTGAACACCATAAACAGCTCTTTGGCAATGTTTTTAGCAGATGCAGTGCGTAAGGGAACGGCCTCGGGGTAACGGGTAGCGTAATCCATGATCACGAGGATATGTTGATGACCGCGGGCAGATTTGGGGAGTGGACCCACCAGGTCCATGGCATCCCTTTCAAAGGGCACTTCAATAATGGGCAAGGGCACTAACGGACTTCGAAAGTGGGGTTGGGGGGCTGACATCTGACATATAGGACAGGATTGACAATAATTCTCGATATTTTTCCATATCCCAGGCCAGTAAAACCTGCGCAACACCCTTTCAGTGGTTTTCTCAACCCCTAAATGGCCTCCTAGCAAGTGCCCATGGGCAAGTTCCAACACCACCCGTCTGTATAGCTTAGGGACTACCAACTGTTCAACCACTTCATCATTAGTTTTACATACACGATAGAGTAAATCCTCATTGCTGCAGAAATATGGAAAACAGGGCCCGTCCCCCGGTTCGACAGGTACCCCATCAACCACCACCACATTTTCCCAGGCCCTGGCAAGGGTAGGGTCTTTTCTCTGTTCCGTACCAAAATTTTCCTTGTGCACACTTAGATCGGTAAACTCTAACGTAGGCTCAGATTCAGCAGACGGCTGAACTGGTTGTGGGGACTTCTTCCGGCTCCCCCAGCTCTCCTGCCATAACTGAGAAAGGATCACCCAGAGAGCCCTGAGAGGAGTCCCCTGAACTCACAAGGTCAGTAATGGCCATGAGTTCTGGCTCTGCGACTGAGTTAGGTACTGCGACTGGGTCGGGACAATCCCACAGTTCCCAAAACTTAGGGAAGTCCCTACCAATGATAGCCTCGTGCACCAAGTGGGGCACCAGTCCGACCGAATGGGTCACCGTACCTAAGCCAGTTTTAAACTGAACAGTGGCTATTGGATACTCGCGGGTATCCCCATGTACACAGATCACAGCAACATTTTTTGCATGAAAATTCACAGTTTCAACCATCTCAGCTGTAACCAAAGTAACTAGACTTCCCGAGTCCAGCAAGGCCGTAATAGGCTTATTATTAACAGTCACTTGACACATGTGTTTTCCCACATTTGGCACTGCAGCGCATGAAACAGCAGCAAACATAGACTGCCTTCTAAAAGATAGATCACACTGCATTGGTTCATCTGTTAATGGACAGTTTGCTGCAACATGTCCCAGTTCTTGGCAACGAAAACACCTGATGTTTCCCCAATTTGGTTTGCTGACAGGCAGTGGCTTCCCTTGTTTGGGACGCCAAACTTCAGTCCTGGCACCAAAAATCCTCCCCCCTATTTCCTTGCCATGCTTACCACCCACTTCCCCTGGAACAGTCTTACCGGTTGCCTGGGGAGACCGTGGCTTTGGGTGGAAAGTCTGTGCGGCTGTAGGGGTGGTGACCAGGTTCTCTGCAGCAAAGTACCTCTCCACAAGCTCCACCAGGTTGTCTGCCGACTTGGGGTCTCCTTGACTCACCCACTTCTGCAGGGGAATTGGTAGTGACCTCAGGAATTGGTCCATGACCACACGCTCCACTATTTGTGGCGCAGACAGGGACTCCGGCTGTAGCCATTTCCGCACCAGGTGGATCAGATCAAACATCTGCGATCTTGGGGGCCTCTTTTCTTGGAAGAACCAGCTGTGGACCCGCTGAGCTCGAACAGCCAAGGTAACGCCAAGTCGTGCCAGGATTTCCCGCTTGACCTTCTCATAATCTCCCGCTTCTGCTGACTCCAGATCATAGTAGGCCTTCTGCGCTTCTCCAGAAAGTAAGGGGGCGATCAGTCCTGCCCACTGGGTTTGGGGCCAACCTTCCCTCTCAGCGGTCCGTTCAAATGTTAGTAGGAAGGCCTCTGGATCATCATCTGCCGTCATCTTTGAAAGAAAGCGAGCCACATGGATGGCTGAGGGCTTGTCTCCAATATCCTTCATTATCGCAGGTGACCCCTGTGCTAGCGTCTCCATAACCTCAGTAAGGGTTTTCCTATCCGCTTTTGCAGCAGTGGCAAGCTGTTCAAACAGCCTCTGCGATTGCTCCTGTACAGCACCAATCTGTTGAAACAGCACCTTGGTTTGCTCCTGTGCGATAGCGTTGGCTCGCTGTTGTGCAGCGTTTGCTTGCCGCAATTCAGCGTTAGTTTGCTGTTGTGTAGCGTTTGCTTGCTGCCATGCAGCGTTAGTTTGCTGTTGTGCAGCATTTGCTTGCTGCAACGCGGCATTTGCCAACACCATTTGTTTGAGGAGGTCCTCCATGTTGTCACTTTAGGTACTGGCCTTTTAAGTAGTAACTTACTACAGCTGCCCGCATTCTCCACCATATGTAACCTGGGGGGCAGGTAGCAGGTACAAAAACTCCCTGGGATGAGCAGGCACAGATACCAAGTCCATTGGATCAGTGAAAACAGTGTTGTTTATTGGTGCTATATACAAAGTCTAATGACAGGTGCTGTACAGTGTGGTGAAAACAAACAGAAGAAAAGAAATAGCTAAACAAAAGCCTAGCCGTGTCTCGGCTCTAACTACACAGTATGTACAGGCCCTCACTACCAGGCTGGACAAGCCTAACGCTTGTCAGCTTCCACATTCACAGAGTAACAAGTTTTACCAACCTTCTTGCTCTCACAAACCAACGTTGTCTGTGTTTCCCAGGCTGAGCAAAAGCTGTCTGCTCAGGTGAGCTTTTAATTAACCTGTGGGAGAGAACCAACACCTGAACTGGATCCTGGCTCAGAGATCCCTGAATGTATATGAGAGGAGCCTGGGAGATGTATAAACCCCGAATAGGACTTTCCCAGGCTCTCTCTGCTCTGTCACAATATATATATATATACATATATATATATATATATATATATATATATATATATAATAAATACATTTTATTGATATCAATACATCAGATTCAATTTAATAAAATAAAAATAATCAATATTTACAGAATTTGGTTTCATATGGTATGCCTAATACCATTGTTAAATAAAAGGCAAATGCCTTGATTAATACAAATGTAGCATCACAGTGTATTTTTGTTCCAACATTGTAAACAATGGTGGAATGGCATGCTGTTCCTACACGTTTTACAATCTACGTTCACTTCCTCAGGATATGAATGGTAGTATATTACTAGACATATAAACAACCAAAAATTGTTGTGCTATACAGTACCTTAACATTAATAAAACATAGATAACATCCCTAACCGCTTAAGGACCAGAAGGATTTGCCCCCTTAATGACCAGGCCATTTTTTGCGATACTGCACTGTGTCGCTTTAAGGCCGCTTTCACACTGAGGCGTATTTCAGGCGTTTTAGCGCTAAAAATAGCGCATATATAACGCCTGAAATAATCCTGCCCCAGTATTCTCAATGTGAAATCCCGAGGGCTTTCACACTGAGGCGATGCGCTGGCGGGAGGAAAAAAAATCTCCCGCATCTTTGGAGCGGTGAAGGAGCGGTGGGTATACCGATCCTTTAGCGCTCCTTCCCACTGAAATCAATGGGACACCGTGGTAATACCGCCCGCAAACCGAGGCTTTTTCGGCCGCTAGCAGGGGTTAAAACCGCACCGCTAGCGGCCGAATATTGCAGTAAATATGACGGTATAGCGGCGCTAAAAATCGCGTCGCTATACCGCCACCGCACCTGCCCGCCCCAGTGTGAAAGGGGCCTAGCTGACAATTGCGTGGTCCTGCGATATTGTACTGATACAACATTTATGTCCTTTTTTCCCACAAATAGAGATTTCTTTTGGTGGTATTTGATCACCTCTGCGGTTTTTATTTTGTGCGCTATAAACAAAAACAGAGCGACAATTTAGAAAAAAAAACATTTTTTTTTACTTTTTGCTATAATAAATAGCCCAAAAACAATAAATAAATAAAAAAAATCTTCATCAGTTTAGGCCAATGTGTATTCTTCTACATATTTTTGCAATAAGTGTATTAAGTTAGCACGCATTTATCAAGTTATAAGTAATAACAGACCAGAAAAGAAATGCCTTTTTTGCTCTTCAATCACACTGGAGCAAAAATTATAGTGTCTACAAAATAGGTGATAGATTTATGGCATTTTTTATTATTTAGTTATTTTTTACTAGTAATGGCGGTGATCTGCAAATTTTAGCGGGACTGCGGGACTGCGACATTGCAGCGGATAGATCGGACACTTTTGACACTTTTTTGGGACCATTGACATTTATACAGCGATCAAAGCTAAAATTAGCCACTGATTACTGTATAAATGTCACTGACAGAAAAGGGGTTAACACTAGGGGGCGATCAAGGGGTTAAGTGTTCCCTGGGAGGTGTTTCTAACTGTGGGGGGAGGGGACTGACTGGTGGAAAAGAGAGATTTACTGTTCCTGATCACTAGGAATAGCAGATCTCTCTCTACTCCTCTGTCAGAATGGGGATCTTTTTGTTTACATTGACAGATCCCCGTTCTGGCTCTCTGTGGAGCGATCGCGAGTGGCCGGTGGACATCATGGCCGCCAGCCACGCGCATCAGCTCTGGCGTCGCTCTCAGAGCAGTATAATGATGGCGGCTGGTCAGCAAGCGGTTAAAGTGTTACTAAACCCACAACATTAAATCAGTCTGTATATGCAGGAAAGCATGTTTAAAATCAAATCGTGTAGCGCTGTCAAACCATGACCTTAACCACTTCAGCCCCGGACCATTTTGTTGCTAAAGGACCAGGCCCCTTTTTGCGATTCGGCACTGCGTCGCTTTAACTGACAATTGCGCGGTCCCAAACAAAACTGACGTCCTTTTTTTTTTCGACGGAGGGCACTATTCGAAAGAAGAATAGCACCTCCACGGTCCCACGGCTTGTCTTCCATCCTCCTGATCACATCCACTGGTGCTGTGGTTCCTACGATGGCACCCCCTGCCCGCTGGGTGGCCCCATGGTATAGATCCATCGCCCAGGAAACCAGTCTAATGCTGCGTACACACGCTCGGAATTTCCAACAACAAATGTTCGATGGGAGCTTTTGGTCGGAAATTCCGACCGTGTGTAGGCCCCATCAGAAATTTTCTGTCGGAATTTCCGACAACAAAAATTTGAGAGCTGGTTCTCAAATTTTCTAACAACAAAATTTATTGTCGGAAATTCAGACCGTGTGTACACAATTCTAACGCACAAAATTCCACGCATGCTCGGAATCAAGCAGAAGAGCCGCACTGGCTATTGAACGTAATTTTTCTGGGCTCGTCGTACAACATTTGTGTGACCGTGTGTATGAAAGACAAGTTTGAGCCAACATCCATCGGAAATAAATCCACGGTTTTGTTGTCGAAATGTCCTATCGTCTGTACGCGGCATAAGGATTACCAGCTAGACACATCTCGGACCTTCTCTGTTGGATAACAGTAAGCAGGCTCAGTCACTGTAGTTGTTCTTATACATCTGACACTTGTCCTGGGTGAAGCTTTTTTACATGCACCGTATATACTCGAGTATAAGCCGACCCGTATATAAGCCGAGGCACCTAATTTCACCACAAAAAAACTGGGAAAACGTATTGACTCGAGTATAAGCCTAGGGTGTCCATGTGCATGCCTCACTGTGTCCATGCCTCACTGTGCCCATGCCTCACTGTGTCCATGACTAGACTGACATTTAACATGGGAGTCTATGGAAGGGGTGCCTGGCTTTTAAAAATCGGTGCTCCCCGGCCATAGGTCCTTTAGACTAAAAAATGTGCACACTTCTAGAGGAAAACAGGGGCTACATGTGTGCAAAGTTTCAGGTCCAGGGGACCTATTACCGGCCGTTACCGGGTCCCCAAAATCACCCGAGAAATGACCGTTTAACATGGGAGTCTATGGGAAGGGTGCCCGGCTTTGAAAAATTGTTGCTCCCTGGCCGTAGGTCCCCCGGACAACAAATTTTGCACAAATATAGAGGAAGAGTGGGGCTACATGTGTGCCAAGTTTGGCCGGTACCGGGTCCCCAAAATTCGGCAGATCAGGCGCAAAATGTTGACTCGAGTATAAGTCGAGGGGGGCATTTTCAGCACAAAAAAAGTGCATAAAAAATCGGGTTATACTTGAGTACTGTATATACGGTACTTACTTGAATAAGCTTATGATTTTATAGAAGTTGATGTGTCATCAGGCTATGTATCCATCACATCCTATCTATTCATAGACCAATACATCTGGATCGAAGTGCTAATTGGATCTATTTCTTGCAACTTTCTATGGAGAGGTAGGCCTATGAGAAGGGAGTTTCAATCGTCAAGGCGAGAGATAACAAGGGAGTGAATGAGTAGTTTGGTGGTTTCATTTGTTAAAAAGGTGCGAATTTTAGAGAAGTTACGGAGGTGAAGTCTACAAGCTTTTGACAACAATTGGATTTGGGGCTGAAATGACAGGTCAGAGTTTAGAATGACACCTAGTACCTTAGCGTGAGGAGAGGGATTATTGGTTGCATTATTGATTTTGATAGAAAAGTCATGGAGGTGGGCACGGGCGGGGGGGATTATTATCAGCTCGGTTTTAGAGAGATTTCGTTTAAGAAAGTGGTGCAACATTAATGCTGATATGTCAATTAGTAAGTTATGCAGATTTTGCCCAGACTGTAGGTAATCTGTGTGTCTCTTCGCTAATACATTCTACCACTCTACCCTACTGCCAATGCCATCTCCACTCCCAACAACTTTCCACTGTGGATCACTCCAGTGTACAGATTACTGGACATAGATCACACAGGTATTAAAGTGGTTGTAAACCCACTTTTTCAACTTGCACCTACAGGTAAGCCTAGATTAAGGCTTACCTGTAGGTGCAAGAAATATCTCCTAAACCTAGACGGTTTAGGAGATATTTAGTTAAATGACAGGCGCCGCTGTCTACGGCGCATGCGCGCCGTAGACAACGGCGCATTCATGGGGTTAATCCTATTCACAAATTTGGCTACTTCCCAGCAATCGCTGGGCGTAGCCGAATGTGACGGCTCCCGCGCGCATGCGCAGAGTGACGTCTCCGCCGCTCCGGCCAATCACAGCGCCGGAGCGGCGATGTGATTGGCTGGAGCGGCGATACCCGCAAGTAACCTTCCGGCTATCGCCGCAGAGATGGCTGCGGCTGAAGAGGGAAACGAGGACGGCTTCGGGGGCCCCGATCTAAGGTAAGTGATGCATAATGAGCTATTATGCTAGTCATATTAGCTCATTATGCCTTTCACTTACAGGTAGTTTTAAAAAAAAAATAAAAAAATTATAAGGGTTTACAACCACTTTAAAGACCACCTGCGACCTCTCTTTGTAACGTGAAAAAGCTCTGTTTATAATAAACAAAAACAGTCACCATCTTGGGTGTTCTACTGGTAGTATGCTGCATTTTAATTTCTCCCATAATTCACTGAAGACGAACTGGTCAACAGGATAAACAATCTCTATCTTATACTAAATGGCATGACCTATTTCAAGCCTGTCGTCTCATTAAAGTAAAATTCGGATCTTGTGTTTTGCTCAAGATGTGCCATCTAATCCAATTAATGATGAAAAAGGCAAACAATTACTTTACATCTGACAATGAAGCAAACATCTCAGTTGCTGGCGGAAAATATTTGTAAATAACTTGTAAAAAGATCAAACGCTAAATGCCAATGCAAACGAAGCTCAGGGAAGCAGATCTACAAGATGGTCTTATTATTTCTAATGCATAAAGCAAATTTGAGGGTGTGATTGGAATAACATTAAAATGAAAATCTTATCCTACCTATTTTATCAGTTCCCATTACACAACTACTAACTAAATGACATGTAGTTTACTTAAGTACTGTACATCATAAACAATTGCTATTATTAAATAAATGATTTATGTTCTGTTTCAAATGCTGCTTCGTGCATTGGCATTACACCTTAGACCCAGACTTTCCAGAGAGAATGGTCACCTGGCAAATTGGCACTATTCACAGGCAGCCTAAAAACAGTATTCCAAACAGGACGACTACCCCAGTTTTTTTTTTTATAATTGTAGTTTTTATTAACCGCTTACCATCCGCCCGCCCACCGTTCTGGGTGGACATCATATGACGGTGCCCCAGAACGGCTGCTCTCATGCGGGTGCGGGGGCATGCATCACAGCGATTGTAGACACGTCGTGTCCTGGGACCCCGATCTCTGTATAGAGCCGATGACACAGCTCTTTAACCATGTAGTCGGCTGTGTCCAATTATAACCGATTACATGTAAATGCGGAAGTGCTGTTAATCAGCTCTCCTCACCTCACACTGACAGAATGTGTGGCGAGGAGTGCCAGTCAGTGGAATCTCCACGCAGGGCAGGTAATCAGGGCACTAGGAAAGCCCCAGCAGTGCCCATTAGCGACAGCTATCAGTGCCCATCAGTGACACCAATCAATACCCATCAGTGACACCAATCAATGCCCATTAGTGATGCCAGTCAGTGCCTATCAGTGCCTGCTCATCAGTGTTGCCCATCAATGCTTCCCATAAGTGCACATCAGTGCTGCCCATAAGTGCCCATCAGTGCCCGTCAGCACCACCAATCAGTGCCCAACAGCACCGCCCATCAGATGGGAGTTTGGTCGGAAAAAGGTCCGATCGTGTGTACGCGGCATTATTTGCACACATTTGCAAATGGGGAAGCCTCACTTCTTGGCCAAGGCTTCTCTGTAAATTTAGGTCCTATGGCCTCGTTCACACAAGGTGTATGAATCCGTACCCCATGTATGTGGAAGCTGCACTGCCTCGTCAAGGCTCCTCTATATAGTGCAGTTTTTTTTATTTTTTAGGCTACTTAGGCAACACTGAAGCGCTGGGTGCGCTGGCAGTAAAACGCTGCTATTTTTAGCGGCATTTTACCGTCATGTTTGCCATGATTTGCGGGCGCTAGCGGGGTGATTTTAACCCCCGCTATTGGCGAAAAAAGGGTTAAACTTGCCCGCAAAAAACGCCGCTTTGCGCCGTTTTGCGGGCGGGTTGGAGGCGCTACCCCAATGTTTTCAATGGGCAGGGGCGCTATAGGAGCGGTATTTTTACTGCTCCTACCGCGCCTCAAAGATGCGGCTGGCAGGAGTTTTTTTACCCTCCTGCCAGCGCACCGCTCCAGTGTGAAAGCTCTCTGTGGGGGAAACAAAATAATAAATGTGAAACAACCAGTTTTAAAATAAAAAAATGAAAGATATTGTGATGTCCGCCCACCGCTTTTAAGGGAACACAGCAGCGGGACAAACACAGCCACGGGTCCTAATTTGACAGATGTGTAGGCCCTCAATGCACACAAATTAGGACCTGTGGCTGTGTTCCCCGACTGCCCGGCTGCTCCGTCACCAGTGCGTAATATATGCACACAGCTGCAGGCTGGGCGGACATCGCAATATCTGTTGATGCTTTTCAGTTTAGAACTGCTTGTTTTACGAATATTGAATAATTGAATACAAATTATTAAAGCTGAACTGTCTGCTCCAATTTTTCAGGAATATATTGGTAAAAGTCCAATTCGGGTATTATGTCACATCAAGAAGTAATGTCCATTGTCCAAATCTGAGGAATCTTCATTATCTGGAACTGTCAAAGATTTTATATCGGCATATAGGTTCAATCCAGTTTGGTATTTAACCACTTCAGCCCCAGAAGACTTCCCCCCTTAATGACCGGGCCATTTTTTGCGATACGGCACTGCGTCGATTTATCTGACAATTGCGCGGTCATGCGATGCTGTACCCAAATAAAATTGATATCCTTTTTTCCACAAATAGAGCTTTCTTTTGGTGGTATTCTATAACCTCTGTGGTTTTATTTTTTTGCGCTATAAACAAAAAAAGGCTGTCAATTTTGAAAAAAAACAAAAACAATATTTTTACTTTCTGCTATAATAAATATCCCAAATGTAAAAAAATATATATTTTCATCAATTTAGTCCAAAATGTATTCTTCTACATATTTTTGGTAAAAAAAATCGCAATAAGCGTACATTGATTGGTTTGCACAAAAAGTTATAGCGTCCACAAAATAGGGGATAGATTTATGGAATTTTTATTATTATTATTTTTTTACTAGTAATGGTGGCGATCAGCGATTTTTAGGGGGACTGTGACATTGCGGTGGACAGATCGGACACTTTTGACACTTTTTTGGGACCATTGACATTTATACAGCGATCAGGGCTAAAAATAGGCACTAATTACTGTATATATTTAACTGACACTTTGGGGCTGATTTACTAATAACAGTGCGCTGCGCTGGTTGATCCCTTAATTGGTGCGCCGGATAACTCCTTCATTGGGCGCAGGAA
Organism: Rana muscosa; assembly: GCA_029206835.1. Taxonomy (NCBI): domain Eukaryota; kingdom Metazoa; phylum Chordata; class Amphibia; order Anura; family Ranidae; genus Rana; species Rana muscosa. The sequence continues at coordinate 351,202,347 of CM055119.1, forward strand.
CCAGCGGCATACTGTTATGGTAAATACAAATGTCAGCGGCGCTCTATTAAAAATGAATGGTTCCCTATGGGAGCCCATTGATTTGAATAGAGGTCGCCCGGGAAGTCGGGTGAAGCCGATCCGACTCACGGGGCGACTTGTGTGCCGGCTGACACAGGGACAGCACGACTTTGCTAGGCAACTTGGACAGGACCTGAGCGTGAAGCAGTCGCTCAAGTCGTGTCCTAGAGGCGACTAGCTGGCCGAGAATGTCTCCAGCGCGATGGCATCGCGCTGGTTCTTGGCAGCCTCGCTGTCCTGTGTTTGGTATGAATCATGAAGGGGAACTCCATGCCAAATTTTAATGAAAAAACCGACATGGGTTCCTCTCCAGAAGCATACCAGGCCCTTAGGTCTGGTATGGATTTTAAGGGGGAACCCCCTAAGCCGAAAAAACAGCGTGGGGTTCCCCCCAAAGATCCATACCAGGCCCTCCATCCTGAACAGTACCAGGCCGCATGCCCTCAACATGGGGGGGTGGGTGCTTTGGGGCAGGGGGGCGACCTGCGGCCCCCCCACCCCACAGCACCCTGCCCCCATGTTGATGGAGACAAGGGCCTCTTCCCGACAACCCTGGCCGTTGGTTGTCGGGGTCTGCGGGCGGGGGGCTTATCGGAATCCGGGAGCCCCCTTTAATAAGGGGGCCCCCAGATACCGGCCCCCCACCCTATGTGAATGAGTATGGGGTACATCGTACCCTTTCCCATTCACCTGGTGGCAAAAAAAGTTAATAAAAAACACAACACAGGTTTTTAAAGTAATTTATTAGGCAGCTCCGGTGGTCTTCCTGCCGGGAAGCTATCTTCTTCCAGCTCTTTTGCTAGCGGGGTCCCGGGCTTCAGCGTCGTCTTCTTCCGACTTTGGGGGTCTCTTGTTCTGTTCTCCGGTGTCGTCTCCGCGCTCTCCGGTTCTTCTCCCGCTCTCCGGTGCCTTCTCCACGATCTCCGGTTCTTTCTGCCTTCTGCCGGGCGCCCCGCTATCTTCTTCCAGCTCTTTTGCTAGCGGGGTCCCGGGCTTCAGCGTCGTCTTCTTCCCTCTTCTCTCCGCCCGATGATGCCTCATCGCTGTCCACCGTTACAATGCTCTTGCCGCAGAGCGCACCCACTTATATTGGCATGGGGCGTGGTCACCGGGTGATGCCACCCGCTGACCCCGCCCCCGTAGCACGTCACAGTCCCATCATTCCCCGGGACTGTGACATCATACGGGGCGGGGTCAGCGGTGGCATCACCCGGTGACCACGCCCCATGCCAATATAAGTGGGAACACCCAAAATGCAAGTTCACCCAATGTAGAGACTGAACTTCAAAGTGGCTACACCTGTTAAGGATGTCCTTCAATTACTAACCCATAAAAACACTCTCTGAGCATGCCCAGAAATGTCCAGGTGCTGTTCACACACAAAAAGCACCAACAAAAAAAATCTAACAGGCTGAGCATGCTCAGAAGAACTCAAATGCAGCTAGCAGAACACAACCCCCCCCTGTCCAAAATTAAGCACATCATCCTGCATGCTACAAAATTAGAGATGGGACAATCACCCCCCCCCCCCCCCCCCCCCCACCAACAAATACCATTGCAGTCTATGGGAACTGACATGTTAATTTTGCTAGTCCCCACTTGGCTGGCTTATCTTCTAGTTATTGGCCTTAAAATGGGGGCCCAGGTCCCACCCTAAGGGACATATATCAATGTCACCAATTTGGACAACACCAAAAACAAAACAAGGAGAAGTGCCAAATATGCCAAATTGCTTAAGGGCCATTTCACACCACATGCAGTCCATTGCGTCTTTTATGCATCAAAAATGCATGAAAAGTTGGTTATATGGTTCTAAATGGCAGTGTTTGTTCCAGTGCAAAACGCATCATACTGGAACGCAGCATAAACGCACTGAAACGCACAGGAACACACCTAAATGCACCAAAAACGCACTGGAACACACTTGTCCTTATCTATGGTTAATAAAAAAGAGGGGTGAAAAAAAAGCACTGGACTGCATCAAAAACGTACCAAAAATGCAATGGAACGCATCAAAAACGTGCATTCAGAAAAGCACCTGGAACGCATCCGGATTGCGTTTCTATGGTGTGAACTGGCCCTAGTTCACACCATAGAAATGCAGTCTGGATGCGTTCCAGGTGCTTTTCTGCATGCGCGTTTTTCACACGTTTCAGTGCATTTTTGATGCAGTCCAGTGTTTTTTTCCCCCTCTTTTCACTTAGGACAAGTGTGTTGCAGTGCGTCTTTGGTGCATTTAGGTGCGTTCCGGTGCATTTTAGTGCATTTTTGGTACGTTCCGTTGCATTTTTGATATTTTTTACTGCGGTCCAGTACAGTTCTGTACCTAAAAAATGCAGCATGACCAATTTTTTTTGCCTTTCTGAAACGCACTGGAACGGACTGCAGTGGTGTTAACTATGCCATTGGCATTAATGTGATCAACTTTCTTTGCGTTTTTCAGGCATCAAAAAAACGCACTGCACTGCATCCGGTGTGAACTGGCCCTAAATATCATACCTGGGGGGTGTCTATAGTATGCCTGTAAAGTAGCACATGTTTTCCATGTTTACAACAGTTTGAGAGCAAAATTACATTTCTAAAGTAAAATAAGTCATTTAAAAGTACTTGCGGCTGTAATGAATTGCTGGTTCCCGTCAATACAGATAAAAGTCATTGAAAGTCTTTGATAACAAAAAAGAAAGCGTGGGGGTCCCCCCAAATTCCATTACCAGGCCCTTCAGGTCTGGAATGGATATTAAGGGGAACTCTGCCGCAAATTACAAAAAAAATGCGTGCGGTTCCCCCAAATATCCATACCAGGCCCTTCAGATCTGGTATGGATTTTAAGGGGAACTCCACCCCAAATTTAAAAAAAAAATGGCGTGGAGTCCCCCCAAAAATCCACACCAGACCCTTATCCGAGCACGCAACCTGGCAGGCCGCAGGAAAAGAGGGGGGGCCAGACAGCGGCCCCCCTCCCTCCTGAACCGTACCAGGCCACATGCCCTCAACATGGGGAGGATGTCCCCATGTTGATGGGGACAAGGGCCTCATCCCCACAACCCTTGCTCAGTGGTTATGGGGGTCTGTGGGCGGGGGGGCTTATCGGAATCTGGAAGACCCCTTTAACAAAGAGGACCCCCAGATCCTGCCCCCCCTGTATGAAATGGTAATGGGGTACAAATGTACCCCTACTATTTCACGAAGAAAGTGTAAAAAATGTTAAAAATGACAATAGCCGGTTTTTGACAATTCCTTTATTAATGTCTTCTCCTTTCTTCCATCTTCTTCCATCTTCTTCTTCCATCTTCTTCTTTTCTCCATTCAGGTTTCTTCCTCCATCTTGTTCTTCATCTTCATCTACCTCTTCCTCTTTATCTTCATCTTCATCTTCCTTCTTCCTTCGGTCTTCTTGTCCGCATCTTGCTCCGGCTTCTTCTTTCTCCGGCCGCTCCGTTTGAATTGGAGGTTCCCGCTGTGCGACCCTTCATTTCTTCAGTTCTCCTCTGGGTCCGCTGCCACCCGGTGACCCCGCCCCCCTCTGACGCACATGGATTTCACGGGGACTTTCCCCGTGGTGTCAGAGGGGGGCGGAGCCACCGGGTGGCAGCGGACCAAGAGGTGAACTGAATCGTCACACAGCGGGAACCTCCAATTCAAACAGAGCGGCCGAAGAAGAAGCCGGAGCAAGATGCGGACGAGAAGACCGAAGGAAGAATGAAGAAGGAAGATGAGGATAAAGATGAAGATGAAGAGGAAGATGAAGATGAAGAACAAGATGGAGGAAGAAACCCGAATTGGGAACAGAAGAAGATGGAAGAAAAGAGAAGACATTAATAAAGCAATTGTCAAAAACCGGCTCTTGTAATTTTTTACATTTTTACACTTTCTTTGTGAAATCGTAGGGGTACAATGTACCCCATTACCAATTCACATAGGGGGGGCGGGATCTGGGGGTCCCCTTTGTTAAACGGGTCTTCCAGATTTCGATAAGCCCCCTGCCCGCAGACCCCCACAACCACCGGGCAAGGTTTGTGGGGATGAGGCCCTTGTCCCCATCAGCATGTGGCCTGGTACGGTTCAGGAGGGAGGGGGGGCCGCTCTCTCGTCCCCCCCTCTTTTCCTGTGGCCTGCCAGGTTGCATGCTCGGATAAGGGTCTGGTGTGGATTTTTGGGGGGACTCCACGCCATTTTTTTTTTATTTGGGGTGGAGTTCCCCTTAAAATCAATTCCAGATCTGAAGGGCCTGGTATGGATATTTGGGGGAACCGCACGCATTTTTTTTTATTTGCGGCGGAGTTCCCTTAATATCCATTCCAGACCTGAAGGGCCTGGTAATTGAATTTTGGGGGGACCCCCACGCTTTTTTTTTGTTTTTATCAATGACTTTCAATTACTTTTCTCTATATTGCCAGGAGCCGACAATTCATTATAGCCGCGGGTGCTTTTAAATGCCTTTTTTTTTCCTTTAGAAATGTCATTTTGCTGGCGCACTGGCAAGTTCAGAGCTGCGCCTGTTCAACTTATGCAAATTGGTTTACGTGACTTGACATTTACTAAGATTTTGCCGGCGCAGTGTCTTGGCGCAAGAAAACAAGGAAAATTGCCGCGCTGAGCTCAAAAAAACCTCTCGCAGTTATAATCGTACTTGCCGGCGCAGCGGGCTGGTTCTGAAAAAGTTACTTTCTCACTCTATTTTGGGCATATTAGTTATTTGGGCAGGTGTCCCTACACTTCCTCACATCACCCCACATTACCCCCATTATATTCTCACTTCCAGCTTCTTTATATTTAGATTTTAACATGTTGTGCGCCAGGTCCATAGTGGCGCACTGAGCGCCTCCTCCCGTCTGCCGACAACATTATAGTAAATGGGAAATAGGGCTGCGCTACTGGCGCTAATGTTTTGTAAATTCCAAAACAGCCATTGCGCGCGCAGATGCGCCGATACTCATGGCGCAAACGTTTTGTAAATCAGCCCCTTTATGTCTTAAAGGAATGAATGTAGAATTGGATCTTAATTATATCAGTGATGATTAAATAATGTAGAGTTTAAGATTTTATATGTACTAAATTATTTATGCATATAACACAATAGTTTTAAAATAATGCTTTCTTTGATAATTTTTAAACAGTTTTAAATATTTGTAATATGAAATATGAATTGTGATAATTTAGGAGTTGTTTTATAGCAATATATTTAAAGTATTAACGAGGTAGGATGAAATATGCTTACAAATTGTGTTCATTTTGCTATTAATCAATGATGTATGGCCATATAAGATGCGATTTGATAATATTGTTCGGTATTCAGATGTTCAATTAGAGCTGCATAAGCCAATTCGGGCATTGCAGCAACATTGAATTAATGGGTTTACTTGTTATAGTAACCCAAGTATACCTAACTATCGTTTCACAATTTATTGAAGAAGAAACATAACTACACGGACCTCTGCAGGATTGTGACCAATTTGATTAAGTTGGGGAGTGTCAGCGAGTGTTTGCGGGGTTAATTACCAGCGCTTGCAGTGTATATATTGTAAGGAGCTGCGCTATGTGGCCACGCCCTCTGAGGAAGTGATGACGTAACGCGTCAGTGCGTGATCTTGCAGCTACCGCGCACACTGTCTATCAGCGGTCGTCTCAACCTGGGAACACTGCTCTAAGAGTGATCTGCAGACTGGTGAGAGACAGGCAAGCAAGACAGGGATATACAATTTGAATTACTACATGCTTTTTTATATTGGAAGTTTGTAAGTGTACATCTGGAAGCTGGAAGGGGGGATTTTTATCAATAAATGTTTTGCGGAATTACGCTATGTGTACACATTTTTGGTTCATCTGGTGAGTTAATTACCATAGGGAATCTTTTCACACGCGGTGTGGTGACGGGATCTAAAATATTGGACTTACACCCTATATGAGTTTTATGAATGGACATTTGATCTGATGGTTCTTGGCACATTTTATTATGCACTATTGTAACCAATGTAAATGTGAACGTTTTTCAGCACTGCTAATGCTATAATTTCATTGTAGCATATGTGTGATGTTTTTTTTTTTTATAGTAGCGGCTTCCATTTTTCACAATAATCAATATCATTATTGGTCTATGAGCGCTGGGAGAGAAGGAGTATCCCACTATTGTGTTTTAATTATTTCTTATGTTTAGTTTAGTTAATACACAGATCCCGATTCTGGCTCTCATGCCCACGACCTAGTCATTAGCAAACAATGACTCATGCTGTCAGTGGGGTTTCCCTGTTGACAGCTGAAGTGTAAACAATGTCCAGGCAATTGGAGCTGTCAATGAAAAGAAAAAAAGCAGCCGGGCAATGTTGATCAACAACACTGCTCAGCCACGGAAACAGAAAGTTAAAAAGAAACATTGTTTCTTTTTGTATCTTTCTGTTTATTCATCTACAGATCAAAGGGATGAACTTTGACCCGCAGATAAAGTTAGTTTAAAGCAGGCATGTCCAAAGTCCGGCCCGCGGGCCAATTGCGGCCCGCATTCTGGTTTAATGTGGCCCCCCTGGTAATTTGGATATATATATATCTTTTGTGGCCCCCAGGACCTCAAAAGGTATATACTGTATTTATTGGCGCTGCCTCGGAGGGGACAGGGAGGGGGCGGGATGAGTGCCGTCAGATTACATACAAGAGAATCTCCTGTTTACTCAGCGGTGTCTATAATAGGAAGTCCTGTCTCCTGGGCTGCCATTGGATGACTGTTATGTCCATCATAGGAGGCGGGACTTTGTATTAAAGAGGCCGCCGTGTAAACAGGAGATTCTTTTGTATGTAATCTGTTGCCACTCGTCTCGCCCCCCTCTCTGTCCCCTCCGAGGCTGCAGATGGGCATCGATCAGGCTGCACTGATGGCAATGGTGAGGCTGCATTCAGAGGCTGCATTCAAGCAAAAGTGAGGTTGCCATCAGGCAAAGGTGAGGCTGCATTTATGGCAATGGTGAGGCTGCATTCATGGAAATGGTGAGGCTGCATTCATGGCAATGGTGAGGCTGCAGATGGGCACTGATTAGGCTGCATTGATGGGCACTGACACTTATTTTGCTTCACAGTTCTTAATTGAAATGTAATTTTTTTTTGCCTGAAACTTCCCTCTTAAAGTGAAGTTGCATGTTTTATACGCCGGAAAAAATACGGTATATCCAAATAACACGCCCGAGCTCATCTCTTCACTACACACAGCCACAAAGGCAGGAGAATTCTTGTTGGGCAGTGTATTAGTGCTCGGACGAACACACTTGGACCGAATTTTAATGGTTTAAAGAATTTCAGGCAAAATGGTCGGCCCTCACGCATGTTCACTTCATCAAATCTGACCCTCTTTGAAAAAAGTTTGGACACCCCTGGTTTAAAGGAACCTGTAAAGTAAAAAAACATGTTTTTGTTTTTTGTATTAATTGTTCCTCTGCTAACCCCTTATTAACCATTAATTTACTATAATCAGCCTTAATTAACTCCATATTCTCCTTCTTCATTTAATTCATATTTTCCTGTTGATTTTTATTTTTTTTTTGTTCACTTCCATTTTATAAACTATTAACAATTAAGACGCTTCTTTTGTTTGCTTCGTACATTAATATTTTACACCTTCAACATATATTTGCATGTTTCACATAAAAAATTGCAAATATATATATATATATATATATATATATATATATATATAATGTAGCGGGTATGTACTTTTCAGAGTGTTTAATTCTGGTGAAGACATCAGTGATGTCTAGTTCCCTGGGGCCCAGCAGGTGGCCCTGTCACTTTGGGCCGGGGTTGAACCATCTCTGCAGTGCCGTACCCTTTGTGACCTCTCGCAGCAGTTGTACGGCAGGGCGGGGAACTCGCTGTGCTTGCTGGGAGGGGGTATAAAGGGGGCGGACGTCTTCGCCATGAGGTTCGAGTCCCAGGCACCTTCAGCCTGAGGGCTGCTGTCCGCGGTCGGTGTCCAGGCGGCCTAGGCCTGGACACTTGGAGTTCGTGTTCCATCTCAGACACCTTCAGTCTGGGGTGAGGTACTCAGCCGGAGGCCTGGGGCCCAGTACCTTCCACTGGGTCCCGCAAGGGAGGGATTGTCCTAGGGTGCCCCGGGAGTCGGGCATCCGAATCCAGAGGCGTAAGGGACCGGAGGAGGGATTCATCCGAAGATCTGGTGCAGCATATTGCCAGTGCCGGGTGAACCTCTGGAGACCGTCTGGATGGATGTCTTTCCCGAACAGGGGCCAAGTTCATAGAGGAAGGTGGTTCATGTTCTATGACCAGTGGCAGCGGTCCAACTAGTCAACTCAGGTCAGTGGCAGAGGCCTGCTATTAGGCCTGTGGCAGGGGCCTCAACAGTTCATCCGGTCAGTGGCAGCGACCAATCTCACGGTCGGTGGCAGAGACCGTGCGCCAGGCCTATTCGCTAGCAAAGGAATAGGAGAGTTCATTTGTGCCTGGGCCTACTCGTACCCACACCCCTGTCTGTCTGTTACTAAAAGTTCAACTGATTATGTTCACCCTGGCAATGGAGAAATAAAAGAGTGTTGGACTTTTGATTGGCGTGGGGCTCTATTACTGGCAGACACATCCACGGAACAATCCAGAGGCTTCGTATGCAGTGAACAGACCCGGAGGTAATTCAAGTAACATTGCTCAACCCTCATACACATACGAGGGGAGAGCTTGGCGTAGTGTTCCTGCACTCTCCTCTCCCAGGTACCCCTAGACACAAGCCAAGCAGGCGATAAAGCAGAGAGGGAGAGTGAGCAGCCAAATCAGCCAGTCAGGCATGTTGCAGTGCGAGAAGCATTGCTGATAGGAAGAGAGAGTAGAGTGGTAGAAAGCTCACCAGTGTGCTGCTTCTTTTTCTATCCAGTCACAAAGTTAGGAAGTGAAAGTTAAACTGTATGAAAGAAAGATCAGAGTCTATTGCATATAATGGAGTAAGTCATGTTGGTGGATCTGCATCAGTGGTGCAAAGTAACGCTACTAACTAGGGAAAATGCAATGTTTGAGGACCTGTGTTCATTGACTTTGTGTGGCTTGTGTCTATTGGCAATTGCATTCTTTTTGCATTGTATATCAGTTTGAGACACTTCTGAGATCATTTTGTAAATGGAAGTTATATTAAAGTGCTTGAACACATCTGACATGAAAAATGAACAAAGCATATCCTTTTATAGTGTGTACTTGTCTCAATCCAGAGCACTAAGTGTAATTTCTGTCTGGTGCCTAATTCCTCTGCTATCTACATGAATCCCTTCTGACAAGTTTTCCCAACACCAAGAGATAAAAAGTGACAAGAACTGGAGCTTCAGTACACAGCCTGTGATTGACGGCCTGTTCCTGTGTGCTGTGTGAAGGGCGGGGACTGTTCCCCTTCTCTCCATTAATCCTTCAGAGATCTCCTCACTTCATGGGGCAATATAAGCCCTCTGCCCCCATTTATTTCTAAACATTCAGGCAAAAATTAATAAATTCTTGACTTTGAACGGATGCAGAGAAGAGAAGACTATAGATAAACAGGTACAACTTATGTAGGAGGATTTTGTTTCATCTCTGGGCATCACCTGAGGCCAGTCATTTCACCAGGTATACTGTATGTAAGGGCTTACACCCACTTTAATGCTGGCTCTTCCTTACTAAAAATGCGTCTGTGCTTTGTTAGGGAAAGTACTCTCTCCTCATCAGTAACTGTGTCTGTGAAACTCTTCTAATGAGGTACATGTCCCATGGCCTAAAAATTCCGAGATCTGCAGAGTGTAATTTAAAGAGATATTAAATTCTTTTTTTTTTTTTGGTTAAAAATAACAAACATGTTATACTTACCCGCTCTGTGCAGTGGTTTTGCACATTACAGCCCAGATCCTCCTCTTCTCTGGTCCCTCGCCAGCTCTCCTGTCTCCACCCTCCTGCCAAGTGCCCCCACAGCAAGGCTTGCTAGGGGGCACCCGAGCCAAGCTGCTGCTCTTTGTGTCCATTTAGACATGGAGCTGCCACTCAGTCCCACCCCCTCTCTCTCCTCACTGACTTTGATTGACAGCAGTGGAAGCAAATGGTGCCCACTGCTGTGTCTCAGCCAATCAGGAGGGAGTCCCAGACAGCCAAGGCTTTTGTGCAACACCGCTGGATTGAGATGGGGCTCAGGTAAGTATGGAGGGGCTGAGGGGGGTTTCTGCACACAGAAGGTTTTTTTTTTTATTTTGATGCATAGAATGCATTAAGATGGAAAAAAAAAACTTCTGCTTTTAGAACCACTTTAAGATCACCGCCCCCTGCTTTCTGAAATCTCAAATAAAGTGTAAAAAAAAAGCTGTAAAAAAACTCTGCACTTTGGCTATAGAGGAAAGCTACAGGTAAACGGGTACAACCTATGTAGGAGGATTTGTTTCATTTCTGTGTATCATCTGAGGCCAGTCACTTCACTGGGTATATGTAAGAGTTTACAACCATGTTAAAGACGATATAGACAGAAAAGATTATTGAGCTATAAAATAATAATCCCAAGAAAAGAATAATCAAATGAATTATAAATGAATTCCAAAATATATATAGAAATACCAAACCATTTTTATTGCACCTGAATTTTTTTTTTTATCTAGAATTCAAATTAGACTCCAAAACATATTGCGATAAGTCACATATACCAATCAAAATAATCACTATGTTTGACTTGCATTATAGTTGCTCACAATTGCTTGTACAGATATACCTATATACAATGAGCTGTATCAGAGTGTTGGGTAGAACAAAAACTATATGACCACTAAGTCCAAATCTAAAAAATAATGAGACCTGAACCTACCAAAAAGTTAAATCCAAAAAATCAGATTCACATTATGCAAACTGAAATAGACCTGAGAAATCCAAAGCTGCCAACAGAATGACATCACCAATGTTGTAGACAGATGAACATTACCAATACCTCTGCTGTTGATAATAGCATATAAAAAGCTCCAATCTGGACCATGGATTAGACCAAGGGTCTCCAAACTTTCAAAACAAAGGGCCAGTTTACTACCCTTCAAACTTTAGGGGGGCCGGACTGTGGCCAGTGGTAGTAGAAAATGCCTTGACATTGGTGGGCATGAACAATGCCATAGGTTTGGTGGTCAGTGGTCGTAAAAAAAAATAAAAAAATACATCATTGGTATCAGTGTGGGGAATAGTGCCCCATAACAGGTGTCAATGGAAGAATTAGCGTCCCATCATTGGTGTCAATGGAAGAAATAGTGCCCCAATATTGATGTCAGTGGGAGGAACAGTGCCCCATTATTGGTGTCAGTGGGAGGAACAGTGCCCCATTATTGGTGTCAGTGGGAGGAACAGTGCCCCATTATTGGTGTCAGTGGGAGGAATATTGCCCCTTCATTGATGTCAGTGGGAGGAGTAGTGCACCATTATTGGTGTCAGTGGGAGGAATAGTGGCCCAATATTGATGTCAGTGGGAGGAGTAGTGCACCATTATTGGTGTCAGTGGGAGGAGTAGTGCACCGGACTGTGGCCAGTGGTAGTAGAAAATGCATTGACATTGGTGGGCGTAAACAATGCCATAGGTTTGGTGGTCAGTGGTCGTAAAAAAAAATACATCATTGGTATAAGTGGGAGGAATAGTGCCCCATAACAGGTGTCAATGGAAGAATTAGCGTCCCATTATTTGTGTAAATGGAAGGAGTAGTGCCCCATTATTGGTGTCAGTGGGAGGAATATTGCCCCATCATTGGTGTCAGTAGGAGGAATGGTGCCTGAATATTGGTGTCAGTGGGAGAAATAGTGCCCCATCATTGGTGTCAGTGGGAGGAATAGTGCCCAAATATTGGTGTCAGTGGGAGGAATAGTGCCCCACCCATCATTGGAGCACAGGTGTGTCAGGAAGAAGGTGCCTCTGAAGCTGCTCTGTGAGAAGGGAGTGGTGGTGAAATCTATCCCAGCTCCCTGGCCCCCTTTCTGGGGAGGCCATGGAGGGCAGCGGGGCTTCTCCTGCTGGAGGCTCCCAGCCATCTCCTGGGCCGTCGGGTGAACTGCCTGCCTCTGCACAAGCCGATCTCTCTGCCCCTGGTGAGGATGAAGGCTCGGAGGCCATTCGGGAGCGAGTGGTGGCCGGGATTAAGGTCCTGAACAGGGAGAGGGACAAGCTCTACAAGTTGAGAGCGGAGTTGAAGCGCCTGCGAAGGCAACGTGAGGGCTTACACAGCCAGAAACGGGGATCCATGGATCCTGAAATCCAGCTGGCCAAGGTCCGTGTGGATCATCAGGAGACCATCGTGGCCATGATGGAAGGCAGAGATGGGCCCTTTAAAGAGAAGTTTTGCAACGACAAGAGGTTTGGAAGGGTGACAAAGATGGAGGTGGAGGAGGAGGAGACCCCCAGTTCTGACCCCCTGCCCCCCCAGGGAGAGGTAAGAAGCCCCAGGCCTTCCCAGGAATCTGGAGGTATGCTGAGGGCCATCCAGGTAATGGAGTCTCCTATGCGGGGGGATCAAATGGTGTTTAATGAGGAAGACATTACTGATGATGTACCTGATAAAGTGAAGCCTGCTAAATCCAATGTTGTGGATAAGACTGTTTTTGTTCCTTTTAACACTGTGACTGACAATGTGCCTAATGACAATTAGGCTGCTAGTCCTGTGTGCAGCAATGTTGTGCCTGCTGAGGCTGCAATGCAGCAAGAGATACGTTTAAAAAATGTCATTTCTGTGGATGGACTGCAAGTGTCAGAACAGCCCATTAACCCTTCTTTGGCTGAGTCCAAAGCTGTTTGCCCCACTGCTGCTGAGGACTCTACAGTGCAGCATCAGGAGACAGCTGGTATTGCAGCAACTGTGACTATTCCTGATGGGAATTTGAATAGTTCTGTGACTGATAACAATCACCCCAGTACCAGTGTGATGAACAATCCTGCTACAGATCCTGCCATTTCAGTTCATACAGTTGATGATGATAATAATACTAATATACAGACTAATGTGACTTCAGTGTCGGCCCTTGGCCTTGATAAACCTACTTTTGCACAGGTGGCACACTCTGCTCCTGGTAGTCCCGCTCCCAAACGGGGTTTTCCACTGCAAGCTGCCACTTTGAGCACCCCAAGATCTGGTCTTGGGTCTCTGGCTTCTGCTGGGGGTCCCAGGCGGAATGTAGTTATTCTGAAATGGGAAGGTGGTGCCATCCCTCCAGCACGGCGTGCAGTGGTGGACTTGATATTGGAGATGGGTTTTGGTGCAAATGACCTGTATGCCTTTATACATGTAGCTGGGACAAGGGACTATACAGTTAGCTTCACCAGGCCAGAGGGTCTTGACCTGTTCTGGGAGCGATATGAGGCTCGGTGCAGGTCAAGACCTGAATGGGAAGGTCTGGTCCCAGTTGCGGTGTCTCAGAGGTCAACAGTAAAAAAAATAACCATTATCCTGACTAATGAGAGTGTTCCTGCTCGGGATCTAGAGGTCTGGTTAAGGAACTATGGGGAAGTTTTGACCAAACCTAATAAAATCCATGATGAGCGTAACATCTGGACTGGGGGATGGTCGGTAACAGTCAGGTTGGCCAGGGATGGGAATGTTGTCCGTCACTTGCCCTCCTCAGCTTTCATAGGGAGGGATAGGATGACTGTTTTCTACCCTGGTCAGCCGAAGCTGTGTCACCGCTGTGGAGAAAAGGGGCACTTGAGCTCCTCCTGTTCAGCCTTGATGTGTTCAGTGTGTCGGGGTCAGGGTCATATGGCTGGGGATTGTACCAGGAAGATCAGGTGCAACCTGTGCCTGCGCCTTGGCCACCCCTACAGCAGATGTCCTGAAGCCTGGCACAATATGGAGAAGGAGGTAGTAGAGGACATGTCAAGGCTGGACGGGATGGAGGGTGAGACCCCTGGTGTACCATCCTCCTCTGCGGTGACCGCCTCCCCCGGTCCTGCTCAGGATCCCTCTCCAGTTCCTGTGGCCACCCCTCCTGTGTCTGTAAGTACTCCTTCTGTTTCTGTCTCTGTGTCCCCCCAGCCTACTGTACCCTCTCCTCTTGTGTCAGAACCTTCCAAGTCTGTGCCCCCTGAGTCAGTTACCCCCCAGGAGTCTACCCCTCCTGAGTCTGACTTAAAGGGATCACCCCCCCAACTAAACAGGGCGCCCCTTCCTCTGTAAAGAAGTCTTGTGGAAAAACTTTAAAGAAAAAAGTAAGAGATGAGGGCATCTCTGAGGCTGACCTGCGGTACCTGGAGGAGAGAAGGAAGGTTGGGAGGCGGAAGAGGCAGGCGGTGAGGACGGAACGGGGACGGGAAGCTCCGGTTCCTGTCTCCAGCCGTCATAGGTCCTCCAAGTGGGATATTTCTTCATCCGGAGCTTCTTCTGAGAGAAGTTCCGATTCCGAAATGGACTTTGAGGCGGCCTCTAGAAAGAGAGAGGCTTCTGGTGATGAGCAGCAGAGGGGAGCTAAGAAGCAATCCACCCAATAACCCAAATGGCGGTTCCCCCTCCGTTAAAAGTGGTGACAATTAATGTCGCCAGCATTAAGTCAGTAAGAGCTCGTTCTATGGCCTTCTTTTTGTTCAGCCAATTAGATGCTGAAATTTTATTTTTGCAAGAGACTAGGCTCACCTCCTTGGCAGATATTCATATGGCCAAGAGAGAGTGGAGGTATGGTCCATCTTACTGGTCTCTTGCGGCCGAGCCTTACGGCGGTGTGGCGGTGTTGTTTAAAACCGGCATGGTAACTGTCCGGCGGGTTATTGAGGTGGAGATTGGGAGATGTATGGTCTTAGACGTCCTTGTGGGAGGGCAGGACCTGCGCCTAATCAATGTTTATGGGCCGCACACAAAGTGGGACAGGAAATGCCTTTTTACAAGGATCAAGCCATTTCTTTTTACATCCCGGCAAGTGGTCTTTGGAGGTGACTTTAATACAGTAACTAGGCCCAAGGACAGGAAGGACTTCAAGGACAGGCTGGGATATGATAGCGTTTTTTTAAATAGTATGGTTAGGGATGCTGGTCTTGTGGATGTGCACATTAAGCACCTCCCAGATGACACCGGGTTCACTTTTCATCGTGGTAATAGTCAGAGTAGGATAGATAGGTTTTTTTTGAAGGAGGCCTCTGCTTTCTCGCCCCCAGTGGTGCAGGCAGTAGAGTTCTCTGATCACTGTATGTTATCTGTGGTCCTGAATGCTTCAGACGCCCCTCAGAGGGGCACGGGCATCTGGAGATTAAATTCGACTCTACTCAAGGAAGAACATGTTAGACAATCCTTTGAGGAATTCTTTCAGGCACAGGTGACCATCCTGGACTTTTGTAGCAGCAAGGCTGAGTGGTGGGAGCTGACCAAAAAGAGGATCGCTGGATTCTTCAGGGGCCTAGCCAATAGAAATCAGTTTAATAAATACATGACCTACCAACGTTTACGGAGGAAGCTGGATATTCTTGTTTCGAGAGGAGGAGATCCTGGGGCAATCTCCGAAGTGAAACTCCTTCTCAGGAAGTGTCAATATGACCGGCATGCCTCTTTGGTTCTGGAGAGGGACTATGGGAAGTACCACTCGCCTGACCCTTACCAGAACTGCAAACAAGGTGTAGCTGTTAAAACGGTCGTTGGCCTTAAGGACAGTACAGGTTCCTTGACAAAGTCCAGGTCAGGGATTCTGGAGGTCGTGAGGTCCTTTTATGCCGACCTTCTTGGGAGGAAAGAGCTTGATCGTGACAAGATGGAAAGCTTTTTGGACTCTACTCCAGGTCTAAATGGTGGAGATGTTCCATTGATGAATTTGACAGAGGAGATCACAGTCGAAGAGGTGATGAGGGCAATTGAACAGCTTGCCATCAAAAAGTCGCCTGGACCGGATGGCTTGACGGCTGAGTTTTACAAAGCCTTTAAGTCTATTCTGGCCCCGCATTTGGTAGAGGTTTTTAACAGTTGCCTTGCTGAGGGGGTGCTTTCCCCTTCCATGAGGCACTCGGCTGTGATTCTTCTTTCAAAGGGTAAAGATCCTTCGATGATTGAGAATTGGCGCCCCATCAGCCTTCTTAATGTCGATAGAAAGATACTGGCAAAGATATTTTTCTGGCGCCTATCGTCAGTGGCAGAGTCTTTGCTTTCTCGCCATCAGCACTGTTCGGTCCAGGGTAGGAGCACCTTCACAGCGGTTTTAGCTGTCCGGGAGGCCTTGGAGCGGTGCAGGGCTGCAGGCTGGGGAAAGTATTTGCTGACATTGGATCAGGCAAAGGCTTTTGATCGTGTTAACCATGAGTACCTGTGGTTGCTCCTTAGTAAGTACGGTCTGCCGGGTGGTTTTGTCGATTGGCTGAAAGTCTTGTATAAGGGGGCAGAAAGCTTCCCTCTTGTTAATGGTTGGGTTGGACAGTCCTTTGGGGTTGGCTCCGGGGTGCGCCAGGGTTGTCCCCTGAGTCCCCTGCTCTATGTGTTTGCAATCGACCCCTTCATCAGGAGGCTAGAGAGCGGCATGTTGTGTGGGGTACCAGTGGGGCTCCCGGGTGAGCCGCCATTGAGGGTTGTTGCCTATGCGGATGATGTGTCGGTGATTGTCACTGGGACGGATGAAGCGGAGGAGGTGGTCTCTCTGACATCACGGTATTCTGAAGCATCAGGCTCCAAGATCAATCAGGAAAAGACTGAAGTTTTCTGGATGGGAAAGGATGGTGAGGGTTTTGATCTCCCGGACACCTTTCCAGTGCCCCAGGAAAGAATTAAGATACTAGGCATTGAATTTGGACCCGGCGATTATGGCCTCAAAAACTGGGAAGGCAGACTGGAAATTGCCAATACTAAGGTGGTCAGCTGGAAGAGATGGAAGTTATCTATGAGGGAAAGGGTTGATCTGATTAAGACTTACCTGATTCCGATCTTCTTGTATGTCAGCTTTGTCTGCATCTTGCCAGTGTCTCTCTATGCTAGGGTCAGTAGTGTGTTCTTCCAGATGCTGTGGGGGAACAGACTGAACCCCATCAAGAGGAATGTCACCTACCTATCCAGGAGGGAGGGTGGCTTAGGTATGGTCAACCCAGTTCTTTTCTTTTCACTGCTATTTCTAAAGTTTAACATTGGTAATATGCTTGCAGTGGAACCTCCTGGATGGGTAGGCATATTTAGATCTTGGTTTAGGCCTTTTCTACGACTTTGGGAAGAAGGTGGCCAAGTGAAGAATCGCAGGGGTCATCGTGGTCAGCTACCAGCCTATGTCGCTCCGTGCCTGAAGTTACTGCGGCAGTGGCGATTGTCGGCTGAAGATCTCAGATCGGTTCCAAGGAAAGTCCTTATGAGTCGAGTCTTGAGCGAAGTCTTTCATGACCCACTGGCCTTAAGGGATTGCCCGGGCCCAGTTTTGAGGGCGGGGTTAAGACTGATTAATTTGGATAGAGTACGCCCTAAATTTAGGGATCTGGCCTGGTTGTGCTTCCATGGGAAGCTCTATGTTCGGGGCAATTTGAAATTCCGCAGTGGGATGGATCGTAGCTGTCCTCGGGAGGAGTGTGCAGATGAGGAGGAGACTATGGATCATTTTCTGCTTCATTGCCCTTTTAACATAGAGGTGTATAAACAGGTGGGGCGGGCCCTCGGTGTCCCTTTCCTCTCCAGGCTGGGTTATGCTGAGTGGGTGTACGGAGCATTCAATACCGGTGGAGTTTTTTGTTTGGATACACTTTTTTTAGTTAGCCTAGTAGTCCGTTATTTCACCTGGAATGCACGGTGTCAGGTCAGCATTCGGCAAAAACTCCTTCCTGTTGAGGTGGTGGTGTGTGACATTTTGCATGAGGTGGGGAAGATTCGGGAGCTTGAGAGAGACAAGCGGGGTCAGGGGGCTTGGTTGAAGGCGTGGAGGGGTTTCAGGCCTCCCTGACTGCCAGGAGTCTCTTTCCCGGGTGTGGCTGTCTGTCTCTTATCACCCTAGATTATCAGTATTTTTGATAAATTTTTGATAAATGGCTGCGTACATAGGTGATGGGTTGTGCCTCTTAGGCCCTCTCTGCTGCTTTATGTAGATAGTTTTCTAGGGATGTTTTGGTAGTGGATTATGTATATATTGTATATATTCTGAACATGGATGTGTATTCCTTTGTTTTCTGTTGAAGTTTTGTACTATGGTTTTGTTTTTTACTTTTGTATAAAAATTGGTTGCTTGATTCTTTTCAATAAAAGATCAATAGTGCCCCTTCATTGGTGTCAGTGGGAGGAATAGTGCCCCATCATTGGTGTCAGTGGGAGGAATAGTGCCCCATCATTGGTTTCACTGGGAGGAATAGTGCCCCAATATGGGTGTCAGTAGGAGGAATAGTGCCCCATCATTGGTTTCAGTGGGAGGAATAGTGCCCCAATATTGGTGTCAGTAGGAGGAATAGTGCCCCATTATTGGTGTCAGTGGGAGGAATAGTGCCCCATCATTGGTGTCAGTGGGAGGAGTAGTGCCCCATCATTGGTGTCAGTGGGAGGAGTAGTGCACCATCATTGGTGTCAGTGGGAGGAATAGTGCTACATTATTGGCGTCAGTAGGAGGAATTGTGACTCTTCATTGGTTTCAGTGGGAGGAATAGTGCCCCAATATGGGTGTCAGTAGGAGGAATAGTGCCCCATTATTGGTGTCAGTGGGAGAAATAGTGCCCCATCATTGGTGTCAGTGGGTGGAATAGTGCCCCATCATTGTTGTCATTTGGAGGAATAGTGCCCCATCATTGGTGTCAGTGGGAGGAATAGAGCTCCATCATTGGTGTCAGTGGGAGGAATAGTGCCCCATCATTGGTGTCTGTGGGATGAATAGAGCCCCATCATTGGTGTCTGTGGGAGGAATAGTGCCCTATCATTGGTGTCAGTGGGAGGAATAGTGCCCCATCATTGGTGTCATTTGGAGGAATAGTGCCCCATCATTGGTGTCAGTAGGAGGAATGGTGCCTGAATATTGGTGTCAGTGGGAGGAATAGTGCCCCATCATTGGTGTCAGTGGGAGGAATAGTGCCCCATCATTGGTGTCAGTGGGAGGAATAGTGCCCCATCATTGGTGTCAGTGGGAGGAATAGTGCCCCATCATTGGTGTCAGTGGGAGGAATAGTGCCCCATCATTGGTGTCAGTGGGAGGAATAGTGCCTTGTATCAATGAAGGAATAGTGACCAAAGAGCCAGATAAAGGCATGCAAAAGGTCACATCTGGCCCTTGGGCCTCAGTTTGGAGACCCCTGGATTAGACAAACACAATTGGTGATGATAATGAAGATGTTTTAATAATATACTTCAAATAAAAAAAATGGCTGAACAACAAGCATTGACCTTAGAAGGTATGTGCTGCTGGGAAGGGTGAAGGTTGGGTGAACCTGTTGCTGTGCCAGCATAGTCAAAGTATTAGTTCACTTTAAATAACCCATATTTTCTTAGCAGATAGCCTGTTTCCTAGCAGCACATGTACATTTACATCCTTCATAAAATAGATTTACCGACACTGGAATGATAATTTGTTAGGTTATTGTGCAAAATATTTCCAGAAGCCATGACATGATATCTTTATGGATTTTAAATTCATTGAATATTTCCATACCATCCCCAATTAGGTTAGTAATTAGGTGGAAACATAATGGATTCATGTAGTATTAATGCACTAATAGAAATGCCATATTTTTAATGTCATTCAGGAAGAGTAATGGCGTAATATTATTTCAATGCCGTGCTGGAAATAGATTTCACGATTACCACCAACAAGGCACAGTGGTACGACATTTAATATTTTCTATTTTTCTCTCAAGTGCACATCTGTGGACCACCAAGATAATTAATCCTAACAGAAGAGTCTGAACTTTTTAATATATTCAAAAATAGAAACTTGATGTAAAGTGCCGTTACTAGGACTGTCCGTTTTTGTGGGGTTTTTTTTTGTTTTTTTTACTGAGTTATTTATCAATCCCTTTATTGCTGGAGCATAATATAAGTGTTTTTTTATTTATTGTTTTGAAATTATAATCTACTTAATGTAAGTAATTGTATCATTTTATTTTATCATATTAAAAAATACTGTTTACATAAAAATATTTAGCTATATACTGTATATTCATGTATACAACAGAACAAAATATTGCCTATGGGACTTTAAACGAGGTGAGCACTGTGACAGGGGTCACTTTGGGCACAGGGTGAGCAAGAAAATAATGGACATTAAGAATATGTCTTGGATTGCTTTAAAATGGGACAGTGATATTTTTCCACAATATTCCCCATGATATCTGTAAAGAACTATTTACTGTTTGATTATGAACTCAACAGGTTAACTGAAAAGTGACTCCTTCATGATGTTGGGACACATACTGTTAGATGCTAATGTCACCACCTCCAGCCCCTGCCTGTGTGATGTAAATGAATCTAGGATGGCTTCTGAGGATCTTTCATTGTGATAATTAACTCTGTACTTGTGTGTATTGTAAACAGACAGTCTGGGGAACATAAAGGTTATGCATAGTCATTTTGTAAAGGGATTAGCTAATGAACTCACCTGTTGCCTCCTAAGATGTCAGATGTGTATTGGGAGACAGTGAGGCTAGCCTAAAGGTCATGGGTCTGAGTCATCAGCTGTAGTTAATTAGCTCATGTAAATTAGGTCTGGTCAAAGGTGTATTGTAAGAAGAAAATTAGGAGAATGTAAGAACCTCCTCTCTGTGTGTATAAAACTTGGAGTTTGTCATTAAAGTTTGTCAGATTTTGGAAACCTCATACAGAGTTGTTGTCTCGTCTGTGGAGGGAGAAGTATTTGTGTGGGGTCTTATTCGGCTGGTTGGAGTGTCCGGTGGCTGTCGTGTGGTTGGAAAGGGAATATCCTAGTGGCGTTAACCCCTTTCATACTTGGGGCGCCGTTACAAGCACAAAAGGCCAAACAAATATATAGAGTAAACTTAGTTTCTGGATTTAATGAAGATGTATGACAATCATCATATATAAAAGTACATAGATATCAAACCGTTCACATATGTAACAATGAGGAATATAAAAAAAAAGCACAAACATCTTGAAACTTGACGCAACTCGCTTGTCCTGGAGTAGATGTATATGCAGTGTATCTAAAAAAGAAATATCAATTTAGAGTATATATCACAATAGTAGATATGGTTTGGCAAAAGGTAGGGGACCTTTTATAAGGGAGCCCCATAATTACAAATCGGCTGAGCTTTATGCCACGCACACACAACCGTTTTTAATGACGAGAAAAATGAAATTTTTTAAAATGGTCATTAAAAATGATCGTGTGTGGGCTTCAGAGCATTTTTCACGACGTGAAAAACGGGCATGAAAAAATTGGAACATGCTCTAATTTTTCACGTCGTTTTTTACATCGTCGTTTTTCTCATCATGAAAAACGGCCGTGTTTAGGCTTTAACGACGTGAAAAAAAATGCGCATGCTCAGAATCAAGTATGAGACGGGAGCGCTCGTTCTGGTAAAACTATTTTCGTAATGGAGATAGCACATTCGTCACGCTGTAACGGACTGAAAAGCACGAGGCTGAAAAGCGCGAATCTTCGCTCAACAAACTTTCCTAACATGAAGGGTGGCGCCATCCGAATGGAACTTCCCCTTTATAGTGCCGTCGTACGTGTTGGACGTCACCACGCTTTACTCAAACATTTTTTTCCACGATAGTGTGTAGGCAAGGCAGGCTTGAGAGGAAACACGAAAAAATCACGTCGAGAAAAACGTCGTTTTTTTCAATGACATTAAAAACGGTCGTGTGTACGCGGTATTAAGGTTCCAAAGGCTAATTTTCCAAGGGGTTGCGCGCGAAAGGTGTCTGACCTGGGAGCCGAAAGAGTGGAAACGGCAGCAACCCACCGGGGACCAGATGGAGGATGAGCATGGTGTGGAAGAAAAGGATATGTGTATCCCCTGCTGTCCCTCAATGTCCATTGTCATGAATAACAACTGCCACAAAGGTTTATATATGTCTAAAGCCCTGTACACACAATCGGATATCCTATGGATTCTAATCTGATGTTTTTTTTCCATCGGAAATCCGATGAAACTGTCTTCCATCAGTCTTGCCCACACACCATCAGTCAAAAAACCGACCGTTCCAAACACTGTGACGTAAAACACTCCGATGAGCTGAGAAAAATTAAGTTCAATGCTTCTGAGCATGCGTCGACTTGATTCTGAGCATGCGTGGGTTTTTTATCCGATGGAGTTCCCCACAGACGATAGTAATTTGCTATCGGTTTTTTAACCATCGGATAAATTTAAAACATGTTCTATTTTTAAACACCGATGGAAAAAAGACCGATGGGGCCCATACACGATCGGTTTGTCCGATGAAAACAGTCCATCGGACTGTTTTCATCGGTAAAACATATCGTGTGTACAGGGCTTAAGTAATCTAGCAAGTACTACAGTGACAAACTATGCGTATAATAAAACAAATTTCTATCAGCGCAAATAATAATAATACCCTTAGTCACTAAATAGTGATATGTGTAGTGGGTGATTTAACAAAATCCCACAAAAAAAATAAGAAATAAAAAATGTAAAAAATACCCCCCCATCTGGCTGCTGCACACACAGAAAATGCATTCACTTCACATGTAGAATATACAAAACAGTGTTGCGCTTCCTAAATATAAAATAACTCCCCAAAATTCCTTATATGAGAATAAGCCCTGGTTCACACTGGTGCGTTTTGACATGCGATTTGGCATGTCAAATCGCATGTCAAAATGGCGGTATTTGGCGCAAATTGCCGGCAATGGCACTGTCCTAATCGGTGCGACGCCGCATCTGCGGCGCTACACCGATTTCAAAAAGTTGTTTCTGTACTACTTTTTGCGATTTTGGCCCGCGATTTACATTGACATCTGTGCAGAAACCCACACAAATGTCTCTGTAATCGCGGCCGAAATCGGGACTGACCAGCGGGAGTGAAATCGTGCGAGTTCAGCTGAACTAGCACGGCTTCACTCTCGCAGCCCAGTGTGAACCTGGGCTAAGTGATTAACTTGCAATGTAGCAAAATCCTGAGTGCACAATCAAATATTCGTGTTCCCTAATTGGGAATAGTGAACCAAAACAAAAATGAAAAATACATGTTCCCTAAATGGGAATAGTAAACAATAAACAATACAATAAAGTCCACACACTCAAAAGAAATTAAGAGTCCAAATGCACAAGTATAGTCCTCAGAGTCTTCTGCATAAAAACGCACAACACACCACTAGGGCCTGAATGTTGAAAATGCAAGTGCTCTCCTCCACCTCTATATCCTAGCCGCTCACCTCACGTTCTGACCCCTGTTTCACCAGAAGGTCAGAAAAAGCAGGTTCCCTCTCAGGGATATAAATGAATCAGCTGGTCATGGAGCTCCTATTCTGTCCGTGCTGCCTCCGGCTAATTAGATGGATACTAGCCAGTACAGATTCCCTCAATGGGGTCCGGTACACATAGGAATAGAAAAATCTAGTGCTCTCGGGATATCAAAACGGTTTATTTGCTCATTAATACTTAAAAACTTTACTCACAAACGTAGCACTTAAGCAGTGCGGGTTCAGGATGCATAGAAACGACAAGATGCTCGCGGGATGACGTAGCCACTGCCACTCCTTTCCCCTATACGCGTTGCGTCGAATGGGCGTGACTTCTTCAGTAAGGGGTCGACCCCTTACTGAAGAAGTCATGCCCATTCGACATAACACCTATAGGGGAAAGGAGTCGCAGTGGCTACGTCATCCCGCGAGCATCTTGTCATAATTAACATTGCAAGTTAATCACTTATTCTCATTTAAGGAATTTTGGGGAGTTATTTTATATTTAGGAAGCGCAACACTGTTTTGTTTTGTATAAACTATGAGTATAGGTATATATGAGTATATCTACATGGTATGTGTCCTAGTCCAGCAAGGATGTTTTTTTTTTTTTTTTTCTATTTTTATTTTTTTTTTTATCAGGAGACCAGCCGGAGGAGAGTTGCCCGTAGGCCCAGTCATAGTGGACAATTTCCAATATGGCCACGCCCGCACATTCGCCATATACTGTATGTGCACACAGGCGCATGCAATGCACGTCAGATCCTGGTTCTCTTCCAGTCTCATCATGTGGCCCTGTATCGTCTTGCACTCCCTGGGACTGAAAAGTTTCATACTTACGCTGGGATCACCGTTGAAATATTTGTATATTGATATCATATCTCCTCTCAAGCGTCTCTTCTCCAAGGAGAATACATTTAGCGCTTGTAGTCAATCCTCATAATTGAGGTCCTCCAGTCCCCTTATTAATCTAGTTGCCCGTCTCTGGACTCTCTCCAGCTCCAGCACATCCCTTCTGAGGATTGGTGACCAGAACTGGATGGAAAACTCCAGATGTGGCCGAACCAGAGTTTTATAAAGTGGCAGAATAATCTCTTTATCTCTGGAGTAAAATTCCCTTTTTAACCACTTGCCGACCAGCCGACGTCATTATACTGCGGCAGTCCGGCAAGATCCCGCGAACCGTCGTAACTATACGTCGATCCCATTAAGCGAGATAGCCCATCCCTTTAAGATACTCATGACCGGCGGTCGCGATGACCGCCGGCCATGAGCGATCGCGGGCATGAGAGGCAGAACAGGGACATGTGTGTTTAAACACACAAATCCCTGTTCTGTGAGGAGAGACAGATCGTGAGTTCCTAATAGCTAGGAACCACAATCTGCCATTTCCTGTAGTCAGTCCCATCCCCCCACAGTTGGAACACACAGTCAAGGAACACAATTACCCCCTTGATTGCCCCTAGTGTTAACCCCTTCCCTGCCAGTGACATTTTTACAGTAATCAGTGAATTTTTTAGCAATGATCGCTGTATAAATGCCAAAATAGTGTCAAAAGTGTCCGATGTGTCTGCCATAATGTCTCAGTCCCGATAAAAATGGCAGATAGCAGCCATTACTAGAAAAAAAATAATAATAGTAAAAATGCCATAAATCTATCCCCTATTTTGTAGACGCTATAACTTTTGCGCAAACCAAAGGCAAATCAATATACGCTTATTGCAATTTTTATTACCAAAAATATGTAGAAGAATACATATCGGCCTAAACTGAGAAAAAAATTCCTTTTTTGTTTATAGCGCAAAAAAATTTAATCGCAGAGATGATCAAATACCACCAAAAGAAAGCTCTATTTGTGGGAAAAAAAGGACGTCAATTTTGTTTGGGTGCAGGGTCGCACGATCGCTCAATTGTCAGTTAAAGCGATGCAGTGCCGAATCGCAAAAAATGGCCCAGTCATTGAGCAGCTGGTTAATGGATGCTAATATTCTGCTGGCTTTGGTAGCCGCAGCTTGACACTGCATGCTATTGCTCAGTCTGTCTTCTACCAGGACCCCTAGATCCTTCACCATCCTGGAAGCCCCTAATACCCTGTACACACGATCGTTTTTTCCGATGATGGACTTTTTTTATCGGAAAAACCGATCGTGTGTGGGCCCCATCGGACTTTTTTCCATCGATGTGTGGAATTCCATCGGAGAAAAATCCACGCATGCTCAGAATCAAGTCGACGCATGCTCGGAAGCATTGAACTTAATTTTTCTCGGCTCGTCTGAGTGTTTTACGTCACGGCATTTTGGACGGTCGGAATTTAGTCTGACAGTGTGTATGCAAGACTGATGGAAGTCAGCTTCATTGGAATTCCGATGGAATATTCCATCGGATTTTATTCCAACCGAAATCCGATCGTGTGTACAGGGCATAAGTGTTCTCCCCCTAATGAGTAACTTGCGTTTATATCCCCCCCCCCAAGTTCATTACCTTACATTTTTCAATGGTAACCTAATTTGCAATTTAATAGCCCACTCTATTAATTTATTCAGGTCCTCTTGTAAAGTTTCTATATCCTGCTGTGTTGTTATTGCTATACATAGTTTTGTGTCATCAGCAAACACTGAGATCGAGTTATTTATCCAATCCTATATATCATTTATAAATAAATTAAACAGAATTTGTCCCAGGACAGAGCCTTGAGGTACCCCACCACTAACCACTCTAGACCATTCTGAGTACACGTTATTCATCACAACCCTTTGGACACGCCACCATAGTCAGTTTTCTATCCAAGAACTAACCCTATGGTCCATGCCTACAGATCTCAGCTTGTAGATTAAGCGTTTGTGGGGGACTGTATCAAATCCAGATACACCACGTCCATCAGCCTTCCTTTGTCCAGATGGCAGCTCACGTCCTCATAGAATGGTAAAAGGTTGGTTTGGCAAGAGCAACCTTTCGTAAACCTGTGCTGATTACTGCTAAAGATACTGTTTTCATCAGCAAATTCTTGGATGTGGTCCCTTATCCCCTCAAATACTGTATAACACGCACCCCAAGTTTAGGAGGGAATTTTAGGAAAAAAACTTTTAGGAGGGAAGTTTAAGGAAAAAAACTTACATTTAAATGCCCATCAATGCAGCCTTATCAGTGTCCATCTGCAGCCTTGTCCATCATTGCAGCCTTGCCCAGTGTCCATCTGCAGCCTTGCCAAGTGCCTTTACAGCCTTGCCCAGTGTCCATCTGCAGCCTTGCCCAGTGCCTTTGCAGCCTTACCCAGTGCGTTTTCAGCATTGCCCAGTGCCTTTTCAGCCTAGCCAGTCTCTGCCCTGATTTAAAATTGGCGCCGATTTCCGTTGACTGTGAGCGGAGAGGAGGGAGCGGAGCCGAGATACAGAAAGCCAAGTGTACTTCGGCTAGACTCGGCTCTGCTCACAGTCAGGGTCGGAACTGCGAGAGGAGCCGAGACTAGCCGAAGTACACTTGGCTTTCTGTATGTCAGTGGCGCTCGCTCCTCTCGCAATAAAGCAGAGTGTACTTCGGCTTTGTGTATCTCGGCTCCGCTCGCTCGTTTCCTCACAATCAGCGGGGGGATCGGCGGGGATCGGCGTATAACACGCACCCACGATTTTCACCTGATTTTAAGGGGAAAAAAGTGCGTGTTATACGCCGATAAATACGGTAGTTTACAAACTGCTGACGTTAGACTGACAGGCCTATAGTTCCCAGGAATAGATCTCTGCGCTCTTTTCAATATTGGTACCACGTGGGCTTTTCGCCAATCAGCTGGTACCAATCCTGTCATAATGCTGTCCATGAAGATTAGGAATAGTGGTCTGGCTATAACCTGAGACAAATGGTGCTTTGGAAAACTATCTGGATATGGATATGGTTTACTTTAAAATAGACAAGGGTGCACATGAAAATATATAAGTACTGTATACTGCAGCTGCTGTAATTTCAAAGCTATGTGTTGATCATAATAATAATAATTTCTTCATCTTAAAACTATTATGATCATATATGCAATTCTCAGCCTGGTGGGTGCCCATGTTTTACATGGATATCCACCTACATTAAGATGATGCATGTCCATACTTTCTTCTAAACAGTTTCCTGGCCCCACATAATGTGAAAAGATTTAAAGTCAAGAATATGAAGACTCTGCAGACAATAGAGTAATTACCCTCACTTATCTCTCATATAGACAATGGCTGAGCTGGCACTTCCTCCAGCACCGAGTGACGCAGCCCACACACCTGTGATCATCAAGACAGCTTGCAACATGTTTGCACGCATTATGGGAATTGACAGCAGAGCCTCACGGTGAAGATCTGGATAGATCAGGAAAAAAGCATGCCGCGTGTAAAGGACTGAGAGATGAGATAAGTTGCTTGTTTTAGAGTTATCATTTAGTGCTTGCATCATAAAATGCTCAACTAGGAAACACTTATGCCGCATACACACGGTCGGAATTTCCGACAAGAAAAGTTCGATGTGAGCTTTTGGTCGGAAATTCCGACCGTGTGTAGGCTCCATCAGACTTTTTCTGTCGGAATTTCCGCCAAGAAAAATTTGAGAGCTGGTTCTCAAATTTTCCGACAAGAAAAGTTCTTGTCGGAAATTCCGTTGGTCTGTATGCAATTCCGACGCACCAAAAACAACGCATGCTCAGATTTAAGCAGAAGAGCCGAACTGCCTATTGAACTTCATTGATCATGGCTCGTCGTACATGTTGTACGTCACTGTGTTTTTGACCATCGGAATTTCCGACAACATTTGTGTGACCGTGTATATGCAACACAAGTAGGGTTGAGCGGACCCGAACTGTAAAGTTCGGGTCCGTACCGAACTTTTGGGTTTTTGGGTCCCGGACCCAAACAATTGACTGTATGTTCGGGTTCGGGTCGGGTGTTCGGCAATATGCATGTAAAGTTGCGCTTGTTTCCCGTGCTTAGAACTGTCCCTGCACAAAGTGTCATTTCTAAAGGAAAAAAAATCATTTTAAAACTCACTCGCGGCTAATAATGAATTGTCGGCTCCCGGCAATACATAGAAAAGTCATTGATAAAAAAAAAAAAAAAAAGTGTGGGTGTTCCCCCAAATTCAATTACCAGGCCCTTCAGGTCTGGTATGGATATTAAGGGGAACCCTGCCGCAAATAAAATAAAATAAATGCGTGCGGTTCCCCCAAATATCCAGACCAGACCCTTTATCCGAGCACGCAACCTGGCAGGCCAAAGGAAAAGAGGGGGGACGAGAGAGCACGCCCCCTCCTGAACCGTACCAAGCCACATGCCCTCAACATGGGGAGGATGTCCCAATGTTGATGGGGACAAGGGCCTCATCCCCACAACCCTTGCCCGGTGGTTGTGGGGGTCTGCGGGTGGGGGGCTTATCGGAATCTGGAAGACCCCTTTAACAAAGGGGCCCCCCAGATCCCGGCCCCCCCTATGTGAATTGGTAATGGGGTAATTGTACCCCTACCTTTTTACAAAGAACGTGTAAAAAATTGTAAATAAAATACACAGACACCGTTGGGAAAGTCCTTTATTAAAAAAAAACAAAAAAAAACATTCCAGCGATGAAATCCAGTGTCCCACGGCGATCCGATGTCTGGCGCTGTCCACGCGTCATTTGCTGAGCCTGAGCGGACCTGATGGGGAACTTCCTCCGCAGTGTAATAAATGAATAGACCCGCCCCTTCTAAAGTTCCCCATCAGGTCCGCTCAGCCAATGACGTAGGTGTAAGGCTGAGGACCTGATGCCGAACGTGAGAAGGGGCGGGTCTATTCATTTATTATACTGCGGAGGAGGTTCCCCATCAGGTCCGCTCATCCAATGACGTAGGCGGGGTCTGACATATGAGATGGCGGACCTGATGGGGAACTTCCTCCACAGTGTAATACATGAATAGACCCACCCCTTCTCACGTTCCGCATCAGGTCCTCAGTCTTACACCTACGTCATTGGCTGAGCGGACCTGATGGGGAACTTTAGAAGGGGCGGGTCTATTCATTTATTACACTGCGGAGGAAGTTCCCCATCAGGTCCGCTCAGGCTCAGCCAATGATGTTTCGTGTGGACAGTGCTGGACATCGGATCGCTGTGGGACACTGGATTTCATCGCTGGAATGTTTTTTTTATTTATTTCCCAACGGTGTCTGTGTATTTTTTTTACAATTTGTACACTTTCTTTGTGAAATGGGGGGGCCGGGATCTGGGGGGCCCCTTTGTTAAAGGGGTCTTCCAGATTCCGATAAGCCCCCTGCCCGCAGACCACCACAACCACCGGGCAAGGGTTGTGGGGATGTGGCCCTTGTCCCTATCAACATGGCCTGGTATGGTTGAGGAGGGGGGGCGCTCTCTTGTCCCCCCTCTTTTCCTGCGGCCTGCCAGGTTGCGTTCTCAAATAAAGGGCCTGGTCTGGATTTTTGGGGGTACTCCACGCCATTTTTTTTTACTTGGGGTGGAGTTCCCCTTAAAATCCATACCAGACCTGAAGGGCCTGGTATGGATATTTGGGGGAACCGCACGCATTTTTTTTTAGTTTGCGGCAGGGTTCCCCTTAATATCCATACCAGACCTGAAGGGCCTGGTAATTGAATTTGGGGGGACCCCCACGCTTTTTTTTTTTTTTATCAATGACTTTTCTATTATATATAGTGAAGTCCCCTGGCCTTCTTTCACTATCCCGGCACAATGATAATCACAAACCCCCCTATAACCGACTAATCAAAAATATTGTAGACAATATTTTCAAACCCCAAAAATAAAGCAGCCACTCAAAAAGCAAAATTGCAATCACATAAAACAAAAATAGTAGTAAAACTAACACAAAACCTTGTATTGTAAGTTTGACACAGCAGCGCTAAATGGCCAGCCTTCAGCTATGACCACTCTATCCTATATCAAGTTCATAAGAATAAAACATAAAGCATAACAGAGTGTGTCATGAATCGAATCAATCTCCACGATGTCTTCTAAAATGAGGTGAAATCCACTTCCAATGTATATCGCCACAAATGAAGCCCCTTTTCGGGTGGGTACTCACCACAAAATGGTTTTATATAGGCACCGACAGGTTGACTCAATCCAATCATCCGATCATCTACACATTCAGGAGCTGCTCGATCCCTCCAATCCCCAGATCATCTCACGATATCCACAGGTTTGGTGAAAAAGAAAGGTCCACAATAGTGTAATCCCGTTTAAACTTTTAATAAGCAGTCCTTTTAAAAATCTTTCCAGACGTTTTTCCAAACGTATATAGTTTAGTGTATAGAGCTCCCCCTTAGACTTGAGAAAGTGGCTGTGTGCCCGAAAATGTTGTCTGCCGCCCCTCCTGCTCATCCACTAACAGATGTGCATGTCTTGAGTGCTTCAACTAAGTCTGTACACTGTGCTTGGACTGCACAGGCGGTTTTCTGTTTCACTCAATCTTTACTGCTGTGGGTCGGCTGGCACCTGTGGTTCCACAAGCTTGTGTTAGCTGCAGAGTGCCGCCAGAGTTGAACACAAGCTTGTGGAACCACAGGTGCCAGCCGACCTACAGTCAAGACATGCACATCTGTTAGTGGATAAGCACAGTGTACAGGGCTTAAAGGAGTAGTAAAGTTACATGTTTTTTCACCTTAATGCATCCTATGCATTAAGGTGAAAAAACATTCGACAATACCGCCCCCCCCCCGAGCCCCCGTTTTTCTTACCTGGCCCCTCGAAAGTCCCATGCTCGTCCCCGTCATCCTCTTCGTTTTTCTGCCTGGCCGCCGATTGGCTACACTGGATAGATTGAAAGCAGCGCAGCCATTGGCTGGCGCTGCTGTCAATCACATCCAATGACGCGGCACGCCGGGGGGCGGGGCCGAGTGATACAGTCGGCGGCTATGGCCGCCGCTGTATCACGGGAGCGCGCCTGCAATCACTCCACACCATGCGAGCTCACTCGCATTAAGGTGTGGAGTCCTTGCGGGGAGGAGCCAAGACAGCCGCCGAGGGACCCCAGAAGACCAGGATCGGGGCCACTGTGTGCAAAACGAGCTGCACAGTGGAGGTAAGTATAACATGTTTGTTATTTTAAAGCAAAAAAAAAAAAGGTATAGTGCTCCTTTAAGTTAGGATCTCCCTGGGATTAAGGGCAGAGACGTTTGCTCTTCCAGTTATTTATAGAGTTATAGTTATATTGGTATCTGTTATTGAACTCTTGTTTACTGTTACCGTAACTTTGTTTTTAACCACATCCCGCCTGGCCTATAGCAAAATGACAGCAGGACAGTGGCTCTCCCGTTCTGACTGGACATAATATGGCATCCTTCAGAACAAGCCGCTCGTGCCCCCGGGATCATGCAGCATGGCGATCGTTAGTGCTGTGTGACGCTCTGACACACCGCATCTCTGATCATGGAAAAGAACCTATGACGTAGGCTCTTTACCATATGATCAGCTGTGTCCATTCACAGCTGGTCACAGCATAACTAGGAAGTGCTAGTTATCTGCATTCCTCTATTCACCCTGACAGGGCATGAGTAGAGGAGAGCCGATAAGCGGCTCTCCTGACAGGGGGGACCTGCACTGGTAGTCAGTTTAGTGATTATCCGTGCAGCCCCATCAGCGATACCCACCAGTGCCCAACAGTGATGCTTTTGGGTGTCCATTGTTGATGCCTGTCATTGCCTCCTCATCAGTGCCACCTATCAGTGCCCAAAAAAGGCCGTCCATCAGTGCCGCCTATCAGTGCCCATCAGTGCCGCCTGCATATCAGTGCCTATTAGTGCTGCATATTCGTGCCTCCTCTTCAGTGCCCATTAGTACCACCTCATCAGTGCCGCCTCATTACCGCAACCTCATTGGTGCCTGTCAGTGAAGGAGAAAACATACTAACCGTATATACTCGAGTATAAGCCGACCCGAGTATAAGCCGAGGCACCTAATTTTACCACAAAAAACTGGGAAAACTTATTGACTTACTAGTACAGTGTTAAAAACTTGCGCTCCTCCTTGTTCTTTTCTGTGATAGGCGGAACACTTGGTTTCCCAGCAAACACTGTGTTCAGTGTTCCGCCTATCAGGGATGCCCTCTCGTCCTCTTGTCTATCACGGACGAGAGGGCATCCATGATAGGCGGAACACTGAACACAGTGTTTGCTGGGAAACCGAGTGTTCCACCTATCACGGAACAGCACAAGGAGGAGCGCAAGTTTTTAACACTGCACTGCCGCCGTCTGAATATGTCACAGACTCGGGTACACAGATCGGATTCTGCAATGGGCACGGTGAGGTCAGGCGGCAATGGACTCAGGTACGCTGACTCGAGTATAAGCCGAGGGGGTCCTTTTCAGCCCCAAAAAAAGGGCTGAAAAACTCGGCTTATACTCGAGTATATACGGTATTTACAACATTTTATAACAGAGACAAAGAAAAACTTTTTTTCTTTCAAAATGTTTTTCATTTGTTTAGCAAAAAAAAATAAAAAAAAACAGTGGTGATTAAATACCATCAAAAGAAATCTCTATCTGTATCTGTCTAAAAAAAATTGAAAAATTGTACAACATTGCATGACCACGCAATTGTCATTCAAAGTGTGACAGCGCTGAAGGCTGAAAATTTGCCTGGGCAGGAAGGGGGTGAACGTGCCTGGTATTAAAGTGGTTTAACAACAAGTTCATGGTACAAGCAAAAAAAATCTGCTTCCCATTTCCCGAACAGGAATGCCTGTACAAATTAAGGCTTAGTTTAGACTTGAGGTTGAAGGGAGGTAACAACAGGCAATTAAGCCATGTTTTTACTGTCCCCCAACCACCCCCCAAGCTGCAAAAGCTGCAAAAGCAGTTCAAAATGCATGTCTGACTGTTCTCTGTTTTCTATCCTAAAGGTTAACGCCACCATTGCCAAAAGAAATAGAAACATGGCCAACTTCATTAGGTAGAAAAGAATAAGTACAATTGTACAATAAGTGATTGCTTTTGGTGATTTGTCGGTTCCACACATTATGCACTTTAGATTTTGTAGTCTACTCAGATGTATTGCACAGCATTTTTTTTGGAGAGAGGGCTTTAAAGTGGTTGTAAAGGCACAAGTTTTTTTTATCATCATGCATTCTATGCATTAAGGTAAACAACCATCTGTGTGCCCCCTCTCGATCCAGTGGTGTCCACGAGAGCCTTGACTCTCTGAGGACTCGCACATCTGATTGACTTTTGGCAGCAGAGGGAGCCATTGACTGTCAATCACCGCCAGTAAGCCAATCAGGAGACAGAGAGGGGCAGAGCTGAGTCACAGCTCCATGTGTGAATGGACACACAGAGCTGTGGGTGAGGAGCGCACCTGCTTTGGTGCCCCCCCCCAGCAAGCTGCTTGCTATGGGGGCACCAGGCAGGAGGGAGGGGCCTGGAGCGCCAGTATGGGACCCTAAAAGAGGAGGATACAGGCTGCTCTGTGCGAAACCATTGCACAGAGCAGGTAAGTATAACATGTTTGTTATTTTAGAGAAAAAATAAAAATCAAGACTTTATTATCCCTTTTATTTTGTAGCAAATTTGTACACATATAATATTATTATTTTCCTGGCTTTTATTAGGAATGTATATAAAAAAAAGAAAAATAAATGCATGTTTCTGTGATTTTTCCTAATGCAATGTTTAAGTAATTTGCACACCCCTATTAATTTACCACAAAATATAATAAGTATGCTGATTAAAATGATATCACATTTGGTCAAATTTTATGTAATTTACTAGAACAGTAAAGCCTGAATTGAATATAAGTGTCTTGCTTGGTGCTGCTACATTGTGACAAAAAAATGATTTGCATACATTTGCATAAATTGTTAGCATAACATTAAGATGAGATTAGGTTAGGTTGACGTGGGCACAAATTAGCACGACAGTGACTTCTTTTGCAATCGGTTTGCAATCGCTAAAAATTTGAATGACCTTGCGTTCACTTACGTGAGCATGAAGCTTGTGCAATGAATGCAAATGTCATTCAGAGAATCATCATTGGGACCTGGGGTATAATCTGGGGAAAGAAAATATTTTATTATTTTAATTTTAATTAATTTGTAATATTTTAATTTTTTTAGGATATCTGAATATATATATATATATATATATATATATATATATATATATATATATATACAGGTGTATATATATATGTATATGTGTAGCGGGGTCCTCTTTAAGACTCTCGGGACTACCTTGGCCAGAATCCCTTTCGGCATGTTTTCCACCCCAGAGACTCATAGGAGGGGTTATAAAAGGAGGAGGCGAGGCTGGGCTCGGCCTCTTTGGACACTAAACTTCAGTGACTGATCCTCCTGTGCGGATGTGCCGGAGTGCAGGGCCTGAAGCCTGAGGCCTTGCGTAGCACCAAAGTGCCTTCCACCCACTGTGAGCCTGGGTGGCATCTGACTTCGCCTATCTACAGCCTTGGTTGGATCGGGGACCCGATCGCTGGAGACACTGTGTGTGAGGACACAGTCGGTGGAAGTTCCCGGACTGGGATCGCGTCCGGAGGGGTGAGCGAGCGTATGCTCAGACCATATACTGTTGTTGCTAATGTGCCTATAGACTGCCGTGGCCCACAAGTTTATATCTGATACTCTCACTGGAGATCCATATCAGAGCTGAGCTCAGGGTTCATTCAGTAAAGTGTTTATTTCATCACAATCTTCCTACTGGATTACAAATGGTATTCTGTTAATGTGCACCACCTTTAAAGAATTGCCGGTGAAGAAACCATCATCCCCAATAGACTGAGTTTTAGACATCTGAGCCAGGCCTGGCCAGCTAGTTAGTTCATTTAGGTACTGCGCCACAGGGCACCTCGTTAACGGTCGCCCACGCGGCGCACCTTTACTGTTCATTTAATGCATAGTATGTTTATTGCTGCAGGGCTCTGCAACCTATTACCTGTAAACTGTTACCATTGTTAATCTTTCTTCACCATAAGCTTAAAGTAAATTTGATACCCCTTTCATTATTGCCTTGGTGTTTGAGTTTACTCATACAGTATAAGAATTTTATTGCTGCCATACCTAACTGTGCCAGTAGGGGGTCGAGTAAATCTGCAGCCTTCTTAGTTGAAGGTATCGCTACACGTGGGGGTTCTCGTCCGGGATCCTGATACAGCAATTAAACGCCAGAGGTGCCGTCATGGACCCGCAAGGAATAAGAGCGTGGTGCGAAGTGGCTAAGACAGACCCAAGCCAGTCAGTGGTCATCAACCTACCAGGGGAGGAATGGTCAATTGAAACGATAGAGGAGTTAATGAAGTCAGTGACCCCAGATCACACACCGTGGGTGATGGGAATAAAGTCAGACCCAGACATCTCATACCAGTATGCACTAGTGGAATACTTGGACGGGATGCCAGAGGCTTGTAAGCGCAACTGTATACAGACGCCAGATAATAGATCCTATAGGTTGGCGCACGCAATTAAGAAGGAGCCATCACCGACGGGATCACCGCAGGCTGCGGCCCGTACCCCACCTGAAAGAGGAGACAGGGCGATGCCTCCGGTGGCGCCTGCACCTGTCACTGCTATATCACCAGAACTGATAAATGCAATAGGGGATCTGCTAACCAAGTGTCAGAAGACAAGCACGGTGCATGTAGAGACTAGCTACCAGAGACTAAAGACATTCTCGGAGAAGCTCCCTGTCCCTGCAGGGGAAGAAGATTTTGACACCTAGGTGGAGCAGGCATTACAAGCAGTAGAGGCATGGGAGGTGCCTGAAGCGCAGAAGAGGCAACGAGTGATTGAAAGCCTTAAAGGCGCAGCAGCAGAAGCAGTGAAAAGTTTTCGGTTTGGGAATGCAGATTGCACGGCTCAAGACTGTCTAGCCATGCTGCAGGAAGAGTTTGGTCAATTGGAAAAGGTGACAGAGATGGTCTACCAATTTGAACATACTTTCCAACAACCGAAGGAGAAACTTTCAGAGTATGTTAGAAGACTGAACAGGTTGCTGTGCAAGATTGTGTTAAAGAAGGGAATGAAGCCCCAAGATACAGATGCGGCAAGAATGAAACAAGTTTTAAAGGGAGCATTACGCTCGGATCCAGTCTGGCTGCACCTGAAGACCTCGGGGGAAGGAATGTTACTGACTTATGCTGATTTGATCAAAATCATCAGAGATGAGGAGGCGCTATAACAGGACCAGCAAATGATTAAGGCAAATGTTGTACCCGCACAGGTGCTAGTCAATCCAGTGATGACCCCTGAAAGAGACTCAGAGGTAGACACTCTAAAAGCTCAAATGTCCAAGGTGTTAGAGATGTTGACCTCTCTGATGGCAAAAGACACGGAGGGTCCCAAGAGAGAAGTACCAAGGAAGGAATTATTCCAAATTTCCTCAGCACCCGCATCTTTACAAGAATGGGGAGATATAGGCTGCTTTAACTGTGGAGGAATTGGCCATATTACAGCTACATGTTCCAGTCCCAAGAAGAAGAAACCAGACAACCGCAAGCCGGCGGGAAACTCCAGAGGGCCCCGGTGAAGGAGTCAACCGAGTGCCCATCACTTTCAGTGAGCTCCAAGCTGAATGCGAAGCAGAAGAAAAGAGGAGATAAAACACCTCAGAGGAAACGCAACATTCCTCAACAGAGATACACCCCAGAAAAAGGGGGCAGGACCCCTCAGAAGGGGCACAGCACTCCCCAGAGGGGGTGCACACCTAGGAAGAATAATAGTATCCCTCAGCGGGTCCGTACACCCATTGAAAGGAGGGAAGTCAATGCATACCAGGCTCAAGAAAGATTAAAGTCCAAAGGGAATTGGACAAGAGAGAGTCCAAAAGGAAAAGGTCTGAAGAAGGCGACCCCTGCAAGGCCATATCCGGAGAAGCTGGTAGGCCCATCTCCTATAGTGCCCATTCAAGTGGAGGGAGTCTACACCAGAGCCATCTTGGATACTGGGGCACAAGTGACTCTGTTATACCGAGATTTCTACGATAAGCACTTGAGTCACCTCCCCATCCAGAAGATAGAGGGACTAGAAATATGGGGGATTGGAACCCAGAATTTCCCCTACGATGGCTATCTGCCCGTTAAGATGATCTTTGACCCATCTGTGGCTGGAAAAGCCGGAGTGTTTGACACCCTGGCGGTTGTGTGCCCTCGGCCGCCAGGAGCCAACAAGAGTTCCCTTATAATAGGGACAAATACGCATCTGGTCCGAAGACTTCTGACCCCTCTAGTGAAAGAGAAGGGGCCAGCGGCCCCCAAGATCCACCCCATGCTGAAGACGGCCTACCAACGGCTGGTCCTAGAGCAGAAGACCCCTGGAGAGGGGATAGGGAAGGTGTGGAGACTTGGAAGAGAAGGGGTAGTGTTGCAGCCCGGCAAAGTAACCTGTCTCAGAGCCACTGTGAAGCTTACTTGGGAGCAGCCTGGACCCTTTGTCATGTTGGAGTCCGACCCAAGGGAAGAGTCCCCCGTTCTGGAAGTGATACCAGAAGTGATTCCACTGAAGGCCCTGAAGAAGGCCCATTGTAGAGTTCCAGTGAGTGTTAGTAACAATACAGATGGCCCCATGGAAATCCCAGCCAGGATGCTGCTGGGCCAGGTGAGCCCTGCTGCCCCTGTCAACTTGTCAGAAGTAAAGGGGACGGGTGAAGGAGGAGATGCTTGGGAGAAGCTATCCATGGAAAACCCGAATCTGCCCAGGGCTTGGAAGGAGAGAGCCAAGGCCCAGTTGACCAGATGGGAGAAGATCTTCTCCGAAGATGAGTTCGATGTGGGGTGTGCAAGGAGTGCCACCCATCGTATCCTCCTCCATGAAGATAAGCCCTTCAGAGAGAGAGTCAGGCGGGTCCCACTAGCGGATCTGGAGGATCTAAGGGAACAACTTGCAGAACTCAAAAGGACTGGTGTGATACGGGAGTCTAGAAGCCCCTATGCCTCCCCGATAGTGGTGGTCAGGAAGAAGAATGGATTGTTGAGGCTCTGTATCGACTATAGGACTCTTAACAGGAGAACCATACCCGACCAGTACACCACTCCGAGGATAGAGGATGTCTGGAGCCAAGTGGTTCAGCGTTATGGATCTCAAGAGTGGGTACTATCAGATCCCTATGCACCCAGAAGACAAGGAGAAGACAGCTTTCATAACCCCAGTGGGGTTCTTTGAATTCGACCGGATGCCCCAAGGTCTGTCTGGAGCCCCAGCTACTTTCCAACGTCTCATGGAGAAGACTGTAGGAGACATGAACCTTATTGAAGTCCTTGTATACCTGGACGATGTCATTGTCTTTGGAAGAACCCTGGAGGAACACGAGGAGAGGCTGGGAAAAGTCTTGAGGAGACTCAGTGAGGAGGGACTCAAACTTTCGCCTGAGAAGTGTCGGTTCTACCAGTCTTCTGTGAACTACCTGGGGCACATAGTGTCTGAAGAAGGGGTGGCCACAGACCCTGAGAAATTGGAGGCAGTTACCTCCTGGCCACGACCCACCACAGTAACAGAACTCAGATCCTTCTTAGGGTTCTGCTCCTATTACAGGAGATTTGTGGAGAAATTCACCCGAATTGCTAGACCATTGAATGAACTGCTCAAGACTGAGGGAGAGGAGGATGACTCAGGGCCCAGGAAGCCGGGAGAGTCCATCAGAGATCAGTGGAATCAGAAGTGTGAAGAGGCCTTCCAGGCATTGAAGAAGAGCCTGACCACTGCTCCAGTCTTGGCCTACGCAGACCCAACCAAACCCTATGAGCTACACGTAGATGCTAGTCATGACGGTTTGGGAGGAGTACTTTATCAAGAACACGAAGGGCAACAACGGCCTGTTGCCTACGTGAGCAGGAGCCTGACCCCCTCTGAGAAAAACTACTCCACTCACAAACTGGAGTTCCTGGCCCTCAAGTGGGCGGTAGTAGACAAGCTCAAAGACTACCTCTATGGGGCGGAGTTCACTGTGAAGACCGACAACAACCCCCTGACCTACCTATTCACTACAGCAAAGCTGGACGCCACTGGACACAGGTGGCTGGCCGCATTGTCTGGATTCAATTTCAGCCTGACGTACAGGCCAGGGATTGGAAATCGAGATGCAGACGCTTTGTCCAGAAGATCTCATGGTCCCACCCATGACATGGAAGACTGGACTCAAGTGGCACCTGACGGGGTACGGGCCCTTTGTCAAGGGGCTGAATTGCAAGCCAGAGGGGGCTCAAGGGCGGAAGAAATAGGAGTTACCATGGTAGGAGTCCCCAAACAATACTGTGGGGTAACTCAACTGGAGGAAGACCATCTGCCAAAACTGTCCAAAAAGGAGCTAAGATGTGACCAATTAGAAGACCCCATGGGGAAATTAGTTCTGGAAGCCCTGGAGAATCAGGATCCAAACAGACTTCTGAGTCACTCCTCAAAGGAAGCTCGCCTGTTGAGGAAAGAGTGGGACAGGTTACAGGTGCATCAGGGAGTGGTCTACCGAAGGGGCCCCTCTGATGACCTGGAAGATAAATGGCAATTGTTTGTTCCGGAAAAACACAGAGAGACTGTTCTGATGGCCCTACATGACAATCATGGCCACTTAGGGGCGGAAAAGACCTTTCAACTTGTCAGAAGTTGGTTCTAATGGCCCTGTATGAGGGCAGAAGTAGAAGAGTACTGCCATTCGTGTGCACGCTGCATCCAGAGGAAGACTTTACCCCATCAAGCTGCCCCAATGGGCCATCTACAGAGTCAAGGCCCAATGGATCTGGTATGCATTGATTTCCTCTGCCTCGAACCCGATCTGAGTGGACTAGGAAATGTTCTGGTGATAACCGATCATTTCACCCGGTATGCCCAAGCTTTCCCAACCAAAGACCAGAAGGCTTCCACAGTAGCCAAGGTACTTATGGAGAAGTATTTTGTCCATTATGGGCTGCCCCAGCGACTTCATTCAGATCAAGGAAGGGACTTTGAGAGTCAACTGATCCGGAAACTCCTGGATTCGTTGGGAATCAAGAAGACTCGAACTACACCTTACCACCCACAGGGAGATGCTCAGCCGGAGAGGTTTAACCGAACCTTGCTCAACATGTTGGGGACTCTGGAAAGTGAGAAGAAACAACATTGGAGCAAACACATAGCAGTTATAGTACATGCTTACAACTGCATCACCAGTGATGCTACAGGCTACTCCCCATATCGACTCATGTTTGGGAGAGAAGCGAGACTACCTGTAGACTTGGCCTTTGGCACCTCTTTAGACCATTCCTCAGCCACATCCCACAGAGGATATGTGGACAGGCTCAGACACAGCCTGAAAGTAGCCTATGAACAAGCTCAAGCGGCCTCAGATCAAAGGGGAGCTCGAAACAAAAGAAACTTCGACTTGAAGGTCCGGGTACAAGACCTACAGCCCGGGGACCGAGTACTGCTACGCAATCTGGGGGTCCCTGGAAAACACAAACTTGCAGACAGATGGAGATCTGAACCCTATGTCATCTGTAGGAAGTTGCCGGGCCTACCTGTCTACAAGTTGAAGCCAGAAGGAAAGGTAGGCCCACTGAAGACGTGGCATCGAAACCACCTGCTCCCACTTGCTGAAGCAGTCAGGATACCTCCAGTGAGAGACTCCCCTGAACCAGTTTCTATTCTGGATACCCCCAGGCCAAACACTCAGTCCCAGACCTCTCGGACTGAAGATATAGAAGCTTCTGAACTCAGTGGAGATGAAGAAAGAGAGCTTGACTGGCTGTGGCCTTCCCCAACTCAAGGGACTTCTGATATAGATCTTACAACTACTGAAGACACTACAGATACACAACTGAATGCAGAAGCTGTTGACTTCATCCCATATAGTCCTTCATTTGATTACTGGGAAGATGCCCGTGATGTTTACCCTGAACAGGACCCTAGAGACTCTATGTATCCCTCGGCTTCTGAAGCAGATGTTACAGAGCCTGCCGTGTTGCCTGAGCCTGTTACAGAAGAAGAGCATGTGGTGCAGAGCCAGAAACCCCAAGGGAACAAAGGGCCCGTAGAGTCATAAGGCCTCCCAGAAAGTTGACCTACCCACAAATGAGGAAGAGCTCAGAAGACTCTGTGATCACTGCTAGGAGGAGTGTAGAGAATCCGAACCCCTCCACTGTACATTTGGTAGAGGACAACCCCCACTCACTCTCTGGCACAGTTAGGCAGGTCACTCAGGATAGTATGACCTGTGGCAAAGGGAATCCAACCCCTCGGTTGTGGTGGGAATACCCTATGCCAACCTCTTATGCAATGTTGTCTGGGGTTGTACGCAGTGTATGCTAAGGTTTCTTTTGGGACCAAAGAATTTAAGTGGGGGAGTGTGTAGCGGGGTCCTCTTTAAGACTCTTGGGACTACCTTGCCCAGAATCCCTTTCGGCATGTTTTCCACCCCAGAGACTCATGGGAGGGGTTATAAAAGGAGGAGGCTGGGCTCGGCCTCTTTGGACACGAGACTTCAGTGACTGATCCTCCTGTGCGGATGTGCCGGAGTTCAGGGCCTGAAGCCTGAGGCCTTGTGCAGCACCAAAGAGCCTTCCACCCCACTGCGAGCCTGGGTGGCATCTGACTTCGCCTATCTACAGCCTTGGTTGGATCGGGGACCCGATCGCTGGAGACACTGTGTGTGTGAGGACACAGTCGGTTGAAGTTCTCGGACTGGGATTGCGTCCGGAGGGGTGAGCGAGCGTATGCTCAGACCATATACTGTTGTTGCTAATGTGCCTATAGACTGCCGTGGCCCACAAGTTTATATCTGATACTCTCACTGGAGATCCATATCAG
This sequence comes from Rana muscosa, assembly GCA_029206835.1. NCBI lineage: Eukaryota > Metazoa > Chordata > Amphibia > Anura > Ranidae > Rana > Rana muscosa. The sequence continues at coordinate 351,244,393 of CM055119.1, forward strand.
AGCTGAACTCAGAGTTCATTCAGTAAAGTGTTTATTTCATCACAATCTTCCTACTGGATTACAAATGGTATTCTGTTAATGTGCACCACCTTTAAAGAACTGCCGGTGAAGAAACCATCATCCCCTTTAGACTGAGTTTTAGACATCTGAGCCAGGCCTGGCCAGCTAGTTAGTTCATTTAGGTACTGCGCCACAGGGCGCCTCGTTAACGGTCGCCCACGTGGCGCACCTTTACTGTTCATTCAATGCATAGTATGTTTATTGCTGCAGGGCTCTGCAACCTATTACCTGTAAACTGTTACCATTGTTAATCTTTCTTCACCATAAGCTTAAAGTAAGTTTGATACCCCTTTCATTATTGCCTTGGTGTCTGAGTTTACTCATACAGTATAAGAATTTTATTGCTGCCATACCTAACTGTGCCAGTAGGGGGTCGAGTACATTGCCGGGGGGTTGGCGGAGCTGTTTTCAGGGCCCAAACTAAATCTGCGGCCTTCTTAGTTGAAGGTATCGCTACATATATATATATATATATATATAATATATATATATTTGGAATTTATTTTTGTGGGGTGGTTTGGATTTGGTCAGTGGAGATCAGTCCCCACTATCTATTGTTGTCACTAATGACATCACATCCCTGATGTAAACAGGAGCATTGTGTTCACAGCTTTTTGCTTGAGGTGCTCATATGGATCACTGGATAGCAAGATCAGAAGCCCAGGAGATGATCGTTTTAGCTCCTTGGTTGAATAATGAACCCCAGCTATAACTGACAGTCAACAGTTCCAGTGCTAATACTGACAAAAAGCCACTGAGACTGGGCACCATTTTAAAATGGGACTGGGGGTTGCTCTTTGACTAATAGCTAATATTATTGCACCATTTTAAAATGCCCCTGGGGACTTAAAGCAGACATGTTTCTATTTTTTTAAGGCTTTCACGTCTACCTCTTTCCTCTCTTCTACAAGTGACAATTAGCTCTAAACTGCAAAGAAGGGTGAAAAAATATGAAAATAGTCAAAAAACATGACTGTCAGGTTGATTTCCTAAGACAAATGGGACAACGTGTAATAGGAAAATTGGTGAGGGTGAGCACTGGAATTTATAAGGGAGGAAAAACAGATTTGACTTCACTTAGCAACATCCATGGTATACCATATATACTCGAGTATAAGCCGACCCAAATATAAGCCGAGGCACCTAATTTTACCACAAAAAACTGGGAAAACGTATTGACTCGAGTATAAGCCTAGGGTGTCCATCTGCATGCCTCACTGTGCCTCACTTTGCCTCACTGTGTCCATGTACATGCCTCACTGTGTCCATGCCTCACTGTGTCCATGCCTCACTGTGCCCATGACTAGACTGACATTTAACATGGGAGTCTATGGAAGGGGTGCCCGGCTTTGAAAAATCAGTGCTCCCCGGCCGTAAGTCCCCCGGACAACAAACTTTGCACACTTGTAGAGAAAGAGTGGGGCTACATGTGTGCCAAGTTCAGGGGATCAGGCGCAAAAAGGTGACTCGAGTATAAGCCGAGGGGGGTATTTTCAGCACAAAAAAATGTGCTGAAAAACTTGGCTTATACTCGAGTATATACGGTATCTGGGAGAAAAAAGATTGCGGGCTGAAATTGTTCAAGCTCCGCCTCAATGGATCAGACTTTAAAGGCTCAATATGGAAGACCACATAAATAAATTCCATAAAATATATGTTTATTCAAAAAAGTAATACAATACATAGATAAAATATAGGCAATAACTGCCTCTACAAGATCCAAATGTTGACACAATCAAAGTATTATGCCCCACTATAGCTACCGGAAATGATCAAAAAATTGTATATATAGCAAATTATGCTTTTACACATGGAATTCTGTATATTTCTGGTAGTCAAGTCAATGTTTCGCCGGTTCAAGGCATCCTCAGGACCCACAGTGCTAATAGTAGGGCAGCAATGACTGTGGTGGATCAGGGGGCGCCCATCAACAATTCCTAGGGGCGGGCACAGGGAAGTGCAGGGAATAGGCTCTAGGATAAAGATACACAGTTGAAAGTGAGCATAAATCATAACAAAATAGATGGTATGAACTCTGGAATTTACTGTCTTCTTAGTGCTCTTCTTCTAATGCCTCATACACACGACCGGTTTTCCTGACATGCCAAAAACCAACGTTTTTCCCGACGTGATTCCTCTCAAGCCTGCCTTGCATACACACGTTCAGGCAAAAAAACGCTCGACCAAAGCGCGGTGACGTACAACACGTACGACGGTACTATAAAGGGGAAGTTCCATTCGCATGGCGCCACCCTTTGGGCTACTTTTGCTGATCCTCGTGTTAGTAAAAGTTTGGTGAGAGACGATTCGCGTTTTTCAGCCTCGTGCTTTTCAGTCCGTTACAGCGTGACGAATGTGCTATCTCCATTACGAACGCTAGTTTTACCAGAACGAGCGCTCCCGTCTCATACTTGATTCTGAGCATGCATGTTTTTTTTCCCCTTGGAAAAGCATACACATGACCGGTTTTCCCGACCAATCTAAAAAATGGCAGTTTTCTCGTCGGGAAAACCGGTAGAATATAAACCCTAACTGGATGACTTTTAGTTTACTATGCAGGAAAAAAAATTGCCTTTACTTTACTTTTGTTTTATGTAAATAACAGTTTTTCCTTTCTTTTTTGCATCTCATTGCTGCTGATAAAGAGTCAATGAATCTGCCTGGGTTGGTTAGTAAACATTTTCGATTTTGCAGTTGTTGTTTGAAGTTCAAAGTTTGTGAATGGCAAAATTAGAAAAAAAAATTCAAATAAAAAAAAAAAATCTTTTGCTGCATACACATGATCGATTTTCTCGATGGTGAAAACACCGTAGAGAAAATCGACGGGAAAAAACGAGGAACAGCTTGTTCCCCAACACACGGCCGGTTTTCCCGACATTTTTACTCTTGGTCGAGAAAAATTACGGTGTGTAGGCTCCCCGGCAGTGTTTCCCTATGGGAAAACTGCCGCGGAAAAAAATGCCGTGAATCACGACGAGAAAAATGAGAGCATGTTCTAATTTTTCTCGTCGTGATCAATGCCGTTTTTCTCATCGGGAAAAATTGATCAAAAGCCCACACACGGTCGTTTTTCTCGTCAAAGAGAAAAAATTAAATTTTTCCCGACGAGAAAAATGGTCGTGTGTACGTGGCATTAATCCCCCTTACACAGTAGGGATGGGCCCGGTGCTCGATTCGAACCCATGTTCGAATCGAGCATCGGGCGTTCGCTCGCTCGTCGAGCCCAGAACTATTTGGGCCGTTCGCATCACATTCGTGTGATGCGAGCGGCCCCGCAATGCATTGCGGCCGGCGCGGCCGGCGCAGTGCATTGCTGGCTGATGATTGGCCAAGCATGCACTGTGACCCCGCATGCTTGGCCAATCACAGCGCCCGAAACTCGGAGAGCAATAATTGGCTACAGGCAGGACGGCTGTAGCCAATTACAGCTCAGGGGCTTTAGTACACGCCCCACCATTTAAAAGGCCGCCACGCCATCGGCCCCGGTCACATGAGTTCCGGCTTTAGGAGAGATTAGTCTGCTGATTCTGTCTTTGCTTGATACTGAAAGATTTGCTCTTCTTTGCTAAACCATTGGCTATTTCTTTGCTAAACCATTGCTACCTAAGTCATTGATCGTTCATTGCTGCTGATTGCACAGTTAGTGTGTTATTAGCTGCTGCTGGGGATTAGTCTGGTGCGTGCTTACTGTTAGTACAGTATTGCAGTAGTACCAACCGCAGTGCTGTTAGCACAGCATTGCACCCCAACAGCACCCATAGGACTTCTAGTGTGTTAGTGGCAGCAAACAGAGCTCCTATATTTTCTTCTCAGCAGCACCCATAGGACTTCTAGTGTGTTAGTGGCATCACACAGAGCTCCTATATTTTCTTCTCAGCAGCACCCATAGGACTTCTAGTGTGTTAGTGGCAGCAAACAGAGCTCCTATATTTTCTTCTCAGCAGCACCCATAGGACTTCTAGTGTGTTAGTGGCAGCAAACAGAGCTCCTATATTTTCTTCTCAGCAGCACCCATAGGACTTCTAGTGTGTTAGTGGCAGCAAACAGAGCTCCTATATTTTCTTCTCAGCAGCACCCATAGGACTTCTAGTGTGTTAGTGGCAGCAAACAGAGCTCCTATATTTTCTTCTCAGCAGCACCCATAGGACTTCTAGTGTGTTAGTGGCAGCAAACAGAGCTCCTATATTTTCTTCTCAGCAGCACCCATAGGACTTCTAGTGTGTTAGTGGCATCACACAGAGCTCCTATATTTTCTTCTCAGCAGGACCCATAGGACTTCTAGTGTGTTAGTGGCAGCAAACAGAGCTCCTATATTTTCTTCTCAGCAGCACCCATAGGACTTCTAATGTGTTAGTGGCATCACACAGAGTTCCTATATTTTCATCTCAGCAGCACCCATAGGACTTCTAGTTTGTTAGTGGCATCACACAGAGCTCCTATATTTTCTTCTCAGCAGCACCCATAGGACTTCTAGTGTGTTAGTGGCAGCAAACAGAGCTCCTATATTTTCTTCTCAGCAGCACCCATAGGACTTCTAGTGTGTTAGTGGCAGCAAACAGAGCTCCTATATTTTCTTCTCAGCAGCACCCATAGGACTTCTAGTGTGTTAGTGGCATCACACAGAGCTCCTATATTTTCTTCTCAGCAGCACCCATAGGACTTCTAGTGTGTTAGTGGCAGCAAACAGAGCTCCTATATTTTCTTCTCAGCAGCACCCATAGGACTTCTAGTGTGTTAGTGGCAGCAAACAGAGCTCCTATATTTTCTTCTCAGCAGCACCCATAGGACTTCTAGTGTGTTAGTGGCAGCAAACAGAGCTCCTATATTTTCTTCTCAGCAGCACCCATAGGACTTCTAGTGTGTTAGTGGCAGCAAACAGAGCTCCTATATTTTCTTCTCAGCAGCACCCATAGGACTTCTAGTGTGTTAGTGGCAGCAAACAGAGCTCCTATATTTTCTTCTCAGCAGCACCCATAGGACTTCTAGTGTGTTAGTGGCATCACACAGAGCTCCTATATTTTCTTCTCAGCAGCACCCATAGGACTTCTAGTGTGTTAGTGGCAGCAAACAGAGCTCCTATATTTTCTTCTCAGCAGCACCCATAGGACTTCTAATGTGTTAGTGTCATCACACAGAGTTCCTATATTTTCATCTCAGCAGCACCCATAGGACTTCTAGTGTGTTAGTGGCATCACACAGAGCTCCTATATTTTCTTCTCAGCAGCACCCATAGGACTTCTAGTGTGTTAGTGGCAGCAAACAGAGCTCCTATATTTTCTTCTCAGCAGCACCCATAGGACTTCTAGTGTGTTAGTGGCAGCAAACAGAGCTCCTATATTTTCTTCTCAGCAGCACCCATAGGACTTCTAGTGTGTTAGTGGCAGCAAACAGAGCTCCTATATTTTCTTCTCAGCAGCACCCATAGGACTTCTAGTGTGTTAGTGGCAGCAAACAGAGCTCCTATATTTTCTTCTCAGCAGCACCCATAGGACTTCTAGTGTGTTAGTGGCAGCAAACAGAGCTCCTATATTTTCTTCTCAGCAGCACCCATAGGACTTCTAGTGTGTTAGTGGCAGCAAACAGAGCTCCTATATTTTCTTGTCAGCAGCACACATAGTACCTATAGTGTGTTAGTGTCAGCACCCATAGGACCTACAGTGTGTTGTGAGCACACATAGGAGTTCTATTTTTTATACTATATACACTACCGACTACAATGGCTGGAAGACCGCCAAGGAGAGGCAGAGCGTGCCGAGGCAAGAACACAGGGCAGGCAGGCTCTGTTTCTAGAGACAACAGTGCTGGCCGTGGACGTGGTCGTGCATCGTCATCAGCACGTGGCCATGGGACACGCTTGTCTTTGTTTTCGGCAGCTGGACATGTGGAGCCGCATCATGCCGAAGGCTTGGTAGAATGGATGACCAAGCCCTCCTCATCCTCCTCATCCTCTCTCACCCAGGCTCAGGGTACTGGCAGAGCAGCTGCCAACGCGTACTCAATGGCATCATCAGCCACCCCTTCCCTAGACCCACCATGTCCTCCTGAGGAGTCCCCCGAACTGTTTGAGCACAGTGTTGGGTACATGCTCCAGGAGGATGCCCAACGATTCGAAGGCTCGGATGATGATACCCAGCTTGAGGAAGTCAGTAGTGTGCGCGCAGAGAGAGGGGATGCTGAAGGACAGCAATCTGGCAGTAGTGTTCCACCAGCTGCAGCTTACTGCCAGGTTTGCTCTAGTGGTGAAGAGGGAGGGGATGATGAGGTCACTGACTCCACGTGGGTGCCTGAAGGGAGAGAGGAGGAGGAGGAGGAGGATGCAGCGTCACATGTCCAACGAGGCAGGATGCCCCCTGGAGGCCAGCTAGAGGCCAGCACAGCAACTGTACCACACCGCAGAGCTCCGCCTGTGCAGGGCGCTGCCTCTGCACGTTATCACAAAAGTTCTTTGGTGTGGGCCTTTTTTGAGACGAGTGCATCAGATCGCACCACTGCTATTTGTAATATTTGTCTCAAGCGTATCTCGCGTGGCCAAAACATCAGCCGCTTGGGCACCACAAGCATGAGCAGACATATGTCGACCTGCCATGCAGCTCGTTGGCAAGCACACATAAAAGACCCACACCAAAGAACAAAGCGGACCTCTCCTTGCTCCTCATCAGCTGGGATCTCCATCCCCACTATATCTTCAGTCCTCTCTGAAAGCTGCTCTGAGAGGACTGAAGGTGTAGAATTAGGTGTGTCACAACCAAGTACTTGCAGTACACCGACGTCCGATTGTAGCAGGCAAATTTCCCTGCCCCAGCTGCTGGACCGTCGAAAGAAGTATACTCCCAGCCATCCACATGCCCAGCGGTTGAATGCTAGCTTGGCTAAATTGCTAGCACTTCAACTGCTGCCTTTTCAGTTGATAGACTCGGCCCCCTTCCGTGACTTTGTTCAATGTGCGGTTCCTCAGTGGCAGGTTCCCAAACGCCACTTTTTCTCACGGAAGGCGATTCCGTCTCTCTACTGGCATGTGGAAGGCAATGTCCATGCCTCGCTGGACAGGGCGGTCAGCGGTAAGGTGCATATTACCGCTGACTCATGGTCCAGCAGGCATGGACAGGGACGTTATCTTTCTTTCACGGCCCATTGGGTCACTCTATTGGTAGCTGGGAGGGATGCAGGACAAGGTGCAGTAGTGTTGGAGGTTGTTCCGCCACCACGCCTCCAAAATGCTACTACTGGTTGTGACACACCTCTCTCCTCCACCCCCTCCTCTTCTTCTTCCTCCATGTCCTCTTCGAGTGCTCTGTCCTCGGAACCAGCGGTGCTCCGTAGGCGTACAAGGGGCTACGCGAGTACGCAGGCAAAAAGATGCCATGCCGTGCTTGCGCTGGTGTGTTTGGGGGACAGGAGCCACACTGGGCCAGAGGTTCTGGCAGCTCTGCAGGGGCAGGCCGAGAGGTGGTTGACGCCACGCCAGCTTAAGCCAGGAATGGTCGTTTCTGATAATGGCACCAACCTCCTCTCCGCCCTGCGACAGGGGCAGCTCACCCATGTGCCCTGTATGGCTCACGTCCTCAACCTGGTGGTGCAGCGGTTCTTGGGCAGGTTCCCAGGCTTACAGGATGTCCTGAGGCAGGCCAGGAAAGTCTGTGTGCATTTCCGCCGATCTTATAATGCCAGTGCTCGGCTGACTGAGCTGCAAAAGGAGCTGAACCTGCCCAAGAACCGCCTAATATGTGACATGCCCACCAGGTGGAACTCAACGTTGGCCATGCTGCAGCGACTGCACACGCAGCAGAGGGCCATCAATGAGTACCTTTGCGACTACGGCACCAGGACAGGGTCAGGGGAGCTTGGCTTTTTTTCCCCACGCCAGTGGAGCATGATCAGGGATGCATGCACTGTCCTCTCACCATTTGAGGAGGCCACGAGGATGGTGAGCAGTGACAGTGCATGCATCAGTGACACTGTACCTCTTGTCCACCTGTTGGAGCATACGCTGCGTGGGATAATGGACAGGGCACTTGAGGCAGAACAGAGGCAGGAAGAGGAGGACTTCCTTGTCTCTCAAGGCCCCCTTTATCCAGACAATGTTCCTTCTGTCCCACCCATCACACAGGAAGAGGAGGAGGAGGAGGAGGAGGAGGAGGATTGTGTGAGCATGGAGGTGGAGCCTGGCACTCAGCATCAGCAGCAGCAGTCTTTTAGGGATGATGTACAGTCCCAACAAACCAGTGGACTTGTACGTGGCTGGGAGGAGGTGGCTGGCGATCATGTCATCCTCAGTGACCCAGAAGACTCCGGACCGAATGCCTCAGCTAACCTACGCTGCATGGCCTCCCTGATCCTGCAAAGCCTGCGGAAGGATCCTCGTGTTCTTCGGATCAAGGAGAGTGACCATTACTGGCTGGCCACTCTCCTTGATCCACGGTACAAGGGTAAGGTTGCGGACCTTATCTTGCCGTCGCAGAGGGAGCAGAGGATGAGACATCTCAGGGAGGCCTTGCAGAAAGGTCTGTGCAACGCGTTCCCAGAAACTGGGAGGTTACAAACTCCTGGTCCTGGACGACAAGTTGCTGAGGCTTCGGTCAGTAGCAGAAGGAGCGGTGGGGAAGGTGGACGTCTGACCGATGCGTTCAGACAATTTTTTAGTCCGCAGCCCCAAGGTATGATCGGTTCCAGCAACCATCGCCAGCGTCTGATATACATGGTGCAGGAATACCTAGGGGCAAGGTCAGACTTGGACACCTTTCCCACCGAAAATCCTCTGGCTTACTGGGTCCTGAGGATGGATCACTGGCCAGAGCTTGCACAGTATGCAATTGAGCTACTGGCCTGTCCTGCATCCAGCGTTCTTTCCGAACGCACATTCAGTGCTGCTGGAGGATTTGTCACCGATCATAGGGTGCGCCTGTCCACCGACTCGGTTGATCGACTGACCTTCATAAAAATGAATCAGTCTTGGATCACCACCAGCTACCAGACACCTGAAGCGGATATAACGGAATAATTTATAATGTCACATCCCTTCAAGACTGCCTATGCTGATGCTGAGTGACTGTCCTGTTATGTTCACTGACTATCCTCTTCCTCCTCCTCAATGATCCATGCCACCACACCAGTGCCTAAGGCACAAATTTTCAGCCCCTGTATAACAGGGGCGTGTAATTACAATTTTTTAAAAAGATGCTTCGCAACAGGTGTGACTGCTGTGCTCAGAGTACAGTATCTGTGAGGGGTTGCAGTGTTGTGGCACCAGCACCAGTGCCTAAGGCACAATTTTTCATACCCTGTTGGGGCGTGTAATTACAATTTTTAGGCAATGCTTTGCAACAGGTCTCATTGCTGTGCTCAGAGTACAGTATCTGTGAGGGGTTGCAGTGTTGTGGCACCAGCACCAGTGCCTAAGGCACAATTTTTCAGCCCCTGTATAACAGGGGCGTGTAATTAAATTTTTTTAAAAAGATGCTTCGCAACAGGTGTGACTGCTGTGCTCAGAGTACAGTATCTGTGAGGGGTTGCAGTGTTGTGGCACCAGCACCAGTGCCTAAGGCACAATTTTTCAGCCCCTGTTGGGGCGTGTAATTACAATTTTTAGGCAATGCTTTGCAACAGGTCTCATTGCTGTGCTCAGAGTACAGTATCTGTGAGGGGTTGCAGTGTTGTGGCACCAGCACCAGTGCCTAAGGCACAATTTTTCAGCCCCTGTATAACAGGGGCGTGTAATTAAATTTTTTTAAAAAGATGCTTCGCAACAGGTGTGACTGCTGTGCTCAGAGTACAGTATCTGTGAGGGGTTGCAGTGTTGTGGCACCAGCACCAGTGCCTAAGGCAAAAAATTTCAGCCCCTGTTGGGGCGTGTAATTACAATTTTTAGGCAATGCTTTGCAACAGGTCTCATTGCTGTGCTCAGAGTACAGTATCTGTGAGGGGTTGCAGTGTTGTGGCACCAGCACCAGTGCCTAAGGCACAATTTTTCAGCCCCTGTATAACAGGGGCGTGTAATTACAATTTTTTAAAAAGATGCTTCGCAACAGGTGTGACTGCTGTGCTCCAAGTACAGTATCTGTGAGGGGTTGCAGTGTTGTGGCACCAGCACCAATGCCTAAGGCACAATTTTTCAGCCCCTGTTTAACAGGGGCGTGTAATTACAAATCTTGATCTAATAGTTCACAGCAGGGCCCATTCCTGCGCCCACCAAGAGTAACTATGAGGGCCTACAGTCTTGTGGCAACACCGTCCACCACCACCACCACCACCAAAGGCCCAATTTTTCTGCCCTGTTCAACAGGTGCATGCAATTACAAATCTTGATCTAATAACTCACAGCAGGGCCCATTCCTGCACCCACCAAGAGTAACTGTGAGGGCTTACAGTCTTGTGGCAACACCGTCCACCACCACCACCACCACCACCAAAGGCCCAATTTTTCTGCCCGGTTCAACAGGTGCATGCAAGTACAAATCTTGATCTATTAACTCACAGCAGGGCCCATTCCTGTGCCCACCAGTCTTGTGGCTACACCAACATCTAATAGGGCAAATTTCTGCAGAGTATATACGGCAGGCCCCTACTTTCAAACATCCAACTTACAAACGACTCCTACTTGCAAACGGCAAGAGAAAACAGGAAGTGAGAGGAAATCTACCCCTAGGAAGGAAAATTCTATCCTGTTAGATTTAATTTGGGAAAAAGGTATCTCCTCTCTACTGATGCTTTATCACCAATCCTTGTTTCAATTAAAACCCCACTTTTCCAAAAACATTTGTCATTGGGACGGAAAGTGAGGTGACATGTTCTGAACAGATGTGCAAAGACAGCAAATGTTACAGGGGTGATAACCCCTCCCTATGTTCTCCAAAAAGCTTAAAAATTGATTTTTTTGGGATGTAGCTACACTTCATAATGTACCTGTTCAGATTCTACTTAAGAACAAACCTACAGTCCATGTCTTGTTTGCACCACCTATATACTGCTGTTCAGAGTATATAGGGTTGTAGGTATAGGGTTTTATTTTGGGTGCGGGGTCCCCCTTAGTATCCATACAAGACCCAAAGGGGCTGGGGTGGGGGGGGGGGGGGGTGATGGGGTAGCCATGCCATTTTTCTCAAGGATTTTCAGCCATATGGCGGCCAGGACAAGACATGACATTAAAGCCGCAAGTGGTTTTAAATGGCTTCTTTTTTTCCTTTACAAATGTCATTTTGTGCAAGGACAGTTCTAAACACGGGAAACACATGCCACTTCACAGGCATACTTTAGACACCCCCCAGGTACCATATTTAAAGGAAAATTTCACTTTTTTTTTTTCACTTTATGCATCATTAAAATGACTGCTCCCGAAAAAACTTTAGTTTTTAAAATTTCTTTTTGCATTGATATATGTCCCCTGGGGCAGGACCCGGGTCCCCAAACCTGTTTTATAACATTAACATGCATATTGGCCGTTGTAATTAGCAATTTTGATTTCGAACGTTCGCGTCCATTATAACGAATAGGGTTCGAAAATTTGCGCGAACTTTCGGTCCGTTCGAAGGTTCTGGTGCGAACCGAACCCGGGGGTGTTCGGCTCATCCCTATTACACAGCTACAAACCACACTGATAATGTTTTTTGGCAACTCACCCTTTTTAACTATTCCTCCAGATTATTGTCTATTGTAACCCAGCTGAACAAGCAAAAACTATGAACTGCATAGGTTTTTTTCTTTTTTCTGGTGGAGAACTTAAAAAGCAGTTGGCCAAAAGCTCTGGAAGTTTGAACTCCATGTATTGTGAGGATTCACTTTAAACACAAACCTGAATCTCATCCCTACTGTTGATGTTGATCTCATCCAGCCTCTTTCAGTTACTTTCTCTCTACACGTACATGCTCCAGTGAACAACAGTGGACAACACAAGCACTATATAATTCCATACCTCACTCCATAGGAACATGACAAAGATTGTCGCAAATATAACAACTTTATAGTAGAAATGCTAGATTTCATCCTTACTCGCAACATTTTTTTGTTCAAACGCTCCCATTACCTCCAGGTTCAGGGTGTGGCTATGGGGGCGGGCTGCGCCCCCTCCTATGCCAACCTCTACCTGGGGGGGTTGGGAGCGTGGCCTCTTCTCGGGCGATGCAGATGATACCCACCTTACCAACATACTTAGTTGGCATTGTTATATCGATGATGTTCTAATGATATGGGCAGGACCAAAGGAAGATCTCATACAGTTTTTGAATGCTTTACAGACCAACGTGTACAATTTGAAATTTACGTATAACTATAGTCAAGAAAGAATTACATTCTTAGACGTTTAACTTTTTGTAGATGACAAGGGCAATTTATGCTCTACACCAGCCTTTCTCAACCTTTTCAACACAGAGGAACCCTTGAAATAGTTCTCCGGTCTCGGGGAACCCCTGCTAAAATTGAGAAATCTACAACTCATGATACATTAGTGTGACAGTCAGTTGGAAGAATGGTCCTTACACTTGTGGCAATTGAGAAGAATTACCTCCTTACATATAGCTAAAAAGATCAATGGGGTCAGTGGGAACTTATCTGAGAGGCAGAAATTGCCCAATGCTGAAGGAACCCCTAGCAACCTCTGAAGGAACCCTAGGGTTCCACGGAACCCTGGTTGAGAATCACTGCTCTACACTATATAGAAAGCCCACTGCAGGTAATACCTAATTACATGCTACAAGTTCACACCCTAAACCACTCATTAAGAGCATCCCTTTCAGCCAGTATCTCAGACTGAGAAAGAATTGCTCTCTTGAAGGAGACTTTAAATGTGAATCTAGTCAACTTTATCAGTGTCTCAGAGCCAGGGGTTATACAAAAACATGCCTACGAAAAGCTTTCAATAAAGTTAGAGTCCTAGATAGAAATGCCTTAATCTATAACACCAAAGATAATAAAAAACTAGAGTCAACCAGGATAATTACAAGATACAATAGACAACACGCCTCGATTAGAAAAATTTATCACAAGTTTTGGTACCTGTTGACATCAGATGAAAAGATCAGCAAGTATATTAACACCTTCCCTGAGATAACGTTTAAACGCTCTCAATCGATCAAAGACAAAACAGTATCTAGTCATTACGCGTCCAACATTGATCCCAAACCCACCAGATTGGGCACCCACCCTTGTGGGAAGTTTAATTACTGTCGTTATATCTTGACAGGGTGTGACATAAACCTACCCAATGGGGATATATGGGCACCCAAAAACAGAATCACATGTCAAAGAATAGGGGTTAAATACCCCATGAAGTGCCCCTGCGGGGCCTTTTATGTAGGAAAAACCAGAAGGCATTTTTATTGTAGGATACGAGACCATGTGTCGGCTATCTCCAAGAAACTGATGGAGACGCCCATTAGCCGACACATGGGCTTGTTCCACAATCATAATCTTAAAATGTTAGGCTTCTTCGCCTTGGAGCACATCTCTCTAAACGAGAGGGGCGGCGACGCTGATCGTCTCCTGCTCCAGGTCGAAGCCAAATGGATTTATCGTCTTTAGGCCACCAAACACCCTGGCCTGAATGAAAACATTAGCTACAAACCCTTTCTGTAAAGTACTTACCATATATTGCATCAGATTTGGATCCATTCCATCTCCAAATATCTGTGCTATCTATCAACCAATCTTCTGCCTTCTTCCCTTTCCCTTACCCTTTGCCCTTTTGTCCTTTCCCATGGGGATTGATACATCAGTCAGTCTGTTCAGCCCAATATGGGGTTTTTCTAATGACATGCTTATAGACATCCACCGGCCCGGCCACACACCCAGACTGGTGGTAGTCTGCATGTAATTACCATACAAATGTGCTTTACAAAGACTAAAAATATTGTAATACATATTGGAGTTGAACATATGTGATAGGTGTTTAATATGTTTTTATACTTCTGTATACTGCAGGATTGTCAATTTGGTGTTGGCCCTCCATAGTATATAAATATTGTATGTTAATAAGTTTTTGTTGTTGTTTTTTTGTTAAGACATGCAGGCTATGCCTCTGGTTCCGTGGATCCCTCTATACTGACATACCTTCCAACCATGGTATGGTATGTATATTCAACCACCAACACAATAAACATCATCCCCACGGGTGAGTACCCATTCACGTACCCATGTATACTGACACCCGGTGTCTGTGTTTGCGTGATGCGGTGTACACACACATCATTTTTCATGGCACGCCTTTCTCCCTATGTGCCACCCACTCCCTGAAGGTGTGAGCAATCACAAGGTCCTATGCGGGCGCTCGGGGGCAGTCATCAACACCCCCGTGCTGAATCCACGCAAAGGCATGGATGCTATGACTGTCCGACCCCCCGATGGACGTATTCTGGCCATCTATCTGGCGCATGTGCTTTCCGACACACATTGGCGTTGCCGTTGTTGCTTGGCAACAAGGCACACATGTCTCCTGCCGTGTGTGCCGGGATATGGCGCAATGCGAGTTGATGGCTGCACATTCGGTGGATTCTTCCACCGGAACGTCTTCTCTGTGCACCCGCAGTCACGCCGCTGACGTCTACACGTCATCATGCGGCGTCGTCACACCATCTCCTTGTGGGATATAAAAGGCCAGACGCAGCCATCATGGCTGTCCTGGGAGCATAATCGCCGCATAGACAGCCATAGGTAAGCCTGGCATCTCTGTATGTTGTACTAGATTAATCCATACCTTATACATATGGAAGGCGAGTCTCTTTTTTTACTCGATCTTAACACCATGTATACTCTTCTTTGTTTAGAGCTCAAAGGCGAGATTTTTCTTGATGGTGTCAATGTGTGTTCTATCTTCTGAACACGCTATGGCTACTGCACACCATATCTAGGTGCAGTTAACTACAGGTACCTTTTTTTGCTTTATTATATATGTTCATTTTTGTACATTATATATCCTCTATATGTCCCAGTGTAGACCTATGGAAAACATGTGGATACATATATACACTGTTTTCCCTACAGATTCAATCAGTACCTTGCATAATCACAAGGTTCAAAACACCTGCTGCCTTGCGTTTTTACAAGCTCCCAGGCCATACGATCCATTTTTCTCAAAACAGTAAGCATACACACCTATTTATTTATTTACCTTGCATACTTTATACATGGCCCAGTACTGACCACGGTACGTTAGATATCCATTAATGATTAATTTCTAAAAAACACTGTTTTGTATATTTAGGTCATTTCTCATCAACATCCGCCTTATCTCCCACCCAGGACCTTTGTGCTTTTGCTTGCACATGCGTGGGGGTGTGGTGCATAGGTTGAGAGAGCCTTGCTTGCTCCACATTTGGGTGTCCCCTGATCCATGACAGGCGACACTCCCCTGCTTGCATGAGGATCCATAGAAACTTGGAGGTACTAAACGCATGTTTTTAGTTATCAAATTTTTCAGTATATATGATTGTCTTATGATTATTAACCTGTTTCAATGACAACTTAATTATGTAACAAACCATACCTTTGTATTTTTCTTTTTTCTAAAATGTTTATGTTTATTTTAGATAAACTAAAGTCCATGTGCGTCCCTGAAGAAGCATAATTTATGCAAAACATGTAGGACGAGCAATATGTGATGTACAAGGAACGAATACACTGCGTTGTATTTTTTTTCCTTATTGTTTTTATACCATGTATATCATGTATTAAATATAGATAATTTAAAGTAATTACCTTTGGCATTTACTCTTTATTCTCTTGATTTGGCAATACCCTCAATGAGCACCTTCAAAGATCTACACACATTGCCTCAAAAGGGCCCCTTTATATAACTCAATATCGGGACCTAGGTGCCATTGAGCAATAATTTTTTCTACAACAGTGGTTGCTCTGTATATTTTCTATATCAACAGTGGACAACAGTGTCTTCATTGGGACAAATAAAAAATAAAAAAGAGTGACAGAGCCACAATTTGAAAACAGTTGTCACCCTATAGAAGGAAGTACTTAGCCAAGGATCATTATGCCAGGACCACCATACATTATTTTAAAGAAAGCCACCAAATAAAAAAAAAGGTAGAAATCAACTTATTACATTACCATGGTTAAGCGTATATGAGATTTTAGTGGTTGTGTTTATATCTACTTTAAGCTATAAACATAAATGACTTAAGGGAAGAATGGACATATTGTTCCTGAACATAGGTATCACAAAAGGAAAGTTAGTAAAAGTTGATCATATTCAAAACTACTAATATAATCTTCTGTTTTATCTCAGAACGGGTCTTAATTTTATTTGAAATATGAAAGTGCATCAGCATTTGTAAAATATCATTTTCATTCCTCCCAGTCTCCAACATTGCCAGCGTGATTTTAGACAATTTTTCAAAATAAAAGTAGGCACTGTCCGTCAGGATTCAGAAGCAGAAACTAATTTAACTTTCAGCTGGCAAAATTAAATTAATAAAAAAGGAAATCACAAAAATGTGAATTTGATATATGAATCTTTTTCAGTGGTGAAGACTGCAATG
This sequence comes from Rana muscosa, assembly GCA_029206835.1. Lineage (NCBI taxonomy): Eukaryota > Metazoa > Chordata > Amphibia > Anura > Ranidae > Rana > Rana muscosa. The sequence goes on from CM055119.1 coordinate 351,260,931, forward strand.
TATTTCATGTCTTCTGGCAATAGAAAGTACATTTAAATCAGATACTGTACATGCTCGTATACACTTGGTAATTTTGATATTCTCAATTTGTTTCAACATAGATCCTTAAATAGACTTGTTCTAAAAAGGGTCAGAAAAGTCACTGGCTTCTGTAGTATAAAATTTGACAATTTCACTTGTAGTGGAAACACATATGATACTATCTATACGATCAAAGGAGTGGAAATTGTAAAAACAAAACATAGGCGCTACCTCAGAAGATTGTTTAGAAATAGGGATGAGCCGAACACCCCCCTGTTCGGTTCGCACCAGAACTTGCGAACGGACCGAAAGTTTGTGCGAACTTTAGAACCCTATTAAATACAATGGACACGAATGTTCGAAATTAAAAGTGCTAATTATCAAGGCTAATATGCAAGTTATTGTCTGAAAAAGTGTTTGGGGACCCGGGTCCTGCCCCAGGGGACATGTATCAATGCAAAAAAAAGTTTTAAAAACTAACGTTTTTTGGGGAGAAGTGTTTTTAATGATGCTTAAAGTGAAAAAAAAAAAGTGAAATATTCCTTTAAATATCGTACCTGGGGGTGTCTAAAGTATGCCTGTGAAGTGGCATGTGTTTCCCGTGTTTAGAACTGTCCCTGCACAAAATTACATTTCTAAAGGAAAAAAAGTCATTTAAAACTGCTTGCGGCTTTAATGTAATGTCTGGTCCTGGCAATATGGATGAAAATCATTGAGAAAAATGGCATGGGTACCCCCCCCACCCCCTACCAGCCCCTTTGGGTCTTGTATGGATATTAAGGGGAACCCTGCACCCAAATTTAAAAAAGGCCCTATATACTCTGAACAGCAGTATACAGGCAGTGAAAACAAGACAGGGACTGTAGGTTTGTTCTTAAGTAGAATCTGTTTGTAATTTGTAACAGGTAAATTTTTTAAGTGTAGCTCTAGCCCAAAAATCGATTTTTAAGCTTTTGAAAAACATAGGGAAGGGTTATCACCCCTGTAACATTTGTTTTGCTGTCTGTGCACCTGTTCAGAAGATTTCACCTCACTTTCCATCACAATGACAAATGTTTTTGGAAAATTTGGGTTTTTATTGAAACAAGGATTGGTGATAAAGCATCCGTGGAGAGGAGACACCTTTTTCCCATATTAACTCTTACAGGAGATCATTTCTCTTCCTAGGGGTAGATTTCCTCTCACTTCCTGTTGACTCCTTTCGTTTGCAAGTAGGAGTCATTTGTAAGTTGGATGTTTGAAAGTAGGGGCCTGCCATATATACTCTGCAGAAATTTTGCCCTTAGGTGTTGGCGTTGCTATAACACTGTAAGCCCTCACAGTTACTCTTGGTGGGCGCTGGAACGCCCTGCTGTGAACTATTATATCAAGAATTGTAATTACATGCCATTGTTGAACAGTGGTAGGAAAAATTGGGCCTTTGGTGGTAGTGCTGGTGCCACAACACTGTAAGTCCTCACAGTTACTCTGGGTGGGCGCAGGAATGGGCCCAGCTGTGAAATATTAGATCAAGAATTGTAATTAAATGCCCCTGTTGAACAGGGGCTGAAAAATTGGACCTTTGGTGATGGTGGTGGTGGTGTTGACACAACACTGTAAGGCCTCACAGTTACTCTTGGTGGGCGCAGGAATGGGCCCTGCTGTGAATTATTAGATCAAGAATTGTAATTGCATGCCCCTGTTGAACAGGGGCTGAAAAATTGGGTCTTTGGTGGTGGTGGTGGTGGTGTTGACACAACACTGTAAGGCCTCACAGTTACTCTTGGTGGGCGCAGGAATGGGCCCTGCTGTGAATTATTAGATCAAGAATTGTAATTACATGCCCCTGTTAAACAGGGGCATAACAATTGGGCCTTAGGCACTGGTGCCACAACACTGCAACCCCTCACAGATACTATACTTGGAGCGCAGTAATGAGCCCTGCTGCTAAGCATTGGATAAAAAATTGTAATTACACGCCCCTGTTAAACAAAATTGGGCCTTAGCCACTGGTGGCGGTGCCCAGAACCAAAAATGTTCTTACAATCTATCAACATGATCATTGAGGAGGAAGATAAAAAACAAAACTAAAACTCGCGCTTAAGGATCAGGCAGTTAAATGTGGTGAAATTAATAGGACCGTAGCTGCTGCAACATAAGGTACTAACACCTTAAAATTGGATAGAAAGAGGTTAATGCAGCGCTAGCAGAAATAAAGTGTGCACACCAATAAATAAATGAAAATAAAAATAAAATTAAAGATAAATAATACCACTGAGGTATTCAACACATGTGGGTGTCCACCCCCTGGTGTGAAAACTGTGTAAAATATTAGCAATGTTACAAAATCAATTGACATATGGATGTTGCCACCACTGACAAGTAGATTGCAATTGCTTGCAAAGATCAATGAAAAGCAGGTAAAGAAAATGCTAACAGTTAGTTGAAGTGTCAATAATGAAAAAACTCGATATATACAAGAATGGTATCCGGGTTAACGGTCACCCCTCTTGTGGCCCCACTCACCAGACGAAGAAGAAGAAGTCCGGACGAAATGGGGTTCAGCAAATTGACTCGATGAATTCAATGAAGAGACGAATCATAATGGAGGGTAGAGAGAGAAAAACATGCATGTGAAGTACAGCCTGTAACCTTGTAACACAGCGCTGCTATCTGAGAAACTCACGAGACTGCAGTGTTCCGGGAACACACTGAAACTTGTTTTCACTGCAGTCTTGTGATGCTTCTCATCGATCTTTGCAAGCGATTGCAATCTAGTTGTCAGTGGTGGCCACATCCATATGTCAATTGATTTTGTAACATTGCTAATATTTCTGCTAGCGCTGCATTAACCTCTTTCTATCCAATTGAGGAGGAAGAGGATAGTCACTCAGCATAACAGGATAGTCACTCAGCATCAGCATAGGCAGTCTTGAAGGGACCTGACATTTCAAAAATAATTATTCGGTTACATCAGCATCAGGTGCTTGGTAGCTGGTGGCAATCCAAGACTGATTCATTTTTATGAAGGTCAATCGATCAACCGAGTCGGTGGACAGGCGCACCCTGTGATCGGTTACAAAGCCTCCAGCAGCACTGAATGTGTGTTCCGAAAGAACGCTGGATGCATGACAGGCCAGTAGCTCAATTGCATGCTGTGCAAGCTCTGGCCAGTGATTCCTCTTTGCTGCTTTAAAGTCCCACGGGAAAATGTCTTTTTGTGTCCTAGTGTTCAAATCGGGATGTGCAGCCCTCTCTCACCCCCATATGTGTCAATCCATGCTAGGGTTTTTCTTTTTGGGTGGTTAAACACCCCTTTTCCATACCCTTGACACGTGAGAGGTCTTATATATTATTTATAACATCTTTGTGACACGGTTATGTGTCTTATAATACTACAAATGAAATTGTTTTGGTGATGACGTGGCATAATCTATATGTTAACATGTATATATTAAATTTACAATCTTTTCTTCCTGGGGGATTGAACCCATGAAGGCATGACAGGCCTCCTCTCCTCGGTGGGGGCCGGTTTCTCTGCAGCAGCCTGACTCTCTGGCACTGGGGGAGGAACGCTTTTAGTGAGCCTTTCCATACCGCCCGCAGTTGGTATTCATACCACTGGGTGGGGTTTAAACAGTGCCGCGCCATCCCATGTTCACTGCTGGGCGTGTGTTGACAGCCTTAGCGCGCATGCTCGGGAGTCAGTGGCGCGCAGTTAGCGTTGTCGCGTCTCCGCACATGCGCGCGGGGCCCATCCCGACGCCGTTGTTTTGAATCGGCGGTGGCGGTGGTACCGGGATTCACATCCACTGGGATGACGAGGGGGCCACATGAGGGTTATTCCATGCGGACGGCAGGGGGAGGAACCCAACACCTGACTTTAATCCTGGCAGGATCTGATGTCCAATCAGCTATTATCAACAGGTATTTAAGGCACACTCCCCATTAGGACTTGTCAGTTGACTTCCTGGGAGCATACTTGACTGGCCATTCACCATTTGAGAGGTAAGTGTGGAGCTAGTAGGCTACGATTATCGATCCCTCTGAGCATTTTATATGCATCAATGAATCAGACTATTGATAAAACCTTTATTTTCCTTTTTAAAGGCCTTGGTATACATGCTGCCTTTTTCATTGTAAAGATCAACAGGCTCAACTACGTGAGTATATGTAAATCTTTATACTCATCCTTTGGTTGATGTCCATCTACCTATTTATCAAAAAAACAATCACTTTATTGCACCTTTTTTATTGTTCAACCTTCCACCTGAGTGCTAATCATGTCTTCTGACATCCTTACCACCATGCAAGGGGGTTTTCTCTAACTTGCTTGCTTAGCAGCATTATCCTTAATTACCATTCATTATACACATGGCTTCACACTTAGCATTTATTTGCCCTGATTTCTACCACACTCCCTCACCATTATACATTCTTGATACATTTTTATCTTTACACATGTTTTTTTTTCATTCTTATTTTTTTCACCCAACTCCACTTACTCCATTGTTATGTGAGATATATTGCATACCCATACATATTAATTCTTTGACATGTTCAAACGCATCCTATTTCTATAAATTAAGTCTTCCCACTTTATTACATTTCTTTATTATTATCACTTATATACATCAGTTATTACTATCATTATTAATACCATATCATATATAAAATAGTCTTTTATTAAAATAAATCATCCCCCCTATTTAGGGGGCCCATGAATAGCCTGCATCGGCTACACCCGAACCGATGCTGACATTCTGGTCTTAATACCAGGTATAACAAAACAAAATATAGTATCTAGTGCCCCTAAAAAGCTCCTTGAACCTCCTTGGTTGAGGGCACGTATGCCCAGTGCCGTTTACCCTGTTTAAGTTATAATTGAGACTGTAGTACATATGTAATAAAATTATATTGACCAATAGATGACTAAGAGTATTATATGAAACATAAGATGATTGAAATTATAACCTTCAGGTGTTGGTTACATGGTACACTGTTACCCTCCTCCCCTGCTTTCTTGCCCGCTATTGGGATACTCCCGAAACGTGTGACCCCTTTTGAGTCGGACAAGCCGTGGAGCGGATCCGCCATGGAGTGGGAGGTGGACGCCTTGGCCAATACGGACCCCTATTGGGAACCCTGGGAGTGCATACGCAATTACGCTTTTAATACGAAAGTCTCCGGTTTCACAATTCATTTCGACACAGAGGGTAAATATGCAATTTTTCATCAACTATGATCGATTTAGCAATCTGTTTTCCCTGTGCGTTTCTCAATAAATTAATACTTTGAAAAATTTGCCTACCCAATTACTCTTTATGACAGAAAACGCAGGAAACATGATTAATTCGTATATATAATCTTCTATTATTCTTTTTGATGTCCTATAGAACAATTTAATCCCCTTGAGGAAGACCTAGAGAGGTCGAAATGCATCGGGGTCTCTTCTACAGTACATCGTAATGCATTAAATTTGTAATGTCACACTATCCTAAATGTACACTATGTGTATGTGAATTGTATTATTTCTGTGTTCCATTGTTGGTTTTTTAATTACCGGAGCTCATAAGATTCATGAATTTATCTTTTTATGCTATATGCGTCATTGCAATCTTTCCAATAAAATTTACATTTTATCTACCATTGATTCCTCTTTGCTGCTTTAAAGTCCCACGGGAAAATGTATTTTTGTGTCCTAGCTCTGGCCAGTGATCCATCCTCAAGACCCAGTAACCCAGAGGATTTTCGGTGGGAAAGGTGTCCAAGTCTGATCTTGCCCCTAGGTATTCCTGCACCATGTAAACCAGACGCTGGCGATGGTTGCTAGAGCCGATCATACCTTGGGGCTGCGCACTAAAAAATTGTCTGAACGCATCGGTCAGACAGCCACCTTCTCCACTGCTCCTTCTTTGACTGACCAGAGCCTCAGCAACACATTGTCCAGGACCAGGAATTTGTAACCTCCCAGTCTCTGGGAACGCATTGCACAGACCTATCTGCAAGGCCTCCCGAAGATGCTTCATCCTCTGCTCCCTCTGCGACGGCAAGATAAGGTCCGCAACCTTACCCTTGTAATGTGGATCAAGGAGGGTTGCCAGCCAGTAATGATCCCTCTCCTTGATAGCACGAATACAAGAATCCCTCCGCAGGCTTTGCAGGATCAGGGAGGCCATGCAGCGTAGGTTTGCTGAGGCATTTTGTCCGGAGTCCGCTGGGTCACTGAGGACGGCATGATCCGCAGCCACCTCCTCCCAGCCACGTACAAGTCAATGGGTGTCTTGGGACTGTAATTGATCCCTTGAAGACTGCAGCTGATGCTGAGTGCTAGGCTCCACCTCCATGCTGACACAATCCTCCTCCTCCTTTCTGTGTGATAGCCAGGCCAGCAGGAACACTGTCTGGATAAAGGGGGCCTTGAGAGGCAAGGAAGTCCTCCTCTTCCTGCCTCTGTTCTGCCTCAAGTGCCCTGTCCATTATTCCATGCAGCGTGTGCTCCAACAGGTGGACAAGAGGGACTGTGTCACTGATGCATGCACTGTCACTGCTCACCATCCTTGTGGCCTCCTCAAATGGTGCCAGGACAGTGCATGCATCCCTGATCATGGCCCAATCCAAGCTCCCCTGACCCTGTCCTGGCGCCATATTGCAACAGATACTAATTGATGCCCCCTGCTGCGTGTGCAGCCGCTGCAGCATGGCCAACGTAGAGTTCCACCTGGTGGGCATGTCACAGGTTAGGCAGTTCTTGGGCAGGTTGTATTCCTTTTGCAGGTCTGCCAGCTGAGCACTGGCATTATATGACCGGAGGAAATGCCCACAGAGTTTCTTGGCCTGCTTCAGGACCTCCTGTAAGCCCGGGTACCTGCCCAAGAACCGCTGCACCACCAAGTTAAGGACATGAGCCAAACAGGGCACATGGGTCAGTTGTCCCTGGAGGAGGGTGGAGAGGAGGTTGGTGCGATTGTCGCAAACCACCTTTCCTGGCTTAAGCTGGCGTGGGGTCAACCACCTCTGAGCCTGCCCCTGCAGAGCTGACAGAATCTCTGCCCCAGTGTGGCTCCTGTCCCCCAAGCACAGCAGCTCAAGCACCGCATGGCATCTTTTTGCCTGCGTACTTGTGTAGCCCATTGAACGCCTACGGAGCACCGCTGGTTCTGAGGACAAAGCACAGGTAGAGGCCATGGAGGAAGAAGAGGAGGGGGTGGAGGAGAGAGGTGTGTCAGAATCACCAGTAGTAACATTTTGGAGGCGTGGTGGCGGAACAACCTCCAACACTACTGCACCTTGTCCTGCATCCTTCCCAGCTGCCAGCAGAGTCACCCAATGAGCCGGGAAAGATAGGTAACGTCCTTGTCCATGCCTGCTGGACCATGAGTCAGCGGTAATATGCACCTTACCGCTGACCGCCGTGTCCAGCGAGGCCAAAACATTGCCTTCCACATGCCGGTAGAGAGCCGGAATCGCCTTCCATGAGAAAAAGTGGCATTTGGGAACCTGCCACTGAGGAACCGCACATTCCACAAACTCACGGAAGGGGGCAGAGCCTACCAAGTGAAAAGGCAGCAGTTGAAGTGCTAGCAATTTAGCCAAGCTAGCATTCAACCGCTGGGCATGTGGATGGCTGGGAGCGAACTTATTTTGGCGGTGCAGCAGCTGGGGCAGGGAAATTTGCCTGGTACACTCTGACGTCGGTGTACCAATAGCAGATTGCCCGCAAGTACTTGGCTGTGACACAACTAATTCTACACCTTCATTCCTCTCAGTGCAGGTTTCAGAGAGGACTGAAGGTATAGTGGGGTTGGAGATCCCAGCTGATGAGGAGCAAGGAGAGGTCCGCTTTGTTCTTTGGTGTGGGTCTTTTAGGTAGGCTTGCCAACGAACTGCATGGCAGGTCGACATATGTCTGGTCAAGCACGTGGTGCCCAAGCGGCTGATGATTTGGCCACGCGAGATACGCCTGAGACATATGTTGCAAATGGCAATGGTGCGATCTGCTGCACATGTCTGAAAAAAGGCCCACACCAAAGAACTTTTGGAATAACACACAGAGACAGCAGCGCCCTGCACATGCAGAGCTCTGCAGTGTGATGCAGTCGGTGTGCTGCCCTTAAGCTGGCCCCTGGAGGGCATCCTGCCTCGTTGGAGATGTGCCTCCTCCTCCTCTCTCCTATCAGGCACCCACGTGGAGTCAGTGACCTCATAATCCCCTCCCTCCTCATCATGGAGCAAATCTGGCAGTATGCTGCAGCTGGGGGAACATGACTGCCAGATAGCTGTCCTTGTTGGGCACCCCCTCTCTCTGGGCTCACGTTACTACCCCCTCTCTCTGGGCTCACGTTACTGCCTTCTTCTAGCTGGGTTCCATCATCTGAGCTTTCAAAACGCTGGGCATCCTCCTGGAGCATGTACCCAACACTGTGGTCAAACAGTTCGAGGGACTCCTCTGGAGGACATGGTGGGGCTAGGGAAGGAGTGACTGATGCCATTGAGCCGAGGGAAGAGGCCGCTTTGGCAGCTGCTTTGCCGGACAAAGTACCCTGAGCCTGGGTAAGAGAGGATGAGGAGGAGGAGGACGGCTTGGTCATCCACTCTACCAAGTCTTAGGCATGTTGCGGCTCAACATGGCCAGCTGCCGAAAAGAAGGACAAGCATGTCCCATGGCCACTTGATGATGAGGATGCACCGTGTCCATGACCAGCACTGTTGCCTCTAGACACAGAGCCTGCTTGCCCTCTTTTATTGGCTCGTGACTGTCTGCCTCTCCTTGTTTGCCTTCCAGACATACTAATGGTCTGCAGTGAGATGTAGCTGCACAAAGGTGGGATGTGTGTATATATATATATATATATATATATATATATATAATCTCTGTACTGATAATGCAGCTATCAGAAACTGCCTGTTGTGGTATTAGTATGGGAAAAGCAGCAATTGTCTTCAGTTTTAGGTGAAAACTGTGCAGAGGCCACAGTACACTAACTGAAAATACTTGCAGCTCTCTGCCTGTGGTTTTATTATGAGAACACCACTATTAGTCACTAACTGTATTCAGGTAAGCTTTAGGTGAACGCTATGCAAAGCACACAGTACACTAAGTGAAACACTGACTGCAGCTAGTCACAGAATAACAGGAACGGATCTAGTTAAACTGAATGCAGTGTATAAATATATATACAACACCTAGGATGCATATATATCCTCTACACACTGTAACTGCAGCTAACTGACTCGCTTACCTGCTCTATCTAACTAAATATAAATTACACTGTCTCTCTCTCTGTAAGCTCTCTCTTTAACCAACACCGCAACACACTACGCAAGGCTGCCACGGAGGCGGCCTTATATAGTGTGGGGTGTGTACTAAACCCCCATAGCCATAATTGGCCAAAGCCACCCTGGCTTTGGCCAATTACGGCTCTCTGCTCAGACGGCGCTGTGATTGGCCAAGCATGCGGGTCCTTGTGCATGCTTGGCCAATCATCAGCCAGCAATGCACTGCAATGCCGCAGTGAATTATGGGCCATGACGCGCCACTTGAATTTGGCGTGAAACGGCCCATAATGTTCACAATTCGACGAACAACCGAACAGGCGATGTTTGAGTCGAACATGGGTTCGACTCGAACTTGAAGCTCATCCCTACTTCTAAATAGAGGCACTTCTACTTTACTTCCTACTCGGCAGTTAGCAGGTAATTTTAGTGGTGAGAGATTAACTTAAAGTGATTGTAAAGGCAGAAGGATTTTTATAAAGGCAGATAAAAAGCCTTCTGTGTGCAGCAGCCTACCTCAACCCCCCCCTAATGCTTACCTGAGGTCCATCTAGATCCAGCGTTGTTGTAGGAATGTCTCGGCTGCCTGGTACTCACCTCCTCATTGGCTGAGAAAGCAGTGTGGTGCCATTGGCTCTCGCTGCTGTCAATCAAAGGCAGTCAGACAATGAGGAGAGAAAGGGGGCAGGCTGGGCCTGAATGGACACAAGGAGGTTTGGCTTGGGTCGGGTGCCCCCATAGCAAGCTGCTTGCTGTGGGGGTACTCAACAGGAGGGAAGGACCAGGAGTACTAAAGAGGGAACCGAGAAGAGAAGGATCTGGGCTGCTCTGTGCAAAACCACCACACAGGATGGGTAAGTATGACATGTTTGTTATTTTTAATTTAAAAAAAACAAGACTTTAGTATCACTTTAACCTTGGCATATTACATACAACAGTTATCCTTTTATTGTTTTGTCTAGTTTCAGGTCTGGGCTCTCTCACAGACCTGTAAAAAGTGCTGAGGCAAAACTCTAAGTTTGTTCATGTTTTATAACCACTTAAGCCCCGGACCAATACGCAGCATAAAGACCCCTTTTTTGCGATTCGGCACTGCGTTGCTTTAACTGACAATTGCGCGGTCGTGCAACGTGGTTCCCAAGCAAAATTGATGTCCTTTTTTCCCCACAAATAGAGCTTTCTTTTGGTGGTATTTGATCACCTCTGCGATTTTTATTTTTTGTGCTACAAACAAAAATAGAGCGACAATTTTGAAAAAAATTCAATATTTTTTACTTTTTGCTATAATAAATATCCCCAAAAAATATATAAAAAAATATTTTTTTTCCTCAGTTTAGGCCGATACGTATTCTCCTACATATTTTTGGTAAAAAAATCGCAATCGGCGTTTATTGATTGGTTTGCGCAAAAATTATAGCGTTTACAAAATAGTTTTATGGCATTTTTATTAATTATTATTATTTTTATAAATTTTTTTTTTTTTACTAGTAATGGCGGTGATCAGCGATTTCTTTTGTGACTGCGACATTATGGCGGACACATCGGACACTTTTGACACATTTTTGGGACCATTGTCATTTTTACAGCGATCGGTGCAATACAAATGCACTGGTTACTGTAAAAATGACACTGGCAGTGAAGGGGTTAACCACTAGGGGGCGCTGAAGGGGTTACGTGTGCCTAGGGGTGTGTTTCTAACTGAGGGGGGGCGTGGCTACGAGTGAAATGTCACTGATCTCCGCTCTTATTACACATAGCGGAGATCGGTGACAGTGTCAGTAGGCGAGCGGGGAGATGTTGTGTTTACACTAACATCTCCCCGCTCCATCCCTCCGTGAGACGATCGCGGGGATCCCCGCGGTGATCGAGTCCGCGGGACCCGCGGTCCGACTCACGGAGATGACTGCAGGGTCGCGAGCGTGCTGCCGGCGGCGCGCGCACGACCACACGGCAGGCAGTTAAAGGGGACGTACAGCAACGTGATTGTGCCTGAACGTGCCATTCTGCCGACGTATATATGCCGTGAGCGGTCCTTAAGTGGATAATGAATTGTATAATTTTTTAGAACTAAATCTAGTTGCAGCATATAAAGTGTCCATAATGTGATATTAGTGCTCCAATAAAGTCCATACTTCCAATTTAGAGCAATAGAGTGAATGCCCAAATCATGCTTCCAATCACCAATCACTGTCAATTTTGTATTACTGATTTGAGCTGTATTTCCCCATAACTTGTGTAAAGAGGAAGATGAGGGTTGTTCTCACTTTAACAACTGCTCTGCTCTGAAATACTGCCTTCAATTTAATTATGCTTAGAAACACATTTAGTCTGTTTAGTATTTATTTTTCTTTGTGACTGGGACCTGTTTAGCTGGCCATACTCAAGTAGAATTCTGTTTGAAAATGTTAGTTTTGGCAAGTTCATTTATTTTTATAATGGTTAGTGGGTTCAAATTGACTTTTGTCCTTGACCATAGTGTTTAAATTGTTTTTAATCATTTTTTATTCGACCATAGTGAAAAAAAAATTTGAAAGAGCAGGATGGGATTTTTTTTGCAAATGTTCTGCCTGTTAATGTCGTTTTTGTTTGGGATAAATCAAACATATTGTAATGAAACCTGTTTAATATGTTTGTGATTCCATTCAAATAGCAGGTCTGAATGAGATTTGAAGGATTTTGGAGTGAAATTAGTTGACTCAGTGATGGCAAAAAAGAATATCCTGAGGAATGACTTTCTTGAATTTCCATACAAAGGTTCAAACAAATATAACCATGTCCAGTTTTATGCTTTGGCTGCATGTTGGAATGGAAATGTAGTTTCATTATGTCTTGTTTCCGGCATTGCTGAGGGGTCAAGACAGATCTTCTGTGACATCAGTCCATTCAAAAATTACATTTTGGTTATAGGTGGAATTGAGTTTGCCCCTGACTCATTATGTCTGTTAGGTACTCCAACAGGAAGATCCCCCCACATTACTTCCCAGCTCTGCCCTTGACTATCCTGGAGGTTTGGATGTTTCCACACACATTTGCATGTTTCAGCACTTTCTGTTGCCATCACAAAAATATATGTAGCGGGGTCCCCAAAATTTAACCCCGCTATACCCAAATTTAGGGGAAGGTTTGAGCTGTAGTTGGGCTCAGACCACCTTAATTGTTAGGACATTCTGTTTTATACCGCAGGTAGTATACTGGTGCGTGGTTCCCTGTGGCCTGTAGGTGGCACTGCCATAATGGGCCAGGGTTGAACCGCTGGTGTAGTGCTGTGCCTTGTATGTCCTCTCTCGACGGTTGTGTGGTGGGCATGGTCGGCCTGCTGTGCACACGGGAGAGGTTATAAAAGGGGCAGACGCTGCTTGCGGAGGGGTTTGTTCATGGGTTCGGTCTTGGTTCCAGAGTTGGAGTCCTGGTACGTGGTACCTGGCCCTCCTGGCCAGGGACCCACGTACGCATCGGTCTCAGGCACCTTTAGCCCTGGGGCTGCAGCAACAACCTTGGGCCCAGCACCTTTAGCTTGGGCCCGTATCCTGGAAGGAGAAATCCCAGGGTGCCTCTGGCATGGGGACCCGTTCTGAGATGAGGAGGCCGGGGGAGGACCCTTCTGAAGGACCGGTGAAAAGTTCACGGAGAAAGAAGGGCCTGGTAACTCTCTGGAGGGATTAGATCCATCCAACGCCAGAGGATTGGGATTAACGGTTCTGTGGCAGAGAATCTCCTAGTCGCATCTAAAAAGGGAGAACTAAAGAAACGTCTGAGCATCACTTCGGCTGCTAGGATCCGCTTTCATAGGGAACTATCCGGGTGAGCTAAGCCTACTTGAAGAACGAGTAGTAAATTCATAAGTTGTCTTGTGCCTGGACTTATATCCAAACTCTTACTGTCCTATCTCCTATCCACCCTTTTTGTTCATTGACTTTGCATATAAAGAAATAAACTCTACGTTGGAGTTTACTACTGGTGTGGACCTTGGAGTTACTTGGGGATATAAAGACCTGTCCTTACATATCGGTGAGGGAAGAGAACCAACTAAAGGGAGAACCTTGCTGCAGGACCCTAGTTTGTGACACCGCTCAACCCCTTCACACAAGAGGGTACAGGCAGGTAGCATGGTGGTGTGTCCTTCCTACCAGTGAGCCAAAGGGGAAGATCCATGCCAGCATGCTACATATATAATATGGTATTTCAATAATTTAATTTACTTAGGAAAGAGGAATTCCCTAACAATGGCCACAGCAGGTATGTAAATCCAAGAACTAAACCACAGTAATCTCACTAATATAGGTTCTGACTTCTGAGTTATATTAGAATAAACATCAAGTAGTTTACCTCTCAAACATCCATAAAATAGTAATATATTAGCTTTGGATGGCCTGACCCTTAACACACATGCCCGAGAAACTTTGGCACATATGTTTGTTATTAATGAAGCTCCTCAGAGTTCTCCTGTCAGGTGCGGTGGCATGACCTTGGCCCCTTTCCAGGACATAGCTAGAAAGAAAGAGACCTGATTAAAAACCTCCCCCGAGAACTGAAGCCACAAGTTACTGCTGAAAAGATAGTCACAGTATGTCATGTGTGTCTTGTTCTAATATGTTACTATTGCAGGATATCAACCTTACTCAGGATTGGTAATGACAACATTCTCAGGGCCATATTTAGAAATAATGGGTACATTTTGAAGCTTGGTGCTGCTGCCCAAACCCACTTACCTAGTCACTGGTCTACTGATTCCATCAGGGAATTATCAGCTGTTATGCCTCGTACACATGACCACTTTTCTCGGCAGGGAAAAAAACAACGTTATTCCAGACAGGATTCCTCTCAATCATGCCTTGCATACACACGTTCAGGCCAAATAACGCCCGTCCAAAGCGTGGTGACGTACAACATGTACGACGGGACTATAAAGGGGAAGTTCCATTCAAACTGCGCCACCCTTTGGGCTGCTTTTGCTGATCCTCATGTTAGTAAAAGTTTGGTGAGAGACGATTTGCGCTTTTTAGCCTTGTGCTTTTCAGTCCGTTACAGCGTGACGAATGTACTATCTCCATTATGAACGCTAGTTTTACCAGAACGAGCGCTCCCGTCTCATACTTGATTCTGAGCACGTGTGGTTTTTGTTCCCCTCGGAAAAACATACACACGACCGGTTTTCCTGGCGGGAAAAAGTCCGCCGGAATCCCGACAGGAAAAAATAGAACATGTTCTCTTTTTTTCCCCGCAGTTTTCCTGTCGGGAAAACTGTGATGGAGCATACACACGGACGGGATTCCTGGCCAAAAGCTCTCATGGTTTTCCTGCCGGGAAAACCAGTCGTGTGTATGAGGCATAAGAATTTTTGACCACCGTTTACACTGTGCATGAATGTTAATACAGCAAAGAAGGACCCTAAAGCACCATATATAAAGAATTTAAACAACTGTTTAGAAATTTCTAATCATTTGTTGGGACCCTGCCTTAAGCAGTAGTGCTCCTTGTTTAGAACCATGTCTGCTTGCATTAGCTAGGTTGTTGCCAGCCTCAGCTTTGTTTACTTTTCTGAATTTTGCAAACATTCCCAAGTTCGGGTTATCAATTCGTTCAGCCAACTACTGCTGAGTAGGCTCCAGAAGTCTGAGCGAGAAGGGTTATACATTGAGTTGTTTTTATATTTATCCTAGTCAGCCAATCTAGTGGTGAGAGATGGAGTAAGTGATGTTGTTTGGATATCTGAATCTTTTAAAGAACTTGGGTCTTCTTTCCCTTCTCTGGGCACTGTTAACCTTTTTTCCTCTTCTGGTGCAAATAAGTTCTGTCTGGGAACCTCACCAATTGAGGGTGCTGTCACAAAGCATGGCGATTTGAACATTGAGATCCACTGAAGCCAAGAGGGAAGCACCTGCACTTTCCCACATAAAATAATCTGCCAGACAGGAGGGAGAATACAATAGAAACATTCTGGCTGACCTACAGTTGGAGACAGAGTTATCAAGAAAAAACAAGAACCTTGGTTTTGGAGATCCTGTCCTGCACAGCCACGTTAGGTGTGCAACTGTACATAGAGCCCTAAAAAAGACATTGCTACACTGTATTAAAGCACAGAAGTTGTTGATAAGAATTTACAGCTGTTTGAGGTATCCTTTTTCTTTACCTACTCTCTTCTGAGGGCCTTAAAAATCCTACTAAACTGGTGCTAATCTTGTGTTTTTACCCACCTTGGGGTGGACTGTAGAAACGTGTACACCTATTAGGTCACTTGGGGGTGACCACCAAGACACAGCTTCATCCACTCTGGACCCAGGAACCAGGTATTATAGCTGTGAATTACACCCAAGAACTAGACAACACTAGCTTGGGTGCAAACTGGAACTCTTTATTGAAAATTCACACAAAATTTATACCACACAGAATCAGCTAAGAGCTTGATCACATTATCCTAAACAATGAAAAATTTAAACAGTAATATCATCAGTAGATCCAACAGTACATCTAATGAACAGCTAGCAGCTAACAGTGATCTAATTGAAAAGGCAATCCAATCAACAGTTAACAAATTACTCAGTAAGCTAATTAACAGCTAGGCCCCTAGACAAGCCTTGATTAGTCAGAGAGTGACCACCCCCAGACAGTCCGGCAACAGATCTCATTAAACAGCTTTTTTTCCACATCCATCTTCCCACGTTGGCAGAGACCAACTTGGCTTCCTTGACTGTTAAATGTGGTAATAACATGTCACCTTGCATTATATAATAGGACATCCTTCCATGCTCGTAGCTCCCTCAAATGCCAGGGCCCATAGTCAGTTGGCAAGAGGCTACCATGCAGTCCCCTCCAAAAAGCCCCTGCCCCGGTTGGATCTCTCACGGGGGTAATCTCACATGACCCTGGAATAGTAGACCTTTATCTAGGTACTGCATAAAATGACAATAACGGGTACAATCTGTAGTGTAACTCAACAAATTCTGATACATTTATATGAAGCTCAAGAGTTTTGGCCATTCTTCCATCTAAACTTGTCCTAAATAAAATAAATTGTTCATAAAAGACAAATCCTCATTAATTATCCATATAGGCAGCAAACAAGGAGATAATTGAAAACCACAAAAGACTACAATTGTCACAGAAATTAACTGCCATGTGTTTCATTAATTTAAAGCATCCTGTCAGCTTCTCGTTAATAATATGGGTTACTCCTTCAGTCTAATGGGAATATATTTATAATCTGGAGGAAAGAGATCTTTTATATTTGTCGGAGACACAATTAGCAAAGCTGTAATTCACTGTCTTGGTTAGAAGCTTAAGAGATTACTCTAATTATACAATGTAGGAACCAAAAAAGCATAGCAAACTGTACTTGTAGCTTTCCTAACTATGATGGTAATTGAATATACGTTCCAAACACTGAAACTATGTGTTAATTGTTGAAGTTTTGTAACAGCTCAAAAAAGGCCTTAAGTATCAAAAGTGTTGTAAAGAATTAGTGAACTTTGATAAAAATGAGCTCTTTCAATATATCAAAAGATACCAAGCAATTGCAGATGCGTTCTCTTACCGCTGCTTTTTTTCGCTTTGGATTGTACGCTGTCATCTCCAGCTTAAGTCTGTAAAGATGTTTTTCAGTTGACAGTCAACTTGTCTGCATCTGCATAGTAGCATCAGTCATTAGAAATCACAAGCTACCAGAAGAAGAAAACCCTTGTTTGAAACTAGCTACAGTGTAGGGAACACATGTTTTCAGAAGAAGACTAAGAACAAAAATGCATTAATGATCCCTCTAAATGTGCATTCTGTTTTCCTCTATTGGCTATTGATGGACATGACCTAAGTAAACTCATGCAGAGACCGACTGCTTCTAGGAGTTGTGATCTCCACTGATTACATGAAAGCACTGCAGGACAGAAATGTACCGTACATTTATGTTTACTAGATATTGGAGTTGATTTACTAAAGGTAAACAGTAGACATGTGCACACTGAAATATTTCGTTTCGGAATTTCGTTTTCGGCCGAAAAATAAATTTATTCAGTTACTCCCGAAATTCGTTTTTATTTATTTTGTTTTTCGTTAGAAATTGCATTCGTCCGAAAATCTGAATTAATTAAGGTCGAATCTGTCATTGAAGGCTTATGGTGTCTGTCGAATGTTCAAAGAAGATTCGACGGAGCAGTGAAACTGTACGACGCTGCAATCATACATTTCCGGTTGAATGTTCCGCCCACAAGCTATAGAAGAATTCTAATGTTGTATGACTAGTAATAATTATATTTATTCATTACTATTACTAGTCAAGCAACATTAGAATTCTTCTATAGCCTATGGGCGGATGCATTTGACCGGAAATGTACGATTGCAGCGTCGTACAGTTTTGCTGCACCGTCGAATCTTCTAACTTTCGATGCTTTGTCGAATCTTCGTCATTCTAGCTATTTTACTGCTCCTCCTCTTTGGTTACAATCAGCCAATAACATTCATCATCAACTTTATTTTTATTTTACTTCCCCCACCCAATTCCAGCAGTGATCTTTTCTCTCTATGTCGAATCTTTTCTCTCTATAATAACAAATCTTTTCTCTCCTATGTCGAATCTTTTCTCTCCTATGTCGAATCTTTTCTCTCCTATGTCGAATCTTTTCTCTCCTATGTCGAATCTTTTCTCTCTATAATGTCAAATCTTTTCTCTCCTATGTCGAATCTTTTCTCTCCTATGTCGAATCTTTTCTCTCCTATGTCGAATCTTTTCTCTCTATAATGTCAAATCTTTTCTCTCCTATGTCGAATCTTTCTCTCCTATGTAGAATCTTTTCTCTCTATAATGTCGAATCTTTTCTCTCCTATGTAGAATAATCTTGGACTAATAGAGTTAAGGTTAGGCACATTCGACCACAGGTTCGATAGACACAGATTGTTATTGTCAGCGTCACGTCAAATCTCCTATCTATATCGAACTGTTGTAGCAACGAAAACGAAAATAAAGCATTTGTTTATGTTGGATCTTTCGGTTTTCGGATTCTGTGCTTTCGTTTTCGTTTGTTAAAACGATAACGAAAATAGCTGAAATTCGGACGAAAATGCATTCGGACGAAAACGAATGCACATGTCTAGTAAACAGTCTGTTTGCTTTTGAAGGGGATGCTCTCTTATCTTAGTGAATCATGTACCAGTACAGTATTTGCTTGCACGTGATTGGGTAATGTAAGTCAGCAGAGCTTCATCTTCTTCACTATGCTAAGTGAAAATTCCATTGCAAATGAAAAAGCCTATTTGTCATTATTAACCAGTGTTCAGTGCGAAGCTGACTCCCGGGGGTGTCGCCACCGACGTCCAGTGGCTATACTTTAAAGCCCTGTACACACGATCAGATTTCCTATGGATTCTAGTCCGATGGATTTGTCCATCGGATATCCGATGAAACTGTTTTCCATCAGTCTTGCCCACACACCATCAGTCAAAAAACCGACCGTTCCAAACGCCGTGACGTAAAACACTCCGATGAGCCGAGAAAAATGAAGTTTAATGCTTCTGAGCATGCGTCGACTTGATTCTGAGCATGCGTGGGTTTTTGATCCGATGGACTTGCCCATAGACGATCTGAGTTTTCGATCGGTTTTTTATCCATCGGAAAAATTTAAAACATGTTCTATTTTTTAAAACCGATGGAAAAAAGACCGATGGGTCCCATACACGATCGGTTTGTCTGATGAAAATAATCCATCGGACGAAAATACATAGGATATCCGATCGTGTGTACAGGGCTTAAGAGTGATGCTTATTCATCATTGCGTTGGCTCTATTGTCTGCACCTTCATTGGAAGTGTTTCTATTGAGACTGTGTGGTGACCACAAAGCTTCCCTTCTCCTTTACAACCAGGACGTCCCACCTCCGTATTGGGTACACCCTACTAGATAGACCTGATTTGGCTAGTTATCTTTGCTAGCCTTGAGCATCGGGCTTTATCTATTACTGGAGTGTATCCCTGCATGAATACTGTTCTGAATATTCTTGATTTGCAGATTCCATATATATCTGTCTTTATCATAACATACAAAGTACATGGGATTTTGTCACTTCTGAGCAAATTTTTGCTGTCTGGATCTAATTCTGAGATAGTGAGATTTGTCCCAAGTGTGTAAAAAAAAAAAAAACCCTGTCTGCCTCATGGCGAAACGCGTCAACGTTTGACGTACAAGGGACTTTAACCACTTTGTCTTATATACTGTATGGTTTTTAATTCTTGTCAACATTGTATTTTTTGATAATAAAGCATTTTTTTCATTCCATTTGTGTGTTGCCTGTAAAGTCCGACCTCTGTTTTTCTCCTCCTGAGCAATCCAATTTTTTTTGTCATTATTAACCACCACATTGTCATTTTTACAGCGATCAGTGCTATAAAAAATGCACTGGTTACTGTAAAAATTACACTGGCAGTGAAGGGGTTAACCACTAGGGGCGCTGAAGGGGTTAAGTGTGCCTAAGGGAGTGATTCTTACTGTGGGGGGAGGGGACTGACTAGGGGAGGTGACCGATGGCTACAGCGTGGACCTAGAATGCCGGGAGGACGTCAATTGACGCCGCCCCTTTCCTCGTTCCCGGCGCGCGCTCCCGAGCGTGCATCGGGGAAATTCTGTGCGTCACGCGGGTGCCGATGCGCGTGCCTGGCGGCCGCATTTACAGAGCCAGGGACGTGGATCTCTGTGTGTAAACACAGAGATTCACGTCCTGTCAGGGAGAGGAGACCGATGGTGTGTCCCTTGTACATAGGGACAACCATCGGTCACCTCCCCCAGTCAGTCCCCTCCCCCCACAGTAAGAATCACTCCCTTAGGCACACTTAACCCCTTCAGCGCCCCTAGTGGTTAACCCCTTCACTGCCGTGTAATTTTTACAGTAACCAGTGCATTTTTTATAGCACTGATCGCTGTAAAAATGACAATGGTCCCAAAATGGTGTCAAAAGTGTCCGATGTGTCCGCCATAATGTCGCAGTCACAATAAAAATCACTGATCGCAGCCATTACTAGTACAAAAAAGTCATAAAAATGCTATAAAACTATGCCTTATTTTGTAGACGCTATAACTTTTGCGCAAACCAATAAATAAACGCTTATTGTGATTTTCTTTTACCAAAAATATGTAAAAGAATACGTATCGGCCTAAACTGAGAAAAAATATATAAAAAAAAAAATGGGGATATTTATAACAGCAAAAATAAAAAATATTGTGTTTTTTTCAAAATTTTCGCTTTTTTTTGTTTATAGCGCAAAAAATAAAAACTGCAAAGATGATCAAATACCACCAAAAGAAAGCTCTATTTGTGGGAAAGAAAGGACGTCAATTTTGTTTGGGAGCCACGTCATACGACCGCGCAATTGTCATTCAAATCGTGACAGTGCTGAAAGCTGAAAATTGGCCTGGGCAGGAAGGGGGTTTAAGTACCCAGTAAGCAAGTGGTTAAACCAACCTATTTGAATCAACAGGCATGTAAAAATATATCTCCTTGTTTTCGCTCAATAGGCTCAATTCACAAAGCCAAAACACCAGGATAAAGATCCTTAAGCCTCGTACACACGATCGGCCGTGAACTTGGCCATGAACTTGTATTGCATAGAAACGGCAAACAATTGTCGGCCAACAAACACGAAACTACGTGGTTTTCCAGCTCTTTAGCGCCACCCTTTGGGCAACTTCTGCTAATGTTGTGTTATGGTGAGCATTGCTTCCGAGCATGCATGTTTGTACTTCGAAGTTTTGTCCGACGGACTTGTGTACACACGCTCGGATAATCCGGCAGACAATTTTAAAGCATGCTATCCCACATTTGGAAAATCTGACAACAATTGTCCGATGGGGCATAAAAACGGTCGGATTTTCCGACAACAGCCTGTCATCACACAATTCCCGTCGGATTATCCGATCGTGTGTACGAGGCTTTACTTTAAAAAAAAAGTGACAGTTATTTCAAGCTAAGTCCAATAAGACTTCAAAATAACTGTCACATTAATAAAAATAAAGATCCTTATTCTTTCCTAAAAATGAGTGCATGGAAAAAATCGCCTGCAGTTATAGCACAAATGATGTAGATGCCATGCATTGTGATCTGCTGCCTCAAAAAAAAAAGGTTCAGATTTGTATTTTAATGCATCAGGATGTGCTGCCAGCCCATTCAAAGTTGATGTGCTGTCTTATTACCACGCAATTTAATGAACGATAATGTGCTGTGTTAATGCACATGCAAAAAAACAATGTATAGTGTTAATTGGCCCTGAAAGTGGAACTGAAAGCTGTGTTCAAAAGATCCAAGCAGAAGCAAATGACTAGTAACCAGTAGGGATGAGCTTCGTGTTCGAGTCGAACATACGTTCGACTCGAACATCGGCTGTTCGATCGTTCGACGAAGATCGAACGATTTGGGCCGTTCGCGCCAAATTCGAGTGACGCGAACGGCCCACAATGCACTACGCCATCGCAGTGTCATCCAGGCGCTGTGATTGGCCAAGCATGCACTGTGACCCCGCATGCTTGGCCAATCACAGCGCCGGCAGCGAGGAGAGCAATGATTGGCCACAGGCAGGATGCCTGTGGCCAATTAATGCTGAGGGTGTTTAGTACACGCCCCACACTATAAAAGGCCGCCAGCACGGCGGCCTAGTGTAGTGTGTTCCGGAGCAGGGAAAGACAAGCATAGGCAGGGACAGTGACATTTATTTCTTTCTTGCTTAACCTGGATTCCTTTAGTTTAGGGAAAGAGAAGGATAGGTAGGGAGAGTGTCAGTGTGTTTTACTGTGCGAGTCCTTGTTTCTAGGGACAAAGAAGGAAAGTGAGGGAATTTCTCCTTGTGCTATAGTGTGCTTTAAAAAAACATTTTTTCTAGGGACAGAAAACTGTAGGTAGGGAGAGTGTCAGTTTCTTTCACTGTGCCAGTCCTTGTTTCTAGGGACAAAGAAGGAAAGTGAGGGGAATTCTCCTTGTGCTATAGTGTGCTTTAAAAAAACATTTTTTCTAGGGACAGAAAACTGTAGGTAGGGAGAGTGTCAGTTTCTTTCACTGTGCCAGTCCTTGTTTCTAGGGACAAAGAAGGAAAGTGAGGGGATTTCTCCTTGTGCTATAGTGTGCTTTAAAAAAACATTTTTTCTAGGGACAGAAAACTGTAGGTAGGGAGAGTGTCAGTTTCTTTCACTGTGCCAGTCCTTGTTTCTAGGGACAAATAAGGAAAGTGAGGGGATTTCTCCTTGTGCTATAGTGTGCTTTAAAAAAACATTTTTTCTAGGGACAGAAAACTGTAGGTAGGGAGAGTGTCAGTTTCTTTCACTGTGCCAGTCCTTGTTTCTAGGGACAAAGAAGGAAAGTGAGGGGATTTCTCCTTGTGCTATAGTGTGCTTTAAAAAAACATTTTTTCTAGGGACAGAAAACTGTAGGTAGGGAGAGTGTCAGTTTCTTTCACTGTGCCAGTCCTTGTTTCTAGGGACAAAGAAGGAAAGTGAGGGGATTTCTCCTTGTGCTATAGTGTGCTTTAAAAAAACATTTTTTCTAGGGACAGAAAACTGTAGGTAGGGAGAGTGTCAGTTTCTTTCACTGTGCCAGTCCTTGTTTCTAGGGACAAAGAAGGAAAGTGAGGGGAATTCTCCTTGTGCTATAGTGTGCTTTAAAAAAACATTTTTTCTAGGGACAGAAAACTGTAGGTAGGGAGAGTGTCAGTTTCTTTCACTGTGCCAGTCCTTGTTTCTAGGGACAAAGAAGGAAAGTGAGGGGATTTCTCCTTGTGCTATAGTGTGCTTTAAAAAAACATTTTTTCTAGGGACAGAAAACTGTAGGTAAGGAGAGTGTCAGTTTCTTTCACTGTGCCAGTCCTTGTTTCTTGGGACAAAGAAGGAAAGTGAGGGGATTTCTCCTTGTGCTATAGTGTGCTTTAAAAAAACATTTTTTTCTAGGGACAGAAAACTATAGGTAGGGAGAGTGTCAGTTTCTTTCACTGTGCCAGTCCTTGTTTCTAGGGACAAAGAAGGAAAGTGAGGGGATTTCTCCTTGTGCTATAGTGTGCTTTAAAAAAACATTTTTTCTAGGGACAGAAAACTGTAGGTAGGGAGAGTGTCAGTTTCTTTCACTGTGCCAGTCCTTGTTTCTAGGGACAAAGAAGGAAAGTGAGGGGATTTCTCCTTGTGCTATAGTGTGCTTTAAAAAAACATTTTTTCTAGGGACAGAAAACTGTAGGTAGGGAGAGTGTCAGTTTCTTTCACTGTGCCAGTCCTTGTTTCTAGGGACAAAGAAGGAAAGTGAGGGGAATTCTCCTTGTGCTATAGTGTGCTTTAAAAAAACATTTTTTCTAGGGACAGAAAACTGTAGGTAGGGAGAGTGTCAGTTTCTTTCACTGTGCCAGTCCTTGTTTCTAGGGACAAAGAAGGAAAGTGAGGGGATTTCTCCTTGTGCTATAGTGTGCTTTAAAAAAACATTTTTTCTAGGGACAGAAAACTGTAGGTAGGGAGAGTGTCAGTTTCTTTCACTGTGCCAGTCCTTGTTTCTAGGGACAAAGAAGGAAAGTGAGGGGATTTCTCCTTGTGCTATAGTGTGCTTTAAAAAAACATTTTTTCTAGGGACAGAAAACTGTAGGTAGGGAGAGTGTCAGTTTCTTTCACTGTGCCAGTCCTTGTTTCTAGGGACAAAGAAGGAAAGTGAGGGGAATTCTCCTTGTGCTATAGTGTGCTTTAAAAAAACATTTTTTCTAGGGACAGAAAACTGTAGGTAGGGAGAGTGTCAGTTTCTTTCACTGTGCCAGTCCTTGTTTCTAGGGACAAAGAAGGAAAGTGAGGGGATTTCTCCTTGTGCTATAGTGTGCTTTAAAAAAACATTTTTTCTAGGGACAGAAAACTGTAGGTAGGGAGAGTGTCAGTTTCTTTCAATGTGCCAGTCCTTGTTTCTAGGGACAAAGAAGGAAAGTGAGGGGATTTCTCCTTGTGCTATAGTGTGCTTTAAAAAAACATTTTTTCTAGGGACAGAAAACTGTAGGTAGGGAGAGTGTCAGTTTCTTTCACTGTGCCAGTCCTTGTTTCTAGGGACAAAGAAGGAAAATGAGGGGAATTCTCCTTGTGCTATAGTGTGCTTTAAAAAAACATTTTTTCTAGGGACAGAAAACTGTAGGTAGGGAGAGTGTCAGTTTCTTTCACTGTGCCAGTCCTTGTTTCTAGGGACAAAGAAGGAAAGTGAGGGGATTTCTCCTTGTGCTATAGTGTGCTTTAAAAAAACATTTTTTCTAGGGACAGAAAACTGTAGGTAGGGAGAGTGTCAGTTTCTTTCACTGTGCCAGTCCTTGTTTCTAGGGACAAAGAAGGAAAGTGAGGGGAATTCTCCTTGTGCTATAGTGTGCTTTAAAAAAACATTTTTTTCTAGGGACAGAAAACTGTAGGTAAGGAGAGTGTCAGTTTCTTTCACTGTGCCAGTCCTTGTTTCTTGGGACAAAGAAGGAAAGTGAGGGGATTTCTCCTTGTGCTATAGTGTGCTTTAAAAAAACATTTTTTTCTTGGGACAGAAAACTGTAGGTAGGGAGAGTGTCAGTTTCTTTCACTGTGCCAGTCCTTGTTTCTAGGGACAAAGAAGGAAAGTGAGGGGATTTCTCCTTGTGCTATAGTGTGCTTTAAAAAAACATTTTTTCTAGGGACAGAAAACTGTAGGTAGGGAGAGTGTCAGTTTCTTTCACTGTGCCAGTCCTTGTTTCTAGGGACAAAGAAGGAAAGTGAGGGGATTTCTCCTTGTGCTATAGTGTGCTTTAAAAAAAACATTTTTTCTAGGGACAGAAAACTGTAGGTAGGGAGAGTGTCAGTTTCTTTCACTGTGCCAGTCCTTGTTTCTAGGGACAAAGAAGGAAAGTGAGGGGAATTCTCCTTGTGCTATAGTGTGCTTTAAAAAAACATTTTTTCTAGGGACAGAAAACTGTAGGTAGGGAGAGTGTCAGTTTCTTTCACTGTGCCAGTCCTTGTTTCTAGGGACAAAGAAGGAAAGTGAGGGGATTTCTCCTTGTGCTATAGTGTGCTTTAAAAAAACATTTTTTCTAGGGACAGAAAACTGTAGGTAGGGAGAGTGTCAGTTTCTTTCACTGTGCCAGTCCTTGTTTCTAGGGACAAAGAAGGAAAGTGAGGGGATTTCTCCTTGTGCTATAGTGTGCTTAAAAAAAACATTTTTTCTAGGGACAGAAAACTGTAGGTAGGGAGAGTGTCAGTTTCTTTCACTGTGCCAGTCCTTGTTTCTAGGGACAAAGAAGGAAAGTGAGGGGATTTCTCCTTGTGCTATAGTGTGCTTTAAAAAAACATTTTTTCTAGGGACAGAAAACTGTAGGTAGGGAGAGTGTCAGTTTCTTTCACTGTGCCAGTCCTTGTTTCTAGGGACAAAGAAGGAAAGTGAGGGGAATTCTCCTTGTGCTATAGTGTGCTTTAAAAAAACATTTTTTCTAGGGACAGAAAACTGTAGGTAGGGAGAGTGTCAGTTTCTTTCACTGTGCCAGTCCTTGTTTCTAGGGACAAAGAAGGAAAGTGAGGGGATTTCTCCTTGTGCTATAGTGTGCTTTAAAAAAACATTTTTTCTAGGGACAGAAAACTGTAGGTAGGGAGAGTGTCAGTTTCTTTCACTGTGCCAGTCCTTGTTTCTAGGGACAAAGAAGGAAATTGAGGGGAATTCTCCTTGTGCTATAGTGTGCTTTAAAAAAACATTTTTTCTAGGGACAGAAAACTGTAGGTAGGGAGAGTGTCAGTTTCTTTCACTGTGCCAGTCCTTGTTTCTAGGGACAAAGAAGGAAAGTGAGGGGATTTCTCCTTGTGCTATAGTGTGCTTTAAAAAAACATTTTTTCTAGGGACAGAAAACTGTAGGTAAGGAGAGTGTCAGTTTCTTTCACTGTGCCAGTCCTTGTTTCTTGGGACAAAGAAGGAAAGTGAGGGGATTTCTCCTTGTGCTATAGTGTGCTTTAAAAAAACATTTTTTTCTAGGGACAGAAAACTGTAGGTAGGGAGAGTGCCAGTTTCTTTCACTGTGCCAGTCCTTGTTTCTAGGGACAAAGAAGGAAAGTAATGGGATTTCTCCTTGTGCTATAGTGTGCTTTAAAAAAACATTTTTTCTAGGGACAGAAAACTGTAGGTAGGGAGAGTGTCAGTTTCTTTCACTGTGCCAGTCCTTGTTTCTAGGGACAAAGAAGGAAAGTGAGGGGATTTCTCCTTGTGCTATAGTGTGCTTTAAAAAAACATTTTTTCTAGGGACAGAAAACTGTAGGTAGGGAGAGTGTCAGTTTCTTTCACTGTGCCAGTCCTTGTTTCTAGGGACAAAGAAGGAAAGTGAGGGGAATTCTCCTTGTGCTATAGTGTGCTTTAAAAAAACATTTTTTCTAGGGACAGAAAACTGTAGGTAGGGAGAGTGTCAGTTTCTTTCACTGTGCCAGTCCTTGTTTCTAGGGACAAAGAAGGAAAGTGAGGGGATTTCTCCTTGTGCTATAGTGTGCTTTAAAAAAACATTTTTTCTAGGGACAGAAAACTGTAGGTAGGGAGAGTGTCAGTTTCTTTCACTGTGCCAGTCCTTGTTTCTAGGGACAAAGAAGGAAAGTGAGGGGATTTCTCCTTGTGCTATAGTGTGCTTTAAAAAAACATTTTTTCTAGGGACAGAAAACTGTAGGTAGGGAGAGTGTCAGTTTCTTTCACTGTGCCAGTCCTTGTTTCTAGGGACAAAGAAGGAAAGTGAGGGGAATTCTCCTTGTGCTATAGTGTGCTTTAAAAAAACATTTTTTCTAGGGACAGAAAACTGTAGGTAGGGAGAGTGTCAGTTTCTTTCACTGTGCCAGTCCTTGTTTCTAGGGACAAAGAAGGAAAGTGAGGGGAATTCTCCTTGTGCTATAGTGTGCCAAAGCATTCCTCATCAACCATCTTTGAAATCCTTGTTTTTTGGACAGTCAGGGAAATTGTCGTTGTGCTATTCTGTGCAAAAGCAATAATCCTCAACCATATTTAGAAATCCTTAAGTAAAGGGACAGAGAAGGACACCTGAAGGTAGCCCTTATTGCTTTTTTCCCATCTCCCTGCAGGCCATCTATTAGAATGTCTGGAAGGCAAACAAGGAGAGGCAGACAGTCAGGAGGCAATAAAAGAGGGCAAGCAGGCTCTGTGTCTGGGGGCAACAGTGCTGGTCGTGGACGCGGTGCATTGTCATCAGCACATGGCCATGGGACACGCTTGTCCTTCTTTTCGGCAGCTGGACATGTTGAGCCACATCATGCCGAAGACTTGGTAGAGTGGATGACCAAGCCCTCCTCCTCCTCCTCATCCTCTCTCACCCAGGCTCAGGGTACTGGCAAAGCAGCTGCCAAAGCGTCCTCTTCCCTGGTATCAATGTCAGACTCATCATCAGTCACTCCTTCCCTAGACCCACCATGTCCTCCTCCTGAGGAGTCCCCCGAACTGTTTGAGCACAGTGTTGGGTACATGCTCCAGGAGGATGCCCAGCGTTTCGAAGGGTCTGATGATGAAACCCAGCTACAGGAAGGCAGTAGCGTGAGAGCAGACAGAGGGGATGCTCAAGAAGGACACCAATCTGGCAGTCATTTTCCAGCAGCTGCAGCATACTGCCAGATTGGCTCCAGTGATGAGGAGGGAGGGGATGATGAGGTCACTGACTCCACGTGGGTGCCTAATAGGAGAGAGGAGGAGGAGGAGGATGAGGAGGAGGCACATCTCCAACGAGGCAGGATGCCCTTTGGTGGCCAGCGTAAGGGCAGTACACCAACGGAATCACACCGCAGAGCTCCGCCTGTGCAGGGCGCTGCCTCTGCCCGTCATTCAAAAAGTTCCTTGGTGTGGGCCTTTTTTGAGGCTAGTGCATCAGATCGCACAGCTGCTGTTTGCAACATATGTCTCAAGCGTATATCGCGTGGCCAAAACATCAGCCGCTTGGGTACCACATGCCTGACCAGACATATGTTGACCTGCCATGCAGCTCGTTGGCAAGCCTACCTCAAAGACCCACACCAAAGAACAAAGCGGACCTCTCCTTGCACCGCATCAGCTGGGATCTCCAACCCCACTATAACTTCAGTCCTCTCTGAAACATGCACTGAGAGGAATGAAGGTGTAGAATTAGGTGTGTCACAGCCAAGTACTTGCGGCCACTCTGCTAGCAGTACACCGACGTCCGATTCTAGCAGGCAAATTTCCCTGTCCCAGCTTCTGGACCGTCGAAAGAAGTTCACTCCCAGCCATCCACATGCCCAGCGGTTGAATGCTAGCTTGGCTAAATTGCTAGCGCTTCAACTGCTGCCTTTTCAGTTGGTAGACTCGGCCCCCTTCCGTGAGTTTGTGCAATGTGCGGTTCCTCAGTGGCAGGTTCCCAAACGCCACTTTTTCTCACGGAAGGCTATTCCGGCTCTCTACCGGCATGTGGAAGGCAATGTCTTGGCCTCGCTGGACAGGGCGGTCAGCGGTAAGGTGCATATTACCGCTGACTCATGGTCCAGCAGGCATGGACAGGGACGTTACCTTTCTTTCACGGCCCATTGGGTCACTATTTTGGCAGCTGGGAAGGATGCAGGACAAGGTGCAGTAGTGTTGGAGGTTGTTCCACCGCCACGCCTCCAAAATGCTACTACTGGTTGTGACACACCTCTCTCCTCCACCCCCTCCTCTTCTTCTTCCTCCATGGCCTCTTCCTGTGGTTTGTCCTATGAACCAGCGGTGCTCCGTAGCCGTTCACGGGACTACGCAAGTACGCAGGCAAAAAGATGCCATGCCGTGCTTGCGCTGGTGTGTTTGGGGGACAGAAGCCACACTGGGGCAGAGGTCCTGTCTGCTCTGCAGGGCCAGGCCGAGAGGTGGTTGACGCCACGCCAGCTTAAGCCAGGAATGGTGGTTTGCGACAATGGCACCAACCTCCTCTCCGCCCTCCGACAGGGACAACTGACCCATGTGCCCTGTGTGGCTCACGTCCTTAACCTGGTGGTGCAGCGGTTCTTGGGCAGGTACCCGGGCTTACAGGATGTCCTGAGGCAGGCCAGGAAAGTCTGTGTGCATTTCCGCAGATCTTATAATGCCAGTGCTCGCCTGGCTGAGCTGCAAAAGGAGTTGAACCTGCCCAAGAACCGCCTTATATGTGACATGCCCACCAGGTGGAACTCAACGTTGGCCATGCTGCAGCGGCTGCACACGCAGCAGAGGGCCATCAATGAGTACCTGTGCGACTACGGCACCAGGACAGGGTCAGGGGAGCTTGGTTTTTTTTCTCCACGCCAGTGGGGCATGATCAGGGATGCATGCACTGTCCTGGCACCATTTGAGGAGGCCACGAGGATGGTGAGCAGTGACAGTGCATGCATCAGTGACACTGTACCTCTTGTCCACCTGTTGGAGCACACGCTGCGTGGAATAATGGACAGGGCACTTGAGGCAGAACAGAGGCAGGAAGAGGAGGACTTCCTTGCCTCTCAAGGCCCCCTTTACCCAGACAGTGTTCCTTCTGTCCCACCCATCGCACAGGAAGAGGAAGAGGAGGAGGAGGAGGATTGTGTCAGTATGGAGGTGGAGGCTGGCACTCAGCATCATCAACAGCAGTCTTTTAGGGATGATTTACAGTCCCAAGAAACCAGTGGACTTGTACGTGGCTGGGAGGAGGTGGCTGCGGATCATGTCGTCCTTAGTGACCCAGAGGACTCTGGAGCGAATGCCTCAGCAAACCTACGCTGCATGGCCTCCCTGATCCTGCAAAGTCTGCGGAAGGATCCTCGTATTCTTCGGATCAAGGAGAGGGACCATTACTGGCTGGCCACTCTCCTTGATCCATGGTACAAGGGTAAGGTTGCGGACCTTATGTTACCGCCGCAGAGGGAGCAGAGGATGAGACAACTCCGGGAGGCCTTGCAGAAAGGTCTGTGCAACGCGTTCCCAGAGACTGGGAGGTTACAAACTCCTGGTCCTGGACAACGAGTTGCTGAGGCTTCGGCCAGTCAAAGAAGGAGCGGTGGGGAAGGTGGCCGTCTGACCGATGCGTTCAGACAATTCTTTAGTCCGCAGCCCCAAAGTATGATCGGTTCCAGCAACCATCGCCAGCGTCTGATAAACATGGTGCAGGAATATCTAGGGGCAAGGTCAGACTTGGACACCTTCCCCACCGAAAATCCTCTGGCTTACTGGGTCTTGAGGATGGATCACTGGCCAGAGCTTGCACAGTATGCAATTGAGCTACTGGCCTGTCCTGCATCCAGCGTTCTTTCGGAACGCACATTCAGTGCTGCTGGAGGATTTGTCACGGATCACAGGGTGCGCCTGTCCACCGACTCGGTTGATCGACTGACTTTCATCAAGATGAACCAGTCTTGGATCACCACCAGCTACCACACACCTGATGCTGATTTAACAGACTAATTGATTTTAACATGTCACATCCCTTCAAGACTGATGCTGATGCTGAGTGCCTGTGCTGTTATGTTGACTGGCTATCCTCCTCCTCCGAGTCCTCAATGATACGATTGATGATGATAGCTTGGAAGATCATTTTTGTTTATGGGTGCCGCCACCAGTGGCTAAGGCCCAATTTTTCAGCCCCTGTTTTACAGGGGCGTGTAATTACAATTTTTTTAGCAATAATTTGCCATAGGGCTCATTGCTGTGCTCCAAGTACAGTATCTGTGAGGGGTTGGAGTGTTGTGGCACCAGTGCCTAAGGCCCAATTTTTCAGCCCCTGTTTAACAGGGGCGTGTCATTACAATTTTTGAAGCAATACTTTGCAACAGGGCTCATTGCTGTGCTCCAAGTAACGTATCTGTGAGGGGTTGTAGTGTTGTGCCACCAGTGCCTAAGGCCCAATTTTTCAGCCCCTGTTCAACAGGGGCATGCAATTACAATTCTTGATCTAATAATTCACAGCAGGGCCCATTGCTGCACCCACCAAGAGTAACTCTGAGGGCTTACAGTGTTGTGGCAACGCCACCACCACCACCACGAAAGGCCCAATTTTTCAGCCCCTGTTCAAAAGGGGCATGTAATTACAATTCTTGATCTAATAATTCACAGCAGGGCCCATTCCTGCACCCACCAAGAGTAACTCTGAGGGCTTACAGTGTTGTGGCAACACCACCACCACCACCACCACCACGAAAGGCCCAATTTTTCAGCCCCTGTTCAACAGGGGCATGCAATTACAATTCTTGATCTAATAATTCACAGCAGGGCCCATTGCTGCACCCACCAAGAGTAACTGTCAGGGCTTACAGTGTTGTGGCACCAGCACCACCATCAAAGGCCCAATTTTTACTACCACTGTTCAACAATTATATGTAATTAAAATTCCTGATATAATAGTTGACAGCAGGGCGTTCGAGCACCAAGCAAGAGTAACTGTGAGTGCTTACAGTGTTGTGCCAACACCAACAACTAAGGGGCCTATTTCTGCAGAGTATATACGGCAGGTCCCTACTTTCAAACATCCAACTTACAAACGACTCCTACTTGCAAACGCAAGAAGACAACAGGAAGTGAGAGGAAATCTACCACTAGGAAGGAAAATTCTCTCCTGTAAGAATAAATATGGGAGAAAGGTGTCTCCTCTGTACTGATGCTTTATCAGCAATCCTTGTTTCAAGAAAAACACCACATTTCAAAAACAGTTGTCATTGGGACGGAAAGTGAGGTGAAATGTTCTGAACAGGGGCACAGACAGCAAAACAAATGTTACAGGGGTGATAACCCTTACCTATGTTTTCCAAAAAGTTTAAAAATAGATTTTTGGGCTGGAGCTACACTTAAACAATGTACCTGTTCAAAATTACAAACACATTCTACATAAGAACAAACCTACAGTCCCTGTCTTGTATGCACCGCCTGTATACGGCTGTTCAGAGTATATAGGGCCTTTTTTATTTTGTGTGCGGTGTTCCCCTTAATATCCATACAAGACCCAAAGGGGCTGGTAATGGGCTGGGGTAGGGGGGGGGGGGTCATGGGGTAGCTATGCCATTTTTCTTAAAGATTTTCATCCATATTACCGGGACCAGACATTACATTAAAGCCGCAAGCAGTTTTAAATGGCTTTTTTTTCCTTTAGAAGTGTCATTTTGTGCAGGGACAGTTCTAAACACGGGAAACACGTGGCACTTCACAGGCATACTTTAGACACCCCCCAGGTACGATATTTAAAGGAATATTTGACTTTTTTTTTTCACTTTATGCATCATTAAAATGACTGCTCCCGAAAAACGACCGTTTTTAAAACTTCTTTTTGCATTGATACATGTCCCCTGGTGCAGAACCCGGGTTCCCAAACCCTTTTTAGGACAATAACATGCATAATAGTTGTTATAATTAGCACTTTAGAATTCGAACATTCGCATCCATTGTATTTAATAGGGTTCTAATGTTCGTACGAACTTTCGGTCCGTTCGCGGGTTCTGGTGCGAACCGAACCCGGGGGTGTTCGGCTCATCACTAGTAACCAGTATTGCCTGTTATCCCCCAGCTGGTGATTACGTTTTACCCATTATTGACTTACTATGCCTTGCTCTGCATTGCGTTGCTGTGTGCAGGTGGCCATCTTGGTAGTGGTAGGACTTTGCTTCCAGCAAGGAGAACAGTGAGCAGAGACCAAATCTCATCAAATCTCAGTACAAATCTCCGGAGACTAGCAGTTAGAGGCACAAGTGCCTTAGATCTCACACTGCAGATTTATAGCTATGAGGCCTCGTACACACGGCCGAGATTCTCGTTGAGAAAAACATGTCGTTTTTTTCGACGAGATTCTTGGACAAGAAACTTGTCCCGGCCGAGTGTACACACGCTCGTTTCAAAGAACCCGCGATTCTTTGAAAGGAGTGTACGCGGTGACGTCATCGACTACGTCGAGCATGCGCTCGTCACATTCGATGCCGTCGCCGCCATCTTGGTACACCCTACGTATGCCTAGGAAGCTACCGCGCATGCGTCAAATTCATTTCGAACATGCGCGGGCTTCCGGGCGGACAGGTAAGTGTACACACACTCACTTTTCTCGTCGAGAAACACGCCGAGGAGAATCTCGACGAGAAAATAGAGAGCAGGTTCTCTATTTTCTCGTCGAGGTTTCTTGTCGGTTTTCTCGACGAGAAACACGCTAGCAGCGTACACACGACCGATTTACTCGGCAAGACCTCTCTGCCAGCAAGTTTCTTGCTGGTTCTTGCCGAGAAAATCGGTCGTGTGTACGAGGCCTGAGACTGTAAGCACAAGAAAACCTAGGCACTCTCATATCAGAAAGGATACTGCTATTTTCTGAGGAGGAATTCCAGACAAGAGGTAACATTTTCAGGGTAATGCCTAGGCACAAATTACATTTGAAATGTTCCTTATTACAAAGAAAATCCACACTTTTTGAGTTCAGGACCACTTTAACCACTTGCCGACATCATTATACTGTGGCAGGTCAGCGCGATCCCGCTAACCGTTGCAGCTGTATGTCGGTCCCTTTAAGCGGGAAAGCAGGCGCGCACGCGCCGCCTCACTGCTGGATGCCGGTGCGCGTGGCCGGAGGTCACAATGACCGCCGGCCACTCGCGATCACGGGCACGAGAATCCCTGTTATGTGAGGAGAGGAAAGTCAGATCGTGAGTTCCTACAAGCCAGGAACGACGATCTGTCGATTCCTCCAGTCACTTCCATTCCCCCCACAGTTAGAACACACATTAGGGAACACAGTTAACCCCTTGATCGCCCCTAGTGTTAACCCCTTCCCTGCCAGTGACATTTACACAGTAATCAGTGCATTTTTATAGCACTGATCGCTGTATAAATGCCAATGGTCCAAAAATGGTGTCAAAAAGTGTCTGATGTGTCCGCCATAATAATAAAAATGCCATAAATCCATCCTCTATTTTGAAGACGCTATAACTTTTGCGCAAACCAATCAATATACGCTTATTGTGATTTGTATTACCAAAAATCCGTATATGAATACATATCAGCCAAAACTGAGGAAAAAAATTGTTTTTTTAAAAAAATAGATTAGATATTTATTATAGCAAAAAGTACAAAATGTTGTGTTTTTTTCAAAATAGTCGCTCTTTTTTTGTTTATAGCGCAAAAAATAAAAACCGCAGAGATGATCAAATACCACCAAAAGAAAGCTCTATTTGTGGGGAAAAAAGGACGTCAATTTTGTTTGGGTACAGCGTCGCGCGAAATTGTCAGGTAAAGCGACACAGTGCTGTATCGCAAAAAATGGCCTGGTCATTGAGCAGCCAAATCTTCCGGGGCTGAAGTGGTAAAGAAGGCTCACCTATATCACTCCCAATACAATGTGTGAATCCAGCCTCCCTCTCTATTACATTATCAGGGAACTTCAGGCATACAGAAGCTGCACTACACTCTATAACACCAAGAAGTGAAGCAGACTACACAGTGGTAGAGAAGCAGGAATCATGCTGCCAGACAGTTATATCTCCAAAAATCAATATTAGATTGAAGCTTGTAAGACGCAGAAACAGCACTAACCAGGAGACCATCATCCTTAGTCGTCTTTATTAGCAGCTCTTAGCTTGTGAATTGCGGAACGGTTTTTATTTCACTCCTTAAATCTAAAGGGTGTCAAATTTAAGCTCAGTTTAGCAATACAACAACAAACTTTATCCAGGAAAACAGTTTGTTTGCAGAAAGGCTGATGTAGCGGCCTCACCCCCTTCACATGTTTATCGGTTGTCCGAAAGCTCTTGTCTAGGGGTATCTGGGTTTCGAGAGTGAGGTGCGCTACGGCCCATGTCCTCCCCATAGCTGTGGGTGAGGTGAAGGCCAGTATCAATATCTTCCTCGGGCCAAATGTGCATTGGGTTGCGGAACTTAGCCCTGCTATGCTGGAATCTCCCTTTGCTCCCATCAACAGAGTCCATACACCCATCAAAGTCCAAACTCAGGTTTATTGCGTATCTCCACATACAGTCAAATGTAACGGCATGATACGATGGGGGAGCAGGTTGAGGCACTGTACAGGTTCCTAGTCCCTACACTCCCTGTGCTATGACCAGGGGTTGCAGGAGTCTTGATTAGAACAACTTCGCTGCGCTGCGGCCCCTATCAGGGGAAGATGACCCTCCAAGGGAGTTACCGGAGGCCCGTCCGTCACCGGGTTGACACTGCTCCGGAGTCTTCAGACGGGTGACCTCCCCAGCCTCCTCACCTCAGATGCGGGTCCCCTCGCAAGGGGCACCCTGGAATCCCTTCACCCTCGCGGGACCCGGTCAAAGTCACCAAGTCCCAGGCCTTCTACAAAGTACCTCACCCCAGGCTGAAGGTGCCTGGGATGGACTCCAACTCCAGCTTCATTCCGGCCAGGCCTAGGGTGCCCAGGCCGGAACCTTGAACCGCCCGCACCCAGGCCGAGGGCGCCTGGGTGCGTGAAGAGATGATCCCCCAAAAGACCTTGTGGCGAGGGCGTCTCCCCCTTTTATCTCCTCCCATTGACACCACGGCGGGTTCCCCGCCCCAGCCGTACCATCTCCAGGAAGGGACAAAAAGGGTAGCACTGTGGTAGTGATTCTACCTCGAGCCTGTAGGTACGTCGCCACCCACAGTCCAAGGAGAATATTGCACCACCCAATCCTCCACGAATAACAAAAAGGGGTCTAATCCCTGACATAATTACACACCTGGGTCTCTCTACCCCCAGGTGTATCCCACTAACTTTGAAGACCCCGCTACACACTCCCCCTTGTGATTTGACGCTGGTCCCCAGCGTCAGGTGCACACCCATGTCTCCCAAGGAGTGGTGACATGAAGTGGGCCCCAGAGGCTATCCCTCAAATTTTGGATACTGTGTGTGCCAAGACCTGCTCCAGGGAAAGGGAACTATAAAACATTAAAACTTTTGTATAAAACATCTGTCATGTACACATATACAATCCCTCCCGTCACTGTCTAAGAACCACCCCATACTCAGTAGTCTTGACCGACGAATCTCCTGCAGAAGGGAAACAAAAAAAAAAACACATCCTAACACTCTATGTTAACTTGGCACGAGTGGGTCCGTCAGCCGAGAGACCCACTCACTCCAATAAGTAAGTAATGCATGTGGAACATTTCAAACAACCGTTGCACAACACTGCCACCTGGTGACAGCGCTGCGGTAATGACACTTGGTGAGATCTTCATTCTTCCTGCTTTCCTACTCTGACTCTACCCCAAAAGTCTCTGCCTTTGGCACATGAAGAAAAGGGAGAAAAAAAAAACAACAGCTCCCAAGTCTCCAGTGAGTAAATAAAAAGCCCCAATCAAAACAAAAGTAGGGCACAGTTCTAGGCGTCTGGGAATGTCTCTTCCAGAAAGTTTCAACAGCAACAAGATAGGAGCTCACTTCTCCTATAAATAGAACCCTGGATCCGGCAGAAACAGGGGCTTCAGGTGCCCGTCAAACACTTCCACCGAATACTCGACATCCTCTCCTTCTTTCCTGCAGATGAGCACCTTATCGGCATGAATATGGCGCCCAAGTCTCCAATCAGCTCTGCAGTCCTTGAACTTTTTAGACACAGGCGGCGAACATGACAGGTATCGCCTGGCATGGGGTACTTTAAGCTTTTCCCATACAAACTCGTCATACCACCTTGGTCGCAGGACCTCGACTTCATACAATAAGTCCCGAGGTAAGTAGGGGTACTCCCACCCATATTCACGTGCGACTCTCTGGGAGAAAAGTCTCTGCAACCTGGCTAGAGGCGGCATCACATCTCGCTCACCTTCTCCTGGCTGCACGATGGCCTCCGGGTGCCGAGGTACCTTCACCATCTCGGGTTGCTTTGTCTTTGGTGCCCGCAACGAAGCACGCTGCATCCCCACCATCAGAGCGGGTGATGTAGTTGAATGAGGAAAGTTGGTCGGAGGACTAGATTTCCTCGGGAACTCCGGGGCCTTCACCCGGAGCGTACTGTCTTCTATGGACATGGGGGAATCCTGCGGTTTACTGAGCACAGGTAGTGGGCGTCTGTCCCAGCCCTTCCGGTGAAACAGTTCGTCTATCTCTCCGTCATCCCCACAGTCTGACAATGACTCTAGGTCGGAGGTGTCATACATCTCAGCGGGAAGGTAGTCTCTAGTGGACGGAAGGCTACCCTCCCTTGCGGGCTCCACCGACGGTGGACCCCCGACACCTCCAACCAACACCACAGTCCCAGCCCCTGGCTCACCTGGACCTTCTGAAGAACTGGGATGTCCGGGACTCTCTTCTCTACCGGCGCCATCCAGGCCAGGCAAGCGGCGGGGTGAAGCTCGACCACGACCATAGGATGCCTGTACCAGGCCGACTTTCCTCTTCGGAGGTGGGAGTAGGGAGTCTGTAGTGACCGAAGCAGCGTCCTCGGATTTTCCTCTCTCAGTCTCTGATTGGGCAGTCCCATCGCCCTGGTCAGCGCGCACGGGAAACTCCGCAAAGGCTTTGATCTCTCCCTCCGGAGTGGCGGTTCCTGTGATGCAGTTGAGGCGTAGGGCCCGGGGCCTTTCCGTGTGTGGTTCAACCTCAAAAAGGAACTCCTTGCATGCCTCACATCGCCCGAATGGCTTTAGTTGGACCACCAGTCCCGAGCATCCGGGACAGATCACACCGAGGGCCTCCGTGTCTCTGCATGAATACAGAGCCAACTGTCCTCGAGGCCTGAGCCTTATCCCCGTGTCTGTAATGGGCGCAGCAAATGCAGTCATTTTCGTGGGGTAAGGTACCGGCATCCACGGGGAGCTTGAGGCCATCCCGACCACCTGCTGTTCCATCACGCGCTCACCTCGCGCCGGAGTCTCCACGTGTATCTCCACACGTGGCCAGACTCCTCCCACGACTTGCACGTTTTCGCGGGCTTCCTTCAGTCTCCTCCCACGAATTGCGCAGTCATGGGGTGCCTCGTGGCGCAGTGCAGCAAAAGTCCCCACATGTAGTTCGTCACACGGCTGGACTCCTCCCTCTTCCCGCTTTTTCTGCATGGGCCTCTCCCGGTTTTTCAGAGAAATTTCCACAAATTCGAGCACAGGGACGCACTTTGGCCAATCACATGGCCGACCTGCTCGGACCTCCTCCGGGCAGCAAAGTCCAGACACAGCCGTTCCAAACCTCAGGGTCAATACACATTTCATCCCGGACTCACGAGCCCCCACGTGTAGCGGCCTCACCCCCTTCACATGTTTATCGGTTGTCCGAAAGCTCTTGTCTAGGGGTATCTGGGTTTCGAGAGTGAGGTGCGCTACGGCCCATGTCCTCCCCATAGCTGTGGGTGAGGTGAAGGCCAGTATCAATATCTTCCTCGGGCCAAATGTGCATTGGGTTGCGGAACTTAGCCCTGCTATGCTGGAATCTCCCTTTGCTCCCATCAACAGAGTCCATACACCCATCAAAGTCCAAACTCAGGTTTATTGCGTATCTCCACATACAGTCAAATGTAACGGCATGATACGATGGGGGAGCAGGTCGAGGCACTGTACAGGTTCCTAGTCCCTACACTCCCTGTGCTATGACCAGGGGTTGCAGGAGTCTTGATTAGAACAACTTCGCTGCGCTGCGGCCCCTATCAGGGGAAGATGACCCTCCAAGGGAGTTACCGGAGGCCCGTCCGTCACCGGGTTGACACTGCTCCGGAGTCTTCAGACGGGTGACCTCCCCAGCCTCCTCACCTCAGATGCGGGTCCCCTCGCAAGGGGCACCCTGGAATCCCTTCACCCTCGCGGGACCCGGTCAAAGTCACCAAGTCCCAGGCCTTCTACAAAGTACCTCACCCCAGGCTGAAGGTGCCTGGGATGGACTCCAACTCCAGCTTCATTCCGGCCAGGCCTAGGGTGCCCAGGCCGGAACCTTGAACCGCCCGCACCCAGGCCGAGGGCGCCTGGGTGCGTGAAGAGATGATCCCCCAAAAGACCTCGTGGCGAGGGCGTCTCCCCCTTTTATCTCCTCCCATCGACACCACGGCGGGTTCCCCGCCCCAGCCGTACCATCTCCAGGAAGGGACAAAAAGGGTAGCACTGTGGTAGTGATTCTACCTCGAGCCTGTAGGTACGTCGCCACCCACAGTCCAAGGAGAATATTGCACCACCCAATCCTCCACGAATAACAAAAAGGGGTCTAATCCCTGACATAATTACACACCTGGGTCTCTCTACCCCCTTGTGTATCCCACTAACTTTGAAGACCCCGCTACACTGATAACTTGCCGAAAAAAACGTTAACGTAAAGCAAACATTTCTCTTTGCAAAAGATCACTTTTGGCTTAAAATATAAATTTATTTTTCAGATGCCTTATTATCAACAGATTTGACATCTCTCTTCTTTTTGACAATGCTTCAGCGGTATTCTGCAGTGGTATTTTGCTGGACTGGTTTCTAAATTCTCTCTGACAATCAGCCCTTAGTATTCCTGTAACAGTGTATATACACTATATTACCAAAAGTATTGGGACACCTGCCTTTACACACACATGAACTTTAATGGCATCCCAGTCTTAGTCCGTAGGGTTCAATATTGAGTTGGCCCACCCTAAGACTGGGATACCATTAAAGTTCACGTGCGTGTAAAGGCAGGTGTCCCAATACTTTTGACTATATATCTATCTATCTATATAAATATATATATAGATATCTATATATATATATAGATATATATTTATACATATATATATATATATATAGAGATATATACTGTATGTGTGTGTGTAAGAGACATGGGCGTCCGCAGGTAGGGGCAAGGGGTGGCAGTTTCCCCCCCTGGAATCGTCAAGAAGGTGTTGTAGTTGCCGGCTGCAGTGTCCGCCGTGGCCACTGCTGACTTTTTTCTGTCTCTGCTAAGTTTCTGCTCTCTGTTCTGACACATCTGATGTCCCTCCCACACCCCCCGCCCGATCATTGGATGAGATGGCTCGGCAGCTCGGCCGCTCTGCCACTCCTCTTCAGTAATTGGCTGCCTGCCTGTGTACATGTTGTGTAGATCCGGACGGCGCTGCCCACTCAGTGCAGTCAGTGGCCGAGCTTCCGACTGATACGTTGCCAGAGCCTACTCATCATCACTTCACAGGAAATCCTGACTTGAAGTGAGTGGCATGCAACAGAAGAAGAACCACAGTTAACAGCAGTTAGGAGAAGCATTTTGATTTATACATTGCTGGAAAGTTGGACAGCTATTACTGGAAAGATATGTCTGTGTATGTTAACAGATAATTCATCTTCTTCACTTTGTATAGGCTGTTTTCATCAAGATCAAAATATGGCCACAACAGATGTATTGCAATACATTGCAATATAAAAAAAGATGTACATTCTCTAGTCTATATGTATATGGGTATGGACTGGTGGTACGCCTGGCCTGAGTAACTTCCAATACAAAGTGAAGCTGAATTATCTCTTATATAACACATACCGTATATCTTTCCACTGGAAAGATATATGTGTTATACAAGAGATAATTCAGCGTCACTTTGTATTGGAAATTACTCAGGCCAGGAATACCATGCCCATATAAATATACAGTACCTGACCGCGACATTGTACATTCCCGCGGCTCGGCATCGGCGATATTCGCTCTCTGCGACCCCCGTCGCGGTAGCCAGCGCCGAGCTCTGTCGCTCCTCCCACTCGCCACCCCCAA
The DNA here is from genome assembly GCA_029206835.1 of Rana muscosa. Classification (NCBI taxonomy): domain Eukaryota; kingdom Metazoa; phylum Chordata; class Amphibia; order Anura; family Ranidae; genus Rana; species Rana muscosa. Next base: position 351,301,763 of record CM055119.1, read on the forward strand.
TAGATTCCTATGGATGCGCTGCATCTCATTGGGGGCGACGAGCGCGAGAAGCACAGCCTCGCAGTGCTGATTTCCAGCGCGATCCCATGTTGGCGGCACCCACTGTAGCCTAGAGAATGTACACCTTTTTATATTGCATGGGTGACCTTAAAATGATGCCCCCCCCTGAAAAAAGTTCTACAGACGCCCATGGTAGGAGTTCGTTTTTGGTGCAGAGGATCCCTGTACTAGAGAGGTGAGTGCAGATAAAAATGGTTACTGCAACTCTAATGCCGCATACACACGATCGTTTTTCATGCCGTTAAAAATGGCATTTTTAAAAATGGCCATTAAAACCGATCGTGTGTATGCTCCAGAGCATTTTTAACGGCGTGAAAAACGGGCATTAAAAATTTCGAACATGCTCTATTTTTTCACGTCGTTTTTCATGTCTTTTTTTTAACGACGTAAAAAACGATAGTGTGTATGCTTTTACGAGGGGAAAAAAAGCGCGCATGATCAGAATCAAGTATGAGACGGGAGCGCTTGTTCTGGTAAAACTAGCGTTCGTAATGGAGATAGCACATTTGTCACGCTGTAACGGACTGAAAAGCACGAGGCTGAAAAGCGCGAATCGCCGCTCAACAAAGTTTACTAACATGAAGGGTGGCGCCATCCGAACGGAACTTCCCCTTTATAGTGCCGTCGTACATGTTGTACGTCACTGCGCTTTGCTCGAGCGTTTTTTTTAATGATCGTGTGGATGCAAGACAGGCTTGAGAGGAAACAAGAAAAAAAACTACGAGAAAAACGTTGGCTTAAAAAATGGCATTAAAAACGTACGTGTGTACGCGGCATAAGTATTCCACACTCTTGCCTTCCAAAGGAAAAGGAAGCCACTCTCCATGTGAAAGCCTTTAGTCCAATTTATTTAAACTCTCCAAAATAAGACAGTTTCAAACGCGTTTAACTCTTATCAGAGCTTACTCATAGGGTCGATTTGCCTTTGGAAGGCAAGGGGTTATATCTGCTTAAAGGGTTATATTATTATTATTATTATACACCATTTATATAGCACCAACAGTTTACGCAGCGCTTTACAATGTATAAGGGGGACAACACAATTACAGTACAGTTCAATACAAAAGGTATAGGAGGGCCCTGCTCGTAGAGCTTACATTCTAAAGGGAGGGGTGGTGGTACAAAAGTCAATAGCTGCAGAGAATGATTTGATGAGGGTGGGATTTGATTAGATGACAGCATTCAATTTTTTTTCATTTAGATTGCAGGCTGTAATTTTTTTTTTAACAAATTCCTACATCAATGGTATACAGCACAGTCAGATGAATCTCCAACTCCGGTGATTGTATTTTGGCAGCCATCAGCTTGCAGAATACCTGAACAGCAGCTGCATCTAAATGGATGCAACTACTGTTCAACTGTCAGTGCGAGGGAACCCATAGGGCCACCCACTAAGATAATCCCCCCCCCACCATATTTAAAATACATTTTTTGGGGGGTAGTGTATACCTGGTTTTGGCAGATACTCACTCCCACTAAAGTTTGGATCGCCAGAACGGATCCACCAAAAGTTCTTCTCCCCCCCCCCCCTGCCTGCATCCTTCTGGGACACGTCACAGGTCCCAGAAGGCTTCGGGACCATTCACAAAGTGCAGAGCAACTAGAGCATGCGCATGCACAGTGGGCAGCTGGACAAGGAGTCACAGCTGGCTACCCACTGTTAACATGCTGATGCCAAGGACCTTAAAACCAACGAACAACCAGCTCGGGTGTTAATGGCGCTGGATCCCTGGACAGGTGGGTGTCTGTTTATTAAGAGTCAGCAGCTACAGTTTTTGGAATTTTTCTAGAACTTACTGAATCTCCTCTTTAACTGAGGTTAGTGAGTTAATCAGGAGCCAGTTAAAATTTGAACAGTGTATGGCCAGCTTAAGCGAGTGTTTATATCCAAACATCAGCGCTACACCTCGACAACTAGCCCTTCAAAAGGAAAACTTTTCAATGGCAGAACTGAAGATAATTGTGAGGTCTTGTGTTAGGGTTAACATGAGTGATGTAGTGTTGGGGTTTAAAGAGAGGATTACTAGTGTTACAGGGATGGTTAGATACACACAGAGGATTAGTTAGTGTTAGGCCTCATTCACACGAGGCAGATCTGCTCAGCGAAGTCTGCCAGCTCAGCGAGAGATCTCTCCGTTACTCTCCGCTGAGCTGGCGGATGACAGGTCCCTCTCTGCTCACTGAGCGGGGAGGGGCTTGTCGAGTGCTGCTGCTTGCTATGGAGAGATCGGACGAATACGGACAGCATGTCCATTTTCATCAGATCTCACTTGATCCGATCCGCCAGGCCGGATGGCGACATATCGCCATACGTCTGATTTTAGCGGATCGGATCAGATCGAATGTCAGCGGACATGGTCACCGCTGACATCCGACGCTCCATAGACTTGCATGGAGCGCCCCGTTCAGGTCCACCGAAAAAACTGATCGGTCCGCCCGTGTGAAAGGGAGATTTAGGGTTACAAGAAGGGTTAGTCTGAGGGAAAGTGATATGGTTGAGATTTTTCATGATAGTTATAGGTTGATTTACTTAAGACAAATGTAGCGCCCTGCTCCCAATGACTGGGTGCTATGTTCAATTTAGGGCGTATCTGAGCCAGTAGTTGGGTTCAGATGTACATAATTGATGTTAATTTAACCTCTGTTCCGGTTATGGTTGTGTTAGGGGACTTCCCACTGTTTGCCTGTAGGTGGCGTTACCACCTCAAGCCAGTATGGAAAACTGACAAGCCAGAATGTATTGAGTGCCTTCCCCTGGGAACAGTTCAGTGGGCGTGGTCTACCCGCTGAGCATGCTGGGGAAGGGTACTTAATGGTCAGACGCCATTTTGTGGGGTCCTTCGTCCCCTCATGACCCTCCCTGCGTGAGGGGGGTATTGTGTGATTCTTGGCCTCGGAACCATGCTGGTCCGAAACTGCAACTCCAACAAACAGGCCCAGTTATGCTGACTGGGTCTGTACTTTGAAGGTGATCCTGTGCTGTCCGTCCTGAGGGAGGAAGCCGCTCAATGGAGGAAACCAGGGGAGGACCTGTCCTGGAAAAGTCCAAGCGGAAGGCTGGTGTCTTGACGAGGGCCTGGTAAATCTATTGGAGGATGCACCACGACTAAAGTTACCTTGCAATCTGCCGGGTCGGCTTAAAGGCTCTTGACTGCTTGGCTGGAAGTTCAGGCGTGGAATCCTGTGGCAGAGGATCCCGGACTATCCAAATTTTGTGCACCGCCAGTCTGTGGCAGAGACTGGTCCTGACTTATTGTTCGTGCATCATACCGGCTGCTAGGCCAGGTGAGAGGGGCCTATCCGGGTGAGCAATACCCACTCCAGGGAGAGTGGTGAGTGACTGTATTTTTGAGGAGTTCTCCCCAGTGATCTGAACCGTGTGCCTGAACCTACCCTTTCCCTTCACCCTTCTTTATGTTTATGCAAAAAAGGAAAATAAAACCTCACTGCTTAAGGTTTTACATCTTGTGTGGACATTGGAGTTTCTACAGACTTTCTTCCCCTAGACAACGAATACTGAGATAACGTGCAGGCCCAAAATTAAACCAGCAGCTCCTACGGGGGTGTGATACACAAATAAACTGTGAAGTTGCACTCTGTAAGAGAAGTTGCTCTGCTGACTTCCAATCATGTGCAAGCAAAAATGCTATTTTTTTTTTTATTGTCCTTGCATGTGATTGGGTATTCTTTATAAAGTTAAACCTTACCTCTTTTACGAAGCTCTGGAGCAACTGCATTTGCAAAGTGCACAGTCTATTTGCCTCTTGTAAATCAACCCCTAATGCCTTGTACACACGATCGGATTTTCCTACCGTGTGTAGCCCCATCTGAGTTTTTTCATTGGAAATTCCGTCAGAGTTTAGATATAGAACATGTTCTATTTTTCTCCGATGGAATTCCGATGTGATTTGGCCAGGCAAAAGCCTGATCGTGTGTGCAAGGCATAAATGTCTTAGGGAGGATACGTGTAATGGTATGTGATAGGGTTGGGGTAACACAGAGGGTTTGTTTTGGAGTTACAGGAAGGGATAGTGTTACAGAGAAGATGATTTTGAGGGTAAATGTTAAGGCTGGGGTTACAGGGACAGTCAATATTAGCTTTACAGGGAGGGTGAGTTTGAAACTTAGTATAGATAGTATGGGGTTAATTTATTAGAACTGGGAAGTGCAAAATCTAGTGCAGCTGTGCATGGTAGCCAATCAACTTATAACTTTAGCTTGTTCAATTAAGCTTTGACAAAAAACAAAAAACAAACCTGGATGCCGATTGGTGTCTATGCAGGGCTGCACCAGATACTGCACCAGATATTGCAATCTCCAGTAAACCAACTTTACTCTTTAGTAAATCAACCCCTGAGGGTCAGTATGAGGGGACCTTTTGGGTAGGACATTGCTCCTTTTCTGCATAATTCAACCCTTAACCTTCTTCGATTTCTTTCACCTCTTCTTATAGAGCCCAGTACAACTAAAAATGGGGTCAGACCAAAGTCCCCTTGTGGCACTTTTGTGCAAGCTCACCTCCTCCCGCACCGAGACCATTGACTTTTTAAAACTTGGTTGGTAACTTTGTTTTTTTCATTGATGTTTTGTGAGCCCCTCGACCATTTAGTCTATATTTTACTTATAATGCATTTGTTAATGTCCTGAGTGAAGCGGCTCAAGATTTCTAGCTTTGCTTACCAAGTAGTGCATTAACTACTCAAATTTGGACTTATATTGTTTTGTATCTCTTTACCCTTTTAATTAAAATCTATCAAAATAGAAAATGGGCAAATATTTTAATGTATGTACAGTATATTCCATTCTCAGTGCTTCTAGGTACTGTATTTATAAGTCCCAACAAAGGAGCTGGTCCTTTTGCAGCTCTGCACCACCTGCAGAACAATTGATGCCCCCTGTTTTGTTTTTCCCCAACCCTATGATCTCTGCTTAGTTGCTAGCATGTTTATTTGCAGCAGTTAGGCCAACATAATATGGACCAGGTTGTAATACAAGCTAAATCGTATCACTGCTTTCTGTGCTAACAGATCTGGTCACTTGTCAGCAGAAATATTAAACATTGTGATAAATGTGTGCTTTAATTTCAAAGTATCCTGAAAGCCCCAGATCCCGTAATACTTTTTTTTGTGCATTTCAGTGCTTGGCAATAGGAGATAGGGTACAAGGACCATGCTCACTGCATCACAACTGTAATATCTGGAAGAGTTTCACTGCTTCCGTGCTGCTCCAGTGCCAAAGGGACCATCACCTTGTACTGCACCTGACTGCTTGGCAGGACCTGTGTATGCTATCCCTTTACATGCTGCAGCAGAGATCCAGAATGGTCTGCTCATACCACCCAGCTACTGTACACCGCTGGCCACAAGGAGCTGTCAGTCTTCTGTCTCTAACCTAGGCTTCTGATGGACTGCGACTCTCCAGCTACCATTGGGATTATTCTTATTTACTCCTCCTGCTTATGATCCATGAGTTTGTTACAAGTAGGTCAATGCACCCCTTTTCCTGTATTTACTTGTTGATGGTTACAACAGATCTGGAAGCTATAGAAAAATGTAGTAAAAATAAAAAAATATATAAAACTAAAGACCTCAACGTGGCCAAAAAGGCCAATGGCAAAACTGTTTAATAGTAAAGTTTGTGAACTTATTATTTTCATACATTGTCTTAAAGTGGTTGTAAACCCTCACATATACCCAGCGAAGTGAACAGACTCAGACAGTGGCAGCTAGTGCTCAAGCTCAATATTTTTGGGGGGCGGCAAACAAACCTGCCCCCCTCACTCTCACATACCGCCACCGCCCCCCTCCCTTGTGCACAGGCAGGCCTTGGTAGGTACTCACACTGCTCCCAGCTCTCTGCACCGGATCCCCGCTCTCCACACCGGCTCCCGCTCCGTCAGCTCACCCCCCATACCTATTACCTTTTGTTTCACTTGACCCTCTATTCTAGATTCTAAGTTCTAATGAGCAGGGCCCTCTGATTCCTCTTGTATTGTAACTGTACTGTCTGCCCTCATATTGTAAAGCGCTGCGCAAACTGTTGGTGCTATGTAAATCACAATACAATGTGAAAGTGGAAAATACTGTGCTGTCACTTTAAATATAGAACAGCAGAAAGCACAGCAAGAGATAATTGCAAGTGAGTAATAATGACTAAATGTGCAGCGCCAATAAGAACGGTCACTTTAAGATGGGACCGTATACAGTGATGTAAAAATAAAAGATATGCATTGTTATATAACACTCATAGTGACACATGTGTAAGCTCATAAATATATAAAGTAAATAAAAGTCCACAACATGATAAAAAGTAAAAACACAAAGTCCACAGATGAAAACTGGGATATGGTATTAATCCAGGTAAGTGGATGACCTCCTTAGGACATCAGTAGGAGGGCAAGTGTAAAGAGTAGATAATGGAAGCTAGCCACCGCCAACATCGAAAAGGCTTACCGGAACTATCGGCCTAAAAAGGCATATGCCTGATGAGTCGTCAAGGCTTGTGATGAAGACACACCGGTAGATAGGGACATCCATGTCTGCGAACACTGTCACGAGTGAATGGTGATCACACTGTCCTTCGGATAATTCCCAGTAGAGAAAAGATCTCAGAGGGAGGTTGGCTGAATCTTTCCCATAAGCTCACAATATGAAACCTCCTCTGCTGCCACTTCCAGTTATGTCTCTTCTTTTCTTCCTCCATCCTAATGATGTCCTGACGAGGTCATCCACTTACCTGGATTAATACCATATCCCAGTTTTTATCTGTGAACTTTGTATTTTTACTTTTTATCACGTTGTGGACTTTTATTTTGTTTATATATTTATGTGCTTACACATGTGTCACTATGAGTGTAAGATAATGCATATCTTTTATTTTCACATCACTGTATACAGTCCCACCTTATAATGACCATTTTTATTAGCGCTGCACATTTATTCGTAATAATTACAATACGGCTTGTGTCGCAATTGTATACGGTATATTATTTTTTCGTTATTTTTTTCCCCCATGAAAGTGGAGTTACTCTTTACCAGAACACGCTGAAGTTAGAAGCTGATTGGCTACCATGCATAGCTCCACAAAATGTAGCATTCTCCATTTTTAGTAAGTCAGCCCCTTTATCTATGGAGCCACTCTATCGCCAACAGAAAAAACGTATCTAAAGTGAGCTAACGTGGGAGTGCTACTCTCATCTTCTTACATCTTCAATCCTGCCAGACTTATCCACCTTACCAACTGCTCAGTGTCTGCCAACCCTCTCCTCCAATCCCTACACTGGCTCCTGATCGCCCAGCGAATTAAATTCAAAATACTAACCACAACATACAAAGCCATCCACAACTCTGCCCCGAGCTACATCACCAATCTTGTCTCCAAACATCACCCAAAAACCATCCTCTCTGCTCTTCTCAAGACCTCCTACTCTCAAGCTCTCTCGTCTCCTCCTCCTCCCATGCTCATCTCCAGGATTTATCCAGAGCCTCTCCCATCCTGTGGAACTCGCTACCTCAACCTGTCCGACTATCCCCTACTCTTGCTACCTTCAGGCGATCCCTGAAAACTCATCTCTTCTGGGAAGGCTATCACGTCTCCAACTAATTTTTACCACTTCCATCAGCTCATTCCCCACAGTTACAACATTTTGTACCACCTGCCCCACCCTATTAGATGGTAAGCTCTTCTGAGCAGGGCCCTCTTAATCCTCTTGTATTTTATTGTATTATAACTGTATTATCTCCCTTTTATATTGTAAAGCGCTGCGTAAACTGTTGGTGCTATATAAATCCTGTATAATAATATAATAATCTTCATGTTGTTGTCAAACACAAAGATTTTTGTGTGCCAGTCTTTGTACTATGGGTGTTCCTTGCCTCTTCTTTTTTGAAAGATGAAGAAGGTACTTCAATACTCATGTACTAGTGGCCAGATCACCAACTGAAATTGAGCTGGCTCCAATGCTTCCAAGATTGAGGCTGTCCATTAATGGAAAGATAAATTTATGTCTGTCTTTGAATTGCACCTGCACTTATTTTTCATTTGCAGAAAGACATTGTATAATTTAATGTTAATGTGTTTCCTTCAAAAAAAAAAAAAAACCTCAGCACATTTTTTTTCAAAGTATTAAGTTAAATCACCTAAGACACATTTAAACACCTAGACAAATTATAGTGTTAGCATTTCTCTGACAAAGTAAACACTCACACTGTTCTATACCTTGGTGTTAAAAAGCAGCCTCAGACAATTACCTTCATGCAATGCTACAGGATGTATTGGGTCTTTATGAATAAATAATAATAGCCACAGTTGGCTCACTGTTTGCAAACAGGAAATGCTGTGCATTGAAATAATCTTACACTCTCGCTCTATGCACTCCTCCAATTACAATGCGCTTTAATGTATCCGCACGCTAACAGCACAGATTTCTAAGAGACGGTCTATATTAATGCATTGAATTAACGCATAATTAAACTTTTTTGTGTAGATAAACACGGGAGATGTCATGTAGAGAGGATTTTTTTTTCTTTTATAAACAATGACACAATAAATAATATAAGAGGATGAATGTGTCTATGCATATGCAAATCTAAATGTAATCACTGCAGATAACAAGTTTTAGCTTAGTTAATGTGAAAGTTTTGCTGAAAAAAAAAATGCTTTTTAGGTTTAACTTGGTACATTGCAACAATTATATTAAACTTTTTGGGGAAATACTTACCTGCTTCTGTTCTGTGGATATTGAGCTGATGCTACTTTTTTAAGATTTAATTTTACAATGATTACATGATTATTTTAAGTGTGCAGGCCTATGCTATCCTTAAACTGTAACATGTTAGGTATCTATTTACTTGGCATAACATCATCTTCCACAATATAAAAAAAATTGGGTTATCTTTACTGTTTTCTTATTTTTTAATTTAAAAAAAGTGTATTTTTTCCCAAAAAATTGCGTTTGAAAGACCGCGTAACATAAAATATTGCAACGACTGGCATTTTGTTCTCCAGTCTTTGCTAATATATATAAAGTTTGTGGGTTCTAAGTAATTTTCTAACAAAAAATACAGATTAAAGTGTCAGTGTCAGAAATAGGCTTGGTCCAGAACCAGTTAAACCGAATTAGTTGTTTAACAAGGCGAGGGTTGACATATACTTTAAATCATGGGTCTTAAACTGGCGGACCTCCAGCTGTTGCAAAACTACAAGTCCCATCATGCCTCTGCCTGTGGGAGTCATGCTTGTAACCGTCAGCAGTGCAATGCCTCATGGGATTTGTAGTTTTGAAACAGCTGGAGGGCCACCAGTTTGAGAGCCCTGCTTTAAAATATATAGAATCAATTGATATGGTTACGAAATAGCTATTTAGACTCTGTATTGAGGAAACTGTTCAGTAGCTGGTATGTGTCTACAGCCTCATACACACGATTGGACTTCCATCGGACTTTTCCGTGGATTTTGATTTTTGATTTTATGTCCTGCATACACACACAGCAGGACTTTTTCAGCCAACTTTCACCAAATCACGTGTTTTTTGTGCTCTTTACCTCCACCCTTTGGGGAACTTCTGCTATTGTTGTCTGATGTTTAGCATTGGTTCTGAGAATGCATGTTTGTACTTTGGACTTTAGTCCGATGGACTTGTTTACACACGATCGGATTTTGCTCCATCGGACATTTGTTGCCGGAAAGTTTGTCTTTTTTCACAGCAAACATTTGTCCAATGAAAAACACAAACATTTGTCCGATGGAGCGTACAATTGTAGTCAAAAAGTCTGATTGTGTGTACGGGCCTTAATACTGACCACTGAAATGATAAAATTGCTGTGATATTAACTCACTTTTACTTTTAATATAACAAAAGGTATAAAGTGATATGGTTTTAGTAATGGAACTATTACTCACTATATTAATGGTTGTTACTGGTTATTTTTCATTATGTATTTTTTTGCATAAACGTGCATTTATAGCCATTTATTTGTTTTGTAGGGAAGGGTTTAAACCGTTGCCTGTTTGTGTTTTGTAGTGTGTGTACCAGTGGGGAAATTTCTCTTAATTTCCTATTACAGAGACTAAAAATAAAGTTAGAGGAAATATCCAAAGGTTAGGGGAATTCCATAGAAAATGTGTCCCTATAGGAAGATTTTCCCTTTCCCCTTATTCGCGGGACAACTCTACAATTTTGGATTTTCCCCTTACTTTTTTCCAGCAGCAGACTGAAGATTTAGTTTTGGACCTTGCGTTTGTTTTTTTGGTTTTTTTTTGATGTGTGCATGTCCCCTAGGGAGTTTTCCTCTCACTTCCTGTCCCAACGATGCCCTAAAGCACAGGGTGTTACCACGACAGGAAGTGACAAAACATTTCCCCCCAAAAAACTAACAGACGATTTTTTTTTCCCTTGGGGGTTCATTCACACTCCTGACTAGTTGTGAAGGGTGGTGTGATGCATTGCTGCAACACATTTACTTTTTTATATATTTTTTAAACTTTATTGAAGCATCACAAAATAACATTATTCACTTTCATGTGCATAATTGCACAATGTGGCACACAGTGGTGTGTTGACATTTGGCACAGTGTGTTGAGCTGTGTAAAAAATGCATGCATGGTGCATTTGTATGCAGAAAACACCCCCAGACATTTGTGGGGTAAACAGGGCATATAGAAAAGCATTGCCCTTGTGTTGAGGTTGCATTGATCTATGTAGCCCAACACAGCTCAACATGCATGGTGTGAATGAGCCCTAATGAAAATATTTTTTTTACTGCTTTGTAAAGTAATACAAGTAAAAAAAAAAAAAACTACTTACACCTTCCACTGCCCTACTGACACTGTCCACTCTAATAACTGACACCATCCACTGTCCTACTGCCCTGCCGTCACCATCCACTGCTCTATTGACACCGTTCATGTTTAAATACATTTTCACATTTATTTATAAGGGTATATATCAGTGACGGACACTCATTAGGCGTGCAGGGGCTCCGCCCCCCTAATTCATGCGCCTGGCCCCTAATTTACATGTAGGGCGCTGGATGCATGGATTCCAATGTTTTTGTTTTTTTTTTACGCACAAGATTAGAGCTAGAGGCTCTAATTGGCTTCAAAAAAGGGTGGGCTCAGGTGCAGAGCACTGCGCCCTGAGCCCACCTTGTTGTGTGACAATAGCAAAATTAATATTTGCTTATGTCTTCCCGTTTCTCTTCCTGGCCAATCAGGAAGCGGGTCCTGAGACCCCATTGGATGGTAGTCTGAAGACCCGATTGGCCTGGAGGAGAAGTGAGGGCCGGGACACAGAGGAGACGAAGGGGGGAAACCGCAGCCTGGACCTGCATGGGGTAAGTGCATGGCTGACGGGGGGCCTGGCGGGCCAGAGGGCAAGCGGCGAAAGGGGGGGGTGTTTGTGGGTATGGTGTGTGGTAGCGGGCTGGAGTGATGGGAGGGGATGTGTGTTTAAGCTTTGGTGTGCACACCCTAATGCAATTGACTGTGCACACCTATAGTTACCATGCATGTAGTCATATGATTTTGTGTGTGCGTTAGCAAGGTGCATTGAGGTGCCTTTATGAATTAGTGGCATCGCCGTGTGCCTGCAGGAGGGATGCTTGTTTTTTTCTCCAGTGTAGCAATGCACATGATTTTGCAACCTAGCCTTGTTGTCTGTTGACTCAAAACCACTTCAGGATGTTGCACTGTGATTTTTTTAATTGTATCTCATGAGGGCTATGCTGAGACCTAAAGGGTCACTAATTACTTAGATATCACTCAGGCTTTTACTGTATTATGGTGTCAGCTATCTACACTTCTTCTTAAATAGACTTTTCTCACAGCTCTCATATAGCAAATAATGAATGTCTAGCATCAGGCAGCCATTACAGGGAGAGCATATAAATCACATATTTAAGAAAATGCAACAGAGGAGAAGTAAAATTCCAAATAGCACATGAGAATTGGAAGGAGAGAAGATAAGGACAAATAAATGAATAAGGAGCAAGGAAGACCTTAGCTAAGGAAGATTAGCGAAATAAATGTACTCACCCTTGCAAAAAGGCAATTAAAGAGATATGATCACCATGTATAAATACATAAGTGGCCCTTATAGCCAACTCAAAGTACAATTGTCGTCTTTAAGGTCATCAAAAACAGGACACAAGGGCACCCTTTACAAAAAAAGATTGTTAGCCTCTGGATAGGGTAATGCCATGTACACACGGTCGGTTTTTCTGATGAAAAAAGTCCGATGGACTTTTTTCATCGGAAAAAACGATCGTGTGTGGGCTCCATCTGACTTTTTTCCATCTGTGTTAAAAAATAGAACATGTTTTCAATTTTTCCAATGGAAAAAAAAACAATAGGAAATTCTGATCGTCTGTGTGGAACTCCAACGGAGAAAAAACCCTTGTATGCTCAGAATCAAGTCGAGGCATGCTCAGAAGCATTGAACTTAATTTTTCTCGGCTCGTCAGAGTGTTTTACGTCACGGCGTTTTGGACGGTCAAAATTTTGTCTGATGGTGTGTAGGCAAGACTAATGAAAGTCAGCTTCATCGGAATTCCGACGGAAAATTCCATTGGTTTTTATTCCGATCGTGTGTACAGGGCATAAGGGTTCTCGACCATAGCCATGAAAATAAGATATTGGGGAGATTTACTAAAACTGGAGAGTGCCAAATCGGATACAGCTCTGCATGAGAGCCAATCCGCTTCTAACTTCAGCTTGTTTAGCTATGTTTTTACAGTATTAAATAGAAGCTGATTGGTTTCTATGCAGAGCTGCACCAGATTTGTCACTCTCCAGTTTTTGTAGCTAATGTTTTTTCTAGCTAACCTTTATCAGTTATCATTATGCAACTTTTGTACAAGAATAAATTAACTATACAGTAGTTCAGTAGTGTTTAGTAGTATAGTAATACTTATATAGAAGTTCAAGTTTAAAAAATGACAGCTGCCCACCAGGTTCAACCAAGAACATAGATATAGGGATTAGATACATTTTTGTCTTTCAACCTTTAGAGCTAGCGATGAGCTGAACATCCTGGATTTGGATTGTGGGGAGGTTTATTCGAATATAGTTGAAGTTCGAATGCTAAATCTGAACCCCATTGAAGTCAATTGGAGTTAAAAAGTTAAAATTTAAGGGCTAATGGGCAAAGGATTGTCAATAAAGTGCAGGGGTAGCTGGCAACTACTCAGGAACACGAACCAAACAATGTTAAAAAATGCAGTTCAATGGGGTGCAGTGTTTACAATAATGCTTATAGAACAACATTAAAACTTCACAATTCCTTTAAATAACATGCCTTTTGGTGCAGTAAACCTGCCTGTGCATATCTGTAAAATATGTATGAGGTACTGCATTAAAAATGACATTTGGAAAGAAAAAAACATTTAAATTGCTATAGTAGATTTCACTGTGTGCTTTATTTTTTTATGTTTTGTAAAAATGGGCGTGGGGAACCTCTACAAGTAGCAGGCGCTTGCAGTCCTTCCCGTGATTTTGTTATCTTAATTCTAAAGTAGAAATGTGTATTGCGCATATGGCAGCCCATTCCATTAAATGGCTGATCTATGAGCGATTGTCACTCCAAAGAAGCTCAGAAACCAAATTTTGTAGAGCGACAATCATGGAAAAATTGCATCACATTTGGGGCGCCATTCAAGATGAATGGCAGTGTCAACTAAACGTGACATGCATTTTGCAGTAATTTGGAGTTGCCGGCAGAATTGCTGTAACTCTGTCTGCAATTACGAATCGCCTATATGAGAACGGGACCTTAGGGCTGCCAGAATCGAATGTTCCCTTAACCATTGATAGGGGAAGAAGAAAGCCGTCATATATAGCAGCACTAAAAAAGAAACACTACTATATATGAACCAGAGGAAGGCAAAAACCTTGTTCTTGTCCCAACTTAGTCCCAATATATGGACAACTTACCTTTTAACCCTATGAGTTCCATTCTGCACTGAAAAAAGATTAGCGTGCCTATATTTTTGCAGCTCAGTGAGTTATGATGCACCACAACCAGATGTGCCCATTAAAGAAGAATGACGTGTTTTGACATTTCAATAAAGTTGAAAAAAAAGTAAACCGTGAGTTGCATCATTAACCACTTGCCGACCAGCTGCCGTCATTATACTGCCGCAGGTCGGCTCGTTCCCACAGACCGTCTTAGCTGTACATTGGTTCCTTCAAGCCGGATTGTGGGCGTGCACGCCTGCTGCACAGCGGGGGTGCCGATGCTCGTGACCGGTGGTCACGATGACCGCCGGCCACGAGCGAACGTGGGCATGAGAGGAAGAACAGGGATGTGTAAACACATACATCCCTGTTCTGTTCTGAGAGGAGATGCAGATCGTGAGTTCCTACAAGCTGGGAACAATGATCTGTCATCTCCTATAGTGACTCCCCTCCTCCCCACAGTTAGAACACACATTAGGGAACACCGTTAACCCCTTGATCGCCCCCTAGTGTTAACCCCTTCCCTACCAGTAACATTTACACAGTAATCAGTGCATTTTTATAGTACAAATTGCTGTAAAAAATGCCAATGGTCCCAAAAATGTGTCAAAAGTGTCCAATATGTCCGCCATAATGTCGCAGTCCCGATAAAAATTGCATCGCTGCCATTACTAGTAAAAAAATAAATAATAAAATGCCATAAATCTGTCCCCTATTTTGTAGACGCTATAACTTTTGCGCAAACCAATCAATATACGCCTTTTGCAATTTTTATTACCAAAAATATGTAGAAGAATACATGTTGGCCTAAACTGAGAAAAAAAAATTGTTTAAAAAAAAAAAATTGGATATTTATTATAACAAAAAGTAAAAAATATTGTGTCTTTTTCAAACTTGTCCCTCTTCTTTTGTTTATAGCACAAAAAATAAAACTGCAGAGGTGATCAAATACCACCAAAAGAAAGCTCTATTTGTGGGAAAAAAAGGACGTCAATTTTGTTTGGGTACTACATCACACGACCGCGCAATTGTCAGTTAAAGCGACTCAGTGCCGGATCGCAAAAAATGGCCTGGTCATTGAGCAGCCAATTCTTCCGGGGTTGAAGTGGTTAATGCATTGGCACTGCTACCTTCACAGCACACATTAGTGGCCAACTGGCCATGGTATGCCACTGCTGCTAGTGTGAATGAGCCCTTAGGCTGGTTTCACACTTGAGCTCCTGCGTTGCTGCTCTTTTTTGGGGAAGATTTTTCATAGACTTAATTATGCGTTCATGTGCATTGCCATCCTTAGCTCTTATAAGAGTATTAACAGATAAAAAAAATGGACATGACCTTTTTTTGCGAATGCACTGAATATTAGGGAACTAGCACCATTAAAAGCAAAAGCATATTATATTGCATAGGTGTTTCAATTCATAAGAAAAATATTTCCTGACCCCAAAGACAACCTAATACTCCCTGGATCAACATTATGTATGTTACTTGCATTCGGAAACACATCTGGATTTTTTTTACAAGAAAAGCTCTTGTCTACTTGCTGAAAAATAGGATATTTTCCCTTTAAGACTGCACTAAAACCTAAAAAACGCACTGACCTACATAACAAGCTGTTAACAAACATATACAGAAATAGATGTAAAAAAGTTCTGTTACTTTGAAAGAATTTGATATGCCTTGAAATTGCTGTAAGAACAGCCTCAAGCAGAGGTTAAATGCAAACTTATTTTTAAAACGTTCTGCAGTACTGTATATGTATCATTGGCAACTCATCTTTATAAAAATCTGTCATATTAGAAACATACAGACTTCAATTGCTTGCCTAAGGTACCTCAGATGTAATTGTATTCCCTTGTACCATTAACTGCTAACCAACCCCCATCCTTTTACCCCAATTAAAATTGCAAAAACCACGACACAATTGGAGTAAAAATTGTCAGTTTCGGCCCTTTATTAAAACAATAACAAAAATATAACAAACAGTCCTTAACCACTTGCCACCCGCCCACCGTCAAATGATGGCGGGAAGGTGCGGCTCTCTTTCTGGGTGTTATCCACCCACGGGGGCCCGCAGCACGGCGACCACAGTTGCGCCGTGTTGCTGGGACAAGACGCGACCCCGATCTCTGTAAAGAGCCGCTCCTGCGGCTCTTTAATCTTGTGATCACCTGTGTCCAATCACAGCCGGTCACATGTAAACAAGGAAGTGGCGATAATCGGCGCTCCTCGCCTCACACTGACAGAGTGTATGGTGAGGAGAGCCGATCAGCGGCATCTCCTCGCAGGGGACAGTGATAGATGTAATCAGGGCACTGATGATAAGTTCCCTGATTACATTAGAGTGCCACCAGTGCCAGCAACCAGTACCAACTAGTGCCAGCAATCAATGCCCACCAGTGCCAACAATTAGTGCCCACCACAGCCAGAAATCAGTGGCCATTACTGATGCCAGTCAGTGCTGGCTTTCAGTGCTGGCTTTCAGTGCTGCCTCAGCGATGCCCATCAATGCCCACCAGTAAAGACCATCAATGACCATCAGTGCCACCCATCCATGCCCGCTAGTGCCGCCCATTAGTGCCCATCAGTGCCGCTTATCCATGCCACCTATCAGTGACCACCAGTGCCACCTATCAGTGCCCACCAGTGCCACCTATCAATACCCACCAGTGCCACCTATCAGTGCTAATCAGTGCCACCTATCAGTGCCCATAAGTGCAGAATATTAGTGCCTCCTCATCAGTTCCACCTAATCAATGCCCATAAGTGCCACCTCATCAGTGCCCATAATTGCCACCTCATCAGTGCTCATAAGTGCAGCCTATTAGTGCCCATCAGTGCCGCCTCATCAGCGCACATCAAGGAGAAAAATGACATATTTACAAAATTTACGGACAGTACCTAAGAAAAACTTTTTTTTTTCAACATTTTCGGTCTTTTTTTGGGGGAAAAAAAAAAAATCCCAGCAGTGATTAAATACCACCAAAATAAAGCTCTATTTCTGTGAAGGAAATTATAAAAATTTCACATAGTTACAGTGTAGCATTGCCATTCAAAGTGTGACATTGCTGAAAGCTGAAAAATGGCCTGGGCAGGAAGGGGGTGAAATTGCCCTGTAGATAAGTGGTTAAAACAGGAAACCGAAATAATACTACAATAACCAGAAAAATAAGGTCGCCAATCCTTGGAGGCACCAAGTATCAATTATCCACTACTTACACTGTCCCCAGTCACACCACACCGGCTCAAGGACGAACCACATTCTGCAGATACCACAATTTTAATTACCAGTTAACCCACCATAACTGGCATTTCACCAGGGAATCCATACCTTAGATGGGTCCCTAATATTATAAGCACAGCAGGTTGTTTGAAAAAATGCCTCCAAAGACCCCAACCGCAAGGGCATGATACACACATAAGACAAACCAATCCAACGCAGGGTGGGCGGGTGGGAACGTTCCTCCACCAGTTGTCTTTACTGGATGCCAGGCACTACCTAACTTTCTCAAAAGACTCCCCCTGCAGCCTCAGCTACTTTCTAGCGGCGCCAATTAAATAAGATGCATTCACTAACTCCAAAGTTTAACACAAAATACAAACAATATTCACGCTACTAACAAATGTGAGCAGCTACAATGCCTGTGGAAAAAGCAAAAAACAAACAATATACAAAAAATGTAGCGCTATACATGAAGGTTATATACAAAACACCCAAGTGTAGTGCTCAAAACAAATGAATATAAAAGAGTCCGTGAAGAATCCAAAATGAACAAAATGTATGTGTAAATGAAGTCTCTAATGACCATTCAAACGTGGATAGTCTTGAAATTTTCAAAACACAACTGGTGACTTTCAAAAGGCAAATGACTATAACGTGACCACCACCAAATGGAAAGGAGGCTTACCAGATGGAATGGACCCAGTAAACGTGTGTCTAAAGGGTCAAACAGGCTTGGTACATGTATACTCGTAGGTCTAGAGTCCTGGCTGGCGTTGCACACATCAATGTCCAAAATCCAGGGTCTAGTGGTGTCACCAAATATCCGAGCCCGGTATGATGATGGAATAGCTCACAATGGAACCATATTATAGGGAAGAAAGAGAGGGCACATAGCGTAATAACGTAGATACTATTTATTAAATGCAGGTAGATACACTTACATTCAAGCAGTAAACGTAGCGCTTTGCAAAACACTCAGTGGCAGCAGTGGAATCTCCCGACACGTTTCGCAATACCTTGCATCATCTGGGGTATGACTCCACTGTTGCCTGCATGTTATTTATAAGTTTAAGGGACCTCCCCCTCATTAATCCATTATGCAATCACTTCCTGAATCTTTCAAAATGGCGCGTCGGCGTGCATTCCACGCCTCTCTATGTAATCCCTGCATAGTGCGCTAATATGTTCATCATGTGGGAAGCTGTATTGAAAAAAAGGTGGGGGGATAGATCCATGTTTGTGTGGAATAACCTCATCATACATGCTGGATGCGGGGCATCACTAACTCAATACTTACAATACATCATGGATCTTAGTCTGGCGACTAATGTCGTGGCTGTGACGTCACGCGTAAACCATGTGATAGACGCCATGTAATCGTCCGGCGACGTCACATGACGCGCGAACGTCAATGTCCAATCAGACGGCGCCTGAACCATGTGACGGACGCCATGTGATCGTCCGGTGGCGTCACATGACGTCCATATCCAATCAGACGGCGCGATCGCGTCACGAGGAATCCCGCCGTCATGTGACCATCACATGATGTCACATGACCCGCGAGCATCTTAATGAAAAGCGACGCGATCGCGTCATCACATACAAGCGCCGCCCCCATCTGAGACACGCAGCCCGGATAGGACGTAGAGACGTCCGTATTGAGTCCGACGGCGCAATCGCATAATCAAGCGATCACGGCGCACTTCCCGGAAGTGGGCAACCCTGAAATGCTAATACGTTGACTGCGCTCCACCGCCCCATAACGGCAAAAAATGTGAAACGCAGCCAAATGTGTACACACAGGACTCCAACTAATCTACAGGAATTATCTAGCATCGCCCAAATCGGGCGAAAAAGGAAATTCCCCGGGATAACAATGGCAAGGCTAGTAGCTGTAAGTCTAACTACCCATTAGCACAAAAATTGTTTTATTTTTATAAAAATAATAAAATCAGCTGAGCTGAAGTTAAATTACTAAATGTGTAAACAGATAGTGAATATAAAAATAAAAAATTGAAAAATTGAAAAATTTTAAATATCTTTTGGATAACAGATCAAGAAATATAGATGGTCCACTCCAACTGTGTGAGACTAACGTCTCGCACATAGAGAGGACCATCAAGGTGGAAAAATGTAGGGACCTCAACCCATCATAACCAATGACGGAAGGAGGCCCACACACCCCAACAGGAGATTGCCCAATGGATGAATGAGGAGCAAATTCCATATAAATCTCAATTTGTACCCAAACACAACCATACATAATATATTAAAAGTTGTGTAAAAATTATATAAAACCATATTGAATTGGTTAAAAAATACAAGAAACACTAAACAACAAGAAAAAGCAGAAAACGGATCCACGATCAAAAGCCACCAACTAATATTAGGACTGGTCGATGAAGGAATTTATATCCCATTCGACATTTAAACCAGACGGCCTGTGTGTCTGTAGTTGGTATATCCAGTAAGTCTCCAGCTGGGACACACCCCTAATTCTGGGGGCACCTCTCCATGAGGGAATGAAACGATCAATGATCAAGAACTGTGTGCCAGCTGGATTCCTACTGTGATGTAACCTGTAGTGTCTAGGGACCATGTGATTCACATCACCCCCTAAAATTAATGTAACATGTTCCCCCACTCTAATCGAAAATGGCCTGATGGTGCGGCCCACATATTGTTTGCCACAAGGGCAGGTGATAAGATATACAATGTGTGTAGTAGAGCATGTACAAAAATGTTTAATTGGGTATGACTTCCCTGTGCTGGTGGACCTAAACTCTAAGGTTTTACCTCTCCCGGATGTGTTATATTTACACACACTGCACTTTTTACAGGGATGGTATCCCACCAATTGATGAAAAAAGGAAGGACGTACCGGGGGGTTGATGATGTTGGGTGCTATTTTACCCTGGAGAGTGGGTGCACCTCTGAAGACAACTTTGGCCTGTTCAGGTAAAACTGAGCCGAGGATATTGTCATTCCTCAAGATGTTCCAGTGCTTGGCTATAATAGCTTTCACTTGTTTATGTTGCATAGAGAAGGAGGTGAGCATTGCCCATTTGAAGCTGTTGTTGGATTCTACTTTGGGCTTAACTTCCAATAAGGAGTGCCTGTCGGTCTCCAGTACTTGTTCGAGATCTCTATCGATCCTGACGGGGTCATACCCCTTATCAATAAATTGTTGTTTGAGAATCTCGGCTTGAGTCAGGAAGATATCGATATCAGTACAGTTCCGCCTCAACCTCAGAAACTGACTACGTGGGATGGACCTCAACCAAGATTGGTGATGACAACTGTCCTGCGGAATGTATCCATTCCGATCAGTTTTCTTGAAGTGTGTCTGAAAGTGGAACTGTCGATCTTGGATGCTGATCTCCAAATCCAGAAACTGGATTCTTTCATGGCTGGCAGTATATGAGAGAGAAATTCCTCTGTCATTGGCGTTAAGATGGTCCATAAAGATCTTAAGTGATGCCAAACTGCCACTCCATAGGAGGAGGATGTCGTCAATATACCTAGCCCAAAACACTAAGTGTTGGGTGTCATAGGTATAGACGACATCCTCCTCCCATTTGGCCATGAAGAGATTCGCCAGGCTGGGGGCATACTTAGCCCCCATAGCCACACCTCTTAGTTGGAGGTAGAAATTGTCGTTGAACCAGAAGTAACTACTTCTGGTAGCAAACTCCAACAATTCCATAATGAATTCCCGTTGGAAGGGAGCTAGTGTTTCCTCCTTCTCTAGGTAATACTTAACAGCCTCTAACCCTTTGCCATGTGGGATACAAGTATATAGTGAGGCCACATCGGCTGTCACCATGATGTAATCACCTCCTATACTCGTATCCTGGAGTTTTCTAATAGTGGCCCCAGTATCCGCCAAATGGGATGGCACACGTCTGACCAAGGGCTGAAGATAATGGTCGATATAGCGGCCAATTCTGGATGTAACAGAATTGATCCCGCTCACAATGGGACGACCAGGGGGGTGTACCGGGTTTTTATGAACCTTCGGTAAATAATAAATAGTTGGTATCCTGGGGACCGCGGGAACCAGGAACGCCTTTTCCTTCTTGTTTAGAATGTCTCTAGAGAAGCCACTGTCAACCAAACTCTGAAGTTCAACTTTAAACCTAGAGGTAGGGTTGGTGGACATCCGTTGGTAGGTATTGGGTTCATTTAGAATCCTGACCATTTCTTGTTCATAGTCGGATTTGTCAAGGACCACTATGCCTCCACCTTTGTCCGCTGGGCGGATCACCAAGTCCTTGTTTGAACACAAGGACTTGAGACCCACACTGGACACAGTTTGATAAGAACCTTGTTTCTCTGGAATTTCTGACAAGTCCTTCAGTACTAAATCTCTGAAGATACTGACAGAGGGTGCTACGGGGACGGGGGGATTAAACAGAGATGGGTTAGATAGACCCGAGTGTACCATCCCAAACGTAGCTGCCCTGGCCTCACTCACAATAGGATTAGTGATGAGGTACCGTTGTATGTTAACCTTCCGAACATACTTATGTATGTCGATAAAGGTACCGAACTTATCGAGTTTCTTTGGAGGGGCAAATTTGAGGCCTTTATCCAAAACTGATAATTCCTCGGGGGTGAACTCCTTTGTACTTAGGTTGAAAACGCCTTGGCCTTTTATACTCTCCTTCTTTTTCCTCGTCTGAATTCTCTGCCCCCCTCTGGTCCCTCTTTTGGATCTGGCCCTCTTCGGCGTGTGTCTGGGACCTCGTGAAAATCCCGTGTATTGTGGCTTTGTTGATTGGAATAGCCAGGACTATAATAAGAGGATTCAGGAGGATATCTAGTACGTGTATGATGGCTATCATCACGCGTATCCTCTGGAGGGATATATCTATTGTGAGTAGTAACTGGGGGGGCCATAATATGATAGATGGTCATAATAGGATGACGGGGCAGCTCTCTGTCGGGCTGGAGAGACGTTATATGAATAATCGTCATACTCATAGTGACGTGGAGCGCTGTGATGGTAGGGATGACCCCTAGATGAACCTCTGGTCCCTCTAGTCCCTCTGGACCTACCCCTACCCCGTTGATGAATGGGGGTACGAGGGTTTCTAGGTGGGGGTGCTCGAGAATGGCCCCCTTGTGAGTTAGACGAAGGAGTTGGGACACTAGATGTGGTTGCAATCTGAATAGGTGCTGGACCTCTTATGGAAGCCTGGGTGGAACTGGCTGCAGATGTTTGAGAGGGGGTAGAATCCATCTCTGCGCCAAAAGATGTCAAAAATAATTTCTGCCACCCAAACACAGTATTATTCCTGTAATCTCCAGCATCCCTTGAATATTTTTTATGCTTTTTTAGCTTCTGGTCTCTATCCTCTTTTTTGAGGTGGTTTTGTAGGCTGGCAGAGAGGGAGAGATACTCAAGGGATTGTTTGTATGAGAAAAGTTTCTCCTTGAGTTCCTTAATTTCCCTGTCTAATTCAGCCAGTCTCACCTTTTTCCTAGAGATCAGAACTCCCAGAAATTTGATCCCGGCGTCATTAAAATAATTGAACCAGGAATCAATCTCTAGGTCTCCCTGTTGGGGTTGAACTTCCCAGCGGAGACTTCTAGGAACCATACGGTCCGCTATGTATTGTTCCAAGAACAGTAAGTCCCATTGCAGATGTAATTCTGAAGACATAACATTTTTGAGTCTGGTAAATAAACCTCCTATTTCTGTATCACTATTGGTGGTGGAAAACACACCATCCGTGTTAACAGTGCGAGAAGCTCTGTAATCAAACACATCCATAACAAGATGTGTAATGAACAGAGTGAATAGCTGCAGCAAATATAATCAAACCAAAGAATAACACAAAATACAAACAATATTCGCGCTACTAACAAATGTGAGCAGCTACAATGCCTGTGGAAAAAGCAAAAAACAAACAATATACAAAAAATGTAGCGCTATACATGAAGGTTGTATACAAAACACCCAAGTGTAGTGCTCAAAACAAATGAATATAAAAGAGTCCGTGAAGAATCCAAAATGAACAAAATGTATGTGTAAATGAAGTCTCTAATGACCATTCAAACGTGGATAGTCTTGAAATTTTCAAAACACAACTGGTGACTTTCAAAAGGCAAATGACTATAACGTGACCACCACCAAATGGAAAGGAGGCTTACCAGATGGAATGGACCCAGTAAACGTGTGTCTAAAGGGTCAAACAGGCTTGGTACATGTATACTCGTAGGTCTAGAGTCCTGGCTGGCGTTGCACACATCAATGTCCAAAATCCAGGGTCTAGTGGTGTCACCAAATATCCGAGCCCGGTATGATGATGGAATAGCTCACAATGGAACCATATTATAGGGAAGAAGGAGAGGGCACATAGCGTAATAACGTAGATACTATTTATTAAATGCAGGTAGATACACTTACATTCAAGCAGTAAACGTAGCACTTTGCAAAACACTCAGTGGCAGCAGTGGAATCTCCCGACGCGTTTCGCAATACCTTGCATCGTCTGGGGTATGACTCCACTGTTGCCTGCATGTTATTTATAAGTTTAAGGGACCTCCCCCTCATTAATCCATTATGCAATCACTTCCTGAATCTTTCAAAATGGTGCGTCGGCGTGCAATCCACGCCTCTCTATGTAATCCCTGCATAGTGCGCTAATATGTTCATCATGTGGGAAGCTGTATTGAAAAAAAGGTGGGGGGATAGATCCATGTTTGTGTGGAATAACCTCATCATACATGCTGGATGCGGGGCATCACTAACCCAATACTTACAATACATCATGGATCTTAGTCTGGCGACTAACGTCGCGGCTGTGACGTCACGCGTAAACCATGTGATAGACGCCATGTAATCGTCCGGCGACGTCACATGACGCGCGAACGTCAATGTCCAATCAGACGGCGCCTGAACCATGTGACGGACGCCATGTGATCGTCCGGTGGCGTCACATGACGTCCATATCCAATCAGACGGCGCGATCGCGTCACGAGGAATCCCGCCGTCATGTGACCATCACATGATGTCACATGACCCGCGAGCATCTTAATGAAAAGCGTCGCGATCGCGTCATCACATACAAGCGCCGCCCCCATCTGAGACACGCAGTCCGGATAGGACGTAGAGACGTCCGTATTGAGTCCGACGGCGCAACCGCATAATCAAGCGATCACGGCGCACTTCCCGGAAGTGGGCAACCCTGAAATGCTAATACGTTGACTGCACTCCACCGCCCCATAACGGCAAAAAATCTCCAAAGTTTAAGCCGGTCTTTCCCTGATTGCCCTGTGTCCCCAGTCATGCTAGCTCTACGCTTATTTTTTAGTACTTTTTTTGCTTTACTAAACTCTCTTTCGGAAAAATACTATTTCCCTGGCTGTCACATTGATCCTCTGACTTTATTACTTTTAAGCAATAACTATTGCATTAAGGTATGCATCCCAAATCTCAAAGCCATGGCAAATGGTGGGTGTGATTACATTAAAATAAGCCTTCCTGTGCACATAAAATATGCTTTTGGTCTTTCCTCCCCCCAGTAGGGTGCTTTCACACTGATGCGGTGTGGTTTCCTCTGGGATTCAGCATGGATTGGCGAGACACCAAATGCTCTGTGCCCCTAGCCCATCCTATTTTTAAGCCAATTTAAGCCTTTGGCTCTAATCACGTGCTTACAAAAAAAAAAAAACCCTGATGAAATTCTTGCATCCGGCACCCTGTCTGTAGATTAGGGGCCAGGCACATGGATTAGGGGGGTTGGTGCCACCACTGGTTTGGACCAATGTATTTATGTATATACCATCCAGCCAATGTCCCAGGAAGCTGGTAGACACCCCTACTCCAGTGATCTCCACTTCCATGTCCCATGCCAAGTTTGTCAACACAGGAGGTTGGCCACTTGGCATGGGTGCTATTCAGAAAATGCTTTGAAATAATTCAGACAAAGCAACGGATCCTCTGAAAGGAGCCTATGCCTAGAGGCTGAATTCTTGTGTTCATAATTCAGCAGGGCAGCTGTCTCTGCCTTGTGTCTCACCCAGCTGTACTTTTTGCTATTTTTTATTTTTTTATACTTGCCGTTTCTAACTGGTCATGTGATGCGTGGAGAAAGGATCTCTGTTGATCTTCTCCAGACTAGGCAGTCTTCACTGATGCACATTGGCACTGATGTGATGTCCTCTGCACTATTATACAGTGAATATAGGGCGATATTTAATGGCCCCTAAAAGTGGAAGGTTCAATGAGTCCATGCACTTACAGTATGGCGTCAGTATTTCCAGTTGAGTGATGCTAGGCTTTGTTCAATCCAGGAGAATGAGGACATCTAGTTGTGGAGAAGAGGTACTGCAGGGGACTGAATGAAGATATGTATTACAATCTGAGCTGTTTTTTTAAACACTGCCTGAGGAACATTTAAAAAAAATAAGCTGGTTTAAAGGGTATGTTATTGACAATGGCAAAATGCATGTTACAAAAGCATGCCAACCTTTTTTGTGCAGCCTTGGTGATTAACCCCTCACAGTATGTAACATCCTTTGTGTGTTTACCCAATAGCCTTGAAATGACCTCAACATCCACTCCACTCATAATACATCTCTATTTCCCATCCCACATATTGGCTCAGTATATTACTAGTAATGGACATAATGTTTTCCCAATAGAGATGGCTTATATCACAATCAGTATTCTCTCCTCTGCATTGAAGTCATTATATATCCTAATGGTTTAAGAGGACTAGGTCCTAATGGCTAATGAAAATGATTCTTCTATAGGCTACCAATGCAAAGTTAGTAAATAATTCATCTGCATCTTAGGCATCTAAATGTCATAAATGATGATATGTAGCAAGTTTCACTCAGGCGCTCAAACCATACATCCAGCTAGCTGAAAAGGGAGAAGGTTTGCCTATTGATTGACATTACGAAGGAGTCTGGATGACTACAATAGTTAGAATATATCTTGCTGTCCATTGACGGCTGCCAAAATCGAACGTGGAAAGTGAGATACATTTTCAGGGAGATGTACAAGGGGAAAATAATGGATCTGAAAAAAATACCGTAATGGTGTGAGATCAATAATATTACTATCTCAGGTAAAATAGAAGCACATGTATTATTAAGTCTCTGCTGAAATGAGAGCATTCGGTTATGAAAATCCTTCTTACTGTAATGTATCAAAGAACAATGAGAATTAGGGTGAAAAATGCCAGGAAACTTACATAAATCATTTGTATTTCATTTCTTTTCACTTTAATTATGAGATTTGGGATTATGTGTAGCAATGCCATGATATTTTGTTGAATGGGCAGTGCTCTGTGGTGGAGTCGCAGTGTAGTATGGACTTGCACTTTACAGCAAATCATGGATTAAAAACTGAGCTGCTCCCTCTATAAATCTCAATGCTTAAAGCTAA
Organism: Rana muscosa; assembly: GCA_029206835.1. Lineage (NCBI taxonomy): Eukaryota > Metazoa > Chordata > Amphibia > Anura > Ranidae > Rana > Rana muscosa. Next base: position 351,328,402 of record CM055119.1, read on the forward strand.
ACTAAGGGCAGATGTGAAAGTAATGAAGCTCTGTATTCATTAATAAATTATTAAAGTAGATGGCCATGTTCACATGGGCACTGATGCCCATCTAGAATGAATATGAAATTTTTTGCTGCATCCTAACTTCCAGGTACTACAGTATGTGCAGGCAGCCCATTGAAGTCTTTTAGAACACAGAGGCTGCATGGACATAGCCGCTGGTCCTAACGTGCATTCGGGGCCCCTCACCCACCCCTGCACACCTGTCACATTAGGACCAGCTGAGAAAAGTGGAAAAATGGCGCTTGACCTGTAAGGTTATCTCACTGGTATTGCTATCTTGATTTTGATGTAAATAATCTGGTTCCCGGCAGGCAGCTTCTACACCCCAGAGGATCTCTATGGCTTGTGGCGTAGAGCAACAAAAATAGAAATTGAAGTGCCACACCACAATCCAAAAGGTTTTCAGCATGGTTTCAGGGGACCAATTCACGTGAGGGGGGCATTCTTGGACCTCCAGAAGGCATTCTAACTTTTGGATTGTCCTCATTATTGTTATTGGAATAAAGTTGTATCTGGACCTCTTAGCTTTAGTTTGTATTTTTGTTATATTAAGACCAGCAGCTATATAGGGGGAGACAGTGATGTATAGGGGAGCTTGAGACCGTGCCCCTGGAGCAAGGCCTCAGTCAACCAAATCACAGATTTTAAATACAAATACAAATGTTGATTTTAATTAAAACTTTACTAACTGCAAGGAATTTACTAAAAAAGGGGTTTTATGTGAAGTGAAAAAGGGCTGTTGGGAGCTGAAGTCCAGGAGCTAAGAACCAAAGTTCAACAGTAACATAACTGTAATTTTAACACCAATGCAGCTTCATATCCATCCACTGCCCAAGCAGCTCCCAAGGCATAGATACAGTAGGTGGTCTCCTTACTAGTTCATAAAAATGCAATAAAATGTATTTTTAAGACCATTTGTAAAACTTTGCAGAAGGGAAAGTTTTCTGAATGATACAAAAAAGTTCCCTTAGAAGGCATTTGGATATACTGGTACTTACAGATCAGCCCAAGAACTGAACTGGCTCATTCAGAAAACTTTCCCTCCCTCATTTTTATGAAGGGTTTATTATATTTATATATCTGACTTTTCTGTACTTACAGTGATTGAATTTTTGCATCCATACTCCTGATGAGTGAACTTGATTCAAGAAACGCGTAGAGTTCGAACAATAGGTGCTAAGACATATCGGGTTTCGATCCCGCAGTTCTTTAGTATATCATGTGTACTATTTGATTTTTATATTTAATCATATGTATGTATTGACTTGTAATATTTGATTTGTTTGTATCCTATATGTCAATCATGTCCAATGAATGTGTACCCCATGCTGTAAGCTTTATTTTTTACGTAAGTCTTGTTGACTACAATTAAATTATTATGGATTGCTATAGATGGGTTTTCATGATTTGACATGCTCAAATAGGATCTTGACATCAAAAAAAAAATAAAAAAAAATAGTATTCCCATTTATAATGACAGGCTTCATTCGAAGTCCCAACTTTTCCTAATTTGCTTGTTTTAACCACTTAAGGACCTTGTCACTCAAATATACGTCGGCAGAATGGCACGTCCCTGCCACAAGCTCTGTGACCGTGCCCGTGGGACCCGCAGACTTGATGTCCGCCGGTGTCCCGCGATCGGGTCACAGAGCTGCAGAACGTGGAGAGGCCAGTGTAAACAAGGAATCTTCCCATTCTGCCTAGTGACACTGACACTGATCGTCTGCTCCCTCTCATCGGTAGCAGCGATCGGTGACGTGGCACTCGTAGCCACGCCCCCTAACAGTTAGAATCACTCCCTAGGACACACTTAACCCCTTCCTAGCCCCCTAGTGGTTTACCTTACCGAAGATGGCGGCGCCTCCACCCGAGAGCCGAGGGACAGATCGGCTTCGGGTGTGCCCTGGACAGGTAAGTGTCCATATTTTAAAAGTCAGCAGCTGCAGTATTTGTAGCTGTTGACTTTTAAAAAAAAAATTGGCAGAACTCTGCTTTACACCCTGTTCCAAATTATTATGCCAATGATATTTTTCTCATTTACCTAAATAATTGATGTAAACAACAGCATAATTCTCATGTTATCAACTATTAAGAGTACAATTCAAATGTTATTGAACAAACCTCCTAATGATAACAGTTTTTTTTTTTTTCAAAATAAAAAACTTACAATGCACTGTTCCAAATTATTACGCACAGTTAGTTTCAAAACACTTTATAGGTTGTTAACCACTTAAGCCCCGGACCATTTGGTAGCTAGAGGACCAGAGGTGAATTCAGAATTTTGCACTGCGCTGCTTTAACTGTAAATTGTGCGGACATGCAATGTTGTACCCAAACGAAATTTGCGTCCTTTTCTTCCCACAAATAGAGCTTTCTTTTAATGGTATTTGATTGCCTCTGCGATTTTTATTTTTTGCGATATAAACGGAAAAAGACCGAAAAAAAATGATATTTTCTACTTTTTGTTATAAGAAAAATCGAATAAACTCAATTTTAGTCATACATTTAGGCCAAAATGTATTCAGCCACATGTCTTTAGTAAAAAAAAATGTCAATAAGCGTATATTTATCGGTTTGCGCAAAAGTTATAGCGTTTACAAACTAGGGTAAATTTTCTGGAATTTACACAGCTTTTAATTTATGACTGCCTATCTCATTTCTTGAGGTGCTAAAATGACAGGGCAGTACAAAACCCCCCCAAATGACCCCATTTTAGAAAGTAGACACCCCAAGGAAATTGCTGAGAGGCATGTTGAGCCCATTGAATATTTTTTTTTTGTCCCAAGTGATTGAATAATGACAAAAAAAAATAAAAAATTACAAAAAGTTGTCACTAAATGATATATTGCTCACACATGCCATGGTTATATGTGGAATTGCACCCCAAAATACATTCTGCTTCTTCTCCTGAGTACGGGGATACCACATGTGTGGGACTTTTTAGGAGCCTAGCCACGTACGGGACCCCGGAAACCAAGCACCGCCTTCAGGATTTCTAAGGGCGCAAATTTTTGATTTCACTCCTCACTACCTATCACAGTTTTGAAGGCCATAAAATGCCAAAATAGCACAAAACCAACCCAAATGACCCCATTTTAGAAAGTAGACACCCCAAGGAAATTGCTGAGAGGCCTGTTGAGCCCATTGAATATTTTTTTTTTTTGTCCCAAGTGATTGAATAATGACAAAAAAAAAAAAAATTACAAAAAGTTGTCACTAAATGATATATTGCTCACACATGCCATGGTTATATGTGGAATTGCACCCCAAAATACATTCTGCTGCTTCTCCTGAGTACGGGGATACCACATGTGTGGGACTTTTTAGGAGCCTAGCCACGTACGGGACCCCGGAAACCAAGCACCGCCTCCAGGATTTCTAAGGGCGCAAATTTTTGATTTCACTCCTCACTACCTATCACAGTTTTGAAGGCCATAAAATGCCAAAATAGCACAAAACCCCCCCAAATGACCCCATTTTGGAAAGTAGACACCCCAAGCTGTTTGCTGAGAGGCATGGTGAGTATTTTACAGCTCTCATTTGTTTTTGAAAATGAAGAAAGAACTTTTTTTTTTTTTTCTTTTTTTTTTCAATTTTCAAAACTTTGTGACAAAAAGCGAGATCTGCAAAATACTCACAATACCTCTCAGCAAATAGCTTGGGGTGTCTACTTTCCAAAATGGGGTCATTTGGGGGGGGGGGGTTGTGCCATCTGGGCATTCCATGGCCTCCGAAACTGTGATAGGCAGTGAGAAGCGAAATCAAAAATTGACACCCTTAGAAAGCCTGAAGGCGGTGCTTGGTTTTTGGGGTCCCGTACGCGGCTAGGCTCCCAAAAAGTCTCACACATGTGGTATCCCCGTACTCAGGAGAAGCAACAGAATGTATTTTGGGGTGTAATTCCACATATGCCCATGGCATGTTTGAGCAATATATCATTTAGTGACAACTTTGTGCAAAAAAAAAAAATATATATTTTTTCCGCAACTTGTGTCAACATATAAAATATTCCATGGACTCGACATGCCTCTCAGTATATAGCTTGGGGTGTCTACTTTCCAAAATGGGGTAATTTGGGGGGGTTTTGAACTGTTCTGGCATTTTATACACAACATTAGGAAGCTTACATCCACTCTTCTAACCACTTGAAGACAAAGCCCTTTTTGACACTTTTTGTTTACATGAAAACATATTTTTTTTTGCAAGAAAATTATGTTGAACCCCCAAACATTATATATATTTTTAAAGCAAAGGCCCTACAGAATAAAATGGTGGGTGTTGCATTTTTTTTTCTACACAGTATTTGCGCAGCGATTTTTCAAACGCATTTTTTGGGGAAAAAATACACTTTTTTTAATTTTAATGCACTAAAACACACTATATTGCCCAAATGTTTGATGAAATAAAAAAGATGATCTTAGGCCGAGTACATAGATACCAAACACGACATGCTTTAAAATTTCGCACAAACGCGCATTGGCGACAAACTACATACATTTTTAAAAGCCTTTAAAAGCATTTACAGGTTACCCCGTTAGATTTACAGAGGAGGTCTACTGCTAAAATTACTGCCCTCGATCTGACCTTCGCGGTGATACCTCACATGCATGGTGCAATTGCTGTTTACATATGACGCCAGACCGACGCTTGCGTTCGCCATTGGGCAAGAGCAGGGCAGGACAGGGGTGCTTTTTTTTTCTTTTTCTTTTATTATTAATTTTGCTTTTTTATTTTATTTTTAAACTGTTGCTTCCATATTTATTTATTTTTATCACTTTTATTGTTATCTCAGGGAATGTAAATATCCCCTATTATAGCAATAGGTAATGACAGGTACTCTTTTTTGAAAAAACTGGGGTCTATTGGACCCCAGATCTTTCCTCTGCCCTCAAAGCATCTGACCACACCAAGATCGGTGTGATAAAATGCTTTCCCAATGGCGCTTTTTATATCCGGGGGGGGACATTCCCTCCCACTGCTTGTAAAAGCAGTCCAGAGGCTAATTAGCCACTAGGATTGCTTTTACATGAAAGCCGGCCGCTGGCTGAAAAGAATGATACCAAGAAGATACCTAAACCCGCAGGCATCATTCTGGTATAAACATTCAAAGTCCAGCAACATACCAGTACGTTGCTGGTCCTTGTTGGACATGTATTGTAATCTTTTTTTTCATGCAGCCTGTTGGCTGAACGAAAAAAAAAGATTGATCGGTGGGTATGCCCACCATTAGAATACCACCCTTCATCCACCCACTTCTAATGATGGGCATACATGCACCATTTATATATGCCGAAGCATGGGGGCATCTTCTCGCAAAAGTTATGCCGCGTACACATGGTCAGACTTTTCCACGGGCAAGCCTCCGTCGGAATTTCGACCGTATGTACGCGGCATTAGGAGCAAAATCGCTCCTCCGCTCCTGCTGCCCCAATGCTTCGGCATATATGCTTTTTTTTTTAACTGTGGTGGTGAAATTACCTCCTACAGCACTGGAGTCGCAGGGATCAGGCCTGTCTCTGCGAACGCTGCAGTTATGTGTGTTGTGTTTTGCAAGTGACAGTGATCGATCGATACTGCACTTCGGTGGCCTGGGCTGGACGGAGGGGCAAAACGCAGGTGCTAGCAGGTATCTGGGCTGATCCCGCTAACACTGCGTTTTTGGGAACCCTAAACTGCTGGGGACGCTAGTATAGATCTGATCAGATCAGATATTGATCTGTTCAGATACTATACCACTAAGGGGGGTGTATGCTTCACGCGTGGGTGTTAGCGCTACTGGCACTAACCTGACGCTGCCTGGGGTGTGACGCAGACCCTCTCTGACGCTAAAACCTAACTGATATCACCCGCCGGGCGATCAGGGGGTTAAACCTTTATTGGGTTATATACGGCGGGTGCCCTGACACTATAAAAAGCAAACTAACTAACCAGCGTCACCCGTAACACTTATATGATGATCACTGGTGAAAGGGTTAACTAGGGGCAATTAGGGGGTTAAAACCTTTATTAGGGTAATATATGGGGGTACCTGGCGCTATATAAAAACCTGACGGCGAACCTAAAAAAAAATTACTGGCTACCTATCGGCATCACCGACACTAAGACAACGATCATAAAAACGATTGCTTAGCGACAGTGGTGATAGGGGGTGAAAGGGTTACCTGGGGAGCGATCAGGGGGTTAAACCTTTATTAGATAATATATGGGGTACCTGACGCTATAAAAACCTGCGGCGAACCTAAAACAAATTACTGGCTACCGATCAGCATCACCGACGCTAAGACATCGATCAGAAAAATGATTGCATAGTGACGGCGGTGCTAGGGGGTGAAAGGGTTACCTGGGGGGTGATCAAGGGGGTTACACCTTTATTAGGTAATATATTGGGGTACCCGACGCTATAAAAACCTGCGGCGAACCTAAAAAAAATTACTGGCTACCGATCAGCATCGCCGACGCTAAGACATCGATCAGAAAAATTATCGCTTAGTGACAGTGGTGATAGGGGGTGAAAGGGTTACCTGGGGGGGGCGATCAAGGGGGTTAAACCTTTATTAGGTAATATATGGGGGTACCCGACGCTATAAAAACCTGCGGCGAACCTAAAACAAATTACTGGCTACCGATCAGCATCACCGACGCTAAGACATCGATCAGAAAAATGATCGCATAGCCACGGCGGTGCTAGGGGGTGAAAGGGTTACCTGGGGGTGATCAAGGGGGTTAAACCTTTATTAGGTAATATATGGGGGTACCCGACGCTATAAAAACCTGCGGCGAACCTAAAAAAAATTATTGGCTACCGATCAGCATCGCCGAAGCTAAGACATCGATCAGAAAAATTATAACTTAGTGACAGTGGTGATAGGGGGTGAAAGGGTTACCTGGGGGGCGATCAAGGGGGTTAAACCTTTATTAGGTAATATATGGGGGTACCCGACGCTATAAAAACCTGCGGCGAACCTAAAAAAAATTACTGGCTACCGATCAGCATCACCGACGCTAAGACATCGATCAGAAAAATGATTGCTTAGTGACAGTGGTGATAGGGGGTGAAAGGGTTATCTGGGGGGTGATCAGGGGGTTAAACCTTTATTAGGGGGGGTTAGGGGGCTACACTGGACCTCAGACTAAACTTTGGAGACACTTTTACAGTCACAAATGTCACTGATTGCAGTGATCACTAAATAAATGGTCACTGCAATCAGTGACACTGTGACTGGGGGCTGGGGGGGGGGCTGGGGGGTGATCTGGGGGTGTCTGAGGGGGCCTGGGGGGGCGATTTATGTGCCTATGTGTCCTGGTGTCAGTGTAGTGTTGTGTGTACTAACCTGGCATCTTCTCCTGTACGGCGCTCGGTATATGTGAGCGCCCCAGGAGAGATGACATCACTTCCTCCTTCCTGGCAGGCAGGGGAAGCTCTCTCATTCGCCGGGAGCGATCGAGAGGGGGTGGCCGGAATCGAACGGCCGTCCCCTCATGCCGGATCGCTCCCGAAGGTAAAACGACCGCTCCCTGTAAAGAAGGGGGGTCCGATCGGACCCCCCAACTATACAAAGGCAATCACCTATATATACGTGATTGTGCCTGTCGGTGCCATTCTGCTGACGTATATTTACAGTGGGCGGTCGTTAAGTGGTTAAGAACTGAAAATTGTCATTTGTTCTATTTGCAGCATATTTACTGAAATCAAAACCTATTTCAATCAAACTTTGAACAACATTTTAACTTTTTAAACATTTTGACAGGTCACGTTACATTTTAACATAGGACCCCTTATTTGATAGCAGCTTCACAAGTCTTGCATCCATTGAACTTGTGAGTTTTTGGACAGTTTCTGCTTGAATTTGTTTGCAAGATGTCAGAATAGCCTCCCAGAGCTGCTGTTTGGATGTAAACTGCCTCCCACCCTCATAGATCTTTTGCTTGAGGATGCTCCAAAGGTTCTCAATAGGATTGAGGTCAGGGGAGGATGGAGGCCACACCATGACTTTCTCTCCTTTTATCCCCACAGCAGCCATTGATGCAGAAGTATTATTTGCAGCATGAGATGGTGCATTGTCATGCATGAAGATGATTTTATTACGGAAAGCATAGTTCTTCCTTCTGTACCAGGGAAGGAAGTGGTCAGTCAGGAACTCCACATACTTTGCAAAGGTCATCTTTACACCTTCAGGGACCCTAAGGGGCCGACCAGCTCTCTTCCCATGATTCCGACCCAAAACATGACTTCACCACCGCCTTGCTGACGTCGCAGCCTTGTTGGAACAGGGTGGCCGTCCACTAACCATCCACTACTCCATCCATCTGGACCATCCAGGGTTGCACAGCACTCATCAGTGAACAGGACTGTTTGAGAATTAGTCTTCATGTATTTTTCTGCCCAATGCAGCCATTTCTGCTTGTGAGCATTGGTTAGTGGTGGCCGAATGGAAGGTTTATGCACAGTTGCAAGACTCTGGAGGACTCTACACCTTAATGTCCGTAGGACTCCAGAGGCACCAGCAGCTTCAAATATATGTTTGTAATGGTCTTTTAGCAGCTGCTCTCTTGATCCACTGCATGGATCTGGCAGAAATCTTCCTCAATGTGCCTTTATCTGCACGAAACCCGTCTGTGCTCTGAATCAGCCACAAATCTCTTAATAGTGCGATGATCACGCTTAAGTTTTTGTGAAATATCTAATGTTTTCATACCTCGTCCAAGGCATTGAACTATTTCACTCTTTTCTGCAGCAGAGAAATCCTTTTTCTTCCCCATATTGCTTGAAAATGGTGCTCTGCTTAATAATGTGGAACACTCTCCTTTAGTAGTTTTTCCTTTAATTGGGATCACCTGGCAATCTAATTATCACAGGTGTCCGAGATTGTTTTCAGTGATCAAAAGAGCCCTGAGACACAATGCCATCCATGAGTTAAACTGAAAAACTAAATATTTAATCTTTGTGACACTGAAATAGAATTTGCATAATAATTTGGAACAGGGTGTTAGTTATAAATGGTGTCAGTATTGAAAACGGTACCACCTCACCGTACAGACAGCTCTTGGCATCAAGGTCACCATTAAAAAAATATACAAACTCCCATTGTGAAATATATAAAAACTATGGCTCCTTTATTTAGTCCACAGCTCCAAATGACAAGAGGACATTTCATTCCATAAGAGAACAATCATGTAGCAGGCTGATATGGCTTGGTTACAGAGAAATGCCAAATCAGGCCGGCAGACAGCATGGACCCACGCCAACACATGATGATGTCACAGAACAGAACACGTCTTTATTTTTGCTTTATATTGGTTTAAAGATTTGTTTGTTTGCGTTTTCACATTATTGAAGTTTTAGTTGAAGAGTTTGTATTTAAAACAACAAGAGAAGAGAAGAACAGTACAAATAGTGTCAGAATCTATGGGTTGCACAAAGTGCCCAGCATCAAAACAAATCCATAAAAACAGTTATACAGTATCACAAAAACAATCAGCAATAATGACATTCTCCCATGAAGTGACAGTTGTACATATCAACATGGAAAGGCATGCATAGGACAGACTAGACTTTTTGGGCCCGTATTTTATACGTCATCCAGGGTTCCCAACGCTGGTGGAATTTGTGTTGGCTCCCATCCTTGTACGCTAATAGTTGCTCATATTGAAGAATAACAATAATTTGACATTTCACTTCAGAAATGTTTGGAGGAACAAAAGATTAAACATTTTTGAGTACCATTAGACGAGCCACTGCTAAGATATTAACAACTAAAGGTCTCAGCTGTGGGAGATAATTGTCTATATTAATGTAAAGAATAGCTTGTTCTACATTCTGTTTTACTAAGACACCAGTCACCTCAGAAAGAAGTCTATAGACCGAGTTCCAGTAACTCCAGATGTGGAGACAGGACCAGAGATTATGGGACAATGTACCCACCATGGAACAGCCTCTCCAACAGGAGCTATCATCTCCTCTTTTGAGTTTAGCTGTAAAGTAGGGAGTGAGATACCATCGAAGATGGACTTTTTGGCCCATTTCCCAATGGTTCGCACACCTAGACAAATTATTGAAGTTTTAACACTTATCACATGTTAAGTATTATGCTTGAATTGGCGCTGCTTTTTATGTACACTTTTTAGTTGACTGATATCAAGGTTGAAAGTGGCTGCTTTTTCTTTAATAGTTTTTTGACCTAGCACAGATATTATTTATTTTTATACAATTTGGGGTTTTTGCTCCACACAGCACTGACAGAAATTCAAACCCTTTTGCAGGTGAAACAATAAACTTATACAAATTGAATCTGTATATTTAGTTGTTTGTCTGGAGAACAGATCTTTCTCTTCGTTTTGACTGAAATGTTCCTTTAAACCCTTTAGCTTGGAACAGTTTTGCAGACAAAGTGCTGAGGAGTGCTGGGCGAGTGCTGGACGAGAGTCAGGAATGGGCTGAGAACTCCTGAGGCTTTCATAGACTGGCATGTGCAATCTGCTACATGAATGATTTTTCTTAAATAAAAAGACCAAAAGGGAACAAAAATGATTAGAGGTATCACAAAATTCCACAGGAATTCTTTGGAGACCGGTAGTTGCTTTGCAATCGAACACATGTTTCTGTCTAATTAAAGTGGTCTGGATGAAATAGAGGAAAGGGACTTTTGATGCGGCAAGAAGGCCACATGTAAGTAAAGTACACAGATGGCCGTCTAATAAGAGCAGGAATACACGGCAATCTTTTCCTCTCTGCTGCTGAAAATATAGTCTCCGCACTGTTCTAGAGTTAAGCAAAAATCATTTGTTCATTATCAGAAGTTTGGAATTAAATTTTTAAAGGGAACTTGTATTGAAAGAAGTATGGTGGCTGCCATTACAGAGTTTCTTTTAATACTGGCCACACATGTTACAATCTGAATATACAATCTTTTTATGCAGCCCTTTAAGCTCAGCATAGGTTACTATCTGACTCTACAATTTAGTTCTACAAACAATTGTGTGCTAAGAATGCCTGCTTGACTGGATGTCCAGGTCTTCCCAACTTCAGCCCCACAGCCAGGCACACAGCAGGCTCATTCGTTATTTCTCCTAAAAGTCTACAGGGTGATATTTTTGTTGTTTTATCTTTTGGAGAACTTGGATAGGAATGAGGGATATGGTAGGATACTCGAATGCCGCGTACACACGATCATGATTCACGGCGGTGAAAACACCGCCGTGAATCATGACAGGAAAAATGAGGGAACGGCTTGTTCCCCCACACACGGCCGTTTTTCCCGTAATTTTTTCTCTTGGCGAGAAAAACGACCGTGTGTAGGCTCCGCGGCAGTGTTTCCCTATGGGAAAACTGCCGCGGAAAAAAAAACATGAATCACGACGAGAAAAATTAGAGCATTTTCTAATTTTTCTCGTCGTGATTAATGCCGTTTTTCCCGTCGGGAAAAATGGCAAAAAGCCCAGAGACGATCGTTTTTCTCGTCCAAAGAAAAAAATTTCATTTTTCCCGACTGAAAAATGATCGTGTGTATGCGGCATTAGAATAAGAACGATGTACACTGAGCACTTAGTCTTCCTTTCAGCTTTAAGTAGTAGTAGAACAAGTAGAGCAATGTCCCTTCCCTTTAGTGAACAATATCTGGACAGAGCTCTTCAGGACACCAGCCCGTGTCCCCTTTAACAGACCTGCAGCTGACTATACAGTAACTGGGCACCAGAAGGGTAGCTAGATCCCAAGGTCTCCAAGATACAGTATTGTCTGTACTCACAAGTCCCAAGGAGAGATAGATGCCACCTTTCAATCCTCCAAGCAATGCCCTCCAGTAATACTAGACAGATCTGTGGCAGACAGCACCCTTCGGTCAGCTTCTTCTAAGCACACGAGTATCTTCTTTCCTCCCTCAGGTGGCCCACCTGAGGCCTCCACATGGCAGCATGGCCCCTCGGGCTGGACTGCTTCACTCTGGGACATAGCCCAGAGCTCAGTGTGCTCACTATTCAGAGCCTGTTTTTCTGGGATAGGCCGTGCTTGTATCAATATTCATGCTGCCATCTGCATACTGTAGCTTCACACCTACTATCCCAAAACTTTTCAAGTCTCCTGGATACAGAGGAAGCTATAGGCCAGACTGGCAGCAGTTGAACACACTGAGCAGACCTAACTATTGTGCAGAGTATTGCAATAAGCGCTGGAAGCTTCTTGGATGCAGTAATATGTCTTTACTTTCATGGAAAAATATATTATGTGTCTTGCATGGAGAAATATGAACAGGAAGCAGGAATATACAAGTACATGCACTGAGATAGACAGTACATCCTGTTATATCATAGAAAACATGAACTGTACACTATAATACTACAGTGCGATCTGCTGCATAGATAGGTATAATGCATACAGTATTGTCAGTTTATTAACAACTTTACGTTACATGCTGTTGTTCTTTTCCAACACCCCTTCTTAACGTCATGAAATTTGTCAAATTATATTCAGCTTCTTTTGGAAATAACTATGATGTTCCTTCAATAAAGGCTTGGTGAATGCATCAGCAGTCATCTTTTCTGATGGGCAGTATTGAATGTCAATAACACCTTGCTCTTGATTGTCCCTCAGTAGGTGAAATTTGACGTTGATGTGTTTGGTCCTAGGATTGACCCTTGACATGAGTGTGCTGCTGCAATATACTCTGCTTCAGTTGAAGATAGAGTGACAGTTACTTGCTTTCAACTAGACCAACTTATGGTTCCTTTCCCATACTGGAAGATGAATCTACTTGTGGATTTGCGGTCTGTGCAGTCACAGGTCCAATTAGCATCCACATATTTGACCAGTGTTGGATATGATGCTACTGGTAACTGTAGCTTCATTTGAATTGTTCCTTTGAGGTACTGTATCACTGCGTTCCAGTCACGCTGACAGGGAGCTGAAACTTTCCTGCATAGTATGCCCACTGCTGCAGCTATGTCTGGTCTTGTCACAGTGGCAACATATACTGTAGCAGCTTACCAATAGGGATGAGCCCGATGTTCGAGTCAAAGGTAAGTTCGACTCGAACATCGGGTGTTCGCCTGTTCACCGAATAGCGAACAATTTTAAAGGCTTATATGCATGGTATTGTCATAAAAAGTGTTTGGGGACCCGGGTCCTGCCCCAGGGGACATGTAACAATGCAAAAAAAAGTTTAAAAACGGCCGTTTTTTCAGGAGCAGTGATTTTAATAATGCTTAAAGTGAAACAATAAAATTCCTTTAATATTCCTTTAAATTTCATACCTGGGGGGGGGGTGTCTATAGTATGCCTGTAAAGTGGTGCATTTTTCCCGTGTTTAGATCAGTCTCTGCACAAAATGACATTTCTAAAGGAAAAAAGTCATTTAAAACTGCTCGTGGCTATTATGAATTGTCGGGTCCCGACAATACAGATAAAAGTCATTGAAAAAAACGGCATGGGTTCCACCCCAGTCCATTACCAGGCCCTTTGAGTCTTGTATGAATATTAAGGGGAACCCTGAACCAAATGTAAAAAAAAAATTGCGTGGGGGTCCCCCCAAATTCCATACCAGGCCCTTCAGGTCTGGTATGGATATTAAGGGGAACCCTGCGCCAATTTTTTGCAAATTTTTTCCTGAACCATACCTGGCCACATGCACTCAACATGGGGAGGATGTCCCCATGTTGATGGGGACAAAGGCCTCATCCCCACAACCCTTGCCCGGTGGTTGTGGGGGGTATGCAGGTGGGGGGCTTATCAGAATCTGGAAGCCCCCTTTAACAAAGGGGACCCCCATATCCCGCCCCCCCATGTGAATTGGTAACGGGGTACATTGTACCCCTACCATTTCACAAAAAAAGTTTCAAAAATGGTAAAAAAAAAAAAACAGTAGTCCTTTATTAAAAAAAAATAAGAGAAAAAAAAAAATTCAGCGAAAAACCCGCCGACACGATCCACCTCCATGGGTGGTTCCCGTCGAATGAACTACACCCTCCGTGAAAGTTCTTAAATAGCTGAGGACGGGACCACCCGTCTTGTGTCACCCGTGACATGCGCAGGTGACCCCGCCCCCCTCTGACACAACGGGGAAAAGCCGCAGGGTTACCCAGTGACATGTACGGGTGACCCCGCCCCCCTCTGATGCCACAGGTGGACCTTCACTTTAAACTTGCAGTAACGCAATGAAATATACAACATTAAACTTGCAGTAACGTAATGAAATATACGGCGTTAAACTTGCAGTAACGCAATGAAATATATGGTGTTTAACTTGCAGTAACGCACAGAACTATACAGCGTTAAACTTGCAATAATGCACAGAACTATACGGCGTTAAACTTGCAGTAACGTACAGAACTATATGGCGGTAAACTTGCAGTAATGCAATGAAATATACAGCGTTAAACTTGCAGTAATGTACAGAACTATATGGTGTTAAACTTGCAGTAATACAATGAAATATACAGTGTTAAACTTGCAGTAATGCACAGAACTATATGGTGTTAAACTTGCAGTAATGCAATGAGATATACGGCATTAAACTCACAGTAACACACAGAACTATATGGCGTTAAACTTGCAGTAACGCAATGAAATATAAAGCGTTCATCTTGCAGTAACTCAATGAAATATACGGCGTTAAACTTGCAGTAATGCAATGAAATATACGGCATTAAACTTGCAGTAACGCACAGAACTATATGGCGTTAAACTTGCAGTAACGCAATGAAATATATGGCGTTAAACTTGCAGTAATGCACAGAACTATATGGCGTTAAACTTGCAATAAAGCAATAAAATATACTGTGTTAAATGGTCACTACACTCACACTGACTGAACTATTCCTACATTCACACTAATGTAAAGATGAATGGTTGTGCTACACTTACAAGGACTGAACTACCCCTAAATTGACACTAATGTAAAGATGAATGGTCACACTACACTCTACACTCACAATGACTAAACTATCACTACATTCACACTAATGTAAAGATGAATGGTCGCACTACACTTACACTGAAATCACACTGAACTATCCCTAGATGCACACAAAACTGATATTCTACACTGAATATAGAATCAGAATAGAACACTATAGCACACTAACTGTCTAATAACACTGAACAGAGTCCTGCTCTATCTCTCTCCATGCTATTATCACACTACAAATGGCTCCTATTGAAAGAATACTTTTATAGTGTGGGGCAGGATTAAGAGCAACAAACCATGATTGGATACAGTCATCATGACAGCATCCAATCATGGCTCTGGCAGTACTCTGTGCCCTGATTGGGTGAAGCTTTCATTGCTTCAGCTATTCAGGGCTTTCAATGCACTGTGCGGTGGCGTAGTGCATTGAGGTAGTTTGGCGGGCCGAACAAACAGGCCAAACTCATGCTCAATGTTCAGCCCAAACTCATGCTTGGGCCGAAACCGTTTGCCCTTCCTTAACCGCTTCCCGACCGCCGCACGAGGATATACGTCAACAGAATGGCATGGCTGCGCAAGTGGGCGTATATATATGTCCCCTTTAATTTGCGGGCCGTGTGGTCACGCGCGCGCCGCCGGCGGAGCGCTCGCGACCCTGTCTCGTGGACCGTGACCGTGCCCGTGGTATACGTGGACTCGATGTCCGCCGCTGTCCTGCGATCGGGTCACAGAGCTGAAGAATGGGGAGATGTTAGTGTAAACACAACATCTCCCTGTTCTGCCTAGTGACATGTCACTGATCGTCTGTTCCCTATCATCGGGAACAGGGATCATTGATGTGTCTCGGCAAGCCACTCCCCCTAACAGTTAGAAGCACTCCCTAGGTCACACTTAACCCCTTCAGCGCCCCCTACAGGTTAACCCCTTCACTGCCAGTGTCATTTTTACAGTAATCAATGCATTTTTATAGCACTGATCGCTGTAAAAATGTCAATGGTCCCAAAATGGTGTCAAAAGTGTCCGATGTGTCCGCCATAATGTCGCAGTCACGATAAAAATCACTGATCGCCCCATTACTAGAATTTTTTTTTTTTTTAGAAAAATGCCATAAAACTACCCCCTATTTTGTAGACGCTATAACTTTTGCGCAAACCAATCAATAAATGCTTATTGCGATTTTTTTTTTAACCACAAATATGTAGAAGAATACGTATCAGCCTAAACTGAGGAAGAAAAAAATGTATATATTTTTTGGGGATATTTATTATAGCAAAATGTAAAAAATATTGAATTTTTTCAAAATTGTCTCTCTATTTTTGTTTATAGCGCAAAAAATAAAAACCGCAGAGTTGATCAAATACCACCAAAAGAAAGCTCTATTTGTGGGAAAAAAGGACGTAAATTTTGTTTGTGAGCCACATCGTACGACCGTGCAATTGTCAGTTAAAGTGACGCAGTGCCGAATCGCAAAAAGTAGCCTGGTCTTTGGCCAGCGAAAGTGGTTAATCTCTAGCATAGCAGTCATTTGCTGGCCTTCTTGTAGTCTCATCTTGTACAACTTTCTTAGCAAAAACAATTTGCTGTTTAGACTTGAACGCTCATGCAGCTTTTGTAATGAAGTCCACATACCCTTGGCCGTTTTCTCTTTTCTTATGTGGATAAGCTGGTCATCTTCCACTAGTAAGCTTATATTAAAATTGATTTTGCCTGTTTGTCCTTCTTATCCCAGTCCTCTGTCTCTCTGCTATTGCAAACTTCCCATCTGAACCACTTTCCATCTTTCAGTAGCTTACAGTACTCACTGATTCACTGTAGAATTCTTTCCAGTGCCTGGATGCCTGCTGGGTGTTCTGGGTGCCGGGGCCCATAACCTATTCTGCAGAGTATTGCAATAAGCACTAGAAACTTCTTGGATGCAGTAATACGGCTTTACTTTTATGGAAAAATATATTATGTTTCCAATACTAACTAGCTCAGCTCCTTGAAACAGGTAAACTGCAACCTGGTGGATCGACACCTTTCCAGTGGCTGTATGAGAATTGATACATGCACAATGGTGTATATTGGGAGTATCTTGGCATTCTTATCATCCTAATTATTAAAAAGTCTTGTGGTAATGCACTAGGCCAGGGATATGCAATTAGCGGACCTCCAGCTGTTGCCAAACTACAAGTCCCATGAGGCATAGCGAGACTCTGACAGCAGCAAGCATGACACCCAGAGGCAGAGGCATGATGGGACTTGTAGTTTTGCAACAGCTGGAGGTCCGCTAATTGCATATCCATGCACTAGGCTATACGCCTTCTTCTTATGCTTGTTTTTTCAACACTACCTACACACAGCCACAAGAGGGCTGTGAGGTGACTGGTCACTCAGCCTATGGGTAGCTGGCAGGGGTGACAGAGCTCCATATTAAGATGACCCTGGCTATAAGCATTGAAAGGCACTCTTTATAGACACTCTTGTGCCAGCAATGGTTTCATGGGCAATTTTGGTAAGGAGGGCATTCAGCTGCACCTACTGTATGTATTTAAAATCTATCTCCAGGCAAAATAAAATCTTCCCCAGTCCCTCTCATCCATCCTCCTCCCACCCTTTCAGCAATTATTAAAAACAAATGAAAAATGTTGAAGCAGCGCTAAATGTCCAAGTGCAAAAAAAATACTTGAAAGTAAAACGTGCTATAAATAATCCAATATAAAATGTAATAACTATTGATACATGTGCAACATATGCAAAAGATGCAAATATATATGAATATATATCCAAACGTAGATGTATCCCAAAAAATGTCCCAAAAAAATATAATGTATAATGGAAAGTTCACACAAAATGTAATTGTCTCCCAAAAAAAATTGAAAGTATCCAGCAACCAAGAACAGGAGAGGAGGAAAAGAACAGGTGTGGGAGTCCAGCTTGTCACATCAATAGGGAATCAACCATAACAGGTATAAGCTCACAATCCTCCCCCAATGACACCAGCCTCTCACCTTACTGATGGACCCAAAGGGTCAGATAAAGCCTTAATGGATCTCCGACACTCCAGATGGTGCTCTCCAATTCTTGCATACAAGCAGGGATTGCTGTAGCCTTTCCACCACTTCCAACCGTATCTTCCCAGAATATATATCTTGCTCCAAGGTTCAGGAATAAAACAGAAAGGACTCCATGGTGAAGTAAGTATATGAAAGCCAAAAACTGCATTTATTAAAAAATATATAGCTTAAAAACAAGAATTTAAAACACCAAGCAATAAAAAACACCAAAAAACGCCAAATGGAGTACACACTTCAGGTTCACGGCCGTAAACCGGAAGTCAACGTCACTAAGCCCCTCCTCCCTATTAAAAACAAATGACTTCCAATGTCTTCCGTGGCACTTTCAGGAATGAAAAGCAGTGATCTACCTCTGTAATCTAGGCCTAATGCAAACCGGTCTAGCTGGCGTCCTTGATCATGACATAACAGTGCCACTGGTGGAGTCTTTGGGTCCTGTGAGGACCCAAGGGGATTTGGTCATTTCACAGGCAGTGATATGGACACCCAAAGAAGGACCTTCCCATTCTGCAGGGGGAAAGAGAGATTTTTCATGACCCAAGATTCTGGACATTTAGCTGAGTTTTTTTAATACTAGTACTGGGGGATTAGCTTGGGGGGAAGGTAACATTTTGTGTTTGGGCTGTAATCCAGGTCATGGATGAACTTTAAACTTTAGGTAAGAGCTCAGATTTAACAATAAGTCTGTAGTAGTTCCTGGCTAGAATTGAGTCAATTTATGGCTTAGTGATGGCATTACTACAACTTGGTAACTTTAACGGTAACTCTTCTTTAGACTCTTTTGTCTTGTACTGTGTGGAAGTTACATTTTAGCTTGAAATAGCTTGAAACACAAAGCAATGTCAAAGCTTTGCTGGATTGACTTGAAATAAAGGTTTTGAGTGAACACGATAAATTTAGATGAAAAGAAAAGTTAAGGAAAATGTGGAAAGTATTGGTCTGACTTTTGTGAAGCTGGAAGTAGCCATACCTGCATTAAAGAGAACTAGTCACAATTCTGCTTATTCAGTAGTCTGAGTATGATTCTTTATAATGACAATTTTCTAATATGCTGGATAAATTAAATATTTGCCTGGCAGAACAAGAAATGGATTGCAATCTGCAATCTTCCATTCATTTCTTGCTCATCTCAAATGGTAATGTTATTCACAAATGAATAAATGAATGAATATTATTTATTTATTTATATTAACTACTTCCTGACTGGTGTATAGAAAAATAACGATGGGCGGGATCCTCTCTCGTTCTGGGATGACATCATTTGACGTCGCCCCATTCTCACCACGCTTGCGCGACCGCACAGATGGCCGGGACACAGCGCAACCCTGATCTCTGTAAACGAGGCTCCAATCACAGCTGATCACATGTAAACATGAAAATGCAGTTTATTGTCTCTCCTCGCCTCATACTGGCAGAGTATGAAGTGAGGAGAGCCGATCAGTGGCATCTCCTCACAAGGGAGATCTGCACATATAATCAGGGCACTGTTCACCAGTGCCCTGATGATCAGTGCAGCCCCAACAGTGCCCAGCAGGGATACCAGCCAGTGCCCATCAGTTATGCCAATCTGTGCCCATCAGTGATGCCAAATTGTGCCCATAAGTGAAGTAAATATGTGCCCATCAGTAATGCCAATCAGTGCTGCCTTTCATTGCCCATCAGTGCCTGCTCATCAGTGCCCATTAGTGCCACCTATCTATGCCGCCTATCATTGCCATCAGTGCCACATATCAGTGCCTATCGGTGCCACCTATGAGTGGCAATCAGTGTCCCATATCAGTGCCCATCAGTGCTGCATATTAGTGCTGCCATTCAGTGCCCATCAGTGCTGCATATTACTGCCTCTTCATCAGTGCTCACCAGTGCCCTCTCATCAGTGCCGCCTCATCAGTGCCCATCAGTGCAGCCTATCAGTGCCCATCAGTGTAGCCTCATCAGCCCACATTAGTGAATTGCTTATTTCCAAAATTTTCTGCCAGAAACTAAGAAAAACGTATTTTTATTTAAAAAAAATTAAATTTGGCCTAGGCAGGAAGGGGGTTAAAGTGTCCTGTATTGAAGCGGTTAAAAGGTTAACTGCTTGTTTAGTCTAGGAAGAAAGTAAGAGCACATTCACTTAAATGATTCTCTGCTTCCCATAAAAATTGCCTATTTTTTTTGCTTATAGTTCTACTTTAAAATCCAACCCTGGACAAAATATATTTTTTTCCCATCCCTAAATCACACCCCATTTACCTCATCCTTCTGGGTGTGAGATTTTCCTTACTTGGGGAAGTCAGTTATACTCGCCTGAGCCCCCAATCGAGTTCCTTCACTGTTACTGCTTCCACCTATAGGGACCTCTAGACCAGTACTGCATGTTAAGCCTCATCAGGTAGCCCCCCTTCACTCCTCTTGGTCTGACGTCTGTCCTCTTCTGGATCCCAAAAAGACCCCTCAGCTGGCCACCCAATGATATATGTCCATGTTACCCAAGCACTGACATGCACACTTTGAAGGGCCTATCTAGTAAATAAACAGAGAGGACAAGGACCAGGTGCTGGATGATCATGTGCCATGGCTTAAGTTAAGTGAAAACAGGGATTTTTTATTAACCTAGCAATCCCAGAATTGGGCTTTAAATATAAGATCCTTAAACCAATCAAAAATACAAGGTAATATTTTCAGCATTACAAAAAAACTATAAAAGTGCCACATTGCATGTTAGTGGGGTTTGGATTCCCATTTCATGATAAGTATAGAAATGTAGGTGCAGGCAATCCATTTAGATAAAAATTACTGACATTCAAGAAGAAGCAACATACTTTGAAGGATTTATATGATAAATGGAATATTTTGAGTTCCCTTCAAGAGGAAATTGGAAGCTACAGAGGGGATTTGCCTAGTGGAAATGTGTGTTAGAAATCTTTATACATACGAATACATACAGTATCTGTACCTCTGAGATGGGAAATGAATAGGCTTTTAATGCATAGCTTGTGCAATGCGGAGGTTCAGCAGTAATACTCGTTCATGTTATCTGCACCACTAAATACCCATTTATAGATGAACAATGACTTTATTAACCAAGGTCTTCAACACATATTCTATCTCAATGATATACTAATTATAACAATATATAAGAACTGAAACAAAGGTACATGAGTATGTCTATTGGAAATTGAAAATTTTAATTTACGATGACTCTGAGGAATGCTATGCATTTGATGGAACAATTCATGGATAGAATTTACAGAAAGATTTAAAAAAAAAACATTTAGTTTCTATGCACGGCTAAACAACATTTTCAGGATGCTAGATGCAAAATTGTTTCGTTTATATTAGTGATCCAGAATAAATAATAAAAAATAAAATTAAAAATTAAGTGTATTCCTAATGCCGCGTACACACGGTCAGACATTTGACCGGGCAAACCTCCGTCGGAATTTCCGACGGAAAAACAGAGAACCTGCTCTTTATCTAAGTCCGTCGGAAATTCCGACATAAAAAGTTCGATGGGGCATACACACGGTCAGAATATCCGATGAAAAGCTCCCATCTGACTTTTTTTGTCGGAAATTCCGACCGTGTGTACGCGGCATAACTTGAACCATGGGGCTTTTTTTTTTGCGATAACAGCTGTATGGCCAAAACTCCTTGGTAATCATTAAAATTGTCGTTATTGTTGATGCATACATTTTAATCTCTGTCCAACATACAATTATGCAAAAGCTTGAGTCACACAATGTTATTGGTTTGACGGTATATTTGTTTATTACATTTTCCTTAATAAAATGTATAATTATATTTGCAGTGCTCCCCGGAGCTGATCAGTCCCAATTATAGGCTTCTTTTTGTAGTATGGTGGAAGAAACAGATTAACCATAACAAGACATACAATTGCATGTTATTCTGGTCTATTTTTACCAATTGTAACAATGAACGAAGGCTGTTGGCCTGTAGTGAAGGGGGTTAAAATCTGACTGTGCCTGACATCAGTATGTAATTTATGTAGATTCAGTTTCAGCCTTTCACTGTTCTGTTAGTCAATAATAATATACACACAAGTAGTAGGAATAAAGTATGTTTACTTTTCTTAGAGTGATGGTGGTGGTTGGTTACAGAAGAAAAAGATGGTTTACAATGTGTTGTCTGACACACTTTCTGCAGGTGTCAGTTAAATAACGTCAATACAAAAAAAATTATATATAATATTTGTAATAGCAATACATATATTTTGTGCTCAATAACTGCTGGTGGTGCTAAAATGTTAGGTTAATTCTGTAGCTGGGAGATGGGCTGGCTATATATTTTTCTTGTAAAGTATGTCAGACTAACTGTGATTAAGGCCCTTGTGGGCTTAAAGGGACACTAAAGGTTCCCGTTTAAAAATAAATAAATAATAACAAACATGTTATACTTACCTCCACTGTGCAGCTCGTTTTGCACACAGTGGCCCCGATCCTGGTCTTCTGGGGTCCCTCGGCAGCTGTCTCGGCTCCTCCCCGCAAGAACTAACCCCCTTCATGGGAGCTCTCTCCCATGGGGATTAGTTCTTGTGGGTGCCCTCCCGTGATACAGTCGGCAGCTATAGCCGCCAACTGTATCACTCGGCCTCGCCCCCCGGTGCGCCGCGTCATTGATTTGATTGACAGCAGCGGAATCCAATGGCTGCGCTGCTATCAATCAACCAATGAATGAGCCGAGAAGCCCGGCCAAGAAGCCAGCGCGTTCACAGCGTGGAACTTTTGAGGGGTCAGGTAAGTAAACGGGGGCTCGGGGGTGCACTAATCCTCGGATGTTTTTTCACCTTAATGCATAGAATGCATTAAGGTGAAAAAACATGTACCTTTACAACCCCTTTAAACATGCCAGTGTTAGCTCTATTTTGGAACATATAAGAGATACGGGGACTTCCTAACAGCCTGACAACACCACATGCTGCTCCCAAGCCAGTAAGGGTTTTCCCCTGTTCACAGCCTTGGCCCTGTATACCTAAAGATAATAATTCAGGAGTCACGTGACCACTGAATAAAACTTAACAAATATTTTTAATTTGAACTAACACAATGAAAGTCACTTTTTGTTTTGTTTTTGTTTAATATACACTATATTACCAAAAGTATTGGGACACCTACCTTTGCACATGAAGATTATTGGCATCCCAGTCTTAGCCAGTAGGGTTCAATATTGAGTTGGCCCACCCTTTGCAGCTATAACAGCTTCAACTCTTCTGGGAAGGCTGTCCACACGGTTTAGGAGTGTGTCTATGGGAATGTTTGACCATTCTTTCAGAAGTGCATTTGTGAGGTCAGGCACTGGTGTTTAATAAGAAGGCCTGGATCACAGTTTCCGCTCTAATTCAACCAAAATGTGTTCTATTGGGTTGAGGTCAAGACTCTGTGCAGGCCAGTCAAGTTCCTCCACCCCAAACTCGCTCATCCATGTCTTTATGGACCTTGCTTTGTGCACTGTGCACAATCATGTTGGAACAGGAAGGGGCCATCCCAAAACATGTTAAAACATTTTTTTTATCATAGGTGGAAGGATCAATGGCAGCCAGCCTATAGTATGGAGTAGTAGTTATGGCGTTGGTAGACCAGCACAATTTTTTTCCCATTTTCGTCCCTTTGGAAGAACAGTATAAATAATTTTTAGTTTTTTATAATAAAGAACATAAACGTGGTACTAATTAAAACAGTATTCTCAAAAAAGACCTTTATGTTCCTAAAAACTGGATGTAAAAATAAATACAGGCCCCTGGGTTATAGAGTTATTGTTTGATTTGAACTATGGAGAATATATAATATAAAGTATAGAAGGCACAACCTTGAAAAAAACATATAGCTTTTAAAGCATATGTGAATCCTGATGTTTACTAGCACTCAGAGTGTAGTGCATGCATATAATGTGCTATAAATGTTGCTATTACCATTTTCATGATTTTTAATTTTTTGTATACATTATGGAATATAATTTTTAGCTACCATTTAAAGGAGACTATTCGGTTTCCAATGAGTTTTACTTAGTTCCTGGGCTTACTCTATTTTAAAGCTAACTAACTTGCTTAGCTACTTTTGGTAAAGTGGAAGTGATGTTGGCATGAAATATAGGGAGACAGGAAGTAATATCATACAACCATATGTGTATGAAAAGGCACCAAAGAGCTGCAGGAAGTAAGACAAAACAGCAATGTCTGTGCTCCCTGAGCAAGCAAGAACTCCATCTTAACCAATGAAGCATAATATATCAACCTTCAGAACTGTAGGAGTCTCTTATTTTGATTTATACTAGGGTAAATAGATAATTTAGGACTGATTGCTTGTGTGCGTATGTGTATGGCTTGATTTACTGGTTTCCTCTGTGCTTTTTAACTTATTCAGCTTTTGGAACATTTTTAATCCAGCAAATATACCCTTTTACACCTTATTTTGTGCAATTGCCTATATATCCTTGAAGATTGCTGTGCAACCTGAGATATACAGTATATTACCAAAAGTATTGGGAATTCTGCCTTTATACACACATGAACATTAATGGCATCTCAGTCTTAGTAAGTAGGGTTCAATATTGAGTTGGCCCACCCTTTGCAGCTATAACAGCTTCAATTCTTCTGGGAAGGCTGCCCACAAGGTTTAGGAGTGTGTCTATGGGAATGTTTGACCATTCTTCCAGAAGGGCTTTTGTGAGGTCAGGCACTGATGTTGGACAAGAAGGCCTGGCTCACAGTCTCCGCTCGAAATCATCCCAAAGATGTTCTATCTGGTTAAGGTCAGGACTCCTGTGCAGGCCAATCAAGTTCCTACACCCCAAACTCGCTCATCCGTGTCTTTATGGACCTTGCTTTATGCACTGGTCCAAATCATTTGGTGGAGAGGGGATTTTGGTGTGGGGTTGTTTATCAGGGGTTGGGCTTGGCCCCTTAGATCCAGTGAAGAGAACTCTTAAAGCGTCAGCATACCAAGACATTTTGGACAATTTCATGCTCCCAACTTTGTGGGAACAGTTTGGGGCACCAGTGCACAAACAAAGTCCAAAAAGACATGGATGAACAAGTTTGGAGTGGAGGAACTTGACTGGCCTGCACAGAGTTCTGACCTTAACTCAACAGAACACCATTGGGATGAATTAGAGCAGAGACTGCGAGACAGGCCTTCTTGTCCACATAAGTGCCTGACCTCACAGATGCGATTCGGAAAGAATGGTTAAACATTCCTATAGACACACTCCTAAACCATGTGGACAGCCTTCCCAGAAGAGTTGAAGCTGTTATAGCTGCAAAGGGTGGGCCAACTCAATATTGAACTCTATGGACTAAGACTAGGGTACCATTAAACGTCATGTGCTTGTAAAGGCAGGCGCCCCAATACTTTTGGTATTATAGTGCAAATTAAACAAAAACAAAACAAAAAGTGACTTTCATTGTGTTAGTTCACATTAAAAATATTTGTTACGTTTTATTCAGTGGTGACTTGACTCCTGAATTATTATCTTTAGGTATACAGGACCAAGGCTGTGAAGAGGGGAAAACCCTTAGGCCCCTTTCACACGGGACGTATCAGTAATGATCCGCCCCGTGAACCTCCGCTTGCTCAGCGGGGATCGCTCCGTTGATCCCCGCTGAGCCGGCGGATGACTGGGCGGTCCCCTCACACTGTGCAGGGACCGCCCTGTCAGAGTGCCGCTCTCCCCTATGGGGGATCGGATGATGACGGACCGTAGAGTCCGTTGTCATCCGATCTGCAGACGGATGGAAAAATGTGGTATTGTCAGGATGTTAGGAAGTCCACGGCTCCCTTATAGAATTTTCCACTGCTGGAGGCAGAGTCTGTTGGCTGGTTGACTGCCCTGTAGCCTTTGGAAATAGTTGTCAATAGGAACCTTGTGGGCACACTGTGCTTTGGCATGGGATTCTGCAGTCCCAGTGCTGGAGCACACATGGCAAAGTGCCAATGCTTCCACAGCATTAGGATGCTTTGGTTAGCCTTGTCAACCTATTACAGGAAGTCCACTCAGACTAGAGAAACTGGCAGGATTAACAGGTATTTTCTACACCTTTACTAACAGCAATTAAGAAAAACTTGTCAAACTATAATTTAACATGTAAAAAGGAAACTAAAGAAGCTTATTATCTGGGTTAACATACACTTTACATATGCACTGTCACCTTGCCCATTCAGGGAAAGAGACAGTGTCACTGAAAAGGGTGCTCATGACCCCCTTATGCTTTATGTACACTTGAACTACTTTGACCGCGGCCACGGGAAAACGGAAAACGCGGCAAAATTGCGCCACGATTTTACCGCAAATTTGAGGGTTTTGTGACCGGCGGTCAAAACGTTCAAATCCTAAACGTGATTCTTCCATGTTCAGGAGAGGTAGGTTCGGGGAGGTTGAAAGTCCCCTAACTGCAGCAGCACCTAAACGATCCTAAAATCCTATGTGTACATGGACACATGGGGGTTGATTTACTAAAGGAAAATCCACTTTGCACTTGAAAGTGCACATGGAAGTGCAGTCGCTGTAGATCGCTGTAAATCAGAGGGGAAGCTCTGAAATTAGGGGAAGCTCTGCTGATTTTATCATCCAATCATGTGCAAGCTAAAATGCTGTTTTTTATTTTCCTTGCATGTCCCCCTCAGATCTACAGCATCTGCACTTCCATGTGCACTTTCAGTGCACTTTCAAGTGCAAAGTGGATTTTCCTTTAGTAAATCAACCCCATAGGCTTTTATAGAGTTGAGTTTAGCAGCTTTGGCAATAAAACTCAAGTTTAGTAGCTGCTAGTGTACATGGAGTCTTATACTCACTTTACTAAAGCTACCTTACAATTTATTCCTCCGTTGCGTTCAGAGACACAACCTGGCACTTCTGGGTATAGGGGAATATGTAACAATGTTCTAGAAAGTAAGTGCTGCATAAGCACTGTCACATAAGCCAGGATAGTGATGTCACTTCTCCCTTTTCTCACCAACACTGATTTTGGTAGTGGCTGTGATGTAGCAAGCGGCAAGAAAGTACAGGCAAGGTGAGTATAAGAGGGTTGGGAGGGGGACCCTTTGTCACTTTGCCCTGCAAGGCCAATCATGACAGTATGTCTTTAAAAAACAATAAAGCAATTTTTTGCAACCTACTCTGCAATTTAGATTTTTTTTTACATTTGCTGGCAGTTGCCACGCACAGTCTGAAAACGTATAAGACATAATGGTTTTTCAGAGTCATTGAGCAGGAACCTTCCTTCTGCTTGTCCATTAGTATTCAAGACTTTTCACATTTGTATAAAGTCAGAGAGGTTAGAAAATATTAGCGAACAGCTTGATGGAGAAATAACCATTAGATCCGAAATTAATATCCGCAGACCTTAGCAACAATAAGTAAAACAAATTTAAAGACCAAGATAAAGCAGGGAAGCACAAGTCAATGCTAATTAAAGGCTTAGCCATCTGGTAGCCAAATCTCTTCCCAGCTAGAAATGCTTGAAAAAAAGTTTGAAGCAAAATTAAAGTTATATGACAATAAATCGCCCTCTTTGCTGATGGAACAACACAATCATTCTATTCCACATAACATCACTATATTGAATATATATATATATATATATATATATATATATATATATATATATATATATATAGATGATAGTTCCGCACCACCAGTATAAAAAGTTTTTTTTACAAAAAATATTTCTAAAAATAAAAAGGCTTACCTCTGAACTTCTGATTCTGATACTTCTGGGAAACACAAGTAACATAGTGGAGTAGCTGGGTGCCCACTTCTGGTCAAAATTTCCCTCAGTTGTGCCCACACTAACCAGTCCCCCGTGAAGTCATCATGCCACTGTAGTCTTCTGGTTCTTCAGGGAACCCACCACTTGACAACCAATGTGAAGGACCCTCCTATTTTAAAAGTTATACATGTTATGATTGCTGACACACATGGTAGGGCATAAACAAAGTGGTCTTCAAATTTTGCACTGCTGTTGTTAGTAAATACTATAATGTGTCTCATTTGTGTATTATCATTTTCTGATCATGATCTTTTGTTGCAGATTCCATGTGATCACCTTCCCTAATAATTTGTATATAGTCTGCTCTTGTTTTTATTCCTCTAGGACTTGATTTTGCTTTTTATAAATACTTTCTGGAGCAGGACTTTCTCCCATAGGAGTCTTACTGTAAGCCCAAACCATCAATAACATACAAATAGAGTCAAAAATGTTGTCAAGTAACTTGATTGGTCATCTAGTTTCACATGACAGCACAGACTTTCTAGCTTTTGACAAACCTGACAAAATATCTTCTGTTGTTGGTAATGTTTTTTTTTTTAGGGCTTTATTTAATGGTTTGAGGTCCAAGCTTATTCTTATATTTTCTGAAGTTTTTTTTTTACCACAACCTGCAAGCTGCATATCCAGACATTGCTTTTTGTGCACTGGTGTGTCATGGGCGTCCGCTGAACTTTTTTCAGGGGGGGGGGGGGGGCATCATTTTAAGGTCATCCATGCTCAGTCCCTTTTTGACAATGTCATGAAGGGGAGGGGCTTAGTCATTATGACATAAAGCGCAGACATGCAAAGGTTTGAGAAACCTAATGCAAAAGCTTAATAGAAGGATCAAGCTGCCATTGTCTGATACTTGTAGTTCTTCAGCGATAGAGCAGGCACTGGCAGCGTATTCAGTCTCTTGTCTTGGCCACTGCATGCCACGCACCTGTGGGAGGAGCCGGCGCCGTGCCGGCTGGATTGGCATAGGCACATTTACACAGGCAAAGGCAGGCTGAGGCAGCAGTCAATCACGGAACAGCCAGGTCAGGGTCACGGTGATGTTAAGCAGAGGCCCGAGCGGCAGAGCCAATCCGATGCTCGGGCCGTGGGTGAGGAGGGAGGGATGGATAGTTGGAAAAGACTGAGAGCAGCCCCAGCCCCCAGGCCAGCAGCAGTCTGCAGACTTAGAAAAAAAAGTCCACGGCTGCCGCGGCGGCCATTGCAACACAGGGGGCAAGTATGTGTCTTTACTCTGACTTCCAGGGGGAGGGGGGCAATTGACCCCCCTTGCCCTATTGAGCGGACGCCCATGGGTGTTATAATACATCCACTCACAGATCCTCCAGTTCATCTTTTAGTTTATTTTGTATTCTTTTTTGTGTATTTGCAGTGTTATATGTATTGTTGACTCAGTTTTAGGCTTGTGTCTGCCTTCCAGGGTTTAACCATGCTTGTTTAAAGTCTGGAAAAGTTTTTGTTTTAGGTCAAACTACTGTAAAAAAAATAAATGGAAAGCCATATTTTGCAATAGAAGACGTACCAATGCAAAAAAAAAAAAAAAAAATACTGCACAGCAGTCAGAGTTGTTCACGCAGCTTTGAGGGAATTATTCAAAATACACAAATCCCAGCAGTCTCAGTAACAGCATATACTTTGTTTATTTTTATTTTAATATTAGCTTAGCTTACATACAGCAGTAGCATCCCAATCTAAATCACATTTGTAATTTAGAGACCAGAGATGATACAGCAGAAGCAGGCTATTTTTAATGAAGGGGGATGGCCAAAATGTACTAGATAAAAGGGGTACAGGCAAATGTGTAGGAAGGGGGTGTTGGGTAGGCAGCTGTGGTGGTCATCACATTCTCCCTTTGGGGGTCAAGCAAGGGTTACATGAGAGGCCTACCCCGAGATGGGCTCTTCAGGGCTATGCAATTGGATCACTTTTTCTAAACTTGGGGTATCTTTACTGTGCCGTTTCCATCAATGCCCTGGGATAAGGCTGAGGCTGCCTTGGAGGAATACTTGACCTTAAGGCATGCCTCTGCTTTTAGAGATGAATGTACACAGGGTACACTTGCACCAGAACTGTTCTCCATGGGTCCCTGTGACAATGTATACCATCACTGTAACTTGCATTTAGGAGGGACACACTGATCCTTGTCCTTATCCACCCATCCAGCATATCACTGCTACCTCACTCTGAGTAATGGTATGGGGTCCTGCCGTGCACTCAGCATTGTGTGTACTTAACTTCACTTCATTTCTACGTACCTGTGTACAGGCTGGGGACTTCTGTGGCATGAGTCTGCTCCAGTTGCTATGGGAGATGGGCTTGCTCATGGAGAGAGTGCTGATAACAAACCTCACCTGCCACATGTACGATATATATGGAGATACTTGCCAGTGCACCAAGGATCATAAATATTGTCCAAATGGTTCCTATTGAAGAAAGATTACATCACAAAATGGTGTAGTGCAGCGTTTCAGAGCCACACAGGACCCCTTTGTCAAGCATGTGATCACATGCCTGACGAATGGGTCCTGCATGGCTCCGAAATGTTGCACTATACCATTTTGTGATGTGATCTTTCTTTAATAAAAACCGTTTGGACGAAATTGATGATCCTTTGTGTGCTGTGTCTCAGCCAATCAGGAGGTAGAGTCTTGTATGGTTGAGACACTCGTGGACATCGCTGGACAGAGATGGGGCACAGGTAGATATTAGGGGGTCTGAGGTGGGCTGCTTCACACAGAAGGCTTTTTATCTTAATGCATAGATAGCATTAAGATAGAAAACCTTCTGAGTTTACAACTCCTTTAAACCCACTTTCAAGTGTTTTACTACAAGAATGAAGAACACAATGATACAGTAGTATCAGCAGCAGTCAGCAGCAAGACACATTTAATGAGCAAGGCTAGGTCCAAATTTACTAGAGACAAACAGCACAAGCCAATGTTTTACTACTTACTACCAATAATGAAAATACTGCAGATTATACAGCAGTAAAATTGGTCAGCAGCAGAACAGTTTTATTCAAGGATAATAAGACCAAATGTTGTATTGCTACTTTTTATTTTATCTAGGGGGGTAGAGAAATGTGGTGAATGTGGTTTGGCATAGATGCACATTGTTCTTTCATTTAGTTTTTTTGGTTCCTCTCAAACCTGAACTTATACCATACTTGCCTAAATGCTTTCAATACTCCAATCATAAAGGTCAAGCCAACATGCCAATTGTTCCAGGAGGTATCTGCGTAAAGGACAGCTTTTTTAAAAAAAAAACTATAAAAATTAACAAAATTAAAAAAGTAAGGAGAAAAAGAAGCACATTAAATCTCAAATTATCAGGTGGATTAAGTTATAATATATATATTATATCACAGGCTACAAACCTGCTCATCCAGGTCAAAACTCAGACTTGATGGATCAATTTGCTAACATCTAATGGCTAGCACAGACATGGTGAGGGACGAACAGAAAAAAAAAATACAGCAGCAGTCACAAACATTGAAGGAGCGATAGGTGTATGTACTTATTAAGGCAAGAAGTGTGAAAAAGTCAAAATTATCCATATAGTGTCAGAAATCATTTCACCTGGAACAATTCAGTAGACTTGTATGTCAAACAGGGGTTAATCATTATGGTTTTCGCCTCAGGATGGAATAAGTCTATTTTCAGAATATATATTTTTCAGCTATTTCCAGAGTTCATTTTTTGCAGCCTGTCATTGGGGTTAAATGTAATGAATAATCACTACTTACTTAAACCTAAAGAATAAGTTACCGTATATACTCGAGTATAAGCTGACCCGAATATAAGCCGAGGCACCTAATTTTACCAAAAAAAACCTGGGAAAACGTATTGACTCGAGTATAAGCCTAGGGTGTCCATCTGCATGCCTCACTGTGCCTCACTGTGTCCATGCCTCACCGTGCCCATGCCTCACTGTGTCCATGACTAGACTGATGTTTAACATGGGAGTCTATGGAAGGGGTGCCCGGACCTACATGTGTGCCAAGTTTCGGGTTCAGGGGACCTACGACCGGCCAATACCAGGTCCCCAAAATCACCAAAGAAATTACAATTTAACATGGGAGTCAATGGAAGGGGTGCCCGGCTTTGAAAAATCGGTGCTCCTCGGCCGTAGGTCCCCCGGTCAACAAACTTTGCACACTTGTAGAGGAAGAGTGGGGCTACATGTGTGCCAAGTCCCTAAAGTTTGGGAGATCAGGCACAAAAAGGGGTGTGTGACTCGTGTATAAGCCGAGGGGGGCATTTTCAGCACAAAAAAAGTGCTGAAAAACTCGGCTTATACTCGAGTATATATGGTAATCAAAAAAGTCCACTTGGTGCCCTACTTAAGAAGTTAAAGGGGCAAGTGAAATTTTAGTGCTCGTACCCTTAAAACGCCCCTCTCCGGGTATTTTTTTAAATAACTAAAAAAAGTTTGCCAAGTATTACTCACTCTCTCAATGCTCCAGCATTGCCCCCACTTTGTCCTGCACCACCAGTCTCATTCAACCTACCTATTGTGAGTTCAGAGTAACATGGGCATGGTGCATTGGGGCCCCTAATCCTGCCAGCCTGGGCTCAAAAGCAAATGCTACACTACATTAGCACTGCTCTAAGCAGGATTTAGGACCCCTTACCACTGGAGTAATGAAAAAGTGAAAGAGGACCCTTTACACTACAGCACAGTGAAAAGAGCATTCTTGTAAGATTTTGAACACCCAGCTTTCCAAGAATAAAGTAGTGAGGCATTAAGATGTCATCCACACCTCCAGAAAGACCTGGGAGCTGAATTCTCGTTTTTTTTCCCCCTTGAAACACAATTTTTATGCAACTGTATCTGTTGACACAGTTTGTAAAGGGCTGTCATCTAAGTGGACCTTTCATTTTCATGAAAGGTCCACTTTAAAAAAGTAATTTTCAATATTTTTAGATTTCTAACTTTCATTAGAATAATGTCTGGTGATCCTGACATGTCCTTGTCAAAGCACCTGTTATGTGTGAAAATGTTCTGTCCCCGTCTATCAACTGTGCCTTGTCAAACTCTTCCAGTGAAGTTTAAAGGCATCACGCATTGCACAAAGGTTCAATGGGATACATCCACGAGGCACTGGGACTTCAATGATTATCGATCCAGAGTAGTAAAGGAAAATAGACTGGAACTGAAAACGCTCACCAGCTCCATGCAATTTAGGGCGACCCTACAATGGGTACACAGGAATGTTACTCCAACTTAAGCCAACAAAAGGAATACCAGACCAAATTTATAAAGGAGTCCAAAAACAACTTTAATGATTCACCAAACATCAGTATATTTCAGGGGCAAAACATATTCCCCCTTCACTAGAGCTTAATACTGCTGGTAAGTGTTTAAATAGAGTCAGGGACGCAGATGTCAGAGAAATCTTAACCACTTCCTGACCGCCTACAATGTACTGCAGGCATGCAGCTGGTGTAAGCCTACTTCTGTATACAGCAGGAGCCTATCAGCAAGTCCCAGCCAATGATTCATGGCCAGGACCTGCTGATCGGCTGTGTACAAGCTCAGAGCTCTGTGCTGATAAACAACACAGAGCTCTGTAAATGTAAAGCAGGGATGAGAAACTGATCTAGTAGAAAAAAACAGCACTCTTTATACACATTACACATAGTTGGGCACACATTTAACCTCTTGATCGCCTTAGATGTTAACCCCTTCCCAGCCAGTGTCATTAGTACATTGACAACGTAGAGTATTATCACTGATCACTGTATTAATATCACTGGCAGTGTTGGTCATTTTACTTTAAAAAAGTAATTAGTTACAGTTACAAATTACTTCTCCCAAAAAGTAATTGCGTTAGTAACTCAGTTACTACATTGAAAAAGTAATTAGTTACTCAGCAAAGTAACTGACTTTTTTTTGAGGGCATCAGGGCATGGGGCACATAGCACATCCGGGCACATAGAACATCAGGGCACATAGCACATCAGGGCACATAGCACATCAGGGCACATAGCACATTAGGGCATGGGGAACATCAGGGCATGGGGCACATAGCACATCGTGGCACATAGAACATCAGGGCACATAGCACATCAGGGCACATAGCACATCAGGGCATGGGGCACATCAGGGCATGGGGCACATAGCACATCAGGGCATGGGGCACATAGCACATCAGGACATGGGGCACATAGCACATCAGGGCGCACAGCACATCAGGGCGCACAGCACATCAGGGCACATAGCACATCAGGGCACATGATAGCACTAAAGCACATCAGGGCACATGATAGCACTAAAGCACATCAGGGCATGGGGCACATAGCACATCAGGGCATGGGGCACAGGGCACATAGCACATAGCACATAGCACATGAGGGCACATCAGGACATGTGGCACATCAGGGCGGGGCAAATAGCACATCAGGGCAGGGCACATAGCACATTGTTTACCAGCCATGCAGAGTAGCGCAGGAAGCGTGTATAATAAGTTCTCTCTCATGTCACGGCACTGACAGCAGTCACGCTACTCCCTGGCGGCCCCTCCTCTCTTCTTGTCCATCCCAGATGATGTCACAAGCAAATGGGGATGGACGAGAAGAGAGGAGGGGCCGCGGGGAGCAGCGTGACTGCCGTCAGTGCCGTGACATGAGAGAGACCCGGTCATAGAGGAGAGGAGGAATTACACTACTGCCATCTAGTGGCGGTAGATGTAATTGGGGTAACGCCGCCCAAGTAATGGTAACTGCGTTACCATGAGGGGAAGAGTAATCATTTAGATTACTCGTTACCCTCTAAAGTAACTGCGTTATGTAACTCCGTTTATTCTAACTCAGTTACTTACATCACTGATCACTGGTGATATCAGTGGCAGTTAGTCAGTTCCTCCCAGCGCCACTTAGTGTCAGAATGTCCGCTGCACTCCCAGTCCCATTATAAGTTGCTGATCACCGCCTTTAGCATGAATGGCATGCATTAGCACGAATGGCAGAAATGGCATGCAGCCATCATTGGAGTGAATGAAAATGTAGGAAGAAAGAAAGTGTCTGCATCTTATTAACAAAATGGCAATTGTTTATGAGGCACAGGGGTTAATTTACTAAATCTGGAGAGTGCAAAATATGGAGCAGCTCTGCATAAAAACCAATCAGCTTCCAGTTTTTTTTTTTCAAAGCTTAACCACTTAAGCCCCGGACCATTTCGGACCATTAGGACCAAGCCTGTTTTTGGGATTCGGCACTGCGCTGCTTTAACTGTAAATTGTGCGGACATGCAATGTTGTACCCAAATGAAATTTGCGTCCTTTTCTTCCCACAAATAGAGCTTTCTTTTAATGGTATTTGATTGCCTCTGCGATTTTTATTTTTTGCGATATAAATGGAAAAATAACGAAAATTTGGAAAAAAAAAGATATTTTCTACTTTTTGTTATAAGAAAAATCGAATAAACTCAATTTTAGTCATACATTTAGGCCAAAATGTATTCAGTCACATGTCTTTAGTAAAAAAAATGTCAATAAGCGTATATTTATTGGTTTGCGCAAAAGTTATAGCGTTTACAAACTAGGGTACATTTTCTGAAATTTACACAGCTTTAAATTTATGACTGCCTATCTCATTTCTTGAGGTGCTAAAATGGCAGGGCAGTACAAAACCCCCCCAAATGACCCCATTTTGGAAAGTAGACGCCCCAAGGAAATTGCTGAGAGGCATGTTGAGCCCATTGAATATTTTTTTTTTTTGTCCCAAGTGATTGAATAATGACAAAAAAAAAAAAAAAAAAGAAAAATTACAAAAAGTTGTCACTAAATGATATATTGCTCACACATGCCATGGTTATATGTGGAATTGCACCCCAAAATACATTCTGCTGCTTCTCCTGAGTACGGGGATACCACATGTGTGGGACTTTTTAGGAGCCTAGCCACGTACGGGACCCCGGAAACCAAGCACCGCCTTCAGGATTTCTAAGGGCGCAAATTTTTGATTTCACTCCTCACTACCTATCACAGTTTCGAAGGCCATAAAATGCCAAAATAGCACAAACCCCCCCAAATGACCCCATTTTGGAAAGTAGACACCCCAAGCTATTTACTGAGAGGCATGTTCAGTCCATGGAATATTTTATATTTTGCCACAAGTTGCGGGAATATGACAAACTTTTTTTTTTTTGCACAAAGTTGTCACTAAATGATATATTGCTCACACATGCCATGGGCATATGTGAAATTACACCCCAAAATACATTCTGCTGCTTCTCCTGAGTACGGGGATACCACATGTGTGGGACTTTTTGGGAGCCTAGCCGCGTACGGGACCCCAAAAACCAAGCACCGCCTTCAAGGTTTCTAAGGGCATAAATTTTTGATTTCACTCCTCACTACCTATCACAGTTTTGAAGGCCATAAAATGCCAAGATGGCACAAAACCCCCCCAAATGACCCCATTTTGGAAAGTAGACACCCCAAGCTATTTGCTGAGAGGCATGTTGACCCCATTGAATATTTTATTTTTTTGTCCCAAATGATTGAATAATGACAAAAAGAAAAAAAAATGTACAAAAAGTTGTCACTAAATGATATATTGCTCACACATGCCATGGTTATATGTGGAATTGCACCCCAAAATACATTCTGCTGCTTTTCCTGAGTATGGGGATACCACATGTGTGGGACTTTTTGGGAGCCTAGCCGCGTACAGGGCCCCAAAAACCAAGCACTGCGAACGCTGCAGTTATGTGTGTTGTGTTTGGTAAGTGACAGTGATCGATCGATACTGCACTTGGGTGGGCTGGGCTGGGCTGGGCTGGGCTGGGCGGAGGGGCTAAACGCAGGCGCTAGCAGGTATCTGGGCTGATCCCACTAACACTGCGTTTTTGGGAACCCTAAACCGCTGGGGATGCTAGTATAGATCTGATCAGATCTGATCAGATACTATACCACTAAGGGGGGTGTATGCTTTGCGCGTGGGTGTTAGCGTTACTGTCACTAACCTAACACTGCCTGGGGCGACGCAGACCCTCTCTGGCGCTAAAACCTAATTGATCTCACCCGCCGGGCGATCAGGGGGGTTAAACCTTTATTGGGTTATATACGGCGGGTGCCCTGATGCTATAAAAAGCAAACTAATCAACCAGCGTCACCCGTAACCTTTATATGGTGATCACTGGTGAAAGGGTTAACTAGGGGCAATCAGGGGGTTAAAACCTTTATTAGGTTAAATATGGGGGTACCTGACACTATATAAAAACCTGACGGGTAACCTAAATAACTAAATAACTTACTGGCTAACCAGTGACACCAGTGACGCTTATACGGCGATCACTGGTGAAAGGGTTAACTCTAGGGGCAATCAGGGGGTTAAAATAATATATGGGGGTACCTGACACTAATAAAAACCTGCGGCGAACCTAAAAAAAAAATAACTGCCTATCTAAAACACCAGCGACACGAATACAGCGATCGGAAAAACAATCGCTTAGTGACGCTGAAGTTAGGGGGTGAAAGGGTTACCTGGGGGGTGATCAAGGGGTTAAACCTTTATTAGGGGGGGGTTAGGGGGCTACCCTGGACCTAAAGGGGCCTAATCCTAACTGCCCTGCAACTTTTTACAATCACAGATGACACTAAATGCAGTGATCAGTAAAATAAATGATCACTGCAATCAGTGACACTGTGATTGGGGGCTTTGGGGTGACCTGGGGGGTGATCTGGGGGTGACTGGGGGGTGATTTGTGTGCCTATGTGTACCTACGTGTCAGTGGACTGTTGGTGCACTAACCTGCTTCTTCTCTGCTCGGCGCGGGAACGGAAAGACCGCGGCGAGGGAGATGACATCACTTCCTCCAGCCTTGTTTACATCACATGGCGGAGGAAGCATTTTCATTGGCCGGGAGCGATCGCGAGGGGGGGGGCGGAATCG
The DNA here is from genome assembly GCA_029206835.1 of Rana muscosa. Lineage (NCBI taxonomy): Eukaryota > Metazoa > Chordata > Amphibia > Anura > Ranidae > Rana > Rana muscosa. Next base: position 351,366,059 of record CM055119.1, read on the forward strand.
AGCGGCCGCCCCCTCATGCCTGATCGCTCCCGAACACTTAACGGCCGCTCACTGCAGTGAAGGGGGGTCCGGATGGACCCCCCAACTGCACAAAGGCGATCACGTAGATCTACGTGATTCTGCCTGTCCGTGCCATTCTGCCGACGTAAATCGGCGGTGGGCGGTCGTTAAGTGGTTAATTGAACAAGTTTAAGTTAGAAGCTGATTGGTTACCATGAACAGCTGCTCCAGATTTAGCACTCTGCAGTTTTAGTAAATCAACCCCACAATGTATCATAATTATCAACCAGCTAGAGTTTATATCCACTTTAACCACTTGCCGACCAGCCACCGCAGTTGTACTGCGGCAGAGCGGCGCTTTTGCTCAAATCGCCGTACCGGTACAGCGCTTTGTGTAATAGATACAGTGGGTGCGCGCACAGCGCTGGAGCCTATGCACGTGGCCGATGGCCACGATGACTACCGGCCACTCGCGATGGCTCCACAGAGAAGCAGAATGGGGATCTGCCTGTGTAAACAAAGCAGATCCTCGTTCTGCCAGGGGAGTACAGTGTGATTGTCTCTTCCGAGTAATCAGGAACAGTAATCTCTCTGTACTCCCAGTCAGTCCACTCTCCCCATAGTTAGAAACACCTCCCTAGGACACACTTAACGCCCCTAGTGTTAGCCCCTCCCTTTCCAGTGTCATTTATACAGTAATCAGTGCATTTTATTAGCACTGATTGCTGTGTAAATGTCATTGGCCAAAAAAAAGTGTCAAAAGTGGCTGATCTATCCGCCGCAATCTCGCTAAAAATCACTGATCACCACCATTACTATCAAAAAAAAATAATAATAATAAAAATGCCATACATCTATCCCCTATTTTGTAGATGCTATAACTTTTGCGCAAACCAATCAATACACACAATTTTTTTTACCAAAAATATATAGAAGAATACATATTGGCCTCAACTGATGAAGAATTTGTTTTTTTTTTTTTAAATTGGTGGGATATTAATTATAGCAATAAGTAAAAAATATATATATATTTTTTCAAAATTTACAGTTATTTTTTGTTTATAGCGTAAAAAATAAAAACATCAGAGGTGATCAAATACCACCAAAATAAAGCACTAATTGTGGGAAAAAAGGAAATCAATTTTGTTTGGGTACAACGTCGCACGACCGCGCAATTGACAGTTAAAGCGACGCAGTGCCGTATCGCAAAAAATGGCCTGGTCATTAAGGGGGTAAATCCTTCCGGGGCTGAATTGGTTAAAAGGGTTAATAGATAATTTATACCAGGATAAGAAAAGAATTAGATTATAACCGAATTGCGTGGGAGAGGGCAGAGGGTTTTTACCTCATTCTTTGCAGCGTTCTCTGCATTAAGGTAAAAAACCTTCTGCATGCAGCTACCACCAGCCCCCCCTCCCAGCCCCCCTTATACTTACCAGAGCCCAATCTCAATCTAGCCATGTGCATGAGAACAATGGCTCTCCCAGCTCTCTCTCCCTCAATGCCACAGCCAGTAAGGATGTGGGGGGGGGTGGAGCCGAGCTGTGCTCTGCCTGCAGCTTGCTTTGGGGCACTCAGCATGGGAGAGTAGCCAGGAACTCTGGTTGGGGACCTCAGAAGAGGAGGATCTGGGGTGCTCTGTGAAAAACCATTGCCTGTTATTTTAATTTTTTAAATGTACATTCACAATCACTGCAAAGGCTTGCTATAGTGAAAAATATTGTATTCTGGTAACGGTTTTAGGGTTAATACAAAAAATGATACACACATAGCAACATACAAGTGTGATGGCAAAAAAAAAAAGACCAAGTGGTCTATGTCATTGTCAAATATGCCATTTATTTATTTAATGTTTATTTTTGTCTGAGTATGAATTCATGTTTTTCCCGAGCTTTTCTTTAAATATAGGCCAATAAAGGTAAGTGGAAGCCTCACTTACGCATTTCTGCTGCTAGTAATGTGTAAATCTCCCATTTGATAGTAATACAGTATTTATATGGTTCAATACTATACAAAAGTTCTGTAACTTCTGTACAGTGTTAGCTAGAATAGGGCTCTAATTTGTTTTCCTATACTTAAAGAGGAAGTAACCCCCCCCCCCCCCACGGGATAAAATAAGACCCTGCAAGAGGAAGGCATAATGAGCTAGTATGCATAGCTCATTATGTAGCACTTACTTACCTGAAATCGAAGCCCCCGAAGTCCTCCTCGTTCCCCTCCGCCGCTGCCACCATGTCCCCTCTGAGCTTATTCCTGGTATCGCCGCTCCGGCGCTGTGATTGGCCAGAACGGCGATGACGTCACACGCATGCGTGCGGGGCCGGCATTCGCCCATTCAGAAAACCTGCGATCCTGGCATGTCCCATTCATTATGCCGGGGCGCTTAGTGCGCCTGTGCCGTTGTCTACAGCGCGCATGTGCCGTAGACATCAGTGCAGTGTTATCTGCAAATATCTCCTTAACCGTGTAGGTTAAGGGGATATTTCATGCACCTTCAGGTAAGCCTTAATCTAGGCTTACCTGTAGGTGCAAGTTGTCAAAGTGGGTTTACAACCGCTTTAACCTCTTTCCGACTGCACTGTAGCCAAATTTCTGGGAGGGCATCTGTTGAACCCTACCTTCCCATGTGCCCCCAGAACATGCATCCGGCTCGCTATGTCCTTCAGACACAGCTGATCAAAGATCAAGGGCCAATCACAGCAGCTCTTTAACATGTGATCAGCTGTGTCCAATCACAGCTGATCACAGTGTACACAGGATTTGCCAGTTATCGGCAGTCCTCTCCTCACGCTGACAGCGCATGAGGAGAGGAGAGCCAGTAAGCGGCAATCCACAGGGGGCATCTACACTGATCATCAGTGTCCTGATTATCAGTGAAGCCCCAACAGTGCCCATCAGTGCTGCCAATCAGTGTGCATCAGTCCCACCTATCAGCGCCGTCCCATCCATGCAGCCTATCAGTGCCCATTAGTGAAGGAGAAAAATTATGTATTTACAAAATTTTATAACAGAAACGAAATAAAATATTATTTTCACAATTTTTTGGTCTTTTTTCATTTGTTTGGCAAAAAATAAAAAATCCATTGGTAATTAAATAACACCAAAAGAAAGCTGTATACCTGTATGTCTCAAACAAATGATAAAAATTTTGTTTGGGTGCAGCGTTGCATGAGCTATGAGTAAGCGTCAATTCGTGATGTGAAACGCGTTAGCCACCCTTCCCTGCATGCACACTATCTGCATTTGTTGTTTTGCATTTATGGATTTATTTTGAATTTGAATTTTGAATTTGAATTTGGATTTGAATTTGGATTTTTTACCTGAAATTTTGGAATAAATAACTGTCTATACAGAGTGCGGCAGTCCAGGGTTTCTTTTTCTCCCATGCAGCGTTGCATGACTATTGTTATTCAAAGTGTGAAAGTGCTGAAAGCTAAAAAATGGCCTGGTGGTCAGGAAGGGAGTGAAAGTGCCCAGTAGGCAAGTGGTTAAAGTGTACTTTGATTTTATCAGCCACATTAGGATAATACCTACTTTTTATTAATTACATTCACATAACTTAAACTTAATGTGACCATATCTGTTTTAAAAAATGGATTAAAGGTTTAGGAGCTTGGCCTCTCCATTATAGGTTAATAAGAACTGGTCATAGCCAGTCTTCAGCCCAGCTATTGTAACAGATCATTATGAGCTAGTTGAGAAATCTTGTAGTTAGCCATGATACTCATCAAAACATCTAAAAGATAAGGTATAGGTACAGTATGACATGTGAATGGTAGTATATAACAAACATATAGTGGGGTTTTCTTAAGTTTGACTTCCAAACTAGAAATACACTTTAATGTTACTGAGATTTTACTCCCTAATGAATAGTGCTGTCTCTGTTTAAATAAATAGAAAATAACTGAACTACTAGCAGGAACAGTAGATAATAATTGTTACAGTGGTGACTCAGAAAACCAAAAAAAACCCTACCAATTAACCACTTGCCGCCCGCCCTATAGCGGATTGACGGCGGCAAAGTGGTTTCAAAATCCTGACTGGACGTCATATGACGTCCTCAGGATTTTGAGCCGCTGCGCGCCCCGGGGGCGCGCATCGCGGCGATCGTTGTTGCAGGGTGTCAGTCTGAAACCCCGCAACACCGATCTAGGTAAAGAGTCTCCGACGGAGACTCTTTACCATGTGATCAGCCGTGTCCAATCACGGCTGATCACGATGTAAACAGGAAAAGCCGGTCATCGGCTTTTCCTCACTCGCGTCTGTCAGATGCGAGTAGAGGAGAGCCGATCGGCTGCTCCTCTAACAGGGGGGGTTTGTGCTGATCGATTATCAGCGCAGCCCCCCCCCGAGGATGCCCACACTGGACCACCAGGGATGCCACTGGACCACCAGGGATGCCACCAGACCACCAGGGATGCCTTCCTAGACCACCAGGGATGCCAATCAGTGCCCCTAATGGATGCCAATCAGTGCCCACAATGGGCATCACTGATTGGCAGGCATTATTGTTTGGCACTGATTGGCATCCATTAGTAACACATTACAGTACAGTGCCACCTATCAGTGCCCATCCATGCCACCTATCAGTGCCAATCCATGCCCATCCGTGCCACCTATCAGTGCCCACCCATGCCGCCTATCAGTGCCCACCCGTGCCGCCTATCTGTACCCATCCGTGCCGCCTATCTGTGCCCATCCATGCCGCCTATCTGTGCCCATCCGTGCCACCTACCGGTGCCCATCCGTGCCGCCTATCAGTGCCCATCCGTGCTGCCTGTCGGTGCCCATCCGTGCTGCCTATCGGTGCCCATCCGTGCCGCCTATCGGTGCCCATCCGTGCTGCCTCATCGCTGCCCATAAGTGCCGCCTTATCGGTGCCTGTCAGTGCAGCCCCATCAGTGCCCATCAGTGAAGGAGAAAACTTACTTATTTACAAAGTTTTGTAACTGAAACAAAAAAAATATGTTTTTTTTTCAAAATTTTCGGTCTTTTTTTAATTTTTTTAGCAGAAAATAAAAATCGCAGAGGTGATCAAATACCACCAAAAGAAAGCTCTTTTTATGGAAACAAAATGATAAAAATTGTGTTTGGGTACAGTGTAGCACAACCGCGCAATTGTCATTCAAAGTGTAACAGCGCAGAAAGCTGAAAATTGGTCTGGGCAGGAAGCTGTATAAGTGCCCAGTATGGAAGTGGTTAAATATACAATATAATAATTTCAGCACTGCTCACAGTGTGACAACATTACTGGGTGATTTGTTTGAAAAATCAACAGCAGTGGCATCACTTCTAGGGTTATTATCACCTGGTGCGGTAAAACATGGTGTCACCCCCCCCCACCCCGGCGCAGCTTCCCCCCAGCCTACCACAGTGCTTTGTCCTGCAGAGTGACAGCAGGAGCAGGACAGAGCAGTATACACTGGGCAGGCTAGTGCGTCGGGCTCTCTCCTGTCTAGCCTGCAGGGCACTGGGCAGGCTAGTTTGGGGATGGCAGCGCACGGTCATGGTGTGCATCCCAAACTGGCTCCTGTAAATGATGCGGTCGGTGCCGGCATGCCAATCCATGCACTGTCACAGATGGGGGTGACACCATTGTGGTATGATATCACTTTCTACTTGATAGTGTCACCCCTCTGGTGGGTGTTACCCAGGTGCGGTCCATACCCCCATAGCGACACCACTGATGAACAGTTTAGTCACCCTGTGAGAGGAAGTGGAATTAAACAGACCAGTGGGTGAGGACCAATATGGAGGAACTCAGAAAAACAAAAACTGCTGCATTAGTTGCTAGTAAATAAGCCAAGCTAAGGTAATACAAACTATTCAGAGAGTTATTTTTTTTTCACTGACCCGTTTTCCAATATCACAATGACCAGAAAGGTGGCCAGATTACATAGCTCTGCATCAATAGATATTGTATATATGTAATTATTTTGAAAAGATTGACAGTTTGGTTTCCTTTGTCATGCACCGCTGAATCTAATTTATTCTAAACCTTTGCAGGTAACTGCCACCGTTTCTCTATGCATGCATAACAACACGCTCACCGCGATGTGTCATAAATAACGAATATATGATTAGGATAGACAATGAGAAGGGAAATCACATTGCCGCTGCTGATTGCTTCAGTGTGAAATTTGTGGCAATGGCTTTGAGGCGAAGAGACCTAGTAATCACCAATCCAATATGGCTGCTGCAATGTATGATTCCCTTTTGATAAATTGAGGCTTTTTCAAAGTCAATGAGATTTCAAAAAATGTCTTAATTAAGGATGACTATTTATTGCAGCTACAGTAATTGCCATCGACCTTATTTTCTTTGTCTCTCCGTCATTATCGAGTGTGGAAAGGTGACTCTTTTTACTGCAGAGGCCTGAGGGCCTCTATGAATTTATTATTGCTTGATCCTTGGATCACAGCTATGACCTGTCTATTTTCTAATAAAATTTATCAGGAGACCTTTTTAAAACAATATTTAAAGAGTAAGTGACAAGTCAATACTTGCTGATGCCCTAAGAGACAAAACAGGTTCGGGTTCTCCTGTTGGGCGACAGTTTTAGTAAATTTAAACCAACATGGCTGCCCTTTGAAAGTCTACATATGGAGAAAATAAATAAACATTGTTCCTTTTTTTTATGTCACGCATAAAGATCTATTGATACAATGTCTGCATTAATCTAGAAAATTAGATATTGGATGTTTATGTAATTTTTTGAACATTTGGTATGTTTTTGTTTGTGTTTGTTGTCGCTAAAAAAGGTCAGTCCACCCAAGAAGTGAAATTTAAGATATAGTTGAAATAGCCTGCTGAAATGAGTTACCCTCTAGCTTCTGATATGTGTTGGTTGTGCTAAAAGCCAGATCTCTCTGCTATAATTCCTGACTCTGGTTCTGTCCACCTTAGGGGGTTTGGGTGTTCCTGCCCAACTGTTGATTTCTCCATAACATAAAATAAAATCCAGCACAGAGATTGGCAGCCCCTCATAATGGCCACAGCAAAAACAAAGACCTAGGACTGTTCTCAAAAACAGATATTTTACCAAAAAAGTTCTAGAGAGATACAGAAAATTTACATATGGTTTAAAAGGTTAGTTCACCTTTCAAAAAAAAATTTAAAAGTGAACAAATTCACAACACTATCCCCACCTCTCTGGTCACTGCTGCATATATCTCATAAGTTCCCCATCTTATGCCACCCTCTCTCTCTATCTCGTATAACAGTACAGCACTTAAAAACATCACTACACAGCACTAGAGGCTATGTTGGGTATGCAATGGTGAAAGATTATTGGTCAGCGCTGGCCACATGGCTGTACTGACAAATGAGGCTCCATTTTTCTGGCTTGACGACCTCAAACAAAGCAGAGATTCCCACTAGTCAGAGAGGTCAAGTGGCCAATGTTGACCTGTGAGCACTCACAGTATGATGCTATACATTCTCCAGCGCTGTTTTATGAAATTTGATGGACAGTCCTACCAGCTGAAGAGAGCATCTGAAGATGGGGATTTTATATGGTAGTGCGGTGAGTTCGTTCACCTTCTCATTTTCGTAAAATTCATTCATTTTCAACTCTCCAGAATGTTACAAAAGCCAAAATATTATTTTTTGATTGATTGGTTTGAACCTTTAAGGCAGATCTTTCATCAAAAATGTATGGTCTGCATTTCTGACAGCCCCCTGCTGCCCACACAATCAGTTGCATAAATACTTTAAAACGAAAGATGTTACAGAAAATACCAATCTCAGAAAGATGTTGGGTGGGAAAGAGCCTTAAACTCAGATTACAGGGTTGAGGGGTTAATCCACCTGTGGGTTTTGAGTGGAGCAGGACACAGTGATGTGTTGCTGTGAACTGTCTGACTGAGACCCTGATAAGCAGGCGAAGACTTTGAAACCTTGTTAAAGGACAAGTTTTACGGGTGGTGAGCCAAATCTTTATTTTGTATACTAGGAGAGTGGACTGTTTTTCCATGCTGAAATTAGCTGTTTTTGTTTATCCTTTTGAAAATAAAGATTGGTAAATCTGAATAGTCAGTTCTAAAGACCCTGATGAATTCTGGTAAGCACGCACACTTCCCAGGGAACATGTTATTACTAGCAAATCATAATAGGGATAATGATAGTTTTTTATCCCCACAATAGGGATAAAACTTTTCCACAAAAGGGAATTTAATAAGACACACGGCCATTCACTAAAATTAGAAGAAAAGTGGTTTAACCTTAAACTGCTTAGAGGGTTCTTTACTGTAAGAGCGACAAGGATGTGGAATTTTCTTCCACATGCAGTGGTTTCAGCAGGGAGCATCTAAAATTTCCAAAAATGATTAGATAAGCACCTGAACGACCACAACATACAGGGATATACAATGTAATACTGACATAAAATCACACACATAGGTTGGACTTGATGGACTTGTGTCTTTTTTCAATGTCGCCTACTATGTAACTCTGAAACTATGTATTTCATAGTTTCATAGGTGGTAAGGTTGAATAAAGACACCAGTCCATTTAGTTCAACCTGTGTAGGTGTGTGTATGTGTGTATGTGTTTATGTCAATACCATTTCCCATATCCCTGTATATTGCGTTTGCTAAGATGCTCATCAAAATGTATTTTGAAAATATCAACACTGCTTGCTGACATCACTGATTGCGGAAGGGAGTTCGACATCCTTAACGGCTCTAACAGTAAAGCACCTCCTACGCAGTTTTAGGTTTGAAATGCCAACCAGATTACTATCATTTTTGACAGCAAATCCTCAAGCTTACCTCCCAGTTTTTTTGACAAATATAAATGATACAGGTAATAGATAAAAAGATCAACCATCCCCCTGAGGACGTCTACATTGAGGACACATGTAGACGCTTTTGCATTCTCCTCCAATTTCATTGAGTAGAGGCGTTCTTCTTAAGCTTCTCAAACAATGTAGCAATTCCTCATAACTGAGGTCCTCTACTCCCCTTATTAGATTTGTTGCCCTTTCCTGGACTCTCTTCAGTTCCATCAAATCCTTTCTGAGAACTGGTGACCAGAACTAGACAGCATATTTAAGATGTGGCCAGACCAGCGTCTTATAAAGTGGTAAAAATATAGCTTTATCCCTTAAGTAAATAGCCTTTTTATGCTAATATTATGCTTGCCGCGGCTTGGCATTGCATGCCATTTCTGAGCCTGTGATCTACCAGGACCCTCAGCAATTTTTCCATCCTTGAATCCTGCAATGGTTCTCCCCATAGCAAGTAACTTACAGTCATGTTTTTGGCCCCCATGTGCATTACGTTACATTTCTCATTTGCCATGTAGTTGCCCACCCCATTATTTTATTGAGGTCTTCTTGTAAAGGTTCTAAATCCTGCTGTGAAGTGGTTGCCCTGCTTAGCTTTGTATCATCAGCAAACACTGAAATTGAGTACATCTACTGTCTTTGCGAATATCCAAAACCGAAAGAAAGCAGGAGTGGAGGGGATGATTCTTGGGCATCTTCTTGTATGGGGTTTGTAGTGGGCAACCACCCTCACCAGTGTGTGGGTTGAGGTGCACAGGGTTTCCATTGAAGGCAATGCGTGAACCATAGAGCACACACACTGACCTGAAGTTTACAGGCTCAGCACCATATAGAAGATAAAGACACTGGAAGCAAAAGGATCTTAGCAAGCTAAGCCAGGTGCACATGAAGACTGTTAATTTCTTTAAAAAAAAAGTTTAATGTTCAGCTGCAGTGTATTTTTAAATACATATGGGACATCTATATCCACTTTGTCTGTTCAGTAACCCACCTAATAATGCGGTGTATAATTAATGCCTGTTAGCCTTCCTGACATAGCAGGAAATATGCATCTGCTATATGCTGTCATGTTTCTTTCACTTCATTTATACACGGTGTGAATTACATGAAACATTTACTTTGCTGATATCTAATCACATCTTCGAACGGATGATTTAATCATGCTGAAAGAATATGATGTGGAATATCTAATACAACGCTCCCTTATTCAACCAACCACTGCAAGCAAATTATGTTTCATCATCTTTATGTGTCATACACGAGACAAGCCAATGTTTGATTGGAAAAATAAATAAGGAGTATCCCAAAGAAGACATTTGGCAGTTACCAGCAGGAACGAGATGTCTACTAATTTAGATATAAACGACCTATTGTCGGCCATTTACAGTTTCCTCGCGTTATGGGAAATATTGTTGCATGGTCTATAAATTTGTCCTGAAAAAAAAAAACTGATTAAAAACACTTATACGGCTGCAGAAGAGCAATAACATGGCACAGCTGCTACTTAGTGCATTCCGTCATTACTGCTGCAGTTGAAAACGAGGTGGAAGGGGGGTGTTTTTTTTTTTTCAAGCTAAGAATGATTACCATTTTAATCTTGACAAGCACTTTGCTGTCTGAATAGCATTTCCTAAGTGACAGTTGTCATCATGGAAAGTTGAAGCTTTTATTGTTTATGTTGTATCGGAACGCTGTGTTTGTGTTCTTCCTGGAACCACTTGATCTCATGCTTAGCCTCTCCACATCTAAATGTGTTGCGAGGGCAATTTTTGCTAATTTACCTGCATTACCAAAATGCACATCCAGACTGTTGGTATTTGGATGCACTTAATAACATTTTTATTTTAGTGCTTACTTTTTGAGCTCATAAATATGCAGAATGGGTTATGTAAGGGAGCGTACTCATGTCTGGCTCTTGGCCTTTTGCACAGATTAATAGAAAAGATGGCTTGAAAAGCTAGAATTGCAATCATGTCGACACAATGCCCTTCATGTATCAAATGGGACTAAAAAAGGATAATTATATCCAGATGTAGGTCTTGTTGCTACCTGCTGCCCCTTGGGTATACATGTAATTACTGTGTAGGGATCGAGAGGGGTTAAAGCTACAGTGTCTCTGGGGAGACATTTCTTTTCTATGCATTGTATAAGTAACTCAATCATACTGTAAACACTGAATGCTAAAGGTGACTACAAGCAGTAGATAGCAAGTGGTCATGTATGCATAATGTGGCCAGCAATCGATTGATCTTATAAATGGCCTTTGCACAAACATGCAGAAAGACATCTTTTGAGTATGTATATTTGTGGCTTTTGGGCTACAAAATTGGATCATTCTGGTGCTTAATCCCTTTTATCCAATTGAGTCTTCCCCTTTTTAGGCATGATCAGGAGCTATAGGGAATGGCTTTTCCCATTCCAACCATAAATAGCTGGATAACACATAAGTTCTTCAATGTCTGCAAACAACTTTAGCCCTACAGAGCCTGCAATCTCCAAGGACTTTGAATGGCATGGCTTGCTCAGAGGTATTAATCATTTTTTGGCTGTTGTTCATGATTGCCACCCCCTAAAAATGATGTATACCAATTGAAGTAAATTCATTGAAGAAAGAGGTTTGGGACTTTGTATAAAGCATACAGCTGGGGGGGGGGGGGCATGATGCAAATTGTGTCTGACTAGTTTGTTATATAACTGTAATTACTAAATTTCAATACAATGCACAAAAGTGTATAATAGAATAACAATGTATTCCATATATGATGTTTACAACCAAAACATCATAATAATATAGCATAATAATCCATAAAAATAATAATAACGTCAGACACATAACCCATGTATCAAACAATACATATATACAAGTGCATGATTGTTACAAAATATTGCAATAAAACTGATTAAAAAAATGATCCTGACTGTAAACATAATAGTGGCATCAACATAGCTCGACACGTTTCGTGGATGACCTCCACTCATGACTCGTCATACAAATTTAAGTCAAAGAAGAGATATGCAGTCACATGGATTCTATTTTCATAGCATTGCCTTCACTTTCTCGTTACAGCAGTTTTACAGGGTGTCTAGATATAAGTGTGCAGTTCAATAGGCAACAGAGTTAAGCCTATTAGTGCCATCAGTAATTAGAACTCAGTAAAGGCTCTTTCACATAGGCGACACTGCCTACTGTCCATGGTGAATAGCTTTTTATAGGGTGGTATAGCAAGGACTGCCAGGCATTCAGGAGGTTATCCTAACAATTTCTGAATGTCGGTATTTTATTTTTTTTAATCCCAAGGGAGATTTATTTTACTAAAAAACCTTGCAAATGCTGGTCACCCCTATTGACATCAATGGGCGAGTTTGACAGGTGATGCCGCCTGTCTAACTCTGCAAGCTGAGTTAAAAATGCTGTACACAATGCTTCATTTTGTGGCCACTGCAGATGTGTACAGCCCTGTTTGGCTGTAATGTTACAATCAAGGGGGGAATCCCGGGAGGGGGGGGCAGGAAAACCACAGTTCAACCCTCTGTTTTTACTAGCCACTCTTGTGAAAGAACCCTAACAGACCTGGTCCGACACATCCCCTAATTTCCTCTGCAATGCAAGCTTGTGTTAGAACACTTAGGATGGGGGGGTGTGGCTGTTACTCAGCTATGCAAGCACAGAGCACTGAAACAGAAAGGCAGGAAGCAACATTTTACTGAGAAATGTATTTGAAGGAATTTCCAAATAAAGACCATAACATGTGAGGGTACAGGAATATAAAGAGATAACATGGTAAAACGTTATGAGATTTTACTTGGGTTTTAAACTGCAGAGTATTAATTCCTGGCCTGGATAAATACAGACTTTACAGAATGTATTGTCTGTAAAACAACAGATTGTTGGTAACCAGGAAATTATAGAAGGTCTGATTTTGTCTATTTTAGCAAAGCTAAATTTATACAGTAGGTAGCCAGGCTGTGATCCTCTATATTGCGGTGTCTCTTTAAAGGGAATCTATCACACCTATGCAAGAAACCTCAGACTGAAGTTTTTGAAAGAATGGGAAGGACACGTATACTGGGAGTGAAAGGCGCTGCGCACCCCGAAAATTAACAGAAGAATAGGAAGTTTCCCCAAGGGGTTTTTTGCAGCAAAATTCTGAAAATGATTTACAATAATGCATGTTAAAAATGTATTATGTATACATATTAAGTGCAGTCCCAACACGTATATACTCCGGTAAAAACATGTATATAATAACCACACAGATTTAAGACACAACATTGCCATACAGTTTTACATTTCACATGCATCTGTATATGTTCTGACGCATTTCGATCCCAATGGATCTCTTCAGAGGATGGGTGGTTTGCAGTGAACTGTGTGTTAGAACCATGGTTTCTAACCGGAGTTCCATCACTGGCATCTCAAGGGGGATAAGCAGCCTCCCGGACATTTGACACCCAAAAGTAGGGCGCCACCAAGGCATGTGCGACCTGCAGTTTTTATTCTCTGTTCCAAGAAAATGAAACTGAACCCAAATAGTTTCATTGCAAATTATGTGATTACCCCAATATTTGTTTGCCAACTGAAAGGTGGTATTTTCCAACCCTGGCTTCCCAAGCACTAGGGCTTTGTGATAGAGTCCCTTACCATAGGTGACCAGAACTCTCCCCAGCAGCAAAGGAAAATTAGACATATACCATTCATTGTTATAACTGTAATGCCTCGTACACACGATCGGGTTTCCCGGCGGTCAAAAGTCTGCCGGGAAACCCGAGGGGAAAACCGAGAACCTGCTTGGTTGCTTTTCCCCATGTACACACGGCCGGTTTTCCCGACAGGAAAACTGCCATGACAGCTTTGGTCGGGAAAAACGGCCGTGTGTATGCTCCACTGCAGTATTTCCCATAGGAAAACTGCTGAGCAAAAAACGCAGAGAATCACGGCGGGAAAAACGAGCATACACACAGCCGGTTTTCCCGACCAAAAGCAAACATGGCAGTTTTCCCGTCGGGAAAACCGGTCGTGTGTACGAGGATCACACTGCTAATTCTGCTGATATCTTCCCTTTCTTTTGTGACAAGATCCAATCCATCAATGATTCAAGGTTTTCATAATGTATCAGATAACCTCCACAAGTGTTAACCAGCACATCCTTAATTTGTATCTTAACCCCTACATGCCTAGATTACTGCATATCATCCCTAGAGAGGCTGAAAATTGTTCAAATTAAGACAGCCATAAGTTTAGGTCAAAAGGACGTATTGCACATAAGGTTTAGTTCAGTAAGATGGATGAGTTATGTTAATACTGCTCATTATTTTATCTCATGACAATTTTCTCTAAACATAGGTATCTGTTAGGTGTGAAATCATTATTACCCCTTATTAAAAGAACAATTAACTGTTAAACCTTATTTTCTCATAAACCACTATTTTATTTCTTGTAAAAAGATAAAAAGCGTTATCTTATCAGCTGTTGAAATGGCTCCTTCTCTTAATCTATATTAAAACTCATTTATAACATGCCTTAAAATGTGTGTTTTTATTTTAAGTAGTTAAATAGTTAAGTAGTTAAAGCCCAAACTTTTTATGTTAGTTTTGGATTAAGTAGGAAAATTTCAATAAATTTCCTGTTCATAAGACCCCGTTCACACCTATGCGAATTGGTTGCGGCTTACACCGCATCCAATTCGCATAACATTTTAAAATACATTGATTTCAATGAGGCTGGTTCACATATGTGCGATGGATTCGCACTGCGCATTTCCCAAAAAAGTGTGCGTTTTCTAGGCATTGTGGTGCGAATTGTCTGCCTATTATGTTCTATGGGAACGCATCTGATTCGCAGATGTGTTGCATTCTGAACACAGTACGTATGAATCATGAGGGGATACTCCACGCCAAATTTTAAATAAAAAAAACAGCATGGGTTCCCCTCCAGGAGCATACCAGGCCCTTAGGTCTGGTATGGATTTTAAGGGGAACCCCCTACGCTGAAAAAATGTTGTGGGGGTCCCCCCAAAATCCATACCAGACCCTTATCCGAGCAGGTAGCCCAGCCAGTCAGGAAAGGGGGTGGGGCTCCCCCCTCTTGAATCGTACCAGGCCGCATGCCCTCAACATGGGGGGGTGGGTGCTTTGGGGCAGGGGGGGCGCCCTGCGGCCCCCCCACCCCAAAGCACCCTGCCCTCATGTTGATGAGGACAAGGGCCTCTACCCGACAACCCTGGCCGTTGGTTGTCTGGGTCTGCGGGCGGGGGGCTTACCGGAATCTGGGAGCCCCCTTTAATAAGGGGGCCCCCAGATCCCGGCCCCCACCCTATGTAAATGAGTATGGGGTACATCGTACCCCTACCCATTCACCTGGTGGAAAAAAATGTCAATAAAAAAACACTACACAGGTTTTTAAAGTAATTTATTAGGCAGCTCTGGGGGTCTTCTTCCGACTTCTGGGGTCTCTTCTTCTGCTCTCTGGTGTCGTGTCTGCGCTCTCTGGTGCCTTATTCCTTTTGCCGGGCGCCTCCGCTATCTTCTTCCAGCTCTTTTGCGGCCCAGTCTTCTTCATCGCCTTCTTCCCTCTTCTCTTCTTCGATGTTGACACAACACTGCCAGCCGCTGTAATGCAGTGTGTGCTGTGCGCAATGACTTATATAGGCATGGGGCGTGGTCACCGGGTGGCCCCACCCCCTTTCCTGACTGGCCGGGCTGCGTGCTCGGATAAGGGTCTGGTATAGATTTTGGGGGGACCCCCACGACGTTTTTTCGGCGTAGCGGGGCCTGGTATGCTCCTGGAGGGGAACCCATGCCGTTTTTTTATTTAAAATTTGGCGTGGAGTTCCCCCTCATGATAACAGCGGTGAGATCGTGGTTAGCCACTGTACACTTCCCTCTCCTCTCCCAGGTCAGCAAATCCACAGTTAAAACGCAAAGGAACCACTGAACAACTGATTGAGAACTTGGCAAAGAAACCGGAGCTCAAAAACGCAACGCACAAGTGTGAACCCAGCCTTAAAAAACAAAAAAGAGAAAATCTCCCCAATCTGAGCAAATCCCATCTTAGGCAGCAGGAACCGGACTTGAACCGTTAATAGGCAGGCTGAATGTACCAAGTTGATCAATTGACCAATCTGGATACAATCAGACTGCCAGATTCTCTTACGATTATCGCTAGCGGCTGCTATAGCCACTAGCGATAATCACTATCTTCTCCTGGCGGGGATGGCTAGCGCTGATCTGTGCCGGATTACACAGAGGGATCTCCGGTATACTCAGCGTTTGCAGTCACACACAGTCCCGCCTCCTTGGTTGGTTATTATGATAGACAGAACACTGATCCAATGCCAGGACATTGACGTCTATCCTAAAAGGCGGGCGAGGAGACGGGACTGTGTGTGACTGCGAGCGGCGAGTAAACAGGAGATCCCGGCTTTGTGTAATGTGGCAGCGCTCGCCCCCCCTTCCCTCTGAGGCAGCCAGGTACAATATCGGCGTATGACACGCACATACGATTTGCCCTCTATTTTCAGGGGGAACAAAGTGCGTGTTATACGCTGATAAATATGGTAATTATCAGTTCATAAAAAGGAAATAGCACAAAGAAATGAAAATACTGTCAGGATTATGCTTCTGTGAATTGAGCCTTGATATCAGTATAGAGTAAATAAGCACAAAGAGTGTTAGGCAACCCTTTTCTAGATGCAGTGGTGGCCCGTCCATTAGGGGTGCCCGGGCACCGCCCCCTCTCTCCAGGCCACCCTCTATATGCAATGGAAAGATTCATGCATACCATGAATCTATCCATGGCTGCCATGGCCAACCCCTATGTCAGGAAAGGGTTCACCCATTGGTGGCGCTGTCTGTCTCTTGGATCGCAGTACCAGTGTCCACCAGCGGGTGTCTTCCAACACTCAGGATCTGTAGTGGAGGGATTCACCTGCTGGTAGCGCTGATAGATCTTGGGCTGCAGTACCTGTGTTCACCAGCGGGTGTCTCCTGGCAGTGTGGAGCAGACAGCACCTCCTGCGTTAAGGTGTCACTTCAGGCTAATTACAGGCATGCATATAAATACCCGACTGTTTATTGCTCTCATTGCCTTGATATCGTCCTTGCTCCCTGACCTGCTTGCCTGTAACCTGAACCTGTACCTGATCCCGAGCCTGTACATGATCCCTATTAGACATGTGCAGGATGAAAAAATTTGTTTAGTTTCGTTTCGTTTCAATTCGTTATTTAACTAAATTTGTTTAGTTAAATTTGTTGCATTCGTTACATTCGTTTTCGGGATTTGTTTTGTTTTGAATTCGAAAAAAATTTGACCGCATTCGAAAAAATACTACCGCATAAGAAAAAATTCTACCGCATTCGAAAAAAAAAAGCATGATGACGTCAGAGACTAAATGCTCCACCCAACGCGTTTCCCCATACAAGGCTTCTACTGCAGAAGTAGAAGCCTTGTACGGAGAAACGCGTCAGTTGGAGCATTTAGTCTCTGACTTCATCACGCTTCAGCTAGCTGGCTTGAGCCGTGGCTGTTTTTAAAAATATTGTTTCTGTTTTATGGATGTCAGTGCGCTATGAAGCTTGTGCAATAAATATTTTAACAAAGAAATACTGCACCATGAGGTCTCTTCTTCTTCTCCCTCCTTGGTAAATGATTTTCTGAGCTCGGAAGATACAGAGGTAAATCATGTAAGGTAGTGTAAAAAGGAGTGTGGAGAGCCCACCTACCTACCACAGGAGATTACCGTATCTGGAGGAGCATAGTATCACGATCAGGATTGGAAGTTGCATCTACGGTGACCAACCCTGGAGCCAAAGTTTTATCCATCTTTGAGGTGCTTGGGGAGGAATATCCAAGGGCAGATCGGCCCATTATCGAGCCTATTGTTATCATCTGTCTGGTAAGCGACCATATATATATATATATAAAACCATCTTCCAAAAATCGAATTTCGTATACAATGAATTTGAATAGAAAAGATTAGAATAGACTAGATAAGAATAGACTAGAAAAACAATAGAACAGAATAGAATAACATATAATATATATATTATATGTTATTCTATTCTATTCTATTGTTTTTCTAGTCTATTCTTTTCTATTATTTTCTATTCTAATCTTTTCTATTCAAATTCGAATTCATTCTATACAAAATTTGAATTTAGGAATATGGTTTTATATATATATAATATTTATATATATAACCATTTTCCGAAATTCAAATTTCGTATAGAATGATTTTGAATTTGAATAGAAAAGATTAGAATAGAATAGAAAAGAATAGAATAGAAAAACAATAGAACAGAATAGAATTAAATATAATATATGTTTTTCTAATTTATTCTTTTCTATTATTTTCTATTCTAATCTTTTGTATTCACATTCAAATTCATTCTATACGAAATTTGAATTTCGGAAAATGGTTTTATATATATATGTATATATAAATATTTACATATATATATATATATATACACACATGTATATATTATAATATATATATATATATATATATATATATATATATATATATATATATATAATATTATATATTTTCCTATTCTGTTCTATTGTTTTCTATGCTATTCTTTTTTAATATTTTCTATTCTAATCTTTTCTATTCAAATTCGATTTCATTCTATATGAAATTCTAATTTCGGAAGATGTTTTATTTATATATATATATATATATATATATATATATATATATATATATATATTCTTTATTTTTCTATTCTGTTCTAGTGTTTTTCTAGCCTATTCTTTTCAATTCAAATCTTTTCTATTCAAATTCATTCTATAGGAAAATTGAACTACAGAAACCATCTTCCAAAAATTTTATTTTGTATAGAATGAATACGAATTTGAATAGAAAAGGTTAGAATAGAATAGAAAAGAATAGCACAGAAAAACAATAGAACAGAATAAAAAAAATATATATAATATTTTTTTTTAGTCTGTTCTATTGTTTTTCTATGCTATTCTTTTCTATTCTTTTCTTTTCTATTCTATTGTAATCTTTTGTATTCGAATTCGAATACATTCTATCCGAAATTCAAATTTCGGAAGATGGCTTCAGAAGTTCGAATTTCGTATAGAATGAATTTGAATTAGAATAGAAAATAACAGAAAAGAATAGACTAGAAAAACAATAGAACAAAATAGAATAAAATATAATATATATTATATTGTACTCTATTCTGTTCTATTGTTTTTTCTAGTTTATTCTTTTCTATTATTTTCTATTCTAATTCGATTTAATTCTATACGAAATTAGAATTTTGGAAAATGGTTATATATATAACAAAAATGTCACTGCCCCAATCTATGACTGGTCTTCACAGCAAGGAGCACTGGATGGGCGGACGCATGTCAATAAAAAACACACACAGAATGTCCAAGCTCAACTTACCAACCAATCAGCAAGAAAACAAATTCACCTGTCTAACAGTACGTTTAAAAACGGGTTTAGTTGCACGCATTTGCAAATACATGTGTAAGCTGCAGGCCCCGTCAAGGCTCCCTGTATGCTGCAGTCCTAACTCTAAAATTTAAGGTCTCCTCAATGGAAGCACATGTATGCTGATGGATAGATAAAGGGCAGATGACTGGGGGAGCCCACCCTCCATTAAAGGGGCAGGAGCACACTAAACACCCAGCACATGGAAGCAAAGGTGCTAGTGCGTTGCCTGACCACAATGACACCAATACATATAACAAAAATGTCACTGCCCCAATCTATGACTGGTCTTCACTGGTTATATATAGTTTACTTTTTTGAATTCGGTATTTTTTTTTCGAATGTGGTAGAATTTTTTTTAATTTGATCGTTTTTTCTAATTCGGTAGATTTTTTAAAAATGTGGTCAAATTTTTTTGAATGTCAAAATGTTTTCAAATTCGAAAACGAAACAAATCTATTATATTCTTTTCTATTCAAATTCAATTTTATTCCATAAGAAATTTGAATTTCATATAGAATGAATTCAAATTTGAATAGAAAAGATTAGAATAGAATAGAAAAGAATAGAAAAGAAAAACAATAGAACAGAATAGAATAAAATATAATATATATTAAATTTTATTCTATTCTGTTCTATTGTTTTCCATTCTTTTCTATTTTAGTTTCCATTGTTTTGAATTATTTTCCAATCTATTCTCGAATTCGAATTTATACTATTCAAATTTTGGAAGACAGTCATGTTCTATTTAATTACATTCTATTAAATTATATTCTATTCTTTACTATTATTTTTTTTTATTCTATTGCTTTAATGTTTTATATTCTATTTTATTGTATTTTTTAGAAAATTGATTTGAATTTGTTTTCAAATTAGATTCAAATTTGTTTTAGAATTCGATTCAAATTAAATTTCGTTTGCGTTTATTTATTTATTTGAATCATTATTTTGGATTAGCTTAAATTCGTTACTTTTGTAATTCGGAAATCCGGATACATATGAATTTCCAAATAATAAAAAATGTGTCCGAATTTAGATTCGGAACGAAACGAAATGCACATGTCTAATCCCTATCCCGAGCCTGTCCTGATCCCGTCCCTCCTTCCTGTTCCCTTTCATCCTTGCCCTGTACCCTGATCCCATTCACCTTTCCCCATCTGCTGATTCCCTGTGTATGACCCTGGCCTGGTTTACGTTTGTGATTCTGAAACTGCCCTTTGTTTATCTGCTGATCCTCTGTGTATGACCCTGGCCTGACTTACGTTCTCCATTACGGTATTCCCCAGCTACTGTATATAGTTATTTGTTATTTGTATTTCACCTTTGGGTTTATTGTCACTGTTTGGTATTGGAGGTGTTTGTGTACTTATATATCACTAATCTTAATAAACATTTACATTCACTTTACATGCGTTTTGGTTCTCTCTTGCAGTCCACACAGTCACACCTGGTACATGACACCCTATTCATGTGTCTGCACAAATAATATTTAAAGCAATATTTAAAGCAAAAAAATTATTTATTACCAGGAAAGATACAAAAATTATTTATTGCAAGGGAGCGGAGTTATAATCTAAGAGGAATTTTTAAATTTTAGACTGATTGCGTGGAGAACTAGGAAAAGCTTACATTTTTTCTATTTGTGGAGTGAAACTGTGGAACTGTTTCAATGTGGAGCTCAAGAAATGTCTAAGCATAAACCAGTTTAAAAATAGGTATAAAGAGATGATTTTTACAAGGCATAAGAATGAACTATTATTGTGTGTTTATTGTTTGTTCATTAATATTGTTATTGATTTTTATTGTATTATTGTTAGTTTTGTTTGGGTGTGTACAGTATGTGTATGTACAGTATGTATGCATGCATATACTGTATGTGTATGATTAAGCAGTTAGATTATTGGTAATTAGTATATTATATTTGAATTATTAATTATTGTATGACTTTATAGCGATGGGACTCTGAATAATTTATTATCGATTTTCAAATATGTAAACTAAATGATCTTTTATAGTTCTTTTTATGTCTTCTCTTATAACTACACTATGGGGGTTATTTACTAAAGGCAAAACCACTTTGCACTACAAGGGGGATCTGAGGGGGACATGCAAGGAAAATAAAAAACAGCATTTTGGCCAGTGGCGGCCCGTCCATAGGGGGCGCCCGGGCGCCGCCTCCCCCTCCTGTGGTCACCAAAAAAAATAAATAAAAAAAAACAAAAAAAAAACGGCCCTTTAAAAGTTTTTTTTTTTTAAATGTCTTTTTTTCACACATGGCGGCGCGACCATAGTGGGCGCAGAAGCGCCGCTACCGCTCTCTTCTGCGCCTGGCCGTCACTCACCACAACAATACATAGGTTCATGCATTGCATGAACCTATGTATTGCTGCCGCCCACTATTCAGATGGCCGGCCCCTTGAGCGCCGGCTATCTGAATAACAGCTCCTGGTTGGTCTTTAGAAGTGCCTATCAGAGCCAGCAGGCTCTGATAGGCTTCCCGACTACAGTCTGAGGGCTGTAATCGGCTTCTAAATACCTAATGAGAGGACGCACGAGGGTGCGTTCCCTGGCCAATCAGGTTCACCGGGTCTGGTTACCGGTAACCTGATTGGCTGAAGCGACATCGAGGGCGGGAGAAGGACGGTGCTGTTTCGAGGAAGGTAAGTGCAGGGCTGGGGCGGACAAACTGGCTGCATTTGGGGGACAAACTGGCTGTATATTGGGGGACAAACTGGCTGCATTTGGGGGACAAACTGGCTGCATTTGGGGGACAAACTGGCTGTATATTGGGGGACAAACTGGCTGCATTTGGGGGACAAACTGGCTGCATTTGGGGGACAAACTGGCTGTATATTGGGGGACAAACTGGCTGTATATTGGGGGGCAAACTGGCTGTATATTGGGGGGCAAACTGGCTGTATATTGGGGGGCAAACTGGCTGCATTTGGGGGACAAACTGGCTGCATTTGGGGGACAAACTGGCTGTATATTGGGGGACAAACTGGCTGTATATTGGGGACAAACTGGCTGTATATTGGGGGACAAACTGGCTCCATTTGGGGGACAAACTGGCTGTATTTTGGGGACAAACTGGCTGTATATTGGGGGACAAACTGGCTGTATATTGGGGAAAAACTGGCTGTATATTGGGGGACAAACTGGCTGCATTTGGGGGACAAACTGGCTGTATTTGGCGGACAAACTGGCTATATATTGGGGACAAACTGGCTGCATTTGGGGGACAAACTGGCTGTATATTGGGGGACAAACTGGCTGTATATTGGGGGACAAACTGGCTGTATATTGGGGACAAACTGGCTGTATATTGGGGGACAAACTGGCTGCATTTGGGGGACAAACTGGCTGTATTTTGGGGACAAACTGGCTGTATATTGGGGGACAAACTGGCTGTATATTGGGGACAAACTGGCTGTATATTGGGGGACAAACTGGCTGCATTTGGGGGACAAACTGGCTGTATATTGGGGGACAAACTGGCTGTATATTGGGGGACAAACTGGCTGTATATTGGGGGACAAACTGGCTGCATTTGGGGGACAAACTGGCTGCATTTGGGGGACAAACTGGCTGTATATTGGGGGACAAACTGGCTGTATATTGGGGGACAAACTGGCTGTATATTGGGGACAAACTGGCTGCATTTGGGGGACAAACTGGCTGTATTATGGGGGGAAACTGGCTGTATATGGGGGGGAAACTGGCTGCATTTGGAGACAAACTAGTGGCGTTTGGGCACAGTGGCTGCGTTTAATGGGCACAGTGGCGGCAATTGATGTTTTTTTTGTTTTTTTTCAGTTTGTTTGCGCCCCCCCAAAAAATTTGAGCACCAGCCGCCACAGATTTTGGCTTGCACATGATTGGATGATAAAATCAACAGAGCTTCCCCTTAATTCAGATCTTCCCCTCAGATCTACAGAGACTGCACTTCCAAGTGTACTTGCAGTGCATTTGTAATACAAAGTGGATTTGCCTTTAGTAAATCAACCCCTATATTACCATTTATTTAAGTATTGGGACACCTGCCTTTACGCGCACATGAACTTTAATGGCATCTCAGTCTTAGTCAGTAGGGTTCAATATTGAGTTGGCCCACCCTTTGCAGCTATAACAGCTTCAACTCTCCAGGGAAGTCTGTCCACAAGGTTTAGGAGTGTGTCCCTGGGAATGTTGGACCTTTCTTCCAGAAGCGCAATTGTGAGGTCAGGCACTAATGTGGACGAGAAGGCCTAGCTCACAGTTTCCGCTCTAATTCACCCCAAAGGTGTGCTATCAGGTTGAGGTCAGGACTCTGTGCAGGCCAGTCAAGTTCCTCCACCCAAAACTCGCTCATCCATGTTGTTATGGACCTTGATTTGTGCACTGGTGCACAGTCATGTTGGAACAGGAAGTGGCCATCCCCAAACTGTTCCCACAAAGTTGGGAGCATGAAATCGTCCAAAATGTCTTGGTATGATTATGCCTTAAGAGTTCCCTTCACTGGACTAAGGGGCCAAGCCCAAACCCAGAAAAACAACCCCACACCACAATCCCCCCTCCACCAAATGATTTAGACCCATGCACAAAGCAAGGTCTTTAACCCCCTTAGCGGTATTCCTGAGTCTGGCTCGGGGTGAATTTTTAATGCTAAAAGCGGTAACCCCCAGCCAGACTCGGGCTGCATCGCAGTATCCAGGGGAAGTAACTTACCTTGTTCCCTGTATCCTGCGATGTCCTCCCACAGTGTCTGCGAGCTGTCTCCTCACTCTATCCACACTGCCGAGTGCCGAGCTCCGTTCCCTGTGATGTTGCGGCGCACGGGGGCGGAGTTCGGCGCCAAATTCAAAAAGTGAAACACATAGTATACATACAGTATACTGTAACCTTACTGATTACAGTACTGTATGTAATAATTACACATCCCCTTTGTCCCTAGTGGTCTGTCCAGTGTCCTGCATGCACTTTTATATAATAAAAACTGTTCTTTCTTCCTGGAAACTGGAGATTGTCAATAGCAACCAAAAAGTGTCCCTTTATGTCAAAGTGGTTTTAGACCAGCTAGAAAACAGCGACAATAAATTAGAATCACTTGCAGAATTGAGCGATATCGATTTGTGGGGAAATTCGTCATCAAACACTGAATCTAATGACAGCGACAATTCTGCAACTGAGCAAATGTCAGTGTTTTTGATTTGATTACATTATTGAATAATTTTTATTATAATTACATTACTATTTGTTATAATAATTTATAGTTATTTATTATATTATAATTTATGATTTTGTGTTTCAAACTTTATCATACCCGGGATGTCTACTAGACTCTTGTTTGGTCAGGTTTAAGTAAGTAATTACTAAGAATCGCAGGCCTACAATACATAACACCAAATTTCCATGCAAAATAATTGTACCGCTTTTGGTACATAATTCAGACAGAATCATACCGCCAGGGAGGTTAAAGATATAAATGAGCAAGTTTGGGGTGGAGGAACTTGACTTGCTTGCGCAGAGTCCTAACCTCAACCCGATAGAACACCTTTGAGATGAGAGAGACTGCGTGCCAGGCCTTCTCGTCCACATCACCTGACCCTCACAAATGCACTTCTGGAAGAATGGTCAAACATTCCCATAGACACACTCCTAAACTTTGTGGACAGCCTTCCCAGAAGAGATGAGGCTGTTATAGCTGCAAAGGATGGGCCAACTCAATATTGAACACTACGGACTAAGACTGGGGTGCCATTAAAATTCATGTGCGTGTAAAGGCAGGCGTCTCAATACTTTTGCTAATATAGTGTAGTTGTGTTGTTATTGTCTACTACTGAATGATTAATTCTTTTATTTTTTATGTTTTTTTGCATGTTCAAAATTAACTCAAAATTAAACTAAACAAATTTTCTGTCTGGTGAATCCATTGCTAGTAAGACAGGATGTGAGGTGAAATCTAACAGAGCTCTAAAGAGCAGCAAAGATCCAATAGAAGTTCTAATCCTTTCCTATGCTATTCAAAACTAGAAAAAAAAGTTTTTGATTTGACGTACGCTTAAGACTGATTTACCACTTTGTAAATTGTTTTTGAATATGGCTGATCATTTCTATGCTGTGGTTGTTGACAGACCTTTATCATTTCCTTCTGTTGAACATCATTATATTCAGAAATATGCAAAGGTCAAATGATATCCCATTACTTTCTTTAATTTACACACCTCCGCGTTATTACATTTTATGGCACTGGGTTTAGACGTAAGCAAACACAAGGATGAAAATAACTAATTCTGCTAGGGAATATGATTGATGCTGATTTCCTAAGTAATCTGCAAGGCTTTTGAAAGCTTCTGATAGAAAACACAATTACCGATGTATTGCCTCTTAACAGTTCAGAGACACGTAGCATAACAGATGAGCTGAAGATGACACCGAGATAAATCTAATGACTTTCTCGGGCGACACTTGGTTTATGATATTACCAAAGTCCCACAATGTATTTGTCTAAATTACGGTTTATCATTTATCCCATACATCTCATGTATGCTAAACACATTTAATGATGAATGGCCGGAACTGCTTGCTGGTGAACTTCAGAGCCAGCATGCTCAGATAACTTCAACATTGTTCCATCACACTGTCTTCCAGCCTTATTTTTATAAAGCAACAACAGGAAGTGTTACGATGCGCTAGAGAACCTTGAAGTGGGAAGGAAGCTCAATGCGTTTTGGATTCTGATCCCAGGCCAGTCCATATTTGCCAGTAATCTACTTCGGGGCTCCATTTTGAAAATCAAAGATACAATACAATTGTTTATGTTATAAATTAAAAACGTACTTAAATTGACAAGATAAAGAGATTCCAGAGATGGTCAACCAAATTGGTCAAGGTCTAAGGCATGGGTGCTCAATCTGTGGGCCTCCAGCTGTTGCAGATCTTCAAGTCCTTTGAGGCATTGCAAGGCCAACAGTTTTAAGCATTACTCCCAAGGACTGAGGCATGATGGTGCCACAGGTTGAGCACACAAGGAATCTAATGCCCAGTACACACGGTCGGACTATTGTCCGGCCAAAGGCCCATCGGAATTCCGACGGAATTCCATCGGAGTAAAAGAAAACATGTTCTCTATCTAAACTCTCACGTAATTCATCGGAATTAAGTCAGATGGGGCACACACGCGGTCGGAATTTCCGATGAAAAAACTCAGTCCAAAACTGAGCTGTATGTTCCAGATGAGATCTTACTAATGCTTTGTACAGGGGCAACATTATGTTTCTCACTCTGGATTCTATACCTTTTTAATACAAGAGAGCATTTTGGTTGTTTTGGAAACTGCAACCTAGCATTACATGCTATTATTAACCACCCCAATACTGGACACTTTCACCTAGGCCAATCTTCAGATTTCAGCACTGTCACATTTTGAATGACAATTACTCAGTCATGCAACACTGTACACTGTATTTTTTTTTATCAAGAGATGGATCTTTCTTTTGGTGGTATTTAATCACCACTGTTTTTTTTTGCGCTATAAATGAAAAAAAAAAATACCAAAAACATGTTGCCTTTGTTTCTGTTATAAAATTTAGTTTTTTCTTTCCTTATAAATTCAGGCCAAATATATATTTCGTTACATTTCTTTGGTAAAACAAACTAACCCAAATTAGTGTATATTATTTAATCTGTGCGAAAATTATAAAGTCTACAAACCTGTCTCATTTCTTGAGGCCCAAAAATGCCAGGCCAGTACAAATATATCCACTTTTTGGAAAATAGACAGTCCAAGGTATTAAGTAAGAGGCATGGTGATTTTTTTAAGTTGTAATTTTTTGTCACAATTTTTTAGAAAATTAGGAAATTTAAAAAAAACAATATTTTTTCCCCACAATTTTCTTAAACATACCAGAACAGTACAACATCATTGTACGACTGGTGTGGCAGTGCTCATAAGTTTACATAACCTGGCAGAATTTATGATTTCTTGGCCAATTTTCAGAGAATATGAATGATAACACAAAAACATTTCTTTCACTCGTGGTTAGTGTTTGGCTGAAGCCATTTATTATCAATCAACTGTGTTTACTCTTTTTAAATCATAATGACAAAAGAAACAACCCAGATGACCCTGATCAAAAGTTTACATTTCGGCCTGATAACAGGCACACAAGTTGACAAACAGGGGTTTGAAGGGCTATTAAAGGTAACCATCCTCACCTGAAGCAATCGTTTGAAGTTAAATATCTGTCACAACGAGCACTATTCTCATTGGAACCCCTTGAGGATTGTCTCATATATTTCATATGCAAATGCCTGGATGTGGACATTGCATGGAGCAAATCCACATGGACAGTTACTGAATTACATCAGCATACAGGTCCTTCTCAAAAAATTAGCATATTGTGATAAAGTTCATTATTTTCTGTAATGTACTGATAAACATTAGACTTTCATATATTTTAGATTCATTACACACAACTGAAGTAGTTCAAGCCTTTTCTTGTTTTAATATTGATGATTTTGGCATACAGCTCATGAAAACCCAAAAATTCCTATCTCAAAAAATTAGCATATTTCAACCGACCAATAAAAGAAAAGTGTTTTTAATACAAAAAAAGTCAACCTTCAAATAATTATGTTCAGTTATGCACTCAATACTTGGTCGGGAATCCTTTTGCAGAAATGACTGCTTCAATGCGGCGTGGCATGGAGGCAACCAGCCTGTGGCACTGCTGAGGTGTTATGGAGGCCCAGGATGCTTCGATAGCGGCCTTAAGCTCATCCAGAGTGTTGGGTCTTGCGTCTCTCAACTTTCTCTTCCCAATATCCCACAGATTCTCTATGGGGTTCAGGTCAGGAGAGTTGGCAGGCCAATTGAGCACAGTAATACCATGGTCAGTAAACCATTTACCAGTGGTTTTGGCACTGTGAGCAGGTGCCAGGTCATGCTGAAAAATGAAATCTTCATCTCCATAAAGCTTTTCAGCAGATGGAAGCATGAAGTGCTCCAAAATCTCCTGATAGCTAGCTGCATTGACCCTGCCCTTGATAAAACACAGTGGACCAACACCAGCAGCTGACATGGCACCCCAGACCATCACTGACTGTGGGTACTTGACACTGGACTTCAGGCATTTTGGCATTTCCCTCTCCCCAGTCTTCCTCCAGACTCTGGCACCTTGATTTCCGAATGACATGCAAAATTTTCTTTCATCCGAATAAAGTACTTTGGACCACTGAGCAACAGTCCAGTGCTGCTTCTCTGTAGCCCAGGTCAGGCGCTTCTGCCGCTGTTTCTGGTTCAAAAGTGGCTTGACCTGGGGAATGCGGCACCTGTAGCCCATTTCCTGCACACGCCTGTTCACTGTGGCTCTGGATGTTTCTACTCCAGACTCAGTCCACTGCTTCCGCAGGTCCTCCAAGGTCTGGAATCGGTCCTTCTCCACAATCTTCTTCAGGGTCCGGTCACCTCTTCTCGTTGTGCAGCGTTTTCTGCCACACTTTTTCCTTCCCACAGACTTCCCACTGAGGTGCCTTGATACAGCACTCTGGGAACAGCCTATTCGTTCAAAAAATTTCTTTCTGTGTCTTACCCTCTTGCTTGAGGGTGTCAATGATGGCCTTCTGGACAGTAGTCAGGTCGGCAGTCTTACCCATGATTGCGGTTTTGAGTAATGAACCAGGCTGGGAGTTTTTAAAAGCCTCAGGAATCTTTTGCAGGTGTTTAGAGTTAATTAGTTGATTCAGATGATTAGGTTAATAGCTCGTTTAGAGAACCTTTTCATGATATGCTAATTTTTTGAGATAGGAATTTTGGGTTGTCATGAGCTGTATGCCAAAATCATCAATATTAAAACAAGAAAAGGCTTGAACTACTTCAGTTGTGTGTAATGAATCTAAAATATATGAAAGTCTAATGTTTATCAGTACATTACAGAAAATAATGAACTTTATCACAATATGCTAATTTTTTGAGAAGGACCTGTACATGTGGTTCTGTTTGACTGTTATCACATATCAATATCACTGGTTTATTAGCATTTATGTGGTTTTAAATATTACATTTGTTTTTTGATTATTGCTTTTTTCACATATCCTTTATATCTTGTTTAATTATTTTTTTTCACTGAAATATCACTTATTGGTATTTTGTAGCCCATGTACTGGCACTAAGAGAAGAGCTGACCTACCATGTGATATTACTGTGATTTGGTATCACACACACTCTGTACAAGTAGGCACACTCAGCCACACCCGTTATTTATGATTGTACCTCCATATCACTATTGAGCACTTGGTGTTCAACTAATCACGTAGTTAGGGACCTGTGCTCCAAGGACTGCCCATATAGGAGTATTTGTCCCCACAGTGTTGGAATTTTTATTTTATTTTATTTTGGTACAATAATTTATCTAGCCACAGGGGGGCACTATCATACAGATTTCCACTTTGGGATTTATATATGTGACCCCGTCTAGCTAGTTGCCACATATAGTCATATAAGTTGAGACCTGTTAGATCACTCTTCAGGCTAGAGGTAGCGCCACAACCCCCATCTCCTTTCATTACATCCTCACCTGTGATCT
Organism: Rana muscosa; assembly: GCA_029206835.1. NCBI lineage: Eukaryota > Metazoa > Chordata > Amphibia > Anura > Ranidae > Rana > Rana muscosa. Next base: position 351,395,866 of record CM055119.1, read on the forward strand.
GTCTGCTTGTAATGAGTGTGTGTGTATAAAAGGTCAATGTGTTTCTGGACTCCTGACAGACCCTTGCATCTTTCATCCAGTGCTGCACTGACGTTTCTGGATTCTGAGTCATGGGGAAAAAAAAAGATTTGTCAAAGGATCTACAGGAAAAGGTAGTTGAACTGTATAAAACAGGAAATGGATATAAAAAGATATCCAAGGAATTGAGAATGCCAATCCACAGTGTTCAAACTCTAATCAAGAAGTGGAAAATGAGGGGTTCTGTTGAAACCAAACCAGGGTAGGTGCATGCGCGGATGCCTGAGGGAGAAGTCGTGCTTCCTTAGAGCTTCGTTCCTAGGCTAGTCAGACCGGAGAACCGAGAGCCGCAGCGACTTTCAAATCCACCACAGAGGTTACTGCAATACTCCAGGAATACACCTGAGCCAGTAAAATGGTGACAAGAGGTACTAAAATTAAGCTGAAACCAGGGAACCATAGGGAGTTATCAGGCAGGGCACTTTCCAAAATGGCGCCGCCAAGTACCTCACGACACAGCACACAGCGCTCCTCCACAGCTCAGTCATCTAATCCTAAAGCACAACAATGTGGAGGTGAGACTGACTCTGAAGATGAACAGACACAAATCACTGTTCAGGCTGGTATGTTTAAACAATTTGAGAGAATGTTACAAAAGGCATTGAAACAAACCTCAGATGACATTACTGACAGGCTCACTAAGGAAATTAGGGAGATTGGACAAAGAACTGCTGAACTAGAGGTGAGGGTGGATGAACTATAATTTTACACTCAGCATCATACTGAGGAACTTGACCAATTAAAGGAGGAGAAACTTATTTTACAAACAAGGTTGGAGGACCAAGAGAATAGGGACAGACGCTCCAACTTGAGAATTAGAGGAATACCTGAACATGTTCTGGATTTACAGGCTACTATGCTTGCACTTTTTCAAGAACTTCTCCCTGGCACCCTAGTGAAAAGACTGGAAATGGATAGGGTACACAGGGCTTTAGCCCCCCGCAAGCCTAACGGTCCCGCAAGGGACATAATTGTTAGGTTCCACTACTACAAAACTAAAGAACAAATACTGGCTGCAGCCAGAGGAAATTCTGCCCTATCCTTTCAAGGCAATGCTTATCAGCTATTTACAGACCTCTCTCCACTTACAATAACCAGGAGAAGGGCAATGAAACCCTTTTTACAAGTTTTGCAACAGCACCAGATTATATATCATTGGGGTTTCCCTTTCTCCTTGCGTTTCACCCATTTGGAAACAAAATATGTTTGCCGTATACCAGAAGAACTACAATCAGTTCTGTTGGATTTGGGACTTTTGGATCAATCCGAGAAAGCAGTTCAGCCCCATAGACGTTCAACATCACGATCATCCTCCAAACAAGACTCATCTGCCTCCACACGACAAAATCTACATAAACATGGACGCTTTGAGACCCTGTCACCACCTAATGTCGACTCCATGGACTGATTTCAATTCCTGATCTGGATATTACTCCAATTTTCAGGCGTATTGAGCCTGACCATATCCATGCATTACACGCATAACTCGCTTCAGTCACCTGGTTGAACTGAATACCTTTTTGATCTCTAATATTCATCTATATAGAAAATTTATATAGATACAAAAAAATCCCCCCCCTTGTGTTATCATCCACCCCTCTTCCCTCCCCCTTCCCCCCCCTCTCGTTATCATCCACCCCCCTTCCCCCACCCCCCCTTTTTTTTGTTGTTGTTTTGTTGGTTTTTGCTGCTTGCTTATTCATGACTTAAGGTTGCTGTTAGATTAAGTTCCTTTGTACTGTTTAATAGGTTCTCCGGCGCTGACTGGCCACATGGAATTCCATGTCGCCTTCCTTACACCCTCCGACTCCCGATATAGTATGGAAGTCGGACGGTGATTTTGGAACCTCTTAGGGCACACTAGCTGTTCCCCTGAGACGTTCCCACACCCTTCTTGCACACTGTTATGTAATAATTGTCTATATCATATTAAGGGTCGTTTACTTTTTATTTTTTTACTTCTTCCCTACTTCTTTTTTCCTCCTATCCTATCTTCTTTCTCTCCTGGGGATGACCCCGGCCTTAGTCAGAGGTATTACTCCTTTACCTAAAAGCAGCAATTCCAGACTACTATGGCCCACATAAATATAGTATCATTAAATGTACAAGGATTTAATGTACCACAAAAACGCGCCAAAGCTATGAGATCTTTTGCGGCTAGGAAGGCACACATTATCTGTCTTCAGGAAACTCACTTCACAGATAAAGTTTTTCCTAAATTCTTATCTTCTGCTTATCCTCAGTTCCATGTAGCCTCAGCCACAACCAAACAACGTGGAACTCTTATTGGTTTCCACCGTTCAATGCCATTCACTCTCATGTCACAAATCAATGATCCAGAGGGCAAATACATTTTACTTACAGGTCTTCTTGCAGATAATATAATCACCATAGTATTGTATTATGCCCCGAATAAACGCCCAGAAGCTTTTTTATCACACCTCTTCCAACTGGTGAATACACATAAGGTTGGTAGTGTTGTGATGTGCGGAGACTCCAATACGACGGTTTTTCCATTCTTGGACAAATCCCCGTCCAAACCCAATTCTACTACACACAAGCAATCCCTAAGGAACCTATTATCCACACACAAATTGGCTGATGCTTGGAGGGAAGTTAATCCAACTAGAAGAAATTATACACACTACTCATACCCTCATAAATCATTCTCTCGGATTGACCATATCTTTACACCTTCAAGTTTATTACCTGAGATCAAGTCTTCTATAATAACCCCCTATACATGGACAGACCACTGCGCCGTTTCCATCACTTTAGCTTCACCAGTGCCTAGGTCTCATGATAAGACATGGTGTATAAACGAATCCATGTTGTCACACCCGATACAATGTTTAGAAATTGAAACAGCTCTCGCTGATTATCTCACATTTAACGATAACAATGAGGTTTCGGCTCTTACTTTATGGGAAGCTCATAAAGCTGTTATCCGTGGCAAATTGATACAATTGGCTGCAGCTCTCAAAAGAAAAAACAAACTCCTATTTACTAAGCTGGAAAATAATTTTAATAAATGCTACGCAGCTTTTCAATCGGTTCCTAATGCCATGAATAACACCAAATATGAGAGGGCTAAACTTGACTTAGACCTATTCTTAACTGATTCCGCAGACAAGACCGTACGCAAAAGACAGCATTTTTACTACGTCAAAGCCAATAAACCAGATACCCCTATGGCTCGTTGCCTTAAAAAAGTACAACATACACACACACCTATTAAGCTTAAAGCATCCCGCGACTCCTTCACCAGTAACCCGATAAAAATATTAGAGATTTTCCGTTCGAAATTGACTAACCTATACTCCCTGAAACAGAATTTTGATAAAACTAAAGCTGATGATCTACTCGCAAACATCACATTTCCACACATGAAACCTGAACAACTTGATGATCTTGAGAAGCCTATAATTTTACACAAGGTTCAAAAAGCTATAAAAGAGTTGAAGCCACATAAAAGGCCAGGCCCAGATGGCTTTTCAGCTTTATATTTTAAAAAATTTCAAACTATATTAGCACCTATTCTTACCAGGGCCTTCAACTCTTTATTAGCTGGACAGTCCTTTAGAAATGAATCCTTAACATCCATCATAGTAATGCTTCCTAAGCCCCACTCCGACCTCACTTCCTGGACTAATTACCGTCCAATCTCTCTTCTTAACCTTGACATTAAATTACTGGCCAAAATATTGGCAAATAGATTGAACACCATCATAGGGAATTTAATACATCGCAATCAAATGGGTTTTATGTCCAAACGCCAGACGGGTGATAATATTAGAAGAGCGCTTTTGCTGACATATTTTGCCAAAAAGAGGAAGATCCCAACGTGTTTCCTATCCCTAGATATGCGCAAAGCATTTGATTCGGTCTCATGGCCATATATGAACTATATTTTACAAAAGTGGGGCTTTGGAAGCAATTTTATGCTTTGGATCTCAGCTTTATATAATGATCCGAAGGCATATATCAAATATATGGGCTACAAATCTTCTACATTCAATATTAAATGTGGTACGAGACAGGGCTGCCCCCTTTCACCTTTGATTTTCGCTCTTTTCATAGAACCATTGGCGATGCTTATCAGAACCAACCCTAATATTAGCAGAGTGGAACTAGGTGGACACCACCATAAAGTATGTCTCTTCACTGATGATATACTTGTCTTCCTAACCCACCCACACATTTCGGCTCCAAATTTATTGAACGTCTTAGGAAATTTTTCAGATATTTCAGGGCTATATATTAACAACACCAAATTCAACGCACTTAATATTAACTTATCGCAATCCGAACTACATAGAGCACAAACAACTTTACCATTCAATTGGGTTACTCACTATATCCCATACCTGGGAATTCAACTTACATCCTCAATCTCAGACCTGTTCAAAACAAATTACTTGCCACTGATGAAGCAAATCACAAACCTCCTGAATAGTTGGTCCACACTTCCTATTTCATGGTTTGGGAGAATTAATGCTGTGAAAATGTCCATCTTGCCAAAATTCCTGTATCTTTTTAGAGTGCTCCCCATTCCTATTCCATCCTATTTCCTACGGATACTACAGCAGAAAGTCATATCATTTATTTGGGGTAAGATTAAACCACGTATTGCCAAAGTGACACTTTTTATTGAAAAATCTAAAGGGGGACTGGGAATCCCTAACTTCGCCAAATACTATTACGCTGCGCAAATTGCACAACTATCTAAGTACCATGCAATGTCTGAAACCCCTTTGTGGGTGGCAATAGAATCTATTGACATTGATCCAATATCTGTGGCTAGTATAATGTGGTTATCCCCTTGTGATAGACCAGGCATATCTAATCCTATCACAAAGCACTCCATGACCATCTGGGACAAATTTAGGAGTTCGCATAAATTACAATCCCCACACAACCCCCTACTGTCATTCATAAGACACCCAGCATTTTATCCTGCATGGAAGTTCCCATCTTCTTTTGCAGCTTGGACATCCAAAAATCTGACATCCTTATATGATCTAGCATCCAGCAATAACATTCTGACATTCCCTAATCTCTGTGACATCCATGGTTTACCCAGTAAAGAAATTTCCCGGTACCTACAAATTAAAAAAATTTATACACCAGTTATTGAGTCGGGTTCCATACTCAATCAACTCTCACAGTTTGAAAGGATCTGTAAATGTGACCCACACACTAGAGGTCTGATTTCAATACTGTATAAACAACTTAATTCCTCCCCCACAGATATTACACCGTTGTACTGTATGTCACCAAATGGTCTCAGGACTTCAATAAGACATTCAGTACGAAGGACTGGGACAGCATCTGGTTGACCACTATGCGCTCATCCATAAACTGTTATGCTCTTGAAACAAATTTTAAGGTCTTATCACGCTGGTATCTGGTACCAGCGAGGTTAGCTAAATTTTCGCCAACCTGCTCGGACAAGTGCTTTCGTGGCTGTGCGACTGTCGGTACCTATCTTCATATCTGGTGGGAATGCCCAATTGCCCAACATTTCTGGATCAAAATATTCGGTATGGCTTCCACCGCTCTAGAAAACTCCATTACACCAGATCCAGTCGTAGCATTATTGAATCTTAAACCCCCTGACCTTACTCATAATCAATTCCAACTATTGTTGTACTTGACAACCTCAGCTAAACAAACTATAGCTAAGGCATGGAAATCTCAAACATTGGTTGTGACTGAGACTAAACATCGAATGAACAGAGCCCTCATTTTCCACAAAATGACAGCTATCGAGAACAATAACGTGAAAAAATTCAATAAAATTTGGCAGCCATGGGTTAAACATTTCCTATCATCTGATTTTGACCACTCTCTCCTGCTGCCCTGTTAAACCCATTTAACATTTCTTCCTTGATACTTTTTAGTCTCCTCCTTTCTTTAAAAATTGCTAAAAGTTCTTGAGACTGGGGTCGGATCATTCCTGGGAGGGAACCTCTTTTCTTCCTTTCCTATCTCTTTACTCTTTTCCTTTCTCAATCTCTTTCTTTCTTTCCTCCTACCTTAATATTCTTTTTTTTTTCTTTTATTTTCATATATTGCCTAACATGTGATTTTGGGATCTATATTCCCATATCGTTTCTTAAAACCATTATTACATACACTCTAGAGTTTGAACTCCTAATCTGAGATTAACCTCTATCCATTTGACATACTGTTTCTATATGTTTTTTTTTCTTTTTGTTCCTCTTTTGCTTCTTAAGAAGGGTATAGACATTTAAGAGTGACTTTCATAAACTTTTACCTATAAGTGCAGATAACTTATAATCCTTACCTGGACTCTAGCCCACTTACACCTTAGCTAAGCCATTTTTTTCTCTTTCTTTAACACATGCCCCCTCCCATCCACAGTTAGAACCCGTTTGGGGTGGATGGGTGGTCCGGAGGCACTTTAAACCTGATGCAAGGTTTAGCCCCTTGGATTTTTCTTCTATCCTACAAGCCCACTCTACATGTCAAGTGTAATAACCCCCTTTTTTTTCTCTCTTCAATATCTCAGAGATAAGAATGTTACTTCTACTGTTGAGTACCGAACTTTACTTATATATCTTTCATTAAGGTTACAGTGTATAACCCATTCTCACATTATATGTATTTTATTTGTGATCTGTATTCTTGTGGAAAATTTAATAAAAATATTGAACAAGAAACCAAACCAGGGTCAGATAGACAAACTAAGATTTCAACCACAACTGCCAGGAAAATTGTTTGGGATGCAAAGAAAAACCCCACAAATCACTTCAGGTGAAATATAGGACTCTCTGAAAACAGCGTGGCTGTTTCAAGATGCACAAAAAAGAGGCACTTGAAGAAGGATGGGCTGCATGGTTGAGTCGCCAGAAGAAAGCCATTGCTACACAAATGCAACAAAGTATCCCTCTTAAAAAATGTCAAACAGCACAGAGACAATCCTCAAACTATCTGGCACAAAGTAATTTGGAGTGATGAGACGAAAATTTCGCTTTTTGGCCACAACCATAAACGCTACATTTGGAGAGGAGTCAACAAGGCCTATGATGAAAGGTACACCATTCCTACTGTGAAACGTGGAGGTGGATCGCTGATGTTTTGGGGATGTGTGAGCTACAAAGGCACAGGAAATTTGGTCAAAATTGATGGCAAGATGAATGCAGTATGTTATTAAAAAATACAGGAGGAACATTTGCATTCATCAGCCAGGAAGCTGCGCATGGTACGTACTTGGACATTCCAACATGACAATGATCCAAAACACAAGGCCAAGTCAACCAGTCATTGGCTTCAGCAGAATAAAGTGAAGGTTCTGGAGTGGCCATCTCAGTCTCCTGACCTCAATATCATTGAGCCACTCTTGGGAGATCTCAAACGTGCAGTTCATGCAAGACAGCCCTAGATATTACAGAAACTGGAGGCTTTTTGCCAAGAGGAATGGGCAGCTTTACCATCTGAGAAGATAAAAAGCCTCATCCACAAATACCACAAAAGACTTCAAGCTGTCATTGATGTTAAAGGGGGCAATACACGGTATTAAGAACTGGGGTACGTAAAATTTTGATCAGGGTCATTTGGGTAGTTTCTGTTGTGATTATGATTTAAAAAGAGTAAACACAGTTGATTTTGATAATAAATGGCTTCAGCCAAACACTAACCATGAGTGAAAGAAAAGTTTTTGTGTTATTCATTTTCTCTGAAAAATGGCCAAGAAATCATAAATTCTCCCAGGGTATGTAAACAATTGTATATTATTGTACAATTTTTTTTTACAATCTTTTTTACATACTGTGACTGCTCTGGGGAGATGATCAGGATTTTTTTACATTATGATTGCTTATTACAGTGATGATCACTGTAATAATCAATCATGTTTAGGAATGGCATCCATTTGTGTGCCATTGTGTACAACTGTGATAGCTGAGATTGGCCATATATATCATATGGTCATATGGTACAGGTGTGCTGTGATTGTCTGTCTGTACTGTGTGATCACTGTGACCAATCACAGAGATCACAGTAGTACACAATCAATGACTAATGAAAGCCACTTGGTTTTATTTACTAATGGCAAATCCACTTTGCACTACAAGCGCACTGCAAATGCACTTGGAAGTGCAATTGGAATTGCAGTCACTGTAGATCTGAGGGGGACATGCAAGGAAAATTAAAAAACAGCATTTTTGTTTGTACACGATTGGATGATAAAATCAGCATAGCTTCCCCTCATTTCAGATCTTCCTTTTAGATCTACAGCGACTGCACTTACAAGTGCACTTGCCATGCACTTGTAGTGCAAAATGGATTTGCCTTTAGTAAATAAACCCAAGTGGCTTTCATTAGCAATTTATTGTGTACTACTGTGATCTCTGTGATTGGTCACAGTGATTACACGGTACAGACAGACAATCACAGCACACCTGTACCATATAACCATATGATATATATGGCCAATCTCAGCTATCACATTGTACACAATGATTTGCCTTTAGTAAATAAACCCCATTGTGTACTATTGACTAGGGATGAGCTTCGAGTTTGAGTCGAACTCATGTTCGACTCGAACATTGCCTGTTCGCCCGTTCGCCGAACAGCAAACAATTTGGGGTGTTCGCGGCAAATTCAAAAAGTCTATGGGAGAAATCTAAAGTGCTAATTATAAAGGCTTATTTGCAAGTTATTGTCATAAAAAGTGTTTGGGGACTGGGTCCTGCCCCAGGAGACATGTATCAATGCAAAAAAAAGTTTTAAAAACTGCCATTTTTTGGGGAGCAGTGATTTTAATAATGCTTAAAGTGAAACAGTAAAAGTGAAATATTCCTTTAAATTTCGTACCTAGGGGGTGTGTATAGTATGCATGTAAAGTCACGCTTGTTTCCCGTGCTTAGAACTGTCCCTGCACAAAGTGTCATTTCTGAAGGAAAAAAAGTAATTTAAAACTCACTCGCGGCTATTAATGAATTGTCGGCTCCAGGCAATACATAGAAAAGTCCTTTATTAAAAAAAAAAAAAAAAAAAACATTCCAGCGATGAAATCCAGTGTCCCGCGGCGATCCGATGTCCAGCGCTGTCCGTCATTGGCTGAGCCTGAGCGGACCTGATGGGGAACTTCCTCCGCAGTCTATTAAATGTATAGACCCGCCCCTTCTAAAGTTCCCCATCAGGTCCGCTCAGCCAATGACTAGGTGTAAGGCTAAGCAGACCAGATGCGGAACGTGAGAAGGGGCGGGTCTATTCATTTATTGCACAGTGGAGGAAGTTCCCCATCAGGTCCGCTCAGGCCAATGACGTAGGCGGGGTCTGACATACGAGGGGGCGGACCTGATGGGGCGGACCGCTCTGCATCAGGGCACTCGTGCGGGCACGCTCCCATTTCCTGCTGCTGCATCCGTTGACACAGACAGCAGGACTCAGCCCCGCCCCCGACTCCCACGTCATTAGATTTGATTGACAGCAGCGGGAGCCAATGGATGAGCTGCTATCAATCTATCCAATCAGGACCCAAGACACGGCTGAAGCTGGTGGGCTCGTCTCCATTGCTGGAAATACCGGGTTCAGGTAAGTAAAAGGGGGGCTCTGGGGGGCTGCTGCATTACAGGAGGTTTTTCACCTTCATGCATAGAATGCATGAAGGTGAAAAACCTTGAGGGTTTACAATCCCTTTAACACAAAGAAAATCAAGCATGATCTTTTATAGTAAAACAACACACCCACCGTGCTGCAGTCTAGGTGCATTGCTCCCTACTGTAACAGTGTGTTAGGGTGAAATGTAAAATGAATGGCATGGCAGCACATCATATTACAATACATTAAAATGGTTGTAAACCCGTTTAAACAAGTTTATGCTACAGGTAAGCCTATGTTAAGGCTTACCTGTAGCTACCCAGGATATCTCCTAAACCTGCATGGTTTAGGAGATATCCCCTGTCCCCTGCATGTGTCGATGTAATCAGCACATGCGCACTGGGGAAAACTGAAGCAATGGCACCTATGTGCCGTTGCTTCAGTCTGTGTGCCATTACCGGCGGTTCCCACGCACATGCGCAGGAGTGACGTCATCGTGGCTCCAGGCCAATCACAGCGCCGGAGCCGCGTTACCCGGAAGCAAGCCCCGGGTGACATGTCGGCGGCCGGAGGGGGAGACTAGGACTGCTGTGGGGGCTTCGATCTGTGGTAAGTAATACATAATGAGCTAGTATGCTATGCATACTAGCTCATTATGCCTTTGTCTTGCAGGGTTTTTTTTCTTTTTTTTTTTTCATTTGGGTTTACTTTAATGTGCAATGTAAAGTGTATTGCAAAACATGTAGAAATGCACAGCAACCGTGTTGATTGATTTCAAGGGAAACTACATCAGTCAAAAAGGCAGAGGTGTGAATCTAGACTTACAGAAAGTTTTTTTTCAACTTGGATATATATAGTAAAAAGCACAACTCAACAGTTCTATTTGTTGGTTCAAGCAACATGACCAGTCTAATGTGGAACCCCTGAAGGTAGATAACACCTCTGTCGAGAGCTTGTACAAAAATAATTGCCCTTAATTAATACATTTTCTCAGGTACAGACAACATCATTTTGGTATCCATACTGAGTTTCCCAGTGCTTCTGTCACAATTACTGACATCCACAGCCTCTCTATACAATCCATAGAGGTTTTTCTTTTTCTTTTTTCACATTTGCTAGTAGCTCAACTTGTGTGAACTTGTGTGAACCAAGAGTTATATATACCTTTCGTCATTTATGTTTTTTTAAAGCACAGATTTTACAATTTATATTTATTATTTATTTTTTCAAGTATATATCAGGCCTTGAAAGATCTTGTTTGATCTTTTTATCACCTACAGAAATATAAAGAATTTAATTGCTTTTTTTTTTGCATTTTGTTTTTATCGTACATGTAAACCTTTGACGTATAAAAATAGTTTTTTATTGAAACTTGCAAAGAGATTTGTTCTAAACTTATTTTAGATTGACCTGTTTTACTTTGTGGCCCTGTAAACGGGGGCGTGTAAGCTTATTTGTACTCTATCACCTATAAAAAATATTCAGTTTGAACTGTTCTGTGTTGGCAATCCACAAATTAACTGTTTTGGTTGATGCAGGATATATAGGGAAGAAAATGTTAGCAGAAATGCAATTTTTTGCATTTACTAAACTTCTCAAGATGATGGGATGATGCAAAGCACTGGTTCTGAATAAACTGACCCGGTAGTGGAGCCCTTAAAGTGGGAGTAAATTCCCAAGAATGATTTTTACCTATAGGTAAGCTTATAGTAGGTTACATATAGGTACAGTAAATATCTACTAAACGTGCACCATTTAGGAGATATTTACTTGTGAAGCCGTCGGTGATGTCACTGGCGCATGCGCTCTGAAGGAACAGCATACTGTGCTGTTCCTTCAGAGCCCTGTGCCATGATCAGCGGCTCCCGCAATCAAAGGACCAGAGAAGGCCAACCCAGAAGGAAGACCAGGTAAAGATGGAAGCATGGGCGTCCGCTCCATAGGGCAAGGGGGGTCAATTGCCCCCCCCATGGAATCGTAAGAGTGTTGAAGTCAGAGTGAAGACACTTGCCCCCTGTGTTGCAATAACCCCAGCTAGTGGTCAAAGACAGGGTTAAATGCAACTTTGTATCGCCGCTGCCGAAGCGCTTTGCAGGCGCTTTGGCAGCGGTGCCCATTTATTTCAATGGGCGGTGGAGGAGTGGTGTATACAGCGCTGCTCCACTGCCCCAAAGAAGAGTGGATGACCTTAAAATGATGCCCCCCCCCTGAAAAAAGTTCAGTAGCATGGATGGAAGCCCTGTCAGTGGTGACAGCTCGCTGCTGGAGGACTTAATTTTAATGTAAGTTTCACATAATGTGCTAGCATGCGATGCCGGCGGTTTTCTACCGCTTTAAAATAGAACAATGATCACAAGACGATGGGATGGGACAAGACTTGCAAAGCCCTGGCTCCAAAGGAATTGACCCAGTAGTGGAGCTCTTGAAGTAGAATATATCGTCACAAGATGATGGAATGGGAGAAGACCTGGAAAGCACTCACCTCAAAGGAATTAACCCAGTAATGGAGCCCTTAAAGTACAACCATGGTCATAAGATGGTGGGATGGGAGAAGACCTGCAAAGCACTGACTCACAAGTAATTGACCTAGTATCAGAGCCCTTAAGGAAAAACTGTGGTCAAACTATAAAATAACATATGTCATGTAGATCAATGTTTCTCAACTCCATTCCTCAAGTACCCCCAACAGTCATGTTTTCAGGATTTTCCTCAGATGAACCGACTGTGGTAGTTAGTAAGGCAGTGAAACTGATCAAATCACCTGTGCAAAATAATGGAAAGCCTGAAAACATGACCTGTTGGGGGTACTTGAGGACTGGAGTTGAGAAACATTGATGTAGACCGCCCCTACTGGTAAAGTTCAATATGTAAATAACAACAAAGCCTGGGGAATGCCCAGGAAAAAACCAAGCCTACTTACCGACCTGCTCGCAGACAACCATCTAACCTGTCTAACAGCATGCGTTAAAAACAGGGGTTTTGTCCGCACGCATTTGCAAACGCATGCCTGAGCCACGTCAAGGCACCCTGGAATCTGTGGTCCTACACTAACTATGAGTGTCCCCACAATGGAGGCACATGCATTCTGATGGTTAGATGAGGACAAGTGGACTGAAAGGGAGCCACCCCTCCTTAAAGGTACAGGAGCACACCAAACACCCAGCAGGTAGCACAATGGCTGCAAAGGTGTTGGTCCGCTGCTGGACCAATACAAACACCAATGTGTTATGAAAAACAAACTTGTCCACAGCCCTCATCTATAGCTGGCCATAACAGTAAGCAGCATTGGAAGGCTGAAGCAGATAACAACAAAAGCCTGGGGAATGCCCAGGAAAAAACCAAGCCTACTTGGAAAAAAAACAAGCCTACTTACCGACCAGCTCGCAGACAACCAATTAACCTGTCTAACAGTATGCGTTAAAAACAGGGGTTTTGTCCGCACGCATTTGCAAACGCATGCGTGAGCCACAGAGCCACGTCAAGGCACCCTGCAAATGCCTGTTGATCCACCCAATCAAACCATTAAATAGACACTTACTTTGGCAGGGTGAAAATGCTCTTCCTCCTGCTGTCTGAATTAAAAAATGTGGTGTGTTGATATATTGAATTAGAGTTTGTGAATATTTTAAAAGTTTGAGACTACTTTTGGTAATGAATTATAAAATGACTAACTAGAAATGCAGGGAGTCCCCGAGTTACAAACACAAAAAGGACTGTAGGTTTGTTCGTAAGTCGCAACACTGCATTTGTAAGTATAATTTCCGGTCGGAACACTGCATTCGTAAGTCTTCGTAAGTGTAACTGCATGGATGTGGGATGTTCCAGGCGCTTGTTAAGTTATCTGGGGCATAGTAGATAGTGTGGGATGTGTTCGGAGGTGTTCGAAGGTATCCAGGACCAGCGTGGAGCACAAGTCGCCGGCATTTGAGGCCGTTCGTAACTCGGGTGTTCGTAACTCGGGGACTCCCTTTAGTAGTAAACCAAAATCATGGTGTGGCACTGTGGAGCAGTAAGCAAAATTTGTATATGAAATGAGCAAACATGTCTGCCCTTGGGTACAGATATAATTACTAAACATGTGCGGTTTGTTTCGTTCTGAAATTCGAATCCGAATTTCTGAATTAGAATAGCACCGAATTGAAACGAATCCGAAATGCCGAAAAAAAAATTTTTGGACGACATTCAAATTCGAATCATTTTCGAATACTTTTCAAATTTGAATGGTTTCCGAATTCGAACTCGAAAAGTTTTAAAATTTGAAACGTTTTCGAATAGTTTTTGAATTTGAATAGTTTTCCAATTTCCAAAGATAATTAAATATAATAGAAAATAAAGGAGTAGAATAGAAAAAAAACATTTTTCTATTCTATTCCTTTATTTTCTAGTCTATTTTATTATTTTTGAAAATAATTATTTTTGAAAATTAGAAAACGATTCAAATTCAAAAACTATTTGAAAACTTTTCGAATTAGAAAACTTTCCGTATTCGATTCGAAAACGAATAAACAAAACAAATTTCGAAAACGAGTTAAACGAATGAAACAAATTTAACTAAACACATTTACAGTATGTGAATAACAAAACAAAACAAATTTTTTCATTCTGTACACGTCTAATAAAATACAGGACAAAAACCAGCATAGGATTTGGGACTTTAAAAGACAACTGATACACCACAATCGTATCGTTAAAAAATATAAATTTATTATGACAAGTAAAAAGATTCCAGCAATGAAAAGAACACAAAATTATACAAACGATAAAATACACGGCTACAACGTACAACCATGATATTCAATGATTCAAGATTATAGATTATTTGCTGTCTCCCCTTAACCTAACGCGTTTGAGGTCAGTAGCCTTTCTTCAGGGGTGTTTTAAGGGGAAGCATCGATATAAAAAAATTCTGGTGAGGACAGGCAGTAACAGTTCTAATCGATCGGCGGCTCTCCCTGTCAGAGGGGGGGTCTGTGCTGATAATCAGCACATTGATTATCAGCACAGCCCCATCAGATGTGCCCATCAGCTGCAAATCACTGCCCATCAACTGCCCGCCTGTGCCCCATAAAGAGCGCCTGTCAGTGCCCATAAATGTGCCATCAGTAATGCCTGCCAGTAGCCCCTAATCAGTGCTGCCTATCCAGTGCTGTCTATCAGTGCCCATCAGTGCTTCCTATCAGTGCCGCCGATCAGTGGCCGTCATTTTTTTTTTTTTTTTAATGTCGGTCTTTTTTAGTTTGTTTAGTAAAATATAAAAACCCCAGAGGTGATCAAATACCACCAAAAGAAAGCTCTTTTTGTGGGAAGAAAATTATAAAAATTTAGTTTGGGCACAGTGTTGCATAACCGCGCAATTGTCATTCAACGTCTGAAAGCTGAAAATTGTCCTGGGCAGGAAGGGGCGAAAGTGCCCGGTATTGAAGTGGTTAAAGTCTCAAATCTTATGTTTTTTTTTTTTTGGCTTGTTTTCAATATTATGGGATGTTGGCAACTGGCACCTGACTTTGCAATAGGGGAAATTATGTCAGATATAATTACATAAGATAAAGTAAGGTTTTTCAAATATTGCAATACGATAGAACACTCATTTACATTAAGCTAATCATGTTCTGATATATATTTAAACAGTAAAAAGGATTTTATCTGCATTTTTAAGATTGTGACAGAGTCTCTTTAGTCAGTTTGGGTATTTTTATTAGCATTCTCATTTGCAGTGGCAGTTCACTAAATAATTTTTTTTTTTTTTCAGAATATTTATTGTACCATGAAAACAATTTAACTTGCTAGCTGTTTCCTTAAACGTAGGACTCTACAGCACAATCTCCTCTTTAAACATATTTTAATTTCCATTCATTGCACAATTATTGCTTCTCACTCCATTGTAAGGTAAAGCATATTCTCATAACCACACAACAGTTTCTTATTAACACATACAGTCTCTCTGCGAGCTCCATAATTGTTTTGTTCGTTAATACTGTTCATGGCTCTCATGGCAATCACCCGCCGAGGACCTGTGTCAAATATTCCGGTAGATTTCCCTGTGGCCTCTGCACTTTTTGACAGTTCCAACCTATAGCGCCAGTATCAAGGAAATTTCCCAAACACTTTCAGCCCCAGAAGCAGTCAGAATTAATTCCTGCATTACAATGTGCTAATCTGCCAGAGGTGACACCGTGCTACTGCAAATTTAGGCATGATATCTGAAAACAATACAAGATTATTTTTTTATTGTACACTGCTAAAAATGTTGTATGTACAGTGAAAATAAAATAAATAAATATATATATATACAGTATAGTGATCTGAGGTAGCTTGGGAATCACAGACAGTTGGTCTTGTAAAAGCAACCAGTTTGTTTATAAAAAAAAGAAGATAAACAAAAATAGCTTTCTTTCAGTGGCCGCTGGTGCTAAACTTTTTAGGGGGGCAGCAAACAACCCCCTGCCAGGTCCACACTCACCCTTCCACGGTCCCCCCGCACTCACTCCTCTACAGCACAGTCCTCCCGTACTCACCCCTCCATGGTGCGGTCCTCCCGAACTCCCCTCTCCATGGCATGGTCCTCCTGCACTCACCCCTCCATGGCCCGGCCCCCCCGACTCACCCCTCCTCAGCACGGCCCCCCACTCACCCCTCCTCGGCACGGTCCTTAGGCACTCACCCCCTCCATGGCACGGTCTTCCTACACTCACCCCTTTATGGCACGGTCCCCCCACACTCACCCCTCCTCGGCACAGTCCTCCGACACTCACCCCTCCATGGCACGGTCTTCCTACACTCACCCCTTTATGGCACGGTCCCCCCACACTCACCCCTCCTCGGCACAGTCCTCCGACACTCACCCCTCCATGGCACGGTCTTCCTACACTCACCCCTCCATGGTACGGTCTTCCTACCTTCCTACACTCACCCCTTCACGGCACGGTCCTCCCGCAGTCACCCCTCCATGGCACCGTCCTCCCTCACTCATTCCTCCACGGCACAGTCCCCCTGCACCCACCCCTCCATGGCACTGTCCCCCCGTACTCAGCCCCTCCGATGCTCAGCCTGATCCACCTCCTGTTCTGATTGGCTGGGAGGAGAAGCTGGAAGACAATAGCGAATGTTGATTCACTATTGTCACAAGTGGGTGATCTGTGCCCCAAGCCCAACTTTTTTTAAGCCAATTAGAGCCTCAGGCTCCAATCATGTGGCTTTAAAAAAAAAACTATGAGCCTGGTGCCCTGCATGCATCCCAGCATGTAAACTGGGCTGCTCCTGCTTTCTTTAGAAACATGTTAAAAGTTAATGTCCTGGTTCAACAAAACTATATAGCAGGCTCTCTGCCAATCTTTTGGTCCCACAATGGGGTTGGGGCTTCTCTGTGGTAAGGGTGCCAGACAGGCCACAAGGGGGTTAGCAGACCAGATATTTATATCTCAATTTATGCAATTGAATCTTTGGTTTTTCCAGGCCTCTGCTAAGAGCATTTCTAAACCCCACAACAAATTTAATATTTTGCATCGTACCAGTCCTTGGATTAGGGGTGCATTTGTTTTTAGTATTTCTCTACACTCAGTTCTCTACTGTATCTATGGAGGGAGCCATGGTTTCTACCCTGGCTGGCTATCATCTCTGCATTTGTTCATCTCTATTACATGTGAGATAGGAAGATTAGTAGCTTACAAAAGAAAGATAAGGTTGTTTGAGCTTTCTATTCAGCTCACATGAATTGATAAGGACACTGCTTTTTTTTGCAAAATGGAATTTCTGTACTTGACAAAAATGTTTTAGCGTGAAAAAAGAAAACGAATGCAGCCATCACATCCAAGGACTAGCATGCTGCAATATATTGATCTTTGTTTTTTGGGTTTAGATTTGCTTTATGCATCCCCAGAACTGTACTTGCCCTTTACATTTGATGATATAGTGACAGTTCATCTACATGGATGCTGGGATGCAGCTTTCTTTTCTTTCCTTCCTTTCCCCCAAATAATTCCATCTCAGACTATGTCATGTGACCTTCCATGTATGTCCACCTGCTAGGTACACACTATAATTTATTTTTTACATACAACCCAGTGGGATGAATGAATAAAAACAACTGAGAAGCTCAAGAGGAGCTTGCCGTACCAACTATCTGATGTTAGTACAATGATCTCCCTGCTGAGCTATTGGACTGCTCCCCCACCAGAACAGATAGCTCAGCGCTTTTAGCCATTGGCTGAGAGCACTGATCGGATACTGATTGGCAGATCTTTTTTGGTCACGCCCCTTCAACAGAAGCCGTCTTCTGTCGGATAGGCTGCCGTATACATGGGACAAATGTCAGCCAGTTTCTGTTGAACTGTGTGTGCGGGGGCTTTAGGCCACGACATGGTACAAATCACATTTTCACACATTGCCCTACACTTTAGAGCAGTCTTATTATTTTCTCATATACATTCATAAATTGAATATTTATGCCCAGGCTTGTGTTCTGGCAAAAATGAAAGGATATCTTAAGACAAATTTGCAAGGCAAAATCCTGGATCGTATAAATAATTGACAATTTCTTATCACAGATAAAAAAGTCCTACAGAGCTTGGTATCAGCCTGTTAACATCCGGTAGAAACGGTTAAAAACATAATGTGGACACTTTCTTCTTACTTATAAAACGTCAGCAAGTTTTCAGCTGTAAGTATTTGACTTTCAAATGATACGTAAAAATGTAGTACAAGTCCAGGATACATAAAAAATGATTAAAGATTGCACTCCAGGAATATTTAATAACTGCATATTTTATAATTTGATTTATGCAACACAATTTATTACACAAATCTAATTTATATTGTATTATATCTTACAAAAAAAAAATCAGGCCGCTTATATTTATGAGTGGCAGAAAGAATATTATTTTCTTTATTTAATTTAAAAAATGCAGCAATAGGCCTAAGAATATAGCACGCTAGTTTAGCATTTTTACCATATGCACATAGTGCCTTTTTTTCTATAGAACTTTTTCTTCAGTCTAAACAGAACCTGTGCTTAGCACGTTGGACAAAACAACATACTGTATTTGTGGTATTTTCAGATCCTGGCAGTATCCTATGCACACCTTCTCTTTACTCCCACCCCCCGCCACCCTCAAAACTTCTAACTCCTGCTTGGGTGAAGAGAGGCCAAGCTGTGTAAAGTTTGGTTCACACCATTCGTTTTTTTCTATTTTCATTCAACCCAGCAGGTTGATTGAAAAAAGAACTGATAGCTCTGGTCGGAGCCACTGTACTAACAATCCAATGTTAGTACAACGATCTATCCCACTGAGCTATTGTGACAGGGTGATAGTCTTAAAGAAACCATGGGCCCCCCACTAAAGCAGCGGGAAATACAATAAAACCTCACTAAAACATAAAGTAAGTTGTTGTTTCAGGATTGCTGACCATCATCAGTGCAGTGTATGGCCTCTATAAGGCAGAACTTGGAGACCAATAAGACGGTAGGACCAGACAAACTATGGTGAAGTTGGCTAAAAGGAACCAAAGATCTTTCCACTAAACCAGTGCAAAGCACATGTCGCCTTTATCATAATCTTTCTGTTTATACTGTCACCTTGGTCTGTGCACTGCCACATGGGGGTGTGAATATAGTTATCCGCTCTGTGTAAGCTGTAACTAGATTTGGACCTAAAGCTTAAGCCTAGTACACAGGGGCAACATTAGCCGGTTAAAAAGAAACGGCCAACATTCGGCCCGTGTGTATGGCAGCCGGTCCAACAGAAGCCAGCCGAACAAACGTTCATGCTGGAAAACCAGAGGCCAACTGGCTCCCGATCAGCACTCTCAGCCAATAGCTGAGAGCGCTGACTGGAGTGTTCTGGCGGGGGGCCGTCCCCCTGTCAGAACACAATAGCTCAGCGGAGGAGATTGCTGTACTGGCATCGGATTGTTAGTACAGCAGTTCTGACCTAGTACACGCCTAATTGTGTGTACTAGGCTTAATCTCTTCACAGTAATCTGCCTGTCTTATTGGTCTTTAATCGGGATGAACTCGATGTTCGAGCCGTACAGCGAATATTATGGGCCGTTCACAGGAAATTTGAGCACCGCAGAACGCCCCATAATGCACTGCAAGATCGCAGTGCATTGATGTCTGATGATTGGCCGAAGCATGCACCTGACCTGCATGCTTTGGCCAATCACAGCACACTCTACTGCGAGAGCCATAATTGGCCAAAGGCCAATGCTTCCAGATTCCGATAAGCCCCCTGCCTGCAGACCCCCACAACCACCGGCAAAGGGTTGTGGGGATGAGGCTCTTGTCCCCATCAACATGGGGACAAGGTGCTTTGGGGGGGACCCCAAAGCACCCTCCCCATGTTGAGGGCAAGTGGCCTGGTATGATTCAGGGGGGACGCTCACTCGCTCCCCCTTTCCCAGCCTGTCATGGCCGCTTGCTTGGTTAAGGGTCTGGTATGGATTTTGGGGGGCCCTACATTGTATTTTTTTTAATTGTGGCATGGAGTTCCCCTAATATCCATACCAGACCTGAAGGGCCTGGTATGGACTGGGGGGGGACCCACGGCAATTTTTTCATTGATTTTTATCTATATTGACGATATCCGGCAATACATTACATTACAGCCGCAAACAATTTTAAATGACATTTTTTCCTTTAGAAATGTTGTTTTGCTGTGGCACAGTAAAACACATGACGAAGACGCGCCACTTTACAGGCAGGCTAAGGGGACCCCCCAGGCACGATATTTAAAGAAATATTTCATTTTTACAGTTTCACTTTAAGCATTATTGAAATCACTGCTACTCAAAAAACGGCTGTTTTAAAAACTTTGTTTTACATAGTTACATAGTTAGTCAGGTTGAAAAAAGACACAAGTCCATCCAGTTCAACCGTAAAAAAATAAAAAATAAAAAAATAAACATATATCGTACAATCCCATATACCCAATTCTATACCCACAGTTGATCCAGAGGAAGGCAAAAAAAACCAGAAGAGCATGATCCAATTTGCTACAGCAGGGGAAAAAATTCCTTCCTGATCCCCCGAGAGGCAATCGGATATTCCCTGGATCAACTTTACCTATAAATGTCAGTACCCAGTTATATTATGTACATTTAAGAAAGAATCCAGGCCCTTCTTAAAGCAATCTACTGAGCTGGCCAGAACCACCTCTGCAGGGAGTCTATTCCACATTTTCACAGCTCTTACTGTGAAAAAACCTTTCCGTATTTGGAGGTGAAATCTCTTTTCCTCTAGACGCAAAGAGTGCCCACTTGTCCTTTGTGTTGACCGTAAAGTGAATAACTGAACACCAAGTTCACTATATGGACCCCTTATATATTTGTACATGTTGATCATATCCCCCCTTAATCTCCTCTTCTCAAGAGAGAATAAATTCAGTTCCTCTAATCTCTCCCCATAGCTGAGCTCCTCCATGCCTCTTATCAGTTTGGTTGCCCTTCTCTGCACTTTCTCCAGTTCCCCAATATCCTTTTTGAGAACTGGGGCCCAAAACTGAACTGCATATTCCAGATGAGGTCTTACTAATGATTTGAACAGGGGCAAAATGATATCTCTCTCTCTGGAGACCATACCTCTCTTAATACAAGAAAGGACTTTGCTCGCTTTGGAAACCGCAGCTTGGCATTGCATGCCATTATTGAGCTTATGATCTACCAAAACCCCCAGATCCTTCTCCACTACGGATCCCCCCAGTTGTACTCCCCCTAGTATGTATGATGCATTCATATTATTAGCCCCCAAGTGCATAACTTTACATTTATCAACATTAAACCTCATCTGCCACATACAGTAGTCGCCCAATTAGACAGAGCATTGAGGTCGGCTTGTAAATTGGCGACATCCTGTAAGGACGTTATTCCACTGCATAGCTTGGTGTCATCTGCAAAGACAGAAATGTTACTTTTGATCTCAGACCCAATATCATTTATAAACATATTAAAAAGTAAGGGTCCCAGCACTGAACCTTGGGGTACACCACTGATAACCTTGGACCATTCAGAGTAAGAATCATTAACCACTACTCTCTGAATTCTGTCTTTTAGCCAGTTTTCTATCCATTTACAAACTGATATTTCCAATCCTGTAGACTTTACCTTACACATGAGCCGTGTGTGGGGAACTGTATCGAACGCTTTTGCAAAATCCAAGTATACCACGTCCACCGCCACCCCTCTGTCCAAGGTCTTACTTACCTCTTCATAAAAAGAAATCAGGTTTGTTTGACAACTTCTGTCTTTCATGAATCCATGCTGTCTGTTGCTTAAATAGTTTTTTTCCAGCAAGAACTCATCTATGTGGTCTTTTATTAATCTCTCCAGTATTTTCCCAACTATAGAAGTTAAACTAACAGTTCTATAGTTACTTGGTAAAGACTTAATTCCCTTTTTAAATATAGGCACCACATTGGCCCTGCGCCAATCCAGTGGTACTATTCCTGTCATTAACCACTTCGCGCCCAGGCTATAAGCAAAAGACGTCCGCAAAGCGGTCGTCAATTGCTGATAGGACGTCTATGGACGTCCTCTTATTTACTTCCGCGATGCGCGCCACCGCGCGTCGGGGAAAAACTGTACCCGCCGTGTCAGGCGAGTGCCGATGCGCGTGCCTGGCGGCCGCGATGTCCGCCAGGTACGAGCGATCGGCTGTCACAGAGCCAGGGACGTGGATCTCTGTGTGTAAACACAGAGATCCACGTCCTGTCGGGGAGAGGAGACGGATGGTGTGTCCCTTGTACATAGGGACAACCATCAGTCACCTCCCCCAGTCAGTCCCCTCCCCCCACAGTAAGAACATCTAGCAGGGAACATATTAACCCCTTGATCGCCCCCTAGTGGTTAACCCCTTCCCTGCCAGTCACATTTATACAGTAATCAGTGCATATTTTTAGCACTGTTCGCTGTATAAATGTGAATGGTCCCAAAAATGTGTCAAAAGTGTCCGATGTGTCCGCCGTAATGTCACAGTCACAAAAAAAAATCGCAGATCGACGCCATTACTAGTAAAAAAAAAAAAAAAAAAATCAGAAAAAAAAAATATCATAATTCTATTCCCTATTTTGTAGGCGCTATAACTTTTGCGCAAACCAATCACTATACGCTTTTTGCGATTTTTTTTTTTTACCTAAAATATGTAGAATACGTATCGGCCTAAACTGAGGAAAAAATAGTTTTTTTTAAAAAAAAAATGGGATATTAATTATAGCAAAAATTCAAAAATATTGTGTTTTTTTCAAAATTGTCCCTCTATTTTTGTATATAGCGCAAAAAATAAAAACCGCAGAAATGATCAAAGACCACCAAAAGAAAGCTCTATTTGTGGGAAAAAAAGGACGTCAATTTTGTTTGGGAGCCACGTCGCACGACTGCGCAATTGTCATTCAAAGCGTGACGGCGCTGAAACCTGAAATTTCGCCTGGGCAGGAAGGGGGTTATGTGCCCAGTTGTCAAGTGGTTAATGAGTCCCTAAAAATTAAATACAATGGCTTTGAAATTACAGAGCTCAATTCTTTTAGGATCCGTGGGTGTATGCCATCTGGTCCAGGTGCTTTATCCACCTTTATTCCATCTAAATATTTCTGGACCATATCACTTTTGAGCCATTGTGGATTTGGGGCTGTGTCACTACCACCCCCATTTTGGACATGAGCTCTCCCATGCTCCTTTGTATACACAGAACTGAAGAAAGTATTTAATAAATTAGCCTTCTCTTTGTCCCCAGTCACCCACTCTAGATTATTTTGTAAAGGGCCTACATGCTCAGACTTGACCTTTTTACTATTAATATATTTGAAGAATTTTTTGGGGTTTGTCCTACTATCTTTTGCAATCTGTCGTTCATTTTGAATTTTTGCATCCTTGATTTCCTTTTTACATATCCTGTTATATTCTTTGTAACATTTAAATGACACTAGTGTTCCCTCATTTTTATATTTTTTAAAAGCTCTTTTCTTATAGTTTATAGCTTTTTTAACTTTGGCAGTGAGCCACATAGGTTTTATTTTTAGCCTTTTAAACTTATT
Organism: Rana muscosa; assembly: GCA_029206835.1. Classification (NCBI taxonomy): domain Eukaryota; kingdom Metazoa; phylum Chordata; class Amphibia; order Anura; family Ranidae; genus Rana; species Rana muscosa. Next base: position 351,419,535 of record CM055119.1, read on the forward strand.
GCCCATGGGAATATACTTTGCAGTGAGTTCACAAACAGTCTTTTTGAAGAATTCCCATTTCTGTTCTGTGCCCATTGATGCCAATATTCCTTCCCAGTCTAAGTCCTGGAGAGCAGCACTCATCCTTGGAAAATTTGCTCTCTTGAAATTAAGTGTTTTTATCTTTCCTGTATGTGATTTTTGCTTACAACTAACATCAAATGAAATCATGTTATGGTCACTGCTACCCAGGTGTTCCTTTATCTGAACATTAGTAATACGCTCTGCATGGTTTGAGATTACCAGGTCCAACAGAGCATCATTCCTAGTTGGGGCCTCAATAAACTGGACCATAAAATTGTCCTGCAATAGGTTTATAAATTTTTGCCCTTTAACTGTCCCAGCAGTTCCATTACTCCAGTCAATTTCTGGGTAGTTAAAATCCCCCATTATTATCACCGTCCCAGCCCTTGCAGTCCTTTCCATCTGTGCAAGGAGCTGAGTCTCTAACTCCTCATTAACATTGGGTGGTCTATAACAAACTCCAATGATTAGCTTTGAACTACGCACATCTGTATGCAGTTCCACCCATAATGCTTCAGACTCATCACACTCTCCATCCACCAGGTCCTCTTTCACACTCGCTTTGAGATCACTTCTCACATAGAGACAGACCCCTCCACCCTTCCTTTTTACCCTGTCTTTCCAAAAGAGTCCATAGCCAGGAATATTAATAGCCCAGTCATGTGAGGAATGAAGCCAAGTTTCAGCAATACCGATTACATCATAGCTCTCCTCATGCACCAGAGCTTCCAACTCACCTATTTTGCTTGGCAGACTTCTGGTGTTGGTGAACAGACACTTTAATGCATTAATATTATTTGACCGGTCACATACTATCCTCTTGGGTGTTCCCAGATTGCAACTAGGACTTGCTACTATTTGCATTGATACATGTCCTATGGGGCAGTACCCAGGTCCCCAAAGACTTTTTATGGCAATAACTTACATATAAGCCTTTAAAATTAACACTTTTGATTTTTCACATTCGGGTCCCATAGACTTTAACGGTGTTCGCATGTTCGCACCAATTTTTTGTCTGTTCACATGTTCTGGTGCGAACCGAACCGGGGGTGTTCGGCTCATCCCTAGTCTTCAACCCGGACTCCATATAAGCCATAGCTTTCTTGCACTACACTGTTGATGGTCAGCAAGCTTAAAACAGCTGTGTATAGTTTGGAAATATTGGCACTGCAATATTAGGCTGTGTGTTTGCTGCAATAGTTCTGGATGCACCATTGGTTTACGGTCAAAATGTCATGATTTGCATAGGTCCACCCGCTGCATTATATTAAAGAATAAACCCCTTTTTTGGATTTGGGGTGGAAATGAGACAGATATTTATGCCCTGTACACACGATCAGTTTTACCGATGAAAACAGTCCGATGGACTTTTTTCATCGGACAAACTGATCGTGTTTGGGCCCCATCAGTCTTTTTTCCAAAAAATAGAACATGTTTTAAATTTATCCGATGGAAAAAAAACGATAGCAAATTCCGATCGTCTGTGTAGAACTCCATCGGAGAAAAAACCCACGCATGCTCAGAATCAAGTCGACGCATGCTCAGAAGCATTGAACTTAATTTTTCTCGGCTCGTCAGAGTGTTTTACGTCACAGCATTTGGGACAGTCGGATTTTTGACTGATGGTGTGTAGGCAAGACTGATGGAAGTCAGCTTCATCGGAAATCCGATGGAAAAATCCATCGGATTTGAATCCATAGGAAATCCGATCGTGTGTACAGGGCTTTACTGTTTTGAGAATGTTCCACTGTGCTTCTTAAATATCCAAATATGTATTCTAAAAGAAAAAAAAACATTTCAGTTATGTGAAAAAGACATCTTCATTGAGTTATAGAATGCTCTCCTATATAGACAATAATTCACAGCCAGTGGAAAGTCAAAATAATTCAGTGGTAATCAGCCAGTATTCAAAGCCCAAATCCATCTTGAACAAAAATAAATAATGGTATCCCCAGCAGGTCAAAATAAAACAGCATAACTAGCTGCAATACTTACCCCCGAAACTCACCCACGTAGTGATTCAGTGCTGGTCCTCAAACAGATAAAATAGTGCTCATCCTCATTTAATCCACCTTCTGAGAGCCCAGGGAAGGACATGTATTGTAATGTGACCAGACCGAAAACAGGCATGTTTAACTTTTTTTTAATAAGGTAAATGGGGGTTTAATGCTGGAGAGGGGTAAAAAGGTTGCTTGTGTGTGAGACACCCAAGACTAAACTTCTTTTACTTACTTTCTTCCATAACACTTCAAGAGCATCAACATCCCAAAGGACACAGACTCGGCCCTGGTATGGGGTTTAATCATAATGCCACTGGCCAGATCGAAATGCGTTAGTGAGGAGTCTGCTTGCAGATGTAGATGTCCAGCTGAGAGTGGGATAAATGTTGGCTGGGCCTTGTGCAAATACAGTTAGTTTACAAAGTCATTTAGTTAGCTTGTGAGCTGTACCATTATTGTATCTTCTAAATTTCACTAAATACTTTCTAAGTCACTGACCAGAATCAAGTATGAAGATTAGAAGTAATGACCGGTATATATGACCCCACTAAGGTTTTTCTAACCTGTCTGTTTGTTTTAGGTCAGTGACTCAAATACTGAACCTAAAGACAGCCAGGAAACCATCATGTTTTGTAGTGGCAGCCTTCACATCCCTGTTGGTATAGGTTTCCTTTAAAATATTTATTTTTGTATAAAAAAACACATTTTTCTTATCTATACACTCAAAATAATACGTACAATTTTAATGTTTTTTCCTTGGTCTATAAAGTTATCCAGACTACATATTTACTATTTCTAATGCCGCGTACACACGACCGTTATTCATGTCATGGAAAAAAACGAAATTTTTCTCAGCGTGATTTTTCGTGTTTCCTCTCAAGCCTGCCTTGCATACACACGTTCATGAAAAAAAATGCTCGAAGAAAAACGCGGTGATGTACAACACGTACGACGGCACTATAAAGGGGAAGTTCCATTCGAATGGCGCCACCCTTTGGGACGCTTTTGCTGATCCTCATGTTAATAAAGTTTGGTGAGAGACGATTTGCGCTTTTCAGTCTTCATGCTTTTCAGTCCATTACAGTGTGACGATTGTGCTATCACCATTACGAATGCTAGTTTTACCAGAACGAGTGCTCCCGTCTCATACTTGATTCTGAGCATGCACGTTTTTTTTCCCCTTGTAAAAGCATACACACGACCGTTTTTCACAACGTTAAAAAGAACGACGTGAAAAACAACGAGAAAAAATAGAGCAGGTTCTAAAAAAAAATTCAGGCATTTTTCTCGTCGAGAAAAATGCTCTGGAGCCTACACACGAGTGTTTTTCACGGCCATTTTTAAAAATGACATTTTTCTCGTCATGAAAACCGGTCGTGTGTACGCGGCATAAGTGTTTCTCGACCAGTATACTAAACTTATAATGTCAGTTTTTCCTCCGTTCAGTTATTACATCACCTGTACAAAAGTGTACTCTTAACAGAAGATTTCTTATCATGTCCTTCCATTAAACAGCATATTTTTTAAAAGAGAACTATTTTGCTCAAGTGTTATACTTAATCATAATGTCCTGTAGCTGCTACATGTTTTAGGCTGTTTGACCTTCAAACTCGTATAGCCGCATATGTCTGAAAATGACCTCTTAAAGGCTATAGCTACAGAAAGACGAGTTGTTTCCATTTAGAACATTTTATATGAAAAGGGGAAAAAAATGAACTTCGAAGATTCTGTTTGCAGTATTTATTGTGCATTTTTCCGCAATACTTGGTTATTTACAGTTTCAATCACTCTTTTCAAAAAAGATTTTCTAAAGTGTGGGGCATGTACAACTGGTGACACATTTCCTTAATCTAAGGGTATTTAACCACTTCCATACCGGGTCATATGACGTCCTGGGTTTGTGGGGGGATATCTGAATGATGCCTGCAGCTAGAGGCATCATTCAGATATCTTTCTCTTCAGCCGGCGATTCTGCGCACCATAAGAATGATCATAGCGGCGGTTCCGCCGCTTGATCGTTCTTATAGGCGGCGGAATGGGACATCCCCCCCTCCCGCCGCCATCCAGTGCTTCTCCGGGCTCTCCTGTGCCATCGGGGGCCCGGAGAATGAATCGTCCGGTGCCGGTGGTCACATGACGTGCATAGAGATGACTGGTGACCAGATGGTCACCAGTCATCTCTATAACCATCGGAGGCCCGGGCGCGATGTGATGACGTCACGCCCGGGTTTTCAAATGTAAACAAAGCCGCCATTGCGGCTAGTAAGCATGAGATTGGTGAAATTTTTTTCACGATCTCATGCTTTCCAGCCTGGAGGAGAGATGTGGGGTCTTATTGACCTCGCATCTCTCCATAAAGAGGACCTGTCACACACCATTCCTATTACAAGGGATGTTTACATTCCTTGTAATAGGAATAAAAGTGATCAAAAAAAAAAGTGTAAAAAAAAGTGTAAAAATAAAAAAAATAAGTAAAATAAATAAATAAGTAAAACGCCCCTGTCCCCAATAGCTCGCGCTCAGAAGCAAACACACACATAAGTCCCGCCCACATATGTAAACGCCGTTCAAACCATATATGTTAGGTATCGCCGCGTGCGTTAGAGCGCATGAAACAATTCTAGCACTAGACCTCCTCTGTAACTCTAACCTGGTAACCTGTAAAACATTTCTGATTTTTAAGTACCGAAGTTTGGCACCATTCCATGAGTGTGTACAATTTTAAAGTGTGACATGTTATGTATCTATTTACTCGGCGTAACATAAGCTTTCATATTTTACAAAAAAATTGGGCTAACTTTACTGTTTTTTGTTTTTTTTTAATTCATGAAACCATTTGTTTTTTAAAAAAGGCGTTTGAAAAATTATTGCGCAAAAACCGTGCAAGATAAAAAGTTGCAACGACTGTAATTATATTCCATAGGGTGTCTGCTAAAAAAAAACATATATAATGTTTGGGGGTTCTGAGTAATTTTCTAGCAAAAGAATGATGATTTGTACATGTAGGAGAGAAGTGCCAGAATAGGCCCGGTATGGAAGTGGTATAAAAAGCCCTGTATGGAAAGGGTTAAAGAGAATGTACGGTATAGTGGTTTTGTATATATAAATCTTTCTGTTTACTATTCTCAGGTCAAAATAAATCCCAGTTTAACAAAGTTGCATTTTAGAGATCAATGTTGCATAATATTTTTGTACAGCCTACTATTTAGCCTGCAGGTGAAGCTCCAGTTTTCTTTTCACGTTGTTGACATGATTTTCTGTGCTGCAAAGAAGCTTGTCGTTTTTCCCTTATCGGAAAGAGGAGCCAGGGGTTTCAATCAGAATTAGGAGGCTGCAAAGCAAGTTGTTCTGGGAACCCATCTTCATGTATTATGGTGATATTAAAGGCAAAGATTAAAAAAACATGTCATACTTACCTGCTTTGTGCAGCGGTTTTGCACAGAGCAGCCCCGATCCTCCTCTTCTTGGGTCCCCCACCAGCATTCCTGGTTCCTCCCTCCTGTCAAGTGCCCCCAGGGTAAGCAGTTTGCAATCGGAGCACCCAAGCAGGCGTGCTCCCGAGCTGCTGCTCTGCATGTCCATTCAGACATGGAGCCATGGCTCGGCCCAATCCCTTCTCTCTCCTGATTGGCTGTCTGGCTGTAATTGACAGCAGTGGGAGTCAATGGCTCCTGTTGCTATCTCAGCCAATGAGGAGGGAGGGAGAGCCCCTGGAGTGCCAATGCTCCTGTGCACATCGCTGGATTAAGAGGGAGCTCAGGTAAGTATTACGGGGGCTGGGGGGGACTGCTGCACGCAGAAGGTGTTTTACCTTCATGCATTGAATGCATGAAGGTAACTAAACCTTTAGCCTTTAGAACCAATTTAAATGTGTATATGTAAAACAAAGATTGTATGTAGACTGTGAAAAAAAATTATATAAAGCAACAGCTTAAAATGTAAAAAAAAACTGACCTAAAATTGATCCAAATTTCATGTGGTTTTTACACATGTGTTTCTCCTATCAGATCATCAGCTGTTAGTGTTGGGATATCAACACTATTACTTTTTAACATGGTACTGTTATATTTCAGCACTGACAGCTCCTGCAAATAAGCTGTAAGTATGTTGCAGAAGGAACAAAAGTAGAAGTCCAGGCCAAAATATTTTAGACAAGACTTGGAATCTCAGGATTTATTGCTGCCTGTTCCTTCCTGTTCTAATGACACTTTTTTGCTCTAATGTCTTGTTCTACTCTAACACAGACAGGTAATGAGAGGAAAAATCCACTGCTGAGGAAAGGACAGCCATTAAAACTTGACAAAAGTTTTAACCTTTCTCTACTCAATGCAAGGAAAAAAAAACACTTTTGCTGGATTTGCAATTTGAATTTACCTACTGGATTCACCAATTTACACACCATAGTTTTCAGATTTTTTTCATGCAGTACCTAATATCACCACTTGGGGTGTACAAAGATTGTTAAATTGAGCAAGAGCATTATAAAGGATGCTATGTTAAGCCCATTCAATAACCAGTTTGATTTTAGTTTTCTAAAAAAAAACTAAATATACCAAATTTTTGATAAAGTAAGTAGAATTTACTGTACAAGCTAAATAGACTGTTGTATTTAAACTAAGCAGCCAGATCCAATATCATGAATTTTAGTCAAGGAATATGTGGTATGTTTGATGGCGATACTTTCTATAATTGGATGAGACAATATATCATATTACAGAGATGAGGCTCATAACGATAGACCACACTGGCTTCAGTAGTAGTTCTAATAAAATAGTAAAATTAATCAATCTGGACAGTCTACAGCTTCTCTCTTTCCACACAGAAATGTTGTTTTATGACCCTGACAAGAAAAGATATAGCATTTCATAAGTGAGTTTTACTAATCTCTCCCTTTTTGATTTTAGAAGCAGATTTTAAAGCTGAATATAGTCCTCAAAAGTGATAACTTGTTTAAATCCAGTTTTTTGCACCAAAATGTCTTTACAAACCACAATATTACCTTGTAAAAGTAGCAGTGAGATCATTGTTGTGCTGTACATATGCAGAGAGCAGAGCTTTGGGAGGCTGCAGGCTGCTGGCAGAAAGCTACATGAGGGGGCAGATACAAGACCAGTCACCCTGCACATGAAGGGAGGGCAGCAGCAGGGAGAACAGCAGTGACTGATACTTATTAACCACTTAAGGACCGGACCAATACGCAGCATAATGACCAGGCCCCTTTTTGCGATTCGGCACTGCGTCGCTTTAACTGACAATTGCGCGGTCGTGCGACATGGCTCCCAAACAAAATTGGAGTCCTTTTTTTCCCACAAATGGAGCTTTGTTTTGGTGGTATTTGATCACCTCTGCGGTTTTTATTTTTTGCGCTATAAACAAAAATAGAGCGGCAATTTTGAAAAAATGACATATTTTTTACTTTTTGCTATAATAAATATCTCCAAAAAATATATAAAAAAAGTTTTTTTCCCTCAGTTTAGGCCGATACGTATTCTACATATTTTTGGTAAAAAAAAATGCAATTGGCATTTATTGATTGGTTTGCACAAAAATTATAGCGTTTACAAAATAGAGGATAGTTTTAAGGTATTTTTTATAAAAAAATTTTTTTTACTAGTAATGGCGGCGATCAGCGATTTTTTTTCGTGACTGCGACATTATGGCGGACACATCGGACACTTTTGACACATTTTTGGGACCATTGTCATTTTTACGGCGATCAGTGCAATATAAATGCACTGGTTACTGTAAAAATGACACTGGCAGTGAATGGGTTAACCACTAGGGGCGCTAGAGGGGTTAAGTGTGCCTAGGGGCGTGTTTCTAACTGAGGGGGGGTGTGGCTACGAGTGACACATCACCGATCTCCGCTCTGATTACACAGAGCGGAGATCGCTGACATTGTCAGTAGGGGAGCGGGGAGATGTTGTGTTTACACTAACATCTCCCCGCTCCGAGCCTCCGTGAGACGATCGCGGGGATCCCCGCGGCGATCGAGTCCGCGGGACCCGCGGTCTGACTCACGGGGAAGGCAGGGGGGTCGCGAGCAGAATACAGAAAACAGAAAACATGTCATAGTAAACCTTTTGCCCTGTACACACAAGCGGAATTTCCGTTGGAAAAAGTCTGATGTGAGCTTTTCATCGGAAATTCCGACTGTGTGTATGCTCCATCAGACTTTTTCTGTTGGAATTTCCGACGGACTTAGATAGAGAGCAGGAAAATCCGTTTGTCTGTATGCAATTTTGACTGGAAAAAAAACATGCATGCTCAGAAACAATTCAACGCATGCTCGGAAGCAGTGAACTTCTTTTTCTCGCCTCGTCGTAGTGTTGTACGTCACCGTGTTCTTAACGCTCAAAAGTTTAGAGAACTTTTGTGTTACCGTGTGTATGCAAGCCAAGCTTGAGCAGAATTCTGTCAGAAAAACCATCCAACTTTTTTCTGACGGAAATTCAGTTTGTGTGTACAGGGCATTAGTGATGTATAAGGAACAATACAGATGAAGTACAGTTAACATGTATTGGAGAGATTTGTGGCATTAACATTGGTACAATCATCCTTCTTTGAACTGAAGTGAAACCAATCTTAATGGTTGTGTGTCGTTGAAAGCAATTGCTTTTAGAGTAAGAGTGTTTTTGGTTTATTGGGTCTATAACACCCCAGACAAGTGGGTGCGCCCGATAGAAATGCGTAGCTTAAGTGATACGAGTCGTTCTATATGTAGGATGGGGAGGATGGGCATGTGTCGGCTGTTTCCTGCCCCGAGTGTCAAGATGGGCTTGTGTTGTATAGTAGATGGCAGTCCAGGGCATGGTTGATTGTATGATATACAGTATGAAGGTCATGATAAACCACCAGATTGGAGAGAGAGACACAAGTGAGGATTGTAAGTACAAAGGCGGGGAATAGAGGTGAAGGGTCAAGAGAAGGCAGAATAAAGGATAGGGGTGGTAGCAGTCTCCAGGGGAGACCGGGTCATCTAGGGGGTGTTGTGGTCAGTCCTCCTCGCTTATGCACGGGAGTTTCTAAGGAAGTAGAAGTGTGTGATCAAAGTTGGAGGGTAAGTAATGTTATACTCAAGGACTCCAGAGTTTTCTGATTTTTTTCATATTTACGGATCCTATCCAACATTACAGCATCTATTTCAGCATGAATCATAGCTTGAGTAATTCTGTTTTGGGCTGCTATAACACATAGGGTGGGGGTTTTCCAGGCTCTCGCTATTGTTTGCTTGGCTGCTATAGTAATCTGGAGGCATAGTTTGAACTAATGGTTGGTGGTTTCAGGTTTAGGAGTGCCATTGTGCGGTCTGGATCAATGTGTATATTGCATGCAGACAGGATGCTGAAGATGTCAGACCAGAAAATGTGCACCACTGGGAATTCTCACCATATTTGTAAATGTGTGCCCGGCGAATCACAGCCACGGAAGCAGTGGGAGGGGTATTGTGAATTTTTTTTTATATATCCTGCCGGGGACCAAGTACCACCTAGTGAGGACTTTATAATTGGTTTCTAGGGCGACAATATTTTGTGAGGCCGACTTAGTGGCTTCCCATACGTGGGACCAGTCAGCGAGGTCTAAAGTGATATTAAATCTCTCTCCCATTTAGCAACGTAGGATGGGGGGTTAGTAGTTGTTGGTGTCAACAGATGTTTATATAAGTCAGAGATAAGCCCTCTTCTATAAGGATTAATTTTGCAGGTGTGCTCGAAGTTGGAAAACTGTGAGGTAGCGAAGTCAGGAGGGATTTGCGGGGTTAGTAAGTGTTTGAGCTGAATATAACGATGGGGGAATGCTATGTGTCTCGCAGAGAGAAGGGAATGGATATATTTTCCCAGCTAGTATGAGTTTGTGGCGCGGATGAAGCCTGCTGTGGATCATGCCGAGAAGGATAGGAAGGTCCATGCCAGATAGAACGCCTGGGTTTCGGAGAAAGGAAAGCATGGGTTTATGGTTAGATTGTGGATTACAATACTGAATGTTGATTTTCCACCTACTTACTCCGGTCATATTGCCTGCTAAAGTTTATCTATCTCCTAGTCAGTGTTTGTATCCCCACCTATATCTAACTTGGACAAGGCCCCCGAACCGGGGTGGAAATGGGAATTTCAAGGATGTCCACTGAGTGTGTTCTAAATTATAGTCCAATTGGACAATACTGATTAAATGCAAAATTGCGAGTCAATTTACAGTTAAAAAATATTTATTAGAAAGTATACAAATATATTTAAAAAAAAACACATTAGGAATACATAAATACACCCAAATGCATTTGTTCCTTGGGGGTAGTGTGTTGGTAGTCCTACTAGTTTCGCCTATTGTTCAGGCTTCTTCAAAATATATATATATATATATCTAACTTGATCAAACTGCCAAGGACATAAGGGGGGTTATTTACGAAAGGCAAATCCACTTTGCACTAGAAGTGCAAACTAAAGTGCAAAGTGCACCTGAAATTGCACTGAAAGTGCACTTGGAAGTGCAGTCGCTGTAAATCTGAGGGGTAGATCTGAAATGAGGGGAAGCTCTGCTGATTTTATCATCCAATCATGTGCAAGCTAAGATGCTGTTTTTTATTTTTCTTGCATGTGCCCCTCGGATCTACAGCGACTGCACTTCCAAGTGCACTTTCAGTACAATTTCAAGTGCACTTTGCACTTGTAGTTTTTACTTGTAGTGCAAATGGGATTTGCCTTTAGTAAATAACCCCCATGGACTCTTCTTATCAGCAATTCCAGTATATGTGCTGCTTGCCCTAGTCTACTTCCCAATCCCAAGTTATATGACTGTGCATCCTGCAAAACTACTTTCTTATTCTTACGTTTTCACACCTTTACTCTGTCTTGTTTCTATTCCTCTAACCTCTCCCACATTTGGGTTTGCCTTCTTGATTTGTGCATCTTGACCAGGGATGAGCCAAACACCCCCCTGTTCGGTTCGCACCAGAACCTGCGAACAGACAAAATGTTCGTGTAAACTTTAGAACCCTATTAAATACAATGGACTCGAACGTTCGAAATCTAAAGTGTTAATTATAAAGGCTAATATGCAAGTTATTGTCCTAAAAAGTGTTTGGGGACCTGGGTCCTGCCCCAGGGGACATGTATCAATGCAAAAAGAAGTTTTAAAAACGGCCGTTTTTTCGGGAGCAGTGATTTTAATAATGCTTAAAATGAAAAAATAAAAGTGAAATATTCCTTTAAATTTCGTACCTGGGGGGTGTGTATGATATGCATGTGAAGTGGCGCATGTTTCCCGTGCTTAGAACTGTCCCTGCAAAAAATGTCATTTTTGAAAGAAAAAAATGCATTTAAAACTGACTCGCGGCTATTAATGAATTGTCGGCTCCCGGCAATACATACAAAAGTCATTGATAGAAAAAAAAAAAAGCGTGGGGGTTCCCCAGAATTCAATTACCAGGCCCTTCAGGTCTGGAATAGATATTAAGGGGAACCCCGCCGCAAATGAAAAAAAAAATTGACGTGGGGTTCCCCCAAATATCCATTACAGGCCCTTCAGATCTGGCATGGATTTTAAGGGGAACTCCACCCCAAATTTAAAAAAAAAATGGCGTGGAGTCCCCCTAAAAATCCATACCAGACCCCTTATCCGAGCACGCAACCTGGCCGGCCGCAGGGGAAAAGGGGGGGACGAGAGAGCGCCCCCCCTCCCTCCTGAACTGTACCAGGCCACATGCCCTCAACATGGGGAGGATGTCCCCATGTTGATGGGGACAAGGGCCTCATCCCCACAACCCTTGCCCGGTGGTTGTGGGGGTCTGCGGGCGGGGGGCTTATCGGAATCTGGAAGACCCCTTTAACAAAGGGGACCCCCAGATCCCGGCCCCCCCCTATGTGAATTGGTAAGGGGTACATTGTACCCCTACCATTTCATGAAGAAAGCGTAAAAAAATGTTTAAAAAAACACACAAACACCTTGAAAAAGTCCTTTATTAAAAAAAAAACAAAAAAAAAAAACATTCCAGCGGTGAAATCCAGTGTCCCGCGGCGATCCCGATGTCCAGCGCTGTCCTTCATTGGTTGTGCCTGAGCGGACCTGATGGGGAACTCCCTCTCAGTATTTTATATGTATAGACCCGCCCCTTCTAAAGTTCCCCATCAGGTCCGCTCAGCGGACCAGATGCGGAACATGAGAAGGGGCGGGTCTATACATGTATTACCAAAGTGAGAGCAGTTCCCCATCAGGTCCGCCCCCTCGGTATGTCGGACCCGCCTACGTCATTGGCTTGAGAGGGGAACTTCCTTCACTATGTAATTTAAATTTACATAGTGAAGGAAGTTCCCCGCTCAAGCCAATGACGTAGGCGGGTCCGACATACCGAGGGGGCGGACCTGATGGGGAACTTTAGAAGGGGCGGGTCTATACATTTAAAATACTGAGAGGGAGTTCCCCATCAGGTTCGCTCAGGCACAACCAATGAAGGACAGCGCTGGACATCGGGATCGCCGCGGGACACTGGATTTCACCGCTGGAATGTTTTTGTTTTTTTAAAATAAAGGACTTTTTCAAGGAGTTTGTGTGTTTTTTTTTTAAAAAAATTACGCTTTCTTCGTGAAATGGTAGGGGTACAATGTACCCCTTACCAATTCACATAGGGGGGGCCGGGATCTGGGGGTCCCCTTTGTTAAAGGGGTCTTCCAGATTCCGATAAGCCCCCGCCCGCAGACCCCCACAACCACCGGGCAAGGGTTGTGGGGATGAGGCCCTTGTCCCCATCAACATGGGGACATCCTCCCTATGTTGAGGGCATGTGGCTTGGTACGGTTCAGGAGGGAGGGGGGGCCGCTCTCTCGTCCCCCCCTTTTCCCCTGCGGCCGGCCAGGTTGCGTGCTCGGATAAGGGGTCTGGTATGGATTTTTAGGGGGACTCCACGCCATTTTTTTTTTAAATTTGGGGTGGAGTTCCCCTTAAAATCCATGCCAGATCTGAAGGGCCTGGAATGGATATCTGGGGGAACCCCACGTCAATTTTTTTTTAAATTTGCGGCGGGGTTCCCCTTAATATCCATTCCAGACCTGAAGGGCCTGGTAATTGAATTCTGGGGAACCCCCACGCTTTTTTTTATTTTTTTATCAATGACTTTTGTATGTATTGCCGGGAGCCGACAATTCATTAATAGCCGCGAGTCAGTTTTAAATGCATTTTTTTCTTTCAAAAATGAAATTTTTTGCAGGGACAGTTCTAAGCACGGGAAACATGCGCCACTTTACATGCATATCATACACACCCCCAGGTACGAAATTTAAAGGAATATTTCACTTTTATTTTTTCATTTTAAGCATTATTAAAATCACTGCTCCCGAAAAAACGGCCGTTTTTAAAACTTCTTTTTGCATTGATACATGTCCCCTGGGGCAGGACCCGGGTCCCCAAACACTTTTTAGGACAATAACTTGCATATAAGCCTTTATAATTAGCACTTTAGATTTCTCCCATAGATTTTTTGAATTTGCCGCGAACACCCCAAATTGTTCGCTGTTCGGCGAACGGGCGAACAGGCAATGTTCGAGTCGAACATGAGTTCGACTCGAACTCGAAGCTCATCCCTAATCTTGACCTGTGCTACTGGACATGCTCATTGTAACCTGGGGCATCCTGTCAAACCTCTGCCTTTGTAGCTAATCTGAATAAACTTTCTCTGCTATGACCTGTTTTTCAAGGAACACATTTCTGACCCACAATAAACTGCTTTTCTTTGGTTTGCCTGTTCTGTCTGTCGGGTGTCAGTAGGGAAAACCTAAGGGTTGTGATCTGGAATGTCATGCAGCTCAAACTTTCTTGTAGATATCTTCATTAAAGGTCAGGCACTTCTTGCACTTGAACTTAACCTATCCCCATTATTAAAACACATGGAACACATCAATCTGTACCTGTTTGCCCATGCCCTCAACCTCTGACTCCTTAACATATCTCTGTCTCTGGATTTCTCACTATTATCCTGTAAGTGTCCATCATTCTCAGAGATTACCATTCTTCTATTAGTAAGCAAAATCCCCTTGTCGTTCAAGACTGGGATGATTAACACAAATCGAAGCATAGTAACTGGAGCAAACGTAGAACAATTGTGCAAAGCAGCCAATCAGGTTTATTCTTTATAATGTAGCAAATAATGTGCTGTGGGCAAAAGGTTTCATTTGCTCTAATTTTCTGTCCATTATTTTTAAACTGATGCCTTTAGCATTTTCATTCTCAGTGAGATTTGTTGCAGTGGCAGCACGTAAGGTACATGTAATCACAAAATCAATTTTTCTGTATGATTGGGATAATGTCTTTCTGTAGTTTTCTTAAAGTAGAATTCCAAGTTTCACGACAAGTTAAACAGTTAGTTTGGGCCAAGCTGATCCAAACAAACTATCTCCATTACAGAACAAGGTGATGTTGTGTGTTCTGTAATATACAGATGGTCCCCGGGTTACAAACGACTTCTACTTACAAACAGAGGGAGACAACAGGAAGTGAGGGAAAATCTACCCTAAGAAGGGAAACTTACTCCTTTAAGAGTTATCATGGGAAAAAGGTGTCTCCACTGAAGCTTTATTATCAATCCTTGTTTCCACAACAACCCAAAATTTTCAAAATCCAGATGTCATAGGGACAGAAAGTGAATTGAAATCTTCTGAACAGGGGCACAGACAGCAAAACAAATGATACAGGGTTGTTAGGCCTTCCCTTTGCTATCCAAAAATTGTAAAACATTTTTTTTTTTGGTGGAGCTACACTTAAATTTACCTGTTCCAACTTACAAACAAATTCAACTTAAAGTGGAGTTCCACACAAAAATGGAACTTCGCTTTTTGGAATCCCCCCCCCCCCCCCCGGTGTCCCATTTGGCACCTTTCAGGGGGAGGAGGGAGCAGATACCTGTGTAATCCAGGTATTTTCTCCCACTTCGGGGCATAGATCAACGCGGTGACCTACACCACGTCCGACCCCTACTCCACCCCCCCCCCCCGCTGTCTTCTGGGAGACACACAGGCCCCAGAAGACAGCAGGGACCAGTGGGATCGTGCAGCACGGCTCGCTCATGCACAGTAGGGAACCAGTAAGTGAAACTGATTCCCTTTCCGAAGATGGCGGCACCTCCACCCGAGAGCCGAGGGACAGATTGGCTTCGGGTGCCGACATCGCAGGCACCCATGACAGGTAAGTGTCCTAATATTAAAAGACAGCAGCTGCAGTATTTGTAGCTGCTGACTTTTAATATTTTATTTTTTTGGCGGAACTCCGCTTTAAGAACAAACCTACATACCCTATCTTGTTTGTAACCCGGGAACTGCCTGTACTGTAGTAGCATATGCTACATACAGGACACAGTGCTGTGTTCAAGCAGCAGTGTGGGAGACTTTGTGTCTGAGTCAGGATGAGTGCTTCTCCATCAGTCAGGTGAAGCCTTGTATTTTTAATAATGAATACAAGGCTTCCTTTGATTGGCCAAGGTGGAAATCATGACACCATCTGCCCACCTCTCTGACAGGAAGATTTGTATTAAAGGGATTGTAAAGAAAAATTAATTTATTTTTTAAAATAACAAACATGTTATACTTACCTCCACTGTGCAGCTTGTTTTGCACAGAGTGTCCCCGATCCACATCTTCTGGGGTCCCTCGGTGGCTGTCTCGGCTCCTCCCCGCAATCACTCACCACCTATATGCGAGCGAGCATGGTGGTGAGTGATTGCGGGCATGCTCCACTGATACAGCTGCTCACTGTATCACTCGGCCCCGCCCCCGGGCACGGCGCGTCATTGGATGTGATTGACAACAGCGCCAGCCAATGGCTGCGCTGCTTTCAATCCATCCACTGTAGCCAATCAACAGTCAGGCTGAACAGCGAGGAGGATGACGGGGACGAGCGCAGGACTTTCGAGGGGTTGGGTAAGTAAAACGGGGGCTCGGGGGGGGAAGCGATATTGTCAGATGTTTTTTCACCTTAATGCATAGGATGCATTAAGGTGAAAAAACATTTACCTTTACAACCCCTTTAATTTAAAAATATGCAAAGCTTCCCCTACCTAAAACACCTGCCAATGAGGGCACTTCCTGTTGCAGGTTGAAGGCACTGCCTTTCAATGAACAAAAGCATTATCAGCCTACCTTGCACGCTCCTTTAGTTGGCCATTGGGTTACCCATCAACCTACACAAGGTATTGCTGTTACTGGCAGAATCTCTTGGTAACAAATCTTTGTGTCTCAGATCAGCAGCCAAACTGATCTGCCACTTATGGTTCTACCACAATGTGGTTTCTCCTACCACATTTCTGTACATGACTGTAGGGGGTAGAGGTGTTACTGGATCCCAAAATTCTGCATGATATATTTTCTACATGGCCAGTTCCCACCCAGCCAGTCAATCAAGCTCACTATTTAGCTGTGTTTAGGCCATCACCTGTTGCCTGACCAATGGGTTAATTTCCTAGCCCAAGGCTCCAGCCCATATTAGTTCCAGTTCTTTGGTTACCGACTTCAACTTGTATCTGACTAAACTTGTTTACTGCTTGCCGAAATTTTGTCTGTGCCTGTTTCTGATATTGACTGTTGACTGTATATTGTGCTCTGGTTCTATTCCTGGTCAACTGCCATCTGCACAGTTATGTCTAAAGGCCACAACCTGGTACACCAACCAGTGAAGTTCATCATTCCTTGCAGGGTGCTCTGGTGAAAATCTGTTGGGTGTGCTTAGGCACTGTACCTCAGCCATTTTAAGAATGAAATAATTCACCAGCACATCAACTAGGCATGCCTAAAAATGGGGTCCCTGCGTGGTCCCAAAATGTTGCTTTTTTATCTGGCCATACAATAATAAAGAGCTTTGCCCTTTGAACAAGCTTATTTTTTTGAGCATACATTTATTATGATTATCTCTAATAAAGTCATTATAGCACTTATCATCATATTTCATACCCATAGTTACCCGATGCACCCCCATATCCCACTTTGTGTGTGTTGGTCCGTCACTGTGGTTCGGCACTAGTACCCGTGGTCTCCCTCTCCCCTTTGAAGAGGTGGTTGTTCAGCTGCAGTTTCATCCTGGTGTGGGTAAACTTAGAAACCCTCTATAGCACCATTCTTGGTGAGTTCACATGTAATGTATACGTATATGCATGCATGTATTTACCTTAACAACCTTACACTTTGCTGTATATACCATATTCTTTTTTTAAAACCATAAAGCTTTTATTAATGCTTAATAATAACATTTGTACAATCATAATAGCATTTGTACATAAGTATCATATAAAAGTATAACATTGTATAATTTAGTTCAATAGTAGAGTATTTTAATAATAAAACCATTAAAGTGGCTTCGTAATTAACCGATCATTGCATCGATAGTCTATTTAGAAATACTCAGAATATTTGTAGAAAAAATGTATTATTTAAATTCGAAAAGAAAGGCACAAAAGTAAAACTTTGTGGACCTCAGGGAGAAGCCCATAGAAGAAGGTATAATGATAGAAATGAAAGGGAATTGAAGGAAGGGAAATAAAAATAAGGAGAGATATTGTTCATTCACGTTTCTCTATATTTGGGGGTCTATGTTCAAGTAAAGGTGGTATAGGAATCAGAGTATTTAAAAATGATCCACGGTTGCCACATTTTATTGAATTTTTCTGTATTCCCCTGTGATGTAGCCCTGATCTCCTCCATACCTCTGAGTAGATGTATCTCTTCTAGCCATTCTTTTTAATCGTGGGTGTGGCGGTACTTCTCCAGTGCCTCGGTATCACTGTTTTTGCTGCAGTGATTAAGAATCTGGTCAAAGAGTTTTTGTATTTTATCATGGTGCAATTGGTGATGTTTAGTATATACCATATTCTAATATTCAAATTGAAGTTTGTTCTTCTAAAATAGAAACTCCCATTGAAGCAACATCCATAGTCACGAAACATGTAGAGGACCTTTGGAATACCCAAGAAAAATACTATATCTCAGTGTGGGCTTTTATCGACACAAATAACATAGCCCCACAGGAAGTGTATATCCGGTATTTAAGAAAACCGTATATAGAGAGGCAGGATGCCTAGCAAATGAAATAGATTTAAAGTGGTTGCAAAGTCACTGAGGACAAATACTTGTATTCCCTCTGTTATAGCAAGCTATACAGTGGAGTATATGTGTTTTTTAATTATGAACCTAACTACATTATTTCACAGTGCCACTGTGCAGTCATGTGACCTCCCGCTGCTCTCTTTTCTTGATCTAAGGACTACAGTGGGAGGAGCTGAGATCCCCCCCCCTCTGACGTGAGCTAGGAGGTCATGTGACCAAACAGCTTTGCTGCAAAATAAGGTATTTAGCTTTAGAATAAAAAAAACACACACACACACACAAGGCTCTCACACACACACTCTAGGAACTGATAGGTATTGGGAGAGGGGTAAAGGGAGAGATTACCGTCGTCAGCACGCCTAGGGGGACACAGGAACAGGCAGGATGAACCATGCATTTTACAGCATAGACAGAGACCAATGACACTGCAGACACACTATGCAGTATTTTTAGGGTTACAACTACTGTAAACCTTATATAGCAAACCTTTAAGGTAATATGTGAGGTGATTGTGTAGGGTCAGTCTTGAGTAAAATTATTTTCTTCTCCTGAACAAGGTCCAGAAGTATGGACCTTGTTCAGGAGAAGTTCTTTTAGCACAAAAAAAGTCTGGTTTGCAACTATTGTTTAATTGGAGGGATGTAGGAAGATGAACTGGAGACCAATGTGCAGACTGGTGTCAACTTTGAAGAGAGCATGGCTATTAAGAGGAGAATCAGCTGGGTCACCAAGCATAGTATAAGACAGTGTTTCTCAACTTTTTTCAGTTAAGGCAATCTTTAAAAAGATAGACAATCTCAAGGCACCCTTTAAAATTATGAACAGTCTCGTAGCTTTACAGAATGCAGCGGCATCCACATGTAGGACACCCAACGTTAGAAGTGGTTTATTATTTTAAAGCAAATACACTTTTGCACACTAGTACTGACTAGTATTCCATTCCAATGTTTCTCTTCTCCCTCAATTTCTCTCCATCAGTCAGCTAATGTCACCCCAGCATGGTGCTTACGGAAACCCGGTGGCTTTGTGTAACTAAAAGGCAGACTTGATCTACCTGCTGGCTTACATATTTTGAAACTTTTTTAGGCTTTTTGCCAAGGCACCCCTGAAGAAACCTCAAGGCACCCTGGTTGAAAAAGGATGGTATAGGAGACTATACAGTAGCTCTTGCAGTGTAGTGTTGTGAACTAAGACTAAGGTCTATGTAAGCACGTTCTAGCCAATTTTACATGCATGAAATAAACAGCATGGGCTGACTCACAAGTCTCTACCTTCTTAGAGAAGAGATCTGGCTTGTCTAAAGGAATCTGGAACTTGAACAAGACTGTAATAAAGAAGAGACTGTGTAAAAAAAGAACACACCCAAGAGTAATCCTAGTCTACTTCCCATGTAGAGACTAAATGCAGACTGTGCTTAAGTCAAGCTTCAGTCAAGCAAACCCTATATTTGCTCCTGCAGATTGCCATTAATTATTTTCCCTGCTGAATTTCGTTACCTTATCCCATCTGTGCTTTGGGTGCCCTATCATCTGGGTAGTATCTTCCTCAGTGAATGTGTAAAGGACATACCTTTAACATTGCCAAGAACCCATTAAAGCAAAGCATTATTTTAGGCAGTCTTTAATTCACAAAACTTGATAAACATTATTTTTTCTTTTCTTCCATATGGTAGATCTAACAAAAAAAAAAAAGTAAATAACATTTCTGTTTGCATATTTATCATTGAATTTTGTATGCTCCCACAAGTTCTCCTTTAAACACTTCAGTATCTACCCTGTTTTTCCTGAAAATATGTTTTCTTCATATGCAAATTGCATATTACCCTTCATTTTTGCAGCTGCTATAGCAAAATCCAGAAAGCAGTCTTATGTTCAAACGTGTACATTATTTATCTGCAGTCATAGTAATATTTTATGAAGGTCTTTGCAAGAAGCGAAACAGCGTTGACTCAGTTACAGCATGTATATGTTTTTTACATATTGTTTCCAGACACTGTACATACACTAGTTCATTTTGGGAATAAAGCATAGAGAATATGTTTTGACAATATATTCTCCTGTCTTTCAGGCTAATTCTTTAATTATGAATGTCCAGATGACTACACAAGTCAGGCAAGTTAATATTTTTTTTAGGCAGCTAAGTAAAGAAGCGGATGGGCAGCAAGGTTTTATTTGAATGTAATATTCCAGGAGAACGCTGGTCCTCAGGGGATGACAGCTGCAATGCTGGTTTATGTGATATAATTTCAAAGTATTATGGAAGATCATATCTTGCACCTACAGCAAAGACCGGCAATGTGTAAAAACTATTTTGAATTTTGCTCCGTAACAATGAGGCTGAAGCCACTTTGGTTCTATTAGATGTTGAATATACTAATTGCTACAGGAAGCATGTCTCCTGAATTCTTTTAGATATCACAATAACTCACAATAGACATTTTTAAATCAATAGCATAACCAAATTTAATGCTGAAACCTGCCTCCACTTTCCCTCATCCATAGGCCAATTAGCATATAATAAAGTATATGTATAGCCTATGTTTTTTTTTTTACGTTTTTGATAGAGTAAAGCAAGGGTATTGCCTTTATCAAGTTGTTGTTTTTTTAATTCTAGGTTCTGCTGGGGAGGTCCTTCACTCACTGTCCTGAACACTGCAATAAGAGGAAATCTTTCCATTTGAACAGTTGTCATTGAAAAAAGCTATCCTCACTGGATGCTTTAGAGCCGGTTCACACAGGGGTATCCTGGGATCCGACTTCAAGTCGCCCCAAGTCGCCCCAAGTCGTGCGGTTTAGAAAAGTAATGGAAGTGAATGGAGCCGTCTTAATGTACACTAGTCGCTCCGACTTCAGAAAAGATTCCTGTACGACTTCTAGGCGACTTGTACCCAGGGCTGCTGATAGAAATCATGGGGCCCCATACAGCCTACCTGACGGGGTCCCCTTTAGCCCCACCCCTGTTCCCGCCCCTAATCCCTCCTTCAGTCCTGGCCCCGCCCCTATACCGAGAGGCTAGGGTATACCGAGAGGCTAGGGTATATAGACAGGCTAGTATATACAGAGAGGCTAGTGTATACAGAGAGCACCCCCCACTAATGTAACACAACTTAAGGATGACCAAATGAAATGGAATCAGTATACACAGGTTTACTTCTTCTGAGAGATTTTAAAGAAACACTCTAACCACCATGACCACTTCAGTGATTTGAAGTTGTCAAGGTGGTAGGAGTCAGTATGTGGGATGGCATGAATATACTAAGGTGGTCCAATGATTGTTTCTAACAGGAAGGGCTACACAGAGATCATATTTGGCCGATCCCTGCAAAACTGAATTTTGATGCGTGTGTACCCAACTTTATCTAATTCCTTGCTTCAGCTGGCTTCTTTCAGCGTTGACTGGTTCCCCACAGAGCCTGTGTATGTTTTAGGCTGATTTCACCCTGGGGCGGGCGTTGACAGTAAATTGCCGCTAGTTTTAGCAGCGCTTTACCGTCATTTTAGCGGCGCTATTC
This sequence comes from Rana muscosa, assembly GCA_029206835.1. Taxonomy (NCBI): domain Eukaryota; kingdom Metazoa; phylum Chordata; class Amphibia; order Anura; family Ranidae; genus Rana; species Rana muscosa. The sequence goes on from CM055119.1 coordinate 351,441,182, forward strand.
GGTCGCTAGCTTTTAACCCCGCTAGCGGCCGATAAAGGGGTTAAATGCACCCGTGTAGCGCCGCTGCCAAAGCATTTTGCAGGTGCTTTGGCAGCAAAGTCCATTAATTTCAATGAGCAGGAGCAGTGGAGGAGTGGTGTATACAGCACTCCTTCACTGCTCCAAAGATGTGGTTTGCAGGAGTTTTTTTAACGTCCTGCCAGCGCACCACCTCAGTGTGAAAGCCCTTGGATACTCTCTGGCTCTCACACTGAGACTGCATGGGAGCCGTTTTTCAGGCGCTTTACAGGCGCTATTTTTAGACCAAAAGCGCCTGAAAAACGCCTCAGTGTGAAAGGGGTCTAACTGACTATGCTCAGTTGCTCACACTCCAGCCCCCTTATCATACCATACAGGGTTAATGTTCCTGGATGGTATGTGATGAGGCTGAGGTTTGGGTGGAGGAAGAGAACACTGCAGCTGGTTGTAGCATTGAATCAGGTAGGTAAGAGAGTCTATTCTCCCCCTCCCCCCCCACACACTGCAAGATTGGACTTTATTTAATTTCCTGGAGATGGGCGGTATTTTATATATATATATATATATATATATATATATACATATACACATTCTTTGCTGTTAATGCTCTATTTTATGAATATGTAAGGAATTTACTGGGACTTTTCAGGTGCTACATAATTATATTCTACATATATTAAAAAGAATGATTTTGTGAAATGCATCTGTGTGTAGTACCTGAAAAGTCCCATTATATTTCTAACATATTCAGGCATTTTACTTTCACTTTCACCAGACCTGTCCTGCTGAGGTACAAGGCAAGTTTATAGTACAGATTTGTACGGAGGCAGAACAATGGTGACTCACAGGAGAAGAATGCAATCTGTCATCTTGCCTTGAGGAGAGCTCCGGTGTGTTGTCCTGCTTGCTCTGTCCTTCCCGAGGAGAGGGGGGGGAGGCTCGGGTGCTGACAGGAACACAAGTCCGTTCCTTATCCATAGACCCGAGGGGTGTCTTATCTGAGCAGTGGCGATGTCCAGGCTCTTGGGGTGACACTCTCCTCCTCCCTCGGTTAGCCCTGTGCAGTCAGACTTTTTTTTTATTCTCAACTCTGTTCAGATTACTCGGGCCCCCCCTGCTGGCCGGGCCCAGTACAACAGGGCCAGTTGTACTGGCTTATCAGCGGCCCTGCTTGTACCCATTGATTTCAATGGAAGTTGCCTCCAAGTCAGATCCCCTGTCTTAACTGAAGCAACTTTCCAGGAAGTAAAAATAGTTTTCCAGGCAAACCCCTGCCTCCCCCCTCCCTCCCACAGAGCTAATTATTGTTTGATTGGCCACTGGAAAGTCGCCTGTCCTGGAGGCAACTTGAAGTGGCCTTGTAAGTTGCCTGGAGTCGCGCTGTGATTCACGCTCAAGTCGTGTCCAAGTTGCCTCCCAAAGTCGCGCTGGAAGCCGTGTTGCCCCTGTGTGAACCGGCTCTTACCCTCACCACTCCTCTAAAATGTTAATTTTTCCATCACTTTCTTGCTAGGGAACAGAAAGCCATAATAACTTAACTGAGGATCTAACTGTTTACAAAAACAAAAAAAGAAAGGCTGCAGTACTATCTCTACCCGAATGTGCAAAGCTGCTAAGTGCTGGACACCACAAAGCATTGCACTGCAGCACAGGTGCATTGACACCTACTGTTGTTTTGTATTGGAGTGCCAATCTAAGTGAAAAGTATGACACAATAGTATAAACCCAGCCTCAGAACCTTTCCTCTTTGTTCCAGCATGTTGGAATTCCATAGTGAGTGTGTATATATATATATATATATATATATATATATATATATATATATACTGTATTTATTGGCATATAACACTCACTTTTTTACCCTGAAAATAGAGGGTAAACTGTGCCTGTGTGTTATACGCAGGGGGCTGTGGAAAGTTTTTTTCCTGAAACTTCCCTCTTAAAGTTAGGGTGCGTGTTATACTGTACACCTGTGCGTGTTATACGCCGATAAATACGGTATATATATATATATATACTGTATGTATACCAAGGATAATTGTAAACTCAGAATCCTGATTAACTTATGTCCCACTTCTGATCCTTTCAAACAAGCCAACATGTGTCATAGTTTGCATACAGTATGTTCAACAAATTTCACTCTCTTGAAGCATGACATTTTTTAAATAGAGTCATAGAGTATGCCCTGGTGTGAATAAGCTAAGATAGTTATTTTCTGTTCGAAGAGATCAAACTATAGGCATGAAGGCAAAAGCAAGGCATCTGGTGCAAATATTTCTTATGGAAATTGTAAGTAAAGCTTTCTCACTGACCTAGCTTTCCATAACCTCCCCCTATAAGTTCCATGATACAGCGCCTTTGTCCATCTGCAAAAATATTCCACCACCTTAAAGGGAAACTATAATGATTTTTCTCTGAAGAGAAAAGTTTTCAGGGATTGCCTAAAAGTAGATAGAGTAGGAGCTAGTCGGACAGATTGGGGTAGAGAATTCCAAAGGGTGGAAGAGGCTCGTGAGAAGTCCTGGAGGCGAACATGGGAGGAGATGACATGGGAACAAGCAAGCTGGAGGTCTTGGGAGGAACAAAGAGAACTATGTGGTTGTTATTTTGAGACTAGGTTAGTGATTAATTGGGGGCTAAGTTGTGGATGGCTTTGTAAGTTATTAGTATTTTGAATTTAATTTGTTGGGTGAGTACCAAGGTTGCCAACAGTCAGTAAATTTATGGATAGTTTGCAAAAAAAAAATGTGATTTTTTTACAACTGTCTGTAAATATCAGGGGCTGATAATTTGTCATGCTGCGTTGACTTAAACCAGGCAAATTACTTGTTATGGGTTTTGTCAGTGTTGTCGTGTTGCGTTTATACTTATTAAATATTGATTGTCTTTGTTTTTTAATAGGAGTTCTGTCATTTTTCAGGTTGTCAGTAAAAAATGTGTTCCATCAGTAAAATGTCCATGTTTTGTCAGTAAAAATTGCTGCAGGAGGTTAGCAACACTGGTAGCAGCTAATGTAGGGATTGTCAGAGAGGGGTAGCAGACGCTGAAATCTGGCATCAGCACTAGGGATGAGCTTTATGTTCGGGTCAAACATAAGTTTAGCGAACAATTTGGGGTGATTGCGGCAAATTCTAAAGCAGCGGAACACCCTTTAAAAGTCTATGGGAGAAATCAAAAGTGCTAATTTTAAAGGTTAATATGCAAGTTATTGTCATAAAAAGTGTTTGGGGACCTGGGTCCTGCCCCAGGGGACATGTATCAATGCAAAAAAAGTTTTAAAAACGTAAGTTTTTTCGGGAGCAGTGATTTTAATAATGCTTAAAGTGAAACAATAAAAGTGAAATATTCCTTTAAATTTTGTACCTGGGGGGTGTCTATAGTATTCCTGTAAAGTAGCACATGTTTCCCGTGTTTATAACAGTCCCTGCACAAAAATAAATTTCTAAAGGAAAAAAAGTCATTTAAAACTACTCACGGCTATAATGAACTGTCGGGTCCCAGCAATAAAGATAAAAGTCATTGAAAAAAAACGTCATGGGTTCCCACCCAGTCCATTAACAGGCCCTTTGGGTCAGGTATGAATATTAAGGGGAACCCCAAACCAAAATGTAAATAAAATACGTGGGGGTCCCCCCAAATTCCATATCAGGCCCTTCAGGTCTTGTATGGATATTAAGGGGAACCCTGCACCATTTTTTTTTAATGGCGTATGGGGTCCCCCTCAAAATCCATACCAGACCCGATGGTCTTTTATGGATTTTAAGGGGAACCCCGCGCCAAAATGAAAAAAAAAATGGCATAGGGTTCCCCCCCAAAATCCATACCGGAACCTTATCTGAGCACGCAACCTGGCAGGCCGCAAGAAAAGAGGGGGGACGAGAGAGCACCCCCCTCCTGAACCGTACCAGGCCACATGCCCTCAACATGGGGAGGATGTCCCCATGTTGATGAGGACAAGGACCTCATCCCCACAACCCTTGCCCGGTGGTTGTGGGGGTCTGCGGGCGGGGGGCTTATCGGAATCTGGAAGCCCCCTTTAACAAAGGGGACCTCCAGATCCCGGCCCCCTACCATTTCACATAAAAAAGTGTCAAAAATGTTAAAAACCACAGTACACAGCTTGGGACAAGTCCTTTATTAAAAAGAAAAAAAAAAGTAAAAATAAATTCCAGCGATGTAATCCAGTCTCGATCTCCAGCGATGTAAATCCATTCTCGATCTCCAGCGAGGATACGACGCCGATAAGATCCTACCTCCACGGGAGGCACCCGATGAATGATGCGCTCCAGCCTGACAGCTCTTATATAGCTGAGGGCGGGGCCACCCATCAGTGCGCGGGTGACCCCCCCCTGGGAAAGGCCAAGGTTACCCAGTGACATGTACAGGTGACCCCACCCCCCTCTGACGCAACGTGGGTTTCCCATTTCACATATGGGGGGGCCAGAATCTGGGGGTCCCCTTTGTTAAAGGGAGCTTCCAGATTCCGATAAGCCCCCCGCCCGCAGACCCCCACAACCACCGGGCAAAGGTTGTGGGGATGAGGCCCTTGTCCCCATCAACATGGGGACATCCTCCCCATGTTGAGGGCATGTGGCCTGGTATAGTTCAGGAGGGGGGGCGCTCTCTCGTCCCCCCTCTTTTCCTGCGGCCTTCCAGGTCCCTTAATATTCATACCAGACCTAAAGGGCCTGGTAATGGACTGGGGGGGAACCCATGCCGGTTTTTTTTTCAATGACTTTTATCTGTATTGCCGGGACCCGACAATTCATTATAGCCGCGAGTAGTTTTAAATTACTTTTTTTCCTTTGGAAATGTCATTTTGTGCAGGGACTGTTATAAACACGGGAAACATGTGCTACTTTACAGGCATACTATAAACACCCCCCAGGTACGAAATTTAAAGGAATATTTCACTTTTATTGTTTCACTTTAAGTATTATTAAAATCACTGCTCCCAAAAAAAACTGCCATTTCTAAAACTTTTTTTGCATTGATACATGTCCCCCGGGGTAGGACCCAGGTCCCCAAACACTTTTTATGGCAATAACTTGCATATTAACCTTTAAAATTAGCACTTTTGATTTTTCATGTTCGTGTCCCATAGACTTTAACGGTGTTCGTAAATGTTTTGCCTGTTCGCATGTTCTGCTGCGAACCGAACCGGGGTGTTCGGCTCATCCCTAATCAGCACTCATGAAGGGCTGAATAGGGGATAGCCTATTTAAAGGTAAGCCAATGAGGAGGAATTTTGAACTAGTCGAGGCAAGAGATAACCAGGGAGTGAATTAGTAGCTTTGTGGTATCATTGGTTAGGAAGGGATGTATTTTGGAGATGTTGCAGCGGTTGAGGTGGAAAGCTTTGGATAGTGATTGGATGTGGGGCTAAAAGGAGAGTTCAGAGTTCAAGATAACACCTAGCATCCTGGCATGTGTGACATTCAGAATGATATGTCTGTTAGTAAATTAGTGATGCGTGAGGAGACTGATGGACTGAGCTGAGGGGTAGAGAGATAGATTTGGGTGTCGTCAGCGTAGAGCTGCTATTGAAAGCCATGGGAGGCTACCAGCTGACCCAGAGAGGAGGTGTAGATTGAGAATAGGAGAGGTCCAGGTACAGAACCTTGGGGGACCCCGACATAGAAAGTAAGAGGAGAGGAAGAAGTAGAATTATAAGTAACACTGAAGGTGCGGTGGGATAGGTAGGATAGAAATAAACATACAGTAAATTATATATATATATATATATATATATATATATATATATATATATATACACCGTATATACTCTAGTATAAGCCAACCCGAATATAAGCCGAGTCACCTAATTTTACCACAAAAAACTGGGAAAACTTATATATATATATACAGTAGTATGCAAAAGTTTAGGAACCCCTGACAATTACCATGATTATCATTTATAAATATTTGGGTGTTTGGATCAGCAATTTCATTTTGATCTATCAAATAACTGAAGGACACAGTAATATTTCAGTAGTGAAATTAGGTTTATTGGATTAACAGAAAATGCGCAATATGCATCAAAATGAAATTAGACAGGTGAATAAATTTGGGCACCCTTGTCATTTTGTTGATTTGAATACCTGTAACTACTTAGCACTGATTATTTGGAACACACAATTGGTTTGGTGAGCTCATTAAACCTTGAACTTCATAGACAGGTGCATCCACTCATGAGAAAAGGTATTTAAGGTGGCCAATTGCAATTTGTTGTTCTCCTTGACTCTCCTCTGAAGAGTGGCAACATGGGGGCCTCAAAACAACTCTTAAATGACCTGAAAACAAAGATTGTTCTACATTATGATTTAGGGGAAGGCTACATTAAGTTATCGCAGAGATATAAGCTGTCAGTGTCCACTGTGAGGAACCACAGGCACAGTTCTTGTTAAGGCCAGAAGTGGCAGGCCACATAAAATATTGGAGAGGCAAAGGTGAAGGATGGTGAGAACGGTCAAAAAGATGCCCATGGACCACCTCCAAAGACCTACAACATCAACTTGCTGCAGATGGTGTCAATGTGCATCCTTCAACAATTCAGCGCACTTTGCACAGGGAGAAGCTATATGGTAGAGTGATGCGAAATAAGCCTTTTCTGCACACACGCCACAAACGGAGTCGCTTGAGGTATGCAAACGCACATTTGGACAAGCCAGCTTCACTTTGGAATAAGGTGATGTGGACTGATAAAACAAACATTGAGTTATTTGGTCATAACAAGGGGCGTTATGCATGGCGGCAAAAGATCACAGCATACCAAGAAAAACACTTGCTATCCACAGTAGAATTTGGTGGAGGTTCCATCATGCTGTGGGGCTGTGTGGTCAGTGCCGGTACTGGGAATCTGGTTAAAGTTGAGGGTTGCATAGATTCCACTCAATATCAGCAGATTCTTGAGAATAATGTTGAGGAATCAGTCACAAAGTTGGAGTTACGCCGGGGCTGGATATTTCAACAAGACGACGACCCAAAACACTGCTCAAAATCTACTCGGGCATTTATGCAGAGGAACAAGTACAATGTTCTGGAATGGCCATCCCAGTCCCCAGACCTGAATATCATTGAACATCTGTGGGGTGATTTGAAGCGGGCTGTCCATGCTCGGCAACCATCAAACCTAACTGAACTGGAGATGTTTTGTAAGGAGGAATGGTCCAAAATACATTCACCCAGAATCCAGACACTCATTGCAGGCTATAGGAAGCGTCTAGAGGCTGTTATTTCTGCTAAAGGAGGCTCTACTAAATATTGATGTGATTTTTCTGTTGGAGTACCCAAATTTATGCACCTGTCTAATTTTGTTTTGATGCATATTGCACATTTTCTGTTAATACAATAAACCTAATTTCACAACTGAAATATTAGTGTCCTTCAGTTATTTGATAGATCAAAATGAAATTGCTGATCCAAACACCCAAATATTTATAAATGGCAATCATGGAAATTGTCAGAGGTTCCTAAACTTTTGTATACGACTGTATATATATATATATACAGGTCCTTCTCAAAAAATTAGCATATTGTGATAAAGTTCATTATTTTCTGTAATGTACTGATAAACATTAGACTTTCATATATTTTAGATTCATTACACACAACTGAAGTAGTTCAAGCCTTTTCTTGTTTTAATATTGATGATTTTGGCATACAGCTCATGAAAACCCAAAAATCCTATCTCAAAAAATTAGCATATTTCATCCGACCAATAAAAGAAAAGTGTTTTTAATACAAAAAAAGTCAACCTTTAAATAATTATGTTCAGTTATGCACTCAATACTTGGTCGGGAATCCTTTTGCAGAAATGACTGCTTCAATGCGGCGTGGCATGGAGGCAACCAGCCTGTGGCACTGCTGAGGTGTTATGGAGGCCCAGGATGCTTCGATAGCAGCCTTAAGCTCATCCAGAGTGTTGGGTCTTGCGTCTCTCAACTTTCTCTTCCCAATATCCCACAGATTCTCTATGGGGTTCAGGTCAGGAGAGTTGGCAGGCCAATTGAGCACAGTAATACCATGGTCAGTAAACCATTTACCAGTGGTTTTGGCACTGTGAGCAGGTGCCAGGTCGTGCTGAAAAATGAAATCTTCATCTCCATAAAGCTTTTCAGCAGATGGAAGCATGAAGTGCTCCAAAATCTCCTGATAGCTAGCTGCATTGACCCTGCCCTTGATAAAACACAGTGGACCAACACCAGCAGCTGACATGGCACCCCAGACCATCACTGACTGTGGGTACTTGACACTGGACTTCAGGCATTTTGGCATTTCCCTCTCCCCAGTCTTCCTCCAGACTCTGGCACCTTGATTTCCGAATGACATGCAAAATTTGCTTTCATCCGAAAAAAGTACTTTGGACCACTGAGCAACAGTCCAGTGCTGCTTCTCTGTAGCCCAGGTCAGGCGCTTCTGCCGCTGTTTCTGGTTCAAAAGTGGCTTGACCTGGGGAATGCGGCACCTGTAGCCCATTTCCTGCACACGCGTGTTCACGGTGGCTCTGGATGTTTCTACTCCAGACTCAGTCCACTGCTTCCGCAGGTCCTCCAAGGTCTGGAATCGGTCCTTCTCCACAATCTTCTTCAGGGTCCGGTCACCTCTTCTCGTTGTGCAGCGTTTTCTGCCACACTTTTTCCTTCCCACAGACTTCCCACTGAGGTGCCTTGATACAGAACTCTGGGAACAGCCTATTCGTTCAGAAATTTCTTTCTGTGTCTTACCCTCTTGCTTGAGGGTGTCAATGATGGCCTCCTGGACAGCAGTCAGGTCGGCAGTCTTACCCATGATTGCGGTTTTGAGTAATGAACCAGGCTGGGAGTTTTTAAAAGCCTCAGGAATCTTTTGCAGGTGTTTAGAGTTAATTAGTTGATTCAGATGATTAGGTTAATAGCTCGTTTAGAGAACCTTTTCATGATATGCTAATTTTTTGAGATAGGAATTTTGGGTTGTCATGAGCTGTATGCCAAAATCATCAATATTAAAACAAGAAAAGGCTTGAACTACTTCAGTTGTGTGTAATGAATCAAAAATATATGAAAGTCTAATGTTTATCAGTACATTACAGAAAATAATGAACTTTATCACAATATGCTAATTTTTTGAGAAGGACCTGTATATATTAGGGCTGTGGAAATTAACTATAAATTCCTCGATTAATCGATTAATTGCTTTGATCGATCAAAATTCTTTTGATCGATCAAAATTCGATCAAAATTATTTGGGCTTGCCGTGTCCACCTGAATGGCTCCTTTGCTGTGCCTTCATATCTGCATGCCGGCAGGACCTTACTATCTGCCACACGTAAGGGCTGTTACATTTCCCTCTATCACTTCCCTCTATCACTTCCCTCTATCACTTCCCTCTATCAACCTGGGATTCTACAGCCATCCACTGGGAGTTGTGATAGTTCCCTTCACAGGACATCTACATGCCGACGGACTGATGTTAGCCCCTTCTCATCTGGATTCAGCACTGGTATTGTTGTACACATTTTTATACCAGTATCATACTTAGCTACATGTTTTTATGACTGCTTTTGCTACCATAGATTTTATCTCCAGTGCAATATTTATTTTATTACCTACTTGAAGACTATAAAAGTTTTAATGCAGGGCCGGCCCTATGATGGGACCGGGTGGTACCATGGTACCAGGCGGCACTTTTAGGGGGGGCGGCAAACTGACGCCCGCCAGCCAGCCTGTTCCGCCCGATCCGCTGCCTGTGAGGAACCCGACGCCGCTGCCTGTGAGGACAGTCGCAGCCCAGGGGCGGGGGGGGCAGTCAGCGAGTGAGCGGGCAGGCGCCGCTGCTTGTGAGGACACTCACATCCCGGGGGCAGGGGGGCAGTCAGCGAGCAGGTGCCGCTGCCTGTGTGAGGACACTCGCAGCCCGGGAGGGGGGGCTGTCAGTGAGTGAGCGGGCAGGCGCCGCTGCCTGTGAGGAGCCCAGCGCCGCTGCTGTTAGTGGTGACAGGGGCAGCCGCGGGCAGAACACTCGCAGCCTGGGGGGGCTAAGAGCAGTCAGTGAGTGAGCGCGCAGCGGAGCAGAGAGATGATGTCATCTCTCACCGCCCGCCCTGAATCACCACAATTCCACCCTCACTGTGCAGCCGTGTGCTCTCTGGGACACAGCAAGTGACAACGCGCAACGTGTGGCAGGTGACGTTGTGACAATCCGCAACGTGTGGCAAGTGACAATACGCAACGTGTGGCACGTGACTATCTGCATCGTGTGGCAGGTGATGTCGTGGCAAGTGACAATCCGCAACGTGTGGCATGTGATGTGGCAAGTGACAACCCGCAACATGTGGCATGTGACGCAAGTGACCATGCGCAACGTGTGGCAGGTGACAATCCGCAACGTGTGGCAGTAGACAATCCGCAACGTGTGGCAGTAGACAATCCGCAACGTGTGGCAGGTGACAATCAGCAACGTGTGGCAGGTGACAATCAGCAACATGTGGCAGGTGACAATCAGCAACGTGTGGCAGGTGACAATCCGCAACGTGTGGCAGGTGACAACCCGCAACGTGTGGCAGGTGACAACCCGCATCTGGTGGTGGAGTCCAAAGCAAAACTAAGTACAAACACACATCACAAGTTGTATGAGACATGAGAGCCTGAGAGGGACTTGCCTTGCCCAGCCCTGATTAACCACTTAAGGACCGGAAGGATTCGCCCACTTAAAGCGATTGTATGGCTTTGTTTTTTATTTTTTTTAAATAAAAAACATGTTATACTTACCTCCACTGTGCAGTTAGTTTGGAAAAGAGTGGCCCCGATCCTCTTGTTCTCGGGTCCCTCGGCGGCTGTCTCGGCTCCTCCCTGCATCAGATAACCCCCTTCTGGGAAGCGCTCTCCCAAGGAGGTTAGCTTGTGGGCGCGCTCCCTGTCATACACACTGCGTCCATAGACACAGCGTGTACGACTCATTCCCGCCCCCCCCACGGGCCGCGTCATTGGATGTGATTGACAGCAGCGCGAGCCAATGGCTGCGCTGCTATCAATCTATCCAATCTAGCCAATAAACGGCCAGCCTCCGTGGAGAAGAGGACGCCGGGGGACGCGCACAGCAGGTGAACGGGCTCAGGTAAGTAAAACGGGGGGCCTGGGGGGCAGTACTTGCCAGGTGTTTTTTCACTTTAATGCATAGGATGCATTAACCACTTAAGCCCCGGACCATTTCGGGCCATTAGGACCAGGCCTGTTTTTGGGATTCGGCACTGCGCTGCTTTAACTGTAAATTGTGCGGACATGCAATGTTGTACCCAAATGAAATTTGCGTCCTTTTCTTCCCACAAATAGAGCTTTCTTTTAATGGTATTTGATTGCCTCTGCGATTTTTATTTTTTGCGATATAAACAGAAAAAGACCGAAAATTTTGAAAAAAAATGATATTTTCTACTTTTTGTTATATGAAAAATCGAATAAACTCAATTTTAGTCATACATTTAGGCCAAAATGTATTCAGCCACATGTCTTTAGTAAAAAAAATGTCAATAAGCGTATATTTATTGGTTTGCGCAAAAGTTATAGCGTTTACAAACTAGGGTACATTTTCTGAAATTTACACAGCTTTAAATTTATGACTGCCTATCTCATTTCTTGAGGTGCTAAAATGGCAGGGCAGTACAAAACCCCCCCAAATGACCCCATTTTGGAAAGTAGACACCCCAAGGAAATTGCTGAGAGGCATGTTGAGCCCATTGAATATTTTTTTTTTTTGTCCCAAGTGATTGAATAATGACAAAAAAAAAAAAAAATTACAAAAAGTTGTCACTAAATGATATATTGCTCACACATGCCATGGTTATATGTGGAATTGCACCCCAAAATACATTCTGCTGCTTCTCCTGAGTACGGGGATACCACATGTACCAAATTTTTGATTTCACGCCTCACTACCTATCACAGTTTCGAAGGCCATAAAATGCCAAAATAGCACAACCCCCCCCCCCAAATGACCCCATTTTGGAAAGTAGACACCCCAAGCTATTTACTGAGAGGCATGTTCAGTCCATGGAATATTTTATATTTTGCCACAAGTTGCGGGAATATGACAAACTTTTTTTTTTTTGCACAAAGTTGTCACTAAATGATATATTGCTCACACATGCCATGGGCATATGTGAAATTACACCCCAAAATACATTCTGCTGCTTCTCCTGAGTACGGGGATACCACATGTGTGGGACTTTTTGGGAGCCTAGCCGCGTACGGGACCCCAAAAACCAAGCACCGCCTTCAAGGTTTCTAAGGGCATACATTTTTGTTTTCACTCCTCACTACCTATCACAGTTTTGAAGGCCATAAAATGCCAAGATGGCACAAAACCCCCCCAAATGACCCCATTTTGGAAAGTAGACACCACAAGCTATTTGCTGAGAGGCATGTTGACCCCATTGAATATTTTTTTTTTGTCCCAAATGATTGAATAATGACAAAAAGAAAAAAAAATGTACAAAAAGTTGTCACTAAATGATATATTGCTCACACATGCCATGGTTATATGTGGAATTGCACCCCAAAATACATTCTGCTGCTTTTCCTGAGTACGGGGATACCACATGTGTGGGACTTTTTGGGAGCCTAGCCGCGTACAGGGCCCCAAAAACCAAGCACTGCGAACGCTGCAGTTATGTGTGTTGTGTTTGGTAAGTGACAGTGATCGATCGATACTGCACTTGGGTGGGCTGGGCTGGGCTGGGCGGAGGGGCTAAACGCAGGCGCTAGCAGGTATCTGGGCTGATCCCGCTAACACTGCATTTTTGGGAACCCTAAACCGCTGGGGATGCTAGTATAGATCTGATCAGATACTATACCACTAAGGGGGGTGTATGCTTTGCGCGTGGGTGTTAGCGTTACTGTCACTAACCTAACACTGCCTGGGGCAACGCAGACCCTCTCTGGCGCTAAAACCTAATTGATCTCACCCGCCGGGCGATCAGGGGGGTTAAACCTTTATTGGGTTATATACGGCGGGTGCCCTGATGCTATAAAAAGCAAACTAATCAACCAGCGTCACCCGTAACCTTTATATGGTGATCACTGGTGAAAGGGTTAACTAGGGGCAATCAGGGGGTTAAAACCTTTATTAGGTTAAATATGGGGGTACCTGACACTATATAAAAACCTGACGGGTAACCTAAATAACTAAATAACTTACTGGCTAACCAGTGACACCAGTGACGCTTATACGGCGATCACTGGTGAAAGGGTTAACTCTAGGGGCAATCAGGGGGTTAAAATAATATATGGGGGTACCTGACACTAATAAAAACCTGCGGCGAACCTAAAAAAAAATAACTGCCTATCTAAAACACCAGCGACACGAATACAGCGATCGGAAAAACAATCGCTTAGTGACGCTGAAGTTAGGGGGTGAAAGGGTTACCTGGGGGGTGATCAAGGGGTTAAACCTTTATTAGGGGGGTTAGGGGGCTACCCTGGACCTAAAGGGGCCTAATCCTAACTGCCCTGCAACTTTTTACAATCACAGATGACACTAAATGCAGTGATCAGTAAAATAAATGATCACTGCAATCAGTGACACTGTGATTGGGGGCTTTGGGGTGACCTGGGGGGTGATCTGGGGGTGACTGGGGGGGGTGATTTGTGTGCCTATGTGTACCTACGTGTCAGTGGACTGTTGGTGCACTAACCTGCTTCTTCTCTGCTCGGCGCCGGGAACGAAAAGACTGCGGCGAGGGAGATGACATCACTTCCTCCAGCCTTGTTTACATCACATGGCGGAGGAAGCATTTTCATTGGCCGGGAGCGATCGCGAGGGGGGGGCGGAATCGAGCGCCCCCCCCTCATGCCTGATCGCTCCCGAACACTTAACGGCCGCTCACTGCAGTGAAGGGGGGTCCGGATGGACCCCCCAACTGCACAAAGGCGATCACGTAGATCTACGTGATTCTGCCTGTCCGTGCCATTCTGCCGACGTAAATCGGCGGTGGGCGGTCGTTAAGTGGTTAAGGTGAAAAAAAAAAAATCTTTACAACCCCTTTAATGACCAGGCCATTTTTTGCGATACGGCACTGTGTCGCTTTAACTGACAATTGCGCGGTCATGCGACACTGTACACAAATAAAATTGATGTCCTTTTTTTCCCACAAATAGAGCTTTCTTTTGGTGATATTTGACAATATGTTTTACTTTTTGCTATGATAAATATCCAAAAAATTTATAAAAAAAAAATTATTTCTTCATCAGTTTAGGCCAATATGTATTCTTCTACATATTTTTGGTACCAAAAAAACACAATTAGCGTACATTGATTAGTTTGCGCAAAAGACATTGCGGCCGCCCGCCATGCACAGGTCCCTTCATACTCCTATATACACGTATAGAGCCATGACAGGTCCTCTTTATACTCCTGTTGACATGTATAGAGCATGACGGGTCCCCTTTAGTTATCATGATATAAAATAATGAATGTGGGGGCCTTTTGGTGGGCGTGATTTTTTTTTGGGGGGGGGGGGCAGTTTTTCATTCTTGGTCCCAGGCAGCACAATGTCTTGGGCCGGCCCTGTTTTAATGCTATTCCCATTGAGCGCTGCCTTTGTGTGTTTTTTGTATCCTGCTATCGATTTTTCCAGTGGTTGGTAGCTGCACTGGGAATCCACCTGCAAGGAGATCAGCTAAAAGTAGTTGGATATCTATTTGCGTTATAATTAATTGAAATTAGTCGATTAATCGATTCAAAAAAAAATCGATTAATCGAACACGAAAATTTTAATCAGTAACAGCCCTAATATATATATAAATATATATATATATATATATATACTGTTTTCATCTGGGCACAATGACTGGGGACAGGCTGCAGTTCATGAAAAGACAAGTGGTCCTGATTCATAGACTGACCTCCTGAGGGTATCTGTTGTCAGCTGGTAAAGTCAACCTATAAAAGGTCCCTTTGGCCATAAATGAATCCCATCATATTACATATATTACGCTTGAGAATACGGACCACTTCTATACTATAAGATCCTCACCTCATGCTGACTCTAGAGAGTAAAACAGCAAACAAAATTCTCACCTTGCCCCATGATAAGAAGAAGAATGCTCTTTTCGAGGTAGGCACAGGCTGATAAGATCCAAAAGTACCTAAAACTTTACTCAACTCTGATAAATATTAAATGAGCAAAATTTTACACCCGCAGCACTTTGGTAATAATAAAGAATGGGAAACTTAAAATACAGTTCTGGCCTAAATACTATAGCTTGCCATTCCATACTCCACTGTGACATTGTTTAATTGGTTGTGAAGCTGTTCTGTGTGAATCATACTGTATTAAGATTCAGAGCAGAGTATAGAGTTGTCACCTTACTAGTATTTTAGAGACATACAATGTGAAGTGGTTCTGAAATGTATCAGCGAGCTGCTGTACTCATTAAAGCAAGATTTTCAAAAAAGACCATAGCACATACACTGCAAGGATGGCTACAGCAATAACGCTATTTTGACCTCATTTTCTCTTTTTCATGGATTGCCAATCGAGAAGAATATAAAGGACACGTCTTTAAAAAAAAAAAAAAAAAAAAATTCAAACAAGTAAAGCAGCTTAATACCTAGATGTAGTTTAACATTTTCAGGCATGGTTTCCCATGCTGAAAAAACATACGTTTGTGTAGTAGAGTGCCGGGTCTAATGCCACGTACACACGATAATTTTTCACGTCGTGAAAAATTACATTTTTTTTTTCAACAACAAAAACGACCGTGTGTGGTCTTTTTGTCATTTTTCCCGACGTGAAAAACGGCATTAAAAACGACGAGAAAAATTAGAACATGCTCTAATTTTTCTCGTTGTTTTTCCCGTAATTTTTTTCCGCGGCTGTTTTCCCATAGGGAAACACTGCCGCGGAGCCCACAGACGGTCGTTTTTCTTGACAAGAGAAAAAATGACGTGATAAACGACCGTGTGTGGGGAACAAGCCGTTCCCTCGTTTTTAATGTCATTATTCACAGCGGTTTTTTAACCGCCGTGAATAATGATCGTGTGTATGCTGCATTAAGTGGAGTTACACTTTAAAATGGTGTAACAATTGATGTTCTTTTTTTCACACAAACAGAGCTTTCTTTTGGTGGTATTTGAGCACCTCTGCGGTTTTTATTTTTTGCACTATAAAGAAACAAAGAGCGACAATTTTGAAAAAATATATATATATATATATTTTACTTTTTACTATCAAAAAATATAAAAAACAAATTTATTCATCAGTTTAGACCGATGTATATTCTTCTACATATTTTTGGTAAAAAAAAATCCCAACAGGCTTTTGATTGGTTTGCGCAAAAGTTATCGCATCTACAAACTATGGTATAGATTTAGGGACTTTTATTTTTTTAATTGTTTTTAATAGCAATAGCGGCGATCTGCGATTTTCAGCTGGACTGCGACAATGTGGTGGACAAATCTGACCCCAAATTACACTTTTTGCTCTAAAAATGCACTGATCAATGTAAAAATGACACTGGCAGGGAAGAGGGCGATCGTGGGGTTAACTGTGTTCCCTGGGTGTGTTCTAACTGTAGGGGGGATGGGCTGTCAGGGAAATGACAGACCAATGTTCCCAATGACTGGGAACAATAGATCTCTGTCATGTCCCCTGTCAGAACGGAGATTCACCTTGTTTACAATGGCAGATCCCCGTTCTTCCTCTATACTAGTGTATCGCGGGTCGCCGGCGGACATCGAGTCCCCTCGGCACGCAGCGCGCTCGTAACTGCGCCTACGCAAGCCGACGTAATGCTACGGCGATTCGTGCAGGAGAGCCAACCTGGCGCCGTATAACAACGGCAGCTGGGCAGCAAGCAGTTAATATTTTCACTTTAATTTCACATGTTTAGCGCTGCACTTTGTTATATATAATGTACACAAGCTTATATGAGAGTATTTATGAGTATTTTTATTGATCATAGGGAAAAATGTGTGGCCAGAACAGGACAGAAAAGCCTACCCTTTTTTTCTTCATTGTTCATAGTGTGCCTGATGCTAAATATTGCTCTATATCTGGCAATAGGTTCTCAGCACAAAAAATCAACATACCGCATAACACATAATAATAATAATAATAATAACAATAATAACCAACAAAAACAACATTATTTCACTGGCAATATTAAGTAATAACGATGCAAGCTTTAAAAAGCAATAAAAATGTAACATGACAAGTGTAATGTCAAATGGAGGCATTTTCCTCCACTTTGCCAGGCACTTCAGTTAGAAATAACTAGGAGTGTTTAACAGCACAAGAAATAATATTAAAAAATATAGCCAGCCAAACTTACTTGCAGGAAATGTCACAGTAATTACAGGGAATTTCACTATTAAAACCTGAAGCAATAATTGGTAGGTACATTTTCCGAGCAGTTACAGTTGTTAGGTGAGTGAATGACACACTACATCAAATAAGATATTCTTAAAAGAATACAGTTTTAAATGAAATAAAAAAAAAAAAGTGATTTAGATGATAATTCTCCTCCATATAGGATTTATTTATTTGTGGGCCAGACAATTGCTTCTGACAGCTCCAAGCTGATAAGACAAATATTTTACAGATATTCTCCAATGTCTTAAAATCTGTTGTTTTTTTCCTTCCTGCTGAAATGAGTGCTTTTCTTCCAAAAAGAAAATAATTTTAAAAGAAAAAAGTTTTCTAGGTTAGTTGAATTTTAACAGAAGACGTACACTGAAATATAATACACACAGAAGGTACACAGAGTTATAATTTCATACCAGCTTCTCCAAATACTTACATCTGCTTAAAGCTGGAACCCAGGAAAACAACTAAATACAGAATTAAATTACACTATATTGCCAAAAATATCGCTCATCCATGCCTTTATGGACCTTTCTTTGTGCCCTGGTGCGCAGTCCTGTTGGGACATCCCCAAACTGTTCCCACAAAGTTGGGAGCATGAAATTGTCCAAAATTTCTTGGTATGCTGACGCCTTAAGAGTTCCCTTCACTGGAACTAAGGGGCCAAGCCCAAACCCCAAAAAGCAACCCCACACCATAATCCCGCCTCCACCAAATGATTTGGAGGTGGGACCCAATATGTTTGGCAATATAGTGTGGATAAGCGAGTTTGGATTTGAGAAACTTGACTGGCCTGCACAGAGTCCTGACCTCAACCCGATAGAACACTTTTGGGAGGAATTAGAGTGGGGACTGCGAGCCAGGCCTTCTCGTCCAACATCAGTGCCTGACCTCACTAATGTGCTTCTGGAAGATTGTTCAAACATTCCCATAGACACACTCCTAAACCTTCATATAAAAGAAAGAGTTTTTTTGGGACTTTAAATGAGGCAGGGATCAAAGGGGTCACTGCCTCCATCCCTAATCAGATATTGATTATAGAGGAGGGGAGGGGGAGGGGGAGAGGTGGGACTTTATATGAAGCACACAGCAGTAAACTGAATAGTCAAGCGAGTAGAAAAAGTGGGATTTATTTTGCATTGTACAATCATTTATAGCATACATTGGGCATACAGCCTCTCAACCATGAATGTTCCGACGTTTACAAAACAAATACATAAAACCACATAGCTTGATGTGCATTTAACATAATGAGTACAGAAATCGCATGATGCTAGTAACAGACAATTAAACATAACCTTGTGGACAGCCTTCCCAGAAGAGTTGAAGGTGTTATAGCTGCAAAGGGTGGGCCAACTCAATATTGAATCCTATTGACTAAGACTTCCAGGAACCACGTTGGAACGCATGCTGGTAGAGGTGACATCACAACAGCAGGATATAATTGGCTACGTGTTTTGGAGAATCCACACTAAATATCAATCAAGTATTTTTTTTATTCAACACACATACTGGCTTCATAAAGGAGTGTGGATACTCTGAAATGTGTAGCCAATTATATTCTGCAACAATGCAGAGTTGCTTCGGGTTATGTAAGCTAACGTTTCAGCTTCAGGTCAACTGGCCCAGAATCAGAACTTTAATGGATCAGCTAGTATTTACAGCTAAGTGGTGAGCATCTTCTAATTTAAAACTGAAATCCAGACACATTGTTACATACACAGATGAAATACATACAGTATGTGGAAGCTATTTTACTCCCCAAAGGATGTGTATTTCTGTTCTTCCAGTCCTGACATTTACACAACTCAGCTACACACTTTTAACGTTGATGTACTTTAGAAGAGATACAGTTGTGGGTTCTCCCAACTCCAACCTGCTATTTGTGAAGATAAGTCCCTATGGGTCAACGTGTTCTTGTATTTCTTCTTCAGGACTCAAAGAGAAAAAAAAAATGTTTTATTCCAAGGCCAGTTCTATAGACAGATGGCACCGCAATGGGTATACACTTTGCACCACGCTATGCTAATCTGTTTATGGGGTTCTGGGAGAGGTTTCATATCTGGTCCCAGAACCTCTTTGCTAGACATCTGGTTTAATACGGGAGGTACATTGACAATGTTCTCATCATCTGGGGTGGTTCCCTTGATGCTTTTGGTGAATCTGTCTCATTTTGTAACTCTAACCAATTTGGCATCAAGTTCACTCATGTGGTGGATGCTAAATCTTTGGTTTTTCTAGACCTTGAACTGGCCTGTGATGTGGATGGTAATATTACATCTAAAACCCATTTCAAGAAGACAGGCGGCAATTCATATCTCCATTGAGAGAGTTGCCTTCATCCTAAATGGAAGGAAAATATACCTTACAGCCAGTTTTGTCGGTTGCGCAGAAATTGTACCAACACAAGTAATTATGCTGATGAAAGCTGTCATACTTACCAGAGAGCGGTTCAAAAACATTGGCCCATATCGGGACAGGACAAAGCTCTAGGTAGAGTTCTTCCCAAAAAAACTCAAGTAGTGTTTAGACGGGCGACCAATGTTAAAAGTCTCATTGCCCCCAGCCGCTTAAGAAAAAAGCATACCTGTAAGGCTAATAATATCCCACAATAGTTTTTATATTATAGGGGGTCACAAGTGTAAGCTAAGTAAATGTAAGGCGTGTAAGTTCAATTCTCATGGCCAAAAAACCTTTACCAGTAGAGATGGACGTATTTTCCATATAAAACATTTGCTGTAGCACCCAATTTGTTGTATACAGGTTGAGGTGTCCCTGCGGTTTTCTCTATGTAGGTAGGACGGTGGGAGCCATGCATATGAGCTTTGGCAAGCACCGTAGATTTATAGAACAAAAAAATAGAGAAGCACAGTGTTCCACGTCATCTTAAATATACACATGGGGGCAGTACAGATGGCTTGGAACTGTTTGGCATAAAGTCTATATCAATGTCAATTCCAGAAGGTGAAAGTTTTACCCGTTTGCGTCACCGGGAGTCCTTCTGGATATTTACTTTAAATAGTATGACACCTGAGGGGCTTGACGAGGAGTTAGAGATAGGTACCCTGATTTAAAAGTGTTACTTATTAAAATATTAAAATGAGAAGTTGGGGTCTTTTAATTAATCAACTAACCAATCAATTAATTAACTTGCATAATTAATTTCATATTTTAAATGAATTGAATTCAAATGTATTATAGTTTTATACATTAACAATTTCAAAACTTATTAAAATATATCAAAATATATACCAAAATGAATACCATTATAATTATGGATGAGTGTAAAAGATCATATTGGTTTTCCTTAAATGCATGTGTTTGTTCTCAATGTGATTTATTTTAATATAGTTGTACTGTTAACAATATTACTGCAATCATGATTTTGATGTTGATTTAAATTTTTATGGCAGCATATGTGATACTTAACTAATTTAAAAAATTTGGCAAAGAATAATGTATTGTAGGGTGGATTGCTAATTATCTGCCCCCCTTTTTAATATCAATGTTATGTAAACTCTATACTCCTGGCCTGGTTCCTTTAAGAATTGTCTCATGGAGGGGTTTTGGTTTCTGTATATAACGTGGGTAGTGAGAAGAAGGGTGTGACCTGAAGAAGGAGGCCGCGCCTCTGAAACATGTTGTCATAGCAACCGCCCATTTGGGGAAGACGATTCACCTGCCACTACTTCCTATCGCGGCCGTGATTGACGTGACGCAGCGCCGGCTGGTCCTGGCCCATCGGCATCTCCTCGTACTGTCCAGCGGGACGCTGCAGCAAGGATCATACGAACATCCATCCCCACTCGTCGAGTCCTGGAGCTCAGTCATCTGCACAGACCGGGAGAGGAGGCATACATGTTGCTGTAATCGCAAATATATAGTCTCCGCTTTTGCTCAATGATTTTAATTGAATAAACGTTATCACACTAAGGCAGCTGTGCGGTCTTTTTTTCCTTATATGTGTTACAGATTTCAGTCCACCACCCAGTGGATTTACAAGGGAGCTGCAACACCTAGATCAAGAGAACAGTTAAATACAGATTGGTATTACCGCCACCCTCCAATTGTCTGACTTGGTGCCTGCCCAGGGAGTTCCTCTGTTATCAGCCATGTCTGCAAACTGAAGTTACTATTGAAATTTTCCTATATGAGTCCACAAGAAGTAAAACGAGAAACTCATTGAATCCACAGGCCACCATTGTTATGAAATATGAATGTATACAGTATGAAGAGTTTAACCAAGAATGAATATGTTACTATGAAAGATAGGTCGCAGTTGGTATTTACTTATTATTGCATATAGGCTATATTTTTATGACCTATGGGACATATTTGACTACTATGGTAATTTGTAACAAATACTTTTTGTATATGATTTTATATGGATTTATGGGTGTCCCACTTTTGTGCCAGTAAAGTCTGACTTTCTGTCAGTATTTGTCTGGTAGATATTGTGATTGCGGCTGTATAGTGGTCCTAGTAGCTTATATTCAGTTATTGAGAAAGCTGCAGCACAAGATTTTTTTTAAAGTAATAAATAAAAACAAAAACAAAAAAAAAAACACTAGAAAAAGTTCAACACAAATACACAAGCAGAAAAGGAACATAGTTTTGTCCCTTAGCCTGTTCTCACTAACCGTGAAAAAGAAGATGTATTGGACTACAGGAAAATGATAAAGGGCATAATATAAGCATTAGCAGTCCACCAACTGGGGGGTAGTAATATGAAAGATGCTATGGCTATCTTGTTTTTTTCAAGTTGTAGGGCTTAAGTACAGTCATTCTGACCCTGCCAGCTGAGTCACTGGAACAAGCAAGTAAGGCTTCACTGGCTGTATGCTTGCTCCAGGTCACTACCTTAATATTGTTTTACAGAAAGGCAAAAGTACAACAATAGTGGGAACGTTTATCTGATATAAAGGTTTTGATACAAATAATAGGGCTAAACCAGGCTAGGTACTGCATTTAGAATCAAAATAAAATGTTATTATGATCAGCCTTGAACCATCACCATCTGCTGGTTTTCACTCAGCACTGTAGCTCAGGTCCATGAAATGCGTACATGAACTCATTAGTAGACATGTAGGATTTGCTTTTTTCCAAATTGAAATTTTTCTTTATTTGGAAATGTAAATGTATCCGAATTACAAATCACAATAGTAATGAATGTAAATGAATCCTCAGAAATAAGGAAACAAAATTTGTCCGAAATAACAAAATTTGAATTTGATTTGAATTCTATTTAAATTTGGAAAGGAATATGAAATGTAAAGATATTTCAATTCTTAGAAAAGTTCAGCAGCTGCATTTGAATGAAAAAAAATAAAAAATTACATTTAAATGCAGATTTGAGCTTTCTGAATTTGGTGGAATTTAAATAAATTCTGTGGAATTCAATTCAATTTGGTTGAAGTTGGAAAATTCAAATCTAATTTGAAAACGAATAAACAAGACTAGACTAAATGAATGAAACAAATTTTATCAATTTAACAAATTTAACTAAACAAATTAGTTCATTAACAAATTGAATGAAAACGAATCAAAACAAAACAAATTTTTTCATTCTGCACATGTCACTATCCTCCTTCTCTGCCCCTCTCATCATGTAAAGCTCACTGTATACGTCTATTTTCTCCAATTTCCTTAAGAATTGTTGTGATCTACTGAACCCCTCGACTGGTATCAACTTTCCTTGATGACTTCTCTGCCTGGCTACCCTACTTCCTCTCTTCTGAAATTCCCACAATTATTCTCTGCGACTTTAACATCCCTGTTAATAATAACACTCCTGTGACTTCTAAACATCTTAGTCTAACCTTCTCATTTGACCTGAAGCAATGGGTACAGGCTTCTACTCACTATGATGGCAACACCCTTGACCTTGTATTTTCCTACCTATGTGAAACCTCTCCAACAATCCTTTTCCTCTCTCTGATTACCACCCTATTTATTTAGCTCTTTCCCTGTCTTATACCTCCTATCTCATCAACCATCTAACAATTACCCAGAGAAACCTTCACCACTTCAACCCTTCTCTTCTTTATTCTGCTGCTGACCACCTCTATGACAAAATCTTAACCCTGTCCTGCCCGAATCTAGCCACTTCTGTCTACAATAGATCCCTGTCCTCTGCCCTGGACAAGCTTGCCCCTCTCATTGCACACAGAATCAGGTCCCAACCCCTACAACCCTGGCTAACAGATGACACCAGAAGTCTCAAAAAACATAGCCACGCTCTTGAGCATCTGTGGCAAAAGAGTAAGTCTCACAAAGACTTCAACCAATATAAATCTGCCAGACAAAACCAAATAAATTCCCAGCTCAACTTACCAACCAGCCTACAACCAATCAAATTGTCCTGTCTAACAGTATGGCTTGGTTTTCACACATTTGCAAATACGTGCGTAAGCTACAGAACCCCAGTATTTTCTGTAGTCCCAACTCTAAATTTTGAGAGCCTCCATAGTGGTAGCACATTCATTATAATTGATAGGCAGGAGGCAGGGGGCAGGTGAGCCTGTATGAAGCCCACCCCTGCTTAAAGGCACAGGGGTGCACTGGAAACCCAGCAAATAGCACCTTGGCAGCAAAGGTGTCCAGTGCATCCCCTCATCAATATTTCAGCAGTACAAACAAATGGCTACTGCCTTCACCTATGACTGGCTTTTGCAGCAAGGAGCACATGTAAGGGCAATGCATGCAAGACAAAACCAAAGAATATCCAACTGAATTATCCTGTCTAACAGTATGCGTTAAAAACCGGGGTTTGGTTTGTACACGTTTGCACATTTCAGTTGGATGCAGGATGGTCGGTAAGTTGAGCTTGGATTTTTTTTTGGTTTTGTGTTCCTTGATGCAGTTATAGGTGATGTCAATGGCCATTTTTGCCCCTATTTTAACGCATACTGTTAGCCAGGATAATTTGTTTGGTTGCAGGCTTTTCGGTAAGTTGAGCTGAGAATCTTCTTTGGTATTGTCTTGCATGCATTGGCCTTCCATTTGCTCCTTGGTGAAAAGTCTAGTTATACAGGTAGGTGATGGCAGTGGCCATTTTGTCATTTACTAAGCTCAGGGAAAAATGAGTGAAACTGCACTTGCAATGTGCACAGTCTATTTGCCTTTAGTAAATCTCTCCCAGTTTGTGGGGAGGCTAATTGTTTTGAAAGGGGAATTTATTACAGCAAAGGCACTGGGATGTCAGCCTAAACAAGAAGTTAGAAGCTCACTGGATTTCTGGACGATCAACAGGTATTTTTCTGTACTAGTGTTTTTAAGGAGAAAAATTGGGAAATGTGCATCTATTGCTAAGATTTACGGCACCTTTTTGTAATTTGCACAGACAGTTGATACTATAATTTTTTATTTTTTGGTATTGAAATGGGGAGGGCTTGCTCCATTTAAAACATGAATAGAGAAAAAAAAGCGTACACATAAAGGAGAACGATTACCAGGTGTAATGATAAGTTCAGCTATGGTAAATTATAAGCTGTCTGCTTGGGGGGGGGGGTACCCTGAGAGGGGGGGAGAGAGAAGAAAGGGTGAAGGATAAAGGTATAAGAGGAGTGGATTAGCTAGTGCCAAGGGGACTGTTAATGGGTATAACCTGTTAAGAGATGACAAGGCCCGGATGGCTCTATACGGTCCAGCTGGGGGGATATAATAGGTGTGGGGTGCAGTTGTCGTGTATCATGGAGAATTGCCTGGGGAGAGAACTAGGTGGGTACTACTGCTCTGGGGTCCGAAAGTCAGAACTGCCATTGTTGGTGGAATTTTAAGGAGAGTTTTGGCAAAGAGGAGTTCCATATGAGCATGGTCATTGAATATGTCGATGGTCATACCAAGAGTGGGAGGGCTGGCCTGCTTCCATAGTTGAGCTATGGATAGACAGACTGCAATAAGGATGTGTGTGAGAACCGGGTGGAATTTAGAAGGCCAAGATGGAAGTCTTAGACCGAAGAGAGCCATCTGCGGGACCAATTCATTAGAAATATGGGTGACATTATGAAAAAGAGTGGAGATGCCCCTCCAGAATGGGACAATGGAGGGACATTCCCACCAGATATGAAGAATATGTCCATTCATATCACAGTTTCTTCAACACTTCCATGAATGATTAGGGAATATATGGGCTAGTTTTGCAGGTGTGTAGTACCAATGATACAGGAGTTTCATTAGAGTTTCCCAATGGGAAATGTTCCTGTAGAAGATGGTGGGGGCATGGAGTGCCTGGTGCCAGAGGAAGGTGGGTACTGAGAACTGTAGCATGGATTCCCAGTAAAACATGACTGGATATTTCTCCTGCTTGTTAGGACCAGAAATGGGATATTCAGTTGGTCCCATAATTCTATTCTCACTTGTTCTCTTTAAAGGGGATTGTAACTGTAGCTAAGCACAATAAACTTAAAATGCTATTTAATTCATTTTTTTAATATTCACAACAAACTCACCGATCCATCCATGTCTTAATGCTTTATTTTGTTGAGAATTCACTTTCAATAATAACTCCCTAGCATTTCAGTCGTGGCCATCTTGATTAAGGGCAGACGATTTAAGTGTCTTCCTGGAATCCATCTAACCTTAGCTCAGGCAAGAAGGCAGAAGAGTGTGCTTGGCTGAGAAAACCCTTCCTCCCCTCCTTCAGATGAAAAAAAAATGCCTATGAAGACTCCTGGGCTGCATGCCATTATTTTGGCCTAGACCAGAAATTAGGGAGTAACTAAAGAAATTACATTTTTTAAGAAAAGGTTAAAACAAGTAAATATAATATACCTTTCCATCTATTTACTAATGCTAGCAGCATAAGGATTAAAATGGTTAATGTTGATTAAGAGAGTTTAATTCTGCTTTAAAGTGGTTGTAAAGGCTCAAGGTTTTTACACCTTCATGCATTATATGCATGAAGGTAAAAAGTCTGTGTGCAGAAGTCCCCCCTAATACTTACCTGAGCCCCATCTCAATCCAGCAATGTGCACAAGAACAGCGGTTCTCCCGGGTCTCCTCCTTCTCATTGGCTGAGACAGCATTGGGAGTCACTGGCTGTGAATCACAGCCAGTGAAATAATGAGTAGTGAGCGGTGGCCCTGAGCCCCCTGAGTGTAAATGGTCCAACAGAGCAGCAGCTCGGAAGCTTCCACAGTAAGCTGCTTGCTACAGGGGCACTCAGCAGGAGGAAGGGAGGGGCCAGGTGCGCCGACTGGGGGATCCAAAAAGAGGGGGACCGGGGCTTCTCGATGCAAAACCATTACACAGAGCAGGTAAGTATTTATATATTTTTTTAATCTGCCTTTAATATTACTTTAATGTCATATATATATATATATATATATATATATATATATATATATATAACCATGGCTGAATGGAGCACATTCATATTTATTTTCCTTCCACTGTTACAGGCAGTGCTGAAGGGACTCCGCCTTCTTGCACTGATTGACAGGCAGAATTAATGAGCAATGCCTGTCTGCCCATGTGTAAGAATGATCGTCTTCATAGGCGCAGATGCAAGCAGTAGAACTTTCCTTCCAAGCCATATGTTGAAGTATATTCATTGCACTGTAAATTTTGCACAAGCAAAAGGATTTAAGACCTGGAATCTATACAATAGACCTCAATTTCTTGATAATGTGCTGTCTGATTATTAAAAAACATTAATATATTTTACATAATTTCTCCTCCCTTGGCATCTCTCCAGACCTCTAAACTGATGTGGCTTCCATACTTTCCATCCTGACAAGATGAAAAATGCAATAGTCTAAACTTTAGTAGCATGAATTCCAGCACAGATTAAGTCGAAGGTGCAGCGAGGCAGCAGGGTATAAAAACGAGTGTTAGTTCTGCTGCAGTTACTCGCCTTGTCAGAAAACGATATGATTAAATGTGTCAGTCTGCTACCATGTCTGCTTTTAAAATTACCTAGGTACTTTGTGTAATCCTGAAAATGTGTATTAGAGCGAAGATACAGTACTGTGTAATTTTGGGCTCAGTGTTGAGAACTCTGTTGGAAAAAACAGCCTATTGTAGTTTTTAAGTCCGCCAACTCGAAAAAATTGTCATCTGGGGAATTTAGGGAGCAGGCTTAAAAGGGAGATCCAGCCTTGGTGAAAAAAAATTTAAAGTCAGCAGCTACCAATACTGTAGCTGCTGACTTTTAATAAAAGGGCACTTATCTGTCCAGGGAGCCCACAATGTCGCCCCCCCTGCCCCAAAGCACCCAACACCCCATGTTGAGGGCATTTGGCCTGGTATGGTTAAGGAGGAGGGGGGCACTCGCTCTTCCCCTCTCATTTTCTTGCCTGCCAGGCTGCATGCTCGGATAAGGGTCTAGTATGGATTTTGGGAGGGGCCCCATGCCCTTTTTTCAAATGAGTGTGCGGTTTCCGGGCCAAACTTTTCCCCTGTTAGGGAGCTCTGTTGCGGGGGGATTGTTTGGTCCATCTCTAGTTTGATGTACTAGCAGATTTAGATACACAAACAAATTGAAGCCAAACTCCATCTAACACTATCTAAGCAGTTATAGCTAACATTTATTTCATTTGGTATAAAGGTTTTACATAAATTAATAAAAGCTTATCATTGTAAGCACTCCACTCCTGCTGTTAAATGGTTTGTTTCAACCCTGTAAACTGATACATTATGCTGAAGAGCTTGTTCTTTTGAAAAACAACAGGCTTACTTGCATAGGCATGTGCACAAGGTGTGCCAGGTGTGCCAAGGCACACCATAATCACCCTGTGCAGCGCAGATTCCCAATGCTGAGTCAAAAGTAAGACATCAGTCTGTTTAGATCCCTAAAATTTCACCAAAGCCCCCCGACTTGGCTCCTAAATTAATTGTGAAAAAATAATAAAATATAAAATTTCAAAAAAATTATAAATAATTAAATAATAAAAACAAAAGAAACTACTGACACCGTCCTCTGCCCTACTGACACTATTCACTGCTCTATTGACTGACACCAATATCTGCCCTATTGACACCATTCACTTCTCTACTGACACCGTCCATGGCTCTACTGACACTATTCACTGCTCTACTGACACCATCCACTGCACTACTGACACCCTGGCACCGTCCATGTTTTAATACATTTTAAAATGTTTGTTTACATTTTTTTCAAAGAGTGTGTGTGACATTTTATATATATATATATATATATATATATATTGCCTCGCCAGGTGAGACTCAGATGCACGTCACTATGCTCCACTCCACCCTACATGTGTATCGCCAAGTGATAGGCTTCCTTAGTACTGAGGAAGCCTATCACTTGGCGATACGCGTGTAGGGTTTCTTTGAGGTGTTGTGAAATCACTTTTCCAGTCATTGACAGGACAGCAAGCTATTATTACTAATAACATATACACTAATTATTATTATTATTATCATTATAATACAGGATTTATATAGCGCCAACAGTTTGCGCAGCGCTTTACAACATCAGGGAAGACAGTACAGTTACAATACAATTCAATACAGGAGGGATCAGAGGGCCCTGCTCGTTAGAGCTTACAGTCTAGAAGGGAGGGTTAAGTGGAACAAAGGGTAGTAGCTGTGGGGGATGATCAGATGGACAAAATGAAAATACAGTTGTTAGGTGTGGGTAGGATAGGCTTCTCTGAAGAGGAGGGTTTTCAGGGATCCTCGATAAGCTAATAGAGAAGGATATAGATGGACAGATTGGGGTAAGGAGGTTCATAGGCTTGGAGAGGCTCTGGAAAAGTCCTGGAGACGAGCATGGGAGCAGGTGATGAGAGAGCTAGAGAGCAAAAGGTCTTGAGAAGAACAAAGAGAACAATTAGGTTGGTATTTAGAGACTAGGTCAGTGATGTAGCTGGGGGCAGTGTTGTGGATGGCTTTGTAGGTAGTTGTTAGTATTTTGAATTTAATTTGTTGGGTGAGCGGAATCCAGTGGAGGGATTGACAGAGAGGAGTAGCAGAGACAGAGCGGTTGGTAAGGTGGATGAGTCTGGCAGAAGCATTCATGATGGACTGAGGGGGGGATAGAGTATGCAGAGGTAAGCCAATGAGGAGGGAGTTGCAGTATTTATTGTTCTGTGTTCTCTAGGCTGATTGATAAAATGTATTTTATTTTGCACTTAAATATCTCAAACTGAGTTCCCAGCAAAATAAAGCATGGAGACATGAATGGATGGGGGAGTTTGCTTTGAATGTTAAAAATGTATTAATACACATTTTTGGCTTGTGCTGCTCAGATGCATTGTAGTTACGCTTTAAAGAGGAACTGTTCCATGTTAAATTGCACCCCTAGTAAAAACTTTTCTTTTTTGTTTTTTTAGATTGAAATAGTTAGAAAGGAATTGAGTCACAAGAGGAAGTGAGTATAAAGCTCTCTAAATTAGGGAAAATCACCTGTTAAATAACACAAGATTAGGTATCCTGGAAGATTACCCTACCTGCTGTTTTGGTAACTGTAATGCCACGTACACACGGCCGTTTTTCTCTTCGAGAAAAACAAAAATTTTTCCTTTTGACGAGAAAAACGATCGTCTGTGGGCTTTTTGCGTTTTTTTTTCGACGAGAAAAACGGCATTAAAAACGACGAGAAAAATTAGAACATGTTCTAATTTTTCTCGTCGTTTTTTTCGACATGTTTCCCGCGGCAGTTTTCCCATAGGGAAACACTGCCGCGGAACCCACAGATGGTCATTTTCTCGTCAAGAGAAAAAATGACGTGAAAAACGACCGTGTGTGGGGAACAAGCCGTTCCCTCGTTTTTAATGTCATTATTCACGGCGGTTTTTTAACTGCTGTGAATAATGATCGTGTGTACGCGGCATAACATTTTGCATTTTCAATCACTTTCTGTTCTGATAACAATGACAACCAGAACAGAGATGTTGGATCTCCCCACTGGAGATACAGATAACAATAGATACCTGCCAAAGGTACTAATAATAATACACCTATATACAGTAATATAAGATTAAAGATATGAATACAATGCAAGCTCTTATAAGAGGTATATAATTAACCCAATCAAAATCCATTAAATCCCCCTGCCAAGCCATAGGCACAATCTGATCATAGCTAAAATATTCTATTTATTACTTGACACATCTGAAATAAATATGGATCACTAAAGTCTTTATTGCTAAATTTTCAAATAAAAACTGCAAACTTAATTGCATGTAATATATTGTAACATTTAGATTGTAATATTAAGTTATAAAATGCCTTACAGATATATTGCAAAGCCATTCACAGTCCTCCCTATAGGCTCAGATCTGTCAGTACGGGCTTATCTATTCATTGTATTAAATAACTAAAACAGTTTAGTCAGTTATATATAGTTGTCATCTGATTTAAATTGATTTAAATACATTTTGAAATAACCTGAAGCGGCTATTCTGTTTGACAGCAAGACAAGATCATCAGTACATCACTAAAGATTCACATAGCGCTGAAAATGGCATTAGCTCAAACATAATAATACATTTAAGACATTCGGGTATTAAGCTGAATTTAAAGTAGGCCTCATGACAGATTTGTAAAGCCCATTTATGAAGCATTCTTTCACATAACATATGAAATATTAAATCAATCAACAAAACATAAAACCCAAAGTGCTCTGGTGGGTGATTTGAACTGGAGGTGTTTAGTATCAAATACAGAAATGTTTGACTTCTTCGGTCAACAACTACAGTAATATTTAAGTTTTTGAGTTGTCTAGATACGTTCTATATTGAGTCCATGATATACTGTAGCTCTTTTTTATGGGTTATTATTATCTAACATTTGGTCTAGATTATTCATCCAGACAGATGGGAAGATGTTTTGAAGAATCCTAGAGAGATAGGTGTGCAGTTGTAAGAACGCAAAAAGTTCAGTATACAAAAAAATAGGTATTATTGGAAACATGAGAGACTTCAAGACGTTATGTGTCTCTTTATTTTACAAGAACCAGTAAGAAAATAGCGCTTTTATTTCCAAAGTATGGAGCTCTGTAACTTAGCAGCGAGCAACCAGATAGTTATATGACTAGATCCACAAAGCCAATTCTCACATGGACTTTAACTTGGATCAAAATACTAAAATAGATCTTGACCTCCAGAGATCACTGGAACACCTAGCACAAAATAAGGAACAAATACCAACTAAACAACCACTCATCGCTATGCCTTCTAGATTGAGCTAATACAGATATACACTGCATATCCAAAAAAAATATCTTCAAGAAACAACTAATAGAAGTTTCATCAGAAACCAAAGCCAACTAATGACTATATTGTTGGGAGTCCAGCCATTTCTGGGTCAACTGTCCCATCCTCAGACATTCTACTTATCCCCAGGGCTCAGGGACATGTTCAGCTCACATTTGTCTTCCTGTCTTATTGCAGATTGCTGGAAGGGAAAGCAATTCCACACCTTCATTAACTCAAGAGCTTATAGTTGTTTTATTCTCATTTTTATGTCAACCTTACAAAGGACTTACAGATTCATCTGGTGCCCAAGAAACAACAGCTAAACATACATCTTGCAGATGGAACGTATACAAAATTTGGGCCCATCATCCAACAGACTGTTCCTATTTTGACTACAGCCAGTTCTAGACACCAATAACTTTTTTGCCTTAACGTCTTGAAGTCTACAATGTACCCCTTACCAATTCACATATGGGGGGGCGGGATCTGGGGATCCCCTTTGTTAAAGGGGTCTTCCAGATTCCGATAAGCCCCCCGCCCTCAGACCCCCACAACCATAGGTCAAGGGTTGTGGGGATTAGGCCCTCGTCCCCATCAACATGGGGACATGGTGCTTTTAGGGGTCACAGACCCCTAAAGCATGCTCCCCATGTTTAGGGCATGTGGCCTGGTACAATTCAGGAGGGGGGGCGCTCTCTCGTCCCCCCTCTTTTCCTGCGGCCTGCCAGGTTGCGTGCTCAGATAAAGGGTCTGGTATGGATTTTTGGGGGGATCTCCACACAATTTTTTTATTTTTATTTTGTGGAGTTCCCCTTAAAATCCATACGAGACCTGAAGGGTGTGGTATGGATATTTGGGGGGAACCCCACGTCATTTTTTTTTAAATTTGACACAGGGTTCCCCTTAATATCCATACCAGACCTGAAGGGCCTGGTAATTGAATTTGGGGGGACCCTAACGCATTTTTTTTTTATCAATGACTTTTCTCTGTATGGCCGGGAGCAGACAATTCATTAAAGCCGTGAGTGCTTTTAAATTACTTTTTTTCCTTCAGAAATGACACTTTGTGCAGGGACAGTTCTAAGCACGGGAAACAAGCGCTACTTTACAGGCATGCTATACACACCCCCCAGGTACGAAATTTAAAGGAATATTTCACTTTTATTGTTTCACTTTAAGCATTATTAAAATCACTGCTCCAGAAAAAACGTTAGTTTTTAAAACTTTTTTTTGCATTGATACATGTCCCCTGGGGCAGGACTCGGGTCCCCAAACACTTTTTATGACAATAACTTACATAAAAGCCTTTAAAATTAGCACTTTTGATTTTTCCTGTTCGAGTCCCATAGACTTTAACGGTGTTCGGATGTTCAAACAAATTTATTGCCTGTTCGCAAGTTCTGGTGTTCGGGGGTGTTCGGCTCATCCCTACTCCTGAACAACAAACAACTTCAGAAGCGTCTTACCTGGGCTAAAGAAAAACAGACCTGGTCTGTTGCTCAGTGGTCCAAAGTCCTCTTTTCTGATGAGAGCAAATTTTGCATCTCATTTGGAAACCGAGGACACAGAGTATGGAGGAAGAATGGAGAGGCACACACTGCAAGATGCTTGAAGTCCAGTGTGAAGTGCCTTGCCAATCACCTTCCCTACCCACATCAGTGGTACCCCCCTTATTCATGGCCCTAGGTGTCATTCACAATACATTGCAGTACAGTGCACTGCAGGTACATTGTCATGATCTGTGATAATGAGCATTAATTGGTAACACAATGCCACAATGCACAAATGTGCATACATAGGCTTGAAGAGTTTTAAGTATAAATTAGACATTTAAGTGGTATAATTTATAGTTTTTTTTTGGAAATAAAGAGTTTAATTTACTAAAGAGAACTGGGCTATTCACTCTATAAACCTAGAAGTTGCACTTTATAAGGGAATTTGCCCCAGAGCTTAGTGAATGTACTGAAGTTTCACTTTGCAAAGAATACCCAATCACATGCAAGGAAAAAAAATAATTTTTTTTTTTGATTGCATATGATTTGATTATGGAAGACAGCAGAGGTTTATAGAGTATGCTGAAATTGTGCCATACTTAGTTAATAGTGAGAGTATAATGTACGGGATAATGTTCTTTTTGGGTGAGAGATGTATAGCAATAAATCATATGTGAATGCTGTTATTTTAACTTTTTACAAGTACCTATTAAGATGCCTTAATTAACAGCTTGATTGAGGGGTTGTTAAAAATAGAGATGAGCTAATGGAGCAAAGTTTAGTTCACTGGATGTTTGCTGAAAAATAAAAAATAAAATTGTGAACCCCGAACATACCAGCAAATCCCATTGAAGGCTGTGGGAAACAAATCTTGCAATATTTTTGTCTGACCTTTTTCAAAGGGTCAGTTTGCAAGATTTTTGGAAAAAAGGGCACGGCACTGCCATGGGGAACATGTACAAATGCAATAAATAAATTAATAAACACAATTGAGTGGATAGCTCTTTTGAAAAGGTTTAAAAGGCAACATTAAAAATACACAATTCCTTTAAATGGCTTTCTTGGGGGTTGCCCCAAACCTGCATGTGAATTCGGTACAGCTATATGATGTACTAAAGCAAAAGTAACATTTACAAAGAAAATTTAACATTATTTTTATTGCCGGCAAATTACATTTCCCAACCCTTTCTTTCAGTTTTTAAACTAAACAGACAGAAATTCCCTTCAACAAAGTATATACTCGAGTATAAGCCGACCCGAATATAAGCTGAGGCACCTAATTTTACCACAAAAAACTGGGAAAACGTATTGACTTGAGTATAAACCTAGGGTGTCCATCTGCATGCCTCACTGTGCCTCACTTTGCCTCACTGTGTCCATGTGCATGCCTCACTGTGCCCATGCCTCACTGTGCCCATGCCTCACTGTGTCCATGACTAGACTGACGTTTTACATGGGAGTCTATGGAAGGGGTGCCCGGCTTTGAAAAATCGGTGCTCCCCGGCCGTAGGTCCCCCAGACAACAAACTTTGCACACTTGTAAAGGAGAAATGGGGCTACATGTGTGCCAAGTTCCGGGTCCCCAAAATCACAGGAGAATTTACCATTTAACATGGGTGCCCGGCTTTGAAAAATCGGTGCTCCCCGGGCCGTAGGTCCCCCGGACAACAAACTTTTCACACTTGTAGAGGAAGAGGGGGGCTACATGTGTGCCAAGTTTGGGGTCCAGGGGATCTACGGCCGGCCAGTACCAGGTCCCCAAAATCCGGGATATCAGGCGCAAAAAGGTGACTCGAGTATAAGCCGAGGGGGGCAGTTTCAGCACAAAAAAGTGCTGAAAAACTCGGCTTATACTCGAGTATATACGGTACTAGACATCCTAGATAAGGTATGGTATAGGTTGTAAGGGGAAATCCCACAAAGATATAAAATAAATAAGGCATGGGGTTTCCCCAAACAATCTATACCAGACCCTAATTCTTGATCAGGGTCTGGTATGGATTTTAATGGGAATTTTCACTTTTTTTTAAAGTGTGGTGGTCCCTCAAAATCCATACCAGTCCCTTTTCAGAGAATGGAGCCTGGCTGCCAAAGAAAAGGAGGGTTAACGATTGTGATGCCCCTTCCTCTTGAACTATATAATGTGACATGCCCTCAACATCTTCTCTGGGGGTTTTGTTATTAGATGAGATTTTAATTGCCACTTGGACCTCATCAATCATAATGGGGGTGCTAAGAAGGTTCTGCTGTTCTGCTGTCGGTTGTAGTAGGTGTACCTTGGCTATTGGAGATCACATCTTGGCCTGTTGATGAGGTGGAGCTATATAAAATGTTGGTAATATGCTCAAACCAGGTGTCAAGAAGGGCATACCAGTAGACAACATTGTTCCTCTAGGTGGACTTCTGTGCCTCTTCACAGGCTAATGCATGTTCCCTCTTCACACATACTGTAGGCATTTGACTAAAGTGTATGTGCGAATGCATATAATCACACACAGAGGTGCGTGCACAGGTGTGCATACACATGCACATCAGTGCGCTCACGTGCACAGCTGACAGAAGTTGGTGCCAAATGGGCTAGTTAAACTGTGTCAGTGCTCTGGTTCAGTGCTGCTTTGTCTTTCAGCCTCCTGTGTATCATGTGACCCTGTTATTCTGTATCCTTATCCCAGTTGCTAACCCTGCTTGCCTGACCACATTCTGAACTCCACCTGCATCGACCCTTGTCCTTGACCTCCGCTTCTGTCTGCTCCTTTGGTTTTCTCTTACACTGATTGGCTCCTGACCTGACTTGTACCCAGACCATGCTCCTGCCTGCTCATCTGTACCTGATCCGTCCTGCCAGTGTATGACTCAGCTTACTTTACTCGGCTTACCTGACTCCTGACACATCTTGCTGTCCTGCAGTCTGCTATCAGTGCATGCCTTTCCTGCCCATTGTTGCCAGTGCCAGCCTGCTTCAGTCTGCCTGCTTCACTGAAGACTACTGATGACTCCCCTGCCTGGCGTAAATACCGCTCTGCTACTTGCAAGACTCACAGGCACTCGTTCCACTCTGAATTGCTGCACCTTTTGTTTACACTACAGGGGCCCTGAGTCAGAGGAGTAAGAGAGGCCTTCCTCATCATTTCAGGCTCTGCTACCAGGTGCGTGATACCGGGACATAAAACTTTGGGGATCCGTGATAGGTGTGATGATATTGGGATTGGGTTTTAGGATGTGCCATTTGGGATTGTGTGATTTATTCAGCTTTGCCAGTAAGGACCCCACTTTGAATAGATGATTATGTTGAACTTGTGTCGAAATATGTATTAAGGTGAGTCACGGTTTCTTGCCAGGGTTGTTTGGTATGGTGCGTGTTGTGTTGACTTACACCAAAGTAACCCTGGCTTGTTACCCTAGGTAAGCTTGGTGTGTCTCCTTTTTGGTGAGTGTTATATGTTATAATATATACCATACATTGCATTACTGCTTTTGTGGGTTACCATAGTAAAATGTAAGTGTCACAGTGTTCAGGATAATAAACTAGGCAAATAGGCCATGGACAATTTGTTAGTGGTACTACATTGAAGAAAAGTGCTTAATCTATGAGGATATATTAAATTCTCGAAAATGTGGCATGTGCTTTTGGAGTGTGTCATCCCATTCCAAAAGGTTTAGTAGTCTCCAGGAATCTACTAGGGTAATGTGGGACAAGAAGATATTTCATATCTGTCATGGAGACCCTGTGAAATTTTTATCTCTATTGTTGTCCCATTTAGAAAGATACACCTTTGATATTTGTCCCAGAGACTATTATCACCAAGACAGAAACAGTCGTTTTCTCAAGGACATATGATGATGAATAATATCCCAATGGAATTGGAATATTGGACAGTTTTTACCTGTTCTGGTGACAACTGTCTAAGAGTGAAACTCCCCCCACCTATAGATTTCCTCTTACTTCCTGTTACACCTCCAGGACAAGAAGAGGGCTGACATTTCCCAAATCAAATACAGACAGCAAAAAACAAACAAAAAAACAATGTTTTGGCTATAGATAAACAAATTTAATAGTTTAGCTATTAATGTATAAATACTGTATATATAGCCTGCTAGTTTGGGTACTTTCAACTACTTGGAAGCATTATCCTATTAAAATTCAAATGTAATTAATAATTAAAACACAAGTGTAATGTATATCATAAAAGGCATGAAATTATGGCAAGAAATGTACTAAGAGACCTAAAATTCCCAGTGTCAGCTCTCTGCTCACTCACCATCTGCTACAATCAGTGTCCACTGCATAGGGGTGACTTGGGGGCCATCTGCATCTTAGTTACAATTAAATTATGATATAAACATGCTAGTCCTTTCTATTCCATGAACTAATTTAATAATGTGATAACTACGAGATTAGAGGTTAAACTAAAAAAAAAAGAGCGAACGCTTTGAAAATGCAGAGTCGTTTGAGGAGAAAGGATAAAAATGTAAGGTGTTTTTCTTCAACAGTCTGTCTGACACGGGACTTCACTTATGGAAGATCAAAGTGTCTTTCTGATCTGGGCAATGTATAATCCTCTATGAAATGGATTTCACTACGTGCAGTACTTTTCAATCTTTATTAAAATACTTTGATTATAAATACTGTGGGATGGGGGTTGTTAGCTCTCGTGGTAGATGCGTTTTTCCAGTGATTCAAGCCAGTCAGGAACTATATTTATGGGCATGGTAACCCATTTTTATTAAAAAGGCAAAATAAAAGTCCAAACAAAGGTTTCCCAAGCAGGGGTTCTTTTCCATCAAACACACAGAACAGAAAATGCTAGCCCACCTGGCTCTCTGTAGCAATATCTGTAGCAGTACTTCTGCACTTTATCCTGGTCACCCAGACCACTGGACTCCTCAAAGTAGACAGCTTCCCTTTAGAGTCTACAGCTCTGCCTCTTGCAGTCACAAACGTTCTGGCTGTCTCCTACAGCCTCTCTGACTCCTGAAGACCTCCCATCTCTTGGTGTGGAGCCGTCTCCAACTGGGAGCCATGAGGTTTTCCCATACACTCAATATAAGGGCTGTGCTCACCTGAGCACACACCCTGCTGGTAATCAACAAAGTCTGGATACAGGGTTGGAGATCTTGTCCCTCCCAAGACACTGTGGAATCTCCAAACTACAGAGCCCCATTTCGGAATACCAAAACCTGGAGAAAGCTGCGAAAGCAGTCTTCTCCAGTCCACATCTACGCTCTGTAGTCTTGCACCTCGCAAATGTGCATACCCTGTGTCCAGCAAACTGTCCATTTTACCGTGACAGTAGCTCCTACTGTCACAATACGCAAATATTTGCTGATTTTTAAGGTGTACACAACATTTGAGAAAAAAATACTGGTTAACCTTTTCAATCAATGAACACTTTTTTTATAGAAAGAATAAAAAGGAATAAAAACAAATATTTGCAAATATCAAAGGCGTAATTATAACACTAGTAGACAATGTGACTGCTGTTAGGCACAGCAGTAGAATGACCAAGAAAGGGGTGTTTGGATGTCCACAAACAAAAGATGTCTCTAGGATCAATCTTGTCCCCAGCCACACCACACTGGCTCAAAGCCATTCCAAAAATTGTGAAATGTTACTAGCCCCAGGGAAACAGGATAACAAGTTGAAAGCCACAAAACCAAATACAAAATGATTTTTCAGGATAGTCAGTTTACACGTATCTTCTGGATTAGTAAATTTTGTCCCCCCTCAGGACATAAATAGGAACATGAACTGTGTGAAATGGAATTTAAAATGGTAAGAGCGGCTTTATTTAGCTACAATTAACAGTATAATAAAATAAGCATAACAAAAATAAACCATACCCAATAAATAGCCACATAACTGTTGTATTCCAGGAGGGCATCTTAGGTGTTAGCTAGCCTAAAGGCTTGACTAAGATTCACCTGTCCTTAGGCTCACTTAACTAGCTTGGGGACAGCTCCAAATTGACTATTTATGCCCTTCCAACCAAGACCCCGGTAAAGACAACTGACACCCATAAGGGGAAGCACCATAGAACCCAATGGAATGTTGTAACCATTTCACTATTATTATTATACAGGATTTATTTAGCACCAACAGTTTGCACAGCGCTTTACAACATGGGGATAGACAGTATAATTACAATACAAATCAATACAGGAGGGATCAGAGGGCCCTGCTCATTAGAGTTTACAATCTAGAGGGGATTCTCCAGACTCCCTAACCCAACAAACCTTGCATTAACCCACTTCTGATAAGATACCATGACTAATTAAGTACAGGTGGGACAACTTTTTTTTCTCTTCCACACTTACAGAATGATCTCCAAGCAATCTCGGCAGCTGCTACCCCTGCAACTCCTCCACTTGACCATTGTGTCAAAATCAGCAAAATCAGGTAGGGCCTTCAACAGTGACACTGCCCACTTACATTTATCGCTAGAAATAGAGACTAACCCCCAGTCATGTACTTCGGCTAATAATTTTATTCTTCCAGGTCTGTCTTTATTGGCCACTGAGGTGATATCACTGTAAAAGGGTATTTAATGATGCAAGGTCTAAGGGATAAAACATTTCTGGAGAGACTGGAGGAACTTATCATGTGCAACCTCCTGAAAGGAAGAGAAAGAGGATCATGACTGAAATCTTTAAATACATCAAGGGTGTGCATAAGGTTCAGGACAATGTTTTCAATATGAAACTGAGATCAAAAACACTGGGACATAGCCTTAGCCTAGTGGGAAGAAAGTTCAAGAGTAATCTTAAAGTGGTATTAAGCCCAAAACCAAAATGGTAATAAATAGCATCTTACCAATCATCAGATTTGGTGGCTGTATCAGTTTCCTTTTCTTATGCCGCGTACACACGGCCGTTTTTAATGTCATTGAAAAAAACAATGTTTTTCTCGACGTGATTTTTCGTGTTTCCTCTCAAGCCTGTCTTGCCTACACACTATCGTGAAAAAAAATGCTTGAGCAAAGCGCGGTGACGTACAACACGTACGACGGCACTATAAAAGGGAAGTTCTATTCGGATGGCGCCACCCTTTGGGCTGCTTTTGCTGATCCACGTATTAGTAAAGTTTGGTGAGAGCCGGTTCGCGCTTTTCAGCCTCATGCTCTTCTGTCCGTTACAGCGTGATGAATGTGCTATCTCCATTACGAACGTTAGTTTTACCAGAAGGAACGCTCCCGTCTCATACTTGATTTTGAACATGCGCATTTTTTTTCCCTCGTAAAAGCATACACACTACCGTTTTTTACAACGTTAAAAAGAACGATGTGAAAAATGACATGAAAAAATAGAGCAGGTTCTAATTTTTTTTCACGTTGTTAAAAATGCTCTGGAGCCTACACACGATCGTTTTTAATGATCAATTTAAAAAATTGAATTTTTCACGTCATGAAAAACGGTCGTGTGTATGCGAATTAGGCTTTTTCCCCCCTGTTTTCATCTGGTGATCTGGCCAGTAACACATCTCCCATATTTGAGTGCCCCACTCTGGATGAAGGAGCACAGAGGGCACCTTTGGACAGCAGCACTGACAGTCTGGGGGAGGGGAGTGTTAAATATACTAACATATTTAAATACACGAATGGATTGCAGCCAAACTCCAGTTAATACTTTATAAGCATTTACAGCAAACATTTTTTTTTTACCTTTTGGGATAAGTTTTGAATATATAAATAAAAGCTGACCATTGTAAAGGACCCCTGTTAGTGTTGCATGGAGCTGATACATTCTGCTGTAGAGCTTGTTATTTTGAAAAACAACAGACTTACTAGCTGGAGCACTAGATACAAATTTAAAAAAATAAAGTCTTAAAAAAGAAAATGTATGCAGCCATCACATCTAAGAAATTCAATATAATAAATGTTTGCATTTGTGTTTAATATCACTTTAAGAAGTATTATTGTACAGAAAGAGTGGTGGATGCTTGGAAAAGGCTCTTATCAGGGACAAGTAAATAAAAACATGCCTAAGAAGATAACCATAGATCTATACATGTTTTGTGACTACAGCCAATTCCTCTGGAAGAGTCAATCATTAACATCTATAGAGTAGATACAATCTCATAGTTACATAGTCACAGATAATATTTAATAATGAGAAAAAGAAAAAAGCTGAAATATATGTAGAGACCTCACCCCTCTCAACCCTTCTCATTTTCGGCTTGTCTTTCTTTGTCTAGGGGTGTTAGTGCTGGGGGGAGGGATGAGATACACCACGGCCCATGTCCTCCATAGTGAAGAGGTGAAGGCCAGAAAGATCGAGCTTTGTGTAGGTGTCCTAGAGTCAAGTCCTGTCCTTCGTCCCTGACTCCTTTGCTCCTAGTAACCAGAGTTCCACACAGTGAATAGGTCCAACACAGTTTTATTCTTCTCAGCGAATAAACACACAGCACAGTTAAGTTGGTGTCACGAGGATGCTATACACAGACATCCAATACAGGTGGTCAGATCATTGGGCTGCACATTAAGGAATCAGGAACAGAGTAAGTGAAAAATATAAATCATTATTAAAGATAAAGACACACGTGTAAACAAAACCACAGCAAACCATAAGCAAGAAACGAATACAAAGGAACACAACAAACCCCAAAAACAACCTAATCTAACTAGCTAACTAATATGTACAAAAGAGAACACACGTACATGAACAAGGCAGGGATGAGAGACAAGGGGAGCAGAAGGCCAGGTACTGGAAGCAGTCAGCAAGGGGGAGCTAGTATCAGGGGACAGGTATCAGGGGACAGGTCTCAGGGGACAGGGGACAAGGATCAGAGTCCAGGACAAGGCAGGGAACAGATCAGGATCAGGTTCAGGACCAGGTAACGGATCAGGTTCAGGCAGGGACCAGGCTTACAGAAGGAATTCAGGAGCACTGAGCTTTGTTAAGGGCGGGTTTATATAGTCCAGCAGACCCAGATCAGGTGTGCTTGATGGCTGGTGGAAAGTCTTGGTGAGGAGACACCCGCTGGTGGCCACCAGAACTACACCCACTGCTGCCGAATGCAACAGTGCCACCAGC
Source organism: Rana muscosa (assembly GCA_029206835.1). NCBI lineage: Eukaryota > Metazoa > Chordata > Amphibia > Anura > Ranidae > Rana > Rana muscosa. Next base: position 351,483,229 of record CM055119.1, read on the forward strand.
AGGTGAGCCCAGTAATGACACCATTCCTGACAGTCCCCCCCCCCTTAAGGAGTGGCCTCCGGACACTCCATTCAGCCCTTGGTTGGACAGTCCAAGTGGATGCGGAAACACCCAAAAAAGTCTCCATACTACGTCTGCGGACTTCTTCGCACTTTCTAGGCCAGAGTCCTTTAGTTCACTGGGGGACGTGCCACTAGAGTCTGAAAATAGGGCGCGCATCCCACCACCAGGGTCAGGAAGTTTAGATTTAGAAGTAAAAATTAGCAGGGCAACGGGCAAGAACCCATCGGAGGCAGACCACGCAGGGGCATTACATTCAGGCTGGGTGACCATCAGGATTAAAATAGTGGAAAAAAGGGCATCCATCAGGAAGACGTCAGTGGCCAGCTGGGCATCAGGAACAGGTCTTAGCAGGGACCATATCCTCAGGCTGGACAGCGGGCTCCGAGTCATCAGGCTGGGCAGCGGTAAAGGAACCACCAGGCAGAGTATCAGGAATGGAACCATCAGGAACTGGATCGTGAGGCTGGATACCAGGTACAGGGTCACCAAGCAAGACAGTAGGCTCTGGAACATCAGACTGGGCAGCGGGCAACGGAGCAGCAGACAGGAACATCTTCGGCTGGGCAGCAGACGGAACATCTCCGGCTGGGCAGCAGACGGAACCATCTCAGGCTGGGCAGCAGACGGGATCATCTCAGGCTGGGCAGCAGACGGGATCATCTCAGGCTGGGCAGCAGACGGGATCATCTCAGGCTGGGCTGCAGACGGGATCACCTCAGGCTGGGCAGCAGACGGGATCATCTCAGGCTAGGCAGCAGACAGGATCATCTCAGGCTGGGCAGCAGACGAGGTCATCTCAGGCTGGGCAGCAGACGGGGTCATCTCAGGCTGGGCAGCAGACAGGAACACGTCAGGCTGGGCAGTAGGCTCCACAGACTGAGAAACGGGCATCATAACCCCAGGCCAGGAAACGGGCACCGGATCTTCAGGCGGGGTCCCATGCACCGAATCTTCAGGCGGGGTCACCGGATCTTCCGACTGGGACACCGGATCTACCGACTGGGACACCGTCATCAGGACTTCTGTTCGGAAGACAGGCACAGGAACTTCAAGTTGGCAGGCTGGCACAGGAACTTCAAGTTGGAAGGCTGACCCTGGAACTGCAGGCTGGAAGGCTGGCCTTGGAATTGCAGGCTGGAAGGCTGGCCCTGGAACTGCAGGCTGAAAGGCTGGCTCTGGAACTGCAAGCTGAAAGGCTGGCACAGGAACCTCGGGCTGGCAAACTGGCACAGGAACCTCGGGCTGGCAAACTGGCACAGGAACCTTGGGCTGGCAAACTGGCACAGGAACCTCGGGCTGAAAGGCTGGCAAGGGAACCTCGGGCTGAAAGGCTGGCAAGGGAACCTCGGGCTGGAAGGCTGGCACGGGAACCTCGGGCTGGAAGGCTGGCACGGGAACCTCGGGCTGGAAGGCTGGCACGGGAACCTCAGGCTGGAAGGCTGGCACGGGAACCTCAGGCTGGAAGGCTGGCACGGGAACCTCAGGCTGGAAGGCTGGCACAGGGTCTTCAGGCTGGCAGGCTGGTACAGGGTCTTCAGGCTGGCAGGCTGGTACAGGGTCTTCAGGCTGGCAGGCTGGTACAGGGTCTTCAGGCTGACAGGCTGGTACAGGAACCTCAGGCTGGAAGGCTGGCACGGGAACCTCAGGCTGGAAGGCTGGCACGGGAACCTCAGGCTGGAACGGGAACTTCAGGCTGGAACGGGAACCTCAGGCTGGAAGGCTGGCACTTCAGGCTGGAAGGCTGGTACAGGAACCTCAGGCTGGAAGGCTGGCACGGGAACCTCAGGCTGGAAGGCTGGCACGGGAACCTCAGGCTGGAAGGCTGGCACGGGAACCTCAGGCTGGAAGGCTGGCACGGGAACTTCAGGCTGGGTAAAGGGCACTGGGACGTCAGACTGGGTAACAGGCATAGGGTTGGCAGATTTAGGTAGATCGTCAGGTTCAGCTGGCATGAACACTGGCTGCAGCAGGTTGGTGGGTGTGGAGGCAGGTTGGGATACCGGTAAGATTGTGTGGGTTGGAAAGTACTTCCGCTTCTTTTTGGGCTTAGTCACTGCAGGTTTGCAAGTAACGGGGGGAGTATATGAAAAGGTTGGGATTGGACAAATGGAAGAAAATGGCAGAGGTGCAGGGACAGTGGCTGGAGGAGGTTCTTGTGGATTGGCTACGGATAGGAGGGAAGAAGCAGGTGGATTGAAGGCAGGGTAAGTGCAGCAGGAGGAGACAGGGTACTGATACTTCATTGTTAGCTGGGTGCATTGTTCAGAAAAAGTGGGAATTGGGGGGAAAGGAGAGGAAGACATCCCAGCAGGTTGGTATCTAGACATACAAATGGATGGTTGGGAGCTGACAGGGGCTGAATACATCAAACTTGACCAGGCCTGTAATAAGGGTTTCACAAAATCAGGTTCGCACACTGCTTGTCTGACCAGAGACTGCACTGAATCAATACATGCTGCGAGCACCTGTTCAGGACAAGCTGAGTACTGCTCATGGAAAAAGGCTGAGTCATCCTCCAACAGCCACACCAAAGACTCTACTTGAGCTGCATTAAAAAGAGGTGTATAATCGTCAGTTCCAATAGAGGCATCAGACAGGGCCAACTCTGTACAGATACAAATCAAAGCTTGTACATCCTCAAACACAAAATTGCCCTGATCCACAAAAACGTGAGCTATGCGGATGCATTCTAATAACTGCTCTCTGGTATATTCTCTTAGTGTCTGATAACAGAAATCTCTGTCATCTGTTGCCAGGAGCGAAAGATAAAAAATATTGTCCACCTCCATCTTAGTAATTTTAACAAGTGCTCAGACCCAATTCCAGGGTGCAGCCGGTCTGATTGTATGGCTCCAGAATTCTGTCACGAGGATGCTATACACAGACATCCAATACAGGTGGTCAGATCATTGGGCTGCACATTAAGGAATCAGGAACAGAGTAAGTGAAAAATATAAATATTTATTAAAGATAAAGACACACGTGTAAACAAAACCACAGCAAACCATAAGCAAGAAACGAATACAAAGGAACACAACAAACCCCAAAAACAACCTAATCTAACTAGCTAACTAATATGCACAAAAGAGAACACACATACGTGAACAAGGCAGGGATGAGAGACAAGGGGAGCAGAAGACCAGGTACTGGGAGCAGTCAGCAAGGGGGAGCTGGTATCAGGGGACAGGTATCAGGGGACAGGTCTCAGGGGACAGGGTACAAGGATCAGAGTCCAGGACAAGGCAGGGAACAGATCAGGATCAGGTTCAGGACCAGGTAACGGATCAGGTTCAGGCAGGGACCAGGCTTACAGAAGGAATTCTGGAGCACTGAGCTTTGTTAAGGGCGGGTTTATATAGTTCAGCAGACCCAGATCAGGTGTGCTTGATGGCTGGTGGAAAGTCTTGGTGAGGAGACACCCGCTGGTGGCCACCAGAACTACACCCACTGCTGCCGAATGCAACAGTGCCACCAGCAGGTGAGCCCAGTAATGACACCATTCCTGACAGTTGGATTATTTTGCAACAACTTAGTCTTAACGGGAATAGGCTGAGGCACAATCCTTCCCCTTCTCTTGCCAACCACTGTGGTATCACCAGTGGCGAATAGACACTGCCACTGACTATGTGAAATAGAACGTGAATTACCTTCGCTAGCATGGCCCCTGTCAGGGGAAGGATATCTGTCCAAGGGAGATACCGGAGGCCTCTCTGTCACCAGCGATGCAGAGCCGGACTCTCCAGAGAAGTTCTGCACACCAGACCTCACAAACTCAGACACGGGCACCCAAGGAGTTAGGGCCCCCTCGGATTCCTCCACCCTCGCGGAACTCAGTCGAAGGTACTGAGCCCCAGGCATTCGCCATAGTACCTCACTCCAGGCTAAAGGTGCCTGAGATGGACTCCATCTCCGCTCCGGCCAGGTCAAAGGCACCTGAGCCCGGAACACCGGGACGCCAGCACCCAAGCTGAAGGTGCCTGGGTGCGGCCACATCCTCCGCTTCTGCACTCTGAACCCCGTGGTAAGGGCGTCTGCCCCTTTTATCTCCTCTCCCTTTGCGTCACAGCGGGTTCCCCTCCCCGCTGTACCAGCTCCAGGGGAGGACAAAAAGGCACAGTCCTGCGATTTGAGTTCACCTCCGGCCTTTGGCAACAACGCCACCTATAGGCCCAGGGAACTTCACACCACCAGAGTCCTCCAAGAATCATAAAAGGGCCTCAGATCCCCTAGCAATCAGTGCATCTGGGTTACACTACCACCCAGATGCTTCCCCTAAATTCAAATACCTGCTACACTCTCCCCCCGGTGATTTGACACTGGTCCCCAGTGTCTGGTGCAAACCCATGTCTCCCAAGAAGTGGCAGCATAAGTCTGACCCGGAGACCAACTACACAATTTAACCCTGAATTGTGCCAAGACCTAAAGCGGGAAAAGGGAAAATAGAAATGTAAAACAATAAAACTTTCAATAAAATACTCTTTAACATTTACACATGTACAATTCCCCCCTTGCTATTTAAGGACCACCCCATTCTCAGCAGCCTTGACAGACGAGTCTCCTGCAGAGGAGAAAAAAAACAAAACAACACACATCCTAACATCATATATGTGTTTGCTTGGAATGAATGGGTCTGTCCGGGAAGAAATCCATTCACTCCAATGAGTGTTGCGCAACACTGCCACCTGGTGACAATGCCGCGGTAAAGACACTTATCACTTCCAGATGAACTTTTCTCTCTTGATCTTTTCTCTGTGACCCTACACTGACTAAAAACCCCAAAGTCAATGATTTCTCTGAAGTGCAAGGAGAAGGAGGGAGAACAAACAGTAACAGCTCCCATTTCTCCAAAGAGTAGAACGCCCAAATACAAAAAAAAATACTAGGGCACAGTCCTTGTGCTCCGGCAAAGGCACTCCGGAAAGTTCAGCAATGAGCAGCAAGAAAGAACACACAGGAGTCTTTGTCTCCTAAAGGTAAAACTTTAGATGCGGTAGGAACACAGGCTTCAAATGCTTGTTAAAAGCCTCCACGTTGTACTCAACATTTCCTCCATCCTTGCGACAAATCACTACTCTGTCCGCATAGATATGCCTTCCCAGCATCCACTTAGCTTTACAGTCCTGAAACTTTTTGGTGACCGTTGGTGACCGTTGGTGAACAAAAAGGGTACCGGCGTGCTTGAGGTACTTTAAGTTTGTCCCAAACAAAGGTATTGTACCACCTCGTATAGCAATTCTTGAGGCAGGTATGGGTACTTGGGCAACCTTCTGGCTAAAGAGACGCTGCAGCCTGGCCAAAGGTGGCATAGTGGCACGGTCTCCTTCTCCAGGTAACACAATTGCTTCTGGATGGCGAGGTGCGTTCACCACCTCGGTAGATCTGGGCACAGGAGCCCGCAGTGACTGGTGTTGCACTCCCGCAACAGGAGCAGGTAAAATGGAAGTTGAATCCAGAAGAGGGATTGTAGACAGTGGACCAGATTCTTCCCTCGGCGCCGAGGCCTCCACCCGGGGTGTACTATCCCCAGTAGACATAGGTGGGTCCCTTGTGACACGGAACGAGGGTAACTTCATCTTGTCCCATCCCTCCTCCAAGAATCATAAAAGGGCCTCAGATCCCCTAACAATCAGTGCATCTGGGTTACACTACCACCCAGATGCTTCTCCTAAATTCAAATACACGCTACATATACATCACAGTACACATAATATAGATATTGAAGATGCTATAGAATCATGCCTTGCTTACCAGTGGAGACTACTGGAGCACAGAGCAGCACAAATTGAGACACCGAAGATAATCCCCACACGGGAGACACTTGAGGGGGTAAATACTGTAATTTTAGAAAATATGATACTATAATAATGGGTGTGGATGGTGATCTGTTGCCAAATACAGACAGCATAGTATATAATCTAATGAGGACAGAAAAAAAAACATTAAAATTAGAAACAGAGGGTGGGGAAAAAAATGGGGAGAAAGAAAAAGTAGAAACTTAGAAAAAACTGTGGGAAAAAAACAAAAACAAATTAAAAGAAAAACAAAACAAAAACAGAGAGAGAGTGAGAGAGACAAGAAAGGGGGAGGGGACAACAAAAATGGTAGAAAAAGAGAGAGAGAAAGTGAGGGAGGGGATAAAGGGGGGGAAGAGGGGGGTGAAAGGGGGTAAGGGGAAAAAGAGGGGAAAGGAGAATGGAAAAAGGGGGGGAGGGGTGGAAGAAGGGGGTTGAAGGGGGGGGGGAAGAGAACAAAAGTAAAGCGAGAAAAAGACAAAAAAAAGATATTGATTTATAAAAAGGGCTTATAAGAGAGAACTTAATTTAGGCCTGGAGGTATATGGGAGTTGAGTCTAAATGGTTTCACGTCTTAGGATCGAACAATCCCAATCACCCCCTGCAGGTCCTCTGGAATCACCTCTAGAACTACAAATTTAACCACTTCTGGCTGGAATCTGTGATGTAGGCCTATGTGACAGCCCACCGTGGTGAGATTTCTATTTGACAAGTAAAACAATTGGTCTCCTATTCTCTGCCTTAGCTCTCTAATGATCTTGCCTACATAAAATGCATTGCAAGTGCAAGCCATTAGGTTTACACCTCCCCTTGTATCACAGTTGACATGTGTGGGGGAGGAGAAGAGTTCTCCATTTGGGAGTACAAAGGCTGTGCCCTCCTGGATTCAGGGGCAGCGAGGACAGTGACCATAATGGAAGGTGCCTCGAGGGCCCTTGGCACCCTGAGGCTCCACCCAATAGTGGCTGCTGGTAATTCTGTCTCTTAGTGAGGTTGCTCTACGGCATATCAATTCCAGATTGGGTCTCACATATTTCCCTAGGACAAGATTGCATAATTGATTGTGATGGGCAGATAATTTGGTGACTATTTTAACTGTTTCAGGTTATTTTATATGCGGGGGGCCGTATAACAACGATGATCTAGTCCGTGCAAAGGCCTTATTAAAAGGCCTTTCTGAGATTGGTCCGAGTATATCCCCGTGCTAATAGGCGTTCACGCAGGGCGGAGGCTTGGATGTGAAATTCCCCATCCTCTGTGCAGTTACGGCGCAGCCTGAGGTATTGGGCATATGGAATACTGCGTACCAGACGGTGGGGCTGTGCACTAGAAGCATGGAGCTTTATTATCTGTGACTATGTAACTATGATATTGTATCTACTCTATAGATGTTAATGGTTGACTCCTCCTGAGGAAGCAGCTGTAGTTGCGAAACATGTAGAGGACATGTTAAGATATACATCTCAGCTCCCCATATTATTTATGGCAGGCATGTCCAAAGTCCAGGCCCGCGGGCCAATCACAGCCCACGGTCCGGTTTTGAACCTCCCACCTGGTTATCTAAGCATATATATCTTTTGTGGCCCCCGACGATCTCCCAGTGCCGGGGCCACAAAAGATATATAGGCTGGCTGCCTCGGAGGGGACAGGGAGGAGGTGGAATGAGTGCCGTGCATACAGGAGGAGTATGTCCTGTTTACACGGCAGCCTCTGTAATAGGAAGTCCCATCTCCGGCGCTGCCATTGGACGACTGTTCTGTCCATCAAAGGAGGCAGGACTTTCTATTAAAGAGGTCGCTGTTTAAACAGGAGATTCTCCTGTAGGTAATCTTTGGCGCTAGTCCTGCCCCCTCCCTGTCCCCTTCAGGGCTGCACTGATGGCAACGGTGAGTGCATTCCTGGCAATGGTGGGTGCTGCATTCCTGGCAATGGTGAGTGCATTCCTGGCAATGGTGGGTGCTGCATTCCTGGCAATGGTGAGTGCATTCCTGGCAATGATGGGTGCTGCATTCCTGGCAATGGTAGGTGCATTACTGGCAATGGTGAGTGCATTCCTGGCAATGGTGGATGCTGCATTCCTGGCAATGATGAGTGCATTCCTGGCAATAGTGGGTGCTGCTTTCCTGGCAATGGTGGGTGCTGCATGCCTGGCAATGGTGGGTGATACATTCCTGGCAATGGTGGGTGCATTCCTGGCAATGATGAGTGCATTCCTGCCAATTTCGGGGTGCTACATTCATAGCAATCGGGGTTCTGCAGATGGGCACTGACCCTTATTTTGCTTCACAGTTCTTTTATTTAAAATTTTTAGTTTTTTTCCTGAAACTTCCCTCTTAAAGTGAAGGTGTGTGTTATACGCCAATAAATACAGTATATCCAAATAATACGCCTGAGCTCATCTCTTTACTCACACACAGCCACAAAGGCAAGAGAATTATTGTTGGGCAGTGTATTAGTGCTCGAATTAACACAATTAGACCAAATTTTAATGGTTCAAAGAATGTCAGGCAAAATGGTCGGCCCTCATGCATGTTCACTTCATCAAATCTGGCCCTCTTTGAAAAAAGTTTGGACACCCCTGATTTATGGGGTTCATTTGTTCGTTTTGAGCCATCTCTACCCATTATGCACAGTTGTAATCAACTGTTTATGAACTCATGTATTAAGTGTTTTTAATTATGCTTTTTTTCTAATAAATTGTTACTGTATTTTTCGCTCCATAAGACGCACTTTTTACCCCCCAAAAAATGGGGGTAAATGTCTGTTCGTCTTATGGAGCAAATACTGACCAGCAGAGCCGCTGATTGATGCCCTATGCATCTCTCTGCCCCAGCTAAATCCTTTTTCTCCCCTGCCTTCAGCTGCTATAGGGAGAAAAACAAAAGGCATTGTTCTTTAATTAACCCCCCACAGGATCGGCATTCACATGTAAATCGCGCGGGCATTGTTATGTAAATGAGGTCGCCACCGCGATTCATATGCAAATCATGCCCCGTGCCCTGCATGCCACCCACCTAGATGATGTAAACAGCATTCAGGTGAGCATAGGGGGCATGTAGAGGTAATCAAAGAGCTCCCTTGAGATGCAGAGGTGAGCAGAGGAGGTGTGCAGTCGGAGGTGAGCAGTCGGAGGTAAGCAGAGGTGGTGTGCAGAGGTGCAGATTTGAATGGGAAGGAAGGGTTGGAGTGCAGAGGTTAGCAGAGTAGGGGTTTTGGGGACAGAGTTTAGCAGATAATGATTCAGAGGGGCAGAGTTGTACTGAGAGGGAGATACGAATGCAGAGATTAGTAGAGAGATGAGGGGTTACTGTAAATACACCTGTTATATGGCTATTCAGTGTAAATGTCTCAATTACATTGGGTATCAGTGGAGGGTGCCCCCTTACATTGGTTGTCAGTGTAGAAATATTATTCGGTTATATTTTATTAAATATTTTAGTCCACCATTTGGTTCAGAATTTTTTTTTTCATATTTTCCTCCTCTAAAACCTAGGTGCGTCTTAACCCCTGTACACACGATCGGTTTTACAGATGAAAACAGTCCGATGGACTTTTTTCATCGGACAAACCGATCGTGTATGGGACCCATCTGTCTTTTTTCCATCGGTTTTAAAAAATAGAACATGTTTTAATTTTTTCCGATGGATCAAAAACCGATAGCAAATTCTGATCATCTATGGGCAAGTCCATCGGATAAAAAACCCACGCATGCTCAGAATCAAGTCGACGCATGCTCAGAAGCATTGAACTTCATTTTTCTCGGCTCTTCTGAGTGTTTTACGTCACGGCATTTGGGACGGTGGGATTTTTGACTGATGGTGTGTAGGCAAGACTGATGGAAGTCAGCTTCATCGGATTTCTGATGGACAAAACCATTGGATTAGAATCCATAGGATATCCGATCGTGTGTACGAGGCTTTATGGTCAGGTGCGTCTTATGAAGCGAAAAATACGGTAATTTATTATAACTTTGGCCTAATCCTTGGATACCGAGATAATCATAATTTCTCATTATGCCAGGGGCATGTTTGGAGCAGCCCTAGGCATTCTCTTCCAACTTCCTACAGTGAAGTGATCCAGCCTTCTTACAATCTAATATTTATGTGTTTATTGCGGTTTATACTCAGTGCATCCTTATCCTTATTTTATAGTCCTATAGCCTACAGGTCCGTATCTTTCTCCCTATCAGTTTGATTCATGATCCTACTGTTTATAATCTGTCCTTCTTAAAAATCCTCAATGAAAAGTTATTGAACATTAAAAAATAAAAGGACAACATTGATGGACTGCTTGGTCTTTTTTTGTTGTTGTTACCCTTGTCCTTCTATGTTTCTCTGTAAGAGTATGGCCAGGGTTTAGCTTAGAAATTACCTAGGATAAGCCTTTAGTAATAAAGTGAAAGCATCATCAGAGGGACACACAGAGGAGAAGTTATGTATAATAAAGTTGTATCTTCTTTTCAAATGTTTAAAATGGAGGACAAGTTCACTTTAACATTAATATCGGTTATAACATTAACATCTTCCTTTTAATGTGAGTATTCATACCATATATATATTTCTGATTGTTTCCTTGCTAAATAGCCTTTTGACCTTTTATATCCATTGTAAAACCGAACCATTATTTTAAATATAATATTCAACTTTGTAATATGAATTTGCCATGATGTCAGATCAATTGTGCTAAAGAGCTCCTGAAAGAGCCTTTTTTTCCCTAAAAATTCTAAGCTGGAATTGACTGCATTTGAAGTCAGACAAAATGGCCACAGTTTGAATTCATGAATGAATTTCCTCTGATCAAATAGCATCCAGCTGCTGCCATTCCCAAAAGTGTCGACGGAATCAATAGGCTTCTTGGCTGCATATTTCATTCAAGTAAAACTGTCCAAGAAAGATTTTCTTCCAGTGGAAATATTCATGGCTTACATTAGAAAGTGATGAGCTGCATAAAAATACTGAGGGGCAGATAAAAGGGTTTGTGTAATGCTACTTTCAGAAAAGAAAGTTGCATCTTCTGCTGCTTTTTGTTGTATACAATACAGAGCAATTGAGGAAATCAGGAGAGTCATAAAGAAATACATAAAGTGCTGATAGAAAACTTGCACAGAGACAAATATAGAAATGTCATTGTTGACCACCTTCCAAAAATGCTGGCTGCATCTGATTTTGATACTTTCTGAATCACTGACCCTGAACAAGTATGAAGATGAGAAAGACAAAACTCCTGATCAGCTTACCTGTTCTAGGTCAGGGGTTTAGAAAATATTATGTTTTACATTTTTCAGAAAAGTCACCAAAAAATAGTATATTTACCGTATATACTCGAGTATAAGCCAAGTTTTTCAGCCCTTTTTTTAGGAATGAAAGTATACCCCTTGGCTTATACTCGAGTCAGTACCGGAAAATCGTGAAATTCTGCGGCCGGCGTCCATTGTTTAAATCTAGCGCCTTTCTCCCTGTCCCTTCCGCGATAGGCGTTTCCAGCAAACACTGTATTGAGTGTTGCGCCTATCACGGAGGTCCTCTTGTCGGACGTCCATGATTGGCGGAGCACTGAACACAGTGCCTGCTGGGAAACGGAGTCGGAGAATGAGAGGACCTCCGTGATAGGCGCAACACTCAACACAGTGTTTGCTGGAAACGCCTATCACGGAAGGGACAGGGAGAACGGCGCGAGATTTGAACAATGGACGCCGGCCGCGGAATTACAAGATTTTCAGGTACACTGACTCGGGCACAGGGAGGCTGAAATGGACACAGTAAGGGGGCACAGTGAGGTGACAATAGGCAGTGCGGTAGCACAGTGAGATGGCAATGGGCACAGTAAGGGGGCACAGTGAAATGGCAATGGGAACAGTAAGGGGGCACAGTGAGGTGACAATGGGCACAGTGAGGTGACAATGGGCAGTGAGGTGGCACAGTGAGATGGCAATGGGCACAGTAAGGGGGCACAGTGAGGTGACAATGGGCACAGTGAGGTGGCAATGGGCAGTGAGGTGGCAATGTGCATAGTGAGGTGGCAGAGTGAGATGGCAATGGGCACAGTAAGGTTGGGCAGTTGGCACAGTGAGGTGGCAATGGGCACATTTCCTCCCCTCGGCTTATACTCGAGTCAATAAGTTTTCCCAGATTTTTGTGGTAAAAGTAGGTACCTCGGCTTATACTCGGGTCTGCTTATACTCGAGTATATACGGTAAGTCAAATTGTGGCATTTTGGTGAAATGAAATGTAGTCAATGGGGAAGAATAAGTTATTGTGGTTTTTGGTCGTTTTTTAACTGTTTTATGGACTATAAATGGCTCCTGAGGATTGTGGAAGCCCCCTTTAAACCAATATGAACCTGTCCTGTACCAAACAAGGCTCACATTAGCTCATTAATTTACATTTTCAACACAGAAAATATAATAAAAATAAAAATAAAAAATGAAAAGAGAAGTTGAATAAAGATATAAAATAACAGTATTTGCCTGAGCAGCTCAATAAGGGAAATTGGGATTTTCCACTTATGGTGACACTAACTTCACTGAAATCTATGCCCTCATTTTTAATTAGGACAACAGCCAGTCAACTTGCTTTACAGAAGGAGCGGTCAGCAAGTGGGGCCTCCAGCTTTGCCGTTAAAGTAGAACTATAGGGATTTTTTTTTCATTTTCGGACAGAGTAAGAGAGGGTTATAACCCCTGTCAGATTTTTTTTCTGACATCTGTGTCCCATTGCAGAGATTTACCTTCACTTCCTGTCCTATAGCTAAACAGGAAGTGAAAGGAAATCCCTGCAAATTAAGGAAGTCCCATGGGGACCGCCAGGTCCCCAGAACTAGTGTCCCCATTGGAGGATTTCCCCTCTATAACTTTTCTGGGGACAACCCAAAATTTGTGATTTTCTTTTATTTTCAATTTTGAAGATAATGGTAAACAGGATAATAGGACAAATAAAGAGGATGAATCTCCTTTACAGAGGCACAGACACCAATAAAAACTGACAAGCATTCTAATCCCTTTTCACTCTATCTAAAACAAAAAAAAAAAGTTATGCCTTCAGTTATACTTTAACCCAATACACACCAAAATAGCTGTTTTACCAGAAGCCAAACAGTTCACAATATCTGCAACAATAATTATGACTTTTAGCAAATATCTGTAGTACACACTTTCACACCAGGATATTTCTGAGATTCTAATAGTAGTGTTTCTTGAAAGCAGGAATTCTATAAGTTTTGAGTTAGACCATCTCGAGATAAGGCTTAAGGATTTTAAAATATCGTTCAATAAATAAATGAAGAATGGTGCCAACAAAATATTTACTGAAATGGATATTGCAAAATAGACAAAAAATAGCAACATAAACATGAATAGGAATAATATGGAAAAAGTACTTAAAGTGGTTGTACCCTTAAAATATAAAAAATTGATCCTGTTCCTAGACATGTGCAATTCGTTTAGTTACGAATTCGTTATTCATCAAAATTTGTTATATTCGTAAACATACGAATGAACGAACGGTTTACTAAAATTACCAACGAAAAACGAATTATCGAAAAGAACGAATATGGAAAACAACGAAAATACGAAATTATTAAATTAGAAACAGCGAAAATACGAAAGAATGAAAAAACAAAAACATAGAAACAACAAAAATACCGAACAAAGATTCAAAATAACGAAAATCAAAATGAACGAAAAAAAAAAACAACTAAATTACGAATATTCGGAAAACGGAAATCAAAACAAAAAACTTGTTAGTTCTGAAATATTTCTGGACGTGAGCCAAAGAGCTTGTCCCTTCCCCTGAAGAGGTTGTCCCTTCCCCCAATGAGCTTGTTTCTTATTCCCTTTGTGTGTCTTTCTGTGTTAGACTGCAGTGCATTCCATCCAGAGTCCAGATAGGGTGTGGTTGGGTAGGTGGCACTGTTTTGGTGGATTGGTGAGTTAAGTTGTGACTTGTGAGAGAGAAATTTTTTGTTTCTTAAGCATACTCTGTCTAGAATCTAGTTTCTATATTACGAATTATGCCCCAATTTCGAATCTATGAAAACAATGATACAAAAGTACGAATAAATGAGCCGGTCAATCTCACGAAAGTACGAATTACAAAATTACGTCAAGTAGTGTTTCGAATAAACGGAAAATGTATTCTAACGAAAGTACGAATGTAATTAAATCTACAAAAGTACAATTTTACAATCAACGGAAATTAGACACGGAAATACGAATCATTGCAAATCAACGAAAATATAGTTCTTACGACAATACAAATATAACGAAAAATACAAATTTCGAATCAATGAAAATTAGACTAACGGAAAATCGAATCAATGGAAAAATGACCCTTACGGAAATACGAAAGAGTCCGAATACGATAACCCACGTCTTACGAAATTACGTATCGTCGGAAACTAACAGAAACTAAACCAAACGAAACAAATTTTTATGTTGTGCACATGTCTACCTGTTCCTTTAAAGCATGAATAACAGCACAGTGCTTGTGCTGTGTTATTTCACTTTTTCTATCATCTAAAATACCTGGCTGATCCTGCCTGGTGCTGCCCTCCTCTCTGTAAACTGATGACAATTATTAAGGCTGCTGATCCATTAAACTGTGGTCAGTTTACGTGCCTCCATGTCTCCCGTCCCTGCCTGTCAGCTAGTGTCAGTGTACACCCCCCCCCCCCGCTGCTATAACTACTGTGTTTTTCTAATATAACCCCCTGTGTTCCATTACATTATGTGCCCCAGTGTATGTGCTTTATAAAAAATATGTAGGTTTATACTTTATTTCAGAGCGCTGGTCGGCACTTACGTGGCCACCTGCCACTCTCCTCCACTCCTCCTCTCCTCCTGATTGACGTCAGCAGGGGATTCTTAGCCCCACCTACTATAGTTCTCAGATCGGGGAGGAGAGCAGCGGACGGTCACGTGAGCACCGAGCGGCGCTCTGAAATAAGGTATATTTTTCTTGAAACACACACATCCCTGTTCTAAAAGTAGAGGAGATGCAGTTTGTGAGTTCCTACAAGCTGGGAACCACGATCTGTCATCTCCTATAGTGAGTCCCATCCCCCTACAGTTAGAACACACACATTAGGAAACACAGTTAACCCCTTGATCGCTCCCTAGTGTTAACCCTTTCCCTGCCAGTGACATTTACACAGTAATCAGTGCATTTTTATAGCACTAATCGCTGTATAAATGCCAATGGTCCCAAAAATGTGTCAAAAGGGTCGGATATGTCTGCCATAATGTCGCAGTCCCAATAAAAGTCGCCGATCGCTGCCATTACTAGTAAAAAAATTATGAATAAAAAGGCCATAAATCTATTCCCTATTTTGTAGACGCTATAACTTTTGCGCAAACTACCGTATATACTCGAGTATAAGCTGACCTGAATATAAGCCGAGGCACCTAATTTTACCACCAAAAAATTGGAAAGCTTATTGACTTGAGTATAAGCCTAGGGTGTCCATCTGCATGCCTCACTGTGCCTCACTTTGCCTCACTGTGTCCATGTGCATGCCTCACTGTGTCCATGCCTCACTGTGTCCATGCCTCACTGTGCCCATGCCTCACTGTGTCCATGCCTCACTGTGTCCATGCCTCACTGTGCCCCTGCCTCACTGTGCCCCTGCCTCACTGTGCCCATGCCTCACTGTGCCCATGCCTCACTGTGCCCATGCCTCACTGTGTCCATGACTAGACTGACGTTTAACATGGGAGTCTATGGAAAGGGTGCCCGGGTTTAAAAAATCAGTGCTCCCCGGCCGTAGATTCCTTAGACAACAAACTTTGCACACTTGTAGAGGAAAAATGGGGCTACATGTGTGCCAAGTTCCGGGTCCAGGGGACCTACGACCGGCTAGTATTGGGTCCCCAAAGTCACCGGAGAAATGACCATTTAACATGGGAGTCTATGAAAGGGGTGCCCAGGTTTGAAAAATCAGTGCTCCCCGGCCGTAGATCCTCAATTGTATTACCAAAAATATGTAGAAGAATACATATCGGCCTAAACTGAAGAAAAAATGTGTTTTTTTAAAAAAAATTGGGGCTATTTATTACAGCAAAAAGTACAAAATATTGTGTTTTTTTCAAAATTGTCTCTCTTTTTTTGTTTATAGCACAAAAAATAAAAAAACGCAGAGGTGATCAAATACCACCAAAAGAAAGCTCTATTTGTGGGAAAAAACTATCGCACAATTGTCAGTTAAAGCGACGCAGTGCCGAATCGCAAAAAAATGCTCTGGTCATTGAGCAGCCAATTCTACTTGTGTGCCAAGGGGCCGGTACTGGGTCCCCAAAGTCTGAGAGATCAGGAGCAAAAAGGTGACTCAAGTATAAGCCTAGGGGGGCTTATACTTGATGAAAAATTTGCCTTTTACTCGAGTATATACGGTAATCAATATATGCGTTTTGCAAATTTTATTACCAAAAATATGTAGAAGAATACATATCGGCCTAAACTGAGGAAAAAATGTGCTTTTTAAAAAAAAAATTGGGGCCATTTATTACAGCAAAAAGTACAAAATATTGTGTTTTTTTTCAAAATTGTCTCTCTTTTTTTGTTTATAGCGCAAAAAAAAAACGCAGAGGTGATCAAATACCACCAAAAGAAAGCTATATTTGTGGGAAAAAACTATCGCACAATTGTCAGTTAAAGCGACGCAGTGCCGAATCACAAAAAAATGCTCTGGTCATTGAGCAGCCAATTCTTCCTGGGCTGAAGTGGTTAATAACTATTTTGTTTTAAAAAAAAAAACAGCCAATATTTGTAAATGATCAAAACAACTCTAGGATACCCTTGCATAATTTCTCTTTTTCAAAACAGATTTTACCAAAAAAAGAAAAGTCAAAAGAGGAAAGTTGAAAATGTAAGCTTGTTGCAATTGCAAATAGAAAAACAGCTTAGCATAGCATAGCAATGGAAACATCCTGAATGGTTCCCTTGGAAAACTGATACATGTGTAAAATATACATAAGATTAAACTTCTGGGACTTTGGGCAGACATTATGTAGACAAATAAATTGCTAAGGGATGGGCTGTACAGGACTGTAATAAACTGAAGATATTTAGTCTGGGACAGGTTACTGTCAGCACACCACAATGATCTGTGCTAGCTCATACTCTTACCAGCACTTTGACTAATTACCGTACTTGGTAACTGGCCTACATAGCAAGGCAATTTGACTAGGCAATAAAAATAAAAAGTAAAGTAACATGAATTCTAATGTACTGAAGTAAATTAGTATTCATGTCACTGAATACAGATTAACACATAAAATAATTCTTATGACTGCCATAAATACTGCAGTTTGCTCCTTACACTGTTTAACCACTTGCCTACAGGGCACTTTCACCCCCTTCCTGCCCAAGCCATTTTTCAGCTTTCAGCGCTGTCACACTTTGAATGACAATTGCGCAGTCATGCAACACTGTACACAAATTACATTTATCATTTTTTTTCCCACAAATAGAGCTTTCTTTTGGTGGTATCTGATCACCTCTGTGGTTTTTATTTCTTGCGCTATAAACAAAAGAACAGGGACAAGTTTGAAAAAAAAACAATTTTTTTTACTTTTTGCTATAACAAATATCCATTTTTTTTTAAACACATTTTTTCCTCAGTTTAGGCCGATACGTATTCTTCTACATATTTTTGGTAAAAAAAAATCGCAATAAGCGTACATTGATTGGTTTGCGCAAAAGTTATAGCATCTACAAAATAGGGGATAGATTTATAGCATTTTTATAAATTTTTATTTTTTTACTAGTAATGGCGGCGATCTGCGATTTTTATCGTAAAGGCGATATTGCGGCGGACACATCGGACACTATTGACACATTTTTGGGACCATTCATATTTATACAGCGATCCCTGATATAAAAATGCATTGATCACTGTATAAATGTGACTGGCAGGGAAGGGGTTAACACTAGGGGGCGAGGAAGGGGTTAAATGTGTTGCCTGGGAGTGATTTTTACTGTGGGGGGAGGGGACTGACTGGGGGAGGTGACCGATGGTTGTCCCTATGTACAAGGAAGACACCATCGGTCTCCTCTCCCTGACAGGACATGGATCTCTGTGTTTACACACAGAGATCTACGGTCCTGCTCAGTTACTGGGCAATCGCGGGTGCCCGAAGGCCATCGTGGCCACCGGGCAAGCGCATCGGGTCCCCAGCGACGCGGCGGGTGTGCGCGCGCCCCCTAGTGGCTTCTGAATGCGCGATGTCATATGACGTCCGATCAGAACAATAGGGTCTTCCGCCCGCCGTCATTTGACGGTGGGAGGTGGACAAGCAGTTAAAGCATGTGTCAATGGGTTATTGGCTTGTGTCAATGGCATCTGTTTGATATCAGGTTGAGATGCTTCTGAGATCATTAAGAATGCATTGACAGGTGAACTGGACCTACAGCTGACCTGCTTCAAGTGGCTTTACCATTACATTTGTATGGGCATGCAAAACCTACTGGAAGCAAGCAAAATTCCATGGACCCATCAAAAGGTGGGATCACACTGTAACTTGATTTTCTGCACAGTATATAATCCATTTTGTTGCAGGGCACTGAGGGAAAGTACAATTTGAAATAAATAGGATGCAATTAATCTGATCCTCAACCAGCTCTCTGCTACCATCTGTGTATTATGATCTGGTCTTCGGAGTTCGGCACCATGGTTTCAGTATAGAGTGCAAGTGGAAATATTAGTACTTCCTGAAATGTCCCAAATAGCCTAATTACCCACTAACCCCCTGGTGCCCAACCTGTGCCCAGAGGACCACATGCAGTTCTTCGGTATATGATGTACGGCCATTGGACCTCAGCAGTTTTTAGTGACAACATTGATTAGGGTAATAGCATTGATCCCTTCTAGCCTCATGTAACATGTTCCTAGTTCCCTATCGTCTTCTGCAGCATATCCCCAGCAAAAAATGTGGCATGTCCACAGCAACTACATCTAAATATTGTAGGCGGCAAAATATTACATGTATTTGTGGTGGTTTTGATATGCTTTAATGCAGAGAAAGAAATGTTTTTGGAGGCTATTTGGACTTTAAAGGTACCGTACAAAGGCTATACGTACCCAAAAAATATATAGATTTTTTTTATTTAACAGTGTTTTTAAAACCGACAAAACATCTAAAATGGTAGATCAGAAGACATATCTTGCATATTTAGCACTATGAAATAACAGATGGGTTTAACAACAAGGGATTATAGTCGACCAAACCATGTCCCATCTATATATTGAATACTCATTTGATGCTCAACATGTTTCGCGGGGAACACCACCGCTTCTTCATGAGCTTGTAGTACAGTATTATAGAGCAAACATCATATAGTACTTTTAATGCTATAATATGAAACTGTAACTCTTAACCTTTTGCAGACCGGCTCATGTTGATATACGTCGGCAGAATGGCACGGCTACGTAAAGTGACGTGTATATAAACATCACTTTGAATTGCGCCCCTGCCACGAGCTCCATGACCGTGCCTGCGGGACCCGCGGACTCGATGTCCGTCGGTGTCCCGCGATCGTGACATGGAGCTGCAGAACGGGGGGGGGGGGATTCCCTTGTAAAGAAGGCATCTCCCTGTTCTGCCTAGTGACAGGACACTGATCGTCTGCTTCCTGTAATCGGGAGCAGCGATCAGTGTCATGTCACATTAAGCCCAGCCCCCACACAGTTAGAATAACTCCCTAGGACACACTTAACCCCTTCCTCGCCCCCTAGTGGTTAACCCCTTCACTGCCAGTGTCATTTATACAGTAATCAGTGCTATAATAGCACCGATCGCTGTATAAATGACAATGGTCCCAAAATAGCGTCAAAAGTGTCCGATGTGTCCGCCATAATGTCGCAGTCACAATAAAAATCGATGATCGCCGCCATTACTAGTAAAAAAAAAATATTAATAAAAATGCCATAAAACTATCCCCTATTTTATAGACGGTATTACTTTTGCACAAACCAATCAATATACGCTTATTGCAATTTTTTTAACAAAAATATGTAGAAGAACACATATCGGCCTAAACTGAGGAAAAAATTTGTTTTTATATATTTTTTTGGTTTATAGCGCAAAAAATAGAAACCGCAGAGGTGATCAAATAGCACCAAAAGAAAGCTCTATTTGTGGGGAAAAAAGGTTGTCAATATTGTTTGGGAGCCACGTCACACGACCGCGCAAACAGTGGCCTGGTCATTTGGCAGCCAAATCCTGCGGGACTGAAGTGTTTAAAGTATATGTGGACCCTTTCCTTGGAAAACTATCCATTCAGTTTAAGAAAAGCAAAACATTTCTCTATATACTGTATATATTTAAGAAAAACATTATAAATGCTTTTTTTTTCATAAGTGATCATATAATCTCAGTTCTCAGCTGCATAAAGTCTTGGAGGGGTAGGGGTGGAGAAACAGCATTACACTGATCTTCTCAGTGAATGGCTGTGCAGGGGGGGGGGGGGCATGTCAGCACAAATCTGGAAAATGGAGGCCAGGCAGGCTAAACTCCCAGCATAGGCAGAAAACTGACCACACTGGGAAGGATAAGCTCTCATGCCTAGCATGGCTAGTTTGAAATAGAAGAGCACGGGGACTGGTGGGGACATTCGATTTTTCACACAAAGGAAGCAATACAAATAGAGCAGGGTCATTTTTAACACAAGTACATGGTACAACAGATACATATAAGGAAAAAAACAAGTAGGAGTAACATACACTTTAACTCACCCTGACACTTAGCCCTTAACTTGTCCTTAGGACGTAGACCCCCCACCACTTAACCTACCCCCGAAATTGAACTCTTAATGGTTTTACTACTAGCATTCAACATGCAACCCTCTAAACTTGAACTGCAATCCTAATTGTACACAGCTTGAAACGGTAACCATCTCTATCAGAATTTCATTGGAGTTTGTGTCATGTCCCTGATCTGGAGAATTTCCTTTACTTTATATCGCAGTGACATTCTGTCTCACCCGTATTCACAATGTGTAACTGGGACATAATGTAAAAGGGAAGCCAGGGACAGATTTGACACAGGCGTGACAGAGATACCAAGACTTCCACTATTGTTTTAACACAAAAAAAAAAACACATCTGTGAAGGAGTTACACTCTAAATTAAAAAAAATGTATTATGCTTACTCTTTTGAGGTTTTTGAAGCCAGTGATTAATTGAAATCTGAATAAAAGCCATAAGGATTGTCACTAAGAGGAAAAAGAAATTCAAGATTTATTGTTATCCCTGTCTCTGATATTTTTTCTATTTTAATTACACAACCCAGAAGTGTTCAAAAGAGCTTACCCAAAATGTTTCCAGGGGACCACTTCCTAGTTCACTTCCCTAAACAGAGTGTGCATCACCACCCCCCTTTCCCCTTTGTCCCCTTCAGTCACCAATCATTAACTAATAGGTGTACAATAGAGATGTGCACAACGGAAAAATTGGTATAGTTTCTCTTGGATTTATTCATTAAATCATTTTGTTTTGCCATAATCGTTATGTTAAAATATTTTTTTTCAGAATTTGTTTTGTATATTTGGATTTGTTTTGCATATTCAGATTCATTCCGTGTATTCGTTGTTCTGAAGAAAGGCTATATTCATTTTAATGTGTTCATTTGTTAATTTTGGGAGAATATTATATATTATAGTCATCCTTGCTAGTCCAACCTACAGAAGAGAAATGGAATGAGCTGATTGGACATAATCGACTGGAGTCGCGTGTGTCCCAAAGTAAGGAATGGAACTAAATTAATTATGTATAATTTTAATGTTATAATTCAGAGATTCTGATGGGTCCACCTCCATCAAACCCAAACACAACACAACAAGTAGGAATCATCTTATTTCACTTCTATACCTCAATGTATTTATTGTAATATATTTCCATTTTATATATATTACATTTTTTATAAAAGCAAAAAATGTTAATGCAAACAGCTGATTATCCAAGAGTCAAAAACAACTGTGCTGCTCTCATCCAAATAAAATGAATGAGCACATACAAATTAACTACTTCCCGACTGCGCTATAGCCAAATGACGGCTGCAGTGCAGTCATCCAGTTCTGGGAGGGCATCTATTGACGTCCTCCCAGAACCACACCACCCACGCACCCAGCATGCTCTGTGACTCTTCAGACACAGCTGATCACAGATCGGGGTAAAGGACCAATCACAGCGACCTTTACCATGTGATTTGTCCAATCACAGCTGATCACATGTCAAACCTGATCACAAACAAACTAGCTGGTTATCGGCATTTCTTTCCTCACGCGTTGTCACAGCGTGAGGAGAGAAGAGCCGGTAACTGGCAAGTGTGACAGGGGACATTTATACTGAAAATCAGGACACTGATTATCAGTGTCCTGATTATCAATGCAGCCTCAACCATATCAATCAGTGCCCATCAGTGCTGCCTATTAGGTCAGTGTCCATCAGTGTGGCCTACCAGTGCCTCCTCATCAGTACCGCCTATCAATGCCCATCAGTGCCCCCTATCAGAGCCCATCAGTGCTGCATATTTGTGCTGCCTCATCAGTGCCCATCAGTGCAGCCTCATCAATGCCCCCTATCAGTGCAGCCTATCAGTGCCTATTAGTGCAGCCTATCACTGCACATCAGAGGAAAAAAAAATACTTATTTGAAAATTTTTATAGCAGAAATTAAGAAAAACTTTTTTTTTTTTCCATTTGTTTAGCAACAAATAAACACCCAGTGGGGGATAACTATCACTAAAAGAAAGCTTGATCTGTGTGTAAAAAAATATAACAATTTCATATGGGTACAGTGATGCATGACAGCACAATTGCCATTCAAAGTGTGACAGCTCTGAAAGCTAAAAAATTCCCTGGGCAGGAAGGGGCTCAAAGTGTCCAGGATTGTGCTGGTTAAATAAATGGATCCAAATCAATTTGGATAATTTGTTATGTTGTTACGTTATTTTGGATGCTTCAAACATTAACAAAAGGCCCAAAATATCACATCATGTCAACCAAATGAAACAAATACATACAAATGAAATTGTTGTTTTTATTATAGTTTATTTCAGATTAGTTAAAATTTGTTACTATTGTGATGAATCTAAATCTCCAAAACACGCAAATTTAGTCCAAATTCATAACAAACCAAATTACAAGTGTCTAGTATACAACTCTTATGAATTGGGACTTTACTGTAAAGAGCTGCCAGCGTAGCCCCAACACATCTGATGTGAAAGAGGCATCAAAGCTGAGCGCCACTCTTTTCAAACACAATTTCAAGGCCACCCGCTTACTTTTGTGGAATCTGGATTGGAGAGTATGCTGCGAGACGACACCTTGGAAAAACCCTTGTCCACAATATACAAAGCTCCCCTTCCATCTATTCATGAAGGCCTTGACAAATTGCTGGCTAGTTGGCACGCGGAGGCGCCGGATATGGACTGAAAGGACTGGGAATATGTCTGGGAATATCCTATGCAACAGCTGGTCTTGGCAAGAAACTAATCCAATTTAAAATACTCCACAGGGTATATATATCACACAATTCGGATTTACCCAAACATTTCTGCTAAATGCTGGCACTGCCCAGAAAACCCAGCAACGTTTCTAAATGTATTCTGTTTATGTCCAATGGCACAATCACTTTGGAAAGATGTTACTGAATGTATTTTAAAGTGTACTCTGATCACTGTACCCCTGACAGTGGATGTTTGTATACTTGGTCTGGTCCACTTGCTGGCCAAGTCCAGAGCGATGAGAACACTGATAGGGTTACTATTGTTTTATGCCCGCAAGGCCATATTGCTCAAAAGGAAGTCCCCAATGGCACCTACACTTGATTTTTGGAAAACTCTGGTCAACTCAGCAATACCGCTGTATAAGTTCACTTATGAGTCTAGGGGTTGTCCTGGTAAATTCACCAAAATGTTGGATATCTGGGTTACATCCATGGGATCAAACCATTCTGGGGATAACTCAGTGTGATCCCCTTCATGATCTCAGTCTACTGACCTATTGTAAGCATGTGTAAGGTTATGCAGACTAGATGGCACCTTGTGTGGTTACACCTATGCCAATGAGCTTTATCCAAATCAGACATCTTGGTTGCCAAGTGAATGGTTTAATTGTTTTGATTCTATCGTTGTTTTGTTTTCTACTGTTTACCTTTAGGTCTGGGTATGCCAAATAGGCTTTGTTTTGTACTTTAATTTCAAAATACTCAATAAACAGTAAAAAAAAAAAAAGCTGAACTACACGCAAGCAGTTAAATACACAGATAAAAACCATATAAAGGAGCTTTTTTACCTGCCAAATAATTTGTATTGCTGGCTGTTTAGTCCCGAGATATAAACAGCTCTGTAAAAGAGCACAGTCCTGTTGGTTTGGGAATGAGACCTGCTCTAGTTAAGTAATATTAGGTCTTATCCCTCCCTCAAGACTGTGGCTGGACAGTGAAGACATAAGCAGAAGACTGGTGAGCTTATCTTAGCATTTTTCTTGTCAACACATTTGCATGCACAATTGATTGGCTCTTTGTGCTGCTCCCTCTCGCAGCTTTGCTGTACAGAGACTGCAAAAGGTTGACACCAACTCAAATTTAACAACTTCCCGCCCGAACGATGTCATATGAGGTTGAAGTAGTAAAATCTGGATGATGCCTGCAGCTACAGACAACATTCAAATATCTGTGTTTTCATTCGGTGATTCCCTGTAATGTAAAAGCCATCCTAGTGCTTTTGCTTTTTTTTTTTTCTTGTCAATACATTTTTATTGGAGTATAGAGGTAAATATACACAAACAAGGTGTGATAAAACACCAAAATACAGTACATTGCGTTACAAGTAGGGTTGAGCGGACACCTGGATGTTCGGGTTCGACGGGTTCGGCCGAACTTTGGAAAAAAGTTCGAGTTCGGGACCCGAACTTGACCCGGAACCCGAACCCCATTGAAGTCAATGGGGACCCAAACTTTTGAGGAGTAAAATGGCTCTAAAAAAGTAATGGAAAGGGCTAGAGGGCTGCAAATGGCAGCAAAATGAAAGGTCCTAGCAATATGCTGGACCAACATGGGGGAGTTCAAAGGGGACCGCAGATACTGTGCTTTATTTTCTAGGTATGATATATTGGCAGTTTCCCTGGGCAGCAACAGCCATGGGATTGGTTACCTGTATCAGAAGAGGATTGGTCGGCTACAGGAAGCGAAAAGCCCGCGCGGAGAGAGGTTATATAAGGGACCAGTGAGCGGGGCGCCTCAGACCGTTTGAACCGGACCTCAACGGCAGCAGCATGCAGCGCAGTTCTCAGGATCGCGAGTCCCTCTTACGCCGCTTGTTAGAGAAGGCAGAGGGACAGGGCGGTGAGGAGTGGCTGCTTCGTTGCCTGGATGAAGGTCACGGTTCAGCTCTGCCAGAGGAGGCGGCTATCGCTTCCCCAGAGTCAGTATTAGGGAAGAGCGGTCCGCGCAAGCAGCCAGGCAGAGCCAAGAAACGGAAGATTTCTGCTTCTCCTCAGGTACCTGACAGGGAGAGAGCCGGCGGGAGCCTGCAGTCTGTGAGGAAAAAAGACGCTACTCCGCTGCCTCAAGTGGTCACAAACTGTGAACATCCAGAAGATGGTGAGAAGTGTTCTGTATCTATGGCTGACATGTCAGCGCTTTTTATCTCACTATCTAACATGTTTAAGATGAAAGGGGCACATTCATATGGTGCTTTGTTGGGTCAGGGAGCACAGGTCTCTGGTGCTGAATCATTGGAGGAGGTTGGTACATTAATGGGCAAAGTCCCCAGTGAAAACGAAAATTTTCATCCTAGTATGAAGGTTAATGAGAATAAGAGGGCACAGGTATCTGGTGCAGGCTGCAGTTATATGACTGATTCTAAAGATTTATATGAAGGTGCACATTTATATGGTGCTATGGATGAAGGTGATGCGGACGCTGGTTCTGTATGGCAGGGTTTGAATGCTCAATCTATGAATAATGATGCTACCTTATTGTCGAATATTAGGAGCTTTAACCCTTCACAGTTTGTTAACCCTGCCTTGCCTCTAAGACCTTCTGCTACTTTGGTTGGTGAATCCTCATTTAAAGAACCCCTACCGTGTATATTATCACCTCTGGGCTTTCACTTGTCAAAGTCAGTGAAAGAAAAAATTTGGAGAGGTGACTTCATTGACCTATTATCATTGTTGCCAGCTTCAAAAGAATTTCTGGCTAAAAGTGATAAGCTGTCAGGTGATAGATCTGAGGAGGATAGAAGAAGAGCGATTCCCAAAACTTTCCAAAACTGGCTTCAGGCCTTTTGTATTTTTGCTGCGGTTTTGGGGGAACACTTTCCAGGCAAGTGCTCGGGTTTATTTCAACATGTGGATATTATTGCTGAAGCCTTCCGCCACTTTGGCGGTTCGGCTTGGTATTCTTATGATGAAAATTTTCGCCAGAAATTGGCGGTTCATCCCTCTCTAAACTGGGGGTCTAAGGACGTCGGATTGTGGTTGAATTTAATGCTACCTCCAAAGCCTCAGTTTGCTCCTAGGTTAGCATCCAATCAACAGTCCCCTTTTCGCAAAGGTTATTGTTTCGCCTTTAATGAAGGGCAGTGTAAATTCCTTACTAATTGCCGTTATCGGCACGAATGTTCTAATTGTTCTGGTAGCCATGCAGCCAACAGATGTTTTCGCAAGTCTTCTGCAACCTCTTTTCAATCACATGCCAGGGATGCTAGGCCAAAAAGCTTGGACACCAGTGAGCTTACCAAACATGCTCCAGTGGTTAGAGCGATACCCCGATCGCAAGATGGCAACACTGCTCATTGAAGGCTTTCGGGAGGGTTTTTTGGTACCCACTTTCAAAGGTCCTGGCTGTTCTATGGTCAACAATTTGAAATCAGTTGCCTTGAATTAAGCAGTGGTGCAGGAAAAAATTTCCAAGGAATTGGTGGAAGGTAGAGTGGCGGGCCCTTTCTCATCCCCTCCATTTTCCAACTTCAGGCTTTCTCCTTTGGGAATAGTCCCCAAGAGAGAGGCGGGTTGTTATCGTTTAATTCATCACCTCTCTTATCCTGTAAATTTTTCTTTGAATGATGAAGTGTCGGATGTGGAGGCTCCAGTCTGCTACTCTTCTTTCGATAATGCTTTGGTTATTTTGCAACAACACGGCCGTCTGCTTTTCGATTGCTCCCGGTTCATCCTCAAGGTTTTAACTCTTTAGGTTTTCATTTTCAAGATCAATTTTTCTTTGACAAATGTATGCCGATGGGTTTCTCCTTATCGTGTTTTTATTTTGAATCATTTTCTACCTTTTTGCACTGGGTATTGACTCAGAGGTGTCCTGAAGGTGTTTTTTTACATTATTTAGACGATTTTTTATTTGTTGGCCCTCCGGGTTCTCCTTCATGTTTAAATTACCTGCAAACATTCTTCTCCATTTGTGATGATTTCGGGGTTCCTCTGGCTGTAGAGAAGACAGTTCTTCCAACTATGTCTCTTGAGTTTCTGGGGATTGTCATTGATTCCTCTGCTATGGAATTCAGGCTTCCTCTTCAAAAGTTAGAAAGGATGAGATCTATGATCTCTGTCTTTCTATCTAAACGTAAAGTTTTTCTCAAAGAGGCTCAGTCGCTGTTGGGGCTATTTGCCTTCGCAGCCAGGGTAATTCCGATGGCCAGGGTATTTTCTCGCAGGTTTTCTTTATCTACCAAAGGTCTTAAGAACCCGTACTCCCACGTTTACATCTCTAAAACCATTAAAGAAGATCTGAAGGTTTGGGATGCCTTCTTGTGTAATTTCAATGGTACGACCATTTGGCAAAAGGAGTTTGTCTCTAGTGTTCAGTTGAATTTCTTCACAGATGCAGCTGGATCTGTTGGTTTTGGGGCATTTCTCGATGGCCACTGGTGCGCAGAGCGGTGGCATCAGGAGTGGCTTCACCAGGATATTCTCCATAACCTTGTGCTTTTGGAATTATTTCCTGTTGTGGTTTCCGTGGTAATTTGGAAAGAGACCTTTGAGAATCGTAGAGTTTTGGTTTACACTGACAACAAAGGTGTTTTCTTTGCGGTTAATTCCCTGTCCTCAAAGTCGGAACCAGTGATTAACCTATTACGTTTTTTAGTATTGCATTGTTTGCGTTATAATATTTGGTTAAAAGCTGCACATATAGCAGGCATAAAGAATAACATCGCCGACGCTTTGTCTCGTCTACAGTTCGAAAGATTTCGGGACTTGGCGCCGGAGGCAGACCTGCATGGAACTCCTTGCCCAGATTTCCTCTGGGGCTTAATCCGGAGCTGATACTTCCGTATTTCAAGAACTCGGTTTCGGAGAAGACTTGGTCGGATTATCTTCTTTCCTGGTACAGATGGTGCTCTTTTTGTCATGATTCAGGTTTGGATTCTTTAGTTGTGACATCATACACCTCTTTATCCTTTTTGTCCGCTCTGATGCAATCAAATTTAAGTCCTGCCTCCATAAGCCGGATTCTAGCAGGAGTATCTTTCTTTCTGAAGTTTGCAGGTTTACCGGCTTTAACCTCATTCTTTCAGGTCAGTCAAGTCTTAAAAGGCCTTCGGAGGTCCTGTCCGTCTTTGGATACCCGGCGTCCCATTTCAATCCCTTTGCTGATTGATTTATTAAGGGTTATAGAGGAAGTCTGTTTTTCAAAATTTGAGCTTCTCCTTTTTCGTGCATCCTTTGCGTTGGCTTTCTTTGGTGCTATGAGGCTGGGTGAATTTACAGCGGCCAATAAAAAATCTTTGGCCTTTCTGCTTTTTCACCACGTTCGTATAGACAATGATTTTCTTCACATTTTTCTGGCTAGATCTAAGTCTCAGCCCGGTGGTAAGGGCCAATGGTTCTCTCTAGCTAGATCCTCGAGTCATGTGATCTGTCCTGTACGGCATGTTGCGAGGTATTTGGCGGTCAGACCTCCCTCTGGGGATTCCTTCTTTGTTCACCAAGACCTGTCTTCCCTTACCAGATATCAATTCTCGTCCGTACTGGCTTCCTCTTTGAAACGCTTAAATCTGTCAGGTTTTTGCTTTTCGTCACATTCCTTTCGGATTGGAGCAGCCACTACGGCCGATGCATTGGGTTTCTCTTCGGAAATGTTAAAAAGAGTTGGTCGCTGGGAGAGTAATAGATATAGAATTTATGTCCGCCCTGATCTGCTAATTGTATGATTTTCTCTTTCAGATATTTCCAGAAAAGTTATCTGGATAGTGGGTCATTCCTTCGTTTTCTGGGCTGCTCAACATGCCGGAAACAGGAACTACTCCACCACTTTAGGTCTGGACGCTAAGTCTTATTTAGTCTTATGGTCAGGTGTACGGGGTTTGAGATGGAGGGGCCTAAGGGAACATTTGATTTATTTGTCCAGTATTTGGCCTTTTCCTCAGGTTTTAGTGATTCACGCAGGGGCGAACGACTTAGGTAAAGTTAGGACTTGGGACCTGTTATGCGAAATGAAAAGAGACTTAGGTTCTTTTAAGGTGATGTTTCCTTCTTCCATTCTGGCGTTCTCGGAAATGATTCCGAGATTAGTATGGTCTCCTGCCAGTAATCTCTTCTACGTGGACAGGATAAGGAGGCGCCTAAATAGAACAATCCATAGTCAGGTGGTGTCTCTTATCGGCACTCGGAGTTGGAAGGTTTCATTCCGGGTTTGTTCCGGGAGGATTCAATCCATTTATCCCCTATAGGTTTGGACATTTTTTGTATGGGTTTGCAAAGTTTAATCGAGTCGGCCACGGTGGGGGGGGGGCTTCAACCAGTAGTTTCCCTACTGGCCTCAGCCGGTGGGGTGTAGTTGTCCAGCATGTCTGGATGGACCCCGTTAATCTCGTTTTAATTATTAGCCAAGATGGCTTTCTTATTTAATTAAATTATAGTAATTATCAGGTTACCCCTTGGATACACCGTGGCCATTTAAAATGCCAAATAATTATTTATTAATAAATTTATTTGCACCTTTTATCGTTGTGTTCTCTCTTTATTGAGTCCCTTTGTACGAGCCCATGAAAGGTCCTAGCAATATGCTGGACCAACATGGGGGAGTTCAAAGGGGACCGCAGATACTGTGCTTTATTTTCTAGGTATGATATATTGGCAGTTTCCCTGGGCAGCAACAGCCATGGGATTGGTTACCTGTATCAGAAGAGGATTGGTCGGCTACAGGAAGCGAAAAGCCCGCGCGGAGAGAGGTTATATAAGGGACCAGTGAGCGGGGCGCCTCAGACCGTTTGAACCGGACCTCAACGCCCACCCGCCCTCCCTATTGTTAAAGTCATGGTGTATTCAGTGGGGGTGTAGTTGTCCAGCATGTCTGGATGGACCCCGTTAATCTCATTTTAATTATTAGCCAAGATGGCTTTCTTATTTAATTTAATTATAGTAATTATCAGGTTACCCCTTGGATACACCGTGGCCATTTAAAATGCCAAATAATTATTTATTAATAAATTTATTTGCACCTTTTATCGTTGTGTTCTCTCTTTATTGAGTCCCTTTGTACGAGCCCATGTTGTTAAGAGCATGGCAAGTGCTCTGCAAACAAATGTGGATAGGGAAATAATAACTTAAAATAACATAAAATACATAAAAATAAAAAATAATAATCTTGACCTAGGAGGACGAGGTCTATATGGAGTAGGAGGTTGAGGTGGCGGTGGATGTGGCGGTGTAGGTGGAAGCGGCGGTGGAGGAGGACAAGGTAGCCAACACAGTTTTTTTTTTTTTTTAATTAGGGTACACCCCAAAAAAGTGAGAGCGATCAAAAATACAACAATGGCTGGGTAAGGCCGGTATACATGTCTATTCTGCACAAGGTACGGACAAGTCCTGTGGGATCCATGCCTGGTTAATTTTAATGAAGGCGAGCTTGTCCACATTGGCTCTGGACAGGCGGCTGCGCTTGTCTGTGATAATGCCCCCTGCCGTGCTAAATATACGTTCAGATAATACACTGGCTGCTGGGCAGGCCAGCACCTCCAAGGCGTAAAGGGCAAGCTCAGGCCATGTGCCAAATTTGGAGACCCAGAAGTTGAAGGGGGCAGACCCATCATTCAGTACGTGTAGGCATGTGCACACATACTGCTCCACCATGTTGGTGAAATGCTGCCTCCTGCTAAGACATTCCATATCAGCTGGTGGTGCTGGTTGTTGTGGCGTGCTGACAAAGCTTTTCCACATTTCGGCCATGCTAACCCTGCCTTCTGAGGTACTGGCGGTGCCCTGGCTGCATTGGCGACCTCTTCCTCCTCCTCTGCCTTCGCCTTGTGCTTCCACTGTGCCCCCACTGTCAGGTGGGAATGCCACCAGCAGCGCTTCTACCAGCGTGCGCTTGTACTCGCGCATCTTACAATCATGCTCCAGTGAGGGAATTAAGAACGGTACGTTGTCCTTGTAATGGGGATCCAGCAGCGTGGCCACCCAGTAATCAGCACCTGTTAGAATGTGGGCAACTCGGCGGTCGTTGCGGAGACACTGCAGCATGTAATCGCTCATGTGTGCCAGGCTGCCCAGAGGAAACGAAAAGCTGTCCTTTGTGGGAGGTATATCGTCTGTGTCCTCTGTATCCCCCCAGCCACGCACCAGTGATGGCCATGAGCTGGTCAGGGTGCCACCCTGCTGTGAACATGGTTCCTCCTCCATCTCCTCCTCCTCCACCTCGTCATCCTCCAGAACTGTGCCCTTGCTGGACAATTGTGTACCTGGCGTTTGTTGGTGCAGGAACCCACCCTCAGAGCCACTTGTGAATGACTGCCCTGAATGCCTTGGAGATCATCCCTCTTCCTCCTCCTCCTCCTGTGCCACATCCTCTTCTATCATCGCCCAAAGCGTTTTTTCAAGGAGGCATAGAACTGGAATAGTAACGCTGAGAACGGCGTCATCGGCACTGGCCATGTTGGTGGAGTACTCGAAACAGCGCAACAAGGCACACAGGTCTCGCATGGAGGCCCAGTTATTGGTGGTGAAGTGGTGCTGTTCCGCAGAGCGACTCACGCGTGCGTGCGGCAGCTGAAACTCCACTATCGCCTGCTGCTGCTCGCACAGTCTGGCCAGCATGTGCAAGGTGGAGTTCCACCTTGTGGGCACGTCACATATGAGGCGGTGAGCGGGAAGGCCGAAGTTACGCTGAAGCACTGACAGGCAAGCAGTAGCAGGGTGAGAACGCCTAAAGTGTGCACAGACGGCCCGCACTTTCTGCAGCAGCTCTGGCATATCGGGGTAATTTTTAAGGATCCCCTGCACCACCAAATTTAGCACATGCGCCAGGCAAGGGATGGGGGTCAAACCGGCTAGGCCCAGAGCTGCTACGAGATTTTGCCCATTATCGCACACCACCAGGCCGGGCTTGAGGCTCACTGCCACCAACCACTTATCGGTCTGTTGTTCCATGTCCCTCCACAACTCCTGCGCGGTGTGGCGTTTTTCCCCCAAACAGGAAAGTTTTAAAACTGCCTGCTGTCGTTTACCCCTGGCTGTGCAGAAGTCGGTGGTGAAGGTGTTACGCTGACCGGATGAGGAGGCGGTAAAGGATGAGGAAGAGGAGTAGGAGGAGTTAGCAACAGGAGGCAAACTGAAGTGCCCTGCAATCCTCGGTGGTGGAAGGACATGCGCCAAACTGCTATCCGCCTCAAGCCCAGCCGCCACTGCATTTACCCAGTGTGCTGTTAGAAAGATATAACATCCTTGACCGTGCTTACTGGTCCATGTCTCTGTAGTTAGGTGGACCTTGCCACAGATGGCGTTGCGCAGTGCACACCTGATTTTGTCCCCCACCTGGTTGTGCAGGGAAGGGATGGCTCACCTGGAAAAGTAGTGGCGGCTGGGCACGACGTACTGTGGGACAGCCAATGCCATCAGGCTTTTAAAACTCTGTGTCTCCACCAGACGGAATGACAGCATTTCAAAGGCCAGGAATTTTGCAATGCTGGCATTTAGGGCCAGGGATCGCGGGTGGGTAGGGGTGTACTTCCTCTTCCGCTCCAGTGTTTGGGAGATAGAGAACTAAACGCTTCCATGGGACATTGTGGAGATGGTTGGTGACCCAGGTGGTAGTGCTGCTGACAGATCCTCTGTTTGCGGGGTGGCAGGTGCCACTGTCACTACAGAGGTGGATGAAGAGGTCGAGACTGCAGCAGAAGAGGAAGCAGGAGGAGCCAGAGACCTTTCTTGGTTTTTGAGGTGTCTACTCCACTGCAGCTCGTGCTTTGATCTTAGATGCCTGGTCATGCAGGTTGTGCTCAGGTTGAGAACGTTTGAGCCTCGCTTCAGGCTCTGATTGCACAGCATGCAAACCACTCGTGTCTTGTCATCAGCACATTGTCTGAAGAACTGCCACGCTAGGGAACTCCTTGGACCTGGCTTTGGTGTGCTCGCTCCCTTGCTGCATTGGGCAGTAGCAGGCGTACTGTCTAGGGGACGGACGCTCCGCTTTTGCACCCTGCACCCTCTTCTGCTGTGCTGGTGGCTCTGTGCGACCACCGCCTCTTCTTTCGAACTACACAAGTCACCTGCATGGCGTTGATTCCATGTGGGGTCGAGGACCTCATTGTCCTCCACATCATCTTCCACCCAGTCTTCACCCCTGCCCTCCTTGTCGGTCTGCACAATTGCGAAAGCAGCAGCAGTTGGCACCTGTGTTTCTTCATCATCCGAGACGTGCTGCGATGGTCCTCCCATGTACTCCTCTTGAAACATAAGTGGTTGGGCATCGGTGCACTCAATCTCTTCCACTTCTGGGGCAGGGCTAGGTGGATGGCCCTGGGAAACCCTGCTAATAGAGTCATAAAAAAGCAGAAGAGACTGCTGCATGACTTGGGGCTCAGACTGCTTGGCTGATTTGCAAGGGGGTGAGGTGAAAGACTGATGGACATCGGCTGCAGGTGCCAACTCTGATCTTTCAGCAGTAGACTGGGTGGGAGACAATGTGAAGGAACTGGAGACACTGTCAGCAACCCAATCTACTATTGCCTGTACTTGTCCTGGGCCTGGCCTCAACATTCGTAGAGCCGCATTAGGCCCGACCAAATACCGCTGCAGGCTCTGTCGCCTACTCGCACCTGAGGAAGGTGTTTCACTTGTGCGTGTAGCTGGCACAGATCGACCACGTCCTCTCCCTGCAACAGGAGCTCCACCAGCAGCACCACGACCGGGGCCACGTCCCTTATTTGACAGTCTCCTCATATTTCTCAAATTTAGGATCTTGCCCTAAATGGGTGTTTTTTGAATAGCAGAATAGAGCAACAGTATCTAAAGGGTGTATCTCACAGGTACAGATATGCAGAAAATGCACCAAATATTATTTTTTTGCCCTAAATTATTATTTTTTGGAAGATCAGAATAGGAGAACAGTATCTAAAGTGTGTATCTCACACGTACAGATATGCAGAAAATGCACCAAAAAATATTTTTTTGCCCTAAATGTTTTATTTTTTTTAATAGCAGAATAGGAGAACAGTATCTAAAGGGTGTATCTCACAGTAACATATGCAGTGCTGGTGCACTGAGCTTGCATAAAATGCCCGCCGAAGCCAACCTAACTAACAGACGGATAAAAGTTATCTTTTCTCTGGCACTGGGCTCAGGGCAGGATAAAAAGATTGTGCACTGCACCCACACAACAAAAGCAAGGTAGATCGCTGAGTAATTTGATTTCTAAATCAGGACTCCTATCTACTTCTCTCCCTCAAAGCAGCAGCAGCAACCTTTCCCTACACTAACTGAAGCAGAGTGACGTGCTGTGCTATGTGCCTCTAGCTTATATAGAGGCTGGGTCACATGCTGCACTGGCCAATCACAGCCATGCCATTAGTAGGCATGGCTGTTATGGCTTCTAAGGGCACACAAGTTAAACAAATGTTGATTGGCTGCCCTGCAGCTTTTTAAAATGCGCCATTACATTGCCGAACACCAAACCCAAACCCGAACCCGAACATACAGTACATTGTTCGGGTTCGGGTCCGAGTACCAAAAACCCAAAGTTTACAGTTCGGGTTCGCTCAACCCTAGTTACAAGTCACATAGGTAGAAAATAATACAATCATGGTATTCGTTCTTGTACTGTAGAACCAAGAAACAGAAAACAGCAAGTTAGCTGTAAAACCTACTGAACATTAGAGGGCACTTAAAAACTGGACCCACAGATGGGGCCGTACACAGATGCATCTGTGGAAAAGGTATACTGCGCTGTCCTAGAAATATCTGAAGTGGGTAAATAAATACCTGTGCTGCAACTAAAAAATGTGAGACACCCACAAAATGAATAATATAAAGAACTATAAGCTGCGCAACAATGTGTCTAAAATATAATAAATTATTACAGAACTATATCGGTGATCAAAGTATCCAGTCTCAGTGTATTATCGCATACAGCATAAAAGCATGCAATGTTATAAGACCATAAACTTCCAATCTCAGTGCATTAGTGTATACAACATGAAAACATGAAATGTAGTGAAAATTAACAAAAATCATATGCTCTCAACACTGACTTTAAATAATATCACCCATTGTCCTGATCAGTGTATAAAAAACTCAAATGACAGTTTTCAAAGAAACACCAAAAACAATCCTCAGAAAAAAAGTGAAGTGAAGAGGTTAAATTTCTCCAAATGATTGTGACTTTAGGCATAAACCATCATAGAAGGGTGCCAGTGTACTAGGAAGGGAATCCACCACCGCAGTATTCACAAGCCGCTTACCAGAAAAACTGATCCCTGAGAGAGATCAGACAAAGCAGTTAGCTGTTATCCCTGCTAGGGTCTCTGATTAGCTTCCTATGTCGTCCTGGTTTCCTCCACATCCGAATCAGTGTTTCCCCAAAGTCTCAGCAAACCATATTAGGGTGAGAAAGAAAGCCCCATAGCGTAATCCAATTTAAAACGTTTATTTAAAAGTAAAAAATTGCACTTACAGCATCTGAAGAAAAAATTGGCAGTGGTTATATGTAAAGCCGGCCGGCTCTCGCTACCCGTTGCTTCCGGGATACGTATGTGGTGACGTCAGCAAGCCGCTCCTCCCTAGATGCATCTGTGCTTAACTGTAAAGAAGGGGACATAAAAAGAGAGCAGAAGCAACTCTCCGGCCAGGGGATTTTGGGTTACTTGTTGAGCTGGGTTAGATCAAGAGCCTCCAGACATTGATTTCTTAAGAGAGCGTTTGTAAGAGACCATTTTCCGTTCCGTTTCAAGAGGTTCAGGGTGAGCCTAGTGGGATCCTGTCGGTGGGGAATCGAGAAGCATCCCCCATTGTCTTAGAAAATCCTCCAGATTGGTGATCGTAGCTGACACCCCATTATGGGTAATGGAGTGGGTGGCTGGATATTTCCACTTATGTAGGATCTTATGATTATGCAACACTTTTGTAATGGTCGTCAGGTTTTTGCGTCGCTGTAGATTGTGGTGGGAGAGGTCTGTGAGTAGATGAATGGTCGAGTACTTTTTCAGAAGGTGATTGGTCTGGCGTAAGGCAGACATAATTTTCTCCTTCGCTTGATAAAAGTGTACCCTCAGCAGGACATCCCATGGGACTTCTGCAGGGAGAAAGGATGGCTTCAGCAGCCTGTGGATTCTGTCAATGGCGAGGTCTGGCCCTGACAGTGACGGAACCAGTGAGGAAAAAAGATCTAATGTGTATTGCTGAAGATGATTTGAGGATACTGACTCAGGGACACCTCTGAATTTAATGTTATTTCTCCTTGAACTGTCCCGCAAATCTTCTACTTTATCATCCTTCAACCACGCTAGTTCTTCAGAGTGGGCCGTATAGGCGTAGACCATTGTGTTAAAGGATGAAGTATACTCTCCCAATGAGGATTCCACTTGGTCAAACATGTCTCCCAAATCATGTAACTCTGCTTTACACTGATTGGCACAGGCTAGTATGTCAGGCTACAGAGAGGTGTGCAGGGACAGGAGCATCTCCTTTAGTGTATGATACAGGCTGCCCATGTATAGGCAAGGCTGTTATGGGTTCTATGCCTGTGTTGGAGGATGCGGCCTGTGGTGAGTTTGTAGCACTCACCTTCATACTTGGTTCCTTGGAGAGGCCTATAGAGTGACTCCCTATGGGGTGTAGATTTAACAGGGCTGCATATAGACGGAGAGAGGTTCCCTGAGGATCCCTCACTGCCTATGGAACCGTCCTGTTGTTGGTATTGGGCGCCGCCAGGACCCTGTACAGGGATGGGCGCCATTATATACCATGGTTCTTGGCCGCTGCCATTTTGTTATAGACCATAGCCGTGGGCTGAAAGAATCCGGCCAGCTTGCAGGGCATTGGCGGGTACTTTCGGTGACGAGACACCCTGTGACTCTCCTATCTGTAGGTGTTGATGGCGAATCTCAGGG
Source organism: Rana muscosa (assembly GCA_029206835.1). Classification (NCBI taxonomy): domain Eukaryota; kingdom Metazoa; phylum Chordata; class Amphibia; order Anura; family Ranidae; genus Rana; species Rana muscosa. Next base: position 351,520,414 of record CM055119.1, read on the forward strand.
GCTTGAGGAGGCTTGGATGTTGCTGGATTCCCTGGCGGCCTGGCGGAGCCTCAGCAAAGTGCAGACATCTGCAACCGCGGTTGCCACCCCCCCCCCCCCACAAAAAAAAATGCTTTTGAAAAATTTCTGCTTGAATATATCAAATTGGAACAAATCCCATTTTATTTGCTAAGGGTCTCTGCAAAAATATATATATATATATATATATATATATTGTGAGGGGGTTAGCTCGGCAGCGGGTGTGTGTGACCCCCGGGATGGGCTCCCCACACAAAACAGGCCCAGCAAACGGAGGTTGTGGTTTTCAAAATCAAAAAAAGGTGCGGTTTATTTTCTATTTACAGTGACAAAACACAGCAAAGCAAAAGAAACATAACCAAAATAAATCCTGGTCAAGTTGACCTCTGACTAAACATACAGGTTTCCTAACTAACAACTGGGATCAGCCTAGTGCTGTCCTAGTCCCTAAGTCCCTGGTTTAGTAAAAGTCCAAACAAATAGCCACACAGGCTTTGCCTCACCGCACAGGGGTTCACTCTCCCTAGACAGTCCACACAGGTCTGGTTCCAGGCATGAGCTAACATCTAATGAAGCTGGGAGTTCTTATAGAGGCCTAAATGAGCTGACAAGCTTCAGCTGGCCTCATCAACTCCCTGTCTGCACGACGCCCCACACTCTCCCTAGAGGTATGAGTCATCCATGAGCCCACTAGCCTTATACAACTCTCCACCTAGTTGTATAAGTCGGCGTAAAGCCTGAATCTGGGCGAAATATATCTACCCCCCTGGATGCAACCAGGTGACTTTACCTTCCTGCTGTCACATACCCCCCCCTCTTGTTTTAACCTCGGGGTTGGAACACCAGCAATCAGGCATTCATGTACTCGAGACAAAGCATCCACATTCCCCATTTGAACGCCAGGGCGATGCTTTACTGTGAAGTTGAATTCCTGGAGGGCCAGGAACCACCTATTCACTCTTCTATTTGTTTCCTTGTTTTGAGCCATCCACTTTAACGGAGCGTGATCCGTAACCATGTCAAAGTGCCTACCTAGCAGGTAGTACCGAAGGGAATCTAGAGCCCACTTCACCGCTAAACACTCCTTTTCAACGGTGGCGTAATTTACCTCATGGGACTTCAACTTCCTGCTGAGGTAAATGACTGGGTGCTCTTTCCCGTTCCAGACCTGGGACAATACTGCTCCTAACCCCACATCTGACGCATCACTTTGTACGACAAAGTCTTTAGAGAAGTCGGGTGAGTACAACACTGGCTGGCTACATAAGGCTTGTTTCAAGAATTGGAATGCTGCCTCAGCCTCGGGGGTCCATTTAATCATGACCGACCCTTTCCCCTTCGTCAGGTTGGTTAGGGGCACAGCCTTAGAAGCAAAGTGGGGAATGAATCGCCGATAATACCCAGCGATTCCCAGAAAGGCTCGTACCTGCTTCTTGCTGTTGGGACGTGGCCAACTCTGGATGGCCTCGACTTTGTTGAGTTGGGGTTTTATTACTCCCCTCCCAATGGTGTACCCAAGATATTTGGCCTCCTCCTGCCCAATGGTACACTTCTTGGGGTTAGCCGTAAACCCCGCTTCCCGAACAGAGTCCAGGACTGCTTGCACTTTTGGCAGATGTGAGGCCCAATCTGTGCTATGGACAATTACGTCATCCAGGTAAGCCGCAGCATACTTCCGATGGGGCCTCAGCATCTGGTCCATTTTCCGCTGGAATGTGGCCGGCGCATTCTGTAACCCGAACGGCATTCTTTTATATTGGAACGCCCCGTCTGGGGTTACAAATGCGGTTTTCTCTTTGGCCGACTTGGCCAGGGGGATTTGCCAATACCCTTTTGTGAGGTCAAGAGTCGTCATGTATCGGGCTGTTCCCAGCCGGTCGATCAACTCATCTATACGTGGCATGGGGTAGGTGTCAAATTTTGTAACTTTGTTCAACTGACGAAAATCGTTACAAAATCGCCAGCTCCCATCCGGTTTAGGCACCAACACGATGGGACTAGACCAATCACTTTGGGACTCCTCTATCACCCCTAAGTTCAGCATTTTCTGTACTTCCTCCCGTATTGCCTCCCGTCGAGCCTCTGGGATCCGATAGGGTTTTAACTTCACCCTTTCACCGGGCGGGGTAATGATGTCATGCTCTACCCCAGATGTTTGTCCCGGCAGCTCAGAGAATACCTCCTTGTTGCGAAGCACAAACTCCTTAACCTCCTGTTGTTGGGGTTGTGACAAGGTGGCTGCTATTCCAACCTCAGGAATCACGCAACCAGTTTGAGCTGGTGACCAAGTGTCTGCGACTAGGGACTCTCTATTCCTCCAGGCTTTCAACAGATTAACGTGATAGATCTGTTCGGGCTTTTGCCTTCCTGGTTGTCTGACCTTGTAATTCACTTCGCTCACTTTTTCCATTATCTCGTAGGGGCCTTGCCATTTGGCAAGGAATTTACTTTCAACCGTAGGGACAAGTACCAATATCCTATCCCCCGGGGAAAAGGTACGGGTCTTGGCTCCACGGTTGTACACTCTCTGCTGTGCCAACTGCGCTTGGGCCAAATGTTCCTTCACGATGGGCATTACCTGTGCAATTCGATCTTGCATCAGGGCGACATGCTCAATCACACTCCTGTGGGGAGAACTCTCACTTTCCCAAGTTTCCTTGGCAATATCCAACAGCCCTCTTGGGTGTCTCCCATACAGTAACTCAAAGGGGGAGAATCCCGTAGAGGATTGGGGCACCTCCCTAATAGCAAACATCAAATAAGGAAGTAAACAGTCCCAATCCTTTCCATCTCTATCCACCACTTTCTTCAACATTTGTTTTAGGGTTTTGTTGAATCTTTCAACCAGCCCATCGGTTTGGGGGTGATACACAGACGTACGCAATTGCGTCACTTTGAACAATTTACACAGCTCTTTCATAACCCGGGACATAAAGGGTGTACCTTGGTCCGTAAGCAGTTCTTTACAAATACCCACCCGGCTAAAAACAAGAGATAGCTCTTTGGCTATGGTTTTGGCCGAGGTATTTCGGAGAGGGATCGCTTCTGGATAACGGGTGGCATAGTCCATTATAACTAATATGTACTGGTGCCCCCTAGCGGACTTGATTATAGGACCTACCAAATCCATGGCGATCCTCTCAAACGGGACCTCAATGATGGGTAGAGGGACCAGCGGGCTACGGAAATGTGGCATCGGGGCCAACCTCTGACACACAGGGCAGGAGGAACAATAATTTTCTACGTCCTTCATCACCCCCGGCCAATAGAATCTCTGTAATACCCTCTCTCGGGTTTTCTCTGTCCCCAGATGACCTCCAAGAATGTGCCCATGGGCCAACTCCAACACCAACTTCCTGTAAGGTTTGGGCACCACAAGCTGCTCAACGGTTTCTTCTGCCCTTTTTGCCACCCGATACAGTAGGTCCTTCTCTACGCTGAAGTATGGGTAAGTGCAGGTATTATCTGGGTTCACTAACTCACCATCTATTTTCACTACATTTTCCCGTGCCTTTATTAGGGCGGGGTCTTTCAACTGTTCTGTGGCAAAGTTTTCCCTGTGAACCTCAAGATCAGAAAACTCCACAGACGGTAGGTTTTCGTCTGAGGAGGTGGGCTCCTCTCCAGTTTCTTGAGTCTCCCCTGCCAATACTGATAAGGGAAATTCTGGAGAGTCCTCACCACTCTCAGGGGAGTTCTGGCTATCACATTCCTGGTACATAGGGGCACCAGTGAGGGGCTCAGGATCATCCCACAGTTCCCAGAACTTCGGAAAATCCCTTCCCACAATGGCGTCATGCGGTAACTGAGATACTAAGCCCACTGGATGAGAGAGGGTACCTTTGGGGGTCTCGAAACACACTGTAGTCACTGGATACTCTCGGGTGTCCCCATGCACACAAATAACAGCTACCTTGCTATTCCCAGAGACCTCTGTTTTAACTAACTCAGCCTTTATCAGGGTCACAAGGCTACCTGAATCCAGCAATACCACAACATTTCTACCATTAACACACATTTTGCATAAATGTTTCTCAGTTCCTCGAATGGCAGTGCATGCGACTGTCGCACACAGCGACTGACGTCTGCCCGTCAGAAAGTCACACTGCATGGGTTCCTCCACAACCGGGCAATTGGCTGCAATATGTCCCGCTTGCCGGCAGCGGTAGCAAACGATCCTTCTTGCCGCCTCTTGAGCCGCTGATTTCCCAGGCTGTTCTCGCCAAACTTGGGGTAGAGCTCCCACCCTCTCACTCTCTCCACCCTCACCCCTTGGAATCCTCTTATCCGCCCCTGGGGATGGTCTGGTCTTAGGGTGGAAAGTCCGAGTGTCTCTGGAAGAGGCCGTCAGGTTCTCTGTAGCCAAGTATTTCTCCACACGATCCACAAGACCATCGGCCGTCTCTGGGTCTCCATGGCTTACCCACTTTTGGATGGCAGTAGGAAGAGCTCTCAAAAACCGATCCATTACAACACGTTCCACAATCTTTGGTGCGGACAAAGTCTCTGGCTGTAGCCACTTTCTGCTCAGGTGAATGAGATCATACATTTGAGACCTGGGGGGTTTTCCAAGCTGGAAAGTCCAGTTATGCACACGCTGAGCCCGGACAGCCTGGGTGACACCCAGCCTTGCCAATATTTCAGCTTTTAGCATCACATAGTCTTTTGCTTGGTTAGGCTCTAGGTCATAGTAAGCTTTCTGCGATTCACCAGTTAACAGAGGAGCCACCAGTCCAGCCCACTGCTCCTCAGGCCACTTTTCTCTTTCAGCGGTCCTTTCAAATGTGGTCAAAAATACCTCTGGATCATCCTCTCCAGTCATTTTTGTCAATAAACGACTCACCCCAAAGGACGCGGTATTAGTGGGACGGCTTTCCTCACTGGTCTGCGGACGTTGCTGCATTACTGCTTCCATCTGTTGTTGTAGTCTCTGCTCTTGCTTCTGCAACAGGTCTATGAAGCGGGCCTCAGATTGCTGCTGGGCTCGTTGCTGAGCCTCCAGACTCTGTTGCAAAGTTGCGTTTGTCTGCTGCTGGGCTGCAAGGCTCCTTTGCAAACCTGCATTTGTCTGCTGTTGATTGGCATTTGCTAGAGCCAGCTGCTTCAGTATCTCCTCCATGCTGGCTTAAAAAAAACTGCCACTGGTTCTCCACCAACTGTGAGGGGGTTAGCTCGGCAGCGGGTGTGTGTGACCCCCGGGATGGGCTCCCCACACAAAACAGGCCCAGCAAACGGAGGTTGTGGTTTTCAAAATCAAAAAAAGGTGCGGTTTATTTTCTATTTACAGTGACAAAACACAGCAAAGCAAAAGAAACATAACCAAAATAAATCCTGGTCAAGTTGACCTCTGACTAAACATACAGGTTTCCTAACTAACAACTGGGATCAGCCTAGTGCTGTCCTAGTCCCTAAGTCCCTGGTTTAGTAAAAGTCCAAACAAATAGCCACACAGGCTTTGCCTCACCGCACAGGGGTTCACTCTCCCTAGACAGTCCACACAGGTCTGGTTCCAGGCATGAGCTAACATCTAATGAAGCTGGGAGTTCTTATAGAGGCCTAAATGAGCTGACAAGCTTCAGCTGGCCTCATCAACTCCCTGTCTGTACGACGCCCCACACTCTCCCTAGAGGTATGAGTCATCCATGAGCCCACTAGCCTTATACAACTCTCCACCTAGTTGTATAAGTCGGCGTAAAGCCTGAATCTGGGCGAAATATATCTACCCCCCTGGATGCAACCAGGTGACTTTACCTTCCTGCTGTCACAATATATATATAAATATATATAATGTGCGGGGGTTCTGAGTAATTTTCTAGCTACGAATTTATGATTTTTACATGTAGGAGAGGATTGCCAGAATTGGCATTGACATACCACTTGGTATGGAACTGTCGTGTTTTCTTATCTCCCTCCAAAGCACTAAGTCTCTTGTCTTTTTGTTTTTTTGCTGTTTTTTTGCTCTGTTATCAGCATGATCATGATAACTTTTGACAAGTTCTCCATCAACCAAGATAAAACCAGCCTGAAATTTGTGTCTAGGGAGTTTTCTATGAATAGATTAGCAGAGAGCTGGTCTATTCACAGCACAGCTCTGCACAGTCCTTCCTTCCTTTGCCAATGTGGAGGGGGGGTGCCTTTCATCCAATCAGCTGTCCTGGCTGTATGCCAATAATCCATTCCCAGTGCTAAACAGGAAGAGAAAATCTGTAACATGATGTGCACTTTCTAAAGAATATATAAAGCAGAAGACAGCAGATATGCAAGTAAAATTTATGTAGGGAGATTTGTTTCATCCCTGTGTATCATCTGAGGCTGTTCACTTCACTGGGTATATATGAGGGTTTACATCCACTTTAAGCTGGTCCTACATTTCTTGAATATTGGCCAATTCCCAATAAATATGCTGAAATTTGAGCTCTGAGTGACCCTGATGACACCACTTTGCTCAACAAAAGATGATTTAAAAATCAAATTATTGGGATCCTCTTAGATGCATTCACTGTTGGGAGTGAACATTCAGGCAGACAGGAGAACTGCGGCTGCCCAAATACATTAGTTGGTAGTGGAGATCCTCCATCCAGTTTAGTGCCGATGGAGGAATCTATTGCTTTTCTCTATTTTTCAATTCTCTCTTTCCCCATACTGTGTATACCAGATCTTTTACACCTCATATTAGTTGGTGTCCCATGCTTGACCGACTTCCAGAAGTTACTCTTCAATAAGTCATTACTAATGCCGCGTACACACGATAGTTTTTTCTGATGAAAAATGACCGATGGACTTTTTTCATCGGACAAACCGATCATGTATGGGCCCCATCGGTCTTTTTTCCATCGGTATAAAAAAATAGAACATGTTTTAAATTTTACAGATGGAAAAAAAAAAAACGATACCAAATTCTGATCGTCTGTGGGGAACTCCATCGGAGAAAAAACCCACGCATGCTCAGAATCAAGTCGACGCATGCTCAGAAGCATTGAACTTAATTTTTCTCAGCTCTTCGGAGTGTTTTACGTCACGGCGTTTGGGACGGTCAGATTTTTGCCTGATGGTGTGTGGGCAAGACTGATGGAAGTCAGCTTCATCGGATTTCCGATGGAAAAATCCATCGGATTTTATTCCATCTGAAATCTGATCGTGTGTACAGGGCATAAAAGTAATGATGTCAGGCACAGTGCAGTAAGTAATAGCAACATGATTTCAGTTTTCTTAGATACACAAAAGGAGATTGCTAGTCCATGGTTGTCAATTCCTGCAGTTAGTATTATTCAATAAGGCAAAGGGTAATGTGCTAAGTTTCCTTGTAGATTGAAATATAGCAACAGTAGACTCTGACCCTCCAGCCAGAACACATCTTACCCTACAGAGACGGATTACTGTACAACAGATTGTGTAAGTACTGCACATAATATATATGCAAATTCTCCAACTTTCATCAATGGAATCATTTAAAATCTTGCATTCTGTTGTCAAAAATCACACTATTACCCAACCCCGAAAAGATGTCATGCAAGAAGCTCAGAGAGGAGAATTTCATCAAAATTTCTGTCATTTGAGCACATTACGCAATGTGCGTGCTGAAAGTCTCAAGAAAGTCATCAGTTAATATTACCTGTCTTTGCTCTTTCCATGGGCTTAACATGAGTCCCTACCTGCTGTTCCCATCTGAACATTCATGTTCTTGATCTATGAAATATATTTATTTCAGACTTTTATTATTTTAATTCCTTACAGAAAAAGGATTGCTCTGATCCTTGTGATGTGGGCTGAATTTAAGATAAAAAAAAAAAAATTGTTTTTAGACTGAATGCTGTGTGATGCACTGTTCTAACTGGGAAGCTACAGTGAGATGGACATGTTTCTGTACATGTGGGGGGGGAGGGGCCTAAAGTGGACCTAGCATCCAAAATAAGTGCATGCATGCTAAGTAATCTAAATCTACAGCTATTTATTACCCCCCCCCCCCCCCTGACAATGCCTTTATCTGTTTTCTCATCAGAAGGATGGCACCATCTTAGTTCAGGCATTTTTCTTATAGTTAAAACAATAAAAAGACAGGGGGCACCAACATCTTAGTGTATATTTCTTTTGAACCCCATTAAAATGGTTTAAATGCACCTACATATATCGTAAGGTTTGGGCACATCAAATCACCTTTAAACATCTGCAAAGTTCAGCAGGGGAGCAACCGGGAGATGCAAAGTTGTGCCTGGAAGCTGGGAACAGAAAGAAGGCGCCTCTGAGTGTAGAAAACTTTAAACTTTAATAGCCAAGGGGTTAAAAACACTTACTAGCAGTAGGAGTGAAAAGGCTCATCGTGTAGTAGGGAAAATCCAGCATCTGTAGTCCCAAACATGCTCCTACCCTGCAGCGAGGTGTGTGGAGTCCCAGCCGTCAGGAGAAGTCACAGGGAAAGGACCAGGGAGGAAGAAGCAGCGCTGTGTGGAACCAGCGTTGAAACGCTGGACTCATAGATCACGTCAGTGGAAGTGTGCCCCGAACCAGCATGGAATTCAAGAGGCCAGGAAATTATGTCTACAGGATGGGATGTGTTTCAGAGCATCTAATAGGCTCTGTCTTCATTTATCCTGGTGCCTGGAAGTGACTGTAATAGCTGTACAGAGTTCAGAATGGAAGCACCACTAGGCACCACGAGGCAATGCATAGCTGGAGCAGGAAATGGCGAGCGGTAACTAGCAGGGAATGCAAACAGCGCCCAGAAGCCACAACCGGCAGTGATGTAGTAGCGTGATGATGTCAAGGCAGAGGACGTGGGTATAATACCACTTCTATTGCAGGGGGAGTTTTGGTTTGTTTTTTAGAGATACAAACAAGTGGCCATTTCCCCCACCTATAACTGTTTTTTTGCAGGAGCACTGAAAGAGCGACGTATGTCGAAATACAAAGAGATTTCCAAGCTCAAATTTACCAACTAGCCAGCAACCAACCATATCGACCTGTCTAACAATATGTGTTAAGAACAGGGGTTTAGTCTGCACACCTTTGCAAATACATGCCCCGTCATGGCACCTTATTTTCTGTAGTCTCTAACTCTGACTTCTGGGTCTCCACAATGAGATCACATGCATTTTAATGGATGGGCAGAGGGAAGGTGAGCCACCCCTCCTTAAAGGTACAGGGGCACACTGAACACCCAGCACATAGCACTATGGCTGCAAAGATGTCAGTGTGTTGCCTGACCAATATAATAAAAAATACACCGGCAACAAGCAGGGAATGCAAACAGCACCCAGAAGCCACAACCGGTAGTGATGTGGTAGCATGATGATGTCAAGGCAGAGGATGTGGGTATACTACCACTTCTATTGCAGGGGGAGTATTGGTTTGTTTTTTAGAGATACAAACAAGTGGCCACTGCCCCCACATATTACTGTTTTTTGCAGCAAGGAGCACAGGAAGGAGGACATATGTCTTTAGACATTCTGTTCTTTAGAGGCCTGTTATGCCTTGTACACACGATCAGAATTTCCGATGAAAAAAGTCAGATGGACTTGTTTTATCAGAAATACCGATCGTGTGTGGGCCCCATCTGACTTTTTTACATCGGTGTTTAGAAATAGAACATGTTTTACATTTTTCCGATGGAAAAAAAAATGATAGGAAATTCCTATCGTCTGTGTGGAACTCCGACAGAGAAAAAGCCCACGCATGCTCGGAATCAAGTCGACGCATGCTCGGAAGCATTGAACTTAATTTTTCTCGGCTCGTCTGAGTGTTTTACGTCACCGCGTTTTGGACGGTCGGAATTTAGTCTGACAGTGTGTATGCAAGACAGCTTGAAAGGAGTTCCGATGAAAAATTCCATCAGATTTTAGACCATCGGATACTCCGATCGTGTTTACAGGGCATTAGTACCTTTTTCCTAATCGATATACATCTGTCACATGACCCAGATCTTTCACAGCCTGTCTGCAGGGCAACATAAGCAGGAGGAGCTTCTAGTCCTCTGCTTTTGGTCACATGTTCAAAATAAAAAAAAGAACTGCCTTTGGAAAATGGGGTAAAAATAAATAATTAACCACTTCAGCCCCGGAAGATTTGGCTGCTCAATGACAAGGCCATTTTTTGCGATACGGCACTGCATCGGTTTAACGGACAATTGCGCGGTCGTGCGTCACTGTACCCAAACAAAATTGACGTCCTTTTTTTCCAACAAATAGAGCTTTCTTTTGGTGTTATTTGATCACCTCTGCGGTTTTTATTCTTTGCTCTATAAACAAAAGAAAGCAACAATTTTGAAAAAAACACAATATAATTAACTTTTTGCTATAATAAATATCCCAATTTTAAAAAAAAAACAAACAACTTTTTTCCTCAGTTTAGGCCGATATGTATTGTTCTACATATTTTTGTTAAAAAAAAAATCACAATAAGCGTATATTGATTGGTTTGCACAAAAGTTATAGCGTCTACAAAATAGGGGAAAGATTTATGTAATTTTTATTATTATTATTTTTTTACTAGTAATGACGGTGATCAGCGATTTTTATCAGGACTGCGATATTGCGGCGGACAGATCAGACACTTTTGACACATTTTTGGGACCAGTGACAATTTTACAATGACAGTGCTATAAAAATGCACTGATTACTGTATAAATGTCCATGGCAGGGAAGGGGTTAACACTAGGGGGCGATCAAGGAGTTAACTGTGTTCCCTAGGTGTGTTCTAACTGTGGGGGGATGGGACTGACTAGGAGGAGAGAGAGATCGGTGTTCATACTTAGTATGAACACACGATCAGTCCCCTCTCCCCTAAGAGAACACACAGATCACACAGATCCCGCGGAGTCAAGAGGGAAGAGAAACCGGTAATTCTAGTGGCCCCAGCATGGCCCTGAAGATCCTGGAATGCAAAGATCGTAAAGATGGCAGTAGAAAGGTCATGGCGTCTTCCACAGTATTCCATCCTTCCTTACGGAGTCTAAATTTTACGGTTTGGCTGTTGAAACCTACATCTTAAAAGGTCGTGGACTCTCGGGTCCAGTTCTCTCCACTTTGGTTAATGCTAGAAAGCCGGCCTCCAGGCTCATTTATTACAGAATCTGGAAGGCATATGTTTCCTGGTGTGAATCCAGGGGTTTGCATCCCCGAAAATATGTCATTGGGAGAGTTCTTCACAAAAAAACACAAGAGCAGCGCTCGATGGACCCGGCATGAAACTTTATAGTCTTGTATTGGATAAAATTACATAAATATTGCACATGTTGATAAAGACACTAAAAGCACATAATCAGCAATGAATGTGGTAAAATTAAAGGAACAATGCTGATGCCACTGTGGAGTCTAGGATAAGAGGGGTTAACATCAATCCATGGAATTATATGGGTCCCCAGGGACAGCCTGTCAAGGTACAACAAGGTGTATACAAAAAATGTAGCGCTATACATAAAAGTTATATACAAAACACCCAAGTGTAGTGCTCAAAACAAATAAATGTAAAAGAGTCCGTAAAAAGTCCAAAATGGACAAAATATATGTGTAAATAAAGTCTTTGATGACCATTCAAACGTGGATAGTCTTGAAATTTTCAAAACACAACTGGTGACTTTCAAAAAGCAAATGACTATAACGTGACCACCACCAAATGGAAAGGAGGCTTACCAGATGGAATGGACCCAGTAAACGTATGTCTAAAGGGTCAAACAGGCTTGGTACATGTATACTCGTAGGTCTAGAGTCCTGGCTGGCATTGCACACATCAATGTCCAAAATCCAGGGTCTAGTGGTGTCACCAAATATCCGAACCCAGTATGATGATGGGATAGCTCACAATGGAACCATATTATAGGGAAGAAGGAGAGGGCACATAGCGTAATAACGTAGATACTATTTATTAAATGCAGGTAGATACACTTACATTCAAGCAGTAAACGTAGCGCTTTGCAAAACACTCAGTGGCAGCAGTGGAATCTCCCGACGCGTTTCGCAATACCTTGCATCGTCTGACGTAAAGCTGGGGTCCCAAGGATTGTATGTGTCACAACGAATTGCGGGCAGGCAGACCGCTCCAAGGAACCAACCTGTGTGGGAACAGATGAATGTAGCCGCTCCTGTACTGCAAGCTCCGTGGCGGTGGATGGGTGGGCAGCTCAGCGAAAACGCGGAGGGCGAAAAATCCACCAATGAGAAGCCAGGTGCACTCGGATGACGTAAGTGCCATTCAATGCGATGAAGAGCGGTGTGTCAGCGAATGGGGAACCCGGCGCACCGGTAGTGGCGTCAGCAATAGTGTAGATGTAACCCAGCGATGGAGATAATGAAATGATGGAAAGTGAGACTCAAATTACCGTGGCAGTAATGTGACATTAAAAGGGGGCCGTGACTGACATGTTTCGCGTTGCTACACTTTATCAAATTGATATTGGGAGAGTTCTTGCCTTTCTACAGTTGGGGGTAGAAATTAAGCTGGCTTTGAGCACCATCAAGGGTCAGATCTCGGCCTTAGCAGTATTTTTTCAGAGGCCGCTTGCCTCTCACTCCCTGGTCCGGGCATTTATTCAAGGGGTATTGCGTTTAAGGCCACCAGTTACAGTAGGTCTCCCTTGTGCCCGTGGGATTTGAATTTAATTTTGTCTGTTTTCCAAAAACAACCTTTTGAACCAATGTACCATATTCCTTTGGGTTTGTGGACAAGAAAATAGTTTTTTCTAGTTGCTATATCCTCTGGTAGAAGGGTATCGGAATTAGCGTCTTTTTCCTGTAAAGAGCCCTATTTGGTCATTCACAAAGATTGGGTGGTGTTACGTCCCCGCCCAACTTTTTTGCCTAAGGTGGTTTCAAGATTTCTTCTGAATGAAGATGTGGTCTGTAACGGGAAGGCCCGGGGAACTCAGAATCGCTTAGGAAGTATGAAATACCCTTGTGCCAGCTCCCCCAATGGCTCTTATGTGTCAATCACCCTGTGTCTCTATTAGGGGCACAGGGTGAATGAAAACCCCAATATGGTCTATGATGGCCATATTCAATGCTGTACATACATTTTATCTAGATTGGGTCTGTAATATTCATCCACCATATTCCCCAGGATACCTGCAAAGAATTCTCTACTGTGTGATTATGACCTCAACAGGTTAATTGGAAAGTGACGCCTTCATGATGTTTAGACACATACTCTTAGATGCTAATATCATCACCGACAGCCCTGACTTTCTGTAATCATGGCTGTGAGGAATTAAGGTAATTTGCATTCTATTGTTCAGTATGACTTGGGAAGGTCTGGTGTGAATAGAAGTAATTAACCCTATACTTGTGTGTATTGTAAAGGCAGACTGGGATTTACAATACAAAGGGATTTAAGATGTAAAGGGTTTAGAACCTGTTGTCGCCAGACAGACTGGCTGCCAACCCTTTGTGGGAAGATGTGTATTGGAGATCGTATATTCTATTGTGTTGGGATCTTTTGAAGCCTAGCAGACGTCAGGATGAGGTGTTGAGTCTTGGGATGTGTGGGTGGAGCTGGGCCCTTGTTCATGTTAAATCATGTGCCTTGAATTGTGTATAAAGTTACAATGTTTCTCAATAATAAATTCATTCCTACTACAGAAGAGACAGAGTGCGTCTCGTCTTCTTCCAGAGGGGTCGGCTCCTATAGGAAAGGGTCGTTTAGCTGTGGATATCGGTAGCGAGTGGATGTGTGTCTAGGAGAGGAAACATCGTAAACGGTGTTAATACCCCTTGAGATTGGGGTGCCGTTACATGGTCCTACCGTCCTTTTGTCCAGACCCGCATTCCGTGGAAGAAAGGTTATTGCATACTCTGGATGTAGTAAGAGATCTCAAGTTCTATATGAAAGCAACAGCTCAGATACGGAAAACTGATGCTTTGTTTGTGCTGCCAGAAGGTCCAAGAAAAGGCCAGGCAGCATCAAAATCTACTATCTCTAAGTGGATTTGGCAAGTTATTATTCAGGCCTATGGTTTGAAAAAGAAGATTACTCCTTTTCATGTAAGAGCGCACTCGACCAGAGCAGTAAGTGCTTCATGGGCAGTGCATCACCAGGCCTCCATGGCTCAGATCTGCAAGGCTGCAACCTGGTCTTCAGTCCATACGTTTACAAAATTCTATCAGGTGGATATAAGAGGGCATGAGGATACCGCCTTTGGGCGCAGTGTACTGCATACAGCAGTTTAGGTCCGATGGCGGTCTGCTTTGATCTGTGTCTCCCTCCCCTCAAATTAAGCATTGCTCTGGGGCATCCCATTAAGTAATTAACAAGGCTCTGTGTCCCGTGATGTACGAAAAATAAAATGATTTTACAGCTTACCTGTAAAATCCTTTTCTTGGAGTACATCACGGGACACAAAGCTTCCACCCCTCTAATTGGGGATACATATATATATATATATATAAACTGAGGTTCTCTCCATATGGGAGGGGTTTTGTAGAGTGGGACTTCTCTTCTAATTAGGGTGTGCCAGTGTCCAATCACCTGGTGGTGAACATAACCCATTAAGTAATTAACAAGCCCATCCTTTTTTCATTTTTCAAAGATTTTATTCCGATTTTTTCAAATAAAGAATGTGCAAATATTACAAATAATGAAATGTATTAAATAGTACAGCAAGAGTACAATATCCAATAGTTTATACAAATACTGTTTAGCGCCGGTCCCAAATTGGTCCACGCTATGTTAAATTTAGGGGGTGTTCTGAGCTAATAATTGGGCTCAGACTTACTGATTTCTATTCTGCTTCTGCTCTGGTTGTGATACTGTCTGGCAGTTATATTCCCTGTTTGCCTGTAGGTGGCACTGCCACTGCTGGCCCATGTTGGAACACGGGTGTATCACAGCAGTATTGGGTGTCCTTTCTCGGCAGCCGTGCAGTGGGCGTGGTTAGCCCACGGTGCATGCTGGGGAGGGGTACATAAGGGGCAGACGCCATTGGTTGGGGTCCTTCTGGTGCGCCTCGTGGCCCTCATGGCACGGGGTGCGTGTGTGTGTTCTGGCCCCGGACACCTTCAGCCCGAGGCAACATCTCTGCTTGCAAGGCCTAGCCCTGCTGGTTTGGGCATACTGTACATTTCTGAGGGGTATCCCAAGCTGTCCATCCGTGGGAAGGAGACTCTCGAAGAGGGAGCCAGGGGAGGACCTGCCCCAGAGGAGACTGGCAAGGCGCCGATGTATCGGGAGAGGCCTGGAAACTCATTCAAGGAGGGATACACTTAAAAGTTCTATTATTGCTTGTCGGGAGGTTTGGGACATTTAAAATCCTGTGGCAGAGGATTCCCCGACACATCCTAAAGTTCATCAGGTCTGTGGCAGAGACCCAAAGTTCATCAGGTCTGTGGCAGAGACCCAAAGCTCATCAGGTCTTTGGCAGAGACCCAAAGCTCATCAGGTCTGTGGCAGAGACCCAAAGCTCATCAGGTCTGTGGCAGAGACCCAAAGCTCATCAGGTCTGTGGCAGAGACCCAAGTTCATCAGGTCTGTGGCAGAGACCCAAAGCTCACCAGGTCTGTGGCAGAGACCCAAAGCTCACCAGGTCTGTGGCAGAGACCCAAAGCTCACCAGGTCTGTGGCAGAGACCCAAAGCTCACCAGGTCTGTGGCAGAGACCCAAAGCTCATCCGGTCTGTGGCAGAGACCCAAAGCTCATCCGGTCTGTGGCAGAGACCCAAAGCTCACCAGGTCTGTGGCAGAGACACAAAGCTCATCAGGTCTGTGGCAGAGACACAAAGCTCATCAGGTCTGTGGCAGAGACCCAAAGCTCACCAGGTCTGTGGCAGAGACCCAAAGCTCACCAGGTCTGTGGCAGAGACCCAAAGCTCACCAGGTCTGTGGCAGAGACCCAAAGCTCACCAGGTCTGTGGCAGAGACCCAAAGCTCACCAGGTCTGTGGCAGAGACCCAAAGCTCACCAGGTCTGTGGCAGAGACCCAAAGCTCATCAGATCTGTGGCAGAGATCCAAAGCTCATCAGGTCTGTGGCAGAGACGCAAAGCTCATCAGGTCTGTGGCAGAGACCCACAGCTCATCAGGTCTGTGGCAGAGACCCAAATCTCATCAGGTCTGTGGCAGAGACCTTTATTCATCTATAGCAGTTTGTGGCAGAAACTGTCTAAATCTGATCACTGCATCATTCTGGCTGCTAGGACCGTGAGAGGGGACTATCCGGGTGAGCAATACCCACTCAGGCTTGAGTGGCGAATACACTAAAGCCCTGTACACACGATCGGATTTCCTATGGATTCTAATCCGATGGATTTTTCCATCAGAAATCCGATGAAGCTGACTTTCATCAGTCTTGCCTACACACCATCAGTCAAAAATCCGACCGTCCCAAACGCGGTGACGTAAAACACTGCGAAAAGCCAAGAAAAATTAAGTTCAATGCTTCTGAGCATGCGTCGACTTGATTCTGAGCATGCGTGGGTTTCTTGTCTGATGTTCCACACAGACGATCGAAATTTGCTATCGTTTTTTTCCCATCGGATAAATTTAAAACATGTTCTATTTTTTCTCACCGATGGAAAAAAGACCGATGGGGCCCATACACGATCGGTTTGTCCAATGAGAAAAGTCCATCGGACTGTTTTCATCGGTAAAACCGATCGTGTGTACACGGCATAACTGTGTGCATCTATTGTTCCGTGTGCCTGAACCTTCCCTTGCTTCTCTCGTTTCCCACTTTCTCTCGAGTTTTACAGCAACAAGAAAATAAAGCCTTATTGTTGAGGTTTTACATCTGTGTGGACATTGTCTTTTCTACAAACTCTTTACCCCGACAACGGAAGCCATGGAGGTAGTTTGCATGACCCAAAATTAACCAGCCGCTCCCTCGGGGGTAAGTGCTACAACTGTAAATACAAAAAAAAAAAATAATTGAAAGCAAATAAATATTTTCAAAATTTAACATAGAAATCTAAACGATATATTTTATAAAAGATATACGTTTTCAAACTCTGTTAAAGAAAAGTTCCCTTAAATGTACATGAAGTCTAATAAGCTTTTGGTAAATAAATGAGGATGAGTTTGTCGTCCTAAGATTGTAGGTGAATATTGCAATGGGTCCAACAGAGACCTTATGTGGCCAAAATAGAAAAAGGAAAGGAAAGAGAGAAGGAAGAACAGAAAGGAAAAAGGTCAAAGATAAAAGGTATTTTGTGCCGACTTTTCTATTTTTGAAGTCATTTCAAATGGAAAGCGTTCTAGAACCATCGATTTGATATTTAGTCCATGGATCCCATGATGTCTCATATAATTGAACCTTATCATAGGGCTGAAAGATCTTCATTAATCATAATCCAGGACAAAGCCTTTAGGATGTCAAAGGGCGGGCTTGTTGTTTTCCAAGATCTGGCTAAAGTGATTTTTGCTGCACTCTTTTTTAAGCCAATTAGAGGCTCTGATGATGTGCTTTAGAAAAAAAAAAAAAAAAAAACCCCATTGGAATCCATTTGTCCAGCACCCTGCATGTAGATTAGGGGCCTGGCGCATGGATTAGGGGGGCAGCGCCCCTGCCCCCCTAATGAGCGGGCAGAAGAAAAAAACCCATTGGAATCCATTTGTCCAGCACCCTGCATGTAGATTAGGGGCCTGGCGCATGGATTAGGGGGGCAGCGCCCCTGCCACCCTAATGAGTGGGCAGAAAAAAAACCCATTGGAATCCATTTGTCCAGCACCCTGCATGTAGATTAGGGGCCTGGCGCATGGATTAGGGGGGGCAGCGCCCCTGCCCCCCTAATGAGCGGGCAGAAAAAAAAAACATTGGAATCCATTTGTCCAGCACCCTGCATGTAGATTAGGGGCCTGGCGCATGGATTAGGGGGGCAGCGCTCCTGGCCCCCTAATGAGCGGGCCACCACGGGGTTCACTGTATTGTACTAATCTGAGTTTCCACACTTAAAGTAGTTGTAAACCCTTACATATACTCAGTGAAGGGTGAAAAACAGCGATAAAATAAATCATCCTACATAAGTTGTACCTGTTTATCTGCAATCTTATCTTCGCTATATTCCTTCAAAGTCCAGAATTATAAAGCTTGTCTGAGCTGTGAGAAAGCAGGGGGTGGGGAGCTGAAGTTCCGCCAAAATGTTTTTTTTTTTAATGCCGTGTACACACGATCATTATTCACGGCGGTTAAAAAACCGCCTTGAATAATGACAGGAAAAACGAGGGAACCGCTTGGTTCCCTACACACGGTCGTTTTTCCCGTCATTTTTTCTCTTGACGAGAAAAACGACCGTCTGTGGGCTCCGCGGCAGTGTCTCCCTATGGGAAAACTGTCGCGGAAAAAAATGCTGGAAAAAACGATGAGAAAATTTAGAACATGTTCTAAATTTTCTCGTCGTTTTTTTATGCCGTTTTTCTAGACGAGAAAAACGACATAAAGCCCACAGACGATCGTTTTTCTCGGCGAAAAAAAAAAATGCAGTTTTTCTCGTCGAGAAAAGCGGTCGTGTGTACGTGGCATAAGTCAGCAGCTACAAATACTTTAGCTGCTGACTTTTAAAATAAGGACATTTACATGTCATGGGCGCCCGCGATGTCCTCGCCAGAAGCCGACCCATCCCTTGGCTCCCGGGTAGAGGCACCGCCATCTTCAGTAAGGGAATCAGGAAGTGTTTTGGGACCTGTGTGTCTCCCAGAAGACAGCGGGGGGGGGCAGAAGATGTGCCGGACATGGCGTAGAACGCTGCCGATTCTGCGGCGATCTTTTGCCGGAAGTGGGAGGAAATACCTGTATTAGACAGGAATCTGCTCCCCCCTCCCCCCTGAAAGGTGCCAAATCTGACACCAAAGGGGGGAGGAACACGATAAACGGAAGTTCAATTTTTGGGTGGAACTCCGCTTTAAACTCTGCAGAGCTCAGTGAGGAGAGCTATGAGAGCTGATTGGAGGGAAAGGACACACTCCCTCTACACATCACACAGGAACAGAGCTGAGGCTGTCAATCAGAGTTCTCTCCACTGTCACCATTTTTCTCTTGGTATCAGGAAAACTTGTCAGAAGTGATGCATACAGATAGCAGAGGAAGAGGGCAGCAGACAGAAATGACACTTAGTGCTCCAGATTTAGACAAGCAGTACAGAGGGATATGCTTTGTTCATATTTCAAATCTGATATTTATAACCACTTTAAAACGGTAGTAGACAGCAGTTGATGGACTATAAATAATCCTCTGCAAAGCAATGTCATAATGTGCTAGCATGCATCGCATACTAGCACATTATAAGAGACTTACCTTAGACTGAAGCCTTCCAGCGCCATGCTGTCCCCGCTGAGAGGGCTTCCATCTTCTGGGTTTGCGTCCGGCTACATGAGTGGCTAGAGGCACGATGATGTCACTCCCACGCATGCGCACGAGAGCCGTTGTTTATGGCACGGGCTCTGAGGGTCTGACACTGTATGCCGGACTTTCAGAGTGCATGCGCCAGTAACGTTACCAGCTGCATGCACTCTGAATATCTCCTAAACGGTGAAAGTTTAGGAGATATTCATAGTACCTACAGGTAAGACTTATTTATTATAGGCTTGCCTGTAGGTACAAGTGTTAGAACAGAATTTACTAGCAGTTTAACTTCTAATAATAGAACCTTTACCTCTCAGGGATGACTATTTGTGCTGTTATTTGCATATATATTAGAGTAAACCTTTCAGGCTGTGAGGCCCCCACTGAGGCTGCCCTGTCTCCTGCCTGAGCCCAGGGCTGATAACTCAAACTCTGTCTGGGCTGCTAGAGGAAGGTAAACCAACAATTAAGAAAGTCCTTTGTTTCCTTTCATTTAATCCCAAATCCACCTTTTGTATACGGACAGTGGTGTTGAGTGTCCATGAACAGCACTAAACTCAGGCAGGAGACAGGACAGCCTCTGGGGGGGGGGGGGGGGGGCTTACAGCCTGAAACAGGGATGGCATGCCTGCTCCGGCAGGGAGAGAATACTAGGGAAATAATAAAAAATATTAATTCCTGGAAAGCTAAGACTGCACTTTATTAACAATTCAAGACTGAAGAGTCAAATTATTACAAGGCATATAAATACCTTAAATAAACAAATAAATAAACAGAAGACCAAATAAATTAATTAACTAAGTAATAAATAAATAAACGCATGCCCACTGTGTTTAAAGCCCGTTTTCGTTTTCCCCTCTACAAAACTTTACAAAAATTAAACATCTACCTTTGTCATTTTTCTTGACATTAGTTAACAAATCTTACAGACCAGTACCCT
Source organism: Rana muscosa (assembly GCA_029206835.1). Taxonomy (NCBI): domain Eukaryota; kingdom Metazoa; phylum Chordata; class Amphibia; order Anura; family Ranidae; genus Rana; species Rana muscosa. The sequence continues at coordinate 351,540,624 of CM055119.1, forward strand.
TGGTTCACACTTATGCGTTTTTTAGTGCATTTTGCACAGTTCATTTAACATGGGGTCCTATGGATCTAGTTCACATCTATGCATTTTGAGATAATGCGTTTTTTGGAAAGGGTCAAGGACTTCTATTTTCCACGATAGATTGCTTTTTCGCGTGTAATAGACTTTATGACCCCACACCAAACATTTGCAGAGGTTTTTTTGGGCTAATAGGAAAGTTCTGCTCATGTACTGTAGTGCGACTTTGATGTAACTTTACACTCTCTGGCACTCAAGTCGCATCAAAGTAGAGTAGGGTGTCCAACGTTACATGTTAGGGTTAGAGTTAAAGTGGAAGTAAACCCTCCTATCATTTTCAGGCAAGGAAGCTGCCATCTTGGCCTCTGTTTAATCTTCAACTGCTATGATCCTGTACATATGATCAGTTATGACACCAGCCATTGGATGGTTTGACAGTTTGGTTGAGAGCACAACCAATGTGACAGTTGGCATTCTCGGCATGCCGGGAATGTAACTGCTTTTTGAAACTGTTAAATCGATGGGTTTACTTCCGCTTTAAGGGCTAGGATTAAGGTTAAGAGTTAGGATTAGGGGCTAGGGTTAAATGTTAGGGTGAAGGGCTAGAGTTAGGGTTAAGGGCTAGGGTTAGAGGTTAGGGTTACATGCTAGGGTTAGGGTTAAGGGCTAGCATTAGGGTAAAATGTTAGGGTTAAGGGCTAGGGTTAGGGTGAAGGGCTAGGATTAGGGGCTAAGATTAGAGGTTAGGGTTACATGCTAGGGTTAGGGTTAAGGGCTAGCATTAGGGTAAAATGTTAGGGTTTAGGGCTAGGGTTAGGGTGGAGGGCTATGTTTAAATGTTAGGTTAGATGTTAGGGGCTAGCCCTAACATTCAACTCTAACCCTAACATCTAACCTTAAAGTAGTGTATGCATGACTTTTGGTCATTCAAATAAATGGGCTGAAATCGCACTGCCCCCGGATGGCATATGAATCGCTTAGGTATGCGCAGCTCGTTTCTGTGCGATTCATGGTATGAGCCGGCCTTTAATCCTGTCGAACTCACAACAAGGCGCTGTGGGGGAGGTGTATCCCACACGCTGCATTTTTGTTGCATGTTAAAAAAGCGTACTAGCAACTCACCCCCTATATTGAAATAAATGGAAAAATGCATCAAAAATGCACTGTGGTTGCGTTTTGTAAGTGCTTTTTGAGTCACATGTCCATGTTTCAAGGGTGAATGATTGGAGAAAAGGGTCCATAGCCCTGCTTTGTACATGGTGACATCGAGCATACTGGGACAGGGAGAGGATGCGGAGCAGCACCCCTCCCCCGCTGCTAATGCATACCGTAGAATGGATGTACCGCTCTCTGTGCCCATTTTCTGGCCCCTTGTTCCAGCTGTTCATGGTTGGCATGGAGTGTGCACTGCACACAAGTGACCAATCGCTTCCTTTCTAGCAGCTAGAAGGTAAGTTGCACATACACGTTGTGTTTTTCATGTCAGCTTTGGGTGAATAGGGTGGAAAGTGGGCATGTTGGGGCACAGTGTGACAGCAGTAGCTATCAGAGGAGACATGAAGCCGCGGCCTACTGGTTGCCAGATACTGATCTGGCGCATGTGTGCAGGTAGTGGAGCCTATTATGTCCTGGCATCAAGTCTCTCTGTATACAGTTTTCTTAAAGTGGAACTAAACCCTTCTCTCCTTTACAGCCAGGGGAGCTGCCATCTTAGCCTCTGTTTGATCTGCAGCTGCCATGATGCTGCACATGTGAACAGTTATGGCACCAGTCATTTGATGGCTTGACAGTTTGGTTGAGAGCATAAGCAACTGTGTCAGTTAGCATTATTGACACGCTTTGAATGTAACTGTTGGGAATCCGTTAAATTGATGGGTTTAGGCCACTTTAAGCAAATCCTTTTGCGTGAATCTTTTGCTGAGTTTCTTACCTGGAGATCCTGCCAGTAACAGCACTTCCTGATGGGGACTTACAATGCTAAGCCACTGCTTTGCAATTAGCAGCAGTGTTGTCGGCCTGCTGTGTGCACTCTGTCACATTTGGTCATTGGGCTGTCTATCATGTATACAACAGCCAACTGAAGTAGCTTGCATGGCAGGGTGACAACGGTGATGTAAATTGTGGCTTAGGGTTGTCCTCCTGCAACAGGAAGTGCTGCTGCTACTGGCTGGGCCTCCAGGTAAGAAACTTTGTAAAATTCAATTTCTTTTCTAAACTGTATACAATGAGATATGATGCCAAATATACTCAATAATTGATTTTGGGTTTCCATACACTTAGGGCCCTTTAACACTGATCAGTTTTTGATACACTTTTGTTGTTTAACCCCTTGGTGCCAACTCTCGCCGGTCCTTTAAAGGGTTTGAACTGCCGGGAGGCGAGGCAGGGTGGGGCTTATGGTCATGTGACCGCCGTGCTCTGCTCCCCAAGCCCATCCTTTTTTAAAGCCTCAGGCTCTAATTATGTGCTTCAAAAAAAAAAATAAACATTGAAATCCATGCGTCCGGCGCCCCGCATTTAAATTTATGTGGATGGGGGGGGGGGGGGGCACCCGTGGGGGGGGGTAAAGCCAGATAGTATGTCACTTCATTTACATTATTTAAGTTGTCTGGCTATTTTTAGCTTCAATACATTTAGAGGCTTTCACCCAAAGCAACCGGAAGGGGGAAAGAGGAAAAGAAGCTGGCAGCGCTGCAGGGGGGAGGCAGAAGAGGATCAGTGTCTGCAATAAGACAGTACAGTCGGCCCTCCTGCTCAGCAGGCGCCCCAGGCCCCCCTTTTGAACTGATGGGGCCCGGGCCCAGTACAGGAGGGCTGACTGTACTGCTTTATCAGCAGCCCTGGTGACAGCTTTAGCTGTCAGAGCAGACAAGAAGGGCAGGCCACTGCTAGAGTATGGGGGGAGTGCCATGCACTGGATGGGAGGATCAGGTAAGTAAAAATGCTTCCTTTTAGACTAAACAAGCAATCAACCCTCGCAGTGTGGACGCAACCCTGCTGCAAGGGATCACTTTCAAATTTGGGCTTTAAGTAAATGTCACTTTATACAAGAAGTGCTCATACCTCCCAACTTTTTGAAATGGGAACGAGGGACAACTGTTAGCAAAAGTATTTAGGCATAGGACACGCCCCCTTAAAGGATAATTCTACAAAAAATATAAGCTAAAGTGCTTTTTTCCCCCCTCTACTATTCCTTTATTTTGGCTTCTGAAATTTACAAATGCAGCAATTTTGAAATCGGATGAAAGGTTTAGCACTGGGAAAAACGTTTTGAAAGATAAAAAGGTACATGTTCATAGGTGTGCGCAGGGGGTGTGCCAGGTGTGTCTGGGCACACCCTAATCACTGTGTGTGGTGCTGATTCCCCCTATTGTCTGGGCTTCCCCCTATGTTGTACCATCCGCAGTGTTGCTGGCTTCCCCCCTCTCCTCTCCCCCTGGCTGCTGGAGGGGATGTTTCAGAATAGAGAGTGGGGGAAGGGGCTATTAAATATGTAATATATACTGGTCCCTTCCTTTTCTAAATGAACACAGCGAACACACACTCACTCACTGTGTTCATTCATAACTGAAGCATAGTAAACTGTTTACTATGCTTCAATTTTTGAATGAACAGGAAGCCGCTCAGCACATAGCACTTCCCATGAATTTATTGTCCAGTGCAGCTAAGGCTGCAGAGAAAGGCGTGGGTGTTTGAGCTGCGGGGTGCACACCCTAATGCAATAGGCTGCGCACACCTATGTACATGTTATATATAACTGCATAGATCCGAGAAAAATGAGGGACAAATGAGGAAGAAAGAGGGACAGAGGGACTTTTTCCCAAAATCAGGGACAGTTGGGAGCTATGCAAGTGCTGCTGACGGGTATTACATGAAGGCAAAGAGAGGAGTTTGTACTTAGGTGCTGCAGAGTCAGTCCCTTCAATCCATTTGAATCCTGGACTTCTCTGTTTGTGATGGTGTTATTGAACTAGGTATAGCAGGGTTATAATAAAATAATAATTTCCGCGCCAAATAAATACAAAATTAAAATATATCAATATTTGATATTGATATATTTAAATTTTGTATTTATTTGGCGCGGAAATTATTTTTTATAATCACTGGAGTATCAAGAATTAGGATTTTTTTAACTGTTTTTTTCACGCAGCCATGGATGTGTTGAACTTTATGAAAGAATGACACATTAATATAGAAGTGTTTCAACAAACCCCTAGTCCCAACTTAGATCTAGAGAGGGGCTTCAAGCAATTACAATTTGACATGGAGAAGCAAATAAGACTTTGGTGGGACATTGCATCGTTTGAAATGTACATAGGCAAAAACCTCACACCTAGGAGATTAAGGTGGGATGTCAGTCCCAATGATGGGGTTGAAGACTTACAGCTATTGGATTAATGGTACCAATTCTTTAACGCCTGCAAGCAAAAACGAATGCAGCTGATGATTAGGAGACGCAGAGCTAAGAATGTGATTTTGGAGGCCAAAATCGCAGACCTTAAGGAAAGGATGGAACCATTCAAAACCAATAGCGACTACACAGACAAAGCTAAGCTTCTACAAACCCATTAATCAAAATATGATGGTGAAATAAAGAACAAAAAAATAAAAAAATACCAAAGAGATATCAAAGACTTTGAAGAGAATAAGGTTTACAAGTGGCAAGGTACTCTCAGTGTAGCTTCCTCACCTGAGGCATCTCCCGCAAGAGAAACTGGTATTTCCAAGGTAGCAACACAGTCAACCAAAACCCCCAAAAAATTTTGTACCCCGAAAAAGAGCACCAAATCCTCTATTAAACCCCCTTATGTCCATCCTAAAAATACTAGTTATCCTCCCCAGAACCCCTACCCCTATCTGCCTCCCCATCCGGTAGATACATACAATAGGTTTGCCCCTCTGGATACGAGATCTTCTGAATATAACCACTACGAATACAACCGTAATCAATATCCACCCAGACCCCCGCGAGGAGGTTTTAGGGGAAGCTTTAGGGGAAGACCGGCCCCCTATCGTGGAATGAAGGGGCTGGCAAGAGCCCTACCGTATTCAACCCAGGTCCCCACAGTATCCAAAAGAACAGTCAGAAAGAGAGGCAGAAGAGGAAGAGGTAGAACAAAAAAGAAAAAGGACCAATTAAATGAAGGAATTTTTAATCTAGCAGGAGTTCAGTTTTCAGATAAAGAATTAGAGGTATTACAACAGGGACTGAATTTTGTGCCAGATAAAAATATTAGGGCTGTTACTGATGAAATTTTCGTGTTCGATTAATCAATTTATTTTTTAATCGATTAACCACTTAAGCCCCGGACCATTTCGGGCCATTAGGACCAGGCCTGTTTTTGGGATTCGGCACTGCGCTGCTTTAACTGTAAATTGTGCGGACATGCAATGTTGTACCCAAATGAAATTTGCGTCCTTTTCTTCCCACAAATAGAGCTTTCTTTTAATGGTATTTGATTGCCTCTGCGATTTTTATTTTTTGCGATATAAACGGAAAAAGACCGAAAATTTTGAAAAAAAATGATATTTTCTACTTTTTGTTATAAGAAAAATCGAATAAACTCAATTTTAGTCAGACATTTAGGCCAAAATGTATTCAGCCACATGTCTTTAGTAAAAAAAATGTCAATAAACGTATATTTATTGGTTTGCGCAAAAGTTATAGCGTTTACAAACTAGGGTACATTTTCTGAAATTTACACAGCTTTAAATTTATGACTGCCTATCTCATTTCTTGAGGTGCTAAAATGGCAGGGCAGTACAAAACCCCCCCAAATGACCCCATTTTGGAAAGTAGACACCCCAAGGAAATTGCTGAGAGGCATGTTGAGCCCATTGAATATTTTTTTTTTTTGTCCCAAGTGATTGAATAATGACAAAAAAAAAAAAAAAAAAAAAAAATTACAAAAAGTTGTCACTAAATGATATATTGCTCACACATGCCATGGTTATATGTGGAATTGCACCCCAAAATACATTTTGCTGCTTCTCCTGAGTACGGGGATACCACATGTGTGGGACTTTTTAGGAGCCTGGCCACGTACGGGACCCCGGAAACCAAGCACCGCCTTCAGGATTTCTAAGGGCGCAAATTTTTGATTTCATTCCTCACTACCTATCACAGTTTCGAAGGCCATAAAATGCCAAAATAGCACAAAACCCCCCCAAATGACCCCATTTTAGAAAGTAGACACCCCAAGGAAATTGCTGAGAGGCCTGTTGAGCCCGTTGAATATTTTTTTTTTTTGTCCCAAGTGATTGAATAATGACAAAAAATAAAAATAAAAAATAAATTACAAAAAGTTGTCACTAAATGATATATTGCTCACACATGCCATGGTTATATGTGGAATTGCACCCCAAAATACATTTTGCTGCTTCTCCTGAGTACAGGGATACCACATGTGTGGGACTTTTTAGGAGCCTAGCCGCGTACGGGACCCCGAAAACCAAGCACCGCCTTCAGGATTTCTAGGCACAAATTTTTGATTTCACTCCTCACTACCTATCACAGTTTCTAAGGCCATAAAATGCCAAAATAGCACAAAACCCCCCCAAATGACCCCATTTTGGAAAGTAGACACCCCAAGCTATTTGCTGAGGAGGCATGGTGAGTATTTTACAGCTCTCATTTGTTTTTGAAAATGAAGAAAGAAAATTTTTTTTTTTTTTTTTTTTTTTTCAATTTTCAAAACTTTGTGACAAAAAGCGAGATCTGCAAAATACTCACAATACCTCTCAGCAAATAGCTTGGGGTGTCTACTTTCCAAAATGGGGTCATTTGGGGGGGTTTTGTGCCATCTGGGCATTCCATGGCCTCCGAAACTGTGATAGGCAGTGAGAAGTAAAATCAAAAATTTACACCCTTAGAAAGCCTGAAGGCGGTGCTTTGTTTTTGGGGTCCCGTACGCGGCTAGGCTCCCAAAAAGTCTCACACATGTGGTATCCCTGTACTCAGGAGAAGCAACAGAATTTATTTTGGGGTGTAATTCCACATATGCCCATGGCATGTTTGAGCAATATATCATTTAGTGACAACTTTGTGCAAAAAAAAAATAAAAAAAAAAAAATTGTCTTTTTTCCGCAACTTGTGTCAACATATAAAATATTCCATGGACTCGACATGCCTCTCAGTATATAGCTTGGGGTGTCTACTTTCCAAAATGGGGTCATTTGGGGGGGTTTTGAACTGTTCTGGCATTTTATACACAACATTAGGAAGCTTACATCCACTCTTCTAACCACTTGCAGACAAAGCCCTTTTTGACACTTTTTGTTTACATGAAAACATATTTTTTTTTTGCAAGAAAATTATGTTGAACCCCCAAACATTATATATATTTTTAAAGCAAAGGCCCTACAGATTAAAATGGTGGGTGTTGCATTTTTTTTTTCTACACAGTATTTGCGCAGCGATTTTTCAAACGCATTTTTTGGGGAAAAAATACACTTTTTTTAATTTTAATGCACTAAAACACACTATATTGCCCAAATGTTTGATGAAATAATAAAGATGATCTTAGGCCGAGTACATAGATACCAAACACGACATGCTTTAAAATTTCGCACAAACGCGCATTGGCGACAAACTACATACATTTTTAAAAGCCTTTAAAAGCCTTTACAGATTACCCCGTTAGATTTACAGAGGAGGTCTACTGCTAAAATGACTGCCCTCGATCTGACCTTCGCGGTGATACCTCACATGCATGGTGCAATTGCTGTTTACATATGACGCCAGACCGACGCTTGCGTTCGCCATTGGGCAAGAGCAGGGCAGGACAGGGGTGCTTTTTTTTTTTTTTTTTTTTTTTTTATTATTAATTTTGCTTTTTTATTTTATTTTTAAATTGTTCCTTACATATATTTTTTTTTTTATAATTTTTATTGTTATCTCAGGGAATGTAAATATCCCCTATGATAGCAATAGGTAGTGACAGGTACTCTTTTTTTGAAAAAACTGGGGTCTTCTAGACCCTAGATCTTTCCTCTGCCCTCAAAGCATCTGACCACACCAAGATCGGTGTGATAAAATGCTTTCCCAATTTCCCAATGGCGCTTTTTATATCCGGGGGGGGACATTCCCTCCCACTGCTTGTAAAAGCAGTCCAGAGGCTAATTAGCCGCTGTGATTGCTTTTACATGAAAGCCGGCCGCTGGCTGAAAAGAATGATACCAAGATGATGCCTAAACCCGCAGGCATCAATCTGGTATAACCATTCAAAGTCCAGCAACATACCAGTACGTTGCTGGTCCTTGTTGGACATGTATTGTAATCTTTTTTTTTCATGCAGCCTGTTGGCTGAACGAAAAAAGAGATTGATTGGTGGGTATGCCCACCATTAGAATACCGCCCTTCATCCACCCACTTCTAATGATGGGCATACATGCACCATTTATATATGCCGAAGCATGGGGGCATCCTCCCGCAAAAAAGTTATGCCGCACACACATGGTCAAACGTTTCCACGGGCAAGCCTCCGTCGGAATTTCGACCGTATGTATGCGGCATTAGGAGCAAAATTGCTCCTCCGCCCTGCTGCCCCTGCTGCCCCCATGCTTCGGCATATATGCTTTTTTTTTTTTAACTGTGGTGGTGAAATCACCTCCTACAGCACTGGAGTCGCAGGGATCAGGCCTGTCTCTGCGAACGCTGCAGTTATGTGTGTTGTGTTTTGTAAGTGACAGTGATCGATCGATACTGCACTTGGGTGGCCTGGGCTGGACGGAGGGGCAAAACGCAGGTGCTAGCAGGTATCTGGGCTGATCCCGCTAACACTGCGTTTTTGGGAACCCTAAACCGCTGGTATAGATCTGATCAGATCAGATATTGATCTGTTCAGATACTATACCACTAAGGGGGGTGTATGCTTTACGCGTGGGTGTTAGCGTTACTGGCACTAACCTGACGCTGCCTGGGGTGTGACGCAGACCCTCTCTGACGCTAAAACCTAATTGATATCACCCACCGGGCGATCAGGGGGTTAAACCTTTATTGGGTTATATACGGCGGGTGCCCTGACACTATAAAAAGCAAACTAACTAACCAGCGTCACCCGTAACACTTATATGGTGATCACTGGTGAAAGGGTTAACTAGGGGCAATTAGGGGGTTAAAACCTTTATTAGATCATATTTGGGGGTACCTGACGCTATAAAAACCTGCGGCGAACCTAAAAAAAATGACTGGCTACCGATTGGCATCACCGACACGAAGACAGCGATCAGAAAAACGATCGCTTAGTGACAGTGGTGATAGGGGGTGAAAGGGTTACCTGGGGGGCGATCAAGGGGGTTAAACCTTTATTAGATAATATATTGGGGTACCCGACGCTATAAAAACCTGCGGCGAACCTAAAAAAAATTACTGGCTACCGATCGCCATCACTGATGCTAAGACAGCCATCAGAAAAATGATCGCATAGCGACAGCGGTGATAGGGGGTGAAAGGGTTACCTGGGGGGCGATCAAGGGGGTTTAACCTTTATTAGATAATATATTGGGGTACCTGACGCTATAAAAACCTGCGGCGAACCTAAAAAAAATTACTGGCTACCGATCGCCATCACTGATGCTAAGACAGCATCAGAAAAACGATCGATTAGCGACAGCGGTGATAGGGGGTGAAAGGGTTACCTGGGGGGCGATCAAGGGGGTTAAACCTTTATTAGATAATATATTGGGGTACCCGACGCTATAAAAACCTGCGGCGAACCTAAAAAAAATTACTGGCTACCGATCGCCATCACTGATGCTAAGACAGCCATCAGAAAAATGATCGCATAGCGACAGCGGTGATAGGGGGTGAAAGGGTTACCTGGGGGGCGATCAAGGGGGTTTAACCTTTATTAGATAATATATTGGGGTACCTGACGCTATAAAAACCTGCGGCGAACCTAAAAAAAATTACTGGCTACCGATCGCCATCACTGATGCTAAGACAGCATCAGAAAAACGATCGATTAGCGACAGCGGTGATAGGGGGTGAAAGGGTTACCTGGGGGGCGATCAAGGGGGTTGAACCTTTATTAGATAATATATTGGGGTACCCGACGCTATAAAAACCTGCGGCGAACCTAAAAAAAATTACTGGCTACCGATCGCCATCACTGATGCTAAGACAGCCATCAGAAAAATGATCGCATAGCGACAGCGGTGATAGGGGGTGAAAGGGTTATCTGGGGGGTGATCAGGGGGTTAAACCTTTATTAGGGGGGGTTAGGGGGCTACACTGGACCTAAAACTAAACTTTAGTGACACTTTCACAGTCACAAATGTCACTGATTGCAGTGATCACTAAATAAATGGTCACTGCAATCAGTGACACTGTGACTGGGGGCTGGGGGGTGATCTGGGGGGTGATCTGGGGGGGTCTGGGGGTCCTGGGGGGGGCGATTAGTGTTCCTATGTGTCCTGGTGTCAGTGTAGTGTTGTGCTCACTGACCTGATGTCTTCTCTTGTACGGCGCTCGGTATATGTGAGCGCCGCACAGGAGATGACATCACTTCCTCCTGCCTCCTCTGTCTGAAACAGACAGAGGAGGCATTTCCATTCGCCGGGAGCGATCGCGAGGGGGGGCCGGAATCGAAAGGCCGCCCCCTCATCTGGGATCGCTCCCGGTGAAGTAACGACCGCTCACGGCACAGAAGGGGGGTCCGGATGGACCCCCCAACTGTACAAAGGCAGTCACGTAGATCTACGTGATTCTGCCTGTCCGTGCCATTCTGCCGACGTAAATCGGCGGTGGGCGGTCGTTAAGTGGTTAATCGACTAATTTTGATTAATTATAACGCACATACAGATCCAACTACTTTTAGCTGATCTCCTCCTTGCAGGCCGATTCCCAGTGCAGCTACCAACCACTGGAAAAATGGATAGCAGGATACAAAAAACACACAAAGGCAGCGCTCGATGGGAATAGCATTAAAACTTTTATAGTCTTCAAGTAGGTAACAAAATAAATATTGCACTGGAGATAAAATCAATGTAGCTACATAAACTGTAAAAATGGTGCGAGTAATACCAAACGGTAGCAAAAGCAGTCATGTCATAAAAACATGTAGCTAAGTATGATACTGGTATAAAAATGTGTACAACGATACCACTGCTGAATCCAGATGAGGAGGGGTTAACATCAGTCCGTCGGCATGTAGATGTCCCGTGAAGGGAACTATCACAACTCCCAGGTGATGGCTGTAGAATTCCAGGTTGATAGAGGGAAGTGTAACAGCCCTTGCGTGTGGCAGATAGTAAGGTCCCGCCGGCATGCAGATATGAAGGCACAGCAAAAGAGCCCTTCAGATGGACACGGCAAGCCCCGCCGGTGTCCGTGATGTCACCGGATCTCCGACAGAACTCCCTGAAGACCCGGAAGCCGGCGGAGAGGTGAGTACCGATTAAAAGAATTTTGATCAATCAAAACAATTAATCGATTAATCAAGGAATTAATAGTTCATTTCCACAGCCCTAAAAAATATAGATAAGTTTGAATTATTTATCGATATTGAAAAACATATAAGGAAATTAAATATAAAAAAATATTTTGCAGGCCAGACCACGAACCAAAATATGACCAATTCCAACCCCCCTTTTGTACACAGTGGCTTGAGGAATAATTCTGTGTTCAACCCGAAAAAGGGAATGAACCACCATATAGAAGTGTTTAGAAACATGGTACAGGATGAAGTTCGTGACATGGAAATATCAAAACACACCTCTAACCAACATATATAGGAAGGAATAAAACTAATAGAAGATAATAAGCAAATAGTGGTCAGACCAGCAGACAAAGGGGGAGAATTGGTGATATTAACTTGAGAATATTATTATGCAGAAATGCAAAGGTTACTTGAAGATACGATTGCATATCAAAAAATCAATGGAGTCCCAACCGCACGATTGAAAGTACAATCAAAAGAATGGATAGATGAGGGATTGAGTAAACAACTATTGAATAAGAAAGAAGCTGAATATTTAATTCTACATGCCCCAAATGTCCCAGTAATGTATATAGTGCCCAAGATACATAAAAACAAAGAGGTCCCACCAGGAAGACCCATAATCAGTGGGATTGATTCCCTATTCTCCAGATTGGGTGAATATCTGGATGGTTTCTTTAAACCACTAGTCTCCCAAAGTCCCTCCAACCTCAAAGACTTAATAGTAGCAGTACAATCAATCAGTGCCTCTGAAACCACATTAATGGTAACGGTAGACATTGAGTCATTGTATACCAATATCCGCCATGTAGATGCCCCTGAGGCACTCCAATGGGCCCTAGTTAAAGAATCAAAAACCAAGAAATTACAGATCAAGTATTTGATCAAAGGCCTGCAAATGGCCATGGGTAATAATTTTTTCTGGGCCAACAACCAATATTATAATCAAATTGGAGGGGTGGCTATGGGGGCTCGGTATGCCCCAAGTGTGGCTATTGTTGTACTAAACAAATGGGAGCAAGAGACTATCTTTAAAAATAGCAACCAATCACTTTCATTATATAGGAGGTATATAGATGATGTGAGTCTATTCTGGGAAGGAACAGAGGCAACTTTGAAAATATTTTTGGCACAAATGAATACTAACAAATACGGCCTAAATCTTACAGCGGAAGTCAGCCACACCACTGTCAATTACTTGGACCTAACTATCAGTAAAAACAGGAGGTAGGTTTGAGACCAAGACGTACTTCAAAACCACTGATCAAAATGACTTTGTGCCCACCCACAGTTGCCATCATCCTCAGTGGATAGGGGCTGTCCCAAAAGGATAATATGTGCAGCTGAGGCGCAATTGTGTAAACAATAATGACTTTCTAATACAAGCAATTATTCTTATTGACAAATTTCTGGAAAAAGGATATCCATTGGAGTGACTAAAAAAGGTCTTGCCCCAAGTGTCCTCAATGGATAGACAAACTTTGCTAGTAGCTAAGCCAAAGAAGGAATTTGGAGGTGAGGTAGCTTTCATGTCGGGTTTCCATAGACAATTTAGACAAGTGGAAGCGGTTTTTAAAAAAGCCTATACTTCTTAAGGACAAAGACCTGCAATCCACTATCTCCTCCACACCTAAGTTCATTTATAGACAAGCACCAGGATTGCGAAATCGAATAGCCCGCAATGTACCAGACCCCCCCCCAAGAAACCAATTACGTTTTTGGATGGATCTGGGTTTTATCATTGCACTAGATGCAAGGCCTGTAGAATTACTAGAAGGCCAAGTGATCTTAAGAAGACCACACACTTTCAGTCCACAGTAACTAAAGAACAGTTCAAAATAAAACCTTTAATCAATTGCCATTCTGGCCATGTTACCTATGTCCTGGAGTGTCTATGCTCACTCCAGTTCGTAGGCCGGACTACACGACAACTCAAAACGAGAATTAATGAACATCTGACTAATATTAAAAAGGGATTCCCTAACCACAGTGTGTCCAGGCACTTCAAAAGCTATCACAACAGTGATCCAAGCCTGTGTACCTTCTATGGAATAGATAAGGTAACCAGGCACTGGAGAGGGACCCATATGAAACGAGCTATCTCTCAAAATGAGACCAGATGGCTGTATAAACTGCGGAGTATGCAGCCATATGGCATGAATATTGAACTTGACTTAAACTGTTTCCTGTCCAATGACTAATCTAATTGGGGTATCCTTTGTTTTCATCAGTTGGTAATACCCCCATTGGGTTCTACCACACTCTGCCAATATGTTATCTAGTTGGTAACCTTTTCTGCCCAAATTCCACTATTTAAGTTTTTCAATTTTATATCTAGTTTATATATATAGTCTCTTAATAGGTTCATCATTTAGGCTAGAATGGGGGCCGTGGATGGGAGCCCATCCCATATCTATTTGGAAATTTAGTTTGGCAGGCTCAATCTAGTGGTCTCTGTCCAGTAATGCAGGACATTTTTAAGCATATATACTAGGCCTATGGTTAATTTCTAAGGTATGGTGCATATTTTAATTATAGATTTATTTATTTTTACTACCGGTTTTTAAAACCTTGAGGCTAGCTATTATTATTAGCCAGGGATGAGGAATGCTCTATCAATCCTGGTTCTCCAGACTGGAGATTTGAGGGAGTGATTCAGGTGGAATATTCCACGGTGTAGTATTCGCCTCAGTCTGTGTGCCTGGATGCCTAATTAACTATGTGGTATGCTATGCCAGCTGTTGCTGGGATATGTGAATGTAAAACGGGCACCGCGGATGCTTCCCCTATTGGCTATTCAGTCCCCGTCCATTGACCACTCCCCCGCAAACTAGACTACATATACCCTGACATTTAGTGACCAGGCACTTCCCCTGAAGACGTAAAACAAACGAAACGTTAGTCGGCGGCGGTACCTGGTCACGTGTAGTATGCCCTACGCCACTTCCAGTTCATCTGGTCAGCGCTCAATGGCCGGTGGAACGCACGCCACCACGGAGGTGGGAGAGCTAGTGATTCCAGTAAAGCCTGCAGCCCCAGTGCCGGGTTAGGCACTTTTTATGTGAGTAGCCATTTGGCTCGTGTATTTTTATATTAGCTTTTAAATAAAACAGTGTTGCACTATGGAAGCATTCTGTTTGTGTTACATGTCCTATCCTTAACCACTTCAATACCATGCACTTATACAGATTCCTGCCCAAGCCAATTTTGAGCTTTCAGCGCTGTCGCAATTTGAATGACAATTGCGCGGTCATGCTACACTGTACCCAAACAAATTTTTTATCATTTTGTTCCCACAAATAGAGCTTTCTTTCGGTGGTATTTGATCGCCTCTGCGATTTTTCTTTTTTGCGCAACAAATAAAAAAAGAGCGAAAATTTTAAAAAAAACTATGTTTTTCTTTGTTTCTGTTAATTTTTTTGTAAATAAGTACCTTTTCTACTTCAATGAAGGGCACTGATAAGGCGGCACTGAAGGGCACTGATAAGGCGGCACTGATGGGCACCGATGAGGTGGCACCAATGAGGTGGCACTGATGAGGTGGCACTGATGGGCACTGATGATGGGCACTGATAGGCGGCACTGATGGGCACTGATATGTGGCACTGGTATGCGGCACTGATGGGCACTCATAGGTGGCACTGATTGGCACTCATAGGCGGCACTGATTGGCACTCATAGGTGGCACTGATGGGCACTCATAGGCGGCACTAATGGGCACTTTTAGGCGGCACTGATGGGCATTAATGGGTGGCACTGATAGGTGGCACGGACGGGCACTGATAGGTGGGCACTTATGGGCACAGATGGGCATGGATGGGCACTGATAGGTGGCACTGATGGACACTAGTAGGTGGCACTGGTGACACTGCTGCCTAGCAATGCCAGCCACCACACATTATTTTCTTGGCATGATTGTGCCAGTCAGTGCCCATGTGTGGGCACTGATTGGCATTTTTTTAATGTTTTTTTTACATTTTTTTTTTTTTTTTACTACATGTGGATGGCCATGGGGGCCATCCACATGCTTAGGGCTTCCCTGGTGGTCCTTGGGGGCTTCCCTGGTGGTCCAGTGTGGGTATCCGAGGGGGGGCTGCGCTGATAAACAATCAGCGCGAACCCCCCTGTCAGGAGAGCCGTCGATCGGCTCTCCTCTACTCGCGTCTGTCAGACGCGAGTGAGGAAGAGCCGATCAACGGCTCTTCCTGTTTACTTCCTGATCAGCCGTGATTCGACACGGCTGATCACATGGTAAAAAGCCTCCGACGGAGGCTTTTTACCGAGATCAGTGTAGCGGTGGGTCAGACTGACCCACCGCTCCACCGATCGCCGCGATGCACGCCCCCCCGGGCGCTGCGGCTGTTATCCCGCAGGACGTCATATGACGTCCAGTGTGGATAACAGAACCACTTCCCGGACGTCAATATGCTATTGACTGGGCGGGAAGTGGTTAAACACTCCGAGGAAGAGATATCGTACATGCTCCTGTCTATCGATATGCATGCAGGCATTATCCTGCACAAGCGCATCTGACTATCTTTTTAAATAAAGAGGTTAACTAGGTCTGGTAAGCACAATCTATATCCTGTGCACTTTGAATGTCGTACTAAATTTTTACCTGGTGAAGGAATATATATTGCACCACTGGAGAAGTTATAATTTTTTCTTTCCCAGCAAGATTTATACCACTTTTTATCACTGGACTCTAAGCATTTTTGTATGCAATTTTGCAAAAGTTGGGACTATAATTTATGTTTATCTGCAATGATTGATGGATTAATCTATGGAACTCACCATTTCACAAGAATTGTTTATTTTATATGTGCACTAGAGTAATTATCACTCATTAGCGCCCTCTAATATTTGCGTCATAGCAGGGTTATATGTGGGTGTTTTATTCATTTTTATTATAAATTTAATACGAATTTGACAGTATTACCCTTTTATTATACTTTTATTATGTGGGAACAAGAGGATGGTGTTTATTCGTTCTTTCCCTCTTTGTATAATTGAGAGAATGGGAGTCCAATTGATGTGAACCAAACAGCACCATACAGATGATATAACAGGCACGCTGGAGCTGCTATTGCTATGGAGTTTATGTCTCCCTAGTGAGTGGCGTGTATCACAAGGGTGAAGGTAAAGGAATGCAAAGAGATTTTATAGGGGACCCGAACTGAAAAACTGAGGATTTGATAGGAAACTAATATAAATGTCAGTTGTGCCTAAACTCTACCCTAAAATGTATCCTTTGTCTCCAATTCCTCATGAAAGATAGCCCTTCCTGGTATTTGGGTGTGCTTAGACACTCCTGTGCCTAATTCTCCATAGCCGTATATCTGCAGCGTGAGATCTAAGGCATTGCTGCATCCCACTGCTAGTCTCTGGAGGTTTGGAGTGAGATGTCACTAGTGTTCTTCTCACTGTTCTCCTTGCTGGAGGTTCTAACATGAGGAAGCAGACCCCTGCCTCTACCAAGATGGCTGCCTCCACATGGAAGGACAAGGCATTGCAAGTCAGAAATTGGAGAAACAATAAGCTGCAGGTAGACCACAGGAAATAGTAATGACTAGTTATTTTAGTTACATTTTAGTTACATAGTAGGTGAGGTGAGTCCATCATTTCCTGTTTTGCCTGCCTATATTTAAATTTTTTTGGGCACAGGTTCCAAAATTCAGGTGGTTTGCAGAGATCTTTGCTGCTTATGCACTTGGTTGGACTATATACTGTATATCACTTGAGTGCTTTACTTGATGTTCTTTATTTGGTGTGTGTATTCAGGATTTTAGGATTTCTTTCCTTTTACCTTTTTACATATGTAGCAGGGTCCCCAAATTTAACCCCGCTATACCTAAATTTAGGGGTGACCAGAGCAATAGTTGGCTCGGGTCTTTTGATTGTTTGGACTCTGCCTTAATGCTGTGTCATCTGGCGTGCAGTTCCCCTTCTGGGCGTAGAGATGGTGTTGTCACCTATGCCCGGGGTTGAATCACAGGTGATGGAGTGGGTATTGGATGTCCTCTCTCGGCTACCATTGGTGGGCGGTTCTGGCCTGCTGTGCATGCCGGGAGAGGATATATAAGGGGCAGACGCCATTACACGAGAGCCAATTCCCGGGGCCCATGCCCAGAGAGCCAATTCCCGGGGCCCATGCCCGGAGAACCAATTCCGGGGGTCTTTGCCCGGAGGGAGATATCCTTCAGAGGGGGGTGCGCCCCATCTTGATCGAGGAGTCTCAGGCACCTTCACCTAAAACTGCAGACTTCCAGGTAGGCCCAGTACTTTTGACTGGGTCTACAACCGAAGAGGAGTTCCAGGGAACCCGCGTGAGGGTAGCCGCTCTGACACAGAGGAAACCAGGGGAGGATGGATCCCATAACAAGAGAGCGAGTAACAGAGTATTGCTGACTCTGGAAAGGCCTGGTGACCTGTCAGAGGGAAGGATACCTTGCTTCGCAGACTGCCTCTGCGGAGTGTTGAAGTTCAGGAGGGATCTTCTTGACTTGGTCCTTGGAGGGGACTGAGTCATTGTTCCAGCGTCACGCCAGCTGCTAGTTCTATTAAGTGACTATCCGGGTGAGCTCTACCCACTCGGGATCGAGTGGCGACGAAGCCAAGAGTGTGCCTGAATCCACTTCTATCTGCTAACCTCTTTTTCTCACTTCAACTCAGTCTCTGGTTCCTGAAAGCAAGATGAAAATAAACTCACGTTGGAGTTGATATGTTGTGTGGACATTGACCTCATTTGGGAAAGATAAAGACTTGCCTCTATAAACATAGAGGGGAGAACCAGAAGAAGGGAATTACTAACTGCAGGACCCAAGTTCGTAACACCGCCTGACCTTTATAATCTAGAGGACACGGGCATGTGGCATGGTGTGTCTTATCCCCCTGCTTGAGAGGGTAAGAGGGGGAAAAGGATCCGTGTGCTACACGTGGGGGCTCGAGTCCGGGATTCTGCAGTGGTTCCTGGGAGCTGGACTTTACTTTCCCGCATGGCTCTTTGGAGGTCGGCCATTTTTGGAAATTGGACTGCGCCACAAGTGAGAGAGTACAGGCCTGGCTGTGATTTCCAACTGCGTAGTTCGTGGGCGTGTCTCAAAGTCTGCAAAAGCCCACAAATTGCGTGCAGCAAGGAAGAAAAGGGGAGGAGCCCCAGCCAAAGTGTGTGTTCCACGTAGTGCGGTTGGCACCAAAGGGACAGTGCGACTGAACCATGACATGTTTTCTGCTCCATGGATGTCTAATTCACCGGGATTTCGTGTTCCTTTGCCCGGTATTTTTACACACCAGGTGACACGAAACCTAATGACGCCACTGGGCTTGTCTCAGCTCAGTGAATGCAAACAAGAAGAAGGATCATCTTAGGTGCCGCACATCCAACAAAATCTACAGGTAGCGATGGTCTGAGCAGCCTCAGCCCAGACTCCATCCAGGCCATGCCCCCCAACTCGTTTCGCCTGCCCACGGGGCTGTGTCATGGAGGTCCTCCAAGGCTGAGTCCAGTGGACAGGGCGAAACATGTCAGAGCGGGCAAGGCCTGGATGGAGTCTGAGCTGAGGCTGTTGTTACCATCACTACCTATGGGTTTTGTTGGATGTGCAGGAATAATCCCTCTCCTTGTTTGCATATTTCAGAGGAAATTGAGATTTTCCCGTATTTATTTCCTTGGTGAATCAGTCTATTTCTTGGCCTATTCCTCTTTGTTTCGGCCTCCCATCTTTTTTTTCTTGCGCAGTTAGCACTTCACGAGCACTTCACTGACGGTCACAGATCATCTCCATCTATTCTGATTTTCATGGCAGTTTCCGTTGGATTTCGGTCTTTATTTTTCAACCTTAGTATCCTCCTTTTACCTTCATAATCCTCTTGGTACTACCAGCTCCTCCTGAGCTCTCAGGAGTGAAATGGCCCACAGAGTAAAGAGTAATGATCTTCTTTTTGCTTGGTGTCCATCCTCTGAGGAAAGGACTTCTACAGAGGCCTGCTATATGCAGTGCATTGAAACATCCCCTTTTAGCAGGCCTACATTTACAGCCGTCTCCTCCTTCTT
Organism: Rana muscosa; assembly: GCA_029206835.1. Taxonomy (NCBI): domain Eukaryota; kingdom Metazoa; phylum Chordata; class Amphibia; order Anura; family Ranidae; genus Rana; species Rana muscosa. The sequence continues at coordinate 351,560,133 of CM055119.1, forward strand.
TCTACGGGCGCCGATCGTGGGGGGGGTGCCTCCGAGCACTAATTTGACCACCAATCGGGGGCGGGGGGTTGGCTTACCTGCTGGTTGCTGTTTCCTCCTCTTCATGCTTCCTGCTGTGCGGGAAAAATGACACTCTCGCGGGACTGCGGGAAGGAGGAGCCTATGCGGGTAAAACCCACAGAATCCGTGCCAGTTGGGAGGTATGCAAATCTTCCCAAATTCAGGCTTTGTCTCCTGTGCTGCCTGCCTCTTTAGATAACCCAAAGCTCTCTGGGAATTTATTTTCTTGTCATCTGTTTGATGTTTATTGACAACAGAAAAATTGTACATGCATAATATCGATACAATGCATTAAGACTGTCTTTACCAGAATGACAATTACCCAAGTTTTTTTTTTTTTTTCATATATAATTGTAGTTTGTATTAAAGTTTCATCCAAAAACAGTATACAATACAAGACAACTACCCCCCTGATTTTTTTTATAATTGCAGTTTTGTGTAAAAACATTATACAAAACAGGACAACTACCCCAGTTTTTTTTATAAATTGTAGTTTTTATTAAAGCTTTATTTAAAAACAGTATACAAAACCAGACAACTACCCCAGTTTTTGTTTTATAAATGTAGTTTTTATTAAAGTTGTATCTAAAAACAGTGTACAAAGCAGGACAGCTACAGCAGTTTATAACTAGCTTTTGAAGTAAGGTGCGCATGGAAGGGCTTTGCACAGCACAAAAACAAAAGATTTTCCAGCACACTTACCAGCTAGCCTGCAAATAAATCAAAAAGGCACAATCTAACACTTGACATTAAAAACAGAGGTCTTAGTTGCACACATTTGCAAATGGGGAAGCTGCACTACTTTGCCAAGGCTGCTCTGTAAAGTGCGGTCCTAAGGCCTCGTTCACACAAGGCGTATGAATCCGTACCCCGTGTGAGGGCCGTGGATACAGGCGCTCCGTGCATCCCAATGCAGGCAGTCACATTGCACACATTTGCAAATGTATGTGAAAGCTGCACTGCCTCGTCAAGGCTCCTCTGTACAGTGCAGTTTTTTTATTTTATTTGTTTTTTTTAATCTTTATTCATCTGGATCTTCTGAAGAGGATATCAATGTCTTTACAGATGAACTGTCCTCTTCAAATTTCTCATGAATATATCGGTATATAGGTCTAATCCAGGTATTATGTCACATTAAGAACTATTGTCCAAATATGAGGAATCTTCATCATCATGTCCATCCACCCCTTTAAGGGGACGCAGCGGCTGGACAAACACAGTCCTAATTTGAGAGATGTGCAGGAGTGGGTGAGTGGCCCTGAATGCACACAAATTAGGACCTGTGTTCCCCGGCTGCCCGGCTGCTTCGTTCCCATTGTGTAACATAGGCTGACAGCACCCTGCTGTGGGTGGGCTTGCTGGTTGGCATCCTGCTGTGGGTGGGCTTTCTGGCTGGCACCATGATGTGGGTGGACTTGCTGGTTGGCACCCTGCTGTGGCTGGGCATGCTGGCTGGCACCCTGATGTGGGTGGGCTTGCTGGTTGGCACCATGCTGTGCGTGGGCTTGCTGGCTGGCACCCTGATGTGGGTGGGCTTGCTGGCTGGCACCATGCTGTGCGTGGGCTTGCTGGCTGGCACCCTGATGTGGGTGGGCTTGCTGGCTGGCACCCTGATGTGGGTGGGCTTGCTAGCTGGCACCCTGATGTGGGTGGGCTTGCTGGCTGGCACCCTGATGTGGGTGGGCTTGCTGGCTGGCACCCTGATGTGCTTGGGCTTGCTGGCATGGACCCTGCTATGGGTGGCTTGCTGGAACCCTGCTGTTGTTGGGTTTGCTTGATTGGACCCTGCTATGGGTGGCTTGCTGGAACCCTGCTGTGGGTGGCTTGCTGGCTGGCACCCTGCTGGCACACACTGTCAACTACACACTACACACTAAATACTAAATACTACACACTACACACTACACACTACACACTAAATACTACACACACACACACTACACACTAAAGGTTGACAGGCATGACACTACAGGTTGACAGGCATGACAAGCATCCTCACAGCCTGTTGATCTTTGGGAATCCAGGAATGTATATTTTTCTTCCTGGAATTTCCAATGCCTTTACATCTATCGCTGATGGAGGAAGGCGACAGTTTGTTTCCATGTCCATGTCCAAGGGCTGCAAAATGAAAAAACAAATATGAGATTCTGTATTCCTAGATCTCTGACCTGAGTAAATATCAGGATATTGCTTAAAGTCCAATTCCAGAAACAAGTATAAATTACCCTTGCAGTATTTGTGGGGGGGTTTGCCTAGGGTTAGAGATATAAGGTGTAATAATTTATTCATTGCTTTGGACAGCCTTCATCTATGCAACCGATCCCTCACAGACCCTCTCTAAAGCTTACCCCCCACATACAATGTAGGACTGATAGGCCTGTATTGTACATGATGATGCAGAGAGATTAGGGCGAGGTCCCTCTTTCTCTGCCCCTAGAGTTTACAAGCAATAAAACATTAGAGGGTGGGGTGGGGTGGGGGTGGTGGTTGCCTACTGCGTGATTTATTTCGTTTTTGAGTTGGGCTTTAACATTGACTAACTTCTTTAATACAACCTAGAACCTTCTTCCTCTTTCCATGCAGTGGAGGAGCAGATAGGATACAAATCTAGAAACAAACTACATGTCTGGTCCCATGCCTTCCACCACATCACGATGGTCGAAGCCAAATGTCCTTGACACCCCAGACATTGTATTATGAACCATTGCACCTTCTCACTTCAACTGTTACTCCCAGCTGTGCACCAATGGGGTTTATTTACTAAAACTGGAGAGTGCAAAACCTGGTTCAGCTCTGCATGGTAACCAATCAGCTGACATTTTTTTTGTCAAAGCTTTATTGAACAAGCGGAAAGTTAGAAGATGATTGGCTACCATGCACAGCTGCACCAAATTTTTTCACTCTCCAGTTTTAGTAAATCATTCCCATTGTGTCTGATGCATGGAAAGTTTCATTCTTATTTACTTCTCCCGTAGAAAATGAAATATTGACTGATTAGTCTGTGAGGTTTTCCTACAGGCGGGGATATGTCTCTACCCCCTACATTAGCTGTAAGGACACAGCAATGCTCCTTACAGTGTGTTACAATCTTCTTTTTGAATCCTCATCCTATAAAGATTTGTGTACTTACCGGGCCTCCTGAGAAAGGGGCCCATCCTTTCCCTTTTCCCAGTGACTTCCAATCAATGAGCCTCATGAATGAATGCCGTCTTATGTCTCTTTTGACTCCAAGCCTCTTGTTTGGACATTTGCATAGCAGCTATAAAAGAGAAATTAAGAGTTATTTTGAGTTAATTTTGCAATTTTTAGAAAAGAAAAAAAACGTTGACTACAGTGCGTCTCCTCCTGGGCGGTCCTTTCACCCATTGGAGGATCATAGCATGTGAAGACACATATATAGCCAAGTACAGGTGCTGGATGTCTGCTGACATGGATGGAATTCATATTATATTCCAGCACAACAAATGAGTACACATTATGATGCCGCCATTAGATCGCTTCTAACTCCCTGAGCTCTTTAGATTGGTGGTGACACTTAAAGTAGAATTACAGCCACAAGAAAAGGGAGGAGATTGGATTTTTTTAAAGATCTTTTTTTCTTCTCATTAACATAATTTATCAGCACAGGGCGATAAAAGCAGTTTGATGAATGGAGTTGGAAAGGGTTAGAACCTCTCTGTTAGGTTGTGGTTGCTTTCTGTGTCCCCCCTTGGTGGGATTTCCGTGTCCCCAGGACAGGATATGAAACAAAATGTCCACAACAGGGACACAGACAAGATTAAAATGACAGCAGGTGATCTAATCCTTCCCACTATGTTCAAAACAATAGTAAATGGGGAGGAGTTCTGCTTTAATAACCTCATACAATGTGCACATCAGTGATTGGGCCCCATGTGGCATCTTCTGAGCCCTCGGCCCCAGGATGAAGTATTCCCATTGGATCTTCACCATGGGATGAAGAAGCCAAACTACCCAACAATCCAGCTGACAACCAGACTTGGCAACCCCCCTACATTATACCCCTAAAGCAGCAGCAGTAGGCCTGGAAACCTTCCCTGTGCCTCTTCAGAATTAGAAAATGTCTTGTACTTACGCCTTCTATGAAGACCTTCAGGTGTGGGTCCATGTCTGGGGGGTAAACAGGATCTTCGTAATTCACAGCCCTCCTGTATACTTTCTCGGTATGGGCACGGAATGGCATAGTGCCTGTAGCCATGATGTATATGACAACCCCCATTGAAAACCAGTCGGGTTCAAACTGGTAGTAGTCATCATTAATAACCTGCCAATCAGAGAAGAGAAATCAGTTACTTAGTTCCTACAAACGTATCATCCTTTTATAGGGGAAATAATAATATATATTTATTGAACATGTATTCTAAGGGAGGCATTTACAAAGCAGCAGTATGTCCTTACTGTGGCAATAGCGCTACATTAATAAAAATGACATTTATAAAGCACAGCGGTGGAATTGGGACTTTGAGTGCTATTACAGGGAATGGGTGTAAACATAAAAAAAAGAACTTGAGCGAGAGCCTAGTCATGTGACTCACCCTAATCAAATCAGAGTTCTCTTTGTTATGCTAAGTATACAGAACTTCATAGGATACCACAGGCTCTAAGAGTGGCATGCATTTAATGAATGGCCCGTAATTCTGCAGAGTGTACCAGAGAGCAGGTAGTGATATCTGCTCTCCAGTAGAAATCATTGTAACATTAACCTTGATGTAGCTTTTTACATTTTTATATGTTTACTATTTCATATGTCCATTATTATAGAGATTGTAGCTAGGCTCGCTTTAAGCAAGAGGAATAGCAAAGAACAACCACTGTGCCCAACAGCTAACCAGGAGGCAGAGCCGGCATATGCAATGGCTGCCCCCCCCCCCCCATGGACATATATTAACAAATTAGTAAAAAGCTTTTAAGAGCTTAATGATTACCAATCAGGTGATTTACATTGCAGTGTTCTGTATGCAGTCGAAAATGTTCATATTACAAGTATAAGAGGGATAGTGATTGGATTGTGATATACTGACTAGATGAGGCCTAGTGATGGGTAAAAAGAGCGTGACTTACTTCTGGTGCCATGTAGCCAATTGTTCCGGCGGCTCCCGTCACCTTCGTATCACCGAACAGATCCATTACTGCCAATCCATAGTCTGCGATGCGGACATGACCTTGGTTGTCCAGTAGGATGTTGCCTCCCTTGATGTCCCTATGAACAATGCCACGCTTGTGGAGGAACTCCAATCCGCAGAATATTTCTGCCGCAACGAATCTATAAAAGAGAAATAAATTAGATTCTGAAGGAATTACATTTTACAGTCATTAGATTTAAGTAGAAACATTATCCATGGGCGGGGGGAGGGAGTACCTGGCTCTATCACATTACCGGTCCCACCTTTGTGGTTATTTAGGTGACCGTACGGTCGGAGTTCTGGGTATGGCACCTGCTCACCATTTCTGGTTTTACCCGATTCCAGATTCTGGAGTCACCTGGGAGAACCCATTGGTAGGATCCAGGCTATAAACATGCTTGTCACAGGAATAGGCATGTGACCGGTACTATAAGACCCCAAGTCTCTCCTCTGCCCTTAAAAGCATCCACAACACCGAGATCTGTTTTTGAATGCTTTTGATTTCTTAAAAATGTCAGGTCACAATGTCATCCCATCTGGGTTACCATAGAGGAGAGCCGATCAAAGCCGATCACGGCTGTGTTCAGCTGTCTGCCCAGCCAGTAGATGTGCTGGCTGGTCGTCTGGGTCTCCCGGTAGGATGAGAGCCTGAGGAAGCTGTGGTAGGTGCCGGGAGTGGAGGAAGCTGTGGTAGGTGCCGGGAGTGGAGGAAGCTGTGGTAGGTGCCTGGGAGTGGAGGAAGCTGTGGTAGGTGCCGGGAGTGGAGGAAGTCTCCTCCTGCTGCATATAAAACTAATCCAGCGGTTAGTTAGACAGTCACCTCTAAAAATCAGTACCAGGGTGATGAGGTGCTGGTGGTATGCATATATGTGGCCTCTAGGTGGGTGGGTCTTAACGCTGAGAGGCCGCATATATGGGTACCAGAATGTAAACAGAGCTGTCCTGAGAATGCACTCCCGGCACAGTTACCGGTGGCTAAAGGAAAGCTTCCAATCTCTACATGCGATTGGGAGCTCTCTGATCATGTGACCACTGTGACAGCCAATCATGGCGATCACATGATCAGAAACCCTGCTCCGCCTCCCGGCATCAGAAACCTCTTAAAGAACATTACTAGGTGACTCTGGACTCTCCATCTCCTTCCCCACATGGTGCAATCACTGCCCGCTGTGGGGAAACTGGGATTGCAGAATGGCAATGTGTATGAACAGTCTACTTTGAACCCCAACCTTACTATGATAATATAGAGTATCTAAGCTTGGGAGAGGCGTGGGGTCCCCTGCTGTGTATTGTTCCCCTCATATATTTATGGGGGATGGAGGGACATTACTCTAAAGTATCTACGTCAGATCTGGGTGGACTGATGTAGCTATAAGCATTCTAATAGAGTGCAATGTAATTCACAACTCCTAAAGCCTGGCTTGTAAAAGGACATTTCTTCTAAAGATTGCTTTCTATTGTATTCTCATTGTGGTGATGAGACTTACCTTATGACGGAAATGGGAATAGAGAAATGGTTTGCCGTGAAATCAAACAGATCCCCTCCGGAGACATATTCCATAACGAAACAGGCAGAATTGTGGGTCTGAAAAGTGGTGTAAAGCTGGGTGAGGAATGGGCACCCTGCCGCCATCTCCATGACCTTCTGCTCTGTTTCAATGGTGTCTCGTTGATCTGAAGTCTTCACCCAAATTTAATAAAACAAGAGGCGCAACTGCCGAAAGGGGCTCTAATGCTTCACTCAATTCCTCACTCTCCTCATCCTCCCAGCGTTCAGTCACAGATAGGAAAAAACCCCTTAAAAACAAATGGAAATCACCCAATAAGGGACAGACCAAAAAACGTATGTTGGAAGCAATCCCTCCTCAAAATGGGATACAAAATATAAAGACAACTGGACCACGAATTGGCCCACTGGAACAACCAACATCGGGAATCCTATTCCCTCACCCGAATGTACTAGACGTGACTGAACCTCTGGCAGAGATGAATATTGGGTCATCGAGCACGATATCATAGCTAAATAGCAATGAAACCAGTAGTGATAGGTTGAACATTATTAATCTATCGGATTACACATTATCGGATGACGAAAGATCTGTCTTATCTAGGGGGCTAAACTTTTGCCCAAACTCAGATTTGGATAAATTTGAGGTTATTAAGGACCTACAGTTATTTTCGAGAAAATTGTTATTAAAAAGCATGTATACAAAAACTGAAATTTCCAGTAAAGACACAAAAGAAACAGAGAAAGTTAACACTATGAGTCAACATGAAAAGGATGTACAGACTCTCGTGGATCTTTCTATGAATAAGCCCAATGTGGATCTTATTGATAGGATAGACTTGGATAGTTTGTTGATGGGCGATTCATTCCCATCGACTAGTACTTCAAAAATCATCCTACCAAAGATACAATCTTCCCTAAAAAAGAAATCCGACAAATTCCCTGCCATAGGTACTAATATCAACTTAGGAGCCTTTCTGACCATGACAACTAAAGATATTAAGAAGATTAATATCAATCGTAAGTGTCAGAATCCATCCAATTTAACGGAAGGTGAGAACAAGGCCCTTAAAAAATTGACCAAAAATGTCAAGTTGACAATAAAACCGGCAGATAAAGGGGGCAATATTGTGATCATGGGGAATCTCCAATATAAGGAGATGTGTTTAAAAATACTCAATAACAGTGATTGCTATAGTAAAATCTCTAGAAATAAGATAGGAAAATTCAATGAGGCTTTCTATTTGCTGATTGATGGTGCCTATACCAATAGGACAATCAGTCTGCAGATTTGGAACTTCATTAGAACCCCTTACCCCAAAATCCCGACTTTTTATAGTCTTCCTAAGGTACATAAAAATCATATTACACCACCAGGTCGTCCCATTGTATCGGGATGTGGCAGTATTACGGAAAACTTGAGCAAATTCATAGACGAACAGATTCGTCCATATGTGAACAATCTACCTTCATTTGTGAAAGACACAATGCACTTACTCAATCAACTGGATGAAATGTCTGTGCCCCCCAATGCCCTGCTGGTGGCTGTTGATGTAGAAGCACTATATAGCTCCATCCCCCACCAGCGGGGCATTGGGGTAATCAGACATATGCTATCCCAATCCCATCGAGATAATCGTCCCTTTGATCTGTTCTTGCTTTCCGCTCTTGAACATATTCTTACTTGTAATGCTTTTTCATTCGATGGGTCCCACTACCTCCAGATACAAGGCGTAGCAATGGGGACGTGTTGCGCCCCATCGTACGCAAACTTGTATCTGGGGGAGTGGGAACAGAATTTTCTATCAGAAGAGAGCTTAATGCCCCTGACTGAATGCATTACTAATTGGAGTCGCTATATCGACGACATTTTTATCGTATGGACAGGTACTCCAGAACTACTATTGTCCTGTATAGATGCTATGAATGCGAATTCATATAACCTTAGATTCACCATGACGTATAGTGAAACATCCATTAATTTTTTAGATATTACCATACTGAAGGATACAAATGGCAGATTAACAAGTGCACTATATCGCAAAGACACTGCATGTAATTCTATATTACATGCGGGAAGTGCACACCCCATATCATTAGTTAAATCAATCCCATATGGACAGTATTTACGACTACGTCGAAACTGCACGAATGATGTTACGTTTCAGAACGAAGCCAATGCCCTAAGAGATCGCCTCTTAATACGAGGCTACTCTCTTAGCAGCCTCAAAAAATCTTTTAAAAGGGCTACTCTTAAATCTAGGGACCAACTTCTGACAAAAAAACAACCGAGTATTAAACCCGATAATCCTGACTCCAATACTGTACGCATCATTACTAAATTCAACAGACAAAGTGAACAGGTCAGAAAAATTGTTTTTAGATACTGGCACCTTCTGCAGATCGATCCATCATTAGCCCCATTTGTATCGGCTCAACCGTTAATCACCTATCAGAAGGCCAAGTCAATCAAGGACAATTTGATACAAAGCAAATACACGGGTGAATTTCGTGTTGACCCGTGTAGGCGACCAGGTACTTATCGATGTGGAGGCTGCAATCTGTGCCAGTACATGAACATTGACCCTGCAGCATTATTACCTAATGGTAAAATATTTAAACCTACCCACTTTGCGAATTGCAAAACAGAAGGAGTTGTTTATTTACTCACGTGCCAGTGTGGATCATACTACATTGGCAAAACCAAACAGCCATTCTTTAAACGAGCGGCTAGACATATCAACTGCATGAAAAAATGTGATCCTGATCTTCCCCTTGGACGACATACAAAAGATGTCCACAATGGTAGAATTCCTAGAATAAAATTTCTGATCTTGGATAGGATACACCCCAGTAACAGGGGAGGAGATTGGAATAGGACACTCTTACAGAGAGAGACTCGATGGATTTTTTTCCTAAATGCCACCATGCCTCCAGGACTGAACGACCTTATTAGTTATCGTCCATTCCTGGAGGGCTTCTCTTCAGGTGGTTGGGAAGAGTGAACACACAAGGGACACGATATATCCTCTATCATGTATAGATATTGTCCATTAATGTATAGTATGTAATCAGAAATTTGTATATGGAATTTTATAGAATGTTTTTCTTTTCCCCTTCATGAAATTTACAGTTTCCCCCCCCACAAATAGAGCTTTCTTTTGGTGGTATTTGATCTCCATTGGAATTAAAATTGTTTATATATATATATATATATATATATATATATATATATATATATATATATATATATATATATATTTCAGCTATAAAACATATCTAATAAAAATAAATAAATAAAAAAAAAAAATAAAAAAAAAAATTTTTTTTATTATTATTTTCAGCGACAAAACATATCTAATAAGATATTTAAAAAATTATTATATATATATATATATATATATATTAATTGGTTTCTTTGTTATATTCAATCTTCAATCCTTTTGGTAAAAAAAAAAAAAAAATTAAGAAACAACAATATAAATAAATGAAAATAAAAAATAAAACAAATTATAAAAAAAAATATTTTCAGTTATAAAACATATCTAATAAAATATAAAAAATAAATAAATATGTTAAAAAAAATTACATTTAAAATTTAAAATAATAATAATAAAATAATAAAAAATAATAAAAAATAAACAAAAACAATAAATAAAAATAAATAAATAAAAAATTATATTTTTTATTTTCAGTTATAAAACATATCCCAAAAAATTATTTAAAAAAATATTTCTAGATACATTTAGGCCAAAATGTATTCTGGTACATGTCTTTGGTAAAAAAAAAAAGTTTATATTAATTGTTTTTTTTTTTGTTATAGCGTCTTCAATCTTTTTGGTAAAAACATAAATAAAAATGTATGATAAAAAACTGAAAATTCAAAAAGGAATATTGTTTATTTTCAGTTTTAAAGCATATCTAATAAAATATATAAAAAATTAAAACTAAAAAAAAAATTAATAAATAAAATAAAAAAAATACAAATATTTTTTTTTCAGTTTGTTTACAGTGTCTTCAATCTTTTTGGTAAAAAAGAAATAATAATTAATGAAAAAACTCTAAAAATTAAAAAAAAGTTATATTTTTTATTTTCAGTTATAAAACATATCTAATAAAATAGTTTAAAAAATGTCTTCATAAATTTAGACCAAAATGTATTCTGCTACCTGTCTTCGATAAAAAAAGTGTATATTAATTGTTTTCTTATAGCGTTTACAATCTTTTTGTTAAAAAAAGAAAAATTAAAAAAGACCAAAAATTTAAAAAAAAAAAAATTATTTTTAGTTATAAAATATATCCAATTTTTTTTTAAAATTTCTACATAAATTTAGGCCAAAATGTATTCTGGTACATGTCTTTGGTAAATAAAAAAAAGTTTATATTAATTGGTTTCTTTGTTATAGCATCTTCAATCTTTTTGGTAAAAAAAATAAATACAAATTAATGAAAAAAACACAGAAAATTAAAAAAAATATATTTTTTATTTTCAGTTATAAAACATATCTAATAAAATAGTTAAAAAAAAAGTCTTCAAAAATTTAGACCAAAATGTATTCTGCTACATGTCTTCGATTAAAACAAAAAGTGTATAGTAATTGTTTTCTTATTTATAGCGTTTACAATCTTTTTGTTAAAAAATATAATAAATGAAAAAAAAAATGAAAAATAAAATATATTTTTTATTTTCAGTTATAAAACATATGCAAAAAATAATTTAAAAAAATCTAATTTCTACCTAAATGACCAAAATGTATTCTGGTACATGTCTTTGGTAAAAAATAAATAAAAAAATAGTTTATATTAATTGGTTTCTTTGTTATAGCGTCTACAATCTTTTTAGTAAAAAAAATTTATGAAAAAAACACAGAATTTAAAAAAAAAAGGAATATTTTTTTTTTTCAGTTATAAAACATATCCAATAAAATAATTGAAAAAATCTAATGTCTTCATCAATTTAGGTCAATATGTATTCTGCTACATATTTTTGGTAACAAATAATCCCAATAAGTGTATATTAATTGATAATTAAAAAAATGTAATTTCCTCAAATTAATTTGGGCCAAAATGTATTCTGCTACATGTCTTTGGTAAATAAAAAAAAGTATATTAATTGGTTTCTTAGTTATAGCGTCTGCAATCTATGGTATATATACTGTAGTGTATATCTCTGAAAATTAATCAGTACTGACAGCCAATTTTATTTTTTGAGGCCCTTAACCACTTGACCTCCGGAAGATTTAACCCCCTTCATGACCAGGCCATTTTTGCGATACGGCACTGCGTTACTTTAACTGACAAATTGGTCGTGTGACGCTGCACCCAAATAAAATTGATGTCTTTTTTTTCCCACAAATAATTTCTTTTGGTGGTATTTGATCACATCTGCGGTTTTTATTTTTTGGACTATAAACATGAAAAGAATGACAATATACAATAACATTTACACAATATACAAAACACAATATACAAAACAATATTTTTTTACTTTCTGCTATAAATCATATCCAAAAAAAACATTTGACAATAACAAATTGCTTCATTCATTAGGCCAAGATGTATTCTGTTATATATTTTTGGTAAAAAAAAATTATGAAAAAAGACTAAAAAATTTGAAAAACAATATTTTTTCTTTTCGTTTATAAAACATATCCAATAAAATTATTTAAAAAATCGAATTTCTTCATCAATTCAGGTCAATATTTATTCTGTTACATATTTTTGGTAAAAAAATATCCCAATAAGCGTATATTGATTGGTTTGCGCAAAAGTTATGGCTTCTACAAACTATGGGATATTTTTATTTAATAATTTATTTTTGCTAGTAAATGCGACTTATAGCGGCACTGCGATATTGCGGCGGACATTCGGGACATCTAGCTGACACTTTTGACACTTTTTGGGGACTAGTGAGACTAATACAGTGATCAGTGCTAAGAATTATGCACTGTCACTGTACTAATGACACTGGCTTAGAAGGCGGTAAACATCAGGGGTGATGAAAGGGTTGAATGTGTGCATGACCAGAGTTTTACTACTGTGGGGGAGGGGCTTGTACTAGGGGAAGGCATGCTTAGCAGAGACTCCGGACCCATGTCTTCTGTACTGACCCGTGTGCCCTGCATTATGGGCCACCACTGTTTCAAAGGTTCCTTATTCTTTAGGTTTGATGGCCACTCCCATATGTTCTCTCCGTAATCCCAGTCTGACTTTACTATACTGGGCACATTGTCTTCAGATCTCCAGAGTTCCCTTTTCAGTCAATAAAATGGTCGTGTTGTTTTTTTGCCAAGGTGATGCAACGGATGAAGAGAAGGTCCTCTCCAGAACCATCATGAGATACTGGGCCAACTTTGCATGGAACGGGTAAGAAGACTTTGTGGTCCTTCCTGCACAGTAGGGATGAGCTCGGTGTTCGAGTCGAACATAGGTTCGACACGAACATCAGCTGTTCGCGCGTTCGGCGAACAACGAACGATTTGGGCCGTTCGCGCCAAATTCGAGTGACGCGAACGGCCCACAATACACTACGCCATCGCAGTGCAATCCTGGCGCTGTGATTGGCCAAGCATGCACTGTGACCCCGCATGCTTGGCCAATCACAGCGCCGGCAGCGAGGAGAGCAATGATTGGCCACAGGCAGGATGCCTGTGGCCAATTATTGCTGAGGGGGTTTAGTACACGCCCCACACTATAAAAGGCTGCCAGCGCGGCGGCCTCGTGTAGTGTGTTCCGGCGCAGGGAAAGAGAAGGATAGGCAGGGACAGTGTCATATTTTTTCTTTGCTAAACCTTGTGTGTAGGGACAGAGAAGGATAGGTAGGGAGAGTGTCAGTGTCATATTCTTTGCTAAACCTTGTTTGTAGGGACAGAGAAGGATAGGCAGGGAGAGTGTCAGTGTCATATTCTTTGCTAAACCTTGTGTGCTGAACCATATTGCTAAACCTTGTGTGTAGGGACAGACAAGGATAGGTAGGGAGAGTGTCAGTGTCATATTCTTTGCTAAACCTTGTTTGTAGGGACAGAGAAGGATAGGCAGGGAGAGTGTCAGTGTCATATTCTTTGCTAAACCTTGTGTGCTGAACCATATTGCTAAACCTTGTGTGTAGGGACAGACAAGGATAGGCAGTCGAAAGTGTCAGTGTCATAATCTTTGCTAAACCTAGTGTGCTGAACCATATTGCTAAACCTTGTGTGTAGGGACAGACAAGGATAGGCAGGGAGAGTGTCAGTGTCATATTCTTTGCTAAACCTTGTGTGCTGAACCATATTGCTAAACCTTGTGTGTAGGGACAGACAAGGATAGGTAGGGAGAGTGTCAGTGTCATATTCTTTGCTAAACCTTGTTTGTAGGGACAGAGAAGGATAGGCAGGGAGAGTGTCAGTGTCATATTCTTTGCTAAACCTTGTGTGCTGAACCATATTGCTAAACCTTGTGTGTAGGGACAGACAAGGATAGGCAGTCGAGAGTGTCAGTGTCATAATCTTTGCTAAACCTAGTGTGCTGAACCATATTGCTAAACCTTGTGTGTAGGGACAGACAAGGATAGGCAGTCGAGAGTGTCAGTGTCATAATCTTTGCTAAACCTAGTGTGCTGAACCATATTGCTAAACCTTGTGTGTAGGGACAGACAAGGATAGGCAGTCGAGAGTGTCAGTGTCATAATCTTTGCTAAACCTAGTGTGCTGAACCATATTGCTAAACCTTGTGTGTAGGGACAGACAAGGATAGGCAGTCGAGAGTGTCAGTGTCATAATCTTTGCTAAACCTAGTGCGCTGAACCATATTGCTAAACCTTGTGTGTAGGGACAGACAAGGATAGGCAGTCGAAAGTGTCAGTGTCATAATCTTTGCTAAACCTAGTGTGCTGAACCATATTGCTAAACCTTGTGTGTAGGGACAGACAAGGATAGGCAGTCGAGAGTGTCAGTGTCATAATCTTTGCTAAACCTAGTGTGCTGAACCATATTGCTAAACCTTGTGTGTAGGGACAGACAAGGATAGGCAGGGAGAGTGTCAGTGTCATATTCTTTGCTAAACCTTGTGTGCTGAACCATATTGCTAAACCTTGTGTGTAGGGACAGACAAGGATAGGTAGGGAGAGTGTCAGTGTCATATTCTTTGCTAAACCTTGTTTGTAGGGACAGAGAAGGATAGGCAGGGAGAGTGTCAGTGTCATATTCTTTGCTAAACCTTGTGTGCTGAACCATATTGCTAAACCTTGTGTGTAGGGACAGACAAGGATAGGCAGTCGAGAGTGTCAGTGTCATAATCTTTGCTAAACCTAGTGTGCTGAACCATATTGCTAAACCTTGTGTGTAGGGACAGACAAGGATAGGCAGTCGAGAGTGTCAGTGTCATAATCTTTGCTAAACCTAGTGTGCTGAACCATATTGCTAAACCTTGTGTGTAGGGACAGACAAGGATAGGCAGTCGAGAGTGTCAGTGTCATAATCTTTGCTAAACCTAGTGTGCTGAACCATATTGCTAAACCTTGTGTGTAGGGACAGACAAGGATAGGCAGTCGAGAGTGTCAGTGTCATAATCTTTGCTAAACCTAGTGCGCTGAACCATATTGCTAAACCTTGTGTGTAGGGACAGACAAGGATAGGCAGTCGAAAGTGTCAGTGTCATAATCTTTGCTAAACCTAGTGTGCTGAACCATATTGCTAAACCTTGTGTGTAGGGACAGACAAGGATAGGCAGTCGAGAGTGTCAGTGTCATAATCTTTGCTAAACCTAGTGTGCTGAACCATATTGCTAAACCTTGTGTGTAGGGACAGACAAGGATAGGCAGTCGAGAGTGTCAGTGTCATAATCTTTGCTAAACCTAGTGTGCTGAACCATATTGCTAAACCTTGTGTGTAGGGACAGACAAGGATAGGCAGGGAGAGTGTCAGTGTCATATTCTTTGCTAAACCTTGTGTGCTGAACCATATTGCTAAACCTTGTGTGTAGGGACAGACAAGGGTAGGTAGGGAGAGTGTCAGTGTCATATTCTTTGCTAAACCTTGTTTGTAGGGACAGAGAAGGATAGGCAGGGAGAGTGTCAGTGTCACGTACCTGACGGTGATGAGCCCGGTTAGCAGAGGGAGGCCTCCCTTACGGCTCCCACCGGCGGCCCCTGGTGATATAACAGGAAGCACGGAGGTGGAAGGGGTACGAGTGCCTGGCAGGATCAAGAACTACCGCAGGTGATCAGGAACCAGCAGGTGAGGAGGCAGGAACCAGGAACTACAGCAGGTGAGTGGACAGGAACCAGGAACTACAGCAGGTGAGTAGACAGGAACCAGGAACTCAGAAGATGACCCGGACCGGGAGGCACAGCAGGTAGACTGGAACCACTGGGCAGCAGCAGATGAACAGGAACCAGCAGATGAGCAGACAGGAACCAGCAGATGAGCAGACAGGAACCAGGAACTCAGCAGATGACCCGGACCGGGAGGCACAGCAGGTAGACTGGAACCACTGGGCAGCAGCAGGTGAACAGGAACCAGCAGATGAGCAGACAGGAACCAGCAGATGAGCAGACAGGAACCAGCAGATGAGCAGACAGGAACCAGGAACTCAGCAGATGACCCAGACCGGGAGGCACAGCAGGTAAACTGGAACCACTAGGCAGCAGCAGGTGAACAGGAACCAGCAGATGAGCAGACAGGAACCAGCAGATGAGCAGACAGGAACCAGCAGATGAGCAGACAGGAACCAGGAACTCAGCAGATGACCCGGACCGGGAGGCACAGCAGGTAAACTGGAACCACTAGGCAGCAGAAGGTGAACAAGAGCCAAGGTCAGGCAGGATCGTCAGACAAGCCGGGGTCGGGTAAACTGGCAGGCGGCGAGGCACAAAAGGATCAGGCAATACCGAAGTCAGAAAACAGGCCGATGGTCAGGTACAGGCAGATAGCAGGAGGGTCACAGGAAGCCGGGTCAGATACAGGTAAACAAGGCAGATCAGGTCACTTGGGATAAACGCTGTAGAGCAGACAGCAGGGACTGTCTGCAAGTGAGGAGTTTAAATAGCCCTTCGGGCGTCACCTGCGGGGGCGGGAACCAGGAAGTCCAGGGCGTCTGTTCCTGACAGGGTTTCCATGACATTGCCCCCCCCAAGGGGCAGCCTCCGGATGCCCCTAGGAGCAAACTTCTCGGGGTGAGACCTCCTGAAGGCTTGTATCAGGTCTTTGGCGTGAATGTTCTCTTCGGGTTCCCAGGAGTTCTCCTCTGGTCCGTAACCCTTCCATTTTATTAAAAATTGACTCTGGCTATTTCTTCTTCGTGCGTCTAAAATAGCTTCTACCTCGAATTCCTGTTCCCCGTCTATGATGACGGGATCAGGGCGAGTCGGGGTCCGACCTGGGAATGGGTTGGAGACTGACGGTTTCAATAGAGAAACATGAAAAACAGGGTGGACCCTCAGGGAGTCGGGGAGCTCCAGCTCGTAGGCCACCTCGTTGATTTTCCTTTTGATAGGAAAAGGCCCTAGAAACTTGGGGCCCAATTTCTTGGACGGGCAAGCCAATCTTAGATTGATGGTGGAAAGCCATACTTGGTCGCCCGGTGCCAGCGCTAATTCACCCCGTCTCCTCCTGTCGTAGACCGTCTTGTTATACTCCTGAGTTCTTGCCATGGCTTCGCGTAGAAGCTGGTTGTTAGAGGAGAAGAAATTCACTTTTTCCAGAACTGCGGGCACTGAGCACTCAGGGAGAGAGTTGGGCAGAAATGTGGGGTGAAACCCGAAGTTCGCAAAAAATGGGGTCTGGTTAGTTGCGGAGTGGATGGAGTTATTGTAGGAGAACTCCGATAGCGGAAGCAGGGAGAGCCAGTCATTCTGAGCAAAGGAGGAGAAACAACGCAAATATTGCTCGAGGGTCTGATTTGTTCTCTCAGTCTGTCCGTTGGTTTGAGGGTGGTAAGCCGAAGAGAATGATAGCTCTATTCCCAGAGTCTTGCAGAGGGACCTCCAGAACCGGGAGGTAAATTGTACCCCCCGATCGGAGACTATATTAGCAGGTACCCCGTGGAGCCTGACGACTTCTTTAATGAACATTTGTGCAGTTTCCGGGGCCGAGGGGGTCCCTCTCATAGGAACAAAATGTGCCATCTTGGACAGACGGTCCACAATCACAAAGATGGTGGTGTGATTCTCAGCCGGGGGGAGTTCAACTATGAAGTCGATAGAAAGCATTTTCCACGGTCTCTCTGGAACGGGTAAGGGCTTCAGTAGTCCCCAGGCTTTGGATCTGGACCCTTTATTCCGGGTACATGTAGTACAGGACTCCACGAACCTCCTGCAATCCTCGCGTAGTCGAGGCCACCAGAAGGTACGTTGTACCAACTCAGTGGTCTTAGCCACGCCAAAGTGCCCAGCAAGGGCATGATCGTGGCAGAGCTCTAGCACGGTTATCTTTAGTTCTTCTGGTATGAATATCCTGTCTTGGTGCCAGAGTAATCCATCCTTGGTTTGCAGATCCAGTTCAGGAGAGGGTTCCTGTTTAGTGGTGGCTTGTCTGATCCGGGAGAGTAGGTCCTCCTGAAGTAGGAGAAAATTCCCAGGAGCGAGGATTGTATCGGGTGAGGAGAGTTCTTTGGATCCATGAAACATTCGGGACAAGGCGTCAGGTTTAGTGTTCTTGGCACCGGGGCGGTA
This sequence comes from Rana muscosa, assembly GCA_029206835.1. Taxonomy (NCBI): domain Eukaryota; kingdom Metazoa; phylum Chordata; class Amphibia; order Anura; family Ranidae; genus Rana; species Rana muscosa. The sequence goes on from CM055119.1 coordinate 351,578,488, forward strand.
TGTCACATGGAAGGAGAACCGGGAAAAAAACAGGGCCCATCTGGCTTGTCGTGGTTTTAGTCTTTTTGCAGTTTTCAGGTACTCTAAGTTCTTATGGTCGGTGAGTACTAAGATCGGGTGAGCAGCACCTTCAAGTAAGTACCTCCATTCTTCCAGGGCGGACTTAATCGCCAAGAGTTCCCGGTCTCCCACGTCATAGTTCTTTTCTGCCGCAGATAATTTGCGAGAAAAGAAAGCCACCGGATGAAGCAAAGCCTTGGTTCCTTGCCTCTGTGACAATATTGCCCCTACTGCAACCTCAGAAGCATCTACCTCAAGTACAAATGGTAGAGAGGAATCTGGGTGTTGTAAGATGGATGCAGAGGTGAAGAGCCCTTTGAGATCCTCAAAGGCCTTTTGGGCCTCAGGGGACCAGTGGAAGCGGGTACCTTGCTTGGTTAGCTGAGTAATGGGTGCAATGATGGCGGAGAACCCCCGGATGAAATTACGATAAAAGTTGGCGAATCCAACGAACCGTTGGATTCCCTTCTTATCCACTGGCGCTGGCCAGTCCAAGATTGCGGTGATCTTCTGTGGGTCCATCCTGATGCCTTCGCCAGAGATGATTAATCCCAGAAATGCTATGCTCTCCCGCTCAAACTCGCATTTCTCAGCCTTTGCATATAGTTTATGCTGCCAAAGCCGGTCTAACACACTTCTGACATGCCTGCGATGAGAGTCAAGGGAGGAAGAGAAGATTAGTATGTCATCTAAATAAGCAATCACAAAGAGATCTAAAAAGTCCCGAAGAACATCATTAATTAAATACTGGAAGGTGGCAGGGGCATTGCACAGCCCGAAGGGCATCACTAAATATTCGAAATGTCCGAACCGGGAGCGGAAGGCGGTTTTCCACTCATCGCCCTCCTTGATTCGGACCAGGTTATAGGCTCCCCGGAGGTCAAGCTTAGTGAAAATAACGGCAGCTCCCAATCTTTGGAACAACTCTGGTACCAGAGGAAGAGGATAACGATTTTTAATGGTGACCTTATTTAGTTCACGGTAGTCCACACATGGCCTGAGGGTATGGTCCTTCTTTTCTACAAAGAAAATGCCTGCGCCTGCTGGCGACGTAGAGGGGCGAATGAACCCCTTTAAAAGGTTCTCATCGATGTAGTCCTTCAGGGCCCCCTGTTCCACCTCCGTTAAATGGAAAATCCTACTGAAAGGAATAGCTGCTCCGGGAAGTAGATCAATGGGGCAGTCGTAGGCTCGGTGGGGTGGTAGTGTCTCTGCCCCCTGTTTACTAAACACATCGAGAAAGTCCAGGTAAGCGTCAGGGATGGCCTGACGTATTCCTGCCTCAGTGTCGGTACACATTAAGGTGGCAGGCCCAGGGGGTTTGTGTGAGCCACAGGACCGTTGGCAGTAGGAGGAAGGAAACGTGATCACCCCCGTGACCCAGTTAATGGTAGGATTATGGGCTTGTAGCCAGGGCATACCGAGAATTATGGGGAACAGTGGAGAGGAGATAATATCCAGCCGTAGATATTCTCGGTGCACCCCGGTAGAGGAGAAGACAGTGACAGGTAGGGGAGCCGTCTCTTCGACCACGGGCCCCGACTTGATAAGGGACCCATCAGCCAGGTGAACCCGTAGTCCATGGGTCTTGAGAAGTAGAGGAATAAGTTGAGTACGGGCAAAAGTTGAGTCCATGAAGCAACTACAAGCCCCAGAGTCAATAATTGCGACGACTTGCAGGGTCCTTCCTGGGAGCTGCAGGGAGATAGAAAGAGCGAAGTGAGAGGAGGATTTAGTCTGAGGGTTGATCACAGCAGGGAATACTGACAAGCCCTTACGGAACTTCAGGGGACAGTTCCTAACGAAGTGACCGGGCTCCCCGCAGTACAGGCACAGGTTGTGCGCGCGTCGGCGTTGGCGTTCCTCCGGAGTAAGGGAAGGGCGGAGGACCCCAAGCTGCATGGGTTCAGGAGCATCGTACGAGGGGGTCAAGGGTGCTGCAGAAGCTGGGTGCGGATGACTGGGGACCCGGGGAAGCATCCAGGTCGGCCGGGTGAAGCCCGTGGCCCTCTCAACCCTCCGTTCCCTCAGGCGTCGGTCGATCTGAATTGTCAGATCGATCAGTAGGTTCAAATTTTCTGGTATTCCTACCCTAGCCAGTTCGTCCTTCAATGGGTCAGAAAGGCCTATGCGAAACTGGTGACGGAGGGAAGCGTCATTCCAGCTGGTGTCTGCGCTCCAGCGCCTGAATTCAGCTACATAATCTTCCGCTGCTCTGCGTCCCTGCTGAAGGGTCCGCAGGGCGTTCTCTGCAGTGACCGAGAGCTGAGGGTCCTCGTACAATTGGGCAATGGCGTCAAAAAAAAGTGTAAGGCTGTCCAAGGACGCATCTTTGCGTTCTAGCAGGCGGTGGGCCCAGTTCTGTGGGTCTCCGGAAAGCAGCGAAATTACAAAGCCCACCTTGGTAGCTTCTAAGGAAAAGGTGCGGGGCTGTAAGGCAAAGTACAACTCACAAGAGTTCCGGAAAGCCCTGAACTTGCTCCGGTCCCCGGAGAATCTTTCGGGTGTAGGGACCCTGGGTTCAGGGGGAAGCATGACCACCGTGGGCGCAGCTCCTGCCCCGGCGGAAGAAGTGGAGGCACGTGGACCCCCTTGAGCTCCATCGGGGTTGGTGAGGGCTCGCACTTGTCCTTCCAGGTGAGTGTAGCCTTGCTGGAGGCTCTTAACGGCCTTGGTCAGTCCCGCCAGGTGTCGGCATAGTTCCTCCATAGGTGAAGCTCCCTGCTCGGGCTCAGACATGGCTGTCTGCTACTGTCACGTACCTGACGGTGACGAGCCTGGTTAGCAGAGGGAGGCCTCCCTTACGGCTCCCACCGGCGGCCCCTGGTGATATAACAGGAAGCACGGAGGTGGAAGGGGTACGAGTGCCTGGCAGGATCAAGAACTACCGCAGGTGATCAGGAACCAGCAGGTGAGGAGGCAGGAACCAGGAACTACAACAGGTGAGTGGACAGGAACCAGGAACTACAGCAGGTGAGTAGACAGGAACCAGGAACTCAGAAGATGACCCGGACCGGGAGGCACAGCAGGTAGACTGGAACCACTGGGCAGCAGCAGATGAACAGGAACCAGCAGATGAGCAAACAGGAACCAGCAGATGAGCAGACAGGAACCAGGAACTCAGCAGATGACCCGGACCGGGAGGCACAGCAGGTAGACTGGAACCACTGGGCAGCAGCAGGTGAACAGGAACCAGCAGATGAGCAGACAGGAACCAGCAGATGAGCAGACAGGAACCAGCAGATGAGCAGACAGGAACCAGGAACTCAGCAGATGACCCGGACCGGGAGGCACAGCAGGTAAACTGGAACCACTAGGCAGCAGCAGGTGAACAGGAACCAGCAGATGAGCAGACAGGAACCAGCAGATGAGCAGACAGGAACCAGCAGATGAGCAGACAGGAACCAGGAACTCAGCAGATGACCCGGACCGGGAGGCACAGCAGGTAAACTGGAACCACTAGGCAGCAGCAGGTGAACAAGAGCCAAGGTCAGGCAGGATCGTCAGACAAGCCGGGGTCGGGTAAACTGGCAGGCGGCGAGGCACAAAAGGATCAGGCAATACCGAAGTCAGAAAACAGGCCGATGGTCAGGTACAGGCAGATAGCAGGAGGGTCACAGGAAGCCGGGTCAGATACAGGTAAACAAGGCAGATCAGGTCACTTGGGATAAACGCTGTAGAGCAGACAGCAGGGACTGTCTGCAAGTGGGAGTTTAAATAGCCCTTCGGGCGTCACCTGCGGGGGCGGGAACCAGGAAGTCCAGGGCGTCTGTTCCTGACAGGGTTTCCATGACAGTCAGTGTCATATTCTTTGCTAAACCTTGTGTGCTGAACCATATTGCTAAACCTTGTGTGTAGGGACAGACAAGGATAGGCAGTCGAGAGTGTCAGTGTCATAATCTTTGCTAAACCTAGTGTGCTGAAACATATTGCTAAACCTTGTGTGTAGGGACAGACAAGGATAGGCAGTCGAGAGTGTCAGTGTCATAATCTTTGCTAAACCTAGTGTGCTGAACCATATTGCTAAACCTTGTGTGTAGGGACAGACAAGGATAGGCAGTCGAGAGTGTCAGTGTCATAATCTTTGCTAAACCTAGTACGCTGAACCATATTGCTAAACCTTGTGTGTAGGGACAGACAAGGATAGGCAGTCGAGAGTGTCAGTGTCATAATCTTTGCTAAACCTAGTGTGCTGAACCATATTGCTAAACCTTGTGTGTACGGACAGACAAGGATAGGCAGTCGAGAGTGTCAGTGTCATAATCTTTGCTAAACCTAGTGTGCTAAACCATATTGCTAAACCTTGTGTGTAGGGACAGACAAGGATAGGCAGTCGAGAGTGTCAGTGTCATAATCTTTGCTAAACCTAGTGCGCTGAACCATATTGCTAAACCTTGTGTGTAGGGACAGACAAGGATAGGCAGTCGAGAGTGTCAGTGTCATAATCTTTGCTAAACCTAGTGCGCTGAACCATATAGCTAAACCTTGTGTGTAGGGACAGACAAGGATAGGCAGTCGAGAGTGTCAGTGTCATAATCTTTGCTAAACCTAGTGTGCTGAACCATATTGCTAAACCTTGTGTGTAGGGACAGACAAGGATAGGCAGTCGAGAGTGTCAGTGTCATAATCTTTGCTAAACCTAGTGTGCTGAACCATATTGCTAAACCTTGTGTGTAGGGACAGACAAGGATAGGCAGTCGAGAGTGTCAGTGTCATAATCTTTGCTAAACCTAGTGCGCTGAACCATATTGCTAAACCTTGTGTGTAGGGACAGACAAGGATAGGCAGTCGAGAGTAGTGATGAGCCGAACACCCCCAGGTTCGGTTCGCACCAGAACCCGCGAACGGACCGAAAGTTCGCACGAACTTTAGAACCCTATTAAATACAATGGATGCGAACGTTCGAAATCTAAAGTGCTAATTATAATGACTATTATGCATGTTATTGTCCTAAAAAGGGTTTGGGAACCCGGGTTCTGCACCAGGGGACATGTATCAATGCAAAAAGAAGTTTTAAAAACGGCCGTTTTTCTGGAGCAGTCATTTTAATGATGCATAAAAAAAAAAAAGTCAAATATTCCTTTAAATATTGTACCTGGGGGTGTCTAAAGTATGCCTGTGAAGTGCCACGTGTTTCCCGTGTTTAGAACTGTCCCTGCACAAAATTACATTTCTAAAGGAAAAAAAGCCATTTAAAACTGCTTGCGGCTTTAATGTAATGTCTGGTCCCGGTAATATGGATGAAAATCTTTAAGAAAAATGACATAGCTACCCCATCACACCCCCCCCCCCCCCTTACCCCAGCCCATTACCAGCCCCTTTGGGTCTTGTATGGATATTAAGGGGAACCCCGCACACAAAATAAAAAAGGCCCTATATACTCTGAACAGCCGTATACAGGCGGTGCATACAAGACAGGGACTGTAGGTTTGTTCTTATGTAGAATCTGTTTGTAATTTTCAACAGGTACATTGTTTAAGTGTAGCTCCAGCCAAAAAATCTATTTTTAAGCTTTTTGGAAAACATAGGGAAGGGTTATCACCCCTGTAACATTTGTTTTGCTGTCTGTGCAGGGTGCACCTGTTCAGAACAGTTCACCTCACTTTCCGTCCTAATGACAAATGTTTTTTGAAAATTTGGGGGTTTTATTGAAACAAGAATTGGTGATAAGGAATCAGTGGAGAGGAGACACTTTTTTTCCCATATTAACTCTTACAGGAGAGAATTTGCCTTCCTAGGGGTAGATTTCCTCTCACTTCCTGTTGTATCCTTCCGTTTGCAAGGAGGAGTCGTTTGTAAGTTGGATGTTTGAAAGTAGAGGCCTGCCGTATATACTCAGCTGAAATTTGCCCCTTACATGTTGGTGTTGCCACAACACTGTGAGCCCTCACAGTTACTCTTGGTGGGCGCATGAATGGGCCCTGCTGTGAATTATTAGATCAAGAATTGTAATTGCATGCCCCTGTTGAACAGGGGCTGAAAAATTGGGCCTTTGGTGGTGGTGGTGGTGGTGGTGTTGACACAACACTGTAAGGCCTCACAGTTAGTCTTGGTGGGCGCAGGAATGGGCCCTGCTGTGAATTATTAGATCAAGAATTGTAATTACATGCCCCTGTTAAAGGGGCAGAAAAATTGAGCCTTAGGCACTGGTGCCACAACACTGCAACCCCTCACAGATACTGTACTTGGAGCACAGCAATGAGCCCTGTTGCAAAGTATTGCATCAAAAATTGTAATTACACGCCCCTGTTAAACAGGGGCTGAAAAATTGGGCCTTAGCCACTGGTGCTGGTGCCGCGACACTGCAACCACTCCCAGATACTCTAGTTGGAGTGCAGGAATGAGCCCTGCTGCAAAGCATTGCATAAAAATTGTAATAACACACCCCTGTTAAACAGGGGCTGAAAAATTGGGCCTTAGCCACTGGTGGCGGCACCCAGAAACCAAAATGTTCTTCCAAGCTATCATCGTCAATCGGATCATTGAGGAGGAGGAGGATAGTCAGTCAACATAACAGGACAAACTCTCAGCATCAGTCTTGAAGGGATGTGACATTTGAAAATAAATTAGTCTGTTATATCAGCTTCAGGTGTTTGGTAGCTGGTGGTGATCCAAGACTGGTTCATCTTTATGAAGGTCAGTCGATCAACAGAATCGGTGGACAGGCGCACCCTGTGATCCGTGACAAATCCTCCAGCAGCACTGAATGTGCGTTCTGAAAGAACGCTGGATGCAGGACAGGCCAGTAGCTCAATTGCATACTGTGCAAGCTCTGGCCAGTGATCCATCCTCAAGACCCAGTAAGCCAGAGGATTTTCGGTGGGGAAGGTGTCCAAGTCTGACCTTGCCCCTAGGTATTCCTGCACCATGTATATCAGACGCTGGCGATGGTTGCTGGAACCGATCATACCTTGGGGCTGCGGACTAAAGAATTGTCTGAACGCTTCGGTCAGACGGCCACCTTCCCCACCGCTCCTTCTTTGACTGACCGAAGCCTCAGCAACTCGTTGTCCAAGACCAGGAGTTTGTAACCTCCCAGTCTCTGGGAACGCGTTGCACAGACCTTTCTGCAAGGCCTCCCGGAGTTTTCTCATCCTCTGCTCCCTCTGCGACGGTAAGATAAGGTCCGCAACCTTACCCTTGTACCGTGGATCAAGGAGAGTGGCCAGCCAGTAATGGTCCCTCTCCTTGATCCGAAGAATAAGAGGATCCTTCCGCAGACTTTGCAGGATCAGGGAGGCCATGCAGCGTAGGTTAGCTGAGGCATTCAGTCCGGAGTCCTCTGGGTCACTAAGGACGACATGATCCGCAGCCACCTCCTCCCAGCCACGTACAAGTCCACTGGTTTCTTGGGACTGTAAATCATCCCTAAAAGACTGCTGATGATGATGCTGAGTGCCAGGCTCCACCTCCATGCTGACACAATCCTCCTCCTCCTCTTCTTCCTGTGCGATGGGTGGGACAGAAGGAACACTGTCTGGGTAAAGGGGGCCTTGAGAGGCAAGGAAGTCCTCCTCTTCCTGCCTCTGTTCTGCCTCAAGTGCCCTGTCCATTATTCCACGCAGCGTATGTTCCAACAGGTGGACAAGAGGTACAGTGTCACTGATGCATGCACTGTCACTGCTCACCATCCTCGTGGCCTCCTCAAATGGTGCCAGGACAGTGCATGCATCCCTGATCATGCCCCACTGGCGTGGTGAAAAAAACCCGAGCTCCCCTGACCCTGTCCTGGTGCCGTAGTCGCACAGGTACTCATTGATGGCGCTCTGCTGCGTGTGCAGCCGCTGCAGCATGGCCAACGTTGAGTTCCACCTGGTGGGCATGTCACATATAAGGCGGTTCTTGGGCAGGTTCAACTCCTTTTGCAGCTCAGCCAGGCGAGCACTGGCATTATAAGATCTGCGGAAATGCACACAGACTTCCCTGGCCTGCCTCAGGACATCCTGTAAGCCCGGGTACCTGCCCAAGAACCGCTGCACCACCAGGTTAAGGACATGAGCCACACAGGGCACATGGGTCAGTTGTCCCTGTCGGAGAGCGGAGAGGAGGTTGGTGCCATTGTCGCAAACTACCATTCCTGGCTTAAGCTGGCGTGGCGTCAACCACCTCTCGGCCTGCCCCTGCAGAGCAGACAGAACCTCTGCCCTAGTGTGGCTCCTGTCCCCCAAACACACCAGCGCAAGCACGGCATGGCATCTTTTTGCCTGCGTACTTGCGTAGCCCCTTGAACGCCTACGGAGCACCGCTGGTTCCGAGGACAAAGCACAGGAAGAGGCCACGGAGGAAGAAGAAGAGGAGGGGGTGGAGGAGAGAGGTGTGTCACAACCAGTAGTAGCATTTTGGAGGCGTGGCGGTGGAACAACCTCCAACACTACTGCACCTTGTCCTGCATCCTTCCCAGCTGCCAAAAGAGTGACCCAATGGGCCGTGAAAGAAAGGTAACATCCCTGTCCATGCCTGCTGGACCATGAGTCAGCGGTAATATGCACCTTACTGCTGACCGCCCTGTCCAGCGAGGCCAAGACATTGCCTTCCACACGCCGGTAGAGAGCCGGAATCGCCTTCCGTGAGAAAAAGTGGCGTTTGGGAACCTGCCACTGAGGAACCGCACATTGCACAAACTCACTGAAGGGGGCCGAGTCTACCAACTGAAAAGGCAGCAGTTGAAGCGCTAGCAATTTAGCCAAGCTAGCATTCAACCGCTGGGCATGTGGATGGCTGGGAGTGAACTTCTTTTGACGGTCCAGCAGCTGGGGCAGGGAAATTTGGCTGCTAGAATCGGACGTCGGTGTACTGCTAGCAGAGTGGCCGCAAGTACTTGGCTGTGACACACCTAATTCTACACCTTCATTCCTCTCAGTGCAGGTTTCAGAGAGGACTGAAGGTATAGTGGGGTTGGAGATCCCAGCTGATGCGGTGCAAGGAGAGGTCCGCTTTGTTCTTTGGTGTGGGTCTTTAAGGTAGGCTTGCCAACGAGCTGCATGGCAGGTCAACATATGTCTGGTCAAGCATGTGGTGCCCAAGAGGCTGATGTTTTGGCCACGCGATATACGCTTGAGACATATGTTGCAAACAGCAGCTATTCGATCTGATGCACTCGCCTCAAAAAAGGCCCACACCAAAGAACTTTTTGAATAACGGGCAGAGGCAGCGCCCTGCACAGGCGAAGCTCTGCGGTGTGATTCCGTCGGTGTGCTGCCCTTACGCTGGCCACCCAAGGGCATCCTGCCTCGTTGGAGATGTGCCTCCTCCTCATCCTCCTCCTCCTCCTCTCTCCTATTAGGCACCCATGTGGAGTCAGTGACACAAGGTTTAGCAATATGGTTCAGCACACTAGGTTTAGCAAAGATTATGACACTGACACTCTCGACTGCCTATCCTTGTCTGTCCCTACACACAAGGTTTAGCAATATGGTCGTGTGTACGCGGCATAAGAGTTAATATGGGAAAAAAAGTTTCTCCTCTCCACTGATTCTTTATCACCAAGTCTTGTTTCAATAAAAAAAACAAATTTTCAAAAAACATTTGTCATTAGGACGGAAAGTGAGGTGAACTGTTCTGAACAGGTGCACACTGCACAGACAGCAAAACAAATGTTACAGGGGTGATAACCCTTCCCTATGTTTCCCAAAAAGCTTAAAAATATATTTTTTGGCTGGAGCTACACTTAAACAATGTACCTGTTCAAAATTACAAACAGATTCTACATAAGAACAAACCTACAGTCCCTGTCTTGTATGCACCGCCTGTATACGGCTGTTCAGAGTATATAGGGCCTTTTTTATCTTGTGTGCGGGGTTCCCCTTAATATCCATACAAGACCCAAAGGGGCTGGTAATGGTCTGGGGTAAGGGGGGGGGGGGGTGTGATGGGGTAGCTATGCCATTTTTCTTAAAGATTTTCATCCATATTACCGGGACCAGACATTACATTAAAGCCGCAAGCAGTTTTAAATGGCTTTTTTTCCTTTAGAAATGTAATTTTGTGCAGGGACAGTTCTAAACACGGGAAACACGTGGCACTTCACAGGCATACTTTAGACACCCCCCAGGTACGATATTTAAAGGAATATTTGACTTTTTTTTTTCACTTTATGCATCATTAAAATGACTGCTCCAGAAAAACGGCAGTTTTTAAAACTTCTTTTTGCATTGATACATGTCCCCTGGTGCAGAACCCAGGTTCCCAAACCCTTTTTAGGACAATAACATGCATAATAGTCGTTATAATTAGCACTTTAGATTTCGAACGTTCGCATCCATTGTATTTAATAGGGTTCTAAAGTTTGTGCGAACTTTCGGTCCGTTCGCGGGTTCTGGTGCGAACCGAACCCGGGGGTGTTCGGATCATCACTAATCCGGACCTGTTTTGGAGTCAGTGGAAGAAGGGGAGGATCTGAGAATACAGGATCAAACAGCCTGTTTACACAATGCAGAGGATTAACCCCTTACGTTCCACAGTGAGTATAACAACCATGCATTACTGCATATACAGACTGATTTTACTGTTGTGGGTTTAGTAACACTTTAATCTAGATATTTAGTTTAGTTCAATTTAGTTGATTTGTTTATTTCGTATTCGATATTTTGTATTCGGAATTTGTTTTATGTCTTTTTAGAATTGTCTTCAAATTTTGAGTCCGTCGAATGGAAAACTTTATTTGTTTTTTGTTTTTTTATTCGAATGTGGCAAAGTGAACAAATAAAAGAAAAATCTTCATCAAATGATTAAAATGATTAAAATTACTCTTTAACCACTTAAGCCCCAGACCATATTGCTGCTTAATGAACAATTTTAAAAATGTTGAGGGTTTATTACTACCTCAAAGTTTCAGTTGTTAATCACTTCAGCCCCGGACCATTTGGCTACCAAATGACCAGGCCACTTTTTGTGATTCGGCATTGCGTTGATTTAACTGACAATTGCGCGGCCGTGCAACGTGGCTCCCAAACAAAATTTATGTCTTTTTTTTCCCACAAACAGAGCTTTCTTTTGGTGGTACTTGATCATCTCTGCGTTTTTTATTTTTTGCGCTATAAACAAAAATAGAGCGACAATTTTGAAAAAAATGCAATATTTTTTACTTTTTGCTATAATAAATATCCCCCAAAAATATAAAAAATATATATATTATATCATTTTTTTCCTCAGTATTCTGCTACATATTTTTGGTAAAATAAATCGCAATAAGCGTTTATTGATTGGTTTGCGCAAAAGTTATAGCTTCTACAAAATAGGGGACTGTTTTATGGCATTTTTATAAAAAAATTTTTATACTAGTTATGGCTGCGATCAGTGATTTTTATCATGACTGCGACATTATGGCGGACACATCGGACACTTTTGACACTATTTTGGGACCATTGTCATTTTTACAGTGATCAGTGCTATACAAATGCACTGATTACTGTAAAAATGACACTGACAATGACACTGGCAGTGAAGGGGTTAACCACTAGGTGGCGCTGTAGGGGTTAAGTGTGTCCTAGTAAGTGATTCTTATTGTGAGGGGGCATGGCTACACGTGACATGTCACTGATGACCGTTCCCGACCATGGGGAACGGTCATCAGTGACAGTATCACTAGGCAGAATAGGGGAATGCTTTCCCCTGTTCTGCTCTTGCCGACCACAATCGCGGGACTCCCCGGGACATCGAGTTCCCAGGACCCGCGGCCGCACTCGCGAGGCACGCGGCGGTCATGCGCGCGCGCCCACTGGGCGAGAGATTTAAAGAGACATACCTGTAAGCCAATCTGCCTGCCTGTGCCATTCTGCCGACGTTCATCAGCGTGCACCGGTCGGCAAGTGGTTAACCACTTCGAGCCCGCGCTATAGACGAAAGACGTCTACAGCGCGGCGCTCAATTGCCAGGAGGGCGTCCCTGGACGTCCTCTTGTTTACTTGTTCCCTGTGCGCCACCGCAGGAGAGCATCGGGGAAAATCTGTGTTGGCCGTGTCCCTTGGACACAGCCAATCACAGATCGTGCTAAGTGGCCAATCACAGCGGCCATTTAGCACTCGATCGGCGTGTCCAATGAGGGATGATCTCAAATGTAAACATATGAGATCATCTCTCATCGCCGGCTCTCCCTCCTCACGCAGAGACCGCGTGTGAGGAGGGAGAGCGACCTGTGCTGCAGCGTGAGGGAACACTACATAAATACAGTGCCCACAGTACCTATCAGTGCCACCTGTCCCCAGTGCCATCTGTCCCCAGTGCCACCTGTCCCCAGTGCCACCTGTCAGTGCCATTTGTCCCCAGTGCCGCCTATCAGTGCCATCTGTCCCCAGTGCCACCTATCAGTGCCATCTGTTACCAGTGCCACCTGTCCCCAGTGCCACCTGACAGTCCCATCTGTCCCCAGTACCACCTATCAGTGCCATCTGTCCCCAGTTCACCTATGAGTGCCATATGTCCCCAGTGCCACCTGTCAGTGGCATCTGTCCCCAGTGCCACCTGTCAGTGCCATCTGTCAGTGTCACGTGCCAGTTGTTATCAGTGTCACGTGTCATCAGTGCCACGTATCAGTGCCATCTGTCATCAGTGCCACATCAGTGTCATCAGTGCTACGTATTAGTGCCATATGTCATCAGTGCCATGTATTAGTGCCATCTGTCATCAGTGCCACGTATTAGTGCCATCTGCCTGAGATAGGCCGCCAATACATCAGATGTGGTCAATTTGTTATGATTTGCACCATAGCTTGTAGACTCTCTAACTTTCACACAGACCAAATAATATCCACTAATTGGGGTTATTTTTACCAAAGATATGTAGCAGTATAAATTGTGGCCAAAATTTATGAAGAAAATGTAATAATTTGCTAAATATTATCACAGAAACTAAGAATTTTTTCAGAATTTTCAGTATTTTTTTATTTATAGCACAAAAAATAAAAACCCAGAGGTGATCAAATACCACCAAAAGAACGCTCTATTTGTATGAACAAAAGGACAAAAAATCATTTGGGTACAGTATTACATGACTGAGTAATTGTCATTCAAAGTGTGAGAGCACTGAAAGCTGAAAATTGGTCTGGGCAGGAAGGGGGATTTAAGTGCCCAGTAGGCAAGTGCTTAAATCACCTTTGGCTTAACAAAAACAGCATTATTTAGAAATAGTACTCTAATAACACACACAGTCTTTGATTTCAGAAATATGTTTACAGTTCAAATTCGACTGGAATTCGATGTAAAATTTAATTTTAATCTCAATTAGAATTTCGAAAATTCAGACGAATATAGTTTTGTTATTCGGAGCATTCAGTAGACTTTGTTTATACTGTAATTCAGATATTCAGAAATATCCAAATCTCTCAATAACTAAAAATGTGTCAAAATATTTATTTGTAACGAAACAAACCGTACATGTCTAATCCCTAGCTGTATTGGGGACATGAACAGAAGGTGGAAACAGAAAGCAGAAGAGTGAGTATGAACAGCATGTAACACACCATTTATTGTCAGTTTTTTATGATGTGGGTTTAGTGACACTTTAAGTTCTAGGATCAGGCTGTGCATGGGGTTTTTAATCCTAGATGAAGCCCCCACTCTTTCTATCAAAAGCCAAAATATCAGTGGAATGACATGTTGCAATGCTTAGCATCAAAGAAAATGAGACTGAAGTTGGCCATACGGTAGTGTTTTCGAACAATGTTCAAACAAAAAGTATCATTAGTCAACTCAATGAAATGACAACATGCTTTTAACATTTCATTTTGGAGTGCATGAATTTTTTGCTGAACAAAAATTACATTCACTGTAAGAAATGCTTTTAATCTAAGAAAAAAAATCCATCTTGCTCCTTCAAAATTTCTTGTTAATACAGTTGGAAATGCAGGTCAATTTGACCCCAACTAACCATTGGAATTTCAAACGTACATTCTTAAAATTTTCAAAGAAAATTCTATTAGAGAATGTCCAGCTTTAATCTCAGTACTGTGGCTATCTTAACGTTTTTTAAGCAGGGTTAGGCTAACTTTAACACACAATTTGATGGTCAACAATTATAACCGGTGACAGATGCTTCAGTATTACCATTATAGTCTAGCTCAATAAGCAATGACAGATCCTTACTCTGCTCTAACAAAAGATGACAGACTCACGCTACGTAATGCTCAGAAGTGACATTTTACAATCTATACTATATAGTAGTAGAATTAGCTGTGACAGTTCATTACTCTTCAGTATAGTAAGTGATCTGGCACACTCAAGAGGATTTTAGTCACCACTCACCAATAGTTTGACTCCTTCAGAGCACTGCAGCTTATCAAGGCAACCCTCAGCTACTGTCACAAACTTTGCTAAGGGGATCCTCAAGCCAATCCAGAATCTCAGCCAATGGGAAAATAATAGCCATAACAACTGTTATAGGACCTGTTGGTGGAGGGGGGTCCCATTAGTGAGACAATTGAGACAATTTAATCATGAAAAATCAGTGTGCATCTGGCATATATTTTACTGAATTATGAAGGATTGCAGAGGTTGCTGTTGACGGTGACCGTGCGCCCCCTGTGACAGTCTTCAGAATCATTGTTTCCTATTAGGGCTAGTTTACACTTAGTTCAAAACATGGCTTTGGACACTCTTTGTTAAAGCTCTCTGAACGCCAGTCAAAGCTGTCACTAAATAAAATGGTTAGCTTACAGTCCTGTTTACACCTTGCTTTTGCTTGGTGCTTCGATGAGGCTTGGTGGGGCTTCTATAAAGCTTCAGTGGGGCTTTTATGAGGCTTTGGTGGAGCTTCCATGGGGCTTTTTTGGGGCTTCAAGTGAGCTTTGCCATAGACTTCTATGAAGGCTTTGAATATGCTTTGAAGCACCACTAAAGCTATATGGCGTATCATTTTTGAAGTGAAGCCGAAGCAAAGCAAAGCAAAAGCAAGGTGTAAACAGAACTGTAAGCTAACCATTTTATTTAGTATCAGGAGCTTTGACTGGCGTTCAGAGAGCTTTAACAAAGCCTGTCCGAAGGCTTGTTTTGAGGCAAGTGTAAACTAGCTGTTAATGTGTGTTGAAGCCGAAGCCCACAGATCCCCTTTGCAAGCTGCACAGTAATTTCAGAGCTTCTGGGCATCCCAGCACTGAAACAAACCCGGTATGCCTAACACCCCCCCCCCCCCAAAGCTTTACAACAAAAAAAATCCTCTGAGTGTTTCCACTTTTTAAAACTGAAAGCTGTTTGTAGTTCTGCAAAAAACACAGTTAAAAGAAGTATGTTCGGAGGTTATAGAATATTTGTAATTATATCATAAAAGGAAAAAAAATATGATCATTATTATCATAATTATTCCTATTACAACTGTTTTTATCTCCTTTCTTTTTACTAGCTACTACATCACCTCTTTCAGTACTTGCTTGCTATGGCAATGAAGGGAATGGAAAGACGTATCATTTAAACTGAGGCCCTTCAGATCTAAGGTGCTGAACAGGACTGGTAAATTATTAGGACAGAGTAGATAGTTAGAAAATGTAAATTGATCTTCATACCTATGTTAAGATGTATTTCTGTAGGGAGGTTGCCATGGAGGTACCATCAAAATGTTACCTTGGGGCCAAGTGATCATCTAAGTGGCCAGACCTAAATAACCAATATACCATAACCTTCAAAGGCCTCACCCCAGCAAAAGGCAGAGCTTCCTCAACACCATCTTAAATTGAACCTGTGGAAAGACTAATGACATTGAAAAATTGACATCGTTTTTTAGCAAGTTTGATGAACTTTTAAAGTATAACGGAAGAACTTTATTTTCTAGTTTTTGGATAGAGAGAGAGATTAGAACCTAATTATTGTTGTTTGTGTTCCCATTAGGGAGATTCACCCTCTCTATTTATTCATGGTATTATCACCAAAAGCGAAAGTGAAATACAATTCTCAAAATTTGAGTGGTCACCAGAACAGGGATAGGGGAAAATTCCTCCAACAGGGACACTAGTTCTGGTCACCCTACCAGGGACGTTGCTCATTTTGAAGGGAATTCTTCTCACTTCTTTTTGTGCCTGTGGGACATGAAGTAAAGGGAAATCTCCCCAATGGGACAGGGATGGCAGAAAAAACTGACAGAAGTTATAACCTTGCCTTACTCTGTACAAAATGAAAAAAGAAGGCTTTAAATTCTACTGTAACCTGTTGGTGCTGACAGCATTCAAATTTATGTGCTCCTCGACAGGTGGGCCTTGACGCCGAGCGTCCGCATATTTGCGCACCACATTGCTAATACAGCTGTGCAGTGAGCACGCCCTGCGCAGTTACAGAATGTGTACAGAATGCCCCCCAGAAACATAATTTTCTGCTTGTATGATTGGCTCGCTGATTTTCCCAGAAGTCTACACTAATATACGTCATATTTCAGGCATCCCCTCTTAATGTCATTTTTGGTGAGATACTCCCAATAGGTAATCACGTCTAAAGGGATGTAGACCCTGCAATTTTCCTCACTAGAGCCCTTAAGGTGCAGCAGCTGATTGATAATTATAAAATCACTCCCATTAGATTCACTTTCCACATGGATACATACAAACACACAGTGATTTCTTCAGAATAACAAAAGGTAGGAATCTGCAACAAAATTTGGTAAAATCCTTGCAGTGTACATAGATCACCCAGAGGGGGGTGTTATTTTCTCAACAAAAACTACGTTTATAACACTTTTTTATTAAAGGGGAACTTCACCCAAAAGGAGACGTTCTGCTTTAAGTCCTCCTCCCTGCCGCTCTGCCCCATATTTGGCATATCATTTTGGAGAAAAGGGGGGAGTAGGTACCTAGTTTGACAGGTACCCTCTCCCACTTCCCCTGGATCACCTAGGCTATCATAGTGGAAGTTCTCCCCCCCCCTTGGTCCCCGCAGTTTTCTGGGACACATCACAGGTCCCAAAAGATTGCAGGACCATTCTAAATAGCGCAGCACTGCTCCCGCATACACAGTGGGCAGTCAGCTGTGAAGCCGAAAGCAGCATAGCCTGCTGCCCACAGTTAGGATGTCCATGCCAGGAACCCAAAGACTAGTGAAGATAGAACTAGCCTGGATGAGGACAGCAGTAGGACCCATGGACATGTAAGTGTCCTTTTATTAAAAGTCAGCAGCTACAGGATATGTAGCTGATGACTTTTTTTTTTTTTTTTTATCCTGTGTGAACAACTGCTTTATCTGCTTTAATTTGCAAAGACTTGAATGTTCATAGTCTGGCCACTGTAGTCCCCACTCTCCACAACATAAATGTAAAACCTAAACTGCCCCCTAACATGAACACACAGTAAGTCCAATTTAAACTGGGGACGATTCCCCTACCAAACAGTTTTTGAACTGTAGGAGGAAACAGAAGCATCCTGTTTAACCACTTCAATAATGGGCACTTTCAGTGCGCTCACATTTTGTTTGACAATTACTCAGTCATGCTAAACTGTGCCCCAAAAAAATATTTATAATTTTTTTTACACAAATAGAGCTTTCTTTTGGTTGTATTTAATCACCACTAGGTTTTATTTTTTTGCGATATGATCGAAAAAAGAGTAAACATTAAAAAAAACATATATTTTTGCAAATAAGTAATTTTTGTTTATGAATTTGGACCAAAATGTATACTGCTACATATCCTTGGTAAAAAATAACCCAAAATGAGTGTATATTATTTAGTCTGTGTGAAAGTTATAGAGCAGGGATATGCAATTAGCGGACCTCCAGTTGTTGCAAAACTACAAGTCCCATCATGCCCCTGCCTCTGGGTGTCATGCTTGTGGCTGTCAGAGTCTTGCTATGCCTCATGGGACTTGTAGTTCTGCAACAGCTGGAGGTCCGCTAATTACATATCCCTGTTATAGAGTCTACAAGCTGTGGTACCAACCACTGAAAATTGATCACACAATATACCACAAATGACCCCTTTTTGGAAAGTATACAATCCAATGTATTTAGTAAGAGGCATTGTGATTTTTTTGAAGTTGTAATTTTTTCCCACAATTCTTAAGAAATTAAGAAATTATTATTATTTTTTTTACACAAAATTGTCATATTAACTAGTTATTTCTCACAGACGGCATATGCATACTTGCAATGACACCCCAAAACATGCTACTCGTCCTGAGTATGGCAACACCAAATGTGTAGGACTTTTACACAGCCTGGCCACACACAGAACCCAAACATTAAATTAGGACCTACAGGCGTTCTAGGATCATAAATTACACATTTATTTTGTGACAAACTATCAAACCTTTAAAGGCCCTGAAGCACCAGGACAATAGAAACACACACAAAATGACCCCACGAGAAAGGTACTCGGTTACTCTGATGGGTTGGAGACAGGTGCTCGAGTACTCTGAAGGGCTGGAGACAGGCACTTGGGTAATCTTATGGGCTTTAGACAGGTACTCAGGTACTCTGATGAGCTGGAGACAGATACTCAGGTACTGTGATGAGCTGGAGACAGATACTCGGGTACTCTGATGGGCTGGAGACAGATACTCGGGTACTATGATGGGCTGGAGACAGATACTCGGGTACTCTGATGGGCTGGAGACAGATACTCGGGTACTATGATAGGCTTGAGACAGATACTCGGGTACTCTGATGGGCTGGAGACAGCCCAGATAGCAAGAAATTGTGCTGCAAGTTTGAAAATGGCATGCTAAGCTATTGCTAGACTTGCCAGGCTCCACAAGTGTGTTGTACAATTGCAACAAGTCCTGCATTGCATGACTCCAGATCAACTTTCTTTGCAACCATTCTGCAAGTCTGCTACAAGTTCTCGTTCAGTTATGTTGTGCAATAGTCATCCCACCACAGGGGTCACTCACTGTGGCTGAATTTTCATGCTGTACACTTTCAGAGCTCATGCTGTAGACTCACCACCGCAACTTTGCCTTTGTTAGAAACTTGCCAAGCAAATTTGCTACAAATTGGAAAAGTGTCAACTAGAAGTTTTTCTTTAGTGGTTTGCAAGTGTACAACTTGCCAGTGAAAATGTGCAGCAAGTTAACAGACTTACAATTCAACGCTGCTACAAATTTGTGGCAAGTTATCCTTGCTATCTGGGAGGTAATTGGGTACTCTGATGGGCTGCAGATAGGTACTCAGGTACTCTGATGGGCTGCATACAGGTACACGGGTACTCTCATGGGCTGGAGACAGGTACTCGGGTACTCTGATGGGCTGCAGATAGGTACTCAGGTACTCTGATGTGCTGCAGTTAAGTACTCAGATGGGCTGGAGACAGGTACTCGGGTACTCTGATGGGCTGCAGATAGGTACTTGGTTACTTTGATGGGCTGCAAATAGATACTCAGTTACTCTGGGCTGTAGATAGGTACTCGGGTACTCTGGTCTGCAGATAGGTACTTGGGTACTCTGGGCTGGAGACAGGTACTCGGGTACTCTGATGGGCTGCAGATAGGTACTCGGTTACTCTCAGCTGAAGATAGGTACTCGGGTACTCTGGGCTGGAGACAGGTACCCTGATGGGCTCACAGACAGGTACTCTGATGGGCTTACAGACAGGAACTCTTTATTTTGGGGGCAATCGGGGCACAGTACTGTACCCTGTAAATGATAACACACTATTTCCAGATCTCCTCCTCACACAGGATCGGTGTGTGAGGAGGAGAACCCGGTGACAGCGAGTTACTGCGGTTTGTTGACATTTGTAACCGTCTGTGATTGGACACAGCAGGTCAGGGCCGATCCTAGACTGGGTGCGAGGGGTGCAGTTCACCCAGGCGCAACAGAGGTGGGGGCGCTCAAGCACCAGAGTGCTCCCCTCCCTCCTTCTCCTCCTTGTTGGTATCCAGAGGCCACTCTCTCCGACTGAGAGAGACCCGCAGTGACTTAGTGGGGGGCGGTCCGTACTGAAGGCGCTCGGACAGACAAGGATGGCTTCCTGGAGAATGTGTCAGCTAATGCTGCGGGCGGCTCCCCGCTCTGCCTCTGTCTCCCCGGACTCTGAACCTCAGCAGAGCCTGCACCAGGGCCATGAGCGCCGGCAGGAGGAGTTAACTTCCTCCTCCTCTGCGCATAGTGCTCTCCACCGTGCTCTCCACCTCTTCTATCTTCTGGCAAGTGACACTGCATCTGGGCAGGGTGTCAGTGGGGCCCCACTCACGGCATCCCAAAGAAGAGTCTCTGCTACTTCCAGTCTCCACGAGGATCTCTACTGGGCGACTGACCCTTCACAGCACAGAGCAGCTGACACCAGCGATGTTCCCCGATCACACTGCACAGTGAGTATTATTCTAGTAGGGGGGACCTGCCAGCCTCTGCCCACACCATAAGGTTACCACACTGGATTGTCAGAGGGAGTTGTAGGAGTTCTATAGAGCTGTCTGTTAGATGAATGAGCCTGTGCCTCCTTGTCGTCACTTTCTTCACCTCCCCTCTCCCTAACCTGCCAGCTTGGAATGCTCCGCAGTGGCCGTGCTAGAAGAATCATAAATCACTGTGAGGGGACCATGAAGGAGGGCTCAGGAGGGAGGGGGGAATGTACAGCTGTCAGTGTATTTGTACATCTCTACTGCCTGTGTATGTGCTACACTGAGACATGAGACAACACTGGCTGTGTGCAGAGAGACTGCTCGACCACTCACAGCATGTCACTGTACACAGAGAGACAGTCCCTGACCTGGTGACCAGTCCCTCTCCTTCACCCACTACTGTGTATGGCATTATCCCTGATTAATAGGGACAGTCCCTGTTTTATAAACCAGCCTTTCTGTCCTTTTATTGTCTTCTGTCCCTCTACCAAGTGTAACTATCATAGTTCTAATCCCTGTTTGGTAAGCAGTCCCTGATGTATAGAGAAAGTCCATGTTATAAACAGTCCATTAAAGAAACGGTCCTTATTATCCACAAAAAAGAGTAAAATAAATAACTAAGAAAATAAAAAGTAAAGCGCCCCATCCCTCCGCGCTTGCGCACAAAAGCGAATGCATATGTAAATAGTGTTCAAATCACACATGTGAGGTATTGCCACAAGCATTAGAGCAAGAGCAATAATTACAGCTCCTCTGTAACTCTAAACAGGTAACCTGGAGATTTTTAAGTACCATAGCTTGACGCCATTCCACCAGTAGTGAAATTTTAAAGCATGATATGTTAGGTATCAATTTACTTTGTATAACGTAATTTTCCACATTATACAAAAAAATTGGGCTAACTTTAATCGGGTTTTTTTATTCACTAAATTGTATTTTTTTCCCCCAAAAAAACTGCGTTTGATAGACCGCTGCTCAAATACAGTGTGACATAAAATATTTCAACAATTGCCATTTTCTTCTCTATGGTCTCTGCTGAAAAAAAAAATGTATTGTTTGGTGGTTCTAAGCAATTTTCTAACAAAAAATACTAATTTAAACCTGTAAACAAAAAGTTCCAGACAAGGCCTGGTGTGCAAGCATTCAGATAGCCCCTTTAGTGCAAACAAAAACTGAGGATGCTAATAGACATGTGCGGTTCGTTTAGTTTAGTTAGTTCCGAATTAAAATTCAGGTACTCAGGTACTCTGATGTGCTGCAGTTAAGTACTCAGATGGGCTGGAGACAGGTACTCGGGTACTCTGATGGGCTGCAGATAGGTACTTGGTTACTTTGATGGGCTGCAAATAGATACTCAGTTACTCTGGGCTGTAGATAGGTACTCGGGTACTCTGGTCTGCAGATAGGTACTTGGGTACTCTGGGCTGGAGACAGGTACTCGGGTACTCTGATGGGCTGCAGATAGGTACTCGGTTACTCTCAGCTGAAGATAGGTACTCGGGTACTCTGGGCTGGAGACAGGTACCCTGATGGGCTCACAGACAGGTACTCTGATGGGCTTACAGACAGGAACTCTTTATTTTGGGGGCAATCGGGGCACAGTACTGTACCCTGTAAATGATAACACACTGTTTCCAGATCTCCTCCTCACACAGGATCGGTGTGTGAGGAGGAGAACCCGGTGACAGCGAGTTACTGCGGTTTGTTGACATTTGTAACCGTCTGTGATTGGACACAGCGGGTCAGGGCCGATCCTAGACTGGGTGCGAGGGGTGCAGTTCACCCAGGCGCAACAGAGGTGGGGGCGCTCAAGCGCCAGAGTGCTCCCCTCCCTCCTTCTCCTCCTTGTTGGTATCCAGAGGCCGCTCTCTCCGACTGAGAGAGACCCGCAGTGACTTAGTGGGGGGCGGTCCGTACTGAAGGCGCTCGGACAAGCAAGGATGGCTTCCTGGAGAATGTGTCAGCTAATGCTGCGGGTGGCTCCCCGCTCTGCCTCTGTCTCCCCGGACTCTGAACCTCAGCAGAGCCTGCACCAGGGCCATGAGCGCCGGCGGGAGGAGTTAACTTCCTCCTCCTCTGCGCATAGTGCTCTCCACCGTGCTCTCCACCTCTTCTATCTTCTGGCAAGTGACACTGCATCTGGGCAAGGTGTCAGTGGGGCCCCACTCACGGCATCCCAAAGAAGAGTCTCTGCTACTTCCAGTCTCCACGAGGATCTCTACTGGGCGACTGACCCTTCACAGCACAGAGCAGCTGACACCAGCGATGTTCCCCGATCACACTGCACAGTGAGTATTATTCTAGTAGGGGGGACCTGCCAGCCTCTGCCCACACCATAAGGTTACCACACTGGATTGTCAGAGGGAGTTGTAGGAGTTCTATAGAGCTGTCTGTTAGATGAATGAGCCTGTGCCTCCTTGTCGTCACTTTCTTCACCTCCCCTCTCCCTAACCTGCCAGCTTGGAATGCTCCGCAGTGGCCGTGCTAGAAGAATCATAAATCACTGTGAGGGGACCATGAAGGAGGGCTCAGGAGGGAGGGGGGAATGTACAGCTGTCAGTGTATTTGTACATCTCTACTGTCTGTGTATGTGCTACACTGAGACATGAGACAACACTGGCTGTGTGCAGAGAGACTGCTCGACCACTCACAGCATGTCACTGTACACAGAGAGACAGTCCCTGACCTGGTGACCAGTCCCTCTCCTTCACCCACTACTGTGTATGGCATTATCCCTGATTAATAGGGACAGTCCCTGTTTTATAAACCAGCCTTTCTGTCCTTTTATTGTCTTCTGTCCCTCTACCAAGTGTAACTATCATAGTTCTAATCCCTGTTTGGTAAGCAGTCCCTGATGTATAGAGAAAGTCCATGTTATAAACAGTCCATTAAAGAAACGGTCCTTATTATCCACAAAAAAGAGTAAAATAAATAACTAAGAAAAAAAAAAGTAAAGCGCCCCATCCCTCCTCGCGTGCGCACAAAAGCGAATGCATATGTAAATAGTGTTCAAATCACACATGTGAGGTATTGCCACAAGCATTAGAGCAAGAGCAATAATTACAGCTCCTCTGTAACTCTAAACAGGTAACCTGGAGATTTTTAAGTACCATAGCTTGACGCCATTCCACCAGTAGTGAAATGTTAAAGCATGATATGTTAGGTATCAATTTACTTTGTATAACGTAATTTTCCACATTATACAAAAAAATTGGGCTAACTTTAATCGGGTTTTTTTATTCACTAAATTGTATTTTTTTCCCCAAAAAAAACTGTGTTTGATAGACCGCTGCTCAAATACAGTGTGACATAAAATATTTCAACAATTGCCATTTTCTTCTCTATGGTCTCTGCTGAAAAAAAAATGTATTGTTTGGTGGTTCTAAGCAATTTTCTAACAAAAAATACTAATTTAAACCTGTAAACAAAAAGTTCCAGACAAGGCCTGGTGAGCAAGCATTCAGATAGCCCCTTTAGTGCAAACAAAAACTGAGGATGCTAATAGACATGTGCGGTTCGTTTAGTTTAGTTAGTTCCGAATTAAAATTCTGTAAAATTTTCGTTATTCGGAAATTCGGATGTATCCGAATTTCCGAATTCGAATAGTACCGAATTTAAATGAATCCGAAATAACTAAATTCTTATTTGGACAAAATTTGAATTCGAATAGTTTTCGATTTCGAAAACGTTTTGAATTCGAATAGTTTTCCAATTTCCAAAGAGAATTAAATAGAATAGAAAATAAAGGACTAAAATGTATATATATTTTTATTCTAGTCCTTTATTTTCTATTCTATTTTATTCTTTTTGGAAACTAGAAAACTATTTGAGTTCGAAAACTATTCAAAAACTTTTCAAATACGAAAACTTTTCGAATTAGAAAACTATTCGAAATTGATTCGAAAACTATTTGAAATTGATTAAAAAATGTTTTGAATCGATTCAAAAACGAATAAACGAAACGAATCTCGAAAACGAATGAAACGAATGAAACAAATTGAACTAAACTAATTTATGTAAATAACGAATCGAAACTAAACAAAACAATTTTTTTCATTATGCACATGTCTAGATGCTAACATAACAAACCATTCTGATAAAAAAAAGAATCTATATTAAAAATTTCATAATCTTAACATTTAAAAAATATTAAACTGGAGCTTAAAAACAAAAATGACATTGAACTACATTTCAAATGATCTACAGTGTGTTTTGGTATTAATATTATTATTGTCAAGACAATTGTGAGGAATATGTGAAAAAGTACTTATTTACCCTGCCACTTAAGAAAAAAAGGGATGTGTTGCCAAGGCAACAAGCTCATAAGAGTCCAGAGTATTCCACCTCTAAAAGCTTTTCTAAATGTGTTTAGAGCTATACTGTAGGTAAGATATAGCATTTAATTGCTAGTTGCACCCAATGTATATGAAGACTGCTTTGCTAATTTTTGCAGGCACTCAAAAGGCGAAAAGGCTAATAATGTATTAGTTACAAGCCAGTCCCACGGTATGGATTACGGAAAGGAAAAAAAAATAAAAAAGGGGTCCCTCAAAGGCAACCTTGAGAGGACGCACATTTATAAATATGAATTATGAACATCTGTAGACATTTTTTAATCTTCATTGTACCCTGTTGGAAAAAGGTCCTGCTCCACATATGTCGAGCTATTGAATATGCTAATACAGTGCTGCATAACCATTTTTCCTGCTAGACATTACCTGCTGATGCCCTGATTAGATTAAAGTTGCGTATGACTCTTCCGTTCTGTTTAGGTTTGCTGTGGCTCCCAATGCACCAGGCGGAATAATAGCACTGCTTGGCAAATGCATTGTTTATGCTGCTTATTGGAAATTCAGTGGGTCAGCTTCATGACTGACTTCCTATTTGTTATGCTGAGAATGCACCGATTTAATAGACGGAATCTTTTTAAAGGCTAGGTAGCGGGAATGCCCTGATAATTTGTTTTTTTCTTTGGAACTGGCTATGGTTGTAAATACATCAAAATGACAATCCATAGTGTGCCTATTGTGTATAGAGTTACACAAAAAAACTCCCCTTCGGAAAAAAATTACAACAAAATATTACTTATAAAAGTATCCTACAAATTGTTAGATTTCTATGTACTTTTTGTGAGATGCAATAATATATGCACTCTCCATGTATTTTTAAAATGTAAAGAATTCACATAGCCATTCGCTTAGTGAAACTACATGTACATGGGGAAAAAATGTAAATAGGCTATATCCTGTTCTTTTCGAAAGTAAATCATTGATTTAAGAATGGAAAATACAATTTTTTTGAGCACTAGATGGCGCTAAGTATCATAGGAATTCCCCATAATATTTATCTCGCCCTAGTGGCCAGATGTGATATTTTACATTTAAAATATGTGATTTACTGTACATTCAAACTGCACGCGTTTAGCCAATTGTTTTGAATGTTTTTGAAACTGGCTTATGGCTGTAAATACAGCAAAATGACAATCCACAGTGCACCTATTGTGTATAGAGTTACACAAAAAACTCCCCTTAGGTTAAAAATGACTAATAAAAACTACTTATAAACGCATCCTACAAATTGTTAGATTTATATGTACTTTTTTCATTGTGAGATGCAATAATATATGCACTCTCCATGTATTTTTAAAATGTAAAGAATTCACATTTCCTTAGTCAAACTACATGTACATGGGGAAAAAATGTAAATAGGCTATATATATATATATATATATATATATATATATTTTTAAACTGGCTATGGCTGTAAATACAGCAAAATGACAACCCATAGTGCGCCTATTGTGTATATAGTAATGCCTCGTACACACGACCGTTTTTTCAGACGGGAAAACTGCTATGAGAGCTTTTCGTAGTGAATCCCGGCCGTGTGTATGCTCCATCGCAGTTTTTCCGACGGGAAAACTGCCAGACAAAAAAAGAGAGCAGGATCTCTTTTTTCCCGTCAGGAAAAAATCCTGTCTGGAAAACCGTTCGTCTGTATGGTTTTTCGACGGGCAAAAAAGCGCGCATACTCAGAATCAAGTATGAGACGGGAGCGCTCTTTCTGGTAAAACTAGCGTTAGTAATAGAGATATCACATTCGTCACGCTGTAACGGACTGAAAAGCACGAGACTGAAAAGCGCAAATAGTCTCTCACCAAACTTTTACTAACACGAGGATCAGCAAAAGCAGCCCAAAGAGTGGCGCCGTTGGAATGGAACTTCCCTTTTATAGTGCCGTCGTACGTGATGTACATCACTGCGCTTTGGATGGGTGGACTTTTGTCTGAGCGTGTGTATGCAAGGCAGGCTGAGAGGAATTCTGTGGGGAAAACCATTGGTTTATTATCCGACGGAAAAACCGGACATTTGTACTACACAAAAAACTCCAATAAAATGTACTTATAAACGTATCCTACAAATTGTCAAGTTTTTCAGATTTATATGTACTTTTTTCATTGTGAGATGCATTAATATATGCACTCTCCATGTATTTTAAAAATGTAAAGAATTCACATAGCCATCCGCTTAGTAAAACGACAAGTACATGGGGAAAAAATGTAAATTGGCTATATCCTGTGCTGTTCGAAAGTAAATCGTTGATTTAAAAATGGAAAATATTTTTTTTGGGCACTAGATGGAGCTAAGTGTCATAGGAATTCCCCACAATATTTAGCTCCCCTAGTGGCCAGATGTGGTATTTTCCATTTAAAATCAGTTATTTACTGTACATTCGAACTGCACGAGTTTAGCCTATTTTTTTGAATGTTTTTGAAACTGGCTATGGCTGTAAATACAGCAAAATGACAATCCATAGTGCACGTATTCTGTATGGAGTTACACAAAAAACTCACCTTAGGATAAAAATTACTACTACAAATTACTTATAAACATATCCTACAAATTTTCAGATTTATATGTACTTTTTTTCATTGTGAGATGCAATAATATATGCACTCTCCATGTATTTTCAAAATGTAAAGAATTCACATTTGCTTAGCGAAACTACATGTACATGGGGAAACAATTTAAATAGGCTATATCCATGTATATAAATAAATGTAAATAGGCTATATTTTTATTTTATTTTTTAAACTGGCTATGGCTGTAACTACAGCAAAATGACAACCCATAGTGCACCTATTGTGTATAGAGTTACACAAAAAACTACAATAAAAAATACTTATACACGTATCCTACAATTTGTCATGTTTATATGCACTTTTTTGATTGTGAGATGCAATAATATATGCACACTCTGTGTAATTTCAAAATGTAAAGAATTCACATAGCCATTTGCTTAGTAAAACAACATGTACATGGGGAAAAATATAAATAGGCTATATCCTGTGCTGTTCGAAAGTAAATCGTTGATTTAAAAATGGAAAATAAAAATTTTTGGGCACTAGATGGAGCTTAGTGTCATAGATTTTTTTAAAATATATTTAGCTCCCCCTAGTGGCCGCACGTGGTATTTTTAATTTAAAATCAGTTATTTACATTTAAACTGCACAAAATTAGCCTTTTCTTTTTGTTTGTTTTTGTTTTTGGAACTGGCTATGGCTGTAACTACAGCAAAATGACAACCCATAGTGCACCTATTGTGTAAAGAGTTAAACGAAAAACTCCCCTTAAGATAAAAATTACTTAAAAGGGGGCGTGTCCTGGCCGCTCAGATGTGAAGCTCTGCTGATACTCAGCTCTCCACAGCGGCACACAGCATCACAGCCACCCGCAACTGCCCCATGAGTCATCCCATAACACAGGGACATGAACGGGCTATGTCCCATAAGAAAAACAGTACACTGGGACCGCGCCGCCTCACGGACTTTTATATGCTGTCAGCGGGCGGATGATTGCAAGATGGCGCTGAGGAGAGTATCCGCTCACCTCCCCCGCCTCCCTCACAGTCAGAAGAGGAGCCAAAGAATCTTGCTGACATGGAAGAACCCCCTCCCCAGCCCTCCTCAGCCTCACCAGCAGATCGGGGTAAGAGAGCTGCTGCAGATTCCCCTGAACACTCCACTCACAAGCTCCCCTCAGCCAAAAAGCTTCTCTGGGCTGACGCCTCAGGCTCACATGCAGAGCTGCAGACAGACCATACAGCTCACCTAGCAGCTTTCCCTACATAAGATGCTCCTGCCTCTGAGAACACTCTGAAAGCCATGCTTCTATCCCTTCAAAGAGGATTGCAAAATGAGCTGCGTTCCTCCATATCCCACCTTACCACAAGAATTGATAATATTGATGACCGCACTGAGCATATAGAAAGCCAGATAACTGAAGTGGTCAAAGCGCATGATGAGATGGTCGATGCGCATGAGGAGCAAGCTGAACAAATCCGCAAACTCCAATTAAAAATGGCGGACCTCGAAGACCGCTCGAGACAAAATAATCTCAAGATAAGAGGGGTCCCTGAAGCAGTTAAACCATCAGATCTGCTCCCCTATCTACAATAACTTTTTCTGAAGTTAATACCGGACCTGACCCCCAGAGATCTCCTCATGGATAGAACACACAGGATCCCAAAACCTGCCCATCTCCCTGACACAGTCCCTAGAGATGTCCTGAAGAGGATCCATTTATACCACATCAAGGAACGACTTCTCCGTGTGGCTAGAACAGCTTGCAATCTCCCTCATCCCTATGCTGGAGTATCTCTCTATCAAGACCTGTCGGCTGCAACCTCCCAACGCAGAAAGGAATTTGCGCCCATCACAGCAATTCTGAGAGATCGCAATATCATCTATTCCTGGGGTTTCCCCACAAAGCTACTAGTCACTCACCATGGCAAAATGAACATCATAACTACTACAAAAGATGGCTACAAGCAACTGCAAAACTGGGACCTTCCCCCACCTCTTCCGCCCGACCCGACACAGAGAAGCGCATCTCAGAAGACCTGAATTTAGATGACCTGAATATATTGAAACACCATTGAAATGACAGTGGAAAATCCCCCCGGTTTGCTATGTTTGTCCCCGTTTACTACTTAACAGGCTGACTCATATTATTGTAGTTCAACAAGAGCCTCGAGTATCAAGGAATTTGTGAGTAGTCTCTCCTTATGGTTTTATTTTACATTTTATTTATTTTTTATTTTGTCTCACTCTTCAGAAGTTTTAAAGGGACTTCTAGTCGTGCTAATCTCACCCCCCCCCCCCCGCACGAAGTGTGCTACGCACACGGCTTTGTTCACACCCAACTGTTACCGCTATTTTTTCTTTTTTTTAACGCAAATTGTTCTGTACATTTTGTGTTATTTCATATCCTACTGTTCTGTTCTTATTATTGTAGCTAGCACTAGTACAGGTATCACCCCTCTCTCCCCACCTACCCAAAAGCCCTGTACACACGATCGGATTTCCTATGGATTCTAATCCGATTAATTTTTCCATAGGAAATCCAATGAAGCTGACTTCTATCAGTCTTGCCTGCACACCATCAGTCAAAAATCTCAGTGACGTAAAACACTCTGACAAGCCGAGAAAAATAAAGTTCAATGCTTCTGAGCATGCGTCGACTTGATTCTGAGCATGCGTGGGTTTTTTGTCCGATGGAGTTCCACACACATGATTGGAATTTGCTATCGTTTTTTTTCCCATCGGATAAATTTAAAACATGTTCTATTTTTTCTCACCGATGGAAAAAAGACCGATAGGCCCATACACGATCAGTTTGTCCGATGGGAAAAGTCCATCGGACTGTTTTCATCAGTAAAACCGATCATGTGTACACGGCATTACCCTCCAGTGCCTTAAAACTGCTGTAGTGATTCTCCTCTGCATCCACGTCTCACCGCCAATAACAAGCAAATATGTCATTGCGTATCACCACCATTAATGCAAATGGCCTTAACTCCTCTTTTAAACGATCTAGACTATGGCAAGAAGCCTTATCCCAGAAAACAGACATTACTGTGGAATGCACATAAATCCTATATGAGGGGTGTTTTTATCAAATTCTGAGCCAGGGCGAAGCGAACACGAACCGAGACAGTAAACAAATACATTGACCAGATTAGGAAACTAGAACACTCCAATAAATTAGCACCCAATGACGCGGACACGGCCCGTCTCCGCAACCTCAGGGAAGAATTGCGCTCTTTTCTGCAAACTTCATTTGACTATCATATTAAACGCCTACGAGCAAATTGGTATGCTGTTGGGAACAAACCTGGCTCTCATCTGGCCAAACAAGTTAAACAAAAAGCAGCGGCTGCAAAAATACCTTTTATGCAGACAGCCACAGGGCAAAGAGTCGACAACCCTAAAGATATAGCAAACTGCTTTAGTCATTACTACGCTTCCTTATACAACTTAAAAGACCCTTCCTCAGCTCCTGAACCAGATCCTGCACAAATATCACAATTCCTTGATTCCCTACATTTACCCTCCCTCACCTCAGACCAACTAGAACAGCTTAATGAGCCGTTCTCTGAAACTGAAGTGTTAAAAGCAATCCAATCACTTCCGCTCCACAAGGCCCCTGGACCAGATGGATATTGTAATGAATATTTCAAAACATTCGCACACATTCTGGCACCCCATTTAACCAATTCCTTTAACTACATAATGCACAATGGTGACATCCCTAAAGAGTCACTTGAGGCGCTTATCGTCACCATTCCGAAACCTGGTAAACCTCATGACAAACCTGCCAATTACCGCCCAATTTCCCTCCTAAACGCAGATCTAAAATTATATGCAAAAATCCTAGCCGCACGCATATCCTCATATATTCCCAAACTAGTCCACAAAGACCAGGTGGGCTTTGTCTCGCACCGACAGGCTTCTGATGGTACCAGAAGATTTATAAATCTCAGATAATGGACAGAACATCACAAAACGCCTTCTCTGCTCCTATCCTTGGATGTAGAGAAAGCGTTTGACAGAGTATACTGGTCCTACCTCAGAGCAGCTCTTCAAAAATTTGGATGTGCAGGGAATATATATTCAGCACTCCTGACATTATACTCCTCACCCACAGCTAAAGTCTGGACCTCAGGTTTAACATCTGATCAGTTCGAGATTACCAATGGAACATGTCAGGTATGCCCCCTTTCCCCATTGATATTTGCCCTCATAATGGAACCCCTAGTGGAAGCCATTAGAATACACCCTTGTATCTCTGGCATACAAGTTGGAGATGTCGCACACAAAATAGGTCTGTATGTAGACGATATTATTGTAGCCATGACAAACCCCCTCCAATCTCTACCGGCCCTGCATGACCTACTAATGCTCTTTGGTCGTATAACCCTTTATAAAGTTAATTGCACTAAGTCTTCCATGCTTGGAATAAGCCTAGACCAAACCACAAAAAACTGTCTCTCACACGTGTCGCCTTTCCCCTGGGCTCCATCTCACACAATTTCCTAAATAGGAACACAACTAACAACCCCTTCCAACAACACCGTTCGAATAAACTATGAAGCCTTACTCAGCAAAATACAAAACTCAGCTCCTCAGCTCCTCTCTACGCTCAACCTGGGCTAGAAAAATCGCAATGACAAAAATGTTCTTAATGCCTCACGTATTGTACTTTCTCTGCACGCTTCCTCTGCCCATACTATCCACTCAATTGTCTACACTACAAAGAGTCTTTAACACTTTCATATGGGATAACAAACACCCCAGAATAATGAATTCCACTATGTGCACAGCAACATCCAAAGCTGGATTGGGTGTACCAGATGTTAAGAAGTACTACAAAGCCACTCTCCTTAGTCAAACCAAACAGTGGTGGTCGCTATCGGAACGCCCATTATGGGTCCAAATCGAAGAGGCTTCCCTAGAATACCCCACCAGACCACTTCTTGCTGCAATCTTGCTTTAATACAACCCACACCATTCCTTTCTCAACTCAGTAAATGCCACAATTAAAGTCTGGAAAACTTGCAGCCAACATGCCAGAGGGCTCACATCGCAGACTCTAAAGTTCCTTCCTCTCTCCTCCCTGGAACTCATATGTGCCTATTTATCCACTTCTACATGGTCAACTGCTGGAATATCAACTATTGGTGACCTATACAATAAAAATTTGAAGTTGAAAAAAAAAAAAACTTAAAAACGTATCCTACAAATTGTGATATTTATATGTACTTGTTTCATTGTGAGATGCAATATTATGTGCACACTCATTGTATTTTCCAAATTTAAAGAATTCACATTTACTTAGTGAAAGTGCATGTATATGGGTAAAAAAAAAATGTAAAAAGCTATACCCTGTGGTGTTCAAAAGTAAATCATTGATTTAAAAATGAAAAATACAAATTTTTGGGCACTAGATGGAGCTAAGTGTCAAAGGAATTCCCTATAATATTTAGCACCCCCTAGTGGCCAGATTTGGTATTTTTTATTTAAAGTGAGTGATTTATATTCAATTGCAATTTGCAATTTACAATTCAATAGCCTATTTATTTTTATTTTTTTGGAACTGGCTTTGGCTGTAAATACAGCAAAATGACAACCCATAGTGCACCTATTGTGTATAGCGTTACATGGAAAACTCCCCTTAGGTTAAAAATTACTAAAATAAATTACTTATAAACGCATCCTAAAAATTGTAAATATATAATAAGTGTGGCGCTAATGAGAATTTAGGATAAAAGTCCTAAATATAGTAGGGTGTGAAAAATATTCTAATTTAATCAAAAACCCATGCTGGTATATATTTCGAAATTAGTGAAAAATATAGAAATACATATATAGCATAAATAAGTGTCTGTAATCCTTCTGTGATTACAAGTATTTAACCAACATATTAATGTACAACAAAAATTATAGTGCAAATATTATGTTGTGAAACATGAATAGCAATAGAGTGATAATCCTAAACCAGTGAAATTGGAATTATATTTCTATCAGACATCAAAGATGAGTATATGTCCCTGTAGTTGTCTAACAATAGACAAAGTACCATCCAAAAAGACCAAAGTCCAATATGGGATTGTTATAGAATACGTAGATATGGATGTTCAATGTGGATATACGTGGTAACACCCGGGAGTGCCTTCACCTTGTGTCAATGGGGGAGAGATAAGGTACTCTTACCAGCTGGGATGGATCCAACACACCGTACGGCGGTGGATCTTCAAGACTTTGTCCACTTCGTGGACGGATCAAACAGCCAGGCTTTGTAGAGACGACCAGGATCTATAGGACACCTCCTCCCAGGATCAATGGCAATCCAACCAGGAAAAATCCGGATAAGCGGGTAGCAGCTACCCTCCTCTGCTGCAGCTTCCAACAATGTCTCCTTGGAGGAGGAGACATTGTTGGAAGCTGCAGCAGAGGAGGGTAGCTGCTACCCGCTTATCCGGATTTTTCCTGGTTGGATTGCCATTGATCCTGGGAGGAGGTGTCCTATAGATCCTGGTCGTCTCTACAAAGCCTGGCTGTTTGATCCGTCCACGAAGTGGACAAAGTCTTGAAGATCCACCGCCGTACGGTGTGTTGGATCCATCCCAGCTGGTAAGAGTACCTTATCTCTCCCCCATTGACACAAGGTGAAGGCACTCCCGGGTGTTACCACGTATATCCACATTGAACATCCATATCTACGTATTCTATAACAATCCCATATTGGACTTTGGTCTTTTTGGATGGTACTTTGTCTATTGTTAGACAACTACAGGGACATATACTCATCTTTGATGTCTGATAGAAATATAATTCCAATTTCACTGGTTTAGGATTATCACTCTATTGCTATTCATGTTTCACAACATAATATTTGCACTATAATTTTTGTTGTACATTAATATGTTGGTTAAATACTTGTAATCACAGAAGGATTACAGACACTTATTTATGCTATATATGTATTTCTATATTTTTCACTAATTTCGAAATATATACCAGCATGGGTTTTTGATTAAATTAGAATATTTTTCACACCCTACTATATTTAGGACTTTTATCCTAAATTCTCATTAGCGCCACACTTATTATATATTTACACTTAATTAATTTTGTCTGATTTTGGTGTTTGGCTGCTGTTGCTATAATATTTTGGGTTGGCGCAGTATTATATAATTTTATTTGTTTTTGCATCCTAAAAATTGTTAGATTTATCTGTACTTTTTTCATTGTGAGAGGCAATATTATGTGCACACTCCATGTATTTTTCTAATTTTTCAAATTTAAAGGGCAATTCTCTCAGTGAAAGTGCATGTACAGTACATGGGGAAAAAGTAAATAGGCTATATCCTGTGCTGTTCAAAAGTAAATCATTGATTTAAAAATGGAAAATAAAATTTTTTGGGCATTAGATGGATCAATCAATTGTCAATTCCCAGTAATATTTAACTCTCCCTAGTGGCCAGATGTGGTATTTTCCATTTAAAATGAGTGATTTACAGCACAGGTTTAGCCTATTTGTTTATTTCTTTTTTTTGGAACTGGCTTTATCTGTAAATACAGCAAAATGACATTTCATATTTCACCCATGTATAGAGTTACAGGAAACCAAGTTCAGGTCCCAATTCAGGCAAAAATTCGGACCTGAATCACACCTGAACCGGTGATCAGACATGCACTGGACCCCAGGCCCAAACCTGCGGCCGCGCATATGTGAACCCGGCATAAGGGGTTGATGTATAAAGAGTTCACATAACCATTTGTCCAGTGTAAGTGTATGTATATGAAGCAAAAAAGAGTGTTAATAGGCTATATCCTGTTGTCATGTAAATCATTGATTTAAAATAGAAAATACCACATTTGGCCACTGGATAGAGCTATGTATCATAGGAGTACCTTTTAATATGTGGCTTCATCTAGTGTCCAAATGCAATATTTTTCCTTTTAAAATCAGTAATTTACATTCGAACAGCACAAGATAAAATCTATTTACATTTGTTTTTGCCCAATTCACACAGAATGAATGTTCATACACTTTCTGTGGGTGAATGGCTAAGCAGATTCTTTATAAAAAAAAAAAAAAAACATGTGCGTGTAAAGCTAAAACATTATTGTTTTTAAGTTTTAGACCTAAGTATCGTAGGAATTCTCTATAATACTTAGCTCCACCTAGTGATCAAATGTTGTATTTTCTGTTTAAAATCAATGAAATAAATTATTTACATTCAAACGCCACAGGATTAGTAACTTTTTTCGTTGAATATGTCTATAGAGCACACTTTGTATATAGAGTTATATTAAAAATTCCACTTGGGATAAAAATTTCTAATAAACACATCCTACAAGTTGTCAAATTTATTTTTCCTGCCTCCCCGGCCTCGCACACAGATATTAACTCTATACCGCGCCATTTTACTGTGCCTTACTTACTGTGTATTGCCGTGGTATTTGATATGCTTACCACATCATACGACCCTTTTTGATCCTTCTGTCTGATTTTTCATTATGTATCTCTGCTATTTGTATTGACTGTTAATCGCACTTTCTTTGAAAATAAAGGAATTACAACACTTTTTTTCCCTTTTTTATATTGTGAGATGCAATATTATATTCACATTAAGGGGTTGATTTATAAAGAATTTGCATATATATTCACCCAGTAAAAGTGCATGTGCATGGGTCGAAATAACAGCAATAAGCCATTCATTGTGCTGATCGAATTTAAATCATTTTGTAATGGAAAATAGTGTATTTGGCCACTAGATGGCGTTAAGTATCATAGAAATTCCCCATGATACTTTTCTCCACCTAGTGGCCAAATACGGTATTTTAATGTTAAAACAGTGATTTACAATCAAACAGCACAGGATATTAATAATATTTTTTAGTTCCTCTTTGGAACTGGCTATGGCCATGAATACAGTAAAATGACATTCCATCATGCACCCATTGTGTATACAGTTACACAAAAAACTTTGCATAGGAAAACAATTACTAATAAACTTATCTTACAAGTTGTCACATTATTTAACTTTATTTTTTCATTGTGAGATGCAATATTGTTTGCACATCCATTGCATTTTCTAAATTTAAGGTTTTTTTTAAAAAAAATTTAAGGGGTTGATTTATACATGTAGTGTTCACCCCTGGGCGGGCCACTGAGCATGTTAATAGCATTAACAGCAATAATGAGAGGACAACTTCTCACTAATCTTCCAACAGCAGCTTTTCCTGGAGGTAACAGGGAATAGCCAGTATATATAGGACCCTATAGTTGCAGCCCCAGTCCATATAGTGTCCCTATATACATCCTCCCCATGTTGAGGGCATGTGGCCTGGTATGGTTCAGGAGGGGGGGCGCTCTCTCGTCCCCCACTCTTTTCCTGCGGCCTGCCAGGTTGTGTGCTCGGATACAGGGTCTGGTCTGGATTTTTGGGGGTACTCCATGCCATTTTTAAAAAAAAATTGGGGTGGAGTTCCCCTTAAAATCCATACCAGACCTCAAGGGCTTGGTATGGATATTTGGGGGGAACCGCATGCATTTTTTTTTTAAATTTGTGGCAGGGTTCCCTTTAATATCCATACCAGACCTGAAGGGCCTGGTAATTGAATTTGGGGGAACCCCCACGCTTTTTTTTTTTTTATCAATGACTTTTCTATGTATTGCCGGGAGCCGACAATTCATTATCGCCGCAAGTGAGTTTTAAATGACCTTTTTTCCTTCAGAAATGACACTTTGTGCAGGGACAGTTCTAAGCATGGGAAACAAGCGCGACTTACATGCATATTGCCGAACACCGGACCCGAACCCGAACATACAGTCAATTGTTCGGGTTCGGGTCCGGGACCCAAAAACCCAAAAGTTCGGTACGGACCCGAACTTTACAGTTTGGGTCCGCTCAACCCTAAAAACAACCCCTAAGTGTATGCTAAGCTAAAACATTGTTTTGATTTTGGGGGACAAGTGCTCAGGAGTGGGGGAAACCCAACTATACAAAACTATAGTTTTCCATAAAAGCTGATCTCCTGAAATTTCTGGGTAATGGTTCCTGATCTTCTATGTATCTCACCTCCCTATCATTCTTACCTTCTACTCTCACTAACTTAATCTTACTTATACACTCATTAGCATCTTATTATCCTATCCTTTACCAAGTATAGGATGCACTATCTATGACACCACATGATATGAGTTCCCAATCTACTCTACATTTTCACTTTTGTTTCCACCACCCATGGTTGGTCTTGACCAACATATTCCTTATTGGACACCCACCTTGTTTGAGTCCCGGTCTGCCACTACCACCTCAGCTCCCATCAGCGACACCCCTCAGGGGGTTTTCTGATTTA
This sequence comes from Rana muscosa, assembly GCA_029206835.1. Lineage (NCBI taxonomy): Eukaryota > Metazoa > Chordata > Amphibia > Anura > Ranidae > Rana > Rana muscosa. Next base: position 351,616,005 of record CM055119.1, read on the forward strand.
TGTTGATGCACTGCTACTGCATAGACACAGACAATGTAAGTATTGTTGAGAGTGGTTGTGGGGGGTCTATCCTAGGCAATATTACCTCCCAAATACCTTTATTTTTTTCCATGACAGGGTCAGACCTTGCAGATATTCGTGCTATCAAATATACTACAGCATTCAATTTCCACGTGCATGCTCCTGAAGAGTGGATGAATCCACAAAATGCATAGAGCTACTATATGCCGTGTTATATGCCAACTATATGTTTTAACCATGTAATGATCACCTGTATCATGTGATTTGTATTATTATTTAATGGTAAATTGTAATTGCTGTATGGATATCCATTAAATGGAATTTATTGGTTCTCTGTGTGTACCCATGACTACCCTCATGCAACTCATGATTAATCTCCAATAAACATAAATTTCTTACACCTGCCTGCTTCATTTAAAGTCCTAACCTTTAGTCGTCTTGTTTTGTGTCAATTTAATAGGGATGGGGGCAACTGACCTTATCAGGTCACGCCTCATTTTCTTAAAGTCCCAATGTTCTCTCTCCTTTTCTCTGATCTCCTGTAATAAAATTGCTTATTCAGATTTCACTTCACACTGTGAGCTTCTTACAGTGTGCATTAGAAATTGCAGCAAGTCAGATAGAGCCTTTCTCCTTGCTGGAGGAAGTCCAGCATCATCTAGCACTTTCCTCCCCAGCCTGATTCTTCCTGGCCCCTTTCATTCATTGGATCTCAGTTCTTTCAATTCCTGAGGTTTAGCATGACAAGGGTGGTGTGAAGGCAAATGCAATCTGTCTAGCAACTCCTTTAAAAAATCAGTCTGCTTCTTCCATCAGGGCTGGGGGCTCTTGAAAGGGTGCTGTGATATATTTGGGGTACTATGTACAGCTCCAGCCATGCACCAGCCATGATCTGCCTGGATTGAAAAGAGAAGCACAGTGAACAGAGAAGTGATGACATCACTGGGTCTAAAATAAAGTATATAATAAAAGCAGAAAGGCTTTCTTTAAAAATGTAATTAGCATGTTGATGATGTAGGAGGGAGGAATTTATAGAAAGAAAAATAAAGGCAGATAACACTTCAACTTTAGGTGAACATTTACGTAAGAGAACATACTCTAGTAAATTAACATCTAAAAACTGAATTATGTGTTTTGCCTGTAGTTTATATTTAGTAGTTCAGAAATAAAGGATTGTGACAATTTGATTTTGCTACATCCTTTTGCATTAAAATCACCTTATAAATCACTTGGACAGAAGTTAGTAAGTTAGCTTGGATATGTACAGCAGATCTGACCTCAATTATGTATCTGCTCTGTTTTATAACATTAGAGAGGAGACAGGAAAACCTCAAGTAGATTTTTATGTTACCCAATGTCCATTTATTTAATTTTTTTTGTATAAAGATTGCAATATATTTTCATGAGATGTTGCAAAAAACAGATTGAAAATCATTTTGCAACATAAAGGTAATCATGAAATATAGTATGGTTATCCATAATTTATTATAATTGTGACTTTAGAATCAAATGTAATACAGCTCGCATTACAATTTCTTTAGATTTTTTTGCTATGTTCAGTCACTGTTTTATACAATTTTATATATTTTTTTGACTCTTCTGGATCTCTTCTGGATCTTAAGTGGACCGGAAACCATGTAGAAATGTTCAGTCACTATTTTATACAATTTTATACATTTCTATGAGTCTTCTGGATCTTAAAGAGGAAGTAAACCCTGATGGGTTTCCCTTCTTCTTTTGTTTCCTGCAAACCCTGCAAAGTAAAAGCATAATGGGTTAGTATGCATTGCATATTAGCCCATTATGTGGCACTTACCTGCAAACAAAGCCCCTCTTTCTTCCGGGGCCACGGACTCTGGCTCTGTGACTGTCCGGAGCCGCGTGGCATCACTCCCACGCATGTGCGCCGGAGCCGCCAGTCACGGCACTCGCTCGGGACGAAACGTCATGGAGGGCCGTTTCTTCACAGCGCTTTCGCCGATGACACACAAGGTAAACAGTGCACGTTTAGCAGATATTTACAGTACCTATAGGTAAGCCTTATTCTAGGCTTACCTATAGGTACAAGTTCTAAAATGGGGTTTACAACCACTTTACATGCACCTGACCATGTAGAAAAGGTAAAGACAAATTCCAGATTTGGATATTTTATACACAGTTACATTGGTCCAGCTTGGAATGTAACTATGTACTGTATGTACAGTGTAAAATATATACAAACCAAAGCATTGCACTGGTGTTGAGTGGCCGACCTTCTGTGTTCAGAATGCAGCAGAGCAGCTGCTTGGGACAGGACCTGGAAGCAAATGGAGATCACTGGAGTAGCTTTCAGGGGCCAGGTATGGTAAATGCACATGTAGCTCTACCCAACAGTAGCTGCACATAGGTCCTTTCAGCAGGGCAGCCAGACACACAACCATCAATCATTCATTCTGGCTCAGTAAGCAGTCAGGGGGTGTAATTTTTTTGGTAAATGTATTGCAGGTAAAACTTGGGAGTGGGGGGGTCTGGGAATGAAGCAGGTTATTCCAAAATGGAACAGAACAAATTGCTAATGGAGGACACTTTTAGTTTGATAGTAACACAAGAAATCACCAAAGTGATATTAACAACATAAGGACCAAGCTTCTTTTTTAGAGGTGGTGTTTACAAGTTAAAAATATGTTTTTTTTGCTAGAAAATTACTTAGAACCCCCAAACATTATCCATTTTTTATCCATTTTTTCTAACACCCTAGAGAATAAAATGGTGGTCATTGCAATACTTTTTGTCACACCATATTTACCCAGTGGTCTTACAAACGCACTTTTTTTGGAAAAAAAATACACTTTTTTGAATTAAAAAATAAGACAACAGTAAAGTTAGCCCATTTTTTTTATATTGTGAAAGATGATGTTACGCCGATTAAATTGATACCCAACATGTCACGCTTCAAAATTGCGCCCACTCGTGGAATGGCGTCAAACTTTTCCCCTTAAAAATCTCCATAGGCGACCCTTAAAAAATTCTACAGGTTGCATGTTTTGAGTTACAGAGGAGGTCTAGGGCTAGAATTATTGCTCTCGCTCTAGCGATCACGGCGATACCTCACATGCATGGTTTAAATACCGTTTTCATCTGCTCACGTATGCAGTCGGTTCTGCGCGCGAACTCGTCTGGACAGGGTGCTTTAAAAAAAAAAAAAATTCTTATTTATTTTACTTATTTTATTTATTTTTACACTGTTTTTAAAAAAATGTAAACATCCCTTGTAATAGAAAAAAGCATGACAGGTCCTCTTAAATATGAGATCTGGGGTAAAAAAAATCTCAGATCTCATATTTAGACTAAAATGCAATAATAAAAAAAATAAAAATTGTCATTTGAAAAAATGAAAAAAAAAATGGCCCTTTAAGAGCTATGGGCGGACGTGACATTTTGACGTAGCTTCCGCCCTGCTATGGTATGGAGACGGGTGGGGGCCATCTTGCCTTCACTCGTATCCATACCCAGCCAGGAAGAGGACCCGATCGCCCCAGCTGCTACTGATGGCTCCGGTAAGCGGCGGAGGGTGCGGGAGAGCGGCGGGAGGGGGGTCCTCTCCCGCCACCTATAACGATGATCTTGCGGCGAATCCACCGCAGAGACGACCAGTATCGTAAACCGGACCACCGCCTGAAGAGATGGATACCTGGGTTATGGCTAGCTGCTGCCATAACCGAGATATCCCCCTTCAAAGTGCCGACGTATATAGTCGTGCGGCAGTTCGGAAGTGGTTAATCAGCTAGGACAGTCTATACGGGCACTGCTGGGGGTGACTACATTGGGTCTTTGGGTGCAAAGATTGGGTTTGGATTTGGGTTCAAAACAATAGCAGTTGAAATTGAAAAAGCCACATTGACACTGAAATCCCAGCCAGGGAAGATAAAGTTAGCCAAGTCTATACAGGGAAGCAAGTTGCAGTCTTGGCAATACTGGCCAATGCATATTTCTGACATAACTGAAGTTGCTTTGCAAACGTGAACTCCATGTCTACTAAATTCTCCCGTAAACTGTTCTCTTTTGTCATTTTACTGCCGACAGCTAAGCAGTGTCAGCACAGAGTACATTAAATTAGCAGGAAAACTGATCAGAACTCTCAGAACTAAACTAGATGGAAGTGAAGGGAGTTTCCAGACTGTGTTGATTGCGGAGCTGCTGACTCACCCTGAACTTCTTGGCACAAATATATAGTCTGATTGTCTTTGTTTTTTGCTAGTGTGACATTAGATTCTCAACAACTTTGGTTTATACAGGGTGGCCAAAATTAATGGTATGCATATAGATGTATACAAAAAAGATAACAGAAGGATCATATGAAAATTGATGATGAGCTTTATGAGAAAATGTAAGGAAAATGACAGCAATGGTGGGAGGGGGTGGCTCACACAAGGCATGCCTGATGACCCATCTAATATATCTTTGGCTTACTGCATGCTGGTATCTTGGAAGATTGTTGTTTTCTTGCACTGTTAGTACATTTCACCATTTACTTGCTTCAGGAATAATATCACAAACATTAAAGCCCAACTGCAGCAAAATTTTATTTTTTAGTTTTGGGTAAAGTAGGGACAAGGTACAGCCTTTGTCATTGCTGACTGTTTCCTCCTTGGGGAGCTTTATCCAGTGACAGGATATCACAAGGACAGAAAGGAATTGTATATTTTTCTGATAGGGATAGAGGCAACAAAAAAGAAGTGAGGGCAGAACTCCCCAATACACCATTGAAAATGCAGAAGAAAATAGAAGTTCTGACTCACACGCTATAAAAAGGAAAAAAAAGAGTTAGGCTCAAGTTTAGCTATAAAAGAGCACCAAAACACGCAATCAAAAATAGATTGAAGGCTTTTTAACCACTTGACAACTGGGCACTAAATCCCCTTCGTGCCCGGACCAATTTTCAGCTTTCAGTGCTCTCACACTTTGAATGACAATTACTCAGTCATGTAATACTGTACCAAAATGATTTTTTTGTCCTTTTTTTCATACAAATAGAGCTTTCTTTTGGTGGTATTTGACCACCTCTGGGTTTTTTATTTTTTGCGCTATAAATGAAAAAATACGGAAAATTTTGAAAAAAAAACGCTTTTTTTTAGTTTATGTGATAAAATTTAGCAAATTATGAATTTTTCTTTATAAAATTTGGCCACAATTTATACTGCTACATATCTTTGGTAAAAATAACCCAAATTAGTGGATATTATTTGGTCTTTGTGAAAGTTATAGAGTCTACAAGCTGTGGTGCGGATCATAAACAATTGATCTCATTTCTTACGACCCGAACAAGCCAGCAAAGCACAAATACCCCCCAAATGACCCCTTTTTTAAATTAGACATTCCAAGGTATTTAGTAAGATGCATCGTGAGGTTTTTGATGTTGTAATTTTTTCCCACAATTCTTTGCAAAATGAAGATTTATTTTTATTTTTTTATTTTTTCCACAAAATTGTCATTGTAATAGGTTATGTCTCTCACATGGCATGTGTATACCACAAATGACGCCCCAAAATACATTCTGCTACTCCTCCTGAGTATGGCGATACCAAATGTGTGAGACTTTTATACAGCCTGCCCACATACAGAGGCCCAATATTGAAATGGCACCTTCAGGCATTCTAGGAGCATAAATTACACATCTCATTTCTCAGCCACCTATTACACTTTTGAAGGCCCTGGAGCACCAGGACAATGAAAACGCCCACAAAGTGACCCCATTTTGGAAAGCTAACACCCCAACGTATAATCTATGAGGCATAATGAGTCTTTTGAATGGTTCATTTTTTTCCTGAAGTTTTTGAAAAATGCGGGAAAAAAATGAAAACGCAATTTTTTTACGCAAAGTTGTCCATTTATAAGATATTGCCAACACATAGCATGTACATAGCAAAAATTACACCTCAAAATACATTCTGCTACTCCTCCTGAGTATGGCGATACCAAATGTGTGAGACTTTTATACAGCCTGCCCACATACAGAGGCCCAATATTGAAATGGCACCTTCAGGCATTCTAGGAGCATAAATTACACATCTCATTTCTCAACCACCTATTACACTTTTGAAGGCCCTGGAGCACCAGGACAATGGAAACGCCCACAAAGTGACCCCATTATGGAAAGCTAACACCCCAACGTATAATCTATGAGGCATAATGAGTCTTTTGCATGGTTCATTTTTTTCCTGAAGTTTTTGGAAAATGCAGGAAAAAAATGAAAATGCAATTTTTTTTACGCAAAGTTGTCCATTTATAAGATATTGCCAACACATAGCATGTACACCTTTATACAGCCTGCCCACATACAGAGGCCCAATATTGAAATGGCACCTTCAGGCATTCTAGGAGCATACAATAGTGATCAACAAAAACCGCCCTAATGATCACCACCACTGCGCTGTCTGAGGAAGTGATTAACCAAAAATAATAATAAAGAAGTTTACCTAAACAGCAGCCACCCTAAATGATGAAATATGTAAATAATATAGTGGTCAGAACAAAATATTTTGTTCTGACCACTATATTATTTACATATTCTAGGAGCATAAATTACACATCTCATTTCTCAACCACCTATTACACTTTTGAAGGCCCTGGAGCACCAGGACAATGGAAACGCCCAAAAATTGACCACATTTTGGAAAGCTAACACCCCAACGTATAATCTATGAGGCATAATGAGTCATTTGAACGGTTCATTTTTTTCCTGAAGTTTTTGAAAAATGCGGGAAAAAAATGAAAACGCAATTTTTTTACGCAAAGTTGTCCATTTATAAGATATTGCCAACACATAGTATGTACATAACAAAAATGACACCTCAAAATACATTCTGCTACTCCTCCTGAGTATGGCGATACCAAATGTGTGAGACTTTTATACAACCTGGCCACATACAGAGGCCCAACATGCAAGGTACACTATCAGGTGTTCTAGGGACACATAGCATGCACATACCAAGAATTACACCCCAAAATACATTATGCTGAGCAAATGGTAAACAAAAGATTACCTGTGGTTTTAGTAGCGCAGTTTTCCACAGGAGGATAGCACTGGTCCAGGCAGCAGGCAGGGACTTGGTCAGCAAAAGCGGTGTGGTCAGTTCATCCGACAGGCAGAGGCATGATGGCATAGGTCCTACAGGCAGTTGGCAGAAGTAGGGCCTCATTCAGGACTGAATGGGGACAGGGGTAGAAGCTTCTCCCACCCAAATCTCTTTGAAGCCTTCGAGTCTCCAGACCCTAATCTGGGAATGAGAAAAACAAAAACAATTGTTTTTTCATCCAGAAAAACAATTCTGGAGCCCCTCACATATGTGAGACCCCTGTGTTATGAATCCCACTAGTCCACTGGCAGGGTACAATATCAGTCCAAGAGGCAGGCAAAAAGCATGGCCAAACAGTCCAGGGTCAGTTCCAGATCAGGCAGAGGTATGTGTCAGCGGGATACGCACTTGATCAGCGAGTCCGTTTGAGCAGAGAGAGGTCACCCGTACGGATCCGACTCACGGGCCCCTGGTAGTGCAGACAGGAGGCACGGGAGTGCGGAAGGGTAAGAGGGCCTGAGATCGGTTCCAAGAGAGCGGCTCCGGATCCTGGGTTCAGGAGGGTAGCTAGCCAGGCAGGCTGCAGGCAGGTAGGTAGGCAGGCAGGTATATAGAGCAGCGTAGCGGGGCAGAAGCAGAAGGGGCGGTCAGACAGGCAGGGTTCGGCAACGTTCAGGCAATGTGGCACAGCGGGGTAGGCAGGTTCAGGGTCAAAGACAGGCCGAGGTCGGGTGCAGGCAGATAGCAAGGAAAGTCCAGTAACAAGCCGGGTGGTCAGAAGGTCGGATTTCAGGCGAACAACAGGAGCAGGATACACAGGGGACTGCAGACCAGACAGCACCGGCCTGAAGTGTTCCAGGGGTTTAAATAAGCAAACCGGCGTGCGCCCGCAATGCGCGCATGGCGCACGCGTGCGCGCGCCCGCAATGCACGCACATGCACCCGCACGCACCGGCGCGCACAGGCACGCACGCCCGCGATCCAGGAAGTGTACCAGCGCGGACGGAAACATGCCGAACCACAGCGCGCATCGGCGCACGCGAACGCACACCGACGCGACCACCGACGCGCCCGGCAAGGTACGTACACTGACAGTGCCCCCCCATTTAGGACAGCCTCCGGATGCCCAATTGAGCGATCTTCGTGGCGTGAGACCTCCTGAAAGCTTGCATGAGTTCCTCCGCATGTATGCCGTTTTCGGGTTCCCAAGAGTTATCTTCTGGGCCGTAACCCTTCCACTTAATCAGATATTGTACCTGGTTGTGTCTCTTCCTACAGTCCAGGATTGCCTCTACCTCAAACTCCTCCTCGCCGTCAATCAGAACAGGTTCCGGTGGGCCAATGTTACGGCCAGCGAAGGGGTTATGGACAACCGACTTTAACAGGGTCACATGAAAGACTGGATGGACCTTCAGGGAATTAGGTAGGTCGAGCTCATATGCTACATTGTTGATCCTCCTTTTTACCGAGAAAGGTCCCATGAACTTAGGGCCCAATTTCCTGGACGGGCAGGCCATCTTTAGGTTAATTGTGGATAACCACACCTGGTTGCTGGGCTCCAGAATGAGTTCCCCTCTCCTTTTCCTATCAAACATCCTCTTGTTGTACTCCTGGGTCTTGGACATGGTCTCCTGTAGAAGTTTGTTATTGGAGAAGAAGAAATCCATTGTTTCGGACACCGCAGGGACAGTGCATTCGGGTATGGTACTTGGCAAGAAGGAGGGATGGAATCCATAGTTGGCAAAGAATGGGGTTTGCTTAGTGGCAGAGTACAGGGAGTTGTTGTAAGCGAATTCAGCAATGGGGAGTAGGGAGGCCCAATCATCCTGGGAAAAGGAGGAAAAACAACGAAGGTACTGCTCTAATGTTTGGTTGGTCCTCTCAGTTTGGCCATTCGTCTGGGGGTGGTATGCCGAAGAGAATGCCAACTTGATTTCCAGGGAATCATAAAGAGCCTTCCAAAATCTGGAGGTGAACTGGGCGCCTCGGTCTGAGACAATACTTGCCGGAACTCCATGGAGCCTCACTATTTCCCTGATAAAAACCCTCGCCATTTCCATGGCAGAAGGTGTACCTTTCATGGGCAAAAAATGAGCCATCTTGGACAGCCTGTCAACGACAACGAAGACCGTGGAGAACCCTTCGGACAGAGGGAGCTCCACTATGAAGTCCATCGACACCATCTTCCAGGGTCTTTCAGGGACAGGTAGAGGTTTTAATAGACCCCAGGCCCTCATCCGGCTATTCTTGTTCCGGGAGCAGGTGTTGCATGAGTCCACGTATCTCTTGCAGTCACTACCCAGCTGTGGCCACCAGAACGTGCCCTTGATGAGCTCGGCCGTTTTCATGGTACCGAAATGTCCGGCCAACTTGTGGTCATGGCAAAGCTCCAGAACAGCTATCCGAAGACCCTCAGGGACCAGAATTTTGCCCTCGTGCCTGATCAGACCATCTTGTGCCCTGACACAGTCCTCCGGAAGAGAGGTCAAGCCAGCAGACGCCCGCTTAATACGGGGCATGAGGTCTCCTTGAAGCAGCAGGAAGTTCCCGGCAGGGAGGATGGTGTCAACAGGTAAGTTCTCTTCAGGAGTGCTGAACATTCGGGACAGTGCGTCCGGTTTAATGTTTTTTGAGCCAGGCCTGTAGGTGATGTGGAACAAAAACCTTGAGAAAAAAAGTGCCCACCTTGCCTGCCTTGGCTTCAACCTCTTGGCTGTTCTCAGGTACTCGAGGTTCTTGTGGTCCGTGTAGACCAAAATGGGGTGTGCCGCCCCCTCGAGCAGGTAACGCCATTCTTCTAATGCGGCCTTGATAGCCAGGAGTTCCCGGTCACCCACATCATAGTTATGTTCCGCCGTGGAAAGCTTGCGCGAGAAGAAGGCCACTGGAAAAAGTAAGGCTTTAGCCCCCTGACGCTGGGATAGCACAGCCCCCACTGCATTTTCGGCCGCGTCCACTTCCAGGACGAAAGGTAATGCGGGGTCAGGGTGCTTCAAGATGGAGGCAGAGACAAATAATTCCTTCAGTTTGTCAAAGGCAGCTTGGGCTCTAGGGGACCAGTAGAAGCGGTTTCCTTGTTTGGTCAGTTCGGTAAGGGGGGCGACAATTGCAGAGAAACTTCTGATGAACTTCCGGTAAAAGTTGGAGAATCCGATGAAGCGCTGGACCCCTTTTTTATCTGTGGGGGCAGGCCAGTCCAGGATAGCCGACACCTTCTGAGGGTCCATTTTAATGCCCTCAATTGAAATGATCAGACCGAGAAACTGGATGCTTTGCCGCTCAAACTCACATTTCTCTGGCTTGGCGTAGAGCCCATGTCGTCTGAGCCGAACAAGGACATTCCGGACATGCCTGCGATGGTCGTCTACGGAGGAGGAGAATATTAAGATATCGTCCAGGTATACTATGACGTACAAGTCCAGGTAATCACGGAAGATGTCATTGACAAAATGTTGAAAGGTAGCCGGCGCGTTACACAGTCCGAACGGCATAACTAGGTACTCGTAGTGCCCGCACCGTGTGCGGAAGGCCGTCTTCCACTCATCCCCCTCTCGAATGCGGATCAGGTTGTATGCTCCTCGGAGGTCAAGCTTGGTGAATATGACCGCCGTTCCCAGCCTCTGGAACAGTTCCGGCACGAGAGGTAAGGGATAACGGTTTTTAATGGTGATCTTGTTCAACTGCCGATAATCAATACAGGGGCGTAGGGAATGGTCCTTTTTTTCAATGAAAAAGATGCCCGCACCTGCAGGTGAGGTGGACGGGCGGATGAACCCTTTCTTTAGGTTGTCGTCAATGTAGACTTTCAGGGTGCCCAATTCCTGCTCAGTCAACGGGAAGATCCTCCCAAAAGGTACTTCGGTCCCAGGCAAAAGTTCTATAGGGCAATCATATGGTCTGTGAGGAGGAAGGGTTTTTGCTCCCTTCTTACTGAACACGTCCAGAAAATCATGGTAGGGCTCAGGGATGGTTTTCTGAAGGTCAGGGTCTGTGCCCAGACAGAGCAGGTAAGGGTGGTCGGTAGAGGCTTGTTGCAGGCAGTGTTGCAAGCAATAATCTGAGAGGAATTTAACTCTCCCTGTAGCCCAGTCAATGTTGGGGTTATGGGCTTGCAGCCAGGGCATCCCCAGAATGACGGGGAATAGCGGAGAGGAGATGGCATCCAGACTTAGGAACTCCTGATGGTGGGTTGCCACCGAGGCCATCAAAGGGACGGTTTCCTGAGTGACGGGGCAGGATTTGATAATAGAGCCGTCAGCGAGATGTACTGCAAGTCCCCGGGATTTCGGCCGCAGGGGAATGTGATGACTGGCAGCAAATGTCAAATCGATAAAGCAGCTGCATGCCCCCGAATCAATTATGGCGGGTACTAGGATTGCGGAAGTCCTTCCGGGGGGCTGTAAAGAAATGGAGAGAGCCAAGTGAGAAGTTGGGTTAGGCAACAAAGAGGCACAAGTAGAAGAGACAGGCAGGCACTTACGCATCTTAGCCGGACAGGATCTCACGTAGTGTCCCGGTTCGCCACAGTACATGCACAGATTGTTACTACGCCTATGCTGGCGTTCTTCGGGAGAGAGCGATGGGCGCAGTAAGCCCAGTTGCATGGGTTCTGGGTCATCTAACGCCAGAGACGGGGGCGCCGGAGGTGCAAGACGGGCCGGGTTTGAGACCTTGGGGAGCAACCAGGTGGGTTGGAACTGACTGGAGGTCCTCTCGGAGCAACGCTCTCTCAGGCGCCGGTCGATCTGAATTGCCAGATCTATTAACTTGTCCAGGGTTTGAGGAACTCCGACACGTGCTAGCTCGTCCTTGAGCTGATCCGACAGGCCCATCCGGAATTGGTAGCGCAAAGCAGCGTCATTCCACTCTGTGTCAGAGCTCCAACGTTTGAATTCTGCCGCATAGTCCTCGGCCGCTCTGCGACCTTGCAGGAGAGAGTGAAGAACAGATTCTGCAGTAGCCGCTTGTTGCGGATCCTCATAGAGTTGAGACATTGCGGCAAAGAACGTGGCAAGGGTCTCCAAGGAGGCATCTTTCTGCTCTAGAAGGCGGTGAGCCCAGGCCTGCGGCTCGTTGGTCAGTAGGGAGATGACGAAGCCCACTTTGGTTGCTTCCAGGGAAAAGGTGCGGGGTTGTAGGGCGAAGAAAAGCTCGCAAGCGTTGCGGAACGCTCGGTATTTGCTGCGATTGCCCGCAAACTTCTCGGGTGTAGGGACCCTGGGTTCCGGAGGAAGCATGACGACGGAGGGTGTAGCCGGATATCCCGTGGATGTGGTGCCTTGCGGGCTGGCAGGCGAGGACAGGACTTGAACTCTTTCCTCCAACCTGGTATAGCCGGCTTGGAGGTCTTTCACGGCTTGCGTCAGCCCGTTCAGGTGACGGCATAATTCCTCCATGGGATCCCTCCCCTGCTCGGACTCGGACATGGCTGTCTGGTACTGTCAGCGGGATACGCACCTGATCAGCGAGTCTGTTGGAGCAGAGAGAGGTCACCCGTACGGATCCGACTCACGGGCCCCTGGTAGTGCAGACAGGAGGCACGGGAGTGCGGAAGGGTAAGAGGGCCTGAGATCGGTTCCAAGAGAGCGGCTCCGGATCCTGGGTTCAGGAGGGTAGCTAGCCAGGCAGGCTGCAGGCAGGTAGGTAGGCAGGCAGGTATATAGAGCAGCTTAGCGGGGCAGAAGCAGAAGGGGCGGTCAGACAGGCAGGGTTCGGCAACGTTCAGGCAATGTGGCACAGCGGGGTAGGCAGGTTCAGGGTCAAAGACAGGCCGAGGTCGGGTGCAGGCGGATAGCAAGGAAAGTCCAGTAACAAGCCGGGTGGTCAGAAGGTCGGATTTCAGGCGAACAACAGGAGCAGGATACACAGGGGACTGCAGACCAGACAGCACCGGCCTGAAGTGTTCCAGGGGTTTAAATAAGCAAACCGGCGTGCGCCGGCGCGCGCGCGCCCGCAATGCGCGCACATGCACCCGCACGCACCGGCGCGCACAGGCACGCGCGCCCGCGATCCAGGAAGTGTACCAGCGCGGACGGAAACATGCCGAACCACAGCGCGCATCGGCGAACGCACACCGACGCGACCACCGAGGTCATACACTGACAGTATGTACAGAATCGGTAGGCAGAAGCGTGGTCAAATAACAGTCCAGGGTCAGTTCCAGATCAGGCAGAGGTATAAACAGAATCGTTAGGCAGAAGCGTGGTCAAATAACAGTCCAGGGTCAGTTCCAGATCAGGCAGAGGTATAAACAGAATCGTTAGGCAGAAGCGTGGTCAAATAACTGTCCAGGGTCAGTTACAGAGAAAGCAGAGGCATAAGGGGTGTGAACATAAATGGCAGGAAGTGAACTAATAATTTATTTTGGTATGATGTGAGAGAAGAAGTAAAGGGGACTATAACGGTGCTAGTATTGGTATCTAGACAACAGTGGAAGACTCAATTCATTTGGTAAAAAGAAAAAGTTTTCTCATTTATTAGACAATTAATACAAAGCATTTATGAAAAATATATACATATATATAAGCGTTTTCACAAAGTTTTACAATAGAGCATAACTGATATGGTGGTTATAAAGATGTTAAACTGAGGAGATCATACGTGGTCCCAACATGTTTCGCCCATCGGGGCTTCGTCAGGGAAAGTATGGTATGGTATTGGTATGGTAATGGCGGAAGCAGTTGCCTATGCAGAGGCCTGGTTCTGAAGGACATTGGGCACAATGATAAATGGTGTCTCTTCTCTCTCCTCTTTTGGAGCACACCCGGCATTTTTTCTGGCGTTTTTGGCCTGTTGGTCTGGGAGGGATTTTATCTGGGAAGTGGCGCTCGGAGAGACGGCTAACGACATCGGATCTAATGTTTACTGGTGGGCTGTTCGGGTATAAAAGGGCAGTGGTGATTTCCTCCTGGAAGAAAAGGAAGGATTTGGGTCTTATAGTGGATTTCCGATAGATGACATAGGAGTTGTACATGGCCAAATTGAACAAATAAATTGAAACTTTCTTATACCACTGGTATGATCTTCTTGTGGAAAGATAGGGTTCGAGCATCTGGTCGTTGAAGTCGACACCCCCCATGAACTTATTGTAATCGTAGATGCATTTGGGTTTTTGGATTCGGCCATTCCTCCTGGTGACTTCAACAAATTCATTGTTGTGGATGGAAGAAAGCAAGTACACGTCCCTTCTGTCCCTCCACTTCACAGCCAAAATCTCCTCATTACGCAAACTCGCCGTCTCCCCTCTTCTCAATTTTTTGGTGACCAGGCTTTGAGGAAAGCCCTTCCGGTTCGTCCGTACGGTGCCGCATGCTGGAGTCTTCATTCTGTGCAAGTTTCGGAACAGGGGCAAACTTGTATAAAAATTGTCCACATACAAGTGGTATCCTTTCTCTAGGAGTGGGTTTATGAGTTCCCAAACTACTTTCCCACTGGTTCCAATGTAGATTGGGCAATTAGGGGGGTTCAGTTCGGTGTCCTTCCCTTTATATATGATGAAGCCATACACATACCCAGTTTCTCTGTCGCACAATTTATACAGCTTCACCCCATAGCGGGCCCTTTTGCTGGGTATAAATTGTTTTATGCCCAGCCTGCCAGAAAATTTGATAAGGGACTCATCTATGCATATATGTTGGTCTGGGGTAAACAACTGGGGGAAGGTTTTAGAAAAATAATTTAGTAGCGGCCGAATTTTATAAAGTTTATCAAAATTTGGGTCATTTCGGGGAGGGCACTGGGTATTATCATTGAAGTGTAGGAATCTCATAATCATTAGATATCTGGACCTGGGCATTACTGAGGAAAAGATGGGCATGTGATATATGGGGCGGGATGACCAATATGAACGTAATTGATTTTTTCCATTTAGTCCTATGCAGAATGTGAGGCCCAAAAAAATCCTAAACTCCTCCACTGTAAGGGCTCTCCACACGTAGGGACGGGCATAAGAGGATGTTGGGTTGCTGGTTATAAACTGCTGGGCATATAAGTTGCACTGGGCCACAATTGTTGCCAGCATGTCGTCAGTAAAAATTAAATTAAAAAAATCTATTGGGGAAAAGTTTTCTGTATCCACCTGGACTCCTGGCTGGGCAGTGAAAGCAGGAATGTTGGCTTCTCCTGAATTAGGAGGAAGCCACAAGGGGTACTGAAGGGAATAGGGAAGGCTGGCATGGGACCTAACCCTTTGGGGCTGAGGTGACACCCCACTGGTACGTGGCCTTGCTTCCCGAGGTACTGCGGTGCTGGTGGATGGCACTGCAGTGGTGGTGGTGGATGGCACTGCGGTGCTGGTGGATGGCACTGCCTCCTCAGCAGAACGCCTTCGTCTGGCGGGCAGGCCCTCCTCCTCTTCTTCTTCCTCCTCCTCCTCCTCCTCCGCCGTCTCCGTCTCCTCCTCCGTCACTGATCCACTGCTTATGACAGGCTCGTAGTCCATGTCAGACTCATCTGAATATGCGGAGGAATCCGAATTGGAGCGCTCCCCGTTGCTCCCGTCGGCCGCAAGAATTTCGTACGCCTCCTCGGCTGAGAATACTCTTTTAGCCATTTGATGAGGTGGCACTGATAGCAGATGACACTGGCAGGTGGCACAGATGACACTGACTGGTGGCACTGGTGGCAGATGGGACTGGTGGCAGATGGCACTGGCAGGTGGCACTGGCAGCAGATGGCACTGG
Organism: Rana muscosa; assembly: GCA_029206835.1. Taxonomy (NCBI): domain Eukaryota; kingdom Metazoa; phylum Chordata; class Amphibia; order Anura; family Ranidae; genus Rana; species Rana muscosa. The sequence continues at coordinate 351,631,762 of CM055119.1, forward strand.
CAGGTGGCACTGGCAGCAGATGGCACTGGCAGATGGCACTGGCAGGTGGCACTGGCAGCAGATGGCACTGGCAGATGGCACTGGCAGGTGGCACAGATGGCACTGGAAGGTGGCACTGGCAGGTGGCACAGAGGGCACTGACTGGTGGCACTGGTGGCAGATGGGACTGGTGGCAGATGGCACTGGCAGGTGGCACTGGCAGCAGATGGCACGGGCAGATGGCACTGGCAGATGGCACTGGCAGATGGCACTGGCAGATGGCCCTGGCAGGTGGCAGATGGCCCTGGCAGGTGGCACTGGCAGCAGATGGCACTGGCAGGGACTGTGGGAAGTGTTGTTAACTTGTGTGTGTATGTTTTATCACTCACTGAATGTAGTTGCAGCACAGATCTCTCTCTCTCCTCACACACTGTCTCTGTATGAGGAGAGAAAGCCGGCAATGAGAGATGATCTCATATGTTTACATTTGAGATCATCTCTCATTGGACAGTGAGATCGAGTGCTGAATGGCCTCTGTGATTGGCCATTCAGCACGATCTGTGATTGGCTGTGTCCAAGGGACACGGCCAACACAGATTTTCCCCGATGCGCGCTCGCGGGGGCGCGCGGGGGTGGGGGGGGGGGTAAGAGGAGGACGTCCATGGACGTCCTGTCAGCACTTCGGCGCCGCAATGCTGACGTCTTTTCAGCATTGCCCGGGCGCGAAGTGGTTAAAAATGACTGTGAAAATTTTAAAATAAAGGAAAAAAAGAGCCTTCGTCCCCACACAGCATCTGATCACATCACATCTCCACCATAAGTTGGGTCCATGTTGGATCTCACATTGTACTCCACTGGATCCTGTTCTAGGAAAAGTATTGAAATTAGGAGCCCATGGTTTACATTCAAAGATACCTGATGAAACAGATTGACAGTGTGTCCTGCAGTTATAGCTTAACCCTGATATCTTAAAATTGTCCATCTGCCTATCATTATTATTATTTTATTTTATCTTATTATTTTATCTTAATACTTTGGTTATTTTGATACTCTTATCGGAAATTCCGACAGCAAATGTCCGATGGAGCATACACACGGTCGGAATATCCAACCAAAAGCTCACATCGAACATTTGTTGTCATAAATTTTGATCGTGTGTACGCGGCATTAGTCTTTACTGTGTATATTGCCCCCACTTTTCTTTGTTCCCCTTCCTATTACCCCAACTTGTCGCTATGATTTTCCATAATGTTATTACACTATACTACTATTACTATTCGCTTGCTCACTGTAAATTTGTGAAGCTCAAATATTATTTTGTTATAGTTATTATACATAATATATTCATAGATGCTGGAAATCTGAAGATCCCAGAGCATGCGTAGATTAGGGGTGGGTGGGTGAAAGTTTTGACAAAATTTTTACTAAACTTTGCACATTTCTGTAACTTTTGCCATTTGACAAACTACAATGCATTAATTAGCTCCTGAGGATTATGGAAGCTCTTTTATTTTTGTAGACTAATTAAAAAAACGTATATAAGGATTTTTAACAACAGCTTTTAAAAAAAAAAAAAAAACATGTATTTCTAGTACATCAAGTGCACCTACGTTGTAGAATAAAATACAATGGCAGCTGTCAATGACATGGCTTTGTTGATAAACAAAACTATATCCCTACAATGGCTTTGTTTATCAGCAAAATCATGTTGCTCGGTATCTGAAAACTTTAAGCTTTTAAGCTAATTGCCCCTTGCAGTCCTCTATAGTTAAACTAGAAACTAATACTAACTACCGTAGTTTTTTTTTTTTTTTTTCAAGGCAAAAACAAGAATTACTAAAAGACAATGACAGGTGTTTTTGCAGTGGAAGGATAGGACATTTTTTATAAGTATCTACATTTTGACTTGGTATCATTCTGCAGTTCTTATACAGCAGAGCTCAGAAAGCGGCAGGGAAAAGCAGCACAAGGAGCCAAACAGGTGTGTTGCAGTGCAAGGAGTGTGCTGATAGCAGGAGACAGAAGAATGACATAGAGTTCATCTTTGTGCTGCTTCTATTTACACTCCATTCACAGGGCGGGTAAGAAAAGGGAGACCTGTACATGAAAGTAAAAATGCAGCCAAGAAAAAGTTGGGTCCCATCAGGTAGGACTGGGATGTGTCGCAAAGCTGTATAAATCACATGACTGCATGGACAGAAATACAACTGTAGTGCTACCCCTGCAAGGGCCACTGAATTTAAAACGGTGTTCCAGTCGTAATTATTTTATTTTTTTAAGTCAGCAGCTACAAACACTGGAGCTGCTGACTTTTAATAAGGACACTTACCTGTCCAGGGAGCCCGTGATGTCGCCCCCCCCAGGCTGATCCATCCATTGGATCGGGTGCAGGTGCCACCACTCTAACTTAGGGATACCGGCAGTGGAGCCTTGCGGCTTCACTGCCGGTTTCCTACTACGCATGCGTGAATCACGCGATGCTTTGTGATTTGCCAGCTTGTTTTCTGGACACACACAGGTCCCAGAAGACAGCGGGGGGGGGGCTCGCCGCACAAGAGGATATGATGTCCTGGGCCACGGCCCGGATGGATTGTGGTCCGGATGGTACTTCAGAAAAAAGGTAGGAAGGAATTTTTTTTATAATTTTTAATATCCAAAAACGAGGGGTCTTTCGTTTAAGACCACCTCTCAAAAGTGGGTGGAACTCCGCTTTAACAGTTTTTTTTCCCAAACAGTTCAGGGGCCCCAATCCAAGCAGCAGTTCACTTATTCAGGCTCCAATAAACAGTCTAGTGGTCTTTTAATGATTTATTTCTTGCAGGACTTGTAACAGGAGAGGACTTGTAAATGGAGAGGGATTGGGGCATGGGATACTCCAAATACTCAGTAATATGAAGTAGTCTCTTGGCATCTGAGTACCCTGCACTTCGGCACAGTTATGCGTAACCAGTGAATTTTTTAGGGTGCTGCACAGTCGAATGGGGTCAATTAGGGTCTTTACTGACAAATCCTCAGGACAGCTCGTTTATTCCAGCCTCCTCTGGACACAGTCCAGTGAGTGATACTCTCTCCTTCCAGACCAAATCCTCTAAAGAATCCTTCATCCAGCTCTAGATTAGTCTCAGGTCTCCAGACCTGCCACAACTGAGACCCAGCAGAAAAGCAACTCAGTCCGTAGGTGCTTCAGAGACAATCAGCCCTCTGAAGCTCTCGTAACCAATCTCATCAGGCCTCCAGGCTATTTATGACCTTCCAGACCACCTTCTGGGTGCACCTTTCCAGGGATTAGCCAGGGCATATTAAATATTCAGGACAGTTATTTGAATTCCTCACCCTAAGCTCCGGAAGCTTCTCTAAGACGTAGTGGGAAACAATCAAACTCCCAGCCTGTGAAACAATGAGTAGACCAGAACAAATGGTCACTGTTACCTTGATTACAGAAGGAGCCAAAAACTTGATTTACCTAGCATCCTATTCTAGGAGGGTGCTATGCAAATCCTTTTGATAACTAAAATAGCTATCATATATTAATTTCATCTGTGAAGTTAGCTGCTTGCCTTGAGTTCAGCCTAGGCTGCAAAGGAAAACCTTAATTCCTCTACATTCCCATCATACTGCCTGTTCCTCTGAATTGTTCAAGAGGTAAGCTTGCTGTAGATCCTTCAGCATTTGGCAAACTTCCAGGGTTAAATCCTAGTGACCCATTGCACATTGTGGTTCCTTCCACCTGCTGCTGATGAAAGCAGAGGGCACAGTGGAGGAAGCTGGCATCCAACAGCAGGTTTACCTGTTGACGACAATGGGGTTTGACAGCAGGAGGGATACATGTTAATGATTTTCTTTACAGGATGGGCTTTTGTTTTACCTTTTTTAAATAACTACATTAATATTTTAACTAGCCTTTTTTTCTTTTTAAACACTTTTTCTTACAACTGATGTTTGATCACAGTTCAGCTTCAATGTGATGTATTTAGCTTTGTCCTGTAATTTCCCTAATTGAGTAAACACATTTTCCCTCTTCTACGAGGCTTCCATGCTGTTTATCACACTCTATCGCAGCCTTTGGCTGTTAATAATTGTAAGAGTCCAGGCCTCAAGCTATACCACAGGCTGTGATGTGTTACGAAAGGCAGATATGCTTCAAAATGTTTCATTGCAAAATAAATTCTACAACTTCATCTTTCAAAACAGAGACAAATGATATGATAAAAGAAAGCACAAATCATAAATCACTTTATGCATTCATTTAAAATACAGAATTTTAAAGAATTTTACATTTCCAAAAATTACCATACTCTGTTTGTGACGCCTAATGTTACCGCAAAAAGAAAGGAAATGCTAATCCAGTGTTTGAAGGGGGAAAAAAAAAGACAAAGTTTAGTAATTAATCAATATATTTGCTTTAAAAGAAATCCTGCAAATGATTAAATACAACAATGCTCCTAAATATCATTTGTGATCCCAGAAAATGTCAGATGCCATATGTGATTTAATTAAAAAATAAAAATCAATTTGCATTTTTAGTACTCAATTCATCATGGTTTATGATAAGATAAATCTGGGAAAATTCCAATATAAACTGATTTATTATTCAGATGACACAAAAAAGCAGGATGTAGTTAAAATTTTACACTCCAGAAGAAGGCAAAAGAGTATGTTGTAAAATTGGACAAGTATAGAAAGAAAATGCCATAAAGGTAATATCATGTTTACATATGTGTTTCAAAAGCTTGTACTATACAGTAATTAACACAATTTTGATTTAATTAAAAAAAATTAAAAATTCTGTTAAATTTAAATGTAAGCTTAAAGTTACAAAATAAATAAATACACAAATAGATAAATCAATAAATAAATAAATAAATAATAAGGTGTCTTTTCAGTTCTTCTCTGTGTAATGGCAAGAGTGGTGGGTGTCGGGAGTTTTTAAGAGTGGGTCACTTCCTGTGGTGTCACTTACTGCGTTATCAGTTGATGATACATCGAAAGGAGATCATACAAGCAAGTAGTAATGTGGTTAATTTTAGCAAATAATCCCTTCTCTGGACTTTAAAGCGGAAGTAAACCCATCAATTTAACAGTTTCAAAAAGCAGTTGCATTCCTGGCATGCCGGGAATGCCAACTGTCACATTGGTTGTGCTCTCAACCAAACTGTCAAACCATCCAATGGCTGGTGTCATAACTGATCACATGTGCAGCATCATGGCAGTTGAAGATTAAACAGAGGCCAAGATGGCAGCTTCCTTGCCTGAAAATGATAGGAGGGTTTACTTCCACTTTAACAGGAGAAGAAGGATAATCAGAAATGGATCAATCAGTCATCAGATTGTTATATGAGCTTTCATATATTCAAAATTCCGTGGGATTTGTCTCCTAATACTCTTAGGCTGGGTTCACATATGTGAGAATTGGATTGGGGTTTCCCTGCATCCAATTCCCATGAAGTGCGAGTGTGAACCGGCTCTCAATGGAGCTGGTTCACCCATATCAGTAAAAGGGTCCTCTGCATGTTTCGGCCCAGTTCAGGTGCAAATTCAGGCAAAAATTAGGACCTGAATCACACATGGACCGGTGATCAGACACGCACTGGACCCCAGGCACGAACCCGCACATATGTGAACCCGGCCTTAAAGTAGAATTCCAGCATAAACCTAACTAGCTTTAAAAATGTCCCTTTCCCCCTCTTAACACCTATGCTGACTAACCAGTGTAAAAAAAGATACTTACCTTTTTTCAGTCCATTCTGGTCCAGTCGTGTGATCCGGGGATCACATGACTGGACTGGAGCAGGCTAAAATTTAATGAGTATATGAATCTTTTTTTCAAAGATTAGTCAGCAACTGTGTTAGAAGAGAGGTGGTGTTTTGCTTTGTGTCTTTCAAGGTCAATTTGCAATAAATCAAGGAAGCATTTGAAACCTCTGTATTGTATTAATGCGCTTTTATTAACCAAAAATACTGTACATACAAACTATTACAATTATAGGAATACAATATAAGACTGACAGATATACATGCAACAAGCAAAATGCTACCTACTTCCTAGCAAATAAACTTGAACTATGGTCTGTATACAACAGGAAGATGCTGGGCGCATGCGCGGCTCTTGGACATGGCGGATGTGTAGAGGCTGAGCTCCAGATCCCGCACGCACTCCTGACCCCTGTAAAGCTTCCACGAAACAACGATCGCCACGGGGGTAAGCGCATTTCCATCCGGTAAGCTTATAGCACCCCATGGGTAAAATCGGGCAGCAAAAACAGTTTTACAAACCGCAAACAGACCCACGCACGCTGACCGCGATGGACAGATTCGTCACTAGGCCGCAATCCCCGGCCTTGCCTGCACTAGCGGAACCGCTCGCGGCCACGGATCCCTTGCGGGGGATAGAGGACATGGAGAGTCATGCTGCACAAAGCTCACAGTCTGGGGGCACTCAGACACCCCCCGTAGTGTCTTCCCATACTGTTCAGAACATTCTAACCCCAGAACTCATGGATGAAAAGCTCCAGGCTCTCCTCATGCAGATGACACGCAATATGGCTGCTGAAATGGGAAAACTCTCACAGGAGTTAAGGAGTGAAATAGCTCAAATTGGGGACAGAACTGACGCTCTTGAGTATAAATTTGACGACTTGGTCAATTATGTGCAGGAATTGGAGGAGGAAACTTCCACATTGAAAAACTCTTTCTCACAACTCCAACTGCAACAGGAGGACCAGGAGAATAGGGAGAGGAGACAGAACCTGAGATTCCGAGGAATACCGGAGTCAGTGGGAGACAACAATCTTCGCCAGTACTTGCTGGGGTTGTTTAACACCTTAGCCCCCAGAATTGCAGATATTGATTGGCGCATGGACCGAGCACATCGATCCCTGGGTCCCAAACCGCCCGTTGGTAACAGGCCAAGGGATGTCATAGTACGTTTTCATTACTATGAGAGCAAGGAGGCACTGACCCTTGCTACACGTAACAAATCAGCAACTGAATATAATGGGGCTAAAATACAGATCTACAACGATCTGTCTCCAGTGACCCTGGCGAAACGTAGGAACCTGCGCCCCATCACATCCCATCTGCAAAACCTGCGCGTCCCATACTTCTGGGGTTTCCCCTTTCGTTTGATTGTACCCCGAGATGGAAATCAACACTGTCTCCGTGATATGCATGAGGGTGAAGCATTCATTAAAAGTCTAGGCCTACCTCCCTTGCCTGAAGAGCTGATGCTGATTCCAGCAACCCAGCAAAATCGAATTGCACCAAATACGCCTTCCAGAGAATGGACCCCAGTCCGCAGAAAGCAGATGAAATCCTTCTCCACTCCACATCGTGGCTCCAGACGCCCCCCTTGAAAGGTCAAGAAGTCAAGGCTGGCTCTAATCTTTTTGTGGCTGAAATAGCCTATACCCTGGTGTCAGATAATTGACCTGTGTTATATTTGCTGTTTTTTTTTTTTTTTTTTTTGTGTTGCAGCCACCAATCTGAACAACCAGTGGTCAAGATACCCGACATTTGGAGTTCCAACTCTGCTTACCCATGGGGTAAAGTTTTTTTTCTTTTTTGGAAGTTTTTGAAAGTCTCTTTCTATCTTTATTGAGATGACACTAGTGGGTTTGATAGCCCTATTAATCTTACTTTCATGAGAGTTTCCTTTTTGTTTTCTTTTTGCTGGAGAGCGGGGGGATCCCCCTCTTCACGTCTCCATGTGATGGGAGTTGCCAAGTGGCCCCAATTGGTCCCAGGCTTCGGTATGGGAATCCTGAGTGTTTTCTACTACTCAGGTGTAACAACTTTGACTCTTATGGGTTTTTTTTGTTCAGAACCCCCCCTGGGTTCATTCGTTAATATTTTTATTTTGCTTTCTTCCAATACATCTCTACTACTACATACCAGTGCTGATTGCTTGTTAAGGTATAGGGCAACTTTATGTTCAAGAGTTATACAGGTGATATGTTTTCAAGGTTTACATTGCAGTAGTTTTAATGATTCATTATGGCTTTGAAGATAGTATCTCACAACGTTAAGAGACTGAACTCAATTTCAAAACGTTGGATTGCTCTTAAAGATTTTCGACGGTCAGGGGCGGACATAATACTAGTTCAGGAAACTCACTTCCGTACTGGGGGTTCGATGAAATTTGCATCTAAATTCTATCCCACATCCTATGTTGCATCTGCTCCTTCTGGCAAAGCTGGAGTGGCTATTTTGATAAAAAAATCATGCCCGGTAAAGGTCAGAGAAAAATACATCGACCCCCAGGGGAGGTTTGTCATCCTGATTTGTGAATACATGTCATCTACATTTACTTTGGTCAATGTATATGCGCCCAATTCGGGCCAAATGGTATTTCTGAACGATTTTTTTGATAGGCTTCAAAGGTACTCTAATCCATTCATGATATTAGGGGGAGACTTCAATCTGATTATGTCCCACAGGCGCGATCGTCATACGCTCTTTGGGGACACCCGTTCCCAACGGGTGATATCTCAATCCGCCTCCTTTAGGAAACTGGTCAGAGCACACAGACTGCTGGATTCATGGAGAATCAGACATCCGATCCAAAGACAGTACACCTTCTATTCTATGGCGCATAAGATGTACTCAAGACTGGATCATTTCTTTATTACGTCCCCTTTACTCCCTCTCCTAGTAGACTCCAACATTTCTCCTATTACATGGTCGGACCATGCTCCTATTTCACTAGAACTACTATTGCATGACTCGCCCTCTAGGACTTGCCACTGGAGACTTAATGAACACTTACTCAGTTCACCCCCCATTAGGGATAGACTGACCAAAAGCTTGAATGAATATTTTGAACTAAATGTGGGTTCCGTACATAAGGTTTCTACCCTTTGGGAGGCTCACAAGGCTTGTTTCCGTGGTACATGTATTGCCGAGGGCTCTCGTCTGAAGAAGGATGGTGAGAGTCGTCGGATCTCCCTATTAGCTGACTTGAAGCGGGCGGAGCGGGTTCTGCTGGGATCCCCAACAGTTGGGGCTCTCCGTAGGGTTGTAGCTCTTCGCAACCAACTGAAAACTTTAGAGTATAGTAAGGCAACAAAATCTCTTATGTGGGTGAAACAAAAATTCTACGAGTATTCTAACAAGCCACATAGGATGCTAGTGAACAAACTTAGACCACGTCCATTCCATTCCTTCCCTGAATTGTTGATCCAAAGAGATGGCACCCCCACTCATTGTCCCCAAACTATGACCAAAGTTTTTGGTAACTTTTACAAAGAATTATACAATTGTCTTACCCCCGAAAATAATTTTCATTTTACTCAGGATAGGTTTGACCAGTTCGTTCAGACTCTCCCCTTGCCGAAGTTGTCCTCCTCAGATCTGGAAAAGCTTAATGCCCCCATCACCCCTGAGGAGCTTACAAAAATTATCAAAGACCTACCCACGCTTAAATCTCCGGGACCCGACGGCCTCACCTACCTATACTACAAGACCTTTTTACCTTCCCTATTGCCACATATGATAAATTTGTATACATCACTTTTACGAGGAGAAATTCCACATAGCCAGTTTACACATTCATATATTTCAGTGATTCCAAAGCTGGGGAAGGATCCTTCCTTACCGGACAACTATAGGCCTATAGCCCTATTAAATTCGGACTATAAAATTTTCACGAAACTTCTCTCATCTAGATTGTCCCAGTTCATTCCCAAATTAATTAACAAAGATCAAGTAGGATTTGTTCCTTCCCGACACGCTGGAGACAACACAAGACGTACTGTGGACTTGATTGACCTGATAAACAAATTTCCCCACCCAACGCTTATACTGAGCTTGGATGCACAAAAGGCGTTCGATCGCTTAAGCTGGCCCTATATGTTTTCTGTACTGCGGAGATTTGGGTTTGACGGTCCTTTCTTTAAAGCTATACAGGCCTTGTACACAGGCACGTCTGCTCAGGTACAAATGGCCTCTTTTCTGTCCCCATATATACCTATGTCCAATGGTACTAAACAGGGGTGCCCGTTGTCCCCCCTCCTTTTTATTCTTTGTTTGGAGCCATTGGCAGAGGCTATTAGATGTCACCTAGATATTAAGGGGGTACTGATGAGACATAGAGAATATAAATTATCCCTTTTTGCGGACGACATCCTCTTGACAATAACGAGCCCTATTACGTCACTCCCCTCTCTGCATGCACTCCTTCAGAATTTTGGGTCTATATCAGGCTACAAAATAAACACGACTAAAACGGAAGTACTCCCCATACATGTCCCGCCAGATCTGTTGTTACAATTACAAAACATATACCCTTATAGGTGGTGTTCTCATGCCTTGACATATTTGGGCGTGAAGATTACCCCCTCGTACAGTACAATATACGCTGCAAATTTTCCCCCTCTGTTCCAGGACATCTATAAAAATTTACGTCAGTGGGCTGCATACCCTATTACTATGCTGGGTAGAATTAATGTACTAAATATGTCTGTATTGCCTAGACTTCTCTATCTTTTTGATACGCTCCCTGTAGCCATTCCTACCAGTCAGCTTAAAGCTCTTCAGAGAGGGTTTTTGAAGTTCATATGGAATAATAGCACACATCGGATAGCCAGCACGGTGGTATTTTCCTTGCGGTCACAGGGGGGAATGGGAGCACCTGACATCATTAGATATTACCTAGCCACTCATTTAAGGGCGGTTGTATCCTGGTCATGTCAGAGCAGCCCTAATAGGTGGTCGGAGATAGAGAAAGGTGCCATCTATCCGGTACATTTGTGCTCTTTAGTGTGGTCTAGACCCTTACACGGCGACCCCATACTGAAGAGAATGTGTCTTGCACCTATGCTATTCACCATTTCCATTTGGAATAAATGCAAATCAAAATTTCCGCTTGCATCATTGTGCCCTCCTCTTACTAACGTACTACTGAATCCAGTATTGCCTGATAGTTTGGTCTATGGCCGTCTGTTACCATGGATGCAGTCTCCATTGTTTCAGTTGCGAAATTTGGTTAACCCGGTCACTCACAAATTTCTTGATTTCGCAACCCTTCAAAACAAATACTATATCCCCCAAAAGTTATTTTATTTCTATCTTCAGGTTAGGCACTTTTTTCAGTCCCTGTCCCCTAATCTTACCCTAGAAAGGCCGACTCCTTTTGAACGTGTGTGTGCGGAAGGCCCTCATCAATTACATCTTATATCATCCATATATCACATTTTACACGAATCTAAAGATTTAACGGCTGACACGCACCTATACATGCGCAAATGGAATCTGCTAATGGAGCGCCCTATCCCTTTGCAAATGTGGACCGCAATATGGTCTTCAACTTTTAAATCCTCTAAATGTGTAACTCAGAGGGAAACAGCAGTGAAGGTTCTGATGTTTTGGTATAAAACCCCTGATAGACTTCATCGAGTTAACCCTACCCTCCCCCCTACATGCTGGAGATGCAAAATTGAGATAGGTTCACACTTTCACATATTTTGGTCCTGTACACTTATACGGTCATTCTGGACGGAGGTTATGCAAACTCTTCAGTCTGTAACAAGTCTATCTCTCCCTCTAGACCCTATTCACTATTTGCTTGGACTTCCCTTTCCGGGGTCCCAAAATCTGTTAAACGTTTAATCTCATATATACTTTTGGCTGCTAAAAGGGCTATGCCGATGTGTTGGTTGTCCACCACCCCCCCTCTCACCTGCAGTTTCTGCAATTAATTGCAGAGATTCGGAGAATGGAATCTCTTACGGCTAGAGTACATGACACAGTGATTCAATTTGACAGGGTTTGGGAACTTTGGGACTCCTCGAGTTATGGGGAACAGGAGATTTAAGATTAGACTTTCTGTACGGATCCCTTCGTTGCGAGTTGCCTTACACTGTCTCTGTAACCTGTAATCGTTCATAATGTCCTCTGCAATTTCTATTTGTTAATGACATGTATGCAATTCGTACTGGTATGGTTTTTATATTATCTTGAGTGTACTCTTAAATATGTACCAACTGCCTTTCAAATGTACTAATGTCTCTCAGATAATTGCCTTGAGATGTTTATGTTTATTACGTACTGTAACTTTTTTTCTTTTGAACTAATAAAAATTACAATTATAAAAAAAAACAAAAAAAACAGGAAGATGCTAAAAGTTACTTAGCTCAGATTCTAGCAGCTTTACAGTCTCTATAGGCAACCAGAATTTCGAGCGATTGCAGAAATCAGATGCTAGCGTCATCCAGGTGAAGTTTCTTCTGGCACAGACCTTCCTCGTTGTTATGTTGTCATGGAGTCCCCCTTTCAGCTTCTGTTGTTGGCCTTTTATTTAGAAAGTTTAGGTAGACAATCCATTGTGGATGTGGCCCCTTCTCACTATTTTACACTAATGTCCCATAGAAACATATCCCAGTTCAACCTCTAGATGGCACTATTGCATCATACATCAAAAGGTCAAGTTATTGTTATTACTTATACAGTTGTTGACCAGAACACCTGTAAAAAAATTGAATCAGAGAGGACAGTTAGTGCAAACATTACAAGGACATCTGTTTACCTCAAAGAAAACCTAAACAAACAACAGACTGAGAATGCATTAAGGTAAAAAGAATGTCTGCATGCAGCCCCCCTAAAACTTACCTGAGCCCGATCTCGATCCAGTGATGTGCATTAGAGCAGTGGGTCGCCTGTCTCTCTCTGTCCTCGTTGCCTCAGACAAAAAAAACAGGAGCCATTGGCTCCCTCTGCTCTGAATCACAGCCAGTGAGGAGAGAGTGGAGGGTGGGGCTGAGCCTTCTGTGTGCCTTAAAGTGCAGGAATCGAGAGCGAGCACACACAAGTGCCCTCATAGCAGTCGGCTTGCTATGGGGGAACCTGGCAGGGGGGAGGACCTGGGAGCACCGGTGGGGGACCCAGAAAAAAAAGCATTGCAAAGAGCAGGCAAGAATAACATGTCTGTTATTTTTAGAAGATAAAATGTAAACTTTTACAATCACTTTAAAACAAAGATGTCATATAACATACTGTGAGGGGGTTAACTCGGTAGCGGGTGTGTGTGACCCCCTGGTTGGGCTCCCCACACAAAAACAGGGCCAGCAGACGGAGGTTGTGGTTTTCAAAATCAAAAGGTGCGGTTTATTTCTCTATGTACAGTGACAAAAACACAGCAAAGCCAAAAAGAAACATAAACAAAATAAATCCTGGTCAGTTTGACCTCTGACTAAACATGCAGGTTTCCTAAACTAACAACTGGGATCAGCCTGGTGCTGTCCTAGTCCCTAAGTCCCTGGTTTAGTAAATGTCCAAACAAATAGCCACACAGGCTTTTTCTCACCGCACAGGGGTTCACTCTCCCTAGACAGTCCACACAGGTCTGGGTCCAGGCATGAGCAAACACCTAATGAATCTGGGAGTTTTTATAGAGGCCTTAAACGAGCTGACAAGCTTCAGCTGGTCTCATCAACTCCCTGCCTGCACGACGCCCAGCCCTCTCCCTAGAGGTATGAGTCATCCATGAGCCCACTAGCCTCAGCTGGGCTTCATCAACTCCCTAGTTGTATAAGTCGGCATAAAGCCTGAATCTGGGAGAAATATATCTACCCCCCTGGATGCAACCAGGTGACTTTACCTTCCTGCTGTCACATACCCCCCCTCTTGTTTTAACCTTGGGGTTGGAACACCAGCAATCAGGCATTCATGTACTCGAGACAAAGCATCCACATTCCCCATTTGAACGCCAGGGCGATGCTTTACTGTGAAGTTGAATTCCTGTAGGGCCAGGAACCACCTATTCACTCTTCTATTTGTCTCCTTGTTTTGAGCCATCCACTTTAACGGAGCGTGATCCGTAACCATGTCAAAGTGCCTACCTAGCAGATAGTACCGAAGGGAATCTAGAGCCCACTTCACCGCTAAACACTCCTTTTCAACCGTGGCGTAATTTACCTCATGGGACTTCAACTTCCTGCTGAGGTAAATGACTGGGTGCTCTTCCCCGTTCCAGACCTGGGACAATACTGCTCCTAACCCCACATCTGACGCATCACTTTGTACGACAAAGTCTTTAGAGAAGTCGGGTGAGTACAACACTGGCTGGCTACATAAGGCTTGTTTCAAGAATTGGAATGCTGCCTCAGCCTCGGGGGTCCATTTAATCATGACCGACCCTTTCCCTTTCGTCAGGTTGGTTAGGGGCACAGCCTTAGAAGCAAAGTGGGGAATGAAGCGCCGATAATAACCCGCGATTCCCAGAAAGGCCCGTACCTGCTTCTTGCTGTTGGGACGTGGCCAACTCTGGATGGCCTCGACTTTGTTGAGTTGGGGTTTTATCACTCCCCTGCCAATGGTGTACCCAAGATATTTGGCCTCCTCCTGCCCAATGGTACACTTCTTGGGGTTAGCCGTAAACCCCGCTTCCCGGATAGAGTCTAGGACTGCTTGCACTTTTGGCAGATGTGAGGCCCAATCTGTGCTATGGACAATTACGTCATCCAGGTAAGCCGCAGCATACTTCCGATGGGGCCTCAGTATCTGGTCCATTTTCCGCTGGAATGTGGCCGGCGCATTCTGTAACCCGAACGGCATTCTCTTATATTGGAACGCCCCGTCTGGGGTTACAAATGCGGTTTTCTCTTTGGCCGACTTGGCCAGGGGAATTTGCCAATACCCTTTTGTGAGGTCAAGAGTCGTCATGTATCGGGCTGTTCCCAGCCGGTCGATCAACTCATCTATACGTGGCATGGGGTAGGTGTCAAATTTTGTAACTTTGTTCAACTGACGAAAATCGTTACAAAATCGCCAGCTCCCATCCGGTTTAGGCACCAACACAATGGGACTAGACCAATCACTTTGGGACTCCTCTATCACCCCTAAGTTCAGCATTTTCTGTACTTCCTCCCGTATTGCCTCCCGTCGGGCCTCTGGGATCCGATAGGGTTTTAACTTCACCCTTTCACCGGGCGGGGTAATAATATCATGCTCTACCCCAGATGTTTGTCCCGGCAGCTCAGAGAACACCTCCTTGTTGCGAAGCACAAACTCCTTAACCTCCTGTTGTTGGGGTTGTGACAAGGTGGCTGCTATTCCAACCTCCGGAATCACGCAACCAGTTTGAGCTGGTGACCAAGTTTCTGCGACTAGGGACTCTCTATCCCTCCAGGCTTTCAACAGATTAACGTGATATATCTGTTCGGGCTTTCGCCTTCCTGGTTGTCTGACCTTGTAATTCACTTCGCTCACTTTTTCCATTATCTCGTAGGGGCCTTGCCATTTGGCAAGGAATTTACTTTCAACCGTAGGGACAAGTACCAATATCCTATCCCCCGGGGAAAAGGTACGGGTCTTTGCTCCACGGTTGTACACTCTCTGCTGTGCCAACTGCGCTTGGGCCAAATGTTCCTTCACGATGGGCATTACCTGTGCAATTCGATCTTGCATCAGGGCGACATGCTCAATCACACTCCTGTGGGGAGAACTCTCACTTTCCCAAGTTTCCTTGGCAATATCCAACAGCCCTCTTGGGTGTCTCCCATACAGTAACTCAAAGGGGGAGAATCCCGTAGAGGATTGGGGCACCTCCCTAATAGCAAACATCAAATAAGGAAGTAGACAGTCCCAATCCTTTCCATCTCTATCCACCACTTTCTTCAACATTTGTTTTAGGGTTTTGTTGAATCTTTCAACCAGCCCATCGGTTTGGGGGTGATACACAGATGTACGCAATTGCGTCACTTTGAGCAATTTACACAGCTCTTTCATAACCCGGGACATAAAGGGTGTACCTTGGTCCGTAAGCAGTTCTTTACAAATACCCACCCGGCTAAAAACAAGAGATAGCTCTTTGGCTATGGTTTTGGCCGAGGTATTTCTGAGAGGGATCGCTTCTGGATAACGGGTGGCATAGTCCATTATAACCAATATGTACTGGTGCCCCCTAGCGGACTTGATTATAGGACCTACCAAATCCATTGCGATTCTCTCAAACGGGACCTCAATGATGGGTAGAGGGACCAGCGGGCTACGGAAATGTGGCATCGGGGCCGACCTCTGACACACAGGGCAGGAGGAACAATAATTTTCTATGTCCTTCATCACCCCAGGCCAATAGAATCTCTGTAATACCCTCTCTCGGGGTTTCTCTGTCCCCAGATGACCTCCAAGAATGTGCCCATGGGCCAACTCCAACACCAACTTCCTGTAAGGTTTGGGCACCACAAGCTGCTCAACGGTTTCTTCTGCCCTTTTTGCCACCCGATACAGTAGGTCCTTCTCTACGCTGAAGTATGGGTAAGTGCAGGTATTATCTGGGTTCACTAACTCGCCATCTATTTCCACTATGTTTTCCCGTGCCTTTATTAGGGCGGGGTCTTTTAACTGTTCTGTGGCAAAATTTTCCCTGTGAACCTCCAGATCAGAAAACTCCACAGACGGTAGGTTTTCGTCTGAGGAGGTGGGCTCCTCTCCAGTTTCTTGAGTCTCCCCTGCCAATACTGACAAGGGAAATTCTGGAGAGTCCTCACCACTCTCAGAGGAGTTCTGGCTATCACATTCCTGGTACATAGGGGCACCAGTGGGGGGCTCAGGATCATCCCACAGTTCCCAGAACTTCGGAAAATCCCTTCCCACAATGGCATCATGCGGTAATTGAGATACTAACCCCACTGGATGAGAGAGGGTACCTTTGGGGGTCTCGAAACACACTGTAGTCACTGGATACTCTCGGGTGTCCCCATGCACACAAATAACAGCTACCTTGCTATTCCCAGAGACCTCTGTTTTAACTAATTCAGCCTTTATCAGGGTCACAAGGCTACCTGAATCCAGTAATACCACAACATTTCTACCATTAATACACATTTTGCATAAATGTTTCTCAGTTCCCCGAATGGCAGTGCATGCGACTGTCGCACACAGCGACTGACGTCTGTCCATCAGAAAGTCACATTGCATGGGTTCCTCCACAACCGGGCAATTTGCTGCAATATGTCCCGCTTGCCGGCAGCGGTAGCAAACAATCCATTTGGCTGCCTCTTGAGCCCCTGACTTCCCAGGCTGTTCTCGCCAAACTTTGGGTAGAGCTCCCACCCTCTCACTCTCTCCACCCTCACCCCTTGGAATCCTCTTATCCGCCCCTGGGGATGGTCTGGTCTTAGGGTGGAAAGTCCGAGAGTCTCTGGAAGAGGCCGTCAGGTTCTCTGTAGCCAAGTATTTCTCTACACGATCCACAAGACCACCGGCCGTCTCTGGGTCTCCATGGCTTACCCACTTTTGGATGGCAGTAGGAAGAGCTCTCAAAAACCGATCCATTACAACAGGTTCCACAATCTCTGGTGCGGACAAAGTCTCTGGCTGTAGCCACTTCCTGCTCAGGTGAATGAGATCATACATTTGAGACCTGGGGGGTTTTCCAAGCTGGAAAGTCCAGTTATGCACACGCTGAGCCCGGACAGCCAGGGTGACACCCAGCCTTGCCAATATTTCAGCTTTTAGCATCACATAGTCTTTTGCTTGGTCAGGCTCTAGGTCATAGTAAGCCTTCTGCAATTCACCAGTTAACAGAGGAGCCACCAGTCCAGCCCACTGCTCCTCAGGCCACTTTTCTCTTTCAGCAGTCCTTTCAAATGTGGTCAAAAATACCTCTGGATCATCCTCTCCAGTCATTTTTGTCAATAAACGACTCACCCCAAAGGACGCGGTATTAGTGGGACGGCTTTCCTCACTGGTCTGCGGACGTTGCTGCATTACTGCTTCCATTTGTTGTAGTCTCTGCTCTTGCTTCTGTAACAGGTCTATGAAGCGGGCCTCAGATTGCTGCTGGGCTTGTTGATGAGCTTGCTGCTGTCTCATCAACTCCCTGCCTGCACGACGCCCAGCCCTCTCCCTAGAGGTATGAGTCATCCATGAGCCCACTAGCCTCAGCTGGGCTTCATCAACTCCCTAGTTGTATAAGTCGGCATAAAGCCTGAATCTGGGAGAAATATATCTACCCCCCTGGATGCAACCAGGTGACTTTACCTTCCTGCTGTCACAATATGTAAAATGCAACTTATTGACAAAGCAAAGTCTTTGCCAAAATTCGGTCTACATAAACAATTGCCCTGTTTTGCTAGTAAAATACTTGTTTTATTTTCTTTCATCTTTGTTGCATCACGGTGCTGCTGGTCTCCTGTAGTCTCTTTGGAACCGCTCCTGGTCTACAGTATATGCACTCTCAGGATGGGTTCCTCATCATGACAATAGTGGATTGCTCCGGTGCTATTTTGGGAAGCAAACACTTGTAGTCTCCATTAGACATGTGCAATTTGTTTCACTCCAAATTAATTTTTTAACAAATTTTGACAAATTTGTTAATTCGGGAATATCCAAATTAACGAAAACCCATCAAAAATAAATTCCGAAAATTTATAAGTTCGGAAATTCGAAAATTCAAAAATTTGTAAACTCAAAAATTCGTGAATTCGAAATTCAAGAATCCGAATATTTTAAAATCTAAAATAATAACTAACTAATAGTAACATAACTATTACTAACTATTACATTATAGGTATTGGAATTTCCTTTCAAATTTGGCTGTTAGTGAACATAACTAATACAAATTTATCAGAAGTTACAAATTATCTGAAAGTATCTAAACGAATGGAACATAATGAATTAATAAAAATAAATAACAGTAATAATTATAAAAAAAGTATTATTATTATTAATATTTATTATTAATTTGTTTTGTTCCATTTATTTAGATGTGGCATTCGTTATTTCAGATAATTTGTAACTTCAGATAAATTTGTATTTATTACGTTCACTACGTTTTAAAGGAAATTCCAACAGCTATAATTTAACCACTTAAGGACCGAGCCTCTTTCTGAGATTTGGTGTTTACAAGTTAAAAATAATAGCAAATGCAAGCGCTTGGGAAGCCTGCACAGACAAACACGATTAATCCTAAATGTGTAAAGGATATTATACAAAGGTTGAAAATCAAAAAAACAAAAAAAGTATTCCAATCAGATGGACATAAAGTTATTACTGTTACCAAGGGATGGCAGGTAGCATAAGGTTTTGAAAAACTCTATAGTAACAATTGTGGATAGGAAGTCTTTAATAAAAACTCAGTTGCCCAGGGCAGCTCTTCTCCAAGTTGAAGCCGACTCAAGGAAAATGACATGAAAGGAAAAATAGAAAAGCGCCTCTTAGCAAAACAGATTTATTATGTAGCAGACAATTTGTATCAAACACTTACATCATGGTAAGTTTCAGGTGTCATCCAGTAGGATTAATGTTTATATTGCGTCCAGGATCTCTGACGCTACTCCACGGATTTCCCAGGTCCCGGTTATGGCGTACACTTGAGAAAGGAGCGCGCATGCCCTGTACGAGAGCTGCACATGCTCTGAAACGCGTTGTGGTTCCCTGCACCATCCAGTTGACGTCAGACGCTCCTCTCCGGACCGACCGTTGCCATCTTTCGCTGCTGTCTCCTATCACGGACAAGCCAGCCTGTATCCCGGCTACTTGCGGCCGCCATAACCGGGACCTGGGAAATCCGTGGAGTAGCGTCAGAGATCCTGGACGCAATATAAACATTAATCCTACTGGATGACACCTGAAACTTACCATGATGTAAGTGTTTGATACAAATTGTCTGCTACATAATAAATCTGTTTTGCTAAGAGGCGCTTTTCTATTTTTCCTTACAAGTTAAAAATAGGTTACTTACTTAGAATCCCCAACATTATATATATATTTTTTTAACTCCCTCGAGAATAAAATGTCAGTCGTTGCAATACTTTTTGTCACACAGTATTTGCGCAGCGGTCTTACAAGCGCACTTTCTTTGGAAAAAAATAACTTTTTGGAATAAAAAAATAAGACAACAGTAATGTTAGCCCATTTTTTTTAAATATTGTGAAAGATAAGGCTATGTAGAGTAAATTGATACCCAACATGTCATGCTTCAAAGTTGCGCCTGCTCGTGGGATGGTGACAAACATTTACCCTTAAAAATCTCCATAGGTGATGTTTAAAAAGTTCTACAGGTTGCATGTTTTGAGTTACAGAGGAGGTCTAGCGTTCGTTCTGTGTGCGAGCTTGCCGGGACGGGGCACATTTAAATTTTATTTATTTTTTTCTTATTTATTGTACCTTTTATTTTAAATGTTTACACTGTTCTTTAAAAAAAAAAAAAATGGGTCACTTTTATTCCTATTACAAGGAATGTAAACATCCCTTGTAATAGAAAAAAAGCATGACATGATCTCTTAAATATGAGATCTGGGGTCAAAAAGACCTCAGATCTCATATTTACACTAAAATGCAATAAAATCAAATAAATAAAATTTAATGTCATTTGAAAATAAATAAATAAATAAAATGTCCCTTTTAGAGCATTGGGCGGAAGTGACGTTTTGACGTCGCTTCCGCCCTGCAATGATATGAAGACGGGTGGGGGCCATCTTCCTATCACTCATCTCCATGTCAGCCTAGGGAGCAGACGCGATCGCCTCCGCCGCTACTGACGGCTCCGGTAAGCGACAGAGGGCACCGGAGAGCGGCGGGAGGGGGTGGCCCTCTCCCACCGCCGATAAAAGTGATCTTGCGGTGAATGGGCCGCAGAGACCACTTTTTACTTGAAGCGGCCCGTCCGCTCTTGAAGAGGATACCGGGGTTATGGTAGCTAGCTTCTACCATAACAATGGTATTCCTCTTCAAAATAGCAACGTAAAACGACGGCGGACGGTCCAGAAGTGGTTAATAGTTAGATATTACAGTATTCGTTAGTTACTCTTTCGAATGTTTGGATTTTCTTTCTTATTTTCGAAGTTACAAATTTACAAATTTCTGAATTTAAGAATTATCTAATTTATGAATTGCGATCATAACTAATGACCCGAAAGCGAACAAATTTTTCGGCAGTGCACATGTCTAGTCCCCATCGTTAGACTGTGTGACAAGGTGACAAAACAGGAGCACAATTTAGAGACATGGAGAGCCTACTGTTACCCTACAAGAAGACCCAGAGAAAGGACCTTCTCTGAAAAAGGATCTGAATGGCAGGATCACCATGTATTATTTTAATGTAAGCTACATATTTAAAACTAGTGAAATTTCCTTTTGGAATTACATTAACATGTTAAAGCTTATATGAGATATTAGTGATTAGGCTTACGATAATAATTAGCAAATTGCTGCATGTTCAGACAATGATGGGTTTCCTCTATGGCCAAGATCAAGTATTTTAGATATGTAATATCTGATATTCACTGGTTTCTAACTAGTTTGTGTACTGTATATTCGTTTATAGTTATGTGTTTCTGTTTCAATGGTTTTTATTAATCATTTACGTAGAATGTCAAACAGAGCAGCGAACAATCCTCGCGTGCTCCACATGTATTAAACATAAAATAAAAATAATACAAAACGAAAATAAAAATAATAAAATTATTCTGGTTAACAAGAAAACAAGCATCCAAGCATGGAAACAGTACAACAATGCAACAATTGAATGCTATGCTAAATAAAAAATAAATAAAAAAAATTGGACCCAACTCTTGGGTTAGATCCTTAGTTGCGCCCCCCCTACATAACATAGCTAGTGCTGGAGGCCGGACAGTATCCGAGGTCGAGATATTGGATTACCACGGAATCTATCTGTACTCTATAGAAGAGTCATATAGTTATGTATTTCATTCTATATTTAATGTGCGTATTTTTCCCTTTTATCCATAGGCTATTGTTTGACATTTTTTGCCAGGTTCCCTGCACCTATCACCAAACTGTGGACTGTAAAATGTTATGATTTGTTTTTCTTTCTTTCATCTTATACTGCACCTAGATTGCTTTAGGAAATACTGAATGTTCGTTCTTTACACTTCTGTGCACAGTTTCCCCTTTAAACTCTCAAATCATCGCTGTATCTCCACTTGTCATCTTGGATCTATTTTCAATAATTGTGGCTTGTGTTTACTGGCTTCCCTACAATTATATATTACAGACGAAAAAGTTACTTACTACAGCACTGATTTCTAGGCCTTTGGGGTGCAATATTTTTAGACTGAAGAAAAATACTTTTGTACAAAGCAGGGAAATGTTTTAAAGAGAAACTGTTCTATAAACAAAAAAAGACCAACAATTTTGAAAAAAAAATCCCCACAAAACTATATTTTTTTACTTTCTGCTATAAAACACATCCAATAAAAAAATAAAAATTTGTTAGCCAATATGTATTTTGCTACATGTTTTTGGTAAAAAAAAATCCCAATACGCGTATATTGATTGGTTTACGCAAACTTTATAGCGTCTACAAATTATGGTGTATATACTGTGTTTATGGAATTTTTATTAATTATTTTATACTAATAATGGCAGTGAGCAGGGACTTATTGCAGGACTATGACATTGCGGTGGAAAATTAGACACTAACTGACACTTTTGACACTTTGCGGGAACCAGTGAAACTAATACAGGGGCCAGTGCTAAAAAATATGCACTGTCACTGTACTAATGACACTGGCAGGGAAGGGGTTAAACATCTAGGGCAATCAAAGGGTTAACTGTGTGCCCAGCCAGTATTTATGTGTACAGTATGTGTTGCTTTTACTAGGGAAAGTAAGGGATTCTATCACTTCCATCACTTCCCCCCTGTCAGAATGGCGATCCGCCATGTTTACATAGGCAGATCCACGTTCTGTGTGTATTACCTATGATTGGCGGGAGCCGGAGAACACTGAGTGCCCAGCATCCGCTGATCGACTTCTCCTGTGATTATTCACAGCAGAAGCAGCCCGCCGGTGGCTCATGCACCCCCTGCAGGCAGAAGTGCAGAATCACGTATATATAAATGGTTCTGCACAGGAGAGCTGCCCTGTAGCAGTAAAACTGCTATGGGGCGGACAGGTTAATAATAATAATTAGTAGTAGTATAAATTCTTAACCACGGACAAGCCACTAAAATAAGCACCACATCCCTTGATACTAATTATGATCTCAATGTGCCTGAGCTCATCACTACTAGGGATAATTTGAAAAGATGATAATTAACCAACTATAAGGAGTGTCTGAGGAAACCGTAGTCCCCAGAGAAAACCCATGCAACCACAAGGAGAACATGAAAACTCCACGCAGATAGTGTTTTGCCCTAAAAGGGCAAACATATTTGACCACCCCGCCAAATGTGGATGTTTCCATTGAAGGGAACTGCTAATGTCACAGCATACAAAGATATTGTAAACAACAATTGTGCTCTTCCAACCTTGTAACAACAGTTTGGGGAACATTCTTTGTTCCACTATGACTAATGCCCAAAGTTGGTTGCATAATGACATGAACAAAATGGTGGCTGTCTGCATACAGACACCAACTCCCTGTTGCATAAAAATGATGGCTTCAGCTCCTGTTCTTCACCTGTAGAGAACTTCTCAGATGTGTTTTGCCCTTTTCTGGGCTTAATCATAGAGACCTCTATGATTCATTGTTTTGTGCATAATGACATGGTTTGATAAGTTCGGTGTTGTGAAACTCAGGTGGTCTGCACAGAGCCCTGACCTTAACCCTATTAACCACCTTTGGGATCAATTAAAATGCCAATTGCAAGTCAGATATAACATCAGCACCTGACCTTATGAAAGCTCTGCTGGCTAAATGGACTTCCACAGCCACTCTCCAAAAGAGTATGGCCTTTATACCTGCAAAGAGGTGGGAGGACAAGTCCACATTGAAGGACAAGGATTTAGAACTGAATGGCTATCAAGCGCATACAGGTATAATGGTCAGATGTACACAAACATTGGCCACATGATGTAGATCAGAAATGACCCCCTCCCCTCCTAGGTATTTTCCTGTGCATATTTTACCTATATTTGGGACTTAGTAATTATTTGAATAAGGCCCTTTTCACACCGAGGTGCTTTACAGGCGCTATTGCGCTAAAAATAGCGTCTGAAAAACGCCCTGAAAAAGCCGCTACTTTGTATCCAATGTGAAAGGCCGAGGGCTTTCACACTGGAGCGGTGCGCTGGCAGGAGGGTAAAGAAACTCCTGCAAGCCGCATCTTTGAGGCGCAATAGGAGCGGTAAAAATACCGCTTCTATAGCTCCCCTGCCCATTGAAATCAATGGGGTAGCGCCTCCAAAACGCCCGCAAAATGCCTCAAAGAGACGTTATTGCAGGCGTTTTTAGCCCTTTTCCGGCCGCTAGCAGGTGTTAAAATCACCCCGCTAGCGCCCCCAATTTTGCGGCAAAAACTACGGTATAGCTATACCGCTAGCGCATCTAGAGCTTCAGTGTGAAAGTAGCCTTAATTGATTCTTACATGTCACATTATACAGCAGCATTTTTTTAATCAAAAAATTAAACTTTTTTGTTATTTAGCCCAGGTTCACACTGGGCTGCGGGAGTGAAGTTGTGTGAGTTCAGCTGAACTCGCACGATTTCACTCTCGCTGGCAGTCCAGATTTCAGCCGCGATTACAAAGACATCTGTGCAGGTTTCTGCACAGATGTCAATGTAAATCGTGGGCCAAAATCACAAAAAGTAGTACAGAAACTACTTTTTGAAATCGGTGCAGCGCCGCAGATGCGGCGTCGCACCGATTAGGACGGTGCCATTGCCGGCAATTTACGGCAAATATCGCCGTTTTGACATGCGATTTGACATGCCAAATCGCATGTCAAACGCACCAGTGTGAACCAGGGCTAAAAAAAATACATTTTTGGAGCTTTAAGCAAGGGACTGCCAGGCTGAGAGGTAAGTATTTCCTCAGTTTATTTTAATAAATAAGTAGGATGTTATATGTGTGACACAATAGGCTCTATTTACTGAGCATTAACATGGGGATAAGGTTGTTTCCTTTTTTTTTATTGTAACTGTAATTTCTAAATGTCATTTTAAGATAAAAATAACTGTCACTTTTTAAAAAAAAGATAAGCAGTCATATGCCGCGTACACACGGTCGAAATTTCCGACAACAAATGTTCGATGGGAGCTTTTTGTCGTAAATTCCGACCGTGTGTAGGCTCCATCGGACATTTGCTGTCGGAATTTCCGACAACAAAAATTTGAGAGCTGGTTCTCAAATTTTCCGACAACAAACTCCGTTATCGTAAATTCCGATTGTGTGTGGACAATTCTGACGCACAAAATTCCACGCATGCTCTAAATCAAGTACGAGACAGAAGCGATCGATCTGGTAAAACTAGCGTTTGCAATGGAGATAGCGCATTTGTCACGCTAAAACTGGCTGAAAAGCACGAGGCTGAAAAGCGCGAATCGTCTCTCACCAAACTTCTACTAACACGACTGGTATTGAACTTCCCTTTTATTGTGCCGTTGTACGTCTTGTACGTCACCGCATTCTTGGCGTTCGGAATTTCCGACAACATTTGTGTGACCGTGTGTATGCAAGACAAGTTTGAGCCAACATCCGTCGGAAAAAAATCCACGGTTTTGTTGTCGGAATTTTCGATCGTCTGTACGCGGCATTACCCTTGTGTTTTAGTTGTGTGAATGAAGGCTAAAGTGTGGATGCACTTGTAAAATCAAGACCACAAAGGTAGCACCCTTTATTCTGTTTCCGCAGGTTTCAGACAGTCGTCCTTCTAAAAAAGGATAATTACCTGGGAAGGCCTATGTAGGGCAAAGTGACAGGTTCACTTAATACCCCCCTCCGCAGCAGCACATATTAACCTTTTTTTCACTTGCTCACTGCTGTTTTAAATCCCTGTGAGCAAGGAAAGGAAGGTCTGTGCAAAATGCAAGTTGCTCATGCTAGAGATTACACAGAGCTTAGAATTTTCGCTCTGCTACATGATTTGACAGCGGTGGGCCAATTCCTATGCACTGAGGCTGTCACATGAGAGGACAAAGGAATGACTCCCATGTTCCTTCATACCCAGAAGTACCAGCAGCTTAACAGATCTGCAAGGAAACAATGGAAAGGTGAGTATGATTGGTGCAGAAGATAAAGCCCATCTCTTGGAAAATATTGTGCCCACTTAATTCCACTCACACCTCCCACGCAATAAACAAATAAAAAGGAAAAACCATCTAACATTTTTTTTACTCACCATTTGACCATCAGCATCTCCTCTTCCAGGGGTAAAGACTGGCGATCTGTCTCTGCAGTCTGTCTTGACCACCAACCAGTCTTGCTGCCCCATGTCATTATGCGATTATGCCATTGCAGTCTATTGGAGCCTGAGAGCAACTCACCACCAGACAGTCAACAGGAAATGTTCACATTATCCATGCAGAGACACAAGCACCTGAATAAGGACTCTCCCTCCTGCAGTTCAGAAGAGAGAAGACATAAATAGTTACATAGTTAGGTTGAAAAAATATACTAGTCCATCTAGTTCAACCAAGTGTAGCGGGGTCCCCAAATTTAACCCCGCTATACCCAAATTTAGGGGAAGGTTTGAGCTGTAGTTGGGCTCAGACCACCTTAATTGTTAGGACATTCTATTTTACATCGCAGGTAGTATACTGGTGTGTAGTTCCCTGTGGCCTGTGGGTGGCGCTGCCATGATGGGCCAGGGTTTAACTGCTGGTATAGTGCTGTGCCTTGGATTTCCTCTCTCGGCGGTTGTGTGGTGGGCGTGGTCGGCCTGCTGTGCACGCCGGGAGAGGATAAAAAAGGGGCAGACGCTGCTTGCGGGGGGCGTTTGGTCATCTTCGTTCAGGAGTTGGAGTCCTGGTACATGGCACCTGACCCTCCTGGCCAGGGGCCCACATACACATCAGTCCCAGGCACCTTTAGCCCTGGGGCTGCAGCAACAACCTTGGGCCCAGCACCTTTAGCTGGGGCCCGTGTCCTGGAAGGAGAAATCCCAGGGTGCCTCTGGCATGGGGACCCGTTCTGAGATGAGGAGGCAGGAAGAGGACCCTTCTGAAGGACCGGTGAAGAGTTTACGGAGAAAGAAGGGTCTGGTAGCTCTCTGGAGGGATTAGATCCATCCAACACTAGAGGATTCGGATTAACGGTTCTGTGGCAGAGAATCTCCTAGTCGCATCTAAAAAGGGAAAACTAAAGAAACACCTGAGCAAGACTTCGGCTGCTAGGATCCGCTTTCATAGGGAACTATCCGGGTGAGCTAAGCCGACTTGAGGAACAAGTAGTGAATTCATCATTTGTCTTGTGCCTGGACTCATATCCAAACTCTTAAGCCTCGTACACACGATCGGATATCCTATGGATTCTAATCCGATGGTTTTGTCCATCGGAAATCCGATGAAGCTGACTTCCATCAGTCTTGCCTACACACCATCAGTCAAAAAACCGACCGTTCCAAACGCGGTGACGTAAAACACTCCGATGAGCCGAGAAAAATGAAGTTCAATGCTTCTGAGCATGCGTCGACTTGATTCTGAGCATGCGTGGGTTTTTTATCCGATGGACTTGCCCATAGACGATCAGAGTTTTTGATCGGTTTTTTATCCATCGGAAAAAATTTAAACATGTTCTATTTTTAAAAACCGATGGAAAAAAGACCGATGGGTCCCATACACGATCGGTTTGTCTGATGAAAACAATCCATCGGACGGTTTTCATCGGTAAAACCGATCGTGTGTACAGGGCTTTACTGTCCTGTCTTCTATCCACCCTTTTCTATCCATTGACTTTGCATATAAATAAATAAACTCTACGTTGGAGTTTACTACTGGTGTGGACCTTGGAGTTACTTGGGGATATAAAGACTTGTCCTTACATCCTAAGAGACGGGAACCAACTAAAGGGAGAACCTTGCTGAAGGACCCTAGTTTGTGACACCGCTCAACCTCTTCACACAAGAGGGTACGGGCACGTAGCATGGTGTGCCTTTCCTGCAAGTGAGCCAAAGGCAGGTAAAAGGAGGCACCAGGGGTTGCTACACAAGTAAAAAAAGCACACGCACACACAAACCTTCATAAACACTATGCTATACCCATAGTTGATCCAGAGGAAGGCAAAAAAAACAATAAATTATGGTCCAATTTTCTCCAGTAGGGGAAAAATCCTTCCTGATCCCCAGGAGGCAATCAGATATTCCCTGGATCAACTTTTTTTAAATAATCTACTGAGATTAATAAGTAAAAAAAAATCGCGCCAATTAAAAAAATATATATATATATGCTAATTAAGCTGCACCCCTGAAAAACTTAATGGATACCCATAAAGTGCAATGTGGAACCACGTAATGTAAGGAGCCATTTGGCCTTTTCTATTATTGATTTATATTTTAATAAATGGGATTACACTATTTTTGGTATTATTCGTTTCATCTGCATATTCCAATCGAATCTATCCTGGGGAGTCGAATGGACTTGGGATCTCAATCCTTTTACTAGCAAGTGGCATCTTGCGATAAGCGATATCTGACCCTTTTTTAGTTAAAAGGGTCAACATCTTGGGGTAAGCGGTCATCCATCCATAGCACTTTGGGTGTTGTATTTGTATTGGTGAAGGTTCACTTCAAAGAACATACTGGAACACTTTTTATGGACTTTATTATGGATTAGTCACGATTCACTCACTGGATGTTTTTTATATTATATTGGTTTCATTTGCTGAGATCACATCCGATTTGTTTCACTTATTCAAGTTACATCAATAGTTGATGTTTTTATCATTGTTAATTCATGTACTTTTATTTAATATTTGATTTAGCATTCCATATGTGATTGTTTATATATCAGTTATAATTTATACATTCACTAGCGCCCCCTTGTTATATAATTCCAATCTACTGAGATGGCTAAAACTAGCTTTTGAGGGAGTTTATTCCACATTTTCACAGCTCTTACTGTGAGGAAGCCTTTCTGTATGTGAAGGTTAAAGGAGAAGTACAGCCAAAGCTCATTTGGTTGTACTTCTCCTGTGGATCACAGGAGTGCAGTTCGTTCTGCACTCCTGTGACAAATTTTCAGCAGCCAGTAGGCTGAAGCCCTCTGTCGGCTGATGTCCCAGAGCCGGTCCAGGCTTGGGAAGGATTGCGAACATATGGTTGGCATCTGCCCACATGCTTGGATCAACCAAATCTCCCAGGGTGCGCTTGCCCATGCTCCAGGAAACATGCCTGGACCAGCACCCAGGTCAGCCTGTCAGCGAGCCACTGAGAGCCTGAGCCAGCTGCTCCCCCTGCCCCCTCCACAGCTTAGCGCTCCAGTGAATGTTGGGGGGGGGCAGAGCACAGGGCCAGTGATTGACAGTCACCAGCTCTCTGCTCACGGAGCTGTGAGAACCGAGCGATCAGCTGTGTTTGATTGCTTGGTTCTAAGTGTTAGAAATGGAAGGGGGACAGATGCAGCATTGGACCATCTAGGTAAGTATGATTCCAACAGAAAAGGAAATCCCATACTTCTCATTTAAATGACATTTCCTCCAGATGTAAACAGTGCCCCCTTGTCTCCAATAATGACCTGAAAGTGAATAACTTCACACCAAGTTCACTATATGGACCACTTACATACTTTATGTATCTCTACATGTTGATCATATCCCCCCTTAATCTCCACAGTGAATAAATTCAGTAGCTCTAATCTTTCCTCATAGCTGAGCTCCTCCGTGTCCTTCTCCGCACCTTCTCCAGCTGCAATCACAATTGTGGGAAAGTTACAGGATTTTTTTATTTTTATTTTAAACCTAGTGACTATTTAAAGAGTGGTGGTGCATAAAAGCTAGGGGGATAAAGAATGGAATGAGATCCCAGACTGGTGCAAAATTATTACAAATAAAAGGGGGAAAAGCTGAAACCTAATACATAACCAAGTCATTACAGACGTCTGAGCCCAGAGGCAAAATGATGAAACATGACGACTTTACGCATTTTAAACTGGCACTCAGATAACCAGTTCTACCCACAGAAGAGATGTGCCTGTCTCCTTTGATCAGGTGTATAGATAATAAAATATCAACACCGCTGCCGAGACTTGCATTAAAATAAGATGTATCTCCGACATTGTACATGGCACAGAGATCACATTATTTTCATCCTACTTAAAACATTCTGTCCATTTTTGGAGTATTAAACCCCATATAGCTGTGCTGGTCATGACATACTGTACAAACAAGCATATTATAGGTCATCCTAGCTATAACACAGACTGAACCTACAGTAATATGGTTAGAAAATATATTTCTCACAGTGTGTGTGACAAAGTATGAATGTCTGCTCATTACAGACAAGGCTTAAACTATATATTTATTTGAAGAAAACATATTTAAAAGTGAGACATATCTGACAATTTCCTTTATTTTATGGTTATAAAACATTTCCAAATATACAGCAAATTTTTTGCTGTTTCCAAAGACCAAGGTGATAGCACTATGATACACCCTCCACTGAATTCAGGACAGACCAAATGACCATTAATAACCTTGTTACCTAATATAAAAAATTGATCTTAAAGTGGTATTAAATATTTGACTTTTTTGTTGTTGTTATACTTACCTGCTCTGTGCAGGGGTTTCACACAAAGGAGTCTCGATCCCCTTCTTATTGGGTCCCCCACTGGCTCTCCTGGCAGCCCTGCCTTGACCAGTGCACTCAATAGCAAGCCGCTCGCTATAGGGGCACTGGTGTGTGCTCACTCCCGGGCCCTGCTCTATGCGCACATAAGACTCGTAGAGCTGCGGCTCGGCCCGCCCCTCGCTCTCTACTCATTGGCTCACTGGCTGTGATTGACAGCGGTGGGAGCCAATGAGGAGAGGGAGTCACAGGATAGCCGAGGCTCTCGTGCACATCACTGGATTGAGAGGGAGCTTAGGCCCAGATAGCAAGGATAACTTGCACAAATTTGTGTCATGTTAACTTACTGCACATTTTCACTAGCAAGTTGTACACTTGCAGAGCACTTGAAGCACAAGTTCTAGTTGCAGTGGCGGCTGGTGCGCAACATTTTTTTTTTGGGGGGGGGGGGGCGCAAACAAACTAAAAAAAAACCCCATCAATTGCAGCCACTGTGCCCATCAAACGCAGCTACTGTTCCCATCAAGTGCAACCACTGTGCCCATCAAGCGCAGCCACTGTGCCCATCGAACGCAGCCACTGTGCCATCAAACACAGCCACTGCACCCATAAATTGCCACCACTGTGCCATCAAACTCAGCTACTGTACCCATCAATTGCTGTCAGTGTGCCCATCAATTGCTGCCACTGTGCCCATCAATTTCCACTACTGTGCCCTATCAAATGCTGCCAGTGTGCCCATAAATTGCTGCCAGTGTGCCCATCAATTGCGGCTACTGTGCCCCATCGGTTTCCGCTACTGTGCCCAATCAATTGCCGCTACTGTGCCCCATCAATTGCCGCTAATGTGCCCCATCAATTGCTGCCAGTGTGCCCATCAATTGCCGCTACTGTGCCCCATCAATTGCCGCTACACCTTCTGCCAGTATGCCGCTACTGTGCCCATCACCTGCTGCCAGTGTGCCCATCACCTGCTGCCAGTGTGCCCATCAGCTGCTGCTACTGTTCCCCATCAAATGCTGCCAGTGTGCATCCCCGCCCGGCACTTACCTGTCTCGGGTCATGGCGCTGTCCTCCACGCTCCGAGTCCTCAATGTCTTCTCCTGTCCTCTTCCCGTCCTCTGCTATGATTGGACGCCTAGGCATCCAAACCCACGCCTGTCACTTCAGCCAATCAGATGGCAGGTAACCAGACCTGAGCACCTGATTGGCTGAGAGACGAGTCAGTGTTAGTAAAGCAATGTATTCGCTTCCCTAACACAACACTGAGTAAACAGATAACGCACAGCATTGCGCCAGCTATTTACCATTTTGGAAGCCTATTAGAGCCTATGGCTCTAATCAGGACGCCTATTAGAGCCTACGGTCAGGTGCTTCCAAAAAAAACTGCAGCAGCAACCATAGATAGATTCATGCAATGCATAAATCTATCTATGGTGATAGAGGGGTCACAGGAGAGAGGGGGCGGCGCTCGTGCACCCTTTATGGATGCATCGCCACTGTCTAGTTGACACTTTTCCAAATTCAGCCACAATGACAATGAGTCTACAGCAAGTCACAGTGACCTCTGTGGTGGGATGACTACTGTACAACATAACTGAACCAGAACTTGCAGGAGACTTGCAGAATGTTTGCAAGATTGTCAATCTAGAGTCATGCAGTGTGGACTTGCTGCAATTGTGCAACAAATTAGTGAATCCTGGCAAGTCTAGCAATAACTTAGCAAGTCATTTTCAAACTTGCAGCTCAATTGCTTGCTATCTGGAGGTGAGTATTAAGGGGACTGTGGGGGGGAGCAGTGTCCATACAAAGTAGTGAGAGAGATCACTGGCTTAGGTTAGGCTGCTCACAACCAACTGGGCTTGTGGGTACCCAGCAGCTTACCAGAATAAAAAATTCACCAATAAAAGGATTGCCAGACCAAATAATAAAAGAGTCCAAAATAATTAATTGGTTTACACAAAAAAAAATAGCTAACATGTTTAGGGACCAGAAGAAACTCTCCCTTCATCAGGTCTTCAGTTAAAATAAAATCCTTGAATAGACAAAAAATAGGGCTTGCCTATGTGTATATATATATAAAACTTAAAGCGGAGGTGCAGGAAAAAAAAAAGTCAGCAGCTACTAACAGTGTAGCTGCTGACTTTTAATAAGGACACTTACCTGCCCTACTCTCCCGCGATGTCGGTCCTGCCGCGGCGATCGATCGCTGCTAGCAGGTTCCAGCTCCTCCATTCTGAGTAGGGTAAACAGGCAGCGAAGCCGTAAGGCTTCACTACCCATTTCCTACTGCGCATGCACCACTTGCACGGCGCTTTGTGAATGAGCGGCTTGCCTCCTGGGATACACACAGTTCCCAGAAGGCAGCGTGGCCCATTCACAAGAAGAGGAAGCGGAAGGAGACCCACTGCGGACGGAGAAGAGGAACATTGGAGGCAGATTAGGGGACTTCCACATAGCAACAGGCATTTAGGGTGAGTATATATTTTTTTTTTTTCTATTAATTTTTTTATTTTTTTTTAGAGTTTTTAGTGTAAAGATTTTTTCAGGGTGGTCCTCCACTTTAATTATAACACCCTTATTCATTTGGTCTGGCCTTCCATTGGTACATGTTTTTTTCTGAAATCCAACTGGCACAGTGCCACAGTTCTGACAGTTCCCCTTTGTGGGGAGGGGGATGCCTAAAACACTGAATCTGGCCATCTGCTACTGAACTGGTCAGGAAGATTTCACCATCACAGTAGTCAGTCTGTTTCCACAGTCAGTGCTATGGAAGACCTTTCAAGGCCTGAGCCCATGCAGACCAGATCCAATGGCATCCTATTTCCACACCAGAACCCATCCACATCAGTGCTTTACCTAACCATAAAACGGAATACTGACCCTCTCTTATTTAAAATAGGCAAATACAGGGCTGTACGGTGTTGTTTAGCTTGGTTATCAAGTGAATGCCAAAAACTCCTAAAAAATATTTGCCTGTGAAGGTGCTCATTGATCCAGGTGATCGTATAGCTTTTAGTAGTTAGTTGCTGTAACGACACCCGAGTATGAAAGGGGTTAAAGTCGTTTAGGATATTCCATTCCCGAACACAAGACAGCTACCAGATACTCCAACCAGCCGAATAAGACCCCATACGAATAATTCTCCCCCAAATACGAGATGAAGCTCCGTGTTGAGGTTCAAGCATGAATCACAATCTTTATTGAAAGACTACAGGCTTATATACAGTAAAAGAGGAGGTGCATACATATCCTGCTCATATTACTCTGAAAATACACCTGTGACCAGACCTAATTAACATGAGCTAATTAACTAATCTCTTTAAGCAGCCAAGATGACTCAGAGACATGACCTTTAGGCTAGACTTGCCGTCTGGTAGCTCAGAAGACACAATCAACATTATCACAAATCAACACAGAACTCCTTCACACAATAGCAGAGTTAATTACCACAAACAACAATGGGGATCTAATGACTCTTACATTGAACTTCCTGGAATGCCCAAATAAGGAGTTATACTTCCTGGGCATAGCCCTCACAGTGTACAGGGGATAACATCTTCATATTTCTTGAGAGATATTGTTAATGAATATTACTGTCCCATTTTAAGTAGTCCAAGATATAAGGTGATTTAGACATAAGAGGTGCATGGGGATCTGAGTATCCCATACTTTCGAAGGGATTCTGGGTTCCATGGGCCCTCCCGTTACAGTTGCATTCAACTGGACTTGTTCTGTAATGTTAAGAATGTTTTATAGCTAATCCAAGCCACTTCTTCGGTTCCAATGGAAGGCGCTTAGATAAACTATGAAACATCTTCAACATTACAGAACAAGTCCAGCTGAATGTGATTAACTACTACTATCTCTTAAAAAAATATATTTTTGGGGCTTTTTCCCAAGTGATGTCCCTAGCGTGTAGTTAACTTTATTCTCAAAAACACAGGTGTGCCCAATATTCAGACCAATTCCATCACACCGTTTAAAGTACTTGAAAAAATACATCTTTGATGTAACATTTTGCTAGTTTATCCTTGTACAGAAATCATACTTTAGCAATTTAGACTGTATTAACCACATGTAAATGGAAACTTAAATTATGTCTGAACCTTACCATTTATATGAGAAAACCAAGATTATTACAGCAGTAAAATAAATTGAGCCTGTGCTGTATTTGCATTTTAATGAGGTCAGTAAAACCATCAGATATTTTAATTGCAATTTGTTCCCGATTTCTCTGGCACGGAATGGGTCAACCAGTGAACCAAGCATCTATGTGAAGAAAAGTGAGACATTTAAGGAGCTGATCAGATGATGTTATAACTTTATGCTTTTTCTTGTATTATGGCTTGTGGAATTGCAGCACTTTGGGCATATTAGAAGTGGGTTACTGTTATCACAGCTAATAATACGTATATGGTGTATAATCAGAAAAGCAGGTTCCAAGATCATCTCAGTCAGTCTACACAATCTTTGTGCATATTGTGAAATCAAATACAATATTTTCCACTAAAGGGACACAGTGGAAAACACTGAAATTTACTAAACCATATACTCTCAATAAATTGCCCTATTTAAAAGAAACCTGTCAGGGAAGACGTAGGGGAAATGCAACTACCAACTTGATCCCGAAATAAGTAGTCTTGAATTCACTGGCTGCTCACTAGGTCGGCAAATCACTAAGTAATGCAGTAAGGTTAAATATGAAACCCCAGGATTTTGTATTTTTAAAGGTTAGCCGTGTTGTACTGTATATGCAATCAATCAATGCAGAAACTTTGGTGTTTAGTGTGGCAAAGTGCCCATTAAATCATCATTCACAGATGCAGGCCGTGGCCCCGTTAACTTATTTTCCAACAACACGCCAGGAAATATACGTTTCTCTGCTTCCCTACCTCAGCTGCTAATAGGAGCCACATCTGATGAGCTAGAAATAGCTAAGCAAAGGATCTGCAGCCAGGTGAGAGGCCCTCCACTGTCAGAAACAGCGTGTGGGCAGCCAGACCGGAGCTCAATAGCATGCAGCTTTTGTTAAAGACCCAGCTACTTTAGGAAGTGCCTCCCTAATCACTATCAGAGTTCTGTAGTTCTCGTGGGGTGGTGCTTAATCCTTGTGCCTTTGATCCCTCCAGCTGTTCACTGTGTTAGCAGAACTAAGATGGGTGCTGTTTATGAGGAAAATCACCAGTAGATTTTTGTGTTCTTAAAGCGGAGTTGCATCCAAAAATGGAACACCCACTTTAATTACTGGTGACTCCCTGACATGTCTGTAATTTTTTTGGGGGGGGAGCGGGTACCCTGTTTTTACAGGCACCCAGCTCCCACTTCCTCCCCTGGCTCCGTGGCACCGGAAGGAAGGTCAGCTCCCCCCTCCCTCCCTGCAATCTTCTGTGATAGGTCACAGGTCCCAGAAGATTGCCCGGGCATTCACAGCACGTGCGGCTTGCGCATGCGCAGCGCGTGCCCAGCCTTAAAGCCACAGCCGGGTGCCCACAGTTAGAATGCTAGCACCTAGGAGAGGAGGGGGAGAGGAGCAAGGCTTCCTGCACCTACATCGCTGGACAGTGGGACAGGTGAGTGTCTGATTATTAAATATACTTTTTGTAGCGGCTGACTTTTAAATGGGTGGAACTGCGATTTAAAGAGGAACTGCAGTCTGTTCAATTAATTTGTAATAAAAACATCTTTGTCATTCTGAAGCTTCCCTCCAACCACTTTGCATATTATTTTATATATACTGTGATTCTGTACTTGCCAAATATACTGCAGAAATCTCCCTCCACTGAGTCTGGCTGCAATCATTTTAACTGTGGGCAGCTGAAGCTGCTGCCTGTTCACTTCCTGGATTTACGCAGACACTCAGAGGCACGCCTCCAGCTCTGCAGCTCTCATTTGCCCTCTTATGACTCACCCCCCCCTGCCGTCCTGGAAAACTCTCACGACTGTGAGAGAGAGAGAGAGAGCTGTGCATGATGTCATAAGCCTAGGCTTTTCTTCAGACAAGAAACAGGAAGTGGGCCATTTAAGGTATTTACTGGCAGAAAAAAATATGTTTTACCATCCAAAGTTAAAATAACAAGGGCAGAAGATTTAATATATGGAAAGATGAAAAAATTACTGAAGGTCTGCTTTAACTATTTTACTGAAGTAGTTATTCCAAGCTAGTCTAATACAGAATATTCTATGCAGCCACACTGTACCCTGCTTACGCCACAGAGACATTGCTGAGAAGCGTCCATGTTTGTGCAGCTTTCATTATCTGTTGGGTATTATTCTGTAGTGTGTGCATGTCCTTTGCTTTCGTGACCCAGTTTTTTACTACTTTGTTCATGTTAGACAGCTTAAAGACCAACTGGAGGAGCTCAAACAGCAGAATGATAATGCTTCTCACAAAAACAATGTCCTCCAGAAGATGGTAAACAGTGAGTCATAATGGCAATATAAACTCTAATTCAGGGGTGTCAAATTAAATTTCATTGCGGGATTCATTAGCATTATGGTTACCCTAAAAGGGCCGGTTGTATCTGTAAGACTATATACTGTAAATAGTTCTCAGTTGAAACAATGCAGTAATGAGCTGTCACCATCACCTCCACGCGTCAGAAGAACGGGGGATTAAAAAAAAAAACTTATAAGTGAACTCTTACCAGACAATGCTGGAATATACTGTAAGCATCAACACCAATCTTGAAAAATCTCTCTGAATGGATTTCACCATAGAACTTTATTGCAGCAGGTAGGATGGGTCATACACCAATGGGCTCATTCCGGAGTGGAAAAAGAAGGAAACTCCATAGCGTAATTCTGTTTATAAAAATGTATTCAATTCCAAAACAGCGGTGTCTCCTACCACAAGCTGCTCGGCTGCCATATTTTGTCATCAACGACATCATTTGAGGGTGTGGCCTAACGATGCGATGTACCAATCTTATATACTGGCCCGCTCTAGGTTATTAACCCCTTTTCGTATTATGGGCAATGACCACCGCCTGAGTTATCTCAACCCAGCAGTGATATTTTGCACAATATCTTTTTTTTTCAGCCTTTGGCTATAGGGGATCTATTGCAGGCACCATCTGACCCTCGAACCTCGTCTTTTATCCACCAGTCCACTTGCCCCTGCCTTTGGAAATATGACTGCTTAGTCAGTCCAGTATCGATCCCCGGGTGTTTCACTATTTACCTTATATATCGGGTGAGAGTAGGGGGGCAGAGAGAGGGAGGGGGAGAGAGAATGAGGGGGCAGAGAGAGAAAGGGGGAGGGGAGAGAGGACAGAGAGAGGAAGGGGGAGAGGATAGAGAGAGGGAGAGGATAGAGAGAGGGAGTGGGGAGAGGATAGAGAGAGGGAGGGGAAAGGAGAGAGAGAGGGAGGGGGGAGGAAAGAGGGAGGGGAAGAGGAGAGAGTGGACATAGGGAGGGGGGAGAGGAGAGAGAGATGGAGGGGAGAGCTCCAAGCCCACCCAGTTGTGTGACAATAACAAATAAATCATCGCTATTCTCACACTGATCCTTTTCCCAGCCAATCAGGAAGTGGGTCATGAGACACATCACCCGATTGGCCAAAAGGAGATCAGATCAGATTGGCCACCAAGAGGAGGAGGGAGGAGATGCCTGCAGCCTGGAGAGAAGCTGCCTGCACTGACCGCAAGATGGAGTAAGTGCGGGCCCTGACTGACTAATCTGACCCATGGGGGTGCCGCCTACGACCTGGGGGGGGTCTGTGCCATCTGTGACCCGATGGCAGCTGGTGTTTTTTTTTTAGGGGGGGCGGCAAACAATCCACTCATCACCAGCCCCCCTCAAAAAAAAATCACCAGCTGCCAATGATTGAAGATATATATGATGGTGTTCTGAGCTCCTCCTCCTGCCATCCAGACACATGTGATCTCACCTACACTGCAAGTGGGACTGATACACCATGCTTTTACCTCCAGCTTAACTCTAAGTGCTCCATAGACATGCTGGAGATTGTAGTCCTGCCCAGCCTCCGTCTCTATCACACACAGCCCTCTACTCTCCGTGTGTGTACTTCTTCCAGGGCTCCCGAGTCTCGCTACCTCCGCCCGCAGGTCCTGTTCTCTGTATCAGCACTTGATGTGATGTGTCGGGCAGAGAAGACTCCGCCTGACATGAGACTTTGACAGAGACAGGCTGCGGGGAACAATTACATCCAGGAACCATGCCAGATATCTGTGTCCTTCCAGTGGGGAAGGGGGGGGTGGTGGGTGTCAGGACTTTCAGCTACTGGACGGTCACAGATACAGAGCAAGGTAATTGTTCCCGGCTGCAGCGATCCCCCTCACTGTTCAGTGCAGGCAGTGCTGTCAGTAGTGTCCCGACTCCCGCAGCTGGCTGGGGCATTGGACCCAGGGACAGCACGGTTCCACTGGCTGCCCATGCTACGCTAGTGCTCCCCTACCTTCAGTAGGAAAACTAGGTGGTCGTGAAGCCCCTGTGAGCGCGAGGCCTTAGGCGACCGCCTAATTTGCCTAATTAAAGAGCCACCTCTGGACCCTGGCTAGGAACACATTTAACCCTTTGATTGCCCCTGATGTTAACCCCTTCCCTGCCAGTGTCATTAGTACAGTGACAGCACTGATAACTATATTAGTGTCACTGGTCCCCAAAAAGTGTCAAAAGTGTCAGTTAGTGTCTGATTTGTCCGCCGCAATAAGAATACATATTGGCCTGAATTGATGAAGAAATTTGATATTTATATATGTTTTTATGTTTATAGCACAAACAATTTAAATCGCAGATGTGATCTAAAAACACCAAAAGAAAACTCTATTTGTGGGGGAAAAAGGACATACATTTTATTGCAATATCGCAAAAAATGGCCTGGTCATGAAGGGGGTAAATCTTCCGGAGGCCAAGTGGTTAAATATGTAACTTCACTGGTTGCTTTGAGCAACAGCTCAATATTTGCTCCTTGACGTTCCAGTTTTTATACAGCAACAAAAATATCTTCAAAGTACGATTTGTAAGTCGCTTATATGTAGTATATTATTTACTGATCTTTTATTGTTCTCAGTATGCATTTTTTTTTTGTACTTTCATCAGTTTCTTATTGTCAGCATATTTACTGTTGGCTTGCTCCATGGGTGCATGCATACACCTTCCAGCTATTTGCTTGCTTGTAGCTATAAAAGACAAAAGGATTTATTGATTATATGTAGAACAGAATGCACAAACACTGTCTGTATGAGAAGCTTTAATACAAAGCAGTATAGTCAGTTACTAATAAAAGGAAAAAGGATTACGGATTTACTGTACTGGATGGTCTCCAGGAAAGTTACACTAGGCAAGTTCACCTTTATAACATTGTCTCTTTATAACATATTTGCTATTAGGAATGATTAAGGCATCAATATTTAAGATCACTTTAATAATTCCATGCAGCTCTGTCTAATTATGCAGTTTAAAAATGTGTCCAGATGCTTAAATATACAAATCTTTAAGCACATATTTAGGAAATGTTTTTTTTTTTTTAATGGCTTATTGGCTTATTTGTTTTTGTATATATTTTTTAATTTTTAAATATATTTAAGAAATTTCTGTAAGCTCCAGAAGCTTTTCCCTTTTTCATGACCAGAGCATTTTTTGCTATTCGGCACTGCGTTACTTTA
Source organism: Rana muscosa (assembly GCA_029206835.1). Classification (NCBI taxonomy): domain Eukaryota; kingdom Metazoa; phylum Chordata; class Amphibia; order Anura; family Ranidae; genus Rana; species Rana muscosa. The sequence continues at coordinate 351,671,772 of CM055119.1, forward strand.
ATTGGCAATCACGCGATAATGCATCACTGTACGCAAATTACATTTATATATTTTTTTCACACAAATAGAGCTTTCTGTTGGTGGTATCTATCACCACTGGGTTTTTATTTTTTTTATTAAAAAAAATGGAAAAAAATATATTTTTATTTTACTTTCTGTTATAAAACATCTCCAATAGAAAAATAAAAAAACCGAATTTCTCCATAAATGTATGTATTTTGCTACAAGTCTTTTGTAAAAAAAATCCCAATAAGTGTTTATTATTTAATTTTTTGGGGTGAAAGTTATTACACCTACAAACTATGGTATATATACTGGAATTTTTTTTATACCCTGTTCCAAATTATTATGCAAATTCTATTTCAGTGTCACAAAGATTAAATATTTTGTTTTTCAGTTTAAAGTGGTTGTAAACCCGGTAAAATTTTTTTTTTTTATAACAACCTGGAAGAGAAAGGCATAATGAGCTAATATGACTAGCTTAATAGCTCATTATGCATCACTTACCTTAGGTTGGGGCCCCCGAAGCCGTCCTTGTCTCCCTCTTCAGCCGCATCCATCGCTGCGGCGATAGCCGGAAGGTTACTTCCGGGTATCGCCGCACCAGCCAATCACAGCGCCGCTCCGGCGCTGTGATTGGCCGGAGCGGCAGAGACGTCACTCTGCGCATGGGTGAGAGAGCCGTCACAATCGGCTACGCCCAGCTATTGCTGGGGAGTAGCCGATTTTGTGAATGGGATTAACCCCATGAATGTGCCGTTGTCTACGGAGCGCATGCGCCGTAGACAGCGGCGCCTGTCATTTTTAGTAAATATCTCCTAAATCGTGTAGGTTTAGGAGATATTTCTTGCACCTACAGGTAAGCCTTAATCTAGGCTTACCTGTAGGTGCAAGTTGAAAAAGGGGGTTTACAACCACTTTAACTCATGGATGGCATTGTGTCTCAGGGCTCTTTTGATCACTGAAAACAATCTCGGACACCTGTAATAATTAGATTGCCAGGTGAGCCCAATTAAAGGAAAAACTACTAAAGGAGGGTGTTACACATTATTAAGCAGGGCACCATTTTCAAGCAATATGGGGAAGAAAAAGGATCTCTCTGCTGCAGAAAAGAGTGAAATAGTTTAATGCCTTGGACGAGGTATGAAAACATTAAATATTTCACGAAAACTTAAGCGTGATCATCGCACTATTAAGAGATTTGTGGCTGATTCAGAGCACAGATGGGTTTTGTGCAGATAAAGGCACATTGAGGAAGATTTCTGCCAGATCCATGCATTGGATCAAGAGAGCAGCTGCTAAAACACCATTACATAGCAGCAAACAGATATTTGAAGCTGCTGGTGTCTCTGGAGTCCCACAGACATCAAGGTGTAGAGTCCTCCAGAGTCTTGCAACTGTGCATAAACCTTCCATTCGGCTACCACTAACCAATGCTCACAAGCAGAAACGTCTGCATTGGGCAGAAAAATACATGAAGACTAATTTTCAAACAGTTCTGTTCACTGATGAGTGCTGTGCAAACCTGGATGGTCCAGATGGATGGAGTAGTGGATGGTTTGTGGACGGCCACCCTATTCCAACAAGGCGACGTCAGCAAGGCGGTGGTGGAGTCATGTTTTGGGCCGAAATCATGGGAAGAGAGCTGGTCGGCCCCTTTAGGGTCCCCAAAGGTGTAAAGATGACCTCTGCAAAGTATGTGGAGTTCCTGACTGACCACTTCCTTCCCTGGTACAGAAGGAAGAACTATGCTTTCTGTAATAAAATCATCTTCATGCATGACAATGCACCATCTCATGCTGCAAAGAATACCTCTGCATCAATGGCTGCTATTGGGATAAAAGGAGAGGAAGTCATGGTGTGGCCTCCACCCTCCCCTGACCTCAATCCTATTGAGAACCTTTGGAGCATCCTCAAGCAAAATATCTATGAGGGTGGGAGGCAATTTACATCCAAACAGCAGCTCTGGGAGGCTATTCTGACATCTTGCAAACAAATTCAAGCAGAAACTGTCCAAAAACTCACAAGTTCAATGGATGTAAGACTTGTGAAGCTGCTATCAAATAAGGGGTCCTTTGTTAAAATGTAACATGACCTGTTAAAATGTTTAAAAAGTTAAAATGTTGTTCAAAGTTTGTTTGAAATAGCTTTTGATTTCAGTAAATATGCTGCAAACACAACAAATGACAATTTTCAGTTCTTTACAACCTATAAAGTGTTTTGAAACTTACTGTGCGTAATAATTTGGAAAATTGCATTGTAAGTTTTTTATTTTGAAAAAAAAAACTGTTATCATTAGGAGGTTTGTTCAATAAAATTAGAATTGTACTCTTAATATTTGATAGCATGAGAATTATGCTGACTGTTGTTTACATCAATTATTTAGGTAAATGAGAAAAATATCATTGGCATATTAATTTGGAACAGGGTGTATAGAGGGACTGTGATAGTGCAGCAGGAAATCTGACAGTAACTGACACTGGGTGGGAACTGACTAACTGATACTGACAAAACCAGTGACACTAATACAGTGATCAGTGTTAATACTATACACTGCCACTGTACTAATGTGTACTAATGGCACTGACTGGGAAGGCATTAACATCTAGGGGCAATGGAAGTGTTACTGTGTGCCTAACAAGTGTAATGTGTGCAATATGTTCTGCTTTTGCTAATAGATGTGGCTACTCTCTGTACAGAGCCCTGTTTGTTAGTAAACACTGGGCTCTGTGCTGTGATCTGCTAAGCCGATCAGCAGGTCGCAGCCATAAATCATTGGCCGGGACCTGATGTTCAACTTGGAAATAATTGTGCCCCATTGTTGGTGTAAATCAAAGTAATTGTTCCTTATTGCTGATGTCAGTGGGAGGAACTGTACCCCATTCACAGGGTTGATAGAAGAAATTATGTCTTATTTTTGCGTGTGGGGATGCATTTGATACTTTCAGCTGCCATTGTGTTTTTACTGGCCATTCAATGTATCCCTACACTTTAAATAGGAAGGTGTCCCCTCCAGGCAAATCTGCCCTTAATTTATCCACTGCTATATGTGCTCAAACTTGGGAGATAGAAAACTATATAGTTAGGACCACAGTATAGAGAGGAGCCTTGATGAGGCACTGTGGCTTTCATATACTGTACAGTATATCATGCAAATGTGTGCAACAAAACCCTCTGCCTTGTTGCTTGTAATTTGCTAAGATCCTTCCATGTGTACCTTACTATAAAGGCAAGTTATAGATTGGGATGGTTGCCACTTATCTCTACAGCTTGTTGGTTAAATTGTGCGTGGGAATGCATTGGAAGCTTTCAGCTGCCCTTGTGCTTTTACTGATCATCCAATGTATCATTGCACCTTAAGGGAGGAGGGGGCCCCCTCCAGGCAAATCTGCCCTTAATTTATCCACTGCTATATATTAGCTCCAACGTGGGAGACTCTGAAAACTATACAGTTAGGACCACATTATACAGAGGAGCCTTGACGAGGCACTGTGGCTTTTACATATATTTGCAAATGTGTGTAACTAAACCCTCTGCCTTTGAAATATACTGGTAGACAGGACAATTTTTTTTGGTCTTTTTGCAGGCTAGCTGGTAGGTGTGCTGGGAATTTTTATTTATTTTTGTTAGCAGGAGGAATATTGCCCCATGGCCTGCATCAGGCCAGTTTGAGGATGACACTCTTTTGCAATGTACACGAGCTTAATTGGTTAGCTATCAGTGGTGGCCTGTCTATATGGGGCCGTCCATCTAATCCATGTGCCCGTCCCCAAATCTACATGCAGGGCACCAAATGGATTCCAATGGTTTTTTTTTAGAAGCACATGATTAGAGCCTGAGGCTCTATTTAGCTTCAAAAAAGGGTGGGCTTGGGGCACAAAACACTGCGCTCTAAGCCCACTCAGTTGTGTGAACATCGCAAATTAATATTCGCTATTGTCTTCCTGAGTTTTCTGGCCAATCGGAAAGCGGGTCCTGAGACCAAGAGGAGAACAATCCTATTGGCCACCTAGGAGAAGGAGGGAGGAGATGCACATCAGAAGCCGTCGTGGTGTAGAGGAGTAGGAGACGCAGGGAAAGCCGCCGCCCATCGCCCGGAGGAAGCGCTGCCCACGACCCTAATGGCGTAAGTGCGGGGCTGTTTACCTACCAACCGGGGTGGGGGAGAGTGTGGGTGAAATTAAAAACAACAACTTGTCAATGTGTAGTAACAACACTGTTAGTCACCCCACCCCCATTTTGGCACCTTGGTCCATAGTCCTTGTGGGCACATCCAATGTGACAACTATGTCCTGATTTGAGAAAACTAAGTTTGTCACTTCATCAAAGGAAATGGAGGAATCAGCACTGGCCTAGCAAGACCAAAAGGACATTTTTGGGGTTTGCAGAGTAGGGGTGGGGTTCACAAGGGGAACACTTAAAAGGATGCAGAACATATTTTTTATGTTTGACTATAGTTTTACTTTAATGCCATCGTAATCCCTTCTATTGGTTCTTAGTCTATGTCCTGAGTGTCTGCACAGTGAGCTGTGCTGAACGGCAGAGAGGGGATTTCAATGTGATCAGACAGGTAACAGGAGGGGGAGAGGTTTAGATAGGCTCATAAAAGTAATAGGATTCCAGGATGACATCACTATTTGAAGTGCCTACTCATAATGTAATACATTTTCTTAATATTATTATTTAGACACACTGATATATTTTGTAACGGAATTTCGTTTTTGTCCGAAAAATAAAATAATTTTAGTTACTTCCGAAATTCGTTTTTATTTACTTTGTTTCGTTAAAAAATGCATTTAACCGAAAATCCGAATGAATTAAGGTGGAATCTGTCATTGAAGGCTTATGCTGTCTGTCGAATGTTCTAAGAAGATTAGACGAAGCAGCTAAACTGTACGACACCGCAATCATACAATTCGATTGCTCCGCCCACAAGCTATAGTAGAATTCTAATGTTGTATGACTAGTAATAATTATATTTATTAATTATTATTACTAGTCAACCAACATTAGAATTCTTCTATAGCCTATGGGTGGAGCATTTGACCATAAATGTCTGCTCGTGGCGATCGTAGGTTTTTAGCTGCTTCCTAGAATTTCTATAGCCCTGTACACACGATCAGTTTGACTGATGAAAACCGTCTGATGGATTGTTTTCATCAGACAAACCGATCGTGTATGGGACCCATCAGTCTTTTTTCCATCGGTTTTAAAAAATAGAACATGTTTTAAAATTATCTGATGGATAAAAACCGATGGCAATTTCCGATCGTCTGTGGGGAAATCCATCAGATAAAAAACCCAAGCATGCTCAGAATCAAGTCGACACATGCTCAGTAGCATTGAATTTCATTTTTCTCAGCTCATCGGAGTGTTTTACGTCACCACGTTTGGAACGGTCGGTTTTTTGACTGATGGTGTGTGGGCAAGACTGATGGAAAACAGTTTCATCAGATTTCTGATGGACAAATCCATCAGACGAAAATCCATAGGATATCTGATCGTGTGTACAGGGCTTATGTCTCAGTAATGTCAAATCTTTTCTCTCTATGTCGACTCTTTTCTCTCTATTTCGAATCTTTATGGTTAGGCCCATTCAACCGCAGATCCGATAGACACAGATCGCTATTGTCACAGTCATGTCGAATCTTCTATCTATATCAAACTGTTGTTGCAACAAAACGAAAATAAAGCATTTTTTATATCGGATCTTTCGGATTTCGGAATCTGCACATTTATTATCGTTTGCTAAAACGAACGCGAAAATCCCAGAAAATCCCAGAAATTCAGATGAAAATGTATTTGGACGAAAACGAATGCACATCTCTATTATTATTATACAGGATTTATATAGCGCTGACAGCTCTTTACAACATAAGGGCAGACAGTACAATTACAATACAGGTTAATACAGTAGGAATCAGAGAGCCCTGCTTGATAGAGCTTACAATCTAAGAGGATATGACACAGAAAGCTGCAGGTGTCACCTACCTCTGGCTTAAACACCCTTTACTGACTACAAGCTCTAATAGAAAAGGATGGATCACAAGAGCAGCTGAATAAAAAATCTAAATTATGTTGGCAGGTACACCTGAATCTCATCTGTGTTCATTTAGCTGTTTGGCTGTTGCGTTAATCTCTAATAATCCAGCAAAACTACTGCTACTTGTAACATTGCAGGAAATGCGCTTTAATCCATTGTCACATTACCCTTTAACTATTTCTTGGCCATTTTTAATATTTCCCGAATAGCACAGCAGAGGAGTCAATTGCTTATGAACCACGTTGATGACGGCCTAGAGCATTTCAGCAGGAAATCGTTGCGAGAGTCCTGGCCGCCTGCTTTGATGTTTTAAACTGATACAAGACATGATTAAGGAAGGTCTAATCTCAAAGTTCTCTCTCTCTCTCTTTTTTTTTTTTTCCTGCTGGAGGCGTACTATGGAAATGAGTCATTACTAAATAATATCTGTGGAAAATCAAAATAAATTAAACAATTACGGCATAGCATATTTCTTTCAGCATTCATTTGAAGCTAATTAAGCACAGGAAGAACATTACAGAGGAAGAGAAGGGAGAGTGTCAAAGTTTCTCTTCCAGTTCAGAACTTAGTTCTGCTTGGTTTCCGAGCTTCATTGGAGTCTCTGGGACAGAACAGAATCATTTTGCCTAAATAATACTCAGTTGCATTGTGTTGTGCAAGCTTTCCAAAAACTGCTTTCCTGTAAAGAGGCTGAGTACATTTCACACTCGAAATGCTGCCATTAATTAGGATAAAAAAGACTCATGAGACTGGCAGAGAGAAACAAATAATCAGGGGATCCCCTGCAGAGTCCTAATTTGATTTTCTAAAAATATGACTAATTGTACCGGTATCTTGATATTTTAATTGAAGCACAATCCCGTTCTAAAGTTAATCTAAATTGCTTGAAGTTTATATATTCCCCCCTAGTGGAGAAAATGCAGGAAATTAAAGTATACAGCTCAAACTTTGTTTCTAAGTTTGAATGAAGTAGGGAAGAGTCAGAATGTCTATCAAGTTCTTATCATTATCTGCATCCCCACTAGGGAGATTAAACCTCACTATTTGTCTTGGTAACTATGGTCTCTGGGACAGAAAGTAATGGGAAATCCCAAACGTTTAGATTGTCACTGAAACATACGTGAGGTAGTCGGCAAGTGGTTAAAATGATGTAAATGGTATTTATTTATTTATTTTAAATAACAAACATGTCATATTTACCTGCTCTGTGCAATGGTTTTGCACCAGATGCTCCTCTTCTGGGGTCCCCACCTGCTTTTTTGGCTCCTCGCCCCTTGCTGAGTGCCCACCATAGCAAGCTGTTTGCTATGGGGGCGCGTGTGTGGGCATGCTCCTGAGCTGGCTCTATGTGTTCAAAGACACACAGAGCCTGGCTCAGTTCCACCTCCCCCAATTCCCTTCTCATTGGCTGGTATTTACAACAGCAGAAGACAATGGTAAAGTAAGGTAAGGTTCAGCCTTAGAACTAAGAACCATTTTAAAGTATGCTAAAATGCACAATAAAATGCATGAACGTGCCATTACTGGAGAATAAGACTTTAGAAAGGGCTTCCAGCCTTTTATCCACTGATTCTTAAGACATGGGGAAAGTTCCAAAAATGACAATTGGAGTCTTGTCAAGACATTAGATGCCTGGGTCCATGACAGACCATTGGGTAGCTGGTTAAAAATGCTTAGGAGGAGAAAATATTTTTTCTGGGTTTAGCCAGTCTCTATACAATAGGGAATTTTACTGGATAACTCTGAGGCTGGGTTCACACTAGTGTGAATTGCATGCGCTTTTCCCCGCATCCAATTCTCACAGCAGCAGATTGTGACCGGCTCTCTATAGAGCCAGTTCACACATCTCCGCAGCAGATCTGGTGCGATTTGCACAGGAGTCCTGTGCGTCTTCTGGTCCATCTCAGGTCCGAATTCAGCCCAAAATTCAGGCTGAAATCAGATCTGAAACGGTGAACGAGGATGCACCAGAATCCTGCTGTGAGCCGCTGTGTGCTCATATGTGAACCCAGCCTTAATAGATTTAAGGCTCTACTGACAACCCAAGCTAGTTACTTTCAGAGTAGCTGATACAAGCAGGTCCAGGTTTAGGCATGTGCGGACTGCGTAAATAAGGTTTGAAATGATATCTTTAAGCTTGGGAGCAATGTTAGAAGGTTCCCCAAGTGCAACAGATTGCAAACTTCCTCCTGCATTGAGAATCACCCTTCATGGAAGGATGCCATACCATTCTGCCATGAGTGCAGAAATAGCCTCCTGGATAATGTGGAGAACGGTTTTCCCTCTGGGGGAGCAAAAAGGGGCTGCATGGAACTAGAATACTTTAGCAGATGATAAGAGTACACATGACCAACTGCAGGGGGTAGAGGAGATTTTCCTATCTTCTGTGGCTTCATCACTACATGCAGAATGCTTCCAGGGAGCTTGGGATTGTGTGATTTTCAGAGAGTGTAGGAAGGTAGAGAGGGTGCACATGCATACCAGGAAGTGGCAGAAGGTTGTAGGCCTGGTAGAGCAGCTGCAGGGTGTTATTTTTGCATCTGGTCTGCAGAGCCGCAGAAGAGCTAGCATTGAGCTGAAAAATTTAAAGTGCCCAGCACTCCAGTCCCACTACCACTACAATTGTCGCAACCAGGGGCTCTGGCATTAATTCCTGTGGGGAGCAACTGTACTATGTAAAACACATTGCAGTCTTCCTCTATGGCAATGCCCTGACTTTCTGCAGGAATGGTCTAAAGTGCTCTATGCAGGCCCTCTTGATAAAAAGTCAAAAGGTTTTGCCTCTCAGAGCAGAGATGTGTCTGCTCTCCTTAGGGAGGTTACAACTAAATACAGTACTTTATGGGGCATATTGGGCTGTCCTGCCAGCTTTGCATTGTCAGTGTCCTATTCACCTGAAAGTTGCAGTATAATACAGTATTTCAGAATACTATACCGTGTCCCGTAATGTACAACTAAACCTCTTTGTATATGTGCATGCTTATGTACCTGTGTATGTTTTAAGCTGCAGCTTGGATGAAGCACTGGTAATAAATTAAATTTTGTGAATGATCTTTGCTCTTCATTTGTATTCTGGGTTCCAGAGTCAGCACTGACATTCCGTTCACAGAAAAACCATAAGGTTAAAAAATGCATTCATGCAGATGTATTCTATACACTACATCTGGGCCCTGCGAAGGTCAAGCGTTTGACGAACGCTAATTACATATGCTCAAATCAGGTCAAATTATTATTTGCTTATTCCTTGCACCTCATTGACATGATCCTCTCTCCTCTTTGAGTGACAGGTCTGGAGAGCTCAGGGGCAAGCAATTGCCGGATTATGTTTCATTCTGAAGTACTCCGGAGAATCACCTCTAAAATGCTAACAAACAAGGTCACCATTTTAGAAGTGCCGCAGTCATGGGACTTTCAACTGTTTCTTTCAAAGGCTAATGTATATTTCTGGAATTTATGACTTTCTCAGTAGATTAGATGAGGAAACAGTGACAATGAAATGACATTCTGAAGAGTTGTATAGAAAGTAGAAACATTTAGAGCATATCGCAGCCTCAGGGTTAAAGGAAAAATATGTTGTATTTTTTATATATAAGTAGCATTTTTCCCTTTGTTTGTTCTTAATGATATTTGCCACCTTCAAGTGATGGTGATCATGTATGATATAGCACAGTAGTTTCCAAGCAATGTTGTCAGTATTGGCAAAAAAAATAAAAATGCACTAACTTTTCCAGGCCCTACTGGACATTGATGTGTGCCAATCTTTGTGTTTCATTTGAAAAAAAAACTTTTAGTGGTATGAGACTTGTAGCCTTTTACAAAACACAATGGAGAAGAATGTGCCTACTGCACCCCATAATGTAATGTTGGGCATTTTTTTTTTAATTCATGCACCATAACAATGCACTTTGTGAAGTGGTGGAATTTTTTTAAATTTTTAAATGCCTAAGGCCCCTTTCACACTGGGGCGTTTTTCATGCGGTTTAGCGCTAATATTAGCGCTATTATACCGCATGAAAAATTTGTGCCTATAGCCTTCAATGTGAAAGCCCGAAGGCTTTCACACTGAAGCGTTGCGCTAGCAGGACCGCTCCAAAAGTCCTGCTAGCCGCTTCTTTACAGCGGTGAAGGAGCGGTGTGTTCACCGCTCCTTTACCGTGGCTGCCCTTTGAAATCAATGGGACACCGCGGTAATACCGCCCGCAAACAGCGGCAATAGCCGCGGTTTGCGGGCGGTATTAACCCTTTTTCGGCCGCTAACGGGGGTTAAATTCACCCCCCTAGCGGCCGCATACCGCGGTAAGAACGACGGTATAGCAGCGCTGAAAATCGCGCTGCTATACCGCCACCGCACCTGCCCGCCCCAGTGTGAAAGGGGCCTTAGGGAAATTAAATGCATAGCTACCTCTTCTTACCTAGAACAGCTACACTATATTGCCAAAAATATGTCAACACTACAAATTTTTGAGTTCCATAAAAACATTTTTGGACAAGTGGCCTGCACAGGTCAAAGTGAAGTTTAGAGAAAAGACTCAGAGAAAATACATAGGCTAAGGTATACTTTTGAAATACTTGTTGTATCGCTCCAAAGGTTTCAATGCTGTTTGAATGAATGACCTGAAATGTTCAGAATTCCAGGTTATCCACCTAAAGTATTTAGACCAGAAGCTGCCAGTGAACTGGTACTTCCAGAGTTCAAAAGTGGCAACTTTCTCTATTCTCTCTGTACAGCCTTTCTTTATATTGTAAGGGTAATAAAGAACGTACTTCAAAAGTAGATGTATTGAGTTTTTTGATGTAATGCTAACCTTTTAGCTGTCATGATGTGAGCTAGTGTCTTTCTGTTTATCAGTCAGCAAAGACAGCAACATCTCAGAATGTTTTCTTTTTTATTGGTAACCACTTATTTTTCCATTTTATCGAACTTACTTAAAAGCTTCCTATCCAAATCCTCAAAAGCAGATGGATCTTTAACCGCTTCCGGACCAGCTGGCCCCCCCTGCGCGATCTGTCGAAGCTGTACGTCGGCTCTTTAAGACGCCTCCGGCAGCGCGCGCGTATCCCGAAGCGTGTCCCCAGAGCTGATGCATGTTCCCCGGCAGTCGCGATGACTGCCGGGCACCCGCGATTGCTCGTTAAAGAATGAGAACCAGGATGTGTGTGTGTAAACACAAAGTGAAGTGAAATTTACTAAAGCGCTAATGAATATTAAACTTGGGTGTAACAAACAAAAGATAACTGACAGCTGCAATCATTCAAAAAGGTTTCTGTGTCCTCCAATGTGAAATATAAAAACAATATAATGATGCGCTTGCACCAACCTTCTGTGTTAGGACAGTGAACTTACACCTCATGCATGAATAACACCAATGCAAAAAGTGCTCCGTGGCAATATGCAAAAAATAAATGTAAAATTAAAATGCTCAATGCTAATTACACAGTGTTCATATATAAAGTGCTAGTGCATACAAACAAAAATTGAGCAGAATACATATGTTGCAATGTGGACTAAACGACAGTCCCAATCAAAACTTTCCTTAAGGCTGCATTCACACCTGAGCATTTTGTAGCCTGAAGCCTGAAGCTACAAAACGCTAGAGGGGGGAAAAAACATTATTCTCTATGGAGATGGTTCACATCTCCACTCCAAAATGCCTGAAGCTGAACGCCTGAAGCTCAAACAAGTTCCTGGCCCTTTTTTGTTGCGCAAATCGGGCAGATTTGGGCGTTTTAGGAGTCATAGCATGTAATGGAAATGCTCGATTCAAGTGTTTAGTGCGACAACGAGCGTTTCGACGGGCGCGACAAAACGCCGGTAAAAACGTCGGTAAAAACGCTCGAAGCGCTACGCTCAGGTGTGAATGCAGTCTAAAAGACGTTCTCCACTTTGATACTTGTCTCCAGGTGGGCGTTTGAACAATTCACAGGTTCTTAGGTACACAGTCCACCTGCATGCATCAACCAAAAGAAACCTTTCTCATTGCAGTGAATTTGTTCAAAAGGAATTCCCCCTTACTTTCCTTAGTGATCAGCGGAATCCAGCAATATCAAATGTAGACATATGCAGGGAATAAACAGAAACAAATCATAGCGCAATACCGCCCCACCACAGTACAATGATCAACTGTGTGTGTGGTTAAACTCACATATCCAGGAATACAGACAGCGCTTAGTTTTAGCTCAGTAAGACGATATCCTCATCAAGCTGCTGGTAACATCAATAGGCTACTCCCCCTACACGTTACATCATCGACACGACTTATTCATGGGTAAGGTTGGTGCAAGCGCATTATTATTATTGTTTTATGTGTGTAAACACACACATCCCAGTTCTTTCAGGGGCGAGGAGACTGATTAAAACTGATACAATGTATGAACACCGATCAATCATTCCCCTAGTCAGTCCCATCCCCCATTCAGTTAGAACACACATTAGGGAACACATTTAACCCCTTGGTCGCCCCCTAGTGTTATCCCCTTCCCTGCCAGTGAAATTTTTACAGTAATCAGTGCATTGTTATAGCACTAGTCGTATAAATGACAATGGTCCCAAAAATGTGTCATAAGTGTCCGATGTGTCTGCCATAATGTCGCAGTCCCAATAAAAATCGCATCGCCATTACTAGTAAAATAATAAGAAAAATGCTATAAATCTATCCCCTATTTTGTAGACGCTATAACTTTTGCGCAAACCAATTAATATACGCTTGTTACAATTTTTATTATCAAAAATATGTAGAAGAATACATATCGGCCTAAACTGAGAAAAAAAAAAATGCTTTTTAAAAAAAAAAATTGGGGTCATTTCTTATAGCAAAAAGTACAAAATAATGTGTTTTTTTCAAAATTGTTGCTCTTTTTTTCTTTATAGCGCAAAAAATTTTAATCGCAGAGATGATCAAATACCACCAAAAGAAAGATCTATTTGTGGGAAAAAAGGACGTCAATTTTGTTTGGGTACAGCGATGCATGAACGCGCAATTGTCAGTTAAAATGACGCAGTGCAGAATCGCAAAAAAGGGCCCGGTCATTGGGCAGCCAATTCTTCCAGGGCGGAAGTGGTTAAATAGTGGAATGCCAGAAATCTAATTTTGCAATTTCTCTAATTTCTGAGTTTTTTTTTTTTATTTTTTTTATTTTTTTTTCCAAGAAATTTTATTTTATTGAAAAGATATAAAGAATCAGTTACAGGTCTCTTAATACATCATTTTAACAGGGTAGCTTGTATATAATCACATTAAACCGTCACAGAAAGCAGTGTCTAATACCACTATATATCAGGTATGGGGGAGAAATGGCTCCCTATTTGTGGGATCAAAGGGGCCAAGGTGATGCAGGATACATTAAGTTCGGATAGAGGGTCGGGATGAATTCGGTGGATTTCTCCATGCACATTCTATGTAATCCGGGGCGAATGTGTGTGGTTTATGATGGTGATGCATCAGGATTCCACCGTGATACAGGCTTGGATTCTAGGTGGGTACTGGTGGTTAAGGCGGTATTTTGCGATTGATATTAGTGATAGAGTTTTCCTGAGGTGTATGTGGGATGGGTAGTTGACTCCTGTAGAAAGAGATTGCGATGTGGCGACTGGGAGGGTGGGGGGTGAGGAGGACCAGATAGGGGGAAGGGGATGGGGGGATTAGCGGGGAGGTTGTCCCTGACTCCCCCTAACCGTCAGTGATGTGATTGTGGAGTGGTAACTTTCGGGCTTATGGGGATGTGTGTGGAATCAGCGTATCTGAGGGTAAAAGATGCATCGAAAGTAAGGGATTGGTTGGGTATTATATAAAAAAGAGAGGGGGAGCGGGAGAAGGGAAAAGAAGAAAACAATATAATGATTAATGTTTGATTTTGTTTAATTCCCTCCTTAATCAGTCCCTTGTGTGTTTGTTTTCTGTTTCCTTCCCTCTCCTCTCCGTCTCCCCTGCCCTCCTCCATTTTTATTTGTTTATTGTTTCTCTTCCCTTCTAGGTGGGAAGGAGCATTATGTTTTTGTATTCGGTTGTTGTCTGATGATGCAACCAACATGCCCATTTTGCACTAAATTTGGTCGGGGTGTCGTGAGCTGTGTGAATAAGCCTTTCCATATCAGCGACTCTATTTATTCTGGTGAACCACTCTCTAAGAGTGGGCACTCGTGCTGAGTTCCAGTATAGCGGAATACATTGTTTGGCAGCATTAATCATGTGCATCGCTAAGGATTTGTGATAGGACCTATGTGATAGCGGTGAATGGTGTAGAAGGAATTGAGCTGGGGAGAATTCTAGGTTATAGGAAGTGACCTGGATAGTAATGCGGTGGACTTCTTTCCAATAAGCTTGTAAAGAGGTACAGGCCCACCAGATGTGGAGCATCGAACCTATTTCCTGGCGGCATCTCCAGCAGGAGTCAGATATGGTTGAGTTAAATTTATGTAGTAATAATGGGGTTCGATACCATCTAGATTGTATTTTGTAACCATTTTCCTGTGTGGTAACGTTTATTGACCCTTTGTGGATGTTTAGAAATACATGTTCCCATTCCTCTTCTGAGAGTGAGATAGATAGGTCAGTTTCCCAGTTTTTGCAGGCTATGTTGTCTTTGGCTTTTGTTTCCACAAAAATGAGGTTATGAGTTAGGGATATTAGGTGAGGTTGAGTTGCCTGTTGTGTGCAAAGTTTTTCATATGGAGTAAGTTGCCTCGAGCACTGCAAGGCTTTATTCAAAGACGTTAATAAGTGGGCTAGTGTTAGGTATGTCCAGGGAGGAATGGGTGGTCTATCCATCTGGGTGGAGAGTTGGGCTGCCGAGAGGAGCTTATCTTGGTGGAAGAATTGGTGTGCTCTGATATGGTCGTGAGACCAGTTACCAAAGAGGAAAGTTTTATGCATGCCTGGTGGGAAAGCGGGGTTTAGTCTCACGGGGGTCAGTGGGCCCGGTATGGAGGAAATGGAAGTTTGTCTACAAGTCCGTTGGAAGCATTCCAAGGTAGGGCCTATTGAGGGTTGAGGCGAACTTCTGGGGGAATGTGGTTTGGGGGAATCCAGGGGAGAGAATTCAGGTGTAAGTTTGTGAAAGATGCTTCCAGGGAGATCCAATCTTTTTGAAACGAGTGGATATTCCAATCCACTATTCTAGTGAGGTGGATAGCCGTGTGGTAGTTAAGGAGGTGTGGGAGGCCGATTCCTCCCAATCGTTTTGGTCTAGAAAGTTGTTTGTATCTGATTCTAGGCTTATGGCCCTCCCAGAGGAATCGGGAGCAAATACTCCTATATGTTTTGAAAAAAGCAGGAGGTATTCGTATAGGGATTGTTTGCAGTAGGTAGAGCATCCTTGGCAGGGCGTTCATTTTGAGAACTGCTGCTCTGCCAAACCATGAGAATATTGGTTTGTTCCATCTTTTGAGATCAGCAGTCAGTCTATTTATAAGGGGTAGATGATTAAGCACATATAAGTCTGAGAGTTTTGTTGGAAGCTGAATGCCTAAGTACGTTATTGCGTCGTGTTTCCAATGAAATGGAAAGATCACTCTGCATTGATCGACTAGGGGTCGGGGTAATGACACATTAAGAGCGAAGGAATTCGAGAAATGTATTTTGAGGTTGGAGAAAGATTGAAATTGTCTGAATTCTGATAGCAATACTGGGAGGGATATCATAGGATTAGATAGGAATAGCAAGATGTCGTCCGCGAAGGCGGCATATTTATATTCCTTTTTGGGTGTGCGGATCCCCTGAATGTCAGGGTTGAGTTTTAGTTTGTGGAGGAATGGTTCAAGAGTGAGGACGAAAAGGACCGGGGATAAGGGGCAGCCCTATCTTGTTCCATTACGGATGGGGAAGGCATTCGACAGAGCGCCGTTGACACGGACTTTAGCTGACGGATTAGCGTACAGCGAAAGGATTAGCTCGGACATGTGTGGACCCAATCCCATCGCCGCTAGGACTGCACTTATGTAATCCCAGGCCACTCTGTCGAATGCCTTCTCTGCATCTAGGGATAGGAAGAAGCCTTTTTGGTTGGTATGGGTCATCAGGTGATGTAGGTTAATCGCTTTGATAGTGTTGTCCCTGGCTTCTCTTCCAGGGACAAATCCAACTTGATCTTGGGAGATAAGGGAGGGAAGCAATGGTAGAAGTCTGTTTGCCAGTATCTTGGAGAATATCTTAATGTCTACGTTTAGAAGAGATATCGGCCTATAGTTGCTGGGTTGTGCAGGGTCTTTATTTTCCTTGGGTATAACTACAATGTGAGCTTCTAACATTTCTCTCGATAGGGGATTTAAAGAGGAAAGCGAATTGAAAGCGTGGAGAAAAGGTGTTTGTAAAGTGTCTGAGAATGATTTGTAGTAGGCTGCCGGGAGGCCATCTGGGCCGGGGCTTTTGCCTGGTTTCAATTGTTTTATGGCTTGTTGCCATTCCACTATGGTGATTGGGGATTCTAGGTGTGTGGTCATGTCTTTGGGGATCCTCCCTGGAGCGAATTGGTCCAAGAAAGAATTTATTTCATTGAGTCTTTTGGGTGTAGGAGATGTACGTGGGTCAGATTTTTTAAGGTCGTATAGGGAGGAATAGTATTTCTCGAATTCTTCCGCAATGTCTTTGTTGCGAGTAAGCGTTTTGCCTGTATGTGTGGTCAGGTGGTGTATTGTAGTTTTGGCTTTCTTCTTGTGCAGGGCTTGTGCAAGGAGGTGGCCACATTTGTTCCCGAACTCGTAGAAGAGTTTCTGAGAAAGGGTGAATTTCTTCCTGATAATGAGGCCTAGTTCTTCTTGTATATGCGTGCGAACTTCAATGAGTTCCGAGTGCGTTTTGTGTGCTAGGGTACTCTTGTGTGTCGCTTCAAGTCTTTTCAATGTGGTGAAAAGGGTAGCTAATTTGGTTTTCCGTTCTTTCTTGATCGCCGTCATTAACGAGATCAATTTACCCCGCACTACACATTTGTGGGCCTCCCATTGTGTTAACTTTGACGTGTCAGGGGTGTCATTATCCGTGAAGTAATTTGTTAAGCAATTGCGGATTTCTTGCTCATTTTTGATATCTGTCAGGATAGTTGGGTCTAATCTCCATATGTAGGTGTGATCGAATTTATCTGGAAAAGTGAGTGTCATCGTGACTGTGTGGTGGTCCGAGCATGTCATAGGTTCTATGGTGGCCTTCGTCAGTGGTGGGAGGTCTGGTTGTGTAAGAAAAAAGTAGTCAAGTCGTGAGTATTTGTTGTGGGGGGTAGAGAAGAATGTAAAGTCTTTGTCACTCGGGTGGAGGGTTCGCCAGGTGTCATGTAGGAGAAGGTCTTGGAAGCAGCGTCTTATTTGTTTAAGTGCTCTGTAGGGTAAATGGGATTTACCCGATGAGGTATCTATGAGGGGGTCGAGTGGGACGTTAAAGTCTCCTCCGAGAATCAGGATACCTTCCTTAAAGGCAGCCAGTTTTCGTGAAATGGCTCTGAAGAAGGGTACCTGTGACGAGTTGGGGCTGTATAAGTTTGCTAGGGTTATTGTTTTGTTACTAAATGTACCCTTAATAAATATAAATCTTCCCTGGTCATCGATAAGAGAGTCCGAAATTTGAATGGGTACTTTTTTTGAAAGAAGCACCGAGACTCCTTTGGATTTTGAGATGGGGGAGGTTGAGTGGAAGCTGTGGGGGTAAAATTGATTAGAGAAGTTGGGTGGTTGTTTTGAGCTGAAGTGGGTTTCTTGTAGGAATACTACATCTGCTTTCATGCTCCGCATTTGAGAAAGTATTTGGGGACGCTTTTCTGGGGTATTTAGGCCTTTAGCGTTTAGGGAAACTATCTTTAGCGAGCTGTTGGAGATTTTTGGTGTGTGAGAGGCCATGGTAAGTGTAGAAGCAGGAGTTCAGCACTGTTAAGGGAGGTTCAGGGGAGTCAGAGACAAAGGGAGGTGGGGTGGAGCGAGAACAAAAGCCAAGTGGGGAGGGGGGTGGGATGAAGAGGGATGTGGGGAGGGAAGAACTGGTTGAGGTTGGGAAGAGAGAAGAGGGGGAGGTCAAGGGCGTATAATCTGCTCCCTTAACTAGAGGGGTTAGGGGGTTATACCGGATGTGGGATTTGACCTGCAAGCCCCACCGAAAATATGTGGAAAAGTCTGGCGGGGGTCAGCGGTGTCTACCAGAGTCCGCTGCGGGGGATACCAGTAGGTGTCGATCAATGAGATGGGTGAGTTCCGAGTCCCTTGAGGTCAGGACATGCGTGTGAATGGGGATTAGTGTTTGTACTGTCAGGGAGCGGGTGGGGAATGTGTGTCCCCGGTGCTCCCTGTGACAGCATGTATGGGGTAGGGAGACATGGTGAGAAAGATATATGGTTGGTTGGTCCAATGAAAGCGGGCTATTACACGCCTTTAGTTTAGTGAGGAGTAGCTTCAGGGTTTAGGCGGTATGGAATAAGGTATGAGGAAAATTTAACATGTATCGTGGCATAGGAAGGTACTGTATGGATAACTCTGGAGAGGAAAGTGTATGATTCGGGTTTACTAGTATCAACAAGTTAAAACTTCAAACATAAATGAAAGATTTCACCTGACACTGAACGGAGAACCAGATTCTGTTTTAAAGCATTAACTATGTGCATAACAACATCAGCAATCACAACAATGGCCTAACATATGATAACATTACCCTGGGGGGGTTGGTGTCGGTCGATTGGTCTCGAGGGGGGCACGTCCATTTTCGGGCCACTACCCCAAGCTTTGTATATCTCTCCTTTACTTTCAGTAATGAGGGAGGATGTGTGGGTCTGGGAGAGATGCCCATGTTAAGTAAGAGGATCTGTACAAGTCCTATTTTAACGTAGCCCCCTCGAGACCCCGACTATGGGTTTATAGATGGAGAAGCAACAGATTTGGAGTCTTATCTTTCCTTGTGGATTGAGAGGGGATAAAAACATCAAGATAATAAGTGTGTATATCATCAAACAAACCTATTCCTGAGGGTGAGTTTAGGGACGAGGAAGGTAAGGAATGAGGGAGGGTTATAAGGAAAGAAAGGGGATAAGGGGGGAAGATACGTCCAGCCTATAAGGAGTAAAATGGGCAAGGAAAAAAGGGAAGGGAAAGAACCAAGGGAGGGGGAGGCGAGTGAAGGGGGACCATATCTAGTCCAGCTACCTTTGCAATACTTTTCGGAGTGCTACACATCAGATCCTCGAGTTGTCTGTTAGAGGGGACCTCTTGGGGTAGGTACACTCTGGTAACAAGATGGAAGAAGCTTACGATCAACCGATCGATACCCTTGTTTTGAGTTTCAGGGATAGTTGAACACGTGAATTGTTCTGGGGTTTTTGTCCATTAGCTGTTGTCTCTTTTTGTGGCACATCATTGTCGATTGTTCGCTGGCATGAGCAAAGGGAAAAATGGCCTGGATCCCAAAGGGGGAGGCTTGGGAGTTAGAGTTAAAGAGGTAGCCTGCATGGTGTGGCAAGAAGCTGGCGGTGAAGTTTGTTGGAAGTAGCTGGATGAGATGCTGGGCCAAGAGTCTCCGGGACAGAGTTCCTTGTAGCACATATGTTGGGTCTTGGGGATTTGTCCTTATTAGTAAAATTAGGGTAGGTAGATTCTAGTCAGTAGCAAGTGTCCTTGGGGTATCCGGCGGGTACAGGAAAGATTGATTTCTGTGTGGTATAAAGCAGGGGTATGTAGTAAGATTAGAGGGATGTGACTATCAGGCAGTTCGGGTCTTCGCTGGACAGATGGCAGCAGTGTAGGGGATTTTGACAAATCTACACTTTTGTATAAACAAATAGTATGTCCACGTATAAAGAGGCCGAGCTTAAGGGTTAAGTCTCCATGTCAGGTGAAAAAAAAAAAAAAGAACCAAAAAAGAACAGTGAGAAAATTTGTACTGAAGAGCAAGTACCTGTCTAGGTGAGGCGAGCTCTACGGTGCACTGGTGAAGCTGTCGGGCTGCCATTTCGAGGGGCTCCATAGTTTTTCAGCGGCGTGTGAGGAGGAGGAGGGTGGGAGCGGCGGCGGCTGCTGCTGTAATTGCCCGCTTCATCTATGCCGTCCATCGAGGATGCTCTTGTAGGGGATGGCAGACGGAAATCACTATACCAGTCTGGTAGATCGACGTGTTGGATGCCTATAGCATTGCAAAAGTGCTCCAGATCTTCCGGGACTTTAAGGTTTGCCGTACGGCCTTGAAGTGTCACGGAAAGGCAAAATGGAAACTTCCAGCGGTAAACGATGGATTTGGTTCTCAGGACGTCCAACAGTGGTCGCAATTCCCTCCTGCGCTGCAGGGTGATGCCTGATAGATCTTGAAAGATTCTAATCACAGCCCCGCCAAAAGCTAGCTGATCACGGCTCCGTGCTCTGCGGAGGACGTCTTCTTTTAGCTGGAAATCCATAAGGCAGAATATCACGTCTCTAGGGGAATCCGTCTCCTTTCCCCTGGGGCGCAATGCTCTGTGGATTCGTTCAAAAACGATCGGCGTGTCAGGGGGTCTTTCCAGGAGATCGTTAAAAATATTAGCTACCGTCAGGGAGAGTTGGCAGGGGTCTACATTTTCTGGGAGTCCTCTTACCCTGAGGTTCCGGCGCCTCCCCCTGTTATCTAAATCTTCCATGTGGCGGTTGATTTCTCTGAGGTGTATGGCGTGGGACTCTGTTATTTGTTGTACATGGCATAGTGAAGTGTCATGGCGGGCCTGTGCTGTTTCCACCTCCTCCACTCTGATGGCCATGGCCTGCATGTCGGATCTCATATCTGATATTGCCGCCATCAGGGTGTTTTTGATGTCTGCAGCCACACTGCGGAGATCGTCTAGGTTTACCGCTGGAGGCTGTGTCTTCTCCATTTCCGCTCCGAGTGATCTCCGTGATCCAGAGCGTTGTGGGCTGGGGCTCTGAGGGCGCGTCTCACACGAGGAGGCTGCCTGCATTCCGTCTTTAGGCCGCGATTTTAAGAACTCGGGGATATGCTTGCCTAGGTGCACGTTCTGGCTCAGCGGCGATCGGGACCTTGTAGCTGAGACGCTGCGGGATATTCTCACCATGTCTGAGGCGGTTTTAGGGCGAAAAGCTAAAGTAACAGGACCTCTGGGAGCGGGAGCTCTGAACTTACACGTCCATCTTGGATCGGCTTCAAACCACGCCCCCTCTGAGTTTTATGTTATGAGTAAGCACTGAGAAAAGTTTGAAATGTTCCTTTTTTTGCATGGTTTGTGAAGAGTATTCTTCAGTAGGGATGAGCTTCGAGTTCGAGTCGAATCCATGTTCAACTCAAATATCGTCTGTTCGCTGAATTGCGAACATTATGGGCCGTTCGCGCCAAATTCGAGTGGCGCTTCACGGCCCATAATTCACTGCGGCATCGCAGTGCATTGCTGGCTGATGATTGGCCAAGCATGCACTATGACCCGCATGCTTTGGCCAATCACGGCGCGCAAAAAACGGAGAGCCATAATTGGCCAAAGCCAGGGTGGCTTTGGCCAATTATGCCTCAGGGGATTTAGTACACGCCCCACACTATATAAGGCGGCCTGGAAGTCGGCCTTGTGTAGTGTGTTGCAGTGTTGGTTAAAATACAGACAGAGAAAAAAAAAGGTAAAAAAAATAAAAATACAGACGGAGAGAGAGAGAGAGACAGTGTATTTTGATTTGAGTTAGATAGAGCGGGCAGACGAGTAAGTTAGTTGCAGTTACAGTGTGTAGGGGATATATGCATCCTAGGTGTTGTATATATATTTATACACTGTATTCAGTTTAGCTAGATCCGTTCCTGTTATTCTCTATACTGTGACAGGCAGAAAGGTGATTGTGCTAGATGCAGTGTTTCACTTAGTGTACTTTGTCCTTTGCATAGCGTTCACCTAAAGCTTACCTGAATACAATTAGTGGTGTTCTCATAATAAAACCACAGGCAGGGAGCTGCATTAATTTCATTTAGTGTACTTCTGTCCTTTGCACACCGTTCACTTAAAGGAACCTGAATACAATTGGTGGTGTTCTCATAATAAAACCACAGGCAGAGAGCTGCAAGTATTTTCAGTTAGTGTACTGTTTCCTCTGCACAGTGTGCACCTAAAACTAACTGAAGACAATTGCTGCTTTTCTCATACTAATATCACAGCAGACAGTTGATTCTGATAGCTGCATTATAATCAGTATATATATATATATATATATATATATATATATATACATCCCACCTTTGTGCAGCTACATCTCACTGCAGGCCATTAGTATGTCTGGAAGGCAAACAAGGAGAGGCAGACAGTCACGAGGCAATAAAAGAGGGCAAGGAGGCTCTGTGTCTAGAGGCAAGAGTGCTGGTCGTGGACACGGTGCATCCTCATCAGCACGTGGCCGTGGGACACGCTTGTCCTTCTTTTCAGCAGCTGGCCATATTGAGCCGCAACATGCCCAAGACTTGGTAGAGTGGATGACCAAGCCGTCCTCATCCTCCTCATCCTCTCTCACCCAGACTTCAGGGTACTTTGTCTGGCAAAGCAGCTGCCAAAGCGGCCTCTTCCCTCAGCTCAATGGCATCAGTCACTCCTTCCCTAGCCCCACCATGTCCTCCTGAGGAGTCCCCCAAACTGTTTGACCACAGTGTTGGGTACATGCTACTGGGAGATGCCCAGTGTTTTGAAGGCTCCGATGATGGAACCCAGCTAGAGGAAGGCAGTAACGTGAGCCCAGAGAGAGGGGGTAGTAACGTGAGCCCAGAGAGAGGGGGTGCCCAACAAGGACAGCTATCTGGCAGTCATGTTCCCCCAGCTGCAGCATACTGCCAGATTTGCTCCAGTGATGAGGAGGGAGGGGATGATGAGGTCACTGACTCCACGTGGGTGCCTGATAGGGGAGAGGAGGACGAGGAACAGAAGGAGGAGGCACATCTCCAACGAGGCAGGATGTCCTCCAGGGGCCAGCTTAAGGGCAGCACACCGACTGCATCACACTGCAGAGCTCCGCATGTGAAGGGCACTGCTGTCTCTGCACGTTATTCCAAAAGTTCTTTGGCGTGGGCCTTTTTTCAGACGTGTGCAGCAGATCGCACCGTTGCCATTTGCAACATATGTCTGAAGCGTATCTCGCGTGGCCAAAACATCAGCCGCTTGGGCACCACGTGCTTGACCAGACATATGTCGACCTGCCATGCAGTTCATTGGCAAGCATACATAAAAGACCCACACCAAAGAACAAAGCGGACCTCTCCTTGCTCCTCATCAGCTGGGATCTCCAACCCCACTATACCTTCAGTCCTCTCTGAAACCTGCACTGAGAGGAATTAAGGTGTAGAATTAGGTGTGTCACAGCCAAGTACTTGCGGGTAACCTGCTATTGGTACACCGACGTCCAAATGTACCAGGCAAATTTCCCTGCCCCAGCTGCTGCACCGCTGAAATAAGTTTGCTCCCAGCCATTCACATGCCCAGCGGTTGAATGCTAGCTTGGCTCAATTGCTAGCACTTCAACTGCTGTCTTTTCAGTTGGTAGACTCTGCCCCCTTCCGTGAGTTTGTGAAATGTGCGGTTCTTCAGTGGCAGGTTCCCAAACGCCACTTTTTCTCACAAAGGCGATTCCGGCTCTCTACCGGCATGTGGAAGGCAATGTCTTGGCCTCGCTGGACAGGGCAGTCAGCGGTAAGGTGCATATTACCGCTGACTCATGGTCCAGCAGGCATGGACAGGGACGTTACCTATCTTTCACGGCGCATTGGGTGACTCTGCTGGCAGCTGGGAAGGATGCAGGACAAGGTGCAGTAGTATTGGAGGTTGTTCCGCCACCACGCCTCCAAAATGCTACTACTGGTGATTCTGACACACCTCTCTCCTCCACCCCTCCTCTTCTTCTTCCTCCATGGCCTCTTCCTGTGCTTTGTCCTTGGAACCAGCGGTGCTCCATAGGCTTTCAAGGGGCTATGCAAGTATGCAGGCAAAAAGATGCCATGCGGTGCTTGAGCTGGTGTGCTTGGGGGACAGGAGCCACACTGGGGCAGAGATTCTGTCAGCTCTGCAGGGACAGGCTCAGAGGTGGTTGACGCCACGCCAGCTTAAGCCAGGAATGGTGGTTTCCGACAATGGCACCAACCTCCTTTCCGCCCTTCCAACAGGGACACCTGACCCATGTGCCCTGTTTGGCTCACGTCCTTAACTTGGTGGTGCAGCGGTTCTTGGGCAGGTACCTTGGCTTACAGGAGGTCCTGAAGCAGGCCAGGAAACTCTGTGGGCATTTCCGCTGGTCATATAATGCCAGTGCTCAGCTGGCTGACCTGCAGAAGGAATGCAACCTGCCCAAGAACCGCCTAATCTGTGACATTCCCACCAGGTGGAACTCTACGTTGGCCATACTGCAGCAGCTGCACACGCAGCAGAGGGCCATCAATGAGTATCTGTTGCAATGTGGCACCTGTGAGATACTAAACAGCCCAAGGCAATCAATTCCTGCTCTTTTGCTTACAGAGGAGCCCACTAAATTTGCCTAGCAGCCTACTCTAAACTAGGAGGGTTTACACTTATTTGATAGATGTTTTGGACAGATACTTGATTGCTAACTGAAATATTGACTTCAGCACAGTAGAGGAGGAAAGTAAATTGATAGGGATGTGCTCTAGGTGAGAATTAGTCTTTGTTCTTGTAAATGTAATTTGTTCTTTCTATTTAACACTTTTTTTAGCTACTCTAACTTATGAGCTATATTGTAGTTCTGAACAGGTACAGTGCTTTGAAAAAGTAATCATACCCCTGAAATTGTCCACATTTTGCCATAATACAACCAAAAACGTGAATGTATTTTATAGGGATTTTATGTGATAGACCAACACAAGGTGGCACATAATTGTAAAGTGGAAGGAAAATAATAAATGGTTTTCAATTTTTTTTTACAAATAAATATCTGAAAAGTGTGGCGTGCATTTGTATTCAGCCCCCTTTATTCTAAAACCTCTAACTAAAATCTAGTGGAACCAATTGCCTTCAGAAGTCACCCGATTAGTAAAAAGAGTCCATCTGTGTGTAATTTAATCTCAGTATAAATACAGATGTTTGTGAAGCCCCCAGAGGTTTGTTAGAGAACCTTCATGAACAAACAGCATCATGAAGGCCAATGAACACACCAGGCAGGTCAGTGATAAAGTTGTGGAGAAGTTTAAAGCAGGGTTAGGTTATAAACAAATATCCCAAGCTTTAAACATCTCATGTAGCACTGTCCAATCCATCATCTAAAAATGGAAAGAGTATGGCACAACTGCAGACCTACCAAGACATGGCCATCCACCTAAACTGACAAAGAGAGCATTCATCAGCAGCAGCCAAGAGGCCCATGGTAATTTTGGAGAATTCTCCCACAACTCAGGTGGGAGAATCTGTCCACAGGACAACTATTAGTCGTGAGCTCCACAAATCTGGCCTTTATGGAAGAGTGGCAAGAAGAAAGCCATTGTTGAAAGAAAGCCATAAGAAGTCCTGTTTGCAGCTTGCGAGAAGCCATGTGGGGGACACAGCAAACATGTGGAAGAAGGTCCTCTGGTCATAAGACAAAATTCCGACCGTCCATCCGAAAAATGTAAAACATGTTCTATTTTTTAACACCGATGGAAAAAAGTCAGATGGGGCCCACACACGATCGTTTTTTCCGATGAAAAAAGTCCATCGGACTTTTTTCATCGGAAAAAACGACCATGTGTACAGGTGTACAGGGCATTAGAGTGTATCTAAACCCAGGAACATAAATGCTAGGTATCTCTTAGATGTGATGGTTGCATTCATTTTCTTTTTTAGCTTGTTTTCCTTTATTTTTCCTATTCATTCATCTGTGCAGCTGAGGCTGCAGGGAAAGAGACTCATGCCTCGTACACACGAGCGGGTTTTCCAACGGGAAAACTGCTAGGGGAGCTTTTGGCAGGGAATCCCGGGCGTGTGTATGCTCCGACGGGAAATTTGCAAAACAACGCCGGACAAAAAAAGAGAACCAGCTCTCTTTTTTCCCGTCGGGATTCCCGGCTGACTTTTTTACACCAAAAAACGGGCGTATTTTGCAGTTTTCCCATAGGAAAAACTCAGATGGAGCATACACACGGCCGGGATTCCCAGCCAAAGCTCTCATCTGAGTTTTCCCGACGGGTAAACCTCTCGTGTGTACGGGGGAAAAGTTACCGAGCAGGTTCTCGGTTTTCCCCCCTGGGATTTCCAACGGATCTTTTCCTGTCGGAAAACCCGCACGTGTGTACTAGGCATCAGTCCATTTCTCATTCTTAAAAGATGAGTCATCAGGGGTCTGTTTAGACACTCCCTATATTTTAGCAAAGCCCCCCAACAGGGCAGGTAAAAAAATATATAAATAAATATTCAAAAAAAAAAAGTAAAAAAAAATAAAAATTAATGTCGTATTCACGTGTGCTTTGCACTCTGTAATTGCTGTCATGGCTGCGAAGCATATCATTGCGGCCATGACATGTGTACACCCCTACCCACTGCCTCTGTTGCTCTGTGTTTGAGCTTTGGGGTGCACACTCTAATGCAATAGGCTATGCACACCTTTGAGTCTGCTGCTACTCCTTTAATGTCCAAGAGAACTAATTGTGTTACTTAACTGCAGTAAAGAAAATTCAGGTCTCCAGACTTGTCATGCTTTGTGATAAGGCTGTCATATTAGAAATACAAACTCTTTGACAGGTAAAACAGCTAAGGTGTGTGTGTGTGTGTGTGTGTGAGATTGTGTATTTTGCGGTTTGACTAAAGTTCAGCTGTAATGATCATTTTAATTAACACATAACTATATTATTATTATTATTATTATTTTATTTGCCTAAAGTTCAGCTTCTTAGTAATACACAATTACAATTAGTGATAATTTGCTGTAAAAATAATGCTTCAAAAGATTCTTCCTATTTTGTTGGCCTTTTAAGGTTAAAGAGTGCATCCACTGTAGGTGATTCCCAGCGAAGGTCTGCTCTAGATTTGCCCATGGTTATTGCTCAAGATAGAAGGGCTCTTCTGCTTGGTTGCTAAGTCAACACAAATCAAACATAATCATACAAGTTTGTCCTTTATGTTTCATTGCACATGTTTCACACTAATACTCAATGTCCTTTTGCAAGAGCTGGAAGCTTTTTATCTTGGCAAGTGCGGCAGATTTTGGTCCTATACCTGATATTAAAGTCCAAACTAATCACAATGATGCACAGAGTAAAGGTCAGCCCAGCTTTTAAATGCTAATTGTTCTGCCAACAATCTACATTTACAAGGCTTTTAAAGGCCACAGATCTGCTTTATGCGATGCAATAGGCAGATATATTTCCTGAAACAAATTACGATTTATAGTCATTTAGGCTATATTATGGGTAAGGAAAACGTAAATATTGTGTAAAGGTGACTATCTCAAAGGCAGTGACAAAATGCAATTTTTATGGATCTGTTTTATTGCGATCGGCTGGCCTGGCTACAGCGCCACATTTGGAGCCGGCTCGATTTTATGGAAGCACCCAAAATGAAGAGACAGTTTGATTCAAGGCCTTTCCTGCAATTATATTTTATTTAAAAGCTTATTATAATAAAAATGACATTCAATGCTTTTAATTCTGCCCACAGCCAGTTATCAACGTGATAACAATAGCACTTCAATGAAATCTTTTTTAATGGGTTTGGAATAATATGATACATTGTGTTCCACGTCCTCATTTAGTCTGGCTCACACTTCCTAGGCTGTATACAGAGTTTATGGGGGAATTAGTGTTAATAATGATGTTGGCAATGTTTCTGCATAGCAGGTGTCAGGCACAAGTCTTTGGCTATTGGATCATCTGGATAGCTAAATTGGGCAAAATCCAGCTGTGTAATACCTGAGCCAGACATCCAGATAAATTAAGGCTGTTATGGGACATATTTTCCAATATTAAACATATACAGCAGTGTAGTGATAACCCCCGGAGAGGCTGCTGGAAATATATTGGGTCCCCCTTACCTATTCAGAGACTGCCCGCCCTGTGTTCAGTCCTAGAAGCACACCAACAAACTCAGGCTCAGTCTAGGAATGTATTTTCAGGATTTATAGCAGATTTTGAACAAATGCCGTGAGGAATGTTTAGGGTTGCAGGATACTCAAGGAACAAAATCTTGGAGGACAGCTTCCCTGAAAAATCCTGTTCCAGCAGTATTTGGTCCTTCAGTAGCAGCTTCAAAGAAATGCTGTAGAATGAGGGGACAGTCAATCTGGGACTATATGCAAACAGTCACCATCCTTAAGCAGCAACCTCTGGCTTCTCTTCCTCAATGAGCAGTTCCGTACCTGGAGCTTAAGGCAAAAGGCAGCCAATTCTCCTTCTCCTTCCACAGGCAAGTTTTTATCAGAAAGCTTCCTGAAAGGGGTTGTAAAGGTAGAATTTAATTCTATGCATTAAGATAAAAAGCCTTCTGTTTTCAGCATCCCCCCTCAGCCCCCTTAACACTTAACTGAGGTCCCTCTCTGTCCAGCGAGGACCAAAAATGTCTCAGCCGTCCCAAATTCTCCCTCCTGATTGGCTGAGACACAGCAGCGGTGCCGTTGGCTCCATCTGCTGTCAATCAAAGTCAATTAGAGAATCGGGAGAGAGGGGGTGGGGCTAGGTCGGGGAGCTCCGTGTCTGAATGGACACACGGAGCTGTAAACTGTAGGGGCACTGAAAAGGAGGGAGTGGCCAGCAGCACACAAGAGGCACCCGAGAAGAGGAGGAGGATTTGGGCTGCTCTGTGCAAATCCACTGCAACAGAGCAAGTAAGTATAACATGCGAAAGCAAGAAAAAAGGAAAAAGGGTACGGGACTTTAAATGAAGCCACTCTGTTATTACGAATAGATAAAACTATTTGATCATACCTATGAAGGATTCATTAAACCAATCCCCGGTGGATAATCCCCATAACCATAATATAAAATAGTTCATTCTTAATTGGTACTTGGAAAAATTGAATAAATGAGAAAAATATATATAATGCATCATATAGAAATACATAATGCATAGGGTTTATAAGGAAAACCATAATTAATGATAATAACATATTAGATATTTAATCTCGAATAAACATGATTGGTACAAAGAGCGATAATACAGATAATACACCAATAGATCAGTTGTACATGATTGTTATAAAGGATAAAAGCAATACATAGTATAACGATAAAAACATAATACAAATATTGAAAAGTTCACAATGATAAATAAACGATAACTTGGCACCCTTGAGTATGGACTTGACGCGTTTCGTGGTGTTTAAAACCACTCATCAGGAGTAGGATGCTATAGAGTAGATAAAAATCTAAGTAAGTAAGTGGGCAAACATCTAATATGATGTATTATCCATCTAAGGAACAAGAAGCACAGTCTAGCAATGGATACTTTACCTATGGAGGTATCTCATAGGTGTAATTCTAAGGCTCCTAGGATGTAGTGGAGATGGTTCGGAGATAGTTCTCTCGTCCGTGGTTGAGGCGGGGGACATCCTCCCGTTGGCTCCAGCTCCACAGTCCCCCTGGGGAGGTAGGGTGGACTGAGTCGGAGATCAGGAGGCCCGACAGCCGGGAATAGAACCAGGTGTCTGCAACTTGACTCCAGGGTTGGAGGTATGTGTCCCTGGGATGTATTAGTGCAACTGTGAGTAAATGAAGTGAAGAAAATGAGTATCAAGTTAAAGAATTAGAAATCAAAAATGGAAAATCAAAAATCAAGCTAGTCACACATGTGAAAAGAAGAAGAGAAAAGGGGAGGGGGAATAGAAGGGGGGTTAAAAAAACAAGGGGAAGGAAGGAAAGGTGAGGAGAAGGTGGTTGGGTGGAAAGTGTGTAGGTGTGCCTGTATAGCCTTCTGTAGTGTGTGCTGTAGATAGACTGGTGTGTGAGAATGGGGGAGTATGTGTATTAGGTGTGAGGAATTTATATGCACACATCCAGCAATAGAGTGTCGGTGTGCTAACCCTGCAAGCACAAAAATATACATATGGATAGAAACCTGAATGTGTGTATTGGTGTTGGTGGTTGTGAGTGAATGTGTGTATGTGCCAAGTGTCGGCATTGTGAGTGTGTAGAGTGTAGTTAGAGTGAAAGCGTGTATGAGGAACTTTGTGCATGAATGTGAGTGTGAGTGTATGTGATCCCAGTGAGATCCCTACGTACCTGGAGTGTCTGACGGAGACGTGCATGTCGTCCTGTCAGGATGGAGTCAAACAAGAGCAGACACCGGTCCGTCCCATCTGAAGTACCCTCATGGCTGGGAGGGACTCCGCCAGCGTCATGCATCGACGCGCAGCGTGAGGATTGGGAGGGGCCCCCACTCGGGATGCGGGGGACCGTCCAACCCAGCCGCAGCGTGATATGTGAAAGCACAAACAGCCATCGCGATAGGTATAACATGTTTATTATTTTTATAGGAAAAAAATGAGCCTTTACAATCACTTTAAGTCCAGCTTCCTTCAGGCCCTCACAACACCTGCTGAGACTCAGCAGCAGGGACATTTCTGGAACACACACGTGCTCCCCCTCCCAGGAGACAAGCCCCTGGGGAAAGAACTCTGATCAGAACCCCCCAAATATTTATCTTCTCCCAAGCCACACTTTCTGGATCAGCCTGTCAGGGATTGGTTAGGGCCAGATAACTATTTATAACCCAGTAACTGACCTTCATTCACTATTACTGGAACATACTTCTAGCAGCAGACAGGAGCAATCAACCACCAGGCAAGGAAAAGTCTAAACAGACCTGAAAAATGTATTGCAGCTCAGCTGATTACAGTAAAGCCGTGCACTAAATCACTAAATTTAGCCAACCCAGGGCAGGGGTTGTACAGCAGGATATATATATATATATATATATTGTGACAGCAGGAAGGTAAAGTCACCTGGTTGCATCCAGGGGGGTAGATATATTTCGCCCAGATTCAGGCTTTACGCCGACTTATACAACTAGGTGGAGAGTTGTATAAGGCTAGTGGGCTCATGGATGACTCATACCTCTAGGGAGAGTGTGGGGCGTCGTACAGACAGGGAGTTGAAGAGACCAGCTGAAGCTTGTCAGCTCATTTAGGCCTCTATAAGAACTCCCAGCTTCATTAGATGTTAGCTCATGCCTGGAACCAGACCTGTGTGGACTGTCTAGGGAGAGTGAACCCCTGTGCGGTGAGACAAAGCCTGTGTGGCTATTTGCTTGGACATTTAAAACCAGGGACTTAGGGACTAGGACAGCACTAGGCTGATCCCAGTTGTTAGTTAGGAAACCTGTATGTTTAGTCAGAGGTCAAGTTGACCAGGATTTATTTTGTTTATGTTTCTTTTGCTTTGCTGTGTTTTGTCACTGTAAATAGAAAATAAACCGCACCTTTTTGATTTTGAAAACCACAACCTCCGTTTGCTGGGCCTGTTTTGTGTGGGGAGCCCATCCCGGGGGTCACACACACCCGCTGCCGAGCTAACCCCCTCACAGTTGGTGGAGAACCAGTGGCAGTTTTTTTTTAAGCCAGCATGGAGGAGATACTGAAGCAGCTGGCTCTAGCAAATGCCAATCAACAGCAGACAAATGCAGGTTTGCAAAAGAGCCTTGCAGCTCATCAACAGAGCCTTGCAGCTCAACAACAGAACTTTGCAGCCCAGCAGCAAGCTCATCAACAGAGCCTTGCAGCCCAGCAGCAGACAAACGCAACTTTGCAACAGAGTCTGGAGGCTCAGCAACGAGCCCAGCAGCAATCTGAGGCCCGCTTCATAGACCTGTTGCAGAAGCAAGAGCAGAGACTACAACAACAGATGGAAGC
This sequence comes from Rana muscosa, assembly GCA_029206835.1. Classification (NCBI taxonomy): domain Eukaryota; kingdom Metazoa; phylum Chordata; class Amphibia; order Anura; family Ranidae; genus Rana; species Rana muscosa. Next base: position 351,703,532 of record CM055119.1, read on the forward strand.
AGTAATGCAGCAACGTCCGCAGACCAGTGAGGAAAGCCGTCCCACTAATACCGCGTCCTTTGGGGTGAGTCGTTTATTGACAAAAATGACTGGAGAGGATGATCCAGAGGTATTTTTGACCACATTTGAAAGGACCGCTGAAAGAGAAAAGTGGCCTGAGGAGCAGTGGGCTGGACTGGTGGCTCCTCTGTTAACTGGTGAATTGCAGAAAGCTTACTATGACCTAGAGCCTAACCAAGCAAAAGACTATGTGATGCTAAAAGCTGAAATATTGGCAAGGCTGGGTGTCACCCAGGCTGTCCGGGCTCAGCGTGTGCATAACTGGACTTTCCAGCTTGGAAAACCCCCCAGGTCTCAAATGTATGATCTCATTCACCTGAGCAGAAAGTGGCTACAGCCAGAGACTTTGTCCGCACCAAAGATTGTGGAACGTGTTGTAATGGATCGGTTTTTGAGAGCTCTTCCTACTGCCATCCAAAAGTGGGTAAGCCATGGAGACCCAGAGACGGCCGATGGTCTTGTGGATCGTGTGGAGAAATACTTGGCTACAGAGAACCTGACGGCCTCTTCCAGAGACACTCGGACTTTCCACCCTAAGACCAGACCATCCCCAGGGGCGGATAAGAGGATTCCAAGGGGTGAGGGTGGAGAGAGTGAGAGGGTGGGAGCTCTACCCCAAGTTTGGCGAGAACAGCCTGGGAAATCAGCGGCTCAAGAGGCGGCAAGAAGGATCGTTTGCTACCGCTGCCGGCAAGCGGGACATATTGCAGCCAATTGCCCGGTTGTGGAGGAACCCATGCAGTGTGACTTTCTGACGGGCAGACGTCAGTCGCTGTGTGCGACAGTCGCATGCACTGCCATTCGAGGAACTGAGAAACATTTATGCAAAATGTGTGTTAATGGTAGAAATGTTGTGGTATTGCTGGATTCAGGTAGCCTTGTGACCCTGATAAAGGCTGAGTTAGTTAAAACAGAGGTTTCTGGGAATAGCAAGGTAGCTGTTATTTGTGTGCATGGGGACACCCGAGAGTATCCAGTGACTACAGTGTGTTTCGAGACCCCCAAAGGTACCCTCTCTCATCCAGTGGGCTTAGTATCTCAGTTACCGCATGACGCCATTTTGGGAAGGGATTTTCCGAAGTTCTGGGAACTGTGGGATGATCCTGAGCCCCCCACTGGTGCCCCTATGTACCAGGAATGTGATAGCCAGAACTCCCCTGAGAGTGGTGAGGACTCTCCGGAATTTCCCTTATCAGTATTGGCAGGGGAGACTCAAGAAACTGGAGAGGAGCCCACCTCCTCAGACGAACACCTACCGTCTGTGGAGTTTTCTGATCTTGAGGTTCACAGGGAAAACTTTGCCACAGAACAGTTGAAAGATCCCGCCCTAATAAAGGCACGGGAAAACGTAGTGAAAATAGATGGCGAGTTAGTGAACCCAGATAATACCTGCACTTACCCATACTTCAGCGTAGAGAAGGACCTACTGTATCGGGTGGCAAAAAGGGCAGAAGAAACCGTTGAGCAGCTTGTGGTGCCCAAACCTTACAGGAAGTTGGTGTTGGAGTTGGCCCATGGGCACATTCTTGGAGGTCATCTGGGGACAGAGAAAACCCGAGAGAGGGTATTACAGAGATTCTATTGGCCGGGGGTGATGAAGGACGTAGAAAATTATTGTTCCTCCTGCCCTGTGTGTCAGAGGTCGGCCCCGATGCCACATTTCCGTAGCCCGCTGGTCCCTCTACCCATCATTGAGGTCCCGTTTGAGAGGATCGCCATGGATTTGGTAGGTCCTATAATCAAGTCCGCTAGGGGGCACCAGTACATATTATTTATAATGGACTATGCCACCCGTTATCCAGAAGCGATCCCTCTCCGAAATACCTCGGCCAAAACCATAGCCAAAGAGCTATCTCTTGTGTTTAGCCGGGTGGGTATTTGTAAAGAACTGCTTACGGACCAAGGTACACCCTTTATGTCCCGGGTTATGAAGGAGCTGTGTAAATTATTCAAAGTGACGCAATTACGTACATCTGTGTATCACCCCCAAACCGATGGGCTGGTTGAAAGATTCAACAAAACCCTAAAACAAATGTTGAAGAAAGTGGTGGATAGAGATGGAAAGGATTGGGACTGTCTACTTCCTTATCTGATGTTTGCTATTAGGGAGGTGCCCCAATCCTCTACGGGATTCTCCCCCTTTGAGTTACTGTATGGGAGACACCCAAGAGGGCTGTTGGATATTGCCAAGGAAACTTGGGAAAGTGAGAGTTCTCCCCACAGGAGTGTGATTGAGCATGTCGCCCTGATGCAAGACCGAATTGCACAGGTAATGCCCATCGTGAAGGAACATTTGGCCCAAGCGCAGTTAGCACAGCAGAGAGTGTACAACCGTGGAGCCAAGACCCGTACCTTTTCCCCGGGGGATAGGATACTGGTACTTGTCCCTACGGTTGAAAGTAAATTCCTTGCCAAATGGCAAGGCCCCTACGAGATAATGGAAAAAGTGAGCGAAGTGAATTACAAGGTCAGACAACCAGGAAGGCGAAAGCCCGAACAGATCTATCACGTTAATCTGTTGAAAGCCTGGAGGGATAGAGAGTCCCTAGTCGCAGACACTTGGTCACCAGCTCAAACTGGTTGCATGATTCCTGAGGTTGGAATAGCAGCCACCTTGTCACAACCCCAACAACAGGAGGTTAAGGAGTTTGTGCTTCGCAACAAGGAGGTATTCTCTGAGCTGCTGGGACAAACATCTGGGGTAGAGCATGACATCATTACCCCGCCCGGTGAAAGGGTGAAGTTAAAACCCTATCGGATCCCAGAGGCCCGACGGGAGGCAATACGGGAGGAAGTACAGAAAATGCTGAACTTAGGGGTGATAGAGGAGTCCCAAAGTGATTGGTCTAGTCCCATCGTGTTGGTGCCTAAACCGGATGGGAGCTGGCGATTTTGTAACGATTTTCGTCAGTTGAACAAAGTTACAAAATTTGACACCTACCCCATGCCACATATAGATGAGTTGATCGACCGGCTGGGAACAGCCCGATACATGACGACTCTTGACCTCACAAAAGGGTATTGGCAAATCCCCCTGGCCAAGTCGGCCAAAGAGAAAACCGCATTTGTAACCCCAGACGGGGCGTTCCAATATAAAAGAATGCCGTTCGGGTTACAGAATGCGCCGGCCACATTCCAGCGGAAAATGGACCAGATGCTGAGGCCCCATCGGAAGTATGCTGCGGCTTACCTGGATGACGTAATTGTCCATAGCACAGATTGGGCCTCACATCTGCCAAAAGTGCAAGCAGTCCTGGACTCTGTTCGGGAAGCGGGGTTTACGGCTAACCCCAAGAAGTGTACCATTGGGCAGGAGGAGGCCAAATATCTTGGGTACACCATTGGGAGGGGAGTAATAAAACCCCAACTCAACAAAGTCGAGGCCATCCAGAGTTGGCCACGTCCCAACAGCAAGAAGCAGGTACGAGCCTTTCTGGGAATCGCTGGGTATTATCGGCGATTCATTCCCCACTTTGCTTCTAAGGCTGTGCCCCTAACCAACCTGACGAAGGGGAAAGGGTCGGTCATGATTAAATGGACCCCCGAGGCTGAGGCAGCATTCCAATTCTTGAAACAAGCCTTATGTAGCCAGCCAGTGTTGTACTCACCCGACTTCTCTAAAGACTTTGTCGTACAAAGTGATGCGTCAGATGTGGGGTTAGGAGCAGTATTGTCCCAGGTCTGGAACGGGGAAGAGCACCCAGTCATTACCTCATGGGACTTCAACTTCCTGCTGAGGTAAAATTACGCCACCGTTGAAAAGGAGTGTTTAGCGGTGAAGTGGGCTCTAGATTCCCTTCGGTACTACCTGCTAGGTAGGCACTTTGACATGGTTACGGATCACGCTCCGTTAAAGTGGATGGCTCAAAACAAGGAAACAAATAGAAGAGTGAATAGGTGGTTCCTGGCCCTCCAGGAATTCAACTTCACAGTAAAGCATCGCCCTGGCGTTCAAATGGGGAATGTGGATGCTTTGTCTCGAGTACATGAATGCCTGATTGCTGGTGTTCCAACCCCGAGGTTAAAACAAGAGGGGGGGTATGTGACAGCAGGAAGGTAAAGTCACCTGGTTGCATCCAGGGGGGTAGATATATTTCGCCCAGATTCAGGCTTTACGCCGACTTATACAACTAGGTGGAGAGTTGTATAAGGCTAGTGGGCTCATGGATGACTCATACCTCTAGGGAGAGTGTGGGGCGTCGTACAGACAGGGAGTTGAAGAGACCAGCTGAAGCTTGTCAGCTCATTTAGGCCTCTATAAGAACTCCCAGCTTCATTAGATGTTAGCTCATGCCTGGAACCAGACCTGTGTGGACTGTCTAGGGAGAGTGAACCCCTGTGCGGTGAGACAAAGCCTGTGTGGCTATTTGCTTGGACATTTAAAACCAGGGACTTAGGGACTAGGACAGCACTAGGCTGATCCCAGTTGTTAGTTAGGAAACCTGTATGTTTAGTCAGAGGTCAAGTTGACCAGGATTTATTTTGTTTATGTTTCTTTTGCTTTGCTGTGTTTTGTCACTGTAAATAGAAAATAAACCGCACCTTTTTGATTTTGAAAACCACAACCTCCGTTTGCTGGGCCTGTTTTGTGTGGGGAGCCCATCCCGGGGGTCACACACACCCGCTGCCGAGCTAACCCCCTCACAATATATATATATATATATATATATATATATATATATATATTATCATCAATGGTTGCCACTACACACATATCATAAAAATGGGACCAGGTGCAAAGCAAAGACTGTAGTACATATGATCCAAAGTGGGTGGCATTAGTTTTGTGAAAAAAAAATGGTCTTAAATAATCATAACTTTTTTTATGTATTGACATTCCTGAGGTTGTATGAAAAGGGAAGGGTTTGCACATGGTGGAAAATGCCCCCTCACTTTGATTGGGCTGTGTGGTATATTGATTCAATATTGGATTTATGTTTTTAAAAGATTTTATACCATGAAGGAAAGATTGATTAGATGAAGATTTCATGACAGTAATGGCTGTCTACAATAATTGCCACTGTCATTTATGTTAAGCTTAAAAACAAAAACAGGACTGAAAATTCAGATTGATTCAAAAATAAATCAATGTGAAGGTGATCTAGTGAGGCCATCATTAGAAAAAAGCATGATAGTGTAAAGGTATGAATATGAAGACAACCTGTGGGGCTTTAGTCTCTATTTCACATACTGTACTTTACAGTTTCTCTTTATCTCCTATTGTAAAATAATAAAAAAAATAAGCTCAATAGCTTAAAGTGGTAGTAAACACCTTTGTGCCATTTTACCTACAGGTAAGCTTATAAAAAAGCTTACCTGTAGGTAAAATGGAAATCTCCTAAAACGTGCACCATTTAGGAGGTATTTTAGCGAGCAGCATTCGGTGATGTCACTGGTGCATGCACTCTGAAGGATCAGCATACCCGTGCAGTTCCTTCAGAGCTCTGTGCCGTGCCCATGGCTCCCATGCGCATGGGGTGACATCATCGCGGCTCCGGCCAATCATAAACTTGGAAGAAGACTGGGTGAAGATGGAACCCCTGTGAGCTAGAACAGGGCACCACTGTAGGGATCTATTCTAAAGGAAAGTCTAACATAATGTACTAGTATACCTGCAGTTTAAGCCATAAAAGGTTTTTCTAAGGTTACTTTACTACCGCTTTAAAGGGGTTGTAAAGGTTCGTTTTTTATTTTCTAAATAGGTTCCTTTAAGCTAGTGCATTGTTGGTTCACTTACCTTTTCCTTTGATTTACCTTCTAAATGTTTTTTTTCTTTGTCTGAATTTCTTACTTCCTGTTTCTCCTCACTAAACTTCACACCATCATCCGAGTGGTGTGGAGTCATCCAGAACAGCTTACTGAACAGCTTACTGAGGAGGAACAGGAAGTGAGAAATTCAGACAAAGAAAACAAAGAAAAAAAATATTTAGAAGGGAAATCCAAGGAAAAGGTAAGTGAACCAACAATGCACTAGCTTAAAGGAACCTATTTAGGAAATAAAAAACGAACCTTTACAACCCATTTAAGCAGAACAACACATTGTACAAATTTCTTTATGATTTCCTTTAGAACTACCTTCAACTACATAGTGCAAGGGCCTGTCTGATTGCATACAATTTGAAAGTGTTTAGATTTGACCTCATATTATATGGTTTGGTAAAACTAAAGGAAAATTGTACAAGAAAATTGTATAATGTGTGGCCAGCCTTACTCTGAAAATCACAATCGTATGCAAACAAATCAGAGCAGGGACCAAATTTAAATTTAGAGGCATGAGGTTTGATTTACTAAATAAATAGCAAACTGAATGTGACAAATGGCAAAATAGATGTGTCTGAATAAAGTTCATAAAAAATAATCATCTCACCCAGGCACTAGGGATGAGCTTCGAGTTCGAGTCAAACTCATGTTCGACTCGAACATTGCCTGTTCGCCCGTTCGCCGAACAGCGAACAAATTGGGGTGTGTGTTCGCGGCAAATTCGAAAAATCTATGGGAGAAATCTAAAGTGCTAATTATAAAGGCTTATATGCAAGTTATTGTCCTAAAAAGTGTTTGGGGACCGGGGTCCTGCCCCAGGGGACATGTATCAATGCAAAAAGAAGTTTTAAAAACGGCCGTTTTTTTCGGGAGCAGTGATTTTAATAATGCTTAAGATGAAAAAATAAAAGTGAAATATTCCTTTAAATTTCGTACCTGGGGGGTGTGTATGATATGCATGTAAAGTGGCGCATGTTTCCCGTGCTTAGAACTGTCCCTGCAAAAAATTTCATTTTTGAAAGAAAAAAATGCATTTAAAACTGACTCGCGGCTATTATTGAATTGTCGGCTCCCGGCAATACATACAAAAGTCATTGATAAAAAAAAAAAAAAAAGCGTGGGGGTTCCCCAGAATTCAATTACCAGGCCCTTCAGGTCTGGAATGGATATTAAGGGGAACCCCGCCGCAAATTTAAAAAAAATTTGACATGGGGTTCCCCCAAATATCCATTCCAGGCCCTTCAGATCTGGCATGGATTTTAAGGGGAACTCCACCCCAAATGTAAAAAAAAATGGCGTGCAGTCCCCCTAAAAATCCATACCAGACCCCTTATCCGAGCACGCAACCTGGCCGGCCGCAGGCGAAAAGGGGGGGACGAGAGAGCGGCCCCCCCTCCCTCCTGAACCGTACCAAGCCACATGCCCTCAACATGGGGAGGATGTCCCCATGTTGATGGGGACAAGGGCCTCATCCCCACAACCCTTGCCCGGTGGTTGTGGGGGTCTGCGGGCGGGGGGCTTATCGGAATCTGGAAGACCCCTTTAACAAAGGGGACCCCCAGATCCCGGCCCCCCCCTATGTGAATTGGTAAGGGGTACATTGTACCCCTACCATTTCACGAAGAAAGCGTAAATTTTTTTTTAAAAAAACACACAAACACCTTGAAAAAGTCCTTTATTAAAAAAAAACAAAAAAAAAACAACATTCCAGCGGTGAAATCCAGTGTCCCGCGGCAATCCCGATGTCCAGCGCTGTCCTTCATTGGTTGTGCCTGAGCGGACCTGATGGGGAACTCCCTCTCAGTATTTTAAATGTATAGACCCGCTCCTTCTAAAGTTCCCCATCAGGTCCGCTCCCTCGGTATGTCGGACCCGCCTACATCATTGGCTTGAGCGGGGAACTTCCTTCACTATGTAAATTTAAATTACACAGTGAAGGAAGTTCCCCGCTCAAGCCAATGACGTAGGCGGGTCCGACATACCGAGGGGGCGGACCTGATGGGGAACTGCTCTCACTTTGGTAATACATGTATAGACCCGCCCCTTCTCATGTTCCGCATCTGGTCCGCTGAGCGGACCTGATGGGGAACTTTAGAAGGGGCGGGTCTATACATTTAAAATACTGAGAGGGAGTTCCCCATCAGGTCCGCTCAGGCACAACCAATGAAGGACAGCGCTGGACATCGGGATCGCCGCGGGACACTGGATTTCACCGCTGGAATGTTTTTTTTTTTTTTTTTTAATAAAGGACTTTTTCAAGGTGTTTGTGTGTTTTTTAAACATTTTTTTACGCTTTCTTCGTGAAATGGTAGGGGTACAATGTACCCCTTACCAATTCACATGGGGGGGGCGGGATCTGGGGGTCCCCTTTGTTAAAGGGGTCTTCCAGATTCCGATAAGCCCCCCGCCCGCAGACCCCCACAACCACCGGGCAAGGGTTGTGGGGATGAGGCCCTTGTCCCCATCAACATGGGGACATCCTCCCCATGTTGAGGGCATGTGGCTTGGTACGGTTCAGGAGGGAGGGGGGGCCGCTCTCTCATCCCCCCCCTTTTCCCCTGCGGCCGGCCAGGTTGCGTGCTCGGATAAGGGGTCTAGTATGGATTTTTAGGGGGACTCCACGCCATTTTTTTTTAAAATTTGGGGTGGAGTTCCCCTTAAAATCCATGCCAGATCTGAAGGGCCTGGAATGGATATTTGGGGGAACCCCACGTCAATTTTTTTTTAATTTGCGGCGGGGTTCCCCTTAATATCCATTCCAGACCTGAAGGGCCTGGTAATTGAATTCTGGGGAACCCCCACGCTTTTTTTTTTTTTTTTATCAATGACTTTTGTATGTATTGCCGGGAGCCGACAATTCATTAATAGCCGTGAGTGAGTTTTAAATGACTTTTTTTCTTTCAAAAATGACATTTTTTGCAGGGACAGTTCTAAGCACGGGAAACATGCGCCACTTCACATGCATATCATACACACCCCCCAGGTACGAAATTTAAAGGAATATTTCACTTTTAAGTATTATTAAAATCACTGCTCCCGAAAAAACGGGCGTTTTTAAAACTTCTTTTTGCATTGATACATGTCCCCTGGGGCAGGACCCGGGTCCCCAAACACTTTTTAGGACAATAACTTGCATATTAGCCTTTATAATTAACACTTTAGATTTCGAACGTTCGAGTCCATTGTATTTAATAGGGTTCTAAAGTTTACACGAACATTTTGTCTGTTCGCAGGTTCTGGTGCGAACCGAACAGGGGGGTGTTCGGCTCATCCCTGCCAGGCACTAAGAACACTGCATGTTCCAAAGAGTTCATGGGATACTCCACACTAGGGGGCATGTGTCAAGCGGGTCCAGTGTCTGGAAATGGGCAGAATCAGTGGTTCCTATAGAGTGACATCACCCAATCTTCTTTATTGATTAATTCTTTTTGCACCTTTATTAGCCCAGATCTTAATTGTGTTTTTTACGGCTATATAGTCTTTGGCGAGTGGGCAACAAGGTGCTGTTTATAACTTGAGAATCTTAACTAGAGAGTTTTGAAGACTGTAATATTTATACTGTATATACCCTTGCTTATTGTATGTTTAAAGCATTTCATTCCAGTATTGTTCTTTTGGTTACATTGTGTTGCAGCTTAAAGCATTTCATTCCAGTATTGTATGTTAACCGGTTCCCGACCGGCTCACGTACATTTACTGCTGCAGAATTGCTCCCCTGGGAGAAATCCCGTACATATATGGCTTCGCCCAGGAGAGCCGCCAGAGGGCGCGCGTGCGCCCACTGCTTGGCAGGAATACCGATGCGCGTGGCCGGCGGGCGCGATCGTATGCACGAGCGGGAGCACAGGGGTTTGTGTGTGTAAACACACAAATCCCCGTGCTGTCTGAGGAGACCAAACAGATCAGATCATGTCTTTCTACAAAGTAGAAAACACAATCTGTCAAATCTCCTAGTTAGTCCCATCCCCCTTACAATTAGAACACAAAATAGGGTACACATTTAACCCCTTGATCGCTCCCTAGTGTTAACCCCTTCCCTGCCAGTCACATTTACATAGTAATCAGTGCATATGGATGGTCCCAAAAATGTGTCAAAAGTGTCCAACCTGACCGCCACAACGTCGCAATACCGCAAAAAATCGCACATCACCGCCATTACTAATAAAAAAATAAAAATATATAAAAACGCCATATAAATGCCATAAATCTTTCCCATAGTTTGTAGATGCTATAACTTTTGCGCAAACCAATCAATATATGCTTATTGCGGTTTTTTTTAACCAAAAATATGTAGAAGAATACATATCAGCCTAAACTAAGGACATTTTTTTTTTTTTTTAATTCGGATATTTACCATAGCAAAAAGCAAAAGATATTGTGTTTTTTTTTCAAAATTTTTGCTCTTTTTTTGTTTATAGCACAAAAAACAAAAACCGCAGAGGTGATCAAATACCACCAAAAAGAAAACTCTATTTGTGGGAAAAAAAGGACGTCAATTTTGTTTGGGTACAACATCACACGACCGCCCAATTGTCAGTTAAATCGATGCAGTGCCATATCGCAAAAAATGGCCCGATCATTGGGCAGCCAAATCTTCCGGGGCTGAAGTGGTTAAAAAGGTATAAATGTAAAAGAAAAGAAAAGAAAATATACATTATAGTGTATCCATATTTATACTAAATAACATTTACATGTCAAAACCAATTGCCTTTTGCAGACTAAATGTACTCAGCAAAACATATGTTGCCTATGCAGAACCCTATTGTTCCACTAGGCGCGAGAGGTGATTGTCATGTTTATGTGTCGATGACATTTTCATTTCTGAATAATGTAGAACACTTGAAGCCAATACAATTATGCATTCGAACAAAACAAACAGACTGTAATACAATTGTGATTGTTATTATTTAATGTCACTTTTTTTTTTGCCCCTTTTCTTGCACGAGTGTGAATTTGTATAATTGACATTTGAAATAACAAGGCTTTTGACTGTAAGTGCATTTCTTGTGCTGAAGATCACATATTTCTTATTCAATCTTCTGAAGTGGTGTGGGGCAGAAATAAAAGACACACAATAATACAGTTCAGTGTTAATAAATTTATTATTAAATGCATGTTTTTTATTTAAACAAAGGTTGCAATTCGTCTCTGTTTACTGAGAGGTTTGTCATTATATCTCTGGTGGCAGTAATTGCAGGTCATTCAAATAATGGAAAGCTTCTTCTTAGTGTATTTTCCTTTGTAGCTCCACCAAGGATATTATCGGTAAATTTACAATAGCTGAACACCAAGCTCTACTCCTCAACTTAGTGTTCTGATAATATGGCAATATAAGGACAAGGCCTGGCCATTGTTGGGCTGACATGTCATATTGTATGGTGTGGAAGTAAGTCCTGAGCTCAGGGCCATGGGGTAAGATCAATGTTACTTCTAACCCCTGAAGTCTGTCTTGTTTACTCCTGATCACTGTAACTATAGACCTGTTAGTTGAACTTCTATAGTAGAGAAGATACTGGAGAGTTTAATAAAAGACCACATAGACAAGTTCTTGATGGAAAAAAATATTTTAAGCAACAGACAGCATGGATTCATGAAAGACAGAAGTTGTAAAACAAACCTGATTTCTTAAGTAAAACCTTGGACATAGGGGTAGCTGTGGATGTGGTATACTTGGATTTTGCAAAAGTGTTTGACACAGTTCCCCACACGACTAGGCTTGGAAAGATCAATTTGTAAATGCATAGAAAACTGGCTAAAAAAACAAATTCAGAGAGTAGTGGTTAATGAATCTTACTCTGAATGGTCCAAGGTTATCAATGGCGTACTCCAAAGTTCAGTGTTGGGACCCTTACTTTTTAATATCTTTATAAATGATATAGGGTCTGGGATTAAAAGTACAATTTTAGTCTTTGCAGATGACACCAAGCTATGCAGTGGAATAACATCCTTTCAGGATGTCTCCAATTTACAAGCTGACCTCAATGCACTGTTTAATTGGGCAACTAAGTGGCAAATGAGGTTTAATGTTGATAAATATAAAGTTATACACTTGGGGGCTAAGAATATGCATGCATCATACATACTAGGGAGAGTACAACTGGGGGGATCCATAAAGAAGAAGGATCTGGGGGTTTTGGTAGATCATAAGCTCAATAATAGCATGCAATGCCAAGCTGCGGTTTCCAAAGCGAGCGATTTTTAAGTACCGAAGTTTGGCGCCATTCCACGAGCGTGCGCAGTTTTGAAGCGTGATATGTTAGGTATCTATTTACTCTGCGTAACTTCATCTTTCACAATATGCAAAAACATTGGGCTAACTTTACTGTTTTTTTTTTAAAGCACTTCCCCCAAAAAAAAAAACATTAAAAAAATTGCTGCGCAAATACCGTGCGAGATAAAAAGTTGCAACAACCATCATTTTATTCTCTAGGGTCTTTGCTAAAAAAACATATACAATGTTTGGGGGTTCTGTGTAAATTTCTAGCTAAAAAAATTATGATTTTTACATGTAGGAGAGAAATGTCAGAATTGTCCTCGGTGGCAAGTGGTTAAACTTGCAGTAACGCACAGAAATGTACTGCGTTAAATGTGCACTAACGCACATAAATATACTGCGATAAACGGAAGGTAACGCACTGAAATATACGGCGTTAAATGTGCACTAATGCACATAAATATACTGCGTTAAACGGCACTGAAATAAATGGTGTTAAACTTGCAGTAACGCACTGAACAATACTGCATAAAACAAAAGGTAACACACTGAAATATACGGCATTAAACTTGCAGTAACGCACAAAAAATACGTTAAACGTGCACTAACACACTGAAATATACGGCATCATACTTGAAGTAACGCACTGAAATATACGGCGTTAAACTCCATGTTACATACTACTGACCTCTGAGCCACCTAATCCTGCCCCCGAACTCTGCATTACTTATTCCTGACCTCTGGACTCTGTTACTTACTCCTGGCCCCTGAAGTCTGTTTTACTTACTACTGACCCCAGAACTATGTGCTACTTTCTCCTGACCCCTGACATCTGTGTTACTTACTACTCACCCCTAAACTCCATGTTATTTACTAATGACCCCTGGACTATGCATTGCTAACCATTGCCTCTTGCCCTCTGTCTTACTTATTACTGACATCCACACTCTGCATCACTAACTTCTGACCCCTCAACTCTGCTTTAATTACTACTGACTTCATCGTTATATACTACTGACCTCTCAAATTCTGCATTACTTACTACTGACTGCTGCACTCTGCGTTACATATTAATGGCCTATGAACTTCCCAGAAAGCAAGCAATTGTACTGCAAGTTTTAAAATGACTTGCTAAGCTATTGTTAGACTTGCCAGGCTTTACAAGTTTGCTGCACAATTGCAGTAAGTCTGCATTGCATGACTTAAGATCAACTTTTTTCGCAAACATTCAGCAAGTCTGCTGCAAGTTCTGGTTCAGTTATGTTGTGCAATAGTCATCCCACCACAGGGGTCACTTTAGCTGAATTTTCATGCTGTAGACTGGCAAGTCTCTTGCTGTAGACTTACCACTGCAACTTTGCTCTTGCTAGAGACTTGCCACGCAAATTTGCTACAAAATGGAAACATGTTAACTAGAACTTGTGCTTCATGTGCTCTGCAAGTGTTTACATTGCCAGTAAAAATGTGCAGCACGTTAACAGACTTATGCTGCGTACACACGGTCGGAATTTCCGACAACAAATGTTCGATGTGAGCTTGTTGTCGGAAAATCCGACCGTGTGTATGCTCGATTGGACATTTGCTGACAGAATTTGCGACAACAAAAATTTGAGAGCTGGTTCTCAAATTTTCCGACAACAAAAGTTGTTGTCGGAAATTACGACCGTGTGTACACAATTCAACGCACAAAAATTCTACGCATGCTCGGAATCAATTCGAAGCATGCTCGGAATCATTGAACTTAATTTTTCTCGGCTCGTCGTAGTGTTGTACGTCACGTTCGCAATTTCCAACAACATTTGTGTGACCGTGTGTATGCAAGACAAATTTGTGGCAAGTTATCCTTGCTATCTGGATTGTTACTTACTTCTGATCTTTGAGTTCTGCAATATATACTATTGGCCTTTGAACTATGCATTACTATTGTAAACTCTGTGTTACATACTACTGACTCCTGCACTGTGAATGATAATGAATGCTGAGTTTGCTGAAGCTAAAGAAGTTGGGTAAGTTAAATGTTTACAGGAACTTTTAACATTTTTTTTTCAAAGTTTTCTTCAAACCTCCTTACGCTCTATTAGAATCTTGCTAGCTTATCTCCTTTCAAAAAAAGCATACTGCATCTTGGAGATCATCTTGATGCAATAACCACCCCATTGGCCATGCCTAAGCCACATTTTTCTTGACAAAACCTATAAAGTGTTCCTCCATAAAATGTGTGCATATCATGGTACCTCTTTAATAATTTTGTCTTTATTACTTGAATGTCTACCTTTTGTTATAAAATTCTGTGATTTATTGTTGTAGGGTATAATTTTGTGGGTGTGGCTATAAATGGGGTGCAATTTGTGGGTGTGGTTAAAATTGGGCATGGTCAAAAATCTTGTCTTGTCCCTTCTAATGCTCTCAGCCTCCAAATCTCCAAATTACATTTTTTGCTGCTGTAATTAAACTTCCTATTAGAACAGTGGTTCTCAACTCCAATCCTCAGGACCCACTAACAGGCCATGTTTGCAAGATAACTGAGATACATCACAAGTGATATAATTTGCTGCTTAGTGATTGCAGTATTCTAGTCTGTGTCTGCCCACAGTAATACTTAAAATCTGGCCTGTTAGTGGGTCCTGAGGACAAGAGTTGAGAACCAGTGTATTAGAGAGTGGCTACGTTCATTTTCCATTGTTCCACTGTTTCTAGTAACATAGCCAGTGGGGTCTGTAGTGTTCATAGAGCAGTACACATGACCGCAACTAACGTGCACTGCTTGTTCCAAACAAACAAGAGTTGGGGGTAAGTGGGGGGGGGGGGGGGTGGAGGAGTTCAGGTGCCCATAGAGCAGTGGTGCTCAACTCCTGTCCTAAGAACCCACTAACAGGCTAGGTTTGCAAGATAGCTGAAATACATCACAGGTGATATAATTTGCTGCTCAGCGATTGCAGTATTCTATTCTGCATCTCCCCAAGGTAATACTTACAATCTGGCCTGTTAGTGGGTCCTGAGGACAAGAGTTGAGAACCACTGCCATAGAGGTGGTTACAAGGAAGCAGAAAAACACGGCCATGGGCAGGCTGGATACAGTGTGTACCTGAAATGGGCTGAGGAGAAGAGACATGGAGTGGGAAAGCAGAGGACGTAGTAGATCCATAAGGGCCCCAGTATAGTTGCTTATGGTTTTAGGTATAGAAGAATAAAGAGCCGAACCATGAACCTTGACCAGGATTGATATATTTATATTTTCCTTCTTTTTTTTTTTCACATTGACCTCCCTTACAATTTCTTACTGCTTTGATAGTGTGGAGTAGGATGTCTGCCCCTAATTAGGAGAGAGAAAGGGAGTTAAGTCACATTGAAATAGTGAGGGGAGGGATGGGAAGGGGGGTGGAGGATAAGGAGTAGGGCACACACAGGAGAGGAGAGACTTAAAGTAGAATTAGGACAGAGATTGTACACAGTCACTGAGAGGATATCAAAATAATATATTTTTTTTAATTTTTTGGGGGTATTATGGACCTGTCACTTAAAGGTGGGGGAAGAGTAGGTAGGAGGATCGTTTGAATGCAAACACGGGTGAAGAATTTTTTATTTTTATTTTCTTTTATCACAAGGTACAATTATCTATTTTCAACACCATGGCCATTGGTGGCCTCTTATGAGGTTTTGGTTGAGGGGGAATTAATAAAAAAAAAGGGGGAAAGTAGGAGAGGGGATCCCCTCCCCCCTCCTTTATTCCCTTTTTTTTTTTTTTTAAGTTTGTTTGTTTTTACTTAAGTTGGGGATTCAGGCCATGGGGCCGCTACACATAATTACGGGTAATTAATATTAACCATGAGGCACAATATACATATACTTTTTTTTCCACACTTAAAGAGAATAGTCACTATGGCCATCAGTGGCCTCTTTGGAAGTAGGAAGGGGTTTTGTTTAAGTGACACAGAAGGGCACAGTAGGAGAACACACGACTCAAGTAGAAGGAATTGAGTGGGTAGGGACAGAGCAGACTTATGCCGCGTACACACGATCGTTTTTTCTGATGAAAAAAGACCGATGGACTTTTTTCATCGGACAAACCGATCGTGTGTGGGCCCCATCGGTCTTTTTTCCATCGGTATAAAAAAATAGAACATGTTTTAAATTTTACCGAAAAAAAAAAACAATAGCAAATTCCGATCGTCTGTGGGGAACTCCATCGGAGAAAAAACCCACGCATGTTCAGAATCAAGTCGACACATGCTCAGAAGCATTAAACTTCTCGGCTCTTCGGAGTGTTTTACGTCACAGCGTTTGGACTGATGGTGTGTAGGCAAGACTGATGGAAGTCAGCTTAATCGGATTTCCGATGGAAAAATCCATCGGATTTTATTCCATCGGAAATCCGATCGTGTGTACTGGGCATAACTCCACCGCAGCCAGGGATGGCGTGAAGGGGGGGGGGGGGGAGAGGTAAGAGAATTACTTTATTTTCCATGTCCTTTTTTTTTCTCTTTTGTTCTTTTTTTTTTCCTTCTCTTGGGGGGGAGGGGGGGTAGTATAATTGATAAACTTTTGATTAGACAATTTTCTACCTAGTTCTTTTCTGTAATGTTGATTTGTGTCTTTTATGTAAATGATGGAATATAAGAATGTACAATACTGAATGGAAATGTTGAAGTTTATAATAAAATAAAAAAATTGGATTATAAAAAAAAGGAAGCAGAAAAACACAGTAAGAAAAATTAAGTAGTGGATGTCTATTGATTGTTTTTGGAATCTAATAACATTGAACAATTATGGCCATGTTTGGTCATTGATATCACCACTGTCCCTGCCCCTTCCTTTTTATATAGCTGATGACAGCTGTCATTCAGTTAGTGTTACGTGCACTGTTTAGGAGATATATTCTTTAGATACAGCCAATGACGTCACTTAAACAGTGGCTCCCACGTGCATGCGCCGGAGTGACGTCATCACTGGCTCAGCCATATTGCTGAAGCCCGTGACCCCAATAAGAAGACTGGGTGAAGATGGAAATGCCTTCAGCTGTGAAAGCCCGCCGCTGGAGGGCTTAGTTTTCAGGTAAGTCTGTCATAATGTGCTAGTACGCAATGCATACTAGCACATTATGACTTAAACTGCCCGATGCCTTTTTTTATGCAGTTTACTAACGCTTTAAGGGTTAATTGGATGTCATTAAGAATACAGCATAGTTTCTCTGGCCTGAGAAAGGTGCACGGACACCCCAAAATGCATAGCCACAAAATACGAATATGTCGAAATTTGTTAAAAAACTAATTTGGAATTAAACGCATTGCACATGTCTAGTGAGCACGATCTAGTGCCCCCATAGCAAGAGTCTTGCTATTGGGGGCACTGGTCATGGGGGGGGGGCAGGAGTGCTGGCGGGGGACCCAAGAAGCAGAGGATCATGGCAGCTCTGTGCAAAACCTTTGCACAGAGCAGCTAAGTATAACATGTTTGTTATTTAAGAAAAATAAAATAAAAAAAAGCTGAACCTTTAATACCACGTTAAAGCATTTGCTACTGTGGAACGTCAGGTGCCACTGCACAGAGTACTTCATTTTAAGGAAAGTTGTGTCAAAATTGAGAAGAAGAGCAGGACCCTTGTGTCAGTCAAATTAAAGATCTAATTATCTACTTGTCTAATCAGCCAATATCAAGAACCTACTTATCCTGTGATTTCAACTCATTAGAAATTAATAATTGACTGAAAGGTTATATGTTTTTGTTTTCCTATGTCAAGGTGAGTGCTCCAGCACTGGGAACGGCTGAAACCACAGTTGATAGTGTGTAAACATCAACGGTTTGCAGCTAATTTCCTCCTCCCGGTACAACATCAAAGTATATCTCCAGTTGTGTTACATTAGATAATCGCCCTCGAGAGAGAGATGATGTGAGTTATTAGTAGGGGGCTCCCTAGGAGGGTAATTATCTAATAGAAAACACACTTCTGCAGTCCCCAAGGACAAAAGAACAGAGTCTTGCAATGGTTAGCATGTATTTACTCAGGGCCTGATAACGAAGGAGTATTCAATATGTTTTGCAATAGTAGCTGATGCTATACATCGTGTGATGGGCTCCGAGAACAGGGCTTGTGGTTTTCAAAAGAACAATGGTACAGATAGATTACTGCTCGAGCTCGATAAAATGAAAGTGTACTGCAATTTGCCAAGCCCAGAAATAAAAGATGGCTCTACTCGCGCTCTTGAAAGCATGCCACAACAAGGTTGCTTTAATGATACAAAGCTAAAGTGTGAGGCTTAATCCTCCAGGGCCCCTCACATTGCTCAGTTTAGGGATTTCTCTAATTAAGAGGTAATTAATTTGTTCTTCACATCACTAAGCTAAACACTGAGCAGATTATTGTTCTGAAAAGCTAGGCAGGACTGTAATAGTCATTTTATATTAAAAAGCACCTGCTTCGATGTATGTTTATGCTGCATTTTATATGAGCACAGGTGGACAGTGTGGGTGAAAAAGTGAAAAATATGCCCCAACTCACACAAGTGCCAAAGTTTCTAAATCATTTTCATACACGCTTTGCTGCTCAGATAGTGTATCTGGCCTTAACACATGCAATGCTGTCCCAGAGGACCATCAGCCTAGTTCCTAATGCGTTTTGGTCTTAACCAATTAACGACCATGTCACGCCGATATACGTCGGCAGAATGGCACGGCTGGGCAGATTAACGTATATATACATCGCCTTTTAAGACGCGGCATTGTGGGCGCGTGCCCGCCGCGAGCTCCGTGTGTTTGATGCGATGTCCGCCGGGAGTCCCGTGATCGTCTCACGGAGAGGAAGAACGAGGAAATGCTTACGTAAACAAGTTTTTTTTCCCCATTCTTCCTAGTAACAAGGACACTGATCACACCACCCTGTGATCGGGAGCGGTGATCAGTGTCGTGTCACTCGTAGCCCAGCCCCCCTACAGTCAGAACACATCCCTAGGACATAAATGTGAAAAGTTTTTCGCGCTAATTGTGAGTGTAAAGAAATGTGATTGATGAGTGTGATAGTGATCTTCTGCTGCAAATCTATAAGTGGTCACCATACACCAGAAACATAGATAAAAAGTAATAAAGTGATTTGCGCTGAAGACAAATTCAAAAAACACGTTACCACTATTGGATTAAACCATGTCCACTAATAATCAATTAACTAAAGTGATAGACATATTCATAGTGAAAAAGTAAACAATGTATAACAATGTGAGACAATGTGAATAAAAAGTGAAAGTAAAAGTGGGTCAATCTTTTGGGTGATAAAATGATATGATATGGGTTTATTCTTAAAAAGTCCTTTAAAGCGGTCCTCAATGGGCGGAGGCTGTATGGGTTAGGGTATTAATTTTCAATTGTAGGTTCAGTCATATTGCTGTCTATTATAACCGATATCCCTCCTTTCTTTGCCCCAGTCTCCCAGAACTCTCACCTTAAAGCTGATCAAAGTACGCATGTAGTATAGGTTGCTGTATGGTTAATTTTTCAAAAGCTTTCTCTCTGTCTCCTTCTGGCCCAGGATAATGGAGCGGTCCTCCTATGGAATCTTCACTCTATTACTGTACTCCTATTCCCCTATCACTCCCATAGGAGGATATGCCCAGAGATGAAAAAAACGGGAGGAGTAACGATAGGGAGAAAATAGGGAACAAGAAGGGAGCCTCCAATAGCGTGATATTGTTTTTTTTAAAAGATATTGAATTTATTTAAAAAAATGGACTCTTACACTTAATTAAAAAATTTCAGGCATATGATATTTACACAAGACACGGCTTAGACAGCCGTCTTACTTCCTCTCCTGTCGCTTACGATCCGCGTCCGACTCACGTGATCCCTACGTCGTTACGTCACTTCTCACGTGACTTCATCAGGGGACCTCACATCACATCCCTAGGACACACACAACCTACTGGTTAACCCCTTCACTGCCAGTGTCATTTTTACAGTAATCAGTGCATTTTTATAGCACTGATCGCTGTAAAATTGACAATGGTCCCAAAAAGGCGTCAAAAGTGTCCGATGTGTCCGCCATAAAGTCGCAGTCACGATAAAAATCGCAGTTTGCCGCCATTACTAGTAAAACTATATTTTTTTATAAAAATGTCATAAAACTATCCCCTATTTTGTAGATGCTGTAACTTTTGTGCAAACCAATCAATAAACGCTTATTGCGATTTTTTTTTACCAAAAATATGTAGAAGAATATGTGTCGGCCTAAACTGAGGAAAAGATTTGTTTTTTTATATATTTTTGGGGGATATTTATTATAGCAAAAAAGTAAAAAATATTGCATTTTTTTCAAAATTGTTGCTCTATTTTTGTTTATAGCGCAAAAAATAAAATCTGCAGAGGTGATCAAATACCACCAAAGGAAAGCTCTATTTGTGGGAAAAAAGGTTGTCAATTTTGTTTGGGAGCCACGCCGCACGACCGCGCAATTGTCAGTTAAAGCGACGCAGTGCCAAATCGCAAAAAGTGCTCTGGTCTTTGGCCAGCAAAATGGTCCGGGGCTTAAGTGGTAAAGGAAGTGTACAGGCTTATTTATTTATTTATTAAAATACATGTCAAAGATTTTAGCTTGGTATAATACTATAAATATGTGTATATATGTTTTTCAAAACTCATTTTATTGTATAAATTGTTATTATTAGGGTTGTCCCGATACCAATTTTTTAAGACCGAGTACAAGTACCGATACTTTTTTTCAAGTACTCGCCGATACCGATTACCGATACTTTTTTTCAATGTCATGTGACAGTTTTAAAGATGGGGACTGATAGGTGGCACTTATGGGCACGGATCGATGGCACTTATGGGCAGTGATAGGTGGCACTTGGGGGCACTGATAGGTGGCATTTATGGGCACTGATAGATGGCACTTGTGGGCAGTGATAGGTGGCACTTGTGGGCACTGATAGGTGGCACTGATTGCACAGAAAGGTGGCACTTGTGGGCACTTATGGGCACTGATAGGTGGCACTTATGGGCACTGATAGATGGCACTTGTGGGCAGTGATAGGTGGCACTGATTGCACAGAAAGGTGGCACTTGTGGGCAGTGATAGGTGGCACTTGTGGGCAGTGATAGGTGGCACTGATTGCACAGAAAGGTGGCACTTGTGGGCAGTGATAGGTGGCACTTGTGGGCACTGATAGGTGGCACTTGTGGGCACTGATAGGTGGCACTGATTGCACAGAAAGGTGGCACTTATGGGCACTGATAGGTGGCACTTATGGCACTGATAGATGGCACTTATGGGCACTGATAGGTGGCACTTGTGGGCACTGATAGATGGCACTGATAGGTGGCACTTGTGGGCACTGATAGATGGCACTGATTGCACTATCAGTGCAATCAGTGCCATCTATCAGTGCCCACAAGTGCCACCTATCAGTGCAATCAGTGCCCATAAGTGCCACCTATCAGTGCAATCAGTGGCATCTACCAGTGCCACCTGATAGGTGGCACTGGTAGATGGCACTGATTCCACTGATAGTACCCACAAGTGCTACCTGATAGGTGGCTGGCACTGAAATGCTGCGTGGGGTGAGGGGAAATGACACAGGATTTAAGAAAAAAAAAAACTGCTGCAACGCCCATCTTGGTACACCCTGCACTCGGCTGCAGTAAGCAACAGCAGACATCTTGTTACACCCAGCCCATATAGCTCGGGCTGGGTGTAACAAGATGTCTGCTGCTGCTTACTGCAGCCGAGTGCAGAGTGTACCAAGATGGGCGTGGGGACGTTCAGCCACTGACGGCGACCGAATGTGACAGCACCGGTCACCGATCCTGATGCGGCTGCGCCCTGAACCCCTGCCAGCTTACCAGGTTCAACTGCAGGTGAGGGACTCGCTCTCCGCCCGCGGACTCCGTCCACCGACTGTGCCCGCCCTCTTCAGCCAGACTCCGCCCGCACTTTCCTCTCCCGCCCTCCCCAGCCACTGACTCCTCCTGCCCTCTCCGGCCAGACTCCGCCCACACTCCCCCGCCCTCTCTCCTGCCCTCCCCAGCCACTGACTCCTCCCGCCCTCTCCGGCCACAAAAAAAAAAAAAAAAGTATCGGGTGAAGCATCGGGAGCATTTGCGCGAGTACAAGTACTCGCGCAAATGCTTGGTATCGGTCCCGATACCGATACTAGTATCGGTATCGGGACAACCCTAGTTATTATACACTATATTGTCAAAAGGATTGGGACACCTGCCTTTACACACACATGAACTTTAACGTCTGGTCTTAGTCTGTGGGATTCAATATTGAGTTGTCCCACCCTTTGCAGCTATAACAGCTTCAATTCTTCTGGGAAGGCTGTCCACAAGGTTTAGGAGAGTGTCTATGGGAATGTTTGACCATTCTTCCAGAAGCACAATTGTGATGTCAGGCACTGATGTTGGCAGGCCTGGCCCGCAGTCTCCACTCTGATTCATCTCTTGTTCTTGTTTATCCATGTCTTTATGGACCTTGCTTTGTGCACTGGTGCGCAGTCACATTGGAACAGGAAGGGGTCATCCCCAAACTGTTCCCACACAGTTGGGAGCATGAAATTGTCCAAAATATCTTGGTATGCTGACACCTTAAGAGTTCCCTTCACTGGAACTAATGGGCCAAGCCCAACCCCTGAAAAACAACCCCACACTATAATTCCCCTTCCACCAAATGATTTGGACCAGTGCACAAAGCAAGGTCCATAAAGACATGGATGAACGAGTTTGGGGTGGAGGAACTTGACTGGCCTGCACGGTCCTGCCCTCAACCTTCCAAGAATATGTTTTATAGCAGAAATTAAAAAATTTATTTATTTTTTTTCAAAATAGTCTGTATTTTTTTGTTTAATAGAGAAAAAATAAAAATCACAGAGGTGATAAAATACCACAAAAAGAAAGCTCTATTTGTGGGAAGAAATGGACAAACATTTTATTTGGGTACAGCGTTGCATAACGGCGCAATCGTCAGATAAAGTAACTCAGTGCCATATCGCCAAAAATGGCCTGGTCATGAAACCTTCCAGAGCTGAAGTGGTTAAATAAATATTGATTTTAAAGCAACACATCTAAAACTATTGCCTTAAATACCTATGTCAGCATGACAGGAACCCTGCATAATTGTTTTCCTCTATTCATGGGGACAGCAGCCCTCTCTTGTAATTTTACTACTTAGCCTCTGTGTAGAAAGAAGCTGAGTGATTTAAAAAATTTGACAGTGGCAATATTCCCTTCTCAGAAGCGTGCAGAGAAAAACAAAAACAAATAAATAGATAACCACATTCCTCAAACATACCACGTACCTCATTCATCACCTTTTCCCATTAATGGTTCAATTAAACAAAAGCCCTAAAGCAAGGAGTCTACTACAGAGATTTGCAACTATACTCAGCTGGTATCTCTTCATTCTTTTTAGATATATATGGAGCTTTAGTACTGTATATTTAAAAAAATACGTGTAGGCCTCCATTTAAAGGCACACAACCTCAGAAATATTCCTTGTCTAGTGTTGAGTTTCTTATCAAAAATGTATGTATTGGATAGTTTGGTTTTACTAATTTCTGAGATTGGGACTGCTGCCTTCTTTGTTCGCTACATTCACATATTTATGTAACATTATGATAGATCTCTTTCACAGGTAATGCCAGTTTGTCCTAGCTATGATTAAGCACTAAGTTATAGTGTGAAACGCGTCAACTTGTATCCTGTTTGCTGTGGCATGTATCCTGTGATCCTGTTTTAACAATAAAAAGCAATATTTTTGAAGTGCGGCTGTCCAGACATCCCCTTTCATTTGGTGGAGACTAAGGATAGAATTTGGGTTTAGGTTGGACATGGGTTTGAGGCAAATCCAGCGCATTTGTGGTTCGTAGAGCCACCATATTTATGCGCCTGTTCGCCCACCCAAAATCCTGGCTGCTGTAAAAAGACAGGCTATCATCCTGGGTGATATCATTGACCAAATTTGGCCTTTGACCTTATCTTGATAAGTCTTGTCAATATTCTTATTGCACACGTTCTTGGCAAATGGCTCTTGAAATAGTGGGTGCCGCAGCGATTACCAGCTGGATCCTGAAAACATCAAGCAAGTGTACATATTCGCCAGCACACCATGGATCAACAATTATCATCCAAAGGTTTCTTTAAACAAGAGAGATCAAATCACAGAGATAAGTGCAATGTTTCGGAGCTGCGCAGGGCCCCTTCGTCATGTAATGCCTGACGAAGGGGCCCTGTGCAGCTCCAAAACATTGCACTTATCTCTGTAATGTGATTTCTCTTAATTAAAGAAAACTTTGGATGGTGATTGTCGATCCATGGTGTGCTGGCGAATATGTACACTTATCTGGATCGGGTTGAAGTAGGTATAAGAAGCAGCTGAGGAGGGAGCTGCACCCAGAACGTTTTTTACCTGTAGCAGAATCTCTAACCTCTTCCAGTCTAATAAGCACCTTTGGGGCCACAGACCGCTTACATCCTTCAATATGTAGTGAGTTGTGAGACATAGTGGGTACAAAGGTGGTAAAAATCATTGGGCGCCAGACACGTCTTGGATGCAAAAGAGGTTTTATTTCTTTTAACAGTCCTTTTATATTTTGCAAGGGAAAGAGGGTTGGGGCCAGGACACCCTTAAGTAGTTGTAATTTAAATAGGCAAACTCAGAGACTTCAATTGGAGGACAGCCTTACAGGGAAAGACCCCAGCAAGGTGCTACTTCTGCACGTGCAGGTTTGCTATCCCCTATAGCCACAGTACTTAACAGTTCCTAATTCAAACGTAACAGTTCTCTCGGCTTTACTACAACTTCTATTTGTAGTTCTTCAGCCCCTTGAGCTCCTGGTCTCTCACTGGACCCTCTGATTAACTAACTCTGAATCCCGTGAGCACCTTAAGGCTTTTGTGGTGGTAGCTCCCTCAAGCGTCACCTACGCTTCTCTGCTGGGTCTCTAGCTTGGCACTTCGGATACCTTCAAGCTTCACCCTTGCCTACCGGCTCAGTCCCTAGCTTGACACACATGGCTGCTCCGCAAGCATCACCTCCGCTGGTTGGGTCCCTGACTTGGTCACCACCTGTAGAGAATGCATTAAGTTAAAAAAAAAAAAAAAAAACCTTCAGCCTTTAGAACCACTTTAAATAAAGTTGATGCTAAACTAATTACTGAAACAAGATAAAGGTAAAGTGAATAACATTGATTATATTGTTACAATGGAATCCAAAAGTCAGTGGTATATGTAGCAAACCCCCGGAGGAGCTGCTTTTGTTTTTTCAGTCCGTTACTCTGCCTTTCAACCCCAATGAACTGTCCCAGCCCCTCTGGCACACCTAGCAATGTGATTAATGGAATAACCCAACAAGAATACACAGCACAGTTCTGTTCTTTAAGTTTACTTGGAGAAGAGTAAAGTTTAGGTTAACATTAGTCAGCCAAGACCTGTATAAGTATCCAGGACTTGGTTGAAACAGTTTAAAGAAAAACAGTCAGTAACACTATGCAACAAATAAAGAGTAAACAACAATATGCACAGATTAAATGGACTCCCCAAACAAGCTTTTGCTGCTGCTCTGTGATAATTGGCTCTCAGTCTCTTCCAGTAGGAAGGCTACAAATGAGCAGTGCTGTGTGAGAAGAGAGGAAGGGTGGGGTTTGAAAAAGTCCACACTGCTGCTAGCAGACAGCTCTCCCCCTCACTGATTTCATCAGTCTGGAGAGGTAACTGCTACATATATATTAGGCAACAAGTGAACACCTTTGATTATGGGGCTGCGTAGCCGCCGACCAGTCAAGGGGCCCATGCTGATCCGTGTTTACAGCCAAAAGGTCCTACAGTAGGCACGTGAGCATCAGAAGTGGACCATGGAGCAATGGAAGAAGGTGATTTGGTCTGAGGAATCACGTTTTCATTTACATCACGTGGATGGCCAGGTGTGTGTGTGTCACTTACCTGAGGAAGAGATGGCTTCAGGATGCAGTATGGGAAAAAAAGAAGAGCCGGCAGAGGCAGTGTGATGCGTTGGGAAATGTTCTGTTGGGAATAGGGATGAGCTTCGAGTTCGAGTCGAACTCATGTTCGACTCGAACATTGCCTGTTCGCCCGTTCGCCGAACAGCGAACAAATTGGGGTGTTCGCGGCAAATTCGAAAAATCTATGGGAGAAATCTAAAGTGTTAATTATAAAGGCTAATATGCAAGTTATTGTCCTAAAAAGTGTTTGGGGACCGGGGTCCTGCCCCAGGGGACATGTATCAATGCAAAAAGAAGTTTTAAAAACGGCCGTTTTTTCGGGAGCAGTGATTTTAATAATGCTTAAAATGAAAAAATAAAAGTGAAATATTCCTTTAAATTTCGTACCTGGGGGGTGTGTATGATATGCATGTGAAGTGGCGCATGTTTCCCGTGCTTAGAACTGTCCCTGCACAAAGTGTCATTTTTGAAAGAAAAAAATGCATTTAAAACTGACTCGCGGCTATTAATGAATTGTCGGCTCCCGGCAATACATACAAAAGTCATTGATAAAAAATAAAAAAAAAGCGTGGGGGTTCCCCAAAATTCAATTACCAGGCCCTTCAGGTCTGGAATGGATATTAAGGGGAACCCCGCCGCAAATTAAAAAAAAAATTGACGTGGGGTTCCCCCAAATATCCATTCCAGGCCCTTCAGATCTGGCATGGATTTTAAGGGGAACTCCACCCCAAATTTAAAAAAAAAATGGCGTGGAGTCCCCCTAAAAATCCATACCAGACCCCTTATCCGAGCACGCAACCTGGCCGGCCGCAGGGGAAAAGGGGGGGACGAGAGAACGGCCCCCCCTCCCTCCTGAACCGTACCAAGCCACATGCCCTCAACATGGGGAGGATGTCCCCATGTTGATGGGGACAAGGGCCTCATCCCCACAACCCTTGCCCGGTGGTTGTGGGGGTCTGCGGGCGGGGGGCTTATCGGAATCTGGAAGACCACTTTAACAAAGGGGACCCCCAGATCCCGGCCCCCCCTATGTGAATTGGTGAGGGGTACGTTGTACCCCTACCATTTCACGAAGAAAGCGTAAAAAAATGTTTAAAAAAACACACAAACACCTTGAAAAAGTCCTTTATTAAAAAAAAACAAAAAAAAACATTCCAGCGGTGAAATCCAGTGTCCCGCGGCGATCCCGTTGTCCAGCGCTGTCCTTCATTGGTTGTGCCTCAGCGGACCTGATGGGGAACTCCCTCTCAGTATTTTAAATGTATAGACCCGCCCCTTCTAAAGTTCCCCATCAGGTCCGCTCCCTCGGTATGTCGGACCCGCCTACGTCATTGGCTTGAGCGGGGAACTTCCTTCACTGTGTAATTTAAATTTACATAGTGAAGGAAGTTCCCCGCTCAAGCCAATGACGTAGGCAGGTCTGACATACCGAGGGGGCGGACCTGATGGGGGACTGCTCTCACTTTGGTAATACATGTATAGACCCGTCCCTTCTCATGTTCCGCATCTGGTCCGCTGAGCGGACCTGATGGGGAACTTTAGAAGGGGCGGGTCTATACATTTAAAATACTGAGAGGGAGTTCCCCATCAGGTCCGCTCAGGCACAACCAATGAAGGACATCGCTGGACATCGGGATCGCCGCGGGACACTGGATTTCACCGCTGTAATTTTTTATTTATTTTTTTTTTTTAAAATAAAGGACTTTTTCAAGGTGTTTGTGTGTTTTTTTAAACATATTTTTACGCTTTCTTCGTGAAATGGTAGGGGTACAATGTACCCCTTACCAATTCACATAGGGGGGGCCGGGATCTGGGGGTCCCCTTTGTTAAAGGGGTCTTCCAGATTCCGATAAGCCCCCCGCCCGCAGACCCCCACAACCACCGGGCAAGGGTTGTGGGGATGAGGCCCTTGTCCCCATCAACATGGGGACATCCTCCCCATGTTGAGGGCATGTGGCCTGGTACGGTTCAGGAGGGAGGGGGGGCCGCTCTCTCGTCCCCCCCTTTTCCCCTGCGGCCGGCCAGGTTGCGTGCTCGGATAAGGGGTCTGGTATGGATTTTTAGGGAGACGCCACGCCATTTTTTTTTAAAATTTGGGGTGGAGTTCCCCTTAAAATCCATGCCAGATCTGAAGGGCCTGGAATGGATATTTGGGGGAACCCCACGTCAATTTTTTTTTTAATTTGCGGCAGGGTTCCCCTTAATATCCATTCCAGACCTGAAGGGCCTGGTAATTGAATTCTGGGGAACACCCACGCTTTTTTTTTTTTTTTTAATCAATGACTTTTGTATGTATTGCCGGGAGCCGACAATTCATTAATAGCCGCGAGTCAGTTTTAAATGCATTTTTTTCTTTCAAAAATGACATTTTTTGCAGGGACAGTTCTAAGCACGGGAAACATGCGCCACTTCACATGCATATCATACACACCCCCCCAGGTACGAAATTTAAAGGAATATTTCACTTTTATTTTTTCATTTTAAGCATTATTAAAATCACTGCTCCCAAAAAAACGTCCGTTTTTAAAACTTCTTTTTGCATTGATACATGTCCCCTGGGGCAGGACCCCGGTCCCCAAACACTTTTTAGGACAATAACTTGCATATTAGCCTTTATAATTAACACTTTAGATTTCGAACGTTCGAGTCCATTGTATTTAATAGGGTTCTAAAGTTTACACAAACATTTTGTCTGTTCGCAGGTTCTGGTGCGAACCGAACAGGGGGGTGTTCGGCTCATCCCTGGTTGGGAAACCTTGGGTCCTGCCATTTATGTGGATGTTACTTGACATGTACTATCTACCTAAACATTGTTACTAACCAAGAACACCCTTTTGTGGAAACATTATTCGCTTGATGGCAGTGGCCTCTTTCAGGCGCATATTGTTGACCTGTCCTCCAGATCTTAATCCAATTGATCATCTGTGGGATGCGCTAGAAAAACAATTCTGATCCATGGAGGCCCCACTTCACAACTTACAGGCCTTAAAGCAGTGGCGGTGCGTCCATAAAGGGCGCAGGAGCACCGCCCCCTCTCTCCTGCACCGCTTTATCACCATAGATAGATTCATGCATTGCATGAATCTATCTATGGTCGCTGCTGACACCCCCTATTCAGGTGCCCGGCCCATTTTCGGCCGCCGGGCACCTGAATTACAGTGGCGGGGTTGTTTTTTGAGAGCACCTGATCAGAGCCATAGGCTCTAATAGGCGCCCAAAAAAGTGAACAGCAGGCGCCATGCTGGGCATTTGCTGTTCACTCAGCTGTGAACCACCTCTCAGCCAATCAGGTTGCCGGGTCTGCTACCGGTCACCCGATTGGCTGAAACGTCAGGCACTGTGATTGGATGCCTGAGAGAGGACGGAAGAAGACATGGAGGACGTGCAGGAGACCGCCGCTGACCCACTGTGAGACAGGTAAGTGCCGGGCAGCATCTGATGGGGCACAGTAGCTGCAATTTATGGGCACACTGGCAGCATCTGATGGGGCACAGTAGCAGCAATTGATCTGCACACTGACAGCATTTGATGGGGCACAGTAGCGGCAATTGATGGGCACACTGGCAGCATCTGATGGGGCACAGTAGCGGCAATTGATGGGCACACTGGCAGCATCTGATGGCACACAGTGGTGGCAATTGATGGGCACACTGGCAGCATTTGATGGGGCACACTGGCGGGAATTGATGGGCACAGTGTGAGCAATTGATGGGCACAGTGGCAGCAATTTATGGGTACAGTGGCTGCGTTTGATGACACAGTGGCGGCAATTTATGGGTACAGTGGCTGCGTTTGATGGCACAGTAGCTGCATTTCATGGGCAGGAGTGGCTGCAATTGATGTTTTTTTTTTTCAGTTTGTTTGCGCCAGATAACACGGCATACCTTCAGAGGTCTAGTGGAATCCATGCCTCGATGGGTCAGGGCTGTTTTGGCCGCAACAAGGGGGGCATACTCAATATTAGCTGGGTCACTAAAATGTTATGACTGGTCGGTGTAGACTATGACTGATCAGACTCTCTTAGGTTTGCCATCTCATCCCTTTAAACCAAACTACATAGGAATTAAACAGGTTCTGAGGTTCATTTAATGCAAATAAGGCACCAGGTGAGTTTAATTACCACCTTAATCAGCCACAGAACCTGTGCAATTAATTATGTGTTCAGTTTTAAAGGGATGAGATGCCAACCCTAGACTCTCCCCCATTCACATATTGTGATACAGTCAGTGTAATAAATGAAATAACTTTTCTTAGTGAAGGAAGAGAAAGAGGGGTTTCCCCATTGGACTATCTGTACTATTGTTCTGCCTAAAGACAAAAAGTTGTTAGCCATTAGGGATGAGCCGAACACCCCCGGGTTCGGTTCGCACCAGAACCTTCGAACGGACCGAAAGTTCGCGCGAATTTTCGAACCCTATTCGTTATAATGGACGCGAACGTTCGAAATCAAAATTGCTAATTACAACGGCCAATATGCATGTTAATGTCATAAAACAGGTTTGGGGACCCGGGTCCTGCCCCAGGGGACATATATCAATGCAAAAAGAAATTTTAAAAACTAAAGTTTTTTCGGGAGCAGTCATTTTAATGATGCATAAAGTGAAAAAAAAAAAAGTGAAATTTTCCTTTAAATATGGTACCTGGGGGGTGTCTAAAGTATGCCTGTGAAGTGGCATGTGTTTCCCGTGTTTAGAACTGTCCTTGCACAAAATGACATTTGTAAAGGAAAAAAAGAAGCCATTTAAAACCACTTGCGGCTTTAATGTCATGTCTTGTCCTGGCCGCCATATGGCTGAAAATCCTTGAGAAAAATGGCATGGCTACCCCATCACCCCCCCCCCCCCACCCCAGCCCCTTTGGGTCTTGTATGGATACTAAGGGGGACCCCGCACCCAAAATAAAACCCTATACCTACAACCCTATATACTCTGAACAGCAGTATATAGGTGGTGCAAACAAGACATGGACTGTAGGTTTGTTCTTAAGTAGAATCTGAACAGGTACATTATGAAGTGTAGCTACATCCCAAAAAAATCAATTTTTAAGCTTTTTGGAGAACATAGGGAGGGGTTATCACCCCTGTAACATTTGCTGTCTTTGCACATCTGTTCAGAACATGTCACCTCACTTTCCGTCCCAATGACAAATGTTTTTGGAAAAGTGGGGTTTTAATTGAAACAAGGATTGGTGATAAAGCATCAGTAGAGAGGAGATACCTTTTTCCCAAATTAAATCTAACAGGATAGAATTTTCCTTCCTAGGGGTAGATTTCCTCTCACTTCCTGTTTTCTCTTGCCGTTTGCAAGTAGGAGTCGTTTGTAAGTTGGATGTTTGAAAGTAGGGGCCTGCCGTATATACTCTGCAGAAATTTGCCCTATTAGATGTTGGTGTAGCCACAAGACTGGTGGGCACAGGAATGGGCCCTGCTGTGAGTTAATAGATCAAGATTTGTACTTGCATGCACCTGTTGAACCGGGCAGAAAAATTGGGCCTTTGGTGGTGGTGGTGGTGGTGGTGGACGGTGTTGCCACAAGACTGTAAGCCCTCACAGTTACTCTTGGTGGGTGCAGGAATGGGCCCTGCTGTGAGTTATTAGATCAAGATTTGTAATTGCATGCACCTGTTGAACAGGGCAGAAAAATTGGGCCTTTGGTGGTGGTGGTGGTGGTGGACGGTGTTGCCACAAGACTGTAGGCCCTCATAGTTACTCTTGGTGGGCGCAGGAATGGGCCCTGCTGTGAACTATTAGATCAAGATTTGTAATTACACGCCCCTGTTAAACAGGGGCTGAAAAATTGTGCCTT
The DNA here is from genome assembly GCA_029206835.1 of Rana muscosa. Lineage (NCBI taxonomy): Eukaryota > Metazoa > Chordata > Amphibia > Anura > Ranidae > Rana > Rana muscosa. The sequence goes on from CM055119.1 coordinate 351,735,313, forward strand.
AGGCATTGGTGCTGGTGCCACAACACTGCAACCCCTCACAGATACTGTACTTGGAGCACAGCAGTCACACCTGTTGCGAAGCATCTTTTTAAAAAATTGTAATTACACGCCCCTGTTATACAGGGGCTGAAAAATTGTGCCTTAGGCACTGGTGCTGGTGCCACAACACTGCAACCCCTCACAGATACTGTACTCTGAGCACAGCAATGAGACCTGTTGCAAAGCATTGCCTAAAAATTGTAATTACACGCCCCAACAGGGGCTGAAAAATTGTGCCTTAGGCACTGGTGCTGGTGCCACAACACTGCAACCCCTCACAGATACTGTACTCTGAGCACAGCAGTCACACCTGTTGCGAAGCATCTTTTTAAAAAATTGTAATTACACGCCCCTGTTATACAGGGGCTGAAAAATTGTGCCTTAGGCACTGGTGTGGTGGCATGGATCATTGAGGAGGAGGAAGAGGATAGTCAGTGAACATAACAGGACAGTCACTCAGCATCAGCATAGGCAGTCTTGAAGGGATGTGACATTATAAATTATTCCGTTATATCCGCTTCAGGTGTCTGGTAGCTGGTGGTGATCCAAGACTGATTCATTTTTATGAAGGTCAGTCGATCAACCGAGTCGGTGGACAGGCGCACCCTATGATCGGTGACAAATCCTCCAGCAGCACTGAATGTGCGTTCGGAAAGAACGCTGGATGCAGGACAGGCCAGTAGCTCAATTGCATACTGTGCAAGCTCTGGCCAGTGATTCATCCTCAGGACCCAGTAAGCCAGAGGATTTTCGGTGGGAAAGGTGTCCAAGTCTGACCTTGCCCCTTGGTATTCCTGCACCATGTATATCAGACGCTGGCGATGGTTGCTGGAACCGATCATACCTTGGGGCTGCGGACTAAAAAATTGTCTGAACGCATCGGTCAGACGTCCACCTTCCCCACCGCTCCTTCTGCTACTGACCGAAGCCTCAGCAACTCATCGTCCAGGACCAGGAGTTTGTAACCTCCCAGTTTCTGGGAACGCGTTGCACAGACCTTTCTGCAAGGCCTCCCTGAGATGTCTCATCCTCTGCTCCCTCTGCGACGGCAAGATAAGGTCCGCAACCTTACCCTTGTACCGTGGATCAAGGAGAGTGGCCAGCCAGTAATGGTCACTCTCCTTGATCCGAAGAACACGAGGATCCTTCCGCAGGCTTTGCAGGATCAGGGAGGCCATGCAGCGTAGGTTAGCTGAGGCATTCGGTCCGGAGTCTTCTGGGTCACTGAGGATGACATGATCGCCAGCCACCTCCTCCCAGCCACGTACAAGTCCACTGGTTTGTTGGGACTGTACATCATCCCTAAAAGACTGCTGCTGCTGATGCTGAGTGCCAGGCTCCACCTCCATGCTCACACAATCCTCCTCCTCCTCCTCCTCCTCCTCCTCTTCCTGTGTGATGGGTGGGACAGAAGGAACATTGTCTGGATAAAGGGGGCCTTGAGAGACAAGGAAGTCCTCCTCTTCCTGCCTCTGTTCTGCCTCAAGTGCCCTGTCCATTATCCCACGCAGCGTATGCTCCAACAGGTGGACAAGAGGTACAGTGTCACTGATGCATGCACTGTCACTGCTCACCATCCTCGTGGCCTCCTCAAATGGTGAGAGGACAGTGCATGCATCCCTGATCATGCTCCACTGGCGTGGGGAAAAAAAGCCAAGCTCCCCTGACCCTGTCCTGGTGCCGTAGTCGCAAAGGTACTCATTGATGGCCCTCTGCTGCGTGTGCAGTCGCTGCAGCATGGCCAACGTTGAGTTCCACCTGGTGGGCATGTCACATATTAGGCGGTTCTTGGGCAGGTTCAGCTCCTTTTGCAGCTCAGTCAGCCGAGCACTGGCATTATAAGATCGGCGGAAATGCACACAGACTTTCCTGGCCTGCCTCAGGACATCCTGTAAGCCTGGGAACCTGCCCAAGAACCGCTGCACCACCAGGTTGAGGACGTGAGCCATACAGGGCACATGGGTGAGCTGCCCCTGTCGCAGGGCGGAGAGGAGGTTGGTGCCATTATCAGAAACGACCATTCCTGGCTTAAGCTGGCGTGGCGTCAACCACCTCTCGGCCTGCCCCTGCAGAGCTGCCAGAACCTCTGGCCCAGTGTGGCTCCTGTCCCCCAAACACACCAGCGCAAGCACGGCATGGCATCTTTTTGCCTGCGTACTCGCGTAGCCCCTTGTACGCCTACGGAGCACCGCTGGTTCCGAGGACAGAGCACTCGAAGAGGACATGGAGGAAGAAGAAGAGGAGGGGGTGGAGGAGAGAGGTGTGTCACAACCAGTAGTAGCATTTTGGAGGCGTGGTGGCGGAACAACCTCCAACACTACTGCACCTTGTCCTGCATCCCTCCCAGCTGCCAATAGAGTGACCCAATGGGCCGTGAAAGAAAGATAACGTCCCTGTCCATGCCTGCTGGACCATGAGTCAGCGGTAATATGCACCTTACCGCTGACCGCCCTGTCCAGCGAGGCATGGACATTGCCTTCCACATGCCAGTAGAGAGACGGAATCGGCTTCCGTGAGAAAAAGTGGCGTTTGGGAACCTGCCACTGAGGAACCGCACATTGAACAAACTCACGGAAGGGGGCCGAGTCTATCAACTGAAAAGGCAGCAGTTGAAGTGCTAGCAATTTAGCCAAGCTAGCATTCAACCGCTGGGCATGTGGATGGCTGGGAGTATACTTCTTTCGACGGTCCAGCAGCTGGGGCAGGGAAATTTGCCTGCTACAATCGGACGTCGGTGTACTGCAAGTACTTGGTTGTGACACACCTAATTCTACACCTTCAGTCCTCTCAGAGCAGCTTTCAGAGAGGACTGAAGATATAGTGGGGATGGAGATCCCAGCTGATGAGGAGCAAGGAGAGGTCCGCTTTGTTCTTTGGTGTGGGTCTTTTATGTGTGCTTGCCAACGAGCTGCATGGCAGGTCGACATATGTCTGCTCATGCTTGTGGTGCCCAAGCGGCTGATGTTTTGGCCACGCGAGATACGCTTGAGACAAATATTGCAAATAGCAGTGGTGCGATCTGATGCACTCGTCTCAAAAAAGGCCCACACCAAAGAACTTTTGTGATAACGTGCAGAGGCAGCGCCCTGCACAGGCGGAGCTCTGCGGTGTGGTACAGTTGCTGTGCTGGCCTCTAGCTGGCCTCCAGGGGGCATCCTGCCTCGTTGGACATGTGACGCTGCATCCTCCTCCTCCTCCTCCTCTCTCCCTTCAGGCACCCACGTGGAGTCAGTGACCTCATCATCCCCTCCCTCTTCACCACTAGAGCAAACCTGGCAGTAAGCTGCAGCTGGTGGAACACTACTGCCAGATTGCTGTCCTTCAGCATCCCCTCTCTCTGCGCGCACACTACTGACTTCCTCAAGCTGGGTATCATCATCCGAGCCTTCGAATCGTTGGGCATCCTCCTGGAGCATGTACCCAACACTGTGCTCAAACAGTTCGGGGGACTCCTCAGGAGGACATGGTGGGTCTAGGGAAGGGGTGGCTGATGATGCCATTGAGTACGCGTTGGCAGCTGCTCTGCCAGTACCCTGAGCCTGGGTGAGAGAGGATGAGGAGGATGAGGAGGGCTTGGTCATCCATTCTACCAAGCCTTCGGCATGATGCGGCTCCACATGTCCAGCTGCCGAAAACAAAGACAAGCGTGTCCCATGGCCACGTGCTGATGACGATGCACGACCACGTCCACGGCCAGCACTGTTGTCTCTAGAAACAGAGCCTGCCTGCCCTGTGTTCTTGCCTCGGCACGCTCTGCCTCTCCTTGGCGGTCTTCCAGCCATTGTAGTCGGTAGTGTATATAGTATAAAAAATAGAACTCCTATGTGTGCTCACAACACACTGTAGGTCCTATGGGTGCTGACACTAACACACTATAGGTACTATGTGTGCTGCTGACAAGAAAATATAGGAGCTCTGTTTGCTGCCACTAACACACTAGAAGTCCTATGGGTGCTGCTGAGAAGAAAATATAGGAGCTCTGTTTGCTGCCACTAACACACTAGAAGTCCTATGGGTGCTGCTGAGAAGAAAATATAGGAGCTCTGTGTGATGCCACTAACACACTAGAAGTCCTATGGGTGCTGCTGAGAAGAAAATATAGGAGCTCTGTGTGATGCCACTAACACACTAGAAGTCCTATGGGTGCTTCTGAGATGAAAATATAGGAACTCTGTGTGATGCCACTAACACACTAGAAGTCCTATGGGTGCTTCTGAGATGAAAATATAGGAACTCTGTGTGATGCCACTAACACATTAGAAGTCCTATGGGTGCTGCTAAGAAGAAAATATAGGAGCTCTGTTTGCTGCCACTAACACACTAGAAGTCCTATGGGTGCTTCTGAGAAGAAAATATAGGAGCTCTGTGTGATGCCACTAACACACTAGAAGTCCTATGGGTGCTTCTGAGATGAAAATATAGGAACTCTGTGTGATGCCACTAACACATTAGAAGTCCTATGGGTGCTGCTGAGAAGAAAATATAGGAGCTCTGTTTGCTGCCACTAACACACTAGAAGTCCTATGGGTGCTTCTGAGAAGAAAATATAGGAGCTCTGTGTGATGCCACTAACACACTAGAAGTCCTATGGGTGCTTCTGAGATGAAAATATAGGAACTCTGTGTGATGCCACTAACACATTAGAAGTCCTATGGGTGCTGCTAAGAAGAAAATATAGGAGCTCTGTTTGCTGCCACTAACACACTAGAAGTCCTATGGGTGCTTCTGAGAAGAAAATATAGGAGCTCTGTGTGATGCCACTAACACACTAGAAGTCCTATGGGTGCTTCTGAGATGAAAATAAAGGAACTCTGTGTGATGCCACTAACACATTAGAAGTCCTATGGGTGCTGCTGAGAAGAAAATATAGGAGCTCTGTTTGCTGCCACTAACACACTAGAAGTCCTATGGGTGCTTCTGAGAAGAAAATATAGGAGCTCTGTGTGATGCCACTAACACACTAGAAGTCCTATGGGTGCTTCTGAGATGAAAATATAGGAACTCTGTGTGATGCCACTAACACATTAGAAGTCCTATGGGTGCTGCTAAGAACAAAATATAGGAGCTCTGTGTGATGCCACTAACACACTAGAAGTCCTATGGGTGCTGCTGAGAAGAAAATATAGGAGCTCTGTTTGCTGCCACTAACACACTAGAAGTCCTATGGGTGCTTCTGAGATGAAAATATAGGAACTCTGTGTGATGCCACTAACACATTAGAAGTCCTATGGGTGCTGCTGAGAAGAAAATATAGGAGCTCTGTTTGCTGCCACTAACACACTAGAAGTCCTATGGGTGCTGCTGAGAAGAAAATATAGGAGCTCTGTGTGATGCCACTAACACACTAGAAGTCCTATGGGTGCTGCTGAGAAGAAAATATAGGAGCTCTGTTTGCTGCCACTAACACACTAGAAGTCCTATGGGTGCTTCTGAGATGAAAATATAGGAACTCTGTGTGATGCCACTAACACATTAGAAGTCCTATGGGTGCTGCTGAGAAGAAAATATAGGAGCTCTGTTTGCTGCCACTAACACACTAGAAGTCCTATGGGTGCTGCTGAGAAGAAAATATAGGAGCTCTGTGTGATGCCACTAACACACTAGAAGTCCTATGGGTGCTGCTGAGAAGAAAATATAGGAGCTCTGTTTGCTGCCACTAACACACTAGAAGTCCTATGGGTGCTGCTGAGAAGAAAATATAGGAGCTCTGTGTGATGCCACTAACACACTAGAAGTCCTATGGGTGCTGCTGAGATGAAAATATAGGAACTCTGTGTGATGCCACTAACACATTAGAAGTCCTATGGGTGCTGCTGAGAAGAAAATATAGGAGCTCTGTTTGCTGCCACTAACACACTAGAAGTCCTATGGGTGCTGCTGAGAAGAAAATATAGGAGCTCTGTGTGATGCCACTAACACACTAGAAGTCCTATGGGTGCTGCTGAGAAGAAAATATAGGAGCTCTGTTTGCTGCCACTAACACACTAGAAGTCCTATGGGTGCTTCTGAGATGAAAATATAGGAACTCTGTGTGATGCCACTAACACATTAGAAGTCCTATGGGTGCTGCTGAGAAGAAAATATAGGAGCTCTGTTTGCTGCCACTAACACACTAGAAGTCCTATGGGTGCTGCTGAGAAGAAAATATAGGAGCTCTGTGTGATGCCACTAACACACTAGAAGTCCTATGGGTGCTGCTGAGAAGAAAATATAGGAGCTCTGTGTGATGCCACTAACACACTAGAAGTCCTATGGGTGCTGCTGAGAAGAAAATATAGGAGCTCTGTTTGCTGCCACTAACACACTAGAAGTCCTATGGGTGCTTCTGAGATGAAAATATAGGAACTCTGTGTGATGCCACTAACACATTAGAAGTCCTATGGGTGCTGCTGAGAAGAAAATATAGGAGCTCTGTTTGCTGCCACTAACACACTAGAAGTCCTATGGGTGCTGCTGAGAAGAAAATATAGGAGCTCTGTGTGATGCCACTAACACACTAGAAGTCCTATGGGTGCTGCTGAGAAGAAAATATAGGAGCTCTGTTTGCTGCCACTAACACACTAGAAGTCCTATGGGTGCTGCTGAGAAGAAAATATAGGAGCTCTGTTTGCTGCCACTAACACACTAGAAGTCCTATGGGTGCTGCTGAGAAGAAAATATAGGAGCTCTGTGTGATGCCACTAACACACTAGAAGTCCTATGGGTGCTGCTGAGATGAAAATATAGGAACTCTGTGTGATGCCACTAACACATTAGAAGTCCTATGGGTGCTGCTGAGAAGAAAATATAGGAGCTCTGTTTGCTGCCACTAACACACTAGAAGTCCTATGGGTGCTGCTGAGAAGAAAATATAGGAGCTCTGTGTGATGCCACTAACACACTAGAAGTCCTATGGGTGCTGCTGAGATGAAAATATAGGAACTCTGTGTGATGCCACTAACACATTAGAAGTCCTATGGGTGCTGCTGAGAAGAAAATATAGGAGCTCTGTTTGCTGCCACTAACACACTAGAAGTCCTATGGGTGCTGCTGAGAAGAAAATATAGGAGCTCTGTGTGATGCCACTAACACACTAGAAGTCCTATGGGTGCTGCTGAGAAGAAAATATAGGAGCTCCGTTTGCTGCCACTAACACACTAGAAGTCCTATGGGTGCTGCTGAGAAGAAAATATAGGAGCTCTGTGTGATGCCACTAACACACTAGAAGTCCTATGGGTGCTGCTGAGAAGAAAATATAGGAGCTCTGTTTGCTGCCACTAACACACTAGAAGTCCTATGGGTGCTGCTGAGAAGAAAATATAGGAGCTCTGTTTGCTGCCACTAACACACTAGAAGTCCTATGGGTGCTGCTGAGAAGAAAATATAGGAGCTCTGTGTGATGCCACTAACACACTAGAAGTCCTATGGGTGCTGCTGAGAAGAAAATATAGGAGCTCTGTTTGCTGCCACTAACACACTAGAAGTCCTATGGGTGCTGCTGAGAAGAAAATATAGGAGCTCTGTTTGCTGCCACTAACACACTAGAAGTCCTATGGGTGCTGCTGAGAAGAAAATATAGGAGCTCTGTGTGATGCCACTAACACACTAGAAGTCCTATGGGTGCTGCTGAGAAGAAAATATAGGAGCTCTGTTTGCTGCCACTAACACACTAGAAGTCCTATGGGTGCTGCTGAGAAGAAAATATAGGAGCTCTGTTTGCTGCCACTAACACACTAGAAGTCCTATGGGTGCTGCTGAGAAGAAAATATAGGAGCTCTGTTTGCTGCCACTAACACACTAGAAGTCCTATGGGTGCTGCTGAGAAGAAAATATAGGAGCTCTGTTTGCTGCCACTAACACACTAGAAGTCCTATGGGTGCTGTTGGGGTGCAATGCTGTGCTAACAGCACTGCGGTTGGTACTACTGCAATACTGTACTAACAGTAAGCATGCACCAGACTAATCCCCAGCAGCAGCTAATAACACACTAACTGTGCAATCAGCAGCAATGAACGATCAATGACTTAGGTAGCAATGGTTTAGCAAAGAAATAGCCAATGGTTTAGCAAAGAAGAGCAAATCTTTCAGTATCAAGCAAAGACAGAATCAGCAGACTAATCTCTCCTAAAGCCGGAACTCATGTGACCGGGGCCGATGGCGTGGCGGCCTTTTAAATGGTGGGGCGTGTACTAAAGCCCCTGAGCTGTAATTGGCTACAGGCGTCCTGCCTGTAGCCAATTATTGCTCTCCGAGTTTCGGGCGCTGTGATTGGCCAAGCATGCGGGGTCACAGTGCATGCTTGGCCAATCATCAGCCAGCAATGCACTGCGCCGGCCGCGCCGGCCGCAATGCATTGCGGGGCCTGTGATGCGAACGGCCCAAATAGTTCTGGGCTCGACGAGCGAGCGAACGCCCGGTGCTCGATTCGAACATGGGTTCGAATCGAGCACCGGGCCCATCCCTATTAGCCATTGCAGCACTAGAAATTCAATGGCACAAAGAGGACAGGCATCCCTGCAGTGAGGATTTCTCCAGGATTCAGCTTCACTACAGGTAAGGGATATGACTAAAGCTCTAGAGAGATTTTTTTTTTTTTTCAATAAGCTAAACTTCCACTTTAAAGTGGTTCTAAAGGCAGAAGGTTTTTTGTCTTAATGCATTCTTGATCAAACGATGTTGCACGAGAGACTTGGCTGTCCGGGACTCTCCCTCCTGATTGCTGTCCTTTAAAATCAGTAAGCCAATGAGTAGAGAGAGGGGGCAGGGCCGAGCTGTGGCTATGTGTCTAAATGGACACACAGAGCCGTGGCTCGGCTCGAGTGCTCGAGTGCCCCCATAGCAAGTTCCTTGCTGTGGAGGCAGGAGGGAGGGGCCAGGAGAGCCAGCGAGGGATCTGAGAAGAAGAGGATCTGGGCTGCTCTGTGCAAAACCATTACACAGAGCAGGTAAGTATAACACCTTATTTAAAAAAAGCAAAACAAAAAAAAACAAGACTTTAAAATCACTTTAACGTGTAGTAAAAATGTACATTATTTCATCTCAACATTTTTGAGCTGACCATTCATAGCCATAACTAGCATAAAACAATAAACTTCCTAGAAGTAACAGTTGGAATAATATACAAATGTTACTGTCACAAATGTCCTTTAATATACACATTTTGAAAGGTTGACAAAGTTCTAGAGCCTTGCATTTCTGCAGCTAATATGCTTTATCTTATTATGCTTTGTCACTGACTTAGCATTTCAAACAAGAATAGTGACAGATTTGAAAGCCTTGTTTATTTTTAAGGTGACTTTGAAATCAGTAGAGCATCCGAGTAATTGTGTTTTTAAATCTCAAATGTGTTTTGAATGCTAAAACAATTGCTTAGAATATTGCTGTATTAACACAAGGCTCATTGTGACTTTAGACTTTGTTTCTCTATAAAATGCTCAAATATTCTATGTAATTGTTGTTACAATTAGGGTGGTGTATAACTAGTTTTGATCCCATATACATAAAGCGGAAAGAAATATAACCAACGTCAGACTATTGTGTACATTTGAAAAATATGAATATAACTGTCAACGAAAAAGCCAACCTATCATTAAAATTCACATTTCATAAAAAAGTCAGTAAGACACATTTCAGCATTACAGAATCATAATATTATTTTGAATACAAAGTATCTTTCTTGCCAAAATAATAATAAAAAAAAAAAACATCATTTAATTTAACCACTTGAGTACCAGCCTGTAATACTCCTTCATTACCAGGCTTTTTTTTTTTCAGTTTTCAGAGCTGTGATAATGTGACTGACAGGTAAGCCCTGTACACACGATCCGTTTTAACGATGAAAACAGAATTTTTTCATCGGACAAACCAATTGTGTATGGGCCCCATCTGTCTTTTTTCCATTGATGTTAAAAAATAGAACATGTTTTAAATTTATCCGATAGAAAAAAAAAAACGATAGCAAATTACTATCGTCTGTGAGGAACACCATTGGATAAAAAACCCACGCATGCTCAGAATCAAGTCGACGCATGCTCAGAAGCATAGAACTTAATTTTTCTTGGCTCGTCGGAGTGTTTACGTCACAGCGTTTGGGACAATCGGTTTTTTGCCTGATGGTGTGTAGGCAAGACTGATGGAAGTCAGCTTCATCGGATTTCCGATGGAAAAATCCATCGGTTTAAAATCCATAGGAAATCCAATCGTGTGTACAGGGCTTAACTTTGTCATACAACACTGTACCCAAATTATTTTTTTATCAATTTTTCATAGCTAGAGCTTTCATATGGTATCTGTTATCTAATACTTGCTGTTTTTTTTTGTTTTTTTTTTTTTTTACTATAAAAAGAAAAAGATAAAAAATGTAGGGAGAACAAAACAGTTTCCCTTAATTTCTGTTAACCTCCCTGGCGGTATGATTCTGTCTGGAATTATGAACCAAAAGCTGTACAATTATTTTGCATGGAAATTTGGCGTTATGTACTGTAGGCCTGCAATTCTTAGTAATTACTTTCTTAAACCTGACCAAACAAGACTCTAGTAGACATCCCAGATGTGATAAATTTGAAACACAAAATCATGAATTATAATCTAATAAGTAATATAATTTTATTCAATAATGTAGAAGAAAATAATGACATTTGTCAAACAAAGAAAATTCAATACACATCCTGAGTGTGATACATTTTAAAGCATGGAACTAGACAAAGTCCAACGTCGCAATCTGTACAATGGTATCTTGTTTCTTTTCTGACTTTTTTCCATTGCCATCTCTCTTGGAACAGCAGACCACGCACATCCTGGTAGGTGCTTCCCTTTTTGCGGTTGGCGGTATATAGTCCAAAAAATGACGTCCAGTCAGGCGTTCTGGGTTGACAACGCCAACAGCACGTCGTCCGGGTCTGTTCACAGCTACTGATGGCGTCTGGTGGTTGACAAAAATCTGCTCAGCCACCTTCCAGATAAAGTCGGAATGAACAAGAGGCATGCCACTCTTTGCTTTGTATAGGATATACACATTCCAAAGGCATTGTTCCAAAAGATGCCTGAAAATCTTTTTATAATATTTTTTTCTGCTGTTTGCGCATAGCCGGGTAAAATGTCATTGCCTGATCGGCTCTGTCGACACCTCCCATTGTATTATTATAATCCATCACAACTTGCGGCTTCAACAGATCTTTTCCACCTCTTGTGTGGACCATGGCAGTGGCGGTATTGTGCACAGTACTCATGAGGCACACGTCCTTCTTGTCTCGCCATCGCATTGCCATCATCTAACCCTTCTGCCAGGCAACAATTTCTCCTGTTTTTAGTTTTTTCTTGCCAAACCTAGATGGCATGCCACGTCGGTTTGGCCTAACAGTACCATATCCATCAGTTTTGTTTTGTAGCAAAGCCTTAAAAAGTTCCGGAGATGTATAGAAGTTGTCCGTGGTCACACAATATCCCTGGTTCAGCAATGGCTCCAGCAGTGTAAGGACAGATGATGTGGCCATCCCATAGCCGCTGTACCTGGGGTTGAACTTCGTGCCTTTACCGGTGTAAATGACCGAATTACAGATGTATCCGGTGGATGACTCGCAGAGCATAAAGAATTTGATGCCAAACCGCGCTCTTTTGGATGCAATGTACTGTATCCAGCTTAGGCGTCCCTTGTAGGCCATCGGACATTCATCCACGCTGACGTCCCTGTCTGGCACGTAGGTCCACTGGAAATTGCCCATGATCATTTGGCATACCTCCCAGATTTTCTTTAGCTTGGGCGCAGGATGCATGGCCTCATCAAACTCCTCATTGTTCGTGAAGTGGAAATACTTCATGATGAGGGAAAAACAGTATTAAGACATCACGGTGCTAAAAAACGGAGTGGCCAGTAGCTTATTGGTGGTCCAGTACCATTTCTGGAGTGGTTTCCCCACCACCCCCTGAAGAATGATGAGTCCCAGAAACTGCCAGATGTCCTCTTTCGTCACCGGTTCCCACTTTCTGCTTTGGGAAAATCTGGCATGCAGCGTAGCGGATTGCTGATCATGGTAACGATTTGTGTCTGACAATTTTTTCAATTACCTCTTCAGTGAGAAATAATTGCAGGTATGCCAGAGGGTTGTCACACTCCACATCTACCTTCATCCCAGGTGATCCAGTGAAGGGAAATCTTGGGGGCGCTACCTGGTCCGTATCGGAGTCTATAGGGCACCAAGTGCGCACATCGCTGAGGTCGCTGAGGTCAGGTGCAGGATCATCGCCGTTGTCACTTGCCAGATCCGTGTCGGTGTCAGTATCAGACGACAAATCTCCCCACGACTCACTATCGCTCACTTCTGCGAGCACCTCCGTGTCGCTGCCGCTGTCACTCATCTGGTCCAAAAGCGCCCTTTTGGTAAAGTGGCGCTTTTTTGATGCCATATTTTTATGGGCACAGATGACAGGCAAGGGGGCACTGTACAGGGCACTGTATGGTGATCAGAGATGATACAGTGTAATACAGTGTAATCAGATACAATATAACCTCTTTTATTTTTGTGTTTGTGTTGTGTGAACTTTTGAACTTTTGAATTTGCCGCCCAGTTCCGCTCTTATGCGACGCTGCGGCTCGCAGGGAATGGAACCAGGAAGCGCCGACACTCGCCGGTGATCTCGCTGGCGATCACAGCAGAGGACATCATCGCTGAATCGCCAGGAGAAGGTAAGGAAACTCCACTGCAGGCTCTGCAATGTTACCCCGAGCGTGACTCGGGGTTACCGATCCTAGCAAAAAAAAACAACCCCGAGTCGCGCTCGGGATTACCGCCAGGGAGGTTAAAGTGTTACTAAGCCCACAACAGTAAAATCAGTCTGTATATGTAGTAAAGCATGCTTGTTATACTCACTGTGGAGGGGTTAATCCTCTGCATTGTTTAAAAAGGCTATTTGATCCTGTCTTTTCTGATTCCCCCCTTCTTGTATTGTTCCCAATCCCTCTGTTGATAGAACAGAGCTCTAGGCACTCTGCACATGCTCAGTTTGGTGTGTATTTAGTATGTCGTTTTTTTTGGAGAGGGTGCATGTGATCAGCACGATGCCAATCAGCACTGTCCATAGAAAACAAAAGTGCAGCGCTAAAATCAAATAGTCTCAGATGACTATTGATATTAGTACATCAAGATTGAACCAGCGTACATAAGAACAAAAACACCACATATGTACACCAGAGTGAACTGTGAAATGAAGAAAGCCAGGTAACAAAAAGTGATGAAACAGTCCTTTGATTGAAAATTAAAAATCCTGGTAATAATATTTAATAATAAGTGACAATGTTCCAGATAGTGAATAGACATATGCAGTCTAATCGTGACTAGTAGTAAAATTGATAGAAGATCCACCACCGTATGTGATAAGGCTTACCGAAAAGATTGAACCCAGGTAAGTATACACTCACTAGGTCAATCAGGCTTGTATGGTCAATGGACCAAGGAGAAAGATGTCCACAGACACAGATTACAAGGACTCAGCGGAGGAACTTCCAATGGTGTTTTACAGGTTATGATGCCCAAACAGGTAGGTTGCAATGATATAGAAAAAGAGGAAGACAGGAGGGCACATAGCGTAATTCTGCAAGATATCTCACAGCAATTTTATTTTAAAAAGAGTAACACTCACATTTGAAGTGATATGAAAGCGCTTAAAATGGCAGTAACAGTGGCATCAGTAGTCCATCCCGACGCGTTTTGTTCAATGGAACATCATCTGGTGTGATTCAGAACTGTCCAGACAGAGGGTCAGGGGTCACGTAGCATCATAGAACAGTCAGAGGAGAATGAAAACTCCTCCTACAAGCTTTAATCTGTGCTCGGCCAGACATTAATAGAAGTTACAAGACTGCTATATACTGCTGATGAGAAAAGGTATTTAGCAGTTTATATTTACTAAAATAATTGCATTTCTATATTCAGTGTACTGTGGGAGACCAGATATAGTGAATGCAGACTCCTGGGTTTAGTAACACTTTAAAGCGGAGCTCCGCCAATTTTTTTTTTATTAAAAGCCAGCAGCTACAAATACTGCAGCTGCTGACTTTTAATATTAGGACACTTACCTGTCCTGGAGTCCAGCGACGTCCGCAGCAGAGGACGAGCAATCGCTCGTCACTCTGCTGCTCCCACCGCCATCCTCGGTGAGGGAACCAGAAAGTGAAGCCTTGCGGCTTCACTGCCCGGTTCCCTATGGCGCATGCGCGAGTCGCGCTGCGCCGTTCTGACTGGTCCCTGTGTGTTCTGGGAGCCGAGTGTCTCCCAGAACACAACAGGTATTCTGCGGGAAGCGACGTACTTCCCGCAGATTTCCCGCAGAGAGGACTCCCGGAAGTGGGTGAAAATACCTGTCTTAGACAGGTATCTTCACCTCCCTCTCCCCTGAAAGGTGTCAATTGTGACACCGAAGGGGGGGAGGGTTCCGATGAGCGGACGTTCCACTTTAGGGTGGAGCTCCGCTTTAAAATAAAAATGCTAAAATAGTACTATAACCACCCAAAGTACTATTTTTTTGTAAAGTAGACACCTTAATGTTTTTTGCCACAATTTTGGAGGGAAATGAAAATAAATGCTGGTTATCAGGGGATGTTGCTAAAGATAAAGGCAATTTTTTAACATTTTGGATAGAGTAAGGGAGGGTTCTAACCCTGTCAGATTTTTTTTTGCCATCTCTGTCCCATTGGGGAGATGTTTCTTTACTTCCTGTCCCACAGCCAAAACAGGAAGTGAGAGGAAATCCCTCCAAAGTGAGGGGATACCGGTATGTCACCAGAGTCACTAGAGTCCTCATTGCAAAATTTCCCCTCTATATTCTTTCTGATGTCAACTCAAAATTTGGGATTTTCTTTTACTTTCAATGATAACGGTAAACAGGACAAATAAAGGGGGAATTTCCCAAATGTACAGGTCATACACAAAGGAAGGAAGATGTGAATGGAGTAATGTATTGGTCACATACAGTAGGGGGATGGAGGTGAAGGGCTTATGTTCAGATATACAGGGTTTGGGAGTAGAAAGGGTTAACACACAGGTCACATGGAGACAGCATTGAGATAATATGTGTTGGAGAGTACGAGGACATGAAAGGGTTAAAAAAAAAGATCCCTGTGTCACTGAAACAGAATAAATGAATCTGCAGCTGCATCTCAGTCCTCCCCCTGTTGTATGGGGACGGGGAGGGATCAACATTGTAAACTGCACATATGAGGGCAGTGTTGAATTGTAAGTCTAATGCCACGTACACACAACCATTTTTCATGACGAGAAAAATGCCATTTTTAAAAATGGTCGTGAAAAACGGTGGTGTGTATGCTCCAGAGCATTTTTCTTGAGAAAAATGCCCGAAAAAAAATTAGAACCTGCTCTATTTTTTCTCGTTGTTTTTCACCTCGTGAAAAACGGTCGTGTGTATGCTTTTACAAGGGGAAAAAATGCGCATGCTCAGAATCAAGTATGAGACGGGAGCGCCCGTTCTGGTAAAACTAGCGTTCATAATGGAGATAGCACATTCGTCACGCTGTAAAAACTGAAAAGCATGAATCGTCTCTCACCAAACTTTATTAACACGAGGATCAGCAAACGCGTGGCACCATTCGAATGGAACTTAACCTTTATAGTGCCGTCATACGTGTTGTACATCACCGCGCTTTGCTCAAGCATTTTTTTTCATGAACGTGTGTATGCAAGGCAGGCTTGAGAGGAAACACGAAAAATCACGTCGAGAAAAACGTTTTTTTCCATGACATGAATAACGGTCATGTGTACGCGGCATTATAACTTGCTGCACGTTTTCACTGGCAATTTGTACACTTGCAGAGCACTTAAAGCACAAGTTCTAGTTATCACGTTTCCAATTTGTAGCACATTTTCATGGCAAGACTAGGGTTGCCACCTCATCCCTTTAAAACCGAACACATATCAATTAAACAGGTTCTGTGGCTGATTAAGTTGGTAATTAAACTCACTTGGTGCCTTATCTGCATTCAATTAGCTTCAGAACCTGTGTAATTCATATGTGTTCGGTTTTAAAGGGATGAGGTGGCAACCCTAGGCAAGACTCTAGCAAGAGCAAAGTTGCAGTGGTGAGTCTACAGCAAAAGCACTGCAAGTCTACAGGATGAAATTTCAGCCACAGTGACCCCTGTGGTGGGATGACTATTGGACAACATAACTGAACCAAAACTTGCTGCAGACTTGCGGGATGTTTGCAAATAAAGTTGATCTGTAGTCATGCAATGCGAACTTGCTGCAATTGCGCAACAAACTTGTGAAGCCTGGCAAGACTAGCAATAGCTCAGCAAGTTGTTTTCAAACTTGCAGCACAATTGCTTGCTATCTGGACCAATCACAGCCATAACATGGTATCCAGCCTCTTGGATCGGTTCAGTACAGTATCTTTGTGTATCGTGACATCTAATGACAGCTCGGTACACAATGATTACCAGACACCCAAAAACAATATATCTAGTGCTATTTATGAACAGCACTGGGTAAATAAAGGACCATAAATCTGCTGTTTTAAGACATACCCCAGGAGAAAAAGGGTCTCTGGCATTATTTTGGATTTTCCCTGTTCATAGAAGCAGCAGGAAGTCTACTATTTTTAATCAAATGATCTAGGAGATCTCCAAATAGTCAGTTAGATATGTAATAAGCAGAACCGGCATATGTAAAGCTGACCATGAGACTTACAAACCATTTGTACAATAGGCTTTAGATTAAGCAATAGTTATGTAGCACAAGAGCCTGACTAATTGAATACAAATTGTATAGGTTGTTAAACTAAGCCCCTGTCTTGCATTACATCGTTGTTATTAAATCTTAAGCGAGTCTTACATATAACATCTGATCGTGCATTCTCTTCTATAGCCTGTTTTGACTGTTTTTTTTTCCTTGTGTTGATGATGTTGATGATATCTGTCTTGTATCAGTTTAAAAATGCTTCTGAGATTCTGCAGAGTTCAATGACAGGGGCATCGGCCTTCTATTGACCTGAATTATAGACTTGTATGGAAATGAAAAACCCTTCTGTGGGAAATAAAAGCCCATTGATAAAGACCCTTAGATTTACCATCAATTATGTTGTGCAAAGTTCTACCTGATCGGATTTGAATTGAGTGAATCACTCAGGTATGCTTTTCACAGTTCATTAGTCAATTTAAAGGAGATCAATCTAAAGGAGATGGTCCATGCAAGGCAACACTGCACTTGTCCAAGGAGGGACTACAATGTCAGGCTAAACCTGATATCAAGGATACATTTTTGCAGAATTAACAGTCAGCATTATTATAGCAGATACAGTGGTTAAATGTTGTTTGGGGGAATAAAATGTCAGGAAGGATATATAGTGGTGATTATTGATCACCTCTATTTGTTGGAACTTTAATTATTATTGCTAGCAAATTTCTATTAATTCCCATTTGTCCTTTGTGAGATTAAATAAATGGAGAACATGAAAATGGAGAATGCAACCTATATATTTAGTATTGCTGCCATTCCAATCCATGGTTCTTAAAGTGGTTCTAAAGCCTAATGCCTTGTACACACGATCGTAATTTACGATTAAAAAAGTCTGATGGACTTGTTTTATTGGAAATTCCGATGGTGTGTGGTCCCCATCTGACTTTTTTCCATCGGTTTAAAAAAATAGAACTTGTTGTAAATTTTTCCAATGGAAAAAAAAAACGATAGGAAATTCCAATCGTCTGTGTGGAACTCCATCGGAGAAAAATCCACGCATGCTCAGACTAAATTAAGAGACGGGAGCGCTCGTTCTGGTAAAACTAGCATTCATAATGGAGATAGCACATTCGTCATGCTGTAACGGACTGAAAAGCACGGAGACTGAAAAGCGCGAATCGGCTAACACCAAACTTTAACTAACACGTGGTAACACGAAATCTGCAAAAGCAGCCCAAAAGGTGGCGCCGTTGGATTTGAACTTCCCCTTTATAGTGACATCATACGTGTTGTACGTCACCGCGTTTTGGACGGTCCGAATTTGATCTGATGGTGTGTATGCAAGACAGCTTTAAACGTAATTCCGACAAAAAATTCCATCGGATTTTAGCCCATTGGAATTCCGATCGTGTGTCATTAATGTTTTTTACCTTAAAGTGGATTTCCACCCATTTCTGTGTTTATTAAAATTCAGCAGCTACAAAAAGTGTAGCTGCTGACTTTTAATACACAGACACTCACCTGTCCCACGGTCGGGCGATGCGGCCACCCGAAGTGTGGGCACCCGTCTGTGACAGCTTGCGGCTGCGTGAGTCTCACTGTGCATTCTGAATGTCCGGGCAATCTTTGCAGGGAGGGAGGGGGAGAGGACAACTTTTGCTCCCCGCCTCGGCGCCATAAGAGGAAGTGGGAGCTGGCTACCGGTCAAAACTGGGTACTCGCCCCCCCCAAAAAAAACATGACATGCCAAATGTGGCATGCCAGGGAGTCAGCTTTAAAGTGATTGTAAAGGAAAAAATGTTATAAAAAAAACAAACAAACATGTTATATTTACCTACTCTGTGCAACAGCTTTGCACAGAACATCCTGATCCTCTTCTTCTTGTGTTCCCCATCTGGAGCTCTGGGCTTCTCCTCCTTGCTGAGTGCCCCCATAGCAATCCGCTTGCTATGGCGGCATTCGTGAATGGCCGATCCTGAGCTGGCTCTTTGCGTCCGTAAAACAGAGAGGGCACGGCTCAGCCCTGCCCCTCGCTCCTGCCTCTCTGGCTGTGATTGACAGAAGCACAAGCCAATGGCTCCTGATGCTGCATCTCAGTCAATCAGGAGGTAGAGACCCAGGAGAGCCTCGGGTCTTTTGCACGTTGCTGGATCGAGATTGGGCGTAGGTGAGTATTAGAGGGGGGTTGAGGGGGGAGCTGCACACTAAAGGTTTTTTTACCTTCATGCATAGAATGCATAAAGGTAAAAAAACCTTCAACCCTTACAACCACTTTTGTGCTGCAGCTCCCCCCAGGCCCCTCTTTTTCTTACCTGAGCCTGATCTGATCCAGTGACATGCACAAGAGCAGCAGCTCCCGCTGCTATTTCCCTCCTCATTCTACAGATTGATAGCAGCGGGAGCCACTGGCTCCCACTGCTGTCAATCAAAAGCTGTGATACAGGAGCGGGGGCTGGGCTGTCCCGTTGTCCTTGTCAATGGACGCAGCAGCAGGACTCTGGAGCAAGCCCGCATGGGTGCCCCCATGAAAAACAGCTTTCCGTGGGGCCACCTGCCAAAGAGGAGGGGCCTGGAGGCCCGGCGGGGGACCTCAGAAGAAGAGGAGCGGGGCTGCTCTCTGCAAAACCATTGCACAGAGCAGGTTAGGATAACATGTTTGTTATTTTAATAAATAAAAAAAACAAGGTTTTAATAACACTTTAAAATAATATATGTAGCTCTTACCCCCAATAAGCATGCTCAGAATCAATGCACATGCTCAGAATCAAGTATGAGATGGGAGCGCTCCTTCTGGTAAAACTAACATTTGTAATGGAGATAGTACATTCATCACGCTGTAACGGACTGAAGAGCATGAGGCTGAAAAGCGGGAATTGGCTCTCACCAAACTTTACTAATATGAGGATCAGCAAAAGCAGCCCAAAGGGTGGCGCCATCCGAATAGAACTTCCCCTTTATAGTGCCGTTGTACGTGTTGTACGTCACCGCGCTTTGCTCGAGCATTTTTTTTCACGATAATGTGTAGGCAAGGCAGGCTTGAGAGGAAACACGAAAAATCACATTGAGAAAAACGTTGTTTTTTTCAATGACATTAAAAATGGCAGTGTGTACGCAGCATTACAGCTTGGCCCAAACAAACTATGTCCCTCAGTAACACGTGAGGCCACTGGATGTGCTTTATAAACTGTATGTAGCTGAGTCTACATAGAGCATACTGCACTGTGTTCCTGGTTCGACCTGAGACTTCCTTTCTCCCCAAAACACAAAAGAGTCTATCTGATCAGCATTCAGAGAAAACAATGTATTCTAGCAATGTATACAAAGCTTTCTCTGATGGCTGATGTCACAACCTCTTACTCATTGCTAGAATACATTGCTTTCTCTGAATAGCTGAGCGCCAATCAGATAAACTCTATTGTATTCCAGGCATGATACAGGAAGTCTCTGCTCGAACCAGGAACACAGTGTGGTATGCCGTATGTGGCAGATACAATGCATTGCTAAATAACGGAGATCTCTGGCACTAAATTTCTTTGAAGTCAAGAACATGAAAAAGGTGACCTTGATCTATGAAAAAAATTACGCCAAAGCTATTGAATGTTCTACTTGTTCTATGTGTAAAAAAAAGCTAATGGACAGAATTGGTGTGGATCCATTGGGTCAAACATTTTCCCCCATCTATTTTTGACAAACATCTATTGCACCTGCAAGCTGAGAGGTATCTATATTTTTGGACACCCTGAGTAGAAGGCAGGTGCCCGTGTTCCCTCTTTTTCCTTTGTTCCTTTCCTTCACTTTCACCTTCATTTTTTTTTTTTTAACATTTCACGTTTATTGAAACACATCATAAAGTTGACAAGTGTGAGCCATCATATGTAGGTGCAACTGCAGATGTAAGTAACATAGTAACTCCTACAAAGTATCACATAACAGGTATTTTAGCAAACTAGAACGTTTAAATCGGGCCATCAGCTTCCAACCGCACAAAAAAAAAAAAAAATATATATATATATATAAACGGTGCAGTCTATTCCGCTGGAAGCACTTTTCTGCCCTGTGGTAGTACACATTGATTACATCAATTCTTTACTGTCATCCCCCTAAGGGTGACCCGCTACGTGAAATTACTAAATACATAGTGGCGACTTGCAACTGTAAATAGAACTGTGAAGAATAAGTAGAATATAGATAATGACAAAGAAAAAGAACAGTCTAGATATCTGGAAAATTAGAGTGAAGTTCTAAAGAAAAGAGAAGAGAAAGCAGCAATAGAAGGTGCCCAATCCGTGGCTGCTCGCGCCCTAGCCTCCCATTATATCGAAGGATGATCTCTAAGGTACTATGTCTGTAAAGGCAGCTGAGTACTTAAAAAGTATCCAAGGTTGCCATGTTTTGTGGAATTTGTCCACTATGTCATTCGTTTGAGTCAGGGTCTCTTCCATTTTATGCATTTCTGAGACCCTGTTCAGCCAATCCGCCACGGACGGAACCCTCTGGGACCTCCAGTGTAGCGGGATAAGGGACTTGGCCGCATTCAGTAGATGTCTCGTCAAGGATCCCTTATAGGTCCCCATCGAGACATCAGTGATGTGGAGCAGGCAGGCAGCAGCATTCAGGGTGATTCTGGTGTCAGTGATGTGTTTAATCAGAGAGACCACTTTGTCCCAAAATCCAATAATTAGTGGGCACTGCCACCAAATGTGGAGTAGAGTGCCCCCATCTCCCTGGCATCGCCAGCAAGTGTCAGGTATCGAGGGGTTCCATCCGTGTATCTTGGCCGGGGTATTGTACCAATGTGTCATGAGTTTGTAGGCCGTTTCCTGAGTTTTAGTGCTTATAGAGCATTTATGTGCCAGGATACATGCCTGTCTCCATTGTTTAGTGGTGATCTCCATCTGTAGCCCCTCGGACCACCCCACTCTGAGTCCATCCGATTCCCGACCCCCAGAGCCCTGCAGCCACCCATAAGCCAAGGAGGTGGTTTTAAGACAACGCGTGCCCTCCAAACAAATAGATTCCAGAGCCGTGAGGGGTCTGTGAAGGTTGTTCCTATCAGTCTGTCTCCCCAGATAACTGCGTATTTGGAAGTAGGTCCAAAAGGGTAAGTGCAAATCGTTAATTTGGTTCCTGAGAGTAGACCATTCCATTACCCTCCCATCAGAGAAACAGTCTCTCACCAGAAGCGGGCCCGGGTGATTCCCAGATTGAAGGCTACGATTACGCATACCGGGTGTAAAGTCCGGGTTGTCCCTCAATGGCGTCAGAGGGCCTGGTTGGGAAGAGATATTTGTGGACCTTGAGAGTTTGTGGAAGATTTCTAGCGTACACCCAGTTATGTGTTGCCGTCTAAGACTGGATGGGTGACTCCCCCACGGAATCCAGGGGGCAAACCTCAGGGGGATTGGGCTCATAGCTTCCTCTAGAAAGACCCAGTCTTTCGCTGTGCCATGGCAGTGCCAGTCCACTATTCTGGTCAGGTGGGTAGCTTGATAATAGGCTTTAAAGTCTGGTATCCCCATACCTCCTAGTTCCTTGGGCTTCATCAAGAGGGAATATCTAATCCTGGGTTTTTGTTCGTTCCAAAGGAACTTAAGTAGGATTGATTTGAGCGTAGTGAAAAAGGATGCAGGGATTTTAATGGGAAGAGCATGTAGTAGATAGAGCAATCTAGGTAGAAGTGTCATTTTGATTATGGCTGCTCGACCAAACCAGGAAAAATAGCCTGAACGCCATCTGGCCAGGTCCTCCCTGGCAGTCGCGAGGAATCTGGGAAAGTTGCAAGCGAATATATCTGAAAGTCTCGGTGTGAGCCAAACTCCCAGGTACGTTAAGGCCTTAGGCTCCCATCTAAATGAAGTGGTCACCTTGACCTGGTCAAGAAGTGTCTCCGGCAAAGAGACACTCAGGGCTTCCGACTTGGTGTAGTTTATCTTTAGGTTAGACATATAACCATAAAGGTCAAATTCCCTCATCAGGTTGGGTAATGAGATAATTGGGTTAGTCAGGAAAAAGAGTAAGTCATCTGCATAAGCAGCAACTTTGTATTCCTTGTTTGAAACCATGAAGCCCCGAATGTCCGTGTTCGCCTTGACAATCCTAATGAAGGGCTCTAGGGACAGGATAAACAGGAGGGGGGACAGTGGACATCCCTGTCTCGTGCCATTGGCTATCAGGACCTTTTCCGATAGCGTACCATTAATCTTAAGGTTCGCTGTGGGTGACTGGTATAGTGCGGATATCCTGGCCAACATGTGCGGCCCCAATCCCACCTTAGCGCAGACAGCCATCATGTAGTCCCATGCCACCCTGTCGAAGGCCTTCTCCGCATCCGTGGAGAGGAGAAGGCCTTCCAAGTTCCCCACACTAGCCGTCTGAGTCAATAACAAGGCCTTTATGACATTATCCTTAGCTTCACGACCCGGCATAAAACCTACCTGGTCTGGTCCGATCAGGGCCGACAACAAGGGACTCAATCTGGACGCCAGTATCTTAGCATAGATCTTGGCGTCCAGGTTCAATAGGGAGATGGGGCGATAACTGGCGCAATCAGCGGGGTCTTTTCCCGCTTTGTGTATTACTGTAATATGAGCAGACAGAAAGTCTGGGGTGACCTTCCTGGGTACTGACATGGAATCCAATGCACCTCTGAGGGGGTCTGCCAGAATGTGGGCAAATGTCTTATAATAGATAGAGGTATACCCATCGGGGCCTGGACTCTTCCCAGATTTAAGTTGTTTAATGGCCAATTTAATTTCTGCACTAGTCAACGGTTCCTCCAGAAGCGAAGCGTCTGAGTCCAGCAGGGCAGGCAAGCCGCTTCTGTTAAGGTAGTCCCGTATGATCTGTGACCTCTCACCTCCCATATCCGCCGACTTGTGACGGGGTGGAAGGTTATAGAGTTTCGTGTAAAATTCATGGAAATGTTTAGAAATTGCCTCTACCGAGACCTCCATTTTGCCATCCGCCCCCCTGACGCCATGAATAAAAATTTTTGCCGACTGTTCCTTCAGGGCCCTGGCTAGTAGTTTACCAGTCTTATTGCCGGATTCATAATAAATCCTTTTCTTAAAAAACAAAAGCCTCCTTGATTTATCCTCAAAGAGCTGTTGAAGGGCCTTCCTTTTTTCTATAAGTTCGGTTGCCGTTTGAACGCTGAGGGATTGTTTATGTAGGTTTTCTAGGTATCTTATTCGTTCCGAAAGGTTTTTAATATTTTTGTTCCTTTCCCTCTTGCGATGGGCACCCAGTCTGATAAGTTCTCCCCTCAATGTACATTTATGTGCCTCCCAAATTGCCATAGGGTCTACATCTGGGGTCGTGTTACGATGAAAGAAATCGGTCAGGAAGGAGGTCAAGGTGGGCAACAGCAGGGGATCAGTCAGGAGTGACGCATTCAGTCTCCATGATCCAGTGTAAGATCTAGGAGGGGCAACCTTCAGGGATAGGGAGATCGGGGCGTGGTCCGAGAAGGATTGTATGCCTATGTGAGCCTCAGTAACAAACGTCAGGTCTCGTTGCGAGATAAATAGATAGTCAATGCGGGAGTGCCTATTATGTGGAGGTGAGAAGAAAGTATAGTCTCGGTCCTCAGGATGTTTGAACCGCCATGTATCTATCACTTGCAGGGAGTGGAACATGGATTTAAGTTTTTTCAGTATCCTATATGACAGGCAAGTCTTCCCATTAGACGTATCAGCTATGGGGTTTAGGGGTACGTTGAAGTCCCCCCCAAGGATCAGGCAACCTGACGTGAAACCCATTAATTCCTGCGTCATACGTTGGCAGAAAGATATGTGGGCTCTATTGGGAAAGTAGACGTTGGCCACTGTCAGTGGGGTATTATGGTAGATGCCTTTCAGAAAAACAAATCTGCCTTTAGGATCTAAAAGCTTCTCCTGCAGAGCAAAAGGAGCTTCTTTGCTGATTAAAGTGGACACCCCCCTAGCTCTGGAATCATCACAGGTTGCATGATGGGCCTCTGTAAAGAAGGCGTCTGTCAGCTTAGGCACATGGTGTGTCTTAAAGTGGGTTTCCTGTAGGAACACAAAGTGCGGCCTACCTTTTTTTAATTCTCTCAACAACGTTGAGCGTCTTTCAGGTACGTTCAAACCCCTGACATTATGGGAGATCACGGAGGGACCCCGGCCGAGGTCTGAATAAGCCATGATAAGGACCCAGAGCGAGATAATCCAGAGGGCACCTATAAAACAAAACTGTGCAAAGGACGTGAGAATCAAATCGTTTACAACCACAGGAGGGCACTCAAGATTATAAAGAGAAAAGGATAGGTAAAGATAAAGAGGAAAAGATATCGGAGACAACAATAGAAATCCCTCACCAGGTACAACTATGTATCCTGGTTAAGGAGTAGTTCCGTGCATCCACCCCCAATGAACAGGGACAGATGCACTAATCTGTGGGGGTAGAGGGAGGCGACTAACAACCGATAAACAGATAGTCACTAGCCTCTTCCAAATGTAATTAGTAGTGAAGTGCAACACAACACACACACAGCCTGCACTCGGAAGCTTATGTAATCTGAACAGATAAACATCCTAACTCATATTAACTCGTAAGTAGGCCCCTGATGTACAATTACTATGATAGACATGACCTTTTCTTCTACAGGAAGGGTATCCCCCTTCCCTTCCAGATCCCTGTTTAGGAGGTACGGGAGGAACATCCTCCAACCAGCGCATGTTCCCAGCCTCTCATATTAACATCTCATGATAGCATGTCTCTCATTTAGAGTCCATTCTCATGGTGGGATTTGTAGCCCACTTCCGTTCACGATCCCCAATGCTTCCACTGTCCAATGCTGTTGAGAGCTAAGAGGCACATTTTGAAAAGCTAATCAACAAAAAAAAAAAAAAAAAAAAAGTGGAAGGATGTGGAGGAGAGCTGAGGAGAGTGGATCTCTCATCTAGGGTCATAGAAGCCTCCTTTAGATCATTAGGGCGGGGGGGAGAAAGGGAGGGGGGGAAAAGGAAGGGGGGAGTGGGAAGGGAGGGGGAGGCAAGACAAGAAGGTGGGGGGGGGATGAGAGAGGATAGGGAGGTGGAATGGGAAAGGTGGAGGGGAGTACATGAAAGTAGGGGGGGGAGAGAAAAGGTAGGGGATTGGGGGAGTAGGGGGAAGGGGTGTGGAAGGGGGGGGAAGGGGGGGGTTGTGTAGCAGCGAACATGGATAACCCCGGTTCACATCAGAGTTGGAGCGATATGGCCCCAAAGATCCTGTCAAACCTATCGCATAGCCAGATCGAAACTGATCGGACCCAACAGGTAAAAAAAAAAAAAAAAAAAAAAAAAAAAAGTTAACAGTTAAGTCAGCATCTTAGCCGGTCTATTTAGATCCATGTCAATCTGCAGCTGATCCTCTGCGGTCATCTCTGGCGGATCGTGGTGTTCCCACTTTTGAACCTCCTGCGCGGTATGGCTTTTGCTTCTTGGAGGGTCGTTTATCAGGAGTGGAGAAAGGGGAATTCGGAGGTGATCCATCTCTCGGTGGGTCTTGGAATTCTGCGTACCAATCCGGGACAAGAACACGCTCAAGGTCTAGGGCATCACAGAAGTCTGGAAGATCATCAGGTTCACGCAGTACATGCTGGCGTCCATTGTGTGTCACTGTCAGCGCAAAGGGAAATCTCCAGGTGTATCGCAGCTCCCTTTCCCTTAGTTTGTCCAGCAAGGGGCGCAAGGCTCTGCGATTCTTCAAAGTAATTTGGGAGAGATCCTGAAAGAGCATAATGATAGCTCCATTGAAAACAATCTGATCGTTTCCCCTTGCTCTGCGCATAATGTCTTCCTTGAGAGGGAAGCTCTGAAGGCAGCATATAATGTCCCGTGGGGGTGCATTGTCGGGTCCCTTCGGTCTGAGTGCTCTGTGAGCCCTGACGAATTCTATCTCCATATCCTCCTGTCTCTCAAGCAGGGTATTAAACAGCCTCCTCAGGGCCGGGATGATCTGGATGGGCTCGACCGACTCAGGGATACCCCTCACACGTATATTATTCCTCCTCCCCCTGTTATCCAAATCTTCCAGACGTCGATTCACTTCAATAAAGTGGCTGTTATGCGACATACTAGCAGTCTCTAGTCTGCGGATGGCTTTATCCCTATTCCTGCCCGCTGCCTCTGTCACCGCCATCTTTTCATTAAGGGCCAGCAGATTAGATTTTAGGTCCGTAATGGCGGTGGAAAACGTGGATTTAATGTCCGCCGCTATCACCGACATGTCCGCAAATGTAAGGGGATGGTCAGCTCTGTCTTTCCCCTTACCTGAGTCCTCCGGGGCAGACTGGGAGTCCTCACTGTATTCCTCCTCATGGTGTAACGGCGCCATCTTGGATTTCTCCCCGCTACCGCGGCTTCCGGATTTAGGATTAAAGAGGTCAGCTATATTCCCCGAGGAGGCAGCAGTGGATCCTCTCCTCGTACGCGGGTGTGGGGTGTTATATAGCCGCTTGCCCGGCATCTGAGATCGCTGAGTCGGATGTTTAAGCAGGTGCAGGCCGTGTGTGTCTCAGAGCTCACTCAGCAAGCGTCCATACCCGTTGCGTGCCAAGCCACGCCCCTTTCACCTTCATTTTAATCACTTTCTTTCCTTTCTTCTTTTTTCCTTCCTTCACTGCTTTTTTACTGTTACTAAAACGTAATTCCAACTCCTTATGCTGTTCCTTAGAAGCTGTGTACAGTCTATCTAGGTTCATTTTATAACGCATCTGTCCCTCATCTCAAATTCTGAATATTTTTCATGTACCTATCTGTGCTACAGTGCGCACTTACATACCTATCTATGCTTTACATGTACAATCGGAGAATGATTATTATTTTTTTGTACCTAACCTTGTACCATGCCATTTGTGTACTGCAAAAACCTAAAAAAATTAATTAAAAAGAAAATTACAGGTACGCCGTTTCACGCAATAGAGCTGCCCTTCCGCTGTACGTCTGCAGTAGGCGGTCGGCAAGTGGTTAAGCTTTGGCGAAAAAAAAACCTGTTAGCTGATTGGTTGCTATGCAGAGCTGCACCAGATTTTGCACTCTCCTGTTTTAGTAAATCAACCCCTGTGAGTGCTTGCTATCTTCTTCCGATGCTGTCTGCACATCAACCAGCTTTGAGAAAAGGGGATAAAGTTCACTCAAATGTTTTGGGTTACCAGTAATAGTTTTAGAGTAAAATATTCTACACAAATACAGGAGTGGAGCAGTGGAGCACTAATAATTTCACATTTGCTTTTAACTAACACATGAGAGACCCTAGACCTCATCATGATCTACTAAACAGTCAACTACCTGGACATTAACATAACCTCCAAGCTTTTGTATTAGTGATTCTTCTTTACATATCCCTACACAGCGGCAGATCTAAAAGTTTTTCATTTTTTCCCTGCACAAAGTTTCTTAGAAAATAATATGTATAGTCATTAGAGAAAGTGCAAAGTCTTCATATTTATAACTATTTTTTATATCTTATGCAAACAGTGAGGCATCTTCCGACGATATGGGAGGAAGAATAGGTGTAAACTGCTGAGAACTCGAAGGGAAGCAATAATACACAACAAATTAATGTTCTTTTTTAGTATATTTAACTAAAAAAGTGCTTTTCCAGCAAGCAATTTGTTCATAAAATGGCTATAGAATGTCATCTGAAAGACAGTAAATTTTCAATGAAGAAAGCATAACACTCAAGGCCTTTCCAAAAAGATATATTAAAACACAAATGTCAATATCCATCCAGCTGTAAAAAAAAAAAATCTGCGTGTACTATGAGCGTTTATTTAATTTACAAACCTGCATTCTTCCCAGAGTGTGCTGATATATTAAAAAAGTGAAATCATTCTTTTTTTGCTTCGTTTTTAGTATATAAGACCAAAGTGGATTGCGATATTTGACAGATATATGACACTTTGAGGAGAAATATTTCAGACATGGCAGAATAATGGGCATTTTAATCTTGAAACCACATGAGCTCCACATAACGTAAATAGTCTCTACAATGTTCACTATTTCAGGGTAGTATTTTTCCACCACATCAAGTCCATAATACATATAGAGTATTTCATTTTTGTCCAAGGTTAGGCTTTACTATTTTATTCAGGAGCATCTCTTAGTTTCTTAAAGCATAATTCAAGGCAATAGTAATATACGTATATTATAGTATATCAATATATAATATATATATATATATATATATATATATATATATATATATATGCACATTAGACTTGTGCACAACGGAAAAATTTGTTCCGTTTCGGTTCGTTTCTTTCCGGTCCTGTTGATTCGTAATCATTCGTAATTTTGCTAGATGGGATTTTTCGTGTTCGGACTCATTCGTATTTTCGCAAGCGACATTTTTCGTTGAATTTTTTGTTGCTTTATAATTCGTACTTTCGGTAGAGTACGTTGTTTTTCGTTGATTCTGGACACAACTCCTACTTTCGTAACTTTTTTTGGGTTCGTTGATTCGTAATTTTCCGTGTCTCTCTCACAACGACGCTGCCTATTATGCCTAATGTGCTTCGAATGGATTTGTACTTTTCTAAATACATAGCGGTTATTTGTAACGATTCGAAATCTCGTATTTTACTTTCGTTTTTTACATGCGGCTATAGGCTCCGCCCCTGTACACCATTTTGAGACGGTTCAGCACGGTGAGGGAGAAGCAGAGAGCAGAGCAGAGTGAGTGTTATTGTGCTTCGAATGGATTTGAAATCTCGTATTTTACTTTCGTTTTTTCATGCGGCTATAGCCTCCGCCCCCTGTACACCATTTTGAGAGGGAGTTCAGCACGGTGAGGGAGAAGCAGAGAGCAGAGTGAGTGTTATTGTGCTTCGAATGGATTCGTACATTCGTAACTTTTTTCATAACGAATTATGCCGAAGACATTCGGGCATTCGCTATTTTGCGGTATAATTTATTTCGGATTCGGTTTTATTCGTAATTGCTTTGTTCGGAAATTCGAATGCTTCCGAATGTCCGAAAGTTGCTAAATTCGGACGAATTTCGATTCGTTACGAAACGAATTGCACAAGCCTAATGCACATATACAGTATAGCCAAATGATTACATTGCTACCTAACCATTACACCTATATGAGCCTATTGGACATCCCATTCCAAAAGCCTTGACAATAATATGGAGTTCCCCTCATTCCCTCTCCCCCATCTCCCATTCAGTCAAAGGAGCACTTAGGAGGTCAATTACTGATGTTGCGCTAGAAGACCTGGCTTGTATTTGACATTCCTATTCACCCCGAAAGGTGTTCAGTTGGGTTAGAGACAGGGTTCTGTGCAGAACACTTGAGTTCCTCCGCACTGAGTTCATTAAACCATGTCTTTATTGAGGGGGATTTGTGTACAGAGGCACAGTCATGATGGAACAGAAAAGGGACTAACCCAGACTATAGCATTCTCATCAATAAAGTGAAAACTGTGCAGCTCTAAGAATCAAATGTTGAGTATTGACGTATCAACATACTGTGATATACTAAATAAATTGTGATTAGCATATGCAAAAAACTCTAACACCATCATCTGACTGAGGGTTAGGGTTTGATGAGTCCTTTCCATGCCATTGCGTCTTTTTGAATTTTATGCTTTTAAGATCACAGAGGAGATTATTTACTTGATGCAATACATCTTGGAATCTATGTAGAGCCTTTTTATTCCAAATAAACCTATTACCATATGGTTTTTCCGTATGTGGAGGCTTTCTTTTTTTTTTTTATGGATGCTGTTAACCATTAACCTACCAAATGGTTTTGTGGTGGAAGGAGGTTTTTTACCATCTTGGACATTGCCATCCTGATCCATTGTCTCACATGCCGGGTCGAGGGTGCCTGAGGTGGCTCGGCTGAGGAGGAGGACATGCACCACTCGCTATCCAGAGCTTTGATATCACATGCCTGATTGATGATACCTTCTGGTAAGCATATTTAATCTTCTCCCCTGGGTGGTGGATGCACACACCGCATTGACTCCTTTAGTCCTACACTCCTGGATTCCTTCCCATCAATACATACTAATGGATTCATGTTTTAATCACCAATGGGACTATACTACCAATGTTGATTTACAAGTTGCACAGTGCACTTTATTTAGAGACGGTATCAATCAGATGATGGTTTTAGAGTTTTTTGTATATGCTAATCACAATTTATTTTGTATATCACAGTATTGTATATCACAGTATTTTGATACGTCAATACTCAACATTTGATTCTTAGTGCTGCACTGCTTTCACTTTATTATTTCACACAATTTTTGTTAAGATTGTAGTGTTGGCTGCCATTGTTTATTTATGTTTATAGCACAGTATTTTTATAATAATTCCTCATTCTCATTAATAGAAAGAACATAACTTAAATTTGTGTCCACATACTTTGACCAGCTTCATAAACATCAGTTGAGTGTATCATTTCTGCTTGGCAAGTATTGAAATCAAGAAACATATGTTGTCATGTACCTAAATGGAGACTGAAATGACGAGGTTGGCCTCTCGTATCTCCAGCCCAGGTCCCGCTGAAGGTGGAACAGAAGGTACCGAGAGACAGGAGGAACACGAGTGCCGGTAGGTGTCTATAGGAGTGCTTGCAGCAGGAGATGCAGGCCCTGGCAGGCTAGCAGAACATTAGGTCAGGAACAGTATCTGATACAGCCGGTGTTAAAGGGGCACTCCACATAGGCTGCGGGTTCCAGATGTGAGGCTTGTCAGAGCTCCCAGCAGACTTGAGACAGGAACTCGCTGTGATGAGCAGAGCTGATGCAGATATCAGCCTGATGGGAACAGCAGCGTAGTCACAGGGATAGCCAAGGTCAGCAGCAGGCTGGCAGCGAGTTACGGGGACATAAGACAGAAATGTGGTCAAGATTGAAGCTAGGGCCAGGAACTGGTGACAAAGCAAGGACAAGATCCAAGTTCAGGTCAGAGGCAAGCCGAGTTAGCAACAAGAGAACAAGCAAAATAATAGCAGGACACAGGGAACAGTTGAATGTCCAGTCAGCACTGGTGCATGAGCAGGAGCCCCTTTAAATAGTCCATCTGGCACCAACATTTATTGAGTGCACATCCGTGCTCGTGTGAGCATGCCCGTGCATTCTGTACACATGTGCATTTCTATTAGCCATTCTTTGTGCAAGTATATTTCTATTAGCCAAACGTCTGGTAGGCATTCTTCAACAGAGGTAGTATGCAATAGACAGGGCAAGGGTGCTAGAGTTAGCAAAACCATATGCACAACACATTTGTTAAAATATCACACTTACATGTTAAAAAATTGATGTTCAGCAAGTAGGAACCAACACTGGCACCGCAAAAATTATTGAGTATAACAGGCACAAGAAGCCAAGCAGGACTTGCAGCAGGTATGAACACTTTCTCTGCTCTAGGGAATTCTCCCATGTAAGGCTGCGGTCATAATATACCTAGATAGCAAGCAATTGTGCTGCAAGTTTGAAAATGACTTTTTAAGCTATTGCTAGACTTGCCAGGCTTCGCAAGTTTGTTGCACAATTTCAGCAATTCCACATTGCATGACTCCAGATCAACTGTGCAAATATTCTGCAAATCTGCTGCAAGTTCTGGTTCAGTTATGTTGTGCTATAGTCATCCCACCACAAGGGTCACTGTTACTTGCAGAACTCTTGCTGTAGACTCACCACTGCAACTTTGATCTTGCTAGAGACTTGCCATGCAAATTTGCTACAAATTGGAAAAGTGTCAGCTAGAACTTGTGCTTTACGTGCTCTGCAAGTGTACAAATTGCCAGTGAAAATGTGCAGCAAGTTAACAGGCTTACAATTCAACACTGCCACAAATTTGTGGCAAGTTATCCTTGCTATCTGAGCAGTTAGCTATATAAGGTGACCTACCTGTAGTCTTTACAAGGTCCCAGAAAGTCAAAAATCTCAACCTGGATACACTGCATGAAGGAGAAGACAAATAGCTCCACGCATGCAGGTCTGTCCAGTCTCTTGCAGGAGAAATAGTGCAATCCACAAAATGAAATGTCATCCATGTAACTCCTTCAAATGGTAAATACTATAAAAGGTGGCATTGCCCATCGCAGTGGCGGCTGGTGCTCAAATTTTTTGGGGGGGCGCAAACAAACTGAAAAAAAAAATCATCAATTGCCGCCACTGTGCCCATTAAACGCAGCCACTGTGCCCAAACGCCACTAGTTTGTCCCCAAATGCAGCCAGTTTCCCCCCCATATGCAGCCAGTTTCTCCCCCATAATGCAGCCAGTTTCTCCCCCATAATGCAGCCAGTTTCTCCCCCATAATACAGCCAGTTTCTCCCCCATAATACAGC
The DNA here is from genome assembly GCA_029206835.1 of Rana muscosa. Classification (NCBI taxonomy): domain Eukaryota; kingdom Metazoa; phylum Chordata; class Amphibia; order Anura; family Ranidae; genus Rana; species Rana muscosa. The sequence goes on from CM055119.1 coordinate 351,768,331, forward strand.
CAGTTTCTCCCCCATAATACAGCCAGTTTCTCCACCAATATACAGCCAGTTTCTCCCCTATATGCAGCCAGTTTTTCCCCCATAATGCAGCCAGTTTCTCCCCCATAATACAGCCAGTTTCTCCCCCATAATGCAGCCAGTTTCTCCCCTATATGCAGCCAGTTTCTCCCCCATAATTCAGCCAGTTTCTCCCCTATATGCAGCCAGTTTCTCCCCCATAATACAGCCAGTTTCTACCCCATATGCAGCCAGTTTCTCCCCCATAATGCAGCCAGTTTCTCCCCTATATGCAGCCAGTTTCTCCCCCATAATGCAGCCAGTTTCTCCCCTATATGCAGCCAGTTTCTCCCCCATAATTCAGCCAGTTTCTCCCCTATATGCAGCCAGTTTCTCCCCCATAATACAGCCAGTTTCTCCCCTATATGCAGCCAGTTTCTCCCCCATAATACAGCCAGTTTCTCCCCCATAATACAGCCAGTTTCTCCCCCATAATGCAGCCAGTTTCTCCCCTATATACAGCCAGTTTCTACCCCAATATACAGCCAGTTTCTCCCCCATATGCAGCCAGTTTCTCCCCCATAATTCAGCCAGTTTCTCCCCCATAATTCAGCCAGTTTGTCCCCCATATGCAGCCAGTTTCTCCCCCATAATGCAGCCACTTTCTCCCCTATATGCAGCCAGTTTCTACCCCAATATTCAGCCAGTTTCTCCCCCATAATGCAGCCAGTTTCACCCCCATAATGCAGCCAGTTTCTCCCCCATAATGCAGCCAGTTTCTCCCCTATATGCAGCCAGTTTCTACCCCAATATACAGCCAGTTTCTCCCCCATATGCAGCCAGTTTCTCCCCCATAATGCAGCCAGTTTGTCCTCATAATACAGCCAGTTTCTCCCCCCCAGCCCTGCACTTACCTTCCTCGAGTCAGCGCCGTCCTTCTTCCGTCCTCGATATCTTCTCCCTCCCTCGATGTCACTTCAGCCAATCAGGTTACCGGTAACCAGACCCGGTGAACCTGATTGGCCAGGGAACGCACCCCTGTGCGTCCTCTCATTAGATATTTAGAAGCCGATTACAGCCCTCAGGCTGTAGTCGGGAAGCCTATCAGAGCACTTCTAAAGGCCAATCAGACGCTGTGACTCAGATGGCCGGCGCTCAAGGGGCCGGCCATCTGAATAGTGGGCGGCAGCAATACATAGGTTCATGCAATGCATGAACCTATGTATTGTTGTGGTGAGTGACGGCCGGGCGCAGAAGCGAGCGGTAGCGGCACTTCTGCGCCCTCTATGGTCGCGCCGCCATGTGTAAAAAAAAGACATAAAAAAAAAAAAACCTCTTAAAGGGCCCGTTTTTTTTTTTTGGTGACCACAGGAGGGGGGGAGGGCGGCGCCCGGGCGCCCCCTATGGACGGGCCGCCACTGGCCCATCGTATCCAAAAAGCCAGCTTGTCAGATTAAACAGATAACTGCCTTTTATCATCTATAGATATCAACTTGAGTGCATCCTGCAACTTCCACGGCTCTCTTAGGTTTTTCCATTCCTAGCTGGTAAGTCCACCGGAAAGACGGGGACCCGTACAAAGCTGGAGTCGGCTTTAAACAAGTCTCCATTATGGTAACCTGGTAGGGATGACGTGACATCACAAGAGCAAAGTTACAGTAGTGAGTCTACAGAAAGAGCTCTGCAAGTCTACAGCACGAAAATTCAGCCACAGTGACCCCTGTGGTGGGATGACTATTGCACAACATAACTGAACCAGAACTTTCAGCAGACTTGCAGAATGTTAGCAAAGAAAGTTGATCTGGAGTCATGCAATGCAGACTTACTGCAGGTCTAGCAATAGCTTAGCAAGTCATTTTTAAACTTACAGCACAATTGCTTGCTATCTGGGTGTTTAGCTGAATGTCAACTGTGCCAGTTTTTGAAAATTTAAAGTATTCAAAAACACAGCTCTTGGTGTTTTTAATGTTTTCAAGTACAAAGGAGGGATTTGGGGTCTTATTGCCCTCAGATCCCTCCATAAAGAGTACCTGTCACATGCCTATTGCTGTCACGAGAATGTTTACATTCATTGTGACAGCAATAAAAGTGTTAAAAAAATAAAAACTTAAAGCAACAGTATATAAAAAAAAAAATAGTTAAAAAAAAAAGTGCCCCCAAACTAGCGCAAAGGCCAGCACATGTGAGGTATCGCCGTAAACGTCGGATCATGGGCAGTAATTCTAGCACTAGACCTCCTCCATAGATATAAAGTTCATGTAACATGTAAAGGCTTTTAAAGCGTCACTTATGGATAGTAAAATGTACATGCGTGGGTGTGCGTAATTGTAAAGCGTGACATTCTTGGTATCTATTTTCCCGGCATAACATCATCTTTTATTTTTTACCCTTATGTATTATTTTTTTTGCATTAACATTTTAAAAAGTGTATTTTTTCCCGAATATTGCGTTTGAAAAAAACGCTGCGCAAATACCGTGTGACATAAAAAATTTGCAAAACCGACCAATTTATTCTTTATTCTTACGGGGCCTCTGTTTTAAAAAAATATAACGTTTTTGGAGGTTCTAAGTAAATTTCTAGCAAAAAAAAAAGGGCTGTGGAAATTAACTATTAATTCCTCGATTAATCGATTCATTTTTTTGACCAATCAAAATTCTTTTGATCGGTACTCACCTCTCCGTAGGCTTCTGGGTCTTCAGGGAGTTCCGTCGAAGATCCGGTGACGTCACAGACACCGGCGGGGCTTGCCGTGTCCATCTGAAGGGCTCCTTTGCTGTGCCTTCACATCTGCATGCCGGCGGGACCTTACTATCTGCCACATGCAAGGGCTGTTACACTTCCCTCTATCACTTCCCTCTATCAACCTGGGATTCTACAGCCATCCACTGGGAGTTGTGATAGTTCCCTTCATGGGACATCTACATGCCGATGGACTGATGTTAACCCCTCCTCATCTGGATTCAGCAGTGGTATCGTTGTACACATTTTTATACCAGTATCATACTTAGCTACATGTTTTTATGACTGCTTTTGCTACCTTTTGGTATTACTCGCACCATTTTTACAGTTTATGTAGCTACATCGATTTTATCTCCAGTGCAATATTTATTTTGTTACCTACTTGAAGACTATAAAAGTTTTAATGCTATTCCCATCAAACACTGCCTTTGTGTGTTTTTTGTATCCTGCTATCCATTTTTCCAGTGGTTGGTAGCTGCACTGGGAATCAGCCTGCAAGGAGATCAGCTAAAAGTAGTTGGCTCTGTATATGCGTTATAATTAATCAAAATTAGTCTATTAATCGATTTAAAAAAAATCGATTAATCAAACACAAAATTTTTAATCAGTAACAGCCCAAAAAATAAAAATGTTCACATGGCAACAAAAAGTGCCCAAAGATGCCTGGTCTTCAAGTGGTTAAAAAAAAAAAATATGTATTTACAATAACTTTAACCTTTTTAAGATTGTACACACAATTGCTATTGTAATTATAATATATATTTTATATATAGGTATAAATACAGTATGTACAACAAGCAACCATATCAATTTAGCTTTGTGCTATTTTAAACAGTGACATGTTTGTGTCTCCAAACTTGCCAGGCACAAATCAAAATGATCCCTTTTTTTTTTGTTATGGCGTCTTTGATATATAACCGATGGCGAGGAGGCTTTGGCTATTGTCTCCTGCGGCCTTAGCATTGAAGTCGCAAACATTCGCTGAAGCTTGGCCATAGGCAGTAAAAAATATAACTTGCAATCGTTATCAGGCAGCCCGAATGTAATTCATTTTGTTTCCTTCCCTCTCGCCTTCTGCTACTTCTTAAGGAATTGTTGTCCTTTAAAGGATTATTGAAGAACAACATTACAGTCCCAGGTTGTTGTTGCTATATGTAATAATTTAAACGCTGGTAACAAAAATCACTTTAGGCCAGAGTAAAGTTTAGACAGGTTGAAGCTTTGCTTTCTATAAAACCAGAGTGGAGAAAAGTACGAATTATTGCTGATCTTTGATAACGACATACAGAAAAAGTCTGATCACCAGGTACTTTCTTCTGCACATTAAACAGCCTAATTAGCAAGAAGGAAATGGAGAGATAAGACAGTTTCATTTTTTATTAAATAATTTAATATGATTTAGCAAATTTGAGATTTGCTGCTCAAAAGCAAGTGGAAAGAATTAAGTAAATTCAATTTGCACCACATTCCCTGGAAAAAATAAATAAAAACACACCCCTGCTAATGAGAAAAAGGTTGGTGTTAAAAAATGTATTTCAACAACTTAAGCCTCGTACACACGATCGGATATCCTATGGATTCTAATCCGATGGTTTTGTGGTTTTGTCCATCGGAAATCCGATGAAGCTGACTTCCATCAGTCTTGCCTACACACCATCAGTCCGAAAGACGACCGTTCCAAACGTGGTGACGTAAAACACTCCGATGAGCCGAGAAAAATGAAGTTCAATGCTTCTGAGCATGCGTCGACTTGATTCTGAGCATGCGTGTTTTTTTTTGCCCATAGACGATCTGAGTTTTCGATCGGTTCTTTATCCATCGGAAAAATTTAAAACATGTTCTATTTTTTAAAACCGATGGGTCCCATACACGATCGGTTTGTCTGATGAAAACAATCCATTGGACGGTTTTCATTGGTTAAACCGATCATGTGTACAGGGCTTTACAGTTATTAGGGTTGCACCGATAACGATACCAGTATCGGTGCCAATACTATACAGTGCCTTGCGAAAGTATTCGGCCCCCTTGAACTTTTCATCCTTTTGCCACATTTCAGGCTTCAAACATAAAGATATAAAATTTTAATTTTTTGTGAAGAATCACCAACAAGTGGGACACAATTGTGAAGTGAAACGAAATCTATTGGATATTTTAAACTTTTTTAGCAAATAAAAAACTGAAAAGTGGTGCGTGCAAAATTATTCGGCCCCTTTACTTTCAGTGCAGCAAACTCACTCCAGAAGTTCAGCGAGGATCTCTTAATGATCCAATGTTGTCCTAAATGACTGATGGTGATAAATAGAATCCACCTGTGTGTAATCAAGTCTCTGTATAAATGCACCTGCTCTGTGATAGTCTCAGGGTTCTGTTGAAAGCGCAGAGAGCATCATGAAGACCAAGGAACACACTAGGCAGGTCCGTAATACTGTTGTGGAGAAGTTTAAAGCCGGATTTGGATACAAAAAGATTTCCCAAGCTTTAAACATCCCAAGGAGCACTGTGCAAGCGATCATTTTGAAATGGAAGGAGTATCAGACCACTGCAAATCTACCAAGACCTGGCTGTCCCTCTAAACTTTTAGCTCAGACAAGGAGAAGACTGATCAGAGATGCAGCCAAGAGGCCCATGATCACTCTGGATGAACTGCAGAGAACTACAGCTGAGGTGGGAGAGTCTGTCCACAGGACAACAATCAGTCGTACACTGCACAAATCTGGCCTTTATGGAAGAGTGGCAACAAGAAAGCCATTTCTCAAAGATATCCATAAAAAGTCTTGTCTAAAGTTTGCCACAAGCCACCTGGAAGACACACCAAACATGTGGAAGAAGGTGCTCTGGTCCGATGAAACCAAAATCAAACTTTTTGGCCACAATGCAAAAAGATATGTTTGGCGTAAAAGCAACACAGCTCATCACCCTCAACACACCATCCCCACTGTCAAACATGGTGGCAGCATCATGGCTCGGGCTTGCTTTTCTTCAGCAGGGACAGGGAAGATGGTTAAAATTGAGGGGAAGATGGATGCAGCCAAATACAGGACCATTCTGGATGAAAACCTGTTGGTGTCTGCAAAAGACCTGAGACTGGGACGGAGATTTATCTTCCAACAAGACAATGATCCCAAACATACAGCAAAATCTACAAAGGAATGGTTCACAAATAAACGTATCCAGGTGTTAGAATGGCCAAGTCAAAGTCCAGGCCTGAATCCAATCTAGAATCTGTGGAAAGAGCTGAAAACTGCTGTTCACAAACGCTCTCCATCCAACCTCACTGAGCTCAAGCTGTTTTGCAAGGAAGAATGGACAAGAATTTCAGTCTCTCGATGTGAAAAACTGATAGACACATACCCCAAGCGACTTGCAGCTGTAATTGCAGCAAAAGGTGGCTCTACAAAGTATTAACGCAAGGGGGCCGAATAATTTTGCACGCCCCACTTTTCATTTTTTTCTTAGTTAAAAAAGTTTCAAAAAAACAATAGATTTCGTTCCACTTCACAATTGTGTCCCACTTGTTAGTGATTCTTCACAAAAAATTAAAATTTTATATCTTTATGTTTGAAGCCTGAAATGTGGCAAAAGGATGAAAAGTTCAAGGGGGCCGAATACTTTCGCAAGGCACTGTAGTAGTATAATAGTATTGGTACTCGTGAAAATGCTTCGATACCTGAAATTGATACTTTCAGGTTTGGCTATTTCAGCTGTCAGCGGGATTCTCCCACTGACAGCTGAAATGTAAAAGAAAAACAATCCGCCAATTGTCGGTTGTTAAGGAGATGGGCTGCCGCGTCCTTAACAAACGATTACTCATTCAGCTGTCAGTGTGGTTCCCCTGTTGACAGCTGAAGTGTTAGAGAAGTCTGGTCATTGGAGCTGTCAAAAAAAAAAAAGCTTTTGGGCAATGTTTATCAACAACATTGCTCAGCCGCTGAAACACTAAGATAAAAAAAAAAAATTGTCTCTTTTTTGTATTGTTCTGTTTCTTCATCTACAGATCAAAGGGATGAACTTTGATCTGCAGATGAAGTCAGTTACATCCTGTCAAGTAAAAAACATTTACTCTAATCAGCCTTAATTATCTCCATTTACTTATTTTTTTCCTGCCGATTTTTTTTTTTTGTTCAATATACTTATAAACCATTACTAATTAAATCTTTTTTTTGTTTGCTTTGTTTGTTATTATTTTTACATCTTTACCATATATTTACACGTTTCACATTGAAAAAAGCGCAAAATTAAAAAAATAAATAAAAAATAATTATTTCATTTGTAAATAACATTTTTTAATGCTTTGTACCATTGCTGACAGCTGAAGTGTAAACAAAACAGTTGCGGTAGGTATCAGTAATTGGTATCGGCGTGTATTAAAAAAAAAAGTATCAGTGCTCGTACTCCTTGTAAAAAACATGGTATTAGTGCATCCCTAATGCCGCATACTCACGATCGTTTTTTCCGATGAAAAAAGACAGATGGACTTTTTTCATCGGAAAAACGATTGTGTGTGGGCCCCATCGGTCTTTTTTCCATCGGTGTAAAAAAATAGAACATGTTTTAAATTTTACCGATGGAAAAAAAAACGATAGGAAATTCCGTTCGTCTGTGGGGAACTCCATCAGAGAAAAATCCACACATGCTCAGACTAAATTACAAGATGGGAGCGCTGGTAAAACTAGCGTTCATAAGGGAGATAGCACATTCGTCATGCTGTAACGGACTGAAAAGCACGGAGAATGAAAAGCCCAAATCGGCTAACACCAAACTTTCACTAACACGCAGTAACACAAAATCAGCAAAAGCAGCCCAAAGCGTGGCGCCGTTGGATTTGAACTTCCCCTTTATAGTGCCATCGTACGTGTTGTATGTCACGGCATTTTGGACAGTCAGAATTTTGTCTGATGGTGTGTAGGCAAGACTGATGAAAGTCAGCTTCATGGGAATTCCAATGGAAAAATCTATCAGATTTTATTCCATCGGAAATCCAATTGTGTGTACAGGGCATAACAGTTATTATGTGAAAACCAAATTTACAACCAAGTTGAGTGTATCTGTTTAAGACCATGTGTTCACCACATCTAGGAATGCTTATTCAATTATATTACTGTAGCGGGGTCTTTAAATTTAGTTGGGGTACACCTGGGGGTAGTGTGACCCAGGTGTGTATTTGTGAAAGGTTCTGGACCCCTTTTGTAATTCGTGGAGGATTGGGTGGTGTATTATTCTCCTTGGCCTGTGGGTGGCGGGGTACCTACAGGCTCAAGGTAGAATCACTGCCGCAGTGCTACCCTTTTTGTCCCTTTCCGGAGATGGTACGGCTGGGGCGGGGAACCCGCCGTGGTGTTGAAGGGAGGAGATAAAAGGGGGAGACGCCCTCGCCACAAGGTCTTCGAGAATTTTCTCTTCACGCACCCAGGCACCTTAGGCCTGGGTGCGGGCGGTTCAAGGTTCTGGCCCAGGTGCCCTAGGCCTGACCGGAATGAAGTTGGGGTCCATCCCAGGCACCTTCAGCCTGGGGTGAGGTACTATATCGTAGGCCTGGGGCCCAGTAACTTCGACTGGGTCCCGCGAGGGCGAAGTGATCCGAGGGTGCCGCCTTGCGAGGGGACCCGCATCTGAGGTGAGGAGGCCGGGGAGGTCACCCGTCCGGAGATTCCGGAGCAGCATCAACCCGGTGATGGATGGGCCTCCGGTAACTCCCTTAGAGGGACATCTTCCCCTGATAGGGGCCGCAACGGTACTCCCATCTATGTTCTATGGAGTTGCTGGTAGAGACTCACAAGTTCTATGTTCTGTGCTAAGCAAAGTTGCTATAACCCCTGGTGAAACCACAGGGGTTTAGATTGAAATCAGGATAGTGCCTCGACCTGCTCATCCCACCGTTTGCGTTATGTTATGGGTCGCAACCAGTCGGCTGTGAAAGGACTGTTTGTTGTGGAAGTATAATAAACAAGTGTGGGACCCTGCATCGGTGTATGGACTCTGGTTAATGGGAGCAAGGGAGGTTTCAGCATAGCAGGACTGAGCTTCATAACTAACACACATTGGCCCGAGAATGTACTGATACTGGCCTTCACCTCACCCACAGCTATGGGGAGGACATGGGCCGTAGCACATCTCACCCTGTCATGTGACATACCCCTAGCAAAAGGAGATGGGGTGAGGCCGTTACACGTGGGGGCTCGCGAGTCCGGGATAAAATGTGTGTTGACTTTGAAATTTGAAATGGCTATGTCTGGACTTTGCTGCCCAGAGGAGGTCCGAGCAGGTCGGCCATGTGATTGGCCAAAGTGCGTCCCTGTGCTCGAAGTCGTGGAAATGACCCCAAGACGGGAAAGGCCCATGCAGAAAGAGCGGGAAGAGGGAAAAGCCCAGCCGTGTGACGTACTACATGTGGGGGTGTTTGCTGCACTGCGCCATGAGGCACCCCATGACTGCGCAATTCATGGGCGGGGACTGTGGGAAGCCCGCAAAAACGTGCAAGTCGTGGGAGGAGTCTGGCCATATGTGGAGATACACGTGGAGACTCCGGCGCGTGGTCAGCGCGTGATGGAGCAGCAGGTGGTCGGGATGGCCTCAAGCTCCCCGTGGATGCCGGTATCATACCCCACGAAGATGACTGCTTTTGCTGCTCCCCTTACAGACACGGGGATAAGACTCAGGCCCCGAGGACAGTTGGCTTTGTACTCATGCAGAGACACGGAGGCCCTCGGTGTGATCTGTCCCGGATGCTCGGGACTGGTGGTCCAACTAAAGCCATTTGGGCGTTGTGAAGCGTGTAAAGAATTTCTGTTTGAGGTTGAACCATCCACAGTAAGGCCCCGGGCCCTTCGCCTCAATTGCCTCACAGGTACTGCCACTCCGGAAGGGGAGATCCAGGCCTTTGCGGAGGTCCCCGTACGCGCTGACCAGGGCGACGGGACTGCCCAACCAGAGACTGAGAGAGAAAAATCAGAGGATGCTGCTTCGGTCACCACAGATTCCCTGCTGCCACCTCCGAAGAGGAAGATAGGCCTGGTGCAGGCCTCCGGTGGTCGTGGTCAAGCTTTACCCCGTCGCCTGCCGGACCTGGATGGATCCGGTTGGAAGAGTCCTGGACATCCCGGTGCTGAAAAAGGTCCAGGTGAGTCAGGGGCTGGGACTGTGGTGGTGGTTGGAGGTGTCGGAGGTCCACTGGAGGTGGAGCCCGCAAGGGAGGGTAGTTCTCCATCTACTAAAGACTACCTTCCCGCCGAGATGTATGACACCTCCGACCTGGAATCGCTGTCGGACTGTGGGGATGATGGGGAAATAGATGAACTGTTTCACCGGAAGGGCTGGGACAAACGCCGGCTACCTGTGCTATGCAAACCGCAAGATTCCCCTATGTCTATAGGAGACAGCACGCCCGGGCGCAGGCCCCGGAGCTCAGGAGCGAGTCTAGTCCTCCGACTGACTTTCCACATTCCACAACATCACCTGCTTTGGTTGTGGGGATGCAGCTCGCGTCATTGCGTGCGCCAAAGGCAAAGCCACCCGAGGTAGTGAAGGTACCTCGGCACCCGGAGGCCATCGTGCAGCCGGGAGAAGGTGAGCGGGATGTCATGCCTCCTTTGGCCAGATTGCAACGACTTTTCTCCCAGAGAGTCGCCCGTGAGTACGGATGGGAATATCCCTACTTGCCTCGGGACTTACTTTATGAAGTTGAGGTCCTGCGACAGAGATGGTACGACGAATTTGTCTGGGAGAAGCTCAAAGTGCCTCAGGCCCGGCATACTTGTCCTGTTCGCCGCCTGTGTCCAAGAAATTCAAGGACTGCAGAGCGGATTGGAAGTTGGGGCACCATATTCATGCTGATAAAGTGCTTATCTGCAGAAAGGAGGGAGAGGATGTTGAATATTCAGTCGAAGTGTTTGATAAGCATCTGAAACCGTTGTTCTTACCTGATCCAAGGTTTTACTTGTGAGGAGAGACTCAGGAGTATGTTTTCATCTACAAATTTTCCTGGAAGAGCCTTTGCTAGAACGTCTGAACAATACCCTGTTTTTTATTTTTTATTTTTTTCTTCCCACTCTCTTTTTCTATGAATCAAGGACAGACTTTGGGGTAGAATTAGTGTAGGGACGCATGAAGAATGAAGGAGCACCAAGTGTCATTACCGCGGCGCTGTCACCAGGTGGCAGTGTTGTGCAACGTTTGTTTGTTTTCTGCACACTTTTGCACCACACTCGTTGGAGCAAGTGGGTCCCTCGGCTGATGGACCTATTCATTCCAAATTTTCACATAATGTTAGGATGTTGTCTGTTTTTTTTGTTTCCCTTCTGCAGGAGATTCGTCGGTCAAGACTACTGAGTATGGGGTGGTTCTTAGACAGTGACGGGAGGGATTGTATATGTGTACATGATAGATGTTTTATACAAAAGTTTTATTGTTTTATAGTTCCCTTTCCCCTTGAGCAGGTCTTGGCACACACGGGATTCAAAATTTTTAGGGATAGTCTCTGAGGCTCGCTTCATGTCACCACTCCTTGGGAGATGTGGGGTTGCACCAGACGCTGGGGACCAGCATCAAATCACAGGGGGGAGTATGTAGCGGGGTCTTTAAATTTAGTTGGGGTACACCTGGGGGTAGTGTGACCCAGGTGTGTAATTGTGAAAGGTTCTGGACCCCTTTTGTAATTCGTGGAGGATTGGGTGGTGTATTATTCTCCTTGGCCTGTGGGTGGCGGGGTACCTACAGGCTCAAGGTAGAATCACTGCCGCAGTGCTACCCTTTTTGTCCCTTTCCGGAGATGGTACGGCTGGGGCGGGTAACCCGCCGTGGTGTTGAAGGGAGGAGATAAAAGGGGGAGACGCCCTCGCCACGAGGTCTTTGAGGATTTTCTCTTCACGCACCCAGGCACCTTAGGCCTGGGTGCTGGCGGTTCAAGGTTCCGGCCCAGGCGCCCTAGGCCTGACCGGAATGAAGTTGGGGTCCATCCCAGGCACCTTCAGCCTGGGGTGAGGTACTATATCGTAGGCCTGGGGCCCAGTAACTTCGACTGGGTCCCGAGAGGGCGAAGTGATCCGAGGGTGCCGCCTTGCGAGGGGACCCGCATCTGAGGTGAGGAGGCCTGGGAGGTCACCCGTCCGGAGATTCCGGAGCAGCATCAACCCGGTGACGGATGGGCCTCCGGTAACTCCCTTAGAGGGACATCTTCCCCTGATAGGGGCCGCAACGCCGCAAAGGTACTCCCATCTATGTTCTATGGAGTTGCTGGTAGAGACTCACAAGTTCTATGTTCTGTGCTAAGCAAAGTTGCTATAACCCCTGGTGAAACCACGGGGGTTTAGATTGAAATCAGGATAGTGCCTCGACCTGCTCATCCCACCGTTTGCGTTATGTTATGGGTCCCAACCAGTCGGCTGTGAAAGGACTGTTTGTTGTGGAAGTATAATAAACAAGTGTTGGAGCCTGCATCGGTGTATGGACTCTGGTTAATGGGAGCAAGGGAGGTTTCAGCATAGCAGGACTGAGCTTCATAACTAACACACATTGGCCCGAGGAATGTACTGATACTGGCCTTCACCTCACCCACAGCTATGGGGAGGACATGGGCCGTAGCGCATCTCACCCTGTCATGTGACATACCCCTAGCAAAAGGAGATGGGGTGAGGCCGCTACATTACCATAGATACATAAACATACACAAATTGACTCCCTTTAGGAACTAGTTCTGGTCAGTTCAGGAAATTGTTTTAAAAAAAGAGCTGGATGCATTCCTAAGACCTTTTTTGAAGTCGGAGCGACTGCAGTAGTGTGCATAAGAACAGCTCCATTAACTTACAATGATTTCTTCAGCCAGCGCGACCTGAGGCGACCTGGGGCGATTTGGAGTCGGATCCAAAGACGCCCCTGTGTAAATGGGCACTAAATGTACAAAATATAACTGGATACTGATTTTTTTGAGATAATAATACCGGGGATAGTTGATCCAGGGAAGGTCCATACCTAATGGGTGATCAGGAAGGATTTTTTTTCCGCCAGTAGGTGGTTCCATGATGCCCTGAGTCATCCAGTTTAAATGACTGAGGACATCTATGGTGTTGAAAGTGTTTGCAATTGCCTGAAAATGTGCATGTGTGGCCAGCATGGACTCCACCCTTGAAATCATAACATTGAAAACGCCTGCTTCATCATATATATGTGTGCATGCATGTGTTCAGTTGGAGTAAATTGGAGTAAAAACTCTATGTTTCTCTGCTAAGATCTATGATTTGGCAAGCCAGCTTACAATCTTTAGCAAATCAAACCCGAGAAATTGCTTTATCTGCTGCTAAGATTATAAGAACACTATTACTTCTCAAACTCCTACTTCTACTGCAGCTGCCTTGTATATATATATCTCCCTGTGTTGTTACTATCTGACTAACCTGGCTTTTTAAACTGATTGCATTGTAAACGCTCTCTGAAAGCAGTCAATAAAGAGACTACTGTTGTAAGACTGTCTTTCTATGTAGTTAATTTCACACTTATTTGCACTGGAAAATTAAATTTTTACTTATCAACATGCCAGGTTAAGACCACATGAAACCTTATTCAGCTGTACAGTGCAATCGATTTTTTATTTGAATAGGTAAGCAAAAAATAAACTGTGTTTAATTTAATATTATCTAATTTGTACTTAAAAGCCTTTGCCTGCATGCAAAGAAACACAAGTGGCTTTTGGATATTCTTTAAAGTGGCTAATAAAAAAGTTAATTCCTCCCTTTTACCTAATACCATGTATAAAAAAAAAAGATTCTGTATACTTACCTATTTTTAATCTACGTGATCCTGCAGCTCCAACCCCCCTCTGACAGTTAGTGGATGCAAAAGGGGAGAAGAAGGAGCACCAACAATAGCTGGGGCATGAGAACCTATGGGTGACACCATGACTCCAGGAATTTACAGCTGTTGTCAAGCGTTTCTTACACAGGGAAGCCAGACCAGATTTAAAAAAGGTAAGTATACAGATCTTTTTTTATTTCTTTTTTTTTATTGAAGTATAAATCATGTAAAGTTGTACATACATGGTCAATAGGTAAGTAGAATACATTGATATATTATAAAGTATTGCGTCAGAGTACTGTTGGGCTTGATTAACTTATGCCTTGTACACACGATCGGAATTTCCGATGGAAAAAGTCCGATGGAATTTTTTCATCGGATATTCCGACGGTGTGTATGCCCCATCAGACTTTTTCCATCGGACATTCAGAGGAATTCCGCCTGAGTTTAGATAGAGAACATGTTCTCTTTTACTCCGATGGAATTCCGTCGAAATTCCGATGTGATTTTGGCCGGTCAAAAGTCCGACCGTGTGTACGGGGCATAACAGAATAAAACCATGTAGAAACAGACCGAACTGCAAATAAAGGGAAGAAAATAACAAGAGCAGTATTAGAGTACCACATTTCGAAAAGTAACCGTGGAAGTTTACCAAAATTGAAGAGCAATGCCAAGATGTCATTGACTGGGTGGAGCGTAACCCAAAGAGCCCATCATAGAGTAAACATATTAAGAGCATTAGAAGAAAAGGCAAAATATTTCTCACAGATTTTTTTTTGTACAGGTGTGCAGGATAAGTAGGAGGAGGGGGGACAGAACATGTTTAAGAATATTTAGATGTAGCATTTACTACCACTTTATGTATGAATATATATATATATATATATATATATATATATATATATATATATATATATATATATACACACACTGTATATATACACACAATATACTCTATACTCATATATTCTAATTACAGCTAGGTTGGTTCTAGTAAACCCACTAAATATTGTAATAATAACCAGTGTTATTGCCTTTCTGGCAGTGGAAGAGCAAGTAGCATACAGTCTTGTATCTACTGGCTATTTTTCGCTCCGTATTCTTAACTCAGAAAAGGCTCTACTGGCTATTTTTCGCTCCGTATTCTTAACTCAGAAAAGGCTCTTCTATTGCATTCAGCCTTCTCAAAATCTCCAAGTTCTTTTTTTTTTTGCTGCTGTTATCCTGTTAGAGGATGGCTATGTTTGTTCTCCATGGCCTTATTGTATGTAGGAACATAGCCATCCTCTCTTGAATTAGATGGGCTATGAACTATGGCAGGGGTGTCAAACTCAATTTAATCACGGGCTGCATCAGCATTATGGTTGGCCCCAAAGGGCCTGTTGCATCTGTAAAGACTAGATGCCCAAAGTACCCAACCCCCCTTACATCAGATTTTATGAGCCCCACCACCATCAGAAGACAAAAGTCCCCAACCCGCCCTTATATAACAGTGCACCCCCTTACCTTGTTGTCAAAAATGTCACGTCTCCCTCAATGCAGGTGGTCAAACACTATAGCTTGGTTGCCCCCAGGACTTATACACAATGCTATAGTGCCTGGCCACCACACCAGGGCAGGTGCAAACAGAGCAAACAACAGACTACCTGCAGTTTAGCAGACAGATAGCGTGGTTATATGACAGTCCAGGTAAAAGGCAGGCTGAGTTCAGGGAATAGTCCAATATCTGATCCAATGACAGTCTAGGTAAAAGGCAGGCTGAGTTCTGGGAATAGTCCCATATCCAACCGCAAATCAGGGCAAATGGGAGGCTTGATCAGGAACAAATGCAAGTAACTCTGTCTCTATCAAAAGCAAGGGATAGAGTGTTCGGTTTGCTTATATCAGGTGACTGACCAGATCAATTACCTTCCAGGTGAACACAGACAGGGGAAATGCAACAGCCAACACTCGGATGCTGGAATAAGTAGCAGGAGCACTTGTGATCCTGACACTTGTGCTGCGTGGATGGAAAGAAGCTTAGGGGCGAATCTGGGAAACATGATCTGTAGGAGGAGCTCTGTCCTCCTCTCTGCTGCCGACTGCTGAGACGAGGGGAGGCAGAGACGAGCCTGTCCGTGACTACACAAGGTGGATGCCGCAGTTGCAGGAGAGGTGCGAGGGCCACATGAAATAGCCTGGTGGGCCAGATTCATCCCACAGGCCTTGTGTTTGACACATGTGGACTATGGGATATGTAGTGAACATAGAGCATTGCACATGACACACAACTAACATGCGCAGCTTTCATTAAACAAACAGAAGGGGGAAAATGAGTGATTCAGGAGCTTACAGAGGACATTACAAGGAGGCAGAAAAGCAAAGTAAAACACTAAATCATGAAAAATAGATTACAGGGTCATTAAGTAGTGGATGTGTATGGATTATTTTTGGAGAATAAGGATATTGTTTAGTATAATTTTAAGTACCCCACACTTGAAAAAGACCCTATCAACAAAAAGCCTTTAAAAAAGGTCTCCTGGGTGAGCATATGCATGTATTTCCCTGGGTCACAGATCTCAAACCGGTAGGATTCTCCTCGTTCTGTGTCAAGTACTGCTTTATGCATTGACAAACCTCCTTTAGAACTCGGTTTATCTGGCCAGTATGGTCACCTGCTAAATAAGCACCCTCCACAGACAGCTTAACTCTCCAATAAGACACGGCAGTTGAATCCAGCAAAGTTTTCGTTTATAAAATGCAGTACATGGAAGTTCACTGGTCATTTGAAGTGTAAAGAGACAATCTTTTCAGCCTTATCCCTGCTATGAAGACTGGCAGCTGACTGAGGAAACATAAAGAAGAAGGGAAGGGACTATCTATGGACTTAACCAACTATATTTAACATACAGGGGCTGGTAAAAAAATGGAAACGCCACATGATTTGCAGGTGTGAAAGTGACAACATATTTTGTGTTGAAAACAGAAGTGATGTAACATTCTTTTGCTTCCGCTGTGTGATGAGACACCTAACTAACAGGTGAGAAACCTCACTTTCGTCATTCACTGTATGCTAGTAATAATAAAGTCATGTGAGAACTTACTGAGTTTCAAAGAGGGCAAATTGTTGGTGCCCACTTAGCTGGTGTCTCTGTGACTGATGTTGCGAGGTACAGTATTAAAGCTTATAATGGCATATACAGTTTCCATCTGATAAGCATAAGCACGATCTACATCAGGGGTGCCCAACCTTTTGAAAAGCGAGGGCCACTTAACCACTTGCCGACCGCCTAATGGCGATATACGTCGGCAGAATAGCACGGACACAGCCCACTTCTATCTGATCCACCCAGACGGAAGGGGGCAAATCCCTTTCTTTTTTTTTAGGTAGGCGGGTGTAAACAGACACAAGTCCGTTTACATCTGCTGCTCCATAGAGGTGAATAGTGAGTCCGATTGGGTCGGACCGTTCCTGTGAAAGGGGCCTAAGGCTGTTTTCACACTGATGCGCTGCGATTTGCCCAAACCGCGGGTGCAGTGCAGTGCACCTATGGTTATATTTATTCTATTCTATTCTATTGTTTTTGGCTATACTATTGCTATTTTCAATTCTATTCTACTCTATTCTTTTCTATTCTATTTAAATTCAAATTGATTCTATTTGAATTTTGGAAAATGTTTATATTATTTCTATTCTAACCTATTGTTTTTTTTTATTCTAGTCTTTTCTATTCTATTCGAATTTCAGAAGATGGTTATCATCTTTCTATTTTATTCTATTTATTTTATTCTATTTATTTTATCCTAGTCTATTCTATTCCATTCTATTCTTTTCCATTATGTTTAGTACTTTTATTTTCTATCCTATTTTGTTCTGTTTTACTCTATTATAATCTAGTCTTTTATTTTCTGTTATATTCTTTTCTATTAGATTTTTTTATATTCTATTTTTATATTTTTTATTCTATTTTTTTCTCTTTGGAAATTGGAAAACTTTTCTAATTCGAAAACTTTTAAAATTTGAAAACTTTTCAAATTGGAAAACTATTCGAATTCGAAAACTTTTCGAATTCGAAAACTATTCAAATTTGACTCAAAAACTTTTTGAATCGATCCGAATTTGAATTTGAAAATTTGATTTGAATACGAGTTAACAAAATTAATTCCGAAAATGAATTACCGTATATACTCGAGTATAAGCCGACCCGAATATAAGCCGAGGCATCTAATTTTACCACAATAAAATGGGAAAACGTATTGACTTGAGTATAAGCCTAGGGTGTCCATTTGCATGCCTCACTGTGCCCATGACTAGACTGACGTTTAACATGGGAGTCTATGGAAGGGGTGCCCGGCTTTGAAAAATCAGTGCTCCCCGGCCGTAGGTCCCCCAGACAACAAACTTTCCACACCTGTAGAGGAGAAATGGGGCTACATGTGTGCCATGTTTCGGGTCCAGGAGACCTATAACCGGCCGGTACCGGGTCCCCAAAGTCACCAAAGAAATGACCGTTTAACATGGGAGTCTAAGGAAGGGGTGCCCGGCTTTGAAAAATTAGTGCTCCCTGGCCGTAGGTCCCCCCGACAACAAACTTTGCTCACTTGTAGAGGAAGAGTGGGGCTACATGTGTGCCGGGTCCCCAAAGTCCGGGAGATCAGGCGCAAAAAGGTGACTCGAGTATAAGCCGAGAGGGGCATTTTCAGAACAAAAAAATGTGCTGAAAAACTCGGCTTATACTCGAGTATATACGGTAAACGGATTAAACTAATTTAACGAAACAAATTTATGTAAATAACAAATTGAGACGAAATGAGACTAAACTATTTTTTCCGCTCTGCACATGTCTAATCTTGATCAAGCTCTGTGCACAAGACCAGCATCGCTGCTGTCTCTATTTCTCTCTCCTCACCGACTCAGGCGCAGCAGCTGGAGCTATTGGAGAGGGAGAGAGCAGGAGGCGAGGCCAAGCCATACTGTGTGTGTCAATGGACAAACAGAGCGTGGCTCGGGAGCGAGCCTTCATTAATTCCTCCTTAGATAGTGACTTTCTATGGGAGAAAGTCAGCAGATCGGGGCTGTTTTGTGAAAAAACACTTCACAGACCAGGTAAGTGTGACATGTTTTTTTTTGTTCTTTTTTTCTTTTAAATTTGACCTTTACAATCACTTTTATACATACAGTAGCTAATGAAATCCAATGCTACAGTATAAATACTTGATAAGTGTTCAACAACACTGTTCAAACTCTTGCTGGCTGCTAACCTAAACCTCATCTCCCTTGTAATATTGCTCCCTTGTACATTTAGAATTACAATCTATGTATAGAAACAAGGTACATAAAACATTACAGCCATTGATAACATTAGTTATGTCAGACTGATCTCTTTTACATGCATTCCTAAGAAAACATTTTAGGATAAGTTTAGAACTAGCAGGATAAGCATTGAAAACAAATTGTTCTGGCTGTTTGGTTTCATTTGCATATTTTCAGCCATTTCAGCAGCTTCAGAAACATAGACAAATCTGTTAATAGGTTATATTTAGAGATCTAAACAGCTTTGTTACTTGGAACTATCAGACATTTTTTTCTCCCCCCAAGATCTGAGCTCTTCTTTTAAATGGAACTCCAACCAAGCAGCAGTAATGCATTGACATGACTTAGTTACATAGTTACATAGTAGGTGAGGTTGGAAAAAGACATCAAGTCCATCAAGTCCAACCTATGTGTGTGATTATATGTCAGTATTACATTGTATATCCCTGTATGTTGTGGTCGTTCAGGTGCTTATCTAATAGTTTTTTGAAACTTTGCTCCCCGCTGAGACCACCGCCTGTGGAAGGGAATTCCACATCCTTGCCGCTCTTACAGTAAAGGACCCTCTACATAGTTTAAGGTTAAACCTCTTTTCTTCTGATTTTAATGAGTAGCCACGTGTCTTTTTAAACTCCCTTCCATGAAAAGCTTTTATCCCTATTGTGGGGTCAACAGTACAATATTTGTAAATTGAAATCATATCCCCTCTCAAGCGTCTCTTCTCCAGAGAGAATATGTTCAGTGCTTGCAACCTTTCCTCATAACTAATATCCTCCAGACCCTTTATTAGCTTTGTTGCCCTTCTTTGCACTCGTTCCATTTCCAGTACATTCTTCCTGAGTTCTGGTGCTCAGAACTGGATGGCATACTCTAGGTGCGGCCGGACCAGAGTCTTGTAGAGTGGGAGAATTCACATTTTATGTTTGGAGTTTATTCCCATTTTAATGCATGCCAATATTCTGTTTGCTTTGCTAGCAGCAGCTTGGCATTGCATGCCATTGCTGAGCCTATCATCTACTAGGACCCTTAGGTCCTTTTCCGTCCTAGATTCCCCCAGAGGTTCTCCCCCCAGTGTATAGATTGAATTTATATTTTTGCCAACCAAATGCATTATTTTACATTTTTCTACATTAAACCTCATTTACCATGTAGTTGCCCACCCCATTCATTTGTTCATATCTTTTTGCAAGGTTTCCACATCCTGCGGAGTAGTTATTGCCCTGCCAAAGAAGTTTTATTTCTAGCTATCCAGTTGTGATACTTACATAGCCCTGCTATACAGTACAGCAGGAGGATAACGCCACTTTCTCTGTTACATGCCACCCCAGCCTGCTGACCGGACAATGCTCTGATGTCTCTTCCCTCTCCGACTATCGCCATGTTCCCTGTCAGTACATTTGTATGGAGAAGACTTGATTGGCTCCCAGTCCTGCCCCTCCTATTCCCACCCTGAATTCTGCTGTATAGGGGACAACAAGAGGCTTATACCAATTTCAGGTACTTACATTTGTTTTAAAAAAAATAATGTAATATAATGATGTACGTAGCTTTAACCTGTTTATTGCCACTAACGCATGTAGTTTAGTGCAGTGGTCATCAACCCTGTCCTCAGGTCCCACTAACAGGCCAGGTTTGCAAGATAACTGAAATTCACAGGTGATATCATTTGATGTTCAGTGATTGCAGTATTCTAGTGAGCATCTCCCCAAGGTAATACACAAAAACTGGCCTGTTAGTGGGCCCTGAGGACAGGGTTGATGACCACTGGTTTAGTGTATTTATACTTAAAATGTGCACTTGATAAAAATCACATTTTTAAACAGCATTTTTTTTCTTCTTTTCATTAATGTCCTTTGATTGGTTTGCAATGTATCTTTAAACTGGCTAAGAAATTGACACTGCAGGAAGTTTTAGTTCTTAAAGTGTTACTAAACTCACAACAGTAAAATCAGTCTGTATATGCAGTAAAGCATGCTTGTTATACTCACTGTGGAACCTAACGTGTTTATCCTCTGCATTGTGTAAAACGGCTCCTGTCTTCTCAGATCCTCACCTTCTTCCACAGTGCCCAATCCATCTACTGATAGTACAGAGCCTTGGGGACAAGCTGCACATGCCCAGTTTGGTGTGTATTGCTAGAGAGTTTTTTCTTTTCTTGCATGTGATCAACAAAGGGCCAATCAGCACTGTCCAGACAGAGGGTCAGGGGTCCTGCAACCTTATAGAACAATCAAGGGAAAAAAAAAAAACTCCAATATACATTAACCAGACACACAAGACTGCTATATACTGCTGATGAGAAAAGATATTTAGCAGTTTATATTTACTATACTAATCACATTTCCATGCTGTGTACTAGTAAGAATATATCACTTGTGCCTAATAGGGCTCACAGGTCTGGGTGCCAATCCCTGATATCAGAATACAAGAGGACAGCACTATGGAGGGAAATTTGTAGGCGCCAAAGACCATAACTATACATAAAAAAATAATACATTTTACTTAAACATAGGTTGAAACATCAAAAAAGGTAAAAACACATTCAGTAATGGAAGAGAACCTGACATATAATGCTCTAAACTTGCCACAAAGGCAACAAGGCCCAGTGGTGACCCCTAAATGTTTCAGCTCGTAGAGCCTTCTTCAGGGAGTTCTTGTGGACAGAAATAGTAGTGGGTTAAAGATCAACAAGAGACCTTCTGTTAAAAAAAAAAAGAGATCAACAAGAGATTGAGCATCTAATAACCTGCCAGGAGGAATCCAAGTGCCCATGCACCAATAAATAGCTCAAGGGATAGGAGCTAGATTGAAGACCAAAAGCTAGGAAATCCAAAGGTTTGAGCCAATGTTGTTGTACACAGCTTGGCAAAAAGCAAATATAGTATAAGGTGTCCTAAGTGTCATGTGGCCGAAGCCTGTATATCAGTAATCTGCCCAAACGCAGATCAGGTAATGGTCACATTTATTTAAATTCATGATATAGATTAAAATATAATATATATATATTTTTTAAAACTGTCCATTTCATTTTTGGTTTTCGGCCAATGGCATCCTGAATTTTCAGTTTCGGTCCAGAATTTTCATTTTGATGCACAAGTACCTCTTTGGCGCATTTGTCTCACATTGAACAGCCCAATTCAAGTGAATGGGCTTCCCTATGTGTGACATGCGGAAATTCACAAAAACATGCAAAAAAAGCAAGTGGAAAAGCACATTCCCGCTACACGAAGTGTGACTGGGGTCTAAAAGTTTTGCTATTGAAATCCAAATGAAAAATATTGTCCTGTTGAAAAAACAAAACATACATGTTACGGTGTAGAAAGCAATATAAAAACACTTTGTAAAGAATATCAGTGAAGGGAGTTGCGCATGAATTGTATAGCTGACCATTAGATAGCATTCTGCTCATTTATCAAATACGTGAGATGATATCACGCCATAGTGTTCCATGGATAGTGACTACACCAGTAGCCTGTGATGGATTTGACCCAGATAATAACATGGCATGGTGTAATATATCTCAATGATCCATTACAGTAAGAGCGGATAAAGGGATATAAGCAATGTGAAATATATGCCCTTATTCAACAAACATTGAGCTGCTCAAGAAGTCTGTTACCAATTTGAAAGTGCCTGTATGTAGGTGCAGTTTTCTGGTCAAAGGTGGCTTTTGGTGTTAGCAGGTCTTCAAATGTATCAGTGAGCTCAACTAGCCATAGTGCCAATGTTATAATCTCTCAAAGATTCAGGAAAGCCAAAGATGGTGTTTTGGTTATAGATGAATCCTCTTGGCTTCCTATATTTATTTTTCCATCTTTCTTGTTTGACATAAAGTCTTGTACTTTGAACAAGCGGCTGAAAATGTAGCCTGGAGGCTCCCGCTGACCGTGGTGAGGAGGAGGAGCTACCAGGGGGAGACAAAACCGAGTTTCAGAAGAATTGGTAAGAGATTACAAAGCAGGAGCCCTTCTCCGCACATCCAGTCACATAGAGTTGCAGGCCACATCCCTTCCTACATTTCTTGAATACCCCGACATTGATAACTCCCTGCCATGATTCTCAACTCTCTTTCTTACTGTTCAACTAGTAGGTTTGGTTCAAAAACAAACCAACCAACCACAGCAGATGTGCAAAAGGATCACAGCAGATGTGCAAATCGAAGGAACAGTAAGACCTTTATATCCTGATTCTGCTCTTGTCTTCTTGGAATATATAAGTGTTCCCACTTTTATTGTGCTCTTTATGTTATAACATATATACAACTTCCAAAAGGGAGAATATGGACCCCTCGTTATGGCCACAGTAGATTTAAAGGCTCTGGAAGTCAAGCACAGATCTCACCAATAGAGTTCTCAAAACATAAGAAATTGCCAAGTTGGTTACCTTTAAAACAATTTCCAGTAGACTGCATTAATAGAGGCTACCATTAGTGAAAGCCGTATAACAAAGCGGTCACTAGATCCAAAAGTAAAGGTAGCTAAATTTATATATAGATCTTGAAATAAATGTTAAGCTGTTCCCACCTCCATATTTCCATATTGGTCAATGAAGTTAACTATAACATTATTGTTGTGACTCTAAAAAAATAAAGCTAGAAGCAGGCATAAGGTGCAGGCATCTAGAAGGGCGCTTCCTTGCAGCAGCTTTAACAGCTTCCTTTTGAATTTTGCTTCTGTAGTAGAATGCCCCTTTAGTTACCATGTGCAGATGCAGGTGTGGGCTCCTTTAACTTTGTTTCTCACAATCCTCTTGTCTCCCACAAGCGTGGTTGAGCTCCTTCACCTATTCTCTGAGAGAAATAAAGCCCTGGATAAATGCATAGTCTTACAGATACAATGAGGGCAAACATAATGCTGATGCAGAAAAAGGCAGGGCCATCTAATGCCGCGTAGACGCGATCGGAATTTCCGTCGGAAAAACCTTGGATGGTTTTTCCGACGGAATTCCGCTCAAGCTTGGCTTGCATACACACGGTCACACAAAAGTTCTCTGAACTTTCGCCTGTCAAGTACACAATGACGTACAACACTACGACGAGCCGAGAAAATGAAGTTCAATGCTTCTGAGCAAGTCCAATGGAGCCTACACATGGTCGGAATTTTCAACGAAAAGCTCACATCAAACTTTTCTTGTCGGAAATTCCGACCGTGTGTAGGCGGCATAAGTGTAACAATTTTTATTAGGTATAGAATCAAATAAAAGCAATGCACTCACAAGATGAGGGCGGGGGGGGGGGGGTTGTAACACAGGCACATCATGTATCCCAGCTGTCTGCCTCCCAAAGAGAGGAGAGTCTGTGGCTCTCGCAAGGGTTAAGGTTGTTTAAGTGTCCAGCTGGAGGTGAAGAGGAATAGAATGGGAACCACTGAGCCTCTCAGCCTGTCTGAGCCTCTCAGACAGCTGGGATACATGATGTGCCTGTGTTACCCCCTCCCCCCATCATCTTGTGAGTGCATTCCTTTTATTTGATTCTACACCTAATAAAATTTATAAACGCACCTTCTTCTTCTCTCATTTTTAGTGCAAAAGAGGAATAGAAGAGCTGTAGCCTGGCCAAGTGTACAGATACAAGGGTTTTTATTGTTTTTCTATAATGCTGATGCAACCAGCGAAATCGAGTTTGACACCCCTGGTCTATAGGCTGTGCTGCAGCCTAGTTACCCTTTAGATAAGCTGCTCCATGGAAGACCTGTTATTGCAATCGCTTTATTCACTGTTGTTTGTTATATTGTGTTCTATGCATATCTCTTTGCCACTCTGCCTCTGTTGGCATTGTCAAACTTTACTCTGTATCTCTGTTTTTCTACTCTGTTGGCTAGTGGGGCATCACATTGATAGACTAATAGAAATATTAGATATAGGAAGGGACAGGTTGTCAATTGGGTTTGCTGAAAGTAAAGTTTCTGCAGGTAGGCGCTTCAATATATTTTTTCTAGAGTTACTTCACTCCAGAGTAGCTGCCCAAGTGGTTTGCAACCTTCTAGCCTTCCTATGGGACATATGCTAAAGACCAGATAAGACGCCCTCCCCTCCAGTGTACCTTTTAAAACATCATTTGTATATACCTCTAGCTACCTACACTTTATAACTGATAGTAGCATTAATTTCTCACGTAGCAGATTCATCAATAATGGTCTATGGTAAAAGTCTGATCACAAGTAAAAATTGCAATAATCTCAGCTGCTTGTATTTCTGGATCTTCTAATGAGCATTTTCTGACTAATAGAAGTAATAGCCATCGTTTTGATCACTATCTTTACCCATGGCTTTAGCCATAATTTTAAAAGTTTAAAAAAAGTGAAGGGTTTGCTTTAATGGTACAATTTTCATACTGCCTGGGGAACACTGACAGACGTTTAACAAGACATTATTTGCAGTTAAAGTGCATACATGCAGAGCATAATTTGATGCATGTAATTATTTCACGCCCACGGAGAATTAAAGAAGAAACTGATCCAAACAAATCATCTTCTGCAGCTTCTAATGGCACGTCTGTTTAGATCCCCAAGAATAAACTATTAACTAGTGATGAACTAAATGTATATGGGTTGGGTTTGATCAGAGTTTGGCAATCTTTACTAAACTTGGGGTGCTGAATTTAAACTTCATTGCGGGAGATAAACCGAAGCGATAAACATTAAAAAAAATCTGTTTGCCAGGGAGCAGTCATTTTAGTAATGCTTAAAGTGTTACTAAACCCAGGACCCTGAATTCATTATATCCGGTCCCCCACATTACACAGAACATGGAAATGAAATTATTTTAGTAAATATATAAGCTGCTAAATACCTTTTCTCATCAGCAGTATATAGCAGTCTTGTGCCTTCTATAAGTGTCTGATTGAAGCTTGTAGGATGAGTTTTCATTCTTCTCTCACTGTTCTATGAGGACTAAGGTTGAGCGGCCCCGAACTATAAAGTTCGGGTCCGTACCGAACTTTTGGGTTTTGGGGTCCAGGACCCGAACAATTGACTGTATGTTCGGGTTCGGGTCCGGTATTCGGCAATATGCATGTAAAGTCGCGCTTGTTTCCTGTGCTTAGAACTGTCCCTGCACAAAGTGTCATTTCTGAAGGAAAAAAAGTCATTTAAAACTCACTCGTGGCTATAATGAATTGTCGGCTCCCGGCAATACATAGAAAAGACATTGATAAAAAAAAAAAAACGTGGGGGTCCCCCAAATTTAATTACCAGGCCCTTCAGGTCTGGTATGGATATTAAGGGGAACTCCACCCCAAATTAAAAAAAAAAATTGCGTGCGGTTCCCCCAAATATCCATACCAGGCCCTTCATATCTGGTATGGAATTTAAGGGGAACTCCACCCAAAATAATAAAAAAATTGCGTGGAGCACCCCCAAAATCCAGACCAGACCCTTTATCTGAGCACGCAACCTGGCAGGCCGCAGGAAAGAGGGGGGATGAGAGAGCGCCCCCCCCTCCTGAACCGTACCAGGCCACATGCCCTCAACATGGCAACTTGCCCGGTGGTTGTGGGGGTCTGCGGGCGGGGGGCTTATCAAAATCTGGAAGACCCCTTTAACAAAGGGGACCCCCAGATCCCGCCCCCCCCTATGTGAGTTGGTAATGTGATACATTGTACCCCTACCATTTAACAAAGAAAGTGTAAAAAATTGTAAAAAAAATACAGACACCATTGGGAAAGTCCTTTATTAAAAAAACAAAACAAAAAAAAAACATTCCAGCGATGAAATCCAGTGTCCCGCAGCGATCCCGATGTCCAGCGCTGTCCAGACGAAATGTCATTGGCTGAGCCTGTGCGGACCTGATGGGGAACTTCCTCGGCAGTGTATTAAATGAATAGACCCGCCCCTTCTAAAGTTCCTCAACAGGTCCGCTCAGCCAATGACGTAGTGTAAGGCTGAGGACCTAATGCGGAACGTGAGAAGGGGCGGGTCTATTCATTTATTATACTGGAGGAAGTTCCCCATCAGGTCCGTCCCCTCGTATGTCAGACCCCGCCTATGTCATTGGATGAGCGGACCTGATGGGGAACTTCCTCCGCAGTATAATACATGAATAGACCCACCCCTTCTCACATTCCGCATCAGGTCCTTAGCCTTACACTACGTCATTGGCTGAGCAGAGCTGATGGGGAACTTTAGAAGGGGCGGGTCTATTCATTTAATACACTGCCGAGGAAGTTCCCCATCAGGTCCGCTCAGGCTCAGCCAATGACATTTTGTCTGGACAGCGCTGATGCGGAATGTGAGAAGGGGCGGGTCTATTCATGTATTATACTGCGGAGGAAGTTCCCCATCAGGTCCGCTCATCCAATGACATAGGCGGGTCTGACATACGAGGGGACGGACCTGATGAGGAACTTCCTCCAGTATAATAAATGAATAGACCCACCCCTTCTCATGTTCCGCATCAGGTCCTCAGCCTTACACTACATCATTGGCTGAGCGGACCTGATGGGGAACTTTAGAAGGGGCGGGTCTATTTTTTTATTTTTAATAAAGGACTTTCCCAATGGTGTCTGTGTATTTTTTTATACTTTTTTACACTTTCTTTGTGAAATGGTAGGGGTACAATGTACCCCATTACCAATTCACATGGGGGGGCCGGGATCTGGGGGTCCCCTTTGTTAAAGGGGTCTTCCAGATTCCGATAAGCCCCCCACCCGCAGACCCCCACAACCACCGGGCAAGGGTTGTGGGGATGAGGCCCTTCTCCCCATCAACATGGGGACATCCTCCCCATGTTGAGGGCATGTGGCCTGGTACGGTTCAGGAGGGGGGGCGCTCTCTCGCCCCCCTCTTTTCCTGCGGCCTGCCAGGTTGCGTGCTCAGATAAGGGTCTGGTGTGGATTTTTAGGGGGACTCCATGACATTTTTTTTATTTGGGTCGGAGTTCCCCTTAAAATCCATACCAGACTTGAAGGGCCTGGTATGGATATTTGGGGGAACCGCACGCATTTTTTTTTAATTTGCAGGAGGGTTCCCCTTAATATCCATACCAGACCTGAAGGGCCTGGTAATTGAATTTGGGGGAACCCCCACGCTTTTTTTTTTTTTTATCAATGACTTTTCTATGTATTGCCGGGATCCGACAATTCATTATAGCCGCGAGTGAGTTTTAAATGACTTTTTTTCCTTCAGAAATTACTCTTTGTGCAGGGACAGTTCTAAGCACGGGAAACAAGCGTGAATAGTCCTCAGAAGTTCGGGTCCCCATTGACTTCAATGGGGTTCGGGGTCAAGTTCGGGTCAAGTTCGGTCCCGCACTCGAACTTTTTTCTGAAGTTCGGCCGAACCCGTCGAACCCGAACATCCAGGTGTCCGCTCAACTCTATTCAGGACCCCTTAACAGGGCTGATTGGCCCTGTGCTAATCACATGCACTCTTCCAAGAAACAAAAACCTCTCTAGCAATACACACCAAAGTGAGCATGTGCAGAGTGACTCCAAGGCTCTGTTCTATTCAGGAAATGGATCTGGGACAGTAAAAGAAGGGGATGATCAGAGAAGACAGGATCAAACAGCCTTTTTACACAATGCAGAGGATTAACTTCTTAGGTGTAACAGTGAGTATAACAAGTATGCTTTACTGCATATACAGACTGAATTTATTGTTGTGGGTTTAGTAACACTTTAAAGTGAACCATTTAAAAATTCTAAACTCTATTAAATAACATGCCCGGAGGATGCCCTGACACTGCCTGCGAAGAGGTGCATTTATGGAATGTACACAACCTTCTAAAAAACTGACATTTTCAAAGGAAATGTATGTTTGAATTGCCTGTGAAATGACAGTTCCAAGCCAAATTGTTCTGTTTGTAAAAAAAGCAGCTAGTGATTCCAATCATCTTTGCCAGACCCTTATCCTAGATGAGGGTCTGTTAATATGATACCCCTGCAAAAAAAAAATGGCATATAGTTCCCCCTACTTCATATCAGACACTTTAGGTCTGGTGTGAATTTTAAGGGGGAACCCTACGCAAAAATCAAGAAAAAAAAAAAAAAGCATGAGCCCCTCCCCCCCCAAGAAAAAAAAATCCATATCAGAATATTATCTAAGTATGTAGACTTCCGGACTAAGAAAGGGCGGATGCTTTTTTTGTTGATGAGGACATGGGTCACTTCCCCACAGCCCTAGCCCAGTAGTTGTGGGAGTCCCTGGGCAAAGATTTTTGGAATTTGGAATCCCCCTTTAAAAAAACCTTCATAGTACCCCTGTTTATTCAGAAAAAAATATAAACAGTAAAAAAAAATTAAAATACCAGCTTTGGACAAATCCATTAATTAAAAATGAAAAGGCCCCACAATGAATATCCGCCATCAATCATGTTGTCCTATGATGTAGATTTATGTCAACCGTGGTGTCCAAAAGCATGTCTGCTCCTGTAACTTCACACCTGCTGATTGACAACTCCTATATACAAAGGGGCAGGTTCTCCGGGGTGACGTCATGAACCGAATATGGATATGACCATATTTGGTCAATGACATTGCATGCACCTCAGGGACATCATTGACCATATATGGTAATGTCCATATGTGTGATTTATGCTTACTTTCTATACCTTTGACATCTCCAGTTTCCCCCAAAGTGCTCACTGGTTCCTTCCACTAAGCTCCATATAACTATGGTGTCTTATAGTGATGTAGGGGTTGGCAGAAGAAACCACTGAACACAGAGGGGAACACAGGAAATTTACACTCCCAGAAATGCCGGCTTCTCAGTGGATTTCAGAGAATGAGTTCTCCCCAAGTGAGATTAAGCAGCTTGCACAGTGGTATATGTACATATTTACTCCCTTCTTTTGCAAGGACAGCTTTGCCTTTGTTGTCATCAGGACAAAAAGTGGTGAAAAAATCTCCCCACTGGGCATACTGACATGAATAAAAACTAAGAATCCAAGCCTGCCCCACAGTATTAAATACTTAAATAACATTTTGGCTCAAGTTCCCTTTTTAGGTTAAAGTTATTCACAAAAATCATGCTGTATCTTAACCTGCCTGGTACTGTATGTGTCTAGCATGCAATCATATTTGACATGGGAATTCCATAACTAGGAATGGTATAAAAAAAAAAAAACCTGACCGTTTTCCGCATTGGCGTGGTATTATTTGGTCAATTTTCATGCCAGCATTGCTTAAATGAGCTGTTCTTTGAATCTATGACTGCAGTATGTACATAGTTTTCAGCGTTTAATATTTAAAGCCTATTAACTGTCACGGGAAAAACAACTGTTGAGAAAAGTTCACATATAAATCATTAAAAAGATGCAATTTTCTATTTATATGGACCTTAGAGGTTCTGGCACTGAAATTTCTCATAAGAACGCGACCTAGGATCAAAGATCCTATTTGTTTATGATGATTCTTCGTTCACTGGCCTCACCATTGCTGCATCTATAAAACCACAAATTCATTGTCTGTTTTATATGGTAACACTCACTGATAAAATAAGTGCCTGTTCAGACTTCATTTAATGCTAGAACACTTCCATAACGACAGCTCTCAGTGTTATATAACAGTACTCTGTGCAATGTTAAATTTTTTACACTGCGATACATTAATATGCATTAAATTTGGAAGGGAAATACACAACGGCCCATGGGATAATTTATAAAACCTTCTTGTTTAACAGAAAATTGTAAAGTAACAACAGGCATTTTGCATTCTTGTACTGTACATTTTTCAGATACACGAAGACAAAGAATAGGGACAAATATAAATAAATACAGGTTAGTGTACAGGGCCTTTAGGGATTAGTTAAAGTAAACCGGTGGCCAGGGATATGTCTGCTTGAGAGTTTTAAATCATGTGACAGGGACTCTTTAGGGTAATCACAGTGCACCTGCTCTTTGTATACACTGCCTCTGAAAGTTGAGGATAAATTGTTCCACAGTGCTTGCAGTTTCAGGGGTCAACTAGGGCTTGTTTTAAAGCTCATTTACTGCTACTCTTTAAAAATATATAAGTATTTGATTGTGAATAACCTGGCCATAAGTTCAATGTAAAGTTAGTTGAAGATCAGTCCTTTTATTTTACAATAAAATAAACGGCCTCAAATATATTAATCTGTAGGGAAAGAATTGCCAAAAGACGAGATGACTCCTCTGGACGGACTTCTGTGCACAGGCTAACACATGTTCCCTTTTGTGCTGGCAGGATTTGGGCACTGGCTAATGCATATGCGTACGTGCATACTTGCGCATGTACACATGCCCTTAACCATTGTCGAGCGCGCCTGAACTCATGTTCACCTGTGCAAGATGTGGGCTCCAAATGGGCTATTTAAACTCGGCCAGTGCTCAGGATCAGTGCTGCTTTGTCTTCAGCCTCCTGTGTATCCTGTGATCCTGTGATTCTGTATCCTGATTCCAGTTTCTGACTCGGCTTGTCTTGACCATTCTCTGAACTCTGCCTGCACCAACTTCAGCTTGTCCCCTGACCTCCACTTCTGTCTGCTCCATTGTCTCCTGCTTTACTGATCAGTTCCAGGAACCGGCTTGTTTCCTGACCATGCTCCTGCCTGTGTCCTGTACCCGATCCATCCTGTCTGTGTATGACCCGGCCTGCCTGACTCTGCCACTCTACCTGCTGTCACCATTATCAGCTGCCCACCTGCTTGCCTGCTTACTGGAGCCTTCTGGTGACTTCTCCTGCCCAGCATAGACACATGCCCTGCTGCTCGCAGGACCTTCAGGCACTCGTGCCACTCTGTACTCTTGCGCCTCCTGTCTACACTATCAGGGGCCCAGGGTCAGAGGTGTA
Source organism: Rana muscosa (assembly GCA_029206835.1). Lineage (NCBI taxonomy): Eukaryota > Metazoa > Chordata > Amphibia > Anura > Ranidae > Rana > Rana muscosa. The sequence goes on from CM055119.1 coordinate 351,799,888, forward strand.
AGAGAAGCCTTCCTCATCATATCAGGCTATGCTACCAGGTACGTGATACAATCTTGTAGTAGAGCAGCTAGTTACGCTAAATTAGAGCACAATTCCAGCCAAAAGAACAAGCACCCAATTCCCACCTCACCTGAAACCACCAAATATATATTTTTTTTACTTCTACAAAAACTACTTCCGGACCGCCAACCACACATATACTGTGGCAGGGTGGCCTGGCTGCGCGAAACAACGTACTGGTCATGACTAGGCTTGTGCAATTCGTTTCGTAACGAAACGAAATTCGTCCGAATTTAGCAACTTTCGGAAAGCAATTACGAATAAAACCGAATCCGAAATAAATTATATTGCAAATAGCGAATGCCCAAATGTCTTGGCATAATTCGTTATGAAAAAAATTCCGAATGTACGAATCCATTCAAAGCACAATAACACTCTGCTCTGCTCTCTGCTTCTCCCTCACCGTGCTGAACTCCCTCTCAAAATGGTGTACAGGAGCGGAGGCTATAGCCGCATGTAAAAAACGAAAGTAAAATACGAGATTTTGAATCGTTACAAATAACCGCAATGTATTTAGAAAAGTACAAATCCATTCGAAGCACATTAGGCATAATATGCAGTGTCGTTGTGATAGAGACACGGAAAATTACGAATCAACAAACCCAAAAAAAGTTACAAAAGTAGGAGTTGTGTCCAGAATCAATGAAAAACAATGTACTCTACCGAAAGTACGAATTATAAATCAACTAAAAATAAGGCTTATATTAATACGAATCATTCCGATTCAACGAAAAATGTCGCTTGCGAAATTATGAATTAGTCCGAACATGAAAAATCCCGTCTAGCAAAATTATGAACGATTACGAATCAACAGGACCAAAAAGAAATGAACCAAAACGAAACAAATTTTTCCGTTGTGCACAAGAAACGAACCGAAACTAAACAAATTTTTCCGTTGTGCACAAGTCTAGTCATGACTGTCTGGTCTGGGGTGCGTGCACGCGCTGCCAGCAACCTGCTCCCGCTGTGATTGGGCACAGCGGGAGCCAGTCAGCAGGGCCGGAACCCCCCATCAGAACAGATATCTGCCTTGTTTACATATGCAGGTCTCTGTTCTGTGTGCCCGGCACCCGCAGATTGGCTTCTGCTGTCATTAATCACAGCAGAATCAGCCCAGCGGCGGTGTGGGCGCGTCCCCCCTACATGGAAGTGCAAAATCACGTATATATATATATATATATATATATATATATGTATATATATATATATATAAATGCATGATTCTGCACAAAGGAGAGTCGCCTTGTAGAAATAAATCTGGGGCGGATGGCAAGTGGTTAAAGGAATAAAAATACTATTTTTAAATGACTTCCAGTTCTGTCTTTGAAAAGTAAATTTCAGCCTGCCCCGAGGTCTTCTGCTGTTATGCTACACAACAAATGTGGATCAATTAGTAGAAAAGGATTGTTAGGAATGACTGGCATTGATTAATTTTCTTCATCTCCTTAGAGAACTCTTAGAACTTACGTAGAGTTCTACAGTCATGTTATTCTTGTTTTTGTTTAAAAATGTTCACTATTATTCATCAGACAAAAGAAAATAAGAGTGCCTGGATTGTGACTCCAAACCAAAATATCATTTTTAATAACTTTAGATGTGTCACTTTTACTTTTGTTTCAGTATCTGTGATTTAGTAATTAGCATAATACTTCAACAAAGGCGGACATGGAAAATAAACATGGCACTTGTACTTTCCATTAACGAAGGCTTCAAAGTATTTTAGAAGCATTTTATTTCGAGGAAAACTTCACTCTACTTAATATATAATTATTGCACAAGCCATTTTATAAATTAATATTATTAGAATTACCTCTCCGTTTTATCCTGTAGCTATTAGCTATACAATAGCTACAATAATTTTCTAAAATTAAAATTAAAATTAAAATTCCCCTTGCAACTAGGGATGAGCCAAATAAATACTGGTTCAGTACAAGGTGGGCTTGCAAATGTTTTAGTAAAGTTCTGGTGCCAAATCCAAACCCCATTGAAGTCAATGGGAGCAGAATGTTAAAAAACAGTAATGACTATTTTAAAGGCTAATAGGCAAACACATTGGGTGGGATGAACACTGCTCTGTAAACCAGGTACCAAAGCAAAAAATTTAAAATACGATTAAAAAGTCAGTGTGTTGGCAAGCAGCGGTTTTAGTATTGCTTTACGGGCAACAATAAACTTTCAAAATTCCTTTAAATAACATGCCTAGGGGATGCCTTGACCCTGACTTAGTGGCACATCTATCCAATGTATGCAACTTACAGCAGCAAAACTGACATTTACGCTTAGTTCTGTTAGTAAACTAATGGCTGGGAATTCCCTCAACTTTTACCAGACTCTTATCTATGATGAGGGTCTGATATTATTATTATTATTATTATTATTATACTGGATTGATATAGTGCCAACAGTTTGAGCAGCGCTTTACAACATGAGGGTAGACAGTACAATTACAATACAATTTAACCACTTGACAACCAGGCCAATTCTGACATTTCTCTCCTACCTGTAAAAATCATAATTTTTTGCTAGAAAATTACATACTGTAGAACCTCCAAACATTAAATATGTTTTTTTTTTAGCAGAGACCCTAGAGAATACAATGGCGGTCATTGCAACTTTTTATCTCGCACGGTACTTGCGCCAAAATTTTTCAAACGCGTTTTTGGGGAAAAATAAAACAGTTTCATGCTTTAAAAAAAACAAACAGTAAAGTTAGCCCAATTTTTGTGCCTAATGTGAAAGATGAAGTTACACCAAATAAATAGATACCTAACATGTCACACTTAAAAATCGCACACACTCGTTGAATGGCGGCAAACTTCGGTACTTAAAAATCCCCATAGGCGACGCTTTAATTTTTTTTACTGGTTACATGTTTTAAGTTACAGAGGAGTTCTAGGGTTGGAATTATTGCACTCGCTCTAACGTTCGCGGTGACACCTTACATGTGTGGTTTGAACACCGTTTTCATATGTGGGCGGGACTTACGTATGCGTTCGCTTCTGCGTGCGGGAACACGGGGACAGGGGCACGTTAAATTATTATAATTTTTTTTTATTGTTAATTTTTATTTTGACACTTTAAAAAAAAAAAAAAAATGATCACTTTTATTCTTATTACAAGGAATGTAAACATCCCTTGTAATAGAAATATGGCATGATCGGTCCTCTTCACAGTGAGATATGGGGTCAATAAGACCCCACATCTCACCTCTAGGCTGGAAAGCCTAACATAAAAAAAATAAAAAAAACGATCACCGCTTCCCAGTGCGCCGTTTTTTTGAATGCAGAGGCCAGGAGTGACGTCATAACATCGTGCCCGGCCTCTGACGATCATAGAGACTCCGGCGACCATCTGGTCTGCCGGAAATCTCTATCGTCAACATCAGAGGTCGGCGGATCCATTCTCTGACTCACCGATAGCACAGGTGAGTCAGTAGAAGCACCGGAGGGTGGCGGGAGGCGGGGATGTCAAAGAGAACTATTTGGTTGGTATTTTGAAACAGTGATGTAGCTGGCGAGAGATAACTAGGGAGTGAATTAGAAGGTTTGGTTAGGCGGCAAGCATTGGACAGTGATTAGATGTGGGGCTGAAAGTATAGTTCAGAGTCCAGGATTACACCTAGGACCTTGGCATGTGGGGTGGGGGGTGGGGGCAGGATGATAGCTGAGCCATTGATTTTCACAGATAAATCAGGGATTTTAATGGAAGATTCCCCACAACAAAAACAATTGCATGAGGTTCCCATTATAGTAAATGTCAGACCCTTGTCCTCGAGGAGGGTCTGGTATGGATTTCAAAGGGGACCCCACACAAAAAGAAAAAAACATCATAGGGTCACACCCAAAATCCATACCAGACCCCATAACAGCATGCAGTCTGGCAGACCAGGATAGAGGGGGTTAGCATGTTTGGCTCTTTACTAAACTATGCCAGGTCACATGCCCTCAACATGATGGGACCTTGCCAGGAGGGACCCACAACACTGGCCTGGTGGTTGTGGAGGTCTGCAGGCAGGGGGCTTACTGGAATCTACTGACCCCCTTTAATTAGGTGGCCCCTAAATACCAGTCCCCCCTTGTGATCAAGTAAGGGGTGCACAGTACCCCTACTCATTCACTAAAAAGAAAGTGAACATTAATCATGTCAATTGCAATGTATGACTGCCAGAATTCTAGGGGTAATATCATTGTTTTTTTCTCTGAAGCTGCTGTGACAAAGTTCCAGATGAGGACCCTCCCTCTTGCCCCACCGAGTAACATTCCTTCATTGCTTTCAGTGCCTGTAACATGATCTATGGATGTCACTTGTGATCCCTGCACAACAGTCCTCAGACTGGGAGAGGGAGGGCCAGAACTAGCAGTAAATGCTAAATGCAAATGTGATGACAGGGAAAATGCTGACAGGAAGAGATCTACTGAATGTTGGCTCTCGTGCATTAAAGCACACAGTGTTTAATCTTAACACGGCCAACCAAGGGTTCAAGCTTGTAACAAAGAAGGTTGAAATAATGTCTGATTCCTGACTCACTTTGGCAATGGTCTCTTCCACGATTAAATGCACCACTGTAACATTATGTACACATTCATTTCCCAGCATGCTGTGCTGCATGAAGATGTTGCTCCCATCACTACATACATATAGGGCTAATTTGAAATTGTAGCTAGAGACGTTGCCATCTCCTAGGCTACCAAATCCCTATCCCTAGCAAAAAACTGAATAAACAGCTTCCACAACAAACTGAAACAACTTTAAGCGACAAACTTTTGTGACTTTAAACATCACAAGCCCAGTCTTCTATCGTTCGACTTGAAGCATCTGAAATACACTTGAGACCAATTGTATGGCCTTTCCAAGCCTTATTTTCTATGGTCTTTCAACTCGAGAACCTTCTGTTGAGACCTTTTTTGAGTTTTCGGAAGACAAAGTAAAGCCGTAGACCATTTATATTTAGACTGGTTTCACTATTTTTACCTCCCTGTAGACCTTGAAATGTCACACTTAGAATGTAGTAAGTCATGCCACACATCTTTATTAAAGAGGAAGTAAACTCTGATGGGTTTTACTTCCTCTTTATTTCCCTGCAAAGGTAAAGCATAATGGGCTACTATGCATCGCATAGTAGCCCATTATGTGTCACTTACCTGAAACCGAAGCCTGCGATGTCACCGCTGTCCCCACTGGCAGCGAGCATCCATCTTCAACCCTCTACCTTCCGGGGCCGCAAACTCCGGCTCTGTGACTGGCCGGAGTCGCGTGACGTCAATCCCACACATGCGCGTGGGAGCCACCAGTCGCAGCATGACCGCTTTAGAAACGGCACGATCGGCGTTTCTAAAGTGCGCCTGCACGGTAGACATCGGCGCATGAGCCGTAGTCATTGGCGCATGGCTCTATTGTAAATATCTCCTAAACCGTGGAGGTTTAGGAGATATTACCAGCACCAACAGGTAAGCCTTAATCTAGGCTTACCTGAAGGTAAAAGTGGTTGTACAGGGCGTACAATCACTTTAAACACACTGCAGAAGTCACATTTAATGCACAGTAGATTATCTACAATTTAAAGTTTCTTAAGTCAGTTATACATAAATGTGGTTCTCTTCCACAACGTACCTGACAAGTAGTTTAGGTGCAGCAATGGAATAAACCGCTAGATATATTGTGTTGATTTCAAATAATAGAAAAAAGTAAAGAAACCACAACTGTGCACTGCAGGTGTAATTCATTAACCCCTTCCCATTGGCTGCCTCCCAACCCTTCAAGGGTTCTAAACGCTGGGAGGTGGAGGCGGGCATTCGGGTCATGGGACCACTGTGATTTGCAATCACATGATCCGAAAGCTCCCGATTGCTAGTATGCATTTGGAGCTTTCCGGTAACCGCCGGCTACCGTGCTCTCAGCACGGAAAGTGGTTGACACAGGGACCGCTCTGTGTGAAGGCTCACGCGCCAAGAGGCCACATATGTCGGCCGGCGTGAAGAGGTTAATCTACAGTTGTGCTCATAAGTTTACATACCCTGGCAGAATTTATGATTTCTTGGCCAATTTTTAGAGAATATGAATAACACAAAGAATTTCTTTCACTCATGGTTAGTGTTTGCCTGAAGCCATTTATTATCAATCAACTGTGTTTACTCTTTTAAAATCATAATTGCAACAGAAACTACTCAAATGACCCTGATTAAAAGTTTATATACCCTGGTGATTTTGGCCTGATAACATGCACACAAGTTGACACAAAAAGATTTGAATGGCTATTAAAGGTAACCATCCTCACCTGTGATCTGTTTGCTTGTAATGAGTGTGTGTGTATAAGGGTTAATGAGTTTCTGGACTCCTGACAGACCCTTGCATCTTTCATCCAGTGCTGCACTGACGTTTCTGGATTCTGAGTCATGGGGAAAGCAAAAGAATTGTCAAAAGATCAGCGGGAAAAGGTAGTTGAACTGTATAAAACAGGAAAGGGATATAAAAAGATATCCAAGGAATTGGGAATGCCAAACAGCAGTGTTCAAACTCTAATCAAGAAGTGGAAAATGAGGGGTTCTGGTTAAACCAAACCACGGTCAGGTAGATCAACTAAAATTTTAGCTACAACTGCCAGGAAAATTGTCCAGGATGCAAAGAAAAATCCACAAATAACTTCAGATGAAATACAGGACTCTCTGAAAAAATGTGGTGTGGCTGATTCGAGATACACAATAATTCCGCATACACACGATCGGAATTTCCATCAACAAATGTTCCATGTGAGCTTTTGGTCGGATATTCCATCGGACATTTGCTGTTGGAATTTCTGACAACAAATGTTTGAGAGCTGGTTCTCAATTTTTCCGACAGCAAAAGTTGCTGTCGGAAATTCCGATCGCGTGTATTCAATTCCGACACACAAAAATTCTACGCATGCTCGGAATCAATTTGACGCATGCTCGGAATCATCGAACTTCATTTTTCTCGGCTTGTCGTAGTATTGTACGTCACCGCGTTTTTGACCTTCGGCATTTCCGAGCAACATTTGTGTGACCGTGTGTATGCAAGACAAGTTTGAGCCAACATTCATCGGAAAAAAAAACCCACGGTTTTGTTGTCGGAAATTCCGATCGTGTGGACGCGGCATTAGGAGGCACTTGAAAAAATATGGGCTGCATGGTCGAGTCGCCATAAAGAAAGCCAATGCCACAAAGTATCCCGCTTACAATAGACAAGCCTCAAACCTTCTGGCACAAAGTCATTTGGAGTGATGAGGCCAAAATTTTGCTTTTTGGCCAAAACCATAAACACTACATTTGGAGAGGAGTCAACAAGGCCTATGATGAAAGGTACACCATTCCTGTATGGATGTTGGTCTGCTCATCTTCCTCTCAACAATAGCCAATGTTCTTATGCTTTACCTGTACAAGCACTGACTCCATATCTTACTGCATGGGATCTCAGGTTCAAAGCATGAAAAGTTGTAGCTATGGATTTAAAGATTTACAGAGTTAGGCCTAATGTACACTGGTGCTGGTAAACAGACGTTTAGTAACAGTTGAGAGTTTTTCAACTGCCCCTGAACTCTCCTCCATGTTATCTTATCTGTCCATGTACACAGGGTTGTTTACAGTTGTTTCTGGGTAGTTGAGTCTAAAGGCATTTTTGGAACGCAAAAAAATGGGTTCAGGCATTTCAAGCGCCAAACGCTTCTAAACGCGGCAACTTGCATTTAGCCGCGTTTCGTTTACAGGCTTTTTCCATTTTTGGCTATTTTGAAAAATATATATATATATATATATATATATATATATATATATATATATATATATTTAAACACCTTTAAATGCAAAACTCGGCAAAACGCCGCTAACTGCGGCATGTAAACGCTGCAAAACGGACGTTTTTACTATCTGTCAAGTTAAATCATTCAGGAGAGGTTGTAAAAACATCCCATGTACATGAAGCCTTAAGCCCTGTACACACGATCCGAATATCGTACGAAAAATGTCGTCCGAGGAAGAATCGTACGATAATCGGATCGTTAGTACAGAGCTTCGAGAGTTGATCATGACAGTTCATCCGATATTATTTTATCGGACGTGCACAAAAATTTTCCTCGTACGATAACAAATCGTACGATTTTCGTTTAGTCAGTACAGTTGTCGTCCGAAAATACAATACAAATACATTACAACACAAGACATCACTTCCGATTTTTTTTTCTGTCGTACGAGAATTTTTGTGACTTTAATAACCTATTTAATTTTACTTGCGACTATTAAGCGAAAAAAGTCGTACGATCTGTCGTACGATATTCGGATCGTGTGTAAGGGGCATTAGGCTTCATGCACACAGGATGTTTTTCTTTGTTTACAAACTTTTTATTTAAATAACTTGGTGGTACAAGTACGAGAAAAAAAAATTCAGCAATATGAAATGGGATTCACTGAAAAAGAGTGTTCAAGGTACAATCGCCAGTTACATCTTGATATTAGTAAAACGACAAAGGAAAACATAAAATCGTATCAATGGCCAAAAGACAATATTCCGACTTAAAGCAGAGTTCCACCCTAAAGTGGAACTTCCGCTCATATGATTCCTCCCCCCCTCCGGTGCCACAATTGGCCCCTTTCGGGGGGAGGGGTCACAGGATACCTGTCTTTGACAGGTATCCTTTCTCACTTCCGGGAGTCCGGGCCATGGCCCGTGACATCACCGCGGGGCTCCCTCCTTCTCCCCCGGCCATTGGGCCAATAGGAGAGAGGAGCGGAGCTGAGCGAATGCGCAGTTGGGTTCCCGGCGTGAAGCCACTTAAAGACCAGCCGCCACAGTTATACTGCAGCAGGTTAGCTCTCCTGGGCGAATCGCCGTCATGGTACGTCAGCCGCTTTAAGACCACTGGGGGGCACGCGACGCGGGAGCCAATGCATGTGGCCCACGGCCGAGATGTCCATTGGCCACCCACGATCGCTCCTGAGAGAGACAGAACGAGGATCTGTCAATGTAAACAAACAGATTCCCATTCTGTCAGCGAAGGATAGACAGATTGTCTGTTCCTAGTGATCAGGAACAGCGATCTGTCTCCTCCCCCAGTCACTACACTGCCCCCACAGTTAGAAACACCTCCCTAGGGAACACTTAACCCCTTGATCACCCCTAGTGTTAACCCCTTCCCTGTCAGTGACATTTATACAGTAATCAGTGGCTATTTTTAGCTCTGATCGCTGTATAAATGTCACTGGTCCCAAAAAAGTGTCAAAAGTATTTGATCTGTCCGCCGCAATGTCGCAGTCCCGATAAACATCACTGATCACGCCAATACTAGTAAAAAAAAGAAATAAAATGTTGTCATCCGCCTGCTCAGCAGGGATCAGCGGAGAGATGCCCTTGCTTAGCAAGGTGTCAATATGAAAGGGGTCTAAATCTCCACTTACGTGTCATTCAACCTGGAAGAGGAGTAGCACAGCATTGGGGGACCAATTTTAACTTATTTTGGCCAAGCTGCCCTTTAAGCAGTATATAAATGCCTTTGTGCATTTTCTTTCTTATGCATGACAATTGCAATTTGTGCATATTTTAGCAACATTTTTGCACAGTCCTTTGTAAATCTCTCCTTCTGTTAGCTATAGGTATTAGATGTAGTAAGGGACCCTACTGACTACTGGAAACTTGCTGCTCTTAGGAACAATGGCTGTTCATGGTATGTCAGCAGCACTAGCAGAAACAGAGCATGAGGAATGATGGCACAACTAGAGACACAGGGAGAGGCTGGATGTAAATATAAAGGATGGGGATACAAGCGGTGATGACAGCAATGTTTCACTTACTGACACATTTCAAATGGACTGAGCAGAAGTAGAGCATGGGTTAAGGACATCATATTCACATTGTGAGGAGAGAAGCTTCAGAATTTATCAACGGTCACCTAGTGATTTAATGCCTTGCCAGGGTTTTAATGGAGCATTCCATGTGCACAACAAAGCTGTGAATACTTATTATTATTAAAATGCATTACTAAGATGGACTTGTCATTTTATGCTGTCATTTACTAACTTGAACCTCCACCCTTGGGAAAATTATATATCTTGTCTTAAACCACTTACTTTATTTCCAGTAAAAAAAAAAAAAAACATAATAAATATGTAAAGTGAAAAGCTATTTACTCATGTTGTGTTTTAGAATTTGTATGCATCATGTTGGAGATAAATACTGTTTATTGCATAAAGTTTGGCTGTAACAAGGGAATTAATTCTGTGAAGTAGTCACAACCAGTTTTTGTGTTTTCCAGACAAAAAATAGCTACCGTACACATTGTAATTTTATCCAACGGGAACTCCTCTCAACCATCCCCTTCCCTTGATTTAACCCCGGAAGATTTTACCCCTTCCTGACCAGAGCACTTATTACAATTTGCCACTGCATCGTTTTAACTGACAATGCTGTACCCAAATGAAATGTGCGTCCTTTTTTTCTCACAATTAGACTTTTCTTTTGGTGCTATTTAATCACCTCTGCAGTTTTTATTTTTTGCGCTATCAACAAAAAAATAGCGACAATTTTGGAAAAAAAAAACTATATTTTTTAACTTTTTGCTATAATAAATTTCCCCAAAAATGTTTTTAAAAAACAAATGTTTTCATTAGTTTAGGCCAATATGTATTCTTCTACTTATTTTTGGTAAAATAAATCGCAATAAGCGTATATTGATTGGTTTGCGCAAAAGTTATAACGTCTACAAAATATGGGAAAGATTTATGGCATTTTTATGGTGTTTTTTTTTTTTTTACTAGTAATGGCGGTGATCTGCGACATTGCGACGGACAGATCGGAGACTTTTGACACATTTTTGGGACCATTGGCATTTATAGAGCGATCAGTGCTATAAATATGCACTGATTATTGTATAAATGTCACTGGCAGGGAAGGGGTTAACACTAGGGGTGATCAAGAGGTTAAATGTGTGTTCCCTCACTGTGTTCTAACTGTGTGGGGAGGGGAGTGACTAGGAGAGATGACAGATCGCTGTTTCTGCTTTGTAGAAACACACGATCTGTCTTCTCTCCTCTGACAGCACGGGGATTTGTGTGTTTACACACACAATTCCCCGTGCTGGCGATCACGCCCACCGTCCACGCTCGTCGGGTTCCCCGCTGTGCAGCGGGCGCGTGGGCCTCCGGCGGCGCTCGCGTGTCTATGGTGGCTCTCCTGGGCAAAGCCGTATATGTACAGGATTTCGCCCAGGAGGGCCATTCTGCCGCAGTATATCTGCGTGAGATGGTCGTGAACCGGTTAAAGAGACTCTGTCACTTTCCCTTTTTATCTGACCTCCTGACCCACCTACACAAATTTTTCCTGCACTCCTCCACTGCTTTGTTACACTGTTGGAGTCAAGAGTCAAATTCTGTGTAAGCTCCATGTCAGATGGTCAAACAGCTTACACAGGGTTAATAGCCTGTTCAAATCTCCCAGATGACAGTGTTCAGGGCTGTTGATTGGCCATTCTGTCCAGGGCAGCGCATCCTTGGAGGAAGACCGAAGGTCACATTTGTGACAGCTCCAACAGAGGAACAGAGCTGAAATAGGGGCAGGAAATGTGAGTATAAATGGGTGGGGGCGGATTAGTAAGAGAATCTGTTACTATGCCTTCAATGATTGTGATGGACTGTGTCACAGGCCCACTTCCTTTTTTTGTTCCTTTGCATGCTTAGAAGATGCAATTAGAATGAGTCCTTAGAGATTGTCGAATTTGACTAAATCAATCAGAGCGGTATCACGCACGTGACGTCATTGTGATCTGGATGTGTCCTTCATGTTGATGTGATTATACAGTGCTGTATCAGCCTTTTTTCTGTGCAATTGCGATTTCTAGGTTTTAATGAAATTGTGATATCTGGTTCACACTATGTGGAGCATGTATCTCCTTTCATGCTTTTTTTTTGAGCAGCAAGTGTGTCACGTATCTGGACGGAGGCCGGAGTGTTGAGAGGGCTCCCCTTTGTGGTAGAGCACACCTGAAGGTGTCTCTCAGAAGTATCAGGCTATACTTGACAGCAGGATGAGACAGGAAGCAGGGTCAGGAGCCAGGCCAGTAGTCATGCACAGGGGAAAACCAGATGCAGAAGCGGAATCAGGAAGAAGCCGAGGTCATACGCAGATGATCAAGCAGCAGCAGACACAGAAGAGCGAGCTAAAGTCATTTACAGGTAATCAGGCAGCAACAGAGTCAATAGAACAAGCCAGGGATTAGAGCCAGGGATGGAGACAGGACAGGTCAAAGGAAAGCCCGGTCAGTAACAGAGAATCCAATAATAGCATACACAAGAACATAGGAACACGGTGGGGTTGATGATCACCCAGCAACATGTAAATCAGATGCTGGCTTTAAATAGGCCACTGGGCACCAGGATATGTTACAGATTGCATGTGTATTCTCACGGGTGTGCGCCCAAGCACAATCACACAATGTCTGCATGCATTTCTGTGCATATTATCGTGGCCATGATGAGTGATGGAAGTTCTGTCATTCATTCGGGGGTTTGGCATCAAAGGAAGTCTTGCCAACCAGCCCTGGTGGTCCTCTCTACTCCTAAAGTGATAACAATCTGACATCTTTGGGTGGCTTTGTATTTGATCCACTATCAAGTTATGTTTCTTACAGTGTGCCACTGAGCCTACATCCATGTGAGTTTATTGCTGGTTGGTAGGGGATCAAATACTTATTTTCTCACTGAACTGCAACTCAATTTATAACATTTGTATCATTGTTTTTTTTCTGGATTTTTGGTTGATATTCTGTCTCTATCATTTAAAATACACCTATGATAACAATTATAGACCCTTCATTTCTTTGTAAGTTGGCAAACTTACAGAATCTGCAGGGGATCAAATAATTATTTTCACCACACTAACTCGGGAAGAGAGTGAAAGTTAATTCAACAGAGGCGCTGTCATTGGGATACATATATCCTAACAACAGTGTTACTTTAAAGTCTACTTATTTACTTAATTTAAATTCAGCTAAAACGTATAGTAGCACAGTTATCCTTTAAATGTGACAGCTTAAAAAAGTAATATATTTTTTTTTTGGTAGCAGAACTTAAATATCTTGTGTGGTCTGCAATGACTAATAGACGGAGAGCACTGGAGGATATCTCATTTAATTACCTTTGATTGCTTGTTTAAAGAGTATTTAAATACAAATGGCCTTACTTTCTCTGAAACAGAAGTAATTTCAGCCATTGAAACTATTTAAAATTCATAGTAATTTGGAAGGTAATTGAAAATATAAAGTAGTGTGAAATTACCAATGTGAAAAAAGTACAATCTGAAATACTTTGAATCAATAGCTCCTTCTGCTGTAATTAAGATGTATGTTAATTTAACATATGACTCAGCAGTTCCATGATCATTAGCATAGCCTGTCATTATGGGATTTATTCAACTATTACAAATTATTAAGCTAGTCTAACGAAAACACAGAATACATTCAGGTGAGTTCTGTTGGAAAATTAGGTTTTGTTCTGTTTAACAAAATATGAAATGGTTTTGTTGGAAATGTTTTGTGCTTCACAGCTGTTCCAGAAATAGATGCACAGAAAACTCATGTTTTTTTGTGTTGGCTGATGTTTAGGTATATGTATACATACAATTCACCTTGCAAAAGTCTTATTTGGAGAGAATGGTTGGATTTGCTGATGCAGCAGGAGACGGGCTTAGAGAACTGTTCATATTACCGTATATACTCGAGTATAAGCTGAGATTTTCAGCCCTTTTTTTTGGGCTGAAAGTGCCCCTCTCGGCTTATACTCAAGTCAGTGTACCTGAAAAAAATTGAGAGGCTGCGGCGTCCATCGTTTAAATCTCGCGGTCTCCTCCTGGTCCCTTCCGTGATAGGCGGAACTGTGTCTGCTGAGAATCGCCTATCACGAACATTCTCTCATCCTCACCCATCCCAGCAGACACTGTGTTCAGTGTTCCGCCAATCACGGATGCCTTTTCATCCTCGGACAAGAGGACGCCCGTGATTGGCGGAACACTGAACACAGTGTCTGCTGGGAAACTGAGGATGAGAGAACGTTCGTGATAGGCATTTTCTAAGCAGACACAGTTCCGCCTATCACGGAAGGGACCCGGAAGAGACCACGAGTTTTAAACGATGGACGCCGCAGCCTCTCAATTTTTTTCAGGTACAATTTCAATTTTAGGGGAACAGTGAGGATGGGCACAGTGAGGATGGGCACAGTAAGGTGGCAATGGGCAGAGTGAGGTTGGGCACAGTGACAATTGGCTTAGTGAAGTTGCAATGGGCACAGTGGGGCGTGCAAATGGGCATTGTTGACCCTCTTCCACTCACAGTAGCTGATGCATTCTCACCCTCGGCTTATACTCGAGTCAGTAAGTTTTCCCAGTTTTTTGTGGTAACATTAGGTACCTCGGCTTATACTCAGGTCGGCTTATACTCGAGTATATACAGTACTTAACAGACAACTTTAAGTTTCTTTAAAGAGAATCAATAAGGAATGGGCATTTGTAAGAATCTAAATCTCCTTGTTTAAGCTGTTTAAATAAAAATAAAAAACAGCTTATTTTTCAGTGATAGGTGTGTGTGCTGTTATTCACCTGTATTTTCTTCCTATCCGAGCAGAAATGTCAGCCCAACAGCAGTCTATAAGACCACTACGAAGGCTAACTTGTCTTCTGCCTGAGTTTAAGGCTGATAACTGACACATGAGGAGATTTACCAAAACGAATGCACACAGAATCTGGTGCAGGTCTGCATAGTAACCAATCCGTTTCTAACTTCAGCTTGTTTAATTAAGCTCCATTTCTCCTTCCACGTCCTCTCATGTGGATGAAATTTTTGTTGGAGCCGCTTTGCCTATGTAGTACCCTCTACCTAGGTAGGTAATAGAGTAGGATTTTTTTTTGGTAAGTGTAGGTAAATTTAGGCAGCCCTAGCTTGTTTTGGTTTGTGTGGGTTGGGAGTAGCTCAGAGTAGCAACTATGACTCACAGACAGAATCACCTCACTGTTACCTCCCTCTTTCATCTAGAGTATTCTAGAAGAAAGGAGGAGAAGAGAGGTGAAGCTGTCTAGGGTGTCTCAGGGAGCCCAACCAATCCCCAACTAGAATTGGCAGGGGGCAGGCCTCCTTGAAATACTTGGAGTCAGCCCAGCTGGGGAGATGTTGGGTGGGAGAACTGAGGATGAAGTAATAGGCTGTCGGTGTCTTTGAGGGAGCTGCCCAGTCTGGGGGGGTGACCTTGGGCCTGGGGCTCAGGTGTAGAACGGAGTCCTCCAAGAACTCATGAAGGATCCGAACAGGAGGCACAGGAGGAGTCAGAGAGGACAGAAGGAGCTAGTACTGACGGGCAAGTCTTCCAAGGGGAACCACCAGTTACAGCCAGGAGAGCTGGTGAGTGACATGTGCAGTTAGGGGGACTGGAGATGCAAGCCAGAGAGGACTGAGAGGAAGCAATTAGAACTGGATGTGGAGCCAGAAGTGAGGATTGCAATGTCATGGGCAGTTAAGTCAGGCAGCTGCAGCCAGAAGGGCTGGCAGGGCCTGAAGAGGACTGACTGGAAACAGTAGTTCACCAGAGAGACAGCTAGCACTAAAGACTTTCCATATTTTCTGCTACACTAAAGGGACCCATGGCCCCTGCCTGCAAAAGGATATTGCTTAGGCCTGGCTGAGCCAGTGTCAGGCCTAGCTACCATGTGCTAGCTGTTCCTGGAATCACTAAATAGGAAGCAACATCCAGGAGGAATGGAGTGAACCACTAGATAGGAATTGAACAGTTGTGCTGGAGGAGTCTGGAGCTGTGTACAAAGAGTGTATATAATTGTCTCTAGCAACTTTGCTATTTTTTCACTAGGCATCCCATAATTCCCATCCCCATCCAAGTTAAACTCCCTCAAAAAAACAACAAAAACAAAGCCAGCGGACTGTTCATGGTCTTGGAGTGTCTGGGAATTGAATGCCGGGCAGGGTGACAGGTGGGCCACATCACTTAGCAGCCCCTATGGGGGTACCGCTACACCTATATAGATGGTAGGCAGCTTGGGAACCAGAGAAGAGCGTGGATCTTTACATATGCGACCGGATATGTGCCATATACAAACGGCTTACTTTTTTATACTGTTGGTGCCATAATCTTTGAACATGGTCCAGCGGTCCTTGTATAGTACGAATAGTGAGACACATTAGAGATGTGGGAGTTCTTCCGGGGCTGGGAGAGTACTCTAGTCAAAGACAAAAAATAATAAGCAATGAAAATCAGAGAAGAAGAAATCATTTACGTTTATATTTCTTTTTTTTTTCAGTATGGCCACGTTGTTTATTGAGGTCCATTAAATACAGGACAATAATACATTTAAAAGCTTTTCCCATACTGATATTTATCTTTTTTTAAGCTATGGACACTTGATGCCTCTTAAATAAAAATGCTTACCTTCTCTATAGACAACAACAAAAATAGTACAACTACTGAAACACACGATCTTCATATCAAAAAACTGATTTCAAGGCAACAATATTAATAGCTCTCAGCAGTAGCGAGGCCTGAAACTCCCCAGTGAATGGTCAGCCAGTGTCCTAGACCCCTTGCCAAAGGAGTCTAGGCCACAGCTTTGTCCCATGTAACACAGAGGCTTATAGGGAACCACTTCACATATCCTGTTAAGTGCTCTTCTTCTCATCACCAAGCAAGTTCACAGAAGCCCGTTTAGCTTCCTTCCCAATTGTGTCTTCAGTCTCGGAAGCCTTGTCTTTAATGTCCTTCACCAGGCAATCCATCTGAACCTCATGTCTGAGGAAGAATGGACAGATCATTTTTTTGTAAAGCAGGTCAGCTCCGTTATGTGGGCTGGGAGACATGCTTCACAGCAGAAATCCACTCTTGAGCATGTAGTAAAAGGGAAACCAGGACAGAAAGATATCAGAGAAGTATTCTATAATGCTGAACACGCCATACACCATCCAATAGGTCAACCACTGTGTGTCGTCATCTTTATTTGGACTTTTAATGGCTTTAATTGAGATATATGCTGGGTAGACAAATCCAATCAGGTTGCAGAGAAGAGATGCTCCATATCCGAACACTAAGTACACAGCTATAATGCCAATAATGCCTAGGGCTATGTATCGTCGGTTCACCCCGGTATTGACCTCGATCTTCTCCAGCAGGTCGGTACACACATTCTTCTGGTGCAGGAACTTCTCGAAGCCATCATTCAGCGCTGCAGCCATGTTTAGTATGTGTCCCTGTAGACGGCCAACTCGTCTATGTATGTGTGGATGGCTGGGAGCTGCCTGTCTGTATGTTTATATTTCTAAACGCATTGGATACCCCCACCTACTGGGAACCATACATAAGTTTACAATTAATGGTGAAATAAAACAGTAAGTAGCTGGGGAATACCACTTCAAAGATACCCTGATGGCTTCACATGATGAATACAACTATGTTTAAAATGTTTAATGTGATGGAATATCTTCTGGAATGTTGTATAATTGTTGAATGTTTTTACAATTTTTAAAAATAACTTTTCTTGATTTTAAGTGATAAAATAAAAGATACTATTTTAATATACTGTATATATTGTTTCAGTTGCCTAAAAAATCCCAAATAATGAGGTAAACGCAGCTATGTTAATCAAGAAGAGATGATGGCAATCACACACAGCCATATGTTTTTTTTTGTTCACTTTCATGTTCGATTAGGCTTTGACAATAAAGCTTAAAAGCTGATTGGTTACTGTGCACAGCTGCACCAGATTCTGTGTGCACCAATTTTAGTAAATCTCCCCAATGTGTTTCCGAAAGATTGCATCTTTAGTATATCAAATCAGTATTAACCCCCATAGCGGTATTCCCGAGTCAGGCTCGGGGTGAGTTTTTCATACCAAGAGCAGTAACCCCGAACCAGACTCGGGCTGCATCGCAGTATCCAGGGGAAGTTACTTACCTTGTTCCCTGGATCCTGCAATGTCTCCCTGCGGTGTGTGCGAGTTGTCTCCTCGCTCGATTCACACTGCCGAGTGCCGAGCTCCGTTCCCTGAGACGCTGCGGCGCACGGGGGCGGAGTTCGGTGCCAAATTCAAAAAGTGAAAAAGACAGTATAGATACAGTATACCGTAATCTTACAGATTACAGTACTGTATCAAATAATTACACATCCCCTTTGTCCCTAGTGGTCTGTCCAGTGTCCTGCATGCACTTTTATATTATAAAAACTGTTCTTTCTGCCTGGAAACTGGAGATTGACCATAGCAACCAAAAAGTGTCCCTTTATGTAAAAAAACAGCGATTAATAAATTAGAATCACTTGCAGAAATGAGCGATAGTGATTTGTGGGGAAATTCGTCATAAAACACAAAATCTAATGACAGCGACAATTCTGCAACTGAGCAAATTTCTGTGTTTTTGATTTGATTACATTATTGAATAATTTTTATTATAATTACATTATTATTTGTTATAATTATTTATAGTTATTTATTATATTATAATTTATGATTTTGTGTTTCAAACTTTATCATATCCGGGATGACTACTAGACTTTTGTTTGGTCAGGTTTAAGTAAGTAATTACTAAGAATTGCAGGCCTAATACATAACACCAAATTTCCATGCAAAGATTCTAGACAGAATCATACCGCCAGCGAGGTTAAACCCCAAAACCATTTTTTTTTATACTGCACTTAACAATTCTTAAATGTGATGGCTTAACCACTTGACCTCCGGAAGATTTACCCACCTCCATGACCAGGCCATTTTTTGCTATACGGCACTGCGTTACTTTAACTGACAATGTGAGATGCTGTACCTAAACAATAATGTATGTATTTTTTTCCCCACAAATGGAGCTTTATTTCTGTGGTATTTGATCAGCACTGCGTTTTTATTTTTTTGCACTATAAACAAAAATATTGTGCCAATTTTGAAAAAATATATATATTTTTTTTACTTTCTGCTATAAAACATACTGTACATAATAAAAAAAATAAGGGCAGTATGTGAATGAATACATGATATCTCTCTCTGTCCATGCACAGAAAAAAAAGTGCGTGTAACAAATAAATAAATAAATATAATAATACTAATAATAAAATAAAATAAAAAATACTAAAAAAATACCTAGAACAAGGTTTGATCTAGTAAAGCGAAGAAATTGTTGGGACTTTATGTGAGACCATGACTGTACAGTACACAGGTCTCCATCCCTATTAACCACTTGGCGCCCGCGCTATAGCCGAATGATGGCCACAGCACGGATCCCAAATGCCGGGAGGCTGTCAATAGACGTCCTCCCCTTTGCGCGCTCCCCGCGTGCTGTGATCACCTGAGTCACTGAGACTCGGGTGATCACAGATCCGAGTAAGGGGCCAATCCTGGCCCCTCACCACGTGATCAGCTGTCAGCCAATGAAAGCTGACAGCGTGAGGAGAAAAAAAAGACGATCACCGGCTTATGTGTAAGGAACATTGGTCCCGAAGAGGAAGAGGCAATTCTGCCTCAACTGTGCAATCAATAACCCCTGTTAGTGCCACCTGCCATTGCCACCTGCCAGTGCCCACAGTGCCCACCAGTTCCACCTATCAATGCCCATGAGTGCCAGCTATCAATGCCCACAAGTGCCACCTATCAATACCCACCAGTGGTGCCAATCAGTGCATCATCAGTGGCACCTAGCAGTGCTGCCTATCAGTGTAACTTACCAGTGCTGATCAGTGCCCATTATTGCCCCCCCAACAGTGCCCATCACTGCCACCCATCAGTGCCCATCACTGCCAACCATCAGTGCCCATCACTGACAGCTATCAGTGCCACCTATCAATGCCACCTATTAGTGCCACTTCTCAGTGCCCACCAGTGCCACCTATCAATGCCCATCAGTGCCACCCATCAGTGCCACCTCTCAGTGTCACCTCTCAGTGCCCACCAGTGCTGCCTATCAGTGCCTATCAGTGCTCTCAGGTCCCCCACATGTGCTCTCCACCCCCCCCAGTGCTCTCTGACCCCCCTGGACTCTCAGGTGCCCCCATGTGCTCTCTACCCCCAGTGCTCTCTGACCCCCCTAGGCTCTCAGGTCCCCCATGTGCTCTCCACCCCCAGTGCTTTCTGACCCCCCTGGGCTCTCAGGTGCCCCCATGTGCTCTCTACCCCCAGTTCTCTCTGACCCCCCTGGGCTCTTAGGTCCCCCCATGTGATCTCCAGCCCCCCCCAGTGCTTTCAGCCCCCAGTGCTCTCAGCTCCCCCATGCTCTCAGGCCCCCCATGCTCTAAGCTCCCCATGTGCTCTCCACCCCCCATGCTCTCAGACCCCCCGTGCTCTCAGCTCCCCCCACCCATGTGCTCTCCACCCCCCAGTGCTCTCTGAATTGACCCCCAATGCTCTCCCCCCTGTGCTCTCTAGCCCCCATGCTCTCAGACCCCCCGAGCTCTCAGCTCCCCCACCCATGTGCTCTCCACCCCCTGTGCTCTCTGACTTCCCCCTGTGCTCTCCAGCCCCCTGTGCTTTCAGGCTTCCCACCCCCTGTGCTCTCCAGTCCCCTAGTCCTGTGCTCTCCGCCCCCTAGTGCTCTACAGTCCCCTCTAGTGCTCTACAGCCCCCCTAGTGCTCTACGGCCCCCCTGTGTTCTACAGCCCCCCTGTGCTCTATGGCCCCCCTGTGCTCTCTGGCCTCCCTTGTGCTCGACCAGCCCCCACAGTGCCCTTCACTCCCCCAAATTCTCCAGGCACCCCTATGCTCTCTACCATCTCCTTGTGCTCTACGACCCCCCTGTGCTCTTTCCCGGTCCCTCTCGCCTCCATTAGGATGGAGATTGGGGAAGGGGCCGGTAAATATGTCATGGGCTGCTCAGTCTAAAATGCCCGGGCCTTTTTTTTTTCTCCCAGTCCGGGCCTGATTACCACTGATTACCACTGATTATGAATTTGTAAATCTATCATAGATACGCCCAGTGTATAGCTACTCCTGATGAGTGGAAATAACCCACGAAACGCATCAAACATTTCTATTTGATGCTATGCCACAGTGATCATGTGTTTATTATGGGTTTTACTTGTCTGAATCAATCAATTTTACTATTTATCGTGTTTTTCTATCTATTGGGTATGTTGCTGGTTCATTATCTATTATGTGCAATAATGTCTATCATGTTATTCGTATTACTATGTGATCTACTAACCATGTTTATCATAATTCTGTATCGTACATATTGATCTACTATTAATACTATCTATTGCACCACGCTCAATTGTGTTAATAATAAATATCTTATCTACTATCTTTGCTTGATTCATTCTACCCAAGTGTTGTGTTTCATCGAAAGTCCCATTCTCCCTCTATCCCCCCCCCCCCTTATAAAGGTTTGATCTAGGTTAATGCCAGGGTTGGTGTTTGAGTCAAGCTCAGGTTCAAAAGTCAAGGTCAGGGTCAGTATTTTCTTTTCTGGGGACAGAATGTTTTTTTTTAGTTAGTACCAGTGTCAGGGGTTGATTTACTAAAGGCAAAATAGACTGTGCACATTGCAAAGTACTGTTGCACACTGTAAGAGCAGTTTCTTCAGAGTAAATGATAAACAAATAGGAAGCAGCGATGGGAGTTTTGTGGTGCAGTAAAAAAAACTTAAACAGCAATAACAATTTCATAATTTTTATTAATACAAAACATGGTTTAAAATTCAATTAAAAACAACACATAAAGGTTAAGCAGTCGTATTACAAAAGTGGGTTGCCTCTACATGTTTCGCCATAATCATGGCTTCTCGAGGATTAGTAAATGAGGTAAAGATTCACTTTGCAAAGAATAGTGCAAAATCACATGCAAGGAAAATACTAAGCTCTAGAGCAATTTCTCTTGCAGAGCGCAACTGCACTTTGCAAAGTGCACAGTTCATTTGCTGTTAGTAAATCAACCCCTTAGTGTCGGTGTGTTTTAGGTAGGATAAAAAAAAAAGCAAAGTGCACAATATTGTTTCTAAGCTGTACTATGGGTACAAACAACAACTGAAATACACATATGTGCTATCACTGTGATCATCAGGAGCAGGAGAATTTATTTTGGGTTGTTTTTTGGTGTTAGGTTATGGTAGTAGCAAGAAATATACTGCTACATTTTTATATATATATATATATATATTTTTTTACTATTTTGGGCATGTTTTTCTTTACTACTAATAATAATAATAATGTAGCGGACAGGGTCGCCCGACCCCCACCACACTCCCAATCCCCTATATTAAAGTTCTCGCTCGCAATGTCTCTGGTCTAGGGGTATGATAGGAAAGGGAGTGCGGCCGCTACGCCAGGCCTCCACCACAGATGTATAAGTGGTATTAGCAGAAGTTTTTTTCACCTTGGGGCCTGCATTGTGTATCGGGTCCTCCCTCCAGGAGTCATCTGCCAGGAAACGAGCCTCACACCGTTGCAAGTCCAACACTCCTTTATTTGAACATAGCATGGACTTACTTGCTTTACAAAACAGAACAGGAGGTGTGAATGTGTATATAGGCCCAGACACAAGTTCTTTCCTCCACTCTCCTCCAAAGAGTGGGCAATGGTCTCCGCACAAGGGAATTCACTTTCCGGACGGTCTCCGACAAGAGGCTCACCCGTCACTGGCTGTATGCTGCACCGGGTCTTCAGATGAGGAGCTCTTCCCGGTCCATTACGTCCACCTCGGATTCAGGCGTCCATCTCCGGAGCACCCTAGGATCCTTCCCTCGCGGAACTCAGTGTTGGGCACTGAGCTCCGGACCTCCAACCGAGTACCTCACCCCAGGCTAAAGGTGCCTGAGGTGGAACAGGACCTCCGGTGGTCCTCTAGGCCCAGTCCGCCTAGAGGACAAACACGAACTCCGTCCGCAGGCTGAAGGTGCCAGGGACAACGAACCCCGTGACAAAATGGCCGGCCCCCTTTATACCTTCCCCCGGCATGCGCAGCGGGTTCCCCGCCCCACCACACGGCTGCCGAGAAAAGACAAAAAAGGATTCGACCCAGCAATGACTCACCCGTCGGCCCTAAGTGACAGCGCCACCCGGTGGACCGCCGGAGATACACCACTGGTGTCACCGCAAAAATTCAAAATTACTGGCGGGAAAGTAAACACCCGCTACATACTCCCCTCTGTCTTTTGACACTGGTCCCCAGTGTCTGGAGCAAACCATATCCTCCACGGCTGACATGATTCGGGCCAGAAACCGTTAACAAATTGAAAAACCAAAAAACTTTTGGAAACACTATCCTACTGTGAAGTTGTGTCTGAGCCCCTGTAACAGAAAGAGGAGCAAAAGACAACATCAAACATTTCAAGGTTGCATATTAACATTTACTTTTTCCCTCCCCATCCTGACTAAAGACCTCCCCAGAGTCTAAAATCTTGCTGGGATGTTCTCCTGCAGAGGGAAAGAAAAAAAACAAAAGAAACCAACACATAAAATCCTGACACATGTATTCGTGTGTGTGAGTAAAATAAATTTCTCCTAAAAGAAATCCCTCTTTCTCCGAAGAGTGGGTGCGTGAAAAGTGTTTGTAACGTTGCGCAACACTGCCACCTGGTGACAGCATCACGGTAACTGCACCCGTTGAACATCTTCTCTTTTCTTTTTTTTTCCTAACACTATCTACCCCAGAGTCTGTGATCTCTTTGCGGGAAGAAACAAACAGGAACAGTTCTTTTCTTTTTTCTTCTGGGCACACTAAAACACAATTTCCCCAGAAAGTTCAGCAGTATGATACCAATGGAGTCTTTTTCTCCCTAGAGGTAGAAACGTGGGTGCGGCAGAGTTAGTGGCTTTAGGTGCTGATCTACAGTCTCTAGATGATATTCCACATCTTCGCCTTCTTTGCGTTTTATCACCACTTTATCTGCGTGGATGTGTCTTCCCACCATCCATTCTGCCTTGCAGTCTTTGAAACGCTGTGAAGCCTTTGGAGAACACGCTAGGTATCTGCGAGCGTGCGGGACTTTGAGATGGGTCCAAACAAAATCATTGTACCAACGCTCCCTGCACACCTCCACCTCATACAGCAGGTCCTTCAGCAAGTAGGGATACTCCCATCCATATTCCGCTGCAACTCTTTGACCAAACAACCTCTGTAGTCTCGCCAAAGGAGGCATGGTTGATTTGTCCCCTTCACCAGACAGTGCGACCGCATCTGGATGGCGAGGTGCCTTGGCCACCTCTAATCTAGGCATTGGAGGCCTCAACAACAGTCTTTTAACCCCAGCATCACATGCAGATGGTGCAGGGGATACGGAAACAGTTTGAGAGATAGATTCTCCTTCAGGCGCTGATGCCTCCACCCTTGGTGTGCTCTCACCCACGGACATAGGCGAATTCCGAAACCCACGGGATGCAGCAAGCGGCGCCTTGTCCCAGCCCTTCTCGGCAAACAGATTGTCAATTTGGACATCATCTCCCATATCAGAGAGAGATTCTAAGTCAGAAGTGTCACACTCCTCCGCGGGTATGTAGCCCTGTGTGGAAACAGAACATCTACACTCCGGAGACTTGCTAGGCCATGCCTTCCTGACACATCCTACCTCACACCAAGTCTTCTCAGCCGGCTTACCTTGGCCTTTCTTGGGATGTCCGGAACTCTCGTCTACGGATCCATCCGGGCCTGGCGTGGGCATGTGAGATGGTCCACCACCACCGCTGGTCGGGGCTACCACGCTGGTTCTCTTCCTCGGTGGCGGACGCTGTGAGACTGTGGTGACCAAGTCAGCATCCTCGGATTTCTCCCGTTGGTGTTTCACGACCTCCTCCGCGGTCATTGCAGTGTACGCAGGGGCGACTCTTACTGCCGTGATTCCTGCCTTCTGTGGGGCGATGCCTGAAGCCCGGCCTGGATAGATGGTTTTCGGCCTATCCACCACCGGATCCACCTCGAACATGAATTCCCCGCAGGTGTCACATCGTCCGAAGGGCTTTAACAGACATACCAGTTTCGAGCATCCGTGACAAATGATGCCCAAAGCCTCCACGTCCATGCAGGAATATAGGGAGAATCGACCCCTTGGCTTTAGTCGGATCCCCGTATCCGTTATGGGAGCAGCAGCAGTCAATGTTGTAGTTGCCTGGTGAACCGGGATCCACGAGACGTTTCCAAACATGGCGACCTGTTGCTGTTCCATCGTACACTCCAGAGTTTTCGCGCCAACGTCCCACGTGTAGTCCGTCACACGTATTGGACTCCTCCCCTTTTGCTCCAGTTTGCAGGCTTTTCCACTTGGTTGGTTTGAGACACGCCCACGAACTAAGCGGTGGGGGTTGTGTCTGTGCAATTAAAAACCCCCACGTGTAGTCCGTCACACGGCTGGGTTTTCCCCCTTTCACCACTCTGCCTGCGCGGGCCTTTCCTCTTCCGAGGTCATGTCCACGACTTTCAAGTAGGGCTGCACTTTGGCCTATATACTTGACTGTTTGCGGCAGATATGTTCTTCCAAGTGATACACAATACATATCCCGGACCCGAGCCCCCATGTGTAGCAGACAGGGTCGCCCGACCCCAACCACACTCCCAATCCCCTCTATTAAAGTTCTCGCTCGCAATGTCTCTGGTCTAGGGGTATTATAGGAAAGGGAGTGCGGCCGCTACGCCAGGCCTCCACCACAGATGTATAAGTGGTATTAGCAGAAGTTTTTTTACCTTCGGGCCTGCATTGTGTATCGGGTCCTCCCTCCAGGAGTCATCTGCCAGGAAACGAGCCTCACACCGTTGCAAGTCCAACACTCCTTTATTTGAACATAGCATGGACTTACTTGCTTTACAAAACGGAACAGGAGGTGTGAATGTGTATATAGGCCCAGACACAAGTTCTTTCCTCCACTCTCCTCCAAAGAGTGGGCAATGGTCTCCGCACAAGGGAATTCACCTTCCGGACGGTCTCCGACAAGAGGCTCACCCGTCACCGGCAGTCTGCTGCACCAGGTCTTCAGATGAGGAGCTCTTCCCGGTCCATTACGTCCACCTCGGATTCAGGCGTCCATCTACGGAGCACCCTAGGATCCTTCCCTCGCGGAACTCAGTGTTGGGCACTGAGCTCCGGACCGCCAACCGAGTACCTCACCCCAGGCTAAAGGTGCCTGAGGTGGAACACGACCTCCCGTGGTCCTCTAGGCCCAGTCAGCCTAGAGGACAAACACGAACTCCGTCCGCAGGCTGAAGGTGCCAGGGACAACGAACCCCGTGACAAAATGGCCGGCCCCCTTTATACCTTCCCCCGGCATGCGCAGCGGGTTCCCCGCCCCACCACACGGCTGCCGAGAAAAGACAAAAAAGGATTCGACCCAGCAATGACTCACCCGTTGGCCCAAAGTGACAGCGCCACCCGGTGGACCGCCGGAGATACACCACTGGTGTCACCGCAAAAATTCAAAATTACTGGCGGGAAAGTAAACACCCGCTACAATAATAATAATAATAAAAAAATACAAAAAAACAGGAGATATCCATTATCATTTATCACCAAATGAAAGCCAAATTTGTCCTGAAAATAAAATGTGGTATCATTCACTTGGATGCACAAAGTAGTTGTGATAATATATACGGTTTCACTAACACATGTCAAAGTCACACAATTGGGCTTAGGCATTTAGATTTGTTTTACCCTTAGTTACAAAGGTTCAAGTCATGGGAAAAGTATGGAGACTGCCATTGCTGTTCTATGGGCTTCTTCACACTAACGGTGCTCTCTGAAGAGTGATCCGTGTTGAGATCGCTCTTCAGAGAGCAATTGACAGGTGGTGAGGAGGTGTTGTATTGCCTCCTCACCATCTGTTATAACCCCTTGAAGCCTGCACTAGTACGCTGCAATTGTGGTCATTGCACATGGTTGCAAGGCACTTGCAGAATGGCCACTATCACTTGAATGGGTCACTTTCGGTGGGAAAAGCATAATTCCTATGGCATGTGGATACCCCCAGCCACTGCTTCTGCAGAAAAAAGAGGGGCAGTAAAAGCGAGACTCAGCTTCGAGGTCTTATCTCCCCTCAATTTCACATTGAAAATGGGTGTGTAAGCCAAGAACAGTCAGAACTTCTGTAGAGTTTTTATTGCTGGTTGTGTGCCCAGTGGGGTAGCACCAGGACAGGAAAGAGAGAATTGGTGTCATTTAGATAGGAACATGCAGCAAACAATAAAATCCTGACAGATGTTCTAATTCCACATTACTAAATAATTGTACTTTTGTTGCTGTCTCTCTCATCATCAGGAACAAATCCCATCAGCTCTGAAACCCTTCATATGAAACATATTAAAAATTGAATAATTCATACCATAACAAATAATCTATACAAATAAAAAACAAGGTAAATTAAATCAATAAGAGAATGAGTCAAAGATTTACCGGTAAATGTATTGATGTATTCATTTATTGATTTAATGTACTTATTTTTATTTGTATATTTATTTTTTGGTAGCGCTGTATGTTGCATATAACGTTTTTTAATATCATTCAGATATTTATACAGCAGCTTGGGTTGAGGGGGATTAGGGTGAGCACAGAAATGTATTTTTTTTTTTTTCAAGGTCTAGTGAAGATAAATCCCTACAATGGGGGTATGCACAGCAATAAAAAATCTAACCTTTATCTACAGTAGTTTATTAGGTATTGATTTACAGACTCAGAACAGACATGTGAAATAAAGTTATGTATTTCAGCGCTAATTGGTATACAAAGAGCAGCGTGCAATAAGTGTAGAGATACAGACACACCGTATCATATATGTGGAATGAAAATGCAGCACTCATAAGCTTTGAAGTTATGACACCCGCGAACAATATAATAAGCAAAATAAATAGTAAATATATAAAGTATCGGTATGTTTAAAAAAAGTCTAATAATAAAGTGACAATATGGTGAATGTTCAATAATAAAGGAGTAAAGTCAGAAAGTTTTTTACATTAACCACTTCACGCCGGCCGTATGACTATATACGGCTACAAGGTGGCTCTACAATGCCGGGAGGCCATCTTTATACGGCCTCTGCTCCTCCGGCCACTCGGAAAGCGCGCAAGCGTTACTGAGATGCCGATGCGCGTGCATGGCGGCCACGATGTCCGCCAGGTACCCGCGATCGCCCGTCACACAGACAAGGACGTAGATCTCTGTGTGTAAACACAGAGATCTACGTCCTGTCAGGGAGAGGAGACCGATGCTGTGTCCCTTGTACATAGGGACACAGATCGGTCACCTCCCCCAGTCACTCCCCTCCCCCATAGTAAGAATCACTAATAGGGAACACATTTAACCCCTTGATCGCTCCCTAGTGTTAACCCCTTCCCTGCCAGTCACATATATACAGTAATCAGTGCATATTTATAGCACTGTTCGCTGTATAAATGTGAATGGTCCCAAAAATGTGTCAAAAGTGTCCGATGTGTCCGCCATAATATCGCAGTCCTGACAAAAATCGCAGATAACCGCCATTACTAGTAAAAAAAAAAAAATCTGAATTCTATCCCCCATTTTGTGGCCGCTATAACTTTTGCGCAAACCAATCACTATACGCTTATTGCAATTTTTTTTTTACCAAAAATATGTAGAAGAATACGCATCGGCCTAAACTGAGGAAAAAACATGTTTTTTTTAAAAAAATGGGATATTTATTATAGCAAAAATCGAAAGATATTGTGTTTTTTTTTCAAAATTGTCGCTCTTTTTTTTGTTTATAGCGCAAAAAATAAAAACCACAGAGGCGATCAAATACCACCAAAAGAAAGCTCTATTTTTGGGAAAAAAAGAACGTAAATTTTGTTTGGGAGCCACGTCGCAAGTCCGCGCAATTGTCATTCAAATCGTGACAGTGCTGAAAGCTGAAATTTCGCCTGGGCAGGAAGGGGGTATATGTGCCCAGTAAGCAAGTGGTTAATGCATTCTATGCATTAAGATAAAAAGCCTTCTGTGTGCAACACCCCCCCCCCCCCTTCAGCCCCCTAATACTTACCTGAGCCCATCTCCATCCAGCGATGTTGCAGGAGAGACTCGAGTACCCGGGACGCTCTCTCCTGATTTCTCTCCTGAACATACAAGTGGTAATACTACTTCAGTTTAAGCATTCAACAGTTCACCTTTGTTCTTCAGTTTCTTTGTCTTTTACCTACCTGGATTACAAATCATAAATTACACTGCAGTATAAACAACAGGCTAGCTGAAGATAACCGGAATTGAAAGAACATTTATCATTCTCCTCTTTATTATGCTTTACTGCTCTGCATGCCAATGCTAAATCCTGGAATTGCAACCTAGGGGGAGCCATTTTGTGGGACATTATCTAACTTACATTGTGGTCACTGTATGTACAGTATATGTTGCACACTGTTTGCTGATTTGTGTGTTAAGGCCTCAGAGGAAGGGTATCCAATACATGTGTTAAAGGTGTTGGATATTGGTCTCTCTGTGTACCTGTTCACATAGATCTTTTGAAGGTATTCAGGTACATGCTTTTGCATATCATTGTCAATTGATATTGTCTGTCTAACATAAGTTGAGTTTTATTGACATAATTTCTTGTGCTCATTCTTTATCTCAGTAAACATATCTGAGTGGTTCAGTGATATTGTGTGAGTTTCTCATTACTAACTCAACATTTCAGAATAAAACCCAAGGTGCCAGAGGTAGGAGAGGATTTGCAGAGTCGGGGTGGCCAGTGGGGTATAGAGTCTATCAGCAGCCCCCACGGGGGTACCGCTACACTATTTTTTGGTGGAGTTCTGCTTTCAAGCACACCTTTCATGGTTGTGAACAAGCAAGTTATCGCTTGTGAAACGCGTCTACCATTGCCTGTATCTGTCTGACCCTTTTGACAATAAAGATGACATCAAGATATGTTTGAGTTCCAGTGTGCGACCAATTTCTTGTTTTATTCATCTTCCACGGTGGTGAGGCGAGGTCTGCACCTGTGATCTACCTTGCACCTGATTCTGCCTGGAGCGGTGTGCTTCTCCTTGTTCTTTGCTGTTTCCCTTGTGCAAACGCTCATGTTAACTTTCCATTAAGAAAATCTCAAACGGAGGTTTAAAATAAATCTAAAGCACTTGTCTTTATTTCCACTCGGATGAAAGTGCAAGAAGATTATTTGCTGAAGAAGATAATCATTGACGTTAATAATTGGGAAATTCGATCTTGACACTTACTCTTTCCTGCAGATGACCTAATTATGCCCAATATCACATTTCAAACACCTGAAAGAGACAGCGAAAATGAAATTTCCCCCAAAAAAGTTGATTTAGATAAAAAAAAAAAAAAACACAGTTATGCCCCATTATAATATTTGATAATGAAATGGCATTCCATGTTGTTGCTAGGCAACACAGTGAGCAAAAGCAAGCAACAATTATCGCATTCAGCCCTTAATCCTCGTCCTTTATTGAACGCTGCCCATAAAATACATGACTACTGCATGGCTATTAAACTATGTTGATGTCTCTAATGAAAAGGACTGTATTGAAGGTTTTTGTCAAGTACGTTCAGCCCACTATCTATCTGATTCTATATTTCTCTGCCGTGATATTAATTCAGTCTAGGCAAACGGCAGATGTCACCTGCAGATAATGACTTTACAGCATATGGTTACAAATGACAGATTTTTAGAAATTGATGTCAATTTTGTCCCGCAGTATGCTACAAGTCACACTCTGAGGGCGAGCATACAGTACATGTCCATCTGTAGCTCTTCTTGAGCGATCTTGTCTTAGCATTCAAAGCAGAAGACATGAACATGTAGCTTCAGAATGAGAGCAGCATTTTTATTTAAATTTTTAATGTATCCAAAAACAGATATTTCAGTTTTTAGCGGGTGTTGACTGGGGAAATATTTATATAGGGTTTGTATCTTCTTCCCGCTGTAAACATTTCCTAGAGGCTAGAGTGTTTTAGAAAAATAGAAGGGTAAAGTCTCTGTTGTCCAAAAACTTTAATCCTATGTTTTTTTTTACTTTAAGTCTGTAGTACAGTCCACAAAAAATGAAACACCTTGTGAACCAAAAATAAAAAAACATGTGAACACATGCAAAAAAGTGCACAGGGTGCATCAAATGGTCCCCTTTTAGAGCTAGTGGGTGGAGGTTAGGAAGAACTGTTTGGAATATTTATGAGGGCCTCAGCCATTCTCCAGTAAAGGGTTGGCCGGGGATGGGCCACCTCATAAATGGGCATGAGTCATGCCGGCAGAGGAGTCAGAGGAAGATGACGATGTAGTGCAGTGGAGACTGCCGATGGCCCTCAAGGGTGCCCCCTAGTCTGGGGAGGGGGGTGACCTCGGGCTGTGGCTCGGGTGCTGGAAGGATCCTGCTATAACACACAGAGAAAGACTTTCCTGGGGGCATGGGAGCAAGTGTTAGGACACTGTGAGTACAGCAGCACTACTGGGAGATCACCCGCAGAGTCACCTGGGTAAGCTGGAAAGAGAGAGAGTCAGTCTGGAGGACAGCTGTGTGAAATTAGCCTGGAGGGCTAGTGAAAGGGGCAGCTGCAGCCAGGTGGGTTGGCCATGCCCGAAGATGTGGTGCTGGAATCAATAGCCACAGGAGGGAAATTGCAAGCTGTTTTGCTGAATTTTCTGCTAGACTACAAGGAGTCTAGGGCTCCTGCCTATAATGGGATATTGCTCAAACATCTACAGTAACTGAGAGTTTGTCAGATATCCAAACAGTGATTCAGCTGGGGTCTGCAAGCAAGAGTGTGCTTGAGGAAGAGGTCAGAGCTGTATACAGACTGTATATAGAGACTGTATATAGAAAGAATGTCCCTGAAGTTGTTGAAGTTTTGCTAAAGTTAAGTGGGCATCCCATAACCTCCCATCTTTAGAATAGTTATTAACCCTCTAAATAAATAATAAAAACAAAGTCACGGACTGTTCTCTGTCTCTGGAGTGCCTGTGGAAGTAGGGTATGTCTGGCTGTGCAGAGTGGGGGATCCCAATTCATCTCCAGCTCCTACAATACAAAAGGGTAGAAATCTATTAAATAAAATGTGAAATATTTGCTGCAGCCCCCTTATAGTACAAAGAGTGTCAAAAAAGTTATAAAACAGTGTTCATAGACCCCAGGAGGCACTACACTATAAATTAATGTCCCAAACATATCAAATTCATATAAAGTCCACAATGCTTGACCAGATTGATAGATAGTGTTCCAGTAGTGCAGAACGGATGATAGTGAAGATTCCACAGTCCAATCCTCCACCACAAGTGGTCCACCACTCCCACTCCCACACTGAGTGAGACACACAGTGGGAGTGATGGATAAATTGTGGTGGGGGATTGGAGTGTGCTGTCTTCACTATCATTCATTTTGCACTACTGGAACACTATTTGTCAATCTGGTCAAGCATTGGGGACTTTATATGAATTTAATACTGTATGTTTGGGACTTTATATGACATTCTTTTATGGTGTGTGGCACCCTCTAGTGTGCTACTAGATTAGTGCAGGCAAACTTATGTGTGACTCATGGTAACTGTATGAGTCTCTAATAAGATTGGGTTACTAGAGGTCAGGCTGGATGGCTCTACAATACAGGTCTCTGGTACCTCCCCCTGGGTATAAAAGCTGTGAGAAGCTTCTAGAAGTTTGTGGGTGGAGGCCAGGAGGTCCTGATCTGCATACTTGAGGGAATCTGGCCAATCCCCAGACAGAGGGCCTGGCAGGGTGACTTGGTCAGCCCTTAAATATAGGAGAGCCAGGCTAGCAGGGAAGTTGGGTGGAAGATGGAGTCCTGAAGAGGTTGTTGGTGGACTAGGATGGGTCCACTAGGTCTAGGGGGGCTTTGCCTCCAGGTTGGGCTGGCTTAGGAAGATTCATTCAGCATCATGGTTTGAACAGGATACTTGCCTGAGAGCAGTGGAAGCAAGGAGGACAGAATGAGTACATCAGCACACCCAGTGATTCACAGGGGGAGAGACTACCACATGTAGGAAGCTTTCAAAAGGACAGCACTGTGCTTAACCCTTTTATATCCTATCCTTGGAGATCTTCAGTGTGGCAGTCAGGAGGGCTGGGAGTACCTGCAAGCAGTGGAGCTGGGAACAGTTCTACAGCGGAGAGGAGGTACTCCTGCATGACGTTTTGCAACATCTTTTATGCTATTTTCCAAAGGGGACTAAGAACTCCTAGTCCGTAAGGGACTTTTGCTACTAATCTTTAAAGACTGAGTATGTCCAGGAAGAAGAACAGTCCAGGATATTATCATCTGTTGTTTTTGTCAAGTTGGGCATCCCATAAATTCCTCTACTCCATCCAAGTTGATTATCCCTAATAAAACAAGGCCAAGGGGCTGACTTTTTGTGCCTGGGCGCAAGTGGAAAATGCATGTTGCCTGGCTGTGCAGGAATAAGGGTGCCAGTTATCGGCAGCCCTTGCGGGGGTAGTGCTACGGGTTTAGCGCCTCCTGGAAGCTATGAACCATTATTGATTTCATGTTTAATACTTTTTATGCAGATTGCATGGCACATTCCAAGAAGCGGAACATCATGGGATCTGGAAGAAGCAACAGGGAAGAAGGTGGTGACTTTGAACGTATTTATGTCTGCAGTAGGGATGAGCTCGGTGTTCGAGTCGAACATACGTTCGACTCGAACATCGGCTGTTCGATCGTTCGACGAAGATCAAACTATTTGGGCCGTTCGCGCCAAATTCGAGTGACGCGAACGGCCCACAATACACTGCGCCATCGCAGTGCAATCCCGGCGCTGTGATTGGCCAAGCATGCACTGTGACCCCGCATGCTTGGCCAATCACAGCGCCGGCAGCTAGGAGAGCCATATTTGGCCACAGGCAGGTTGCCTGTGGCCAATTATAGCTCAGGGGGTTTAGCACACGCCCCACACTATAAAAGGCCGCCAGCGCGGCGGCCTTGTGTAGTGTGTTCCGGCGCAGGGAAAGAGAAGGATAGGCAGGGACAGTGTCATTGTGCTATTCTTTGTGCTATTCTTGTGTGTAGGGAGAGAGAAGGATAGGCAAGGAGAGTGTCAGTGTCATATTCTTTGCTAAACCTTGTGTGCAGGGAGAGAGAAGGATAGGCAGGGGACAGTGTCAGTGTCACATTCTTTGCTAAATCTTGTGTGCAGGGAGAGAGAAGAATAGGCAGGGAGAGTGTCAGTGTCATATTCTTTGCTAAACCTTGTGTGCAGGGAGAGAGAAGGATAGGCAGGGGACAGTGTCAGTGTCATTGTTGCTAAGCCTCCTGCACAGTATACACCTGAAGCTAGCCCGTATTGCTGTGTTTTCCTGGTGTGTTACACTAACAGGCATTTGCAGCACTTACAGTGGGCGGAGTGTGCTTCCTGCTAAATATACACCTGAAGCTAGCCCGTATTGCTGTGTTTTCCTGGTGTGTTACACTAACAGGCATTTGCAGCACTTACAGCGGGCGGAGTGTGCCTCCTGCACATTATACACCTGAAGCTAGCCCTTATTGCTGGAGCTTTTTTTCTTTTGTGTTACACTAACAGGCATTTGCAGCACTTACAGCGGGCGGAGTGTGCTTCCTGCAAAATAAACACCTGAAGCTAGGCCTTATTGCTGTTTTTTCCTGTTGTGTAACACAGGCAGTCATCTGCAGCACTTACAGAGGGCGTAGTGTGCTTCCTGCAAAATATACACCTGAAGCTACCCCTTATTGCTGGTTTTCCCATCTCCCAGCAGGCCATTATAATGTCTGGAAGGCAAACAAGGAGAGGCAGACAGTCAGGAGCCAATAAAAGAGGGCAAGCAGGCTCTGTGTCTAGAGACAACAGTGCTGGTCGTGGACGCGGTGCATCGTCATCAGCATGTGGCCATGGGACACGCTTGTCCTTATTTTCGGCAGCTGGACACGTTGAGCCGCATCATGCCGAAGACTTGGTAGAGTGGATGACCAAGCCCTCCTCATCCTCCTCATCCTCTCTCACCCAGGCTCAGGGTACTGGCAAAGCAGCTGCCAAAGCGTCCTCTTCCCTGGTATCAATGTCATCATCAGTCACTCCTTCCCTAGACCCACCATGTCCTCCTGAGGAGTCCCCCGAACTGTTTGAGCACAGTGTTGGGTACATGCTCCAGGAGGATGCCCAGTGTTTCGAAGGGTCTGATGATGATACCCAGCTAGAGGAAGGCAGTAGCGTGAGAGCAGAGAGAGGGGATGCTCAAGAAGGACACCAATCTGGCAGTCATGTTTCAGCAGCTGCAGCATACTGCCAGATTGGCTCCAGTGATGAGGAGGGAGGGGATGATGAGGTCACTGACTCCACATGGGTGCCTAATAGGAGAGAGGAGGAGGCACATCTCCAACGAGGCAGGATTCCCTCGGGGGGCCAGCGTAAGGGCAGCACACCGACTGAATCACACCGCAGAGCTCCGCCTGTGCAGGGCGCTGCCTCTGCCTGTTATTCAAAAAGTTCTTTGGTGTGGGCCTTTTTTGAGTCAAGTGCATCAGATCGCACAGCTGCTGTTTGCAACATATGTCTCAAGCGTATATCGCGTGGCCAAAACATCAGCCGGTTGGGCACCACATGCTTGACCAGACATATGTTGACCTGCCATGCAGCTCGTTGGCAAGCCTACCTTAAAGACCCACACCAAAGAACAAAGCGGACCTCTTCTTGCACCGCATCAGCTGGGATCTCCAACCCCACTATACCTTCAGTCCTCTCTGAAACCTGCACTGAGAGGAATGAAGGTGTAGAATTAGGTGTGTCACAGCCAAGTACTTGCGGGCACTCTGCTAGCAGTACACCGACGTCCGATTCTAGCAGGCAAATTTCCCTGCCCCAGCTGCTGGACCGTCGAAAGAAGTTCACTCCCAGCCATCCACATGCCCAGCGGTTGAATGCTAGCTTGGCTAAATTGCTAGCGCTTCAACTGCTGCCTTTTCAGTTGGTAGACTCGCCCCCCTTCCGTGAGTTTGTGCAATGTGCGGTTCCTCAGTGGCAGGTTCCCAAACGCCACTTTTTCTCACGGAAGGCGATTCCGGCTCTCTACCGGCATGTGGAAGGCAATGTCCATGCCTCGCTGGACAGGGCGGTCAGCGGTAAGGTGCATATTACCGCTGACTCATGGTCCAGCAGGCATGGACAGGGACGTTACCTTTCTTTCACGGCCCATTGGGTCACTCTTTTGGCAGCTGGGAAGGATGCAGGACAAGGTGCAGTAGTGTTGGAGGTTGTTCCGCCGCCACGCCTCCAAAATGCTACTACTGGTTGTGTCACACCTCTCTCCTCCACCCCCTCCTCTTCTTCTTCCTCCATGGCCTCTTCCTGTGCTTTGTCCTCGGAACCAGCGGTGCTCCGTAGGCGTTCAAGGGGCTACGCAAGTACGCAGGCAAAAAGATGCCATGCCGTGCTTGCGCTAGTGTGTTTGGGGGACAGGAGCCACACTGGGGCAGAGGTTCTGTCTGCTCTGCAGGGGCAGGCCGAGAGGTGGTTGACGCCACACCAGCTTAAGCCAGGAATGGTGGTTTGCGACAATGGCACCAACCTCCTCTCCGCCCTCCGACAGGGACAACTGACCCATGTGCCCTGTGTGGCTCACGTCCTTAACCTGGTGGTGCAGCGGTTCTTGGGCAGGTACCCAGGCTTACAGGATGTCCTGAGGCAGGCCAGGAAAGTCTGTGTGCATTTCCGCAGATCTTATAATGCCAGTGCTCGCCTGGCTGAGCTGCAAAAGGAGTTGAACCTGCCCAAGAACCGCCTTATATGTGACATGCCCACCAGGTGGAACTCAACGTTGGCCATGCTGCAGCGGCTGCACACGCAGCAGAGGGCCATCAATGAGTACCTGTGCGACTACGGCACCAGGACAGGGTCAGGGGAGCTCGGTTTTTTTTCACCATGCCAGTGGGGCATGATCAGGGATGCATGCACTGTCCTGGCACCATTTGAGGAGGCCAAGAGGATGGTGAGCAGTGACAGTGCATGCATCAGTGACACTGTACCTCTTGTCCACCTGTTGGAACATACGCTGCGTGGAATAATGGACAGGGCACTTGAGGCAGAACAGAGGCAGGAAGAGGAGGATTTCCTTGCCTCTCAAGGCCCCCTTTACCCAGACAGTGGTCCTTCTGTCCCACCCATCGCACAGGAAGAAGAGGAGGAGGAGGAGGAGGATTGTGTCAGCATGGAGGTGGAGCCTGGCACTCAGCATCATCAGCAGCAGTCTTTTAGGTATGATTTACAGTCCCAAGAAACCAGTGGACTTGTACGTGGCTGGGAGGAGGTGGCTGCGGATCATGTCGTCCTTAGTGACCCAGAGGGCTCCGGACCGAATGTCTCAGCTAACCTACGCTGCATGGCCTCCCTGATCCTGCAAAGTCTGTGGAAGGATCCTCGTATTCTTCAGATCAAGGAGAGGGACCATTACTGGCTGGCCACTCTCCTTGATCCACAGTACAAGGGTAAGGTTGCGGACCTTATCTTACCGTCGCAGAGGGAGCAGAGGATGAGACAACGCCGGGAGGCCTTGCATAAAGGTCTGTGCAACGCGTTCCCAGAGACTGGGAGGTTACAAACTCCTGGTCCTGGACAACGAGTTGCTGAGGCTTCGGTCAGTCAAAGAAGGAGCGGTGGGGAAGGTGGCCGTCTGACCGATGCGTTCAGACAATTCTTTAGTCCGCAGCCCCAAGATATGATCGGTTCCAGCAACCATCGCCAGCGTCTGATATACATGGTGCAGGAATACCTAGGGGCAAGGTCAGACTTGGACACCTTCCCCACCGAAAATCCTCTGGCTTACTGGGTCTTGAGGATGGATCACTGGCTAGAGCTTGCACAGTATGCAATTGAGCTACTGGCCTGTTCTGCATCCAGCGTTCTTTCAGAACGCACATTCAGTGCTGCTGGAGGATTTGTCACGGATCACAGGG
Organism: Rana muscosa; assembly: GCA_029206835.1. Taxonomy (NCBI): domain Eukaryota; kingdom Metazoa; phylum Chordata; class Amphibia; order Anura; family Ranidae; genus Rana; species Rana muscosa. Next base: position 351,837,766 of record CM055119.1, read on the forward strand.
TGCGCCTGTCCACCGACTCGGTTAATCGACAGACCTTCATAAAGATGAACCAGTCTTGGATCACCACCAGCTACCAAACACCTGAAGCTGATATAACAGACTAATTTATTTTCAAATGTCACATCCCCTCAAGACTGATGCTGATGCTGAGAGACTGTCCTGTTATGTTGACTGACTATCCTCCTCCTCCTCAATGATCTGATTGATGATGATAGCTTGGAAGAACATTTTTGTTTCTGGGTGCTGCCACCAGTGGCTGAGGCCCAATTTTTCAGCCCCTGTTTAACAGGGGCATGTAATTACAATTTTTTATGCAATGCTTTGCAGCAGGGCTCATTCCTGCACTCCAACTAGAGTATCTGGGAGAGGTTGCAGTGTCGTGGCACCAGCACCAGTGCCTAAGGCCCAATTTTTCAGCCGCATGTAATTAAAAAATTTTATGCAATGCCTTGCAGCAGGGCTCATTCCTGCACTCCAACTAGAGTATCTGGGAGAGGTTGCAGTGTCGTGGCACCAGCACCAGTGCCTAAGGCCCAATTTTTCAGCCCCTGTTTAACAGGGGCGTGTAATTACAATTCTTGATGCAATACTTTGCAACAGGGTTCATTGCTGTGCTCCAAGTACAGTATCTGTGAGGGGTTGCAGTGTTGTGGCACCAGTGCCTAAGGCCCAATTTTTCTGCCCCTGTTTAACAGGGGCATGTAATTACAATTCTTGATCTAATAATTCACAGCAGGGTCCATTCCTGCGCCCACCAAGAGTAACTGTGAGGCCTTACAGTGTTGTGTCAACACCACCACCACCACCACCACCAAAGGCCCAATTTTTCAGCCCCTGTTCAACAGGGGCATGCAATTACAATTCTTGATCTAATAATTCACAGCAGGGCCCATTCATGCGCCCACCAAGAGTAACTGTGAGGGCTTACAGTGTTGTGGCAACACCAACATGTAAGGGGCAAATTTCAGCAGAGTATATACGGCAGGCCTCTACTTTCAAACATCCAACTTACAAACGACTCCTACTTGCAAACGAAAGGAGACAATAGGAAGTGAGAGGAAATCTACCCCTAGGAAGGGAAACGGACGTTTTTAAAACTTCTTTTTGCATTGATACATGTCCCCTGGTGCAGAACCCGGGTTCCCAAACCCTTTTTAGGACAATAACATGCATATTAGTCATTATAATTAGCACTTTAGATTTCGAACGTTCGCATCCAATGTATTTAATAGGGTTCTAACTTTTGTGCGAACTTTCGGTCCGTTCGCGGGTTCTGGTGTGAACCGAACCCGGGGGTGTTCGGCTCATCCCTAGTCTGCAGCTTAGACCTGCCACCACTGGAGAAGGGTCCGCTGAGAGGTAAGACAGCTCTCCCCTACACAAAAAGACTGGTATTCCAACACGGCAACATTTTGCCAAAATTGTCACATTTTTGCAAGAATTTCAAGTAACTTAAAACTCTTAGTTTTGCTCATTCACACACAAATTATCCTTATCAAAAATTCTTCTAAACCATAGGTTTGTTGGAGACGCAATACTGTATCATTCACTGAGTCCAGTACAAATGTTAGAAAAGTGAAATAATATAGAATACCTCACATTCGTTTTCCAGCAGTCACGTTGCATGAAATGTTATGATTTATTTTCAATCTTTAAAATTGGATAAGTAATCTTTTTTATCGCTGTTTAAGGATTTTGCCTAGACGGGACTAAATCCAGCCTGATATCAATACAATTAAACTGGAAACCCATATGCCTGACAACATTAGCGATAGCAAGAAAAAGTCAATGCAAAAAATACCCACATTATCTATTCTAATAAATCAATAATTGTATTACCTATTGATATAACATACAGATTAATCATCACCACCCATGATTGAATTATCTTTAACATTTAATCTAAATAGAATGTTTAATGGGAGCTACAATGTAGTATATAATCCCCTTTTCAGATTACTAGCTATTAATTTGATATTTTTTTTTATCTTTAAAAATAAAATTGTCTGAAAAGGATTGGAATGGGGAAAGGTGTTAATGCCACCAAATGCTTGTTGTAAAATTAAATTGTAGGATTTATGATTTAGTATACCTATTTTTCAAAAACTTTAAAATGGGTTTTAACCATTACCTATTACTTTCCTTACTTTTTTTTAACTTGATTTTGACTTTTCTTTTACTTTATGTATACTCTCTATATAAAAAGTCTCTGGGTGGTAACTAATTTCTCCACTATATCCATGGAGGGAGCCATGGTTGTCACCCACGGTACATGACCCCGTCCATCGTCTCATTGATGCGTTGAAGTCGTCCTGCACCCTTAGCAGAAAAACACCCCCAAAGCATAATGTTTCCACCTCCATGTTTGACGGTGGGGATGGTGTTCTTGGGGTCATAGGCAGCATTCCTCCTCCTCCAAACACGGTGAGTTGAGTTGATGAATGCCAAAGATCTGGATTTTGGTGTCATTTGACCACAACCCTTTCACCCAGTTCTCCTCTGAATCATTCAGATGTTCATTAACAAACTTCAGACGGGCCTGTACATGAGCTTTCTTGAGCAGAGGGACCTTGCGGGCGCTGCAGGATTTCAGTCCTTCACGGCGTAGTGTGTTACCAATTGTTTTCTTGGTGACTATGGTCCCATCTGCCTTGAGATCATTGACAAGATCCTCCTGTGTAGATCTGGGCTGATTCCTCACCATTCTTATGATCATTGAAACTCCACGAGGTGAGATCTTGCATGGAGCCCCAGACCTAGGGAGATTGACAGTTATTTTGTGTTTCTTCCATTTGCAAATAATCGCACAAACTGTTGTCACCCTCTCACCAAGCTGCTTGGCGATGGTCTTGTAGCCCATTCCAGCCTTGTGCAGGTCCACAATCTTGTCCCTGACATCCTTGGACAGCTCTTTGGTCTTAGCCATGGTGGAGAGATTGGAATCTGATTGATTGATTGCTTCTGTGGACAGGTGTACTCCTTAGTACTCCTAATCTCAGCTCATTTGTATAGAAGCCTGGGAGTCAGAAATCTTGCTGGTTGATAGGGGATACTTATTTTTTTTATTAAACTGCAAATCAATTTATAACCTTTTTGAAAAAAATAAAATCTGATTGTTTTGTTGTTATCCTGTATCTCACTGTTAAAATAAACATACCATTACATTTATAGACTGATCATTTCTTTGTCAGTAGGCAAACATACAAAATCAGCAGCAGATCAAATACCTTTTTCCCTTACCATATATGGTTCCATCCTTTTGTCCTTAGAAGTAGTTTCCCTCAATGTTCCCCAGCACTCCCACAGATACTTCTACATTGCTCCACCACTCAACGGAAGAAAGAAATACCAAAAATAGTAGTTAAGCCATATTTTCATCTTTTACCTACAGGTAAGCCTGTAATAAATCTTACCTGTAGGTACTGTGAATATCACCAAAACATGCACTATTTAGGAGATATTCAGAGTGCATTCAGCCGGTGACATTCAGCCGGTGACATTCAGCCGGTGACATTCACCGGCTCATGTGCTCTGAAGGTCCGGCATACCGCGTCGAACCTTCAGAGCCTATGCTGTAACGATGGCTCCCGCACACATGCATGGGAGTGAAGTCATCGTGCCACCGGCCACTCATGTAGCCATGACAGCGCAACGCTGGAGGGCTTTGTTTTAAGGTAAGTCTCTCATAATGTGCTAGTATTAGATGTTTTTTTCTTTAACTGTGCTTTGCTTTAAAATACTTTTATTTCCAATATCCAATCTACAGAAATACACTCACTTTTTACAGGTGCTTAATAACACCAAATATTGCCAGCATTTGATAATACACTGTCCATCATCAGACATTGCCGTTCCTTAGTACTTTTACCAGCTTCCTGTTCCCCTTATGAGTGTCGCTTCTGCATGCAGCTCTCCCCCCAGCCTCCAATAAGCACTTGCCTAAACCCGATGTCGATCCAGCAAAGAGTCCTCCTCATTGGCTCAGATGCAGCAGTGGGAGTCATTGGCTCCTGGTGCTGTCAATCACAGCCAGTGATGTGGGAGTGGGAAAGGGTTGCCACCTTTTCTGCAAGCCAAACCCGAACATTTTAGCGGCACAGGGCCGATTTGGGTTTTCTGTAGTATACACTATAAGATTATAAAAAAACTGGGGACACCTTTGGATGCCCCAAGGAAAGTAGTAACTATGTGCGCTGCATGAACAGTGGGTGTGACTAAACTGTTCTTGCTGACCTCATCTCCCCCCGCCCCCCAAACATGAACGTAGTGACGTAATTGATGTACTACATGGTTTTTCTGCTCTTTAGTGCCACCCTTTGGGCAACTTCTGCTATTGCTGGTTGATCTTTTGTATTGGTTCTGAGCATGCGTGTTTGTACTTTGGACTTAAAGAGGAAGTAAACCCTCTAAAAGTTTTTCTGCAAAACAAACCCCTGCAAGAGAAAGGCATAATGAGCTAGTATGCATAGCATACTAGCTCATTATGTGGCACTTACCTGAAATCGAAGCCCCCAAAGTCCTCCTCGTTCTCCTCTGCCGCCATGTCCCCTCAGAGCTTCTTCCTGTTATCGCCGCTCCTGCGCTGTGTTTGGCCGGAGCGGCGATGACGTCACACGCATGCACACGGGGCCGGTATGATCCCATTCACAAAACCGGCATGATTGCATTCATGAAGCCGGCCCGCTAGTGCGCCTGCGCCGTTGTCTATGGTGCGCATGCGGCGTAGACATCGGTGCTGTGTTTTCAGCAAATATCTCCTTAACCGTGTAGGATAAGGAGATATTTCTTGCACCTACAGGTAAGCCTTAATCTAGGCTTACCTGTAGGTGCAAGTTGTCAAAGTGGGTTTACAATCACTTTAAGTCTGATGGACTTCTGTACACACGATAAGACTTTGCTCCATCGGACTTTTGTTGCCGTAAAGTTTGTCTGTTTGCAGAGCGAACATTTGTCCGATGAAAACCGAAAAAGTTTAGAGAGCCCATTTTATTTATTTTTTCCCACCCTTACAACACTGTTATTGGCTACTGGCACATTTTCAAGAGGTGACATCTACTGTACTTTACTTTGTTTGAAGATACATCTTCGGCGCTCAGGACTGGAATTTCTCCCAAAGAACTGAAGGACAACGGCGTTTCGAATGTGACACTGACAGTGTTCTGCAGATCAGCAAGTCTGCCTGCTGAATGCACACTTTCCATTCACGCTTTCTGTGTTTTATTTGTCGAACAATGCACCAGCAGTTCTCTGTAAAACTTCTGAAATAGTTAAAATTTAAAACCATTATTGCTGCCTTCATCCCCTTTTTTTTATCTTGGCATACTGTATACTAGAAGAATGCTTTTATTGTGTACTGGAAAGGCAGAAAAAGCAGAAATGCTTTGAACTTCTCAATGAGATTTTCTTGCCATTATACAACTTTGATCTTACGAGAATGATCCTCCAGTTTCTGCTCAATGCAGGGAGACTGTCATCACCTTGTCTTTTCCAGATGAGATGTTAATATTACAGCATGATAAATGGAAATAAAAGTTTATATATATATATATATATATATATATATATATATACACACTATATTATCAAAAGTATTGGTACACCTGCCTATACACGCACATGAAATTTAATAGCATCCTAGTCTTAGTCCGTAGGGTTCAACATTGTATTGGTCCCCCCCCCCCCCCATTGCAGCTATAACAGCTTCAACTCTTCTGGGAAGGCTGTCCACAAGGTTTAGGAGTGTGTCTATGGGAATGTTTGACCATTCTTTCAGAAGAGCATTTGTGAGGTCAGGCACTGGTGTGTACAAAAAGGCCTGGCTCGCAGTCTCCGCTCTAATTCTTCACAAAGGTGTTCTATCGGGTTGAGGTCAGAACTCTGTGCAGGCCAGTCAAGTTGCTCCACCCCAAACTCACTCATCCATGTCTTTATGGATCTTGCTTTGTGCACTGATCCAAATCATTTGGTGGAGGGGGGAATATGGTGTGGGGTTGTTTTTCAGGGATTGGGCTTGGCCCCTTAGTTCCAGTGAAGGGAACTCTTAAGGCGTCAGCATACCAAGACATGTTGGGCAATTCCTTGCTCCCAACTTAGTGGGAACAGTATGGGGATGACCCCTTCCGGTTCCAACATGACTGCGCACCAGTGCACAAAGCAAGGTCCATAAAGACATGGATGAGCGAGTTTGGGGTGGAGGAATTTGACTGGCCTGCACAGAGTCCTGACCTCAACCCTAGAGAACACCTTTGGGATGAATTAGAATGGAGACTGCGAGCCAGGCCTTCTCGTTCAACATCAGTGCCTGACCTCACTAATGTGCTTCTGGAAGAATGGTCAAACATTCCCATAGACACATACCTAAACCTTATGGACAGCCTTCCCAGAAGAGGTGAAGCTGTTATAGACTGGGATGCCATTAAAGTTCATGCGTGTGTAAAGGCAGGCATCCCAATACTTTTGACAATATAGTGTGCATATATATATATATATATATATATATATATATATATATATATATATATACCCTACATACATACATACATCTCACTGACCCCCCCCCCCCCCCCACCTCCCATTACATATCCTATAGTGTAGGTGTCACCAGGACCTAAGGTGATGAAAAATGCAACATTTTGTGTTATCAACAAAATAATCGAGAGTAAAGACTGGTACACACTAATAGCTCTGGTCAGAGCTGCTGTACTAACGGTCTGACGTTAGTACAGCGATCTCCCCTGCTGAGCTGTTTTGTTCTGACAAGGGGATGGACCCCCTCCAGAACACTGCGGTCAGCCCTCTCAGCCATTCGCTGAGATCGCTGATCGGGAGCCGGTGGGCTGCCGGTTTTCCAGCATGCTCGTCCGACAGAAGACGGTCAAATGGCCAGCTTCTTTCTGACCAGCTGACATACAAACGGACCGAATGCCGACCATTTTGGACTAGGCATAAGCCTTCCTCTTTTTATGGTGACAACAGTCTGAGAAACTTTATCTTGGTTTGGAAAGAACCTGTTGAGTCTACAAGGCAGAAATCTCCCTAACGAAACACAAAGGACACAATAAAAATAAACTTACATTGGGTTTTAGCATCCCTTACTTTATCTTTAAAAAACAAAAATTGGCTTTATATCAGTGTGCAGCAATAGTGGCTAGGAGAAAGTTGGAGTAGCCTTTCTCTGCTTCTAGTGTAAGTAAAATAAATCTCATTGTTGATAAGATAAAATATGTCCCATCATCCGTATCAGGGAATAAAATAAGTCCCATCATCGGTATCAGGGGATAAAAAAGGTCCCATCATCAGTATAATTGGGATAAAGGTCCCATCAATATTGTTGGGGAATATAAAAGGTCCCATCATTGGTGTCAATGGGATAAAATAGGTCCTATCAATAGTGTCAGGGAATAAAAAAAAGTCCCATCATTGGTGTAATCTGGATAAAAAAGGTCCCATCAATATTGTTGGGGAATATAAAAGGTCCCATCATTGGTGTCAATGGGGTAAAATATGGTTATAAAAGAAACATTTGCGCTAGGTGCAAATTATTAAAGTGCAATAAATGAATAAATCCCTAAAGGAAAACCTGCTGCTAAACACCAAAAAGAACCTGATATAAGGTACAACAATATAAATATACAAAAAGGTGTAGCGCTGGATGAGCAAAACTGTGTATGGCTATACAGTGAAAAAAATATATAATATAAGAAAAAGTATCAAAAACATGAGTGAATACTACAAATAAACAATTTAAAGTTCATGTGTGTCAGTGAAAAATATATGAAATCTTCTCCTCTATTTGAAGATGATAAGAGTTCTACAGAGTGCAGGTATCCGATAAAAATCATAGGCAAAATGCTCCAACACTTAGTAAAGATCCCACCACCAAGGTGAAGAATGAAGGCTTACCAGACAGCCTGCGACCGCCCTTCTCAGGGGGGTCAAAACAGGCTCAGTAGAGTGATGTTTTACTCCATGGAAGGCAGGATGATTCTGCAGGAACGCTTCATCCACAATGGGAGAGTCTCCAGAGACGTTGATTGAACACCTGGCCAGAACTGGGAGTAGACACACTCTTTGCAGATCAGAGTGGATGTTCCTCAGTAAGTAGGATAAAATCCAAAAGAGAAAGAAAAACTTTCCATAGTGTAGCGTTCATCCATAAAAAAGGGGTTTATTTTCACAAAGTATGCGATACAGAACTTCAAAGTAACAAGTCCTGAGATATTAAAATGCTGGTTAAAAACTCCTTGCAAGGAATAAAAAGCTCCGTATTCTGTCAATCAAACGACCGTTCGCGCGTGCGCAATGCATGCACGTGTCACCCTACGTCGTTTCGTCAAATCTGACATCATCAGGGGCACGCCCACGCAAGAGCGCACACGCTATTTATAGCCAAAGGGCCCGCAAAGGGTTCTCTCATTGGTTAGGCCTCAGATTGACAGACGGAGCAGCTAGAGTGGACCTGTGCATTGAATTCTCAATGCAGAGGTCTATACATAGATAACAATCACATCCTGACACCCGGTGGAACCTCCGGATATTGCACCTATTTGAATCTATTCCACACAACGCCATCTTGTGGGTCATGATGTAACTGTTTACAAAAAGAGGGATTTGTAAAGTCCCAATTATAACAAATTAATATACATTATATATATACACATATACATATATATACACACACACACACACATACATATACATATACATATACATATATATACACATATACACTTATACATACACAAAATCAATAAAAAACTCTCTATTACATATACTAATTGTTCAAAATTCAGAAATGTTATCCATAAACTAAAGCCCAGATCGAAAATACACAAATGGTAAGAAAGTGAAAAATGGATAAAGATTATTGGAAGGGACATCAAAATAATAAATCACCCATTATTAATGAAGCAATTTATGTCCCATTCCACATTAAGGCCTCCCGGTGTGTGACAGCCTAATTTATGTATCCAGCTGGTTTCAGATCTGGATATGCTTCTTCTACCATTTCCACCTCTCCAATGGGGCACATATTTTTCCAGACCAATAAAGATAGTACCTTTTGGGTTTCTATTGTGTACAAGATCATAATGTTTTGACACATTATGTTTGTCAAAACCATTTTTTATGTTGGTAATGTGCTCCCCCAATCTTATACTGAGTTTCCTAATAGTCCGTCCGACATATTCCAACCCGCATGGGCACCGCAAGAGGTACACCACGCATTTAGTAGTGCAGGTTATAAGGGACCTAATGGGATATGTCACTCCTGTTCCAGATGAAGTGAAATCAGTAATTCTTCTACCCTGGAGAGCATTGACCCTACAAACTTTACATCTCTTGGGCTGTTGGACAACAGAGGCCCCAACACTCGGTCATTCTTTAACACCGACCAATGTTTTTTAATGATTCTTTTAATGGCCCAGTGTTGGCTTGAATATGTGGTCAGAAAGGCTAGGCCAAAATCCTCCCTGTTTTCCACCTCTGGGGGTCTGTCACACAGAAGAGTCTGTCTATCTCTGAGACCAACCTCAGAAATGACAGAATCCAGTTTAGCAATATCATAACCTTTGACTATGAATCTAGATCTAAGGATTTGTGCCTCCTTATGATATTGCTCCAAATCGGTACAGTTGCGCTTTAAGCGCAAAAACTGACCCTTTGGAACCGCCGACAGCCAGGAACTATGATGACAAGAGTCCAGTGGTATATAACCGTTCCTGTCCGTCGGTTTAAAAAAGGTGGACGTGACAATCCTATTGTCCTCTATTGAAATATTGAGATCCAGAAAATGAATCTGAATGGGACTAATCTCATAACTAAGAATAATTCCCCTGTCATTACTATTTAAGAAAGACAGATAGGAATTGACTGATTCAGTGTCACCATCCCAGACAAAAAGGATGTCATCAATAAATCTTTTCCAAAAAATAAGATTAGGTGACCTATCACCAAGTACCACGTCCTCTTCCCACTTTGCCATAAAGAGGTTGGCCATACTGGGGGCAAACTTGGCCCCCATGGCCACACCCCTAATCTGGAGATAGTGAGTACCACTATGCCAGAAATGATTATGCTTCATCGCGAAGTCCAGCAGTTCCATCACGAAGTTGCACTGCGTGACAGAAATGCCGGACTCGCGATAAAGAAAATGTCGCACCGCCTCATGACCTAGATTATGAGAAATAGCTGTATAGAGGGATGCGACATCTGCCGTAATGAGCAAGTAGGAGGCCTTCCACTCAATCTCACCAAGCAGGTTAATCACATGCTTGGTGTCCTTGAGAAAGGACAGGGTGCCCATCACCAGTGGTTGCAAGTAATAATCAATATACTTGCCAATACGTGAAGTAATAGAGTCTATACCACTGATGATGGGCCTACCCGGAGGATTAATCAAAGTTTTATGGATTTTAGGCAATATGTACATCACCGGCAATCTAGGCGCCAAGGGCACCAAATGTTCCCTTTCTTTTGGGTTTAAAATACCCATATCATGTCCCTTATCAACTAGAGCTCTCAACTCCTTCTTATATTGTATAGTGGGATCCATGGGTAAACTTGAGTAAGTCAGAGGGTCCATCACTATCCTGGACATCTCCTCAAAGTAGGAGTCCTTGTCCAGAACAACAATGGCACCCCCTTTATCAGCTGGTCGCACGACCACATCCCTCCTATTACATAGGGACTCCATACCCAATTTGAGATCATGTTGGATTCGTACCGGTTTTACATTTAGATTATTCAAATCCCCTAACACCAGATCTCGAAATACAGTCAAGTTCGGTGCCTGGTGAATAGGGGGATTGAAGAGGGATGCGTTTGACATCCCTGAATGCAAAACAACAGAGGCCTCCCTGACTGGTTGCCTAGTGGGGTTGCTCATGATGTATCGTTTAATATTTAACTTTCTGGTATATTTTTGTATATCTATGAAAGTTTGGAACTTGTTGAGGTTCCGTGGAGGGGCAAACTTTAGCCCTTTATTCAAAGTAATTAATTCCTCCTTGGATAGTTCCTTTGTGCTGAGATTGATAATCCCAGCACAGTCTAGTATTTCCTTCTCTTTGGAGTGAAGTTTCCTCCCCCCTCTGCACCCTCTCTTGCGTCCCCATTTATTTTGTTCCTGTTCCTGCCGGCCTGCCGAAAATCCCAACCTGAGCGACCCTCCGGTTGTTGACTTTGGGAGGAACAGGAAGCCCCTTGGTTAACACCCAAGCCAGATACCATCTCATCGCTAGTTAGTGGAGCAAATCTGTTCCTAGTGCTTAAAGCATTACGGCTTCCATTATCAGCACGAGGGGATTGGTGGTTTCCATAGTTCTGTTGATTGGGATATGCATCCCGGTGACGCCAAGGTGGAGGGGAATGATGATTGGGATAAGGGGAAGGGTTCCTTCTACTACCCCTACCTCTTCCTTGTTGGTAATATTGTTGTGGATTATTTCTCCCTCTCCGTGGATCCGGGGAGGGACGAGGCATCTGAGAAACACTAGAAAATGCACCTTGATCGTTTCTTAGTATACCACTCCTTTGAACAACACCAATTGGTTGAGAGCCAGTTGCACTGTCCCCCACTGGTGGGTCAGGAGGTGGTATAACCTGCCATCGAAAAACTATATTCTCCCTATAGTCTTTTACGTCTCGGTTATACTTTTTCTTTTTCTTAGATTTTTGTTCAGATTCTTCTCTAATTAATACTGCTTTAAGAGCCTCAGATCTATGCAAATAATCCTGTTCTGCTTTAAAAGGGATTAATTTATTTTTAATGATGTTGATCTCGCAGTCCAAAGTTGCCAACTTGCGCTTCTTTTTTGCTATAAGAAACTGCAAAAAATTGACACCTGCCTCGTTGAAGTATTTGAACCACTCGGCCAACTCATTATCATCTTTCTGGGGATTTACATCCCACCTGAGGCTCCTAGGGACCATGTCTGCCTTCACATACTCCTCTAAATAAGCAACATCCCACCTAGTATGAACCTCAGTGATGGAGAGATTCTTTAATCTAAGAAAACAACCTGCTAGATCATCTCTGGAATCATCATTACCATCAAAAACACCTGCAGTGTTAATAACCACCTGTGATCTATAATCAAAAATATCCATGACGAATACACCAGCTGCAAATTAAATATATCAAAAACAAAATATGGTTATAAAAGAAAAATTTGCGCTAATGTCCCTTCCAATAATCTTTATCCATTTTTCACTTTCTTACCATTTGTGTATTTTCGATCTGGGCTTTAGTTTATGGATAACATTTCTGAATTTTGAACAATTAGTATATGTAATAGAGAGTTTTTTATTGATTTTGTGTATGTATATGTGTATATGTGTATATATATGTATATGTGTGTGTGTGTATATATATGTATATGTGTATATATATAATGTATATTAATTTGTTATAATTGGGACTTTACAAATCCCTCTTTTTGTAAACAGTTACATCATGACCCACAAGATGGCGTTGTGTGGAATAGATTCAAATAGGTGCAATATCCGGAGGTTCCACTGGGTGTCAGGATGTGATTGTTATCTATGTATAGACCTCTGCATTGAGAATTCAATGCACAGGTCCACTCTAGCTGCTCCGTCTGTCAATCTGAGGCCTAACCAATGAGAGAACCCTTTGCGGGCCCTTTGGCTATAAATAGCGTGTGCGCTCTTGCGTGGGCGTGCCCCTGATGATGTCAGATTTGACGAAACGACGTAGGGTGACACGTGCATGCATTGCACACGCGCGAACGGTCGTTTGATTGACAGAATACAGAGCTTTTTATTCCTTGCAAGGAGTTTTTAACCAGCATTTTAATATCTCGGGACTTGTTACTTTGAAGTTCTGTATCGCATACTTTGTGAAAATAAACCCCTTTTTTATGGATGAACGCTACACTATGGAAAGTTTTTCTTTCTCTTTTGGATTTTATCCTACTTACTGAGGAACATCCACTCTGATCTGCAAAGAGTGTGTCTACTCCCAGTTCTGGCCAGGTGTTCAATCAACGTCTCTGGAGACTCTCCCATTGTGGATGAAGCGTTCCTGCAGAATCATCCTGCCTTCCATGGAGTAAAACATCACTCTACTGAGCCTGTTTTGACCCCCCTGAGAAGGGCGGTCGCAGGCTGTCTGGTAAGCCTTCATTCTTCACCTTGGTGGCGGGATCTTTACTAAGTGTTGGAGCATTTTGCCTATGATTTTTATCGGATACCTGCACTCTGTAGAACTCTTATCATCTTCAAATAGAGGAGAAGATTTCATATATTTTTCACTGACACACATGAACTTTAAATTGTTTATTTGTAGTATTCACTCATGTTTTTGATACTTTTTCTTATATTATATATTTTTTTCACTGTATAGCCATACACAGTTTTGCTCATCCAGCGCTACACCTTTTTGTATATTTATAATGGGATAAAATAGGTCCCATCAATAGTGTCGGGGAGGATAATACGTCCCATCATTGGTGACAGTGGGATAAAATAGTTCATCAGTAATGTCAGAGAATAAAAAAAGTCCCATCACTGGTGTCATTGGGTTAAATAGTTCCCATCAATAGTGTCAGGGAATAAAATAAATCCCATCATTGGTGTCGGTGGATTAAAAAAACCCTGTCATTGGTGTATTTGGAATAAAACAAATCCCATTGTTGGTGTCAGTGGGATAAAATAAGTCCTAGATTTAGTGTCATCCTAATAAATAAGCCCCATCGTTGGTGTCAGTGGGATAAAATAACCTCCATCATTGGTGTCAGTGGGAGTAAAAAGAACGCCCCATCGTTGGAGTCAGTGGGAGGAAAACATGTCCTATATCATTGGTGTCAGTGGGAGCAAGAGTAAGCATTGGGGTTCAGTGATCACTTATCTGATTGCATGCTCCTACACCACTGCTCTGCATCTCTACTTGAACTACACTGTGACTGCCAGGCAGGAGATGAACTCTGACTGAAAGATCAGCATAATTACAGTGCAAGATGCTGGAACGCACAGGGCTGTCTTCAAAGCAGGGCAAATGGGGCAGCTACCCTGGGCCCTGTCATTGTTGTGGGGCCCAAAGCAGCTGTCTCATACTTGCCAACTATCCCAGTTTAAATTCCCTTGTCCCTTAAAGTTTTAGTCCTGTGCTGTGTCCTGATATCTCAGTGTGAAGTGCTGCTACTAATGCTGCTCAGCTCTGCCCTATTGTTGTGTACAGATGACTCACCTGCAGACCCTGTGTTTACATGTAAATAACGGGAGCATTCATATGTAAATAGTGGCAGCATTCAGGGCTCGAGTCCTGCGGGAACGCGTGGGAACGGCGTCGCTGCACTTTTTTCACAGCAGGAACGCCGTTCCCTATTGGAGGACTAGAGCAGCCTCTAGCAGCTGAGGCGATCCTTCACTAAGCGGCAATGCCCAGCATTGCCGCATAGTGAAGGACTCGACTCGAGTCACTGTCAGGTAGGGTTGTCCGATACCGAGCATTTGTGCGATTACTTGTACTCGCACAAATGCTCCCGATGCCTGACCCGAAACTTGGTCGGCGGCGAGCAGACTCAGTGGGCGGAGAGGGCGGGCAGAGTTAATAGGCGGATCGGGCCACCTCAGTGGCCAGAGCGGGCGAGCGGATGAGCGGATTCAGAGGGCGGGGAGGGCAGCCGGCGTCAGTGGGCGGATCAGGAGGAGTAGGCGGATCGGGCGGAGTGGGCGGGGGGCCTCAGTGGTGGGCGGAGCGGTCGCCGTCAGCTTGGACATCCCGACACCCATCTTGGCACACCCTGCACTTGGCCACAGTAAGCCAGCAGCTGACATTTTGTTACACCAAGCCCATATAGTTTGGGCTGGGTGAAACAAGATGTCTGCTGATACTTACTGATGCCGAGTGCAGGGTGTACCAAGATGGGCGCCGCAGCATAGCATTTCCTCATGTTGTTTATTGCTGCAGTGCCAGCCACCTGTCAGTGCAATCAGTGCCCATAAGTGCCGCCTATCAGTGCCATCTAACAGTCCCAGCCACCTATCAGTGCCCATAACTGCCGCCTATCAGTGCTAGCCACCTGTCAGTGCCATTAGTGCCCATAAGTGCCGCCTATCAGTGCCATCTAACCGTGCCAGCCACCTGTTAGTGCCCATAACCGCCACCTATCAGTGCCAGCCACCTGTCAGTGCCATCAGTGCCCATAAGTGCCACCTATCAGTGCCATCTAACCGTGCCAGCCACCTATTAGTGCCCATAACTGCCGCCTATCAGTGCCAGCCACCTGTCAGTGCCATCAGTGCCCATAACTGACGCCTATCAGTGCCACCTGTCAGTGCCGCCCATCAGTGCCAGCCACCTGTCAGTGCCAGTGCCCATAGGTACCACCTATCAGTGCCATCAGTCACTCCCCATCAGTCAGTCCCCATCAGTCCAACTGTCACATGCCATTAAAAAAAGTATCGGTAATCGGTATCGGCGAGTACATGAAAAAAAGTTTCGGTACTTGTACTCCGTCCTAAAAAAGTGGTATCGGGACAACCCTACTGTCAGGGGCAGGCGAACTGAGCCAAGCAGACTCGAAGCTTCTCCTCCAGGCTCCGACCTCGCCTAACACCTGTCTTTCAGTACGCGGCCGGTTGCGTGTGACGTCATGCGGAGGCAAAGTCATACAGCAACGCTAGGATGAGCCCGCGTCTCCTCTCCTCACACAGCCGGGCCAGTACCGAGTACCCTGAGACCAGCTAGCCAGCCAGCACCCTGAGACCAGCCAGCCAGCACCCTGAGACCAGCCAGGCCAGCACCGAGACCATCCAGACAGCACCCTGATGCCAGCACCCTGAGACCAGCCAGGCCAGCACCCTGAGACCAGCACCCTGAGACCAGCCAGGCTAGCACCCTGAGACCAGCCAGGCCAGCACCCTGAGGCCAGCACCCTGAGACCAGCCAGGCCAGCACCCTGAGACCAGCACAGCCAGCACCCTGAGGCCAGCCAGCCAGCACCCCTGAGACCAGCCAGCACCCTGAGCCCATCACAGCACTGATCGTTGAGTCAAGGATGAGCCAAGTCTTCAACTCAAGTTGAGCAAGTCTTCAGGACTGTAAGTAAATATATAAGGGGAGCTTTACAATAAATGTTGCACTGTATTTTCTGTAAAATATATATGCATATGAGCATATAATTGTTATTTTTTTTTGGTGGGGGAGTGGATCTTGGATGGGAGTTCCCACACTTTTTCCCCCAGGACTTGACCCCTGGCAGCATTCATATGTAAATTGTGGCAGCATTCATATGTAAATAGCTGAGGCCGGCGGAATTCATATGTAAATAAAGGCGGCATTCATATGTATATCATGCCCCTCTGTGAAGAGATGATGTGCTGTAACCCCTAGCAACAAATCAGTGAGCAGTATTACTGTACAGTAATCTCTAGCAACCAATTAACAAGAAGAAAGCATGTGCTGTAACCTCTAGAAACTAATCAGTGAGCTGTAATGTGTGCTGTAACCTCTAGCAACCAGTCAGTAAGTATGATATCCTGTAACCTCTGGCAACCAATCGCAATCACTGCCTGATCTGATACAGTAAACTGATTTTAAGTCTAGCTGATATTTATTGTATGTCTCAGAGCAGGTGGAGAGCAAAATTGCATGTGGGGGCCCCAAGAAATTTTTTTCCCAGGGTCCAATCAACATTAAAGACGGCCCTGCACAGAGTGTGCCAGAAGTGGGACCCTACTGCCACTCTTCACCCCTGTCCCTAGCCTTGGATCCCACAAGAAAGCCTGAAAGGCACAGACGTTGTGGGACAGTATCCAAAATCTCCAGACAATCCCACAAAATACAGCATACATTGAAACTATGTGTATGCCATCAAAATCAAACACTACTTGAAGAAGGTGTGACAGAAAAGTTGGGTTAATTAATGAATTGGTGGACAATGTGTTGAGAGGCTGAGTAAGCTACTGGTCAGGCATCTAGGAAGATGCTGACAATATTGTTGGGATCCCTGCAGAGCCTAGACCAGCTCTGTGAATCTCAGGCACATGAGTGCAGAAATAAGTGCACTCCTATGACCCAGAAGAGAAGTATGGCCAAAAAAACCTTTGACCATACTTCTCTTTTAACCCTTCTTTAATCTATTGCAAAAAGTGTGGGTGGGGGTGCTTTACAAAAAATGTAACTCATAAAAAAGGGGGGCTTTACCTAAACGTTAACTCTTTAAATCTTGCGAATCGGGGGGTCACATGAGTGCAGAAATAAGTGCACTCCTGTGACCCAGAAGAGAAGTATGGCCAAAAAACCTTTGACCATACTTCTCTTTTAACCTTTCTTTAATAAATTACAAAAAAAAGGGCTTTACAAAAACTTGAACTCCTAAAAAAAGGGGGGCTTTACCTAAACTTTAACTCTTTAAATCCTGTGAATCGGGGGTCACGGGAATACAGAAATAAGTGCACTCCTGTGACCCAGAGGAGAAGTATGGCCAAAAAACCTTTGACCATACTACTCTTTTAACCCTTCTTTAATCAATTACAAAAAGAAAAGGGGGGCTTTACAAAAACTTGAACTCCTAAAAAAGGGGGCTTTACTTAAACTTTAACTCTTTAAATCATTTGAATCAGGATCACACAAGTACAGAAATAAGTGCACTCCTTTAACCTTTACAAAAAAAAAATACAAAAAAGAGGGGCTTTACTTAAACTTTAACTCTTTGGCCTCATGATTTAAGATTACACTTATCATTTGTGCATTGTTATTTACACCTCAAGCAGCAAAATAGGTCCCATACCTATAGTAAATGCTACATTAAAGGCAGCAATATAACATTATTTCAGAACTAGCATTTGATTTTGCAGATTATACAGCATTGCTCAGGGCAAAGAAAAATGTTAGCATTAGAAATTTAGCAGAGGAGAGCCGGCGGGCTGGTGGTGAGCAACACCTGCCTGCTGTTTTGCTCGAGCTGTTAAATCATCACTTTATTTCATAAACGTAATGTAAAGGCGAAGCACACACAGCAGAATTCCGGCTCCAACTGAACATAAACACAAGTAAACTTCTGTATACAGTATGTAATAAAAGCAGTGGGAAATGTTGAAGCGTATCTAAATCCAAAACCAAAATTTTAATATATTTTAGCTTACTTGTTTTTTTATGTGGTAGCTGCATTGATTTTCTTTTGTAGTTTCTGGTTAAGCGGGGACCGGACAAATTGTGTCCACGTGTGGCCATTATGGTAGAAAAAAGTTGATCTACTGACTCTTGTCCCTGGGTGGTCAACTCCTTAACAGTATCAGCTATGATTAAGCACTGAATCGCAGTGCGAAACGTCAGCTCATACTTGTTGTTTTTTTTTGCTGTGGTATGTTATTTGTGCTTTTGTTTTAAATAAAAGAACCTTTTTTGGAGTGCGGCTGTCCAAGCGTTTTCCTCAGATTTTTTGCATTCTCCTTAACAGTATCTATGAAGGGAGCAATGGTTATCACCCTGGCTAGGCTTCAAACACGTTTGCTCTTGTTCATCTCCTTTACATGGGTGATGGGATTAGTAGTTTACGCAAATAAAATAACACTGTTATATGCTTCCAGGACAGTTCCTACCTAACAACTATATTTATATTTTCACCATCAGATCATCCGCCACAGTTATTACTGTACTTTTTGTATCACTTGACCTTCCCTTTTAGATTGTAAGCTCTAACAAGCAGGGCCCTTTGATTCCTTCTGTATTGAGTTGTGTTGTAACTGTACTGTTTGCCCTAAGGTTTAAAGCGATGCGCAAACTGTTGGCGCTGCGCAAACTGTTGGCGGTATATAAATCCTGTATAATAATAATAGGAGATCCAGCACCTCTTATACATGTACACAGCCCACAGGAAGTGACAAGAACATTTTAAGCAGGATCAAAAAGTATTTTTTGTTGCCAATTCTCAGGAATGGTAAACTGCTATATATTACATATATATTACAAGAACCTCACCCAGGGCAGTTAGCCATCAGTCTTCTGGTCTCCGGTGCCAACATGTTTAGCCGCAAGGAGTCACAGCCAGCTTCCCACCGTGCATGGATAAGCTGCTTGTGCTGTTTGAATGGTCCCGCAGTCTCCTGGGACCTGTGACATGTCCCAAGAGGTCGCAGGAAGGGAGAGGGGGGGCCGATCGACCGGAAGTGGGAACAGGCATCTACCAAAATTAGATACCAGCTTTCCCCTTCCTAAAAAGAAAGTGTCCAAAAGGAGTAGAGGGGGGGGGGGGTGCGGAGGACATAAAGCAGAACTTTCCTTTTAGTGTGAAGTTCCGCTTTAAATTTACTATATGTTTGCAATAAAAACAGCTTGGATTTGGACATTCTAGTGTGGTATGCCAATCTTTAAACCCAACTTTTTCTTTGTATCACGTTTTGTTAAAAAAAAAAAGATAGAATTTGGGCCTTTTCTGTGCTATCTCTCGTTTTGCTTTTTAACACCTTCATATGACGTCCTCCCAGAACGTGCCTCTCGCGGGGCCGTGCAGCAGAGGGATCTGTGACCGGCTGTGAACACTAATCACCCGCTGCCACTGATCACTGGACTGATCACCCGCTGATCACCCGCTGCCAGTACCATGTGATCGCAATTACAGCAGATCACATGACAGTTGTAAAAAATGGATGGCTTCCTTTCATGGCATTGATTGTGTTACTAACTGTAATTGGTCACAATGATCACATGGTACAGACAGGCCAATCACAGCCCATCTGTACCATGTGATTAGCATTGGCCAATCACAGCTAATTGCGACAAAAGACACTCAATGAACCAATTTCAAGCCTCGTACACACGACCGGTTTTCTCGGCAAGAAAACTGCTGGGAGAGCTTTTTGCCGAGAAAACCGGTCGTGTATATGGTTTCTCGTCGGGAAAACTGCCAGGAATCTCAACGAGAAAAATCAAGAACCTGCTCTCTATTTTCTCGTCGGGATTCTCGTCGGCCTGTTTCCCAACGAGAAAACCGCGAGTGTGTATGCTTACCTGTCCATGGTAAACCCGCGCATGCTTGAAAAGACTTTGACGCATGCGTGGTAGCATACAAGGGTAGTGTAGGGTGTAGCAAGATGGCGGAGACGGCATCGAATGTGACAAGCGCAGGCTCGTCGTATTCAATGACGTCACCACGTTCTTGCCATTCAAAAGAACGGCGGTTCTTTTCAATTGTCGTGTGTAGACTCGGCAAGCAAGGCAAGCTTGCCGGGAATCTCGTTGGGAAAACCAACGTTTTTTTTTCCCGACGAGATTCCCGCCCGTGTGTATGAGGCTACATTCAGTAAAAATGGTTGCTTATTCCAATGAAATTCACTGGTAAAATCAATCATAATATTAAAGAAAAAAAAATAATAATCACGTCCCTGGAGTAGTACAGTGTTACTACGGTAACACTGTGTTGCTCTGTTCACAGTGGGGTTGATTTATTAAAACCGGAGGGTACAAAATCATGTGCAGCTCTTTATATAGACTAATCAGCTGCCAGGTTTTATTGTCAAAGCTTAATTGAACAAGCTGAAGTTTGAAGCAGATTGGCTACCATACAGAGCTGCACCAGATTTTGCACTCTCCTGTTTTAGTAAATCAACCCCAAAATGTAAAAAAAAGAAAAGTAATGTAATAAAAAAGGAAAAAAAAAATTAACATTTTTTTTTTTGTTAACATACTGTCAACAGTCAGTGTCCCTGATCACCACTACATCAGTTATATGATGACGCTGTACTGCACTGGTGACAATATGTTAAAAAAAAAAAAAAAATGTGATTGGAAGACTCACCATGCCTCTTACTAAATACCTTGGACTGTCTACTTTCCAAAAAGAGGTGATTTGGGTTTTTTTGTACTGTCCTGTTATTTTAAGGCCTCAAGAAATAAGATCAGGATTGATCAATTTTCATATATATATATATATATATATATATATATATATATATATATATATATATATATATATATATCATAGTTTACTATAGACTACAGACTAAAAAATAAACATTGATTTGGGTTATTTTTCACCAAAGAAATACATTTTGACCTAAAATTATGAAGAATGATTATTTATTTGCAAAATTTTCTAACAGAAGCTAAGAAAAACATTATTATTTTTTTTTTAAGCTCTTTTTTTGTTTATTTAGCAAAAAAAAAAGTGATGCTTTATTTGGGTGAAGATAAGATAAGAGTTTTGTTTCTTTCTTATGAGTACAGTGTTGCATGATCCCGTAATTGTCATCCAAAGTGAGACAGCACTGAAAGCTGAAAATTGGTCTGAGCAGGAAGGGGGTGAAGGTGCCCGGCGTTTAAGTGCTTTAAAAAAAATCAACAAAAAATGTAGTTTTCCAAAAAAAAAGCATGTGAAAATATGCTGCAATCAGATACATAAATAGATAAAAAAGTAAAATGATTTTTTATGCTTGTTACTCAAGAGTTCTGAAATGTGTTTCACTGTATTTGACATGCAGATTGTGGTCAGTATGATGAATTATCTGAACCTTTTTATTCCAGAAGATAAATTCAACCAAAGAGGATCTTGGAAGGCCGGTCACCTTCACTACCATAACCTTTGCTAATTTGATGCTATTACATTTTGTTTTTATCTGCAGCTAATCAAGGAGGCTTCAAACAGAGGTGTGTATGATATATAAATATTTATTTATAAAATGTCATTGTTCCCAAGTATGCGCCAGGGACGAGTAAATCAATATTAATTCATTACATCGGGTAATGGAAAATATTTGAACTATTCGTTTAAAGATGCATGTATGAGCTGGAGAAAATGATATGCGTATTCTCGAGAGGGGCTTCTTCTTCTCCTTTATGCAAAGTTAAACAGTTGGTAAAAAAAATGTTTATTTACTTCTGTAAGGTTTGTTCTGTATATTAGATGCCATTTTGAATTTGATTTGGAATTTTGATTTAATCTGCCGAAATGCAGGCTATAAACCGGACCTAACAACAGTAGATTGAAGCTGGCACTTGCCCATTGAAAGAACACTAACTGAAAATGAAAGAGTCAGAGTAAGAAAAATTAAAGTGGTATTAAACCCAAAACCAAAAATTTATTATATTGCAGCTTACCAATCATTAGATGTGGTGGCTGCAGTCTTTTTATTTTTTTTCCACTTTTTTTCCCTCTGTTTTTACCTGTTGATCTGCCCATTAAATAAATGGGAGCAGGGTTTGGGACTTTATGTTAAACATGCAGCCAAGGAGACCCAACGACATAGAAGTGTCTGGTAGGTATCCCATAAATTATGACTATAAATCATGCCTAACAACATAATACATATAAAATAGTAACATGAGAAGACTTTATTCCATAACATTATACATAATAGTATGATGGCATATTGGTACACAGTAATAGTATCATAAAAACACCAGACTCATTATACCGTGTCTTTACAATAAAAAAACATCATTGAAATTGGTAGAATGCAAAGAAACATAATGTTGGTAAAAGTCTTTAGGTGTAAAGAGAGGGGCATCTAATAGCTTGACACGTTCCGTGGTCTAATTTTCCACTCTTCAGGAGCAGATGCAGGATCGATGTCTATGAAAATGTTGAAAGTAATTATTAAATTGGGTAAGTATATAAAAATTTGTATAAAAAAATAAATAAATGCGGAGACACGTTATAATGAGATTCTGCGGCGATCTATTGCCGGAAGTGGGAGAAAATACCTGTATTAGACAGGTATCTGCTCCCCCCTCTCCCCTGAAATGTGCCAAATGTGACACTGGAGGAACCGGATAAGCGGAAGTTTCATTTTTGGGTGGAATTCCGCTTTAAAGCAATATTGTACTTTTATTATGCACATTGTTAGCAATATTTTTAAATTAAAAGCACCATATTTTTAGCTGTTTTTTATTTTGTGTGCAATGTATGCAGTGTACAGTATGTGTCACTCATCCTTCCTTCTTGGATCAGGCAAAGTGCCAACATGGAGCTCCTATTGCCAGGATGATAAAGCAGTCAGCACTTAGCAGTCAGAATCAGGCTAAAATAACACAATAGTTCATTGCTAGCTCAATGCAATTCTCTATGTTTTAGTCTTCACAGTACAAATGTGCAGGATCTGCAGGCAGTGGGCAGGTCCTATACTCAGGAAGAGAACACCAACAAGAGCTCACATAAGGTGCTTGTGTCTTTGCATGAACTGCTTAAAGTGATTGTAAAATCAATTATTTTACAATCACTTGGCCAACTGTCAACCGATGGCTTGCAAGCCACAGAGTATATTAGAGACAATAGTACACTAAATGCAGAGATTTATATGAACAACATTTCTGTTAAGCAAGGAAACTCCAAGCTCATTTGTATCACTATGCAAATTCCTCTAAATCCCACCATGAATGGTTCATAGGGTTCAGTAAATTCCTTATGCAAGGGTATAGTAAATAAGGAACCAGAAAATAAAAGCAGAAGGAAAGAGGGGGTGACACAAAAAGGGGGGGGAGGGATAAGGGCCAGAGGGGAAGGGAGTGAGAAGAGTATTGAGTTGTATTATACCTGCTCCCCTTTTCCTGTCTGTCAGCTCTGTTGGGGCTGTCTCAATCTATGTGACAAACCATTATCTAAGAATCATAGGATTGGAAACTCTCAGTATTTTTAAAGTGGGTCCAACATCCCCACGTACTTGTACATTTTTGTATTCGTTCTTGGGAAATGCAGAGAAGTTCCTCCTTTTCCTCTATTTTAGAAAGTCTAGTAAACCATTCTCTTACAGTCTGAATGCTTTAAGATCGCCAATGCACCAGAACACAAAGTCTTGCCACATTTACCATGTGCATAGCCAGTGATTTGTGGTAGTCTTTTTTAGATAAAGTCCTATGGTGTAAAACATATTGGAGTATAGTCCAGAGTAAATGTTGTAATGTGTAATGATGTTGTGTACTTCTTTCCAGAACGATTGCAAAGACTAAAGCCCTGTACACACGATCGGATTTCCGATGGATTTTAGTCCGATGGATTTGTCCATCAGAAATCCGATGAAACTGTTTTTCATCAGTCTTGGCCACACACCATCAGTCCAAAAACCGACCGTCCCAAACGCGGTGACGTAAAACACTCCGATGAGCCGAAAAAAATGAAGTTCAATGCTTCTGAGCATGCGTCGACTTGATTCTGAGCATGCGTGGGTTTTTTATCCGATGGAGTTCCCCACAGACGATCGGTATTTTCTATCGGTTTTTGATCCATCGGAAAAATTTAAAACATGTTCTATGTTTTGAAACCGATGGAAAAAAGACCGATGGGTCCCATACACGATCGGTTTGTCTGATGAAAACAATCCATCGGACGGTTTTCATCGGTTAAACCGATCGTGTGTGCGGGGCTTCACAGTTCCACCAGATGTGAAGCATAGTTCCTTCTGCTTTCCCACATCTCCAGTATGTATTTGGTATAGACGGAGAGAATTTGGGGAGGCGAGATGGGGTTCTGTAGAAGTTGTAGCTTTGTAGCAGTTTTTCTGGATGGCTACAGGGAGCCCTTATGTGTGTATTCGTGGATAGTGTCCCATTCATCATCAGAGAAAGAACCCTGAAGATGCTTTAGCCACACTATACGTGCGGAGTCCAGGATTGTGTGAGAGTCTTCTAGAAGCAAGGTATATATGGAGGATATTAAGTTTCTTTGTGGCAAAGTTTGTGTGCATAGAGATTCAAACGGTGTAAGTTGTCTTGACCACATTGCTGTTGAGGCTGGTGCAGAAAAAAAGTGTTGTATCTGTCTGTACATTCAGAAGGGAAAGGATTTAGTGAGAGATATAGCAGTTCTTGTATGAGCAGGGGATATCTGCTCATATCTGTTGTGCAAGTACATTGTGGTGAGGCCACTCACGAACCAGAAACAAGTTTGTGTTGCCCGGGGGGGGGGGGGTGGATCAGGATTTCCTTTAAATGTGGTTAAAGGTCCCGGAGCAGAGAAAAAAGCTTTGGATTTTGCCACCTGTGTGAAGAAGCCTTGGATTTTGCCACCTGTGTGAAGGCAGCCAGAGAGGGTTGAATGAGTGGATGTATTAGGATTAGACATGTGCACACTGAAAAATAAATTTGTTTAGTTACTCCCGAAATTTGTTTTTATTTATTTTGTTTAAAAAATGCATTCGTCCGAAAACCTGAATTAATTAAGGTCAAATCTGTCATTGAAGGCTTATGGTGTCTGTCGAATGTTCTAAAAAGATTTGACGGAGCAGCTAAACTGTACGACGCCGCAATTGTACCTTCCCGGTCGAATGTTCCGCCTACAAGCTATAGAAGAATTCTAATGTTGTATGACACTAGTAATAATTATATTTAGAAATTATTATTACTAGTCAACCAACATTCGAATTCTTCTATAGCCTATGGGCCGAGCATTTGACCGGCGTCGTACAGTTTAGCTGCTTGTCGAATCTTCTTAGAACTTTTGACAGACACCATAAGCCTTCGATGACAGATTCGACGTTTGTATGTTTTTCGCTGCTTCGTCTAATCTTCGTTCATGTCGAATGGTCTACCCCAACACCGTCTCTATAATGTCAAATCTTTCCTCTCTATGTAGAATAATCTTGGACTAATAGGCACATTCGACCACAGGTTCAATAGACACAGATTGCTATTGTCAGCGTCATGTTGAATCTCCTATCTATATCAAACTGTTGTAGCAACGAAAACGAAAATAAAGCATTTTTTATGTCGGAGCTTTCGGATTTCGGATTCTGAACGTTCGTTTTCGTTTGTTAAAAAGATAACGAAAATACCCGAAATTCGGACGAAAACGAATGCACATGTCTAATTAGGATCTCTCCTGGCAAATGTCGAGAGAGTATCCAGGGAACAGTATGAATTGGGAATTGTGTGAATGAATTTTCAAGAGATACCCAGTGTTTCTTGGTTTCATGAATGTTCCAATCCACAATTCTTGTAAGGTGACAGGCTAGATAATATTTATGAAGGTCAGGTAATCCAAATCCCCCTTTAGTCTTTGCATGCATAAGTCAGGCATATTTGATACGTGGTGGAGAGTTTCTCCAGATGAATAACGAGCAGGCCTTTTTGTAGGTCACAAAAAAGAATGCCGGAAGATGAATCGGAATGGTCTGCATTAAGTATAAGAAACGTGGGAGGATGATCATTTTAAGCAAAGGTGAACCACAAAACATTTAAACTTGCCCAGTCCTTCAGTTTCGATTGGGCTTTGTTCAATGCCATGTGGAAGATACAGGTATGCTTGTATAGGTCTAAGATTTTGGTTGTAATCTGGTTTCCTAGGTAAGTTATCGCCTCTTTTTTCCATATAAATGGAAAAGAACTCTGGCAGTGCTCTACCTCCTGCATTGTGAGGGAGATATTTAATGCAAGCGATTTTGTATAATTGATTTTGAGGTTTGACAGGTTACCATAGTGGTCGATGTCTTTCAATAAATTTGGTAGGGTAATGCAAGGCAACCTCAGGGAAAGGAGGATGTCGTCTGCAAACGCAGCAACCTTGAACTCCCTATCTCCTATTCGGAGTCCCTTAATATCAGGGTTCATTCTTAGTCTATTAAGAAAAGATTCCAAAGTGAGGACGAATATCAAGAGTGATAGGGGGCATCCCTGCCAAGTCCCATTGCTAATGGTGAAGGTGCTCGACAGGTGGCTGTTAACTCATACCCGGCTTCTGTGTTTACAAGTGACAGCTTGTCTCACAACAGCTACTATAGCTCCTACAGACCTGATCTCCAGAGGGGCTCCCACTGAGTGCAGGATGGGGACAAGGGATATGCTGGTGCCCGGAATGTAGTGCAGATATCAACACCCCCAATGGATGATCCCCCTGCAAGTGAGGCGGAGCCACCTTCCACATAGCAAGCAATTGTGCTGCAAGTTTAAAAGTGACTTGCTAAGCTATTTCTAGACTTGCCAGGCTTCACAAGTTTGTTGCACAATTGCAGTAAGTCAGCATTGCATGATTCCAAATCAACTTTCTATGCAAACATTCTGCAAGTCTGCTGCAAAATGGACCAATAACCAGCTTCTCTGAAAGGGACATGTAAACTGATAATCAGGGAACTGATTATCAGTGTTCTGATAACTGATTATTAGTGCAGTCCCAACAATGCCCACCAGTGCTGCCAATAAGTGCCCACTAGTGCTACCAATCAGTGTCCATTATTGCCTACTCATCGGTGTCACCTATCAGTGCCACCTGTCAGTGTCCATCAGTGCCGCCCACCAGTGCCTACCAGTGCCGCCTATCACTGCCCATCAGTGCCACTTATTAGTGCTCACAAGTGCCACCTCATCAGTGCAGCCTATCAGTGCTTTAATTGTTGGTCTTTTTTTGTTTATTTAGCAAAAATATAAATTTTGTGTGAAAAAAAAAATAACAATTTCATTTGGGAACAGCTTTGCATGACTGCGCAATTGTCATTCAAAGTAAGACAGCGCTAAATGCTGAAAATGCGCCTGGGCAGGAAGGGGGTAAAAGTGTCCAGTAGGCAAGTGGTTAAGAAGGAAAATTTTTTAATGGAAAGTCATCATTCTGTTAGCAGTGGGAAATATCGTTAAGGTCCGTAGCGATGAGGGTCCGTCTTATGGGTTGGCTCTTGGAACATTTTTCTTTAAGTCACACGAAGGAAAGCAGCAGTACACATTTCATTGTACTGGTACCACAGATGCAGCTAACAAAAACATTGTGCTATTTTTGTTGGAATATTCTGCTTGTTACAAGGATTCTGGTTCTGTGTAGTTGGGCACAAGTTATTGACTTGTGTTCAGTATTGATTGTTCAGAAAATGTTTAAGAGAATCTGGGGCTCACTTACTAAAAGCAAATAGGCTATTTGCTTTGCAAGGGAAATTGCACTTTACAAGGGAATTTTTCCCAGAGCTTAGTGAAAGTGGAGAAATTTCTCTTTGCAAAGAATACCCAATCACATGCAAGGAAATTAAAAGGAAACAGCATTTTTGCTTGCAGCGGGTTATGGAAATCAGCAGACCTTCTCCTCATTTACTAATCTCTGGGGAATATTCCCTTGCAAAGTGCAACTTCCCCTGCAAAGCGAATAGCTTGCTTGCCTTTAGTAAATCCCTTCGGGTTCTCCGCATCCAATTCGCAATATCAGGAGATTTTGACCGGCTCTCTATGGAGCCGGTTCACATATCTCTGATGCGGCTCCGGTGGCAATTTGCACAGAATCCCTGTGCGTCTTTTGGTCCATTTCAGGTCTGAATTCAGCCAAAAATGTGGGCTGTTATCGGACCTGAAACGATTAGCAGGGACAAACAGGACCCCTGCTGGGAGCCACATCAGTATTAGGTGTGAACCCAGCCTTAAAGTAGGGGGGCAGCCTGTGGGATTTTGCAGTGCTCTCTGGAGCTGAGCCTAAAACAATATTGACCAAAAAAATTAATCACCAATGTGTGGTCATGTGATGACATGGTTTATTGCCTTTATTTTGCCCCAACGTGTAAGGGCTGGTTCACACCAGATGCAGCCCAATACATTTTTATTCTGCATCAACAAACAGTGGACAGTGTTTAACATGGATTCCAATGGCCCTAGTTCACGCCAGTGGAATGTGTTTCAGTGCAGTCAACAAAAGTAGAACATGCTGCATTTTTTCTCTATGGAGTCGATGTTGACTCGTCGCTTCCTTCCGCTGTAATGCTGGGTGTTGCGGTGCGCTCGGTTTATATAGGCTTCTCATGACATCACAGTCACATGCTCTGGGTGGCCCCAGAGCATGTGACTGTGACGTCATGGGAACATGTGACTGTGACGTCATGAGAAGCCTATATAAACCGAGCGCACCGCAACACCCAGCATTTACAGCGGAAGGAAGTGACGAGTCAACATCGAGGAGGAGAAGAGAGAAGAAGACGCCAACGGGAAGACCGGCCCCTCCACTAGCAAAAGAGCTGGAAGAAGATAGTGGAGGGGCCGGCAGAAGGACAACAGAGAGCCAGACGAGATGGGGGGAAGACCGGGCCTCCGCTAGCAAAAGAGCTGGAAGAAGATAGCGGAGGCCCGGCAGAAGAAAGAAAGAACCAGAGAGGAGAAGAGGGAAGAAGGCGACGGAGAAGACCGGGCCCCGCTAGCAAAAGAGCTGGAAGAAGATAGCGGTGGCCCGGCAGAAGGAAGAAAGAACCGGAGAGCGCGGCGATGACACCGGAGACCCCCCGAAGTCGGAAGAAGACCCCAGGAGCTGTGTAATAAATTACTTTAAAAAGCTGTGTGTGTGTTTTTTTATTGCCATTTTTTTCCACCAGGTGAATGGGTAGGGGTACGATGTACCCCATACTCATTCACATAGGGTGGGGGGCCGGCATCTGGGGGCCCCCTTATTAAAGGGGGGCTCCCAAATTCCGATAAGCCCCTCGCCCGCAGACCCCGACAACCAACGGCCAGGGTTGTCGGGAAGAGGCCCTGTCCTCATCAACATGGGGACAGGGTGCTTTGGGGTGGGGGGGCCGCAGGTCGCCCCCCTGCCCCAGAGCACCAAACCCCCCCATGTTGAGGGCATGCGGCCTGGTACGGTTCAGGAGGGAGGGGGGCCACTCTCTCATCCCCCCTCTTCCCCTGTGGCCTGCCAGGTTGCGTGCTCGGATAAGGGTCTGGTTTGGATTTTGGGGGGACCCCCATGCTGTTTTTTTGGCTTAGGGGGATCCCCTTAAAATCCATACCAGACCCAAGGGCCTGGTATGCTCCTGGAGGGGGAACCCATGCCGTTTTTTTGCTTTAAAAATTGGCGTGGAGTTCCCGCTCAGGATTCATACCAAACACAGTGCCTGGTATTGGTGGGAATCCACGTCGGATCTCCGTCTACCGGCAATGCGTGTCGCTCATTGTGAAAGGAAAAACAAAATTTTTCCTTTCCCGATGACGAGACAGCTCGGGGCTGGCTCTCGCGACGGGGCTCGTAGGGTGTCAATCTCGCCGCTAGAAGAGGCGAGATTGACACAATATCGGCGGCACCTACTGTAAATATTAGAGATAAAGTTAGATGAATATAGTAATATAATTATAGGCATAGTATATGAATAGTGATGGGTTCTCTTAGAAAATGATGGAAAGTCAGTTGTCCTTTGAGCATATTGTATATTTTTGAAGATACTGGATTATTTTATGTACTGTCAATTTAAACAACGTAAGGTGAAAAAGTATTTGGAAACTGAAATTCCAATCTGGCACATATGCCAGGCATATGCCAAGCAAAGAACGAGTTACAAAGACCTTGTGACACTTCCATATCAAGCCAGATAAGCAACAGATGCTGCTACGCAGACCCGTTCATCCTTCTGTGCTACCACATGCATCTGTTTCTCTCACCATAGCTCTCCACTTCAAAGAGGATGCCCTCCATGTTAAAAGTCCTTAGAATCCGAAACACAAAGTCAAACCCATATAAAACAAGATCTCACAATCTATCATGTCAGGCCGTGATAAAGATGTCATTTTTTACACCTTAATAAATTACACCATTACAAGGAATGGGAGGTCATTGCATGAGCAGATGAGTTGACGTGTGCTCTTTCATATGTTAGCAGTCCAATATATTTAAAGGGGAACTGCAGCCAGCAAAGGAAAAGCAATCTAGAAATTACAAGGTCCCCTGCATGTCTGAAAATGTATTTCTTATTCTGTGCACGCAGTCCTTTCAATATATGTTCAATATATGTACTGCTTGAGAGGACTGTCAGAAACTGCAGGCCTAACAGAGGAAATGAAGGTCAGAGAGTGTGGACATGCTACATTGTTGGTTGGGGATATGCTGCAGAGGACAATACTAAACTGGGAAAATGTTACACATGGCTAGTAGAGACCAATGATATTATCCTCTACACCAGAGGTTCTTAACCTGGGGTTCGGGACCCCCTCGGGGGTCAAATGACGATTTGCCAGGGAGTCACCAGTTCCTGGGCTGTTCCTGAAGCCCACACCGCTCTCCCAGCCTTTTTGCAGCCGCCCAGCAAGGCTGTCCTTGGAGCCCGCGACCGCCCATTCAGCCTCTTCGCAGCCGCCCACTCAGTTCATGGCATGGCTGGGGGGCAGAGACTAGAGGTTACCTGACTGGGGAAGAATGAAGTGGGAGGGGCTGAAGGAGACCCTATCTCCTGATTACGGCAGAGGTGTCACCGCTGCGAGACACCACAAAGTCGGACACACAGTGAGTAACACTACCTGTGATTATAGTTGCCATTAAAAAACTGCACTACAGTTCTCAGATCAGCAGATGACCTTGATTAAGAGCACCTAAGTTGGCTGATCAGAACCCCCCCCAGCACTGCCACTCACCCCCCCCCCACCCCCCCACTAAAGGAGAACAAAGAGAAAGTTTGGTATATCCTAAAATGTATCATAAGGGGATTTAATACAGTACTAGTGGAACTGGAAGGGACTCAGGGAGCGCTAAATGTCCATGGGTTAGGGGCACAAATCACTTGTCTTGCCTTGGGTGCTAACAACCCACACTACGAAAATAATTTTACTGTTAGGGGTCCCCATAACTTGGGAAATTTTATCGAGGGGTCACGGCACTAGGTGGTTGAGAACCACTGCTCTAGACTATATTGTTTTATTTCTTGTGGACTCAAATGTTGAGATCTTTGCAAACCTGTGGTGGACATTACATGGGGGTTCTACTTTCTCAGCTTGATCTTTCATTTATTTTATACTAAGGAGAATGCCACAGGAGGGGGGACACCTTGACTAAGGCTTGAACACCCAAACTTTCAAGCAGGGTCAAAAAATAGCCCTTTTATACATGGGGTATACACAGAGTTCAGGCATATTTCAGGGGATAAAATACAGGGCTTTGAAAAATAATTCATACCCCTTGAAATTTTCCTCATTTTGTCATGGTACAACCAAAACATAAATGTATTTTATTGGGATTTTATGTGATAGACCAACACAAAGTGGCACATAAATGTGAAGTGGAAGGAAAATGATAAATGATTTTCAAAATTGTTTACAAATAATTATGTGAAAAGTGTGGTGTGCATTTTTATTCAGCCCCCTTTACTCTAATACTCCTAACTAAAATCTAGTGGAACCAATTGCCTTCAGAAGTCACCTGGTTAGTAAATAGAGTCCACCTGTGTGTAATTTAATCTCCATATAAATACAGCTGTTCTGTGAAGCCCTCAGAGGTTTGTAAGAAAACTTAGTGAACAAACAGCATTGTAAAGGCCAAAGAACACAACAGACAGGTTAGGGATAAAGTTGTGGAGAAGTTTAAAGGAGGGTTAAGTTATAAAAAAAATACCCCAAGCTTTGAGCATCTCACAGGAACACTGTTCAATCCATCATACGAAAATGGAAAGAGTATGGCACAACTGCAATACTACCAAGACATGGCCATCCACCTAAACTGACAGGCTGGGCAAGGAGAGCATTAACCAGAGAAGCAGCCAAGAGACCCATGGTAACTCTGGAGGAGCTGCAGAGATCCACAGCTCAGGTGGGAGAATCTGTCCACAGGACAACTATTAGTTGTGCACTCCCCAAATCTAGCCTTTATAGAAGAGTGGCAAGAAGAAAGACATTGTTAAAAGAAAGCCATAAGAAGTCCCGTTTGCGATAAGCCATGTGGGGGACACAGCAAACATGTGGAAGAAGGTGCTCTGGTCAGATGAGACCAAAATGTTACTTTTTTGGCCTAAAAATAAAATGCTATGTGTGGCTGAAAACTAACACTGCACATTACCCTGAACACACCATCCCCACCGTGAAACATGGTGGTGGCAGCATCATGTTGTGGGGTTGATTTTCTTCAGCAGGGACAGGGAAGCTGGTCAGAGTTAATGGGAAGATGGATGGAGTAAAATACAAGGCAATCATAGAAGAAAACCTCTTTGAGTCTGCAAAAGACTTTAGACAGGGGTGGAGGTTCACCTTCCAGCAGGACAACAACCCAAAACATACAGCCAGAGCTACAATGGAATGGTTTAGATCAGGGGTCTCAAAGTACCGGCCCGCAGGCCATTTGCGGCCCGCGGACCGGTTATAAATGGCCCGCAGGCAGCGCGGGGGTGCCGCGGAAGGGGGGGCGCAAATTGGCAGTGTTCTACTGCCAGGCATGTACTGGCCGGAGATCCGCAGCGATTTACCCGTCAATCGCCTACTGCTGGCGCCTGACGGGTAGATCGAGATGCATGCAGAGTAGCGCAGGAAGCGTCTGTCATAAGTTCACTTCTCTCTTACGTCACGCTGTTGCTCCCCGGCGGCCCCTCCTCTCTTCGTCCATCCCCATTTGCTTGTGACATCATCTGGGATGGACGAACAGAGGAGGGGCTGCCGGGGAGCAACAGCGTGACATGAGAGAGAAGTGAACTTATGACAGACGCTTCCTGCGCTACTCTGCATTTGAAGAAAACGACAACAAGTAAATGCTGACCTGTGCCCCATGTACCCTGATTGTGCCCTGATGTGCCCCATGTACCCTATGTACCCTAATTGTGCCCTGATGTGCCCCATGTACCCTGATTGTGCCCTGATGTGCCCCATGTACCCTAATTGTGCCCTGATGTGCCCCATGTACCCTGATTGTGCCCCATGTACCCTGAATGTGCCCCATGTACCCTGATTGTGCCCTGATGTGCCCCATGTACCCTGATTGTGCCCCATGTACCCTGATTGTGCCCTGATGTGCCCCATGTACCCTGATTGTGCCCTGATGTGCCCCATGTACCCTAAATGTGCCCTGATGTGCCCCATGTACCCTGAGTGTGCCCTGATGTGCCCCATGTACCCTGATTGTGCCCTGATGTGCCCCATGTACCCTGATTGTGCCCTGATGTGCTGGGCTCTGTGCCCTAATGGTGAGTGGTCAGTGTGCAGTGTAATGTGAAGTGTAGTGGTCAGTGTGAAGTGGTCAGTGTGCAGTGTAGTGGTCAGTGTGCAGTGTAGTGGTCAGTGTGCAGTGTAGTGTAGTGGTCAGTGTGCAGTGTAGTGGTCAGTGTGCAGTGTAGTGGTCAGTGTGCAGTGTAGTGGTCAGTGTGCAGTGTAGTGGTCAGTGTGCAATATAGTGGTCAGTGTGCAGTGTAGTGGTCAGTGGGTAGTGGTCAGTGTGCAGTGTAGTGGTCAGTATGCAGTGGTCAGTGTGCAGTGTTGTGGTCAGCGTGTAGTGGTCAGTGTGTAGTGTAGTGGTCAGTGTGTAGTGTAGTGGTCAGTGTGCAGTGTAGTGGTCAGTGTGTATTGTTCAGTGTGCAGTGTAGAGGTCAGTGTGCAGTGGTCAGTGTGTATTGTTCAGTGTGCAGTGTAGAGGTCAGTGTGTAGTGGTCAGTGTGTAGTGTAGTGGTCAGTGTGTATTGTTCAGTGTGCAGTGTAGAGGTCAGTGTGTAGTGGTCAGTGTGTAGTGTAGTGGTCAGTGTGTATTGTTCAGTGTGCAGTGTAGAGGTCAGTGTGTAGTGTAGTGGTCAGTGTGCAGTGGTCAGTGTGTATTGTTCAGTGTGCAGTGTAGTGGTCAGGTTTAATAATGCGTTTGCTGACACCAGTGCTGGGGGTTAATAGTGCGTCTGCTGACACCAGTGCTGCTGTTTTTGAAGTTTGAATGTTTGCATGCGGCCCCCCATGGGATATGAAAACTTGTCTTGTGGCCCTCAGGTAATTTGAGTTTGAGACCCCTGGTTTAGATCAAAGCATATTCATGTGTTAGAATGGCCCAGTCAAAGTCCAGACTTAAATCCAATTGAAAATATGGGGCAAGACTTGAAAATTGTTGTTTACAGACGCACTCCATCCAATCTGACAGAGCTTGAGCTATTTTTCAAAGAAGAATGGGCAAAAATGTCACTCTCTAGATGTGCAAAACTGGTAGAGACATCCCCAAAAAGACTTGCAGCTGTAATTGCAGCAAAAGGCGTTTCTAGAAAGTATTGTCTTAGGGGGGCTGAATACAAATGTGCGCCACACTTTTCACATATTTATTTGTAAAAATATTTAGAAACCATTTATCATTTTCCTTCCACTTCACAATTATGTGCCACTCTGTGTTGGTCTATCACATAAAATCCCAATAAAATACATTTACGTTTTTGGTTGTAACATGGCAAAATGTGGAAAATTTCAAGGGTTATGAATACTTTTTCAAAGCAATATATATATATATATATATATATATATATATATATATATATATATATATATACACTGTACATACCCTCTGCTCTCAGCTGCATGAGGAACTCAGGGAAGAGACACAGCAGTACACTGATCTTCCCAGTGAATGGCTGTGCAGAGGGGGCGTGTCAGCACAAGTCTGATCATTGAAGGAGAGCCGGCTAAATTCCCAGCACAGCCAATAAAACTGACCAGGTTGTGCTATTGTTCCTAGTGTGCTAAATTTTTAATAGGAAAGCAGAGGGGCTGGCAGGAACACCATATATCTACTTCACACAAAGGAAGCAGTACAAAGAGAACAGGATACTTTTTCATACAAGTACATGGCCAAACAGGCACATATCAGGAATATGAAATGTTGAATTTACATATTCTTTAACACCCTCCTCCCCCATCCCTGCCATTGTGGTTAGATTTAAAGCACTATGCACTGCAGTGGCATCTGATTGCTCAGTGTTGAAACTCTTGCCCATAGAATAATATTTGCCGTGCAGCAGATTGCAGGAAGATAAGTAATTAAAAAGTTATTTTTGCTTCAGTTGGGCTTTAAATTATTATTTTTATTTAACTTACACATCTTTACATGTTTGCTGTACCAAAACCATGTCATGAAATAAATTTCTTGCAAATTGTCACCAACTTACTCATCAACCTGAGCACGCGGGTTGATTGGATAATTACATAGTAAATTAAGTTAAATTTAAAGTTATGCATTCCGTGGAAAAACAAAATTAATGGATCATACAATCTTTGAGAGGAAAACTGGGTGAAGCAAAGAATGTAGGTGTCCTTGTAGACCAAACAATTTAATAACACCAGGGTCTGCCAATCCCCAACTACTAAAAATAGCAGGATTTTTATTTTTGAAATAGAAAGTCCACCTAAGCCTGATGGTTTTGTTTTTGGTAGATACAGAAGAGTTAGATCACCTGACCATTTCTTATATCTCTTCTGGGCATTTTTTTGGGGGTGAGATTTTTGCACTTGAGTTCCAAGGCTGCACATCTGAAGTTCAAAAAGGTCACTTTCTTTTTAAATTTCTATTTGTTTTTAATTCTGAAAAATTTAGTAGATTGAGGTGGAAACACTAAGACTCCTTTCACACTGGAGCGGTTTGCAGGCGCTTTTGCGCTAAAAATAGCGCCTGCAAACCGACCCTAAACAGCTGCTGCTGTGTCTCCAGTGTGAAAGCCTGAGGGCTTTCACACTTGAGCGGTGCGCTAGAAGGATGGGGAAAAAAGTCCTGCTAGCCGCATCTTTGGAGCGGTGAACGAGCGGTGTGTATACGGCTCCTCCACCACTCCTGCCTATTGAAATCAATGGGACACTGCGGCTATACCGCCGGCAATGCACCTCTGTCGAGGCGCTTTGCTGTGGTTTTTAACCCTTTCTCGGCTGCTAGCGGGGGTAAAACCGCCCCGTAGCGGCCGAATAGCGGTGCTTTACAGCCGACGCTGCTCCCGCCCCAGTGTGAAAGGGGCCTAAAAACTTTCAAATAGACAGAACATTGGAAACTTATGGCAGTATGATCTCTTTGCATATGTTTTGGGAAAAAGCTCTCCTAGATCACAAGCTGGGGATCTTACTCATTAGAGAAGGATTTCTTATCCAGGGTTCCATGTAACCCTAGGGTACCTCCAGAGGTTGCTAGGGGTTCCTCGAGCAATGAGAAATATCTGCCTCTCAAATAAGCTCCCCCCTGACACGCATGATCTTGTTAGCTATCTGTAAGAAGCTAATTCTTCCCAATGACCACTAGTGTAAGGAGTAGGGATGAGCTCGGTGTTCGAGTCGAACATAGGTTCGTCTCGAACATCGGCTGTTCGCGCGTTCGGCGAACAACGAACGATTTGGGCCGTTCGCGCCAAATTCGAGTGACGCGAACGGCCCACAATACACTGCGCCATCGCAGTGTAATCCCAGCGCTGTGATTGGCCAAGCATGCACTGTGACCCTGCATGCTTGGCCAATCACAGCGCCGGCAGCGAGGAGAGCAATGATTGGCCACAGGCAGGATGCCTGTGGACAATTATAGCTGAGGGGGTTTAGTACACGCCCCACACTATAAAAGGCCGCCAGCGCGGCGGCCTCGTGTAGTGTGTTCCGGAGCAGGGAAAGTGAAGGATAGGCAGGGACAGTGTCAAATCCATTCTTTGCTAAACCTTGTGTGTAGGGACAGAGAAGGATAGGCAGGGAGAGTGTCAGTGTCATATTCTTTGCTGAACCTTGTGTGTAGGGAGAGAGAAGGATAGGCAGGGAGAGTGTCAGTGTCATATACTTTGATAAACCTTGTGTGCAGGGAGAGAGAAGGATAGGCAGGGGACAGTGTCAGTGTCATATTCTTTGCTAAACCTTGTGTGCAGGGAGAGAGAAGGACAGGCAGGGAGAGTGTCAGTGTCATATACTTTGATAAACCTTGTGTGCAGGGAGAGAGAAGGATAGGCAGGGGACAGTGTCAGTGTCATTGTTGCTAAGCCTCCTGCACATTATACACCTGAACTTAGCCTGTATTACTGCTTTTTCCTGGTGTGTTACACCAACAGGATTTTGTGGCACTTACAGCGTGCGGAGTGTGCCTCCTGACCATATTACACCTGAACTTAGCCTGTATTGCTGCTTTTTCCTGGTGTGTTACACCAACAGGATTTTGCGGCACTTACAGTGGGCGGAGTGTGCCTCCTGACCATATTACACCTGAACTTAGCCTGTATTGCTGGTTTTCCCATTTCCCTGCAGGCAATTAGAATGTCTGGAAGGCAAACAAGGAGAGGCAGACAGTCAGGAGCCCATAAAAGAGGGCAAGCAGGCTCTGTGTCTAGAGACAACAGTGCTGGTCGTGGACGCGGTGCATCGCCATCAGCACATGGCCATGGGACACGCTTGTCCTTTTCGGCAGCTGGACGTGTTGAGCCGCATCATGCCGAAGACTTGGTAGAGTGGATGACCAAGCCCTCCTCATCCTTCGCATCCTCTCTCACTCAGGCTCAGGGTACTGGCAAAGCAGCTGCCAAAGCGTCCTCTTCCCTGGTATCAATGTCATCATCAGTCACTCCTTCCCTAGACCAACCATGTACTCCTGAGGAGTCCCCCGAACTGTTTGAGCACAGTGTTGGGTACATGCTCCAGGAGGATGCCCAGCGTTTCGAAGGGTCTGATGATGATACCCAGCTAGAGGAAGGCAGTAGCGTGAGAGCAGAGAGAGGGGATGCTCAAGAAGGACACCAATCTGGCAGTCATGTTCCAGCAGCTGCAGCATACTGCCAGATTGGCTCCAGTGATGAGGAGGGAGGGGATGATGAGGTCACTGACTCCACGGGGGGGCCAGCGTAAGGGCAGCACACCGACGGAATCACACCGCAGAGCTCCGCCTGTGCAGGGCGCTGCCTCTGCCCGTTATTCAAAAAGTTCTTTGGTGTGGGCCTTTTTTGAGTCGAGTGCATCAGATCGCACAGCTGCTGTTTGCAACATATGTCTCAAGTGTATATCGCGTGGCCAAAACATCACCCGCTTGGGCACCACATGCTTGACCAGACATATGTTGACCTGCCATGCAGCTCGTTGACAAGCCTACCTTAAAGACCCACACCAAAGAACAAAGCTGACCTCTTCTTGCACCACATCAGCTGGGATCTCCAACCCCACTATACCTTCAGTCCTCTCTGAAACCTGCTCTGAGAGGAATGAAGGTGTAGAATTAGGTGTGTCACAGCCAAGTACTTGCGGGCACTCTGCTAGCACCTAGCAGTACACCGACATCCGATACTAGCAGGCAAATTTCCCTGCCCCAGCTGCTGGTCCATCGAAAGAAGTTCACTCCCAGCCATCCACATGCCCAGCGGTTGAATGCTAGCTTGGCTAAATTGCTAGCGCTTCAACTGCTGCCTTTTCAGTTGGTAGACTCGGCCCCCTTCCGTGAGTTTGTGCAATGTGCGGTTCCTCAGTAGCAGGTTCCCAAACGCCACTTTTTCTCACGGAAGGCGATTCCGGCTCTATACCGGCATGTGGAAGGCAATGTCTTGGCCTCGCTGGACAGGGCGGTCAGCGGTATGGTGCATATTACCGCTGACTCATGGTCCAGCAGGCATGGACAGGGACATTACCTTTCTTTCACGGCCCATTGGGTCACTCTTTTGGCAGCTGGGAAGGATGCAGGACAAGGTGCAGTAGTGTTGGAGGTTGTTCCACCGCCACGCCTCCAAAATGCTACTACTGGTTGTGACACACCTCTGTCCTCCACCCCCTCCTATTCTTCTTCCTCTGTGGCTTCTTCCTGTGCTTTGTCCTCGGAACCAGCGGTGCTCCGTAGGCGTTCAAGGGGCTACGCAAGTACGCAGGCAAAAAGATGCCATGCCGTGCTTGCGCTGGTGTGTTTGGGGGACAGGAGCCACACTGGGGCAGAGGTTCTGTCTGCTCTGCAGGGGCAGGCCGAGAGGTGGTTGACGCCACGCCAGCTTAATCCAGGAATGGTAGTTTGTGACAATGGCACCAACCTCCTCTCCGCTCTCCGACAGGGACAACTGACCCATGTGCCCTGTGTGGCTCACGTCCTTAACCTGGTGGTGCAGCGGTTCTTGGGCAGGTACCCGGGCTTACAGGATGTCCTGAGGCAGGCCAGGAAAGTCTGTGTGCATTTCCGCAGATCTTATAATGCCAGTGCTCGCCTGGCTGAGCTGCAAAAGGAGTTGAACCTGCCCAAGAACCGCCTTATATGTGACATGCCCACCAGGTGGAACTCAACTTTGGCCATGCTGCAGCGGCTGCACACGCAGCAGAGGGCCATCAATGAGTACCTGTGCGACTACGGCACCAGGACAGGGTCAGGGGAGCTCAGGTTTTTTTCACCACGCCAGTGGGGCATGATCAGGGATGCATGCACTGTCCTGGCACCATTTGAGGAGGCCACGAGGATGGTGAGCAGTGACAGTGCATGCATCAGTGACACTGTACCTCTTGTCCACCTGTTGGAACATACGCTGCGTGGAATAATGGACAGGGCACTTGAGGCAGAACAGAGGCAGGAAGAGGAGGACTTACTTGCCTCTCAAGGCCCCCTTTACCCAGACAGTGTTCCTTTTGTCCCACCCATCGCACAGGAAGAAGAGGAGGAGGAGGAGGATTGTGTCAGCATGGAGGTGGAGCCTGGCACTCAGCATCATCAGCAGCAGTCTTTTAGGGATGATTTACAGTCCCAAGAAACCAGTGGACTTGTACGTGGCTGGGAGGAGGTGGCTGCGGATCATGTCGTCCTTAGTGACCCAGAGGACTCCGGACCGAATGCCTCAGCTAACCTACGCTGCATGGCCTCCCTGATCCTGCAAAGTCTGCGGAAGGATCCTCGTATTCTTCGGATCAAGGAGAGCTACCATTACTGGCTGGCCACTCTCCTTGATCCACGGTACAAGGGTAAGGTTGTGGACCTTATCTTACCGTCACAGAGGGAGCAGAGGATGAGACAACTCCGGGAGGCCTTGCAGTAAGGTCTGTGCAACGCGTTCCCAGAGACTGGGAGGTTATAAACTCCTGGTCCTGGACAACGAGTTGCTGAGGCTTCGGTCAGTCAAAGAAGGAGCGGTGGGGAAGGTGGCCGTCTGACCGATGCGTTCAGACAATTCTTTAGTCCGCAGCCCCAAGGTATGATCGGTTCCAGCAACCATCGCCAGCGTCTGATATACATGGTGCAGGAATACCTAGGGGCAAGGTCAGACTTGGACACCTTCCCCACTGAAAATCCTCTGGCTTACTGGGTCTTGAGGATGGATCACTGGCCAGAGCTTGCACAGTATGCAATTGAGCTACTGGCCTGTCCTGCATCCAGCGTTCTTTCAGAAAGCACATTCAGTGCTGCTGGAGGATTTGTCACGGATCACAGGGTGCGCCTGTCCACCGACTCTGTTGATCGACTGACCTTCATAAAGATGAACCAGTCTTGGATCACCACCAGCTACCAAACACCTGATGCTGATATAACAGACTAATATATTTTCAAATGTCACATCCCTTCAAGACTGATGCTGATGCTGAGAGACTGTCCTGTTATGTTGACAGACTATCCTCCTCCTCCTCAATGATCCGATTGATGATGATAGCTTGGAAGAACATTTTTGTTTCTGGGTGCCGCCACCAGTGGCTAAGGCCCAATTTTTCAGCCCCTGTTTAACAGGGGCATGTAATTACAATTTTTTATGCAATGCTTTGCAGCATGGCTCATTCCTGCACTCCAACTAGAGTATCTGGGAGAGGTTGCAGTGTTGTGGCACCAGCACCAGTGGCTAAGGCCCAATTTTTCAGCCCCTGTTTAACAGGGGCGTGTTATTACAATTTTTTATGCAATGCTTTGCAGCAGGGCTCATTCCTGCACTCCAACTAGAGTATCTGGGAGAGGTTGCAGTGTCGTGGCACCAGCACCAGTGCCTAAGGCCCAATTTTTCAGCCCCTGTTTAACAGGGGCGTGTAATTACAATTTTTGATGCAATACTTTGCAACAGGGTTCATTGCTGTGCTCCAAGTACAGTATCTGTGAGGGGTTGCAGTGTTGTGGCACCAGTGCCTAAGGCCCAATTTTTCTGCCCCTGTTTAACAGGGGCATGTAATTACAATTCTTGATCTAATAATTCACAGCAGGGTCCATTCCTGCGCCCACCAAGAGTAACTGTGAGGCCTTACAGTGTTGTGTCAACACCACCACCACCACCACCAAAGGCCCAATTTTTCAGCCCCTGTTCAACAGGGGCATGCAATTACAATTCTTGATCTAATAATTCACAGCAGGGCCCATTCATGCGCCCACCAAGAGTAACTGTGAGGGCTTACAGTGTTGTGGCAACACCAACATGTAAGGGGAAAATTTCAGCAGAGTATATACGGCAGGCCCCTACTTTCAAACATCCAACTTACAAACGACTCCTCCTTGCAAACGGAAGGATACAACAGGAAGTGAGAGGAAATCTACCCCTAGGAAGGCAATGATGGGGTAGCTATGCCATTTTTCTTAAAGATTTTCATCCATATTACCGGGACCAGACATTATATTAAAGCCGCAAGCAGTTTTAAATGGCTTTTTTTCCTTTAGAAATTTAATTTTGTGCAGGGACAGTTCTAAACACGGGAAACACGTGGCACTTCACAGGCATACTTTAGACACCCCCCAGGTACGATATTTAACCACTTCAATACCATGCACTTATACAGCTTCCTGCCCAAGCCAATTTTGAGCTTTCAGCGCTGTCGCAATTTGAATGACAATTGCGCGGTCATGCTACACTGTACCCAAACAAATTTTGTATCATTTTGTTCCCACAAATAGAGCTTTCTTTCGGTGGTATTTGATCGCCTCTGCGATTTTTATTTTTTGTACAACAAATAAAAAAAGAGCGAAAATTTTTAAAAAAAACTAAATTTTTCTTTGTTTCTGTTATTTTTTTTGTAAATAAGTACCTTTTCTACTTCAATGACGGGCACTTATAAGGCGGCACTGAAGGGCACTGATAAGGCGACACTGATGGGCACCAATGAGGTGGCACCAATGAGGTGGCACTGATGAGGTGGCACTGATGGGCACTGATAGGCGGCACTGATAGGCGGCACTGATGGGCACTGATATGTGGCACTGGTATGCGGCACTGATGGGCACTCATAGGTGGCACTGATTGGCACTCATAGGCGGCACTGATTGGCACTCATAGGCGGCACTGATTGGCACTCATGGGCGGCACTGATGGGCGCTTATGGGTGGCATGGACGGGCACTGATAGGTGGGCACAGATTGGCACAGATGGGCACTGATAGGTGGCACTGATGGACACTAGTAGGTGGCATTGGTGGTACTGGTGCCCAGCAATGCCAGCCACCACACATTGTGAAAGTGCCAGTCAGTGCCCATTTGTGGGCACTGATTGGCATATTTTTTTTAATGTTTTTCTTTTATTTATTTATTTTTACTACATGTGGATGGCCATAGGGGCCATCCACATGATTGGGGCTTCCCTGGTGGTCCTGGGGGGCTTCCCTGGTGGTCTAGTGTGGGTATCCGAGGGGGGGCTGCGCTGATAAACAATCAGCGCGAACCCCCCCTGTCAGGAGAGCCGCCGATCGGCTCTCCTCTACTCGCGTCTGTCAGACGCGAGTGAGGAAGAGCCGATCAACGGCTCTTCCTGTTTACTTCCTGATCAGCCGTGATTCGACACGGCTGATCACATGGTAAAAAGCCTCCGACGGAGGCTTTTTACCGAGATCAGTGTAGCGGTGGGTCAGACTGACCCACCGCTCCACCGATCGCCGCAATGCGCGCCCCCCGGGCGCGCGGCGGCTGTTATCCCGCAGGACGTCATATGACGTCCAGAGTGGATAACAGAACCACTTCCCGGACGTCAATCTGCTATTGACGGGGCGGAAAGTGGTTAAAGGAATATTTGACTTTTTTTTTTTCACTTTATGCATCATTAAAATGACTGCTCCCGAAAAACGGCAGTTTTTAAAACTTTATTTTGGATTGATACATGTCCCCTGGTGCAGAACCCGGGTTCCCAAACCCTTTTTAGGACAATAACATGCATAATAGTCGTTATAATTAGCACTTTAGATTTCGAACGTTCGCATCCATTGTATTTAATAGGGTTCTAAAGTTTGTGCGAACTTTCGGTCCGTTCGTGGGTTCTGGTGCGAACCGAACCCGGGGGTGTTCGGCTCATTACTAGTAAGGAGCATTCCTTCATTAGTGTGACCATCACACTAATGTATCATTAGTTGTAGATATAGTAATTTTTGGCAGGGATTCCCTGAAACCGGAACGTTTTATTTTGAGGGTTCCTCTGTGTTGAAAAGGTTAAACAAAGCTTCATTAGAGTGACAAAATGAAATATGTTGGCTTAGTACGAAACAACTATCTCTAGTTAAGAAAAAAACCGCAAAAGAGTAACACATCTTTGTGTAATTAACCACTTCACCCCCGGAAGAATTTACCCCCTTCCTGACCAGAGCACTTTTTGCGATTCAGCACTGCACCACTT
The DNA here is from genome assembly GCA_029206835.1 of Rana muscosa. Classification (NCBI taxonomy): domain Eukaryota; kingdom Metazoa; phylum Chordata; class Amphibia; order Anura; family Ranidae; genus Rana; species Rana muscosa. The sequence continues at coordinate 351,881,848 of CM055119.1, forward strand.
TAACTGACAATTGCGCGGTCATGCGACGTTGCACCCAAACAAAATTGACGTCATTTTTGTTCTCAGCTTTCTTTTGGTGGTATTTGATCACCTCTGCGGTTTATATTTCTTGCGCTATAAACAAAAAAAGAGCAACAATTTTGAAAATAAAGCAATATTTTTTACTTTTTGCTATAATAAATATCCCAAAAAATATATAAAAAAACTAATTTCTTTCTCAGTTTAGGCCGATATGTATTCTTCCACATATTTTTGGTAAAAAAAAATCGCAATAAGCGTATATTGATTGGTTTGCGCAAAAGTTATAGCGTCTACAAAATAGGGGATAGTTTTATGGCATTTTTATTATTATTATTTATTTATTAGTAATTAGTAAATCTCATTTATACCGCGATTAGAGCTATAAAAATGCACTGATTACTGTGTAAATGACACTGGCAGACAAGGAATTAAACACTAGGGGGTGATGAAGGGGTTAAGGGTGTCCTAGGGAGTTATTCTAACTGTGGGGGGGCTGGGCTACAAGTGACACAACAGTGATCACTGCTCCTGATGACAGGGAGCAGTAGATCACTGTCCTGTCACTAGGCAGAACAGGGAAATGCCTTGTTTACATAGGCATCTCCCCGTTCTGCAGCTCCGTGACACGATCGCAGGCACACAGCGGACACCTAGTCTGCGGGTCTGGCGGGCACGGTCACAGAGCATGCGGCGCACGCACCTGCACGGCGGCAAATTCAGAGCAACGTACAGGTACGTTGCTTTGCGCAGCCGTGCCATTCTGCCAACGTATATCGGCGTTAGCCGGTCGGCAAGTGGTTAATATACATTGCAGAGATTTCAACAAACATTGTAACAAATTCCTAACCTTTGTTGCTTGAAGAAACAGCTATTCTCCATGACTAAGCTCTGAGGGGCGGAGTGAAACCATTGGGGAATGGCCTGGTCGGAATCCAGGCTGAGGTTGTCATTCACACTCATCTCAGGGATGGCATGAATGTGCGGTCATTAGGGAGACCTTCTGTTCACTTTGAGTCATATAGGAGCTGGGATAAGCTCCCTCCAGAACCAGCTCTCCCAGCAGTGTACATCTTGGACTTGAACCCCTTTCAGAGAGCCTTAGTGTTATACCATACAGGTTTATGGGTTACAAGAAAAAGCTGTTTGTTTCATCAGACTGATTGCATTCGGAATCTGAATGGGAATGACCCGTCCATTTTATTCATCTGATTCACTCTCAATGTTCTAATGAGGAAAGTTGCAGAGTTGCAATCCCTACAGAGGTATTTAACCTCGGGGAGTATCTAACCAAAGTTTAAAAGTTTTTATAGGGTGTACCTAAAATGTAACCTGCATCTTAGTGACGACTTTTGGGAAAATCTGTGAGGCAATCACATGAGCAGGAATTACATTTCTGGGGGGCATTCTGTACATTAGTAATGTACAGAATGTCTATAGGTTTCCATATTGCATCAAATTTTACAGAAAGTTAGAGGAAAATATTTAAAAAAAAAAAGCATTAAATTACTATATGGCTTGTGTAGCAATTGTACTCTGTATGCTATATTGTTTTTTCATTTGCTATTTTATTTTTATATTTTTTTTATACAAAAGTGTAGTTATCCTCTAGTTACTGGACAGATATGCTTTGCTTTCCAAATGCATTTCAAGGCATATTTTCAAATTAAATATTCACAGTGGTCAGATTCTTTAAAGAACATTATCGAATTTCAAACTAAAAAAAGCTAATAGACAGACATGTGAGTATTATTCTCTACAGAACAAAAAGCCATTGTGCCATTCTAAAAGCAGAGAATATTTTTTATGGAAACATTAGTTAGATGAATTTGACAAACACTTGATGGTTGGGTACTTGAAATTAATGGACTCATTTAGTCAGTTGCCTGAAAAATACAGTTCATAAGGCTATATCTCCAATGCAAAAAACATTGCTTATAGTGTTTTATACTGGTAAACTGCTAATATAACCTTCTTTGTGTAATTTTAGTGGTAGAAATTTTATACTATAACTGAAGGTCCAAGATAGCAGAAAACACAGCTACAGTATGTATATCATTGGTGTTCCTTAGATATCAGAAAACAGGTGACAGTATGGTGGGAAATTGCAAAATATGTTTGATTCTTCAGCCTGAATGAGTTCAAACCTTTCAAGAATTTATTTGTAACCATAATGCCAATCCTTTTGCCTTATAAAGAAATTGGAATAGAAGTGGGGCAGCAGGATTTGCTTGGTACTGTTAAGCCCTGTACACACGATCGGTTTTCCTATGGATTTTAATCCAATGGATTTTTCCATCGGAAATCGGATGAAGCTGACTTCCATCAGTCTTGCCTACACACCATCAGTCAAAAATCTGACCGTCCCAAACGCCGTGACGTAAAACACTCCGACAAGCCAAGAAAAATGCAGTTCAATGCTTCTGAGCATGCATTGACTTGATTCTGAGCATGCGTGGGTTTTTTGTCCGATAGAGTTCCACACAGACGATCGGAATTTGCTATCGTTTTTTTCCCATTGGATAAATTTAAAACATGTTCTATTTTTTCTCACCGATGGAAAAAAGACCGATGGGGCCATACACGAACGGTTTGTCCGATGAGAAATGTCCATCGGACTGTTTTCATCGGCAAAACCGATCGTTTGTACACGGCTTTAAAGGACAATGACACATTCCTATAGGTTAAAAACAATGAATTTTATTACATACATATACAATGTATAAAAACAGTCTCACAGGACCAGAAAAAAACAAAATACAAGGCATAAATGGAAGTTAAATACCTCTTGATGGCTCCTACACCCCCACCGAAGGAGCGAGCATGGGAACGCATATACCAAGGCCGCTTGGTGGCGGACCCACTTGGTAGACAGTTTCCTCTCCACATGTCCCCACCATGATGATATACCTTTAGCCACTTATTGATTGCATATGTTTTTTTGGGACCCTATACCCATCCAGTAATGGGCCTCAAACATCATAAGATCCACACTAGGAGCTATGTACTGTAGGACTGGATTAATGTACTCTACTTTCTTGAGATCCAACATTGGCCTATGTCCTTCTCTGATGTTAAAAATAGGACAACAACAAATCCAAGCATTACTTCTTTGGCAGAATAAATTCTAGCGGCCTTGGAATATGCCTTCCTGTGCTCACCCATGATCTTTTTCCTGTGGTGCCCCCTTGTGGCTGCATGCTGGCTATTTGTGTTTTGTGGGTGTTTATTCCCCCTATATTTTTTTCAGCGGGAACTCTGGGAAATGCAGTTCCGGCATCTCCATCAATCAATGTATGTAATGGGAAGGAGTGCTGGGGTGTGCTTGAGAGTCTATTAATGTAGGCTGCTGGGGGTATCTATTGTCGCTGGTAGGGATCTATTTTTGTGTGGGGGTCTAATGTTGTTAGGTAGGTTTATTGTTCCTGGCTGGGGGTCTTATTTACTGGTGGGGTCAGTTGCTGCTGGGAGGGATCTACTGTTGAGGGAGAGGTCTATTGTTGTTTGCTGCTTGGAAATCTATTGTTGCTGCCGGGGGTCTATTGTTTCTGGGGTGGTATTTTGATGCAGTGGGGCCAATGTTGCTGGGGGTCTTTTGTTGCTGGAGTGGAGTCTAATATTACCGGGGGGTCTATTGTTGCTCACTGCAGGGGATCAATTTTACTGTCTTTCTTGTTATCATTAACAAATTCTGTGCAAATCCCTTAGTAGCACAAAATGATACTTGGTTCTGTATTCAAAGGTACTGGGAAATGGGTAGGAGGTGGAACCAAATGGCGGTGTTTAAAGGTGAGTAGGGGGCAGAAACGAAGGCTGACTCAGAAGGGGGAGTTCCTGCACCTACTCTGAGAAAAAAGCCCTGCCTACAGGGTCTAATAACTTCCAGAAAACCACATTCCCTTCAGTATTAATTGTGTCAAAGCCTGTGGGTATGTTTCTGGTGGTGTCAGTACAGTGCGTATTGTATATCTGTGGACAGTATGCATATTACTTTTTGTGTGGTTGCTGTTATTCCTTAACCATCATATCTAAAAGTCCATCTGTCTTTTTTCATCGGAAAAACCGATCGTGTGTATGTGGCATAACTGTTTTTTGAAACTATTAAATCGATTGGTTTAGTTCCACTTTATTATTTACTGCTGCTCAGGGGCTCTGGGCTTCAGCAAAATGTCAGCCTCCAGCAAGAAGAATCAGAAGTAATGCTGGAGGCAATTTACAGCACATGCTAATTTTGGCAGCATAATTGTTAATGTGGAATGTATGTTCCTTGCTATGGAACATTATTTTTTATCAAGCTGTTATGGGTAAAGTTCCACAGAATTACCATACTTCAGAGACCCTTTGAGGACTGCAGACAGAGTTCAGATACAGTATTATACCGCGTACACACGATCAGATTTTCCGTTGGAAAAATCTTGGATGGTTTTCCGATGCAATTCCGCTCAAGCTTGGCTTGCATACACACAGTCACACAAAAGTTCTCTGAACTTTTGACTGTCAAGAACGCGGTGACGTACAACGCTATGACGAGCCGAGAAAATTAAGTTTAATGCTTCAGAGCATGCGTCGAATTGTTTACGAGCATGCTTCTGCATTTTTGCACGTCGGAATTGCTACAGACGATCAGATTTTCTGTTGGAAAAATAGAGAACCAGCTCTCAATCTTTTGCTGGTGGAAATTCTGCCAGCAAAAGTCCAATGGAGCATACACACAGTCGGAATTTACTACCAAAAGCTCACATTGGATTTTACTGGCGGAATTTCCGACCGTGTGTACGTGGCATAACTGATGTAGATATGATGGTTAAGGAATAACAGCAACCACACAAAAAGTAATATGCATACTGTCCACAGATATACAATAAGTACTGTACTGACACCACCAGAAACATACCCACAGGCTTTGACACAATTAATACTGTAGGGAATGTGGTTTTCTGGAAATTATTAGACCCTGTAGGCAGAGCTTTTTTCTCAGAGTAGGTGCAGGAACTCCCCCTTCTGAGTCAGCCTTCGTTTCTGCCCCCTACTCACCTTTAAACACCGCCATTTGGTTCCACCTCCTACCCATTTCCCAGTACCTTTGAATACAGAACCAAGTATCATTTTGTGCTACTAAGGGATTTGCACAGAATTTGTTAATGATAACAAGAAAGACAGTAAAATTGATCCCATGCAGTGAGCAACAATAGACCCCCGGTAATATTAGACTCCACTCCAGCAACAAAAGACCCCCAGCAACATTGGCCCCACTGCAACAAAATACCACCCCAGAAACAAAAGACCCCCTGCAACATTGGCCCCACCGCATCAAAATACCACCCCAGCAACAATAGACCCCCAGCAGCAACAATAGATTTCCAAGCAGCCAGCAACAATAGACCTCTCCCTCAACAGTAGATCCCTCCCAGCAGCAACTGACCCCACCAGTAAATAAGACCCCCAGCCAGGAACAATAAACCTACATAACAACATTAAACCCCAACACAAAAATAGATCCCTACCAGCGACAATAGATACCCCCAGCAGCCCGCATCAATAGACTCTCCAGCACACCCCAGCACTCCTTCCCATTACGTACATTCATTGATGGAGATGCCGGAACTGCGTTTCCCAGAGTTCCCGCTGAAAAAAAGCCCTGCCTGTAGGACATACTAATACATACTACTACTACTACTACTACTACTAGTATATACTATGTACATTTGTTTCTGAGAGACTTAGAGAGCAGCAATGCTTAGTGCTCACTGTAATCCACAGCGGAAATTTACCACCATTCATACCAGGGCCACCAGGACTTCTAAACTGACCTCAGCTAAGAAGACTCTTGTGTACCTCTCCTCATGTTGGACCTGTCCCCTGAGTTTTGTAATATGTTGGACCATTGGCAGGCACCATGATGGATGCAGATAGGCTATTAACAGCAGTTGATAGTGGTGCAGCATAAATTTTTCCTCTCCCCCTGAGTCCTGAAGCAGGTCAAGCCACAGGCACCTTGCAGATACTAGCTAGTAGGGTTTGGGTGTCTGCAGCAAATTGTGTGTCCTGGCTCTGCTTCCCAAGAGGCTGCTGATGCACAGACTCAGGGGAGAGGAGGGCAAAGGCAGAGAGCTTGCTCGATAAGGGGGCTTATTGCAGGATTAGGAGAGTGACGTCACTGGAAGCCCATATCACTCCACTTAACATGCTGCTCAACCACCGCGCTGTCTGTTGGTACAAGTCAGTGTGTATGAGACGCTCAGTGTGTAAATAATCTAAATGAATGGGCTGCTGGCACCCACTGAATGGCATTAATTTCTACCCGCTTCCCTGGCACACCAATGAATGGGGGGAGGATAGAGGACTTTGATTCCAAAAGTACATTTCCTTTAAATGGCAAACAATTGGGAGCTATGTATCTGTGCACATAAAAACTGCAAGGCCCTTTCCAATAGCTGCCATCACAATAAGAGCTGATCTCACATAAGATACAATCTTTCAGAGTATAATTATTAAATGACATGATTTGCATTTAAGGTGAAATATTGCAAGCAGCATGATGCAGGCCTATATCACTGCATAATAACATACAATTCCCATGTTTCTAAGAGCACATTCAGCAGATCAATAGAATGCAGACAGTTATTCCGAACACAATGCAGTCTAGTGATATTGAGCTCTTAAGGAATCACAGAATTGTATTGATCTACCAAATTGTAGGTGGCATTGTGGCTTCACATTCATTTATGCATGACGACTGTGCACAGAAAGATTTTCTGTGCGTCTCTCAGGTTAACTGTAACAAAATCGAAATTTTCTCTTAAAGTGAAACTGCAGTCTTTTTAGCTTTAATGTGTAGCTTAAAATGACCTTGTAGCTATGTAAAAAAATTGAACGAGAGACAGATTGTAAAATAGGAAGCTGTGTGTGACAATAGAGAGGTCTGATGAGCCTCAAAGTGTATGGAGAGAGTGGAAAGGTGTACTAAACACAGTGCCACCCTAATTTCTCCAAAATTCGCAAGTCAATAACAGAGACAGTCAGATTTAAAGTGGTTGGAAAATCAGAGTAGGATTACTGCCAGCCCCTCGATTATACCGAGGTATATTACACAGTGTAAATGTTTGTTTAAAATGATGCAGATAAATACATTATTTCAGATAACTTCTGTGAGGCCACGTGACCTCCGGGCGCTCTCCTCCCCCAATCTAAGGGCTAGAGCAGGAGGGGCTGAGATCCCCCTCTGACATAAGCAAGGAGGTCACGTGACTGCAGTGCTGTCCACTCAGAGCCCCTCCAGCTGTAGTCCTTAGATCGGGGGAGGAGAACAGCGGGAGGTCACATGACTGCACAGATGCAATATGAAAGAAGGCATTTAGCTGCATCATTTTAAACAAACATTTACACTGTGTAGTATACCTTGGTACAACACAGGGGCTGACAGTAATCCTATTCTGACTTTACCGCCAGCTACTAATAGCGGCAGGAGAAGAGGAGAGGGGTGGGGAGGAGATTGTGCACACACAGGAGCGGACAGACAGGGAGAAAGGGGGAGAGGGCGAGACTGCGGGATGAAGGAGGCACAAAAACTGACCACGGTATCATGGATCAGCAGCCATAATTACGGTGGTCAGTTTACATAAGGTGACACAGGAACAGGTGGAATCAATCAGGTTTTTTACTTTACTGCATTTACTAAACCCTGGGACAAAATCCCTTGTGAAGTACAACTTCCCTTGAAATGTGAGCAGCCATTTGGCAAATCAATAATTACAAAGGGTGGCTGATGTTCGTGAGCATAACATGCCCTAGTCCCAGGAAAGATATAGCAAAACGGAAACAAACAAATTGCCCAAGGGACTTTGTGAGACACATTTAGAGATAAAAAAAAAATCACATTTAATCAAAGTAAACATCCTAAAAACTCACAATGATATATAAAAGGTTATTCACTGATAAACATGCATGGGCATATAAACCATTACAGGCAGTCCTTGGGTTACAAACAAGATACAGTCTGTAGGTGTGTTCTTTAGTTGAATTTGAATGTAAGTGTAATCAACCCTGGCATCTTTGTTGCGCAGGTTGTAGTTTTTCTAGGATTAATCTTCTATGCAATTCTAGCTCTGAATGTGAGAAACCCTGGCTCATTGGTCCAACTGGTGCAACCAAAACATATCACCAAGGCAAATGTGACCCGGGTCCAGTAATCTCTATATAGAGCTGGTGGCACATGCCCAAGTGACTACTACAAAATCATTAGAAATGGAGGACCTATCCCCTAAGCCTAATAGTCTTGTAGTTGTAGCGCACCCCCTAAGGAGCTGCAGGTGAACTGGATCTCCCACTCCTGAGAAGCCAGACACACTAAATTTTCACAGACACTCCAAAGACAGAGAACAGTCTGTGACATTTTTTTTGGTGTTTTATTAGGTGATTTCAACTTGAATAGGGATGGGAGGTTATGGGATGCCCAGTTCAACAACAAAACTTTGGCACCAACTTCAGGGACATCTTCCTAATATATAATCTATATACAGTCTCCTTGACACTACCCCTGCACTTCACTTGGTTGCAGTCTCCAGCTGAATCACTATTAGTGGATCTGACAAATTCTCAGTCAGATTTAAGCAATGGCCCTTTGCAGGCAGGAAGTCAAAGACCCTTGTTCTGTAGCAAAATACACTGATCAGCTTGTACTTTTTCTCCTGTGGCTACTGGTCCCAGCACCACCTCTTCAGGCACTTCCAACTCACATGGTTGCAGCTGCTCCCTTTCACTAGCCCTCCAGGCTAAATTTTCTCTACAGTCCACCAGAAGGATTCTTCACCAGCCCTCCTGGCTGACTCTCACCAGCCCATCCGGCCGACTCTGCAGGAGATATCCTAGGGAAGGATGAAGACTTAAGCCCACCTCTGACTTTAGGGAGAACTGGCTACATGGCAGTCTCTCCCCCTTGTAAGTCCCCAGTAGTGCCGATCTACTCACACTGTCCTCTCTCTTGCTCCTGTGCCTGCAGGAAGGGCTTCCTCCATGTGTTGTGGCAGGATCCTTCCGGCACCCAAACCCAAAGTCACTCCTGCCCCAGACTAGGGGGTACAACTGAGAGCCACAACAACCTGCTCAGCACTATATCTCCATTTTCCACCCAACTACCTGCTGGCATGGCTCATGCCTATTTATGAGGTAAGCTCTGCCTCCTGCCAGCCCATTCCTCGGGATTGGCCAAGCTCTAACAAATATTCCAGGTAACTACTCCTAACCTCCACCCCAGGGGCGGAACTACCAGGGTTGCAGCAGTTGCACTTGTGACCAGGCCCTGGCATTCCGCCACTGTCAGGGGGCCCCAGCGGGGTTGCTAATCTCAGGTCCCTGAGCTGAGAGCTTGTCGCTTATACAGCTCACAGCCATCATTAACAGTTCTCCCTCTCTCTTCTCTCACACGGGATGAGATAGGAGACAGCCGATGTGCTCTGTCTTCAACACCCCTCTTCTTTGTCTTCTTTGCAGGAAGTTAAGTGTGAAGCTAACAAGCTCACACTTCCTGCAGAGAACACACAGGAGGGGGGGGGGTTGGAGCAGATCAGCTGTCTCCTCTCTCATCCTGTGCAAGAGGGGAGAGAGGGAGAACTGTAAATGATGGCCGGCGAGTTGTATGAGAGGCATACTCTGAGCTCATCAGAGATCTGCTGGGGAGGCAGTCATCATTGATCGATGAGCACTGATAGGAGGCACTAAAGGGCACTGATAGGTGGGATTGATAAACACTGATGGGTGGCACTGATGGGCATTGAGCACTGATAGGCAGCACTATTAGACACTGATATGCAGCATTGATGGGCACTGATAGGTGGCATTGATGAGCACTGATAGGCTGCACTAATGAGCACTGATAGGCTGCACTGATAGGTGGCACTGATAGGTGGCACTGATGGGCATTGAGCACTGATAGGCAGCATTGGTGAGCACTGATAGGTGGCACTGATGGGCATTGAGCACTGATAAGCAGCATTGGTGGGCACTGATATGTGGCACTAATAGGCAATATTGATGAGCACCGATAGGTGGCACTGATAGGCAGCATTGATGAGCACTGATAGGTGGCACTGATGGGAATTGAGCACTGATAGGCAGCATTGATGAGCACTGAAAGGTGGCACTGATAGGCAGCATTGATGAGCAATGATAGATGGCACTGATGGGCATTTAGCACTGATATGCAGCACTGATGGGCACTGATAGATGCTGATAGGTGGCATTGATGAGTACTGATAGGTGACACTGATGGAAGCTAATAGGTGGCATTGATGAGCACGCATAGGTGGCACTGATAGGCAGAATTGATGGGCACTGATAGGTGGAATTAATGGGCACTGATGGGCGCCACTGATAGGCAGCATTGATGGGCACTAATTGGTGGCATTGATGAGCACTGATAAGTGGCACTAATAGGCTGCACTGCTGATAACCAGCAAGCCTGTTTACATATGATCAGCGCTGATCACATGGAAAAAGACCACTGTGATTGCGCTGGATTCACGTCCCGGGGAGGGGCACACAGGAAGCAGGGTTCTGGGAGGATGTACATGGATGCCCTCCCAAAATTGGAAGCCTGGGGCTCAGATGGAAGGGTGGGTCAAGGCAGGGGCATACCTAGAGCGTTTGGCACCCGGGGCCCATCCTATATCTGGCACCCCCCCCCCACAACTGTAAAATGTAAAAACACCCAAAAGAAAACACCCTCCTCTGCCAGGATCAGTGTTATTGAATTCTTATATTTTTTTTAAGAAATGGCGCTGTTGGCTGCCGAGTAAACCGGAAGTGTCAATGTGCTGTCGCTTCCGGGTTTCTACATCGGAGACCCGGTCAAAGGTGAATCCGGCTTTTTTCGGGTCCCTGGCCAGCCGGCTGGTGGCTCAGGTCTCCAGGTGGGATGGGAGACCCGGGCGGAGCTGTGGGGGATGGGAACATCCCCTCCCACTCCTTGTAATAACAGCCAATGCTGTTCATTCATGGCAGCCAATGACAATAGATGGAACAGGACAGAGGTGTCAGTCCACTGGCATTGCAAGGCAGGTGCGGGGGGTGCGGGTCGCACCCGGGTGACACCCGCCAGAGGGGTGACACCATCACGGCGCTGGATTGAGAGAGGCACCTTTTCCTACTTCCCCTGCGCACTCCAGTGTCTCCTTCGCTCCCCGCAATGTTCGGGGAGGGAGTAGGAATTGTGTTGTGACTCGAGGCAGACAGTGCCATAGTCCAGTGCACAGCGCCCGGCACTGCAATCCGCCTATTGACGCTCAGGCAGGTGGGGAGAGGTGCCGGCTCACAACAAATACATTCCTCAGACCGACGGAGCCTAGTCTCCTCCTCCTCCACACTGACAGTATATTCACAACAGGAGGAGGAACGTCCATGTGGACAGAGCGCGCTAATCTGAGGTCTGTGACTGTAGGGAGAGAGGAGATATAGGGGGGGGGGTTACATTAGGGAGATTGCAGGTGGGGGTGGATTACATTAGGGAGATTGCAGGGGGGTTACATTAGGAGGAATACAGGGGGGGGGGTTACATTAGGAGGAATACAGGGGGGGGTTAAATTAGGAGGAATTGCACAGGGGGGGTTACATTAGGAGGAATACAGGGGGGGGTTACATTAGGAGGAATACAGGGGGGTTACATTAGGGAGATTGCAGGGAGGGTTACATTAGGAGGAATACAGGGGGGGTTAAATAAGGAGGAATTGCACAGGGGGGGTTACATTAGGGGGAATACAGGGGGGTTACATTAGGAGGAATACAGGGGGGTTACATTAAGGGGATTGCACAGGGGGGTTACATTAGGGGGAATACAGGGGTGTTACATTAAGGGGATTACATTAGGGGATTGCACAGGGGGGTTACATTAAGGGGATTACAGGGGTGTTACATTAAGGGGATTACATTAGGGGATTGCACAGGGGGGTTACATTAGGGGATTGCACAGGGGGGTTACATTAGGGGGATTGCACGGGGGGGTCACATTAGGGGGATTGCACGGGGGGGTCACATTAGGGGGATTGCACGGGGGGGTGTTACATTAAGGGGATTACATTAGGGGATTGCACAGGGATGTTACATTAGGGGGAATACAGGGGTGTTACATTAAGGGGATTACATTAGGGGATTGCACAGGGATGTTACATTAGGGGGAATACAGGGGGGTTACATTAAGGGGATTACATTAGGGGATTGCACAGGGGTGTTACATTAGGGGGAATACAGGGGTGTTACATTAAGGGGATTACATTAGGGGATTGCACAGGGATGTTACATTAGGGGGAATACAGGGGTGTTACATTAAGGGGATTACATTAGGGGATTGCACAGGGATGTTACATTAGGGGGAATACAGGGGTGTTACATTAAGGGGATTACATTAGGGGATTGCACAGGGGTGTTACATTAGGGGGAATACAGGGGTGTTACATTAAGGGGATTACATTAGGGGATTGCACAGGGGTGTTACATTAGGGGGAATACAGGGGGGTTACATTAAGGGGATTGCACAGGGATGTTACATTAGGGGGAATACAGGGGTGTTACATTAAGGGGATTACATTAGGGGATTGCACAGGGGGGTTACATTAAGGGGATTACAGGGGTGTTACATTAAGGGGATTACATTAGGGGATTGCACAGGGATGTTACATTACGGGGAATACAGGGGTGTTACATTAAGGGGATTACATTGGGGGATTACATTAGGGGATTGCACAGGGGGGGTTACATTAGGGGATTGCACAGGGGGGTTACATTAGGGGGATTGCACGGGGGGTCACATTAGGGGGATTGCACGGGGGGGTCACATTAGGGGGATTGCACGGGGGGGTCACATTAGGGGGATTGCACGGGGGGGGTGTTACATTAAGGGGATTACATTAGGGGATTGCACAGGGATGTTACATTAGGGGGAATACAGGGGTGTTACATTAAGGGGATTACATTAGGGGATTGCACAGGGGGGTTACATTAGGGGATTGCACAGGGGGGTTACATTAGGGGGATTGCACGGGGGGGTCACATTAGGGGGATTGCACGGGGGGTCACATTAGGGGGATTGCACGGGGGGGTTACATTAGGGGGAATACAGGGGGTTACATTAGGGGGAATGAACAGGGGGGTTACATTAAGGGGATTGCATTGGGGGGGTTAAATTGGGGGGATTACATTAGGGGGATTGCAGGGGGCTTACATTAGGGAGGTTATACGGGGGGGAACGTGACATTAGGGGGATTACAGGGGGGGTTCCATTAGGGGAATTACACAGGGGTTCCATTAGGGGGATTACACGGGGGGAGAGCTGTGCTGATGTGCTAGAATGCTCAGTGCCCCGGGTGGCTCAATGAACTGGGGGAGGGGGGTGACACCAAATTTTACCGCACCAGGTGACACCAACCCTAGTGACGCCACTGTGTCAGTCACTCAGGTGTGAGCAGATCCCACATTTTTGGACAGATCGTGCCACGGCCAGGGAAGTGGAGAGCTGGACTGGAGCTGCTATGAGGGAGACATCAAAGTGAGATGGGGAGACACTGTCAATACAAGGCATGGTCCATAATTTGCATTATCTGCTGTCCTCAGGGACAGATCCAGAGATCCCACTGTATAACGATCTCTGGATCGGATCTGTCCCTGGGGACAGCAGACAATGGCATCATTAGCACTGATGATTTGATTCGGATTTTGGAACTGACCTGCTGACAAGGCGTGTTGCTTGCTGAACCGTGGACGTGATCTGATGGCCGCAGGGAAGATGGCAAGATGCTGTGGTGACATGCTGCTTGCTGGACAGGTCTGATGGCTGCAAGATGTGGGTGTAGGTCAGTGTATGTCACCTGGGCTGCAGACACCCCCCCTTCTTTATCAGATCAGCTTATCTGCTCTATACCTACCTGGGTGGTAAACAAAGTAACACCACCCCTCCCCCCTTTATCTGGTAAGCTCACAGCTCAGCTACTATAGGTAGGTGGTGGTCACACAGCAATATACCGCACACGCCTGCATTCTGCAACCTGTACATAGCACACGCCTGCATTCTGCAACCTGTACATAGCACACGCCTGCATTCTGCAACCTGTACATTGCACATGCCTGCATTCTGCAACCTGTATTTAGCACATGCCTGCATTTTGCAACCTGTATATAGCACACGCCTGCATTCTGCAACCTGTATTTAGCACACGCCTGCATTTTGCAACCTGTATATAGCACACGCCTGCATTCTGCAACCTGTACATAGCACACGCCTGCATTCTGCAACCTGTATATAGCACACGCCTCCATTCGGCAACCTGTATATAGCACGCGCCTGCATTCTACAACTTGTACATAGCACACGCCTCCATTCTGTAACCTGTATATAGCACACGCCTGCATTCTGTAACCTGTATATAGCACACGCCTCCATTCTACAACCTGTATATAGCACACAAAAATTAAAGTGAAGTTCCCCTGGCCTTCTTTCACTATCCCAGCGCTAAAGAAGCTCACAGGTGACTTATAACAGACTACAATGAATACGTGACCGTATTCATTAACCCAAATGTTCACTATATGTATCTATATCAGCAGCCGCTTAAACACAACAAATATTTTGCAGAACATAAAACTATAAAACTTATAAAAACACAATCAAATCCCTGGGTAGGATAATGAAAGTTTTCTATAGCAGCGCTCAGGTGGTCAATAGACTCCCTTGTCCACTCACTCTTATTTACAGTTCATAAGAGTACATATAGAACTTATGAAAAAAGATGTTGTTGTAAATGACATATAGCTCCAGATGTCTTCTTAATATGATCCACTTTAAATCATCAGTTGTATCCCCTTTCGGGTGGGTACTCACCACACACAGGATTTAAACAGGCACCTCACAGATCCCATCCGATGGTCATCCGATCATCCTAATCCTGGTTCTGATTACTCCTTCTAAAGCCTCCAGAGATCACCCGATAATCACCAGCAGATGTTCAAAGTGAAAGGAAAGAGAAGCCACCAATAGTGTAATCCCGTAGAGTATCTTTTAATCAGTCTATAAAAATTGTTTCCACAACATATCTTCCATATGGTAAAAATCAAGCAGTAAAATAGCAGCAGTGTAATTCAAAACCGCCGTGCTGTTCCCCCAGGCTCCTAACAGGTGCAGTGTATCAGCTGGTACAGCTTGTGTTTAACCAGACTTACTGCCGCTTCCTGTGTTTGGAGCGCACCTGGAACGCACCAACGTCACTTCCTTTCAGCCGCAAAGTCACACCCTGACGTTTCGTCTTCTCGACTTCCTCTGAGGGCGTGACTCTGCAGCACGGCTCACAGGAATATATACACACACAAGTGATTGAAAGACAAGTTTAACCCCTCCTATATGCTAATCAATGCCATTTAATTACTCAAATCGGCAGAACGCATTGTAGTCACAGGGGTCTCGTCATTTTAAATCACTTAACACATTAAATCAACAATAACCTCTTATACATTGATCTTGAAAAGCGTTATTAAGATAATAATAACATAATCGAATAGTTAAAATAAATCAATAAAAGCTGAGTCTCCATAATATCATTCATTATCACAGATAAGCACCCAGCACTAGTGCCATCTTGAGTATGAATACCAAACAGCAGTCTAAATTTCTACAAAAATAGGAATAAATTATATATATATATATATATATATCTCAACACTCAACGTTAAAATACAATATTAAAATTAAATATATAAAATTTACTTCTAAAAAATCATAAAACATACTACATAAAATGCTAATCGTCAAAATTGTTTCATAATTATGTTATTAATACCTAAAGGTTTATAAATAAATTCCACATATATATAATATAAACCTACTAAACGGTAAAACAAATAATAACACTAAAAGTCACTAATGAAACAATTTATATCTAACTCGACGTTTAACCCTTTGGGGGTGAGGGTATCCAAGGAATAAATCCAAAAAGTTTCTCGTTTGGATAATTCCCTTACCAAATTACTTCCTCTCCATGTAGGTTTAATATGGTCCACCCCCCAAAATTTCAAACCTAAAGGGTTTTGATCATGATGTAGCTTAAAATGGAGAGACACATTATGGTCTTTAAACCCCAATTTAATATTCTTAATGTGTTCTCCAATCCTTACTTTAAGGCATCTTTTTGTCCGTCCCACATACATTAACCCACATGGGCATAATAACACATATACCACATGTGTGATATTACAAGTTATAAACTCTTTGATGGCGAATTCTTTTTTATTTACTGTGGATGTAAAGCAGTCAATACCTCTTATGGGTTCAGCTATTTCTCTACACGCCTTACACTTACGGCAAGCAAAAAAACCTTTTTTGTCCCAAAAGGACAATGGTCTTCTTGGTTGATCCAGCACCTTTTTTACCACCTTGTCTCCTACATTAGGTGCCTTTCTATAAATAAATTTAGGAGCTTCTGGCAACACTGGTTTCAAACTTTTATCTAGACAGAGTACATGCCAATGATTTTTTAACACTGTCTCAACCTCTCTATATTGTGCATGGAATGATGAAATAAAACTCCACTCATGGCAGGTTGAAGTTCGAATCCTCACACCTTCTCCTACTACTTGTTCTCGTGGTATCGCTCTAATCTCCTCTGAGATTCTATCCAATTCTTGGGGTTTATACCCCTTCTCTCTGAATCTGTTTTTCAATATTACAGACTGAGACAGATAATTCTCTTCTGTAGAGCAATTTCGTTTCACCCGCATAAATTGTCCTTTTGGTATATTTTTTAACCAAACCGGGTGGTGGCCACTTTGTATAGGTAGGAAACTATTCCGGTCTGTTGGTTTGAAAAATACTTTTGTGTCTAATTTATCACCATTTCTATAGATGCTGACATCCAAAAAATCTATTTGATCTTTACTCCATGTACTCGTCAATTTAATATTGTTGGAGTTATTATTGAGATATGTTAAAAAATTATTAAGAGATATTTCAGATCCTTCCCATATAAAAATAATATCATCAATGAATCGTCTGTAAAACAGGAGTTCCCGTCTTTTATTCACAAAAATATACTTATCCTCCCACTCCCCCATAAATAAATTTGCAATACTAGGTGCAAATTTTGCGCCCATTGCCACGCCTCTCTTTTGGATAAAAAACTCATTGTTGAACCAAAAATAGTTATGTGACAAACAAAAATCTAAAACCTCTTTTAAAAAAACTTTTTGATGATGGGGAAGATCATCTCTTTGGCTCAAAGCCCAATTGAGGGCGAGTAGGGCGTCGTCATGCTGTATTATTGTATACAGGGAGGATACGTCAGACGTCACAAAAAATACTTCTCCTCGGTCTTCTAAATGTATATTCTGCAGGGATTGTAATAAATCCTTGGTGTCCTTCAAATACGCTTTTGTTGTTTTGACACTACTCTGCAAAAACCGATCCAAGTACTCCCCTATCCTTGAGGTTACAGAGCCAATCCCATTCACAATTGGCCTGGCTGGGGGATTTTGGGAGTCTTTATGTATTTTGGGTAGCGTATAAATTGTAGGAATCCTTGTACTGCTTGGTGTCAAATAACGCTTCTCTTTAACTGTTAAAGTATGTCCTTTAAATCCATACTCCACCAAGTGGCCCAATTCTACATTATATTGAGGTGTAGGGTCGTGACTTAATTTTTTATATGTATCAGTGTCAGCCAACATTTCTGTTAATTGGCCAACATAATAATCTTTCGACAAGACCACCACACCTCCTCCTTTATCTGCTGGTCTGACTACTACATCATTTCTTTTCTCCAACATTTCTATGCCATCGCAAATAAATCGAGGATTAACTCCTTTTTTGGGAATAATTTTCTCCATATCTCGTAATACTAAACTTTTAAACACCTCAAGGTGATGAATTGCCGTATTTGGGGGGTTAAATAGAGACTTATTTTTAAGTCCACTATCAACCGCCACTGATGATCCAATGTTTCCACTCACTGGGTTTGACATTTTATTCAAGAAATATTTCTTGATACTGAGTTTCCTCATGTATCTATGAATATCAATATATACATCGAATTTGTTTATCGATCTTTTCAAACCACATTTCAGACCTAATTGTAGGATATTGGTCTCTTTGTGTGTCAAATCAACCCCACTGAGGTTATAGATACCAGTTAGTCTTTTTCCAGCCTCCTTTTTTTGCTGGATTCGTGCTCCTGCTCTACATCCTCGTTTTCTGTTCTCCTTAAACTTTGTTGTTGAGTATGATCCCAGTTCTGTTGGTCCCTCCACTGTTGGTCTCTGTACTCGGGTGCATATTGTTGATGTGAGGGTACTTGATAATGCGTGGGTACTTGTTGAGGGTAATACTGTGAGTATTGGGTTGGTGGTCTCCCCCTTTGTGGTGGTTGACCCCTTCCTCTCCTCCTGTTTCCCCTTCCTCTCCACTGAAAAGGACGTGGATGATAGGCCTCATTCCTATCTACTCCATCCCTCAAGGTCTCATATCTATTAGCCACCGGGACATTGTAGGTTTCATTGTGAGCCATATACTGTTGGTTCACACTTGTGTTCCCACGACCCTTTCCTCCTCTCCCTCTCCCTTGATTATCTCTCCTAGGGGTGAGGTGATTGAAGGGTGGGGCAGTGGTATTAGTCCTACTGGGGTTATTCATCCTTTGTGTTTGTCTAGGAGTACTAGGCATGGATGTTCCATTTTGACTAGGAACTGGATCCACTTCAATTTGTATATCATTATTCGCCAAATCATTTGTATGCGTTCCATCTTGCCAGTAATAGATGGTATTATTTTTAAAATCATTTAAATCTCGATAAAATTTCTTAGTTTTTTTCTTTTGAGTATCTTTATCGACTTTCTCAAGTCTCTTTTTAATCCTATTATTGAAATCAATTATCTGCTGTGTATCTTTAATTGGATCCAACTGTGCTTGAAGTTGGTTGATCTTATTCTCCAATTTAATCATTTTCTTCTTTTTTCTTTGCAGAATAAGTTCCTGCAACTGTAAACCCACTCCATTAAAAAACTTTAGCCACTCAGACATTGATTCAGGATCATCCAAAGCGTCTTGAGGTGCTACTTCCCACCTCAGACTGCGAACTATAATTTTTTCTTTCAAATAATGTTCAATAGTACAGATGTCCCACCACGTCCTAACCTGCTTTTCCAAAGCGCTTCCTAGTGCTGTAATAATACCGCTATAATTTTCTTCTAGTCTGACTTGTTCATTAACAGAGAACAAGTTAGCTATATCTAATTGTCTGTTATTCAGAAATCTGATCGCATCCATTGCAAAGCCAGAGATTAAACACAAAGTATACAAAAATTAAAGTGAAGTTCCCCTGGCCTTCTTTCACTATCCCAGCGCTAAAGAAGCTCACAGGTGACTTATAACAGACTACAATGAATACGTGACCGTATTCATTAACCCAAATGTTCACTATATGTATCTATATCAGCAGCCGCTTAAACACAACAAATATTTTGCAGAACATAAAACTATAAAACTTATAAAAACACAATCAAATCCCTGGGTAGGATAATGAAAGTTTTCTATAGCAGCGCTCAGGTGGTCAATAGACTCCCTTGTCCACTCACTCTTATTTACAGTTCATAAGAGTACATATAGAACTTATGAAAAAAGATGTTGTTGTAAATGACATATAGCTCCAGATGTCTTCTTAATATGATCCACTTTAAATCATCAGTTGTATCCCCTTTCGGGTGGGTACTCACCACACACAGGATTTAAACAGGCACCTCACAGATCCCATCCGATGGTCATCCGATCATCCTAATCCTGGTTCTGATTACTCCTTCTAAAGCCTCCAGAGATCACCCGATAATCACCAGCAGATGTTCAAAGTGAAAGGAAAGAGAAGCCACCAATAGTGTAATCCCGTAGAGTATCTTTTAATCAGTCTATAAAAATTGTTTCCACAACATATCTTCCATATGGTAAAAATCAAGCAGTAAAATAGCAGCAGTGTAATTCAAAACCGCCGTGCTGTTCCCCCAGGCTCCTAACAGGTGCAGTGTATCAGCTGGTACAGCTTGTGTTTAACCAGACTTACTGCCGCTTCCTGTGTTTGGAGCGCACCTGGAACGCACCAACGTCACTTCCTTTCAGCCGCAAAGTCACACCCTGACGTTTCGTCTTCTCGACTTCCTCTGAGGGCGTGACTCTGCAGCACGGCTCACAGGAATATATACACACACAAGTGATTGAAAGACAAGTTTAACCCCTCCTATATGCTAATCAATGCCATTTAATTACTCAAATCGGCAGAACGCATTGTAGTCACAGGGGTCTCGTCATTTTAAATCACTTAACACATTAAATCAACAATAACCTCTTATACATTGATCTTGAAAAGCGTTATTAAGATAATAATAACATAATCGAATAGTTAAAATAAATCAATAAAAGCTGAGTCTCCATAATATCATTCATTATCACAGATAAGCACCCAGCACTAGTGCCATCTTGAGTATGAATACCAAACAGCAGTCTAAATTTCTACAAAAATAGGAATAAATTATATATATATATATATATATCTCAACACTCAATGTTAAAATACAATATTAAAATTAAATATATAAAATTTACTTCTAAAAAATCATAAAACATACTACATAAAATGCTAATCGTCAAAATTGTTTCATAATTATGTTATTAATACCTAAAGGTTTATAAATAAATTCCACATATATATAATATAAACCTACTAAACGGTAAAACAAATAATAACACTAAAAGTCACTAATGAAACAATTTATATCTAACTCGACGTTTAACCCTTTGGGGGTGAGGGTATCCAAGGAATAAATCCAAAAAGTTTCTCGTTTGGATAATTCCCTTACCAAATTACTTCCTCTCCATGTAGGTTTAATATGGTCCACCCCCCAAAATTTCAAACCTAAAGGGTTTTGATCATGATGTAGCTTAAAATGGAGAGACACATTATGGTCTTTAAACCCCAATTTAATATTCTTAATGTGTTCTCCAATCCTTACTTTAAGGCATCTTTTTGTCCGTCCCACATACATTAACCCACATGGGCATAATAACACATATACCACATGTGTGATATTACAAGTTATAAACTCTTTGATGGCGAATTCTTTTTTATTTACTGTGGATGTAAAGCAGTCAATACCTCTTATGGGTTCAGCTATTTCTCTACACGCCTTACACTTACGGCAAGCAAAAAAACCTTTTTTGTCCCAAAAGGACAATGGTCTTCTTGGTTGATCCAGCACCTTTTTTACCACCTTGTCTCCTACATTAGGTGCCTTTCTATAAATAAATTTAGGAGCTTCTGGCAACACTGGTTTCAAACTTTTATCTAGACAGAGTACATGCCAATGATTTTTTAACACTGTCTCAACCTCTCTATATTGTGCATGGAATGATGAAATAAAACTCCACTCATGGCAGGTTGAAGTTCGAATCCTCACACCTTCTCCTACTACTTGTTCTCGTGGTATCGCTCTAATCTCCTCTGAGATTCTATCCAATTCTTGGGGTTTATACCCCTTCTCTCTGAATCTGTTTTTCAATATTACAGACTGAGACAGATAATTCTCTTCTGTAGAGCAATTTCGTTTCACCCGCTATATGTCATTTACAACAACATCTTTTTTCATAAGTTCTATATGTACTCTTATGAACTGTAAATAAGAGTGAGTGGACAAGGGAGTCTATTGACCACCTGAGCGCTGCTATAGAAAACTTTCATTATCCTACCCAGGGATTTGATTGTGTATATAGCACACGCCTGCATTCTACAACCTGTACATAGCACCGGCCTGCATTCTACAACTTCTACATAGCACACGCCTGCATTCTAAAACCTGTTTATAGCACCCACTCCATTCTGCAAGCCACCTTATCAGGTCAGCTACACTATACCTGGGTGGTGGTGGACACAGCAACCCCCCTTCTCTGTCAGACCAGCACAGTCAGGATGGCAGGGCAGACACACTCCTGCAGCCCCTTCTCACAACCCACACACCCCCCTATCACCAGCTCACCTGGGGCTCTCAGCTTCAGCTGGGGAGGTCTGGCATCCGGAAGATGGTGTGTGGACACAGTGTGTAACAGCAGCAGCCACCCCCGCGCTGGATGATGACACACTCAGCTCGGCTTCTCAGCAGTGGTGGGTGGAGCTAGCAGGGGAAAACAGTAACCAGACCATACCATTTCGGCTGCAGCACTGGGGGTGTTCCAGCTAACAGAAAAAATACTAAACAGAGCAGCCAGAGCCAGGGATGCCCTCGGGATTCTGTCAGACAGTGTCACCCGACCTGGGTGCAGAGCTCACCCCCATAGCAATGTCACCCAGCCTTTGACACCCCCCAATGTGTGGCACCTGGGGCGGAACGCTCCCCCCACCCCCCGCTTGGTACGCCCCTGGGTCAAGAGGACCCGTCATGGTTTCTTGTATCGGGGCCCTGAAGGTTCTAGTTATGCCTCTGCTCTACCCACTAGCTCCAGAAGTTTCTACAACCTTCTAGACCAGGGGAAGGCACAAAAGTAGCTGTCAGGATGAGTCATCCAGCCCTGACTCACTGAACCCTGACCCAGATTCACAGGCCTAGTCCTGAGCTAAATAAATGTACCTACACTAACAGAAACCTATACATCTAGCACACATACTAGAGGGTGCTACTTATCATTCCTGTGTGCCACCGGCCCCTTCTAGAGCGTAAAATGCCAGCTCTGTAAACAGAGAATACAGCAAGGGAGGGCACAACAAAAATCACATATTCAGATTTATTTAAGTCTCATCTTATGCAACCCATGGAACATTTGTGTTAGTTTGTATTTTCATTATGTTCTTTTAGGTGTAGAATGATAAACGGAGGTGCACTGACAGCTAGTGACATCTGTCAAAGTTAGCACAGTTCAGTGGGTGTGAGGATCCTGGAACTTTATGCATGCTGAGCTGTGCTGGCTTTGACAGCCATCAGCAGCTGTCAGTGCATCTCTGTGATGAACGGAGGTTACTGCAGGGCACATCGTACCACAGCACAGGTCTGCACATCAATACACAACAAAAAAAAAATGCATACAACGGCATTTTTGATCCGCAGACATGCGGACCTGCGCTGACTTCAGGTGTGCCCTGCAGTAATCTCTGTTCATCATAGAAATGTGCAGCGATGTGCTGACAGATGTCAAAGATCGCTCAGCAGGTGTGTGTATATATATATATATATATATATATATATATATATATATTTATATCAGGAATTACTGCGCATTTTGTAAATTAAGGTTATGATTGGTATCTTATACATTGTCTCACATCGTCTCACATGAAAACCAAGTCTGTCTAATAATATAAAAATAAAACCATATATCTAGCGACACGATTGTGACACATTTTCTGAGAACAATGGTACAAGAGTGAACCGACCTTTTATTTTCTGTAGAAATCCACATATGAGAACAGAGAGCTGTGCAATAGAACCCTCAGCAGTCCTAACATTTTCCCAGGTAACATATAATTTATCTCTTTAGAGAAGCACTGATTGCTGATTCCTCAGCTACTTGCCTGTTTGCACTGAGTTTGCATTACATAAGATAGGAAATCGTTATCTGAATCTTTGGTGTCAGGCTGACTGTCCCACCTTCCTGATTACTGGTGTCTGAGTGCTGTGTAAAAGTCACCCTTAAGACGCTTTTTCTTTTTTTTTTTCAATTTAAGCCATGCAGAATAAATAGGAAAAATTGCATTTGAAAATGCTTCTGTTGTGTTTATTTACTTGCGTTAAAGTGACACTGTATCCTATTTGGATATATTTAATTTCAAGCTAAAGCATAATGATTTTTTTTTTAACCAAGGTACCAGGGACAACATAAAAATGTCCTGTGTGCTGGTGTCTGCTGTATTAACCATTTACCTACCAGGTACTTTCACCCCCTTCCTGCCCAGGCCAATTTTCAGCTTTCAGCGCTGTCACACTTTGAATGACAATTGCGCGGTCATGCAACACTGCACCCAAATAAAAAAGTTATACTTTTTTCACACAAATAGAGCTTTCTTTTGGTAGTATTTTATTTTGCAAAAAAATAAATAAAAAAGACTAAAAATGTTGAAAAAAAAGAGTACATTTTGTAAATAAGTAATTTTTCTCCTTCACTGATGTGCACTGATGAGCCGGAACTGGTGGACACTGATAGGCTGCACTAATGAGGCGGCACTTATGGGCACTGATTAGATGGCACTAATATACCGCACTGATGGGCACTGATGGGCACTGATAGGCGACACTGATATGCGACACTGATGAGCACTGATAAGTGGCACTGATAGGTGGCAATGGTGGGCAATGATAGGCAGCATGGATAGGCGGCACTGATGGGCAGCACTGATGGGTGGCACTGATGAGCAGGCACTGATGGGCACTGAAAGGCAGCAATGACTGGCATCACTAATGGGCACTGATTGGTGTCACTGATGGCACTGATTGGTGTCACTGATGGGCACTGCTGGGGCTGTACTGTAATCAGGGCACTACCTGTACAGTCAATCCCTGTGAGGAGATGCCGCTGATCAGTTCTCCTTGCCGATAAATGGCACTTCTGTGTTTACATGTGACCGGTAAACATGGGTAAAGAGTCATAGGCTCTTTACAGGGATAGGGGTCGTGCTGTGTCCTAGTGACGTGGGCGCGATCGCCACGCTGCACGCCTCTACGGGCTCATGAGAGTGGCGCTTCTGGGGCGCCGTCATATGACGTTGTCAAAGAATGAAAGTACTACCCTGCCGCCATCATTTTACTATATGGTGGGAGGCAAGTGGTTAAAGTGACTGTAAACCTTCAGATTTTTTTTTTTATACAAAGAACAAACATGCCTATACTTTCCTGCTCTGTGCAATAGTTTTGCACAGAGCAGCTCTGATCCTCTTCTTCTGGCGTCCCCCACCGGCGCTCCAAGCCAATCCTCTTCATTGGATGCCCCCACGGAAAGCCCCTTTCCCTGGGGCACACATCCGTGCTCGCTCCCGAGTCCCACTGCTGTGTCCATTGACACAGACAGTGGGACTTGCCAAACCCCCACTCCCATGTCACAGGATTTGATTGAAAGCCAGTGTCTCCCGCTGCTATCAATCTATTCCATGAGGAGAGAGACATCAGCTGGAGCCACTGCGTTCATGCACATCGCTTGATCAGATTGGGCTCTGGTAAGAAAAAGGAGGGATCGGGGGGAGCTGCAGCACAGAAAGTTTTTACCTTAATGCAAAGAAGGCTTTAGAACTGCTTTAAGTTGAAATCTTATGTCCTCTACACCTGGATACCTCCACAGCTGTGATCTTCCAATGCTGCAGGGGTTAACATGAAAAGCTACAGATGCGACAGGCACTCATCTAGTGCTGATTATGCCCACCCTTTCTGCCACTGTGCTCCATTCATAGCAGCCGTACTCCCTGTTACCACAATGAAAAGCTCTGTATGAATGGACTAAGGGTGGAAGAATAAAAGTTCTGCCTCCTCTATTCATAGAGGCTTTAAATTACCAATAATAGGGCTTCTTCTAATGGAGCACATGGGTGGAAAGGGCGGGCGTAGTTGGCACTTTTGACAGGTGCCTGGCTGTCACAGGTGCAGCTGCTCATATTAACCTTTGTGGCACCAGAAGATCACAGCAGCAGAGTATCCTGCAGCAGGGGAATTAAGATTTAAACTTAACGTGGAATTAAACTAGATATTTTTAAAAACGGCTCTGTGCCACGATGAAGTGACTTCTGTGCACATGGGCGGGAGTGTTGTCATCTCAGACCAACCATTCAAGTGAACCCAGAAGAAAAGATGGAAGCACCCAGGACTAGCTTCGGTTTGGTATGGATCTTAATGGGAATTCCCCCACATCAAAAAAATAGTGTGGGGGTCCCCCCCAAGATGCATACCAGACCCTTATCTGAGCATGCAGCACGGAAGGTCAGAAAAGGGGGGGACGAGCGAGCGCCCCCCCTCCTGGACCATACCAGGCCACTTGCCCTCAACATGGGGGGGTGGGTGCTTCAGGGCAGGGAGGCCTTGTGCCCCCCCCTGCCCCAAAGCACCTTGTCTCCATGTTGATGAGGACAAGGGCCTCTTCCCGACAACCCTTGCCCGGTGGTTGTCAGGGTCTGCGGGCGGGGGCTTATCGGAATCTGGAAGCCCTCTTTAATAAGGGGGTACACAGATCCTGGCCCCCACCATAGGTGAATGAGTATGGGGTATGTCTTCTCCCTCTGCCATTTTTTTAGCGCAGGGTTCCCCTTAAGATCCATACCAGACCAAAGGGTTTGGTATCGTCTTGGGGGGAACCTCACACAAATTTTTTTTTACAATTTGGCGGGGGTTCCCCTTTAAGATTTTCAGCACACAAGTTGCACCGCATGTTGGATCATCTTGATCCGACTTCTGGTGCGACTTCTATTCAAATCAAGGGGCTCCCATAGGGAACCACTGCTTTTGAATAGAGGCAAAGAAACGCCTCTAAACGCACATTGACGCCAATGCAAAACATGGATAAAATTGCGTTTTTAACTGCGCTTTTTTCCTGGCGTCTGTACTAGCTTTACAGCTTGTTTTTTGTATGAGGCCTGACCGTTATATTTGTGGCACGTGCCGGAAATGTATCTGTTTTTTTTAAACTGTTAAATCAATGAGTTTACTTCCGCTTTAACAAAGCAGCCACCAGTACACAGGACGCTTTTTATTCAAGTACTGTCCATGGTGCTGTTTTTTAAAATACATTTTCACTGAACTTCAGCTTAAAGAAAGCAGCAGACCTTGGCAGGCAGCTAATTAAACAGTTTAAATATATATGAGATTTGTCTTATCAGCCGATTTATTTATAATTTTGTCCAGCCACTTTAGTGATTAATATATTTGTGACACACACAGCCCAGACAGAAAAGTAACAGGATTTTCTCTATTACAGTTTAGGAATCCAATGGTGTCATCTCCCCACCTGCAACCAGCTGAATGGGTAATGAAGAAGCAGCAAAATGCTGATCAAGTGCTTATAAACCCTTTTTTTGTTTTAGTTTTTTTAAATAATAAACATGTTATTCTTACCTGCACTATACAATGGTTTTCCACCGAACAGCCCCGGTCCTTCTCTTTTAAGGTCTTGGCTTCTCTCCGTGCAAAGTGCTCACTATGGGGGCAAGCCACTTACTATGGGGCACTTGTGCAGGCTTACTCCCGAGTTGGCTCTGTGTCCATAGACACACAGAGAGCAGTTTTGGCCCCACCCCCACACTCCCTCCGCACTGGCTGGGAATGACAGCAACAGGAGCCAATGGCTGCTTCCACTGAGCTAAGGAAGAGGGAGAGAGGCACTGATCTCATGCATATTGCTGGATTGAGGTCTGGGTCAAGTAAATATAAAGTGGGCAGGGGGAGGGGCTGCACTTACCTTAATGGGAATGCATTGCAGTAAAAAAAAAAACCTTCAGCCTTTAGAACCATTATAAGCCATCATCTAGTCTGACTCTGCTCTCTCCTGCCAGTATGTTCATGCAGCGCAGAGCCAGATTGACTCACAGTAGTGCCCATCCTTCTCCCAGTCTTGTCCTGCTATGCAAGGGGTGACAGAAGGATTACATCAAGATTGATTCAGGTGTTTATATTTGTTTATTTAATGCTAAAGGTTTCAGCGTTATGCTAACAACAGCAACAATCCACCAACACTGAGGTCTTGGATCCAAACTCTTGTTCCACATGCTAGTGATCTCACATAGACACATAGAACACAAATGATTGTAGGCAGGTGCCCACATGGTGGGCTGCTATGATCTAGGGAGTATGGGCTGCCCAGGCGGGAAAGGGTTATCTTCAGGTCTGCCTGTTTCCCTGGCTTTTTGGGTTCTGCCCTCCACCCTGTCCAGCATATAAATCAGAGGGAAGACAGGGCTCAGTGAGCGAGCGGGGCAGCATGGGAAAGGGAAGAAGGTCCAGGTCAGATGAGGATGTAACTTGAAACAATCTGCGATCTCCACCCCTCTGAGGGAATCTGCTTATTAGGACTTTGTCATTGTGGACTTTTATCTGGGAAGCTAAGAACTAGTTGGTTAGCAACTGAAATGTCTGTAAACGGTATCATTGCAGCCTACAAATAAAGTTCTGTTAACTGTACTTGAGCCTTGTCTGAAGTTATTCAAAGCAGTGCTTGGTGGTACATGGCAAATCAGAACAGGGCCTGTAGAGCACACACAGGGTACAAGAGAAGGGCCACCACAAGGGTTAACTCAGCAGGAGATTTGGAACACGAGAACAGTTGCCATGGGTAGGGATGAGATTCGAGTTTGAGTCGAACATCGGCGGTTCGATCGTTCGACGAACATTATGGGCCGTTCAAATTTGAGTTGCACGTCTCAGCCCTTAATGCACTGCGTCATCGCAGTGCATTACTGGCTGATGATTGGCCAAGCATGCACTATGACCCGCATGATTTGGCCAATCACAGCGCCGTCAGCACAGAGAGCCATGATTGGCCAAAGCCAGGGTGCCTTTGGCCAATCATGGCTCAGGGGGACTAAGTACACGCCCCACACTCTATAAGGCCGCCTGCGTGTCGGCCTTGTGTAGTGTGTTCCAGTGTTCAGAGAGAGACAGAGAGAGAGACAGAGAGAGAGAGAGAGAGAGAAAGATTGTGGCTTTATTTCAGTTAGCAATAGCTAGATTGAGCAGGCAGTTGATTGAGCTAGTTAGATCCAGTATATTTAGTATATATATGCATTGCACGCTTTGTATATATATATATATATATATATATATATATATATATATATATATATATATATATATACTGTAGACAGTTTAGCTAGCCTAGATCTCATTGCAGAGCGTTCCTGTTATTCTATTCCTACTAATAATACAGAATAACAAATATATTGTAGTGCTAGTAAATATGACTAAATATAGAATAACACCCTGTGAAAAAGTGATAACATTCCAGGAATCAAATGTCAATAGTCCATCATAATAACAACCATATCAAAAGTCTCTGGTAAATAAAAAATCTGCAAGTTCGTGGTAGTTAAATGATACTTCCAAAATCTTGAATAAATTGTTAAATAAGAGTCTCCACCACCGATGTAAAGGAAGCTTACCGGAATCTGTGGACCCTAACAGACATATGTCTAGAGGGTCGACTCAAGCTTTGGATATACATCACTGAAGAATCCTCGGCTGGTAGTTCCCCAAAGGACGTCACTCACAGTAACCAATGGTGGGAGGATGAAAAAACTTGAAAGATGGTGATCCAATGATGGTTTAACCAAAATGAAAGCTAGTAACCATATAGAGGAAAAAGGAAGGGCACATAGCATAATACTGTTTGGGAATATAATTTAATGTAGGTAGATACACTTACATCAAGATGATCAAACAAGCGCTTTCAGATAATATCAATGGCAGCAGTGGGGCACGCTTGTCCTTTTTTTCGGCAGCTGGTCGTGTTGAGCCGCAACATGCCGAAGAGTTGGTAGAGTGGATGATCAAGCCGTCCTCATCCTCCTCATCCTCTCTCACCCAGGCGAAGGGTACTTTGTCTGCCAAAGCAGCTGCCAAAGCGGCCTCTTCCCTCGGCTCAATGGCATCAGTCACTCCCATGTCCTGAGGAGTCCCCCGAACTGTTTGACCACAGTGTTTGGTACATGCCGCAGGAGGATGCGCAGCGTTTTGAAGGCTCCGATGATGGTACCCAGCTTGAGGATGGCAGTAACGTGAGCCCAGAGAGAGGGGGTGCCCAAGAAGGACAGCAAACTGGCAGTCATGTTCCCCCAGATGCAGCACACTGCCAGGTTTGCTCCAGTGATGAGGAGGGAGGGGATGATGAGGTCACTGACTCTACATGGGTGTCTGATAGGAGAGAGGAGGAGGTGGCGGAGGAGGAGGAGGCACATCTCCAACGAGGCAGGATGCCCTCCAGGGGTCAGCTTAAGGGCAGCCAACCGACTGCATCACACGCAGAGCTCCGCATGTGCAGGGCGCTGCTGTCTCTGCGCGTTATTCCAAAAGTTCTTTGGTGTGGGCCTTTTTTGAGACGTGTGCAGCAGATCGCACCATTGCTATTTGCAACATATGTCTGAAGCGTATCTCGCGTGGCCCAAAACATCAGCCGCTTGGGCACCACATGCTTGACCAGACATATGTCGACCTGCCATGCAGTCCATTGGCAAGCGTACATAAAAGACCCACACCAAAGAACAAAGCGGACCTCTCCTTGCTCCTCATCAGCTGGGATCTCCAACCCCACCATTCGCTCCTAGCCATCCACATGCCCAGCAGTTGAATGCTAGCTTGGCTAAATTGCTAGCACTTCAACTGCTGCCTTTTTTAGTTGGTAGACTCTGCCCCCTTCTGTGAGTTTGTGGAATGTGCGGGACCTCAGTGGCAGGTTCCCAAACACCACTGATTCCGGCTCTCTACCGGCATGTAGAAGGCAATGTCTTGGCCTCGCTGGACAGGGCGGTCAGCGGTAAGGTGCATATTACCGCTGACTCATGGTCCAGCAGGCATAGGCAGGGACGTTACCTAACTTTCACGGCGCACTGGGTGACTCTGCTGGAAGCTGGGAAGGATGCAGGACAGGGTGCAGTAGTGTTGGAGGTTGCCCCGCCACCACGCCTCCAAATTGCTACTACTGGTGATTCTGACACACCTCTCTCCTCCACCCCCTCCTCTTCTTCTTCCTCCAGGGCCTCTTCCTGTGCTAATTTGTCCTCGGAACCAGCGGTGCTCCGTAGGCATTCAAGGGGCTATGCAAGTACGAAGGCAAAAAGATGCCATGCAGTGCTTGAGCTGGTGTGCTTGGGGGACAGGAGCCACACTGGGGCAGAGATTCTGTCAGCTCTGCAGGGGCAGGCTCAGAGGTGGTTGACGCCATGCCAGCTTAAGCCAGGAATGGTGGTTTGCGACAATGGCACCCACCTCCTCTCCGCCCTTCGACAGGGACAGATGACCCATGTGCCCTGTTTGGCTCACGTCCTTAACTTGATGGTGCAGAGATTCTTGGGCAGGTACCCGGGTTTACAGGATGTCCTGAGGCAGGCCAGGAAAGTCTGTCTGACGGTCATATAATTCCAGTGCTCGGCTGGCTGACCTCCAAAACAAATACAACCTGCCCAAGAACCGCCTAATCTGTGACATGCCCACCAGGTGGAACTCAACGTTGACCATGCTGCAGCAGCTGCACATGCAGCAGAGGGCCATCAATGAGTACCTGTGCGACTATGGCACCAGGACAGGGTCAGGGGAGCTTGTTTTTTTTGCCACGCCAGTGGGTCATGATCAGGGAAGCATGCACTGTCCTGTCACCATTTGAGGAGGCCACGAGGATGGTGAGCAGTGACAGTGCATGCATCAGTGACACTGTCCCTCTTGTCCACCTGTTGGAGCACACGCTGTGTGGAATAATGGACAGGGCACTTGAGGCAGAACAGAGAGAGGAAAAGGAGGACTTCCTTACCTCTCAAGGCCCCCTTTATCCAGACAGTGTTCCTGCTGGCCCGCCGATCACACAGAAGAGGAGGAGGAGGAGGAGGATTGTGTCAGCATGGAGGTGGAGCCTAGCACTCAGCATCAGCAGCAGTCTTAAAGGGATCATTTACAGTCCCAAGAAACCCATGGACTTGTACTTGGCTGGGAGAAGGTGGCTGCGGATCATGTCGTCCTTAGTGACCCAGAGGACTCCGGACCGAATGCCCCAGGAAACCTATGCTGCATGGCATGCCTGATCCTGCAAAGCCTGCAAAAGGATCCTGGTATTCGTGGTATCAAGGAGAGGGATTATTACTGGCTGACAACCCTCCTTGATCCACGTTACAAGGGTAAGGTTGCGGACCTTATCCAGCTGTCGCAGAGGATGAAACATCTTCGGGAGGCCTTGCAGAAAGGTTTGTGCAATGTGTTTCCAGAGCCTGGGAGGTTACAAATTCCTGGTCATGGACAATGTGTTGCTGAGGCTACGGTCAGTCACAAAAGGAGCGGTGGAGAAGGTGGCTGTCTGACCGATGCGTTCAGACAATTTTTTAATCCGCAGCCCCAAGGTATGATCGGTTCCAGCAACCATCGCCAGCGTCTGATTCACATGGTGCAGGAATACCTAGGGGCAAGATCAGACTTGGACACCTTTCCCACCGAAAATCCTCTGGGTCTTGAGGATGGATCACTGGCCAGAGCTTGCACAGTATTCAATTGAGCTACTGGCCTGTCCTGCATCCAGCGTTCTTTCAGGACGCACATTCAGTGCTGCTGGAGGCTTTGTAACCGATCACAGGGTGCGCCTGTCCACCGACTCGGTCGATCGGTTGACCTTCATAAAAATGAATCAATCTTGGATCACCAGCTAACAAGCACCTGATGCTGATGTAACAGAATATATTTTTTTTTGAATGTGAGATCCCTTCAAGACTGCCTATGCTGATGCTGAGTGACTATCCTGTTATGTTGAGCGACTATCCTCTTCCTCCTCAATGTTCATGTTGATAGCTTGTAAGAACATTTTTGGTTCTGGGCACCGCCACCAGTGGCTAAGGCACAATTTTTCTGCCCCTGTTTAACAGCGTGTAATTACAATTTTTGATGTAATACTTTGCAGCAGGGCTCATTCCTGCGCTCCAACTAGAGTATCTGTGAGGGGTTGCAGTGTTGTGGCACCAGCACCAGTGCCTAAGGCCCAATTTTTCTGCCCCTGTTATACAGGGGCATGTAATTACAATTCTTAATCTAATATTTCACAGCAGGGCCCATTCCAGCGCCCACCAAGAATAACTGTGAGGACTTACAGTGTTGTGGCACCAGCACCACCACCACCACCACCAAAGGCCCAATTTTTCTGCCACTGTTCAACAATGGCATATAATTACAATTCTTGATATAATAGTTCACAGCAGGGCGTTCCAGCGCCCACCAAGAGTAACTGTGAGGGCTTACAATGTTGTGGCAACACCAACACCTAAGGCCCAAATTTCTGCAGAGTACATAGGGCAGGCTACTTTCAAACATCTGACTTTCAAACGACTCCTACTTACAAATGGAGGGAGACAAAGGTGAGAGGAAATCTACCCCTAGGAAGGGAAATTCTCTCCTGTAAGAGTAAATATGGGAAAAAGGGTGTCTCATCTCCACTAATGCTTTATCACCAATCCTTGTTTCCCTAAAAACCCCAAATTTTCAAAATCCAATTGTCATTAGGACAGAAAGTGAGGTGAACTGTTCTGAACAGGTGCACACTGCACAGACAGCAAAACAAATGTTACAGGGGTGATAACTATGTTTTCCAAAAAGCTTAAAAATAGATTTTTTTGGTTGGAGCTACACTTTAAAAATGTACCAGTTCAAAATTACAAACAGATTCTCCTTAAGAACAAACCTACAGTCCCTGTCTTGTTTGCAACGCATGTATACTGCTGTTCAGAGTATATAGGGCCTGGGGGCCCCACTCCTTTCCTTTAATATTCATACAAGACCCAAAGGGGCTGGTAATGGGCTGGGGGGATGTACCCATGCCGTTTTCCTCAATGATTTTCATCCATATTGCCGGGACCACACATTACATTAAATTAAGCAGTTTTAAATGACTTTTATTCCTTTAGAAATGTCATTTTGTGCAGGGACAGTTCTAAACACGGGAAACATGCGCCACTTTACAGGCATACTATAGACAACCCCCAGGCACGATATTTAAAGGAATATTTCACTTTTATTTTTTCACTTTAAGCATCATTAAAATCACTGCTCCTGAACAAACAGACGTTTTTAAAACTGTTTTTTGCATTGATACATGTACCCTGGGGCAGAACCCGGGCCCCCAAACCCTTTTTAGAACAATAACTTGCATATTATCCTTTAAAATTCGCACTTTTGATTTCTCACTTTCGAGTCCCA
Source organism: Rana muscosa (assembly GCA_029206835.1). NCBI lineage: Eukaryota > Metazoa > Chordata > Amphibia > Anura > Ranidae > Rana > Rana muscosa. Next base: position 351,915,770 of record CM055119.1, read on the forward strand.
TAGACTTTAACGGGGTTCGAAAGTTCGTGCGAACTATCGGTCCGTTCGCATTTTCTGGATGTGAACCGAACCGGGGGGTGTTCGGCTCATCCCTAGCCATGGGCAATCATGAACTGGTAATAATGAGCAGCAGTCAGACAGCGAGAAGTAGTGATGAGCCGAACACCCCCGGGTTCGGTTCGCACCAGAACCCGCGAACGGACCGAAAGTTCGAACGAACATTAGAACCCTATTAAATACAATGGATGCGAACGTTCGAATTCTAAAGTGCTAATTATAACAACTATTATGCATGTTATTGTCCTAAAAAGGGTTTGGGAACCCGGGTTCTGCACCAGGGGACATGTATCAATGCAAAAAGAAGTTTTAAAAACGGTCGTTTTTCGGGAGCAGTCATTTTAATGATGCATAAAGTGAAAAAAAAAAGTCAAATATTCCTTTAAATATCGTACCTGGGGGGTGTCTAAAGTATGCCTGTGAAGTGCCACGTGTTTCCCGTGTTTAGAACTGTCCCTGCACAAAATGACACTTCTAAAGGAAAAAAAAGCCATTTAAAACTGCTTGCGGCTTTAATGTAATGTCTGGTCCCGGTAATATGGATGAAATTCTTTAAGAAAAATGGCATAGCTACCCCATGACCCCCCCCCCTACCCCAGCCCATTACCAGCCCCTTTGGGTCTTGTATGGATATTAAGGGGAACCCCGCACATAAAATAAAAAAGGCCCTATATACTCTGAACAGCCCTATACAGGCGGTGCATACAAGACAGGGACTGTAGGTTTGTTCTTATGTAGAATCTGTTTGTAATTTTGAACAGGTACATTGTTGAAGTGTAGCTCCAGACCAAAAATCTATTTTTAAACTTTTTGGAAAACATAGGTAAGGGTTATCACCCCTGTAACATTTGTTTTGCTGTCTGTGCCCCTGTTCAGAACATTTCACCTCACTTTCCGTCCCAATGACAACTGTTTTTGAAATGTGGTGTTTTTCTTGAAACAAGGATTGCTGATAAAGCATCAGTACAGAGGAGACACCTTTCTCCCATATTTATTCTTACAGGAGAGAATTTTCCTTCCTAGTGGTAGATTTCCTCTCACTTCCTGTTGTCTTCTTGCGTTTGCAAGTAGGAGTCGTTTGTAAGTTGGATGTTTGAAAGTAGGGACCTGCCGTATATACTCTGCAGAAATAGGCCCCTTAGTTGTTGGTGTTGGCACAACACTGTAAGCACTCACAGTTACTCTTGGTTGGTGCTGGAACGCCCTGCTGTCAACTATTATATCAGGAATTTTAATTACATATAATTGTTGAACAGTGGTAGTAAAAATTGGGCCTTTGATGGTGGTGCTGGTGCCACAACACTGTAAGCCCTGACAGTTACTCTTGGTGGGTGCAGCAATGGGCCCTGCTGTGAATTATTAGATCAAGAATTGTAATTACATGCCCCTGTTGAACAGGGGCTGAAAAATTGGGCCTTAGGCACTGGTGGCACAACACTGCAACCCCTCACAGATACTGTACTTGGAGCACAGCAATGAGCCCTGTTGCAAAGTATTGCTTCAAAAATTGTAATTACACGCCCCTGTTAAACAGGGGCTGAAAAATTGGGCGTTAGGCACTGGTGGCGGCACCCATAAACAAAAATGATCTTCCAAGCTATCATCATCAATCGTATCATTGAGGACTCGGAGGAGGAGGATAGCCAGTCAACATAACAGCACAGGCACTCAGCATCAGCATCAGTCTTGAAGGGATGTGACATGTTAAAATCAATTAGTCTGTTATATCAGCATCAGGTGTGTGGTAGCTGGTGGTGATCCAAGACTGGTTCATCTTGATGAAAGTCAGTCGATCAACCGAGTCGGTGGACAGGCGCACCCTGTGATCCGTGACAAATCCTCCAGCAGCACTGAATGTGCGTTCCGAAAGAACGCTGGATGCAGGACAGGCCAGTAGCTCAATTGCATACTGTGCAAGCTCTGGCCAGTGATCCATCCTCAAGACCCAGTAAGCCAGAGGATTTTCGGTGGGGAAGGTGTCCAAGTCTGACCTTGCCCCTAGATATTCCTGCACCATGTTTATCAGACGCTGGCGATGGTTGCTGGAACCGATCATACTTTGGGGCTGCGGACTAAAGAATTGTCTGAACGCATCGGTCAGACGGCCACCTTCCCCACCGCTCCTTCTTTGACTGGCCGAAGCCTCAGCAACTCGTTGTCCAGGACCAGGAGTTTGCAACCTCCCAGTCTCTGGGAACGCGTTGCACAGACCTTTCTGCAAGGCCTCCCGGAGTTGTCTCATCCTCTGCTCCCTCTGCGACGGTAACATAAGGTCCGCAACCTTACCCTTGTACCGTGGATCAAGGAGAGTGGCCAGCCAGTAATGGTCCCTCTCCTTGATCCGAAGAATACGAGGATCCTTCCGCAGACTTTGCAGGATCAGGGAGGCCATGCAGCGTAGGTTTGCTGAGGCATTCGCTCCGGAGTCCTCTGGGTCACTAAGGACGACATGATCCGCAGCCACCTCCTCCCAGCCACGTACAAGTCCACTGGTTTCTTGGGACTGTAAATCATCCCTAAAAGACTGCTGCTGATGATGCTGAGTGCCAGCCTCCACCTCCATGCTGACACAATCCTCCTCCTCCTCCTCCTCCTCCTCTTCCTGTGCGATGGGTGGGACAGAAGGAACACTGTCTGGGTAAAGGGGGCCTTGAGAGGCAAGGAAGTCCTCCTCTTCCTGCCTCTGTTCTGCCTCAAGTGCCCTGTCCATTATTCCACGCAGCGTGTGCTCCAACAGGTGGACAAGAGGTACAGTGTCACTGATGCATGCACTGTCACTGCTCACCATCCTCGTGGCCTCCTCAAATGGTGCCAGGACAGTGCATGCATCCCTGATCATGCCCCACTGGCGTGGAGAAAAAAAACCAAGCTCCCCTGACCCTGTCCTGGTGCCGTAGTCGCACAGGTACTCATTGATGGCCCTCTGCTGCGTGTGCAGCCGCTGCAGCATGGCCAACGTTGAGTTCCACCTGGTGGGCATGTCACATATAAGGCGGTTCTTGGGCAGGTTAAACTCCTTTTGCAGCTCAGCCAGGCGAGCACTGGCATTATAAGATCTGCGGAAATGCACACAGACTTTCCTGGCCTGCCTCAGGACATCCTGTAAGCCCGGGTACCTGCCCAAGAACCGCTGCACCACCAGGTTAAGGACGTGAGCCACACAGGGCACATGGGTCAGTTGTCCCTGTCGGAGGGCGGAGAGGAGGTTGGTGCCATTGTCGCAAACCACCATTCCTGGCTTAAGCTGGCGTGGCGTCAACCACCTCTCGGCCTGGCCCTGCAGAGCAGACAGGACCTCTGCCCCAGTGTGGCTTCTGTCCCCCAAACACACCAGCGCAAGCACGGCATGGCATCTTTTTGCCTGCGTACTTGCGTAGCCCCGTGAACGGCTACGGAGCACCGCTGGTTCATAGGACAAACCACAGGAAGAGGCCATGGAGGAAGAAGAAGAGGAGGGGGTGGAGGAGAGAGGTGTGTCACAACCAGTAGTAGCATTTTGGAGGCGTGGCGGTGGGACAACCTCCAACACTACTGCACCTTGTCCTGAATCCTTCCCAGCTGCCAAAAGAGTGACCCAATGGGCCGTGAAAGAAAGGTAACGTCCCTGTCCATGCCTGCTGGACCATGAGTCAGCGGTAATATGCACCTTACCGCTGACCGCCCTGTCCAGCGAGGCCAAGACATTGCCTTCCACATGCCGGTAGAGAGCCGGAATAGCCTTCCGTGAGAAAAAGTGGCGTTTGGGAACCTGCCACTGAGGAACCGCACATTGCACAAACTCACGGAAGGGGGCCGAGTCTACCAACTGAAAAGGCAGCAGTTGAAGCGCTAGCAATTTAGCCAAGCTAGCATTCAACCGCTGGGCATGTGGATGGCTGGGAGTGAACTTCTTTCGACGGTCCAGCAGCTGGGGCAGGGAAATTTGCCTGCTAGAATCGGACGTCGGTGTACTGCTAGCAGAGTGGGCGCAAGTACTTGGCTGTGACACACCTAATTCTACACCTTCATTCCTCTCAGTGCATGTTTCAGAGAGGACTGAAGTTATAGTGGGGTTGGAGATCCCAGCTGATGCGGTGCAAGGAGAGGTCCGCTTTGTTCTTTGGTGTGGGTCTTTGAGGTAGGCTTGCCAACGAGCTGCATGGCAGGTCAACATATGTCTGGTCAGGCATGTGGTACCCAAGCGGCTGATGTTTTGGCCACGCGAAATACGCTTGAGACATATGTTGCAAACAGCAGCTGTGCGATCTGATGCACTAGCCTCAAAAAAGGCCCACACCAAAGAACTTTTTGAATGACGGGCAGAGGCAGCGCCCTGCACAGGCGGAGCTCTGCGGTGTGATTCCGTCGGTGTACTGCCCTTACGCTGGCCACCAAAGGGCATCCTGCCTCGTTGGAGATGTGCCTCCTCCTCATCCTCCTCCTCCTCCTCTCTCCTATTAGGCACCCACGTGGAGTCAGTGACCTCATCATCCCCTCCCTCCTCATCACTGGAGCCAATCTGGCAGTATGCTGCAGCTGCTGGAACATGACTGCCAGATTGGTGTCCTTCTTGAGCATCCCCTCTGTCTGCTCTCACGCTACTGCCTTCCTCTAGCTGGGTTTCATCATCAGACCCTTTGAAACGCTGGGCATCCTCCTGGAGCATGTACCCAACACTGTGCTGAAACAGTTCGGGGGACTCCTCAGGAGGAGGACATGGTGGGTCTAGGGAAGGAGTGACTGATGATTTGTCTGACATTGATACCAGGGAAGACGACGCTTTGGCAGCTGCTTTTCCAGTACCCTGAGCCTGGGTGAGAGAGGATGAGGAGGAGGAGGAGGGCTTGGTCATCCACTCTACCAAGTCTTCGGCATGATGTGGCTCAACATGTCCAGCTGCCAAAAAGAAGGACAAGCGTGTCCCATGGCCATGTGCTGATGACAATGCACCGCGTCCACGACCAGCACTGTTGCCCCCAGACACAGAGCCTGCTTGCCCTCTTTTATTGCCTCCTGACTGTCTGCCTCTCCTTGTTTGCCTTCCAGACATTCTAATAGATGGCCTGCAGGGAGATGGGAAAAAAGCAATAAGGGCTACCTTCAGGTGTCCTTCTCTGTCCCTTGAAACAAGGACTTTCACAGTGAAAGAAACTGACACTCTCCCTACCTACAGTTTTCTGTCCCTAGAATAAATGTTTTTTTTAAGCACAATATAGCACAAGGACAATTCACTCACTGTCCTTACAGGTCCCTGGAAACAAGGACTTGCAGAGTGAAAGAAAAAAAACACTCTCCCTACCTACAGTTTTCTGTCCCTAGAAAAAATGTTTTTTTTAATCACAATATAGCACAAGAACAATTCACTCACTGTCCTTACAGGTCCCTGGAAACAAGGACTTGCAGAGTGAAATAAACTGACACTCTCCCTACCTACAGTTTTCTGTCCCTAGAATAAATGTTTTTTTTAAGCACAATATAGCACAAGGAGAATTCACTCACTGTCCTTCCAGGTCCCTGGAAACAAGGACTTGCAGAGTGAAAGAAAAAAAACACTCTCCCTACCTACAGTTTTCTGTCCCTAGAAAAAATGTTTTTTTTAATCACAATATAGCACAAGGACAATTCACTCACTGTCCTTACAGGTCCCTGGAAACAAGGACTTGCAGAGTGAAATAAACTGACACTCTCCCTACCTACAGTTTTCTGTCCCTAGAATAAATGTTTTTTTTAAGCACAATATAGCACAAGGACAATTCACTCACTGTCCTTACAGGTCCCTGGAAACAAGGACTTGCAGAGTGAAAGAAAAAAAACACTCTCCCTACCTACAGTTTTCTGTCCCTAGAAAAAATGTTTTTTTTAATCACAATATAGCACAAGGACAATTCACTCACTGTCCTTACAGGTCCCTGGAAACAAGGACTTGCAGAGTGAAAGAAAAAAAACACTCTCCCTACCTACAGTTTTCTGTCCCTAGAAAAAATGTTTTTTTTAATCACAATATAGCACAAGGACAATTCACTCACTGTCCTTACAGGTCCCTGGAAACAAGGACTTGCAGAGTGAAAGAAAAAAAACACTCTCCCTACCTACAGTTTTCTGTCCCTAGAAAAAATGTTTTTTTTAATCACAATATAGCACAAGGACAATTCACTCACTGTCCTTACAGGTCCCTGGAAACAAGGACTTGCAGAGTGAAATAAACTGACACTCTCCCTACCTACAGTTTTCTGTCCCTAGAATAAATGTTTTTTTTAAGCACAATATAGCACAAGGAGAATTCACTCACTGTCCTTCCAGGTCCCTGGAAACAAGGACTTGCAGAGTGAAAGAAAAAAAACACTCTCCCTACCTACAGTTTTCTGTCCCTAGAAAAAATGTTTTTTTAATCACAATATAGCACAAGGACAATTCACTCACTGTCCTTACAGGTCCCTGGAAACAAGGACTTGCAGAGTGAAAGAAAAAAAACACTCTCCCTACCTACAGTTTTCTGTCCCTAGAAAAAATGTTTTTTTTAATCACAATATAGCACAAGGACAATTCACTCACTGTCCTTACAGGTCCCTGGAAACAAGGACTTGCAGAGTGAAATAAACTGACACTCTCCCTACCTACAGTTTTCTGTCCCTAGAATAAATGTTTTTTTTAAGCACAATATAGCACAAGGACAATTCACTCACTGTCCTTCCAGGTCCCTGGAAACAAGGACTTGCAGAGTGAAAGAAAAAAAACACTCTCCCTACCTACAGTTTTCTGTCCCTAGAAAAAATGTTTTTTTTAATCACAATATAGCACAAGGACAATTCACTCACTGTCCTTACAGGTCCCTGGAAACAAGGACTTGCAGAGTGAAAGAAACTGACACTCTCCCTACCTACAGTTTTCTGTCCCTAGAATAAATGTTTTTTTAAGCACAATATAGCACAAGGACAATTCACTCACTGTCCTTCCAGGTTCCTGGAAACAAGGACTTGCAGAGTGAAAGAAACTGACACTGTCCCTACCTACAGTTTTCTGCCCCTAGAATAAATGTTTTTTTTAAGCACACTATAGCACAAGCACAAAACACACTGACACTCTCCCTACCTATCCTTCTCTTTCCCTAAACTAAAGGAATCCAGGTTAAGCAAGAAAGAAATAACAGTCACTGTCCCTGCCTATGCTGCTCTATCCCTGCTCCGGAACACACTACACTAGGCCGCCGTGCTGGCGGCCTTTTATAGTGTGGGGCGTGTACTAAACACCCTCAGCAATAATTGGCCACAGGCATCCTGCCTGTGGCCAATCATTGCTCTCCTCGCTGCCGGCGCTGTGATTGGCCAAGCATGCGGGGTCACAGTGCATGCTTGGCCAATCACAGCGCCTGGATGACACTGCGATGGCGTAGTGCATTGTGGGCCGTTCGCGTCACTCGAATTTGGCGCGAACGGCCCAAATCGTTCGATCTTCGTCGAACGATCGAACAGCCGATGTTCGAGTCAAACGTATGTTCGACTCGAACACGAAGCTCATCCCTAGCGAGAAGCAGTACCAGGCTCAGGTGACAGGTCTTTCTGCGAGGGGGGTGGTTTCCTGGATCCCTCTCCAGTGGTCAGTTCCCAAAAAGTATCTGAGACTGAACCTGCAGAACAGAGACCCTATGTATCCAGCTGCATGGTATGGGGGAGCTGAAGGAGTTAATTAAGCACACTCATAAGATCCACGCTTTGCCAGGACAGGACCCCATTCTGTCACTGGGAGTGAGGTGGCAGTTATGCTGGACTGATTGAGAGCGCATAAGCTCTGCGGTTTTCCTCCGAATTGCAAAATTCAACAGGTGAAGGTGTATATGGGACAGAACATTTTACAGAGGAACTCTGTTTCTTTTACTACTGTACACAGTGTACGGCCAATCTCTAAACAGGGTTTCACCCTAATGTTGACTTTCACATGATCGCAGTCCTGCCTGGTCCCGGGTTTTGATTAGCATGTACACGAGAGGAGAGGTACTCCCGCTTTCAGGGCGATGTGTCCACAAGGCCACTATTAGTACACTCATTTCCTATTTTTTATAGTAATATACAGTAATTACATATGCAGGCTTTAAGGATCAATCATATCAAATGTAATAGAAAATACATGAAGTTTCACATGTCTTGCTATGCATTATGAGACTCATTGCAATGTATTGTCAAAGGTCTCAAACAATTAAGTACTGTCCAAGACACTTTGTTTATTTGCACAGTTACATTTTCAGGTATACACCCTTCTTCTAAGGTTCTAAGGACTGTAAAGCCTCGTACACATGACCGGTTTTCCCGGCAAGAAAACTGGCCGGGAAAAATAGAGAACCTGTTTTCCCCTCGCGATTCCCGTCAGAGTGTTTCCTGACGAGAAAACTGGTCGTCTGTATGCTTACCTGCAGGGGAGAAAATCCGCGCATGCTCGATAACACTTAGACGCATGTGCGGTAGCATACAACATTAGTGTGGGGTATAGCAATATGGCGGCAACGGAATCAAATGTGACGAGACACCGGCTCTTTGTATTCAATGACGTCACCGCATTCTTGCCATTCAAAAGAACGTCAGGTTTTTGTGTGGCTGTGTGTATACATGGCTTTTCAAGGCAAGCCTGCCAGGAATCCCGCCGGGAAAACCAACGTTTTTTTTCCCAACGGGATTCCCGGTCGTGTGTACAGGGCTTTAGGGTAGGGAGATAGGGTGGTTGTCACGTCCTCCATGTTTCCCTCCTCGTTGGGGGCCAAGCAAGGGTCACATGAGAGGCCTACCCTGGGGTGGGTTCTTCTTGGCTATGCTAGGCACCTGTAGCAGGATCACTTTTACTACACATGGGATACCTATACTTCTGTGCCATTTCCATAAATGCCCTGGGACAAGGCAGAGGCCACCGTGGCGGAATACTCAACCTCAAGTTGGGCCTCTATCTGTGTACGCCACTTCAATTGATTCTTCGGTACCCAGGCACAGGCTGGGCACCTCTGCAGCGTGAGTCTGCTCCCATTCCTATGGCAGGCGGATCACTCACAGAGAGAGTGCCAACAACAACTCCCTCCTGCAAGAGGCTATCCCACCTAACTCAGGTGCACGACAGGCTGCTTGATAAACTTTCATTACCCTAGGTAATCATTTGCATCTGTACATTGTATTAAGTCTTGTACTAATGTCTTCATACCCCAAAGTTCCTTAGTGACCTGAACTGTGAGATGGTGGCGGTTACTTACATTATACCCCTTTAGTAACTTCAGACCAAGCAGGAAGAAGCTTTTTAAAAACTTTACTTCAAAAGTGCAACATATTACAAAGTCCAAATACAAGAACAATATTCTTCCTACCAAAACAATTTGCTGCGCTTATGCCGCGTACACTTGATTGGAAATTCCGACAAGAAAACCGTGGATTTTTTTCCGACGTAATTTTGGCTCAAACTTGTGTTGCATATACACGGTCACACAAATGTTGTCTGAAATTCCAACCGTCAAGAATGCGGTGATGTACAGCACTACAACAAGCAGAGAAAATTTAAGTTCAATGATTCTGAGCATGCGCCAAATTGATTCTGTGCATGTGTGTTTTTTGTGCGTCGGAATTGCATACAGACGATCGGAATTTCCGACAAGAACTTTTCCAGTCGGAAAAATTGAGAACCAGCTCTCAATTTTTTGCTGTCGGAAATTCCGACAGAAAAAGTCAGATGGAGCATACACACGGTAAGAATTTCTGTGTGTATGCGGCATTAGTGTTGATCAAATTCATATATAAGCATACAAGACACACAAAGAAACAAATAAAGTCCCATTAGGTGATGGTATAAAGTGCTTGTGCAGTTGTGCAGTTGTGCTTGTGCAGTTGTGCAGTTGTGCAGTTGTGCTTGTGCAGTTGTTAACGTCTCCTGTGCAGTTGTGCTCAGACTGGGTGCCCCACATAGATGTGCACTCACCCCTGGATGTTGACCACCTATCTCTAGTATGGTCTCTTAAGCGTGTGGGGATACCCCTGTAGAAGGCATTTGGAATGACGTTTTCATGTAGAGATAAACCTCATAGGAGTGGATGGAAATGAGAAAGGGAGATCCTCATTGTGCAATGCCATTAAAACAAATTTACTCAATACAAAGTTAAAAATAATTTCACTCACATTCGAAAGTGCCTTTTAGTCCTGGCATCCAGCGTGTGTAGCAGGTGATTAGTATGGGTAATCGGCCCTTTCACAAGAAGTCTCCGCTCACGGCGTTCTGCTCGATTCCCGGGTAATTTTTGTATGGGCGGAAGTAACGCGATGATGCCGTAAAACCTCTTTTCTGATCTGCTTTTTTATCCAAAGGTACTAAGGTTTTATATTTCTTCTGTAATATTCTTCCTACGTCCCAAACCCTAACTTAGGCTATGTGCTGACTCTGCATGCCTGCAAAGGTAGAGTCCATATTTGATGAATAGGTGGTATTCCCCAGTGCTGAAATCTTCAGGGAGGAGCCCAAGGTTTGGATGACCTTCTACATTCCTTCACTCCTCGCAGGTGCCGTCCTCTGATCCTCTCCCTTACGGTTTCACCTTCAGGCACGTGACCTCCATACTTTGTTTCTCCACACTATTCCCAACCATAGGCTTCGGACCACTGTTCCACTTTTATAACACAGGAGCAGTGGGTCGGACCAAAAACCAAAGAACCGGAAAAATATTAACCCTTACCCTCCCATCCGGGACAGCACCAAACTGGCATATTTTCAACCGTCTTATAAAACAGTACTGAAAAAGCAGCCCCTGAGAAGAAGGGGTGTACCCCAAAAGATTGTCCTGAAAATATAACCAGTACTTTAGATAAAAAAAAGGTATTACAGACAGTACGCAACTGTGTTATTGCAAGTGCACTAATATCACTATGATCACCTTTCTTGATTCAAATTACTTGAATGGAAACAAATTACTTGAATGGAAACTACAGACCATTACCAAGTCTCACAAAAAAGCAAGGTTTTAAATAGGGATTGAATGACTGTGGTTAAGAATTAAAGGAACACGCAAGCCCTGTACACACGATCGGATTTCCTATGGATTCAAATCCGATGGATTTTTCCATCGGAATTCTGATGAAGCTGACTTCCATCAGTCTTGCCTACACACCATCAGTCGTGACGTAAAAACACCCCGACGAGCCGAGAAAAATTAAGTTCAATACTTCTGAGCATGCGTCGACTTGATTCTGAGCATGCGTGGGTTTTTTCTCCGATGGAGTTCCACACAGACGATCGGAATTTGCTATCGTTTTTTTTTTCCATCGGATAAATTTAAAACATGTTCTATTTTTTCTCACCGATGGAAAAAAGACCGATGGGGCCCATACACGATCGGTTTGTCCGATGAAAAAAGTCCTTCGGACGGTTTTCATCGGTAAAACCGATCGTGTGTACAGGGCATAAAGGTTCCCGTTTAAAAAAAAAAAATAACAAACATGTTATACTTACATTCACTGTGCAGCTCGTTTTACACACAGTGGCCCCGATCCTGGTCTTCTGGGGTCCCTCGGCGGCTGTCCCGGCTCCTCCCCGCAAGAGCTAACCCCCTTCATGGGAGCTCTCTCCCATGGGGGTTAGTTCTTGCGGGTGCACTCCCGTGATACAGCCGGCGGCTATAGCCGCCGACTGTATCACTCGGCCCAGCCCCCGGCGCACCACGTCATTGGATGTGATTGACAGCAGCACGAGCCAATGGCTGCATTGCTATCAATCCATCCAATCTAGCCAGTCAGCGGCCAGACTGAGTGGCGAAGAGGACGTCGAGGGCGAGCGCAGCAGGTAAACGGGCTCAGGTAAGTAAAACGGGGGTATGGGGGGGCGTCATTGCCTGGTGTTTTTTGAAAAAAAAACAACCTTTACAACCCCTTTAAAAGGGTAAGAGATGATTAAATGTTCTGAGCATCATAAAGCTAATATAAGAAGAAGCCAAAAAGCATGGGAGGAGCTGCAAGGGTGGCTTCAAAGTTTGACTATGGATAGCAATTACAGACATTTTGGTGGAGCTGAAAGTTGATCCTTTTTGTTTGGTTGTAGTTGCTGTGGCATCCAGGTAAGTACAGGATATTTGGCATTTAAAAACAAGGTTGTGTTGGTAAAGGGAAGTACCTCTGATGGTATGAAGGTTTAAAGGTAGTGCGTGTCTTCTCCTGTTTAATGCATAAGATGACCAAAAACCTCCTTACTGATTACTATTAATTTAATTTGTATTTTTAAATGATTGCATACATATTTATTGTTTTATAAATGGCTGCTATGGCCGTTTGAAGCCAATATCAGGCAGTCCGTGTTTAATTGGGAGAATGTTGGGGGCATTGTTTAAGGAAACTAACTGATGAGTCCCTCAGTCTAAAGCCTCGTACACACGATCGGATTTTACGCAGACAAAACGTCAGACTTTTGTCCGAAGAGCGTTGGCTAGGGATGAGCCGAACACCCCCCTGTTCGGTTTGCACCAGAAATTCGTACCTGGGGGGTGTGTATAATATGCATGTAAAGTCGTGCTTGTTTCCCGTGTTTAGAACTGTCCCTGCACAAAATGTAATTTCTGAAGAAAAAAAAGCAATTTAAAACTCACTCGCGGCTATTAATGAATTGTCGGCTCCCGGCAATACATAGAAAAGTCATTGATAATAAAAAAAAAAAAAGCGTGGGGTCCCCCCAAATTCAATTACCTGGCCCTTCAGGTCTGGTATAGATATTAAGGGGAACCCCGCCGCAAATTAAAAAAAAAAAATGCGTGCGGTTCCCCCAAATATCCATACCAGGCCCTTCAGGTCTGGCATGGATTTTAAGGGGAACTCCACCCCAAATTTAAAAAAAATGGCGTGGAGTCCCCCCCAAAATCCATACCAGACCCTTACCTGAGCACGCAACCTGGCAGGCCGCAGGAAAAGAGGGGGGGACGAGAGAGCGTCCCCCCCTCCTGAACTGTACCAGGCCACATGCCCTCAACATGGGGAGGATGTCCCCATGTTGATGGGGACAAGGGCCTCATCCCCACAACCCTTGCCCGGTGGTTGTGGGGGTCTGCGGGCGGGGGGCTTATCGGAATCTGGAAGACCCCTTTAACAAAGGGGACACCCAGATCCCGCCCCCCCTATGTGAATTGGTAAGGGGTACATTGTACCCCTACCATTTCACGAAGAAAGTGTAAAAAAAAAAAAAAAAACACAAACACCTTGAAAAGTCCTTTATTAAAAAAAAAAACAAAAAAAAACATTCCAGCGATGAAATCCAGTGTTCCCCATCAGGTCCCCCCCCCCTCGTATGTCAGACCCCGCCTACGTCATTGGCCTGAGCGGACCTGATGGGGAACTTCCTCCACTGTGTAATAAATGAATAGACCCACCCCTTCTCACGTTCCGCATCTGGTCCGCTTAGCCTTACACCTAGTCATTGGCTGAGCGGACCTGATGGGGAACTTTAGAAGGGGTGGGTCTATACATTTAATAGACTGCGGAGGAAGTTCCCCATCAGGTCCGCGCAGGCTCAGCCAATGACGGACAGCGCTGGACATCGGATCGCCGCGGGACACTGGATTTCATCGCTGGAATGTTTTTTTTTTTTTTTAATAAAGAACTTTTCCAAGGTGTTTGTGTGGTTTTTTTAATTTTTTTTACACTTTCTTTGTGAAATGGTAGGGGTACAATGTACCCCTTACCAATTCACATAGGGGGGGCCGGGATCTGGGGGTCTCCTTTGTTAAAGGGGTCTTCCAGATTCCGATAAGCCCCCTGCCCGCAGACCCCCACAACCAACGGGCAAGGGTTGTGGGGATGAGGCCCTTGTCCCCATCAACATGGGGACATCCTCCCCAGGTTGAGGGCCCGTGGCCTGGTATGGTTCAGGGGGGGGCGCTCTCTCATCCCCCCCTCTTTTCCTGCGGCCTGCCAGGTTGCGTGCTCGGATAAGGGTCTGGTATGGATTTTTGGGGGGACTTCACACCATTTTTTTTTTAAATTTGGGGTGGAGTTCCCCTTAAAATCCATGCCAGACCTAAAGGGCCTGGTATGGATATTTGGGGGGAACCGCACGCATTTTTTTTTATTTGCGGCAGGGTTCCCCTTAATATCTATACCAGACCTGAAGGGCCTGGTAATTGAATTTGGGGGAACCCTCACGCTTTTTTTTTTATTTTTTTTATCAATGACTTTTCTATGTATTGCCAGGAGCCGACAATTCATTAATTAATTAATTCATTCATTAGTTGTCGGCGGAAAGTCTGACAACAATTGTCTGATGGAGGGTAGAAACAGTCGGATTTTAGGCCAACAGTCTGTCATCACACAATTCCCGTCAGAAAATCCGATCGTGTGTATGAGGCTTTAGACTCCACTGACTTGAACATATTTTGAAAGTACCATTCAGCTTGGCTGGAATTGCATCTGGAGTGAATAAACCCTAATGCCTTGTACACACGACCGTTTTTTCTAACGAGAAAACTGCCCGACAAAAAAAGAGGGCAGGATCTCTTTTTTCCCATCAGGAAAAAATCCTGGCACGAAAAACGTTTATCTGTATGCTTTTCCGAGGGGAAAAAAAATGTGCATGCTCGGAAACAAATCGACACTCAGAAGCATAGAAATTAATATTCTCGGCTCATCGTAGTCTTTTACGTCACCGCGTTCTTGGCAGTCAAAAGTTCACCGGACTTTTGTGTGACTGTGTGTATGCAAGGCAGGCTTGACAGGAATTCTGTCGGGAAAACCATTGTTTTTTTTATCCGAAGGGGAAAACCGTTCGCGTTTAGCTTTGCAGCAGCCATGGAAACCCAAGCTAAACACAGAACACACACATATATATATATATATATATATATATATATATATATATATATATATATATGGGAGTTATGTCAACTTTTCCTTTTTTTATGTTCTTCTCTTGCTTTCTGTGAATGTTTTATAATTAGCCACAGGCCATGTGGTATCAGGCCTGGTTCACACTTGTCCGACAAACGCTCCGACATTAGGAGCTCATGACGTGTGAAAATCAATGTTTCCCTATGAGAGCCGTCTTAACTGGTCCGACACAAGTCGGTTCGACATTAAAAATGCTCCCTGTACTACTTCTGTCCGACTTTGATCCTACTTCAGCCCATTGAATATCATTGAAGTCGGATCAAAGTAGGATCCTTGTCCTAACCATCTGACTTTTGACATCCGACATGTGATTACAGCAGCAGTAAAAGGAATTTATCTCACCCTGGGATTGTTTTGATTGGTCAAAGAACAAGTCAGACTAGCACAATGTCGGATCAAAGTAGTATCCTGTTCATGAATGTCGGATGGATGTCGGACCAATGTAGGGTCAATGTAGGACTGATGTCGCAGAGCAAAGTAGGATGAAAGTCGGATGAATGTCGTGTAGTATAGTGTGAACCCAGCCTCAAGGTGACTGATCATCTGCTGGATCAGAGTTTTTTTGGCTTCTCTGCTTTCACATTATGAGTTAATGACCCACTGCCTACAGCAGCTGAGACCAGCTCTACACTTTTTTTTTTTAGCTTAAAGCACGTCTATTGCCAGAGCGGAAATCGATCGATGAAAAAAAAAAAAAAAAGTATTATATCACCCTAAGTAAAATATCTACGGTATGCTTCAATCTATCTATCCTTCAAAGGAAGAATATAACTTTGTTATGTATGTCATGTTAGATTGTTCAGCTCACCATCCTACATTCTCTTGCTGTGTTTGTGTGTATGTTTGTGCATTGAACACAGGACTTCTGCTGCTATCAGAACTTTGAATCTGGATGAGCCATGTTTGGTCACCCCTACCGTACTGCTGCAGGGAATGGGGCTTCCCCACACTGAAAGACATGTATCAACTGCAAATTAACACTGGAAAAAGAGTAAAAAAGCACAGATGTTCTCGCTGGCTAGATATTTGTCTGGCTGAGAGAAATATCCAATCACCAGAGGCACTGGTTGGGATATTTGTCATTCCCCCTCCATAACAAATGTGCATGATAACATAATCTGGCTATTTGCTTTAGTAGTGTTTAATCACTTGTGGACCGTTTAACCCTCTTCCAGTCCAGGCCTTAAAGTGACAAGTACTATGTCATGCAACACTATACACAAATTAATTGTATATCATTTTTTTTTTTAAATATAAAGCTTGCCTATTGGGCACTTATACTCCCTTCCTGGCCAGGCTATTTTTTAGCTTTCAGTGCTCTCACACTTTGAATGACAATTACTCAGTCAAGCAACACTGTACCAATATGGCATTTTTGTTCTTTTTTCACACAAATAGAGCTTTCCTTTGGTTGTATTTAACCACTTCAATACAGGGTATTTTCACCCCCTTCCTGCCCAGACCAATTTTTAGTTTTCAGCGCTGTCGCACTTTGAATGACAATTGCGTGATCATGCAACACTGTACCCAAATTATTTAGTTTTTTTTTCCCCCACAAATAGAGCTTTCTTTTGGTGGTATTTGATTGGTTTGTGCAAAAGTTATAGCGTCTACAAAATAGGGAATAGATTTATGGCATTTTTATTTTTTTACTAGTAATGGTGGCAATCTGCGATTTTTATCGTGACTGTGACATTGCGACGGACATTTCGGACACTTTTGACACATTTTTGGGACCAGTCACATTTATACAGCGATCAGTGCTATAAATATGCACTGATTACTGTGTAAATGTGACTGGCAGGGAAGGGGTTAACACTAGGGGGCGATCAAGGGGTTAATTGTGTGTCCTAGGGAGTGATTCTAACTGTAGGGGATGTGGACTCACAAGGTGAGGAGACCGATCGGTGTTCCTCTGTACTGGGAACACACCATCGGTCTCCTCTCACCTGACAGTACGTGGATCTGTGTGTTTACACACACAGATCCACGTCCCTGCTGTGTTCACAGGCAATCGCAGGTTCGCAGCCGGACATCGCGGCCGCCGGACATGCGCACCGGGTCCCGAGCGCTGCGGCGGGTGCGCCGCCAGTGGGGGACGCGCGCCCCATAGACGGCCGAGAAGCCCAGGACGTCATATGACGCCGGCCCAGGATGGGAGATCCCTCCTGCGGACGTCATATTACAATACGTGGGTAATGAAGTGGTTAACCACTTCAATACAGGGCACTTTCCCCCCTTCCTGCCCAGTCCAATTTTCAGCTTTTAGCGCTGTGACATTTTGAATGACAATTGCGCGGTCATGCGAAGCTGTACCCAAACAACATTTTTATAATTTTTTCCCCACCAATAGAGCTTTCTTTAGGTGCTATTTGATCACCACTGTGGTTTTTATTTTTTGCGCTACAAATAAAAAACGGCTGAAAATTTTGAAGGAAAAATATTTTTTTTCTTTGTTTCTGTTACAAAACTTTGTAAATAAGTACGTTTTCTCCTTCACTGATGAGCATTGATGAGGCAGTACTGATTGGCACTGATAAGGTGGCACTGATGGGCACTGATGACGAGGCACTTATATGCAGCTCTGTCAGTGACTGTCAGTGCGAGTGGATGAAAAGCTTATAAACGGCACTTCCTGTTTACACTGTGATCAGCTGTGATTGGACACAGCTGATAACGTGGTAAAGAGCCTACGTCATAGATTACCTAGATCGTAGACTGACATACCACACCACCGATCGCCGCACTGCGCGCCTCCACTTATTCTGCTTGACATCATATAAAGAACAGTCAGGATAATGAAACCACTTCAATGTGATATATGGTGGGCGGGAAGTGGTTAATCACCACTGGATTTTTTATTTTTTTGCTGTATAAAGGGAAAAAAACAAAAAATAATGTTATAAAACATTGCAAATAAATAATCTTTCTTATAAATATAGGTCAAAATGTTTTCTGTTATATACCTTTCATGAAAAAGGGTACTGTCCGTGATTCTTTTTTCATTTGCACTAACATAATTTTTTAGGACAAGCTTTCGGGGTATGTCCCCTTCTTAAAGGTCCAAGCAGTACTGATTCACAATTTTTTTAGCAGAATGTTAAACAATTTTTTTTTTTAAAAGGAAAGGAAAGGAAAAGAAGAAAAACAAACACATACAAATCAATGGTAATAAAGATAGCAGCAGAGTTTGTGAGGTTAGACAGAGGGAGAGCTATAGACTTGAGGGGGGGTGCTAGTCACTGAGGGGGTCGTAAAACTGTAGTATAATGGGTAAGGAATCCAATATCTAAATTTAGGCCATTATTTTTTGTGTCAAAAAGAATTATCATTCTTAGTTCAAACGTTTTATTTTCATGGATTGTTCTGAAATTCCCTTTAAGAACTAAAACATTGAGGTCTTCTATAGTGTGGTTCAGTTGTGAGAAGTGATGTCCCACAGGTGTGCATAAACTGTCTTCTTTATGTTCCTTGATAGTATGTCTGTGCAAATTCATCTTCGCTTGCAACTTCTGTCCTGTTTCACCAACATAAGATCCTTTGTACGGATGACCCCGCCCCCTCTGACGCAACGGGAAACCCGCCTTGCGTCAGAGGGGGCGGAGTCACTCGTACATGTCACTGGATAACCCCGGTCTTTCCCCGTTGTGTCAGAGGGGGGCAGGGTCAAGCTATATAAGAGCTGTCAGGCTGGAGTGCTTCATTCGTCGGGTGCCTCCCGTGGAGGCAGGATCGTGTCGGCGTCGTATCCTCGCTGGAGATCGAGACTGGATTTACATCTCTGGAGATCGGGACTGGATTACATCGCTGGAGATAGAGAGTGGATTACATCGCTGGAGATAGAGACTGGATTACATTTTCGTACAATGTACCCCTTATCAATTCACATATGGGGGGGCTGGGATATGGGGGTCCCCTTTGTTAAAGGGGGCTTCCAGATTCCGATAAGCCCCCCACCCGCAGACCCCCACATCTACCGGGCAAGGGTTGTGGGGATGAGGCCCTTGTCCCCATCAACATGGGGACATCCTCCCCATGTTGAGGGCATGTGGCCTGGTACAGTTCAGGAGGGGTTGCGCTCTCTCGCCCCCCCTCTTTTCCTGCGGCCTGCCAGGTTGCGTGCTCAGACAAGGGTCTGGTATGGGTTTTTGGGGGGAACCCCACGCCATTTTTTTTATTTTGGCACGGGGTTCCCCTTAAAATTCATGCCATACCTGAAGGTCTGGTATGACCCATGTCGTTTTTTTTTCAATTACTTTTATCTGTATTGCCGAGACCGACAATTCATTATAGTCGCGAGTAGTTTTATATGACTTTTTTTCCTTTAGAAATTTAATTTTGTGCAGGGACTGCTATAAACGCGGGAAACATGTGCTAATTTACAGGCATACTATAGACACCCCCAGGTACGAAATTTGAAGGAATATTTCACTTTTATTGTTTCACTTTAAGCATTATTAAATCACTGTTCCCCAAAAAAACACTGTATTTAAAACTTTTTTTTGCATTGATACATGTCCTCTGGGGCAAGACCCAGATCCCCAAACACTTTTTATGACAATAACTTGCATATTAACCTTTAAAATTAGCACTTTTGATTTCTCCCATAGACTTTTAAAGGGTGTTCCGCGGCTTTCGAATTTGCCGCAAACACCCCAAATTGTTTGCTATTCGGCGAACGGGCGAACAGCCAATGTTCGAGTCAAACTCATGTTTGACCCGAACATAAAGCTCATCCCTATTCATGCACTGCCTGCCAAATATTGCTGATCATTGTACAAGCATTGCATCGGAAGAACTTGCAGGTTTGTGCCTATAGAGAGGGGAGCGGCTGCACGACAATTTCTGACTAAGGTGATTACAATAATGATTTGTTGGTAAACTCCTTACTCACCAACTGTTTCTTGCCATAAACGAGATCATCATTGATATATGAACATTCTCTAATCTGTGTAGGCCCATTAACACCACTGGCCATTAGCCATCAACCCGAAAAAAAAGGACAGATCTCAGAACATCACTCAAGAGAGGTATTATTATTATTATAACTTACATTCTTTTGATGATCCTTGTAAAAGAGTTTTAGCTTTTCTTCCAGCCAAATAAATCTATTTTTAGCTTTTTTTTCCCTAAAACTTGGGTGACAATACAGGGGACTATATTTTCAAGTGATAAGACAGATTCAAGTATTACTTGTGACTGTGTAGGGTCTCAGTTCAGAAAGATAACAAATGCTATTGAGCTTCTGAAGTACTTGTTATTGAAAGTAGAGATTTTCTGATATGTTGGAAAATCTCAGCTGGACTGAGCACAGTACTTTTCCCTTTCTATCTGCGGTAAAGGGCAAATAAACATTTTAAAGCTTGTGTGCTGTTATATGTATCTTGCAGCCTATAAGCAGAACTTCAGCTTATTGAAAAAAACATATATATATAAAAGTTGGCCTCTTTGTTTAAAAAAACAAACAATAAAAATACCCCACCTCAGTATTACCCTCTTTCTGGCACTTATTCCTGTAGATCAGGGGTCTCAAACTGGTGGCCCTCCAGCTGTTGCAAAAACTACAATTCCCATGAGGCATTGCAAGGCTAAACAGTTACAAGCATGACTCCCATAGGCAGAGGCATGATGGGACTTGTAGTTCCGCAACAGCTGGAGGGACGCAGGTTTGAGACCCCTGCTGTAGATACTCCTCTCGAAGGTCCAGGACTACTTGTCTTCTGGGTTCGATGACAGCCAGCATCGTTCAATCCAGTTCCTATTAGTCTAGGCTATAATGGACCTGCCTCTCTGGGGGCATGTCATCACACCAGCCTAAGTTTACACAAGAATTTAGCAGAGAACGGTCTCTGGAACATTTTGGACCTGCACACCACTGGAAATGCTTAACAAATGAAGGGGAGAGTTCCACTTTAATTATTTTTATTTGTATTTACTATTTTCTCAACTTGTTCTAAATCTAGCTTTCTATGTGTGTGTAGCACTACCCCCGCAGGGGCTGCTTGTAACTGGTTCCCTTACGCCTGCACAGCCAGGCAACACGCATTCTCCGCGGGCATCCAAACACAAGAATTCAGTCTCTTGGCTTTGTTTTGATGTTTTATTAGGGGTAACAACTTGGATAGGGTGAAGGAAATAATGGGATGTCCAACTTGAATCTTGGGAACAACAAAGAGGGGGACAACTTCCTTCCTCTGTACATAAGATCCCAAACTGCTTTCCTTCCTGTACACACATAAGGGTTGATTTACTAAAGGCAAATAGACTGTGCACTTTGCAGAGCTTAGTAAATGAGCAGAAGCTCTGCTGACTTCCATCATCCAATCATGTGCAAGCAAAAATGCAGTTTTTTTAATTTCCTTGCACGTGATGAGGTGCTTTTTGCAAAATGAAGCTGTATCTCATTTACTAAGCTCTGGAGCAACTGCATTTGCAGAGTGCAACTGAACTTTACAAAGTGCACAGTCTATTTGCTTTTAGTAAATTAAGCCCATAGTCATTTGTAAATCAATAGCAAACGTTCATTACAGACTAAGAGCTCTCAGCCCCTCTTGCAAATAGCACAAAATATGAGACAAACTGCATGCAGGAGTGTATCCTCTCCTAACGTAGAACTACTCCCAGCTCCCCTGCTTGCAGTCGCTACCAGCCCTTTTGGCTTCTCTGAAGATCTCCCAGGGCAAGGACAAAAACGTTTAAGCACAACTGTCCTTTTAAAAAGCTTGCTACATGTGGCAGTCTCTCTCCTTGAAAATCCCTGGGTGTGCTGATGTACTCACACTGTCCTCCTTGTTCCCACTGCTTCTCAGGCAAGACTCCCAAGACAAAGCATGATACTGTAAGGATCTTCCTAAGTCAGCCCAAGCCCATCCTGGGAGTAGAGAACCCCCCCAGACCTAGGGGATCTAATCCTAGGCCACCGACTTCCGCCCAAAGAGTATATATCAAGGGCGCTCCAGATGTCAGGACCTAGCAAATAAATTCTGTTTTGGAAGGGATAGACATCTTCATACACTTCAGGCCGCACTCAGAAAGACAAAGCGATCTCTAATGATAAACAGAAAAACAAACAAAGGCGCCTCTAAGTTCAGAAATAAAAACTTTTTAATATTCCCAAAAGGATTAAAAAACACTTACACGGGGGCGTGTCCTGACCATGGAGGAGTGAGGACGCGTGTCTCTGCAGCTCCGTCCCGCCGCCGCACTTGCCATAAGCTACGAGGGAGACACTCACCCCAGCTGACACCTAACATGTCCCAGCGGAACCGGGCGTCCTCACAGCCACCACGCTACGATCGGACCAGACAGGGGCAGCTGGAGTCTTTCTTCCCCGGGACCCGTGGGCAGAGCCGCGAGGCTTCAAAGATGGCGCCGGTCGCGAAGGCCCAGAAAGCACCCAAGGCCTCGCAGAGCTCCGACGCACGATCGCATCAGCCTTCAGGCTCCCCCATACCATCCCCAGGGTCGGTGAGTGACTCGCCCCCCTCCATCTCTCCTGGCTCTCCATCAACCCTGGCCAGAGACTCTGGAGCCCCAGACCCGCTGGCTGATGCAGACCTCAGGCGCCATATTTGGTCTCTCCCCACCAGAGATGACCTGGAGCGCTTCGCAGACAGGGTAGAGAAGGCCCTCAAGGAGGACATTGCTCAACTTAAAGCTGATACCTTGCACCTGGGGGGTAGAGTGGAGGCCCTAGAGCAAAGATTGGAGGACACCATCCCAGTGATTTCCATGCTCCAGGATAAGTGCACTACGCAAGATCACCAGATTGAGGCCCTGCTCTGTCAGTTAGATGATATGGAGAACCGCAGTCGCAGGGCCAACATCAGAATAAGAGGAATGCCTGAAGCGACAACAACTAGAGACATTATCCCTAGCTTGGAGGGCATATTTAAGGAAATATTGGGACTGCCTGCTACTGACTCTGTGGAAATAGATCGTGCGCACAGGGCCCTTAAGCCCCCATCCCAAGACGTGAATAACCCACGGGACATCATATGTAAGCTACATAAATACACGCTTAAAGACCGCATTATGCAAAAAATGCGCGGCAAGCCCTACTTTGACTTTGATGGCGCACATTTAACCTTCTATCAAGATATTTCCAGGCGCACTCTCATGCAACGACGATCACTTCGCCCCCTCCTAGTAGCTATACACGAAGCAGGCTTGCAGTACCGCTGGGGCTTTCCCTTCTACCTCCAAGTCACCAAAGCTGGCAAGACGGTGACCCTCCGCACCAAAGATGACCTGCCAAACTTCCTGGCCTCTCTTGAATTAGACCCTGTGGACTTCCCAGACTGGCGGGGAACATCCAACCACCTAGACCCTAAGCCACAATCAACTCAACCGTGGCTGCCAGCTGGGCGCAAGAACCGCAGACGAGACCGCAGACGACATCCCTCCGATTCTTCACCAGGCCCGGCCCCGAGAGACTGATGGCAAAATTAGCCCATGCCGGTGCACGGGCCCCACCTTTGAAAGATTCCCCCTCGAAGGCTGTGCCTTGGACTCCCCTATGCTGCTGAAGATGGACCTTGTTTGCTCGCACTTATTTTGGCAACTAACTCAATCTCTCTTTTTGCCCAGCCGCCTGATTGAGCTGGTTGGGATCTCATAAGCTTAAGTGGCACCCCGACCACTCGCGACAGACTTAGTAGAGCCCGCACCCCATGGGGACCGAGTATGGGTGACCCCTTTCTTACTCCCCCTATACCGCACATAGTTAGATGCGGTGGACGGAGACAGTGACCCCTCACCTTCCCCCCTATGTTGGTTCACGTACCCCGAGTAGGCCGCCCTCTTTCTGGGTACAGATCCCCATTGGGATCACGGGTCCGTGGTCGGGGACTCCCCCCCCTATAGGGGGCGGGGTCTCGAACACGACCCTCAGATGTTTTACATGTTAAAATGGCTTCGGCCAGTTTGTCTTGCTCAATATGTTTTTGATACTGCTCTCATATGTTTTTTCTTTTCTTTTTTGTTGTTTTGTCCTATCACTTTCTCCCTCCCTTTCCTTCCTCTCTCTTTTCCCTCTCTCAGGAGTGTTCCACTGCATTGCCACCCGCGCCGAGCACACCACCGACTTTGGCACCTCGACCATTCCCAGACCTCCCCATGGCTACTTTAAAGGTAAGCTCATATAATGTTAGAGGCCTCTGTTCCCCTCACAAACGCAGCAAATTATGGTGGGAACTAAAACGGCTCAAGGCACAGGTAGTTTTCCTTCAAGAGACCCACTTCACGCCCCAATCACTTCCTAAGCTGCCCACTCACCTCTTTAATCAGTGGTTTCTCAGTAACTCCCCTGTCTCCAAGTCTAGAGGGACGGCCATAGCAATCCACAAGTCCTGCCCTTTCCAGCCCACGGGTAATAAAATCGACCCTTTGGGTAGGTATGTCTTCCTGAAGGGTAGTATAGCAGGACAAACCTACACGTTTGCAACCATCTATGCCCCTAACACCGCCCAACTTTCCTTCATTGACTCGACCTTGGAGCAACTGGCCGACTTCCGAGAAGGCCTCTTGATCCTCGGGGGAGACTTTAACGTCAGCCCAGACCCCCTGCTTGACACGTCTCACGCAAAACCCTCACACCCCTATGCGTTCCTCAAACATTTTCGCAAGACCCTCCAATCCCACCTCTTGGTGGATAGTTGGCGGGTATTGCATCCCTCAGATCGAGACTTCAGCTACTACTCCAAGGTACACAATGTTTACACGCGCATAGACCATATATATGTAGACCGTACCACCTTGGAGCTCTTGCAGTCTGCGTCCATTGGCAACATCACTATCTCTGACCATGCCCCAGTCACAATTGCCTTCACCATGCCATCAGGTACTTATAGAACCTGGACGTGGAGGCTGAATGAAAATTTGCTAGATGATGTAGTGGTGGTGGAGGAGGTAAATGACACCTTAACCCACTACTTTAAAGAAAACTCCACTGTTGATGTCAGCGAGGGTGTAGTATGGGAGGCTCATAAAGCTGTGGTCAGGGGAATATTGATCTCCCAGGGCTCCAGACTAAAGCGAGACCGCCAGGCAGACTTCCAGAGGGTGCACACAGCCCTTCAGAAAGCTGAACTCCAACACAAGGCAAATGGAGACCCCAAAGCACTACAGGCTCTCACTGAGCTACGGGAACTGTTCCTACGTCTTTTAGACCGCCAAACTCGTAAACAGTTTAGATTTATGTCACATAAATTTTACGAGCACGGAAATAAATGTGGTCGTATGCTCGCACGGGCACTCAGGAAAAAACATGCGCAGGCATACATACACAAACTACGCTCCTCTCCCGGGGATTTGACGGTACAGTCCTCTAAAATCGCCGCAGGGTTCCGAGAATACTACGCCAAACTATACAATTTGGAATCCGAGCTCCCACCTGAAGCACGAGATACCAGACAAACGGCGGTCCAGGCCTACTTGGCGGCGGCTGGTACCCCCCCCCCCTCACGGAAGACCAACGCGCTGCTTTGGAGCTCCCGATCACCCCAACTGAACTGGGTGCGACGGTGGAGTCCTTGCCCAATGGGAAGAGCCCCGGCCCGGATGGGCTCACTAAAAGGTACTACAAGGCCTTCTTTTCTCACCTAGCGGCACCTATGTGCAAATATTTCAACTCCGTGGCGGGGGGTACTGCCATCCCCCCGGGGGCTCTACTAGCCCACATTACAGTGATCCCAAAGGAGGGCAAGGACCCCACTATCCCCCAAAGCTATCGCCCCATTTCACTTCTTAATGTGGACATAAAACTCCTGGCAAAAATTTTGGCCAATAGACTTAAACACCTCATGCCTGAGCTAGTCCATCCCGACCAAACAGGTTTCATTGTAGGCAGGGAGGCTAGGGACAACTCCCTTAGAGCAATCCAACTTATTCACTGGGCCCGTACCCGCCCGGATCCCCAGCCATACATAATACTATCAACTGACGCGGAAAAGGCTTTCGACCGGGTCGATTGGTCCTATTTGAAAGCGGTACTTGAGTCCATAGGACTGGGGCCGCGAATACTGACATCAATCATGGCTCTATACTCTACACCTTGCGCGCAGGTTAAAGTGAACGGGACCCTCTCATCCAGCTTCCCCATCAGGAACGGCACGAGGCAGGGGTGCCCCCTCTCACCCCTTTTATTCGCCCTAGCGCTGGAGCCTCTGCTTCGCGCCGTGCGGGCCAGTAAGGACATCAAGGGTCTAAAAGTGGGCAACACGGAACATAAGCTTTCGGCATACGCCGATGATGTCTTATTCCACCTCTCGGACCCCCTGATCTCTTTGCCTAACCTGATGAAGGAACTTAAGCAATTTGGCTCACTCTCAAACTTTAAAATAAACTATACAAAGTCTGAACTCCTGCCCATCCATCTGCCCCCCCTCTTAACTAAGAGCCTCCGGTCTGCCTTTCCCTTTACCTGGGCTGAATCATCTCTACGATATTTGGGAGTGCAACTCACGGACCGCTTCAACACCTTGTATATGGCCAACTATCCCCCGCTGCTTACTGCGGTCCAGAGAGACCTCTCACAATGGACGCAGACTGCCTTCACATGGTTGGGACGAGTAAACATCATAAAAATGAATATACTGCCACGTGTACTCTTCTACTTACAAATGCTACCGATACCCCTACCTAGGCTCTTCTTTGACCGATTGTCCAGCATGCTGTCCGCGTTCGTATGGAACGCACGGAAACCTAGAATAGCCCTAAGGGTGCTGAGGCGCCAAAAACGGGAGGGCGGCCTGGGGATCCCCGATGTCAGACGCTACTACAGGGCCATAGCCCTCCAGAGAATACTAAACTGGCGTTTCCATACCCACTCAAAACTATGGGTTTCCCTGGAGAAATGCTTGGCGGGCAGGAATTTATCCTATGCACCATGGCTACCCCGGGAATATAGGGGGCTATCGGTAACGACCTCCCCACTGACAGCCCAGGTGCTCTCAGTCTGGGACCGGACCAATTCGGTTTTGAAAATTGCCCCCCCTATGTCCCCGCTGGCCCCACTGGGTGGGTTCCTGTGGTTCCCCCCAGGTGAACAGATGGCCTTTTTTGGGCCCTGGGTGGATGATGGAAACGCCAGCTGCGGCAAGCTCATGAAAGATGGTAAGCTCCTGAGCTTTAGCGCCCTGCAGGCCAGACACCAGGGCTCCCGTATGAACTTTTGGAGGTATAGGCAGTTACACCACTTCTTTGAGAAACATGGCCACTCAATTAGGGACCCAACCTCCCTCACCCCGTTCGAGCACCTCTTCGTTAATGAGGAACCTATCCCCCACATGGTGTCGGAACTATACCGACTTCTTGGCTCTGCTGCCCATCAACCTAAACCTGCTTTTATTCGAAGCTGGGAAAGAGACTTAGGACAGGAATTCACTGACTCACAGTTGACTCACCTGTACGACCTTACTCACTCGTCCTCCATAGACTCAAAAGCTCAAGAAACAAACTATAAGATATTGTCCCGCTGGTATCGGGTACCAGCGGATATGGCACGCATATATCCTTCTGGATCGGAGCTTTGCTGGCGTGGCTGCGGGCACAGGGGTACGCTTATCCACATATGGTGGGAATGTCCCCTAATCAGGCCCTTTTGGGAAGACATCAAGGACCAAATAATGAGCATAACGGGGATTGATGTTCCCCTCTCTCCGACGCACTTCCTCTTGCATGTCCCTCCGATCCCACTCAGTCAATATAGGAAGAGCGTACTGCCCCACTTATTAAATGCGGCTAGACGCCTGCTCCCAACTTTTTGGAAGCAGCCCAGAGTCCCTACCCGGGAGGAGTGGATCGGTGGGGTAAATGCAGTCCGAGAGGCTGAAGACTGGATAGCGACCTGTAGGGACTCCCGAGACCGGTTTGCCGGTATCTGGACACCCTGGACCGATTACGTCACAGATCCTGGATACGTGCCATCTAGCCTAGACATAGCTTTATTGGAACTGGCAGAACCTTCTCTTAAAAACCGCAGGCTGTCGAGAGCTTAGAAGACTGAGAGCTACCCTCTGACATAGTGAGACTAATGGAGTTTACCTGGTTTGATGGCTACGCTTGAGGGTGTGCTCAGTGCGGCCTGGAATGAGGCCTCCTACAGAAAGACAGGTACGCTCGGATCACTCCTTCCTTTCCTCCTTTCCTTTCCTTGTCCTTTTCCTTCCCCTCTTTCCCCCCCCCCCTTTTTTTTTTTTTTTTCTCTTCTTATATATGTTTTGCAATGGTATGCATTTATGCCAGTTAAAGAAATGTCTGTTATGCTGGCGGGTGTTGTAATTACCATGAGCCTCCGCGCTCGCGGGATGGGCCCCCCTTTACAGGGGGCACAGGGTGTCCCGCCAGAGCGTGCACCGTAGCATATCGGTGCCCCACGCTGCGTGCGGGGAGCGGGGAGAGGTCAGATGGAGGCTATTGAGCCCCCCGCCCCGGCCGCGGGTCGGGGGACCATGTCTTAATTATAGTCACATGGACAACACCCCCGGCTTGTTATCAGTGGTGGGACGGTAATATGTGAGGCCCCCACATTCCATGTGCCCTCCACGCCTACCACAGTTGTGCACCCACTGTTCCTATGGTGGCACCCTTACTCTACTAACTAGTGTGGCCCATCGGCCGCCCCACATAAGGCATACAAGATACTGCTATTATTGATGTACTCTATTTCTTTGTTCAACTTGTTTATATGCTGGTTATGCACACCAGACGGGTCTGTGCTTTTCCTATTTTATTTTACTTATTATTTTTGATTTTTTTTTTTTTTTTTAAGCAAACTGTTGGACTTGTCTGGTTGTATATTTTTCTTTTATAAAATAAAGATTATATAAAAAAAAAAAAAACACTTACACGATAGAGGATGAAAAGGAGCATGTAGTAAATGTATCCAGGTGATATTATGATGGCAGGAAGGTCCCAGTATGCAATACTTCTAGTAGGATCCAGGAAACAACCGCCGGTGGACGCTGCAGGCTCTAGAAACACAATAACGCTGTCTGGGTCAGTGTGGAGTATGGAGCCCGGAAATGACGTCAGCGGAAGCGGGACAAAAAGCAGCATGGAACGCAAACAGGAAGTGTGTCATCAGAAAGGGAAGCGTTTCGGAACTGCTAATTGGTTCCGAATTGGCACCGACTTCCGTCCGACTCCCCTTCTGACATGACTTATCTATCCTGACATGACATTCTGTCTGGGGATTGGTCAAATGCAAATTAGCCCTCCTGGCCTCCACCCACTAACTTCTAGAAGTTTCTCCAAACTTCCAGAGCCAATGGGAGGTACCAGAGACCTGCCTGTATGAGTCATCTAGCCTGACCTGCAGTAAACCCTGACCCTATTCCAGACTTAAGCCCTGTACACACAATAGGTTTTACAGATGAAAACAGTCCGATGGATTTTTTTCATCAGACAAACCGATCGTGTATGGGCCCCATCGGTCTTTTTTCCATCGGTGTTTAAAAATAGAACATGTTTTAAATTTAATATATAAAAACCCACGCATGCTCAGAATCAAGTCGACGCATGCTCAGAAGCATTGAACTTCATTTTTCCCGGCTCATCTGAGTGTTTTACGTCACCGCATTTGGAACGGTCAGTTTTTTGACTGATGGTGTGTAGGCAAGACTGATGAAAGTCAGCTTCATCGGTTTTCCGATGGAAAATCCATTGGTTAAAAAACCATAGGAAATCCGATCGTGTATACAGGGCTTAACACTTACCATGAGTCAATAATTTTGCCTGCACTATTCTAGTAGCACACTAGAGGGTGCTACATATGAGAGCCAGCAAAGACCATGAATTGAGTATGTCTTATCTCGAATACAAGGGTTCCAGTAGTGTTCTTCAAGCTACTAATTGTGCTCTGTTATACAGGGGATTACATGAAGTTGCTACTAAGTCAAATTCAGGTGCTTACACTTGTTGCATTTATAAATGCATTCCCATATTTTTAATAAATATAAAATTACATTAATAAATTATATTAAACAAAAATTTTAATAATGACATTAATATCTCATATCTGCCTGAAATGTAGCTTTAAAATCTCTAGAGTACAACTGAAATTCAATAATGAACAGGAAATCCAGAAAACATTTGGCAAGTATTTTTAGCTAAATCTATTTCAGTGTGACTAACAATAAAAATAAGTTAATGTCGAAACCTTACCATTGTTTTGTTTTAGAAATTCCGTTCCTTATCTAATGTACTAAATGGATATACGTTGTTTATATTTTCACATTAACTGGACTATAAGCCGTTTTATGGAGGATAACATTTGGGCAGCTCTCTAGAGAGACGTTTACAGTTATTACAAATGCACCGTGGAGCCCATGGGCAATAAACAATCTTTACAATATGTTGCTAAATTATGTTCCTTTTGACACTTGAAGTGGGTTTCACCAGGCTGCAGATTGGGCTAAGCAAATAACGACTACAGATTAATTGTCATCTGTCAGGTCTGCAGTGTCTTTCTGAATGAATCATCCTTCTGATCTCGTTTAACCGGAAACTTCTTATTTAAAATCTGTCACAGTTAAGAAAAACAAGTAAACTCTAAAAGAAAAAAAAAAGGTGTTTATGGTCAAAAACCACTTTGGCTGGCAATAAAATGACAAAAAAAAAAATCTGCAAACATGGCATGGAGCCGGAGAAGGCTTGCATAATTATTGATCCTCTTTGATAATTACAAAAGTTGCACAAAAGCAGCTGGGAGTTTGTTTTATGAAGATGCTTCTTGGCTGGGAGTAGTGTGACTGTCTGTGATGAAAGGCACTTTTGTGCATAAATATTGTAAATCTCCAGGTAACGGTGAAGGTTGATATACCCAAGGGATGTGTAGTTGCTAACTGAACCAAATAATGCCATGGCTTGCAGGGAATTTCAATTATGGGTCTACGTATTCCGTAGTCTTTTTTTTAAGTTTTTGGATTAATGCATTTAAAGCAAGCAGGGATCTTCTGAAAAAACAAGGAGCAAGGGGAAAAAATTGGGTGGCCTTGAGCAACTCACTTTGATACCATCTGCAAGCTTTGGCCAAGCAGAAGTGCATGATTGGTGTTTCTTATCCTTTACTTTTTTCCATAGTGTCAACCTGCAGTGCTTGCAGGAAGAACACGTTGACCAATAATCAACATTTCTACCCGCCTTTGAAGGTCACTGTTGTCTGCTACTTCATCAGGAATTGCCTGAAGATTGCAAAAGATCTGTAAAATTGGGAGTGTCTTTTTGAACCATTTATAGACAACCTTATTACTATACACTGAATGGCACAAAATGTGGCCACCTGCCTATCACACCTTCACTATATGGCCACAGGTATGTTGAGATCTTGCCAAATTATTAAAATCAGATGTTTCTGATAAAGAGTTATGCCCCTGTGTACAAAGCCAGCAAAATGGTTTGAGGAATCTGGTGTAGAGGAACTCAATTGTCCTGTACAGAGTCCTTTCCTCAAAAATTATTTTCAATTTTGGGATGAATTTGAATGCATCTTGCATGCCTGACCTCACCCTTTACAGGAATATGTTCAAATTCACACAGACACATTTAAAGTTATATTAAACCTACAATTTTTTTTTTAAATAACAAACATATTATACTTACCTGCCCCAATCCTCCTCTTCTAGGATCCTCCACTGGTGCTCTGGGCGCCTCTCCCCTGCCGGGTGCCCACTATGGGGCCCACAGAGCATGGCTCAGTCCCGCCTTTGCTCTCTCATCCATGGCTGTGATTGACAGCAATCAGGGCTAATGGCTCCCGGTGCTGTGTCTCAGCCAATAAGGGGGCAGAGATCCAGGGGAGCAGCGGCTCTCATGCACATTGCTTCTTTGCAATTGGTTTGCATGCATGCACAATGCCTGCAAAATATTTTTGCCATGAATAGAATGAAGGTAAAAATAGAATGAAGGTAGAATAAAATAAAAACACCTTCTGCCTTTAGATTCACTTTAAAAGCTTTTTGAAAAGTCTCCAAATTAGAGTGAAGACTCTTATGCCGCGTACACACAATCGGACATTAGGTAAAAAAAAACTTGGATTTATTTACAACGGATGTTGGCTCAAACTTGTCTTGCATATACACGGTCACACAAATGTTGTCAGAAATTCCGAACATCAAGAACGCTGTGACGAACATCGCGTACGACGAGCCGAGAAAAATGACGTTCAATAGCCAGTGCAACTATTCTGCTTGATTCCGAGCATGCGTGGAATTTTATGCGTCGGAATTGTGTACACGTGGTTGGAATTTCCGACAACAAGTTTTGTTGTCAGAAAATTTGAGAACCAGCCAGAAATTCCGACAGAAAATGTCCGATGGGGCCTACACACGGTCGAAATTTCCGACCAAAAAGCTCCCATCGAACATTTGTTGTCGGAAATTCCGAGCGTGTGTACGCGGCATTAGAAGCAAAAGAGCATGGAGGAGAGGGGCAACTTTACATTAATGTCATGACTTTAGAAATGGATGTTTAAAAAGCTCATATACAGTAAGGCCTCGTACACACGACCGGTTTTCTCGGCAAGAAACAACAAGAAAACTGCTGGGAGAGCTTTCTTGCCGAGAAAACCATTTGTGTGTATGTTTTCTGGTCGAGAAAACTGCCGGGAATCTCAACGAAAAAACTAAAGAACATGCTCTCTATTTTCTCGTCGGATTCTCGTCGGCCTGTTTCCCGACGAGAAAACTGTGTGTGTGTATGCGACATCAAGCTTACCTGTCCTCTGGTAAGCCCGCGCATGCTCGAAATAACTTTGACGCATTCGCGGTAGCTTCCTAGGCATAGGTAGGGTGTAGCAAGATGGCGGCGACGGCATCGAATGTAAAGAGCGCATGCTCGTCGTAGTCGATGATGTCACCGCATTCGTTGCATTCAAAATAATGGCGGTTCTTTGGAATGGAGTGTGTGTACACTCGGCCGGCACAATATTCTTGTCAAGAATCTCGTCAGGAAAAACGACTGTTTTTTTCCTGACAAGAATCTCGGCCATGTGTACAGGGCTTAAGTGTAATTGACAGATGTCCTCAATAAAAACAAAAATTAAAAAAATTAAAAAAATTCTTGCACTTAATTAGAAGATAGAAGTCAGAAAATGGTCACCTCATTTACTAAATCACTAAGTTCTGGGGATAATTCCCTTGCAAAGTGGGCTGTCTATTTGTCTTTAGTATATCGACCCCATAATGTCAAAGTTTGTTTGAGCTGCTGACAGTTCTGTGTAGAAAGAGATACAATTTTTCTCTTTTATTTCTTTTTTTATTATTTTATTTTTGCATCGGTAAATGCCTCCGATGGCAGTATTGGTCCTACCGTGCTTTTTCTTTGACAATAGCCTGCTTAGTAGCCCTACAAATGACCAAAATTGAACAACAAGATTTGCTAGAAAGTTTTTCGAACGTCAATCTTTGTAAAATTTGCAAAACTGTTCATGAACTGAACCCAAGTAGATTTGTTTATATCAATAACGGCAGTAGAGTACAGGTTCTACAATTTTGAAAACATTGAGTTACTGTTCATAAATATCACTAAAGAATAAAAGTATAAAAGATGGATGACAGTGGAGGCGTTTCCTACAGCAATTAATAGGATCCCACCTGCTGCTCTTGCAATACAGGTTGCAAAATAAAGTGAACTGAGCCCTATTATTTGATAATGATTTTTCTCTGTTCCCTGAGCAGCCTGTTCTATACAAAGACACTGAACACAGGGGAATGGCTTAACTTAAAAAAATATGTTCTGCAACAGTTTTTAGCCTTTCCTATCCACCTATGAAAAATGAACAAATGTTCTAAAAAAAAAATATATTTATTTGAGCACATCCGAAATTCATTAGATACTGTTAATTAGAACTATATAGATATTTAAAAACCATGAATAATTCATTTATTGTACCTTACTAAATTCGCTGCCAGTTTTATTATTCATCGTATAATATGGCAATAGAAGTGTTGCATTAAGCACCTGTCATCTCCCTCAGATTAGCAAGAGAAAATGCAGAGCCGAACGTAAAGAATTTGCATTTATTAATCTGACAAATGTGTTGGTTGGGTGGCTTTCATGACATCTTCTCTGTTACATTGGATGTCATAAATGACATCATTGCTGTCAGAGATTACAGCACAGGCAAGAAAGGCTTGCAGCTCTAGGTTGTCTTAACTGTGTAGATAATAAAATGCACAGGTTTTATTCTGAAAATAGATCCGATTTTAGGGCTTATGGAACTAGGAAAGTTCTATAAAACTTAGTAAAAAAAAAAGCAATTTGTAACATTTGCAATATCAATTCTGGAAATACTTGTACTAAACTATGACCTTTTGCAATAATAAAACACATTTGTAAACAAAATAAAGTGACTGAAGCCCATCTGTCCATAACCTCACTCTTTGTCAAGGACTCTACTCTGAGGTTAGAGGTGAATTGTTAGTTTGCTCAACCCTTTACCTGTGAATTCTGTGTGTATGATTTCTCTTGGAACCTGCTATGTCCTTTGAGGTGTCCTGTGCTCTTACCCTCTCTCCCATCAGTTTACGGCAATTAATAAACTCTTTATGTATCTTAAAGTGACCAGAGCCCACCTGTTTAAAACATCACTCTACGTCAGGGACTCTACCCTGAGGTGAAATGACGGTCCACCCAACCTTTTCTGCTCCAAGAGATAGAGAGATGCTACACTTAAAAATATATATATATTTTTTACCATCTGTCAGCACACCGGGGGTGATCTTGGTTACGACCGGACACCCCCATCTGTGCTTTCGCTTGACGTTGGGGGCGGGGCTGCGGCGGTGTCGCCTATATGGACTTTCCCCCCTGAAGAGTCTCACATCCGGTTCACATCACTTCTTCCCCTACCAAGGACCCACACACACAGCTGCTGTGCACTATTTGTTCACAGCTATTATGCATCATGGTATACATTAATTTCTTTTACTTCACCTCACCCTGTCCTCTGCAGGCTTCCCTTCACTTTTTTCACCATGGTTAGCTTACTTTTTTGATTGCTTGATATTTTCAACATCCTTTTGCACCATCACCACTAATTTTCCACCTACACCCCAGATCTAACTATATATTTTTACCTTCAATTATATTCATATTTATATTTATTATTATTTTATTTGTATTTATGTTCCTTTTTTTTTTTCTTTTTCCATCACACATTTTTCTTTTGTTCCCCAGATTTTTCCCTCCCCCCCCCTGGGGTCTGTTTCACCAGCTTTTCCTCCACACCACTACCATGACTCTGTTTGGGTGCACGCCCTGTGGTCCGGCTGCCGCCCACCCCGCCTCCTCAGCTCCCATCCGTGGCTTTCCTTGTTTGGCTCATCGTCATCACGGCCCCGCGGCCATTGCTCAGACATACATGTAAGTTAGTGGGTTGAGTGTTTGTGTGATGGACGGGGGACCATCACTTCTTATACTTACCCACATTTCCTGTGACCAAACAATAACTCTCATCCTCTTTACTCGCAGATATTGACTACGGTCTTGCTCCTGACGAGGGGCTTTAAGGCCCTGAAACGCGTAGAGCTCACATCGACTGATTAGTCTACTCCTTACTTTATGTGATACGGACGTTTCATTCAATACTGTTCAATTTATTTAAAATTTCTTTGACAGTCACTTGATTTTTTCCAAAAAATTTGTTCGATTGACAAATCATGTTGAACATCCCATGTAATGTGATTCTCAAATTTTTCTTACCTTATAAATTCCTTGTTGGAATAATTTTTATCATGCTTTTCTTGGTTTGACCCAATGTTCATATGTATCTTTACGTATAGCAAAATGCACACAGTTTAGAAATGACATGTATATGTACATGTATTGTCATCCTGACCAATTAAAGTTATTTTTGTATCTTATATTTATATTCGCTTTCATGTGTCTCATGTAAAGTCCCACCCTTTTGCTCTTCATCAATCATTTATATATTGATTAATTAATGATTACAGGACTGTCTACATTATTGTATTTTCTGATATTTTGTAGGACACTTAGAGCCCTTTCACATTGGCAGTGCCTGGGCGTTTGTGGTAAATCGATTTTACCGTCGTTTTTGCTGCGCTTTTCGGGCGCTTTTAACCCCTTCTAGCAGGAGAATAAGGGGTTAAAAGCCCCCGTAAAGTGCCACTACCAAGGCACTTTGCTGGCGCTTTGGTGGTGCAGGGGCACTTTAGGAGCGTTGTATTCACCGCTCTTAAAGCGCTGCAAATAAGCTGCTTGCAGGACTTTTTTTGACGTCCTGCCAGCATTTGGCCTTTCACACTGGGATTGCAGATGAGGCTTTTTTTAGCCGCTTTACAGGTGCTATTTTTAGCATTAAAGCGCCCTTAAAAACACCTCCAGTGTGAAAGGGGTCTTAGGGGTTGATTTATGAAAGGCAACTAGACTGAGCGCTGTACAAAGTGCAATTGAACTCTGCAAGTGGAGTTGCTCCAGAGTTTAGTAAATGAGGTAACGCTTCACTTTCCAAAGAATACTCAATTACGTGCAAGGAAAATAAAAAAACAGCATTTTTGCTTGCGCATGATTGGATGATGGAAGTCAGCAGAGCTTCTGATCATTTACTAAGCTCTGGAGCAACTGCTCTTCCAAAGTGCAACTGTACTTTGCACAGTGCACAGTCTATTTGCCTCTAGTAAATCAACCCCATATAGTTTTGTAGGACAGTAAAACATTTGAGATAGTTTTCCTTTAGTGTCCATGTGTACGAAAGCCATAGACTATATAAACACCCTCAAGTGAAACCTGAAGCTGGAAGGCAGAGGCGGCTCTCTAATTAGGCAAGTTAGGCGGTCGCTTAAGGCCTCACACTCACAGGGGCCTTGCGGCCGCCTAATTTGCCTGTGATCAATTCTAATGTCGGCATCATCGGATCTCTCTATTACCCCTCTCTCTTTTTCACCTTCCCCTCTCTCCCCCCTCTTGCAGTGGCTGAATATGTCTGATGGGTGAGGAGGATGCCCTGGAAGTGGTGCTGATCACCTGTGTGCTAGATCCGTGCATTTTCTGCAGCCATTTTTCTTGTTTGAATTATTTTTCCCATTATGGGCGTGAGTTTTGCCTAAGGCCTCACAAAGCCTAGAGCCGCCTCTGCTGGAAGGGCATGGGCTGAACTCTGTAATTTGCTATCTTTTTGTATAAACCTCAATACATGACCCTTTACGCCCAAACATTATATTTTACCAGTCAACTATACTGCACTTGATGTGTTCACTACATGCGTATCTGTCTACAGACTTGTCTTAAAAAAGACATTTCTCATATTTGATTATTGCTGACAACTACCTTGCCTATTCCACATTTCAAAATCCCTAATACTTTCTGTCAGATCTACGTGGTATACCAGTTCTTCTTCTTTCATATTGATATAATAATGTTGGATATTATGTATGTGTTAATGCAGCACTGTAGCCACACTTCCATTAAATGTAGAATAGAGTCTCCTGTCATCCTGGCATACATTGAAACTGAGATATAAAGGATTGAACAGCCAGTATATTAACCTACACAACCATTTAATCCTCCAAACAGCTTTGTGCGCGAGCTGATGCCACGAAGCATCAGCCTCTCAGCGGGAAGCAGAGTCTACTCAAAAGAAGTTTAAATGATAATATTTCCTCGGAGGGATGTGCCTTATGCTTAACATTGTGTAAATGCTTCGAAATTCTGTTTCATATAATTCCAAGAGCATAGCGCAACTGCTGCCAAATAACAAAATAAATTTTGTGCTTAATTGCAAACTATTTTTCTGCTGTATATGAAGTTCTACCACCATTCATATTGCTTGTTGTCTTGGTCTCCAGCAGGGATCGGCAGGCATTTTCTGTAATAAAATTATTTTTCAGCTCTTTGCAGAATGCTGTGAAAAAGTTCAGTTATGGAAATTAAATCAGATTTTCGAGTTTTGAATAAAGGGGAAAAAAAAAAACACTTTATTCATAAATGAAGTTCCACTTCAAATACATGTGCAGAGTGACTCCAAAGGCCCTGTCTTATCAGGACATGGATTGGGGACAGTGGAAGAGGGGAAGGAACAGAGGAGACAGGATCAAACAGCCTTATTACACAATGCATAGGATTAACCCTTTAGGTTCCGCAGTGAGTATAACAAGGATGCTTTACTGCATATACACACTCATTTTACTATTGTGGGTTTAGCAACACTTTAAATACTGGCTAATATATTGTTGCTTGACCCCAGACCTGAATCAGTAAACTTGTCCCACTAGATTTTTTTTACTCCACATATCAGGTAAACCCACAAATACGTAACCTAGTACAGGTACTACGTGTATGTTCCCAAATTAGTTCCACCAGCAGCATTGTTTTTTTTTCTCATAATAGATTGTAAGAATCTAATTTATAATGTCAAGCTGAATAGCCTTGGCTAGTTAAAGATGACTCTAAATTTAATTGTATTAACCAAAAAGCATTAACTAATATATCTTTATTGCTAAGAGAAACTGTGTCATATGTGGTGCTTCAATTAAAAATAGAAAGTGAACAGAAAAGCTGGACCGGTGAGCCACAACAGTAGCTTAATCAGAAGCGCTTCAGTGAAGATTAGATGCAACGCAAAACATATCATACTTATGTCTTATTTGTGGTTTCCAGGGGCTGATTACCTCTTCACGGTCTACTTATTTTTCCATGTGTGTGCATGATAATTTTCAAATTACCTTATTATTCACTGTGGTTAAAAGAAAAAAAAAAAAATATATATATATATATATATATATATATATATATATATATATATATATATATATTAAGCACAATAAATATTTAGGTCATTTTAAAACTATTACAAAAATACATGGAAATATAAGTAGATTTGAAGCTTTTATTTATTCATTTTTTTTGTAAATGAAGAACTCCACTCTGATGGAAGGGGACACGCCTTTTTTTTTAACATGGCAATGGGCAAAATTTATAAAAATTACCAACAGCATGTCCCTTGCAATGGAAAATTGTCTTTTTGTAGAGTATACAGTCCAGGACATGTGTGTTGTCTACCGTGTCTATCACATTATGCTGATTGACAGCACACCCTACACATTGCAAAACAAAATAAGTATTTTTTGCATTATAGGAGCTTTAGCTACCAGACTGGTACCACTATGGCATTAAAAGGTGTGGTTGGATTGAAGAAGAAAACGCAAAGTCATATGGGGTGCAATGGCTCCAGTGAGGTTGATTTTAAACCAGAAAAAGGTGCTCCTTATAAACGGATGGCCCTCAAATTTAGAAGCTACATATACAAAGCCCAAAAAGAGTGCCAGATTGATAAACTGGGAGTAAAAAAAATGGTTAATAATCAGGAGAACAATACAAAATAGCCAAAGTGTTTCAGGGGTTTAAAGGTATCCCTCCTTCTTCAGGGTTCAGATATTCTATAAACCCAGGAGGACTCAAAATGGCTAAATCATGATGGAAAAAATAAAACAATAACCAGAAGCAAAATTGCAGCAGCAACTTGTTAAAATAGCCAGCAGGGAGATGTGTCCATTTGTGCTGTTTAGCATGATTGGAATAATTTGATATATTTCCTTTTTGAAGCTAAATGAAGGACATCTATGTGTGTATGTGATCCGCCACGATCGGCGCATTAGCACTGCAGTCATCCCACTGCGTCCCACCGCACAGCAGACAATGAAGTCCACCAGGGATGAGTGGAGAAGTATTGCCAAATTGCCAATTTCACAGTAGATTAATTATTGCCAAAACCAATACAGAGCTGTTTAGCTGAAGGTTGCTTCGGGAAAAGCTTTTTTATTTTCCTTATTTTAGAGGACTGTTTACATTTTTTGTGTTTTTTGTGTGTTTGATAATTTTTTTGTATTCTGTAACTTTATCTTCTTTTTAATTTGGCAAACATGAATGTACCCTTCCTATTTAGACTCCTTTTACACATTCGGATCCCTTGTCTGTTTTTCATCTTTCCGTTGGTGGATTAAAATGGGCATCAATGCAGCTCTATGGAAAAATGGATGTAAACGGATAATTATCCATTTACGGTACATCCATTTACATCAGCACCCATCAACATCTGTTTTTTGAAACAGATTACAGTCCTATTTTTATTCCAATCTAAAAATGGAACGGATAAAAAATGGATGTAAACTGAGAAACGGTCCGTTTTTGCATTGCTTGTTAGGAGAGAGCACAGAGCACATTTGAGTTATTTAATCATCTCTTCTTACCATTATCTCACTCATGGATCCAGTGTTGGTGGTCAGAAATTCCTATGCAATCTTTGACTTTCTGAGAAAGTCTAAACTTGAACAGGGCTGTCAGGAAGGTAAGATGGCTCCTCTAGATGGATTTCTATGTGCAGTAGTAGGCCAGCATACAGACTTAAACATCCTCATGTTCCTACATGTGCATCTTTCACTAACATAGGCACCAGATGAGTTCTTCAAACTGAACCAGTGTTCAGGTTCAGTGCTGTCTTGTCTACAGCCTTTTTCGTGTGATCTGTGACCCATTACTTGCATCTGATACCAATTACCAACCTGGCTCATTCTGACTATCCCTTGAACTCTGCCTGCACTGACCTTGCTGACCACTGCCTTCTTTGGTTGTCACTGTACTGCTGATCTGATACCGACTCCAGCCTTTCTCCCTGACCACTCTCTTGTCTATGCACTTGTGCCTTATCTCTGACCCTGTATGTCTGACTTTTCTGTTCCTCTATATATTGCCTAGCAATCTGCTTCAAACGCCATTCCCGATACCAGCTAATACCTGCTCATCACCTGTC
Organism: Rana muscosa; assembly: GCA_029206835.1. Taxonomy (NCBI): domain Eukaryota; kingdom Metazoa; phylum Chordata; class Amphibia; order Anura; family Ranidae; genus Rana; species Rana muscosa. The sequence goes on from CM055119.1 coordinate 351,956,450, forward strand.
TGCTACCAGCCAGTACCTGTCTGTACCAGCTTGCTCTCACCTGTCATTACCCAGCCAGTCCATTCCACTGTGGTCCACTGTTGGCTTCCTTCTACTCCAGATTGAACACCCTGTTTGGCGAGATCTTCAGGCACTCCTACCACTCTGTGCTCTTGTGCCATCTGTCCATTCTATAAGGGCCCTGAGCCAGAGATGTAAGAGAGACCTTTCTTATCAGGTCAGGCTCCTCTACCATGTATGTGGCAAGGGTTAATCAAACTCCTTCATATCCCATGTTACAGCACTTGGATTTGGTTATTGGCCATTCAGGTACCCAGACCAAAATGGTTGAAGGTAGGGAAACTGTACATGTGTGCCCAAGAGGTACCAGATGGGCAAATCCCAACTGTGAATAGGACATAAGGTAGAATTTAGGGAAGGCTTCCTCCACAGCATCATGATTTTTATTTTCTTCCTCTGTAGGTTTCTTTTAACTTTTGCATACGCAACCCAAACATTTTTGGTTTCCGATACCGTAACTGAAAATCTTTATGTTATTAAGGAGGGTGTTTAAACAGGCAAGCCTAACTATACTCTGCTTTTAGGCACTAGTATTAAAAAAATAGGTTATAAACAATGGTGTATTTCATCCCAGTTATATAAATAATATCAATCACACTCGTTCCTGACTTTAATAGCTATACCAGTTTAATTATATAGAAAATGAGCTTCCTTAATAGAGCTCATTAAATTATATATTAAATGTATACATTGCCTAAATGGTCTTCCAATTTTATTTATAAAAGAGTAATAAAAATACATAAAATCACTTAAAGGAAAGCTACCATCACATTTTTAATTTGCAAAATTAAAAATACATCAGTGATAGTTCTGTATTTATATAATGGTGTTAGCTTTATGGTCTTGGTTTGGTGATTAATTTTTTTTCGGAAAAGTATCACTATCTGTAATGTAATTTTTTCTATCCGCTGTTCAGTCAACCCTGGAGACCTCACTTGCAGCAGTAAAAAAGCAGTTGTTGAACTTGGTAACTGAACCAGCAGAAACAACAGATTTGGGCTTTTTTAGCAGCAGTATCTAGCTTTGACAATATACCTCACTGAAATGATTTTGCTAATAAAAAAGTATGGTAGGCCAAAGGTAAACAGTCTTTAAAATTGAGCTTGGAAAAGATCCGTGTGCTATAGGGTTATTTTGCATCAGCAATTGGGGAACTACTACTGTAAGCTTGTTCTATACAATCATGACAAACATTGACTTGTTTCATTATCAGCTTTAGCACAACTAAACCCAAAAACAAAAATGAAATATATCAAAGCTTACCAGTCCCTAGAAGTAGTGACTGTATTGGTTTCAACCTTTTCAGGCTGTAAACATTTGCACCAAATGCAGAAAATACCTGTTGATCTTTCCAGAAGTGAGCTTTACACTTGCGGGAGTAAAAGAAAATATAAAAAACTTTAACTTTCTTGTGTAAACCACTAGTCCCATCAATCAACCATATAATGGAGATGAACATAGGCAGACATGTTTAAAGGATAAGTTCACCTTACATGTTGTAAAGAAAAATAATTACAAAATTACACTGCACACTTGAAGTGATAAATTCAGTAACTATTAATAACCCTATCCATGCTTCTACTTAATATTCAGAAACATATAAATAATATTTCTGATGATTTTTCACTCTTATATACACCACTTAGTAGGCACCTGCCTACCTACTTATTCACTGCCTGGTATTTTCCTGCCTTGACCACTACAATTCCATTCTCACTGGATTATCTTTACACAGGTTACCCCCCCCCCCTTTAGTCTATCTAGAACAGAGGTCTCAAACTGGCGGCACTCCAGATGTTGCAAAACTACAAGTCCCATGAAGCATTGCAATGCTGACAGTTCCAAGCATGACTCCCTCAGGCAGAGGCATGATGGGACTTGTAGTTCTGCAACAGCTGGAGGGCCTCCAGTTTGAGACCACTGATCTAGAATGTTGCTGCTAGACTCATACACCTTGCTAGCCAGTCCATGGCTGTTGCCCCTCTCTTGTATAAAATTCTAAATACTAACCACAATATGCAAGGCCTCCAGCTACATCACCAACCTCATTTTGGGAAATCCCCCAAATTGTCTACTATGTTCCTTCCAAGACATCTTGCTCTCTAGCCCCTTTTTAACCTCCTCTAGGACTTTTGCATACCATCTCTCATCCTCTCAAAACTCCCTACCCCAGTATATCCAAACAGCTACAACTCTGTCAGTCTTCAGGCGATCCTTGAAAAAAATATTTATTCAGGGAAGCCTGCCCCACCTCCACCTAAAATGTATAATTTGGCCACCTCCATCGGATAATCCCCTGCAACTATTACCCTTTGTTCCACCTCCTCCTTCCTTTAGATTGTAACCTCCATGAGCAGGGTCCTCCTGTCCCTTCTGTATTGAGCGGTATTGTAATTGTACTCTTTCCCTTTATATTGAAAAGTGCTGCACAACCTGTTGGTGCTATATAATTCCTGAATAATAATAAAAATAGTAATAATAACAATTTGTGTCTTTATTACCTGCCAGGAGTTCAGATTTAGCTTTTTATTCTTTTAGTTTTATTGTTGTAGTTTTTTGTTGAAAGATATTTAAAACATTTAGATGTGTGGCATTTGAAAAAGCAAAAAATCCAGACTGAATGAAAATATTTGGTTCGGTCATCTATAACAACATTTGTACTGGATAGACTTTATGGATAATAAGGCCGCATGGGTAGGTGTAAGTCAATTAGGCTATGGCTGTATTCAGACTTTTTGTTTGACAGGTATGTATCTCTACTACTGAACCAGCTCATAGATTTCATTTGAATTTAAAAACATCTCCAAAAACAGATTATATTCCCCTGTGTGGATTGTCTGCACTTCTGATTTTTATTATAACTAGGCTCTGTTTCCAATTCCAGGTTGTCTCTTTTCATACTTTTCCCTAGAAATTAATATACCTTTGAGAGGGTTGAACATGTTAAAAAAAAAAAACTCTATAATTACAATTAATGAAATGATGACTTGTGTTTAGTTGTTTATTATTAATGATATTCATTAAATTATTGTAGATTTACCAATTACATGGGAACGTAATCAGCTGAAGGGAACTTCAGTTAACGCTCAGCACTAAAGTAAATCTGCAAGAAAACATGAATTAATAATTAATAACCAAATCAGGTGCTTGCAATGGGAGAAATAATAAACTGCAGGCGAAATAAAGGGAATGTCATAGTTTGAAAAGCAGCATAAGAAAAAGGTAGAATAAGAAAAAAATTATCCAAACATAAAAGTCATCAATGGATAGAACTATTTTCAGGTTAATGTATAAATATCCTATGTGTAAAACATGTTTTTTGCAACTAACCTCATATATGCACACGTGGAATCACATTTTGAAAACATAAATTGCTGTTGGACTTTGAGGACCAGTTTGGAAAATGCATTCTTATAGAGACCCTGCCATCACCTGAAAAAGCATCCAGGTAAAACTACTAAAAATTAAGTACTTAAAGTGGATGTAAACCCGAATTTTATTTTTATTTTTTTGGCTGGCAGAATGTATAGTATAAGATTTCAGATCATCTGTGCCCAGTCTTGCCACAAAGAGTTAATCCAGCTCTGAGCAATCCTCTTATCTTTTTTCAGTGAGATAAAACAGACAAACAGAGAAAACCCTGTCTGTTTCTCCCCCCCTGCTGTAAATGACAGGTGATTTACATATCTAATGCACCAGCCTGAGACAGGCATTAATTTTTAATTCCTACCCCCACTCCTTTTCTGAAGTCATGTGGTTACTTTTCTGGGTATTGACTGGATATTAGTGATCATAGCAGAATTTAGTGTTAGAAATACACAGGAGAAAATGCATGCTGACAAGGAGAGTGTAAAGGTGTGCGGGGAGTCTACTTACATCACAACTCCACCCGTGAGCTCCGGACAACAGATCCACCCACAGAATCTGCAGTTTTTCAGGTCTGATAACAGACAGAGGGGAGACATTTGAAAAGTAAGAATACATGCAGGAGGCATCTATATCATTATAGATTAGCACTATGGCAATAGATTAGAAAGGATGAGAGTGGGTTTACATCCACTTTAAATGCTTACCTGCAGGTTTTTTCCTTTCCACATTTTTTCTATTCACTTCAAGTGCCTTTAAACTTCTTAGAAAGTTTCACTAGTCAATCCTCTAGCTCAGCCCCTACCCTCCTTGCATCACATAGCCCACTCTTCTTCTGGGAGTGTCCTAATTCCTCTCTGTGCTGGCCCAATTCCTCCACCCCTCCCTACTAAAACTTGCTTGTAGTTATTAGGGGAGGAGCACTGATTAAAAATATAGAGTGTCAATTGTGTGACAGCTCCAAGTCTGCTGGGGCTGTAGACATCACATCCAAGATGGCAGCACACAGCAGAATTCTCTGGGCTTTTGGATGTCTACACAAGGGAGGCTTTTATAGGTAAGAAACATGCCTAAAATATGTTAAATGCAAACATATTATTATGAAAAGATTTGTACAGAAATTAATGGTCTGGCAACAAGGTCACTTGAAATGAAAACAATATACTGTAGTGTCTATTGGCTTAGTACACATAATGGTTGATTTATTAAACTGTACTGTGCAAAATCAGGTGCATCTATGCATGGTAGACAATCAGCTTCTAACTTCAGCTTGTTCAATTAAGCTTTGACAAAAAAACCTGAAAGCTGATTGGTTTCTATGCAGAGTTGCACCAGATTTATCACTCTTCAGTTTTAGTACATCAACCCTAACTTTTCAAGGCGATGCACTTGTTCCATGATGCTGCCTAAAGAGACGATGACCTATTTTTCCCCTTTAAAATTTATCATTTTTTTGTCCTCTATTTCCACAGATATCTCTGTTTTCCTGTGGTGCAAAATATGGGAAAAACACTGTTGGGCACCACCATCTTGCTTATGATGTCAACACAGTCATGCGGCCCTTGATCCCCAATCCCCTTCACGCTGCTGCCCAATTTATACATACAAGGCTCTCTGAAGTGCTTCTGTCAAAGACAATGGCATTTGCCATGGTAACTTGTTTAGTTGCATGGCAATTGACAATACAAAGTGAAAATAAGGCCACGTGGGCCTTTTGCATACAACTCTGATCCTAGACACAAGAACACACTGATTCTTGCCATAATAATCCATTGTATGTACCTAATTGCCCTTGTGATACTTGCATGAGGCTGCATATAGAAGAGTCAGCCCCTGCAGATAGAAAATAAGTGTCCAGCTTTATTAGCAAAACCTATTGGTAAACTGGCTAACCACATAGCATGAGGCTCGGCTGGGAAAGGCACATAGGCAGTGACATAGGATGGTGAGCATGAGGAAGGTAACAGAGTGCACTTTGACACTTCTGGGAAGTGTCCATTTTTGATGTATTGCAACAGGTGCAAGTAAGAGAATATAAAGTAAGCACATTTAGGATACTTTGCCATTCTGTGCTTTGATGAGAAAGTAAGAAGTAGTGACAGGGTCACTTCAAAGAGGACCTATAACTACTTCTTTAGAGTATTTTTTAAATGGTAGCACACTGTAGAGCTGGACACAGAGCTCAGCAGTCCTCATCTTAAGTGGGTCCCCTTGCGCTGTACCCCAATTGACAACAATTCTCTGAGAACAAGTTGAGTACTTTGGTAGAGGCCTGTTAGACTGATGAAAACTTGGATTGTTCTTCTCTGTGTTTGACTCACCAGTATGCTGCCAACACAGGGCAACTTAACTTTGGACACCGGAGGAATTTTGTTTGGAAATTGTCGCTTTCAGAACATTATTAACATTTTCTAATGGTTAATGGGGGGATGGCTTATCCCTATAAAAAGCATCTACTGGGAATGGAGGTATCTCACGGAGTGGCAACATTCACAAAGGGATTATAGCAGCTGATCGGAGGTGAACAACCAGATACCCGCCCAAAGGCTATACCGTACGAGTGATCCCTGCATGGAGGTGTCTGTCTACCAGACTGGCTGTCGGTGTGAACATCTGAAGCTGTTTTCTCTCTTGGTACAAGGCGAGTCTGACTCCCGTGATAGGAGTCCACCATTCCCGAACTTCTTTGAGCTGAATAATCACGGAGTAGCAACATTCAATTATCTTCATGGAGGGATTAGAGCAGCTGATCGGAGGTGAACAACCAGATACCCACCCAAAGGCTATACCGTATGAGTGATCCCTGCACGAATGTGTCTGTGTATCAGACTGGCTGTCGATGTGAACATCTGAAGCTGTTTTCTCTCTTGGTGCAAGCAACGCTGTATCCTGGCCTAGGCCAACAAGGCCCAGGCCTAGGGCAGCACTTTGCAGGGGGGCAGCACGGAAAGAGTCAACGTCGGCTTGCGCTACACTGTTAGTGTAACGCAAGCTGCTTATAATTTTGACTGTCCTATCATCCTGTACCATAAACCTTCCTCACTGTGCTATATGTTTTCTGCTGCACCATTGGCATGGTTATATCGTCTTAGTCCTCTCCATAAAATGATTAGAAATTTGTGCTTAAAGTAGAACTATAGGCAACACTTTTTTTTTTCCATTTTAGATAGAGTAAGGGTGGGTTATAGCCCCTGTTAGTTTATTTTTTACCACCCATGTCCCATTGCAGAGATTTCCCTTCACTTCTTGCCCCATAGCCAAACAGAAAGTGAGAGGAAATCTATGCAAATTAAGGGAGTCCAATGCCCCCCCTCCCTAAGAACTAGTGTCCCCACTCGAAAATTTCAGGACGGGTCTTAAACAGAAAGGGGTGTGGCCTTGACAGGAAGGGGTGGGTCGTATTTAAATTAGGGGTGCACGAGTTTAGTCAGGCCTAGGGCAGCACAAAACCTAAATACACTACTGGGTACAAGGCGAGTCTGACTCCCATGATAGGAGCCCACCATTCCCAGTAAGGGACCATCCGGCTGTCTATATTACTCTCTCTCTTGAACGGGGTGCAACATTGGAAGTGTTGAAACTGATCTATGGTCAAATGCATGACATCTGATATGTATGGATTATCCAACATAAGCAGGCCATCTGACAAGTGAATAGCGCTGCACTCTGGAGACTGCTACACCTTTGATAATTGTCAGATTTACAACAGCACCTTCGGATGTTTTTTTCATCCCCTTAAGGATTTGTGTGTGTGTTTTTTTAAACACTGTTAAACACTGTTTTTGTGGGACCATATATACATTTTTTAATAAGAACATTTCAAATGTTTTCTTTTTCTTTTTCACTCACTTTTTATAATTGGAGATAATATAAGGAGTCACGTTTTTCACCGATTTTAGAATTAGTTGTTATACTGATGATTTTTAGTCAGGGTTTAATCACTTGATTATTTATTCATTTGCAGTTTTGTGCATTCTTTTTTATTTTATATGTATTGTTTATGGATTAAGTATTAATTCTTTAAGATTGTTGCACAATTGTAGGAACACTCATATTAGGTTTGAGTACACACAGCCACATCACATGATAATTATTAACACTCACATTTGAGTACATCACAGCTATATCACCTGATATTTATCAAGTGATTGGGTGAGCACAGAATTTACCTGTTACACAAGATGAAGCAGTTCCATATCCAGAGATATAAATGGTATGTATACTTATCATGTCCCTCGGAGCACCGGTTTCTCATGCATGATTCGGATGGTTATTCCCTGCAGGGTCTGCCAAGCCACAAATAAAGAAATAATGTCCCATGATCAAAAGCAAAGGTGAATTGTGGTGTAGCATATATATGTGCTTGTTACCTGCATTACACCCCTTAAGTATCTTCAAACCAGGCAAAGACAAAGTTTCAAAAGCTTTACTTAAATAATGTGGCATGACAGTTAAACAAAGGCAACAGTCTCCTACAAATCTCTAACTTAGACTTGCGGTTGCCCCCAAGCCTACCTGCACAGGAAAGAGTCCTTCTTTGGCAGAGTCCATGAGGGTAGTATCCAAAATTGGCATCTTCAGGGCAGACTGCAGGACCCAGAATGTCTTGCATATTCAGCAGGCTAGCAGGTTGGACTCTGGTAATGGGCACAGAAGTAACCACTCTCTCTCATTCTTAGACCCTCCAACTCTAACTCTCCAACTCTTGCCCTCTCGAATCCGAACCGAACCCCCGTGCCTTTTGGTCAGAGAATCAGTGGGTCGGACCCAAAAAAGACCACCAAGAAAGAACCAGGAAACATACGGTAATTAACACTAATCCTCCAGATATGGGCAGCATAAAACTCTACCTGCCTACAGGTCTACTGGGCTATGGCTACTGTACTCTGAACTGAACTAGTTTATTTTAAAAAAAAGTCTGAATTATGGAGATTTATTTCCCAATATATCTTACTTTTGTTGTGTTCCTTCAAACAGAAAAGAACCAGTTGAGGATAAGGACTAATTACAGAATTAAATAATTTGCATCATTAATTCCTTAATTAAAAAGTTGTCAGCCTTCAGATGCTTTCAGCATATTGCCTTGCTCCTGTTGTACTTTAACCTTTGTTTTTCCAATCTCCTTTGTTGCTCAGCCATGTATTTCTATTAACAGACTTGTCTGTTGTCTTACCCCTGCTGTGTTCTCCGCTTTAACTTTTTATTTTTTTTGCTTCCCGTCGAAGGCAAGCTTAGAAAGTTGGACCAGCAATTCTAAATACAAAATGTGTGGGAGTGAGGAAACACTTGTGGGAATTTTATCAGTAATGTTCCACAACTTATTCTTGAAAGTGCCATGTCATAGTTATTGAAAACACAGTTCTTAGAATGTGTTCCCTGACTTAATAGTCTCTATAGCTTTACCTACTTAAAGTATAATTAAAGTTAAACCTTTTTTTCTTTAGACTTGAATATAGTATTGAGGGGTTAGAACCACTGTCTGGTTTGTATTACTTAAAACAAAACACACATACAAACAGCATATAAAGACTTGTTCCTAGCCCATTCTCCTTCCCATGGTTCCTGTCTGCCCTTAAACATGTAGCTACATCCCCTCCACTTCCTGTCATCACCCAGCCGAGAGAGGTGCTGTTTGGAGCCGCAGCCATCTTGCTACTTCTGGAAGCTGCTGAGCCTGAAGCCTGGTAGCTGCACTTCCATCAAGAACTCTACTTCAGCTAGCCACATGCCCGTTGAGCTCTGTGGCCTCACGGTGATCCTATGGAGGTCTATATGGGTCTATGACAATGACAAGCCTTGATGTATTTTTAGCTAGTGAGTGCATTTTGATTGCCTCTTATGCTTTTTTTTTTTATTTTTATAAATCACTACACCTAGATGGAGTCACCCTCTTATGCTTGTTTTTGATATGTGCATAAGGATCTCAAGACCTAATTTGAGAGGAGCTGAATCAATTTTACCTGGTGTATCCTACCACTCTCATGGCCTTCTTATGTACCCCATTTAATGACGGTTGGGTTCCAGTCAGCGCAATAGCTTATTCTTTTTATTACTGTCTGTGTCTCTGTCATGGAGATTCACTCTCCCTATGGTTCTTTTCAAAAATATCACAAGGAGTAAAACTGAGGGTAAATCCAACATTCTCAGTTGTCACTAAAACAGGAATAGAGGAGAAATCTTCCAATGGGAACACTTGTTCCAGTGACAGCTGTTTAGGAGGCAGTTTTCTTCACATTGGAAAGACACCCTCCCACTTCCTGTTGAGTTTACAGAACAGGAGGTAAAGAGAAAGCTCCTTAATGGTACACAGATGACCGTGGATTTAACTATCCCCCTAATCCACAGGTGTCAAACACAAGGCCCACGGGCCGAATCTAGCCCTCCAGGCCATTTCATGTGGCCCTTGCACCTCTCCTGCAGCTGCAGGAGAGCTCCAGCCCTCCTCTGGTCCTCCCCCAGACCCTTACTTTCTGCTTTCAAGCAATGCATCCAGCTTCTTCCCAGCATCAGCATGAAGTAAGGGGGGTGAACTGTGATGTAAGGGAGAGTGGGGGACTCAACTTCTGATGCTGGGGTGGCTCTTGACATCTAATGTAAAGGGAGGGGATGCGCTGTACATCTTACAGATACAACCGGCCCTTTTAAGGGCAATCATAATGCTGATGCGGCCCATGATGAAATTGAGTTTGACACCCTTGCCCTAATCTATCCATAATGTAAAAAAAAAAAAAAAAGGTTTTACTTTCAGATATATTTTAATTTCACAGCAGCATTGTTCATTAAAAAGCATTAGATGTCCAAATTAGGCAGAGATATACTGGCCATATAAAGAAGAAACTTGACTGCCGATTGCAAAAGTGTCCCTATAACAAACAATTTAAAATCCTGGTTTTAGTGTGAATATCAGTCTTTTTTTCTAGCCTGTACCAAAAAAAGGGAAAGTTAGAATCCAAGCAACAGCTTATAACAAATGTTTCACTTTTTCTTTGTTGCATTAAGGTGAAAAACCTTCTGTGCTGCAGCTTCCCCCAGACTCCTCCTTTTTCTTACCTGAGCCCGATCCGATCCAGTGATGTGCACGAGCGCAGCGGCTCCAGCCGCTGTCTCTCTCCTCATTGGACAGATTCATAGCAGCAGGAGCCATTGGCTCCCGCTGCTGTCAATCAAATCCAGTGACACAGGAGTGGGGGGGGGCAGGGCGGAGTCCCGCTGTCTGTGTCAGTGGAGCTTTCCATGGGGGCACCCGATGAAGAGGAGGGGCCTGGAGCACCAGCGGGGAACCCCAGAAGGAGAGCACAGAGCAGGTAAATATAGACATGTTTGTTATTTTTGTTTAAAGAATCAAGAGTTTACCACCCCTTTAAATATAACTTCTCTCTCCCTCTTACTTCCTGTTTGGCTATGAGACAGGAAGTGAAGGGAAATTTCCACAATGGGACACAGATGGCAAAAAAATCCCTTACTCTATCCAAAATGAAAAAAAAAAAGTTTTGACTATAGTTCCACTTTAAACTTTTTTTTTTTTCTGCAAATTTCACTTAAGCAGCTTAACAAAATCAATATTCCTAGAACGCTGCAATGTTCCCAGCAGCTGAATAGGTTGCCCAAATCAATTTCGTCATAATCACTCCACTCATCCCTATCCACAAATTCAGGCCTGATTATTTTAATAAAAGACAATTCCAGCCAAAGATTGTTTCAGTTTTTTATAGACTTGAAAAAGTAAATATGTCTCCCAAATTTTCATTATTATATTTAAAGTAGTTAAAAGGGCATTCTGTGCATTATGCCGCGTACACACGACCATTTTTCTCGTCTGGAAAACTGTCATTTTTTCACTTGGAAGAGAAAAACAGCCGTGTGTAGGCTCTCCAGCAGTTTTCCCGACGAGAAAACCGTCGAGAATTACGACGAGAAAAATTAGATTACATGCACTAATTTTTCTCGTCGCGAATTGCGGCATTTTTTTCCTCTTCACTATTCTCATAGGGAAACACTGCTAGGGAGCCTACACACGGCCGGTTTTCTCGACCAAGAGAAAACATGTCGTGAAAAACGGCCGTGTGTAGACTGGGAAAAGGGGACCAAGCCGGTCCTCGTTTTTCCCGTCGGTTTCACGGCGGTGTTTTCACCGCCGAGAAACTCGGTCGTGTGTACGCGGCATTAGGGTGAAAAAACCTTCCATGGTCAGTGTAACAACATCCCGAGTATGAAAGGGGTTAACGCTGTTTAGGATATTCCATTCCCGAACACCAAGGCAGCTACCGACACTCCAGTCAGGCGAACAGGACCCATAAGAATAATTCTCCCTCAATAACGAGATGACGCTCTGTCTTGAGGTTTCAAGCAGGACTGACAATCTTTATTGAAAAACCCACAAGTTTTATACACAGTTAAAAGACGAGGTGTGTCATATTACTCTGGAAATACACCTGTGACTAGACCTAATTAACATGCTAATTACCTAATTATTTTTAGCAGCCTGGCTGTCTCCTGAACTTCAATACACATTATCACAGGAGGTGATGACATTAGCATCTTTCAACTAACATGTTGAGTTCAGAATCAAACAACCAGTAAATTGTCTTTTACATATATTCTGGGGAATATTGTGGATAAATATAACTGTCCCATTTTAAAGTAAGCCAAAATATATTTTCTCAGCCACCCTATGCCCCTAATGGACATAGGGTGATTTAGACATAAGAGGTGCATGGGGAGCTAAAACAAGGGTATCTCATACTTTCTAAGGGATTCTGGGTTCCACGGGCCCTCCCGTTACAGTCAGCTCCCCTCCCTCCTAAATATTTACCTGTGACTAATCTCAATCCAGTGCTGCAACTGAGAACAGCAGTGTTGCTCTCTCTCTACTCACAGGATTTAGAGGCAGCAATAGGAGCCTTTGGAAGTGGGGAGGAGTCGAGCTAAGCTATGTGTGTCAATAGGCGCAACCGGCATGGCTCGGGTTAAAGCCCACATGAGTGACCCCATAGCAAGCCGTTTGCTATGGAGCACTCAAAAGGGAAAAGAAGTGGTGAGCGCCGGGGGAGGGGGGTGGAAGCGGAGGTTCAGGCCGCTCTGTGAAAGGGTAAATGTCACATCTTTATTATATAAAAAAAAAAAAAAAACGTTCCAATCACTTGAACCCCAGAAGAAATATATATTTTCATTCTATTGAAAAAAAAAAAAAGGATTTTGTTGTAGTCTTTGCCCTTATTGGAGATATTTACTATCACTTCCTATTTTAACAGGACCTGAGGGAAAGTCTACCCAATAAGTCTTCCTCCCAAAAAATGGCTGGAGTTGAAATTGAAGGTCACTAAGCCAATGACTATAACACAACTGTGGCCAACTGGCCAGCCAATAGAAGAGGGACAGTACAAATTCTCAACCTAACCCCTTCACGCCGACAAATATGCGGCCCACCGGACTGGGCTTTTTTTCCGTGGGGTAGCATATTTGCATATTTCCCTTTCCGGGTCACCTGATTGCTGTGATAGCCTCTGATTGGCTATCACAATGATCAGTCACTGTGGAGCCCGCCTCTGGGTTTTCTGTCTCTGTGAATGGACGAGAGAGATACATTGTATCATTCTCTATCCTTGCAGAGATAGAAAAAAAGTGAGTGAGGAAAAAATAGTAATAATAATAAAATAGAATAAAATACTAGATCAAGGTATTATTTAGGTCAGGGCCAGAGTTAGTGTTTGGGTCAAGGTCAGGGTCAAATACAAGAGTCAAAGGCCACGGTCAGTATTTTTTGGACAGTTTTTATTTTTTTACTAATATCAGTGTCAATGTGTTTTAGGCAGAATTTAAAGGATTTAAAAAAAAAAAAAAAAGCAACATGCACACTATTGTTTCTGGGCTGTACTACTGGTACAAACAGCAACTAACATACACATATGTGGTATCACTGTGATTGCCATAAGCAGGAAAATTTATTTTTGGTTGTTGGTAGATTATGATAGTAACAAGAAATATACAGTTAAATAATAATAATAATAATAATAATAATATATATATATATATATATATATATATATATATATATATATATATATATATATATATATAAATATTTTGGCCTAGTTTTCTTTTGATAAAAAACAAAACAAAAAAAAAAAACAGGAGATATCCATTATCATTTACCACCAAATGAAAGCCCAATTTGTACTAAAAAAACAAACAAACAAGGTAATAATCGCCTGGATGCACAAAGTACCGTAGATGCGATGATATGTATGGTTTTACTGAAACATGTCAAAATTGCTAAATTGGGCTTAGGCATTTAGATTTGTTTTACCCTCAGGCACAAAGGGGTTAAAGAACAACTCCAGCAACATATAAGACCAACTCCGCTCTTTTATACTCATGCTTATTTCTTTAAAAATTCTTCAGTCAGTTTTCAGCTTCTGTAGATACCTAAAGTGTTTAGGTTTAAAAATAAAAATAAAAAACATTATTAAATATTTCACATGCAAATCAAATGTCTATAGAACATTATAATGTGACATACTAGAATCAGATGCTCATAAAGCAAACTCATGTCAGAATAACAAGGGAAATAGAAAGATATTCAAGAAGAGACAGTAAAAACTGAAAATTTTTGTTTACACCAAGTTGCAAACATCACCCAAAAGCTGGAATGAGGTTTAATGGGGGAAATCTGATTTTTAAGCTGGATTAGTTAGTATATAGATGGTATTACTGTACAAAGAGATCTCAGGAAGTGTATCACTACTGTGGTGTTATTCCAGAGTAGGAGTGGACATTTTTGGCCTAGAGGAGAAACACAGTTAACTAGCCACTTCTTGGTCGGAACTAATTTCTGAGAGCTAAAGAAATATACTACAGAAAGCGTGTCCTGGTGCCTCATTGATGGTAAAAGTTGGGTTTCCATTGTGGACTCCAGAGAGAGAGATATCATTTTGGCCCTGTACAAATCATTAGTAAGACCTCATCTGGAATATGCAGTTCAGTTTTGAGCACAAGTTCTCAAAAAGGATATCAGGACTGGAGAAAGTGCAGAGAAGGGCAACCAAACTGATAAGAGGCACGAAGGAGCTCAGCTATGAGGAAAGATTAGAGGAACTGAATCTATTCCCTCTTGAGAAGAGGAGATCAACATGTACAAAATACATAAGTGGTCCATATAGTGAACTTGGTGTTGAGTTATTCACTTTAAGGTCATCACAGAGAACAAGGGGGCACTCTTTACATCTAGAGGTAAAAAGATTTCATCTCCAAATACGGAGCTGTGAAAATGTGGAATAGATTCCCTCCAGAGGTGGTTCTGGGCAGCTCAGTAAATTGCTTTAAAAAAGGCCTGAAATCTTTCCTAAATGTACATAATATAACTGGATACTAACATTAATAGGTAAAGTTGATCCGGGGAAAATCCGATTGCCTCTCGAGGGATCAGGAAGGAATTTTTTCCCCTGCTGTAGCAAATTGGAGCACACTTTTCTGGTGTTTTTTGCCTTCCCCTGGATCAACTGTGTGTAAAATATAGTGTATATTGTATTTTTTTGTTGGTTCAACTAGATGAACCTGTGTCTTTTTTCAACCTGAAAAACTATGTAACTATGTAATTATTTATTATGATACATTTTTTTTACATCTTCTAGCATCTACGTTCTTTTACAGCTCAAGGTACTCTTTCACAGCCACAAAGAAAACTGTTGCTAGTAGACTTTCCTTTGCCAGATGTTGTGATCACATGTGTGAATGGGGAACGTATACAGTAGCTTTCTAAAGCTCAGCATGCATCAATGACTGCAGGTCCTGCTTTAAATGTTGTATGAATTGTGAAGGGTCACAAGTTCAACATATCTCTATTCAGAGCCATATGCCCCGTACACATGATCGGTTTTCCCGTCGGGAAAAAGTTAGATGGTTTTTCCGACGGAATTCCTCTCAAGCCTGAACTTTTGACTGCCAAGAACGCGGTGACGTAAAAGACTACGACAAGCCGAGAAAATTAAGTTCTATGCTTCTGAGCATGCGTCAATTTGTTTCCGAGCATGCATCGGAACTTAGCGCATTGGGATTTGTACACACGATCGGAAATTCCGATCAGTTTTTTTCCTGATGGGAAAATAGAAAACCTGCTCTCTATATTTTTCCAGCAGTTTTTCCGTTGGAAAAAGTCTGATGGAGCATACACATGGTTGGGGTTTCCGACCAAAATCTCTCATCAGACTTTTTCCAACAGGAAAACCGATCGTGTGTACGGAGCAATAGGCTCAACATACCCTAAGGAGGCCAAACATGGTATGAATTTAATTGAGTTCCTAAAGAACTGGTCTCAATTCAATGAATGCGTGGCCCAGTCAGCTCCATCTCAGCTAATTTTTTCAGACTGAAAGATTGAAGAAGCAAGGGAAAAATTAACAGCCAATTGGATGAAACCGCTGTTTAGGTAGTTTTGACAGCTGGCATCCATTGTCATTGTTTTATGTGAATCAAGTTATCGTCTAGATTTTTTTAGTTTAGCCACTAGGCTGAACAAAATAAAATATATATGTGTTTGTCTAGCTTTAAAAAAATTTGTCCGAGATAAAAAAATGTCCCCCTGCCACCCCACCAAGCCCTCCGAGTCCTCAATTGTGGTGTTCCCTGGAAGATCTAAGAGGCTTTCCATATGTTTCCATATGTTACATAGCCCATAAGTTAATGTGAGAATGTCAAGAATATGTGAATTTTGTTAAAAAATGTTAAACAGATTATTTTTGTGTGTGTGCAGAAAGACCAGTTGCACTTTTTTTTGTCTTTAAATAATACCTGTCTTCACTGCATTTCTGTATCAACTTATTTCTGCTTATATGTTTTAATAGCTGCAATTTATCTTGTCAAAACAAATTTAATTATGCAAATGTGATTATAATTTTTCAAATCATAAACAACTTTATGGTATTTCTTGCTATTTATTTAAGGGTTTTTATTTATACAGCGTGACACTAAAACAGATAAGCAATTATGTTTCCTTGTTATAAACATGAAATAGCAAAGTTTGAATCTTTTTATTTTTAAGCTTGTCTTCCAAAGGGATATGTACTCTTCTGTTTTAAAATGTGTTACATATCTTCACGGCAGGGACAGGATTAATAAAAGTGTTTAGCGCAAATTAAATTAATACCTAATCATAGTACATTAGCATAATTCATACCTATTTTTGCTTGTAATCCATCACAATTCTGTGCTCCAGCTATGGGAATTTGCTAGGTACCCTATATGTATTTTTCCATAGCACTGTACAAACAGCGATAATGGTGCGCAATCTTCTAAAGCAGCTCAGTCTTACAAATGATTACCATGTTACATAGTTAATACTGTTAAAAAAAAAAGTTCCTGTACATCCAGTTCAATGTATGTGCGAGTTTGAGTCTCTAAAAATGGAGGAAGAGATTCCAAAAGTTTTACATTGTGATCATATCCCCTCTTAAACGCCTCTTCTCCAAAGTGAATAAGTGTAATCTATCTAGTTGTTCCTCATAGCTGAGGTCCTCCAGCCCCCTTACTAATGTTGTTGCGGTTCGCTAAACTTTTAAAAATTCAAGGACTAAAACTGAACTGCAAAGATCAGGCAGACCCAGTGTTTTGTAAAGGAGTAACATTATTGACTTATCTCTTGAATGTATTCTCTTTTTCTGTTTAATAAATGTAATTTGAGTTTTCAGGTATACCAACAACAGTCCAGAAAAATGGGATACAGAGTTGAACACGTACACTGTATATAATAGGCTAGAGCCACATAAGCTGGGCCAGACATTGTACATTTTATCAGCAGTTCACAAGCTAATAGGTTCAGAACATCGATAACACATGTGAAGAGTAATGTATTCCTTACATCAGGGCTCAAAATTTCAAGTCCTGAGCTACTAGCCAGGCCTTAACCTCCCTGGCGGTATGATTCTGGCAGATTTTAGGTGCTGAAAGCGGTACCATTAAATGGAAATTTGGCATTTTATATTGCAGGCCTGTAATTCTTAGGAATAACTCACTTAAATCTGTCCAAACAAGAGTCTAGTAGACATCCCGGGTATGATAAAGTTCAAAAAACAAAATCATAAATTATAATATAATAAATAACTATAAAATAATTATAACAAATAATAATATAATAATAATAAAAGTGTTTTTCAGTGTTTGATGATGAATTTCCCCACAAATCGCTATCGCTCAATTCTGCGAGTGATTCTAATTTATTATCGCTGTTTTCTAGCTGGTCTAAAACCCCTTTTGACATAAAGGGACACTTTTTGGTTGCTATGGACAATCTCCAGTTTCCAGGCAGAAAGAACAGTTTTTATTATATAAAAGTGCATGCAGGACACTGGGCAGACCACTAGGGAAGAAGGGTGTGTGTAATTATTTCATACAGTACTGTAATCTGTAAGATTACAGTATACTGTATGTGTACTGTGTTTTAACTTTTTTGAATTTGGCGCCGATCTCCGCCCCCGTGCGTCGTAACGTCGCAGGGAACAGAGCTCGGCAGCACTCGGCAGTGTGTGAATCGAGCGAGGAGACAGCTCGATCACACAGCGGGGAGGCATCGCAGGATCCAGGGGACAAGGTAAGTAACTCTGCCTGGATCACTGCCATGCAATCCTGAGTCTGGCTCGGGGTTACCGCTTTTGGTGCTGAAACTTCCCCCCCGAGCCAGACTCGGGAATACCCCTAGGCAGGCTAAAGAGGAAGTAAACCCAATTTTTTTTTTCCTTGAAAAAAAAAACCCTGCAAGAGAAAGGCATAATGAGCTAGTATGCATAGCAAACTAACTCATTATGTGGCACTTACCTGAGATCAAAGCACCCGAAGCGCTCCTCGTTCCCCTCCGCCACCGCCATGTCCCATCCGAGTGACCTCCGGGTATCGCCGCTCCGGCGCTGTGACTGGCAGGAGCGGCGATGACGTCACTCCCGCGCATGCGCTCGGGCCTGGCAGATCCCCGCGCATGCATCCGGGACCGGCATTATCCCATTCAGAAAACCGCCACGCTCAGTGCGCCTGCACCGTTGACATTGGTGCAGTGTTTTCTGTAAATATCTCCTTAACCGTGTAGGTTAAGGAGATATTTCTTGTACCTACAGGTAAGCCTTAAGCCGTGTACACACGATCGGTTTTACCGATAAAAACAGTCCGATGGACTTTTTTCATCAGACAAACCGATCGTGTATGGGCCCCATCAGTCTATTTTCCATCGGTGTGAAAAAATAGAACCTGTTTTAAATGTATCCGATGGAAAAAAAAACAATAGCAAATTCCGATCGTCTGTGGGGAACTCCATCGGATAAAAAACCCACGCATGCTCAGACTGAATTATGAGACGGGAGCGCTCGTTCTGGTAAAACTAGCGTTCCTAATGGAGCGAGCACATTCGTCATTCTGCAAATTATTGCCTCGTTTAATGCAGCGCATTATTTTCTTCTTTAGATGGGTCTTAAAAATGTTTTTTTTTTTTTTGCTGCAGATATTTATCCCGAGTTCTGACAAACGTATTTCTTTATTGTTTCTTGTGATCTCATGAATAATTTTATATTTTTTTAAAGCCAGATCTCTCTAATTTTTAATTTTATTTAGAATTAAGTTCTACCTTTTTTTTTTTTTTTTTTTTTTATACATTTCTGTTTCTTGTGGGCTCATTTTTTTTTGTGTCAAGTTCTCACAACAACATCTTTTTTATATTTTTTTACTCTCAAGGAGGTTGGTGTCCCTTGTTAATTACACACTGTCTTTATGAAATGTTATTGCTACTCACAATAAAAACACATAGGCAAGTATTTTGCTTTAGTAAAAAGGGAATAAATGCGCTACCCAAAATCACATAAATATTAACAACCCTCAAGAGGGAGGTGAAGCAGCTGTACTGGAATGTGACAAATTCAAACAAAATGGAAAGTAATAGTGCAGCGCTACATGTAGACCAGTAAAAACTGGACTGTAACTCAAATGTGACCATAAAAAGAAACACAAAAAAAAGAAAGAAGGGGCAGGTTGAATACCCAACCCAATATATAAAGTGTCCACAACACTAAACAATATGATAAGTGTCCAAAAAGGTGAATAAATGGCATGGAGTGGATGGAGTAATTCTTGCACGGATCTTCACGTGAATGATGACATAAATGTGTGCTTACCGGAAATGTTGGACCCGAATGTCATACGACAGCGGATCAATCGAGCTTTAGAGTATCCCCGGAGGCGCATGCGCGGCAGCCCCATGGACGGTCGCAAGTCCTGAGAGCTCCGCTCCACTCCGGCCTGATCTGCCCATCATACCGCCTTACAGAGGAGGATTTCTCAGCCTAGCCACTCTACCTGCAGCTGGGGTCTCGGGCAACCCGCCCGCTGGTTCGGGATCACGGCGAGACGCAATCTGAGCAGACAGCTCGCTCCGGATCTCTCGGCCGAGGCCTCCGCCATGATGGCGGCTGCTCATTCACCGCACGGCCTACAGCAAGAACCAGCTGAATCCATCGCGGATCAGTCTCCATCTCGCCCTCACAGCGCTGAGCAGATTCCTCCCGCAGTGAGTAACCCCCAGATCCCCCTTTTATCCCCCACATCCACGGAGTCGCTGCTGGGGCGAATGCATGGGGGTTCTCCCCTCACCCCTATGGAGGATTTCATTAATTCTCCTGTCCATCATAGACCTCCCTTGGGTTCTCTTCCCTCCGCTCCCATAGACTTTGCCTCCCTCATGGACACTTTCTCCACAATGCTATCTAAAGGCCTAGCCCAGAATGCCTCTCACATCACTTCCACTATACAAGCTGACTTGCAGCACCTGGGGGCCAGAATAGAGGCTATTGAGGCCAAAACTGACCAGACGGTAGCTATGGCTTTACAGAATACTGACAGGATTTCTGAGCTCCATGAACAACTGGATATTGCTTACTATAAGCTGGATGACCTTGAAAACAGGAATAGGAGATATAACTTTAGACTCAGAGGCCCCCCTGAATCCTTTAAGGACACAGATAATGTTGTGCGTGCTTTTATCTCCTCCTTAATCCCTGATCTCCCGGATCACCGTCTAGAGTTGGACCGCGCCCACAGAGCTCTCCACCCTCCACGTCAGGATGGTCTTCCCAGGGATATCGTGGTCAAACCCCATTTTTTCAAAGTGAAAGAGGAGGTCATGCGCAGGGCCCGGGAGGCGGAAAACCTCTCCTTCCAGGGACATCCAATTAAAATTTTCTCTGACCTCTCCCCGTACACGATCCAGATGAGAAGATCCTTAAAGCCTCTCCTGCTAGTCCTTACTCAGAATTCAATCCCATATCGCTGGGCCTTCCCGTTTCGCCTGACCTTCACATTTTCCAACAAGTCATACAGCTTCGCAAATTTCGCTGACGGAGAACGCCCCCTGCTACAACTGGGGTTAATCTCCCATTCTCCGGGACCCTCCCTGGACCCCAAGACACCTGTCTCCACGAAGAGGCCCCCCCCGCAAGCCCCACCAAACCGTTATGGCAAAGGAAACAAGCGAAGAGACCCAAGGATGGTCATCCACCATAAGAGGAACTACACTTCCCTTTTGTTTGCTCTTCCTCCCCCTACCTATAGTGGGGCTTTTGCAATGACTAGATCCTGATCTCGGGAGCTCCGTGCTTCTCATCGGCATCCATCTTGCGACAGATGTACCCCCTTTTTTTTTTGTACATCTGAACTTAGTTAAATTTGAATCCATCCTCTGTTTGGCTAATTTTGTTTGCTTATTTGTTTTATCCTTATACATGGTGTGCGGTCAGGTTGGAGTGGTGTGCACTGCACCTCCACCTGTCTCGGAGTGGCGCTTTCCCTCTACTCGGAGACTCCTAAATACCCCCTCTGGTTGGGGACTTTTTTATTTTGGCGTTTTCTATTTTTACCAGGGAAAACCTGCTGGGGAACGATGGCGGCTTCCTTCCCCTGTAGGGATTCTTTATTCCTATATTGGCTGCCTTTATTTTTTTCTCCTTATTTTTGGTCTGTTGCTCCAAGATATGTGCTCAAGTCTAACTTTTGTACCTTTCTCTTCCAGGATCAGTTTTCTCCTCCTCTTCTTCTCTCTCTCCTCTTCCCTTTTTTCTGGGTCACCCCGGGGATCGTTTTATCACCTCAGATACCGTTTCAATCTCTGCAGTCGACTATGGCAGGAAATCTGCAGTACTCCCGGGAGGTTATGGTAAGATATTTACTTTCGATGCGTTTTTCCCCTCGTCTGGTCCGTGATGTCTGACACCAATGCGCCCCCTGACCTCTGTGTTGCTACGCACAATGTTCAGGGCCTAAACTCCCCGGTTAAAAGGAGGAAACTCTTCAAATGTTACCAGTCACAGAAAATAGATGTCTTATTATTACAGGAAACGCATTTTCCATCCTCTTACAACCCTTCCTTTCTCCATGGGCAATTCCCCCAGTTTTTCCTCTCCAACGCCCCCAATAAAACGAAAGGGGTAGCCATTTGTCTCTCCAAGTCCCTGAAATTCTCACCGTCTGCCATTGTTAGAGATGAGGAGGGTAGATTCCTTCTAGTAAAGGTTTCTATAGACGGGACACAGTACTCCTTTCTTTCTTACTATGACCCTAACAAAGGCCAAGCTTCGTTCTTTGCCTCCATGATGTCCACTCTGGGTCCATTATTTGAAGGTAAGGTTATACTGGGAGGGGATACTAATCTCCCTTTTGATCATTCCCTGGACAAGTCGGGGAAGGGCACCCCACGCTCAAGGAAGCCTCCGAAACATAGTACTAAAATAGCAATGACGCTCCACTCGCTGGGCCTGGTGGACATCTGGAGGGAAATGAACCCTAAATCTAAAGATTACACTCATTTCTCGGCCCCCACCAAGTCTATACTAGAATTGACCACATCTTCGTCCAATCCAACTCCATACCCTCAGTTTCAAAGGCACTTATTAGGGACACTGCGATTTCGGACCATTCTATGGTCCTTTTATATATGAGACGATCCCACAATCCCTGCAGGCAATTTATGTGGCGTCTTAACGAAGGTCTCCTAAGTGACCCGGTCCAATGTACAATTCTCTCAAGGGACATTCAAGAATATTTTGTACTGAACAAAACTGACACAATTTCCCCAGAATCTCTATGGGCTGCGCACAAGGCGGTTATCAGGGGGAGGATTATTCAGATTTCCTCCCAGCTTAAGAAAGAATGTAAGGCAGACATAGATAAGCTCTCCACGGAATTCCAATTTTTGAGCAAAAAACACAAGCGCAATCCAACCTTGGATTCTTTGAACTCCCTTGAATTAGCTAGAACGTCTCTGAACCTGGCTCTTACCACCGAGGCCGAGAAGCATTTACGATGGTTAGGAGCGCGCTTTTACTCTCAAAAGGACAAAATCGGAGCCAAGCTCGCGGCTAAGCTTTCTCCTAAGCCTCGGTCCTTCGCATTTCCCAAGATCAGAGACTCTGCGGGTGATCTGACACAAAATCCCCTGCGCATTATGAAAACGTTCCACAAATTTTACGCTTCCCTTTATAAACATGATCAGGCAGCCCCTCAGACTTTCATAGACGATTTCCTAAATGCCACCCCACTCCCGAAATTGTCTGCAGACCATGTTGACCTCCTGGACGAGCCGATCTCGGTTTCGGAGGTACTGGAGGTTATCAAACGGCTTAAGCCTAATTCTGCCCCTGGTCCAGATGGCTTTTCGGTGGGATATTATAAGAAATTTGCGACTACCCTCGCCCCACACATGGTCTCCTTCTTTAACTCTATCCGCTCTGGTTCTCCCCTCGACAAAGCCCTAAACTTAGCTTTTATCTCGGTCATTTCTAAACCTGGGAAGGATGGGTCCCTAGTTTCTAACTATCGTCCGATATCGCTCATTAATAACGACCTCAAAATTCTAACAAAGGTTTTAGCCAATAGACTCTCCTCATTTATTGCTATTTATGTCCACAAGGATCAAGTGGGATTTATCCCGGGGAGACAGGGTCCTGATCAGATAAGGAGGGCGGTTGATGTCATCTCCCTCCTTAAATCCCGTTGGGATGGTGGACCTTCCCAGGAAGGTTATCTTTTGTCAATTGATCTCCAAAAGCCCTTTGACACGATTTCATGGCCCTATCTATTTAATGTCCTAGAGAGATGGGGCTTTGGCCCTCGCTTTCTAGGGACGCTACGTGCTTTATACTCTAATCCCAGCGCGCAGGTCCGATTACAGGGATGCTACTCTGACATCTTTACAATAGAAAGAGGCACTAGACAGGGTTGCCCACTCTCTCCCCTTCTCTTCACTATCGCGATTGAGACCCTGGCCATAGCCATCAGAGCTCACCCCGATATCAAAGGAGTCCTCTGCGGACAGCAGGAACATAGATGCGCCTTGTTCGCTGACGATTTGCTTCTATTTGTCACTTCCCCATTGATTTCGACGCCCAACATATTCTCCCTACTTGATAAATTTGGCACAGTTTCTGGCCTAAAGGTGAATACTTCAAAATCCTTAGCATTAAATATCACAGTGCCCCCCAACATCTTAGGCTCCTTACAAAGTCACTTCCCATTTACTTGGTGTCCCTCAACAATACCATACCTGGGGATTAACCTTACTTCTAGTATCGATTCGCTCTACCCTACTAACTATCCGACCACGTTTAATAAAATGGCGGCGGACCTAGTGATCTGGTCTAAACTTGGTTTATCCTGGTTAGGTCGCATATATGCGATCAAGATGACCTTTCTCCCTCGCCTCCTCTACCTCTTCAGATCTCTCCCTATCCCTGTTAGGAAAATGCAGGTCAAAACCCTTCAGTCTAAAATCCTGAAAATTTATCTGGGGCCCGAAAGGGTGTAGAGGCTCAAAACACCTCCTGTATAGACTGAAAAATCAGGGGGGCTTAGCACTCCCGAATATATGGTGGTACTATCAGGCAGCACAATTAGCTCAGATTTCCATAGTATATTCTCGGGGACCGAAACCTGATTGGGTCTACATGGAGAGACAGGCAATTCCTCTTCACACCATCGACTTCCTGATATGGTCTCCCCCTAAATCTAGACCCCCTATTATGGCTCCCACCCTTTCTCACTCGCTGGCCCTTTGTGATCAATTACACAAAAACCCCTCACTGGTCTCGGCTCTCCGCCCATTAACACATGTTTTTCACAATCCAAACTTCCCTCCAGGTATGAATATCCTAGCGTTTAGCTGGTGGCTCAATAAAGGACTATTCAGAATTGGAAATTTTTTCAACTCCTCAGGCCCCATCTCTATTGCTTATTGCACTAGCAAATTGGAGATGCCCCAATCGGAAAGGTTCAGATATTCCCAACTATTACATTTCCTCCATTCCATTTGGCCCAATAAACCCGACCCCCCGGTAGTCTCACTGTATGAGTCTTGGTGTGCTGACGTCACGGATCAGAGGGGCGGGATATCGGTCATATATTCCTCCCTGGCCACGACACAATGTAAACCTCCCTATGCCCTCTCCTGGGAAAACGACCTGGGCATATCTTGGGACCGGGATAAATGGTTCTCCTGCTTTCAACGCTCCTTTAAAGGCATTCTTAATGTTTCTCTGATTGAAGCGAGCCTTAAAATAATAATCCGCTGGTACAGGGTTCCAGCTGTCCTGGCCAAGATTTATCCTGACGCGTCTCCGCTGTGTTTTCGTGGCTGTGGTCACGTAGGCTCTTTACTCCACATATGGTGGTCTTGCCCACGCATAAGGGGCCTCTGGAACAAGGTTTTTGCTCTGATTCGCAAGTTACTATCTGTTCAGGTACTCCAATCTCCAGAGGTAGCTCTACTTAATCTTAAAGTGGACAAGGTGGATACATTTTCCCAGGCCCTAATTTTTTTTATCTTACTGGGCACCAAAATCACCATAGCGGCTCATTGGAAAAAGGCCTCGGTCCCCTTCGCTGCGGTAAAACGCAAAATCTCTTGGATAATGGCACAAGAGAAAATTGTTGGTATCATCCAGGATAAATCGCGCACATTTGAAAATATTTGGGAACCCTGGGCCACATTCCAGAACATACCCCTTTTCCCGGGACTATAAGCCCACTTTACAGGATCCCCGCCGGATGACCTCACTCTTCTCCCCTTTCCTCTTCTCTGTTCCTCTCCCTTCTCTTTCCTTCTCTCCTCCTCGCTCCTATCTTCTTTCTCACCTCTATTTCCTCCTGGACGCTGCATTCTTATGTAAAAATTGACTGATCCTGGATCTCTCCTTGTTTCGTTCCTTTTGTATGTTGGCCTTTAGGGCTACAATATGGAGCAAGCTTCTGCACAATATGAGCGTTTTCATTGTCACCGCTTTTATGCGCTGATGGAGCCAAGGACCCCCGTACTTTCTAGGCCCCAGAGGTCTGTGTCTCTTCCATCGTTAAATCTACACTGAAGGTTATACGTCATTTTTGCTTTATGGTTTTGCAAGTTTTTCGACCGCTGAACCTGGTGTACTCAAATGGTAACTGTCTTATAAAAATACAGGGCTGATGTCTGGGGGGGGGGTGGGGGGTATCCCCTGCCGCAGCCAGATCCCTCACGGGGCGGCGGGGGGTGCCCCTGTTCACCCTCTCCTTCACATATAATAGGGAGTGGGTGGGTGATGCTCCTGGTAGTACCTTTGACCCACTCGTTATGAAGTTTCGGTTACCCTAGGCCGTCGTCCAAGAGACTGTTGTCTGCAACCTGGACTATTTTTTTATCCCTCCTGGGGGGATTTTTCTTTTTCTCTTTTTTTTGTCTTTCTTATTTTTTGTTGGCCTCCCTTTGGTTCCATTGGTTTAAGCTTTAGTTTCTGTTGGTGCACCAGGATGTTTTGATTCTTGAGAATGCTCTGTTAAGTGCCTAATAACCTGCTGTGATTTACACAACCAGGCTTCAATTATCCTGCTGTCATATGTACTTCCCTTCTGTATACTTATGCGTTTCTCAACAGTGTTTTATATATACTGTAACATGTTTTCTTTTGTCAAAACTAATAAAAAGTATTGAAAGTAAGAGTATCCCCAGCGGCTGTCCACAGGAACGTCACCAAATCGCTGATGGATGATGAAATGCACCAGCTGGGCAATCAGATGACCTCAATCCTGGATGGAACCAGATGGATCGAAAACTTCTCAAATCTTCGATATCCTCAAGTATTTTGCTTAAATCAAAGATCCATTTATTCTGGAAAAACAAATTAAAAATGAAGGGCGACAATTGGAAAATTAGTTGAATTTATGCAGACTTTGGACCCCAAAGGCAGACATGACTTTGATGAACAATAAAATAAACAACATAAGGAAATCAGGAGCAGCAGCCGAAGACATACATGATCCCAAGCTGTGGTACTCCAACAAACTGCAACTTCTGGCAGAGCAGCTTGAAGCCAGGGAATCACTTTCTGGTCTTCCTTGTAGCTTTCCCTCCACGCTTCCCTGCAGCGTTTCTTCCACGGCCCGTCCACTCCCCCTTGCAGGCTGTGGCTCTGTCGATGCAAATGTGGCAGGAGGAGGAGGAGAAGGAGGAAAAGGATGGGCCAGATGGCAGAGATGTGTGGCCTCTGTCAGCTGCCCCCTCCCCGCCGTGTGAATGGCAGCATATATCAGGTGCTCACAGAGGGCACGTTGTCCCTCCTCAAGTTTAACTAGCTTCTCAGCCAGGTAGGCGCTAAAGCACTCCACAGGGTTGAGGGGGCCCTCATTATGGCAGCAGCGTCCCTGATCATTTTAAGTGACTCCTCCTCCGAGATTTTTTGGGTCTGACGTGGAGGGGAGCCACTTGGGACTGGGTGCTGCCACTAGGCCTGGGGACCTGCTGAGTGCCACTTGGGCTGGCCTCCTCCTGTCTGCCACTAACCCCTACCTCCTCCTGCCTGCCACATTCCGGAGCCTCTTCCTCCTAGCTGAGCTCATCCTGTGTATAAAAAAGGGACATCGTTTTATTTTTTGTTGAATCAATCACACACAATTTTCATCTCATGACTGTTGCAATTTGAATGTTAATAAATAGAAAAAACTCTCATTCTGACCCCAGCTTTTTTAAATACTGTACCAATAATTTGTGGCCACTATTTTTATTTACATTTTTTTTTTCAAATTTTTTTTTTCACTTTTTTTTAATTTTTTTATTTAACCACTTCAATACAGGGCCTTTTGTACCACTCAATACCGGGCCTATTCTAGCACTTCTCTCCTACATGTACAAATCATCATTCTTTTGCTAGAAAATTACTCAGAACCCCCAAACAATATATATGTTTTTTTTAGCAGACACCCTAGGGAATAAAATGACGGTCATTGCAACTTTTTTTCTTGCACGATATTTGCGCAATAATTTGTCAAACGCCTTTTTAAAAAAAAAAATGGCGTCATGAATTAAAAAATAACAAAACAGTAAAGTTAGCCCAATTTTTGGGGAAAATATGAAAGATGATGTTACGCCGAGTAAATAGATACCTAACATGTCACGCTTTAAAATTGCGCACACTCATGGAATGGCGCCAAACTTCGGTACTTAAAAATCTCCATAGGCGACGCTTTATTTTTTTTTACAGGTTACCAGGTTAGAATTACAGAGGAGGTCTAGTGCTAGAATTGTTGCACGCGCTCTAACGCACACGGCGATACCTCACATATGTGGTTTGAACGGCGTTTACATATGTGGGCGACTTACGTGTGCATTCGCTTCTGATCGCGTGCTACCGGGGACAGGAGCGTTTTAATTTTTTTTCTACTTATTTTTTTTTTTTTTTACAATTATTTTACTTTTTTTTTTTGATCACTTTTATTCCTATTACAAGGAATGTAAACATCCCTTGTAATAGGAATGTGTGTGACAGGTCCTCTTTATTGAGAGATGCGGGGTCAATAAGATCCCACATCTCTCCTCCAGGCTGGAAAGCATGAGATCAGTGAATTTTTTTTCACTGATCTCATACTTACTAGCCGCAATGGTGGCTTTGTTTACATTTGAGGACCCGGACGTGACGTCATCACATCGCGCCTGGGCCTCCGACGATCATAGAGATGACTGGTGACCATCTGGTCACCAGTCATCTCTATGCTCGTCACGTGACCCACCAACGGTGCCGGAAGATTCGCTCCGGGTCCCCGATCGCACGGGAGAGCCCGGAAAAGCACCGGATGGCGGCGGGAGGGGGGGTGTCCCCTCCCGCCGGCTATAAGGACGATCAAGCGGTGGAACCACCGCTATGATCATTCTTATGGTGCACAGAATCGCTGGCACTTTAAAAGGCTATCTGAATGATGCCTCTAGCTGCAGGCATCATTCAGATATCCCCCTACAAAGCCAGGACATCATATGACGTCCACCCAGGATGGGAGATCCCATCTGTGGACGTCATTTGACTGGGTAGGGAAGTGGTTAATTATTTCATTTGTGAATAATAACATCTAGTTCACAATAATAATTCAAGGCCGATAAATATGTTTTAAAATACTATACCTGGCTGAAGAAGTGCAGATCCGGCTCTTCCAGCTCAGGAGGCTCCTCTTCCCCCTCTGCAGGGGTGGAGGGAAGGGTGGAAGGAACGCTGGAGGGAAGGGTGGAAGGAAGGGTGGAGGGAAGGGTGGAAGGAACGCTGGAAAAAGGGTAGAAGGAAGGGTGGAGGGAAGGCTGGAAGGAAGGGTGGAGGGAAGGTTGGAAGGAAGGCTGGAAAGAGATTCCCTGGCCTCAATCTGGTCGTCCAGAAATTGCAGATGCTTGTAGTACCACAGCTTGGGCTGAACTACTTCATCTGCTACTGCTCCTGATCTCATTGAAGCATGGACTTCTTTATAGCGTTTTTTGTAGGCATTCCTCATGTTTTTTATTTTATTGTTCATCATTGTATAGTCTGCCTCTGGGATACAGGTCTTCACATATTCTGCTAATGTTCCAATTGTTGCCCTTCGTACCACACTGTTGTGGTACAAACTATTTTTAAGCTCCCATAAGTTCCGCAGTTCAGGGTATTTCTCTATGAACACAACCAAAATTTTAAGGCTCCTTGAATTTATGCATACTTCTTTCTGCAAGATAAAACACAATACAAAAACAGTAGGTTGGCTTCAATTGTCCGAATCTTATCCCAATATAGGCCTTTACAATCATGAACCAGTATAGGCCACTGATGCCCCAAGTTTCATTCTTTTTTAGTTGGATTCGTTTGGCACTTCCGGTCGTGCTTACTCTGCGCAACCACAACCTCGTTTACCATTTATATACCCCGTGCATGCGTGAAACTCCGCCCGCGCCGCCCGCCCATGACGGTCTTTTTCGGAATTCCCCCCCCCCCTTCTCGTTCGGTGCACAGTGGGAGACGATGACATGGCGGTGACACAGGTGCGTGCTTCATTATTAAGTACCGACGAGGAAAGCCCGGAGGCGGGAACGTCCTGATCCAGGAATAAAAGATACAAGGCGACTAATATGTCATTTGCTGAGATGGCGGAGATGGTGGACATCCTGCGGAGGAATGATTACGATGGGAAGCATGGGCCATACGACACCCCTAATCTCAGGAAGTCTAAAATAATGGACAAAGTGGCAAGGAGTCTCTATAATAAATTTGGGGTCAGGAGATCCAAGGAGCAGCTCCGTAAAAGGTGGTCTGACCTGAAACTGAGGGAGCCGGAGCAGTATAGGAAGCTTATCAAAATCATTGAAAAAAGTAAGCTTTTATTTTTACTGTGTTATTTCAAATTGGAATATGTATTCTTGCATGTTTTGCTCCATGTGCTTGGATTGACTGGTTTCACATTGTAAAATGGCAACTTTCATGTTAAGTTTAGTGGCCAAATTTTTGGGAATCTTTCGTAGTAAACAGCGAACGTCTAAAAAATCACATATTTTGCACAGATACACGTAAAACACATGTGGTCATGCCTATTTGTCTTAAAACAACGTTTATAAACATTGTTGTCTAGATGATGTGTTGTAAGTAAGAAGAATGTGAAATGCTAAACTAGATTCTATGTAAAGGAGAGGACACTCAAGCAGCTGGTTACACATCTTGACTCAGGAGCACTATAGTATTGGCCACCAGAATAACCTTTTTAGGGTGTCCCACACAGGTGCTCCAGTGGATACTGTGGAGTGTCTCCATGTGTGTTATTTTGGACCAAAAATGAAAGTATTCTTGCTTTGTTGAATTCCCAAAATCTCTCGTGTTCATCTTGGAACTCTGCCAAAACAAACAATTGTACCCCACTTCCAAGCAATGTTTACAATTTATGCCCTCAAATATCTGTGTGCTAAGGATACCTTTTGATTCATTCTCATAGGGGAGAGGAGACTGGGAGGACACCAATCTGAGGAGCCGAGGAAGCACAGACCACAGAAAGAACCCGAAGCTCAGAAAGAACCCCAAGATCAGCATGTGGAGGAAGCAGAGGTGGAGGAAGCAGAGGTGGAGGAAGGAGAGGTGGAGGAAGGAGAGGTGGAGCTTATCACCACAACAGGTCAGTGTCTGTCACCACAGCTTCAGGTAAAGAGATGTAGGCCTGCATATTTATAATACCTTTTTTTTTAGGGGATGAACATGGTGGTGTGTCAGAAACTCCTACTACTCCTCCATTCTCAAGTGCTAGTGTCCAAATCATAATTCAAGAACTAATAGAATGTAGTAGCGAAAGTGACATTATGAGGAATAGGATGAATGTGATTAAACAAAAATATAAAAACATCATTGATATTTTGGGGCGAATAGTCTGACCCCCCCCTGTTTTTTTGTTTGTTTTGTAAAAGCCAAAATTTGAAGATGCACACAGTGTGTCAACATGTACTATCTGCCGTCACAGGATATCTCCCTGTTTTGTGGGTGCAACCTCTTCCTCGCTACTCAAGTAGGTGAGAGGAAGGGTTTGCACCCCCAAAACACGTCCATTGATCCCCCATGATGGCAGATAGCACATGTTGACTTTAGCCATGGGATCAGGATGAAAATACCCATTTTGCCACACAAACTGTGTGCATCTTCAAATTTGGGATGGTTCAGGGGTGACATCACCCCATCTCATGTTTATCTTTAAAAGGTTGAACTTTGTAAGTTCCATTGTTTTTGTTATGTTTTCTTTTTTGACCCATGCATGTTTCTGCAAACCAAAAATAAAGAAAAAAAAATTCTCAAAAATTTGGAGCCAAAAATGTCAAGATTTTATTTTCTAAATAAAAATAACGCACATGTTGTGCACAGAGTCAAAAAAAATGTGCACACTCAACAATGTGTGGCTTGTTATTTCTATGCTCAATAGCAGTTATAGAAAATGTCAAAGTTCATGTTTTACTGTGACAATTGTGGCTAATTACTAAAGACAAATACACTTGGCACTACTACAAAAAGTGTACTATAAGAACCTGGGAGACACATAATAAAAAAAAAGCAATAATGACAAAACAAGTTTTTTAAATATATATATTTGTTTTTATTATTTCCAAAAAAGGATCATATATGGTCTGGCATAGCGATGGCCCCCCTACCCGTGAAGTACTCAACTTATTTATCACGTACTTCACGGGCACTTTGGGGGGCCAAGCCAGTACGGCCAGTTTCCAGGCCTGTCAAGAAGTTTGTTTCGGAAACACCGGCCTCAGGCCCAACATTGGAAAGATAAGAAATAGAATATTTGTGCATAAAATTGTGCAGTATGCAGCAGCTGTACACAATGTAGTTTAGTTTATATTCTGCCATGTGGATGGCTGTCTGAAACAGGCGGAACCAGCTGGCCATTATCCCTAAGGCATTCTCAACAACCCTCCGGACTCTGGCCAGCCGGTAATTAAAAACCCTCCTCTCCGGGGTGAGGGTCCTTTGGTGAAACTGCCGCATCAGGTGGGGTCCCAGTCCAAAGGCTTCATCCGCAAGAAACACAAAAGGAAGTCCCTCCACATTGTCTGCATTAGGTGGCAGTGCCAGGCCCCCAGACTGCAGACGGTGGGCAAACTGTGCAAAGACTCCGCCATCGGACATCTGGCCATTCTTCCCCATGTCCACATATAAAAACTCATAGCGTGCCGACACCACCGCCATTAACACAATACTATTAAAACCTTTATAATTATAATAGTACGACCCCGAACGGGGTGGCGGCACTATGCGGACGTGTTTCCCATCGATTGCCCCTCCGCAGTTGGGGAAGTCCCACCACTGGAAAAATTGGGAGGCCACAGTCAGCCATTCCTGTGGTGATGAACGAAACTGTGAAGTCAAACAAAAAGAATAAATTAGTACTTTTGCACATTACATTGCAAGCAGATTACCCAAATAAATTTTTGGCCAACGTCAGTATAACATTTATTTGAAGGAGCATTTAAACACAAAAATAGAAGGCCCACTTATCAGATGACTTACCCCCTCTGATGGGCCATTGGAAAAAAATAAGGGGGGGGAGGGGGTTAAAGCTGATTTTGTGCCCCGCAAAAAAAGCCTCTACCACTCTGCTGAACTTGAATGTGCAATAAAACATTTGGACACATTTTAGGGGGGGTTCCAAACTACAATGGAGCTGACAAAAAACATTGTTAATAACAGACTAGTCTAGGTGTGTTTGAGCCCAGGATAGCATGCTGGAGAGGTTAGTGAAGGGAAATATGCATGCAGGCCAAAAAATTTGCATTTAAAAGTAACAACATGCATGGGGAGAAAGGGGCCATTCCCAGCATATTACAATCATGGTAATTTGGGAAGGATGAAAGAAATACAATACATTAGCAAACATTCAAAACATAGAATGTGATGTTAAAGGAGAAAACTTACCTTAATATAGTCCTTCTGCATGACTTGTATGATAGCAGAACACGTTTCCGGGATAATGATCCCCAGAGCCTGGGGGGAGATGCCTGTTGTGAACTTGAGGTCCTGCAAATTTCTCCCAGTCGCCAGGTATCTTAAGGTGGCAATAAGCCTCTGCTTGGCAGTGAGGGCCTGGCACATCAAAGTGTCCTGCCTCATGATATAGGGGGACAGCAAATCCAACAGACAGTGAAAAACGGGGTCCGTCATCCGGAGATAATTCCTGAAATCATCAGGATTATTCTCCTGGATTTCCCGCAGCAGAGGCATATGAGAAAATTGGTCCCGCTGGAGCAACCAATTCTTGGTCCATGAACTCCTCCTCACCCTGTTCATGGACTGAGCTCGGGTTACAGTATTAACCGCAACACAAAGCCCATACGCAGCACAAGCTCTACGATGAGAACGTACTTCCAACATGGCTTTAAACCGGTCGGCTGGTCAGAACGAACTTAAACAGAACGCACCGAGGAACAGCAAGGCCTGTGAAGAACGACCTGAAAAACAGTAACGAGCGTTCAAGAAGGCACTGCAAAACAGAAACGACCTGACTGCACGCATTGAAAGACAAATACGAACTCACAAGCTCAAACTGAAAGGCAGAAAACTATCTGAATAGCACGGAGACTGAAAAGCGTGAATCGGCTCTCACCAAACTTTTACTAACACGCGGTAACACGAAATCAGCAAAAGCATTGGATTTGAACTTCCCCTTTATAGTGCCGTCGTACGTCACGGTGTTTTGGACAATCGTTTTTTTGACTGATGGTGTGTAGGCAAGACTGATGGAAGTCAGCTTCATCGGATTTCCGATGGAAGAATCCATAGGAAAACCGATTGTGTGTACAGGGCTTTAATCTAGGCATACCTGTAGGTGCAAGTTGTCAGAGTGGGTTTACAACCACTTTAAGAGTTACTCGCCACCAGTTGCCCCAACCCCAACCCCACCCAACCCCTACACTTGCAAAGCCATCCACAACTCTGCTCCCAGCTACATCACTAACCTAGTTTCAAAATACCAACCTAATCATTATCTTCATTCCTCCCACTCTTGCCTCCAGGACTTTTCCCGAGCCTCTCCCTTCCTATGGAACTCCCTACCCCAATCTGTCCGACTAGCTCCTAATCTGTTTGCTTTTAGATGATCCCTGAAAAAACTTTTTTCGGAGAAGCCTATCCTGCCTTCATCTAACAACTATACTTTAATTTCTCCATCAGCTCATCCCCCACAGCTATTACCAACATTAAAACTATGAAGGCGGGCCTTGACCCAAATTCTTGGGGTCTATCTATGGTATTATTTATTAGCCCGATACATCCTTTTGGACGGGGTACCTCCGCAACTAAATAACAATCCACAAACAGCTATTACCTTTTGTATCACTTGACCCTCCCTCCTAGATTGTAAGCTTTAACGAGCAGGGCCCTCTGATCCCTCCTGTATGGAATAGACATGTGCACATTGAAATATTTGTTTCGGAATTTCGGTTTCGTCCGAAAAATGTATTTATTTAGTTACTCCCGAAATTTGTTTTTATTTATTTTGTTTCGTTACAAAATGCATTCGTCCGAAAATCCGAATTAAGGTCGAATCTGTAAATTGAAGGCTTATGGTGTCTGTCGAATGTTCTAAGAAGATTCGACGAAGCAACTAAACTGTACGACGCCGCAATCGTACATTTCCAGTCGAATGCTCCGCCCACAAGCTATAGTAGAATTCTAATGTTGTATGACTAGTAATAATTATATGTATTAATTATTATTACTAGTCAACCCTCATTAGAGTTCTTCTATAGCCTATGGGCCGAGCATTTGACCATAAATGTCCGCTTGCGGCAATCGTATGTTTTTAGCTGCTTCGTCGAATCTTCTGTCTAATCTTTTCTCTCTATGTCGAATAATCTTGGACTAATAGAGTTAGGTTAGGCACATTCAACCGCAGGTTCGATAGACACAGATCACTATTGTCACCGTCATGTCGAATCTAAATCGAACTGTTGTCGCGATGAAACGAAAATAAAGCATTTTTTATGTCAGATCTTTCGGATTTCGGATTCTGCGCGTTCGTTATCGTTTGTTAAAACGAACGCGAAAATCCCCGAAATTCGGACGAAAATGCATTTGGACGAAAACGAATGCATATGTCTAGTATGGAATTGTATTGTTACTGTACTGTCTGCCCTCGTGTTGTATAACGCTATGCAAACTGTTGGCGCTACATAACACCAATATAATAATAATACTAATAAAAAATCACTAGCAAAAAAAAGTTATTATGCAAGCAAAGTCAGGGTGAAGACATAACTTCTGATTTCTATATCTGTTCTGGGTCAGAATCAAAGATAGTGATGAAACAAGCGGATTAGCATGACAGTCAGGCAACCTGCATTTTAGAAGTAGTAAAGAGCATCAGCAAGCTCCATATTTCTTCGGCATAGACTTTCTTCGGCAATTTTTTAACAAGACAAGAGTTTTTCTTTACCAATTCGATTTTTTTATCCTGTTGTAATAAAAACATAACTGCTCCACTCCGCCAAGCCCTGAGCAGTTCAGCTTTGCAGACACAGACTGTATTAACTTCCAGCGCTGCCAGTTTATTATCCCTTTAATGTTACAGAAAATATTTATCACTCTCTTCTAGAATTTCCCAAGATTTACAGCAAGTGTGTTTGATTAAGTGAGATTGGAGAGGCTGTTGGATTCAGCTGCATAATGAAAATCTATCAGCAATGTGAAAGGCAGCAAATTGTATGATTAAGCAATTTTGATTTTTATCGGACTGCGTGGCTAGACATTGCTGGATAGGAGACGTTATTTGTTCAGCAGAAGTAAATTGTGCAGCATTTCATAAAACAGAAAAGAGATTCTATGAATTGTACTAACTTATATACCTTTAGTCGTTGTGTGATCGATAAAGTTATTTGGCATCGTTATGAGATGAAGCAAAACACTAGCAGTGTATGCTTATACCTCTTTCTAATAGAATAAGAGGAAAGATGACATTGAAGGAAAATATAACATCTGGGAACTTTAAGTTAAAAAATGTGTCTCTAGCCAAAACTTTTCTTTTTTAGTTTGGAATGTAGTGGGGAAGAATTATAACCTCTCTTAGTTTTAGATTCCTTTGTGTGCAAAGAGAAATTATCAAATCCAGAATGTATAAAGTCCAGATTTTAAGCTGAACTCCAGGTCTGTAAGTATACCTACTCCGGAGGGACTGTGGTAGATGCAGAGAATCACTGTAGTAGTCGGTGCTACTACAACAATTGCCACTGTCTTCCAGGTCCTTTTAAGAAGTGGCTGCCCTTCTGCATGGTGAACACAGGGGGTTCTTAGCTCAGCAAGGCCACCATTTGCTGAATGTATTTTTTTCAATAAATACAGGGTTCTCCAATTCAACAAGGTAGAGGGACGGGACAGTGACATCACAAGCTCCACCTCCTGCTCATTTTCTGCTAAACGGACCATAGCCCCACAAAATGGCAATGAGGAGGTGGTAGAATTATTGAATCACACATACAGAATCTCAGAAAAGTGAGTACACCCCTCACATTTTTGTTAATATTTTATTAAATATTTTCCTGTGACAACACTGAAGAAATTACTTTGCTACAATATAAAGTAGTGAGTGTACATCTTGTATAACAGTGTACATTTGCTGCCCCCTCAAAATAACTCAACACACAGCCATTAATGTCTAAACCGCTGGCAAAAAAAAGTGAGTACACCCCTAAGTGAAAATGTCCAAATTGGGCCCAAAGTGTCAATATTTTGTGTGGCCACCATTATTTTCCAGCACTGCCTTAACCCTCTTGGTCATGGAGTTCACCAGAGCTTCACAGGTTGCCACTGGAGTCCTCCTCCACTCCTCCATGACGACATCACAGAGCTGGTGGATGTTAGAGACCTTGCGCTCCTCCACCTTCCGTTCCAGATGCTCAATGGGGTTTAGGTCTGGAGACATGCTTGGCCAGTCCATCACCTTTCCCCTCAGCTTCTTTAGCAAGGCACTGGTCATCTTGGAGGTGTGTTTGGGGTCGTTATCATGTTAAAATACTTCCCTGTGGTCCAGCCCCTGAAGGGAGGGGATCATGCTCTGCTTCAGTATGTCACAGTACATGTTGCATTCATGGTTCCCTCAATGAACTGTAGCTCCCCAGTGCTGGCAGCACTCATGCAGCCCCAGACCATAACACTCCCACCACCATACTTGACTGTAGGCAAGACACACTTATCTTTGTACTCCTCACCTGGTTGCCGCCACACACGCTTGACACCATCGGAACCAAAGCAGTTTAGCTTGGTCTCATAAGACCACAGGACATGGTTCTAGTAATCCATGTCCTTAGTTCTCTTCAGCAAACAGTTTTTTCAGTCTTTCAGGCTTCATTGTGCATCATCTTTAGAAGAGGCTTCCTTCTGGGATGACAGCCATGTAGACCAATTTGATGCAGTGTGCGGCGTATGGTCTAAGCACTAAGAGGCTGACCCCCACCCCTTCAACCTCTTCAGCAATGCTGGCAGGACTCATATGTCTATTTCCCAAAGACAACCTTTGGATATGATGCTAGGCATGTGCACTCAACTTCTTTGGTCGACCGTGGTGAGGCCTTTTCTGAGTGGAACCTGTCCTGTTAAACTACTGTATGGTCTTAGCCACAGTGCTGCAGCTCAGTTTCAGGGTCTTGGCAATCTTCTTATAGCCTAGGACATCTTTATGTACTGTAGAGCAACAATTCTTTTTTTCAGATCCTCAGAGAGTTCTTTGCCATGAGGTGCCATATTGAACTTCCAGTGACCAGTATAAGAGAGTGAGAGCGATAACACCAAATTTAACACACCTGCTCCCCATTCATGTCTGAGACATTGTAGTACTAACAAGTCATATCACACCGGGGAGGACAAATGGCTAATTGCTCCCAAGTTGGACATTTTCACTTAGGGGTGTACTCACTTTTGTTGCCAACGGTTTAGACATTAATGGCTGTTTTTTTAGTTATTTTGAGGGAACAGCAAATTTACACTGTTATACAAGCTGTACACTCAATACTTTACATTGTAGCAAAGTGTAATTTCTTCAGTGTTGTCACATGAAAAAGATATAATAAAATATAATAAAATATTTAATAAAATATTTACAAAAATGTGAGGGGTGTTCTCACTTTTGTGAGATACTGTATACTGACTTGCTAATGGAGGATGGTCTTGGTCATGCAAGCATTCTTCCTTTCAGATATTTGTAGTGATGTAGTAGTGGTGGGTGGATGATTATTAATGAATTATTAATTATTATTATAATGCAAATTATTTCAGCAGCAACCCAGTTCTTCCAGAGAGATGACATTTATTAAGACTTCAGAAAAGCCATCAAAGGAACAGGCAAGATAGATGAAAGGATACTCATGCAACATTCAGACACCTTCAGAGAACCCTGTCACATTTTAGCCAAACAAACCTTCCCTAATATACACATTTTTCTCCCATGGGTGACAAAGACAAGCAATTCGATTGGCCAGTTTTATTAGGCCTTTTATCTGCTTTTGTCCTCCTGGGTGACAGATAATGACCCTTAGCCATGGACAGCTGCAGTGATAAAAGTCATTAACTGTATCTTTGATAAGTAGAGTCCCAAATACCAATGTGGCCTTGCACAACATTTTTAAAGTGTTAAATGGATTTGTCAACTACCTGTCCTAGAATGTCTGTATATGAACACATCACAATATATGTATACATATAATATATGCAATACATACACACACACGCCCTATGCTTATAATGTGCTAGTCTGCATTGCAGACTAGCACATTATGTGAAACATACCTTAGAACAAAGCCCGCCAGCGACGTGCTGTCACCGCTGAAGGCACTTCCATCTTCAACCGTTCTCTCTTCTGGGTTCGTGGACTCTAGCTATGTGAGTGGCTGAAGTCATGATGACGTCACTCCTGCACTGTTTAGGGCACAGGACTCAGAAGGAATGTCACCGGTTACATCTACAGTAAAAGCTCCTAAACGGTGCAAGTTTATGAGATATTTACAGTACCTATAGGTAATCCTTGTTATAGGTTTATCCATAGGTAAAAATCATGCATGGGAGTTCACTCCCACTTTAACAACTAGTAATGTCACATGGTTCTATTCATTTATACAATATGGCTGGGAATGAAAAACACTCCCCCCTTCCCTTTAAAATACCAACCTTTTTTCACATATGTTTTACATATATGTTATTGAAAAAAACCCTATGAAAAAAACATCCTCCAACCTTAAAGGGGTGTTCCAGGCAACCCTGGGCAAAAAAATAAAAAATTAAAAGCCAGCAGCTACACATACTGCAGCTGCTGGCTTTTAATAAATGGAGACTTACCTGTCCTGGTGTCCCTCGATGTCGGCACCACAGCTGATGTTTCACATCAGCTGTCGGGTGCTGCCGTCGCCATTGCGGGTAAGGGAACCCGGCAGTGAAGCCTTTCAGCTTCACGCCGGGAACCCTACTGCGCATGCGCGAGGCCCCGCTCCTCTCTCCTATTAGCCCGGCGGCCAGGGAAGGAGGAGAAGGGAGCCCCGCGGTGACGTCATGGCCACGTCGTGGCCACGGCCGGACTCCAGGAAGTGGGAAAGGATACCTGTCTTTGAGGAATCCGATGAGCGGAAGTTCCACTTTAGTGTGGAACTCCACTTTAAGTGCAGGAATGCGGCATTAAGACACCAGCCAGAGAGGCTGGCTGACGTTATTGACCAAATTTGGCCATGACATACTGTATGTGGTAAATTACATCACCTGCAATGTCCACCAGCTTGTTTATAATTTGAAACAAGCTGGCAGGCTACTGGAAGATATCAGTAAGCAGTGATAGTGTTACCGCCTTGCACTATTTTCCCCTGACAGTTCACTTCAGGCACAGATTCAGTGTTCCTTGGCTAGTACGAGAAGTCTTCAAAAAACTGCAGAAACTTTTTGAAGACCCCTTGTATAAGCATTTCAGGGGTTGGTTTCAGGTGTTACAGAAAACCAATATATGTGAATCAGTGAAATAATATAGTAAACTATCAAATAATGTTATTAACTATGGTTCTACTTACATGGCCTATGCATGCCACATATTTCTCAGCATTTTGAATTAAAAACCAGATAACAGCTTCATAATATATGCATAAACCTGGTGTCCCCAAGCTGGCCGATGGTGCACATGTGCCCTCAGGCAGGCTCTGCTGTGTTCACAGACTTCACAGTGCTAGCATCACATAGAGCCATATAGCAGGGGACAGCAGGGAATACATGTATGAAATTAAGATAGATAAGATAAATAGATAGATAGATAGATAGATAGATAGATAGATAGATAGATAGATAGATAGATAGATAGATAGATAGATAGATAATGGATGGATAGATTGTGTAATTGTGTAAAATCTAAAGGGGATATCCAACTTTGTCAGGTTTATACTGTTATCTGGGCTCCTTTGGAGGGATTCATCCTCAATTCCTGCACACCTTATGCTGCGTACACAGGATCGGAAAATCCGACAAGAAAACCGTGGATTTTTTCAGATGGAATCTTGGTTCAAACTGGTCTTGCATACACAAGGTCACAACAAATTATGACCATCGAGAATGCGGTGACGTACAACGAGCCGAGAAAAATGAAGTTCAATGATTCCGAGCATGCGTCAAATTGATTCTGAGCATGCATGGTTTTTGGTGCGTCGGAATTGCATACAGACGATCGGAAGAACTTTTCTTGTCTTCAAATTTGAGAACCAGCTCTCATATTTTTCTTGGCGGAAATTCCGACAGAAAAATTCAGATGGAGCCTACACACGGTCAGAATTTCCGACCAAAAGCTCATATCGGAATTCTCTTGTCGGAATTTCCGATCGTGTGTACGCAGCATTACAATGTTTCACCAGACTGAAAATAAGAAGAACTTTCCAACAACATAACAAACAGAAATCAAAAAAGCTCTTCTTCACTAGAAGAGGGGAAGGCTAAAACCAGATTTTTTTCTCTGTCTGTGTTCCTGGTGCAGATTTTCCTTCACTTGCTGTCTGGTAAAATGTTGTTAGCAGTACAGGAGGTGAGGGTAAATCTCTCTAAAGGAGCTCCAGACAACATTGGAAACCAAACAGAAGTTCTAAGCATTCCTAACTGGGGGTTGGAATGCACATTAGCATAAATTATACCTAAATCAAGGACAGAAGAACTGCCAGCATAGTTGGGATACTATGAGCAACAAGTATGGTGGATAGAAGTTGCCAATGAAGCAGCAATGGAGAGAATATACTTTAAATTACTCAGTTGCTCACCAACATTTTTCAAAAACAACCAGTCTTTTTGGAGTGGAAGATTTTAGATCTTTGGTGCAAATATCAAGCCCATATCTTCTTCACCCAGCAAATTATATATATATATATATATATATATATATATATATATATATATATATGTATTTATATATATTGATCTGGACTGGATTCCTGTGTACCAGGGAGGGTGAGCTGAATCATCTGTGCTTATCTCAACACTGACACAGTTAATACAATACAGACTTCTTTTCATTTAGCTGCCCATCCATTACCCACTCTTAAAGGGACAACGCCACGTGTACCACCTTGCAGAAGGACCCCAAAAAAGGTGGTTAATACTGATAATTAGGCACCAGGTACTTTATAGCCACCTACAGGGGTACCCCTTTGTCACAAATGCATAAATCCACCAGCTATCGGGTCTGCATTAGGGATGAGCTCGGTGTTCGAGTCGAACATAAGTTCAACTCGAACATCGGCTGTTCGACCGTTCGGCGAACATCGAACTATTTAGGCCGTTCACGCCAAATTCGAGTGACGCGA
The DNA here is from genome assembly GCA_029206835.1 of Rana muscosa. Taxonomy (NCBI): domain Eukaryota; kingdom Metazoa; phylum Chordata; class Amphibia; order Anura; family Ranidae; genus Rana; species Rana muscosa. The sequence continues at coordinate 351,998,490 of CM055119.1, forward strand.
ACGGCCCACAATACACTGCGCCATCGCAGTGCAATCCCGGCACTGTGATTGGCCAAGCATGCACTGTGACCTCGCATGCTTGGCCAATCACAGTGCCGGCAGCTAGGAGAGCCATAATTGGCCACAGGCAGGTTGCCTGTGGCCAATTATAGCTCAGGGGGTTTAGCACACGCCCCACACTATAAAAGGCCGCCAGCGCGGCGGCCTTGTGTAGTGTGTTCTGGCGCAGGGAAAGAGTTACATAGGCAGGGACAGTGTCAGTGCTATTTGTACCTCAAACTTGTGTGTAGGGAGAGAGAAGGATAGGCAGGGAGAGTGTCAGTGTCATATTATTTGCTAAACCTTGTGTGCAGGGAGAGAGAAGGATAGGCAGGGGACAGTGTCAGTGTCACATTCTTTGCTAAACCTTGTGTGCAGGGAGAGAGAAGGATAGGCAGGGAGAGTGTCAGTGTCATATTCTTTGATAAACCTTGTGTGCAGGGAGAGAGAAGGATAGGCAGGGGACAGTGTCAGTGTCACATTCTTTGCTAAACCTTGTGTGCAGGGAGAGAGAAGGATGGGCAGGGGACAGTGTCAGTGTCATTGTTGCTAAGCCTCCTGCACATTATACACCTGAAGTTAGCCCGTATTGCTGTGTTTTCCTGGTGTGTTACACCAACAGGCATTTGCAGCACTTACAGCGGGCGGAGTGTGCCTCCTGCACATTATACACCTGAAGTTAGCCCGTATTGCTGTGTTTTCCTGGTGTGTTACACCAACAGGCATTTGCAGCACTTACAGCGGGCGGAGTGTGCCTCCTGCACATTATACACCTGAAGTTAGCCCGTATTGCTGTGTTTTCCTGGTGTGTTACACCAACAGGCATTTGCAGCACTTACAGCGGGCGGAGTGTGCCTCCTGCACATTATACACCTGAAGTTAGCCCCTATTGCTGTGTTTTCCTGGTGTGTTACACCAACAGGCATTTGCAGCACTTACAGCGGGCGGAGTGTGCCTCCTGCACATTATACACCTGAAGTTAGCCCGTATTGCTGTGTTTTCCTGGTGTGTTACACCAACAGGCATTTGCAGCACTTACAGCGGGCGGAGTGTGCCTCCTGCACATTATACACCTGAAGTTAGCCCGTATTGCTGTGTTTTCCTGGTGTTACACCAACAGGCATTTGCAGCACTTACAGCGGGCGGAGTGTGCCTTCTGATCATATTACACCTGAAGTTAGCCCGTATTGCTGTGTTTTCCTGGTGTGTTACACCAACAGGCATTTTCAGCACTTATGCCCCATACACACAATCGTTTTTCATGCCGTTAAAAATGCCATTAAAAAAAATGGCCATTAAAAATGATCGTGTGTAGGCTCCAGAGCATTTTTACCAACGTGAAAAACGGCCATTAAAAATTTCGAACATGCTCTCTTTTTTCACGTCGTTTTTCATGTCGTTTTTTTTAACGACGTGAAAAATGATAGTGTGTATGCTTTAACGACGTGAAAAAAAACGCGCATGCTCAGAATCAAGTATGAGACAGGAGCGCTCGTTCTGGTAAAACTAGCGTTCGTAATGGAGATAGCACATTCGTCACGCAGTCACGGACTGAAAAGCACGAGACTGAAAAGAGCGAATCGTCGCTCAACAAACTTTACTAACATGAAGGGTGGCGCCATTCGAACGGAACTTCCCCTTTATAGTGCCGTCGTACGTGTTGTACGTCACTGCGCTTTGCTTGATCGTTTTTTTAAATGATCGTGTGTACGCAAGACAGGCTTGAGAGGAAACATGAAAAAAAACGACGTGAAAAACGGCAAGAAAAAAAATGGCAAGAAAAACGATTGTGTGTATGGAGCATTACAGCGGGCAGAGTGTGCCTCCTGCACATTATACACCTGAAGTTAGCCTGTATTGCTGTGTTTTCCTGGTGTTACACCAACAGGCATTTGCAGCACTTACAGCGGGCGGAGTGTGCCTCCTGATCATATTACACCTGAAGTTAGCCCGTATTGCTGTGTTTTCCTGGTGTGTTACACCAACAGGCATTTGCAGCACTTACAGCAGGCGGAGTGTGCCTCCTGCACATTATACACCTGAAGTTAGCCCGTATTGCTGTGTTTTCCTGGTGTGTTACACCAACAGGCATTTGCAGCACTTACAGCGGGCGGAGTGTGCCTCCTGCACATTATACACCTGAAGTTAGCCTGTATTGCTGTGTTTTCCTGGTGTTACACCAACAGGCATTTGCAGCACTTACAGCGGGCGGAGTGTGCCTCCTGATCATATTACACCTGAAGTTAGCCTGTATTGCTGTGTTTTCCTGGTGTGTTACACCAACAGGCATTTGCAGCACTTACAGCAGGTGTAGTGTGATTCCTGCAAAATATTCTCCTGAAGCTAGGCCTTATTGCTGGTTTTCCCATCTCCCTGCAGGCCATTAGAATGTCTGGAAGGCAAACAAGGAGAGGCAGACAGTCAGGAGCCAATAAAAGAGGGCAAGCAGGCTCTGTGTCTAGAAACAACAGTGCTGGTCGTGGACGCGGTGCATCGCCATCAGCACATGGCCATGGGACACGCTTGTCCTTCTTTTCGGCAGATGGACGTGTTGAGCCGCATCATGCCGAAGACTTGGTAGAGTGGATGACCAAGCCCTCCTCATCCTCCTCATCCTCTCTCACCCAGGCTCAGGGTACTGGTAAAGCAGCTGCCAAAGCGTCCTCTTCCCTGGTATCAATGTCATCATCAGTCACTCCTTCCCTAGACCAACCATGTCCTCCTGAGGAGTCCCCTGAACTGTTTGAGCACAGTGTTGGGTACATGCTCCAGGAGGATGCCCAACGTTTAGAAGGGTCTGATGATGATACCCAGCTAGAGGAAGGCAGTAGCGTGAGAGCAGAGAGAGGGGATGCTCAAGAAGGACACCAATCTGGCAGTCATGTTCCAGCAGCTGCAGCATACTGCCAGATTGGCTCCAGTGATGAGGAGGGAGGGGATGATGAGGTCACTGACTCCACGTGGGTGCCTAATAGGAGAGAGGAGGAGGAGGATGAGGAGGAGGCACATCTCCAACGAGGCAGGATGCCCTCGGGGGGCCAGCGTAAGGGCAGCACACCGACGGAATCACACCACAGAGCTCCGCCTGTGCAGGGCGCTGCCTCTGCCCGTTATTCAAAAAGTTCTTTGGTGTGGGCCTTTTTTGAGTCAAGTGCATCAGATCGCACAGCTGCTGTTTGCAACATATGTCTCAAGCGTATATCGCGTGGCCAAAACATCACCCGCTTGGGCACCACATGCTTGACCAGACATATGTTGACCTGCCATGCAGCTCGTTGGCAAGCCTACCTTAAAGACCCACACCAAAGAAAAAAGCGGACCTCTCCTTGCACCGCATCAGCTGGGATCTCCAACCCCACTATACCTTCAGTCCTCTCTGAAACCTGCACTGAGAGGAATGAAAGTGTAGAATTAGGTGTGTCACAGCCAAGTACTTGCGGGCACTCTGCTAGCAGTACACCGACGTCCGATTCTAGCAGGCAAATTTCCCTGCCCCAGCTGCTGGACCGTCGAAAGAAGTTCACTCCCAGCCATCCACATGCCCAGCGGTTGAATGCTAGCTTGGCTAAATTGCTAGCGCTTCAACTGCTGCCTTTTCAGTTGGTAGACTCGGCCCCCTTCCATGAATTTGTGCAATGTGCGGTTCCTCAGTGGCAGGTTCCCAAACGCCACTTTTTCTCACGGAAGGCGATTCCGGCTCTCTACCGGCATGTGGAAGGCAATGTCTTGGCCTCGCTGGACAGGGCGGTCAGCGGTAAGGTGCATATTACCGCTGACTCATGGTCCAGCAGGCATGGACAGGGACCTTACCTTTCTTTCACATTGGGTCACTCTTTCGGCAGCTGGGAAGGATGCAGGACAAGGTGCAGTAGTGTTGGAGGTTGTTCCGCCGCCACGCCTCCAAAATGCTAATACTGGTTGTGACACACCTCTCTCCTCCACCTCTCCTCTTCTTCTTCCTCCATGGCCTCTTCCTGTGCTTTGTCCTCGGAACCAGCGGTGCTCCGTAGGCGTTCAAGGGGCTACGCAAGTACGCAGGCAAAAAGATGCCATGCCGTGCTTGCGCTGGTGTGTTTGGGGGACAGGAGCCACACTGGGGCAGAGGTTCTGTCTGCTCTGCAGGGGCAGGCAGAGAGGTGGTTGACGCCACGCCAGCTTAAGCCAGGAATGGTGGTTTGCGACAATGGCACCAACCTCCTCTCCGCCCTCCGACAGGGACAACTGACCCATGTGCCCTTTGTGGCTCACGTCCTTAACCTGGTGGTGCAGCGGTTCTTGGGCAGGTACCCGGGCTTACAGGATGTCCTGAGGCAGGCCAGGAAAGTCTGTGTGCATTTCCGCAGATCTTATAATGCCAGTGCTCACCTGGCTGAGCTGCAAAAGGAGTTGAACCTGCCCAAGAACCGCCTTATATGTGACATGCCCACCAGGTGGAACTCAACGTTGGCCATGCTGCAGCGGCTGCACACGCAGCAGAGTGCCATCAATGAGTACCTGTGCGACTACGGCACCAGGACAGGGTCAGGGGAGCTCTGTTTTTTTTTTCACCACGCCAGTGGGGCATGATCAGGGATGCATGCACTGTCCTGGCACCATTTGAGGAGGCCACGAGGATGGTGAGCAGTGACAGTGCATGCATCAGTGACATTGTACCTCTTGTCCACCTGTTGGAACATACGCTGCGTGGAATAATGGACAGGGCACTTGAGGCAGAACAGAGGCAGGAAGAGGAGGACTTCCTTGCCTCTCAAGGCCCCCTTTACCCAGACAGTGTTCCTTCTGTCCCACCCATCGCACAGGAAGAGGAGGAGGAGGAGGAGGATTGTGTCAGCATGGAGGTGGAGCCTGGCACTCAGCATCATCAGCATCAGTCTTTTAGGGATGATTTACAGTCCCAAGAAGCCAGTGGACTTTTACGTGGCTGGGAGGAGGTGGCTGCGGATCATGTCGTCCTTAGTGACCCAGAGGACCCTGGACCGAATGCCTTAGCTAACCTACGCTGCATGGCCTCCCTGATCCTGCAAAGTCTGCGGAAGGATCCTCGTATTCTTCGGATCAAGGAGAGGGACCATTACTGGCTGGCCACTCTCCTTGATCCACGGTACAAGGGTAAGGTTGCGGACCTTATCTTACCGTCGCAGAGGGAGCAGAGGATGAGACAACTCCGGGAGGCCTTGCAGAAAGGTCTGTGCAAGGCGTTCCCAGAGACTAGGAGGTTACAAACTCCTGGTCCTGGACAACGAGTTGCTGAGGCTTCGGTCAGTCAAAGAAGGAGCGGTGGGGAAGGTGGCTGTCTGACCGATGCGTTCAGACAATTCTTTAGTTCGCAGCCCCAAGGTATGATCGGTTCCAGCAACCATCGCCAGCGTCTGATATACATGGTGCAGGAATACCTAGGGGCAAGGTCAGAAAATCCTCTGGCTTACTGGGTCTTGAGGATGGATCACTGGCCAGAGCTTGCACAGTATGCAATTGAGCTACTGGCCTGTCCTGCATCCAGCGTTCTTTCAGAACGCACATTCAGTGCTGCTGGAGGATTTGTCACAGATCACAGGGTGCGCCTGTCCACCGACTCGGTTGATCGACTGACCTTCATAAAGATGAACCAGTCTTGGATCACCACCAACTACCAAACACCTGAAGCTGATATAACAGACTAATTTATTTTCAAATGTCACATCCCTTCAAGACTGATGCTGATGCTGAGAGACTGTCCTGTTATGTTGACTGACTATCCTCCTCCTCCTCAATGATCCGATTGATGATGATAGCTTGGAAGAACATTTTTGTTTCTGGGTGCCGCCACCAGTGGCTAAGGCCCAATTTTTCAGCCCCTGTTTAACAGGGGCATGTATTTACAATTTTTTATGCAATGCTTTGCAGCAGGGCTCATTCCTGCTCTCCAACTAGAGTATCTGGGAGAGGTTGCAGTGTCGTGGCACCAGCACCAGTGGCTAAGGCCCAATTTTTCAGCCCCTGTTTAACAGGGGTGTGTTATTACAATTTTTTATGCAATGCTTTGCAGCAGGGCTCATTCCTGCACTCCAACTAGAGTATCTGGGAGAGGTTGCAGTGTCGTGGCACCAGCACCAGTGGCTAAGGCCCAATTTTTCAGCCCCTGTTTAACAGGGGCGTGTAATTACAATTTTTGATGCAATACTTTGCAACAGGGCTCATTGCTGTGCTCCAAGTACAGTATCTGTGAGGGGTTGCAGTGTTGTGGCACCAGTGCCTAAGGCCCAATTTTTCTGCCCCTGTTTAATAGGGGCATGTAATTACAATTCTTGATCTAATAATTCACAGCAGGGCCCATTCCTGCGCCCACCAAAAGTAACTGTGAGGCCTTACAGTGTTGTGTCAACACCACCACCACCACCACCAAAGGCCCAATTTTTCAGCCCCTGTTCAACAGGGGCATGCAATTACAATTCTTGATCTAATAATTCACAGCAGGGCCCATTCATGCGCCCACCAAGAGTAACTGTGAGGGCTCACAGTGTTGTGGCAACACCAACATGTAAGGGGCAAATTTCAGCTGAGTATATACGGCAGGCCCCTACTTTCAAACATCCAACTTACAAACGACTCCTCCTTGCAAACGGAAGGATGCAACAGGAAGTGAGAGGAAATCTACCCCTAGGAAGGCGAATTCTCTCCTGTAAGAGTTAATATGGGAAAAAAAAGTGTCTCCTCTCCACTGATGCTTTATCACCACTTCTTGTTTCAATAAAAACCCCAAATTTTCAAAAAACATTTGTCATTAGGACGGAAAGTGAGGTGAACTGTTCTGAACAGGTGCACACTGCACAGACAGCAAAACAAATGTTACAGGGGTGATAACCCTTCCCTATGTTTTCCAAAAAGCTTAAAAATAGATTTTTGGGCTGGAGCTACACTTAAACAATGTACCTGTTCAAAATTACAAACAGATTCTACATAAGAACAAACCTACAGTCCCTGTCTTGTATGCACCGCCTGTATACGGCTGTTCAGAGTATATAGGGCCTTTTTTATTTTGTGTGCGGGGTTCCCCTTAATATCCATACAAGACCCAAAGGGGCTGGTAATGGGCTGGGGTGGGGGGGGGGGGGGGTGTGATGGGGTAGCTATGCCATTTTTCTTAAAGATTTTCATCCATATTACCGGGACCAGACATTACATTAAAGCCGCAAGCAGTTTTAAATGGCTTTTTTTCCTTTAGAAATGTAATTTTGTGCAGGGACAGTTCTAAACACGGGAAACACGTGGCACTTCACAGGCATACTTTAGACACCCCCCAGGTACGATATTTAAAGGAATATTTGACTTTTTTTTTTTTTCACTTTATGCATCATTAAAATGACTGCTCCAGAAAAACGGCCGTTTTTAAAACTTCTTTTTGCATTGCTACATGTCCCCTGGTGCAGAACCCGGGTTCCCAAACCCTTTTTAGGACAATAACATGCATAATAGTCGTTATAATTAGCACTTTAGATTTCGAACGTTCGCATCCATTGTATTTAATAGGGTTCTAAAGTTCGTGCGAACTTTCGGTCCGTTCGCGGGTTCTGGTGCGAACCGAACCCGGGGGTGTTCGGCTCATCACTAGTCTGCATGCGTAATGTGCACGCAAGGATCTTTTGGGTTAGTTAATGCCAATACTTTTAACCCTGTTTGCACAGATTTTAATTTGGTTTAGCATCACTACAGTTAAATTGATTGCCATGTTATGGGTCAATGTTAACATGATCTAATACATTATCTTTAAACACAGTCAAATTATTTGTTCATGGTTTCATGCATTGTTTAACTGCATTGCCATAGTGCATCCTTTCAGTCTACCATCCAGTTGCTTATGGCTTGTTTTCTGTGCAGTATTATAGAGTGGTAGCATGCTAACCTCTAAGTTACACAGGTGTTTCGGGGGTGGGGTTGAGTCGTGGCAGAACCTATCATATTCAGTAGCTCCTATGGGGGAGAGCAGTGCATTGCTATATCTAGGAACATCGGTGTGCGCAGCCTATTGCATTAGTGTGGGCAACCCAAAGCTCAAACACACATGCGTGCATATATATATTTATATATATATATATATATATATATATATACATACTGTGACAGCAGGAAGGTAAAGTCACCTGGTTGCATCCAGGGGGGTAGATATATTTCGCCCAGATTCAGGCTTTACGCCGACTTATACAACTAGGTGGAGAGTTGTATAAGGCTAGTGGGCTCATGGATGACTCATACCTCTAGGGAGAGTGTGGGGCGTCGTACAGACAGGGAGTTGATGAGACCAGCTGAAGCTTGTCAGCTCATTTAGGCCTCTATAAGAACTCCCAGCTTCATTAGATGTTAGCTCATGCCTGGAACCAGACCTGTGTGGACTGTCTAGGGAGAGTGAACCCCTGTGCGGTGAGACAAAGCCTGTGTGGCTATTTGCTTGGACATTTAAAACCAGGGACTTAGGGACTAGGACAGCACTAGGCTGATCCCAGTTGTTAGTTAGGAAACCTGTATGTTTAGTCAGAGGTCAAGTTGACCAGGATTTATTTTGTTTATGTTTCTTTTGCTTTGCTGTGTTTTGTCACTGTAAATAGAAAATAAACCGCACCTTTTTGATTTTGAAAACCACAACCTCCGTTTGCTGGGCCTGTTTTTGTGTGGGGAGCCCATCTCGGGGGTCACACACACCCGCTGCCGAGCTAACCCCCTCACAGTTGGTGGAGAACCAGTGGCAGTTTTTTTTTAAGCCAGCATGGAGGAGATACTGAAGCAGCTGGCTCTAGCAAATGCCAATCAACAGCAGACAAATGCAGGTTTGCAAAAGAGCCTTGCAGCTCAACAACAGAACTTCGCAGCCCAGCAGCAAGCTCATCAACAGAGCCTTGCAGCCCAGCAGCAAGCTCATCAACAGAGCCTTGCAGCCCAGCAGCAGACAAACGCAACTTTGCAACAGAGTCTGGAGGCTCAGCAACAAGCCCAGCAGCAATCTGAGGCCCGCTTCATAGACCTGTTACAGAAGCAAGAGCAGAGACTACAACAACAGATGGAAGCAGCAATGCAGCAACGTCCGCAGACCAGTGAGGAAAGCCGTCCCACTAATACCGCGTCCTTTGGGGTGAGTCGTTTATTGACAAAAATGACTGGAGAGGATGATCCAGAGGTATTTTTGACCACATTTGAAAGGACCGCTGAAAGAGAAAAGTGGCCTGAGGAGCAGTGGGCTGGACTGGTGGCTCCTCTGTTAACTGGTGAATCGCAGAAAGCTTACTATGACCTAGAGCCTAACCAAGCAAAAGACTATGCGATGCTAAAAGCTGAAATATTGGCAAGGCTGGGTGTCACCCAGGCTGTCCGGGCTCAGCGTGTGCATAACTGGACTTTCCAGCTTGGAAAACCCCCCAGGTCTCAAATGTATGATCTCATTCACCTGAGCAGAAAGTGGCTACAGCCAGAGACTTTGTCCGCACCAAAGATTGTGGAACGTGTTGTAATGGATCGGTTTTTGAGAGCTCTTCCTACTGCCATCCAAAAGTGGGTAAGCCATGGAGACCCAGAGACGGCCGATGGTCTTGTGGATCGTGTGGAGAAATACTTGGCTACAGAGAACCTGACGGCCTCTTCCAGAGACACTCGGACTTTCCACCCTAAGACCAGACCATCCCCAGGGGCAGATAAGAGGATTCCAAGGGGTGAGGGTGGAGAGAGTGAGAGGGTGGGAGCTCTACCCCAAGTTTGGCGAGAACAGCCTGGGAAATCAGCGGCTCAAGAGGCCGCAAGAAGGATCGTTTGCTACCGCTGCCGGCAAGCGGGATATATTGCAGCCAATTGCCCGGTTGTGGAGGAACCCATGCAGTGTGACTTTCTGACGGGCAGACGTCAGTCGCTGTGTGCGACAGTCGCATGCACTGCCATTCGAGGAACTGAGAAACATTTATGCAAAATGTGTGTTAATGGTAGAAATGTTGTGGTATTGCTGGATTCAGGTAGCCTTGTGACCCTGATAAAGGCTGAGTTAGTTAAAACAGAGGTCTCTGGGAATAGCAAGGTAGCTGTTATTTGTGTGCATGGGGACACCCGAGAGTATCCAGTGACTACAGTGTGTTTCGAGACCCCCAAAGGTACCCTCTCTCATCCAGTGGGCTTAGTATCTCAGTTACCGCATGACGCCATTGTGGGAAGGGATTTTCCGAAGTTCTGGGAACTGTGGGATGATCCTGAGCCCCCCACTGGTGCCCCTATGTACCAGGAATGTGATAGCCAGAACTCCCCTGAGAGTGGTGAGGACTCTCCGGAATTTCCCTTATCAGTATTGGCAGGGGAGACTCAAGAAACTGGAGAGGAGCCCACCTCCTCAGACGAAAACCTACCGTCTGTGGAGTTTTCTGATCTTGAGGTTCACAGGGAAAACTTTGCCACAGAACAGTTGAAAGACCCCGCCCTAATAAAGGCACGGGAAAACGTAGTGAAAATAGATGGCGAGTTAGTGAACCCAGATAATACCTGCACTTACCCATACTTCAGCGTAGAGAAGGACCTACTGTATCGGGTGGCAAAAAGGGCAGAAGAAACCGTTGAGCAGCTTGTGGTGCCCAAACCTTACAGGAAGTTGGTGTTGGAGTTGGCCCATGGGCACATTCTTGGAGGTCATCAGGGGACAGAGAAAACCCGAGAGAGGGTATTACAGAGATTCTATTGGCCGGGGGTGATGAAGGACATAGAAAATTATTGTTCCTCCTGCCCTGTGTGTCAGAGGTCGGCCCCGATGCCACATTTCCGTAGCCCGCTGGTCCCTCTACCCATCATTGAGGTCCCGTTTGAGAGGATCGCCATGGATTTGGTAGGTCCTATAATCAAGTCCGCTAGGGGGCACCAGTACATATTAGTTATAATGGACTATGCCACCCGTTATCCAGAAGCGATCCCTCTCCGAAATACCTCGGCCAAAACCATAGCCAAAGAGCTATCTCTTGTGTTTAGCCGGGTGGGTATTTGTAAAGAACTGCTTACGGACCAAGGTACACCCTTTATGTCCCGGGTTATGAAGGAGCTGTGTAAATTGTTCAAAGTGACGCAATTACGTACATCTGTGTATCACCCCCAAACCGATGGGCTGGTTGAAAGGTTCAACAAAACCCTAAAACAAATGTTGAAGAAAGTGGTGGATAGAGATGGAAAGGATTGGGACTGTCTACTTCCTTATCTGATGTTTGCTATTAGGGAGGTGCCCCAATCCTCTACGGGATTCTCCCCCTTTGAGTTACTGTATGGGAGACACCCAAGAGGGCTGTTGGATATTGCCAAGGAAACTTGGGAAAGTGAGAGTTCTCCCCACAGGAGTGTGATTGAGCATGTCGCCCTGATGCAAGACCGAATTGCACAGGTAATGCCCATCGTGAAGGAACATTTGGCCCAAGCGCAGTTAGCACAGCAGAGAGTGTACAACCGTGCAGCCAAGACCCGTACCTTTTCCCCGGGGGATAGGATACTGGTACTTGTCCCTACGGTTGAAAGTAAATTCCTTGCCAAATGGCAAGGCCCCTACGAGATAATGGAAAAAGTGAGCGAAGTGAATTACAAGGTCAGACAACCAGGAAGGCAAAAGCCCGAACAGATCTATCACGTTAATCTGTTGAAAGCCTGGAGGGATAGAGAGTCCCTAGTCGCAGACACTTGGTCACCAGCTCAAACTGGTTGCGTGATTCCGGAGGTTGGAATAGCAGCCACCTTGTCACAACCCCAACAACAGGAGGTTAAGGAGTTTGTGCTTCGCAACAAGGAGGTATTCTCTGAGCTGCCGGGACAAACATCTGGGGTAGAGCATGACATCATTACCCCGCCCGGTGAAAGGGTGAGGTTAAAACCCTATCGGATCCCAGAGGCCCGACGGGAGGCAATACGGGAGGAAGTACAGAAAATGCTGAACTTAGGGGTGATAGAGGAGTCCCAAAGTGATTGGTCTAGTCCCATTGTGTTGGTGCCTAAACCGGATGGGAGCTGGCGATTTTGTAACGATTTTCGACAGTTGAACAAAGTTACAAAATTTGACACCTACCCCATGCCACGTATAGATGAGTTGATCGACCGGCTGGGAACAGCCCGATACATGACGACTCTTGACCTCACAAAAGGGTATTGGCAAATCCCCCTGGCCAAGTCGGCCAAAGAGAAAACCGCATTTGTAACCCCAGACGGGGCGTTCCAATATAAAAGAATGCCGTTCGGGTTACAGAATGCGCCGGCCACATTCCAGCGGAAAATGGACCAGATGCTGAGGCCCCATCGGAAGTATGCTGCGGCTTACCTGGATGACATAATTGTCCATAGCACAGATTGGGCCTCACATCTGCCAAAAGTGCAAGCAGTCCTGGACTCTGTTCGGGAAGCGGGGTTTACGGCTAACCCCAAGAAGTGTACCATTGGGCAGGAGGAGGCCAAATATCTTGGGTACACCATTGGGAGGGGAGTAATAAAACCCCAACTCAACAAAGTCGAGGCCATCCAGAGTTGGCCACGTCCCAACAGCAAGAAGCAGGTACGAGCCTTTCTGGGAATCGCTGGGTATTATCGGCGATTCATTCCCCACTTTGCTTCTAAGGCTGTGCCCCTAACCAACCTGACGAAGGGGAAAGGGTCGGTCATGATTAAATGGACCCCCGAGGCTGAGGCAGCATTCCAATTCTTGAAACAAGCCTTATGTAGCCAGCCAGTGTTGTACTCCCCCGACTTCTCTAAAGACTTTGTCGTACAAAGTGATGCGTCAGATGTGGGGTTAGGAGCAGTATTGTCCCAGGTCTGGAACGGGGAAGAGCACCCAGTAATTTACCTCAGCAGGAAGTTGAAGTCCCATGAGGTAAATTACGCCACCGTTGAAAAGGAGTGTTTAGCGGTGAAGTGGGCTCTAGATTCCCTTCGGTACTACCTGCTAGGTAGGCACTTTGACATGGTTACGGATCACGCTCCGTTAAAGTGGATGGCTCAAAACAAGGAAACAAATAGAAGAGTGAATAGGTGGTTCCTGGCCCTCCAGGAATTCAACTTCACAGTAAAGCATCGCCCTGGCGTTCAAATGGGGAATGTGGATGCTTTGTCTCGAGTACATGAATGCCTGATTGCTGGTGTTCCAACCCCGAGGTTAAAACAAGAGGGGGGGGTATGTGACAGCAGGAAGGTAAAGTCACCTGGTTGCATCCAGGGGGGTAGATATATTTCGCCCAGATTCAGGCTTTACGCCGACTTATACAACTAGGTGGAGAGTTGTATAAGGCTAGTGGGCTCATGGATGACTCATACCTCTAGGGAGAGTGTGGGGCGTCGTACAGACAGGGAGTTGATGAGACCAGCTGAAGCTTGTCAGCTCATTTAGGCCTCTATAAGAACTCCCAGCTTCATTAGATGTTAGCTCATGCCTGGAACCAGACCTGTGTGGACTGTCTAGGGAGAGTGAACCCCTGTGCGGTGAGACAAAGCCTGTGTGGCTATTTGCTTGGACATTTAAAACCAGGGACTTAGGGACTAGGACAGCACTAGGCTGATCCCAGTTGTTAGTTAGGAAACCTGTATGTTTAGTCAGAGGTCAAGTTGACCAGGATTTATTTTGTTTATGTTTCTTTTGCTTTGCTGTGTTTTGTCACTGTAAATAGAAAATAAACCGCACCTTTTTGATTTTGAAAACCACAACCTCCGTTTGCTGGGCCTGTTTTTGTGTGGGGAGCCCATCTCGGGGGTCACACACACCCGCTGCCGAGCTAACCCCCTCACAATACATACCCTTGTAAATAAATGTCAGCAAACATTTTAAAATGTATTAAAACATGGACGTGCCAGTAGGGCAGTGGGCAGTGTCAATAAGCCAGTGGTCTTTGTCAGTAGGGCAGAGGACGGTGTCATGAGAGCAGAGATTGGTGTCAGTAGGACAGTGGACGATGTCACTCGTTTTTTATTTTTAATAATGTATTTTATTATTATTCTTTTACAATAAAAAAAATATTTATTATTTGTTTACAATTTTTGAAGGAGCTCTATTGGGGGTGACGACTGAGATTCCCCAGCACCTTTCTCTGCAGCCTCAGCTCCCCTGCACAGTGAATGAATAGGAGGTACTCTGCTAAGTGACTTCCTGTTTTTCACAAACTGAAGCATAGTAAACACAGTTTGCCACGCAGTGAGTGATCAGTACCAATCATTTACTGTGTTCATTCAGAAAAGGAAAGGTTGGTAAATGACATATTTACTGGCTCTATCCTGAAACATCCCCACAGCCAACACATACCCTGAGTTCAGCTTCAAAACATTATTTACAGTGATTCAAATGTATAATAATTTATATGGCAAGACATTAAAGCTTCACCTTATGCCAATATTATTTTCATAAATTGTTACTAGTCTTATATAGATAACCTTTTCATTAGGAAGACCCTGCGAGGATTATTTTAAAAGATTCAACCAAAATAAATAAAATATGCAGCTGAAAAAAAAAAATGAAAGATGCATTAAAAAAAATCAAATGACTTTGTACGCAAGTGACATCACTCACACCATCTCAAGTTGTGACTTATGCTTTCAAGAACCTTTGCATAGAAACAGCTTCACATCGTCATATGTAGAGTGGAGAGGAGCAAAGACTTTCTATTTAAGATTCCTTAATGCAGTATACGGCCCTTAAATGTATTATTAAATGTTTTCAACATCATAGAAAATGCCAATCATATTAACAACCGGCTGCTTTTAAAAAGCCATTGCATGGTTTTTAATTATGATTAAGTGCATCTTGCAATGAAAAAAAGCATTAAATACGTAAATGCCTTGTGGCAGTCAAATGAAGCTATCTGCTGGGAAGGTCTTTATTCATTCTTGTCATTTCTCTTTAAAGTATGAAAGTCATCATTATTATGAATACTGCATTATTGTTCCAGCAGTTAGATAAAACTGCCTGTGATATATATCTAAGGTATTTATACTGACACACAAAATGGTTCATTTTGATGGGTAACGTTTCTATAGCTTTATTTGATAATCATTTTTAACCAGGGGTGTATACAAATCATGGGGTCTCGTTAAAAAATGTTGATGTGGGCTCCCTACTACCTCTCTATGGCACAGTACTGTCACTGATCTTAAAGTAACATAGGGTCACTTGTTAAGTATTGCCTACTTGTAATAAAAAAAGGCCTCTATACTTACTTTTCTGGCAGCCCATTTGTTAAAATGCCACCTCTTCTGTGTTTACCAGCTGCTACAAATATTCCACACTTCCGAATGTGGAGAATACCTGCTTCCCCATTGCAGGCTGTAGTTTCTTCCCTTGGCTTGTATTCTATTTAGGATTTCGGAAGTGGCAGGAGGAACCATGGCATGGGGAGGGGGAAACAGGTATTTAATCACTGCTCAATGTGGTGACATAGGGGGTAGCAGGTGGAACAAGTGATACAGGGGACCAAGGTAGTAACACTCTCAGAAGTTTCAATTTCAGCAGGTTACTTCAGCATTGTTCTGCATCTTGGGTGGCAGGAGGGATTTTTACCTTCTTATTTACAGGGTCATCTTTTTCTACTGGGCTCTTAGTTGAGACACATAAAACGTAAAATCCAGCTTTAGGTCCCTAACAAAAAAAGTTTAAATTAATCTGAATTAATCTCTAATGCCCCGTACACACGTTCGGAGTATTCTCCGGCCAAAAGCACATCGGAATTCTGACGGAATTCCATTGGAGAAAAATAGAACATGTTCTATATTTAAACTCCAATGGAATTCATCGGAATTACTCCGATGGGGCACACACACGGTAGAAATATCCAATGGAAAAAGTCCATCTGACTTTTTCCATTGGAAATTCCTATCGTGTTTACAATGCATAACACTCTTTTCATGCAAGATTCACACAACTTTCAACCATAATTCATAATTTTTACTCAGGTCAGTCAAAATGGAAAAATGTATGAATGTTGGATAAAAGGTATGAATCTCATGCAAAACATTTTTAAATAGAACCTTAGATTTATTAAGCCTCTCTTCCAAAACCAGGTAATTGCTCAATGAACAGTACGTCATTACTAGATTTTTACAGGGGGTCCCTGACACCTATTTTGTTGTGTTTCCTACACATTATAACATTGAACTGGCTTAGTACACACTTCAGTTTGCAGGGGAAAACTCATGCCCTGTACACACGACCGGGATTCCCGACGGCAAAAGGTCCGTCGGAAATCCCGAGGGGAAAACCGAGAACCTGCTCTCTACTTTTCCCCCGTACACACGTTCGGGTTTTCCCGTCGGGAAAACTCCAATGAGAGCTTTTCCTCGGGAATCCCGACCGTGTGTATGCTCCGAGTTTTTTCCCCACAGGAAAACTGCCAAAAACGTCTGTTTTCTACTACATGCCTCGTACACACGGCTGGGTTATCCGACGGGCTAAAAGAGCTGGTTCTCTTTTTTTTGGTCGGTGGGTTTGGTAGTTTTCCCATCGGAAAAACTGCGAGGGAGCATACACATGGCCGGGATTCCCGGCCAAAAGCTCTCCTCGTAGTTTTCCCGTCGGAAAACCTGGTCGTGCGTATAGGCCATCAGGCTCGTTTACAGTTATTTACACCAGAGCCTGTGTATGCCGGGGTATTCTGTCCCTATAACAGTTTAACACTTGATCTCAGTGTTCGTATTTATGCTATCCTAGTTGTTTTTCCTTTCTCAGACACTTTGCTTGTCCTAGAAGCCGCAACCCGCCAGTATATGTGGTTGCATTTTTCATTCTTTGTATTTTGACATACACTGTATGTTTTGTGTATTGTGACTTTTTTGGGATCACTGGGATTTCCACTGCATCCTGGGAGGACCTTTTGGTACCCTGCTTTTTTCAAGGATCATGGATTCCAGGGGACATCTGACGTGATTATTTATTAATTGGTTGCACTGTCTTGTCCTTTCGCACTTTGACTGATGCTGTCTTTCAAAGCAAAATTGGCACTACTGTTTGCCCTTATATTCAACTCTTTTGACTGCTTTACTAGTGAAAGCATACCAACGCCATACCTTTACTCTAATGTCATACTGCATTGAAAAGCTAATACCCATCCTCCCCTTTCCCATCCCCTATTCTTACCACCTTCCTACCTATCATTGATTCCTAAACTTCCTATCCTCTGGGTCACCCCCTATCCACCCCCCCTTTTTTTTTCTTCCTTTCAGACATCAAATCCCTTGCTTCTACCACGGTTGGGAATTTCACATCCCTTTTAGGTTGAACTTGATATAATTTGAATACCTTAAGGTTGCATGCTGTCATTGCTTAATTGCTCCGGAGCTGGCAACACCTTTGTCGTATCTTACCTTGAAAAGGAATAAAAATGATAGGAATTGAAACCATTTGTAAATAGACCCCTAAGTAACCCATTCTGCTTACTACTCATCCATGAATCAGCCTCTATCTTAAATTACTGCAGTACCAAGATTCTGCTGCCAGAAGAAACTGATATATAAAAAAAAAAAAAAAAGACTGCTATTGAAATGGACGGATATTTTAATAGGAATACATAAAATAAAATCTTGTTTGGAATTTATACAGGTTTTATCAATTTTTGTATTTTTTTTTTTAAAGAAAAGCAGAATTACACTTTAAGCCCCCCTGCCAGTTTCTCTTTCATGACTTTGTACATTTATATATGTCATCAATTTCATATTCTAAATTGCTTTTTCTCTCCCTCCTAAGCTGTATCAGGTTTACAAAGGTAATTCTACAGCACAAAAGATGTCTTAGCACTATATGCGTGCCAAGGAAGCATTCACAATACACAATACATTTTTTTTTGCTGTGAATGAAAGTGGCAGCTGGGTTTTTCTATACAGATCGCATACACTATGCACCCAGCTTGTTTGGTTATCCTCGAGCCTCTGTGTACTCATTACAGCTAAAGGTTCTCCTAGCAATTTGTTTTAAATCTACAAAAAGCATGGACGGCAGCAACAGTGAGATTTTTAACAATAGCTGTCCCTTGTCTGAGAATCAATTACTTGCCATTTCAATTTGATCTGCAAACAGTGTGAAACCTTTGATTAATTTCCTATTGTTCAAGTTGGCTAGAAAGCCCATTTCACCTTCTTTTTTAAATATTTTGTGTAGATGAACTGCATTCAAATGATGTGCAAACATTTCAAAAAGCCATTGTGTTCCCTGAATCATCCCTGTAAATGCTTTAATTCCCTGAGTAAGATAAAACTGCTCTGGAAAGGGAACGAAAGTTTAATATTATATTGAGCTGCTCAGGCTGTAGCCACTAAAGGCATAAATTAATTTAATGTCTAAAGTGGAAGGGTTATACAAATTGTTGCTCATGCGGCTGTCAAGATATAAAAGGTACGATTACTGAGGGCCCATTCACATTAGTGCATTACAGCAACTTAGACATTAATGTGTGTTCCTGAAAAGCACCTGCTCTATGTGCAGAAAAAAAGCTGTTAACATATAAATATACAGATGCCTTCATAAGGTAGCAAATCCATGCCCCTAGCCTCAAATTCTAGGCTATTCTGACCTACAAATACTCAACATTTCCTGGAAGTGTGGGAGTTTTCCTATTGGCCATTGACACAGCCCATCATAAGGATGGACCAATAGGAATGGGTGGGAGATGAACAAGAATGGACAAGCTTGGACACAACAAGGAAGTGTTGAAGCTTTGCAGATTAGAATGGTCTGGGGTTGGAAAGTAGTTTTCAGGGACTTGTTGACTGACTGACTAATGTATAGAGGCATCTTTTTTTTTCTTGGGGGGTAACCCTAAAGTAGACCTGTAGTTACAAACTGACTAAAAAGAACCCTATGATTCCTTGAGACAAGCTCCTTATACAGCTATGCACATTTGAAAAGAATTGATAACAAATTGTTTAGGTGGAATAAATTGATTGTGACATTTCTGGAGGAAGAGGATGTCAGCATGTCTTTGAAGGTCATGTCACCAAGCAGTATAAATTATTGTAAGTGGGTTCCTACTTTATCCTATAAAAAATAAAACATCACAAAATTCAATTCACATTCATATGTAGCGCTACCCCACTCGGTTTAGGAGCTGTTTGGTAGATTGAAGAGTTTTTTTTTTTTTTAAAACAAACACATACTTACCTACTCTGTGCAGTTGGTTTTGCACAAAGTGGCCCTGATCCTCCTCTTCTGGGGTCCCTCAGTGGCGCTCCTGGCTCCTCCTCTTCTCGAGTGCCCGTTTGGAGAGCCACTCTTCCTCGGGACACTCGTGCGGGTGTGCTCCTGTGCCCTGCTGCTGCATCTATTGACACAGACAGCAAGACTTGGCCCCGCCCCTGACTTCTGCATTATTGGATTTGATTGACAGCAGCGGGAGCCAATGGCTGCACTGCTATCAATCTATCCAATCAGGACCCGAGACACCGGCTGAGGCTGGTGTGCTCGTCCCGGTCGCTGGAAAGACCGTGTTTAGGTAAATAAAAGCGGGGCTCTGGGGGGCAGCTGCATCACAGGAGGTTTTTTACCTTAATGCATAGAATGCATTAAGATGAAAAACTCTGAGGGTTTACAACCCCTTTGAGTTCTCTGTTCTTCTTACTCAACTCTGGGATCAGCCTCACTGACACACCAGTTTAAGCAAGTGGATACTGTACTACCACTACAGATATAGATACCCTGCACACAACTAATGCTCAGTATGAAAAAGCAAACATCAGACTGGTAAATTAACCCCATATATTGTCACGGGTTGCAGTAAATAGCAGTATACACATAAATGAGTAATTAAAGTATAAGGTCAATCACAGTTTACTAGACAACAGGCTATGGTAGCATATAATGGAGTTCTATGCAGCTAAATTAAGGAAAACCAAGTAATTCACAAAATCAGCATTAAGTAATGTTATTAGAAAACATCAACAGCAATGATAATGAATACTGCGATAACCCCTCTGTTTACACTATGCTATAACCACTTTCGAGTGCACTCTATATATACTATAAATGTCCACAATGAAATTTAAGACTCCCTAAAGAGGTACCTAAGGACAACAAGCAAAGTACTTGTGAAGCAGCTATCTGAGTGAGCAGTCTTTAGCGCTAGTTCTTCACCTGGCAAGCGTTGGGGTCCAGTCTTCATGCTGGTGCACAGTCCCAGTAAGGTCTGCATGCAGTAAATTTTGCTGATAGTTAGATTGCCAGTCCATATGTCCTCAGTGTTTGCTAGCAATAACAGGTTAATGGAGGTTTTCCATGATTTAGTGCTGCCATCCATCAAGTCTCTTGAGCTACTTCTGTTTGTCAGCTCCCCCTGGTGGATGGAGGCAAGGTAGGGTTCACCCATTCAGCTGAAGTCCACTGGGAGCACAGAGAACACTAGAGCACAGTATCATAAATTGTTCTCTGTCTCTAGATAAGCACCTGGCTTCACATAATTAGCGTTGACTGTATAGCAGAACTGTTGCACAGTCCAGAGCTGGTAACTCTTACCTTAATGTGAAAGTATGCAAAGCCTATCGTTGGCCACTGGGTGGCCTCTTATGATGTAACTCATTAACATGAGAGCTGAAGTTACATCATCCCATAAATTGCATCCATTTTTAGCACCTTAAAGATTCTCACAGTGTGCTGGGAGTGTGCTGCACATAAAAAGAAAAATATGGAGAATACTGGGAGAAAAACTAGGAGAAAAACTGGTAGATCCATATGATCAAACCTTTAGTAATTTAAACAATTGAGACAAAAAAAGTTCTAAAGATTAGTGTGTAATGCTTTGTAAAGTGATCCTTTTAATGTTTGGCTTCTAAATTATATAGTGTCCTTTATTCTTGGAGGACACATTGGAGCTGTAATGTCCCAAGAGGGAGCTAACAAGACCAGATGGGAGACTGTAAGAGACTAGTGATGAGCACCAGTCCCCACCATCAGAAGAGACACCAAACAGTACAAGGAGCCAAGTATTTCATGGGCTGACAAGGGGCATTCTGTTATGAGAAGAAAGCATAGTGGCAGAGAGTGGCATAGTGGCAGAAAGGCAACTTCATCAGAGTACAGTTTCTTCTTCAGTGCCCAGTCACAGGCTGTAGACAAGTCCATGACAAGGAAGTGGAGACAGCTTTGGACTAAGGGTGAGTAATGCAGCAAAAGCTGTTTTTATTTTATTCTTTCTATGGACTTTTTTTCATTTTCAAATGGAGTTTTGCCCAAAAAACACACTTTGCTCTGTTGAGAATAGGAGGGACCATTGTAACATTTTGGAAATGTGCTTTTCTTCTCTGTAATACATTGCATCCCTCAGATACACAATTACATTTAAAAGCATAAATCATTGCAGTGTCTAAAGAATAATGAAACTAAACACAAAGCTTCTTGTGCAATTGTAAAAAAAAAATGAAAAGTTACAGTCATTGAAAGTGACACTGTCACAGCCCTGACTTTCCACCTACCAGCTGTTTGTCAAAGATAATTTATTACTTGCAGCTTAAGAGAAAGAACAAATGTTTTAATAAGAGCGATTATTGTGGAACTGGTATGTAGACTAACATTGTTTTAAAAGCTACAGGTTACAAAATTTCTAGAGTAATAAACAAAGGCATAATATTTTCAATGGCAATAATAACGGGCTTTAGTCTATCATTAAAAAGAGCTAATTTGCTAGTAGACAAATGAAATATGGTAACAAGTTGTTAAAAGTGGTTAATGGGGTTTGAATAGCTCGATTGGCAGCAAGGTACAAAACTAACTACAAAAGTTTCTGTAAAATTGGATTTCTGTCAAATATTAAGTGGCTGAAAAGAAGTGTGAATTGGAAGGTTGCATCAGTACATGCAGAGTAGCTAATTAGATGTGGAAACATGGGCTATGAACATCCCGATGGTCAGATAGCCAACATGTCAGAGTTTAGGCTACTAGCGCTCTTACTATGTGTAATGCAAAAGAATGTCACCAGCACACCATGGATCTGCTGAACGGGTCCAAAGCTTTAATCAGCAATCACATCATTACAGCAGATAGCAATGTTTCAAAGCAGCACAGGACCCCTTTATCAGGCTGGTGACATGTCTAATAAAGGGGTACTGTGTGGCTCAGAAACCTTGCTATCCTCTGTAACAATGCGATTGCTCATTAAAGCTTTGGACCGCTTCAGCAGATCCATGGTGTGCTTACATTCTTTTGCTTTGACTATTTATGGTTCCGGTCAGCACCCACTTGCATGCACAGCCATTTCTACAGGAACATAATGGGTGGGAGAGGCAGGCCCTGGCCTAAATATTCATATTGCCTCAGCCAATCTCTGGTCAGGAGAGTAATCAGCAAGGGGCTGAGAGGTGTATACATGGCCTGAGGCCCAGAAAAGCAGGGTCCCTGTTGCTCTGGGAAGAGACCTACCTAGCCTGAGGGCTGGGGCCCTCTGTGCTTGTCATGAAGTGGTGTGACCAGAACTGTGTGGACTGCCAGAGAATACCAGACACAAGTAGTGTAAAATAATATAATTTATTTAAAAGATAAGTGAACAAAGATATAAACGCACCTCCAAGATACCAAACTCTGTAAAATAAATCAAACAACCAAATAGTGACCCACAAAGAACAACTGTCTAAACTAAATATATACAGCAGATAGGGAATACCAAAATCGTAATCGTAGCCGAACCAGGGTCATACACGGGGGATCCAGCAGATGGGGGCAAGGAGCAAGACAGGACAGGGAGAAGGTGGAAAGGATCAGGCAGCAGGGTATGAGTCCAGGAACAGATGCAGGGTTGAGGATAACAGGATCACAGGAGGAACAGAAACAGGTTCAGGGTCAGGATAACAGGATAACAGGATCACAGGATCACAGGTACAGGTCAGGGCTCATGGACAATACCAAGGTGATGAGTGCAATCATCAGCCGGGTATATATACACACACCTCCTGCGATCAGTCTCAGGTGATGCCTGATTGCAGGAGATGATGTCGGCTCCAGACTGCCGGGAGACACCCTCTGGTGGACACCAGTACTGCGGTCAAAAGATCTGACAGTGCCACCAGCAGGTGAAACCTTTCCTGACAGTGCTGCTAGCTATAGGACAAAATCTGGGGTCTCCCCTCCAGCTAGAACTTGGGGATCCATATCCAGAGAAACCCGAGGCAGTGCAGGAAGTGTTGAGAAAAGATCCAGGCCAGAGGCATCCAGTGCAAAGGCTGACTTTTACTACAGGAAGCGTTACAGTATTCAGGGCACAGTGTGTACTAGCCTAAATGATACTAGATCCGTCCTTAACACCATTGGAAAAGCTCACTACAAAGGGTCCCATGCATTGTAGTTCTCTGAAATTATGATTTCAAGATGGTGGTTGAACTCTGAAGAAGTAAAATAGTTACAAGTGTCCTTTATTGCATTTCTGCTAGTTTTGGAGTATCCCAAGGCTCACGCACACCATACCCAAGTTAAAAAAGCAAAAAAGATGCAAAAAGACATGCACAGCCTGTTTCCTGAGTTGAGTGACTGTGAACTACTGGGTGCATGGCTGCCATGTGCCTTACAGGGAATAAATTAGCAAATGAAAAATGCTGCACTATTGTCTCCCTCACAAAAAAGACAAAAAAGACACAATGATGCTAAAATTTAGTTCAGTGAACCTAAAAATTAAAAATGAAAAATAGAGTCCCACAAAAGTCCAGAAAGTTTGTATCCAATGGTGATCAATCGTGAATTGGAAGTGTAACACCAATTTCTGAACAACGTGTGCTGTAATCCAAACCTCCGCCCTGTGACCGAATGCAAGACTTACCAGATGGAATTGACCATCCGTTACAGATAGGTCAATTCAAGCATGAGGTGATACATTATCATATGTCTCCTATTGCATAGCAGATTATCCCCGGCAGCTGCAGTACACTATCGCCAGAATGTTCCTTCACATGTTGATATGTTAGGGATAAAACAAAAAGCCCTCATAGTGTACTCTGTATAAAATGTTGTGCTTTATTGAATAAAATCTTTAACCACTTACGGACCGCCCGCCGCAGGAATACGTTGTCTGTTTGAAGAGGAATACCGTTGTTATGGTAGCAGCTAGCTACCATAACCCCAGTATCCTCTTTTTCAGCGGGCAGTCCGCTACAAGATAAAAGTGGTCTCTGTGGCGGATTCACATTTATCGGCGGTGGGAGAGGGCACCGGAGAGTGGCGGGAGGGGGGCCCTCTTCCATCGCAAAATAAAAACTGGAGCTGTCGGCAGCAGCAGAGGCGATCGTGTCTGTCCCCTTGCTGTGTATTGAGATGAGTGAGGGGAAGATGGCCCCAACCCATCTCCATATCACTGCAGGGTGGAAGCGACATCAAAACGTCACTTCCACCCATAGCTCTCAAAGGGATATTTTTTTTTTTTTTTTTTAGAATGATATAATTTTTAGTCCAAATATGCGATCTCAGGTCTTTTTGACCACAGATCTCATATTTAAGAGGTACGGTCATGCTTTTTTCTATTACAAGGGATGTTTACATTCCTTGTAATAGGAATAAAAGTGACCCATTTTTTTATTTATTATTTTAAAACAGTGTCAAAATAAATAAAATTAAGTAAAATAAATAATAATACATTTTTTTTTTAAGCGCCCCGTCCCGACGAGCTCGCGCGCAGAAGCGAACGCATACGTGAGACCTCCTCTGTAACTTAAAACATGCAACCTGTAGAATTTTTGAAACGTTGCCTATGGAGATTTTTATGGGTAAAAGTTTGTCGCTATTCCATGAGCAGGCGCAACTTTGAAGCGTGACGTATTTGGTATCAATTTACTCGGCAAAACATTATCTTTCACAATATATAAAAAAATTGGGCTAACTTTACTGTTGTCTTATTTTATAATTCAAAAAAGTGATTTCTTTCCAAAAAAAGTGTGCTTTTAAGATCGCTGCACAAATACGGTGTGACAAAAAGTATTGCAACAACCGCCATTTTATTTTCTAGGGTGTTAGAAAAGAATATATAATGTTTGGGAGTTCTAAGTAATTTTCTAGCAATAAAAAAAACAGTTTTTAACTTGTAAACACCAAATCTCAGAAAGAGGCTTGGTCCTTAAGTGGTAAACTCACATGTCAACCAGTAAAAATCACTTTCTCAGAATAAAACTAAAACAAGTGCCTTACACGTTTCCTCATATTTAATGTCCTCTGGGGCTTTACAGGGAATGGAACTTGGGATCAAACAGCCAGCCCAGTCTGAGGTTTGTGCCACGTATACACTGTACTTAAAGTGATATTAAAGGTTCGTGTTTTATTTTTTTTAAATAACAAACATGTCATACTTACCTCCACTGTGCAGTTCGTTTTGCACAGAGTGGCCCTGATCGTCCTTTTCTGGGGTCCCACGGCGGCTCTCGCGGCTCCTCCCCACTTTAGCTAACCCCCTCTGGGAAGCTCTCTCCCGAGGGGGTTACCAGCAGGCGTGCTCCTGTGTCATACACTCAGTGTCCATAGACGCCAAGTGTATGACTCGGCCCCGCCCCCCGGCGGCCACGTCATTGGATTTGATTGACAGCAGCGGGAGCCAATGGCTGCGCTGCTATTAATCTACCCAATGAAGAGCCAAGAAGCCGTGGAGAGAGAGACGCGGGATCGTGTCCACGGAAATTCGGGGCTCAGGTAAGTAAAACGGAGGGAGCTGGGGTGCCGGACACTGCAAGGTGTTTTTTCACCTTAATGTATAGGATGCATTAAGGTGAAAAAACACGAGGGTTTACAACCCCTTGAAATAAACAGCTATTTTCATTCTAATGCCGCGTACAGACGACCGCTTTTCTCGACGAGAAAAACTGCATTTTTTTTTTCGCCGAGAAAAACGATCGTCTGTGGGCTTTATGTAGTTTTTCTCGTCGAGAAAAACGGCATAAAAAACGACGTGAAAAATTAGAACATGTTCTAAATTTTCTCGTCGTTATTTCCAGCATTTTTTTCCGCGGCAGTTTTCCCATAGGGATACACTGCCGCGGAGCCCACAGACGGTCGTTTTTCTCGTCAAGAGAAAAAATGACGGGAAAAACGACCGTGTGTAGGGAACCAAGCGGTTCCCTCGTTTTTCCTGTCATTATTCACGGCGGTTTTTTAACCGCTGTGAATAATGATCGTGTGTACGCGGCATAAGTCTTGTTTACTAGTACTGATTCCCTTCCACTTCTATTTCTGTCCCTATGAACCCTTTTGACTTCAGAGTTCTCATTAAGATTATAGCGGCAGGGATAGAAGATTTTTTTAATAAGTACAGCCTTACCTCCCAAAAATTATTTGAGTATACAAAAATGTAATTAATTGATTGCAAGTATTATTTATCTGTGTTCTCTCCATGTCAGAGCAAAAGTATTTGGATATACGGCCATCCTATTTTCTTTCTGAGCTTGGTGCTGATAACAGGAGCCAAAATGGCTAAAATGGTCTTACATCAAAAGTGCAGTCAGGATGACATGAATAATAAAGTATTTGTTATTAGCTTGTTGACCATCCTCTAGCTGCTCAGCTATGTATAAGCTTTTAGGCAAAGGGGGAAAGATAGTGCAAACTCCATAGTGTAGTAAGACTTCATTCACTTAATTAAAAACAATAGTAGCATACTCACAAGGGTGAACACTGTAAACACATGTAGTCAAAGGGAGAGAGGGATCACTTGCCCACTGCATCAAGCCAAGTCCTACAGTCAGGATGAGTGAATGGATCAACTGCGGGTCACAGCGTCCAGACTGCTGTGTACCTGACCTGCAGATGGAGAAACACCGGCTTCCAGACTTCCACGATCTCGCTTGGCTTCCTTACACCCGATGACAGCTGTAAATAGGTGATGTTCCCCTCAAGTGTGGTGGGTCACAAGACACGTTTCAAGGAATCTTCCTCTTCTTCAGCCTCTTCTTCAAGCTGAGGAATATGAAGAATTATTGAAACGTGTCTTGTGACCCACCACATACTGCTACTTTTTAATAAAATGAATGAAGTCGTACTACACTATGGTATTTAGGCTCTCTCCTTCTATGCCCTGTTTTTTTTTTTGACAGGTGAAGTCCCTCCTCCTTGTTGACAGCTGCAGTCATTCTGTTGTTAGCAGACTTCTGTCTATGTTCATGGCTAACCACTTATTGGTTTGGTTTGCATTTGCACATTGTATGAATGTTCTATTGTTGTTACCTTGTACTTAATGTATTGAGTGACCACTGTTAGTCAAGCACTGGCTTTTTGGGTTGTTTCGGTTTTTGTATGTATATATAAGCCTTTAGCTTAGCCAGAAGACTGGTGAACCTGCATTGGTGCTTCACAATCTAAAATGTGGGCTTGTTTTCAAAGAAAGAGAATACAAGTGAATAACAGCATGGACATCTATTGCGAAACAGCTCAAGAGGGAAGATTGCCAATAATGCCCATAAATAACTGTTTATCTTTGGGGACAGGTGCAAAGGTATAGATTCTAAACCATTATGATATCAACCTGTTATATATTTCAGTTGCTGCACCTGCATTTTCACTCTGTAACATGTGTCTCCTCTGGAAACTTTAAATGACTGGGCCTATGGTTATTGTGCAGGTATGTTCTGATAGTCATCACTGCATGGTCAAAGTACAGGTGTACAGCATCAAAACAATAAAAAAAATAAGTGGGTATTGCTCACCCGGATAGGTCCCTCTCACTTGGCCTAGTAGCTGGGATGATGCACGAACAAGATGAAGAAATAACAGTCTCTGCCACAGACTTTAGGGCCTGGATATCCAGCCTTACAGTGTTAGAGCCTTTAAGCCAACCTGGCACACTGTAACATGAACTAAAGTGCATCCTCCAATAAGGTCACCAGGCCTTCCCCAAGATACCAGCCTTCCGCTTGGTCCTCTCCAGGACAGGTCTTCCCTTGGTTTCCTCCATTGAGTGACTTCCTCCCGCAGGACAGACAGCACAGGATCACCTTCAAAGTGCAGGCCCCAGTCAGGACTACTGGGCCTACCTAGTAGAGATGCAGCCTCGGGCCAATGTGGCTCCGCGGCTGAAATTCCAGTATCACATACCTCGAGCCAGGAGGGCCACGAGGCGAAGAGAGCCTAGAGAAAATGGAGTCTGCCCCTTAAGTAACCTTCTCCAGCATGCCCAGCGGGGAGACCACTCCCACTGAGCTGTTCCCAGAGAAAAATACCCAATACACTCTGGCCTGCCTGTTTTCCAACATTGGCCTGTGGTGGTAATGCCACCTTCAGGAGACAATGGGAAAATCCCTCCAAGCACAGCCATAGCCGGAACAGAGGCTGATTTAGCCTTAATCAGTAAAGTCTGAGCTAACTACCAGCTCAGACACCCACTAAATTTAAACATAGTGCCTGGTCATCGGGAGCAGGGCGCTACACTTATTTTGCACTTACCAAACAGATATTTAAAAAAAAACATGTTCAATGGTTTATTTAACAAACCACAACAGAGCAAATAAGAGAGTTCAGAGTTAGTATTTGCATGTACTTTAATAATGGTGATGACTTGAAGGTAGAAAGAATAATTAGGGCTAGAGATTTCTGGGAGGCATGTCCTCAAATAGACATCATAGTTCTAACTCTCAGCTGGGACTCAGGCCAACTGTTTTCACATAAAGAAGACGCTCTACAAAAAAAGTAATAAGTGCTATTTTAGCAAATACAATAGAAGTATTAGAAGATTTAAATTTCATCACACTGATGAATAAGATATTTCAAAAGTGACAACATTCTCATAAGATAGATCACATAACTGCAATTAAAAAGCAGAAGCTGTCCAGCTTGTATGGTGGCTCTTAAGAGTCTTGTTAGTTAATTATGAACACACAAATGATGAGATTAGTTCTGTGAAGTTATTTTCCATATAAACAGCTGTCGGAAAGTTTAGGATCAGCTGCCAATATTACCTTCCCAGCCATTTCCCTCAGCCAATGTTTTTATCAGCGTACAGATGTAGGATTTCACACTGTAGCATTTCCCAGAAGCCACTACTATGTCACAGCTACATTTTTTTAATTTAGCAGTTGCCTTCATAAAACAGAAGGTGTTCATGTATCTCCACGTTCTTACAAATCCAGAAAGAGAAAGGATTTATTGATAACTTTAGCAGCTCTAGCCAAAAAGGTAGAAATCATTTGTCTTTACTTCTATGGCAAATCTCGGAATTGCTGGAGAATAGCCAAGAAATTAAATACATGAATCAATTAAAATAGGACATACAGTATTATATTTAAACTAATTGCCACTTTATCAGTCCAAAATGTCCAGTGCTTTTGTAGCACCCTCTACTGTAGGTAGGTGCTAGAGAAGGATTTTTGCTAGGGAAATTGTTAGTGCAGGAAAATTTAGGCAGGCCTGTGCTTCAGGCTAGGCCTGCTTGTTTTGATCTGGGGGCAGGGAGTGGTTAATGTAGCAGTGGGTGTGACGACCTGTGCTCTAGTTCTGGGGCGCCTCCCCTGCTTCCAGGGAGAATGATCTGGAAGAGGGGCAGGGCACAGGACTGGAGTGGCAGGGAGCTCATCTGAGGAGCCCTGACCATTCCCCAATTGGAATTGGCAGGGGGCAGACCTCCCATATAAGTTCAGCTCCCAGCCCACTGGGGAGAAGTTGTCGGCCGGGAGACTTGGAGAATGGAGCATTGGGCAGCAGCAGGGGCCCCACCCCCATCTGGGGGGGGTGCGAGGCCTAGCGGAGGAGCCCGGGAGAGCTGGGAGGGAGTTACATCCTTACAAAGTCATGGATGGATTATCCTGGAACAGAGGGGCTGGAGAAGCTGTCAGAACGTGTGTCCAGTTAAAGTTCTTCGTCATGGACTCGGGGCAGGAGAAGGTTGATGAATGGACCACAGTGGATTACTGGATGAGGCATGCCAGGGGAGCTGGCTACGATGCCAGAGGAGAGACTGTGGGGGAAGTGTCAAATCAATGTGGCCTGAGGGCGCAAGATTTGCAAACCAGACTAGCTGGGAGCAGTAGTCCACCAAGCTACACTTGCTACTAAATTACTAGGCCACCGGGGAGAGGTACTGCAGACCTCTGGCCTAGTAACAGCATCTATTATAGCCAGCCATTGAGACTGTTCAGAGCGGCCTCTTTTGCTCATAGAGGAGGATGTGACAAGAAAGATAATGATCTACAGTAATGTTTGTGCAGGAGGATAGAAGTCCGGGAGCAACAGTCTGCAGGAGATACGTAGAGGAGGATAAATAGTCTGCATGGTGATGCAGGGGAAGTGACTGTAGATATTATCTGTGCATCAGTGCTTCAAGGCTCAACCAAATTTTCAAATTCTTTAATATGACAAAGCAACATGTTCTATGGGCATCCCATATCCCCTTTCCCCAAACCAAGTTATATCCCTCAATAAACAAAAACAAAACAACGCAAGTGACTGTTCATTGTCTCTGAGGTGATAGATGGAGGTCTGGCAGCAGGGTGATATGGTGGATGTTAGTTACTAGTAACAACCAAGCGCTACACTTTGAATATCCAACACAATCGCTTCAATCCTCCAACAGGTAAGTATGCCCAAAAATTCCAATCTCCCAGACTCTTATAAGATCAGCTGACCCAAACATACACTATGTTGCCAAAAGTATTGGGACACCTGCCTTTGCACACACATGAAGTTTAATGGCATCCTAGTCTTAGTCTGTAGGGTTCAATATTGAGTTGGCCCACCCTTTGCAGCTATAACAGCTTAAACTGTTCTTGGAAGGCTGTCCACAAGGTTTAGGAGTGTGTTTTGGGGAATGTTTTAACATTCTTCCAGAAGCGCATTTGTGAGGTCAGGCACTGATGTTGGATGAAAAGGCCTGGCTCGCAGTCTTCGCTCTAATTTATCCCAAAGGTGTTCAATCGGGTTGAGGTCAGGACTCTGTGCAGGCCAGTCAAGTCCCTCCACCCCAAACTCACTAAGAAACAAAACAAAAACATACTTCTCTTTTAATAATAGCCATGTGATCACCATATTAATGACAGCATTGGCATTGCCTTATATGGCATTTGTTGATAAACAAAGCCATTCATCTGTAGTGCTAAACTGGTGATGGATGGATTTTTTTCTCAAACTGAGCAATTTATCTCCATGTCAGTGCTAGAACTGACACGGTTAGCACATTATTTTGTTGATGATTAAATGTCAGTGACATGGCTTTGTTTAGCAATAAAGCTATCAAAGTATTTCTTCCTAGGTGAAGGTTTTGTGGACTATGATGAAAATGCATTAACCTTTTCCCCCTGGCAAAACACACTTATGTGGGGCGCCCTAATGCTGGCTGTACACATATGTGTCAGTTAGCTTCAGTGTTCTGTGCCAAGAGTGGGGTTTCAGCACAATGACTGAACTATCACTGGCGGCTCCTGATCTCTGTTTATGTTTGGGTATCAGTGGACAGGGCTCCTGATCATGTGACATCTGCAACAGCCAAACAAAGTGGTTACATCATCAGGAGCTCTGCAACCGCCTTCCATCTTTTAGAACCCTATAAAGAACCAACTGCACTCGGTGACAAGGTGTCATGATCAGTGTCATTGCCTGGGTCACCTGCTGGTGGTGCTATTGCTTTCAGCACCAAAGGGTGCAGTTCTGGTGGCCACCAGCGGGTGTCTCCCATTTGTCTGGAGCCTAAATCATCTCCTGCAATCAGGCGTCACCTGAGACTGATTGCAGGAGGTGTGTATAAATACCCAGCAGACACTAAAGCATTTGCTCTGGTATTGTCTTGGAACCCAGACCTGTATGCCTGAACCTGAACCTGAACCTGAACCTGAACCTGAACCTTGTGACCTGTTACCTTGTATCCTGTGTTCCTGAACCCTGCATCCATCCCTGGACCCCTGAATCTGTACCTTGTATCCTGTGTTCCTGAACCCTGCATCCATCCCTGGACCCCTGCCTCTGTACCTTGTATCCTGTGTTCCTGAACCCTGCATCCATCCCTGGACCCCTGCCTCTGTACCTTGTATCCTGTGTTCCTGAACCCTGCATCCATCCCTGGACCCCTGTCTTGCAGACTCATCCCTTCCTCCTGTTGTCCCTTCCGGCTCCCTGTTCAATCGGACTGATCTCTCGTGTATGACCCTGGCTTGATTACATTTACGCTTTAATCTCTAAACTGTATTCACGTTGGTGTAGGGAGTTGTTTTGTGTGTCACTGTGGTTGTTTGCTGGTTGCCTTTATTGTTTTAGGAATTATCCTTTCAATAAACTCATATATATATTTACTTACCTTGTGCCTAGTTCCTTTAGTGCAGCCCACTGATCTGCGTACCCTGTGCTGGATGCCGTGTTAGGCATCCGTGACAGAATACCAGAGCCATTCAAGCAGATCGGCTGCACTTGGGAATTGGGTCTGGGCACTGCTATTGCTTTAAAAATGCAGCTTGACGATATTCTGTATTTTTCGCTACTAGCAACAGAGGACAGGGAGTTTTGTTCTCAAACATTAAGTGAACACACTAGAGAGCAGTTGTTGGAATGCATCCGCATAGCCCATGTTTTTGTGGATCTGGGCAGTTTTGTGTTTGAGGATGTGCAAGATCTGATCTGTATCTGTACAGAGTTGGCCCTGTCGGATGCCTCCAGTGGAGACGATGACTATACACCCCCTTTTAGTGCAGCTCAGGTAGAGTCCTTGGTGTGGCTGTTGGAAGATGACTCAGTCTTTTTCCTTGAGCAGTACTCAACTTGTCCTACACAGGTGCTTGCAGCATGTATTGAGTCAGTGCAGTCTCTGGTCAGACAAGCAGTATGCAAACCTAACTTTGTGCAATCATTACTACAGGCCTGGTCAAGTTTATTGTACTCAGCCCCTGTCGGTTCCCTGCCACCCATTCCTGTGTCTAGACACCAGCCTGCTGGGATGTCTGCCTCTCCTTTACTCCCAACTACCACAGTGGCCAACCAATACACCCTCCTACCAATGAAGTACCAGTACCCTGTTTCCCCCTGCTGCACTTACCCTGCCTTTAACCCTCCTGCTTCGTCTCGGCTGCCTCCATCAGTTCCCCTAAGACCCCCTTCAAAATCCGCACCCTCTGCTTCACCATCCTTCCGCTCTTCGCTAGTGATGAGCCGAACACCCCCGGGTTCGGTTCGCACCAGAACCCGCGAACGGACCGAAAGTTCGTACGAACATTAGAACCCTATTAAATACAATGGATGCGAACGTTCGAATTCTAAAGTGCTAATTATAACAACTATTATGCATGTTATTGTCCTAAAAAGGGTTTGGGAACCCGGGTTGTGCACCAGGGGACATGTATCAATGCAAAAAGAAGTTTTAAAAACGGTCGTTTTTCGGGAGCAGTCATTTTAATGATGCATAAAGTGAAAAAAAAAAAGTCAAATATTCCTTTAAATATCGTACCTGGGGGGGGTGTCTAAAGTATGCCTGTGAAGTGCCACGTGTTTCCCGTGTTTAGAACTGTCCCTGCACAAAATGACACTTCTAAAGGAAAAAAAAGCCATTTAAAACTGCTTGCGGCTTTAATGTAATGTCTGGTCCCGGTAATATGGATGAAAATCTTTAAGAAAAATGGCATAGCTACCCCATGACCCCCCCTACCCCAGCCCATTACCAGCCCCTTTGGGTCTTGTATGGATATTAAGGGGAACCCCGCACATAAAATAAAAAAGGCCCTATATACTCTGAACAGCCGTATACAGGCGGTGCATACAAGACAGCGACTGTAGGTTTGTTCTTATGTAGAATCTGTTTGTAATTTTGAACAGGTACATTGTTTAAGTGTAGCTCCAGCCCAAAAATCTATTTTTAAACTTTTTGGAAAACATAGGTAAGGGTTATCACCCCTGTAACATTTGTTTTGCTGTCTGTGCCCCTGTCCAGAACATTTCACCTCACTTTCCGTCCCAATGACAACTGTTTTTGAAATGTGGTGTTTTTCTTGAAACAAGGATTGCTGATAAAGCATCAGTACAGAGGAGACACCTTTCTCCCATATTAATTCTTACAGGAGAGAATTTTCCTTCCAAGGGGTAGATTTCCTCTCACTTCCTGTTGTCTTCTTGCGTTTGCAAGTAGGAGTCGTTTGTAAGTTGGATGTTTGAAAGTAGGGACCTGCCGTATATACTCTGCAGAAATAGGCCCCTTAGTTGTTGGTGTTGGCACAACACTGTAAGCACTCACAGTTACTCTTGGTTGGTGCTGGAACGCCCTGCTGTCAACTATTATATCAGGAATTTTAATTACATATAATTGTTGAACAGTGGTAGTAAAAATTGGGCCTTTGATGGTGGTGCTGGTGCCACAACACTGTAAGCCCTGACAGTTACTCTTGGTGGGTGCAGCAATGGGCCCTGCTGTGAATTATTAGATCAAGAATTGTAATTGCATGCCCCTGTTGAACAGGGGCTGAAAAATTGGGCCTTTCGTGGTGGTGGTGGTGGTGGTGGTGTTGCCACAACACTGTAAGCCCTCAGAGTTACTCTTGGTGGGTGCAGGAATGGGCCCTGCTGTGAATTATTAGATCAAGAATTGTAATTACATGCCCCTTTTGAACAGGGGCTGAAAAATTGGGCCTTTCGTGGTGGTGGTGGTGGTGGCGTTGCCACAACACTGTAAGCCCTCAGAGTTACTCTTGGTGGGTGCAGCAATGGGCCCTGCTGTGAATTATTAGATCAAGAATTGTAATTACATGCCCCTGTTGAACAGGGGCTGAAAAATTGGGCCTTAGACACTGGTGGCACAACACTACAACCCCTCACAGATACTGTACTTGGAGCACAGCAATGAGCCCTGTTGCAAAGTATTGCTTCAAAAATTGTAATGACACGCCCCTGTTAAACAGGGGCTGAAAAATTGGGCCTTAGGCACTGGTGCCACAACACTCCAACCCCTCACAGATACTGTACTTGGAGCACAGCAATGAGCCCTATGGCAAATTATTACTAAAAAAATTGTAATTACACGCCCCTGTAAAACAGGGGCTGAAAAATTGGACCTTAGCCACTGGTGGTGGCACCCATGAACAAAAAAGATCTTCCAAGCTATCATCATCAATCGTATCATTGAGGACTCGGAGGAGGAGGATAGCCAGTCAACATAACAGCACAGGCACTCAGCATCAGTCTTGAAGGGATGTGACATGTTAAAATCAATTAGTCTGTTATATCAGCATCAGGTGTGTGGTAGCTGGTGGTGATCCAAGACTGGTTCATCTTGATGAAAGTCAGTCGATCAACCGAGTCGGTGGACAGGCGCACCCTGTGATCCGTGACAAATCCTCCAGCAGCACTGAATGTGCGTTCCGAAAGAACGCTGGATGCAGGACAGGCCAGTAGCTCAATTGCATACTGTGCAAGCTCTGGCCAGTGATCCATCCTCAAGACCCAGTAAGCCAGAGGATTTTCGGTGGGGAAGGTGTCCAAGTCTGACCTTGCCCCTAGATATTCCTGCACCATGTTTATCAGACGCTGGTGATGGTTGCTGGAACCGATCATACTTTGGGGCTGCGGACTAAAGAATTGTCTGAACGCATCGGTCAGACGGCCACCTTCCCCACCGCTCCTTCTTTGACTGGCCGAAGCCTCAGCAACTCGTTGTCCAGGACCAGGAGTTTGTAACCTCCCAGTCTCTGGGAACGCGTTGCACAGACCTTTCTGCAAGGCCTCCCGGAGTTGTCTCATCCTCTGCTCCCTCTGCGACGGTAACATAAGGTCCGCAACCTTACCCTTGTACCGTGGATCAAGGAGAGTGGCCAGCCAGTAATGGTCCCTCTCCTTGATCCGAAGAATATGAGGATCCTTCCGCAGACTTTGCAGGATCAGGGAGGCCATGCAGCGTAGGTTTGCTGAGGCATTCGCTCCGGAGTCCTCTGGGTCACTAAGGACGACATGATCCGCAGCCACCTCCTCCCAGCCACGTACAAGTCCACTGGTTTCTTGGGACTGTAAATCATCCCTAAAAGACTGCTGCTGATGATGCTGAGTGCCAGCCTCCACCTCCATGCTGACACAATCCTCCTCCTCCTCCTCCTCCTCCTCTTCCTGTGCGATGGGTGGAACAGAAGGAACACTGTCTGGGTAAAGGGGGCCTTGAGAGGCAAGTAAGTCCTCCTCTTCCTGCCTCTGTTCTGCCTCAAGTGCCCTGTCCATTATTCCACGCAGCGTGTGCTCCAACAGGTGGACAAGAGGTACAGTGTCACTGATGCATGCACTGTCACTGCTCACCATCCTTGTGGCCTCCTCAAATGGTGCCAGGACAGTGCATGCATCCCTGATCATGCCCCACTGGCGTGGAGAAAAAAAACCAAGCTCCCCTGACCCTGTCCTGGTGCCGTAGTCGCACAGGTACTCATTGATGGCCCTCTGCTGCGTGTGCAGCCGCTGCAGCATGGCCAACGTTGAGTTCCACCTGGTGGGCATGTCACATATAAGGCGGTTCTTGGGCAGGTTCAACTCCTTTTGCAGCTCAGCCAGGCGAGCACTGGCATTATAAGATCTGCGGAAATGCACACAGACTTTCCTGGCCTGCCTCAGGACATCCTGTAAGCCCGGGTACCTGCCCAAGAACCGCTGCACCACCAGGTTAAGGACGTGAGCCACACAGGGCACATGGGTCAGTTGTCCCTGTCGGAGGGCGGAGAGGAGGTCGGTGCCATTGTCGCAAACCACCATTCCTGGCTTAAGCTGGCGTGGCGTCAACCACCTCTCGGCCTGGCCCTGCAGAGCAGACAGGACCTCTGCCCCAGTGTGGCTTCTGTCCCCCAAACACACCAGCGCAAGCACGGCATGGCATCTTTTTGCCTGCGTACTTGCGTAGCCCCTTGAACGGCTACGGAGCGCCGCTGGTTCAGAGGACAAAGCACAGGAAGAGGCCATGGAGGAAGAAGAAGAGGAGGGGGTGGAGGAGAGAGGTGTGTCACAACCAGTAGTAGCATTTTGGAGGCGTGGCGGTGGAACAACCTCCAACACTACTGCACCTTGTCCTGCATCCTTCCCAGCTGCCAAAAGAGTGACCCAATGGGCCGTGAAAGAAAGGTAACGTCCCTGTCCATGCCTGCTGGACCATGAGTCAGCGGTAATATGCACCTTACCGCTGACCGCCCTGTCCAGCGAGGCCAAGACATTGCCTTCCACATGCCGGTAGAGAGCCGGAATAGCCTTCCGTGAGAAAAAGTGGCGTTTGGGAACCTGCCACTGAGGAACCGCACATTGCACAAACTCACGGAAGGGGGCCGAGTCTACCAACTGAAAAGGCAGCAGTTGAAGCGCTAGCAATTTAGCCAAGCTAGCATTCAACCGCTGGGCATGTGGATGGCTGGGAGTGAACTTCTTTCGACGGTCCAGCAGCTGGGGCAGGGAAATTTGCCTGCTAGAATCGGACGTCGGTGTACTGCTAGCAGAGTGGCCGCAAGTACTTGGCTGTGACACACCTAATTCTACACCTTCATTCCTCTCAGTGCATGTTTCAGAGAGGACTGAAGTTATAGTGGGGTTGGAGATCCCAGCTGATGCGGTGCAAGGAGAGGTCCGCTTTGTTCTTTGGTGTGGGTCTTTGAGGTAGGCTTGCCAACGAGCTGCATGGCAGGTCAACATATGTCTGGTCAGGCATGTGGTACCCAAGCGGCTGATGTTTTGGCCACGCGATATACGCTTGAGACATATGTTGCAAACAGCAGCTGTGCGATCTGATGCACTAGCCTCAAAAAAGGCCCACACCAAAGAACTTTTTGAATGACGGGCAGAGGCAGCGCCCTGCACAGGCGGAGCTCTGCGGTGTGATTCCGTCGGTGTACTGCCCTTGCGCTGGCCACCAAAGGGCATCCTGCCTCATTGGAGATGTGCCTCCTCCTCATCCTCCACCTCCTCCTCTCTCCTATTAGGCACCCACGTGGAGTCAGTGACCTCATCATCCCCTCCCTCCTCATCACTGGAGCCAATCTGGCAGTATGCTGCAGCTGCTGGAACATGACTGCCAGATTGGTGTCCTTCTTGAGCATCCCCTCTGTCTGCTCTCACACTACTGCCTTCCTGTAGCTGGGTTTCATCATCAGACCCTTCGAAACGCTGGGCATCCTCCTGGAGCATGTACTCAACACTGTGCTCAAACAGTTCGGGGGACTCCTCAGGAGGAGGACATGGTGGGTCTAGGGAAGGAGTGACTGATGATGAGTCTGACATTGATACCAGGGAAGAGGACGCTTTGGCAGCTGCTTTGCCAGTACCCTGAGCCTGGGTGAGAGAGGATGAGGAGGAGGAGGAGGGCTTGGTCATCCACTCTACCAAGTCTTCGGCATGATGTGGCTCAACATGTCCAGCTGCCGAAAAGAAGGACAAGCGTGTCCCATGGTCATGTGCTGATGACAATGCACCGCGTCCACGACCAGCACTGTTGCCCCCAGACACAGAGCCTGCTTGCCCTCTTTTATTGCCTCCTGACTGTCTGCCTCTTCTTGTTTGCCTTCCAGACATTCTAATAGATGGCCTGCAGGGAGATGGGAAAAAAGCAATAAGGGCTACCTTCAGGTGTCCTTCTCTGTCCCTTTACTTAAGGATTTCTAAATATGGTTGAGGATGATTGCTTTTGCACAGAATAGCACAACGACAATTTCCCTGACTGTCCAAAAAACAAGGATTTCAAAGATGGTTGATGAGGAATGCTTTAGCACACTATAGCACAAGGAGAATTTCCCTCACTGTCCTTCCCTGTCCCTAGAAACAAGGATTATCACAGTGAAAGAAACTGACACTCTTCCTACCTATAGTTTTCTGTCCCTAGAAAAAATGTTTTTTTAAAGCACACTATAGCACAAGGAGAATTTCCCTCACTGTCCTTCCCTGTCCCTAGAAACAAGGATTATCACAGTGAAAGAAACTGACACTCTTCCTACCTATAGTTTTCTGTCCCTAGAAAAAATGTTTTTTTAAAGCACACTATAGCACAAGGAGAATTTCCCTCACTGTCCTACCCTGTCCCTAGAAACAAGGATTATCACAGTGAAAGAAACTGACACTCTTCCTACCTATAGTTTTCTGTCCCTAGAAAAAATGTTTTTTTAAAGCACACTATAGCACAAGGAGAATTTCCTTCACTGTCCTTCCCTGTCCCTAGAAACAAGGATTATCACAGTGAAAGAAACTGACACTCTTCCTACCTATAGTTTTCTGTCCCTAGAAAAAATGTTTTTTTAAAGCACACTATAGCACAAGGAGAATTTCCCTCACTGTCCTTCCCTGTCCCTAGAAACAAGGATTATCACAGTGAAAGAAACTGACACTCTTCCTACCTATAGTTTTCTGTCCCTAGAAAAAATGTTTTTTTAAAGCACACTATAGCACAAGGAGAATTTCCCTCACTGTCCTTCCCTGTCCCTAGAAACAAGGATTATCAGAGTGAAAGAAACTGACACTCTTCCTACCTATAGTTTTCTGTCCCTAGAAAAAATGTTTTTTTAAAGCACACTATAGCACAAGGAGAATTTCCCTCACTGTCCTTCCCTGTCCCTAGAAACAAGGATTATCACAGTGAAAGAAACTGACACTCTTCCTACCTATAGTTTTCTGTCCCTAGAAAAAATGTTTTTTTAAAGCACACTATAGCACAAGGAGAATTTCCCTCACTGTCCTTCCCTGTCCCTAGAAACAAGGATTATCACAGTGAAAGAAACTGACACTCTTCCTACCTATAGTTTTCTGTCCCTAGAAAAAATGTTTTTTAAAAGCACACTATAGCACAAGGAGAATTTCCCTCACTGTCCTTCCCTGTCCCTAGAAACAAGGATTATCACAGTGAAAGAAACTGACACTCTTCCTACCTATAGTTTTCTGTCCCTAGAAAAAAAG
The DNA here is from genome assembly GCA_029206835.1 of Rana muscosa. Classification (NCBI taxonomy): domain Eukaryota; kingdom Metazoa; phylum Chordata; class Amphibia; order Anura; family Ranidae; genus Rana; species Rana muscosa. Next base: position 352,038,262 of record CM055119.1, read on the forward strand.
TTTTTTTAAAGCACACTATAGCACAAGGAGAATTTCCCTCACTGTCCTTCCCTGTCCCTAGAAACAAGGATTATCACAGTGAAAGAAACTGACACTCTTCCTACCTATAGTTTTCTGTCCCTAGAAAAAATGTTTTTTTAAAGCACACTATAGCACAAGGAGAATTTCCCTCACTGTCCTTCCCTGTCCCTAGAAACAAGGATTATCACAGTGAAAGAAACTGACACTCTTCCTACCTATAGTTTTCTGTCCCTAGAAAAAATGTTTTTTTAAAGCACACTATAGCACAAGGAGAATTTCCCTCACTGTCCTTCCCTGTCCCTAGAAACAAGGATTATCACAGTGAAAGAAACTGACACTCTTCCTACCTATAGTTTTCTGTCCCTAGAAAAAATGTTTTTTTAAAGCACACTATAGCACAAGGAGAATTTCCCTCACTGTCCTTCCCTGTCCCTAGAAACAAGGATTATCACAGTGAAAGAAACTGACACTCTTCCTACCTATAGTTTTCTGTCCCTAGAAAAAATGTTTTTTTAAAGCACACTATAGCACAAGGAGAATTTCCCTCACTGTCCTTCCCTGTCCCTAGAAACAAGGATTATCACAGTGAAAGAAACTGACACTCTTCCTACCTATAGTTTTCTGTCCCTAGAAAAAATGTTTTTTAAAAGCACACTATAGCACAAGGAGAATTTCCCTCACTGTCCTTCCCTGTCCCTAGAAACAAGGATTATCACAGTGAAAGAAACTGACACTCTTCCTACCTATAGTTTTCTGTCCCTAGAAAAAATGTTTTTTTAAAGCACACTATAGCACAAGGAGAATTTCCCTCACTGTCCTTCCCTGTCCCTAGAAACAAGGATTATCACAGTGAAAGAAACTGACACTCTTCCTACCTATAGTTTTCTGTCCCTAGAAAAAATGTTTTTTTAAAGCACACTATAGCACAAGGAGAATTTCCCTCACTGTCCTTCCCTGTCCCTAGAAACAAGGATTATCACAGTGAAAGAAACTGACACTCTTCCTACCTATAGTTTTCTGTCCCTAGAAAAAATGTTTTTTTGTTTTTTTAAAGCACACTATAGCACAAGGAGAATTTCCCTCACTGTCCTTCCCTGTCCCTAGAAACAAGGATTATCACAGTGAAAGAAACTGACACTCTTCCTACCTATAGTTTTCTGTCCCTAGAAAAAATGTTTTTTTAAAGCACACTATAGCACAAGGAGAATTTCCCTCACTGTCCTTCCCTGTCCCTAGAAACAAGGATTATCACAGTGAAAGAAACTGACACTCTTCCTACCTATAGTTTTCTGTCCCTAGAAAAAATGTTTTTTAAAGCACACTATAGCACAAGGAGAATTTCCCTCACTGTCCTTCCCTGTCCCTAGAAACAAGGATTATCACAGTGAAAGAAACTGACACTCTTCCTACCTATAGTTTTCTGTCCCTAGAAAAAATGTTTTTTAAAAGCACACTATAGCACAAGGAGAATTTCCCTCACTGTCCTTCCCTGTCCCTAGAAACAAGGATTATCACAGTGAAAGAAACTGACACTCTTCCTACCTATAGTTTTCTGTCCCTAGAAAAAATGTTTTTTTAAAGCACACTATAGCACAAGGAGAATTTCCCTCACTGTCCTTCCCTGTCCCTAGAAACAAGGATTATCACAGTGAAAGAAACTGACACTCTTCCTACCTATAGTTTTCTGTCCCTAGAAAAAATGTTTTTTTAAAGCACACTATAGCACAAGGAGAATTTCCCTCACTGTCCTTCCCTGTCCCTAGAAACAAGGATTATCACAGTGAAAGAAACTGACACTCTTCCTACCTATAGTTTTCTGTCCCTAGAAAAAATGTTTTTTTAAAGCACACTATAGCACAAGGAGAATTTCCCTCACTGTCCTTCCCTGTCCCTAGAAACAAGGATTCGCACAGTAAAACACACTGACACTCTCCCTACCTATCCTTCTCTTTCCCTAAACTAAAGGAATCCAGGTTAAGCAAGAAAAAATAAATGTCACTGTCCCTGCCTATGCTTCTCTTTCCCTGCTCCGGAACACACTACACTAGGCCGCCGTGCTGGCGGCCTTTTATAGTGTGGGGCGTGTACTAAACACCCTCAGCAATAATTGGCCACAGGCATCCTGCCTGTGGCCAATCATTGCTCTCCTCGCTGCCGGCGCTGTGATTGGCCAAGCATGCGGGGTCACAGTGCATGCTTGGCCAATCACAGCGCCTGGATGACACTGCGATGGCGTAGTGCATTGTGGGCCGTTCGCGTCACTCGAATTAGGCGCGAACGGCCCAAATCGTTCGATCTTCGTCGAACGATCGAACAGCCGATGTTCGAGCCGAACGTATGTTCGACTCGAACACCGAGCTCATCCCTACTCTTCGCCTCTACCAGCTGCATCCACCACCTACAGCCCTGTATACATATACAAATCTTCGGTGGCTAAACCAAAGAAAAAACGGAAGTTCTTTCCAACTCACACGATCCTGCCAGTAACCCAGCCTGTTTCCACACCAGCCGACCTGTTGCAGCCTGTCTCCGCACCAGCCGACCTGTTGCAGCCTGTCTCCGCACCAGCCGACCTGTTGCAGCCTTTCTCCGCACCAGCCGACCTGTTGCAGCCTGTCTCCGCACCAGCCGACCTGTTGCAGCCTGTCTCCGCACCAGCCGACCTGTTGCAGCCTGTCTCCGCACCAGCCGACCTGTTGCAGCCTGTCTCCGCACCAGCCGACCTGTTGCAGCCTGTCTCCGCACCAGCCGACCTGTTGCAGCCTGTCTCCGCACCAGCCGACCTGTTGCAGCCTGTCTCCGCACCAGCCGACCTGTTGCAGCCTGTCTCCACACCAGCCGACCTGTTGCAACCTGTCTCCGCACCAGCCGACCTGTTGCAACCTGTCTCCGCACCAGCCGACCTGTTGCAGCCTGTTTCCAAACCAAGCGACCTGTTGCAGCCTGTTTCCAAACCAAGCGACCTGTTGCAGCCTGTTTCCAAACCAAGCGACCTGTTGCAGCCTGTTTCCAAACCAAGCGACCTGTTGCAGCCTGTTTCCAAACCAAGCGACCTGTTGCAGCCTGTTTCCAAACCAAGCGACTTGTTGCAGCCTGTTTCCAAACCAAGCGACTTGTTGCAGCCTGTTTCCAAACCAAGCGACTTGTTGCAGCCTGTTTCCAAACCAAGCGACTTGTTGCAGCCTGTTTCCAAACCAAGCGACCTGTTGCAGCCTGTTTCCAAACCAAGCGACCTGTTGCAGCCTGTTTCCAAACCAAGCGACCTGTTGCAGCCTGTTTCCAAACCAAGCGACCTGTTGCAGCCTGTTTCCAAACCAAGCGACCTGTTGCAGCCTGCTTCCACACCAGCCGATCCGCTCCAGCCTGCTTCTACACCAGCCGATCCCCTCCAGCCTGCTTCTACACCAGCCGATCCGCTCCAGCCTGCTTCTACACCAGCCGATCCGCTCCAGCCTGCTTCCACACCAGCCGATCCGCTCCAGCCTGCTTCCACACCAGCCGATTCGCTCCAGCCTGCTTCCACACCAGCCGACTTGTTCCAGCCTGTTTTCACACCAGCCAACCTGTTCTAGCCTGTTTCCACACCAGCCGACTTGTTCCAGCCTGTTTCCACACCAGCCAACCTGTTCCAGCCTGTTCCAGCCTGTTTCCACACCAGCCAGCCTGTTCCAGCCTGTTTCCACACCAGCCAACCTGTTCCAGCCTGTTTCCACACCAGCCAACCTGTTCCAGCCTGTTTCCACACCAGCCCGCCTGTTTCCACACCAGCCAACCTGTTCCAGCCTGTTTCCACACCAGCCAACCTGTTCCAGCCTGTTTCCACACCAGCCAACCTGTTCCAGCCTGTTTCCACACCAGCCAACCTGTTCCAGCCTGTTTCCACACCAGCCAACCTGTTCCAGCCTGGATTTTCGGTGCCCGTCACCCAGCCTGACGTTTTGGTGCCCGTCTTTCAGCCCGCTGAACCAGTGCCTGCCATCTGGCTTGCTGAACCTCTGCCCGGGGGCCAGCTTGAAGACCCAGCGCCATTTGCCCAGCCCGCTGACATGGTGCCTGCTAAACCAGTTCTCGATGCCCGGCTTGCCGCTGATTTTGCCCTGCTTGATTCCCAGCCTGACTGTGATGCCCTTGTGTTGCTCGCCTCCGTTAGGTTCATGCACATTGCCCTGCCTGTTTTCATTTCCAGATCCCAACTTCCAGACCCTGGTGGTGGGGTGCGTGTTCCATTGCCGGACTCAGGTGCCACGCCTCCCAGTAAGTTTAAGGACTCTGGCCGGAGGAGCACAAGTAGTCCGCAGACACAGGGGGGACTTTTTGGGACCTTTCCGCACCTACCAGCACTGCCAGATCAAGGGCAGAATGGAGCGTCCGGAGGCCACTCCTTGGGAGGGGGAACTGTCATGATCAGTGTCATTGCCTGGGTCACCTGCTGGTGGTGCTATTGCTTTCAGCACCAAAGGGTGCAGTTCTGGTGGCCACCAGCGGGTGTCTCCCATTTGTCTGGAGCCTAAATCATCTCCTGCAATCAGGCGTCACCTAAGACTGATTGCAGGAGGTGTGTATAAATACCCAGCAGACACTAAAGCATTTGCTCTGGTATTGTCTTGGAACCCAGACCTGTATGCCTGAACCTGAACCTGAACCTGAACCTGAACCTGAACCTGAACCTGAACCTTGTGACCTGTTACCTTGTATCCTGTGTTCCTGAACCCTGCATCCATCCCTGGACCCCTGCCTCTGTACCTTGTATCCTGTGTTCCTGAACCCTGCATCCATCCCTGGACCCCTGCCTCTGTACCTTGTATCCTGTGTTCCTGAACCCTGCATCCATCCCTGGACCCCTGCCTCTGTACCTTGTATCCTGTGTTCCTGAACCCTGCATCCATCCCTGGACCCCTGTCTTGCAGACTCATCCCTTCCTCCTGTTGTCCCTTCCGGCTCCCTGTTCAATCGGACTGATCTCTCGTGTATGACCCTGGCTTGATTACATTTACGCTTTAATCTCTAAACTGTATTCACGTTGGTGTAGGGAGTTGTTTTGTGTGTCACTGTGGTTGTTTGCTGGTTGCCTTTATTGTTTTAGGAATTATCCTTTCAATAAACTCATATATATATTTACTTACCTTGTGCCTAGTTCCTTTAGTGCAGCCCACTGATCTGCGTACCCTGTGCTGGATGCCGTGTTAGGCATCCGTGACACAAGGGGTTAAAAAAGTTGTGTATTAAAGAAAATATGGCATGCACACTCACTTAAAGGGCTTCAGGGAGGTGACTGCCAGGGGTTAGAAGAGATGTATGTTTTTGTTTTTTTTTAAGAATAATACGTACCTAGGTAGATGCAGCATTGGTCCGATGCTGCATCTGTCCCCCCTTGTCTCTAACACTCCCGATCTCTCGGTTCCCACAGCTCCATGAGCAGAGAGCTGCTGACTGTCAGTCAGCAGCTCTCTGCTCTGGCCCCCTGTGGAGGGGGGGTGGGAGGGGTGTCTCAGGTTCTCATCAGCTTGTGGGCAGATCCCCCCTTCCCATGTCACGATCTTGCCCAAACTTGGACCAGTTTTGCGGTGTCAGCCAACAGCAGGCTTCAGTCAGCTGTCTGCTGAAAACGGGTCACAGAAGTGCAGAACGAACGGCACACCTGTGATCGAAACGAGCTTTGGCTGTACTTCTCCTTTAACCACTAGGGGTCCGCGCTATAGCCAATTGACGTCCGCCCCTTTCCTCGTCCTCGGCGCGCGCTCCCGAGCGCGCATCAGGGAACTTCCACGCCCGCCGCCTCACGCGGGTGCTGATGCGCGTGCCTGGCGCCCACGATGTCCACCAGGTGCCTGCGATCGGCATTTACAGAGCCAGGGACGTGGATCTCTGTGTGTAAACACAGGGATCGACGTCCTGTCATGGAGAGGAGACCGATGGTGTGTCCCTTGTACATAGGGACAACCATCGGTCACCTCCCCCAGTCAGTACCCTCCCCCCACAGTAAGAATCACTCCCTTAGGTACACTTAACCCCTTCAGCGCCCCTAGTGGTTAACCCTTTCACTGCCAGTGTCATTTTTACAGTAATCAGTGCATTTTTATAGCACCGATCACTGTAAAAATGACAATGGTCCCAAAATGGTGTCAAAAGTGTCCGATGTGTCCGCCATAATGTCGCAGTCACAATAAAAATCGCTGATCGCCACCATTACTAGTAAAAAAAAAATATTAATAAAAATGCTATAAAACTGTGCCCTATTTTGTAGACGCTATAATTTTTGAGCAAACCAATCAATAAACGCTTATTGCGATTTTTTTTTACCAAAAATATGTATAAGAATACGTATCGGCCTAAACTGAGGAAAAAAAAAATTCTGAAAAAAATGGGGATATATATTATGGCAAAAAGTAAAAAAATATTGTGTTTTTTTTCAAAATTGTCGCTATTTTTTGTGTATAGCGCAAAAAATAAAAACCGCAAAGATGATCAAATACCACCAAAAGAAAGCTCTATTTGGGGGGAAAAAAAGACGTCAATTTTGTTTGGGAGCCACGTCGCACGACCGCGCAATTGTCATTCAAAGCGTGACAGTGCTGAAAGCTGAAAATTGGCCTGGGCAGGAAGGGGGTTTAAGTGCCCAGTAAGCAAGTGGTTAACATTCTCATATGCTAAGAAAAAAAAAGCCACACATTTATTTATTTAAAAATCAAAAGTGTCAGATGATGAAGAGCCATTAGTCAGTGTAGCTCAGCAGGAAAGTGAAAATCGGAATCACCGGAAGAATTTATATTTATTTTTAAATGGTCCCTTTTTCTAAAGTGGAAAAAACATTGGAAATCCAAGCCAATGTTGGTGCATATTTAGTAGAACAATCTATACTATAGATTCTATTAAGCCCCCACTTGGGATTTTCCAAGTGGGGGCCATCGGGAAGAGCAGTTGGCTTTCCCGATGGCTGCCCTTTATCCTTTATATCTGACTTTTTCTACAAATGATACAGAAAGGACAACTGAGAGTACAAGAAGCTAATAACAAATGCTGAAAATCCCCAATAGCAGGCATAGCGTATGCAAAGAATTTCTTCCTATATAAGCTTTAATTCACAAACAGCAGGATACAACTCTTCTCTGAAAATTGTAGTACAGAGGGTGATATGGAGAAGCAACGGGAGACCTTGTAAGTTAATAGAGTTCAGGGCTTCTGGACAGAGCGGTCCACTTATGTGAATGTAAAGTGACACTTTTGTAGACTTAGAAATAAAAAGATATATAAATATATACCACACCATGGCAGAAAAAAATTGTGTGAATGTTAATGTAAGAAAATATAAAATAATGCACCTTGACCTGCTACTGGGAGATTTGTTATACCATGTTAGTTAAGAAGCCTCACTTTAAGGAGTGTTAAACCATGTAATGATTAAAGTAAATGTAAACCATTTAAAATTACATTTAGTTCCATAGTTGAAGAGTGTGAGTGACGATGAGGTTTAAGGGCCTTATTTTTTGTGGTGGGATGACATTGGACCAGAGAAGTCCTTGTAAATTGTAGGGTAGGATAGATTCTTCCTCGAACAGGAGCCAAGGAATTTGGAATGAAGTTATCCTCGGATGTTCCCCCCTTAGCTTCCTTTATGGGTGACCCACATTTTTCCCCCCCAGATAGAGCTCAGGATGAAAATTTGCTAACATATTGGAAGTCACATAATCTAATACATTTAAAATCGCTCTCCCAGGACAATGCATTTCTTACTTTCGCCAGACTACAAACAAAATACAATATCTCTCCTACCGAACTAGAGATCTATGCGAAAATAAAAAAATTCTATGAGAAATATTACTCATTTACACTCCACCCCCCTTATACACAATTTGAGCAAATTTGTATCTCCTCCCCTCGTGACCGGGGTTTAATCTCCAGAATATATAAAAATTTAAATGAAACCAACATGCCTGATAAATCACATCCCATGCTACAATGGGAATCAGATTTAAATACCTCATTTACTCTTGATCAATGGGATACAATTTTTACAAATCTCCACAAATGTACCAGAACAACCTCGATTAGAGAATCGGCCATCAAACTACTTTATAGATGGTATCTTACTCCCGCTAAACTCAATTCATTTTATCCCTCAGTGTCCCCACTCTGCTTTAGGGGTTGCCCCACCCAGGGATCACTTTTACATATATTTTGGGATTGCCCCCACATTAAAGACACTTGGCATAAGGCAAATATTATAATAGATAAAATATCCTGTAGAAAGATCTCTCTTACACCCCAAATAGGCCTTTTATTCACCCCTATACAGGACATTCCAATGACTAGTACAAGGTTAATACATACACTCCTTAGTTCCATCCACTGGGCCATAGCATTTAATTGGCGCTCCACTACGGTACCTTGGCCACAAATTCTTAACCGCATGTCAAACATTAAGCTTTCAGAAAGAATTCATCACACATTATATGATTCTATGCCCCTTTACCAAAAAAATGGACTCTCTGGGATACCACCTCTCTGGTCTAGTACCTTCCCGTTTTTTTTTTTTTTTTTTACCTCCCACTCTTAAAATATATACAATTGTCATTTAGCCCTCTCTCCAATACAATGCCCTTGATTGACTTTATTTGAACAATATACATTCCTATACCAGTCTTAAGAAATAAGAAAAATGAATGAATTGAGAAAAAAAAAAAAGAAGAAGAACCTTTTCTCCTTCCTCTGTACAATGCTCAATATGTACAATGTTTATATATATACCTGTACCATCATTGTGATTTGTGTTTATACCTTGACCTTTTCTATAATAAAAATTGTTTGTAAACAAAAAAAAATTACATTTAGTTTGCTAAAACACTAAAATGAAACTCCTTAAAGCAGAGGTCCAGCTTTATTTTTTTTTTTAAAAGTCAGCAGCTACAAACACTGTAGCTGCTGACTTTTAATAAGCACACTTACCTGTCCAGGGTGCCCGCAATGTCGGCCGCCTGAGGCTGATCCGTCGATCGGTTTAGGTCCTGGCGCCGCCATTCGAAGTAAGGGAAACAGGCAGTGGAGCCCTGTAGCTTCACCGCCCATTTCCTACAGCGTGCTCAAATGTCCCAGAAGACAACGCTAGGGGAAGGTAGAAGATCACCGCGGAATAGGAAGTGGCAGATTAGGACAATCTGCCTAGCAACAGCCATTTCTGGTAAGTACCGTATATACTCGAGTATAAGCCGAGTTTTTCAACACATTTTTTTGTGCTGAAAATGCCCCCCTCGGCTTATACTCGAGTCACCTTTTGCGACTGATCTCCCGGACTTTGGGAAGCCGGTACCGGCTGGATGCTGCTAAGTTTGGTAAAACTCTTACATCATTCAGCCCAAACATGGAGATTAAGACATTTATCTACATCAATTCCCCTCACAAAACACCTTGCATTCCTTTTTATCCATTGTGAGTGATTCACTGAGATCAATGTAGTAGAGCCCGAACTGTAAGATTCTGTGCTGGAGGTTTGGTGGCTACAGTGTTGGCTCTGTTTGGAACATGTGTACTCCTTGGATGAAATAAAGAGAAATTGTATTCATCCTCACCTGGTTGCCGACTTTATCTACATGGACTCGTGTCGCGGGGTGGAGACCACAAGTCAGGCACGGTGAGTGGAAACAGAGAGCTCTTGCCGACCCTGATTGCATGATTGGGTTGCAGTGCCATTATCTTGCATGTGTGTTTGGTGGCTACAGTGGTGTCTGGGCTAAATTCAATTTTAGTTTAAGTTTGTTGTTTTAATAATGCTTAATTACCATCACATGTTGCATTATAGTGCTAATGATCTCCTACACCCTCTTTGCAGGTGCATGCTGTTTACATGCACTCCAGGAATAACTGCAATGCATTTTTTAGGGTGGGTTTCCTAATGGTGAGAAGAGTGCACCATGCCTGTGTAATGTGTGCTGAAATGGCCATTTGTAGTCACCATTGGAAACCCATGTGACATGGTACCAATGCAGGAGCAAATGAATATTGGCAACCTATAACTGGAAGCACCTGCACATGGACCTTCATCGTAGGATCACCAGGTATTATTTTCAACAAGCAGACTGGACCCTTTTCTTAACTACTTCAGCTCTTTGAACATACTACGTACGTACCTACTTACGTCCAAAGAGTGAACTGCTAATCAAAAGCTGATGGCTGCAGTAGCAGCCATCAGCTTGTGTGGGTTTTCTTCAGCTGGCTCCTGGCTTCAAAGTAAAAGTGATGCAGTGGCTATATAGCTGCTGGTCACTTTCACAGAGCAGACAGTGCAGTGCCTCCATTCCCCGCTGACAACAGACTCCACTTCGTGGTTCCCAGGCTGTTACGCTAAGCATCAGGGTGGAGAGCAGTGTGAGAGCAGGGACTATTCATGCCTCGATCTCACATGTAAACAAACATCTCACAGATCCAATATTTCTTGGCTAGTACAACCAGGGGACATCTTTAACCAAGCAGATCTGAGCTTGGTTAGATGGTGTAAAGGGCAGGGTAGCCATTGGGGTTTATTAGACCCCTAATGTCTCCAAAAAGAGTATCTGTCACCTGCTATCACATGGGGGCTTATTAACTCTTTATGACAGCAATCAAGTAAAATAAATAAAGAAAAGAAAAGAAGAAGGTAAAAATAAAAAAGTTATAATAAAATGTTTAAAAATAAAAAATAAATTGCCGTAACTAGACATGTGCAGATCGATTTATTTTTTGGTGAATGGGTACTATGTACTCATTCATATAGGGGGGCGGGATCTGGGGCCCCCTTGTTAAAGGGGGCTTCCAGATTATGATAAGCCCCCCACCCGTAGACCCCCACAACCAACAGCCATGGTTGTGGGGATGAGGCCCTTGTCCCCATCAACATATCACAGCAAACGTCACAGTGAGAGCAATAATTATAGCACAAGATCTCCTGGTTCACTGTAAACCTATGAGCCGTAAACATTTTTAAAGCATCATCTATGAAGATTTCTGGGTACCGTAGTTTTCTGATCCATATATGAAGTCTTTTAAAGAGGTGAGCAGGTTTTTCTCCTGACGGTGGAGGCAGTTATGGCACATTTTGAAAACCAATAAGTCACCAATTACTGTACACTGTGTTGTTATTAGTAGTGCTACAGTTATTTTAGGACTATATGGGACTTATTTAAAATGTATTATATTACTCACATGTGCACTATATGATTTATGTATGATATACAATATATTGTTGCATTACACTTTTTTTTTTTTTACATTAGATTCATAGTGGGCATTGTGAAGTATAGTGTCTGATGGGCAACATTTATTTTATTGTTACTGAGTGGTGATAATATATATATATTTTTTTGGGTTACGCTGATTGTATTTTCATTTAATGCTGGGTTCACACTATTACAAATTGGATGCGGGTTTCGCTGCATCCAATTCACATGTCAAGAGACTGTGACCGGCTCTCTATGGAGCCGGTTCACACATCTTCGGAGCAGCTCTGGTTCTAATTACACAGAAGTCCAGTGTGTCTTTTGGTCAGTATCAGGTCCGAATTTAGCCAAAAATTCGGACTGAAATCGGACCTGAAACGGTGAACAGGGACACACCAGACCCCTGCTGTGAGCCGTTCCATGCGGCAGTGTGAACCCAGCCTTAAGGGTTCAGATATCCTTGAAGCTAAACTCCAGCTAATGTTTTTTAAGCAGTTACAGCAAACAGTTTTTTTCTTTTTGGGATAAAGATATTACATAAATTAAAGCTGATCATTTTAAGCACCCCTGTCAATGTTAAATGGTTTGTCTCAACCCTGTAATTGCTACATTTGCAGGAGAGCTTGTTCTTTTGAAAAACAACAGACTTAGAGCCCATTCACACAGGGACGACTTTGGATCTGACTTCAAGTCGCCTCAAGTCGCGCTGCATGAGAAAATCAATGTAAGTGAATGGAGCCGTCTTAATGCACTCTACTGCAGTCGCTCCAACTTCAAAAAAGGTTCCTGTACTACTTCAATCCGACTTCTAGGCAACTTGTACCCATTGTTTTCAATGGAAGTCGCCTCCAAGTCGGATCCCCAGTCTTAACTGAAGCAACTTTACAGGAAATAAAAATAGATTTCTCGGCAAACCCCTCCCTCACCCCTCCCTCCCACAGAGCTGATTACTCTTTGATTGGCCACTGGCAAAGTCCCCTGTCCTGGAGGCGACTTCAGTCGTGTTGTAAGCCGCCCCAAGTCGCGCTGAAGTCGCCCCAAGTCGTGCTGTGATTCAAACTCAAGTCGTGTCCAAGTTGCCTCCCAAAGTCGCGCTGGAAGTCATGTTGCCCCTGTGTGAATGGGGTCTAACAGGTAAAATAAAAGAAAGAAAGACTAAAAAAGAAAAGGAATGCAGCCATCAAATCTAACAATTGTTAAGCTGCAATGTAATAAATGTTTGCTTTTGGATTTAATACCGCTTTAACACTTACATGATATTTTAATGATTGAGTTTACTTATACTTTAGGACTGGTATTTCCAAAGCCACAGAAGTGAAGGCTCCAATAATGAATCCATAAACACGAATGACCGTTTATTTCAACAGGTTCAGATGACTGCCAGCAGAAGTACGGGGTTCCAGAATCATTGTCAGACAACATCTGTTGGAATAAATGTTATTCTGATCAGTTAGACATTTCAAGCAATTCATGCTTTATTCCCTATTGCAACTAGGTGAACTAATGACAAGGCATGCTTGCTTATGGTTAATTGCAGTCAAGTAGTAAAACTGAGCAGCATGGTAACTCAGTAATTAGCCTTGCTACATTGCATCAGATCCCAACTTCCATTTATGGAGTTAACACTTCGATTCTTTGGCATTTCTGTGATTCCTCCTGTGATACAAAAAAAAAAGCTGCTAAACTAAAACACATCCCCAGGCAAAGAGTAAAATCAATTAATGAAGTGCTTATACTATCCAGGAAACAAGCAAATCTGTCAGCCTCTTTAAACTTCTAAAAAATAAAAGTCCTGTCTAAGGGTAGTCACTTCATAGTACCTGCTATTTGCTAGCTAAGAAAGTTTGCTTTGTATGTCCCTCTGTTTTGTTTTGCTCTTACAAAATGCTCAACTTTTTGGGGCTTAAACTCAATGCCTAGTGATAAGACCTACTAACGGAACAACCCCTTGTCCAGTGAGCAGAGGCGGCTCTAGGCTTTGTGAGATCTTAGGCAAAACTTAGACATGAGGCCCCACTCACGCCCATAATGGGAAAAATAATTCAAGCAAGAAAAATGGCTGCAGAAAATGCACGTATCTAGCACACAGGTGATCAGCACCACTTCCAGGGCACCCTCCTCACCCATCAGACATATTCAGCCAATGCAAGAGAGGGGGGGTTGAGAAAGAGAGAAGGGTGATAGAGAGATCCAATGGCGCCGACATTAGTATTGATCACAGGCAAATTAGGCGGCCGCGAGGCCCCTGTGAGTGCGAGGCCTTAGGTGACCACCTAATTTGCGTAATTAGAGAGCTGCCTCTGCCAGTGAATAGAATGCAGGTGGCTACTCTGATTGGTTAGAGGCTGCAGGAGACTGGACCATTATTTACTGATGTCAGCTTATAAACTTGATTGCTGTGCATTGCTGTCAGTCCTAATCTGCGATTATCCCTGCCAAGAATAGGTTATCTGGGGAAATTCTGCAAATAGACTCAAGTATGCATCTCCACTAACAATTACTCTTCACAGGTTAAATACAGTACTTCAAACAATACCTAGTTATATAGCTAAAGTTAATGCAATGATGTTTGTGAATACCTGATCAGATTCCTTGATCCCAGATCCCCTTGTTAAAAAAATAAAAATAAAAAAGCCCCTGGATCTACTGTTTTTTAAAATGATCTAACAGTCTTCATGCAACGTCTTCTTTCTGCAGCGGTTGGCAGTATGCCATACTGCAGAGAGCGGTGTTGATATTATGGCACCAGGGTCAACCACAGGGGGTGTCTTCATACGGAATGGATATCAGAGGGCACAAATAAGTGAAGATAGTTAATACTTAATAGTTAGAAAAGTAAATAATGCACTCAGATTTAGAAGTAGGCAAGTGAAAGTGAAGGCATATCATAAGGCAAGAGTGGTTCTATTTAGTAGAGATAACCATTCTTGTCTTATGATATGCCTTCTTTCACTCTACTAAATATGAGTGCATTATGTACTCTTTTAATTAATAAATACTAACTTGCTGCACTTAGATGCACCCTCTGTTGTCCATTTACTATATTACAGATAACCTTCAATTTGCTAAGGAGCTTTCCTGAGGACAAGCAAGCTATACTGCTACTTATATGGACTTATGAACTGTGCACTTATCATCATTGAGGCTAATGCTGTGTTTGTGCCATAACTCTCTTTATTTCTTTGGTGTGTCCATGACAGACTGGGAACACAAGAAGTGGGTTGAATGGCTCTGTCTATCATTAACTCAAAACAAGAGGTGCTAGACATCTGTAGCAGTAAAGCCTCGTACATACGGGCAGAATATCGAGAGACATTTGCAATTTAAAAAAATAAATGGCTGACCTTCTGCCCTTCTGGATGTCGGAAGTGCATGCTGGAAAATCAGCATCTGACAACTCCTGATCAGCACTCTCAGTCAATGTCAGAGAGCACTGATTGGGGTGTTCTGGTGGGGGGGGGGCACCACCGTGTCAGAACACAACAGCTCAGTGCGGGGGAGATCGCTGGACTAACCTCGCATGGTTAGTACAGCAGCTCTGACCGGAGCTGACGTTTTTTTTTCATGCAACCCGCTGGGCTTAAGTCTTTAGAGAAAAAGCTGCAAAGGAAATGTATGTTGCATAGAAAGTTGCTTTTATTATTTTAATAGACACTGGCCACATGATTTTTAAAGTATTATTTGCTTAATATTGGAGTTAAGCTTGAAATCAAGTTTGTGACTTAATCCCCTTGTCCCCCGAAAACATATATTATTATTATACAGGATTTTTATAGCACCAACAGTTTGCGCAGTGCTTAACAAAATAAAGGCACACATTACAGTTACATTACAATTTGGTACAAGCGGAATTAGAGCTTACAATCTAAAAAGGAAGAGCAATTGATACAAAAGGTAATAGCTGTTGGGGATGAGCTGATGGAGGAAGTAAAACAGTGTATTAGTTAGAAGCAGGATAGGCTTCTTTAAAGAGAAGGGTTTTCAGGGATCGTCTAAATAGATTAGGGGACTGTCGGACAGATTGGGGTAGGGAGTTCTAAACAATGGGAGAAGCTCTGGAGAAATCCTGGAGGTGAGCATGGGAGGAGGTGACAAGGGAGCTAGAGAGCAGGAGGTCTTGGGAAGACCGAAGAGAGTAGCTTAGTTGGTATTTTGGGACTAGGTTAGTGATGTAGCGGGGGGCAGAGTTATGGATGGCTTTGTAAATTATTGTTAGTACTTTGAATTTTATTTGTTGGGTGAGTGAAAGCCAGTGGAGGGATTGGCAGAGAGGGGTGGAGGACACTGAATGGTTGAATGGTTGGTAAGGTAAATGAGTCTTGCAGCGGCATTCATTATGGACTGAAGGGAGCATAGTCTATGTAAAGGTAATCCAATGAGAAGGGAGTTGCAGTAGTCGAGGCGAGAGATAACCAGGGAGTGAATTAGAAGCTTGGTGGTGTCATTAGTTAAAAAGGGGCGTTTTCTGGAAATGTTGCGGAGGCTGAGGTGGCATGATTTGGACAGGAATTGGATGTGGACCTGAAAGGACAGTTCAGAGTCTAAGGCTACTCCTAGCACCCTGGAATGTGGGGAAGGACTGATAGATGTGCCATTGATCTTGACAAAGAAGTCAGGGGAAGAGGCATGTGGGGGAGGAAGAATGAATAGCTCGGGTTTAAATAGATTCAGTTTGAGGAAGTGGTTTGCCATCCAGGCTGATATGTCTGTTAGTAAATTAGTGATGCGTGAGGAGACTGTTGGTGTAAGCTGAGGGGCAGAGAGATAGATTTGGGTATCATCAGCATATAAACGGTAGTGGAAGCCATGGGAGGCTATCAGCTGACCCAAGGAGGACGTGTAGATTGAGAATAGTAGAGGTCCAAGGACAGAACCTTGGGGGACCCCAACGGTAAGAGGAGAGGGAGAGGAGGAAGTGGAGTTGTAAGTGACATTGAAGGTGTGATGAGATAGGTAAGATTCAAACCAACGAAGAGTGCAGCCATAGAGACCAAAAAAATTTAGTTTTTTGAAGAGGAGGGGGTGGTCAACTGTATCAAAGGCAGCTGAAAGGTCCAAGAGTACAGAATAATGACCGTTGGTGTTGGCTGTTAGTAATATTTACCTTGTCTTTAGTTGCACACTGCTCTTTTTAGTGCTGGGTGGTTAAGCCTAGTATTTATGGGGATAGAGGAGCATGTGACTCACTCCCTCTTGTAAAACCTGTCCAGAGTCTCTCAGTAAGAGCTCACATAGATGAGTTCTTGTCAAATGTAGCATTTTCCATTTGGATGAAGTGATGCACAAATGCATGTGTTTAAAGGCTAAGTTCAACTTAAAGTGGTTCTAAAGGCTGAAGATTTTTTACCTTCATGTATTCCATGTCCCCCCCCCCCGAATCCTTACCTGAGCCCCCTCTGATCTAGCGATGTTCAGGATAGCCTTGGGTATATGAGAACTCTCCCTCCTCATTGGCTGGGACATCAGCAGGAGCCCATTGGCATTCACAGCCAGTGGGCCAATGAGGATAGGGCAGGGAGTGGGGCCGAGCCACGGCTCTATGTGTCTTATGGACGCATAGAGCAGTGGCTCGAGAGCGAGCACGCAGCGGTGCCTCCAGATAAAGCAGCTTTTTCTGGGAGCATTGCTTGAAGGGGAGGAGCCAGGAGCACCAACGGGGGACCCAAAAAGAAGAGGATTGGAGCTGCTTTGTGCAAAACCATTGTTTGTTTTTGTTTTTTTAAATTAAGCTTTAATATAATTTTAAGAAATAAATATGTGTTTATTATTTTTTCCCCAAGGATCCTGAACAGCATTGCGCCCATGATCAGTGGAACCTGGGAGCAATGTCAGGCTCCTACAGACAGGTCCTACAGCTTTCTGCCTGTACCTTCATATGGACTGTCAATTTCAAAATGCAGGGCTTGTAAATGAACTATGAAGGCACTAATCAGCACTGTTTATTTGGAACTACAAGCTGTCTGCTATGGTGGCAGATGGGACTTGTAGTTTTCTCAATCATAGATTTCTGTGAATTATTGAAGCAGCTGTGCAGTTGGAGCACCACATAGACATACCAATTTTAAAAAGAGAAGAATCCCCGCCCACTGTCACAGAGAGAGAGGGGATGGGCGGTGGGCTTAGAGCATGTTATGTTACATCCTAAATACAGGTAAAACACGTACCATGCTCCAAAGGTGAACATATGCTTTACATAGAAAAGGCTGCATTTGACTCGCTTTGTCTGCTGTTTAAAAGCCCTTTAAAAACAAACACTGGGGTTGATTTACTAAAACTGGAGAGAGAGAAATCTGGTGCAGCTGTGCATAGAAACCAATCAGCTTCCAGTTTTTTTTTGTCAAAGCTTAAAGTGTTAATAAATCCACAACAGTAAAATTTGTATATTCAGTAATGCATGCTTGTTATACTCACTGTGGTACCTAAGGGGTTAATCCTCTGCATTGTGTAAAAAGGCTGTTTGATCCTGTCTTTTCTGATCCTCCATTTCTTCCAGTCACCCATTCATCTGCTGATAGTGCGGAGCCTTTGGAGCACTCTGCACGTGCTCAGTTAGGTGTGTATTGCTAAAGAGTTTTTTTTTGGTGGGAAGGTGCATGTGATCGGCACAGGACCAATCAGCACATTACAGACAGAGGGTCAGGAGTCATGCAGCCTCATAGGACAGTCAAAGGAAAATGAAAACTCCTCCTACAAGCTTTAACTAGTGCTCGGCCAGACACTGAGTGAGTGAAAAACGTATATAGCGCTACAAATGCGAACTAAATCGCCTCAAGGCGCTTGGCATCCAGTGACGTCCTGATCCTTCAGAAGAGGTGGGTCTTAAGTTTTTTCCTGAAGGCCCAATGGTTTTCTTCCATACGGATGTCGGGTGGTAGAGCGTTCCATAGTTGTGGTCCTTGAACTGCGAATCTTCGTTCTCCCTTTGATAAGTAGCGGGACTTGGGGATGTGGAGGAGGTTTTGGTTGGTTGATCGGAGAATGCGTTTGGGGGTGTAGTGTTTTATCTTCTCGCATAAATATTAAGGAGGGTTTCCTTGTGTGCACTTGTGGGTGAGGCAGAGGGTCTTGAATGTGACCCGATCCTTTACGGTTAGCCAATGCAGGGTCCTCAGTGAAGGGGTGATGGATTCCCAAGGTTTTTTTTTCCTGTTATCAGTCTGGCTGCCGTGTTCTGGACAACTTGTAGGCGCAAAATCTAATATTTAGGTAGTCCTATGTGGAGGGAGTTTGCGTAGTCAAGTCGGGAGTTGATGATTGTTCCAACTACTACTGCTATGTCCTCTTCCGGGATGAAGGGGATGAGTCTCCGCAGCAGGCGGAGGAGATGGTGCGATCCGCTGACTACTGATCCTATTTGTGCATCCATCGACATCTCCGAGTCAAACGTGACTCCGAGATTTTTGACTTTGGTGCTTGGGGTGATGGTCTGTCCAAGAATGGTAGGTGGTGTCCAAAACGTCTTTGTTTTTGTCTTTTGGTTTGCGTGGAGAAGAAGAAGTTCTGTTTTGGATCCAATGAGTTTGAGGGAGCTCTCAGTCATCCAATCATCGATCAATGTGAGGCAATTTTCCAGTCCGTGATATTGGTCTTTTTTTCCGGTGATACGAAAGTAGAGTTGGGTGTCGTCAGCGTATGAGTGGTAGCACAAATCCTGTTTGCTGATGATTTTGAGGAGTGGGCGGAGGTAGATGTTAAAGAGCACGGGTGACAGGGGTGATCCTTGAGGGACTCCGCAAGAAGTTGCGCAAGTTTCAGAGGTGAAGGCTCCTAGTTTCACTATCTGGGAGCGATTTTCTAGGAAGGATGCGAACCAGGGTAGGTCAGGGTCTGCGACACCTGCTACTTCTTTAAGGCGGATGAGTAGAGTTTTGGGTCTACTGTGTCGAACGCTGCACTGAGATCCAGCAGTACCAGAAGACATGATTCTCCGTCATTTGCAGCTTCCAGGACGTCATCCCAGATTTTGAGAAGGGCTGTTTCTGTGCCATGGCCTGGGCGGAAGCTTGATTGTAGGGATGAGCTTCGAGTCGAACTCATGTTCGACTCGAACATTGCCTGTTCGCCCGTTCGCTGAACAGCGAACAAATTGGGGTGTTCGCGGCAAATTCGAAAAGTCTGTGGGAGAAATCTAAAGTGCTAATTATAAAGGCTTATATGCAAGTTATTGTCATAAAAAGTGTTTGGGGACTCGGGTCCTGCCCCAGGGGACATGTATCAATGCAAAAAAAGTTTTAAAAACGGACGTTTTTTTGGGAGCAGTGATTTTAATAATGCTTAAAGTGAAACAATAAAAGTGAAATATTCCTTTAAATTTCGTACCTGGGGGGTGTGTATGATATGCATGTAAAGTGGCGCATGTTTCCCGTGCTTAGAACTGTCCCTGCATAAAATGTCATTTTTGAAGGAAAAAAGGTAATTTAAAACTCACTTGCGGCTATTAATGAATTGTCGGCTCCCGGCAATACATAGAAAAGTCATCGATAAAAAGAAAAAAAAAAGCGTGGGGGTCCCCCAGAATTCAATTACCAGGCCCTTCAGGTCTGGTATAGATATTAAGGGGAACCCCGCCGCAAATTAAAAAAAAAAATGCGTGCGGTTCCCCCAAATATCCATACCAGGCCCTTCAGATCTGGCATGGATTTTAAGGGGAACTCCACCCCAAATTTAAAAAAAAATGGTGTGGAGTCCCCCCCAAAAATCCTCATCCCCAAGGGCCTCATCCCCACAACCCTTGCCCGGTGGTTGTGGGGGTCTGTGGGCGGGGGGCTTTTCGGAATCTGGAAGACCCCTTTAACAAAGGGGACCCCCAGATCCCGCCCCCCATGTGAATTGGTAAGGGGTACATTTCACGAAGAAAGTGTCAAAAAATGTAAAAAAAAACCACACGAACACCTTGGAAAAGTCCTTTATTAAAAAAAAAAAAAAAAACATTCCAGCGGTGAAATCCAGTGTCCCGCGGCGATCCGATGTCCAGCGCCATCCGTCATTGGCTGAGCCTGAGCGGACCTGATGGGGAACTTCCTCCGCAGTCTATTACATGTATAGACGCGCCCCTTCTAAAGTTCCCCATCAGGTACGCTCAGCCAATGACTAGGTGTAAGGCTGAGGACCTGATGCGGAACATGAGAAGGGGCGGGTCTATTCATGAATTACACAGTGAAGGAAGTTCCCCATTAGGTCGCGGTCTGACATACCGAGGGGGCGGACCTGATGGGGAACTTCCTTCACTGAAAGGAGAACTGCATTAAGAAAAGGGGTACATAACACAAGGCTTTAATCACCCTGTGCAACACACAATAACACAAACACACAATAAAACCCTTAATATGAAGAACTGGATTTTTACTTCTAGTGCCCCATGCTGGCAAGCAATGCGCTGAGTACTTCACTGGCAGTAAAGCCTTTCTCATTCCATGAATCCTTTGTAAACGCTCAGCTGGCGAGGCGCTTTCAAATGGAAGATTTTGCTACATTCCTCAATACATGGTCTGCTATTGCCCGCCTCGGTATGTCAGACCGCGCCTACGTCATTGGCCTGAGCGGACCTGATGGGAAACACAGTGAAGGAAGTTCCCCCATCAGGGGATGCCTAGTTTGTTGTTTGTTCTAGTACAAGAAGACCAATATGGGCACATTCACATATGTATATTATGGCTCATTGCCCTGTGCTTAAGGTGTCACAGAGCATACATTAGAATGCATGCACACCGCTTGTGTGTTTAGGCACAGTGCGGATATTGGTGCCAAATGGCCTATATCAATTATAACGCTGCATGGAAAGATGGTTCTGTGATCTTCATCTAGTTTATGGTAACCTGTGACCTGACCTGCTAGTCTGCTTTCCTCTGTATGAAACGACTTGGGTTGTGACCTGCTCTTGGACCTTTGTTTATCTGTTGTGACATTAGCCTGGCTGTTACTCCTTTTCTGATCTCATTGCCAAAATTAGCACCTCCAATGCCTGGGTGTTACCAACCTTGGCTTGAATCCTCAACTTTCATCCTGTCTAACGAATTGGTACCTCTGCTGCTTGGCTTTTACTGATCTTGGCTTGTATCTTGCCCATGTTCTTCTATCCTGCTCTGGGACCCTGGTGTTTCTGTAGCTAGTTCTTGGCTAATTGTCTACAGCCACCTGATCCACATACCTGCAGACTCGACAGTGTCTAGCACTCCTGCCATTTGTACCCTTATACTCCCTGTTGCCACTTCCAGGGGTGTTGAACAGGAGGGGCAAGAAAAACCCTATCTTCTACTTGTTCTCCACCAGGCATATGTCAAACTGATACCTAAGAAGACTTTCTAACCTCCAGCTGCAGTCAGAATTCATTCAATTCGACTTGTCTGTGGGTTGGTGGGTTGTTTTAGTGGATCAACAGAATTGTTGTTCATTGGGATAGATGTAGACCTACATCACTGGACAAGATGGAAGGATGGATTTACACCATGGGACATATTATAGAAGACTGATTGAAACATGTTGTGTGTTCATTCACATTTTTTTTTTGTAAATTAACCGCTTGCCAACAGTATAACATACATATATGGCGGCAAGGCAAGGCTAAAAATGTCCTCTCCCCTTTCCTTACAACCACATGTATGCTCAATTTTTTATAAGGGGGTATATGGGGAAGAAGCACTTCCCTCCATTCTAGCACTTATGCCGTTTTTCTCGACGTGATTCTTCTCAAGCCTGCCTTACCTACACACTATTGTGAAAAAAAATGCTTGAGCAAAGCGCGGTGACGTACGAAGCGTACAACGGCACTATAAAGAGGAAGTTCCATTCGGATGGCGCCACCCTTTGGGCTGCTTTTGCTGATCCTCGTGTTAGTAAAATTTGGTGAGAGACGATTTGCGCTTTTAAGCCTCGTGCTCTTCAGTCCGTTACAACATGACGAATGTGCTATCTCCATTATGAACGCTAGTTTTACCAGAACGAGCGCTCCCATCTCATAACTTGCTTCTGAGCATGCACGTTTTTTTCATGTCGTTAAAGCCTACACATGGCCATTTTCACGATGAGAAAAAGGACGACTTAAAAAACGACGAGAAAAAATAGAGCATGTTCCAATTTTTTAATGGCCATTTTTCACGTCGCGAAAAATGCTCTGGAGCCTACAAACGATCATTTTTAATGACCAAATAAAAAAATGGCATTTTTCTCGTCATGAAAAACGCTCATAAGGCTTTGCCCAAACATTTTATTTAAAGGATTTGTGCATTTTTTATTTTTCACTTTAATACTTAAAAGAAAGTCCTGTCTAATGGTATTTTTTTTTTTTTGCATTGGTACATGTTTCCTTGACACTGCCCAGTTCACCATAACATTTATTTAACAATCCTTTGCCTATTACCACTGCAAATGGACAGAAATTGTTTTCAAGATTTGCCTCCAATTGACTTCAATGGGATTTGCATTAAAGTTTGAAGTTTAGAGATTTTTTGGGTGTCTTGGCTGAACTTTCCCTCAAATCAAACCTGTGCAGGTTCACCCATTGTTAGCAAGAGGTATAAAAAAAAACAGCAGTATGTGTTTGGGAGTTTTCCTGCTGGATCACAAGCATGGGTTCCCAAATCTCCACTGACAAATGGGAGTGGTAAGAAATTCTACCTTTAGTATCCATTCACACATGTGTGACTTAAAAATCGTGGGATTTCCATTGTGACTTTACCATGCAACTTCATGCAATTTTCAATGAGTGCGACTTTGTTAGGAATTTGGCTTTGACCAATGTGATTGTTTTGTTTGTGCTCTACAAAGTCACTAGAAATGTGCAGAACGGAAAAATGTATTTTGTTTTGTTAGGTTTCTTCATTTTCTAACGAATTCCAAATTTTCAGAACGATTGATCGACCGATTCAAATTCTGTTTGAAAGATAGCTGTTTGTTAAAGTGGTTGTAAACCTGCAGCTGCTGGAAAATAAAAAAAATATTCTCTGCAAGGCAATGGCATAATGTACTAGTATGCATCACATACTAGTAGATTATGAGAAACTTACATTAGAACGAATCGCTCCAGCGCCGTAATGTCCCACCTGAAAGGGCTAACATGTTCACCCAGTCTTCCATCTGGGTTTGTGGTCTCCAGCCCGCCACAGGCTCTGAAGATTCAGCACTGTAGGCCTGACCTTCAGACGCATGCGCCGGTAATGTCACCAGCTACATGCACTCTGAATATCTCCTAAACTATGCAAGTTTTTGGAGATATTCACAGTACCTACAGGTAAGCCTTAATATAGACTTACCTGAAGGTACAAGTTTTGTAACAGAGTTTACAAAAGGAGCGGCCGCCACGTCCTTAACAACCGATGACTCACTTTCTCCACTGACAGCTAAATGTAAACAAAAGAATGCCGGCAATGAAAAAAACGGCGTAGGGTCCCCCCCATGCATACCAGGTCCTTCGGGTCTGGTATGGATTTTAAGGGGAACCTCAATCCAAAATGTACTGTTCTTCATGTATGCTTAGTGTTTACTTTCCTAATTTATCTGTGGTGTACCTTTAAACAAAACTACAGACAAAAATTCCAAGATAATATGGGATAGTCTATAAAAAGTTAAAACAACCAAAACAGTTTTGCTGCAATATTCACCTCAAAACTGACATTTCCCTCACTGCACTTTTTTCTGACATTAGATGTCCTTAGTTTGAATAACAACATCATTTACACACTTCCTGAGCCCAGGTCATCTGAACCTACCCCATCCTGTTAAGGAGCAGTGAAATGAGACGCAGCATTATCTCAGCTCTCTGTTACTTCGTTTTTTCTTCCCATTGACTTGCTTCTTGTCATCACATGAAATGAATAGTTATTCCTGCTGCTTCTTCCGTTCACATTCTAAACCTGCTATAACAGGACTACAAGGCTGAAAGAGGCTAATTCTAGGTCAATTTTAGCTACTTACACTGCTTGTATTTAATGATTACAGAGCTGAATTAATTGGTGTATTTTATAGTTGCCTAGAGTTCAGCTTTAAATAATCTATGTAAAGGTAAACAAAAGAAAATTACTATAGTGCCAAAATAACTATAATTATATATAGTATTATAATAATAATAATCAATATGTATAATTAGAACAAAAGCATTATGGCCCATGAACAAAGCTTTCCTAGCCATGTGGGCCATTTGGTCCACAAAATCAGCCCTTGGGTACATTGGCAAGGTTAACAATACTCCTGAGATTACCGGTATTTGCTGAAAAATCAGGGAACAAAAACTATTTTGATGCAGCATGGCTGGTCAATTCTCCCAGGACTTGAAAGATGCTTCAAATACCTTGGACCTGTCAAGAAAGTTTGGAAAAGTCAAAACAGTATCTTAAATAATAAAGAAGGTCAGGGATCAAAATGGGTCACAGGTTTTAATGCAGATGGAGAAAAGGCAAGCTAGACAGGTCAGGATGTCTCTTCTCTGCCATCATATGTCATTAATCTACGAGAGGCAGGTCGAGCAGGTCACAAAAGAAGGTGCCGTAGGCCAAGAAGAATGCTCAAGAAAGGCTTGTTCCCATGTCAGAAAGAATGACCATGCATATGGATTTGACTTGTGCTGTTATATGGGAATAGACAGGTCTCAGAATACGGAAAATACAAACTAGAGTAGCCAAAGGCTGGAAAGGTAGAAAATGGTATGTGCATAATAATGAGCTGTGTTTACTATGATCAATCTTCCACTCAATGCTGCATAAGGGAGCTCAGGTTAAGGGGGAAATACACATAACTAAAAGTGCAATACAAGTGATAAGCACATGCAGCTTGGTTGCAATGATATAACTGAGTTTATTAAAAGATATTATTTAGTGGTTTTGCATTATTGTCTTTTTTTTATTATTACAGCCAGGATTTAACAAAAAAAAACTACAAATATATTTTAAGTCAGGTAAATATGTTAATATTGCATATAATTATTATGAAGTCGAATATCCAGTCAGAAGGTCAAGCTTCTAGCTTGTTCTCATATGTTGTTTCTCTGTTTCCAAATTGTGTAATTTACAGAGCTCCATAGTTAAATGTTAAATTTACACATACAAGGGAATAAAGCATGGATCTAAATTTTCCCGGTTCAGCAGGAACCGGCTGAATTTTGATACATGTATGGCCACTGTGGTTGAATAGAAATCAATCTACCAATTGACTTCTGTTCAACTGCCCTGTCAGATTTTAGCCGCTTGATCAGTGCTGCAGGCTATAGCTGGTAATGCTGATCTGTGTATTTTGACAGTAGGGAAGTCTTCCTGTTGTCTTCCAGAATACAAAGAGCAGGGAGGATTCTTCCATCCACCTTGTGGAGATGGAAGAATCAGGTACATTTTTTTTATTCAACCCCCTGGTTGAATGAGAGAAACTGACTAATGTATGGGCAGCTTAAGTCAGTTGATTTATCCCTTATTGAATAGTAAGTACAGACTGCTTATGTTCCTGTCTCGTACCTGAGTATGGAGCCCAAGATGACGAGGGTGGCCTCTTGCGCAGTTCCCGCCCAAGCACCCCTGGTAGTGGAAGCTGTTGTAGTGAGCTGAATCTTGGAAACACAGGAGTCCTTCCAGTAATAATATGGAGTCTGGTCACAAGCCTTGTCCAGCAGCAGCCAGGCAGTCAGGTGCAGGGTCAGGATCAAGCTACCATTCAGGAGGTGGAGATGTGGTCAGAAATCCAAGCTGAGGTCAGTAACACACGCGAGCAACATACATAACAGGTAGGGGTGATCCAAGAGAGGTGTCAGATATAGCAGGGTCAGGAACAAAGCTAGAAGACTTTCAAGAACCAGGAACACAGGAACTAGAGCTGAAGACAATCCAGCACTGAGGCCAGACAGACTCTCAGTTTAAATAGGCTGCTAGGTGCCATGATCTGAGGACGTGTGAGCATGTTTTTACCACGCCAATGCTCATGCGTGTGTACATTATAGCCCTTGCACATCTAGTTATGGTTCGTTCGATGCTACCTCGGTGGATGCAACATCGGACTGATGCTACATTTGTCCCCTGCCACCTCTTCACTGAGAACCAAGCAATCAAACACCACTGATGGCTCGGTTCTTCCACCTCCCCAAGGGGAAAGCTGCTGCCTGTCAGTCAGCAGCTCTCCTGCTCTGCCCCTCCATGATCATTGGAGCGCTGAGCTGTGGAGGGGCAGGGAGCGGCCGTCTCAGCCTCTCAGCAGGTCGCTGAGAGGCTGAGACTGCCATCAGTCCAGGCACCTAGCGGATCCAGACTTCCGAAGTCGGGATGACCTGGTGCCTGGACTGATTCTGGTGAAGTCAGCAGAGTGTAGACTTCAGACCGGTCTCTGCTGAAAACGGGTCTAATGCCCTGTACATACGATCGGATTTCCGATGGAATAAAACCTGATGGAATTTTCCGTCGGAATTCCAATGAAGCTGACTTTCATCAGTCTTGCCTACACACCATCAGACAAAATTCTGACCGTCCAAAACGCTGTGACGTAAAACACTCAGACGAGCCAAGAAAAATGAAGTTCAATGCTTCTGACTTGATTCTGAGCGTGGGTTTTTTCTCCGTTGGAGTTCCACACAGACGATCAGAATTCCCTATTGTTTTTTTTTTTTCGGAAAAATTTAAAACATGTTCTATTTTTTAACACCGATGGAAAAAAGTCAAATGGGGCCCACACACAATCGTTTTTTCCGATGAAAAAAGTCAGACGGTGTGTACAGGGCATAAGGAGTGCAAAACGAATTGCACTCCTGTGACCGATAGGAGAAGCCCAGCCGAATGAACTGTAAAGTTGGATCGGGGCTGCACTTGAGGTCGCACTCTGAATCACACAACATTGGGGTTGCAATAGTGGAAATGTAGCCTTAAGAGTATGGGTTAAGATGCTACCATTCTGGGATCCTGCTCCTTGTCTATTGGTCAGCATCTCATGTATTAGGATGCTGGACCTAGTACTAGCCTCAATGCCTTCTTGAAATATTTTCATAGATAGATCCTTAGATGGAGAATTATTGGTGCAGGCTCTATCAAGCAACCTGACATGGTCCTCCAGATATTCTAGTAATTTGGACAGGTTCAGAGATTGTTGCTGGAACCGACTCACCTTGGGAATGTCTGGATAGCCCTACTCACAGCTCAGGACAGAGTGCTTTTTCTCATTGATAACTTTACACACTCTAGTCTCAGATTCAAGCTGTCTGTACCGGAAGCAATCTAGATCTCCACTTTTGCAGGAGAAGCCTAGAACTGAGGTTAGCCTCATGTGAGGCAATTCCTTTGACCTGGTTTCACCCCAGGCTTTTACAGGCCTCTGTTCTTCAAGGGACAAGTTGACTCAGTCCTTGGTCAGGTCATTTCCCCATTGCTGAGACTTAGGGGTCTGGCTCTAGAGTAAGGAAGACTTTTCTTCCTGTTTTAAGGAATCACCATGGAAAGACACCTCAGACAGTGGACGGAGAAGATATCAAGGGGGTTTGTTGTCTTTGGCGTTTTGTTTTCCAAGGTAACATCCAGAAGTTCTAGGCTGTTTTTTATAATCCTGGATCCAAGCAGACAATGCCATGAAGGTGGCGTACAATTGTCAGGTGGATTCAGAGTTTTGCAGTAGAAAAAGGCTAGATTGGTATCCTTGGCAAAAAGTCAGGCTCCAGTCTTGTCAGGCATGAGCATTCCAGGTATACATCTTGGCAGGCAGACTGCATCTGACAGCAGTGCCTAAACCTGTGAGATTGATTTCTACCCCTGGAGTTATTTCTGGAGGTCTTCCCAGATAGGCAACTTCAGAGGTTGACTACGGGACCCCTGAGGTCAAACTGAAGGCTAGGCAATTTTGGCTCTGGTGCAGTGGTCCTCGTTGACTTTCAGTACTTCCTTTTCTTGTTTGTCTCGCATGTTCGGAATGGAAAGCATTCCGGTATTCCAGGGTGATCCAGGCAGATGTGGTACTCCAACCTAAAAGGGGTGCTGAACAGCTGCTCTGAGGGATCTACTGGATCAGGATCATCTGTTCCCAAGGAATGTGCTTTGATATCCAGCTTCAAACTGCCTTTGACAGCTTGATAACTGAAGCTCAAATTCTGAGGGGGGGGGGTCTACTACTTCATGTTAAATCCATTGCTAATCTTGGTGTAAGCCTCAGGACTTTCTCCCAAAAAGTTTATTCGCTGGACAAGTTCTCTCCTTCAGCTGGGCCTAGGTTAGCATTTGGCTCTTATTATTGCTGCCCATGTGACTTTGTGGGATCTTAAGTAGTTTATTCATAGCCTTCACTTGGGGAGGTGACTGTTCAAGGCTGGTGACTAGTGATGAGCCGAACACCCCCGGGTTCGGTTCGCACCAGAACCCGCGAACGGACCGAAAGTTCGTACGAACATTAGAACCCTATTAAATACAATGGATGCGAACGTTCGAATTCTAAAGTGCTAATTATAACAACTATTATGCATGTTATTGTCCTAAAAAGGGTTTGGGAACCCGGGTTCTGCACCAGGGGACATGTATCAATGCAAAAATAAGTTTTAAAAACGGTCGTTTTTCGGGAGCAGTCATTTTAATGATGCATAAAGTGAAAAAAAAAAGTCAAATATTCCTTTAAATATCGTACCTGGGGGGTGTCTAAAGTATGCCTGTGAAGTGCCACGTGTTTCCCGTGTTTAGAACTGTCCCTGCACAAAATGACACTTCTAAAGGAAAAAAAAGCCATTTAAAACTGCTTGCGGCTTTAATGTAATGTCTGGTCCCGGTAATATGGATGAAAATCTTTAAGAAAAATGGCATAGCTACCCCATGACCCCCCCCCCCTACCCCATCCCATTACCAGCCCCTTTGGGTCTTGTATGGATATTAAGGGGAACCCCGCACATAAAATAAAAAAGGCCCTATATACTCTGAACAGCCGTGTACAGGCGGTGCATACAAGACAGGGACTGTAGGTTTGTTCTTATGTAGAATCTGTTTGTAATTTTGAACAGGTACATTGTTTAAGTGTAGCTCCAGCCCAAAAATCTATTTTTAAACTTTTTGGAAAACATAGGTAAGGGTTATCACCCCTGTAACATTTGTTTTGCTGTCTGTGCCCCTGTTCAGAACATTTCACCTCACTTTCCGTCCCAATGACAACTGTTTTTGAAATGTGGTGTTTTTCTTGAAACAAGGATTGCTGATAAAGCATCAATACAGAGGAGACACCTTTCTCCCATATTTATTCTTACAGGAGAGAATTTTCCTTCCTAGTGGTAGATTTCCTCTCACTTCCTGTTGTCTTCTTGCGTTTGCAAGTAGGAGTCGTTTGTAAGTTGGATGTTTGAAAGTAGGGACCTGCCGTATATACTCTGCAGAAATAGGCCCCTTAGTTGTTGGTGTTGGCACAACACTGTAAGCACTCACAGTTACTCTTGGTTGGTGCTGGAACGCCCTGCTGTCAACTATTATATCAGGAATTGTAATTACATATAATTGTTGAACAGTGGTAGTAAAAATTGGGCCTTTGATGGTGGTGCTGGTGCCACAACACTGTAAGCCCTGACAGTTACTCTTGGTGGGTGCAGCAATGGGCCCTGCTGTGAATTATTAGATCAAGAATTGTAATTGCATGCCCCTGTTGAACAGGGGCTGAAAAATTGGGCCTTTCGTGGTGGTGGTGGTGGTGGTGGTGTTGCCACAACACTGTAAGCCCTCAGAGTTACTCTTGGTGGGTGCAGGAATGGGCCCTGCTGTGAATTATTAGATCAAGAATTGTAATTACATGCCCCTTTTGAACAGGGGCTGAAAAATTGGGCCTTTTGTGGTGGTGGTGGTGGTGGTGGCGTTGCCACAACACTGTAAGCCCTCAGAGTTACTCTTGGTGGGTGCAGCAATGGGCCCTGCTGTGAATTATTAGATCAAGAATTGTAATTGCATGCCCCTGTTGAACAGGGGCTGAAAAATTGGGCCTTAGGCACTGGTGGCACAACACTACAACCCCTCACAGATACTGTACTTGGAGCACAGCAATGAGCCCTGTTGCAAAGTATTGCTTCAAAAATTGTAATGACACGCCCCTGTTAAACAGGGGCTGAAAAATTGGGCCTTAGGCACTGGTGGCACAACACTACAACCCCTCACAGATACTGTACTTGGAGCACAGCAATGAGCCCTGTTGCAAAGTATTGCTTCAAAAATTGTAATGACACGCCCCTGTTAAACAGGGGCTGAAAAATTGGGCCTTAGGCACTGGTGCCACAACACTCCAACCCCTCACAGATACTGTACTTGGAGCACAGCAATGAGCCCTATGGCAAATTATTGCTAAAAAAATTGTAATTACACGCCCCTGTAAAACAGGGGCTGAAAAATTGGGCCTTAGCCACTGGTGGCGGCACCCATAAACAAAAATGATCTTCCAAGCTATCATCATCAATCGTATCATTGAGGACTCGGAGGAGGAGGATAGCCAGTCAACATAACAGCACAGGCACTCAGCATCAGCATCAGTCTTGAAGGGATGTGACATGTTAAAATCAATTAGTCTGTTATATCAGCATCAGGTGTGTGGTAGCTGGTGGTGATCCAAGACTGGTTCATCTTGATGAAAGTCAGTCGATCAACCGAGTCGGTGGACAGGCGCACCCTGTGATCCGTGACAAATCCTCCAGCAGCACTGAATGTGCGTTCCGAAAGAACGCTGGATGCAGGACAGGCCAGTAGCTCAATTGCATACTGTGCAAGCTCTGGCCAGTGATCCATCCTCAAGACCCAGTAAGCCAGAGGATTTTCGGTGGGGAAGGTGTCCAAGTCTGACCTTGCCCCTAGATATTCCTGCACCATGTTTATCAGACGCTGGCGATGGTTGCTGGAACCGATCATACTTTGGGGCTGCGGACTAAAGAATTGTCTGAACGCATCGGTCAGACGGCCACCTTCCCCACCGCTCCTTCTTTGACTGGCCGAAGCCTCAGCAACTCGTTGTCCAGGACCAGGAGTTTGTAACCTCCCAGTCTCTGGGAACGCGTTGCACAGACCTTTCTGCAAGGCCTCCCGGAGTTGTCTCATCCTCTGCTCCCTCTGCGAAGGTAACATAAGGTCCGCAACCTTACCCTTGTACCGTGGATCAAGGAGAGTGGCCAGCCAGTAATGGTCCCTCTCCTTGATCCGAAGAATACGAGGATCCTTCCGCAGACTTTGCAGGATCAGGGAGGCCATGCAGCGTAGGTTTGCTGAGGCATTCGCTCCGGAGTCCTCTGGGTCACTAAGGACGACATGATCCGCAGCCACCTCCTCCCAGCCACGTACAAGTCCACTGGTTTCTTGGGACTGTAAATCATCCCTAAAAGACTGCTGCTGATGATGCTGAGTGCCAGCCTCCACCTCCATGCTGACACAATCCTCCTCCTCCTCCTCCTCCTCCTCCTCTTCCTCTTCCTGTGCGATGGGTGGGACAGAAGGAACACTGTCTGGGTAAAGGGGGCCTTGAGAGGCAAGGAAGTCCTCCTCTTCCTGCCTCTGTTCTGCCTCAAGTGCCCTGTCCATTATTCCACGCAGCGTGTGCTCCAACAGGTGGACAAGAGGTACAGTGTCACTGATGCATGCACTGTCACTGCTCACCATCCTCGTGGCCTCCTCAAATGGTGCCAGGACAGTGCATGCATCCCTGATCATGCCCCACTGGCGTGGAGAAAAAAAACCAAGCTCCCCTGACCCTGTCCTGGTTCCGTAGTCGCACAGGTACTCATTGATGGCCCTCTGCTGCGTGTGCAGCCGCTGCAGCATGGCCAACGTTGAGTTCCACCTGGTGGGCATGTCACATATAAGGCGGTTCTTGGGCAGGTTCAACTCCTTTTGCAGCTCAGCCAGGCGAGCACTGGCATTATAAGATCTGCGGAAATGCACACAGACTTTGCTGGCCTGCCTCAGGACATCCTGTAAGCCCGGGTACCTGCCCAAGAACCGCTGCACCACCAGGTTAAGGACGTGAGCCACACAGGGCACATGGGTCAGTTGTCCCTGTCGGAGGGCGGAGAGGAGGTTGGTGCCATTGTCGCAAACCACCATTCCTGGCTTAAGCTGGCGTGGCGTCAACCACCTCTCGGCCTGGCCCTGCAGAGCAGACAGGACCTCTGCCCCAGTGTGGCTTCTGTCCCCCAAACACACCAGCGCAAGCACGGCATGGCATCTTTTTGCCTGCGTACTTGCGTAGCCCCGTGAACGGCTACGGAGCACCGCTGGTTCATAGGACAAACCACAGGAAGAGGCCATGGAGGAAGAAGAAGAGGAGGGGGTGGAGGAGAGAGGTGTGTCACAACCAGTAGTAGCATTTTGGAGGCGTGGCGGTGGAACAACCTCCAACACTACTGCACCTTGTCCTGCATCCTTCCCAGCTGCCAAAAGAGTGACCCAATGGGCCGTGAAAGAAAGGTAACGTCCCTGTCCATGCCTGCTGGACCATGAGTCAGCGGTAATATGCACCTTACCGCTGACCGCCCTGTCCAGCGAGGCCAAGACATTGCCTTCCACATGCCGGTAGAGAGCCGGAATAGCCTTCCGTGAGAAAAAGTGGCGTTTGGGAACCTGCCACTGAGGAACCGCACATTGCACAAACTCACGGAAGGGGGCCGAGTCTACCAACTGAAAAGGCAGCAGTTGAAGCGCTAGCAATTTAGCCAAGCTAGCATTCAACCGCTGGGCATGTGGATGGCTGGGAGTGAACTTCTTTTGACGGTCCAGCAGCTGGGGCAGGGAAATTTGCCTGCTAGAATCGGACGTTGGTGTACTGCTTGCAGAGTGGCCGCAAGTACTTGGCTGTGACACACCTAATTCTATACCTTCATTCCTCTCAGTGCATGTTTCAGAGAGGACTGAAGTTATAGTGGGGTTGGAGATCCCAGCTGATGCGGTGCAAGGAGAGGTCCGCTTTGTTCTTTGGTGTGGGTCTTTGAGGTAGGCTTGCCAACGAGCTGCATGGCAGGTCAACATATGTCTGGTCAGGCATGTGGTACC
Source organism: Rana muscosa (assembly GCA_029206835.1). Classification (NCBI taxonomy): domain Eukaryota; kingdom Metazoa; phylum Chordata; class Amphibia; order Anura; family Ranidae; genus Rana; species Rana muscosa. The sequence continues at coordinate 352,071,404 of CM055119.1, forward strand.
CAAGCGGCTGATGTTTTGGCCACGCGATATACGCTTGAGACATATGTTGCAAACAGCAGCTGTGCGATCTGATGCACTAGCCTCAAAAAAGACCCACACCAAGGAACTTTTTGAATGACGGGCAGAGGCAGCGCCCTGCACAGGCGGAGCTCTGCGGTGTGATTCCGTCGGTGTACTGCCCTTACGCTGGCCACCAAAGGGCATCCTGCCTCGTTGGAGATGTGCCTCCTCCTCATCCTCCTCCTCCTCCTCTCTCCTATTAGGCACCCACGTGGAGTCAGTGACCTCATCATCCCCTCCCTCCTCATCACTGGAGCCAATCTGGCAGTATGCTGCAGCTGCTGGAACATGACTGCCAGATTGGTGTCCTTCTTGAGCATCCCCTCTGTCTGCTCTCACGCTACTGCCTTCCTGTAGCTGGGTTTCATCATCAGACCCTTCGAAACGCTGGGCATCCTCCTGGAGCATGTACCCAACACTGTGCTCAAACAATTCGGGGGACTCCTCAGGAGGAGGACATGGTGGGTCTAGGGAAGGAGTGACTGATGATGAGTCTGACATTGATACCAGGGAAGAGGACGCTTTGGCAGCTGCTTTGCCAGTACCCTGAGCCTGGGTGAGAGAGGATGAGGAGGAGGAGGATGGCTTGGTCATCCACTCTACCAAGTCTTCGGCATGATGTGGCTCAACATGTCCAGCTGCCGAAAAGAAGGACAAGCGTGTCCCATGGCCATGTGCTGATGACAATGCACCGCGTCCACGACCAGCACTGTTGCCCCCAGACACAGAGCCTGCTTGCCCTCTTTTATTGCCTCCTGACTGTCTGCCTCTCCTTGTTTGCCTTCCAGACATTCTAATAGATGGCCTGCAGGGAGATGGGAAAAAAGCAATAAGGGCTACCTTCAGGTGTCCTTCTCTGTCCCTTTACTTAAGGATTTCTAAATATGGTTGAGGATGATTGCTTTTGCACAGAATAGCACAACGACAATTTCCCTGACTGTCCAAAAAACAAGGATTTCAAAGATGGTTGATGAGGAATGCTTTAGCACACTATAGCACAAGGAGAATTCCCCTCACTTTCCTTCTTTGTCCCTAGAAACAAGGACTGGCACAGTGAAAGAAACTGACACTCTCCCTACCTAGAGTTTTCTGTCCCTAGAAAAAATGTTTTTTTAAAGCACACTATAGCACAAGGAGAATTCCCCTCACTTTCCTTCTTTGTCCCTAGAAACAAGGACTGGCACAGTGAAAGAAACTGACACTCTCCCTACCTAGAGTTTTCTGTCCCTAGAAAAAATGTTTTTTTAAAGCACACTATAGCACAAGGAGAATTCCCCTCACTTTCCTTCTTTGTCCCTAGAAACAAGGACTGGCACAGTGAAAGAAACTGACACTCTCCATACCTAGAGTTTTCTGTCCCTAGAAAAAATGTTTTTTTAAAGCACACTATAGCACAAGGAGAATTCCCCTCACTTTCCTTCTTTGTCCCTAGAAACAAGGACTGGCACAGTGAAAGAAACTGACACTCTCCCTACCTAGAGTTTTCTGTCCCTAGAAAAAATGTTTTTTTAAAGCACACTATAGCACAAGGAGAATTCCCCTCACTTTCCTTCTTTGTCCCTAGAAACAAGGACTGGCACAGTGAAAGAAACTGACACTCTCCCTACCTAGAGTTTTCTGTCCCTAGAAAAAATGTTTTTTTAAAGCACACTATAGCACAAGGAGAATTCCCCTCACTTTCCTTCTTTGTCCCTAGAAACAAGGACTGGCACAGTGAAAGAAACTGACACTCTCCCTACCTAGAGTTTTCTGTCCCTAGAAAAAATGTTTTTTTAAAGCACACTATAGCACAAGGAGAATTCCCCTCACTTTCCTTCTTTGTCCCTAGAAACAAGGACTGGCACAGTGAAAGAAACTGACACTCTCCCTACCTAGAGTTTTCTGTCCCTAGAAAAAATGTTTTTTTAAAGCACACTATAGCACAAGGAGAATTCCCCTCACTTTCCTTCTTTGTCCCTAGAAACAAGGACTGGCACAGTGAAAGAAACTGACACTCTCCCTACCTAGAGTTTTCTGTCCCTAGAAAAAATGTTTTTTTAAAGCACACTATAGCACAAGGAGAATTCCCCTCACTTTCCTTCTTTGTCCCTAGAAACAAGGACTGGCACAGTGAAAGAAACTGACACTCTCCCTACCTAGAGTTTTCTGTCCCTAGAAAAAATGTTTTTTTAAAGCACACTATAGCACAAGGAGAATTCCCCTCACTTTACTTCTTTGTCCCTAGAAACAAGGACTGGCACAGTGAAAGAAACTGACACTCTCCCTACCTAGAGTTTTCTGTCCCTAGAAAAAAATGTTTTTTTAAAGCACACTATAGCACAAGGAGAATTCCCCTCACTTTCCTTCTTTGTCCCTAGAAACAAGGACTGGCACAGTGAAAGAAACTGACACTCTCCCTACCTAGAGTTTTCTGTCCCTAGAAAAAATGTTTTTTTAAAGCACACTATAGCACAAGGAGAATTCCCCTCACTTTCCTTCTTTGTCCCTAGAAACAAGGACTGGCACAGTGAAAGAAACTGACACTCTCCCTACCTAGAGTTTTCTGTCCCTAGAAAAAATGTTTTTTTTAAAGCACACTATAGCACAAGGAGAATTCCCCTCACTTTCCTTCTTTGTCCCTAGAAACAAGGACTGGCACAGTGAAAGAAACTGACACTCTCCCTACCTAGAGTTTTCTGTCCCTAGAAAAAATGTTTTTTTAAAGCACACTATAGCACAAGGAGAATTCCCCTCACTTTCCTTCTTTGTCCCTAGAAACAAGGACTGGCACAGTGAAAGAAACTGACACTCTCCCTACCTAGAGTTTTCTGTCCCTAGAAAAAATGTTTTTTTAAAGCACACTATAGCACAAGGAGAATTCCCCTCACTTTCCTTCTTTGTCCCTAGAAACAAGGACTGGCACAGTGAAAGAAACTGACACTCTCCCTACCTAGAGTTTTCTGTCCCTAGAAAAAATGTTTTTTTTAAAGCACACTATAGCACAAGGAGAATTCCCCTCACTTTCCTTCTTTGTCCCTAGAAACAAGGACTGGCACAGTGAAAGAAACTGACACTCTCCCTACCTAGAGTTTTCTGTCCCTAGAAAAAATGTTTTTTTAAAGCACACTATAGCACAAGGAGAATTCCCCTCACTTTCCTTCTTTGTCCCTAGAAACAAGGACTGGCACAGTGAAATAAACTGACACTCTCCCTACCTAGAGTTTTCTGTCCCTAGAAAAAATGTTTTTTTAAAGCACACTATAGCACAAGGAGAATTCCCCTCACTTTCCTTCTTTGTCCCTAGAAACAAGGACTGGCACAGTGAAAGAAACTGACACTCTCCCTACCTAGAGTTTTCTGTCCCTAGAAAAAATGTTTTTTTAAAGCACACTATAGCACAAGGAGAATTCCCCTCACTTTCCTTCTTTGTCCCTAGAAACAAGGACTGGCACAGTGAAAGAAACTGACACTCTCCCTACCTAGAGTTTTCTGTCCCTAGAAAAAATGTTTTTTTAAAGCACACTATAGCACAAGGAGAATTCCCCTCACTTTCCTTCTTTGTCCCTAGAAACAAGGACTGGCACAGTGAAAGAAACTGACACTCTCCCTACCTAGAGTTTTCTGTCCCTAGAAAAAATTTTTTTTTAAAGCACACTATAGCACAAGGAGAATTCCCCTCACTTTCCTTCTTTGTCCCTAGAAACAAGGACTGGCACAGTGAAAGAAACTGACACTCTCCCTACCTAGAGTTTTCTGTCCCTAGAAAAAATGTTTTTTTAAAGCACACTATAGCACAAGGAGAATTCCCCTCACTTTCCTTCTTTGTCCCTAGAAACAAGGACTGGCACAGTGAAAGAAACTGACACTCTCCCTACCTAGAGTTTTCTGTCCCTAGAAAAAATGTTTTTTTAAAGCACACTATAGCACAAGGAGAATTCCCCTCACTTTCCTTCTTTGTCCCTAGAAACAAGGACTGGCACAGTGAAAGAAACTGACACTCTCCCTACCTAGAGTTTTCTGTCCCTAGAAAAAATGTTTTTTTAAAGCACACTATAGCACAAGGAGAATTCCCCTCACTTTCCTTCTTTGTCCCTAGAAACAAGGACTGGCACAGTGAAAGAAACTGACACTCTCCCTACCTAGAGTTTTCTGTCCCTAGAAAAAATGTTTTTTTAAAGCACACTATAGCACAAGGAGAATTCCCCTCACTTTCCTTCTTTGTCCCTAGAAACAAGGACTGGCACAGTGAAAGAAACTGACACTCTCCCTACCTAGAGTTTTCTGTCCCTAGAAAAAATGTTTTTTTAAAGCACACTATAGCACAAGGAGAATTCCCCTCACTTTCCTTCTTTGTCCCTAGAAACAAGGACTGGCACAGTGAAAGAAACTGACACTCTCCCTACCTAGAGTTTTCTGTCCCTAGAAAAAATGTTTTTTAAAGCACACTATAGCACAAGGAGAATTCCCCTCACTTTCCTTCTTTGTCCCTAGAAACAAGGACTGGAACAGTGAAAGAAACTGACACTCTCCCTACCTAGAGTTTTCTGTCCCTAGAAAAAATGTTTTTTTAAAGCACACTATAGCACAAGGAGAATTCCCCTCACTTTCCTTCTTTGTCCCTAGAAACAAGGACTGGCACAGTGAAAGAAACTGACACTCTCCCTACCTAGAGTTTTCTGTCCCTAGAAAAAATGTTTTTTTAAAGCACACTATAGCACAAGGAGAATTCCCCTCACTTTCCTTCTTTGTCCCTAGAAACAAGGACTGGCACAGTGAAAGAAACTGACACTCTCCCTACCTAGAGTTTTCTGTCCCTAGAAAAAATGTTTTTTTAAAGCACACTATAGCACAAGGAGAATTCCCCTCACTTTCCTTCTTTGTCCCTAGAAACAAGGACTGGCACAGTGAAAGAAACTGACACTCTCCCTACCTAGAGTTTTCTGTCCCTAGAAAAAATGTTTTTTTAAAGCACACTATAGCACAAGGAGAATTCCCCTCACTTTCCTTCTTTGTCCCTAGAAACAAGGACTCGCACAGTAAAACACACTGACACTCTCCCTACCTATCCTTCTCTTTCCCTAAACTAAAGGAATCCAGGTTAAGCAAGAAAGAAATAAATGTCACTGTCCCTGCCTATGCTTGTCTTTCCCTGCTCCGGAACACACTACACTAGGCCACCGTGCTGGCGGCCTTTTATAGTGTGGGGCGTGTACTAAACACCCTCAGCAATAATTGGCCACAGGCATCCTGCCTGTGGCCAATCATTGCTCTCCTCGCTGCCGGCGCTGTGATTGGCCAAGCATGCGGGGTCACAGTGCATGCTTGGCCAATCACAGCGCCTGGATGACACTGCGATGGCGTAGTGCATTGTGGGCCGTTCGCGTCACTCGAATTTGGCGCGAACGGCCCAAATCGTTCGATCTTCGTCGAACGATCGAACAGCCGATGTTCGAGTCGAACGTATGTTCGACTCGAACACGAAGCTCATCCCTACTGGTGACCTTGTCTGGCATGGAACTTTTCACAGGTTTAACATAGGACAAGGTTATTAGAAACCAGTTCTCCATTTTTCTCTGGTTAGTTTCAATCTGTCTCCTCAAACAGGACATCCTTATTCAATTTCTTGATCTGCATCCAGTTCGCCTAAAGGAAGTTTCCATCTATTGGTTGGATGTGGTCGGGATGGAAAATTTATCTCTCAGCCTTTACTTTCCTCTTTTGTATTTCAAGATGGATCCTGTACTGATGCTTCGATTGCTAGATCCATCATGTCAAGTCGACTCAGCAGACCATCAACCAACTCCATGGTCTAGGGTTCAGGTTCCATCCTGTACTGACAAGCTGCACTCTAAACTATGAGTGCATCCTGAGCTTTTGGCTACAGACTATGGTTTAACAGATTGGCAAGGCTGCCACCTAGGCTTCTATCCTCACTTCCCCTGTGTTCTACCAGAGGCTTGGGGTGATTGTAGCCGGATTAACGCAGTTGTGCAGGAGCATTTGGGTGCTGTCCGTTGTCCTATTTCCATCTGCACTGTAATTTTTTGGGGCAGGCTTTGGGGGGGTGTCCCCTTGAGAAGGGGGTGCACTCCGGGGGCCTGTCCTGGGGATTTGAATGTTGGTGCAGAAGAGGAGGGTATCGCGAATGGTGCTTAATTCCTTTTTTTCTACCAGGTGGACATTCGCCCTTATCTGAAGCCATTCTCGTATAAGAATTATTGGGGAGGCTTTTTGAGCTGCTGGAAGTTCACAGCCTTGCTGTTGTCATGACATCAAGAGCCTGTGGACATTTGTTTGTCTATCCAGTAGTAAGATGTCAGCCAACATGGCAAGCAGGGGAGCCAATCCGGTTCTATTATGGCGCATTCTTTCAGCACTTCTGATGGGCTTAGTAGTCCTTACTACACCTGTCTTTGACAGGAAGCCCGTAGCTTTCTCACTTTCTTATGATATCACTTGCTGAAGCTTCCCACCCTTATAGCTAGTTATTGATCTATTATATGTATGCTGCCATGGAGGCACCAGGAAAGCAAAAAATTGTATCCTACTTACCATAATTTTATTTTCCTGGTGCCTATCCATGGCAGCATACCAAATCCACCCACTTCGTTCCTAGTGATGTACGGGGAATGGGCTGTTGTGTGGGTGTTAACTTTTTATAGCTATGCACTGGTCCGGTGGGCAGAAGTATGCGGAGCTACTATCGTATGTATGAAATCCAGGTCAAGGCAGTGGCAAGTCATCAAGTGGTATTCACACAACAGGATTTTCTTTAGATTCTCAAACCAGATTGTGAAACATTCAGCATATTAGCCAGCAATACCACGTGAATAAATAAAGCAGCCAATAGTGAAGCCAGTAATAACGTGTATAAAAAATGTATTCGTAGTACCTTACAGTTTTAGTATATGAATGAATGCATCACACAATTCAAACGACTGCGCCTTTCAGCGTGCTAGTGTCAACCCACCTGACATGTTTCATCGCATCAGATATCATCAGAGGCGTGGTTTAACTGACCCCAGCACGCCCTTATATCTACATGGCCAATAATGTCTATCATAGGTGAACAGACCCCCCAAACAGCCCATCTCCAAGGGATACAACTGGCGAATCGCCCCGCAAGCACCGTATGCGCATCATCATGATGTTATATCTTATTGGACGGATGCAAAAGGAGTCTGACGCAGAGGCATCAGCCGCCACGTCATTCCGTCCTCCCGGATATGGTCATCGGGGCATTCCGTGCACAGCGCATGCGCGTCAGTGCCGAATCCATTTTATTGGCTAAATTACCAATCACGTCAGACGCGGAGGTATCACCCGCCGCGTCACCACGTCAGACCGGAAGTGATGTCAGTGGAACGCGGATGTATCACACGTCCGCGTTCCACTCGGAGATACACAGACAGGCCTAATATTTTAGGAGCAGCGTCAATGGAACGCACTGCGCTCCACGTCCACGCCCCACAAGCTGTCATATTTCTATATCACTAAAAGTATGTGACAATTTTCCCAAGGCGCCACAGGCATCCTGAACAAATACTGCCCAAAAACATGGGCTGAATCAGAATAAAAGAACATTGGTAAAAAGAAGGCTTGTAGATACCTATGGAGTAAAACACTTTGGAGCCATCTCAAACATAATAATAAAAAACATTCACATAATGAATATTAAATGCGCCATCTAGTGGTGAAAAAGAGGAACTAGACCAAAATTGAACAATTCTCTATCAACACACAAAAAGTTAGAGATTGCATAAAGTGTTAACACTCTAGGTATTAGATCATAATCCCTCAGTGTTAACAGGAAGTTATTTAAGCCTAACACATAAAAATCAGGAGATAATCTGTGAGACATTATATATACTAGATAATCTCAAAAGGGGAAATACTAGTAATTCTATTTCCCCTTTTGAGATTATCTAGTATATATAATGTCGCACAGATTATCTCCTGATTTTTATGTGTCTGGCGTGATGACGCGGCGGGTGATACCTCTGCATCTGATGTCACTGGTAATTTAGCCAATTAAATGGATTCGGCGCTGTGCGTGGAATGACCCGATGACCATATCCGGGTGGACGGAATGACGCGGCGACTGATGCCTCCGCGTCAGATGCCTTTTCCATCCGGCCAATAAGATATACAGTAACATCATGATGACGTGCATACGGCACGCGCGCGGCGATTCGCCGGTTGTATCCCTTGGAGATGGGCTGATTGGGGGGTCTGTTCACCTGTGATAGACATCATTGGCCATGTAGATATAAGGGTGTGCTGGGGTCAGTTAAACCACGCCTCTGATGATATCTGATGCGATGAAACATGTCAGGCGGGTCGACACTAGCACGCTGAAAGCCGCGGTCGTTTAAATTGTGTGATGCATTCATTCATGTACTAAAACTGTAAGTTACTACGAATACATTTTTTATATATGTTATTACTGGCTTCACTATTGGCTGCATTATTTCTTCACTTGGTATCGCTGGCTGATATGCTGAACGTTTCACAATCTGGTGTGAGAATCTAAAGAAAATCCTGTTGTGTGAATACCACTTGATGACTTGCCACTGCCTTGGGCTAGATTTCAAGCTGATTAATGGAGATATGATTGCTGGGCTCCCATTATATGCATACTATTTACAGCTATCTGGTAAGCAGATTGAAGTCTTAACATGAGTTCGACACGAACATTGGCTGTTCGCCCGTTCGCCGAATAGTGAGCAATTTGGGGTGTTCGCGGCAAATTCGAAAGCCGCGGAACATCCTTTGAAAGTCTATGGGAGAAATCAAAAATGCTAATTTTAAAGGTTAATATGCAGGTTTTTGTCATAAAAAGTGTTTGAGGACCTGGGTCCTGCCCCAGGGGACATGTATCAATGCAATTATTTTTTTTAAAACACCAGTTTTTTCGGGAGCAGTGATTTTAATAATGCTTAAAGTGAAACAATAAAAGTCAAATATTCCCTTAAATTTCGTACCTGGGGGGTGTCTATAGTATGCCTGTAAAGTAGCGCTTGTTTCCTGTGTTTATAACAGTCCCTGCACAAAATGACATTTCTAAAGGAAAAAAAGTCATTTAAAAATACTTGCGGCTGTAATGAATTGTCGGGCACCGGCAATCCAGATAAAAGTCATTGAAAAAAACGGCAGGGGTTCCCCTCCCCCCAGTCCATTACAAGGCCGGGCGGTATTATCGGTATCGTTCGTAACGGCAGGTCGGACTCGTAGAAGGATTATGACGCTGGGATTATTTATTTATTTATTTTTTATTAAAGGACTTGTCCCACGCTGAGTGTGTGTTTTTTTTTCACTTTTTTGGGTAATATGGTAGGGGTACAATTCACATAGGGGGGCGGAATCTGGGGGTCCCCTTAGTTAAAGGGGGCTTCCAAATTCCGATAAGCCCCCTGCCCACAGACCCCCACAACCACCAGGCAAGGGTTGTGGGCATGAGGCCCTTGTCCCCATCAACATGGGGACATCCTGCCCATGTTGAGGGCATGTGGCCTGGTACAGTTCAGGAGGGGGGGCGCTCTCTCGTCCCCCCCTCTTTCCCTGTAGCCTGCCAGGTTGCATGCTCGGATAAGGGTCTGGTATGGATTTTTGGGGGGAACCTCACGCCATTTTTAAAAAAAAATGGTGCAAGGTTCCCCTTAAAATCCATACCAGACCTGAAGGGCCTGGTAATGGAATTTGGGGGGACTTCCACACATTTTTTTTTATTTTGGTTTGGGGTTCCCCTTAATATTCATACCAGACCCAAAGGGCCTGGTAATGGACTGGGGGGGAACCCCTGCAGTTTTTTTCAATGACTTTTATCTGTATTGCCGGGACCCGACAATTCATTACAGCCGCAAGTATTTTTAAATTACTTTTTTTCCTTTAGAAATTACTTTTTGTGCAGGGACAGTTCTAAACACGGGAAACATGTGCTACTTTACAGGCATACTATAGACACCCCAGGTACGAAATTTAAAGGAATATTTCACTTTTATTGTTTCACTTTAAGCATTATTAAAATCACTGCTCCCGAAAAAACTGCAGTTTTAAAAACTTTTTTTTGCATTGATACATGTCCCCTGGGGCAGGACCCAGGTCCCCAAACACTTTTTATGACAATAACTTTCATATTAACTTTTAAAATGAGCACTTTTGATTTTTCATGTTCGTGTCCCATAGACTTTAACGGTGTTCGCGTGTTCGAACTAATTTTTTGCCTGTTCACATGTTCTGCTGCGAACCGAACCGGGGGGTGTTTGGCTTATCCCTAGTGGTGGCGAGTGCTGTTATCTACACGCTGAAGCTGGTGACGGGTGTATCTAACTCTCCCTCTTTGAACTGATTTTCATTTTAAGCGCTGCATTTTGGACTTTTTTTTTTTATATTTGGTGATCAACAAATTGTGCTGGCTGCTTGTTTTACTTCATTACATTGAGTAGCGCGGATATTGCCTTGTCTTTTATACTATCATATGTATACTGCCATGGATAGGCACCAGGAAAAGAAAATTATGGTAAGTAGGATACAATTTTCTGTTTTCTAGCAAAAAATACAGATTTTTACTTGTAAAGAACAAATGTCAGAAAAAAAGCCTGTAAAAAAATACATGAAATTATGTTTTGTAACAAATAATTAAAATTTCCTTTTAATGTGTCAAAATTATACCAATTAGAAGCCCAGTTTCTTTCCATGAAGTTCCGTGATTTACCTCTGTTATGTCACAGCTGGTGCAGCTTCACCAATAGGGCGAATGTGTATGAACTACCCTTCCTGTCTGCAAGAGGGAGCAACAGCATACATCTATCAACACGTAACAAACATAATCACAGGTGAACTAAGGATAAAAAGTAAAATCTTTTTGATTACTATTTTCTTACAGTTCATGGAAATTTTTTACTAGTTGGCATCTTTATGAAAATAAGTACGGAATTTAAACTGAAAGGTCAGACCTGAAAGCAGTTCTTTCCTGTAGTGTTCCGTGATGGAACATCTTCATAGAAGAACAAGGATTGTACTTAAATCATACCTAAAAAGGATTCTAAATTATCTCTACCTTGTAATAACATGCTCTGAGCTTGTATCATTTCCTAGCCTGTATGCTTGAAGAACGATTTAATTTGATGCAATTTTCCCTTCATTTTACATTTTTTTGTCTGAAAGAGAGTGTGTAAGTAATATACTGTGAGACCAGGCAAGTGTAAAAGGAATTGAGTTTTCATTTCATTCATTTTCCATGTAACTATGCTGAGCTAACTGCAATATGACAAAATTTAGTACTGTCTTTCTAATGGAATTAGCTGTTGAGGGCTTTGGACATACAATACATCTTGCTCTGTTTTATTCAAAGGCAAGCAACACTTTTCTAAAAGGCTTAAATGTGTAATTTTTAATAAATGGAAGTTAGGTGCTACAGTAAATGATCACATCATTACATCCTTCCCACTAAGCTCCAACGTCTCTTTAATAGGGTCTGTATGCCTGGGGGGGGGGGGGAAGAATTAGCAGTCATGTGATCACCTGTAACAATGGTCACATGATTGGGCGTTGGTCTTCCGAACGTTAGTGGGGACCAGGAGCTGTGTTTGACAGCTCATTCTTTGAAACATTGGCTGCCCAGTGATGCATATAGTGCCTTGAAAGAGTATTCATACCAATTGAAATTTTCCACATTTTGTCATGTTACAACCAAAAACATAAATGTATTTTATTGGGATTGTATGTGATAGACCAACACAAAGTGGCACATGATTGTGAAATGTTAGGAAAATTATAATTTTTTTTTTTTTAAATATGTGAAAACTTTGGTATGCATTTATATTCAGCCCCCTTTACTCTGATACCCTAAATAAAATCTAGTGGAACCAATTAGCTTTAGAAGTCACCTAATTAGTAAATAGAGTCCACCTGTGTGTAATCTAATCTTAGTATAAATACAGTTGTTCTGTGAAGCCCTCACAGTCCTTTAGAGAACCTTAGTGAACAAAAAGCATCATGAAGGCCAAGGAACACACCAGACAGCTCAGGGATAAAGTTGTGGAGAAGTTTAACCACTTCAATACAGGGCTTTTTGTACCTATTCAATACCGGGCCTATTTTGGCACTTCTCTCCTACATGTACAAATCATCATTCTTTTGCTAGAAAATTACTCAGAACCCCCAAACATTATATATGTTTTTTTTAGCAGACACCCTAGGGAATAAAATGACGGTCATTGCAACATTTTTTCTTGCACAATATTTGCGCAATAATTTTTCAAACGCCTTTTTTTTTTAAAAAGAAATGGTTTCATGAATTAAAAAATAACAAAACAGTAAAGTTAGCCCAATTTTTTGGGAACATATGAAAGATAATGTTACGCCGAGTAAATAGATACCTAACATGTTACGCTTTAAAATTGCGCACACTCATGGAATGGCGCCAAACTTCGGTACTTAAAAATCTCCATAGGCGACGCTTTAATTTTTTTTACAGGTTACCAGGTTAGAATTACAGAGGAGGTCTAGGGCTAGAATTGTTGCACACGCTCTAACGCACGCGGCGATACCTCACATGCGTGGTTTGAACGGCGTTTACATATGTGGGCGACTTACGTGTGCATTCGCTTCTGATCGCGAACTACCGGGGACAGGGGCGTTTGAATTTTTTTTTTTATTTATTTATTTATTTTACTTATTTATTTATTTTTTTACAATGATTTTACTTTTTTTTTTTGATCACTTTTATTCCTATTACAAGGAATGTAAACATCCCTTGTAATAGGAATGTGTGTGACAGGTTCTCTTTATTGAGAGATGCGGGGTCAATAAGACCCCACATCTCTCCTCCAGGCTGGAAAGCATGAGATCAGTGAAAATTTTTTCACTGATTTCATACTTACAGCCGCAATGGCGGCTTTGTTTACATTTGAGACCCGGGCGTGACGTCATCACATCGCGCCCGGGCCTCCGACGATCATAGAGATGACTGGTGACCATCTGGTCACCAGTCATCTCTATGCTCATCACGTGACTCCACCAACGATGCCGGAAGATTTGCTCCGGGTCCCCGATCGCACGGGGGAGCCCGGAGAAGCACCGGATGGCGGCGGGAGGGGGGGTGTCCCCTCCCGCCGCCTATAAGAACGATCAAGCGGCAGAACCGCCGCTATGATCGTTCTTATGGTGCACAGAATCGCCGGCACTTCAAAAGGATATCTGAATGATGCCTCTAGCTGCAGGCATCATTCAGATATCCCCCTACAAAGCCGAGGACGTCATATCACGTCCACCCAGAATGGGAGATCCCATCTGTGGACGTCATTTGTCTATGGCTGGGTAGGGAAGTGGTTAAAGTAGGGTTAGGTTATAAAAAAATATCTCAAGGTTTGAACATCTCACGGAGCACTGTTTGATCAATCATCCGAAAATGGAAAGAGTATGGCACAACTGCAAACCTACCAAGACATGGCCACCTAAACTGGCAGGCCGGGCAAGGAAAACATTAATCAGAGAAGCAGCCAAGAGGCCCATGGTAACTCTGGAGGAGCTGCAGAGATCCACAGCTCAGGTGGGAGAATCTGTCCACAGGACAACTATTAGCCGTGCACTCCACAAATCTGGCCTTTATGGAAGAGTGGCAAAATAAAGCCATTGTTGAAAGAAAGGCATAAAAAGTCCAGTTTACAGTTTGTGAGAAGCCATGTGGGGGACACAGCAAACACGTGGAAGAAGGTGCTCTGGTCAGATGAGACCAAAATTTAGCTTTTTGTCCTAAAAGCAAAACGCTATGTTTGATGGAAAACTAACACTGCACATCACCCTGAACACACCATCCCCACTGTGAAACATGGTGGTGGTAGCATCATGTTGTGGGGGTGTTTTTCTTCAGCAGGGACAGGGAAGCTGGTCAGAGTTGATGGGAAGATGGATGGAGCCAACTACAGGGCAATCGTAGAAGAAAAACTCCTATGCCCTGTACACACGGTCAGAATTTCCGATGGAAAAAGTCAGATGGGAGCTTTTCATCGAATATTCCGAACGTGTGTATGCCCGATCGGACTTTTCCCATCTGAATTTTTTATGGAGATAGATAGAGAGCAGGTTCTCTATTTTTCAGACGGAAAATACATTCGTCTATATGCAATTCCGATGCACTAAAAACCACGCATGCTCAGAATCAAGTACGAGACGGTAGCGCTCGGTCTGGTAAAACTAGCGTTCATAATGAGGATAGCACATTCGTCATGCTGCAAATTCTAGGATCTTTTAATGCAGCGCATTCTTTTGTTCTTTATAATGCTAGAATAATAAAGTTGTTTCGCTGCTGATATTCACACAAACTTATTTCTTTATTTTTTCTTGTGATCTCATGAATAATCTTTTTTTTTTTTTAAAGCCAGATCTCCATAATAATGTTTCAAATTATTTTTTATAGTCATCTTTTTTTTTTGTTTGTTTTAATAAAGATCTCCATATTTTTTTTTTTTTGTCAAGTTACCACAACAACATTATTATCTTGTATTTTTTTTACCTCAAGGAGGTTGGTGTTGGTGTACCTTGTTAATTTGAAATTATATTTTTGAAATGTACCTGCCTACTCACAACCAAACTGTCCTTTTTAAGAAAAACACATAGGCAAGTATTTTGTGAAATAAAAATATCCATTTATTCTGGGTAACAAAATAAAGAGGAAGGCAACGCTGGAGAAACTGCTGGAATTAGCGAAGCCTTTGGACCCCAGGGCAGATATTAACTCTGGTAGCCTGAGAATACCATATAATAGGGAGCACAATCTGGTCCAGGACTCCCAGAGATCAGGAACAGCAGCATATGACATATATGTCCCCAGTCTGTGGTACTACAACAGCCTGCGTCTTCTGTCATACCAGACTAAAGCCAGGCAATCATTTTCTTTTCTTCCCTGCAGCCTTCCCTTCAGCCTTCCCTGCAGCCTTCACTGCACGCTTCCTTGTAGGCTGTGGCTCTGGTTGTGAACTTGTGGCAGGAGGAGGAGGAAAGGAGGATGGGCGAGCTCACATATGTGGCTGTTCTCAGTTAGCTGGCCCCTCAACCTCTTCTGAAGGGCCTGAGCAAAAATTCCCTCACAGATGAGGTGTTGGCCCTCCTCCAATATCTGCAATCTAGTAGCTAGATAGCAGCCATAGGCCTCTTCAGCATCAGAGGGGGGTTCTGAGGGCCTCACTAGCCTCCCTAATGAGGCCCAGTGCTGCATAATCCAGGTTCCTCCTCTTCCTGGGCCTTTTTGTTGTAAGGCGGAGGGGAGCCACCTGGGATTGGGTGAGGCCACTGTGCCTGGCCACCTCCTGGCTGCCACTGTGCCCGGCAACCTCCTGGCTGCCACTGTGCCCGGCCACCTACTGGCTGCCACTTACCCCTGCCTCCTCCTGCCTGCCACTTTCCAGATCCTCATCCTGGCTGAGTTCTTCCTGTGTATAAAAAAGGGACATAGTTTTAGTTTTTCGTTCATCAATCACACACAATTTTCAGCACATGACTGTTGCAAATTGAATGTTTATAAATAGAAAAGAATCTCATTCTGACCCCAGCATTTTTCATTCTTGTCCCAATAATTTTTGGCCACTACTGTCTATTGATATGTCAAACACATTTTCAAAAATCATTAATTTGTTATCAATAATAACATCTAGTTAACAACAATAATTTTAGGACAATAAATATGTTGAAAAATACTATACCTGTCTCCAGCTTGGCGCATCCACTTCTTCCAGGATGGAAGGCTCAGGTTGGTCCTGGTAAGCCTCGGCTGGGGTGGAGGGAAGGGTGGAGGGAAGGCTGCAGGGAAGTGTAAAAAGTGATTCCCTGGCTTCAAGCTGGTCATCCAGAAACCGCAGTCTGTTGTAGTACCACAGACTGGGTACATACACTTCCACTGCTGCTGCTCCTGATCTGAGGGAATCCTGGATCTTATTATGCTCCTTCTTATACATGCTCCTCAAGGTACCAATTTTCTTTTCCAGAAAAACGATGTCTGCCTCGGGGAGCCGAGTCTTGGCTACTCGGAGATCAGGAGGAGGGCATGGAGCCCAACTGCTCGTGGGTCCCAAGTACTGTGGAAGGCCTCACATCTATAAGGAGAGCCCAATGTAACGGGCCCAGGGTTCCCAAACGTGTTTGAAGGTCTCTAAGGTGTTGAGTATGGTATTGGAAATTCTGTCTTGAGACATAATCCAAGAGATTTTTTGTTTAGTTATAAAGAAGGAAACTGAGGGAGATTTCCAGGCCCGTTCCATTGTGATCTTGGCTCCAAGGAGAATAAAATGAATAAGAATCTGGGTGTTTTGGGGAATTTTAGGAATCTTATGGTTGAGGAGGGCTATTGCCGGGTCTTGGTTGACCGCAATCCCTGTGGTCCTCCGAATCAAGTGAAATACTTTATTCCAATAGCCTCTAATTCGGAGGCATTGCCACCATGTGTGTAGGACAGTCCCCAAGTGACCACATCCCCTGAAGCAAAAAGGTAGGGATTGCGGGTAATATTTCGCTAGGCGTGTGGGCACCAGGTACAAGCGGGACATGACCTTGAGATTGGCTTCAATTAAAGATACAGTATATTTAGCATCCCCTTGTAGGCGATAGATACGTGGGAGTGCCAAATATCCAGGTCCCATTTAATGTCAAGGTCACGTTCCCAGCTCAGCATGTATGATGCTTTCCCCGATGGCTCAGCTTGGGCCGAGTAAATCAGGGAAATTCCCCCCTTAGTATCCGTGGCTGATGAGCACCATTGTTCATATGGGGTGACAGATATGGGTCATGAATGTTGAGCTAGTATGGAGTGTAGGAAGTGGGATATTTGGTGGAAGCAAAATTTCTCAGAGGAGGGCATTTCTAGTTTTGAGGTACAAAAGCTTAGTATGAGAGGTCCATTCGAGTTGAAGAAGTGTCCTATACGGTAAAGGCCTTTATCTAGCCACCATTGGAAGGCCTTAATGTCCATCCCAGGAGGGAACTGAGGGGTGTGAAAGATGTGGGCCAAGGGATGCCATTTAGATGTTAGAAGGTTCCTATTATGTAGAGAGTCACACAGCGCTACTGAGTGGGATAGAATAGGGGATAGAATCGGGGGCCTACTTCTGGATGGTCGCCATAGCAGGAAGTCAATGGTATAGTTCGGAACAGCTTGTCTTTCCATCCCTACCCAGTCTGGTTTAGGGTTCTTGGAGTAAACAAGTTGGGCTGCCTGGTAATACCACCAGAGGTTAGGTAGCCCTAATCCCCCTTTCTTTCTCTGTCTGAAGAGGACTGTTTTTGCTAGACGGTGGTTTGTTTTCCCCCAAATAAATCAGATTATGGCCGACTGGAGGTTGCCTATATGAAGTTTAGTAACTGGTATGGGTAGGGAGCAGAAAAGGTAGAGGATTCTTGGAAATAGGTTCATTTTAATCTCATGGACTCTCCTCAGCCATGACATATTATACAACGACCATTGTTCCAGGTCTTCTTTAAGCTTTTTATACATAGGGGGATAGTTCCTGTTATATAACTGATTTATGTTGTGCGTTAGATGTATGCCAAGATATGGTATGGAATTATCACTCCAGGTGAATGGGAAGTGTTTTTTCAATCTTTCTAATAATGTCTGGGGGGTCGATATGTTGAGGGCGACCGATTTGGACATGTTGACTATTAGGCCTGAAACCTGTCCAAATTTGTTTAGAAGTTGGAGAATGTTAGGGGTGGAGATGAGAGGGGAAGCGATGAAAAGTAGGACATCATCTGCAAAAAGCGCACATTTGTGGCATAATTGACCGCATTTGACTCCATGGATGTCCGGGTAACCTCTAATGGCAATTGCTAGTGTCTCTATTGCTATCACAAGCAGGAGAGGGGACAGGGGGCAACCCTGTCTAGTACCCTTTGTGATTAGGAACGGTTCCGAGAGGTGCCCTTGAAGTCTAACCTGGGCTTTTGGAAGGGTGTATAAGGCGTTTTTTTATATATTAACCACTTCCCGCCCAGTCAATAGCGAATTGACGTCCGGGAAGTGGTTGCAATATCGATACTGGACGTCATATGACGTCCTGCAGGATAATGCCTTGCGCGCGCCCGCGGACACAGCGCTTCCCCGATCACGGTAAACAGCCAATTTCATTGGCTGTTTACCATGTGATCGGCTGTGTCAAAGTCACAGCCGATCACCTGTCAAAACAAACTCGGCGGCGCGCTCCGTGCGCGCCGCCACAGGCTTGCAGAGCGGGGATTGGGGAAGGTGAGTGTCCCTTGGACACAGCGCGTCCCCGATCAGAGTAAACAGCCAATGAATTGGCTGTTTACCACGTGACCGGCTGTGTCCAATCACAGCCGGTCACAAATATAAACAAACTCCACAGGAGTTACTACCTGATCCCTGCTCTCTCCTCACACACCGATCTGTGAGGAGAGAGAAGAGATCAGTAAGTTAGCTCAGTGTAGTTTGTCTACATAAGTTTACAGTGCACAACACGCCCCCCCCCATAAAGAGGACCTGTCACACAGCCCAGCACATCAATCAGCCCAGCCAATCAGCCCATCTGTCAATCAGCCCATCTGTCAATCAGCCCATCTGTCAATCAATCAGCCCATCTGTCAATCAATCAGCCCATCTGTCAATCAATCAGCCGATCTGTCAATCAATCACCCCACCTGTCAATCAATCACCCCATCTGTCAATCAATCAACCCATCTGTCAATCAATCAATCAGCCCATCTGTCAATCAATCAGCCCATCTGTCAATCATCTGTCACAGGCCCACCTCCATTGGTACCACCATTGGCACCGCCACACAGGCTACCAGTACCGCCATCGGTACCAGTACCACCACCAGTACCGCCACCAGGCCCAGCATCTATACTGCCACACAGGCCCGCTACCAGTATCACCACTAGTGCCGCCATCGGTACCACCACCAGTACCACCACCCGTACCACCGTCGGTAGTGCCACCACCACCTGTACCACCACCTGTACCATCACCACCCATACCACCACCACCTGTACCGCCATCGGTACCACCACCACCTGTACCGCCATCGGTACCACCACCACCCATACCGCCATCGCTACCACCACCACCCGTACCGCCACCTGTACCGCCATCGGTACCGCCGCCACCACCACCACCCATACCGCCATCGGTACCACCACCACCTGTACCGCCATTGGTACCACCACCACCCATACCGCCATCGGTACCACCACACAGGCCCACCACTAATACCTCCATCGGTACTACCACACAGACCGCCACCACTATTACCAGCAGTACCATTACACAGGCCCACCAATAAGCACTGCCATAATGTCCCAAAGGGTTTACACACCTGAGGAGGCATATGCCATTCTTGCCATGTCGGATGATGAGAGCAGCGGGGAGCTCCCATTATCCGATTCTGGTTCGGAATACGAGCCAGTGGAGGATAGTGGCTCAGAGTCCGAGTCCCCGGAGGAAACCGTCCCTCCCAAAAGAATGCGATCGGCACCAAGATCAGCACCAAGATCAGCACCAAGATCAGGAGAACTGCCCACCACCAGCAGCGCCATACCCCAGGAAGAGGAGCCCAGTACAAGCAATGGAAATGCACGCCCAACCCGAAGAATCCAGCCCCAATCCTACCTTCCCGATGCCCTGGCAAACCCCTTATGGTTGCCTGCCAACTCAGGATCCGCTATCATCCCCCCTTTCACCGCACAGCCAGGTGTGCAGCCCGACACTACAAATTTTTCTAAATTTGATTATTTTTGTTTATTTTTCCCACAAGATTTGCTGCAGAATATAGTGGATCAAACAAATCTGTATGCATCCCAATTTATTGCTGCCAACCCCGATTCTTCCTACGCCCGCATGTTCCAGTGGCGGCGTCTAACATTGGAGGAATTTAAATTATTTTTGGGCCTTATGTTCAATATGGGGCTTACAAAAAAGAACGAAGTCCATTCATATTGGTCCAAACGCCCCATCCAACACATGCCCATATATTCCGCTGTCATGCCCAGGAAAAGATACAACATGATTATGCGCTTTCTCCCCTTCAATGACAATTCACAGTGCCCTCCCCAAGATCATCCCAACTACGACAAATTGTACAAGATACGCCCCCTAATCAATGCCTTTTCCCAGCGATTTGAAGACGTTTTCATCCCAGACCAAAAAATTTGTGTGGACGAGTCCCTCGTACATTTCACCGGCTGACTGCAGTTCAAGCAGTACATACCAAGCAAGAGAGCCAGGTATGGGTTAAAATTAAATAAATTATGTGATCGAGCCACTGGATACGTCTGCAAATTCAGGATCTACGAAGGCAAAGACTCCCAGCTCCAGCCCCGTGATTGCCCCACATATATTGGAACCAGTGGGAAAATTGTCTGGGAGTTGGCATACCCCCTGTTCGGAAAAGGTTACCATTTATATGTTGATAATTATTATACCAGCCTGCCCCTTTTTCGCCACCTTTACAGTAAACAAAACCCGGCCTGCGGTACCTTCAAAAAAAAAACCGGAAGGGATTCCCACAAAATTTATTGACAAAAAAATTGCGACCTGGAGAATCGGCATCCATGAGGAACGAGGAGGTGTTGGCCATGAAGTGGAGGGACAAGAAAGATGTCCACATCCTCTCTACGATCCACAATGACACCATGGTGGAGATCCCAAGAAGACGCGGCTCCATTGTAAAGCCTGAATGTGTCCACGACTACAATTTGTACATGGGGGGTGGATTTAAACGACCAGATGCTACAGCCCTACTTATCAACCAGAAAGTCCCATTATTGGCACAAAAAAGTTGCGTTTCACCTGTTTCACATGGCCCTTTTTAATTCGTTTGTCTGCTACCAAAAAGCAACTCAAAATCACTGACTCCACTACCTCCAATATATCGAAGATATCATTGATGCCCTCATTTACCAACAAGATCCCGCCCCAGAAAGCATTCGCTCTGATAGTGTGAGTCGGCTTCACGAGCGACACTATCCCTTTAGCATCCCCCCCCACAGAATCTGGAAGAAGACGCCAAAAGAAATGCCGTGTATGCAGCAGAGGAGGAGTAAGAAGAGACACCAGCTATTATTGTCCCGATTGTCCCTCCCAACCTGGCCTGTGCATTGGAAATTGCTTCAAAAATTATCATACATCCATTAGTTCCCCTTATTATTAACAGACTGCCATTTCCCTATTTGCCTGCTACCATGTTACTAACTACCTACCATGTTAATTAACTGACCCTGGCCTGTTTACCGACGATGCCTCTGCCTGCCGATTTAAACCACGTTTCTGACTTCCACATGTACCGACCTTGGCCTGTTAATCGACCATGTTTTTGCCTGCCACTTGGACTGATCTTTTGGCCATCTACTTTTAGTACACAGGGGTCTCACATATGTGAGGGGCTTCAGAATAGCGTTCTGAGTAGAGAAAAACAGTTTTTCATTTTCTGTGCTCCAAGAACAGGGTCTGGTTGCCCGGAGGCTTCAAAGCGATTTGGGTGGGAGAAGCCTCTACCCCTGTCCCCCTGGCCCTAAGCTTGATGGTCCTTCCTGCTGCCTGGACCAATAATTTGGCTGTGCTGACCATATTACTGCCTGTAATGACCCATGACATTATGGACCATGTTTCTTCCTGCTGCTTGGACCAATATTTTGGCTGTGTTGACCATATATCTGCCTGCTGCCTCTACTGACTTTGGACAGCATTTCTGCTGGGACACCTCTGCCTGCTATCTGGACCTGTGCTTTGGCTGTGCTCTGGCTGTGCTGACAGTATCTCTGCCTGTGCGAACTATGGACAGTATTCCTGCCTGCTGCCTGGATGATTGCTTTTGCTGTCGCTGACCTCATCCCTGCCTGCTGCCTGGACCGATGCTCTCCTCTGTGGACCACTGCACTTCTAAAACCACAGGTAATCTTTTGTTATTTGGTATGTACCTGCTATGTGTTAGATATATGAAGGGCCTTCAAAAATGTGATCGGTAGTCAGAAAATGATATGTGCAATTAATGCTGCTAGAATGCCTGGAGGTGCTACTTGGATGTTGGGCCTCTGTATGTGGCCAGGTTGTGTAAAAGTCTCAAACATGTGGTATCGCCATACTCAGGAGGAGTAGCAGAATGCATTTTGGGGTGTAATTTTTGCTATGTACATATTATGTGTTAGAAATATCTTATAAATTGACAACTTTGTGTAAAAAAAATGCATTTAAATTTTTTCTCCACATTTTCCAAAACCTTCTGGAAAAAAATGAACCGTTCAAAAGACTCATAATGCCTCATAGATTATACGTTGGGGTGTGTGCTTTCAAAAATGGGGTCATTTTGTGGAAAATTCTATTGTCCTGGTGCTCCAGGGCCTTCAAAATTGTAATAGGTGGTTGAGAAAGGATATGTGCGATTTATGCTTGTAGAACGCCTGAAAGTGCTACTTCAATGTTGGGCCTCTGTATATGGCCAGGCTGTGTAAAAGTCTCACACATGTGGTATCGCTATACTCAGGAGGAGTAGCAGAATGCATTTTGGGGTGTTATTTTTGCTATGTATATGCTATGCGTTAGAAATATCTTATAAATGGACAACTTTGTGTAAAAAAAATGCATTTTCATTTTTTCTCCACATTTTCCAAAACCTTCTGGAAAAAAATGAACCGTTCAAAAGACTCATAATGCTTCATAGATTATACGTTGGGGTGTGTGCTTTCCAAAATGGGGTCATTTTGTGGAAAATTCTATTGTCCTGGTGCTCCAGGGCCTTCAAAATTGTAATAGGTGGTTGAGAAAGGATATGTGCGATTTATGCTTGTAGAACGCCTGAAAGTGCTACTTCAATGTTGGGCCTCTGTATATGGCCAGGCTGTGTAAAAGTCTCACACATGTGGTATCGCTATACTCAGGAGGAGTAGAAGAATGCATTTTGGGGTGTTATTTTTGCTATGTATATGTTATGCGTTAGAAATATCTTATAAATGGACAACTTTGTGTAAAAAAAATGCATTTTCATTTTTTCTCCACATTTTCCAAAACCTTCTGGAAAAAAATGAACCGTTCAAAAGACTCATAATGCTTCATAGATTATACGTTGGGGTGTGTGCTTTCCAAAATGGGGTCATTTTGTGGAAAATTCTATTGTCCTGGTGCTCCAGGGCCTTCAAAATTGTAATAGGTGGTTGAGAAAGGATATGTGCGATTTATGCTTGTAGAACGCCTGAAAGTGCTACTTCAATGTTGGGCCTCTGTATATGGCCAGGCTGTGTAAAAGTCTCACACATGTGGTATCGCTATACTCAGGAGGAGTAGCAGAATGCATTTTGGGGTGTCATTTTTGCTATGTATATGCTATGCGTTAGAAATATCTTATAAATGGACAACTTTGTGTAAAAAAAATGCATTTTCATTTTTTCTCCACATATTCCAAAACCTTCTGGAAAAAAATGAACCGTTCAAAAGACTCATAATGCTTCATAGATTATACGTTGGGGTGTGTGCTTTCCAAAATGGGGTCATTTTGTGGAAAATTCCATTGTCCTGGTGCTCCAGGGCCTTCAAAATTGTAATAGGTGGTTGAGAAAGGATATGTGCGATTTATGCTTGTAGAACGCCTGAAAGTGCTACTTCAATGTTGGGCCTCTGTATATGGCCAGGCTGTGTAAAAGTCTCACACATGTGGTATCGCTATACTCAGGAGGAGTAGCAGAATGCATTTTGGGGTGTCATTTTTGCTATGTATATGCTATGCGTTAGAAATATCTTATAAATGGACAACTTTGTGTAAAAAAAATGCATTTTCATTTTTTCTCCACATTTTCCAAAACCTTCTGGAAAAAAATGAACCGTTCAAAAGACTCATAATGCTTCATAGATTATACGTTGGGGTGTGTGCTTTCCAAAATGGGGTCATTTTGTGGAAAATTCCATTGTCCTGGTGCTCCAGGGCCTTCAAAAGTGTAATAGGTGGTTGAGAAAGGATATGTGCGATTTATGCTTGTAGAACGCCTGAAAGTGCTACTTCAATGTTGGGCCTCTGTATGTGGCCAGGCTGTGTAAAGTCTCACACATGTGGTATCACTACACTCAGGAGGAGTAGCAGAATGTATTTTGGGGTGTAGTTGCAATTATGCATATGCTGTGTGAGAGAAAAAAACTGTTAATATGACCAGTTTGTGTAAAAAACCAAAAAAAAACAAAAAAAAAATTAAATTTTCCCAAGAATTGTGGGAAAAAAATACAACTTCAAAAAACTCACCACGCCTCTTAGTAAATACCTTGGACTGTCTACTTTCCAAAAAGGGGTAATTTTGGGGTATTTGTACTTTCCTCGCTTGTTAGTGTCTCAAGAAATGAGATATATCTTCAGTACATCAGGCGTGATCAGATGTGATAAATTTTCAGTGATTGCCACCATAGTTTGTAGACTCTATAACTTTCACAAAGACCAAATAATATACACTAATTTGGGTTCATTTTACCAATGATATGTAGCAGTATACATTTTGGCACAAATTTATGAAGAAAAATTACTTATTTGCAAAATTTTACAATAGAAACTAAAAAAAAGTTTTTTTTTTTTTTTTTAAATTGCTGTTTTTTTGCTTATATCGCAAAAAATAAAAAACCCAGTGGCGATTAAATACCACCAAAAGAAAGCTCTATTTGTGAGAAGAAAATGATAAAAATTTTGTTTGGATACAGTGTAGCATGACTAAGTAATTGTCATTCAAAGTGTGAGAGTACTGAAAGCTGAAAATTGGTCTGGGCGGGAAGGTGCATAAGTGCATGGTATTGAAGTGGTTAACCACTTGACCACTGGGCACTTAAACCCCCTTAATAACCAGACCAATTTTCAGCTTTCGGTGCTCTCACATTTTGAATGACAATTACTCAGTCATACAACACTGTACCCATATGAAATTTTTGTCCTTTTTTTCACACAAATAGAGCTTTCTTTTGGTGGTATTTAATCACTGTTGGGTTTTTTATTTTTTGCGCTATAAGAGAAAAAAGACTGAAAATTTTGTAAAAAAATGATTTTTTTTTCGTTTCTGTTATAAAATTTTGCAAATTACTATTTTTTCTTCATAAATTTTGGCCAAAATTTATACTGCTACATATCTTTGGTAAAAATAAGTACAAATTGGTGGATATTATTTGGTCTTTGTGAAAGTTATAGAGTCCACAAGCTATGGTGCCAATATCTGAAAATTGATCACACCTGAAGTACTGACGGCCTATCTCAATTCTTGAGACCCTAACATGCCAGAAAAGTACAAATACCCCCCAAATGACCCCTTTTTGGAAAGAAGACATTCCAAGGTATTCAGAAAGAGGCATTGTGAGTTTTTTGAAGTTGTCATTTTTTCCCACAATTCTTTGCAAAATCAAGATTTTTTTTTTCTCTTTTTTTTTTTTCACAAAATTGTCATATTAGCAGGTTATTTCTCACACACAGCATATGCATTCCACAAATTACACCCCAAAACACATTCTGCTATTACTCCCGAGTATGGCGATACCACATGTGTGAGACTTTTACACAGCGTGGCCACATACAGAGGCCCAACATGCAGGGAGCACCTTCAGGCGTTCTGGAGCACCAAGGCCAATTCTGACATTTCTCTCCTACATGTAAAAATCATCATTTGTTTGCTAGAAAATTACATAGAACCCCAAAACATTATATATGTTTTTTTAGCAAAGACCTTAGAGAATATAATGGTGGTTGTTGCAACTTTTTATCTCGCACGATATTTGCGCAGCAATTTTTTTAACGCGTTTTTTACGGAAAAAAAATGTTTTGTGCTTAAAAAAAAAAAAAACAGTAAAGTTAGCCCAATGTTTTTGCATAATGTGAAAGATGAAGTTATGCCGAGTAAATAGATACCTAACATGTCGCCCTTAAAAATTGCACACACTCGTGGAATGGCGCCAAACTTCGCTACTTAAAAAATCCCCATAGGCGACGCTTTAAATATTTTTACTGGTTACATGTTTTGAGTTACAGAGGAGGTCTAGGGCCAGAATGATTGCTCTTGCTCTAACGTTCGCAGAGATACCTCACATGTGTGGTTTGAAAACCGTTTTCATATGTGGGCGGGACTTACGTATGCGTTCGCTTCTGTATGCGAGCTCACGGGGACAGGGGCGCTTTAAAAAAATATATATATTTTATTCTTCATTTTACTTTATTTATTTTAGTTTGACATGTTTTTCCGCCCTAAACATTTTTTGATCACTTTTATACCTATTACAAGGAACATAAACATCCCTTGTAATAGGAATATGGCATGACAGGTCCTCTTTACAGTGAGATATGGGGGGGGGGGGTGTCAATAAGACCCCACATCTCACCTCTAGGCTGGGAAGCCTGAAAAAAATACAAAAAAAAAAAACAACAATCCTGGCTTTGATCGTAGCGGTGAGTCGGTAGAAGCACCGGAGGGCAGCGGGAGGGGGGGGCATCCCCTCTCGCCTCCTGTAAGAATGATCAAGCGGCGGAACAGCCGCTATGATTGTTCTTATGGTGTAGGGAATCGCCGGCTGAAAAAGCTAATATCTGAATGATGCCTGTAGCTGCTCCCATCATTCAGATATCCCCGCACAAAGTCAAGGACGTCATATGACGGCCGGAGGGCGGGAAGTGGTTATTGCAGAGTATTGCCGGGCATTGCGGAGTATTGCCGGGCATTGCGGAGTATTGCCGGGCATTGCGGAGTATTGCCGGGCATTGCGGAGTATTGCGGACTATGGCAGGGTATTGCGGTGTATGGCAGGGTATTGCGGTGTATGGCAGGGTATTGCACGGGTATTGCACAGGGTATTGTGGAGGGTATTGCACAGGGTATTGTGGAGGGTATTGCAGAGTATTGTGGAGGGTATTGCAGAGTATTGTGGAGGGTATTGCAGAGTATTGTGGCGGGTATTGCAGAGTATTGTGGCGGGTATTGCAGAGTATTGTGGCGGGTATTGCAGAGTATTGTGCAGGGTATTGCAGAGTATTGTGCAGGGTATTGCAGAGTATTGTGGAGGGTATTGCAGAGTATTGTGCAGGGTATTGCAGAGTATTGTGCAGGGTATTGCAGAGTATTGTGCAGGGTATTGCAGAGTATTTTGCAGAGTATTTTGCAGGGTATTGCAGAGTATTTTGCAGGGTATTGCAGAGTATTGTGCAGGGTATTGCAGAGTATTGTGCAGGGTATTGCAGAGTATTGCACCAGGGTATTGCAGAGTATTGCACCAGGGTATTGCAGAGTATTGCACCAGGGTATTGCAGAGTATTTCGCAGGGTATTGCAGAGTATTTCGCAGGGTATTGCAGAGTATTTCGCAGGGTATTGCAGAGTATTTCGCAGGGAATTGCAGAGTATTGCACCAGGGTATTGCAGAGTATTGCACCAGGGTATTGCAGAGTATTGGCAGGGTATTTTGCAGAGTATTGGCAGGGTGTATTGCAGAGTATTGGCAGGGTATAGCACAGGGATGGCTGAGCAGGGATGGATGGATGGATGGATCTGTGACTGCAATTGTCACAGATCCAGCCCACAGTGCTGCTGCTGCCATCCGCTCCCTCCCCCTCCCCTCTCACACTGTACCGATCGGTACAGAGAGGGGAGGGAGGAACCGGCGTCATCAAATGATGCCGGTCTGTTTACAAGTGATTGCTCTGTCATTTGACGGAGCGATCACGTGGTAAACGGCCGCTATCAGCGGCGATTTACCGCGATTCGTGATCCGCCGGGTCCTCTGGACCCGGCGGTCACGGAGTTTCCCGTGTGCGCGCCCCAGGGGGCGCGCGGGAGCGCGATTCTGGGAGGACGTTATATAACGTCCTCCCAGAGTTAAGCAACCACCTTGTCGACGTTATTTGTCGGCAGGTGGTTGTTAAGTGGTTAAGGAAGCTGGTCCCAAATCCCCATTTCTCTAGTATTGTAAATAGGCAGGGCCAGGTCACGGTGTCAAAGGCCTTTTGAAGGTCTATGGATAGGAAAAAACCCTCCTGAGGAGGACCTCCTTCCCAGCCCGAATTGAGAAGGGAGATACCATCCACCGCTCTCCTAACCTGATCCGACCCCTGTCGCCCCGGGATAAACCCAACCTGGTCTCTGTGAACATATGTAGGTCCCTATAAAAGATGCTAATCTATTGGATAAAATTGTTGTCATAATCTTCATGTCATTATTGATGAGAGAGATTGGTCTATAGTTACATACTTCACTCGAATGTGAGAATGTGGTTTGTTTAGATATAAGAACAGCCACCCCCCTCTTTTTGACATCGGCGTTGGCAAGAAAGAAGGTAGGAAAGTTTTGGTGTAAAAATGATAGGGAATAGTTTTTGGGGAAGTGTGTCTCCTGAAGGAGAATAATTTCAATGCCCCTGGAGTGATAATTATGGAAAGCTTTAAGACTTTTGATGGGGGAGGGGGACAGGGGGAGGGGGGAAGGTAAGGTATGGAATAGAGGAGGTGTTTGTTAACGGCTAGGAACACCCAGTTCAGCCCCCCAACCCCAGGCACTGCCCTGTCTAAAACAGGTCAGTGTCTGAGGCCATATCTCAGAAGGCACTTAACTACTTGAAAGACATGAAAATGAGAGAAGAATTGCGGGGGAGTAACCAGTTCAATGCTTCTGATCTGATTCCGACTGGTTGTATAGAAGTCCCAACACAGTCGGAGGTAATGACCATCCAAGGAAGAAGATAAGACATACCCCATAGGGTCACTCTTCGGAGGGGTTAATCTCGGTGGCCCAGAATCACGGTGCCTCTTTGATTGCTGCTTGTTCCATAGTGGAGTGACGGGGCTGCTTGGAGGAGGCCTCTTGGAGGAGTGTGGATGACTTGGAATCTCCTGGGGAGACAAGTCCTGTGAGATGAATCCAAGTTGGAGGAGCAGTCGTTCGCCTTCTTGAAAGCTTGTGAATCCATATGATTTATCCTTGTGCTGAAATTGCAGGCGGAATGGAAATTGCCAGCAGGGGCTTGAGAGATCTCTGCTTCTGGATAGTGGCTGGGGAAATGTCTGCAAATATTTTAATTTTAGTTCCTTGTATGGACAGGTCTTCCAGGTTGCGTGATTTTTTCATGACCTCTTCCTTAACGGAGTAATAATGGGGCTTGACAACAATGTCCCTTGGGAGACCATCTTGGCAGGGAGCTTGTAAGGTTGTAAGGCCCTAT
The DNA here is from genome assembly GCA_029206835.1 of Rana muscosa. NCBI lineage: Eukaryota > Metazoa > Chordata > Amphibia > Anura > Ranidae > Rana > Rana muscosa. The sequence goes on from CM055119.1 coordinate 352,100,600, forward strand.
GGGCTCTGTCCAGCTCAAGCCTGTGGTCTGGGATGTCCAGTATGATGTCCTTAAGGAATTCTTTCACGGTGCCATGCACATCTGTAACTCTGGGATACATCTTATGCGAAAGTTGTACCTCCTGCTCCTATTTTCCAAATCGTCGATTTTGGCCAGAGAGGTGTCAAGTTGATCTTGTAGCGTTTGAATATGTAGCAGCCTCCACTCTCTCTCTCCGCTGCTGGCTGGTTTCTGCTTATCTAGGGGTATCCTGGAGGAGAGAGTGCAGAGTCACCTTGCCAAGCCTCCATCGCAGATGTTTGTGTGGTGTGAGCAAAGTTTCTTTACCTTCGGGTCGGTGTTCGGGGTTTGAAGCCTCCGCTCCTTCTGTGGAACAGTGTCTGCCAGTAAATGAGCCCCACACCAATAAAAGTCCAACATTCCTTTATTTTCCAATGTCAGGATGAAACACAATCAGTTGGACTCCCTCAACGAACAGACAGGGGGTGTGGATACGAGTAGGCCCAGGCACAATGAACTCTCCTATTCCTCTATCAGCGAATAGGTTTGGCACATGTCTATGCCACCTGTTGAGAATCTTGGTCGCTGCCACCGACCGGATGAACGGTGAACCTTCCTCCTGACTGCACTCGGCCCCTGCTTGGGAAGATACCCCTCCGGGCGGTCTCCTGAGGCTCACCCAGCAATCTGCTGCACCAGGTCTTTGGGTGAGTAACTCCTCCGGTCCCTTACGCCACTGGATTCGGGTACCCCACTCCCGGGGTCCCCTAGGAAATGCTTCCCTCACGGAGCCCAGCGGAGGACACTGGGCCCCAGGCCTCCAGCCGAGTACCTCACCCCAGGCTGAAGGTACCTGGGGTGGAACACGAGCTCCGGGTGTCCAGCCCTAGGCCGCCTGGACACCGACCACGAACCACAGCCCTCAGGCTGAAGGTGCCTGGGACTCGACAACCCCGTGACCAAAAATGGCCAACCCTTTATACCCTCCCCCAGCAAGCCCAGCGGAGCCCCCGCCCCGCTGTACTCATGCTGCGAGAGGCCAAACAGGGTACGGCACTGCAATGATGGCTCAACCCCGGGCCCAAAGCGACAGCGCCACCCGCTGGGCCCCAGGGAACCATACATTACAGATATCCCCACCAAATTCAAACATGAGAGAAAAGCATATACCCGCATGTGGTTGAGGTGTCCACTGGTAGTTCTATGGCATCCATGCGTGAGCCGAGGCTTTGTAGGTCAGCCTTAATAGATGATGTGATCTGGGATGCATTTTGTGCCAGCCCTGCAGCCAGCCTTTCATAGAAGCTATGCAGGAGCTGAACTGGAGCTTGCGACTGACCTCTTTACCGGGTGGTCTCCCGTCATATGGGCCGATGCACGGCAGGTTCCGGTAATTGGGGGGGTAGTGGTGAGGGGTCCCGATCTGATCTGGAGGCTCAGGTGTCTGTGTAGGATTGGAGCGGGTTGGAGCTCCCGGCTAATGCGACTCTCCGGAAGTCCCACGCATGCGCACCCTGTCCCCTGACGTTCTTTCTAGTATATTCTCTGCCCCTTCTCTTTCGGCGCACAGTGGGAGAGTCATGGCGGAGACACAGCAGTTGCGTTATTCCAGTAACGAGGAGGAAAGCCCGGAGCCAGAAACGTCACGATACTGGATGAGATATAAGGCCTCAAATATGTCCTTGTAGAGATGGTGGAGATGGTGGACATCTTGAGGAGGACTGTCTATGATGGGAAGCATGGACTGTACCTCAACCCCAATGTGAGAACTTGGCCATTGCATAACATTCCACTTCTTTCCCTTAAAAAACTCTTTGGTTGCTTTCGCATCTGCACTGCGAAGCACCGTCCAATGAGTTCTGAAGAATTTGGCTGAATATGAGCAGATAATATTGCCCGAAACACTTCAGAATTCATCCTGCTGCTTTTGTCAGCAGTCACATCATCAATAAATACAAGAGAACCAGTTCCATTGGCAGCCATACATGCCAACGCCATGACACTTCCACCACTATGCTTCACTGATGAGGTGGTATGCTTTGGATCATGAGCAGTTCCTTTCCTTCTCCATACTCTTCTCTTCCCATGACTCTGGTACAAGTTGATCATGGTCTCATCTGTCCATAGGATGTTGTTCCAGAACTGTGAAGGCTTTTTTACAGTTGTTTGGCAAACTCTAATCTGGCCTTCCTGTTTTTGAGGCTCACCAATGGTTTACATCTTGTGGTGAACCCTTTGTATTCACTCTGGTGAAGTCTTCTCTTGATTGTTGACTTTGACACACATACACCTACCTCCTGGAGAGTGTCCTTGATCTGGCCAACTGTTGTGAAGGGTGTTTTCTTCACCAGAGAATTCTTCGCTCATCCACCACAGTTGTTTTCCGTGGTCTTCCGGGTCTTTTGGTGTTGCTGAGCTCACCGGTGCGTTCTTTCTTTTTAAGGATGTTCCAAACAGTTCATTTGGCCACACCTAATGTTTTTGCTATCTCTCTGATGGGTTTGTTTTGTTTTTTCAGCCTAATGATGGCTTGCTTCACTAATAGTGACAGCTCTTTGGGTCTCATATTGAGAGTTGACAGCAACAGATTCCAAATGCAAATAGCACACTTGAAATGAACTCTGGACCTTTTATCTGCTCCTTGTAAATGGGATAATGAGGGAATAACACACACCTGGCCATGGAACAGCTGATATAGGAAAAAGTTGGTGCTTGTACCAGAGGCGATGTGGGAGATGGTTCAGGTATAGGAGAAAAAATAAAACAAAGGGAATGATAAAAAACAAAATAGTGACTTTAAAAGGCAATGTTTATAACGCATGAGACTGTAAAAAGTCCTTTTTGTCCATCATATAGCACTTTGAAGGCAGCCCAGTGTGAATGTGAAGCAAATCCTGGGTAAGCTGAAGGGGAAACACAGAGGCGCCAGTAGCGTGGAGCGGGTTGCGCCGTGGGAGCCGACGCTTCCTAAGCTGCAGGCACTTGGATGTAAGGAGAGGCAGGGATGAGAAATTCCTTGGCGGGCGGTAAGCCGTGTAGCTGTCCGTATCTTACGGGTAGTAGGGGATCCACCGGCGCAACCCGCTCCACGCTACTGCCCTGCACGGAGATGAGACACAAACTCTTCAGTTTCTATATGCCCATTTTAACTCCTCATTTGTGAGTATGTATGCTCTCCATGTTTTTATCTATTAAAATGTACTGACAATACTGCACTCAGAGTGGCCCCTCTGTGTTTCCCCTTCATCCTATCATGGTACAGCTGAGCAGCCAATTGTCCCATTACTTTTGGTCCCTTAAAAAGTGGGAGGTACATATACAAACTGTTGTAATTCCTACACCGTTCACCTGATTTGGATTTAAATACCGTCAAATTAAAGCTGAAAGTCTGCAGTTAAAGCATATCTTGTTCCTTTCATTTCAAATCCATTGTGGTGGTGTATAGAGCCAAAAAGATTAGAATTGTGTCCATGTCCCAATATTTATGGACCTGACTGTATTTTGCATTAGCTTTAGCACTAATGTCAATGGGCTTTTGGAGACAGTCAAGTACACCTGGAATGATCTCAGGAACACTCAAAACAATTTCAACAGCAAGCTGCATTGGCCCATTGAAGCCTGGTTACATGGGTCCTTTAAGTGGTTGTAAAGTCTTGTTTTATTTTCTATAAAAATAACAAATATGTTATACTTACTTGCTCTGTTGCAGAGGATTTGCACAGAGTGGCCCCGATCCTCCTCTTCTCGGGTCCCTCTTCTGTGCTCTTGGCCCTTCCCTCCCGTTTAGTGCCCCCACAGCAAGCAGCTTGCTGTGGGGGCATCCAAGCCGAGTCACAGCTGCGTGTGTCCATTCAGACACAGAGCTGTGGTTCGGCCCCGCCACCCTCTCTCTCCTGATTGTCTAACTGACTTTGATTGACAGCAGAGGGAGCCAATGGTGCCACTGCTGTGTCTCAGCCAATCAGGTGTTAGAATCGCGGATGGCTAAGACACTTGTGGACATCGCTGAACAGAGAGGGGGCTCAGGTAAGTATTAGGGGGTGCTGGGGCAGCTTCTGCACACAGAAGGTTTTTTATCTTAATGCATAGAATGCAATAAGATACAAAAACTTCTGACTTAAAGGGGTGTTCCAGGCAACCCCGGGCAAAAAAATAATAATTAAAAGCCAGCAGCTACACATACTGCAGCTGCTGGCTTTTGATAAATGGAGACTTACCTGTCCTGGTGTCCCTCAATGTCGGCACCGCAGCTGATGTTTTTTTCACATCAGCTGTCGGTGCTTCCATCGCCATTGCGGGTAAGGGATCCCAGCAGTGAAGACTTTCGGCTTCATGCCGGGAACCCTACTGCGCATGCGCGAGGCCCCGCTCCTCTCTCCTATTAGCCCAGCCGCCAGGGGAGGAGGAGGAGGGAGCCTCGCACGACTTCACTGCCGCGGCCGGACTCCAGTAAGTGGGTAAGGATACCTGTCTTTGACAGGTATCCTGTCCCCCCTCCCCCGAAAGGTGCCAATTGTGGCACCGGAGGGGGGGAGGAATCCGATGAGCGGAAGTTCCACTTTAGGGTGGAGCTCCGCTTTAACAACTTCTTTGTAAAGATACTGCGGCAGGGCGCCCTTAAGCGCAACATCATGTACCTGTACGTGATTCCTTTCTTTGCCTCTGCGTTGCCGGACCCCCTCTCCCGCTGTGATTGGACACAGCGTGAGCCAATCATCAGGTCTGGCAATCGTTCTGAGAGAGGCAGAATGGCGGTCTGCCTATGTAAACAAGACAGATCGCAGTTCTGCTAATAAGAAAGACAGAGATCTTGTGTTTCTGCTAAGCAGGAACGCAGATCTCTGTATTTCTTTAGTTAAACCATCGCCCACGCAGTAAGAAAGCACTTCCAGGGAACACAGTAAACCCTTTGATTGCCCCTATTGTTAACCCCTTCCATGCCAGTGCCATTTATACAGTGACAGTGCATTTTTTTTAGCACTGATCACTGTATTACGGTCACTGGTTCCCAAAAAGTGTCACTTAGTGTCAGATTTGTCCGCTGCAATGTCGCAGTCCCGCTAAAAATCGCTGATCACCGCCATTACTAGTAAAAAAAATATATATAAAAGTCCCTAAATCTATTCCATAGTTTGTAGACGCTATAACTTTTGCGCAAACCAATCAATATACACTTATTGGGATTTTTTAACCAAAAATATGTAGCAGAATACATATTGGCCTGAATTGATGAAGAAATTTGATTTTTTACATTTTTTTATTGGATGTGTTTTATAGCAGAAAGTAAAAAATATTGGTGTTTTTTTTTTCAAAATTTTCGGCCTTTTTTTGTTAATAGTGCAAAAAAAAAAAAAAAAAAAAACGCAGAGGTGATCAAATACCACCAAAAGAAAGCTCTATTTGTGGAAAAAAAAAGGACATCAATTTTATTTGGGTACAGCGCAATTGTCAGTTAAAGCAACGCAGTGCCGTATAGCAAAAAATGGCCTGGTCAGGAAGGGGGTAAAACCTCCCGGATCTGAAGTGGTTAAAAATGCTAAATTCCTTTAAATACCATTCTTAGGGAATTCCTTGAACACCACCCAAATTGAAGCTTACACATGTTCTATTTCTTAGGGCAAGTAGCAGTAGCAGGGTAGAGTAGCAAGGGAAAGTATAAGTGGGACAGGGGGTGGGATAGCAAGAGGCTCTGTTGCCTTGCCCAGAATGGTCACCATGGAAGAGTCTCTTTAGGAGATACAAATAAAAAGCACAAGTATAACGATTTACTAGAAGAACAAAAAATGATGCTATATTCTCAATCAACAATGAATGACTTGCAATTTGTCATACCTTCTATCTTCATTTGTCATTAGCTGACAATAGAAAACTTTCCTTGTGTACAAAAAAAAAATCAGTTGGACAGGAGAGATGAAAGAAATGAATGAATTACAAACTCTGATTACATAATAATGATTTCCATTCAAAAACTGCCAGTGCTGTCACTTTTTTAGCCATGCGTATACAAAATATTTAACATCAAGTGGGAAGAAACAAAATTAAACACAGACTGAATGGCAATGTGTTGAAAGGATCCTGTGCTTATTTAATGTCAGTTTGATTAAACCATACAATTACCTGTAATTAGACAACAGCTTTCTCATAGTGAACCAAATCTGTTTTTATACCATTGTTATGGATGTAATCAAACATCTAAAATATTGCACTTACCAATTACTCAAGTTTCCATAATTTCCAGACTAAAAGTAGCCCTTTAGCTCAGTATAAATTTGAAAATTAATCTGTTTATATTGTATTTTGCATTCTTTGGTTCTAAATTTCCCCCTCATCAACATGCTAATTACATATTGTTTAATAATATTACTGGTCCTCTGGTTTTTCTTATGTAATGCAGACAGACCATAGCTGATGAAAGGGGGTGGCTGGGTACTATACATACCCTATATTACCAAAAGTTTTGGGACGTCTGCCTTTACACACACGTGAACTTTATTGGCATTCCAGTCTTAGTTCGTAGGGTTCAATATTGAGTTGGCCCACCCTTTTCAGCTCTAACAGCTTCAACTCTTCTTGGGAAGGCTGTCCACAAGGTTTAGGAGTGTGTCTATGGGAATGTTTGACCATTCTTCCAGAAGCACATTTGTGAGGTCAGGCAGTGATGTTGGACGAGAGGGTCTGGCTCGCAGTCTCCTCTGTAATTCAGCCCAAAGATGTTTTTTCGGGTTGAGGTCAGGACTCTCTGCAGGCCAGTCAAGTTCCTCCACTCCAAACTCACTCATCCATGTCTTTATGGACCTTGCTTTGTGCACTGGTCCAAATTATTTAGTGGAGGGGGATTATGCTGTGGGGTTGTAATAATAAATATAATACAAAATAAAAAGTAAAAAATTTAAAGAAATATTTTTCTTTTTTTTTCATACTGTTACGAGTCAGTGTCCCTGATCACCACCACACCTGTTATATCATGACGCTGTACTGCACTGGTGACAGTATATAAAAAAAAAACATGGTGGAAAACATGGTTTGATTGGTACAAAATATCTTCTACGGACTAAATCTGATCGTTACCAAATCGGAAACTTGACTTGAACCCATTAACTGTGCTATTTGTTCTGTTTTGCTTCAGTATTCAGTTGTATTGTAGAACAGTGTTGTTACAAATAGTTTTTCTTTCCCTTTCATATCCTAACCGTTAACACTAAGGTTATTTAAGGACATATGTAGATGTAATATATAGAACCAGAAGTGGTCTCACTTGATATCAAGAAACAGAATATCTGACTCTGTTTGCGTACCATTGGATATGAATTATACTCAGTCTAAGTATCTCAAATGTCCTTTTTCTTTTGTAATGTCACTACTTTATAAACCAATGAAGAAATATTGAAATGAAAAAATAAATAAAAGTGTATTTCTTCATTTTCAAAAAACATATGACAAAAATGACAACTTAAAGTGGAAGTAAACCCTCCTATCATTTTCAGGCAAGGAAGCTGCCATCTTGGCCTCTGTTTAATCTTCAACTGCCATGATGCTGCACATGTGATCAGTTATGACACCAGCCATTGGATGGTTTGACAGTTTGGTTGAGAGCACAACCAATGTGAGAGTTGGCATTCCCGGCATGCCGGGAATGTAACTGCTTTTTGAAACTGTTAAATTGATGGGTTTACTTCCACTTTAAAAAAACTTGCCATGCCTCTTACCAAATACCTTGGACTGTCTACTTTCCAAAAAGGGGTCATTTGGGGAATAGTTCTACTGTTCTGACATTTTTGGGCCTCAAGAACTTAGATAGTCCATCAGTACATCAGGATTGATCAATTTTCAGATATATATCATAGTTTGTGGACTCTATAATTTTTCTACAGACTAAATAATAGACACTGATTTGGGTTAGTTTCAGCAAAGTAATGTAGCAGAATACATTTTGGTCTAAATTCATGAAGAAAGATTATTTATTTGCAAACTTTTATAACAGAAACAAAGAAAAACTTATATTTTTTCAAATTGTTGGTCTTTTTTCATTTATTTAGGGAAAAAAATCCAGTGGTGATTAAATACCACCAAAATAAATCTATATGTGTGTGAAAAAATGATAAAAAATTTGTTTGGGTACAGTGTTGCATGACCATGTACTTGTCATTAAAAGTGTAACAGCGCTGAAAGCTAAAAGTTAATCTGGACAGGAAGGGGGTAAAAGTGCCTGGTATTGAAGTGGTTAAATAACATACTTGGAGGGTACCCGAAAGCCTGAAAGTTTTATAGAACAGTACAATTTCCATGGACACTGGATGGTAAATTGTAAATTTGGCTGTGGAATTTAACTTTGTACATTTAGTTTGGCTTACATACAACAGCAGCACACCAAATAAATTTCAGTTTGAAAAAACTTTTTTTTTTAGCATAGCTTTAGCTACATCACATTCTTTTTTATCAATGGCTTAGACAGACAGTTAGAAATTGGTCGGTAGTTCATTGGCTGCCCTTGTTATCCCAGCATGCACCTGCCGATCCCACGCATGTGCAGTGCAGTGCAATCTTGGTCAGCTTGACATGGCACAGCCATGCCAAGCTGACCAAGATTTTCCATAAGCGCCAATGTTATGAGAGCAGTGCCATGCCAAGCTGACCAAGTCTTTCCATAGACGCCAATGTTAAATGTTACTGGAGCCGTACCATGCCAAGCTGACCAAGAATTTCCATAGACGCCATTGTTAAATGTTACGGGAGCCATGCCATGCCAAGCCAACCAAGATCTCCCAGGAGCCAATGCAAAACCGGAAATTAAGTACGGTGTGGCGGCCCCTAAAGGAGGAAGTGAAATTATATATAGGCAAAAACAGGTAAGTGAACAGAAAGAAAATAAATAAATTGGCAATTTATTTTAAGAATGCATATTAGTGCTGCATGGTGAGGAGTGAAAAATGTGGGTGGAACTCTGTTTTAAGTGTAGCGGGTACCCCAATATGGGGGTCGCTATGTACTAAATTTAGGGGGTAGTATGAGCCATAGTTGGCTCAGGTTCTCTAATTTGTTATACTGGACTCTGTTCTGCTGTAAGTGTCGTCTGGTGTATGGTTCCCATTTGGCCTGTGGATGGCACTGTAGCCCAGGCCCAGGGTCGAACCTCAGGTGACACAGTGGCGTGATTGGGTGTCCTCTCTCAACTACCAAACTACCATGCGGGGGGGGCGGGGTTTTGCCTGCTGTGCATGCTGGGAGGGGATACATAAGGGGCAGATGCCATGAGGAGGGGTGTGTGTACCCCTGGAGGAGGGCAAGGGAGTGTGCCCCATCGGGGTGCGTGATCTGGTCGAGGAGTCTCGGGAACCTTTAGCCCGAGGCTACAATGTTCCCGGGTAGGCCCAGTACCTTCAACTGGGCCTACAATTAGAACACTGGAGTCCCAGGGAACCCAGGCGAGGGTAACCCGCTCTGACTGAGAGGAAGCCAGGGGAGGATCGGTCCCACGGAAGAGATGAGTGATAGTAGGTCGCTGTCTCGGGAGAGGCCTGGTGACCTATCAGAGGGAAGGATTCCTTGCTCTGCAAGACAACCCTGTAAAGTGCCCATTGGCATCATTGGTTCTTTAAGTTTTACAGAGGTTCAAGTAAAGTTCTGGATTCAGGAATGACAGGATTCTGCTTTATTAGAGGATCTCCTGAACCCATCCCAGGCGTGGGACAAAGTTACAGTATTGTTCTAACTCCACTCCGGCTGCTAGAACTGTGAGAGGGATCTATCCGGGTGAGCTAAACCCACTTGGGATCGAGTGGCGACGTGTAAGCCAAGTGGTACGTGCCTGAATCTACCTCCTAACTTTGCTAGCTTCTTTCTCTCTTCAATTTCCCTGTTAACTGAGGCAAAGAAAAATAAACTCTTTGTTGGAGTTGAAGTTGTGTGGACATTGACTTTTATTGGGGAAGGAACATAGACTTTAATATGAACATTATTTGCACATTTATATATGGGCTATATGATTTTTTATTTTTTATTGTTGCATTTATCAAATTTATTCCTTGAAGTGTGGTTCACAGTTAGTGTGTTCCAAAGGGGAACGAAATTTTTGCACCATTTAAGTCACATTATTAGGGTTCACTTATTCATTTAAATTTAATTTTATGGTTTCACATGACCAATTATTAAGTTTGTATTCATGGGTCAGCACATTTTTTCTCCTTTTCCATATATGTTTTCTGTATTGTTGTTTACTTAGAAATCGCAGCTTCCAACTAGCAACTGTGATATCAGCCTAAGATATCCGGTTCTCTTACTTAGAATTTTTCAGCACAGTTTTTTAAATTTTTTCCGAACATAGACTTTCCCCTATACTCTAGGGACGAAAACCAACGGATGGAAGTAACTCGCTGCAGGACCCAAAACTAAAGAACACCGCTCAGCCTTCTAAACCAGGAGGATTTGGGCATGTGGCACGGTGTGCCTTTATCCCTGCAAGGTGGAGGTAAGCAGGAGAAAAGGGTCCGTGTGCTACATAAGGATTAAGTGACTGCAAAGGGAAGGATTGTGGAACCCCTGCCATGTTTTTATTTCTGTCTGTTTCTCCAATGGGAGATTCAGAGATTCACCCGTACTATATGTTCTGGTAACCATAATCATATAGAGATTTCCTCTTATTTCTGGTTCCATCTCTGGAAAATTTTACCAAGGGGAAAAAGAAAGGAGGGGGACATAGAAAGAAAATGAACTAACAGGTATTTGACCATCCTTTACTTTATCCACTGAAATAAATTACATTCACTTTAATTCTAACAATATATGATCTTAGAAATCTGAGCATTTTCAGCATGTTATGTTCATTCAAGCAAGAATTTTATTGATGAAGTTCAAATTTTAACCACCATAGGGAAATTTCACAAAAAGAGTCAGTAGGAGAACAGCAAAAAAAAAAAGGAAACTCAGTCTTACACTCCTACAATGTGCTGTCAATCCTGCTTGTTTACCCCCCCCCCCCCCTTTGTGTCCCCTTATTCACAAAAGATCCATCTGCAGCATAGTTCCTCTCTAAAATTATAATTACCGGTATACCTTTTCTTACCTGATTGTATTGTTTTTTGAGGTCTGTGGATCATTACTGAATAAATGACAATCATACTTTAGCACAAAGACAAGGCAATCACAACATTCAATGGAATCACAGTGTGTTATAGAAACAATTATTGTATTAATAGCATTAACAGCAAAGCTGATTCCTCTGCAAGTGGCCTCATAAACACAGCAATGCTCGGTAAGGAATTACAAAAATGAATTATTTATCACAGTAAACAACTGGGAACATTTAAAGTGCCATGCTGTTGACTGCTTAATTCCAAAAAAAAGCAGAAGGAAGATGAGGCTGTTTGTATGATATATTTCAAACATAAGGATATATTCACTTCCAACTAGGAAAAACGTTTTTTAATATTATTCTCTACTCTCTGCTCCTGATCAACAAACATATAGGGTGAGTGATACCACAATAATGATATGTATATATGATAATGGTAGACAGAACAAATGTAAATAAAATTACCGGGTAGTGTTTAGTAATTCTTGTATACCCTAACCTACTACCCTGCCCCAAGGGTCCCCCACTTACAAAGAATGTTGTCCCCATGTTGATAAAGACAAGAGACTCTTTCCCACAGCCCTGGCCCGATGGTTGCAGGAGGTGCAAACAGAGGGTTTATTGGAATATGGATTTTGGATATTGGATATTAAGTGGCCCCCAGATACCACTCCCCCCCCCCCCCACGTGAATGAGAAAGGTAGACATAATACCCCTACTCATTCACAAAAAAATAAACATGCTGACACTTTTTAACAAGTCCTTTTTTTTTAAAGTCTCACAATGTACTGTAAATCCATCATCAATCAAATTGTCTAGTGATGCAGATCCAATTTAATCATGATGAATGACATCAGCTGAAAGAAAAAAACGCTCCTGTGCTGTCATCAGTAATATAAGAAAAGGGACTGGGATGTCCTTATTGACCAATTATGGCCATGTCTCAGTAAATGTACCACCTCCAATCAGGTAAATAGCGGCACTGTAACGATCAGGCGTCGGGCTTGAAGACCAGTTGCTATAGCAGTTGCATGACAGGTATAAAGGCAGTCACTTCTGGCAGATGACACAGGCTCACCTGAGGTGCGGAGTTTAAGTACTAACTTGGGGTTCACCAGAGCTCCTGATGGTGGAGATGGATTTAGCTGCAAGCTAGTACCAGGTCGCGGTCCTCAGGTTTGCCCCACCAGAGTGTGAGCAAGCCGGGGTCCAGTGGTGGATAAGCAGATAAGGATTAAACAGCAGCGTGGTCAGTAACAAGCCAAAAGGTCAATCACGAGTGGTTTCAGGTTGGGATCAGCAGCAGAGTAGTCAAAGAACAAGCCAAGGGTCAATCACGAGTAGTAGCAAAATACAGATGGCAGCAAGGATGTCAAGAGCAAGGCACTGGCTGAGAAGGCACAATAACCTGGCAAAGAAGAAGTGCTGAGACAAGGCTTATATAGGAAGTTCATGGGAGGAGCATGGAGTTCAAGGTTCAACAGTAATCAAGACTCAAGGCAGGGTTGTCCATTGGATCAGATGGGTTTGTCCAGCAGATCAGGCAGGGAGCTGTCCAGATAGCTCAGTGGGAAGAGTCAACGCCAGACACAGACGAGGTCCCAGGTTAAAGCCCAGGTCCTGACAGGCACTATCTAAACCAAACTATAAGGATACAAAAAAAAAAAAAACATATTGTGACAAATAAAATATGTTAAAAAAAATAACACCCAGTGTTATTAATTGCAGTGATTGCAATCCCTGGACCTAGTCATGATGACGAAAAGCGTAGGGACATGGCAGTATGGCAACCGGAAGTGACGCATCATGGTCTACCAGAACTGGAGATCTGGGAGAGATGAACCAGCGGTCGGGTGAGACGCAGCTTGTCAGCTTCCTGACATTTGGAATTTGCTCACGACAGTGATGATGTGATTTTATCTCAAGACTTTTACTTACTTTCCGGCATGTGAGTTTGATGTGAGACGATTGTTTGAATTAAAGTTGTTTTTAAAGTATTAAACTATTGGAGCTCGCCTTTTTCTCCCTCTGTATGAGATGTAATGCTTGGCTCATATAAAACATTGCCTGGAGATTGCCGATGGTGGAATTACTAACCCTTACTACTAGGGTTAAAATAGCATTTTGCTGAACATGAGAGTGTGAGGCAAATTAATTTGGTGAGTGCATACCTTATGGGGGAAATGGTGACACGAAAACACAAGGTGTGGAGTGAAGTTTTATACAGAAATTTTCTTATTTGGGATTTCTTAAAGTAAACATTTATGTGGACTTTGCGGTTTTTTACTTAAAAAAAATAACATATTTTATTTGTCATATTATATATGTTGTGTTTTTTTTTATATCCTTATAGTTTGGTTTAGATAGCGCCGCTATTTACCTTATTGGAAGTAGTGAATTTACTAGGACGTTATATATTTTACAGCAACAGCAATCAAGATTAGGAATATATTTAGTATAATTTCTTCATTCTTAGCTAATTGTATGATTTTATCTGTGGTCACAATCTTTTTGAAACACTTATGGCAATGGCCGTTTGGGCAGTGATGTCATCAGTGACACCGATGGCAAAAAAAATCTCACAATGGTTTTAACCCTTCCCTACACTATCTAAAATGAAACAGAATAAACGTTTTGGCTTTACTTATACTTTAATGACGTGTTAATGAATACACAGCTGCATTAATTTTAATCTTTTATATCCGCTTGGAGTCCAGCTTTATGATTAATATCATATTATGCATTAATCAAAGCAAGTTGATATTATTCTGCTGAAAAATTGTGTTTTTCCCTTCTATAATATCATTCCCTGATCCTTTCTCTACAATAATATCTTGCATTATTGCTGCCTTTTTTTTTACTACTTAAGTTAATCTGTCATTTGCTTCTCTTGGAACTATTTGTCTCACAGCAACTTGACATTTGTGCTTTACAAATTAGCCTTTCAATAACCACAAACTAATACATTTAAATCACCCTCTTTCATAACTACTGCACTAAAAAGCGGTTTCACGTCGACTGTTGGGACATGAAAGATGAGCGTGTTTAATCCCGTCTGTTGCCCCAGTTTTACTAAATAAACTTTAAGTTCTAATGAGTTCCTAAAATACCATATTTGTCACAAAAAAAAGAAAACAATTTAAGCAGATGGCAGTAAGATCTGATATAACAGGATGTGATTTGCTGGAACATTTACACTATGTGCGGATTCACAGAAGGCATCTGTGAGATGATATGTCATGTTCCTCCAGGACCCAGTACAGAAATGCCAATCTCACAAAACTCCATATTCACAAATTTGTGCTAAAGCCATCAAAATAAGGTCACATCCATAAAGAATAAAGGAGTACATATTGTTCTCAATTTTCAGCTCCTTGCAAATTATACCATGATAATATTATGCATGATCTTCAATGGTGTTTGACCAGAGCCACCCATCACAATATGATGCAGGGCTCTCAACCTAAAGTGCCACTAATGCTGTTCTAAAGGACTGAATTGCAGGTCCCCTGAAAAAGACTAAACTAAATACGAACCCATCTGGCAGGTGTCGAGGGAAATATTTGCTTACATTAAGAGCCTTAAGCACTGCTGTTATTTGATATTTGGTGTTGCTCAAATACCTTGTCCACCGCCACATAATGTGTTTCCTCCCACTGACCCCATAATCACCACAGAACACTGTAGGGATGTAGGGGTAAAAAAGGTAAAAAGGAGGGACCTGCTCTCCTTTTTTGAAAAATACTCCTTCCATGTAACTTTGGGCATGGCAGTAATGTGTTCTGTGGCTACATACTTTCAAAAAGTTAGAAAGTAGGGTGTCCTTTTCCCCCAGCTCTACAATTTGCCTTCATTTAAAAACTGCAATTGCCATATGAATTCACATATGTTTCCCAGGTTTGTATGGCAGCATAAAATCTTTTGCAACTGCCACAAAACCTTCTGGACCATGGGCAGAGGTTGTCAGAAAGGAACTACACACCTTGGCCACACCTTAATTTCAACATACGCGCAGTCTTCAAATATGTTCTGCAATTTTTTATATTTAATAGAGTTTAAAAAGTGCGGACACTTTTTGAAGAACCCTTGTACCAATATTAAGACCATGTTTTGATGGTCTTGTCTGACTCAAGGACACTCTTGTCTTGGGTCTCAAAAAAATGGGCATGGGAAGCTCTTGGGGTTTTAATGTACCTTGCCCATTGGAATTTCATGATGCATTTAATATTTAATGACTGAGGGGTTTACTTTAACTGCTTGCCGACCGCCGCCGCCCATCGGCAGAATGGCACGGCTGGGCACATTGGCGTACTGGCGCACTCGTGACCCTATCGGGTACTCCGTGACCGCGCCCGCGGGACCCGCGGACCCGATCGCCGCCGGTGTCCCACGATTGGGTCACAGAGCTGTAAACAAACCTCTCCCCGTGCTTCCTAGTGAGACTGTCACTGTCATAGGGAACGACGATCAGTGACATCACACCCCAAGCCACGCCCCCACACAGTAAGAATCACTGATTAGGTCACACTTAACCCCTTCAGCGCCCCCTACAGGTTAACCCCTTCACTGCCAGTGTAATTTTCACAGTAATCAGTGCATTTTTATAGCACTGATCGCTGTAAAAATGACAATGGTCCCAAAATAGTGTCAAAAGTGTCCGATGTGTCCGCCATAATGTTGCAGTCATGATAAAAATCGCTGATCGCCGCCATTACTAGTAAAAAAAAAAAATTATTAATAAAAATGCCATAAAACTATCCCCTATTTTGTAGACGCTATAACTTTTGTGCAAACCAATCAATAAACGCTTATTGCGATTTTTTTTACCGAAAATATGTAGAATAATACGTATCGGTCTAAACTGAGGAAAAAAAATGTTTTTTTATATATTTTTTGGGGATATTTATTATAGCAAAAAGTAAAAAATATTGCATTTTTTTTAAATTGTCATTCTATTTTTGTTTATAGCGCAAAAAATAAAAACCACAGAGGTGATAAAATACCACCAAAAGAAAGCTCTATTTGTGGGAAAAAAAGGACGTCAATGTTGTTTGGAAGCCATGTAGCACGACCGCGCAATTGTCAGTTAAAGCGACACAGTGCCGAATCGCAAAAAGGGGCCTGGTCCTTTAGTAACACAATGGTCCGGGGCTTAAGTGGTTAAGGCAAAGTACTGAAGTTTCTTTTGAAGCGGATATAATTTCTTTGTAAATAGTTATGAATGCACTCCAGGTTAGCTTAAGCTATAAACAACAATCACTTGTTAATGGGAAAAAAAGAACATTATTCACAACCATATTTTCTGACTGATATTCCGTATAATGGATCTATAAAGTTTCTTTAAGCCTTGCACACACATGATCTTGTGTTTTTTTTTGTCTGTTTTTTTATATGAAACACAACACCAAGAAAACACAAATTAAATAAAAAAAATGTAAATACATTTTAGATTTTATTGATGTATCTTAATGTATTTGCGTTTCATTATTTATTTTCTCTATCAAGTTAATCCACTCCTAATCTTTTTCTTTGTAACCATTTGGTTGACTTTTATACTTGTATGCATGACCATGTCCTTAAACTCGGTCTAGTAGCCTTGACCCGAACACTGGTGTGTATCTTTTGTGTCAAAGTCTGGAATTTTCATATATGAGAAACAGTGAGTATCTCTTCATTTATATTCAATCACCTGGCACCATTACAAATTCAGTAATAAACACAAGTATATGAGAGAATTATAGACAACACCAAACATTCTCCTTAGCTAGCTCTCCATGGTGGTCGAAGGTCAGCTCTTTGCTTAAGTAGGGACTGAGTGTGTCTGTAAGCAGCAAAACAAGAAAATCTAGAGTCTAGATTCTATTTTATTCAACTTCATATCCCATGATTGTCATTTTAATCCTTGTTTTTGAGTTATGCTTAATAACTGTGTATATTATTCTTCTACAAATTATTACTTATACATAAGTATATAATATACATATGTAGTGTTGAGCGAACCCGAACTGTAAAGTTCGGGTCCGTACCGAACTTTAGCTTTTTCCCGAACCCGAACCCGGACTTTGCCCAAAAGTCTGGGTTCGGGTTCAGCAATCTAATTACGCATTTAGAAATGCTTCAGGGGCCAGCCAATCACCTTTTGATTAGCTGGTGTGCCCTTAGAGGCCATCATAGCCATGCCTACTAATGGCATGGCTGTGATTGGTCAGTGCAACATGTGACCCAGCTTCTATATAAGCTAGAGGCACACAGCACACATGTCACTCTGCTTCAGAATAGATAGGGAGAGGATCTAGTCTGCTGCTTCTGCTTTTAGGGAGAGATAGAAAAATAGATGAGGTAGTCCTGATTCTACAATCTGAGGGAAAAGATAGAGAGATAGTGTAGTGTAGGGCCAGGTTCCTGTGTTGGTGCTTTCAGGGAGAGAGAATATTATATAGGAGTCCAGATTCAGAGATTAAAATCAGCGATCTGCATAGGTTTACCTGTTTGTGTTGCAGTGCAGTCTTTTTACACTGCCATGAGCCCAGTGTCAGAGAAAATCTAACTTTTAGGGGAAAAAAAAGGCACTTTATTGTGCTCTTTTCCAAAAGACCCATAGGGCAAAAAAAAAAAAAAAAGCATTTTATTTTGCTCGTGCAAAAAAAGACCCGTTTAGGGCAAAAAAAATAAAAAATAAAATTTGCACTTTAATGTACGCTTGCAAAAAGAGCCATTCAGGGGCACAAAAAATAGTTTGCAGTGTGTTATACATATTTGGAGGTGTGTGAAATAAACAATTTCTATATAGTTTTCTCCTACTGTGCTATACTAAAAAAAAAACATTTTTTTTGAATAGCATTTTCTGCAGTTCTGTAGCTGTGCGATTCAGCGGTTACGTACTGTGGGTGTGTTCTGCTCTTCCAAAAAATGCCGTTTAGGGGCACAAAAAATAGTTTGCAGTGTGTTATACATATTTGGAGGTGTGTGAAATAAACAATTTCTAAATAGTTTTCTCCTACTGTGCTATACTAAAAAAACTAAAATTTTTTTGAATAGCATTTTCTGCAGTTTTTAGCTGTGCGATTCAGCGGTTACGTACTGTGGGTGTGTTCTGCTCTTCCAAAAAACGCCGTTTAGGGGCACAAAAAATAGTTTGCAGTGTGTTATACATATTTGTAGGTGTGTGAAATAAACAATTTCTATATAGTTTTCTCCTACTGTGCTATACTAAAAAAAAAAAAACATTTTTTTTGAATAGCATTTTCTGCAGTTCTGTAGCTGTGCGATTCAGCGGTTACGTACTGTGGGTGTGTTCTGCTCTTCCAAAAAACGCCGTTTAGGGGCACAAAAAATAGTTTGCAGTGTGTTATACATATTTGGAGGTGTGTGAAATAAACAATTTCTATATAGTTTTCTCCTACTGTGCTATACTAAAAAAAAAACATTTTTTTTGAATAGCATTTTCTGCAGTTCTGTAGCTGTGTGATTCAGCGGTTACGTACTGTGGGTGTGTTCTGCTCTTCCAAAAAACGCAGTTTAGGGGCACAAAAAATAGTTTGCAGTGTGTTATACATATTTGGAGGTGTGTGAAATAAACAATTTCTATATAGTTTTCTCCTACTGTGCTATACTAATAAAACAAAATTTTTTTTGAATAGCATTTTCTGCAGTTCTGTAGCTGTGCGATTCAGCGGTTACGTACTGTGGGTGTGTTCTGCTCTTCCAAAAAACGCAGTTTAGGGGCACAAAAAATAGTTTGCAGTGTGTTATGCATATTTGGAGGTGTGTGAAATAAACAATTTCTAAATAGTTTTCTTCTACTGTGCTATACTAAAAAAAAAAAAACATTTTTTTTGAATAGCATTTTCTGCAGTTCTGTAGCTGTGTGATTCAGCGGTTACGTACTGTGGGTGTGTTCTGCTCTTCCAAAAAACACAGTTTAGGGGCACAAAAAATAGTTTGCAGTGTGTTATACATATTTGGAGGTGTGTGAAATAAACAATTTCTAAATAGTTTTCTTCTACTGTGCTATACTAAAAAAAAAAAATTTTTTTTGAATAGCATTTTCTGCAGTTCTGTAGCTGTGCGATTCAGCGGTTACGTACTGTGGGTGTGTTCTGCTCTTCCAAAAACACCCATTTAGGGGCACAAAAAATAGTTTGCAGTGTTTTATACATATTTGGAGGTGTGTGAAATAAACAATTTCTAAATAGTTTTCTTCTACTGTGCTATACTAAAAAAAAAAAACATTTTTTTTGAATAGCATTTTCTGCAGTTCTGTAGCTGTGCGATTCAGCGGTTACGTACTGTGGGTGTGTTCTGCTCTTCCAAAAAACGCCGTTTAGGGGCACAAAAAATAGTTTGCAGTGTGTTATACATATTTGGAGGTGTGTGAAATAAACAATTTCTATATAGTTTTCTCCTACTGTGCTATACTAAAAAAACAACATTTTTTTTAATAGCATTTTCTGCAGTTCTGTAGCTGTGCGATTCAGCGGTTACGTACTGTGGGTGTGTTCTGCTCTTCCAAAAACACCCATTTAGGGCAAGATCCTAAATTTGGAAAATATGAGGAGAAGGTCAAAGGGACGTGGTGGCCCCGGTCGTGGTGCTGCTGGTGGAGCTCCTGTTGCAGGGAGAGGACGTGGTGGATCTGTGCCAGATACACGCACAAGTGAAACACCTTCCTCAGGTGCGAGTAGGCGACCGAGCCTGCGGCGGTATTTTGTCGCGCCTAATGAGGCTGTATGAATGTTTAGGCCAGGACAAGTACAGGCGATAGTAGATTGGGTTGCTGACAGTGCCTCGGGTTCCTTCACATTGTCTCCCACCCACTCTTCTGATGAAAGAACAGAGTTGGCACCTGAAACCCATGTCCATCAGTCTTTCACCTCACCCCCTTGCAAATCAGCCAAGCAGTCTGAGCCCCAAATCATGCAGCAGTCTCTTCTGCTTTTCGATGACTCTGTTAGCAGGGTTTCCCAGGGCCATCCACCTAGCCCTGCCCCAGAAGTGGAAGAGATTGAGTGCACCGATGCCCAACCACTTATGTTTCATGATGAGTACATGGGAGGACCATCGCAGTACGTCTCGGATGATGAAGAAACACAGGTGCCAACTGCTGCTGCTTTCGCAATTGTGCAGACAGACAAGGAGGGCAGGGGTGAAGACTGGGTGGAAGATGATGTGGAGGACGATGAGGTCCTCGACCCCAAATGGAATGAACGTTATGCAGGTGACCAGTGTAGTTTGGAGGAAGAGGCGGTGGTCGCACAGAGCCACCAGCACAGCAGAAGAGGGAGCAGGGTGCAAAAGCGGAGTGTCCGTCCGCTAGACAGTATGTCTGCTACTGCCCAACGCAGCAAGGGACCGAGCACACCAAAGCCATGTCCAAGGAGTTCCCTAGCGTGGCAGTTCTTCACACAATGTGCTGATGACAAGACACGAGTGGTTTGCAGGCTGTGCAATCAGAGGCTGAAGCGAGGCATAAACGTTCTCAACCTGAGCACAACCTGCATGACCAGGCATCCAAGTGCAAAGCACGAGCTGCAGTGGAGTAGACACCTCAAAAACCAAGAAAGGTCTCTGGCTCCTCCTGCTTCCTCTTCTGCTGCAGTCTCGGCCTCTTCATCCACCTCTGTAGTGACAGTGGCACCTGCCACCCCGCAAACAGAGGATCTGCCAGCAACACTACCACCTGGGTCACCAACCATCTCCACAATGTCCCATGGAAGCGTTCAGCTCTCTATCTCCCAAACATTGGAGCGGAAGAGGAAGTACCCCCCTAGCCACCCACGATACCTGGCCCTGAATGCCAGCATTTCAAAACTCCTGGCCTTTGAAATGCTGTCATTCCGTCTGGTGGAGACGCAGAGTTTTAAAAGCCTGATGGCATTGGCTGTCCCACAGTACGTCGTGCCCAGCCGCCACTATTTTTCCAGGCGAGCCATCCCTTCCCTGCACAACCAAGTGGGGGACAAAATCAGGTGTGCACTGCGCAACGCCATCTGTGGCAAGGTCCACCTAACTACGGATGCGTGGACCAGTAAGCACGGTCAGGGACGTTATATCTCCCTAACAGCACACAGGGTGAATGCAGTGGCGGCTGGGCCTGAGGCAGATAGCAGTTTGGCGCATGTCCTTCCACCACCGAGGATTGCAGGGCGCTTCAGTTTGCCTCCTGTTGCTAACTCCTCCTACTCTGCTTCCTCATCCTCTACCGCCTCCTCATCCGGTCAGCGTAACACCTTCACCACCAACTTCAGCACAGCCAGGGGTAAACGACAGCAGGCAGTTTTAAAACTTTCCTGTTTAGGGGAAAAACCCCACACCGCGCAGGAGTTGTGGAGGGACATGGAACAACAGACCAATGAGTGGTTGCTGTCAGTGAGCCTCAAGCCCGGCCTGGTGGTGTGTGATAATGGGCGAAATCTCGTAGCAGCTCTGGGCCTAGCCGGTTTGACGCATATCCCATGCCTGGCGCATGTGCTGAACTTGGTGGTCCAGAGGTTCCTTAAAAATTACCCCAATATGCCAGAGCTGCTGCAGAAAGTGCGGGCTGTGTGTGCGCACTTTCGGCGTTCTCACCCTGCTGCTGCTCGCCTGTCAGCGCTGCAGCGTAACTTCGGCCTTCCCGCTCACCGCCTCATATGTGACGTGCCCACAAGGTGGAACTCCACCTTGCACATGCTGGCCAGACTGTGCGAGCAGCAGCAGGTGATAGTGGAGTTTCAGCTGCAGCAATCACGCGTGAGTCGCTCTGCGGAACAGCACCACTTCACCACCAATAACTAGGCCTCCATGCGAGACCTGTGTGCCTTGTTGTGCTGTTTCGAGTACTCCACCAACATGTCCAGTGCCAATGACGCCGTTCTTAGCGTTACTATCCCAGTTCTATGCCTCCTTGAAAAAACGCTTCGGGCGATGATGGAAGAGGATGTGGCACAGGGGGATGAGGAGGAGGAGGAAGCGGGATCATTTCAAAGGCTTTCAGGGCAGTCTTTCACAAGTGGCTACGAGGGTGGGTTCCTGCACCAACAAACGTCAGGTACACAATTGTCCGGCAGAAAGGGCACAGTTCTGGAGGATGACGAGGTGGAGGAGGAGATGGAGGAGGAGGAGGAGCCATTTTCACAGCAGGGTGGCACCCAGACAAGCTCGTGGCCATCACTGGTGCGTGGCTGGGGGGATACAGAGGACACAGACGATACACCTCGCACAGAGGACAGCTTTTCTTTGCCTCTGGGCAGCCTGGCACACATGAGCGATTACATGCTGCAGTGTTTCCGCAATGACCGCCGATTTGCCCACATTTTAACTGGTGCTGATTACTGGGTGGCCACCCTGCTGGATCCCCGTTACAAGGACAATGTACCGTCCTTAATTCCCTCACTGGAGCGGGATCGTAAGATGCGCGAGTACAAGCGCACGCTGGTAGACGCGCTGCTGGTGGCATTCCCACCTGACAGCGGGCGTACGGTGGAAGCACAAGGCGAAGGCAGAGGAGGAGGAAGAGGTCGCCAACGCAGCCGGGACACAGGCAGCACCTCAGAAGGCAGGGTTAGCATGGCTGAAATGTGGAAAAGCTTTGTCAGCACGCCACAACAACCAGCACCACCAGCTGAGATGGAACGTCTTAGCAGGAGGCAGCATTTCACCAACATGGTTGAGCAGTATGTGTCCACAGGCCTACACATACTGGATGACGGGTCTGCCCCCTTTAACTTCTGGGTCTCCAAATTGGGCACATGGCCTGAGCTTGCCCTTTATGCCTTGGAGGTGCTGGCCTGCCCTGCAGCCAGTGTATTATCTGAACGTGTATTTAGCACGGCAGGGGGCGTTATCACAGACAAGCGCAGCCGCCTGTCCAGAGCCAATGTGGACAAGCTCACGTTCATTAAAATGAACCAGGCATGGATCCCACAGGACTTGTCCGTACCTTGTGCAGAATAGACATGTATACCGGTGTTGTGACAAAAACTGTCCGGTCATCGGATTGTGTCCGGCCCATACTGCGAAGGCGCAGCGCTTGCGCAGTACAGAGGACAAGGAGATTCACAAAATCTCCGAAGATGAACGGCGCCTGCGCTGTGAGTGCAGGTTCAAGCCCCACCATCCAAGTGGACATACGGTAGCACATAGTAACAGGGCCCCTCACGGGCTCGGTTCGATCGCCACGCTTCGGGCACGGCCTCACTTGGCTCGGCTTGAACCACGGATGGTGTGGCCTTCACCTGAACTCACCACGCAGGCGCCGTTCGTCTTGGGAGATTTTAGAAATCCCCTTGTCCTACATACTGAGCAAGAGCAGTACAGGGTGGACACTATTTGACGGGGGACAGAATTTGACACATCACCGGCCTTACCCAGCCATTGTTGTATTTTTGAATCAGTGTTGGCTACCTCGTCCTCCTCCACCGCCGCTTCCACCTACACAGCCACATCCACCGCCACCTCAACCTCCTACTCCATATGGACCTCGTCCTCCTAGGTTATTATTTTTTATTTTTATTTATTTTTATGTTATTTTAAGTTATTTCCCTATCCACATTTGTTTTCAGAGCACTTGCCATGCTCTTAACAACATTTTGCTGCCATTTGCAGCCCTCTAGCCCTTTCCATTACTTTTTTAGAGCCTTTTTAGTCCTTAGAAGTCCGGGTCCCCATGGACTTCAATGGGGTTGGGGTTCGGGTTCGGGTTAAAGTTCGGTCCCGAACCCGAACTTTTTTCCGAAGTTCGGCCGAACCCGTCGAACCCGAACATCCAGGTGTCCGCTCAACTCTATACATATGCCTATTCCTAAAAAAAAAAAATGTGTGTTATATTTACTGTAGCTTTTATATATGTACCTTACTTCATTAATGTTATTATTTTAGTTCTATTTACTACTGCTTTTTAAATTTTATTTAAATGTTACTTATTTATTCTAATTTAGCTACAGTATTGTGCAAACGTTTTAGGCAGGTGTGAAGAAATGCTGTAACGTAAGAATGCTTTAAAAAATATATAATGTAATTGTTTATTTTTATCAATTTAAACAATTACCGTATATACTCGAGTATAAGTCGACCCGAATATAAGCTGAGGCACCTAATTTTACCACAAAAAAATGGGAAAACGTATTGACTCGAGTATAAGCCGAGGGTGTCCATCTGCATGCCTAACTGTGCCTCACTTTGCCTCACTGTGTCCATGTGCATGCCTCATTGTGTCCATGCCTCACTGTGTCCATGCCTCACTGTGTCCATGCCTCACAGTGCCCATGTCTCACTGTGCCCGTGCCTCACTGTGCCCGTGCCTCACTGTGCCCATGCCTCAGTGTGCCCATGCCTCACTGTGTCCATGACTAGACTGACGTTTAACATGGGAGTCTATGGAAGGGGTGCCCAGGTTTGAAAAATTGGTTCTCCCCGGCTGTAGGTTCCCCAGACCAAAAACTTTGTACACTTGTAGAGGAAAAATGGGGCTACATGTGTGCTAAGTTTCGGGTCCAGGGGACCTACAACCAGCCAGGACCGGGTTCCCAAATTCACCAGAGAAATTACCATTTAACATGGGAGTCTATAGAAGGGGTGCCCGGATTTGAAAAATAGGTTCTCCCCGGCCGTAGGTCCCCCGGACACTAAATTTTGCACACTTGTAGAGGAAGAGTTGGGCTACATGTGTGACTTACGGCCGGCTGGTACCAAAGTCCGGGAGATCAGGCGCAAAAAGGTGACTCAAGTATAAGCAGAGGGGGGCATTTTCAGCACAAAAAAATGTGCTGAAAAACTCGGCTTATACTTGAGTATATACGGTAAGTACTGTCCGCGATACTTATTTTATTTATACAAACATTACATTTTTAGGACAAGCTTTTGGGGTATGTCCCCTTCTTCAGGGTCTGAGCATACCCATACCCCAAAAGCTTGTCCTGAACAATTGTATGTTAGTGCAAATAAAAAAGGTATCACGGACAGTA
The DNA here is from genome assembly GCA_029206835.1 of Rana muscosa. NCBI lineage: Eukaryota > Metazoa > Chordata > Amphibia > Anura > Ranidae > Rana > Rana muscosa. The sequence goes on from CM055119.1 coordinate 352,125,611, forward strand.
CTCGACTGTTTCTGTTGCAAGTTCACTAATATGGATACATTCACCTCTATCAATTAAAAAAATGCAAAGTGCAATGTATTGATGCTTTGGCTTCAACCCAGCATCAATACTTACACTTGCACACTTTGTAAAAGGGTACACAGTCAGGGATTTTGTAGATTTAGAGTCAGGTGTATGATTAACCAATTATACTTAGCAGGTGCTAATGATCATCCATTTCATATGTAGGTTAAAACACAGTCGTTAACTGAAACAGAAACAGCTGTGTAGGAGGCTTAAAATCGGGTGAGGAACAGCCAAACTCTGCTACTAAGGTGAGGTTGTGGAAGACAATTTCATGTCACAGGTCATACACCATGACAAGAATAAGCACAGCAGCAAGACACAAGATTGTAATATTGCATCAGCAAGGTCTCTCCCACGAAAAGATTTCAAAGCAGACTGGGATTTCAAGATGTGCTGTTCAAGCTCTTTTGATGAAGCACAAAGAAACAAGCAAAGTTGAGGACCGTAGATGCAGTGGTCAGCCAAAAAAACGTAATGAAGCAGATGAAAGGCATGTCATGCTTACTTCCCTTCAACATCAGAAGATGTCCAGCAGTTCCATCAGAACATAACTGGTGGAAAACAATGGGACGCAGGTACAGCCATTTACTGTTTAGAGAAGTCTGACCAGAAGTGGTGTTCATGGAAGAATTGGGGCTAAAAGCCATACCTCCAACGTGGAAACAATGTTAAACGACCCAACTATGCACAAAAACATAGGAACTGGGGTGCAGAAAAATGGCAGCAGGTGCTCTGGACTGGAGACTGGTAGACTAATTAGTGTCTGTAGGCATCAGTGAAGCATGGTGGAGGTTCCTTGCAAGTTTGGGGCTGCATTTCTGCAAATGGAGTTGCAGATTTGGTCAGGATCAATGTGTGCTTAATGCTGAGAGATGCAAACAGATACTTATCCATCAGGCCATACCATTAGGGAGGCGTGTGATTGGTCCCAATTAGGGATGAGCTTCGAGTTCGAGTCGAACTCATGTTCGACTCGAACATTGCCTGTTCGTCTGTTTGCCGAACAGCAAACAAATTGGGGTGTTCGCAGCAAATTCGAAAAGTCTATGGGAGAAATCTAAAGTGCTAATTATAAAGGCTTATATGCAAGTTATTGTCATAAAAAGTGTTTGGGGACCCGGGTCCTGCCCCAGGGGACATGTATCAATGCAAAAAAAAGTTTTCAAAACGGCCGTTTTTTTTCGGGAGCAGTGATTTTAATAATGCTTAAAGTGAAACAATAAAAGTGAAATATTCCTTTAAATTTCATACCTAGGGGGTGTGTATGATATGCATGTAAAGTGGCGCATGTTTCCCGTGCTTAGAACTGTCCCTGCACAAAATGTCATTTTTGAAGGGAAAAAAAGTAATTTAAAACTCACTCGCGGCTATTAATGTATTGTCGGCTCCCGGCAATACATACAAAAGTCATTGATAAAAAAATAAAAAAAAAGCGTGGGGGTCCCCCAGAATTCAATTACCAGGCCCTTCATGTCTGGTATAGATATTAAGGGGAACCCTGCCGCAAATTAAAAAGAAAAATGCGTGCAGTTCCCCCAAATATCCATACCAGGCCCTTCAGATCTGGCATGGATTTTAACCACTTAACGACCGCCCACCGCCGATTTACGTCGGCAGAATGGCACGGACAGGCAGAATCACGTAGATCTACGTGATCGCCTTTGTGCAGTTGGGGGGTCCATCCGGACCCCCCTTCACTGCAGTGAGCGGCCGTTAAGTGTTCGGGAGCGATCAGGCATGAGGGGGCGGCCACTCGATTCCGCCCCCCCCTCGCGATCGCTCCCGGCCAATGAAATTGCTTCCTCCGCCATGTGATGTAAACACAGGCTGGAGGAAGTGATGTCATCTCCCTCGCCGCGGTCTTTTCGTTCCCGGCGCCGAGGAGTGAAGACAGAGGTTAGTGCTCCAACAGTCCACTGACACGTAGGTACACATAGGCACACAAATCACCCCCCAGTCACCCCCAGATCACCCCCCAGGTCACCCCAAAGCCCCCAATCACAGTGTCACTGATTGCAGTGATCATTTATTTTACTGATCACTGCATTTAGTGTCATCTGTGATTGTAAAAAGTTGCAAGGCAGTTAGGATTAGGCCCCTTTAGGTCCAGGGTAGCCCCCTAACCCCCCCTAATAAAGGTTTAACCCCTTGATCACCCCCCAGGTAACCCTTTCACCCCCTAACTTCAGCGTCACTAAGCGATTGTTTTTCCGATCGCTGTATTCGTGTCGCTGGTGTTTTAGATAGGCAGTTATTTTTTTTTTAGGTTCGCCGCAGGTTTTTATTGGTGTCAGGTACCCCCATATTTAACCTAATAAAGGTTTTAACCCCCTGATTGCCCCTAGTTAACCCTTTCACCAGTGATCACCATATAAAGGTTACGGGTGACGCTGGTTGATTAGTTTGCTTTTTATAGCATCAGGGCACCCGCCGTATATAACCCAATAAAGGTTTAACCCCCCTGATCGCCCGGCGGGTGAGATCAATTAGGTTTTAGTGCCAGAGAGGGTCTGCGTCGCCCCAGGCAGTGTTAGGTTAGTGCCAGTAACGCTAACACCCACGCGCAAAGCATACACCCCCCTTAGTGGTATAGTATCTGATCAGATCTATACTAGCATCCCCAGCGGTTTAGGGTTCCCAAAAACGCAGTGTTAGCGGGATCAGCCCAGATACCTGCTAGTACCTGCGTTTAGCCCCTCCGCCCAGCCCAGCCCAGCCCACCCAAGTGCAGTATCGATCGATCACTGTCACTTACCAAACACAACACACATAACTGCAGCGTTCGCAGAGACAGGCCTGATCCCTGTGATCGCTAACAGTTTTTTTGTAGCGTTTGATATATTTGCTGACGACAGTCGGGTGCTTTTTTTCCTGTGAATCTTACTAGTGTACCCCTAAATTTAGAGCCCAAAATGGCAAGTCGAAGGTACACTAGTAAAGAGGCCTACGAGATTCTGAGCATGACAGATAGTGAAGAGGAGGTCACGTATCTGTCAGATTCAGGCTCAGAATATCTTCCCGTAGAAGACAGTGACGTCAGCGGCCCCACGTCAGATAGCTCTGACGACGAAGTTGAGGTCCCTGCTAAGGTCAGGCGTACCCGATCCCGATCTTCTGAGGTTGTTGAGGAGCAAGAACCGCAGGTCTCTCGTATCATGGAGCAGAGTAGTACTAGCGCCGCTATTCCTTCTGGTGAACTGGCAAGCACCAGCGGCCTAGTACAGCCTGGACGTACATCCAGCACTGCAGTAACACTTGGTGACGTGGCGAGTCCCATAAGTGCAGTTCAAGCTGGCGAGGTGGCAAGCACAAGTAGTGTCCCGCTGCCACCAAGAAGACAAAGGCAGGCCCGTCGTGCCCATACTGCCCTTCCTGCAGAATTCGCCTATCCTGATTGGGTCCCCACCACTTCTGCAGAACCCGTACTTCCCCCATTCACTGCCCAACCCGGTATTCAGGTGGAAACAGCTGATTTTATGCCAATCGATTTTTATTCGCTGTTTTTCACGGAAGATCTCTATAGATCTATTGTGGACCAGAGTAATTTATATGCTGGTCAATTTATCGCCGCTAACCCCCAGTTGCCTAAAATTGCCAGAAATTGGAAACCAATTACGGTTTCCGAATTTAAGACCTTTCTGGGCCTTTCCCTCAACATGGGCACACATAAATTTCCGTCATTGCGTGCTTATTGGTCCACGCACCCAATTGACCACATGCCCGTGTTCTCTGCCTCCATGTCCAGGGCACGATACGAGCAGATTTTGCGGTTCATGCACTTCAACGACAATGAACTTTGTCGTCCACGTGGGGACCCTGAATACGACCGGCTCTATAAAATTCGGCCCCTCATAAACCACTTCAACGAACGTTTTGCAGCCTTGTTTACTCCCGATCAAGTTGTCTGCGTTGATGAGTCCCTGATTAAATTTTCTGGCCGCTTGTCTTTCAAGCAGTACCTTCCCAGCAAGCGTGCCAGATACGGGGTCAAGCTCTACAAGTTCTGTGACAGGGCAACAGGCTATGTAGTGAACTTTACGGTTTATGAGGGAAAAGACAGTCAGATTGAGTCGGTCAACTGCCCGGATTACATAGGGAGCGCTGGCAAGATAGTGTGGAACTTGGTGTCACCCTTATTCGGAAAGGGGTACCACTTGTATGTGGACAATTATTACACGAGCGTGCCACTGTTTAGTCACTTGTTTGATCATAAGATTGGAGCATGTGGCACCGTGCGACCTAATCGCCGGGGCTTTCCCCAGCGGCTTGTAGATGCCCGTCTTAGGCTGGGGGAGAGAGCCTGCTTGAAGTGTAATAACTTGCTCGCTATGAAGTGGAGGGACAATAAGAATGTTTTCCTTCTTACCTCCCTTCATGCAGACACGACAGTCCAAATTCGTACGGCGACTGGTGTTGTGGAGAAACCCCTCTGTGTCCACGAATATAACCAAAATATGGGAGGGGTGGACCTCAACGACCAGTTGATGGCGCCGTATCTAATTGACCGTAAGGCGAGACGCTGGTACAAAAAAGTGTCTCTATCATTATTCCAATTGGCTTTGCTGAACGCTCATGTGCTATACAGAGCTTCAGGCGGGACGTTATCTCTTCTAAAATTCCAGAATGAGATAGTCACAGAACTCCTGTATCCAGGCGGTTCTGCACCTCACCATCCCCAACCAAATGCAGTAAGCCGGCTGCATGAGAGGCATTATTCGTATGTCCTCCCGAGTACCCCTACCCAAAGCCACCCCCAAAAAAGATGTCGTGTCTGTAGCAAGCGCGGATTTAGGCGTGACACCCGTAGTTTTTGTCCACTCTGTCCTGACAAGCCTGGTCTTTGCCAAGGTGAATGTTTTGAACGCTACCACTCAAAAGTGAAGTTTTAGCGTAGGGTACAGCATTTCACAGACTAGGACACACCTACACAGGGTCTCCCAAGATGCCATTACATTTTGAGAGACCCGAACCATTACAGTTGTAAAGTTACAAAAAAAAGTGTAAAAAAGAAAAAAAAAACGTAAAAAACAAAACACAAAAAAAATATAAAATAAAAAAACCAAAAATAGTTGTCGTTTTATTGTTCTCTCTCTCTCTATTTTCTCTCTATTGTTCTGCTCTTTTTTTACTGTATTCTATTCTGCAATGTTTTATCATGCTTGCTTTTCAGGTATGTAATTTTTTGTTTTCAGGTGCGCCATTCAACTGCAGCGCGGAATTATTTATCTTGACAGCAACAGCGTTTGCTCCCACGATACATAAAGCCGTGACTCCAGTGCTGTAGGAGGTGATTTCACCACCACAGTTAAAAAAAAGAGCATATATGCCGAAGCATGGGGGCAGCAGGGGCGGAGGAGCGATTTTGCTCCTAATGCCGCGTACATACGGTCGAAATTCCGACCGTGTGTACGCGGCATAACTTTTTTGCGGGAGGATGCCCCCATGCTTCGGCATATATATATTTTAGGCACAGGTTGCGTTAAAACATTTTTTTATTTTTTACTAGGTTTTGTTTTGGTATTTGCTTTGCAGGTATGGCATGGTAAGGTCTTACTGTTGTACTGTAATGTTACTTTGTTTTAATGTTAACCACCATTTGCTTAGCAGGTACGTCATTCAGTTGCAGCGCGGATCTATTTATCTTGACAGCAACAGCGTTTGCTCCCACGATACATAAAGCCGTGACTCCAACGCTGTAGGAGGTGATTTCACCACCACAGTTAAAAAAAAGAGCATATATGCCGAAGCATGGGGGCAGCAGGGGCGGAGGAGCGATTTTGCTCTTAATGCCGCGTACATACGGTCGAAATTCTGACCGTGTGTACGCAGCATAACTTTTTTGCGGGAGGATGCCCCCATGCTTCGGCATATATATATTTTAGGCACAGGTTGCGTTAAAACATTTTTTTATTTTTTACTAGGTTTTGTTTTGGTATATGCTTTGCAGGTATGGCATGGTAAGGTCTTACTGTTGTACTGTAATGTTACTTTGTTTTAATGTTAACCACCATTTGCTTAGCAGGTACGCCATTCAGTTGCAGCGCGGATCTATTTATCTTGACAGCAACAGCGTTTGCTCCCACGATACATAAAGCCGTGACTCCAACGCTGTAGGAGGTGATTTCACCACCACAGTTAAAAAAAAGAGCATATATGCCGAAGCATGGGGGCAGCAGGGGCGGAGGAGCGATTTTGCTCCTAATGCCGCGTATATACGGTCGAAATTCCAACGGAGGCTTATCCGTGGAAAAGTCCGACCGTGTGTACGCGGCATAACCTTTTATGCCGCGTACATACGGTCGAAATTCCGACGAAGGCTTGACCGTGTGTACGCGGCATAACTTTTTTGCGGGAGGATGCCCCCATGCTTCGGCATATATGCCCATCATTAGAAGTGGGTGGATGAAGGGAGGTATTCTAATGGTGGGCATACCCACCAATCAATCTCTTTTTTTCGTTCAGCCAATAGGCTGTATGAAAAAAAAGATTACAATACATGTCCAACAAGGACCAGCAACGTACTGGTATGTTGCTGGACTTTGAATGTTTATACCAGAATGATGCCTGCGGGTTTAGGTATCATCTTGGTATCATTCTTTTCAGCCAGCAGCCGGCTTTCATGTAAAAGCAATTCTAGCAGATAATTAGCCTCTAGACTGCTTTTACAAGCAGTGGGAGGGAATGTCCCCCCCCCGGATATAAAAAGCGCCATTGGGAAATTGGGAAAGCATTTTATCACACCGATCTTGGTGTGGTCAGATGCTTTGAGGGCAGAGGAAAGATCTAGGGTCTAACCCCCCAATTTTTTCAAAAAAAGAGTACCTGTCACTACCTATTGCTATCATAGGGGATATTTACATTCCCTGAGATAACGATAAAAATGGTAAAAAAATAAAATATGGAAGGCACAGTTTAAAAATAAAATAAAAAAGCCAAATAAATAATAAAAAAAAAAAAAAAAAAAAAAGCACCGCTGTCCCCCCCTGCTATTGCGCAAAGGCGAACGCACGCGTCGGTCTAGCGTCATATGTAAACAGCAATTGCATCATGCATGTGAGGTATCACCGCGAAGGTCAGATCGAGGGCAGTCATTTTAGCAGTAGACCTCCTCTGTAAATCTAACGTGGTAACCTGTAAAGGCTTTTAAATGCTTTTAAAAATGAATGTAGTTTTGTCGCCGCTGCGCGTTTGTGCGCAATTTTAAAGCATGTCGTGTTTGGTATCCATGTACTCGGCCTATGATCATCTTTTTTATTTCATCAAACATTTGGGCAATATAGTGTTTTTTAGTGCATTAAAAATAAAAAAAGTGTGTTTTTCCCCCAAAAAATGCGTTTGAAAAATCGCTGCGCAAATACTGTGTGGAAAAAAAAATGCAACACCCACTATTTTAATCTGTAGGGCCTTTGCTTTAAAAAAATATATAATGTTTGGGGGTTCAACATAATTTTCTTGCAAAAAAAAATTTTCTTTCATGTAAACAAAAAGTGTCAGAAAGGGCTTTGTCTTCAAGTGGTTAGAAGAGTGGATGATGTGTGACATAAGCTTCCTAATGTTGTGCATAAAATGCCAGGACAGTTCAAAACCCCCCCCAAATGACCCCATTTTGTAAAGTAGACACCTCAAGCTATTTGCTGAGAGGCATGTTGAGCCCATTGAATATTTTTTTTTTGTCCCAAGTGATTGAATAATGACCAAAAAAAAAAATGTACAAAAAGTTGTCACTAAATTATATATTGCTCAAACATGCCATGGGCATATGTGGAATTACACCCCAAAATACATTCTGTTGCTTCTCCTGAGTACGGGGATACCACATGTGTGGGACTTTTTGGGAGCCTAGTCGCGTACGGGACCCCAAAAACCAAGCACCGCCTTCAGGATTTCTATGGGTGTAAATTTTTGATTTCACTCCTCACTGCCTATCACAGTTTCAGAGGCCATGGAATGCCCAGATGGCACAAAACCCCCCCAAATGACCCCATTTTGGAAAGTAGACACCCCAAGCTATTTGCTGAGAGGTATGTTGAGTATTTTGCAGATCTCGCTTTTTGTCACAAAGTTTTGAAAATGTAAAAAAAGAAAAAAAAAAGAAAAAAAAATGTATTTCTTAATTTTCAAAAACAAATGAGAGCTGTAAAATACTCACCATGCCTCTCAGCAAATAGCTTGGGGTGTCTACTTTCCAAAATGGGGTCATTTGTGGGGGTTTTGGGCTATTTTGACATTTTATGGCCTTCAAAACTGTGATAGGTAGTGAGGAGTGAAATCAAAAATTTATGCCCTTAGAAACCTTGAAGGCGGTGCTTGGTTTTTGGGGTCCCGTACGCGGCTAGGCTCCCAAAAAGTCCCACACATGTGGTATCCCCGTACTCAGGAGAAGCAGCAGAATGTATTTTGGGGTGTAATTTCACATATAACCATGGCATGTGTGAGCAATATATCATTTAGTGACAACTTTTTGTACATTTTTTTTTCTTTTTGTCATTATTCAATCATTTGGGACAAAAAAAAAAATATTCAATGGGCTCAACATGCCTCTCAGCAAATAGCTTGGGGTGTCTACTTTCCAAAATGGGGTCATTTGGGGGGGTTTGTGCCATCTTGGCATTTTATGGCCTTCAAAACTGTGATAGGTAGTGAGGAGCGAAATCAAAAATTTATGCCCTTAGAAACCTTGAAGGCGGTGCTTGGTTTTTGGGGTCCCGTACGTGGCTAGGCTCCCAAAAAGTCCCACACATGTGGTATCCCCGTACTCAGGAGAAGCAGCAGAATGTATTTTGGGGTGTAATTTCACATATGCCCATGGCATGTGTGAGCAATATATCATTTAGTGACAACTTTGTGCAAAAAAAAACAGTTTGTCATATTCCCGCAACCTGTGGCAAAATATAAAATATTCCATGGACTCAACATGCCTCTCAGCAAATAGCTTGGGGTGTCTACTTTCCAAAATGGGGTAATTTGGGGGGTTTTGTGCTATTTTGGCATTTTATGGCCTTCAAAACTGTGATAGGTAGTGAGGAGTGAAATCAAAAATTTACGCCCTTAGAAATCCTGAAGGCGGTGCTTGGTTTTTGGGGCCCTGTACGCGGCTAGGCTCCCAAAAAGTCCCACACATGTGGTATCCCCGTACTCAGGAAAAGCAGCAGAATGTATTTTGGGGTGCAATTCCACATATAACCATGGCATGTGTGAGCAATATATCATTTAGTGACAACTTTTTGTACATTTTTTTTTTCTTTTTGTCATTATTCAATCATTTGGGACAAAAAAAAAAATATTCAATGGGGTCAACATGCCTCTCAGCAAATAGCTTGGGGTGTCTACTTTCCAAAATGGGGTCATTTGGGGGGGTTTTGTGCCATCTTGGCATTTTATGGCCTTCAAAACTGTGATAGGTAGTGAGGAGTGAAATCAAAAATTTATGCCCTTAGAAACCTTGAAGGCGGTGCTTGGTTTTTGGGGTCCCGTACGCGGCTAGGCTCCCAAAAAGTCCCACACATGTGGTATCCCCGTACTCAGGAGAAGCAGCAGAATGTATTTTGGGGTGTAATTTCACATATGCCCATGGCATGTGTGAGCAATATATCATTTAGTGACAACTTTGTGAAGAAAAAAAAAAGTTTGTCATATTCCCGCAACTTGTGGCAAAATATAAAATATTCCATGGACTGAACATGCCTCTCAGTAAATAGCTTGGGGTGTCTACTTTCCAAAATGGGGTCATTTGGGGGGGGTTTGTGCTATTTTGGCATTTTATGGCCTTCGAAACTGTGATAGGTAGTGAGGAGTGAAATCAAAAATTTGCGCCCTTAGAAATCCTGAAGGCGGTGCTTGGTTTCCGGGGTCCCGTACGTGGCTAGGCTCCTAAAAAGTCCCACACATGTGGTATCCCCGTACTCAGGAGAAGCAGCAGAATGTATTTTGGGGTGCAATTCCACATATAACCATGTCATGTGTGAGCAATATATCATTTAGTGACAACTTTTTGTAATTTTTTTTTTTTTTTTTTTTGTCATTATTCAATCACTTGGGACGAAAAAAAAAATATTCAATGGGCTCAACATGCCTCTCAGCAATTTCCTTGGGGTGTCTACTTTCCAAAATGGGGTCATTTGGGGGGGTTTTGTACTGCCCTGCCATTTTAGCACCTCAAGAAATGAGATAGGCAGTCATAAATTTAAAGCTGTGTAAATTTCAGAAAATGTACCCTAGTTTGTAAACGCTATAACTTTTGTGCAAACCAATAAATATACGCTTATTGACATTTTTTTTACTAAAGACATGTGGCTGAATACATTTTGGCCTAAATGTATGACTAAAATTGAGTTTATTCGATTTTTCTTATAACAAAAAGTAGAAAATATCATTTTTTTTCAAAATTTTCGGTCTTTTTCTGTTTATATCGCAAAAAATAAAAATCGCAGAGGCAATCAAATACCATTAAAAGAAAGCTCTATTTGTGGGAAGAAAAGGACGCAAATTTCATTTGGGTACAACATTGCATGTCCGCACAATTTACAGTTAAAGCAGCGCAGTGCCGAATCCCAAAAACAGGCTTGGTCCTAATGGCCCGAAATGGTCCGGGGCTTAAGTGGTTAAGGGGAACTCCAGCCCAAATTTTAAAAAAAATGGCGTGCAGTCCCCCCAAAAATCCATACCAGACCCTTATCCGAGCCATCTCAGCGGTGTGCGGGTGCCACTGGAGGGCTTTGTTCTAAGGTACGTTTTTCATAATGAGCTAGAATGCGATGCATACTAGTTTATTATGCCTTTGTCTTCCAGGTTTGTTTTTTATGCAGGGTTTACAACCTATTTAACACTTCTGTAGCACACAGACCCCTCTTCCTTACCTTTGCCTCACTTGTAGGAAAAGGGGCACACCAATGCCACATGCCCATACCCTCCTGTGTGAAGAGGTTGAGCGGTGTAATGTACCTGGGTCTCTATGGCCAGGTTCTCGAGAGAAGGGTTCCAGTCTTCACTGCAATAAAGACAAGTCTCTATCCCCCAATAACTCCAAGGTCCACACCGATTGCAACTCCAACGCAGAGTTTATTTTCTCATATGCATAGTCATTAAATAGGAAAGGATGGATGGAGAACAGGACAGCAAGAGGTGTTGGAGTAGGTCCAGGCACAAATGAATACACATTCACTACCCATATCTTCAGGTAGTCTCAGCTCATCCGAGTGGATCCTAGCAGCTGGAGTGATGCTCGAATTAGATTACACACAGTCTCTGCACAAACTCTGCCACAGATCTGGTGAACGTTCGGTCTCTGCCACAGACCTGGTGAACGTTGGTTCTGGTATTAGGCCTCTATCAGGAAGATGACATCCCCCCAGAGAGTTACCGGGCCCCTTCCTTCACTTTGATCTCTCACCAGTCAATCAGAACGGTCCTCCCCCGGCCTCCTCTTCTAGATACGGGTCTCCTCGCAAGGCAGCACCCTGGGATTCCTCCTCCCTCTGTGGGCTCCAGCCGAAGGTGCTGAACCCAAGGCCTTCAGTTGCAGCACCAGGGCTAATGGTGCCTGGGACTGATCCGCCAGTGTACCGGGCCAGGAACTCCACCCCAGGGCTAAAGGTGCCTGGGGTGGCCACGAACAGAACAACACACTCCCGGGGTCGGACCCCCGGGAACTCCCCCCCTACAGACAGGGTATGCCCCTTTTATATCCTCTCCCGGCATGCACAGCAGGCCAACACACCCACCAAAGCACCGCTGAGAGGGGACATCCAAGGCACAGCACTGTACCAGTGGTTCAACCCTAGCCTCCGATGGCAGCGCCATCAACAGGCCACGGGGAACTATACACCAGCATCCCACCTGTAGTATAAAAATGGTTTTACAGAACCCTATCAAATAGTGTGTTTGAGTACAACTACCACTCAAACATTCTCTTAGATTTAAAGACCCCGCTACACTTCTATTTCTGAAAGCATTCTTAATTTACAGCATTTTTTCACACCTGCCTAAAACATTTGCATAGTAGTGAACATTTGTATGTCTTGTTCCCATATTTCGTATCTGTTGCTAATTTTGTACTGTGGATCCAAACTTAATTATGCTTGATGCTATGCCACTTACATGCCAGTAAATTCTCTATATACTCTTTCAATGCTTTTCTTTTGGCACTTTCCTTCTTGCACACTCAGTTTACTGTGTATGTTGGAGGGATTTCACTTCACTTCCTATCCAAGAGATAGGACAGAAAATGAGAGAAAATCACTAAAAACTGAAGCGTATTCCCTTATGACAGTTGACGATGGAACAGGTGTCCCCACTGACAGCTGTACAATGTTTGATATGCCATGCCTTTCTACCTTAGTGACAATTGTCATTCGTATGACCAGAGAGGATGAATCTACACAGTTAGGATACGGACAACAAAACAAATGGATATGGGTTCTATTTGTTTACTACTTGTGATGAACCGCCTGGCACCCAGCCTAGGTGCCTCTGCCAAGATACAACTTCCTTCACTCTAGAACCAGGAACCAGGTATTATAGTTGAAAATTGAACCCAAGAACAAGACGAATACTAGCTTATGTGCAAACTGGAACTGACTCTGTATTGTAAATTCCCACAGAATTTATACCACACAAAATTAGATAAGAGTTTGATCCATTATCCTAAACAATGCAAACTTTAACCACTTGTTTACTGGATACTTTTACCCCTTCCTGACCAGGCCAATTTTCAGCTTTTAGCACTGTCGCACTTTGAATGACAATTGCGCGGACATGCAACACTGTACCCATCTGACATTTTTTAGAATTTTTTTCACACAAATAGAGCTTTCTTTTGGTGGTATTTAATCACCACTGGGTTTTAGATTTTTTGCTAAACAAACTGAAAAGGACTGATGGGTAATGATAGGTGGCACTGATGGGGCTGCACTGATAGGTGGCACTGATGGGACTGGTATGAAGCAGCACTGATGGGCACTGATAGGTGGCACTAATGGACACTAATAGGCAGCACTAATGGGCAATAATAGGTGGCACTGATAGGCATCACTGATGGGCACTGATAGGTGGCACAGATGGGCACGGATAGGAGGCACTGATGGGCACTGATAGGCACTGATAGATGGCACTGATAGGCAGCACTGATAGGTGACACTGATGAAGAGGCACTGATGGGCACTGATGGGAAGCACAGATGGGCACTGGTTGGCATCACTGATGACCACTGATTGGCATTACTGGTGAGCACTGATTAGCAGCACTGGTGGGCACTGTTGGGACTGCACTGATAATAAGGATACTGATAATCTGTGCCCTGATTATCAGTGCCAATGTCCCTTTAACACAAGCCGGTTATCGGCTCTCTTTTTCTCTCGATAACGGGCTTGTGTTTACTTCCTTGATCAGCTGTCATTGGACACAGCTGATCAAGTGGTAAAGGGGCACTATGATTGGCCCTTTACCCCGATTTGTGATAGGCTGTGTCTGAAGGACTTGGCGATCACAGAGCGCACCACCCTGTACGGCACAGGAGGCACGGACAGTGCAATCATGGGAGGATGTCCATGTACGCCCTCCTGGCAAATTAGGCCTGCGCTGTAGTCATCTTTTGGCTATAGCGTGAGCAGAAAGGGTTTAAATAGCAATATCATCAGTACATCTACTGAACAGCTAACATAAACACATAAACATCCCACAATGATTCTGTAAAGAGCTAAAGTGCACACAATGCTAATCACATCTCCAAGAGGATTAGTAGACAGACAGTCAGCTAACAATGGGAACTCACACCTAGGAGGCACACAATGGGGAAATTATACAATGAGTGAAAGACACCTTATTAAACAGATTTACACAGAGCAGCAGGACACACCAGCATCAGGTTGTTTGAACTGATTATAATCTCCTGCTTAAAGCCTCTGAGTCCAGGAGGGGGTAAAGCAGTCACTGCTGGTTTGGCCACAGATGCCCAGAATCTGGATTCGGTTCCTAGGTTCCCAGAGTCTGTGTCTTTCGAGGAGACATGGACCCAAATCCAAAGCAAAACTACTCCAAGGGGCCCCAGGCACATGCCTCCCAAAGAATAGAGCCCCCTTCAAAAGTCAGGGCCCATAGTCAGTAGGCAAGAGGCTGCCCTGCAGTCCCCTCCAAAAGCCCCTGTCCAGGCTGGGTCTGTCAAACTACTCTACCCAAAAAATAACAGAAAAATGTTTTGTGGGCTAAACTAAAAAACAGTATTTCTCTAATGCTCCAGAAGGTGAGTCATGTGGCTGGTGACACTGTGTGCTGGTGCTGGTCAGGATGTAAGGCTCGTCAGGTTCAACTTAGACTACAGAAACATGGTGCTGCACACAGAATCAGAAGACTGTAAAGCTAAAATAGTAAAAGAATAGTAAAATATGATGAGAATTGGGCAAAATGCATAAGAGGGGTTCTTCTATGGGTGGAGAAAACTGAGCTGAATCCAATTCTCATCATCTTTCACTATTTTACCTTTATAGCCTTCTGATCCTGTGTGCAGCTGGGTGCCATTTTCCTGTAGAAAATTGCTTTGGCTATATTTGCCCTGTACACACGATCTGAACTTCCGATGGGATAAAATCCGATGGAATTTTTTCTCGGAATTCCGTTCAAGCTGTCTTGCATAAACACTGTCAGACCAAATTCTGATCTTCAAGAACGTGGTGACGTACAATACTACGACGAGCCGAGAAAAATTAAGTTCAATGCTTCCGAGCATGCGTCGACTTGATTCTGAGCATCCACGCAGACGTCCACACAGACGATCGGAATTTCCGATAGGATTTTTTAAAACATGTTCTATTTCTAAACTCCGACGGAAAAAAGTCCGATGGGGCCCACACAAGGTCGGAATGTCCGATGAAAAAATTCCGTCAGACATTTTTCATTGGAAATTCCGATTGTGTGTACAGGGCATTATAATCCCATGTATTTGTTAATCTATTACATTTTAGTTTTCTCTTTTAAGAGAACTTTTGTAAACATATGACAACATGGGTCTGAAATATTTTGTATAGATAGAATTTTTTTTTAGATTGATAGATTGATAGAAATATATATATATATATATATTTATTTATTTTTTTAGGTTTAGTTACTCTTGAAAAATAACAAAACTCCTTCCTTCTTCCCTGTTCCTTCTTTGATTGTCATCATAATCGTGCATTGTAAACATCAACTGGAAAGTTAGTACAGCTGCAAAACCGTTGACAGGTGTATTAGTCAAATTAAAGTACTTAGCGACATCTTGAGAGCTTTAATGACTGAGGATTTCACTATCCTCAATGAAGAAGTACAGAAATAAAATATTAAATCAGGGAACAACAATGAGAACTACCAGCTTAGCTCATTGCCATAATGCCTCAATCGCAAGATGAGCATATCTGAGCTTGTAATTTCCTCTTGAAGGGAAGTAAATTTGACAAGCCTAGCTAAAATTAAAGTAATGATCGACATCTCGGAGAGAAAATCCATTGTCTCTGCCATTTATTCCGACAGCGCTTTTTTCGATGAACACTTTTTTTCTTTGTCTTACCTAACATAACTTCAGGATACATATAGAGCACTTAAAGGAAGACTTATTTTATTAACAAAAGGTACCACTGCAGTAGGCATTCAGTGTTCTTCCAGTGTATACATTCGAGAACAACTTTTAGAAGCAGCAATTTTTTTTTCCTGACATCTTCCAGTGCTCTAGCAGTAGAATAATTATAAAGTGGAAGGCACATATTCTGGAATAAGAACATGTAGGTGGGGTCTGTGTCCTTCTGGCCTATAGTGAATAATGACCAGGTTGATACAATACATATAGATATTGTTCACATGTGCAGCTAGGTGGTGGTAAAGCAGGTGACTGCCCCCCACCCACCCAAAAAATAGAAATACGTTATAGCCACTCAGCCATGGCTGTACTAGCCGCAATGCTTTGCTTCATGGCCACAACCAAAATTAAATGGCATGTTGCATTCAATGGGCAGTACCATACCTCCCAACTTTTTGATATGGGAATGGAGGGACCTATCAGCAAAAGTATGCAGGCATAGGACACACTCCTTGTTACGCCATCTTAAAGGAGAATTGTACAAAAAAACAAGATTGGTTAAACCCACAAGTGCTTTTTTTTACCACTACTATTCCTTTATATTGGCTTTTGGAATTTACAAATGAAGCAATTTAGAAACTGGAGGAAATGTTCAGCACTTTTAAACACTTTTTGATAGATAAAAAGTGCATTTTACATACAACTATATAAATCAGACCAAAATGAGGGACAAATGAGGAGAAATGAGAGACAGAGGGACATTGCTCCAAATTAGGGACACTCCCTCAAAATCAGGGACAGTTGGGAGCTATGGCAGTACTGCTGCTAAACCCAACCTATTCAATTGATTAAGGCCACGCCACAACTGCCCTGTAATCATGGGTGATACATGTGGTTGTGGTGTGGTGGATCCACATTTTGAGGGTTAACCACTTAAGGACCGAGCCTCTTTTTGAGATTTGTTGTTTATTTTTTTGCTAGAAAATTACTTAGAACCCCCAAACATTATACTTTTTTTTTCTAATGCCCTAGAGAATAAAATGGCAGTCGTTGCAATACTTTATGTCACACCGTATTTGCGCAGCGGTCTTACAAGCACACTTTTTTTTGAAAAAATACACTTTTTTGAATAAAAAAATAAGACAACAGGCAATGAAGCTTCCGTACGCAACTTCCTGCATGGCCTTCCCTTACCGTCACTCTCCCCGGAGCATAAAGGGGAGCTCGAAGCCCCCTTTACTGATGGAGAGGTACTCGGGGTGATTAAAGACCTAAAGACGGGACCAGCCCCAGGGCCGGACGGGCTCTCGAACCCCTATTATAAAACGTTTGCCGAGACCCTGGCCCCGCATCTATCGAAATTCCTTAATGCTAAGACACGAGGAGACCCACTTGATCCTCAGCTCAACACTGCGTATATTACAGTAATCCCTGAGCCGAACACGAATCTGGAAGAGATTGGAAATTATAGACCCATTTCTCTTATAAATAGTGACTTAAAAATTTGAACTAAAATACTAGCTAACCGTTTGGCTTCTTTCATAAGCACATATATCCATAAAGACCAAGTGGGGTTTATCCCAGGCAGGCAGGGCCCTGATCAGATACGGAGGGCGATAGATATAGTTTCCATTCTCCAAACAAACTGGGTGGGGGGTCTCAAGCAATCGGGAATGCTCCTTTCTCTAGACCTCCACAAGGCCTTTGATTCTGTGTCCTGGCCATATATCTTTGCACTCTTAGAACGCTGGGGTTTCGGCACACGGTTTTTGGGTCTGATACACGCATTATACTCCAACCCTTCAGCATGCATACGACTCCAGGGCTGTTACTCGAAGCCCTTCCATATAAAGAAAAATGACTAGACAAGGCTGCCCTTTATCCCTGCTCATCTTCGCGATAGCTATTGAGACGCTAGCCATCGCAATTTGCCAAAACCCGAACATACAGGGTGTCTCCTGCGGCCCCCAAACACATAAATGTGGTCTCTTTGCGGACGACATTTTGCTGTTTGTAACCTCCCCCATCACCTCCCTTCCGAACTTATGCAAAACTCTAGATGACTTTGCAATGGTATCTGGCCTTCAGGTGAATTACACCAAATCCCAAGCCCTGAATATCTCACTACAAAATGACACGGTGGCTCTCCTTAAACAATCCTTCCGATTTGCCTGGAGCGAATCCTCCATTAGGTACTTGGGGATCAACTTGACATCTAGGACGGAATTCCTCTACATGAATAACTACCCCCCTCTGTATCGTAAGCTAGAATCAGACCTACTCACTTGGTCCAAAAATAATCTGTCATGGCTGGGAAGGGTAAACTCCATAAAAATGACATTGCTCCCATGGTTATTATACCTTTTTCGCTCTCTTCCCGTACCTATACGGAAGGACCACATTAAATCATTACAAAGTAAAATACTGAGATTCGTCTGGGGAATGGGGGGGTTTAGGATACCCCAAAAAACTCTACACCTTCATAGAAGGAAGGGAGGTCTCAGCTTGCCCCACCTCTACAAATATTACCAGGCAGCCAGGTTAGCTCAGTTGTCTGTAGTCTATTCACGATTTGAGAAACCTGATTGGGTGCATAGAGAAAGACAGGCCGTTCCTCGTTTCACACTAGACTTCCTACTCTGGAGCCCCCCGAAAGACAGACCCCCGAATTTTAGCCCCAACCCTTTCCCACTCATTCGCCCTATGGGATAAGATACGTTCGTCAACTCCTTTAGTATCCTCATACAGACCCTTGACTCACCTCTTCAACAACCCAAACTTTCCTCCCGGGAAAAACGTCTTAGCATTCAAATGGTGGCTGGACAAGGGACTTTACCGAATTGGGCAATTCTTTACAGCAGCAGGCCCCTTCACCCTAAACCACTGTATCAGAAACCTGGATCTGCCCGACTCGGAACGATTCAGGTTTGGCCAAATATCACACTTTCTACATTCCCTTTGGAAAGAAAAGCCCATCCCGCCAAAGTTTACCAACTACGAAATGTGGTGTGGTCAAGCCAGGGACCAGAAGGGGGGGGATCTCTGTGATCTACTTGTCGCTTATCTCTG
The DNA here is from genome assembly GCA_029206835.1 of Rana muscosa. NCBI lineage: Eukaryota > Metazoa > Chordata > Amphibia > Anura > Ranidae > Rana > Rana muscosa. The sequence continues at coordinate 352,144,287 of CM055119.1, forward strand.
CGACCTCTAAGGAGGCCTTTATGACTGCCTGGGAGTCTGATTTCCAATTACAGTGGGACCTGGAGGGCTGGCAGAATGCATGCTTCCAGTCATTTAACGGTATCCTCAACACTGCACTGATGGAGGCTAGCCTTAAAGTGATTTCTCGGTGGTACTATACCCCTTCCAGACTAGCCTCGATCTACCCCGCGGCGGATCCTCTATGTTTTAGAGGTTGCAGACATATAGGCACAATGGCTCACATATGGTGGGAATGCCCTAGAATACGCCCCTTCTGGGGGAAGATTTTTAACTTAATTAACAAGCTGGTTGGAGGTCGGATTCCCAGGACCCCGACGATTGCCCTACTAAATGCTCAAATCCCAGGGATCCCCAAACCTTCCCGAAGGTTAACTAATTTTATTTTGTTGGGTGCAAAGCTTACGGTGGCTAGGGCCTGGAAACAACCAAAGGTCTCTTTTCCTGCGGCTAAAAAGAAAATATCCTGGATAATGTCGCAAGAAAAGCTTTCCAGTATATTACTAAACACAATTGACAAGTTCGAAACGGTATGGGAACCATGGGCCCAACAGATGGGAGTCCTCATCGGTTCTCTCTCCAAGCCGGTTTAGTGCATTCTCGGTGTTTCAGGTGATGTTCCTTCTCTTCACTCTTCTTTCTTTTTCCTTTCGGCTCACTCTGAGCCTCTGTGTTTATCTTTCCACTTTTTTCCTTTTTTATCTCCACCAGTGTTTTTTAGGATTAGAGGTCTGGTTTGCAAGATCCCAGGTAGAACATGAGAAGTCAACAATTTAATTGTGTTCTGAAGTTTAAAATCCGGAATAAGCCTCTCCCCGGTTGACGGGGATCGGAATAGTGGGAGGTTCTGGGATCCCCTTCCAACACAGTTAGCTCCCACTGGGGGTGTTGGGGGGAGCGGAACCCGCTTCCAGCTTTAATTCGTTTCTCTACGGATATGCCAACAGTTACTACTCTCCATAGATTCGGGACTGACAATAGGCCTCTGCTCTTGTTTCTATCTGTTCAAGCTATAGTCAGTTTCAATTCCTCTGAATGTATACAATTGTTTGCATATGTATGACTTTTGCTTTATGTACAACCTACGCATTTTGAAATAAAAATATTGAAAATAAAAAAATAAGACAACAGTAAAGTTAGCCCAATTTTTTTTATATTGTGAAAGATAATGTTACGCCGAGTAAATTGATACCCAACATGTCAGGCTTTAAAACTGCGCCCGCTCGTGGAATGGCGACAAACTTTTACCCTTAAAAATCTCCATAGGCGATGTTTAAAAAATTCTACAGCTTACATGTTTTGAGTTACAGAGGAGGTCTAGGGCTAGAATTATTTCTATCACTCTACTGATCACGGCGATACCTCACATGTGTGGTTTAAACACCGTTTTCATATGCGGGCGCTGCTCACGTATGTGTTGGCTTCTGCACGCGAGCTTGGCAGGGGACGGGGCGCGTTTAAAAAAAAAATTCTCAAAATCAGATAATGGTGATCTTGCGGTGAATCCGCCGCAGAGATCACCATTATCGGAAACCAGACCGTCGGCTGAAGACGAGGATACCTGGGTTATGGCAGCTAGCTGCTGCCATAACAGAGATATTCCTCTTCAAACGGCCGACGTATATAGTCATGTGGCGGTCCGGAAGTGGTTAAACAGGCAGTGATGAGGGGATATATCCCCTTCTCACTGCCTGTCAAATGCCCTCTAAAAAATGATGTGCCCTAAGGGTGAATGTCTGGCATTTCTAGCTCTTGGAGAAGCTCTGGAAGATGAAGGCAGCAAATGAAAGAACTCTTGTTGTGTGTAGGAGGTTTGCTTACACATCTGCCTATTGCGGTGGCTCTTGTTATTAGAGTGGACCTTTCATTTTATACAGCAGTCCCCAACCTTTTTGGCACATGGAGGAAAACTGTGCCAAGGACTGGAAGGGGGGGGGTGGTTTGTGGTGCGGCTTTTCACAGCCAATCGTCTGGATAATGGCTGGTGTTAGCGCTTCAATCATCAAGACGTCATGTTTGATATGGTGTCAGCATGATTGAAGCGCATTGCTTGTATTATGATGCAGCTTGTCACTTGGCACCCTGCCTGCCTATAGATGCACCTTTTCCCTTGCCATGTCGCCAGATGCATCTTGTCATTTGCTTTGTTGTCTGCCACCAGATGCAGCTGGTCACTTGCCATGTTGCCTGCCTTCAGATGCAGCTTGACACTTTCCACATCGCCTGCCACCAGATGCAGCGTGTCACTTGCCACCATCGCCTGCCACCACATGCAGCTGGTCCCTTGCCACGTCGCTTGCCACCAGATGCAGCTTGTCACTTGCCATATCTCCTGCCTTCAGTGCAACCAGATGCAGCTTGTCACTTGCCACGTCGCCTGACTTCAGGTGCAGCTTGTCACTTGCCACATCACCTGGCACCAGATGCAGATTGTCTCTAGCCACCGTCGTCTGCCCCAGATGCAGATCGTCACTTGCAAAATCTCCTGCCACCAGATGCAGATTGTCACTGCATTGGTTGCAGCACAGATGTGTGCCTTGGTCCATTGAGCACAGAGGCAGGCCTCAGTGCAGTGGTGGGTTCCGTTCTATCCTAGAACAAGGGTGGAACAGTGGTGATGAAGGGTGGGGGTAAGAGATTATGTCATCTATCTGCTCGCCCGCCGCACCTCCAATAGTGTAGTGTTTGCTACAGTTCACAGCCCGGCTTTGAGGGTAGAACAGCAGTGATGTGGGGTGGGTGGTGAGAGATGATGTCATCTCCTTGCTCGTCCACCGCCACACCTCTGACAATGTAGCTTTCGTGGCCCAGCTGCAAACAGGGGCAGGTCCGTGGCCCGGAGGTTGGGGATCCCAGACTTATTACATTGTTTGACCACTTCAATACTGGCCACTTTCACCCCCTTCCTGCCCTGCCTCATTTTCAGCTTTCTGTGCTGTCACATTATGAATGACATTTGCCCGGCCATGCAATGCTATACTCAAATTAGATTTTTATCATTTTTTGAGACAGATAGAGCTTTATTTTGGTATTATTTAATCACCACTGGCTTATTATTTTTTTGCTAAACAAACAAGAAAATACAGAACATTTTTGATAAAAAAAAAACCTTAATAGTTTTTGTTTTCAAATTTTGCAAATAAGTAATTTTTCTTCTGATGTGCGCTGATGAAGCTGCACTGTTGGGCACTAATAGGCTGCACTGATGGGCATTAATAGGTTTCAGTGATGGGCACTGATGAGGCTGCAATGATGGGAACTGATGAGGCTGCACTGATGTGCACCAATGAGGCTGCACTGATAGGCACTGATGAGGTTGCACTGATTGGCACTGATGAAGCTGCACTGATGAGGCAGCACTGATGGGCACTGATAAGCTGCACTGATGGACACTGATGCGGAAGCACTAATGGGTCTGCACTGATGAGACGGTACTGATGGGCACTAATAGGCAGCACTGATGGGCCACCCTCCCAAAATGAGAGAACCGCTCTGTAGTCATCTTGCGGCCATGGCACAGTATTGAAGTGGTTAATATTAAATGCTATGTCATGTTTAACTGTAACACTTCTAGGTATACATTACTTTATTAAGGGATCACATTACATAATGCCTTCATCTGTTTTTTTATTTCAGTATTTTAATATATTTTTTTAAAAAGGAGATAGCAAAACAGTTGCCCATACAGGGGCTACATAATAACAATAGTAGTGTTATATGCCAGGGACATGCAAGAGAGCGAAGCAAGGAGTGCAGCCAAAAATACAATAGTCTATACAGGGTGGTCCTACTGTCCATAGGAGGGTGTTCTTCTATGAAAGTGTACAGAGGTTACTGCCGGTACCAGCTAGGGATAAAAGGAGAGACAAAGTGATTCCAGGAAGGGGAAGAAGATAGCTGGAAATGGAATGGGAATGGGGAGCAAAAGGGGAGGAGCGGAGAAGGGCAATGGAGTACATAAATGTTTACTTTACAAAATAAGGTCCGTTGGCATGGGGTGAGTACATGGATTGAAAACTGGCTACAAGTTCAGAGGGTGGTGATAAATGGGGAGTACTCGAAATAGTCAGGGGTGGGTAGTGGGGTCCCCCAGGGTTCTGTGCTGGGACCAATCCTATTTAATTTGTTCATAAACGACTTGGAGGATGGCGTAAACAGTTCAATCTCTGCCATGTGCATCGGCTCCCTCGCCACGCCACAGGCACACCCGCACACCCACTGTTGCTGTTAAAGGGACCACCGTACAGCAACGGCGATTTGCGAGAATGAGCCGACCTGCCGCCGTATAATCACGGTGGCTGGTCGGCAAGTGGTTAAAGCACAAGTTGACATCGATAATAAAAATGTTCCAAACACCTAACATGTTTTCTTAAAGAGGAGCTAAACTCTAGATGATATACCAAAAAAACAAAACAAAAAAAAAACAGGCAGGAGTAAAGGACTAGTCACCAGTATTGTCTGCGGGTCTCTCTGCAGCTGATCTTTTCCATTTACTAACTTACATGTCTTATTTTACACATCCTTTCTTTACCCAAGAGGAACCCTTAAAAAAAATGGTGGTCAGTGGGAATAATGACCCTCTTACAGTGGTGGACAGAGTTCCACCCTTACAGACAGTTGGTGTCATGCAACTGAATCTGCCAAGTGCCATTGACCCTTAAAATACGCAGGGCCATCAACTGGGATGTCAATAAGTCACAGCTTAAGAAACCACCAGCAACCTCTGGAGGAAACCTAGGGTTCCCAGAACCCTATTTGAAAATGGCTGCATCTCTGTGTGAAATTGGTCATTTTGGTAGAGGCAGGGCTTTGCTTTCTCATGTTAGAGCCTCCAGCAAAGAGAACAATGAGCATCACAGTAGTGACATAACTAAATCCCCACAAATCTCATCAGGAGAGGCAGCAGTGCCCTAGATTTCACACTGTAGTTATACAATAAGGGGGAAAAAAGGAGGTTGGGACTTTAAAAGAGGTCAAGACCTGGTAAGGTCATGTGCCTCCATCCCTAGCATTATGCAAAAACAAGACAAGGGCAAAAGGGTTGGGACTTTGAGCGAAGCAGGTGATAGCAAAAGAATAACTTGATGAATGTAAGCAATTAATCGATTGGTACACATAATTTAATTCATATAGAATAATATACAAACATGATCTTAAAGTCAAGTTTGAAAGTCAATAAGTCATGATATTAACACTTGCATGATTTGTCACAGTTAATATATATACACACATAATTATTATAAACAGTGCCTATTTGGCCATGGCCATGGCCTCATGAATCCCTATCATATTGGGTAAAAATATAAGGCTTTATAAACTCAAGCAGTTGGTTTGGAGAACGCTGTGTATGTTAGCTCTACTCGTTTCATGACTATTTCCCAATCCTCAGGAGCAGGTGCGTTCATATATCTGAAATTAACGAAACAGGATAATAAGGATATGTATTGGTATGTCCATATGGAGATCCATATCGACAATAAAGGTGGTACAATGCGGGCATTCCCACCGGTGACTTACATGAGTCTGCGCAATGTAGGCACAGTGCCGGTGGCTGTAAACCATCCAAAGGTGTTCTAGGCAGGAGCAGTGGCAGCCGATTCAGTGGGGGCAGCCAAAAGGGATCGCACCCACGGAGGATCCGGTTCTACAGGGCTCTGGTAATGTGATGTGGGAATGATAGATCAAGGTTGACCTGTGGAAAGATGTGTAAAAATAAAAAAAGTATACTGATGCTGGCAGTGGTAAATGAGATGAAACTAAGTGTAAGATGAGGATAGTGAAAAAGGTGGCCACAATGCGGCAAAATAAACCAAAAATGTAAAAATCAGCACTCAAAACATGGACTGGGATACAGCCAGTGAGGGTCTCATGGGTGGAAAAGAAATTGTACCTGATGTGAAGAGACAGGAGGAGGACCGAAGTCCACACAATGGCGTGTCTAGAAGAGCCCAGAGTCCCCAGATATCACCAGATATCACCTGCTTCGCTCAAAGTCCCAAACCTTTTGCCCTTGTCTTGTAGTTATACAATGTACAACTATGAAGCTGTAGGCATAGGCATGTCCAGGCATCCTATCCTCAATACCAGGATGTGCACCCTTTTTTTTATTTATTTTTTATTTATCAATACATTTTTATTGGAATTTTAAAGTTATACACAAAATAAATGACAGAATGTCTTAAAGTGATAAAGAAGAGAAAACAAAACAAATATCCGACTTACACCGGAGACAAGCAACGATTGTTCAATTATCCAGTAAAACACATGGTTTTAAATTGCTAGATAACCCTGGATAAGTATTTCACCAGATTGATGTAGACTAAACTGAGCACTGGTTATCAACATATCATGCAGCATATAAAATGAATGGTCAACAAAGAAAAAACAAAGGAATTAATGGAGGTACCTCAGAACTTTAACCATGGCCAGAAAACTTTAAGGATTATTGGGCCATATATTGTACTGTTGCCAAGGAAACCATTTGTTGTGCAAACTAGCAGATTTGTTATCTATATAGGCCATCACCTGCTCATAGCCAAGGATCATGTCCATGTATTATTTAAGCTCAGAAATATTTGGTATGGATGATGATTTCCACTTTTTGGCAATCAGGGTATGTGCTACAGAGAGTATATTTAAAACAATAGTTCTGAACTGAGATGGAAATGTATCCGCATGAACAAAAGAATAACTTGATGAATGTAAGCTTGTGCCATGTATTGGTCTAGTGATAATGCCTGTAACTGAAGATATTAATCTGAAAACAGCATTCCAGAAGCTTCTAATACTGTACTTAAGCATGACCATAGCATGTTGCTGCCCTCTCCAGCATAAGTTGCTGCCAGATTTGAAGAATTTGGCAACTGAATTTAGGGTCAGACATTACCTTAGATGGATTTTTTGGGCAGTCTCCCAATGATTTATACACTTAGAACACGAGTAGTTGAATTTAATGGCTTTTTGCCACTGTTCGTCGGTAAGGGATAGTTCATTAATCATCTTCCCATTTGAGTATGAAGTGAAGTGCTGTCAGCAGTAAATAAATGGAAGTCGCCCATGCTCCTAAAGTTGCTGCTATCCTTGGGTGTGAGTAAGCTGAAGATATGCAGTAAGACTGAGAAAGTAGTAACAAAGAGCGCAGGCTTCCATAAGGGACACTGGCTTCTTCCAGCTGAGTCCACAGTGTGAAATCAGTCAGATTAGTCCATGATTTGCATTGGTCTAAAATGGTGGCCATTTGGTAGTCTATGAGGATGGGAACCCTTATTCCTCCAGCTTTCTTATGTTTAGCCAAAATAGCCATAGAACACCTGGCACTTTTGGTAGTAGGAGTTGGGGATAGAGATGGGTAGTGTCCTAAATAGGTATAGGATTTTAGAGAGGAACAACATCTTAAAGGCTGCCAGCCTCCCCAACCAGGATAAGTAGTAATTTTTAATCCGATCTAGCTCTCTACTAATCAAACTAGTAAGGGGAATGAAGTTGACCTTATACAGGTTTGATAAAGGTGATGTGAGGGTAATCCCCAAGAATTGTAGCAACCCATGTGTCCATGGGAATGGAAAACAGCACTAAATGGTCGATTTTCAAGCTGTAGTCATATTGATACCTAAAAATCTTGATTTGGTTTAGTTGATCTTATATTAACATACCTTATTATACAACTGGAGCACTTTATAAGCCTTGGACAGAGAAAGAGCCGGGTTTGACAACGATAATATTATGTCGTCTACAAACAATGTTATGGTGTGTATACTGTCACAAACTCTTATGCCAGCAATTGCTTGTGTGAACAAAGCTTTTCTACAAGGGGTTCCATAAGCAATATGAAAATCAAAGGGGGCAAGGGACAGCCTTGCCTCTTATTCGTTATTGCAAAACTTCTGGAAAAAAAGTCCTCCAAGAGGACAAACGCAGATTGAGTGGTATATAAGCCCGAAATCGCAGTGTGAATTTGTCCTGTGAAGCCAAATTTATTCAGGACTTGTGACATATAGCCCCAATGAATCCTGTTGAAGGCCTTCTCTGCATTCAAAGTAAGGAGCAGAGAATGTTCCTCAATAGTTTTAACATGATGGATGAGGTTTAGAATGCATCTGGTAGCATTGGGAGCTTAAATAAAGAAAAAACTGCGCCAAGACCAATGCATAGGCAATTTAAACTAAACGGAGCAAGGCAGCAGCAATAGTGAGATAACCACACACAAGCATAAAATAAAGAAAAAGCTGCACCAAGAACATTAATGAGAAATACTCAAAAAGTCAATGATGATATGAAGGCTATGAAGGCAGTCCAAAAGAGTGACCTATAGATGCCAATGTAGTATCAGAAGGGAGGAATCACATATGCTGTAGAAACATCCAGAAACCATACAGTATAGTAACACCACCGTTCTTGACAACTGGAGTGACCACCACCGTAGTAAAATTAGCTGCTTACCAGAAGCAAGCAAAAGGAGCACAGTCGGCTATAACCTAGCCGTGGCCTTTAGCTTGCAAGTAGTGGGTGGATGGAACTCAAACCCAATCAGAACACCCAGGACGCTCCTCCAGTGTACAATATGGCGTTGCTGTATGATGGCACCGTATGTATAAGTATCAAAAAAGAGGAGAGGACCATAGGGTGATAACGTCAAACAAAGATGGCAGCAGCAAACCATATGCTAACTGTACATCTGTAAACCAAAGGCCCATACGGAGCCATCATACAGCAACGCCATATTGTACACTGGAGGAGCGTCCTGGGTGTTTTGATTGGGTTTGAGTTCCATCCACCCACTACTTGCAAGCTAAAGGCCGCGGCTAAGTTATAGCCAACTGCGCTCCTTTTGCTTGCTTCTGGTAAGCAGCTAATTTTACTACGGTGGTGGTCACTCCGCTTGTCAAGCACGGTGGTGTTACTTTACTGTATGGTTTCTGGATGTTTCTACAGCATATGTGATTCCTCCCTTCTAATTCTACATTGGCATCTATAGGTCACTCTTTTGGACTGCCTTCATAGCATTGGGAGCTTGCCGCCCCAGGGCAAAGCCTACTTGATCCTGCTTAATTAGGGATGGCAAAATACATGCTATCCTGTTTGCTATGCGTTTGGCATAGTTTTTGAGGTCAATATTCGATAGCAAAATTGATCTAAATATTTGTGGGGAAACTGGCTGCTTCTCTGGCTTAGGTAGTATGGCAATTGTTGCAGTAAGCATTTCATAAAAAAAAGAAACAGAAGACACGACTGCATTGTAAACCACCACCAGATAAGGATTAAGTAATTCCGAAAATAGTTGATAGTACTGTGACGGGAGTCACTTTGGTCGGGGGGCCCGTGGAACCCAGAATCCTATGGGGAGGTTGGGAAACCCTTGTTTCAGCTCCCCATGCACCTCCTATGTCTAAGTCACCCTGTGTCTATGATAGGGGCACAGGGTGACTGAGAACCCCAGTCTGATCTGTACTACTCGGACTTACTGTACAACCACACTGGAATGTTGTGTGTATATATATATTGTAAGATTGAGGGTGGTTAGCTCTTGTGGTAGATGCGTTTTTCCAGTGATTCAAGCCAGTCAGGAACAATTTTTAAGGGCATGGTAGCCCGCTTTTATTTAAAAGCACAAAAAAGTTCACAAATATATCAGTAGCCCTCACAGGGGGTTCCACCATTACTGTATCTTGAATACTCAACAGTTTAGCCTCCTGGCATTCATTCTAGCGATCCGGCTGTCTCAGGCCTTTAGCCTAGGCCTAAAGTCTGCTCCTCAGAATAAACAGAGTTTCCTAGAGATAAGCTCACTCCTCGCTTACTCCTGGTCAGCGCTTTGCTGCTCAAACATCAATGACATCTGCCTCTTGCAGACACGCACACTTTGGCTGCACCCATGCAGCATAGATAGCCTCTGACTCCTCTCAGAGGGATGGGAGTCAACCTGACTCCCATGCACAGACTTCCTGTCTGTTGGGTGGGGCCCTGAGCCATAATCAGATCAGAACTAAATAGCCCAACACACAGCTGTTTAATTAACGTGTCTTTCTCTACAAAATCTGGCGTAAACCAACACTCTTTAAGGTCGCACAGGGTCCCGCCGCCACATATCCTCCCCCCCTGTTTCGTACCGGAGGGAAGAACACATAAACCCGTCACCATAAATGGGACACCTCTGTTCCAGCCATTGGCTGCGTAGGCCCATTTCTTTTTCTGGGTATGTTTCCACCAGCACTTCACCTTGGCGCCTCTGTGCCAACTATCAGCAGCAGGAGTCCTAATCTACCCAACCTTTTCTCTAAAGAGGCACTCCACCCACATCTTCTTCCTGAACCGTGGGCTCCCACTAATCTCTCTATCCCTTCTACCTTCTGGCCTCAGGATCCTTCTTTTTTCTCCCACAGACCTACTCTCCCGGGACTGTTGGGGACCCACTTCCATGAAATCTGTCAGGGACTGGCCACTCTCACTACCTGAAGCAACATTAATCAACAACATTTGTTTCCCAGGTTCACTAACCCCTGTGTGGTTAATCTTGGCAACCAAATCATCTAGGATCAACACCATATCCTTCTGTTTAACCTCAATATTGTCATTGGGACCTCTTGTCCCCTTGTTTGCTAGGACAGTGTCTATAGAGGGACCACCTACAGGCAAGCAGTTACTCCCTATGGGACAGTCTCGCCGTTTCACATCGCCCCCTGTTGTCCAAAACTCCAATAGCAATTGTCCTACCAATGCACATTTTTTGCCACATTTTTCCACACCAATCTCTTTAACCATTTCTGTGTCCATTGGTACCTCAATCAATAGCTCAGAGTTATCTGACAGTGCTCCACAGTGCTTCTCATACACTTTTCCATTACAGTTACCATCACTGTTATTTCCTGTGAAAGTGTCTCCGGGTACCTCAAACTGCACCTCTCTGCGAGTGATGGATCGAATTCCCACTGCCACGTCCGTTCCAGGCCCTTCCTTTACATGAGGTCTAGTGGGTGAGACAGTACACGCGCCATGTACCAACCATGGCTCAGCCACATCTCGGACCGCACCAGTAGGAATGCACCCCATCACATCAGCATACGGAGAGACTTCCACTATGTCTATTATTTCTGATTCCTCCAGCAGTTCCCTTGAGCGCCTTCTGCACAAAACCGCCGCTGGAAGCACTCTCAAAGAGAACCGTGAGACAACTTTCCACAAAAGTAACCAACAGTGCAGCAACCTATTTTTATCAACATTGCTTAACATCGCCTGTACCACCTGCGCCCACTGATTGGCACTCCGCAGTACCATGTCGCCCTTCTGCTGGGGATACATGCAGGTGTACATTGGAAAGATTTTCACCAATTCCCACAACATCTCAGTTATTTCTATACATGCCGCATCTAAACACAGAACTCTAAGAAATTTTCCTTTACCAACGTGGAGGGGCTTATTTGTCAAGGCATGAGAGGCCGAGACACTTAACGAGACCTCTACCTCAGAGGCAACTGACAAAACTTGCGACTCCCCCTGAGCACTGCAAATCGCATGTGTCACACTCATCCTTTCACTTTCAGCAACACTGAGCCCTTCCAAATCGCTATCTATTACCCCATCAATCTGACGCTCAACATTTTTAAATACAGCACGCTGCAATAACATAACTTCACCACTTTGCTCGGGTGGCGCTTCATTAAGCCCATGAGGACTTTTACTGTCAGTGGTGACAGACCGCAGTAACCCATTATCACTACAAGTAATTTCAAACATTTGAGTTTTACAATTTTTCTCATCACCAAGGTCAAGTACCCTCTTATCCATCAGAGCAGCACCACAGTTGTCCCAGGCAACTTCTGGCTCCAACACACAGAGCTCCCTGGAGGTTTCTAAGGACACCTCTGCAGCCTTATATACTATTGCTAAGGGGAATCGCATATCCTGCTCAGCGACCACTCCTACCTCATTACTAGTGAACACATCACCATAAGTGCATGTATCATCAGCAATATCTTCATCATCAGCATTCATAACCATAGCAGTTTTATAAGCTCTATCAAATTGACTTGTGTCATAACGCACACCACCCTTCCTCTCCAAAGGCACTCTTTTGCCCACTAGGGCAGCTTCACAGTTGTCCTGGGAAACCACTTGTCTCACCACTGCAGGCTCATTGGTGGTTTCCCTTGGCAACTCTGCAGCACCTGTCACTGCCACTAGGGAACATGGCATACCAACTTCTTTGGTCACCCCTAGCACATCTCTCCCAGCACTCTGCTGGATTACCTTAGGTGCACCGAGAGTCCACATGTCCTTTTCAATTCTTGACCTTGCTGCAAGCAGGGTTTTAACCTGTGTCTCCCCACTAATCTGGGTAGCACACTGCAGGAAGTTCATTTTTACACCTTCTGCAGATCTCCCCACCGGACACACTGCCACTTCACTGGGATCAGTCTTACAAACTGCAACAGTCTTACCATATCCTGTAGCTGAAAACTCTGGCTTCAATTGAGGGCATTGTCCCTTCTTTGCTGTGCTCTCACAAGCAAACGCCCCCTCATGGACACAGGGTAACATTACATCCTTCTTGGATTTTCCAACATCCTGGTCAGCCTGCAGACAAAACAAATTTCCTGTTGCCAGGGGTAACAGCAGACCCACACCTCTGGCCATACCCCTTGCAGGATGCTGGATACAATACCCTCTTCTCTGGGCTTGCAGGCAAAGAATTAAGCCCAGCAACAAGATCAGCAGTTGTATTCCACATGCTTGGACAAGAAAAAATCCCATGCCCCAGCTGACCACATTCCAGGCATGGTACTTGGCGACTTTCTCCTGTTGCCAAGGGAGACGGCACTCTCCCAGCACGCAGATTTTTACTGGTATCTCTATGGGGATGGTGGTATACCTCTTGCCTGTAGCTCCTCCTTTCTGAAAACATACTTTCTCCGGTTGCTATGGGAGACCACATTCTCCCGCTGATCTTTTCCAGCGCTCTCTAGACTGGATTGCTCCTAGAAAATTGTCGTAGTCATCTCGGTTACTATACATCCCACGGTACACCTCCTGGTACTCCTCGATCAGAAAAGGTTGCACCAACTCAACCCAGCGACTTTTGGGCCATCCTCTGTAGGAAGCAATCATCGCAAACTCCTCCAAAAAATCTTCAACATATTCCGAAGGTAACATAGGCCGTATGAAGTCAGCTGTACGGATTTCTGCTTTGTTGCCACGGGCAACCGCACCCATCTGCTCACTCTTTGCACTCAGAGCAGGCTTCTCATACCTTTGCTTTACTGGAGCCTGGGACAAAGGGCACTTGGAAACTTCATGCTCCCACTCACTGCACCGCAAACAGCGCACTGGGTTCTTAGCACTTTGCACATTGATAGCTGGCCATCTTGCACCAGCGTTGCCAGGGGCAACACCATATACTTCCCCTTTAACTTGGTTCAGTGCAGCCAAGTGTCGCCTGCACCAATCCACTGTAGACTCAGACTTTGGTGAACTCTCCATACTTGCGGTCACCTGTGCACTCCTTGCACCAGTGTTGCTAGGAACAACACCCGCTCTGTCTCTCATCTCAGCAAACATTGCTTCATTTTTGCGTTTTGACCACGCTATCTCTGCAGTCAGGCCAGCAACGTTTTTTAACACAGTTCCTTTTAACAGAGGAAAATTTGAGGTACTGTCTCCAAGACTTGCAAACAGCCCACTTTCACATGCAGACTTCAATCTTTGCGATTCTGCTTGAAAGTGCTGACAATAGGGCAGAGTGCTGCTAACCTCTGCCCAGCACTGATAACATCTTCTGGGTTCTATGTACAGAAGATGGTGAACCTCTATCCCCAGACATCAGTTCCAGAGACTGGGGATTTTATATACTTCTCTGCTGAGGAAGGACAACCTGGTGAGCCTCCAGCAGAAGAGCTGTCTTTAGGACCAAACATCACTGAGCTCTGCACAGCACCAACAGCAGCCTCTTCATCTTGCCCGTCGAGGGATGGTGAACGTTGTCTTTAGAAATCATCAGGCGTCGGAGCATCAGGTTCTTATTTCCCAATCTCTCAGTAATTTGAGGTCTTGGTCCATGGTGGTGACGGAAAAGGTCTTTCCTTCCCAAGTTATTTGCAGTTTGGCAGGATAATTCCATCAAATTTACAATGTTGTGGTTGCGGAGTGGTTTAGTAACCATGGCTAGATTTCTCCTATCTGGATTTCTAGATAAGGGTATCAACTTCTCTTTGGTCGAGAAAAAATGAATGCAGACAATGGTGTCTGTCAGGGAATCCCTGTGAGACGTCTGGCACATAGATGTGCACTCGTGTGTCTTCTGTCCTTCGGCTTCCTCTGTCTTATCCCCAGTGGGGCCAGGACGGGAGATATAAAAGAGGCCGACCTCATCAACTCAGTCTCCTATCAGGTACATGGCAGTGTCTCTAAGGAGATGCTCGGGTAGGTGCTTGGGTTTTGGGAGTCTATCTATGTGGATCATCTGTATGCCTTATTGACCCACCGCTGCTGGCGTGTGAGTCCACACGCAGGGGTAAGAGTATTTATTTCCCCCCCCTCCCTTGGTGTTGGAAGTCACATTCCTGGGAGCTGTACATCTCATATCATCCATCGGAAGCATAGTCGTCCTGTGTGGGCTACCGTGGACTTTCATCTTTTGGCTTGAAGTTACGCTGACCCCATTATATATCATATTAGTTCTTTTTAGTTGGACTTTATACACTATGTTTCAATACATCTATGTTTCACTTCATCACCATTATTATTTATATGCTTACTGATTAGTATATATTTATGTTTTTGGTTGTTTGTTCATATTTATTTTATCCATTGTAGTCACAGCCCATTGGCCTCACACGAGTGGTATAATCCATTATTACCCACGTTGCATATGTGAGGTACACATATTTCAAGAATTGGTTTATATATCAATTTTTGACATTCACTTTGTTTGCGGCGCCGCATTTATTTATTTATTTTTTCCTTGTTTACAATATGTCTGATTGTTAATGCTGGCAGCCTATTACACACTGTTTTCATTTTTTGGTAGCGCAACTTTTTTCACATTTACTATGTATGTGATTGATTGCCAAATCTTCAAGTGCAAATCTGGAGGGCATTTCTGAGAATTTTAGTGAAAAAAGTTTGGAGCTCATAATGTTTAAAGCGGACCCTTAGTCATTTTTTCAACTTTTCACCTATTAAATCTTCTGCCCTTGTTGTTCTAACTTTGGATAGTAAAACATTTTTTCTGCCAGTAAGTACCTTATACAGCCCACTTCCTGTTAATTGTCTGGTAATTAGCCTAGGGTTATGACATCATGCAGAGCTCTTTCTCTCACTCTCATGAGAGTTTGCCAGGAAGGGAGGGGGTGATTCATAAGAGGGCCAATGAAAGCTGCAGAGCTGGAGGTGTGCCCCTGTGTGTCTGTGTAAATGCAGGAAGCAAACAGGCAGCAGCATCAGCTGCCCACAGTTAAACTGGCTACAGCCAGACTTAGTGGAGAGAGATTTCTGCAGCATATTTGGCATGTACAGAATCACAGTATATATAAAATAATATGCAAAGTGGGAAGCTTCAGAATGGAAAATATGTTTTTATTACAAATCATGTGAGCAGACTGCAGTTCCCCTTTAATCGTTCCAGGGATCCCACTGATTTTGACGTTATAATGCCTAGAGCGGTCCTCCATATCCACCAGTTTGGATTTAATCCAGGCCAGGTCGTCTTGCCTTTCATTGTGGGTATTAACAAGGTCATTAAAGGTTTATCAACATTTTGCTTTTGATGTGTAGAACTCTGTCATTTACTTCACCTATATCTGACTTGAATTGCTGCATCAGGGTTAAAATATTTGTGTGGATAGTGCTTCTCAAAGTGTAAGGTACCTGTGATAGGTAGTGTCCGTAGTGGAACTTGTGTGCTGAGGATTCAGGCAAAAACATAGTCAGGCAGATTAGGTTGGCAACAGATCAGGCAAAACGGTAGACAATCGAAATCCAGAGAGTGGTCAGGCAGGCAAAGGTCATACACGAGCTGGCGGTGAAGTACAAGATCAGCAGGTTAGAGAGTAGTCAGGAATTCAGGCAGAAGTTCAAAACAAAAATCAAGATCAAAAAGCAGTCACAACACCCAGGGAGCTATTCCACACAAACGGGCGCTGAGAGATAGCATCACTTCCTTTTTATGGGCTGCTTTGATTGAAAAGTGTCCACAGCTGGCAGCAGGTGGGGCTAGTGAGTCCAAGGTAATACTTAATACTGAGAGGACAATTCCAAAAGTCCAAATCTCCTCCGTAGCACAACAGGTAAGGCTGCAGCTGTGGGACCAGGAATATCCCGGTTCAAATACACCCAGGTACATGACACAAAGAAACCAACATGTCTTTTAAAGTTGTATCCATCACGGGCTGGTTGGATGTGGGAATTGCCAGTATGGAGTCCCACAACTCCCTGGTGTCATCTAATGAGAAATCCAATGCACTCACCCCTGTCGATGTGCTTGATGAGTCTGGGAGCTTCTGTTTAGCTTTGGCTGGGCTTGTGAAGCTGGAGGAAGCCTGAGAATTTGGGCTGCTGCGCTGGGGATGTGTGGAGTTTGTCCCTCTGGAGCCATATTTAGTCTCTCCTCTCCCCTGCTTATGGCCATGTAAGGTACCAGAGAAGCAGCCCCTGCCAGCTTGGGAGTCCTGCCGAAGCAGTGGGGTGAAGAAAGTCATTATCCGCCCCGGCCGCCCTTGATCTTTTCTGTTCCTAGACATGATCCTGGAGGGTGCACAATACTGTGGGGCTAAGAACTGCCACTCCCAAATGTCCAGAATAGCTCAATTTTGCCCCAGCAGACAACATGTACATTTTCAGGCTACGATTAATTTCTAAACTTTCCTATAACATTACAAATCTTATCTTTTTGAGTTCAGGTCCACTTTAAAGCAGTTGATGATCCAAATCTTATACATGCTTCTTGTTGTACAAATGCACTATATTTTTTTCAATTAACCACTTTACTCATTATGTGTTAGATGCTTAAAAGGCATACTGTTTGCTGAGTTTAGACCTGTGACTTTACGGTACAGATACACCTAAGAATACAATGACATTTTTCAACTTGATTAAACTTACACACACAGCTAATTTTGAGCTCCTTTGTAAGTAGCACTACAATACAAAGTTCTCCTCTGTAAACCAGGTAAATTATTTATTTTCAGATTCACATGAAGAATGACAAAAAAAGAAATGACAGGCACACAGTTTTGGGTTAAATTAACCTGGAGATATGGTCTCGCAAATGCACAATGACCTCATTCTCTCATTCACTGTCTCCCTATTCATCAAATCACAATCATAAAGATTAAAATTGAATCTGGCTTACTTCCAGAGATCATAAACTGAGATTCAATGAAAGCTTGTGTGGGAATACGGTGGTGTAGCCATCTTCATCAACATGTATTCATTTATTTCAAATAGCTTTTCATCTTTTTTTGCACATTCTTTTAACTGCAGTATAAGTTATGTCAGTGGACAAAACTCACTATATATAGATCTATATATCTATATAGATCTATATATAGATATAGATATATCTATATATAGATATATCTATATATACTATATAGATATATAGAATAGATAGATAGATAGATAGATAGATAGATAGATAGATAGATAGATAGATAGATAGATAGATAGATAGATCTATATACTAAAATGCTTACTTTGATTTCACTACTCACAGTGTTTATTAAAAGCTTCAGCAAATCAGACAGAGCTCACTTGATTTCCTGGCCGGAGGATGTCTAGCATCATGTAGCTCTTTCTCACCAGATTTAGTGTCCCTGGCCCACCCCTTTCATTCATTGGATTAATTTGATTTATTTTACTTTACTTAGCATCACATGTGGGCACTACCTAGGGTAGTATGCATGCAAATGCAGGCTGCATAGGAATGGCCCCTCCTTCAGACTGATATCTACCCATCAAACTATTTCTGATAATTGCATAACTCCTCCCAAGAACCAATCCACTACTTACATTAAGACTGAGGGATCTTGAGAGGGGTACGAACTTATACATCGACAGAATGGCATGGCTGGGCAAATGGGCGTATATATACGACCCCTTTAATTCGCCGCCGCATGGTCGCACTCGCAGAATGGGGAGATGTCAGTGTAAACACAACATCTCCCCGTTATTCCTAGTGACATGTCACTGATCGAATGTTCCCTCTCATCAGGAACAGCGATCAGTGACGTGTCACTCGCCCTAACAGTTAGAATCACTCCCTAGTAGGGATGAGCTTTGAGTTCGAGTCGAACTCATGTTCAACTCGAACATTGCCTGTTCGCATGTTCGCCGAACAGCGAACAATTTGGGGTGTTCGCGGCAAATTCGAAAAGCCGCAGAACACCCTGTAAAAGTCTATGGGAGAAATCTAAAGTGCTAATTTTAAAGGCTTATATGCAAGTTATTGTCATAAAAAGTGTTTGGGGACCCCGGGTCCTGCCCCAGGGGACATGTATCAATGCAAAAAAAGTTTTTAAAACTGACGTTTTTTCGGGAGCAGTGATTTTATTAATGCTTAAAGTGAAACAATAAAAGTGAAATATTCCTTTAAATTTCAAACCTAGGGTGTGTGTATAGTATGCCTGTAAAGTCACGCTTGTTTCCCGTGCTTAGAACTGTCCCTGCACAAAGTGTAATTTCTGAAGTAAAAAAGTCATTTAAAACTCACTCGCGGCTATAATGAATTGTCGGTTCCAGGCAATACATAGAAAAGTCATTGATAAAAAAAAATAAAAATGCGTGGGGGTCCCCCCAAATTCAATTGAGTGAGTGAGTGAGTGAGTGAAAAACTTGTATAGCGCTAACAAATGCGAACTAAATCGCCTCAAGGCGCTTAGCATCCAGTAGCTTCATGATCCATCAGAAGAGGTGGGTCTTAAGTTTTTTCCTAAAGGCCCGATGGTTTTCTTCCATACGGATATCCGTGGGTAGCGCGTTCCATAGCCGTGGTCCTTGGACTGCAAATCTTCGTTCTCCCTTTGATTTGTAGCGAAATTTGGGGATGTGAAGGAGGTTTTGGTTTGTTGATCGGAGACTGCGTTTGGAGGTGTAATGCTTTATCTTCTCGCATAAATATTGCGGAGCGATTCCTTGTGTGCACTTGTGGGTGAGACAGAGGGTCTTGAATGTGACCCGATCCTTTACGGCTAACCAATGAAGGGTCCTCAGTGCAGGGGTGATGGATTCAAAGTTTTTTTTTCCTGTTATCAGTCTGGCTGCCGTGTTCTGGACGACTTGTAGGCGTGACATTTGGTATTTGGGTAGTCCGAGGTAGAGGGAGTTTGCGTAGTCGAGTCGGGAGTTGATAATTGATCCAACTACTACTGCTGTGTCCTCTTCTGGGATGAAGGGAATGAGTCTACGCAGCAGGCGGAGAAGATAATGAGATCCACTGATTACTGATCCTATTTGAGCGACCATCGACATCTCCGAGTCAAAGATGACTCCGAGACTTTTGACTTTGGTGCTCGGGGTGATGGTCTGTCCGAGAATGGTGGGTGGTGTCCAAGAGGTTTTAGTTTTTGTCTTTCGGTTAGCGTGGAGGAGAAGCAGTTCTGTTTTGGATCCGTTGAGTTTAAGTGAACTCTCAGTCATCCAATCATCGATCAATGTGAGGCACTTTTCCAATCCGTGATATTGGTCTTTTTTTCCAGTGATACGAAAGTAGAGTTGGGTGTCGTCCGCGTATGAGTGGTAGCATAAGTCCTGTTTGCTAATGATTTTTAGGAGTGGGCGGAGGTAGATGTTAAAGAGCAGGGGTGACAGTGGTGATCCTTGAGGGACTCCGCAAGAAATTGCACGAGTTTCAGAGGTGAAGGCACCTAATTCCACTGTCTGAGAACGATTCTCAAGAAAGGAAGCGAACCAAGGAAGGTCAGGGTCTGCGACTCCTGCTACTTCTTTAAGACGAATGAGTAGAGTTTTGTGATCTACTGTGTCGAACGCTGCACTGAGGTCCAGCAGCACCAGGAGACATGATTCTCCGTCATCTGCGGCTTCGAGGACGTCATCCCATATTTTGAGAAGTGCCGTTTCTGTGCCATGGCCTGGGCGGAAGCCTGATTGTAGTGGATCCAAGAGTTTGTAAGTGTCCAAATGGCCTTGTAGCTGTTGTACTACCGCTTTCTCCATGATCTTGGAAATGGTGTTGAGGCTTGTTACCGGTCTGCGGTAATTTGGGTCCTTAGGGTCAAGATTGGGTTTCTTTAGGAGGGGTTTGATTATACCTTGTGTAACGGCACCCCAATCTCAAGGGGTATTAACGCCGTTTAAGATGTTCCCTCTCCTGGACACACATCCACTACCGATCCCACAGTCAGGCGACCGCTTCCCATAAGAATAATCCGTCCAGAGATACGAGACACACTCTGTATTCAAGTTCAAGCAGGAATAATATTTATTAGAAAACTACAGGTTTTTTATACACCAAAAAGAGGAGGTTCTTACATTCTACTCTGACAATATACCTTTGACCAGACATAATTTACATGAGCCAATTAACTACAGACACCTGACCTGTCTGTTCAGCAGACGGTCTGTCTGCTAGTTCAATACACATTATTTTGACATTTCTTAAGAGACAATAGGTTCGTTAGCTAATCCCTTTTCAGTTTAGATGACTATGCATGCCATTTATATACCCACAAGTACAGAGGTGTTATCACTATTCACAATGAAAGGATCTTTAGAACACATCAGCCTCTCTCAATTAACCTGTTAAGTTCAGAAAAACAACCAGTACATATGGTGGACTAATATACTATTTCAATTTAATGCAATCCAAGACAT
Organism: Rana muscosa; assembly: GCA_029206835.1. Classification (NCBI taxonomy): domain Eukaryota; kingdom Metazoa; phylum Chordata; class Amphibia; order Anura; family Ranidae; genus Rana; species Rana muscosa. Next base: position 352,165,125 of record CM055119.1, read on the forward strand.
ATTCTTAATGTCCATTATTTCCTGGCTCACCCTGTGTCCAAAGTGACCCCCTGTCACACCTTGCTTGAGGGAGTTCGGAACCAAACCTTCTTTGAATGATAGATTTACGATGTGTGTAATGGTAGGAGCTAAAATGTCGGTACATTCTTTCAGGAGTTTTGTGGGAATTATGTCATTTGACGATGTAGTGTCTCTGAGGCTTCTGATGATGTTTTTGGTGATGTCAATGGTGATCGGGACCAACGAAAATTTTGCTAGTTGTATAATGTTCATATTGATTTTCTCTGTTTGCTTTGGCTGTGTGAAGTTGGTTGTTTTTTTCTGTTGAATTATTTCCCGAATATTTTCGATTTTGTCGATAAAAAAATCCGATAGCTCTTTGCAGAACTCTTGGGTTTCGTTTGCTGGAGGCTCTAGACAGGTAGGGTTCATGGTCCGAGTGACCAGTTTGAAGAGTTCACGAGGCCGGTTTAGGGCTTTTTTTATGGTGTTTGAGAAATGTTCCTTTTTTGCTTTAAAAATTGCTTTGTGATATTTCTTAGTGAGTGCTTTGTAGTTTGTGTGGTTTTCCTCCGTTGGGTTTCTTCTCCAGGCTCCTTCAGCTCTTCTGCGTTCTTGCTTCAGTAGCGTAAGAGTGTCACTAAACCAGCCCGAGTTGTTTTTACGGATGTGTGCTCTGCGTCTCGGAGCAACTGTGTCCGCTGTTTGTAGTAATATTTTGTTTAAGGAGTTGAGTGTTTGTTCCGTTGAGCGGTTATGCTTTAGCGTTCCTATTTTTTTTGATAGAGTGGTTTTGAAAAGTTTTGAGTGTAGTTTCTTCTGAGATCTTGTCCAGTATGTTTTTGTTGAGTCTTCCGGTTTTTGGGAGATGGTGCTGGTGGTAAATTTGAATTTGATAGCGTGGTGGTCCGTCCATGGTAACGGCATGTTGTCCAGTATGTTGATGTCCATATTTTGTTTGAAGATAAGGTCAAGAATGTGACCCGATCCATGCATGGGTGCATTTATCAGTTGCTGCAACCCTAGTTCTTCCAAATGGTTGATACAGGCGGTGGCGATGGGGTCCTGAGTGGCGTTAGCCCAGAGGTTAAAGTCCCAGAGTAGTAAAAACGTTTTGGTTTTTAAAGTGTATGTCGAGAAGAATTCGGTGAAGGGTGTGAGGAGATTTGTCTTCGGTCCTGGTGGTCTGTAGCATAGCAGTATGTGAATGGTGTCATGGGGTGTTGTTTGGAGTTGCAGGGTGAGTGTTTCCATGAATGGCAATGAGTTCTGTAGGGTTGGTTTGGTAAGAGAGAGGTGCGATTTGAAGATAACTGCTAGGCCTCCTCCTCTTTGTCCTATTCTGTGCTCAGTTAGGATGCGGTAGTTCCCAGGTACTAGTTCCGTTAGAACGGTGTTACAATCCGGTGTTAGCCAACTTTCCGTGATAAAGAGGCAGTCTATGTCGTTTTGCGTGATGAAATCGTGAATTTCCTGTCTGTGCTTGACTGCCGATCTGGTGTTAATCAAGGCGCATGATAAATCTTGTAGATGAAGCGGTGTCTTTGTGGTTTTGATAGTCGATTGTCGATTGATCCTAAGCAGTTGTTCTTTTTGTAGGATTTTTTGGGTGGCGGTTGGAAGTGTTGGGGCGGTATTCCTTAGCCTGCGGAGGGTGTCCGCTGAGTATTTAAAGATGCACATGATGGGAGGAAAAAGGTGATGGGGATGATGGATGGGGCCCAATGACCTAAACCGCCCTCCCGTTGGTCCAGAGGAAGGCAAAAAACCACCAGCCGAGTCTGGCCAATTGCTGCAGCAGGGGAAAAATTACTTCCTGACCCCCCGAGGGGCGATCGGGTAAACCCTGGATCAACTCGCTACTAGTTGGTGGTGCCCCGATGTGATTACCCGGTTGGCACACGCGGGCCTGCTGGAGAGAGACTCGGGGAGGGTGTAGAGTGATGGCCGGAGCTAGGCCACAGCCGCGGTCTGTCCTGCAGTTCTAACAGTCTAGAAATGGGCGCCCGGATGGCGGCAGGTGGCAGTCGGTGGCTGTGGGTGAGGCGGTGGTGAGCTGGGGGATCTGAGCTTGGGGAGAGTGGGGGAGAGTTGGGTCCCGTGGAAGCCGCAGGTCGTCAGGTTAACGTTTGCTGGAGGAGCGAAACGCCAGAGTCCAAAGGGGTTCCTGTATGGCCAGAGCTCCTGCCACACACGTCCGTTACGCTTGACCGTATGTGTGGATTGCTCTGTGAAGCGATGAGGTCAGGGCTCCTGTCACACACGTCCGCTTCCCTGGACCGTGCGTGCGGATTGCTCTGCGAAGTGGTGAGCCTCGGGGGCCTATCGCACACGTCCGTTATGCTTGGCCGTGTGTGTGGGTCTGGGGAGATCGCGTAGTGGCGGCGGTCGATGCTGTAGGTTGGGGCAGCCTGAGTACGTCAGGGGGGGGGGGCGATCAGTCATAAGTAGTAGAGTTATTGAAGAGTATTGTGAAGATAGTAATGGGGGTGGGGTGGGGAATTTGTAGGAATAGAGAGAAAAAAATAAGTTTTTTTTTGTCAGTGTTGGGGAAAGGCTCTGGGTGTATCAAGATGGCCGCTACTTACTGGGCCGAATATCCATTTCGTCCTCCCGGCTGCCTTTTGTGAGCGACCCAGTGGGAGCCACAGGCAAGTGACCCGTGAGTGGATGCGATCCGGTAGTTATCCCGGGTCAGAATATTCCAGGGGGCCGGGAGAGGAGCTTGAGGGCTGAGGCTGGGTGTCCCAAGATGGCCTCCGCGGCCGGGTCTAGGCCGAAGCTGCGGTCTATCCTGCTGGGCAGGTAGCAGCTAGTCCTGCTTCGGGGCCTGCTGACTCCTCTGGGGGGGCTCCGTGAGTGGGTGAGTGCCGTAGGGTGGCTCCTTGGATGATCCGGATGCTGGAAGGGGGATCGAATGTGGCTAGGCCGCAGCCGCGGACTTTCCTGTCGGCGGCTGCGGGTGGAGGGGGGTTCCGTCGGCGGTGGATGAATGGCCTCGGTGGCGGGTGGAGGGCTCGGATGTAGCTCGGTGAGCTAGGCCAGGGGTGCAGCCGGTCTGTGAAGGAGGCGCCAGAGGGGGGGACCGTGGGATGAGTGATGTTAGGCCGCAGCCTCGGACTTTCCCGGCGGCGGCTGCGGGAGGAGGTGTCTGGCGGGGGGGGGGGGGTTCGTATGGATTGGGGTCCCGCTGGATGGAGGGGGGGGAGAGAACCGGGGGGACGAGGGTGAGAGCAAGGGGGGACAAGGGTGAGAGCAGGGGAGATAACCAGGGGGAAAATAGGGGAGAGTCCTGGGGAGAGAAGCAATGCAGCCCTGGAAGTCAGGAGCTAGGTACACACGTCCTCTCTCTGGCTTCCGAACAGGGGCCCTTCAGGTCTGGTATGGATATTAAGGGGAACTCAACCCCAAATTAAAAAAAATATATGGCGTGGAGTTCCCCCAAAAATCCATACCAGGCCCTTTATCCGAGCACGCAACCTGGCAGGCCGCAGGAAAAGAGGGGGGGACAAGAGAGTGCCCCCCCTTCTGAACCGTACCAGGCCACATGCCCTCAACATGGGGAGGATGTCCCCATGTTGATGGGGACAAGGGCCTCATCCCCACAACCCTTGCCCAGTGGTTGTGGGGGTCTGCGGGCTGGGGGCTTATCGGAATCTGGAAGACCCCTTTAACAAAGGGGACCCTCAGATCCCAGCCCCCCCTATGTGAATTGGTAAGGGTTACATTGTACCCCTACCATTTCACGAAGAAAGTATCATTTTTTTTTTTTAAAACACACAAACACCTTGGAAAAGTCCTTTATTAAAAATAAAAAATAAAAAATAAAAAACACATTCCAGCGATGTAATCCAATGTCCCGCTGCAATCCGATGTTCAGCGCTGCAGTCTCCACTCAAAACGTCATTGGCTGAGCGGACCTACATTGTGAAGGAAGTTCCCCATCAGGTCCGCTCAGCCAATGACGTAGGCGGGGTCTGAGGTACGAGGGGGCGGGGGCGCCCTCGTATCTCAGACCCCGCCTACGTCATTGGCTAAGCGGACCTGATGGGGAACTTCCTCTTCAGTGTAAAAAAATGAATAGACCCGCCCCTTCTCATGTTCCCCATCAGGAGCGGACCAACATTTAGCACAATGTTTGTAATTGGTGATATAAGGGTTTCTTACTTTTACTCACTTTATACTACCTTAAAATTAGAGCAGCAAAAATATTTGATGTCTCTAATTTATGGAGCTGTAACCATTGTAAGTAAGGCCTCATGCCCACGGACATTTTTACAGCCGCGTTTTTGAGCGTTTTTTACAGCTTAAAAACGCCTGTCCATGTTAGTCTATAGCTTCATGCCCACCTAGACGTTTTTGAGCTGCAAATAGCATAGACGTTTTTAAGCTGTAAAAAAAAAACAGGACCAGTGCGTTCCTCAGCGTCAGAGTTAGGCAGAAAAAAACGCGAGCGTCCAAAAACGCTCAAAAACGCTCAAAAACGCGCACTAACGCGCGCTAACGCGCGGTCGCGTTTTTTAGCCCACGACTTTTTTTTTTCTCAAAAAAAATAAAAAATAACAGCCGTTATTGGACAATGGACAGGCGTTTTTAAGCTGTAAAAAACGCAGCTGTAAAAACGTCAGTGGGCATGAAGCCTAATAATTGCATTTATAAAGCAGTAGACTATAGGAATCCCATATAAGCAGGACAGAATGTTATGTTCAAACATAGCTATCTACCTCCTAGAGTTGGTGAAAGAGTTGTGTATATTTATGTTTCAGTTTTGGCAGATGCCTGTGGTTTAAATAACCAACCAAAGAGATCTCTTTACTTGGTACCGCCAATTATGCCCATTACAAGAAAGTTGCCATCTGATTTTTAACTTCCACTGCCTCTGAACCTCCTTTAATAAATTCCAGAATAACATACTCAAAGAAGCCTGTATGCTGGAAAATACTATTTCCTGTTAGAAGGGTTTGTGTATTTATAGACATGTAAAGGCTATTTCATATCTGCTTGATTTTTTCTCCATTAATATCGGTAAAAATGTGTACCCTGCAAGATACTTCAGATAAGTATTATCTAGATCTGTGGTTTTCAAGCACTGGGTTGTGACCCAGTGCCAGGCTGTTGCCTCCTCTTCTTCAGGGCCTTCAGCTAGCTGCAGATCTCTTAACCTTCCACAGTGCCTTCCAGCTTTTATAGTGCCCCTCTAAAATCCCAGAGTGCCCCAAAGTGCCCCCAGGTCCCAAAAAAGCCCTCAGTCTCCACAGTGCCCCCCAGCCTGCTCCATAGGCCCCAAACCTCAAATATTGTCCTAGCACTTAAGAACCTGCGCACGACTATATACGTCCTCTTTTTGAAGAGGGATATCTCGGTAATGGCAGCAGCTGCTGCCACAACCGAGGTATCCATCTCAGGCGCCGGTCCTGTAAATGATAATGGTGATCTCTGCGGCGGATTCACCGCGAGATCACCGTTATTGGCTCTTCCGCGCCCTCCGGCGCTTACCGAAGCCGTTGGGAGCGGCGGAGGCAATCGGGTCCTCTTCCTAGCTGGGTATGGAGACGAGTGAGGGGAAGATGGCCCCCACCAGTCTCCATACCCTAGCAGGGCGGAAGCGACGTCAAAACGTCACTTCCACCCATACGTCTTAAAGGCACATTTTGTTGTTGTCATTTTTTCAAATGACAATTTCTTTTTTTATTATTGCATTTTAGTCTAAATATGAGATCTGAGGTCTTTTTGACCCCAGATCTCATATTTAAGAGGACCTGTCATGCTTTTTTCTACTACAAGGGATGTTTACATTCCTTGTAATAGGAATAAAAGTGACCCATTTAAAAAAAAAAAAAAAACAGTGTAAAAATAAATAAAATAAAGTAAAATCAATAAGAAAACTAAAATAAAATTTAAAGCGCCCCGTCCCGACGAGCTCGCGCGCAGAAGCAAACGCATACGTGAGTAGCGCCTGCATATGAAAACGGTGTTCAAACCACACAAGTGAGGTATCGCCGCAATCGTTAGAGCAAAATAAATAATTATAGCCCTAGACTTCCTCTGTAACTCAAAAGATGCAACGTATAGAATTTTTTGGAAATTTTTAAGGGTAAAAGTTTGACGCCATTCCACGAGCGGGCGCAATTTTGAAGCATGACATGTTGGGTATGAATTTACTCGGCGTAACATTATCTTTCACAATATAAAAAAATTGGGCTAACTTTACTGTTGTCTTATTTTATAATTCCAAAAAGTTAATTTTTTCCCAAAAAAGTGCGATTGTAAGACCGCTGCTCAAATACGGTGTGACAAAAAGTATTGCAATGACCACCATTTTATTCTCTAGGGTGTTATAAAAAAGTAATTTTCTAGCAAAAAAAACGTGTTTTTAACGTGGAAACACAGAGTCTGAAAAACTTGCAAGGTCCTTAAGTGGTTAACCTCCAACGGTTTCCCCAACCCCCTCCATAAACCTCACTTCCTACAGAAAAATCATGTCTGCTGCAGAGTCCCCTAACTCACTCCAAGACCCCCATCGCTCCCATTGTGATGCACAACCCCATCTAGAGTCTTTAAACATTACAATACATATTTTGCATGTCCATGGTAATTATTTTTTATTTATTTTTTTACTGTTGGGAACCACTGCTCTAGATTATAGCTGCAGAGAGAAATGGGCTGGATCAAGGATGTTAAGGTAAAGGGAAATCTCACCTTTGGAGTTGTCCTTAAATATAAGAAACAATTAAGTAGGTTACTTCATCAGCTACTAAAATATCTGTTTTGGGTGGACTAATGCTTTAAAACATATTAATTTCACAGCACCAGCCTGAGCAAACAAAAGTTTACTGAGTCAACAGTTCTGTAATGTTATAAACTGAACCAATATGAACACAAGTTATCAAACCAACACTAACAGCAAAAATTGTTTTAAAAAAAAACAGCTAATTTGTAAAGCTGCAAAATGGTCAATTTACTCAGCATAATTCTCATACTGTAATTTTTATATTGAGAGAAATTTAGAGGGGAGGAAAATGCATTAGCATTCTGTAGTTTTGAAAATTGTGTATTACATATAATAGGCTAATGATTACTTTGAAAATTATTACGTCTAAAATTTGCACATCACCCATGCCCTGATCATACACAAAACATAAATCAGGATGTTAATAATAAAGCACAGTGTAAAAGTCCAGTGTTTAATAAGCATATTTTTTTGGGCACAGGGAAGGACAATGATTATGAATAAATGATGATGGTTGAACCAGGTTTGCTCTGGCAGCATTGTTTGCCATGCCCTACTGCTGGTCATCACTGGAGGCTGTCTGGCCATATTTACCAATTGTGGAAGATGTTTTACACTGATATATAACTCTGTGCTGGTATTGCATACAAACCAACTATTAGACCAAATGGGGAAAGGTGTGGGGGTGGGGTGAGATAGCATGATTGGTTTGTGGTGGTGGTGTTATAAAAGTGCAAAGAAATCGCAGGTGTGAGGGCGAAGATTTGACAGGCCAAATTATGAAGGTTATAGGATGTAAGGGCAAAGTTAGCAGGGAAGATAGTAGACATCCAGGATAGTAAAGATGGGTGGCAAAAATTTAAACAAACAAAAAATAAAATTGAGGTTGCATATAGAAGACAAGAGAATAGGCAACCAAGGGGAGCTGAACACTATCGTGGAAAGCAGAGGGGAAGGTAGGGCCTGCATCCTAAGATTATTAAGCTAAATGTATGCAGGAACCCTCCAAGAGACAAGAAAGTCAATGTGTGGGTGTGCTTGCACTGGACTAATAGAGTAAGGTATTGATGATATTGGATATATCATAGAATTCTGTCCTCCTTTCCAGGGGCTGATGTGCAGTGAAGGTGCCAAGCAGATGGACCTTGTTCTTGTCTCGGGCAAAACTTTGGAGGAAATGCTACTCCCTTTCTTAGGGCTGAAACCATTGCTATGAATTGACTCACAATGATGTATTAATAGGATACTCATTTAGGGAATGATCCAAGCTGTCAAACCTGGACACTAAATGCAGTGGTAATCCTTGCTCCCCTATGGTGTAAACTTCCAGCTGGGGACCGGAGCCATGGGGACTGTGGGTACTGGAAGCTGTGTGCCGGAAGTGACGTCAACCGTCGGAAGGTTATAGAGGCAGCTACAATGGTAGATGACAGCCTGGAGGCTTGGGACAGATGCAGAGACAGTACGGGGCCATTGCCATGAAAATGCGTTTTAGGCTAGTTATATAGGGGCAGCAGTGGGCTGGAACTAAACTTTTAAAGAAACACTGCATAGTACTAACCACATGAGCACCCTTCAATAGTTAAAATATACAATGGCATACATATAAAAATTATACATTTAATACTTGAATTAAATGAACCTAAATATACAGTATTACCTAAAACCACAAACTATAGTAGGAATACCAGCTTATTAAGTACAACCAGAGATTAAACTTAAATCAAAAACAAAAATAAAGAACAAATAAAAAAAAAGTCACATTTTTTATATGTAACTGAAAAACAGACCTTAACCATATAAACACGGTATAGGTTCCCCTGAAGAAACCTATACAAAATAAAATTAGATAAATAAAAATATGCAGTATGTGTAAAGATAAAAACTCTCAAAGCAATATCAATTGTTGGATAACAGTCCAACATATATATGACAAAAACCTAATGAATACAGATACCACAGAGCAAGGGCCATAACCTATGCCCAATAAAATAAATGTATCAATAATAAATACTCTGAGAATAGAAAAAAACGAAAAATGACAGGAGAAGACAGAACCCTAAATCAGACCTAATTATATCACATTATGTATTTTAAAATCCTCAGTTAGGCCACTAGATGACATTGTTCCCAACTTGTAGATCCAAAAGGTCTACTTTTTTCATAAATGTACTAGAGGTACTCCCAGGCACTAAGGTACCTTTGTTTGGCTGTAAGAGAGTTTTCCGGAATATACTCAGTTGACAAGAGCTCAAGATCTCTAATATCTTTATTGTGATGTTGAAAAAAATGCCGTGGCACACTGTGCTTGTCAGAACACTCCTTGATAAATCTGTGGTGTTCCCCCACTTTGCAGTGTTCAATCAACGTACAGCAGGTTGCAGGGGCACCACAGGATATAAACCACATATTCAGAGGAGCAGGTGATAAACTGCCTAATATGAAAGACGTTACCCGCTTTATTACTGGATAAATTGGCAAGTTTTAAACCTACACTAAACCTACACTTTTTACACTGAAAGATGACCTTTCTATGATCGAAATAGGACTAAATATCCATCAATCTGTCAGCTCCGTAAATTTTAAGCTTACTCGGTGCAGTCATGTTTTTCAGAGTTCAGGCTTTTCTAAAGGTAATTTGTGGGACTGCAGGTAAGATGGACCATTTTGGTGGTCAAGGACCAGGCCACTTTTTGCGATTCGGCACTGCGTCGCTTTAACTGACAATTGCGCGGTTATGCAAGGTGGCTCCCAAACAAAATTGACGTCCTTTTTTTCCCACAGATAGAGATTTCTTTTGGTGGTATTTGATCACCTCTGCGGTTTTTATTTTTTGCGCTATAAACAAAAATAGAGCGACAATTTTGAAAAAAATGCAATATTTTTAACTTTTTGCTATAATAAATATCCCCAAAAAATATATAAAAAAACGTTTTTTTCTACAGTTTAGGCCAATACGTATTCTACATATTTTTGGTTAAAAAAATCGCAATAAGCGTTTATTGGTTGGTTGGCGCAAAAGTTATAGCTCCTACAAAATAGGGGACTGTTTTATGGCATTTTTATTATTATTATTTTTTTTACTAGTTATGGCGGCGATAAGCGATTTTTATCGTGACTGCGACATTATGGCAGACACATCGGACACTTTTGACACCATTTTGGGAACATTGTCATTTTTACAGCGTACAGTGCTATAAAAATGCACTGATTACTGTAAAAATTACACTGGCAGTGAAGGGGTTAACCACTAGGTGGCGCTGCAGGGGTTAAGTGTTTCCTAGGGAGTGATTACTACTGTGAGGGGGCGTGGCTACACGTGACACGTCACTGATGACCGTTCCCGATCCCGGCGGCGCACCAATAGGAATCCAGGCGGGCCTATTTAAAGAAACCCAGTTGCACTGACAAGTTGCTGGTTTGTCAGCTTTCCTGTATACCCAAGACTCTGGAAAACTATCTTGAAAATCTCCTTGTGACCCGGACTGGCTTGATTCCTCTGATCTCTCTCCTGGACCTGACCCTCGGCTTGTTATACGGACTTCTGCCTTCTCCTGTGTTTTGACCCTCGGCCTGTGACTCGGATCTGCTGCCTGTCTACAATCCTTGACCTCCTGCTTGTACCTTTGGACTTCCACGCTTCCTTTGAACTCCTGCCTGGTTCCCGGTATTCTCTGGACTTGTTACCTTTTGCTGTGCTAGACCCCCAGCCGGGACTGTTACCTTTGCAATTGCAACCCAGACTCAACCTGCACCGGCTTCAATTGTCTCCTGCTGTTTGAACTTTACCAATCCGGCTAGTTCCTGCTTGAAGCCTGTTCTTCAGTCTACTCAGCACTACCGGACCGTCTACAAGTACCCACCACCTGCCGGTAGCCGGTGCCGCTTCTCGCCATCCACTCCCTGTCTCAACTCCAGGGGGTGGAGTGCGTCAAGTCGCAAAGGTGAACCACTCTCGGCATCTCGGCCTCGGTAAGTACACACCCTTACAGTACAAACCAGCCAGATGTCTGAGGCCGACAGGGTGCGTTCACCGTTCGAGGCCCTATGTCAGCAAGTCACCGCACTAACCAATGCGGTTCAGAAATTCCAAGAAGGTTATGTCCAAATGTATGGCCGCTTTCAGCTACTTACTGGAGCTACAGGACCAGCATCACCAGCTGCCACCGCTGCCAATGTTGCCTCCACGTCTCAAAATCAGGCAAACCCCACCGTAGTAATGGCTACCCCTGAACCCAGGGTCCCCCTGCCTGAACGATTTTCTGGCGTCCGTAAGAAATATCGGGCTTTCAAAAACGCATGTTCTCTTTACCTCGCTCTTCAACCCAGGACTTTCTCTTCGGAAGTGGTAAAGGTGGGGTTCGTCATCTCCCTTCTAACCGACGAACCTCAGGCGTGGGCCCATGGCCTGATGGAGCAAAGCAGCCCCATACTAGATTCCGTGGACACCTTCTTCGAGAGTATGGCGCATCTGTATGACGATCCTCAGCGATCAGCCACAGCTGAGTCTGTTCTCCACAGTTTAACCCAGGGGAGAAGGCTGGTGCAGGACTACACGGCAGAATTCCGGAAATGGTCAGCTGACACTGGCTGGAATGAGACGGCCCTTAAATACCAATATCGCCAAGGACTGTCTGAGGCTCTTAAAGACGAGCTGGCCAGGATTGGTGTTCCAACTACTCTGGAAGATTTGATCCAGTCTGTCACTCAGCTTGACAGACGCCTGCGGGAGCGGCGTTCTGAGCGTTTCCAGACTACCCGTCCAAACTGGACTTTGCCCCGATCAGCTTCTGCCTATCCACCCATCCAAGTTCCTACAGCATCTTCTCCTCCCGAGCCTGAACCCATGCAGCTTGGTCTGGTTCATCCTCCCCTTTCTCCTGAGGAAAAGCAGCGCAGGCGTCAGGCCAATCTGTGTCTTTACTGCGGGGGTACTGGCCATTTCCTTCGGAGCTGCCCAGTAAGACCTAGTAAGTGTACCCTCAAAGACACTTTGAACTACCAAGTTTCTGGCTTACCACAGACTTATGTTGTTCTTTCTATTTCTCTACAGCTACCAACAGGAGCAACCCGCCTACCAGCGATTATTGATTCAGGAGCCTGCAGCTGCTTTCTGGACTCTTCACTTGCTTCCCAACTTCACTTTCCTCTGCAAACCAAGGACCGTTATCTTCAGGTTCGTCTGGCGGATGGATCCCTGCCTCATTCAGGGGTAATTACGCAAGAAACAAAACCCGTCCTTGCTATCACGGATTCAGGCCACCAAGAATACCTCCGATTTGACCTCATCCCATCTCCCATGTTCCCCATCATCCTGGGCCTCCCTTGGCTGCAAGCACATGAGCCTCATATAAACTGGGCCAAAAGGGAAGTTAACTTCACTTCTTCGTATTGTTCCCAACACTGTCTTTCCGCACTTCCAACTGTCTGTGCTACTTTAACCCCTCAACCGGATAACCTACCACATGTTCCATCAGCATACTTGGAATTCCAGGACGTCTTCGACAAACAGCAGGCCGACCGCCTACCACCACATCGTCCCTACGATTGCCCCATTGACCTTCTGCCTGGCTCCAAAATTCCATTCGGCCGCATCTTTCCCTTGTCCGAATCTGAGTTGAAGGCCCTCAAGTCTTACATTGAGGAAAATCTGGAAAAAAAATTCATTCGCCCCTCTTCTTCCCCAGCCGCTGCCGGAATCTTTTTCGTTGAAAAAAAAAGACGGGACTCTGAGGCCCTGCATCGACTATAGGGAATTAAATAAAATTACTATTAAAAATAGATACCCGCTTCCTCTCATCCCGGAGTTGTTCCAACGATTCCGATCAGCTCGGATCTTCTCTAAACTGGACCTTCGAGGGGCCTACAACCTCACCCGGATCAGGGCTGGAGACGAATGGAAGACGGCTTTTAGATCTAGGTTCGGTCATTTTGAATACTTGGTCATGCCATTCGGGCTTTGCAACGCCCCAGCTACTTTCCAGCACCTGGTCAATGACATTTTCCGTGAACACCTGGAAGACTTTCTAGTAGTCTACTTAGACGATATTCTTATTTTTTCGTCCTCCCTTGAACTGCACCGAATCCATGTCATCAAGGTCCTCACTATTCTCCGAGAACATAGACTTTACCTCAAGGCCAAGAAATGTGACTTTGAGAAAACCACTGTGCAATTTCTGGGATTTATTATTTCTACCAATGGGGTCGCAATGGACCCGCAGAAAGTCAAAGCTATCCAGGAATGGCCAGCCCCAACAGACAAGAAAGGGGTACAACGGTTTATAGGTTTCGCCAACTTCTACAGGAGGTTCATTGTGGGGTTCTCCTCTATTGTGGCACCTATAACCCAACTGACACGCCAGGGCTACCGCTTTCACTGGTCACAGGAAGCTCAGGATGCCTTTGATAAACTAAAAAATGCATTCACATCGGCACCTGTATTGAAGCATCCAGATCCGCTACTGCCGTTTACTCTGGAAGTAGATGCTTCAGAGTCAGCCACTGGGGCCATCCTCTCTCAAAGGCAGGGCCCCAAATCCCTTCTTCATCCAGTAGCCTTTGCCTCTCGTAAACTAACTTCTCCGGAACGTAATTATGACATCGGAGACCGGGAACTATTGGCTATCAAATTCGCCCTGGAAGAATGGCGATACCTTCTGGAGGGAGCCCCTCACCCTGTCATGATATTCACGGATCATAAAAATCTAGAATATCTGAGAACAGCAAAACGTCTTCGACCCAGACAAGCCCGATGGGCCCTCTTCTTCACCAGGTTTAACTTTCATATCTCTTATAGGCCCGGTTCCAAGAACGTGAAGGCGGATGCACTCTCTAGGATGTTTCCCGAGACCCCTCAAGCAGAGGAACCAAGTACCATCCTATCAGCACAAAACTTTCTGCTCATCCCACAGGCTGATCTACTAACCTCCATAAAAGCTGCCTCTAAGCATTGTCCTGACCAAGTAACCCCTTCCCTGGAGAAGCGTAATGACTTGCTCTGGTCCCAAGGTAAAGTCTTCGTCCCTCTGGAAATAAGGCAACTGATTCTGAAAACTTTCCACGACCACAAACTAGCTGGCCACTTTGGAGCCAAAAAAACATGGAACTAATCTCTCGCTCCTTCTGGTGGCCTGGTTGGAGACAAGATTGCAAGTCCTATGTTGCCTCCTGTACCCGTTGCCAACGGAATAAGGGACCCAAAACCAAGAGTTGGGGGCTACTCAAACCTTTGCCTATCTCTGAACGTCCGTGGGCAGATGTGTCCATGGACTTCATTGTAGATCTACCGCCCTCTGGAGGTTTTACCACGATTCTGGTCGTAATTGACCGCCTCTCCAAAATGGCACACTTCGTGCCCATGATCGGTACCCCCTCTGCTGCAGATACAGCCAAAGCCTTTTTTCAGGAGATAATCAGGCTCCATGGGGTGCCTAAGAGCATCACCTCTGACAGAGGCGTTCAATTCACGTCAAAATTCTGGAAGGAACTTTGCAAATCTTTAGAAGTCAAGATTTGCCTATCATCGGCATATCACCCGCAGAGCAACGGACAGACAGAGAGAACCAATCAAACCCTAGAACAATATCTCCGTTGTTTTTGCTCAGCCTCACAAGACGATTGGTCCTCCCTATTATCCTACGCTGAATTTGCATATAACAACTCGGTGCATTCAGCCACCAGTCAAACTCCTTTTTGGGCCAACTTTGGCTTCCATCCTTCCTTCCTCCCTGATGACATTCCGGAGAGCTCTGTTCCTGCTGTTCAAGATCGGATAGCCTTTGTTCAATCAAATTTTCTGACACTCCAGGAAATGATGCAAAACGCCCAGGAGTCTTACAAGAGACACTATGACAAGGGTAGGAAGGAAAATCCAATCTTCAAAGTTGGGGAGGAAGTATGGCTCTCCGCCACCAACCTCAAATTGCCGATCCCTTCACGGAAATTGGGACCAAGATTCATAGGCCCTTTTAAAATCAAGCGAGTAATCAAGTCTGTGGCCTTTGAATTGGCACTGCCCGACTCCTACAGGATACACCCGGTCTTCCACACGTCTCTGTTGAAACCGGTAGTCTCCAGCTCCTTCCCGGGAAGGGATGAGCTACCTCCTCCACCTGTGGAGGTTGATGGTGAAAACGAGTACGTGGTGGAATCTATCTTGGGTTGCAGGAAAAGAGGCAGGCAATTACAGTATTTAATCAAATGGAAGGGGTATCCCTCAGAGGACAACTCTTGGGAACCATCTAGGAACCTACATGCTCCCCGTCTAATTAGAGTCTTTCACCAGGAACATCCCGAGTTGATGTCTAGTCTGGGATCTGCTGCCTGTCTACAATCCTTGACCTCCTGCTTGTACCTTTGGACTTCCACGTTTCCTTTGAACTCCTGCCTGGTTCCCGGTATTCTCTGGACTTGTTACCTTTTGCTGTGCTAGACCCCCAGCCGGGACTGTTACCTTTGCAATTGCAACCCGGACTCAACCTGCACCGGCTTCAATTGTCTCCTGCTGTTTGAACGTTACCAATCCGGCTAGTTCCTGCTTGAAGCCTGTTCTTCAGTCTACTCAGCACTACCGGACCGTCTACAAGTACCCACCACCTGCCGGTAGCCAGTGCCGCTTCTCGCCATCCACTCCCTGTCTCAACTCCAGTTGGTGGAGTGCGTCAAGTCGAAAAGGTGAACCACTCTCGGCATCTCGGCCTCGGTAAGTACACACCCTTACACCCTCTCAGTTCCCCTACTACTTACCTGATCCCACCTCGATCCAGCAATGTTGCAGAAGTGTCTTGGCTTCCCGGGTCTCTCCCTCCTGATTGGCTGAGATGGTAGTGCGGCACCATTGGCTCCGGCTGCTGTCATTTAAAGTCAGTGAGCCAATAAGGAGAAAGGGGGGTGGGGCTGAACCATGACTCTGTGTCTGAATGGACACAAAGAGCGGTGGCTTGGCTCGGGTGCCCCCATAGCAAGCTGTATGCTGTGGGGGCATTCAGCAGGAGGGAATGGCCAAGAGCGCTGGCGAGAGACCCGAGAAAAGGAGGATCTGGGTTGTTCTGTGCAAAACCAGTGCAACGAGCAGGTAAGCATAGCAAGTTTGTTATTTTTAAAGAAAAAAAGAAACAGACTTTAGTATCACTTTAATATGGAGTCAAGCTGTAAAAAAATGCTAAGGTTTTTGAATAAACTTGGTAAAAGATTTTTGACTTTTTTATTCCACTTTGGTACCTGTACGAGAGGTCTCTTAGTCCCCTTTAACACTGGGTGTTTTTCAGGCACTTTAGCATTGGAAATAGCCTCTGCTAAGTGCCTGAAAACCGCCTCCCATTCATTCAAGTGTGGCTTTTTTCACACTGGGGCGGTGCACTTGTGGGATGTTCCGAAAAGTTCTGCACGCAGCATCTATGGGGCGGTTTGGGAGCTCCCTTATTTAGAGCTCCCAAAACGCCCTGCCCATTGGAATGAATGGGCAGCGGAAGCCTGAAAATCGTTTCGGGAGCATCGCAGCTCGGGAGTTTTGAAACCCCTTCTTTGGGGTTAAAAGCGCCCTGCTAGCGGCCGAAAAGCACAGTTTAAACAGCGGTAAAGCGCCACTAAAACAAACGGTGCTTTAGCACTAACGCGCCTGTGGCCCCAGTGTGAAAGGGATTTTATTGAACAAGAAGGTTGAACACTGGTCCAATAAAAAACACTAGCCAATAGACATACCTCTGGTGGTCAATTGGCACACATTATTGACTGCCCATTCATATTTGTGGCCACTTGCATAAGACTTGGACAAACAACCTTTTTTATTTTTCCATTTCCATTCCATTTCTTCTTTCTTTATTTTACACTTTATCATTATTGGCACCACAAAGAGTAGATTGAGGATTGTGATGTAACAAGTACAATATAGTATAACTAAGTTTTAGAGAAAATTATAAATAAATTTCACAAAGTTAATGGATCAAATATTTTAAACTGGCAGAATGGCCAGAATAAATATATATTTGGTTTTTTTGAAGCACAAAGTACAACCCTAAGCAACATTAAGACACACTATTCTAGAGTGTGTGTTGCCATAGTAACCTTTTCCAGCTATGAACACTTTAATCTTATGGATTAGTGTTAAGTGTGTATTGTGAATGTTTAAAGCCTATATTCATGGTTCTCAAGAGATTATTTTAAAGTTGAGGAAAAACAGAGCAAAGACAAAAGGGACAAAAGGAACACTTTTTGTTCAGTGTTATAAAAAAAATCCTTATAGTACTCAGTGGACGATGACCTGCTAGTGCAGTATAATCTTTTATCAATTTCGGAAATAAGAACACCCAATAATTCCCTTTTATAAGGTATCTGAAGGTAGGCAAAGTGCATTATTCTACAAGAAGCTCTGGAAATTACCCCATGGAAAATTGCAGAAGCTTAACTGCATGATTTTTCTAATTTTCATAAACATTTGTTTTAATGTCTGTTTTGTTTAATGGTGCACCTGCTAAGCATCATAAGGAAACCAGCTAGCAAAAGATTGTTCTTTTTAAAATAGTCTACTGTAAAGGGATTTTTTGTTTTACCTGTGTACAAAATTTAAAATTCATGCTTGAACATGTTAACAGTATAAATGTATATTGCAAGATACACCTGCCTTGTCTCTTTCTATTTTCTACCTATTCAAGTGTTACCTATTCCTCACGCTAACCAATTTCTACCAAACATATAGTACATTAAACGTATATAGTAAATATTTGGGGAAAATGGTCAACTCAGTTATTCCCTTGTACAAGGAAACCTATCTGAACAGGGACTGCCCACAAAAATTTAACAAGATGTGGGATGCCTGGTTGGAGTCTGATACCACTACTACAGGGTAGAATAGCCCTGTGGATAGCCCACCTTAAAAATTTTCAGACCCTCACCCGGGTTCAGCTAATTCCATTGTATTGATGTGACTAATGTATTGTATGGTATGTCCAGATATGTTCGCTCCTTAACCTCATAGGATTATGTTGATAGTCTATGGGATTGATAAGGTTAGGGGACACTGGAAAGACATGGATTAAACTAGAGAAGTGTCCAGGAAGAAAACCCAATGGGTATATGACATGGGTTCTCTACACCCATTTGGGTTGAACATAGACATCGATCTAAATAGTTTTTTGACAATTTTTTTGCTGTATTTGATGAAGCCTGGATATAGATATAATTTTAGTTGATGTTCTATGGATAGGTGGTCTGGAGTAGGTCTTTAGGGTGCACATTGTTTGTTAAGTATAGGTGGTCTAGAGTAGGTCTTTAGGATACATGTGTAAAAGGACAAGCGCGCAACCACTGACATTGATTAAATAAAAAATGATGAATATATTACTAATTACACACTATGTGAAAAAAACCACAAGAGAATATATACTGAATCTCAATAGTGAAAAAAAACACAAGAGAATATATACTGAATCTCAATAGTGAAAGTGAAATTGTTCTCCAAAGGCAAATATTAATTTAAAAATTAAAATTATAAAGGTGAGATTGAAAAAAATGTCCACAACACATTTAAATTCCAAAGGTGAGATTTCACCTTTGGAATTTAAATGTGTTGTGGACATTTTTTTCAATCTCACCTTTATAATTTAAATTTTTAAATTAATATTTGCCTTTGGAGAACAATTTCACTTTCACTATTGAGATTCAGTATATATTCTCTTGTGTTTTTTTCACATAGTGTGTTATTAGTAATATATTCATCATTTTTTATTTAATCAATGTCATTGGTTGCGCGCTTGTCCTTTTACACATGTCTTTTGAGTTTTAGCATTTTTAACTTTTTACTTGCAGCAGCACCACATTTTTTGGATCATTTATTTATTCACCATTTTTTAAAATATACTTTCGGTTTAGCGCAGGTTTTTCCAAACTTTAGGATACATGCACTGTTTCCCTTTAAATTGCGGCATGAGTAAGTTAAGACATGAACCTGCCGATATGATGTAGAGGACAAAAAACTTTCATTTGTATGATATAATAAGGGTGTGCAGTAGATCAAATTTAATGGTTATCATGCTGATAAGGTTTTATATCTGCAGAGTGTTTTAAAGTTATTCATTGGTTACGATGGGTTATTCCCATTATAAATATGGCGCATGTCAGACGTCCTTCCGCTCCGTGAGGACGTGGAAAGATGAAACGCGCAGGACGGGGCAAGGAGTTTGATCGCACACGCCCGCATTGCACTCACGGTCTGAGAGATATGGCCGGAGGCGACAGGCTAAACATTATACAAGCATTTTCTCCCTAGTGCCAGGCAGACACTTATTACATGTGAGTAATACGATTTTACGATTTTAATAAAAGTTTAGTTTTAAATGGTGTTACGCTATGGAAATCCTTCTTCCTTTATTTCTCCATATGCTGTCAAGATGAGCCTGAGTGGAATCTTATGAAGGAGATCAGATTAAGCACTAGGAGGGTGTGAATCAACCCCTTTGTGTCTAGCTATAGATCTATAAATTGATCAGCCATTTTTTCTGGTGAGTCAGTTTGGTGTGGATGGTGAAGGATTCACACTGGGTGTCATTAATTAGTGAGCTGTACAATTATTTCCAAAGATGATTGACAAGTGGTTATTCTGGGAC
Organism: Rana muscosa; assembly: GCA_029206835.1. Classification (NCBI taxonomy): domain Eukaryota; kingdom Metazoa; phylum Chordata; class Amphibia; order Anura; family Ranidae; genus Rana; species Rana muscosa. Next base: position 352,184,454 of record CM055119.1, read on the forward strand.
CTGTTGTTCGCCAGATCACAAATGGACTTTGTTATTCAATAGTGGACATTTTCTCTCTGCACTTTTACATATATTTTTAGCACTTTATATTCTTTGCACATATTTTGCATTTGCACTTTCATTTTTCACATTGATGAAAAGTATTGCTATATTGATATAGTATATTTATGGTTATTTATATAAATTATTATATTTTGCGTATTATTTCACATATTCACTAGGTATTATCATATTTTTGGTTATGTATGCATATCTTTTTGTTACTACCCAGACTGATTAGTTTTAGGGACCAGAGACCAGAGCCGCACGTATTTTTAGCACTTGTTTTGGGTTATCAAGGGGCAGCGGTCTGTGAAATTCACAGCCCCCCTTCTTTTTTCCATCAATATACTAGGCGCTGAACATTTCCTTTTTCCTAGATCAACTTTATCTATAAAATAATAGTAGCCAGGTATAATATTTGCATTTAGGAAAAATCCAGGCATTTTATAAAACAATCTACTGAGCTGACCAGAATCAACTCTTGAGGGAGTCTATTCCACATTTTCACAGCTCTTACTTTGAGAAGCCCTTCTGTATTAAATCTTTTTTCCTCCAAATGTAAAGCATGCCCCCTTGTCCACTGTGATGATTACCCTAAGGTGAAAAGCTGTTTACTAAATGGACCACTTATGTATTTATACATGTTGATCATATCCCCCTTAATCTACCCTTATCAAGAGAATAAATTCAGTTCCTCTAATCTTTCCTCATAGCTGAGCTCCTCCATACCTCTTATAAGTTTGGTTGCTCTTCTCTGCACTTTCTCCAGTTCCCCGATATCCTTTTGTGAACTGGTGCCCAAAACTGAACTGCATATTCCAGATGAGGTCTTACTAATTCTCTCTCTCTCTCTCTCTCTCTCTCTCTCTCTCTCTGTATGATGTATGCATAATCTTAGACCCCAAGTGCATAACTTTACATTTTATCAACATTAAACCTCATTTGCCACACAGTTGCCCAATAAAACAGTGCATTAAGGTTGGCTTGTAAGTTGGAGACATCCTGTAAGGACGTTATTCCACTGCATAGCGTAGTGTCATCTGCAAATACTGAAATGGTACTTTTAATCCCAAACCCTAGATCATTTATAAAGATATTAAAAAGTAAGGGTCTCGACACTGAACCTTGGGGTACACCACTAACAACCCTAGACCATTCAGAGTAAGAATCATTAAACAATACTCGCTGAATACAGTCTTTTAGCCAGTTTTCTTTTCATTCAAAAACTGATTTTTGTTGACTTTACCTGATACATTAGCCTTGTCTGGGGAACTGTGTCAAACGCTTTTATAAAATCCAAGTATACGTCCACCGCCACTCCTTTGTCTAAGGTTTTACTTACCTCCTCATAAAAAAAAATCAGATTTGTCTGCCAACTTCTGTCTTTCATGGATCCATGCTGACTTTTGCTTATGTAGCGCCCCCCCCCCCAATATTTGGGGGCGCTATGTGTAAATTTAAGGGTAGTCTGAGACAGTAATTGGGCTCAGACCAATTCTTTGTTCTGGATTTGCTTCTGCTCTGGGTGTGATACTGCCTGGCAGTAGTGTTCCCTGTCTGCCTGTAAGTGGCATTGTCATCACCGGCATAGGTTGAACCACCGGGGGTATCACAACACCTTGGGTGTCCTTTCTTGGCAGCCGTACAGTGGGTGTGGTTTACCCGCTGTGCATGCTGGGAGAGGGTACATAAGGGGCAGACGCCATTAGTTGGGGTTCGTTCTTGTGCGCCTCACGGCCCTCCAGGCCAGGGGTGCGCGTGTGTGGAATAGTCCCGGGCACCTTCATCCCGAGGCAACATCGCTACCTGGTAGGCCCAGCACCTTCAGCAAGGCCCTAACCTGAAGAAGTATCCCAGGCTGCCCACTTGAGGGAAGCTACGCTTAGGGAAGGAGACCAGGGGAGGATCTGCCCCAGAGGAGACTTACGACGGTACTGCTGTCTCAGGAGGAGGCCTGGAGATCACCTAAGGAGGGATCCATCATTACAAGCCCTGCAATACGCCAATCTGGCTTAAAGGTTCTTCATTATTGCTTGGCTGGGAGGTACGGGACTATCAATCCTGTGGCAGAGGATTCCTGATCGCATCCCCTAAAAAGTTCACAATTATCCATGCTTCATCCCGGCTGGTAGGACTGATCGCAAAGGGACTATCCGGGTGAGCAATACCCACTCAGGCTTGAGTGGCGACGAAAGAGTTGCTTTGTGTTTTAAGTGCTGCGTACCTGAACTTTCCCCTACTTCTCTCGTTTCCTACTCTCTTTTCAAGTTTACTGCAAAGATAAAGAATAAAACCTTACTGCTTAGGTTTTACTCCTGTGTGGACATTGGCCTTATTCTGAGAAACTTCTACCTAGACAACGGAGCAAGGGATCCATTTGAGAGAGGTAATTGCTGCAAGGCCCAAACAACAACACCGCTCGCCCCTCTACACAAGGGGGGATACCAGGCAAGTAGCAGGTGTGCCCGACTGCAAACGGAGGACGGCACGTCAAGGGTCTGTGTGCTACACTTAAAATGTTTTTTTTCCAGCCAAACTCCTCGGTATGGTCTTTTATGAAACTCTTCCATATCTTTCCAGCTATAGAAGTTACACTAACAGGTCTATAGTTACTTGGTAAAGACTTTGGCTCCTTTTTAAATATAGGCACCACATTGGCCTTATGCCAATCCAGTGGTACTATTCCAGTTATTAAAGAGTCCTAAAAAATTTAAAACAATGGCTTTGAAATGACAGAGCTCAATTCTTTTAGGATCTGTGGGTGGATGCCATCTGATCCAGATGCTTTATTCACCTTTATTCTGTCTAAATATATTTGGACCATATCAATTTTGAGCCATAGTGGATCATTCATGCACTCATTTAATGCAGTAATTGGTAAGGATCTCTAGTAAGCAAAGCCGACTATATGTAATGCAATGTATACAGTACAATCCTATTTACTGTATGTCTGAAGCTTCAGAATATAACATGTAATAACAAAGCATAGCCTAGCATAGCATATAATGATGTTTGATTCAAATAAGATGTATTTTAATTTGTTTGATTAAAAGGTAAAACACAATGTTTTACAAGAACATTGCTAGGGTAGAACTAAGTACCACTGGGACAAGACTTTCTCCAAATGATAACTAGGTATGGGAAAAATTGAGTTTTTGCTTCACTGAAATTCTGCCATTTTTGAAAAATACCGTAAAGTCAATGGGTAATGATATATTGATAAAGTGCTTTTGGTGTTTTAAGGGTTTTAAATGACTTATGTGATTTTAGCTCCTTTCAACAATCCTGGACCTGTTTTATGCCAAAGAATGGGACTCCAACACTATCCCAATGCTAACTCTAACTAACATTAAGGTTGAAGTTTAGCTAATAACAGAATTTTCTCTATAGTGTTAGTTACAATACTGACCTGCAATGAAATATATGCCATAATGTGCAGTCTGCTAGATTCTGTAGAAATATTTACAGTAGGACAGTCCTGTCCTCTTCCTGGTGCAGATCTTCCAGTCCTGAAGGCGTTAACCTTTTGCTGCCAGAGCCGTTTTTGCTTTTTTTTGCACACATGTTTAAAAAAATAATTTTAGGCCTGAAGATTACACAAACATTATATATTTTCTGAAATCATTTTTTTAAGTCGCATGATATTATCGCAAAGGTCTAGGAAATGCAATATTTCAGTAAAAAACACACTAACTTAAATGTTAGGGAAAACAAACGCAATAAATTACCCAAATTTTGGGAAAAATATAAAAGAAGAGGTTGCGCCGAGTAAATAGATATGCAACATGCCAAACCTTGAATTTTTTTTGTGCTTGAGAAATGGCGTCAAACTTCAGTACCCTATATTTTCTTTAGGCAACACTGTACGTATCAGTTTAGTGTAACAGAGGAGGTCTGGTGCTAGATTGCTCTCACTCCGGCGTACACGACAATGTAACAAGTGTATCGTAATCGTTGTTTTCACGTGTAGGCACCCCGACGCATGCATTTTCATCCATGCCTGTGTATATGTGGGGGTGGGGGGCCTCAAAAATTTTGAGAGGGATTTTATGTGCTTGGGTGTAACTTTAGTTTTTTGCAAAAAAAAACATGTTTTTGTTTTATGTAACTTTTTTGATGACAGGTTCTCTTTATTGAGATATGCAGGGTCTAAAAGACCCTGCATATCTCTAATTTATTCCACTGAATGCTTAGCAATGCAGATCGCATTGCAAAACACCCTACACCGGCAAAGCGAGTGGGGAACACCGAGAACGTGACCCGGAAGTGACGTCAGAGACGTCGCTTTCCGGGTCACTGCAAGAAGGGAAGGAGAGCGGACGTGTATCTGCTCTTCTCCTTCCCCTCTACCCACCGGCACCTGCCATGACTGTCCCGGGGCCCGCTGATGAGCAAGCGTAGCCCGGTAGGCATGGTAGGAGCGCGCGAGCGGGGTGGCGCTGGTACCTGGTGTGTGTGAGAGCGAGCGGGCGGCAGCGGCGCCACCCGAACGTTCTTACCTGACAGGCAGGTTTCTGCCACTAGATTGTGTGCAATACCCCACACCGTTAGACCCGTATGATGTACGGACCTGGCGGCAAAATGGTTAAAGGCTTAGGTCTTTGGGCTCAGCTGCACTAAAGATTATGCAATGTGGGCATGTCTCCTTCAGATCATCATTAATGTAGATGAGCTCAGAGACCCAAAGCTTTTAGCCCTCACATTCCCAGCATTCAGCAGCAGGAAGAGGCCATGCAGTTAAGATTTCTGCAGAATTCAGCAGCAACATTTGCTGATCAACAAAGCAATGTGATTACTGTGTTAGGTCATGGCTTTGTTAGCAATAGGGTTAGTGTTAGATACATAGTTAGTCTGGTTGAAAAAATACATCCAGTTCAACCTATAGAAGGGAAACAAATACTATACAATCCTATACAAAAAATCCTATACTTATAGTTGATCCAGATGAAGGCAAGAAACCCCAATAAAGCATGATCCAATTTGCTCCAGCAGGGGAAAAATTCCCTCCTGATCCCCCAAGAGGCAAGTGGGTGCTCCTTGGATCAACTTTACCTATAAACATTAGTATCCAGTTATATTATGTGTATCTAGGAAAGAATCCAGGGATATTTTAGGGTTAGCATTAGGGTTAGGGCTAGACAATGTCACATTTGAGTCTTATTCTTATTTTGATAAAACATTGGCAAATTAAGTAATTAACAAAATCGTTTTTAAGGTAAAATGACTAATAATTAATTGTACTGGGGCCTGTTAATTTAGGCCATTTCTATCTGTGCTATGGTTATTTCCCTCTATATAAACATCAATAGGCTAACATGCAGGGCTAAATATATGTTGCCTCATTCATAATGACTATTGTATGTGGTACCCAAGGCAATGACAGCTGTGTCCCAGTGGGAAGTTAGTAGAACTTAAACCTACAAACACCAAAATCCTACCCTGGTACATACCTAGGCACTATTAAAGATGAATTTCTCAACCTGTCGCCAAACAAAGAGAATACAACTTTTTAATGTTCCTTTTAGATGGTTACAGCCAGTATATATATATATATATATATATATATATATATATATATATTAATTTTACTTTTTATGTCATTCCTTTGCCTTTGAAATAAAGCACATACTGTATATTGAATATATAAATAAAATCACAGCAATCTTACATAATCTCAAAACAAAAGCCTATATTTATGTGAAGCTGAACTTTACAAAAGAGAGGAATAAAAAGATTTTAGAAAAAACATGTTTTGGTACTACTTGCACCTATTTAAAAAAAATGAAACAAGTAGGCATAATACGCAGTGATACTTTAATATGACACATTTGTTACACTGCAGCAGTTGAAATGCTTGCCTGGAAGGGTCACAACATTTGTAAAATGCTGCTCACGGCATTACTTTGTGATGCATTGCAAGACGGGATCTTGATAAATATACTCAATTTGTCATACTGTATAAAGTCTTGCAAGCAAGATGTCCTTTCAAGCTCAAACTGGCTGCAGACTAACTTGCCAATTAAAGTCACTAGTTTATTTTTTGCTAAAACCTACTAATTTTAAGTAGATGTCGTTTAGCTAAAACTGTGCATCATTTTTTTTTTCTGTGGGTTTATGACTTATTACAGTTTGAAACACAAAAACCAGCTGACAAGGACTGCCAGCCACCCAGAAAATAATAGACTCCTCATTAAAAATGCATGGCAATTAGGTTTTCTTTTAAAGTCAGGAAAAAAAATAAACATCTGTAAAAAGTATGGATTTTTTCTTGCATTTTACATATAAAATTTGCATATAAAGATTGAGATACAAGTTTAAATGTAGCCTTGAACATAAAGTGTTACTTACTGTATATGTCAATATTGTTGCAAATTTAACAAATATGCTGAATTTTCTGGGTCGTCTTGTACACTTGTCCTATTGTTGCTGGTTCTTCTCATTTCCTTGCACCCCCTCCAGATTTCCTTTCTGTGTTCTGGTGTGTGAATATTCAGTCTATATATCCCCTCCGGTGAGCCTTGCAAGTAACAAGGCGTAGTAGACTGTTCACCCATTTTAATGAACATGATCATCAATGTTGTTCCTGATGAATATCCACTCAAGAGCACCAGAGATTGCACATCAGTTGCCCACTGTAGCATTTAACTAGCTACTAGCTAGATTGACCTAATCATTGATCCTGCTTGTCCTGACCTTACAAAAAACTCCCCTTGCCCTAATCTTGCTGTGACACTTAGCTTTGGCACTACTTTATGTTTTGGTTCTGACTCTCATGGGTTTAGGGAGCAACCATAACATCTGTGTTACCTGATAATGAAGGAGGAAGATTGGGATTATAGCGGTGCTTGAAAAATAATTGGTTCATAAAAATGTTATATAAAATAGTTTCTTTATTGATACAGAGAATTGAACTGAGGGTTTGGTTAAAATGGTTGTAGAGCATATACAAATTGCATATAGTGGGTCGCTGGTATCTCAATAGAAAAAAGGGTGATCACAAATGGACGTTCTGTCCTAACATAGTAAGTATTCTTAAACCCTTGCTGGTTTCTCTTATATTGGACTTTGGGTCTGGTCCAATATCCATGTATATTATTAATTTCCTGCTTGTCCTCATATACTATAGCTGGGTCTTTACTTACCTCCTGTGGCTGTGCACGGCCTCCTTCGCATGATCCCTGGCTGGGGTTTTCCGCGTTTTCCTGGGGTGGCCCCCAATCTGTCCAATTCCTGGTTCGGGACTGGCGAAGGTGGGTATTGGGTTTCTTTGAAGCCATGACAAATGTTTTCTTGATTTGTACTTTTATTATTTGTATGTTTTATAATCAACTGACATTTTGTTTTGTATTTTGTGCTAGAGCTGGGCTATTGTTGGTGGTCACAAATAATCCCCCGAGGAATCCATCACTTGCGAAACATGTTGGGACACAACATTCATTTGTGATCACCCTTTTTTTCTATTGTGATATCAGCGACCCGCTATATGCAATTTGTATATGCTCTACAAGCATTTTAACTGAACCCTCAGTTCATTTCTCTGTATTAATAAAGAAACAATTTCTCTAGTTTTAGTAAATCAAACCCAAAGATTCAATAAACTGTCAGATCACGTGCCTCTCAGATCAAGACTAAAAGTATGAATGAATAAACCAAAGAAACCCACACACATTCAACCTAACGCTTACTCCAGGTACAATCAAATAAATATACCAACCAAAAGTTTGGCAAATAATGGCCGCGGCACTTTATTGGTTTTAAAACATGAAAATAAATCAACCATATATTCTTTTATTATTAACCATCAAACATCATAACTTTAATGTAACCAACAAACTGTGTAACTGCTTAGTTTTCAGAACTCAAGCAGCATTACCTCATTATATCATGGAAATAAAACGGCCCCCCTAGACATCCAGGGTGGCCCGACCACATAATAGTGCACACGACTGGGGAGGGAGGGAGATCTTCCGCCGGTGCTCCTTGCCGGAAAAAGGGGGATTCCCAGCCCAGCCAGATCCTTATAAGGGCTTCTCAGCTTCCAGTACCTTCTGCTGCATCCCATTGGCTGGCTGCTGATCCCAAATTTAAAGCTGCTGCACATTTTTTTTAAAACTATGCCTATTAACAAACTGCATACCTAATATTAACCCTATACACACCTTAAAGCATGTGGTGGCCACAATCCCAAGTAAGTGGTCTCCTATTGTGCCCCCTTTTCCAAGAACTCAATAGGACAGAAGGTAGTGGCTGAAAATTATGAGAATAGTACAAGATTTGAAGTAGCGGTGCATCAACAGGAAGTGCAAAATATGGCAAAAAAAATCTGGAATACTCAGATATGCAGCAGATACACACTAAAAAAAAAAAATCACTGAAAAAATCCTTGCACTGAAGAGCAAAAGGAAAGATCAAAGTAAGATTAGAGAAGTTACAAGACAGAAATAAATAAATGATAGATGTAATGAAATGCACAAATTAAAATAGAGTAATAAAACAAGGAAAATCTGCATAGAAGTAAAGAAACTTGCACCAGCACCAACATTTACTAATGAAAATGGAAGTTAAAATAAAGAAGCAGATGGAAAGAATACATTCAAGAACTATATGGAAGTGGAAGATCCAGGAAGGATGTCCTACAACCCAAGGCTGTAGAAATAACAAATTCATAGATAATGATAATGCAAGCAATATAAAGCTTGGGTAACAGCAAGGCAATGGACATTGATGAAATACCAATTGAATTTGTTTCTTGTTCAAAGTGTTTATTAGGAACAAAAAAGAGCAGAACACTCCAGAGTAGAAAAATAACAGGTATGATATGAGTCTACACCAGGAAAGGTACAAGGTTATGCATGGAAATTGTATACAAAATAAATTTGGCAAATAACAACCATAGCAACAGGTACACAATATGAATGTACCATAAGGGTCAGAATAATCAAATATAACCAATAAAGATCATCAGGAATTTTGGTGCCCCTTATACACAGCTTCAGGCATGGGCCCCCTGGAGCAGAGGAGAACCGGGGGGAGGGGGGGCTGCCACCACAAATTGAGAAGAGGGGGGGCAGCCACAGATTGAGAAGCGGGGGTGCCATGAATTGAGAAACGGGGGTGAGGTCGGGGGGGGGGGCTTTGGGTGCTGACAAACAAAGAAAGAACAAAAAAAAGGGAGGGTTTCCATCTGAGGCCATGGGGACCTCTGGGCCCCTTAAAAAAAAAAAATATTTATAAAAAATATATATATAAATTGTAATAAATAAAAAAGGGGGGTTGCCATCTGGGGCCCTGGGGACCTCCGGGCTCTGGGGATCTCTGTGCCCCTTACAAAAAAAATCAAAAAGAAATAATAATTTATAAAAATAAAAATAAAAAAAAATATTTTTATAAAAAAAAAGGGGGTTGCCACCCGGGCCTCTGGGGACCTCTGGGCCCTTTACAAAAAATATATATATATATTTTAGAAAAAATACATAAAAAAGGGGGTTACCATCTGGGGCCCCGGGGACCTCTGGGCCTCTTGGGACCTCTGGGCCCCTTACAATTTTTTTTATTTTTATAAAAAAAAAATAAAAAAAATATTTTTATTAAAAAAAAGGGGGGGGGGTTGCTATCCGGGGCCCTGGGAACCTCCGGGCCTCTGGGCTCCTTACAAAAAATAAATACAAAAAAATAAAAATAAATATATATATTTTTTTTTATAAAAATACATAAAAAAGGGGGGTTACCATCCGGGGGCCCTGGGGACCTCTGGGCCCCTTACGGAAAAAAAAAAGAAAAAAAAAAGGGGGGCTGCCATCCGAGGCCCCTGGGGACCTCCGAGCCCCTTACAGGTGTACTGCCTGTACCCCCTTATTGAGGCCCTGAAGATCAGCATCAGGATACCCAGAGCATCAAATACCTATATAGAGTATGTATGGTGAACATAGATCTGGGGTTCAGATAGGACTTTAGTAAACATATTAAAGTTGTGAACGAGCAAAGGGAGCAACGTAGACTCCCCGTGGTGTCATATCATTTAGTAACAGTAATAATGTTTTAGGAGTGAATAAAGTGAAGACTAGAAAATAGAACAATTGAATTTGTTAACAAATCATAAATTAAGTAAAAGAAATGTTTGCTTAACCACTTGACCACTGGGCACTTAAACCCCCTTAATAACCAGACCAATTTTCAGCTTTCGGTGCTCTCACATTTTGAATGACAATTACTCAGTCATACAACACTGTACCCATATGAAATTTTTGTCCTTTTTTTCACACAAATAGAGCTTTCTTTTGGTGGTATTTAATCACTGTTGGGATTTTTATTTTTTGCGCTATAAGAGAAAAAAGACTGAAAATTTTGTAAAAAAATGATTTTTTTTTCGTTTCTGTTATAAAATTTTGCAAATTACTATTTTTTCTTCATAAATTTTGGCCAAAATTTATACTGCTACATATCTTTGGTAAAAATAAGTACAAATTGGTGGATATTATTTGGTCTTTGTGAAACTTATAGAGTCCACAAGCTATGGTGCCAATATCTGAAAATTGATCACACCTGAAGTACTGACGGCCTATCTCAATTCTTGAGACCCTAACATGCCAGAAAAGTACAAATACCCCCCAAATGACCCCTTTTTGGAAAGAAGACATTCCAAGGTATTCAGAAAGAGGCATTGTGAGTTTTTTGAAGTTGTCATTTTTTCCCACAATTCTTTGCAAAATCAAGATTTTTTTTTTCTCTTTTTTTTTCTCACAAAATTGTCATATTAGCAGGTTATTTCTCACACACAGCATATGCATTCCACAAATTACACCCCAAAACACATTCTGCTATTACTCCCGAGTATGGCGATACCACATGTGTGAGACTTTTACACAGCGTGGCCACATACAGAGGCCCGACATGCAGGGAGCACCTTCAGGCGTTCTGGAGCACCCAGGCCAATTCTGACATTTCTCTCCTACATGTAAAAATCATCATTTGTTTGCTAGAAAATTACATAGAACCCCAAAACATTATATATGTTTTTTTAGCAAAGACCTTAGAGAATATAATGGTGGTTGTTGCAACTTTTTATCTCGCACGATATTTGCGCAGCAATTTTTTTAACGCGTTTTTTACGGAAAAAAAATGTTTTGTGCTTAAAAAAAAAAAAACAGTAAAGTTAGCCCAATGTTTTTGCATAATGTGAAAGATGAAGTTACGCCGAGTAAATAGATACCTAACATGTCGCCCTTAAAAATTGCACACACTCGTGGAATGGCGCCAAACTTCGCTACTTAAAAAATCCCCATAGGCGACGCTTTAAATATTTTTACTGGTTACATGTTTTGAGTTACAGAGGAGGTCTAGGGCCAAAATGATTGCTCTCGCTCTAACGTTCGCAGAGATACCTCACATGTGTGGTTTGAAAACCGTTTTCATATGTGGGCGGGACTTACGTATGCGTTCGCTTCTGTATGCGAGCTCACGGGGACAGGGGCGCTTTAAAAAAAAATATATATTTTATTCTTCATTTTACTTTATTTATTTTAGTTTGACATGTTTTTCCGCCCTAAACATTTTTTTGATCACTTTTATACCTATTACAAGGAACGTAAACATCCCTTGTAATAGGAATATGGCATGACAGGTCCTCTTTACAGTGAGATATGGGGGGGGGGGTGTCAATAAGACCCCACATCTCACCTCTAGGCTGGGAAGCCTGAAAAAAATACAAAAAAAAAACAACAATCCTGGCTTTGATCGTAGCGGTGAGTCGGTAGAAGCACCGGAGGGCGGCGGGGGGGGGGGACACATCCCCTCTCGCCTCCCGTAAGAATGATCAAGCGGCGGAACAGCCGCTATGATTGTTCTTATGGTGTAGGGAATCGCCGGCTGAAAAAGCTAATATCTGAATGATGCCTGTAGCTGCTCCCATCATTCAGATATCCCCGCACAAAGTCAAGGACGTCATATGACGGCCGGAGGGCAGGAAGTGGTTATTGCAGAGTATTGCCGGGCATTGCGGAGTATTGCCGGGCATTGCGGAGTATTGCCGGGCATTGCGGAGTATTGCAGGGCATTGCGGAGTATTGCGGACTATGGCAGGGTATTGCGGTGTATGGCAGGGTATTGCGGTGTATGGCAGGGTATTGCACGGGTATTGCACAGGGTATTGTGGAGGGTATTGCACAGGGTATTGTGGAGGGTATTGCAGAGTATTTTGGAGGGTATTGCAGAGTATTGTGGAGGGTATTGCAGAGTATTGTGGAGGGTATTGCAGAGTATTGTGCAGGGTATTGCAGAGTATTGTGCAGGGTATTGCAGAGTATTGTGCAGGGTATTGCAGAGTATTGTGCAGGGTATTTTGCAGGGTATTGCAGAGTATTTTGCAGGGTATTGCAGAGTATTTTGCAGGGTATTGCAGAGTATTTTGCAGGGTATTGCAGAGTATTTTACCAGGGTATTGCAGAGTATTGCACCAGGGTATTGCAGAGTATTGCACCAGGGTATTGCAGAGTATTTCACCAGGGTATTGCAGAGTATTGCACCAGGGTATTGCAGAGTATTGCACCAGGGTATTGCAGAGTATTGGCAGGGTATTTTGCAGAGTATTGGCAGGGTGTATTGCAGAGTATTGGCAGGGTATAGCACAGGGATGGCTGAGCAGGGATGGATGGATGGATGGATCTGTGACTGCAATTGTCACAGATCCAGCCCACAGTGCTGCTGCTGCCATCCGCTCCCTCCCCCTCCCCTCTCACACTGTACCGATCGGTACAGAGAGAGGAGGGAGGAACCGGCGTCATCAAATGACGCCGGTCTGTTTACAAGTGATTGCTCCGTCATTTGACGGAGCGATCACGTGGTAAACGGCCGCTATCAGCGGCGATTTACCGCGATTCGTGATCCGCCGGGTCCTCTGGACCCGGCGGTCACGGAGTTTCCCGTGTGCGCGCCCCAGGGGGCGCGCGGGAGCGCGATTCTGGGAGGACGTTATATAACGTCCTCCCAGAGTTAAGCAACCACCTTGTCGACGTTATTTGTCGGCAGGTGGTTGTTAAGTGGTTAAATCATAAGAATTACAAAGAAGAAAATAATACTGCGCGGGTGAAATAATAAGTGAAATAACGCTGCTTGCAATGTCACAATAGAACCAACTGTGTAAAAACATACAAAATAAATAATTGCCACGCTAAATAAATAATATTCAGAAGTTAATCATTAAACAATAGTCCATAAGGTGCTTTGAACCTTGGAGTGAATAGTGGCAAATAAATAAAAGAAGTCCATTGAAGTGAAATCCAAACAAAAGTTATGGTTTAGATGAGTATCCACCAGGTGCACCTCCACCGTGATAATTAATAGGAAGTAGGCTTACCAGATCTCTAGACTCCATGTTATAGGATTCTAGACCCCTGCTTTTGTCCCCTTGACTCTGGAAACTTAAAATTAATCCCTTAGTATTTAGACTGGAAAGAATGGTAATATGGCTGGCTAAACAAGCCCCCAGTGTTCCTCAAACGTGACCAAATAAGGAGGAAAAAGGGGCCCACATAGTGTAAAACCGTAAAGCACTTTATTTTGAGAAAAAGTTGCTACACCTACAGTACATCAATCCAGTAAATAATCAGCAGTTAAAATAGTAGTTCCCAGGATAAAAATTACTTGTATACAAGCTCAGATGGCGTGTTTTTTTTCAGACTATGTCCTACAGCAGGGGTGCCCAACCAGTGGCCCGGGGGCCACATGTGGCCCGTGGAGCCCTCTGATGTGGCCCGCGACCTCCTGTTCTGGGATGGCTGGTTGGCAAGCCCAGATTGCAGATCGCTGATCCATCATCCCAGAGCATCAGTGTTGTGAATGAAGCCGGCAGAAGAGAAAGAAAGCGGCTGTGGAGCAGAGCCGCATAAGACAATGCTTCCCATATAGCACCGGCTCCTGTCACAGGCGGAGTGATACCAAATATGGGCATATCTGTTCTGCAGTGGTTATTAGGAAGCTTTCAAACTGATCCATAGAGCACCGCCTATCTCCAATCCGATCTGCTAAAAACAGAAGGGGATCCATCCCCTTCCGCCTGGGTGGATCGGATCGAAGGGCCCAAAGAGTAGAGTGGGCTGTGTCGATGTCTGCTCTCCATATGCAGTGGACACAGACCTGTCATCCGCCCGCTTCACTTATTGTGGCCCGCGACCAGTGACCAAGTCTCTTAAGTGGCCCTCGCTCTTCAAAAGGTTGGGCATCTCTGTCCTACAGGTTTCGAGTGACATCATCGGGGGCTAGTTAGGGTTTCCCAATACAGGGTTCAGAAGGGGGTTATGTTTTATTACAGTTATTGTTTCTGCAGTGTATTACTATGAGTGTTTAATCATTGCGGTATATTTCTCTTACTGTTTAGCCATTACTGTACAGTATATTTCCTCTTTGTTTACCCTGTTGCAATATACGTCTTGCTTTTATTTAACCAAATGTTTTGTCATTTCTAGTATCTATGCATCTTGAGCCATTGGGATATATATAGAGATATCTGCAGTAAACATTTCCCACTCAGCCAGGTGTGTCAGTGTGTGTGGTGCTGTTTGCAGAGTCAAGGGGACAAAAGCAGGGGACCCAACACATCAAGCGGCTCCTTTGTGTGTAAGCGCTACATGTAGAAAAAAAGATAACAAGTTTTGAACTGTGTTGCTACAATAGGATCTTGAAAATCAACTGGATAAAAAAGGGTCATAAATGAAAAGGCGATGCAAAGGAGCACAACCACATCTGTTAGATAGCATATTAAAGATAAAATATCCCTTTATTGGCCATTTTGTAGGAATTTTGTCTAGAATAGAGTTATGTAAGGTTGTGGAAGAGAGCAAGATTATTTATAAAAAATGGAAAGGGAGAAAAAAACAAAACAAAAAACATGGTGGATTGATGACATCTGGGAAATGACAGGCAGCCATGATATATAACAGAACATTAATGTTGGGAAAAGACTAGGCCTAATGGAAAGCGATGATGAAAACAAGTTTCAAGTTCATCAAAGACTGCAACAGTAATCGTAAGTGTAATGGAAATGGAAACACACTGAAACACATCTCTGTTGTGATATTTTAGTATGAATATATTTACATTAAAAGCATCTAGAGAGAGACAGGTGAGGGCTAGTTTTAAAGCTTGTTTGCTGCTTGCTAATAATATGTAAATTGTCTGAGAACAGGTGCATTTTAACTTCAGTAAAGAAGAGACAACACAATTTTCACTCTTTGCTGAGAAACAGAATCATGCCTCACAAGAGATGAAATGAAATGAACTATTTTAGCTCACACACCTGTACACCCCCTATGGACGAAGCAATTTTTTAATTTATGCTATAGACTTGTTTATTCTGCAATAATTTTGTCATTTCTTAAGTTAATAACGTAATACATATTGTACATTGTTTTTAAGGACAAACAAGGCTTAGGCTGGGTTCACACTGATACGACATGACAGTCATACAACTTTCATCCTACTTTGCTCTGCGACATCAGTCCTACATTGATCCTACATTGGTCCGACATCCATCCGACTTTCATGAACAGGATACTACTTTGATCCGACTTTGTGATAGTCTGACTTGTCCTTTGACCAATCAAAACAATCCCAGGGTGAGATAAATTCCTTTTACTGCTGATGTAATCACCATGTCGGATGTCAAAAGTCAGATGGTTAGGACAAGGATCCTACTTTGATCCGACTTCAATGATATTCAATGGGCTGAAGTAGGATCAAAGTCGGACCAAAGTAGTACAGGGAGCATTTTCAAAGTCGGACCGACTTGTGTCGAACCAGTAAAAACGGCTCTCATAGGGAAACATTGATTTTCACACGTCATGCGACATGAGCTCCCAATGTCGGAGCGTTTGTCGGACCAGTGTGAACCCAGCCTTACTTTCATGATTTTATATTGCAATTTTTATTTATTTTTTATGTAATCCCTAAACAACACTTAAAAACACACTTTTTTTTGACCACTACTAGCGTGAAAAAAAAAATGTTCTATTAGATATGAAGTATATATTTATTATATCATTTCTCTTGTTTAAAAATACATTAAAGTATGATTCTGGTACAAAGCATTTCAAAGTTATTTACAAATGCAATACAGTTTTTGTTTTCAGTTTTTTAATGTGACACTAAAAAAATCAATGAACAAACAAGCTTAATTTAAAAAAAAGAGTATAAATAATAAAGGTTAGTAAATTATGAAAATAAGAAATCTGCAGGAAAATATGTTAAAGGGAGAAGGGGAAGAAGCAGTTAATTAGGGCTGACTAAGGTAACCAAGGCTTATTAAAGGGTTAAGCAGAGAAAATTAAACAAATTATATTATATTCAAAAGGTTTGTACCAAAATTTTAATTTTGGTGTCATTTTAAACAGGACAAAATAAACAATAACATTCATACATGGCTCAAAGAAGAGTTTTTTTTTTTTTTTTAGTTGTGTTCTTTTTTTGTCTAAGAATTAGATAGCTTAGATATTTTTTCAATACAATATCACCAAAAAAAAAAAAGCTTTGCATGAAAAAAATTATATATGTCTTACTCTGTTATCTTAAGTAATGGCAACATTATTGGTTAATAAACTGGTAAAAAGCAGAAATGTAAAAATTGCTATGGTCCATAGGAGTGTACAAGTGTGAAAACTAAACTGTTAAAGTGTTTGTTACTCCAGCATTTTATATTCCTGATATGTGCCTGTTGTAAGATGTAAAAAGTATCTTGTTCTCTTTCCATTGCATCCTTTGTGTGAAATACCTAGTGATCTTGCCAGTCCTCTTATTCTCTTATTGCAAACGGACATCGCTAGGCAGGGAGGCACATCCACCCCAGTATGGTCAGTTTTCTGCCTGTGCTGGGAACTCAGCCTGCCTCTTCTACAATGGCCAGGACACCCCCCCCTTCCCTCCATCCTCCATCAGCTTGTCATTTGGAAGATCAGTGTATTGCTCTGCAGTCTCCACACCAAGCTCTTAAAGCCCATAATGCAGCTGAGAGGCAATGTGATCACAAAATAAGGGTATTTATACTTTTTTATATACACACAAATGTTTTTCCTTGAATTTCTGTTTTAAACCGAATGGGTTGTTTTAACAGGTAAGGGTTGACATATACTTTCAAGTAGATATAAACCCTAGGTAAAAAAAGATGTACAGTTTCACACTCCTGTGACCCGTTTTCAGCAGATAGCGGGCTGAAGGCCACTGTTGGTTGATGTCACAGAGCCGGTCTAGGGGCGGGAAAGATCACAACCATATGGTTGGGATCTGCCTACATTCCTGTATCCCCCAGCCCCCAGCTCAGCCTTCTAGCCGCTCCCGCCTCCTCCACATCCCAGCATTCCATTGAGCACAGGTGAGCAGAGCAGGGAGCCCTGAGAACTGAGTGATCAGTTGAAAAATTATTCATACCCCTTGAAATTTTCCACATTTTGTCATGTTAGAACCAAAATCATAAATATATTTTATTGGGATTGTATGTGATAGACCAACACAAAGCGGCACATAACCGTGAAGTTGAAAGAAAATGATAAATGGTTTTCCAAATTTTTTACAAATAAATATGTGAAAAGTGTGGCGTGCATTTGTATTCAGCCCCCTCTAAGTCAATACTTTGTAGAACCCCCTTTTGCTGCAATTACAGCTTCAAGTCTTTTTGGATATGTCTCTACCAGCTTTGTACATCTAGAGAGTGAAATTTTTACCCATTCTTCTTTGCAAAATAGCCCAAGCTCTGTCAGATTGGATGGAGAGCTTCAGTAAACAGCAATTTTCAAGTCTTGCCTCAGATTCTGAATTGGATTTAGGTCTGGATTTTGACTGCGCCATTGTAACACATGAATATACTTTGATCTAAACTATTCCATCGTAGCTCTGGCTGTATGTTTAGGGTCGTTGTCCTGCTGGAAGATTAACCTCCGCCCCAGTCTCAAGACTTTTGCAGACTCTAAAGCCCTGTACACACGGCTGGGATTCCCGGCAGTATAAAGTCCGCCGGGAATCCCAACGGGAAAACTGCGGGGAGAGCTTTGGCCGGGAATCCCGGGCGTGTGTACAGGGCTTATGCTCCCTCAGCACTGCCTCGCAGTGTTTTTCATTGGCAAGTGTAGTAAATCTGGCGGAAAAATAAACTCTGGGAATCCCAGCAGGAAAATATAGAGCAGGTACTCTATTTTTCCTGCCGGGATTCCCGTCAGTTTTCCCGCAGAGGGAGCATACACACGCCCGGTTTTGACAGCAAAAAGCTCTCCCAGCAGTTTTCTTGCCGGGAAAACCGGTCGTGTGTATGAGGCTTAACAGGTTTTCTTCTTCTTTTTTTAATCTCTCTTTATTAAATTTTTTTCCTGTACATATAATATTTAATATACATTGACACTTAAAGATAGCTCCATGATACCTTCCTTTACTAGATGGTGGTTTCTCCGACTCCTCCCCAAAAAATATATATATTCCTGGTGCTATATAAATGTGATATTTATTGTGTTTCCTATGTGCCTACTTCTGCTTGTTTATACGTGATTCAGATTTACCTCCCTAAGGCCTAACAGGTTTTATTCTAATGCCCTGAACACGCGATCTGAATTTTGATGGTCTAAAATCCGATAGATTTTTCCGTCGGAATTCCGATGAAGCTGACTTCCATCAGTCTTGCCTACACACCATCAGACAAAATTCCGACCGTCCAAAATGCCGTGACGTACAACACGTACGACGGCACTATAAATGGAAAGTTCAAATCCAATGGCGCCACCCTTTGGGCTGATTTTGCTGATTTCGTGTTACCGCGTGTTAGTAAAAGTTTGGTGTTAGGCGATTTGCGCTTTTCAGTCTCAGTGCTTTTTAGTCCATTACAGAATGACGAATTGTCAGAGAAATCCTAAATCCAGTCGTGCCAGCCAGCGCCCTGCGCGCGGCGGAAGGGCGCTTCGGCGCTTGCGCGTGCGCGATCCGGTGGAACGGCGTGCGCGCATGCACGCTAATGCGCCAATAGGAATACAGGCGGGCCTATATAAAGAGGCCTAGCTGCACTGACAGGTTGCTGGTTTGTTGTCAGCTTCCCTGTTGTGACATGGATCTGCTTGACTACTCTACTTATCTCTCCTGGACCTGACCTTCGGCTTGTTATACAAATCTCTTCCTCTGCCTGTGTTTGACCCCCGGCCTGTGACTCGGATCTGCTACTTGTCTCCAGCCCCTGACCTTCTGCCTGCATCTCAGACCTGCCACGTACCTTTAGCCCTGTCCTGCTGCTTGTACCTATCTGGACTTATACTTGTCTACTGTGTTAGACCCCCGGCCTGCACTTCCAACATCAGCAGCCCGCACCCGGACTCAGTCTTCCGCCTGCTTCCTCTGACGCCCCTGTTTGCTCTGGACTTCTGCCTTCAGCTAGTTCCTGCTAAGAGCCTGCACCCGCCTGATGTTTGACCCTCAGCCTGTTCTCGGTCAACTCAGCTCTACCAGATCGTCTAGCAAGACTTACCCCACCTGCTGGTAGCCAGTTCCTCTTCACGCCATGCTCTCCCTGTCTCACCTCCAGGGGGCGGAGTGCGTCAAGTCGCAAGGGTGAACCGCTCTCGGCATCTTGGCCTCGGTAAGTACATACCTGACACGAATGTGCTATCTCCATTACGAACGCTAGTTTTACCAGAACAAGCGCAATTGGTTCCACTAGATTTTAGTTAGGGGTATCAGACTAATGCACGCCACACTTTTCAGTCATTTATTTGTAAAAAAAAATGAAAACCATTTATCATTTTCCTTCCACTTCACAATTATGTGCCACTTTGTGTTGATCTATCACATAAAATTCCAATAAAATACATTTACATTTTTGGTTGTAACATGACAAAATGTGGAAAATTTCAAGGGGTATAAATACTTTTTCAAGGCACTGTATCACTCCATGTCACCTCCCAGGATTGGTTTCTTGATATTGATAACAGTAAACCATAGCTGTGTAATGTCTAACTGATGGTCAGCAAGTTCAACACGCCCACACTTGAAGCCCCACCACTGCGCCAACAGGAAAGATTAAAGATTTTAATTACAGCTGCCACTCTAAATCAATCAAACTGAAAACTGTATTTTACCCTCTACCTAAAAAGTAAAAGTAAATAGTGGCGCTAATATTAAAGTATGACAATCAATACTATAGCACAAACAGACATGAAAATATATATCACCCTGTGATAAGTGAAAGTCACTGTGAAAATTAATGACAAAAAGTAACAAAAAATTAAAAGTCCATAGCATAATTTTAATTTTGATTCCATGACTTCAAAAAATATCTTTCTATAGCAGTTTAAATTTTCCTGATCTTCCACCACACCGCATGTGAAGGTGCCTCCGCTCCCCTCAAGAAATGCACTCACCGGCTTTAGGTGCCTTGCATTCTCATTCTCGGCATATACACTTTTACCCTTAAAGGGTTAAATCATCCGACCATGCATACGATAAAAGATCTCTCCACATGAAAATAAAATAAGTGTCCCAATAGTGTAATAACGTTTAAAACAATTTAATGAATAAAAGACAAACTCCAACTATTGCACTCACATAGATCCAAATAAAGTAAGCGTAAAAAAATCCTCCTGTTTTTAGCAAGTGGTGGTGTATTGTGGTCACAGTGGACCCACGATGTGTGATCTGTATCTCACCCTCACTGACTCATCAGACTCGGATTTTCACTTCCGGTTTGATGTCAGACATCACAGCTGAATGACGTACAGCCATGCCCGATGCGTTTCGTCATCATAACTTATTCATGGGATTGGCTGTGCGGCACGGCAACCCTTTCCTTTATAGTCCTCACATTCATTTCTTCCATCAATAATTGTATCACCCTTTCTCTTAGATTGTAAGCTCTGATGAGCAGGGCCCTCTGATTCCTCCTGTATTGAATTGTGTTGTAACTGTACTGTCTTCGAAAACTGTTGGCGCTATATTAATCCTGTATAATAATAATAATAATATATTCTATCAACCTTGCATCAGGATGAAAATACAGGAGAATGATTGGGAGACAGTCAGAGAGCTGTCTCTCTATAACAGGAAGTGCTTGAACAAGGACTTTTATGGCTGGATCACCAGATATTATTTTAATGGAAGCAACAGATTTAAGCATTTTGAAAATTTAATTTGAATAATACATTTATATTATAATACTTCTATGATTTATTGTTTGGGTTTATAAATACTTTAATGTTTTCCAATATATACATTGATTGAATTTAAACACTGGGTGTTGCTATAGTCAAAATTGATTTTGCATTATAGAGTTTTGAGGGTATATAGTTTGTTTTCTGTCTTTAAAGTGGAGTTTGAGGCAAAATAAAAACTCAGTCTCAAACAATTGAACCTGTGTGTGTCCCAGAAGACAATAGGACCGTTCAGAAACCGCAGTGCAACTCACGCATGCATAGTAGGAAACCTGAAGTCTTCACTGCCAGTTTCCCTTACTTGCAATGCAGACGCCTGAATCCAAAGCCGATGGACGGATCGGCTTGGGGTGCCAACATCGCGGGCTCCCTGGGCAGGTAAGCGCTCTTATATTAAAAGTCAGCAGCTACAGTATTTGTAGCTGCTGACTTTTTTTTTTTTTCCCCCAGGCATGAACACCTGTTTTAACTGATTATACAGGTAGCAAAGAAAGGGAACAGCAGATAAAAAAAGATATTTAAAAATGTTAAATATAACTAGTAACCTATTTTCCGGCGTATAAGACGACCTTTTGTACTTAAAAATATGCCTCAAAACTCGGGGGGTTGTCTTATACGTCGGTACCTGTATACAGAGTCTCAGTCAGACTGCGGCCGTCCATTGTTCAAAAGCCGCGCCTCCTCCTCGTGCTGTTCTGTGATAGGCGGAACACAGTTTCCCAGCAGAGCCTCTGTTCAGTGTTCCGCCTATCACAGATGTCTTTTCATCCTTGGCCTCGGACGAGAGGACATCCTATCACGGAACAGCACGAGGAGGAGGCGCGGCTTTTGAACAACGGATGCTCGCAGTCTGACTGAGACGCTGCATGTCAGGGATAAGGTATGGGATCATCGAGGTGAGGTATGCAATGGCACAGTAAGGTATGCAATGGCACAGTGAGGCATGCAATGGCACAGTGAGGCATGCAATGACACAGTGAGGTATGTAATGGCACAGTGATGTATGCAATGGCACAGTGAGGCATGCAATGGCACAGTGAGGCATGCAATGGCACAGTGAGGCATGTAATGGCACAGTGAGATTTGAAAAAAAGCTGAATAAAGCCTGTTCCTGTCAGCGGTTGTTCCTGTCAGCGGTTGTTCTGGCTACCCCTCAGCTTCCAGACAGACTAGTTGGAAGGAGGTCATCTTATACAGCGAGTATATCCCAAAACCAAAATTTTAGCTGGAAAATTAGGGGGTTGTCTTATACACCGGCAAATACGGTAGCTCTTAATTAGGAATAATTATTAGAGGGGGAGGGGGGGGGGAAGGGTATAGTGGGACTTTAAAGAGGCAGTGGGTCAGATGCCTCCATCCCTTAATTTGTAATAATAAAGGGGACAGGGAAAAGCAGGACTTTGAGTGAAGCATGTGCGTGAAAAGGTTTGGGTAAATAGAAGGTAATAACACATCTGGAATACATTGTATCTTTAAAATGTATTTTATACTTTCACATAATGCACCGTCCATGACTATATTGCATTATTAACCACTTGCCGACCGCGCCATGTACAAAAGACGTCCACAGCGCGGTCGAGTTATCCTGAGTGGACGTCCCAGGGACGTCCTCACAGAATCTTGCTCCCGCGCGCCCCCTGGGGCGTGCTCCAGGATATGACCGTGACCGCCGGGTCCGGAAGACCCGGCGCATCACGGATCACGGTAGATGGCCGCTAATCGCGGCCGTTTACCACGTGATTGCTTCGTCAAATGACGGAGCGATCACTTGTAAACAGACCGGCGTCATGTGATGACGCCGGTTCCTCCCTCCCCTCTCTGTACCGATCGGTACAGTGTGAGAGGAGAGGGGAGGGAGCGGATCATGTCCGCTCCCTCCCCCATGTCAGCTGTGGACTGGATCTGTGACAATTGCAGTCACAGATCCAGCCATCCATCAATCCCTGCTCAGCCATCCCTGTGCAATACTCTGCCAATACTCTGCAAACCAATACTCTGCAATACCCTGGTGCAATACTCTGCAATACCCTGGTGCAATACTCTGCAATACCCTGGTGCAATACTCTGCAATACCCTGTGCAATACTCTGCAAAATACTCTGCAATACCCTGCGCAATACTCTGCAATACCCTGTGCAATACTCTGCAATACCCTGCACAATACTCTGCAATACCCTGTGCAATACTCTGCAATACCCTGTGCAATACTCTGCAATACCCTGTGCAATACTCTGCAATACCCTGTGCAATACTCTGTGCAATACTCTGCAATACCCTGTGCAATACTCTGCAATACCCTGCCCATACTGTGCAATACCCTGCCATACTGTGCAATACTCTGCCATATTCCGCAATACCCTGCCATACTCCGCAATACTCCTCAATACCCTGCAATACCCCACAATTCCCGGCAATACTCCACAATACCCGGCAATACTCCACAATACCCTGCAATACTCCACAATACCCGGTAATACTCCACAATACCCGGCAATACTCCACAATACCCGGCAATACTCCACAATACCCTGCAATACTCCTCAATACCTGGCAATACCCCGCAATACTCGGCAATACTCGGCAATACCCGGCAATACTCCGCAATACTCCGCAATACCCGGCAATACTCCTCAATACCCGGCAATACCCCGCAATACCCGGCAATACCTGGCAATACTCGGCAATACTTGGCAATACCCGGCAATACTCTGCAATACCCGGTAATACTCCTCAATACCCTGCAATACTCCTCAATACCCGGCAATACTCCTCAATACCCGGCAATACTCCTCAATACCCTGCAATACTCCTCAATACCCTGCAATACTCCTCAATACCCGGCAATACTCTGCAATAACCACTTCCCGCCCGCCGGCCGTCATATGACGTCCTTAACTTTATGCGGGGATATCTGAATGATGGGAGCAGCTACAGGCATCATTCAGATATTCGCTTTTTCAGCTGGAGATTCCCTGCACCATAAGAATGATCATAGCGGCTGTTCCACCGCTTGATCGCTCTTACGGAAGGTGAGAGGGGATGCCCCCCCCTCCCGCTGCCCTCCGGTGCTTCTACCGACTCACCGCTACGATCAAAGCCAAGATTGTTTTTTTTTTTTGTTTTTTTTTCAGGCTTCCCAGCCTAGAGGTGGGATGTGGGGTCTTATTGACCCCATATCTCACTGTAAAGAGGACCTGTCATGCCATATTCCTATTACAAGGGATGTTTACATTCCTTGTAATAGGAATAAAAGTGATCAAAAAAAAATTTGGGCCGGAAAAACATGTCAAACTAAAATAAATAAAGTAAAATGAACAATAAAATATATATATTTTTTAAAGCGCCCCTGCACCCGCGAGCTTGCATGTAGAAGTGAACGCATACATAAGCCCCGCCCACATATGAAAACGGTGTTCAAACCACACATGTGAGGTATCGTTGTGAACGTTAGAGCGAGAGCAATAATTTTGGCCCTAGACCTCCTCTGTAACTAAAAACATGTAACCAGTAAAAATATTTAAAGCGTTGCCTATGGGGATTTTTAAGTAGCGAAGTTTGGCGCCATTCCACGAGCGTGTGCAATTTCGAAGGGTGACATGTTAGGTATCTATTTACTCAGCGTAACTTCATCTTTCACATTATGCAAAAACATTGGGCTAACTTTACTGTTTTTTTTTTCTTTTAAGCACAAAACTGTTTTTTTCCGTAAAAAACGCGTTAGAAAAATTGCTGCGCAAATACCGTGCAAGAAAAAAAGTTGCAATGACCACCATTATATTCTTTAAGGTCTTTGCTAAAAAAATATATATAATGTTTTGGGGTTCTATGTAATTTTCTAGCAAACAAATTATGATTTTTACATGTAGGAGAGAAATGTCAGAATTGGCCTGGGTGCTCCAGAACGCCTGAAGGTGCTCCCTGCATGTTGGGCCTCTGTATGTGGTCACGCTGTGTAAAAGTCTCACACATGTGGTATCGCCATACTCGGGAGGAATAGCAGAATGTGTTTTGGGGTGTAATTTGTGGTATGCATATGCTGTGTGTGAGAAATAACCTGCTAATATGACAATTTTGTGGAAAAAAAAAAAAAAGAAAAAAAAATCTTGATTTTTGCAAAGAATTGTGGGAAAAAATGACAACTTCAAAAAACTCACAATGACTCTTTCTAAATACCTTGGAATGTCTTCTTTCCAAAAAGGGGTCATTTGGGGGGTATTTGTACTTTTCTGGCATGTTAGGGTCTCAAGAAATTAGATAGGCCGTCAGTACTTCAGGTATGATCAATTTTCAGATATTGGCACCATAGATTGTGGACTCTATAACTTTCACAAAGACCAAAAAATATGCACCAATTTGTACTTATTTTTACCAAAGATATGTAGCAGTATAAATTTTGGCCAAAATTTATGAAGAAAAAATACTAATTTGCAAAATTTTATAACGGAAACAAAGAAAAATTCATTTTTTTACAACATTTTCAGTCTTTTTTCTCTTATAGCGCAAAAAATAAAAAACCCAACAGTGATTAAATACCACCAAAAGAAAGCTCTATTTGTGTGAAAAAAAGGACAAAAATTTCATATGGGTACAGTGTTGTATGACTGAGTAATTGTCATTCAAAATGTGAGAGCACCGAAAGCTGAAAATTCGTCTGGTTAGGAAGGGGGTTTAAGTGCCCAGTTGTCAAGTGGTTAAAGAAATCAAAACACATATACATTTCACAGATTGAGTTAAAAAGAGAAAACATTTTTTGCAACTAAGGACCCGAATACACAAAAATTACAATATAGTATACTGCAATGAGGCATTTTGGAAGCATGAAGCATGAGGTAGATAGCTCTACGCGTTTTGGAATTTAAGTCGCTCATCAGGAGCATGCATGCATTTGTTTCAGGTAACCATATTTGCCAGCATGGAGGTGAGGCCCAAGCAGGCCCCAATGGGCTAAAACAGCCCCTACCGGGGACTGTGGCAGGGTAATACAGGACACCCGGCTCCCACACAGGACGCACCCAGGTCGGTCAGGCATCAGGCGGTGAATGGTGTATGGATGATGAGTGAAAGATGAAAGTGACTGTGGAGTCAAGGTGTACTGCGTGATGGTCTGTGAAAAGCTGGAAGCCAAATGCCTGCCTTTTCCCGCACATGCTTCACTCAAAGTCCTGCTTTTCCCTGTCCTCTTTATAATTAGGAATAATGTTTCCTACATATTTCGGTGTTATACTGAGCCTGGGCTTCTGGTTTAACAATGTATAACCTTTAGTAAATTCTGGATTTTAAATGCACCTGTCTTCAGTTACCTGACAGAGCAGGAAGATGGCTGGATATGTAAAATTTGCCAAACAGTTTTTGCAAAGAATTTTATAAGACATTATAGGAAAATTCACAACACAAACTCAGAGCAGGTGTTTTCAGCTGGGACAGTCCTGGCAATACACTTCATTTAGACCCTCATTTGAACATTTTGCATATTTTAAATCATACAATTCATACAAAGAAGTTTGTTTGTAGAGGATATAATAATAAAATAACTGCATTTTACAGCTGTATGTTGCTTAAAAAAAAAAAAAAAAAAATTACCGGATTATATAAAATCCAGGGATATAATAAAAAATCCTACAAACATGAACTGATTTGCGAGGAGTGAGATTTAGTAATAACTTTTACAATCATAACTGAATCCCATGATAAATTTAAATTGGAAAAGCAATAACTGAGGACTAATCAATATATCCAACGGCTATTAGCAGTGAGAAACCACAAGTGTAAATTGTGATAGGGTTCCTTAAAGGGATGCAAGCTGAAGCAGTAACATTCATAAAGTTTTTTTTTTTTTTTGCAAAGCAGCAAGCAAACCATGAACTAAGTCCCAAAGGCATTTCTCCCCTCCCACATCCTGGGAGCAGCATTTATACTTTGTAAATATATAAATAACATAAACTTGTAATAGAATGCAACACAATATATACAAGAATGCAAAACATTTGTATGCAATATTAGCAATTTCTATACACATTGATATGTATAACAAAAAGTATTTTAATGAAAGCTGCACAATTCTTAAATATTGGAAATTGGTATTGGTTGTAAACTTCAGTCATGGAATTTGAGAAAAACACATATATCTGTAGTGTTTACTTATCTTTATCTAAAGTGATGTTTCTCTCTGGCGCTTTATTCCTCTGTTATCAGCATGAATCACTTCTGAGAAGTTTTCTCGATGCGTGAGATACATTTGTGTGTGTGTGTGGGGGGGGGCTCAGTACGGAGCTTGTCTATTCACAACACAGTTCTGCTGTGTGGAGGGGGCGTGTGTCTTTCCTCCAATCAGCTCTTACACACTGTAACTGCAGCCTCTCTGCCCCCTCCTCTGTACTCCTGACAGATGAAGAAAGATTTTTAACACCATCTGCACTTTTGAAAGGGTGTAGAGAAGAGGAGACAGCAAATAAACAAGTAAAACCTAAGAAGGGGGATTTGTTTAATCTCTGTGTATAATCTGAGGCTGTTCCCTTCACTGGGGATATGTCAGGGATTACAACCACTTTAAGAATTTTTATGGAGTGAGAAAAATAATATGAGATTTTAGTGATTGGGTTTACGCCATATTTAAAAAAAACTTCTGCCCCTAACTACATGTAGCGGGTATTTGAATTATGTGAGGACTCTGGTGGTGTGAGGTTCCTTGGGGTCCCTGGGTGGCACTGTTGCCTGGGGCCGGAGTTGAACTCACACCGCAAACCGTGCCTTTTTGTCCTCCCCTGGAGCTGGTACAGCGGGCGGGGAACCCGCTGTGGCGCAAAGAGAGAGGTTATAAAAGGGGCGGACGCCCTGATTTGGGGAAGAGAGTCGGAGGACGTGGCCGCACCCAGGCACCTTCAGCTTGGGTGCTGGCGTTCCGGTGTTCCAGGCCTAGGCGCCCTTGTCCTAGCTGGAGCAGGGATGGAGTCCATCTCAGGCACCTTTAGCCTGGGGTGAGGTACTATGGCGGATGCCTGGGGCTCAGTACCTTCGACTGAGTTCCGCGAGGGTGGAGGAATCAGAGGGGGCCCTAACTCCTTGGGTGCCCGTGTCTGAGTTTGTGAGGACTGGTGCGCAGTAACTTCTCTGAAGAGCCCGGTGCAGCATCGCTGGTGACGGAGAGGCCTCCACTTCTCCCTTGGACGGATTTCTTCCTCTGACACGGGCAAATTGAGCGAAGGTAATTCACGTTCTATATTACCTAATCAGTGGCAGTGACTATTCACCACTGGTGACAGCACAGTGGGCAGCAGCAAAAAGGGAAAGGATTGTGGCTCGATCTGTCCCCATTTTCCAAAGGAGAAAGATTGTTTTATTGCTTGGCAAGAAGAATAAAACTGAGTTGTACCTATTCACTGTGTGGAACTTGGGTTACTAAAGCAAAGGAGTCAGGGACGAAGGACTGGACTTGACTCTAGGACACCTACACAAAAGCCCAATCTCTGGCCTTCATCTCCCAGTTACGGAGGACATGGGCCGTGGTGTGTATCATCTCTCTCTCCCAGGTACCCCTAGACAACAGCCATATAACCAATAAAGAAAGGGAGAGAGGTGAGGCCGCTACAAACATGTCCCCCCTTTTAGTTCTGGTATACATTTTAAAGGGGACCCCAGAAAAAAAAAGAAAAATCAAAACAGAGTCCCTACAAAATCCATAGCAGACCCTTATTTGAACATGCAGCCTCATAGGCAAGGACATGGGGGATGAACATGCACCCCCCCTCCTAACCCTTTGGTAATCCTTACCAAAGAGAACCCTTACTTTTTTATGTAGTGGTTGGTAACTGGGGCCTCACTAAATAATGCTTCCAGATCTTGATAAGCTATCCATCCGCAGACACCCACAACACTGGCCCTTACTCTCATTACCATGGGGAGAAGGTGCTTTTGTCAGGAATGGGGGGTCATCCTTAGCAACGTTCTTTCCATATATGGTACAACAATTTGATATTTGAGTGGACCCCATGATGTTTTTTATTTTTCTTGTTGGGTCCTCCTTACAATCATTCCAGACCCTCATCAAAGATAAGATTTCATATGTAGTGGGAACCCCACATATTTTTTTTTTGCATCAACGTCTATATCAGACCATTTAGGATAAAAGCCTGGTATAGATAAAGAGAATAAGAAAAAGGAAAAACTTGCGCTAATGTGAATACGTAACAAAAATTCCTCCAAACAGCAACTCTTCTGCAAGATATATACAGTAACAAATATCATATTTAATATAGAGTCGCGCTAACATAATCCTGGTAATTAGCGAAAAAATTAATATAACAAAAAGTCCACATGTGTAATAGTAAATTGATAATTGATTGAATATCAACGACATCCACCACCATTACTGACAGAAATCCTGTGATATCACCACCACCAAGTGCCAAAATGCTTGCTTACCAGCTGCTGTTGACCCCATATTATAGGATGTCAAACACGCTTTGGCTTTATACCCAGCCTGTGCCTTTGCACGCCTATAAGTCCTATTGGGTACCTAAATTGATCCTCCCAGTAGCGGTGTTAATGGGCATCTAAAAACAAAAAGAGCTCCACATAGCGTAAAACTGTAATGTACTTTATTAAAAGCTACTAAAGATCACACTCACATCAAGTAAAATCAAATAACGCCTTTAAAATAGAAGCACTGACCGACGCTCATACAGCACCCGTCTTTCCGGGTTTCCACAATCGCAGTGATGTCAGCACGTCGTGCACCCTACGCGTTTCATCATAAGTTGACGTCTTCTGGGTACTTTTAATAAAGTACATTATGGTTTTACGCTATGTGGAGCTCTTTTTGTTTTTGAATGCTCCAGGATGTGGACATTTTATTATATTAATTGTTTCACTAATTACCAGGATTGTGTAAGCAAGGCTTTATTTTAAATATATTAGATAAAGAGAATACCTGGCTGTTGGTTTACAAACAGAAGGAACAACTGGGAGCTTGTCATTTAGAAACAAAAAAAAGCTTTTTTGTTTGCAGATGCACCGCTTCACAGACAGTTTAAAGTGATTGAAAACTATCACCTTGTAAAACAACCCATTCAGTTTAACTTAGAAATGAAAGGCAAATCATTTTTGTATAGATACAAAAAACATTATAAATACTTGTTTACCTTTTTTATAAGTGATCACATTCCCTCTGTTTTCAGCTGAATAAGAGCTGGGGAAGGTAAAGTAGCAGCAGCATCACACTGACCTTCCCAGTAAATGGCTGTGCAGCAGGGGTGTGTCCGGACAAGTCTCATCATAGGAGGAGAGCAGGCTGAGTTCCCAGCATAACTAGATAACTAACCATGTTGTGCTTCCCTGCTTAGTGTGGTCAGTTTTTAATAGGAAAGCAGATTGACTGGCAGGAACACCAGGGATTTCACACAAAGGAAGCAATACAAAGAGAACAGGATACCTTATCATAAAAGTACATGGTACAGCAGGCACAGATCAGGAATATGAAGTGTTGGGGTACAAAAAGGCTTAATGGGCATTCCTCAGGCATGATATTTAAATACATTTTTTTTTTTTTATGTTGTCCTTTAACCACTTAAGCCCCGGACCATTTGGTAGCTAAAGGACCAGAGGTGAATTCAGAATTTTTCACTGCGCTGCTTTAACTGTAAATTGTGCAAACATGCAATGTTGTACCCAAACAAAATTTGCGTCCTTTTCTTCCCACAAATAGAGCTTTCTTTTAATGGTATTTGATTGCCTCTGCGATTTTTATTTTTTGCGATATAAACGGAAAAAGACCGAAAATTTTGAAAAAAAATGATATTTTCTACTTTTTGTTATAAGAAAAATCGAATAAACTCAATTGTAGTCATACATTTAGGCCAAAATGTATTCAGCCACATGTCTTTAGTAAAAAAAATGTCAATAAGCGTTAATTTATTGGTTTGCGCAAAAGTTATAGCGTCTACAAACTAGGGTACATTTTCTGGAATTTACACAGCTTTTAATTTATGACTGCCTATCTCATTTCTTGAGGTGCTAAAATGGCAGGGCAGTACAAAACCCCCCCAAATGACCCCATTTTGAAAAGTAGACACCCCAAGGAAATTGCTGAGATGCATGTTGAGCCCATTGAATATTTTTTTTTTTTGTCCCAAGTTATGGAATAATGACAAAAAAAAATAAAAAATTACAAAAAGTTGTCACTAAATGATATATTGCTCACACATGCCATGGTTATATGTGGAATTGCACCCCAAAATACATTCTTCTGCTTCTCCTAAGTACGGGGATACCACATGTGTGGGACTTTTTAGGAGCCTAGCCACGTACGGGACCCCGGAAACCAAGCACCGCCTTCAGGATTTCTAAGGGCGCAAATTTTTGATTTCACTCCTCACTACCTATCACAGTTTCGAAGGCCATAAAATGCCAAAATAGCACAAAACCCCCCCAAACGACCCCATTTTGGAAAGTAGACACCCCAAGCTATTTACTGAGAGGCATGATTAGTCCATGGAATATTTTATATTTTGCCACAAGTTGCGGGAATATGACAAACTTTTTTTTTTTTTTGCACAAAGTTGTCACTAAATGATATATTGCTCACACATGCCATAGGCATATGTGAAATTACACCCCAAAATACATTCTGCTGCTTCTCCTGAGTACGGGGATACCACATGTGTGGGACTTTTTGGGAGCCTAGTCGCATACGGGACCCCAAAAACCAAGCACCGCCTTCAAGGTTTCTAAGGGCATAAATTTTTGATTTTACTCCTCACTACCTATCACTACCTATCACAGTTTTGAAGGCCATAAAATGCCAAGATGGCACAAACCCCCCCCAAATGACCCCATTTTGGAAAGTAGACACCCCAAGCTATTTGCTGAGAGGCATGTTGAGCCCATTGAATATTTTTTTTCCCCAAATGATTGAATAATGATAAAAAGAAAAAAAAAGAAAAAATGTACAAAAAGTTGTCACTAAATGATATATTGCTCACACATGCCATGGTTATATGTGGAATTGCACCCCAAAATACATTCTGCTGCTTCTCCTGAGTACGGGGATACCACATATGTGGGACTTTTTAGGAGCCTAGCCACGTACGGGACCCCGGAAACCAAGCACCGCCTTCAGGATTTCTAAGGGCGCAAATTTTTGATTTCACTCCTCACTACCTATCACAGTTTCGAAGGCCATAAAATGCCAAAATAGCACAAAAACCCCCAAATGACCCCATTTTGGAAAGTAGACACCCCAAGCTATTTACTGAGAGGCATGATTAGTCCATGGAATATTTTATATTTTGCCACAAGTTGCGGGAATATGACAAACTTTATTTTTTTTGCACAAAGTTGTCACTAAATGATATATTGCTCACACATGCCATGGGCATATGTGAAATTACACCCCAAAATACATTCTGCTGCTTCTCCTGAGTATGGGGATACCACATGTGTGGGACTTTTTGGGAGCCTAGTCGCATACGGGACCCCAAAAACCAAGCACCGCCTTCAAGGTTTCTAAGGGCATAAATTTTTGATTTCACTCCTCACTACCTATCACTACCTATCACAGTTTTGAAGGCCATAAAATGCCAAGATGGCACAAAACCCCCCCAAATGACCCCATTTTGGAAAGTAGACACCCCAAGCTATTTGCTGAGAGGCATGTTGAGCCCATTGAATATTTTTTTTTTTGTCCCAAATGATTGAATAATGATAAAAAGAAAAAAAAAAGAAAAAATGTACAAAAAGTTGTCACTAAATGATATATTGCTCACACATGCCATGGTTATATGTGGAATTGCACCCCAAAATACATTCTGCTGCTTCTCCTGAGTACGGGGATACCACATGTGTGGGACTTTTTGGGAGCCTAGCCGGGTACGGGGCCCCAAAAACCAAGCACCGCCTTCAAGGTTTCTAAGGGCATAAATTTTTGATTTCACTCCTCACTACCTATCACAGTTTTGAAGGCCATAAAATGCCAAGATAGCACAAAACCCCCCAAAATGACCCCATTTTGGAAAGTAGACACCCCAAGGAAATTGCTGAGAGGCATGTTGAACCCATTAAATATTTTTTTTGTCCCAAGTGATTGAATAATGACAAAAAGAAAAAAAGAATGTACAAAAAGTTGTCACTAAATGATATATTGCTCAAACATGCCATGGTTATATGCAGAATTGCACCCCAAAATACATTTGGCTGCTTCTCCTGAGTACGGGGATACCACATGTGTGGGACTTTTTGAGAGCCTAGCCGCGTACAGGCCCCCAAAAACCAAGCACCGCCTTCAGGATTTCTAAGGGCACAAATTTTTGATTTCACTCCTCACTACCTATCACAGTTTTGAAGGCCATAAAATGCCAAGATAGCCCAAAACCCCACAAATGACCCCATTTTGGAAAGTAGACACCCCAAGCTATTTGCCGAGAGGCATGGTGAGTATTTTACAGCTCTCATTTGTTTTTGAAAATGAAGAAAGACATTATTTTTTTTTTTTTTTCAATTTTTAAAACTTTGTGACAAAAAGCGAGATCTGCAAAATACTCAACATACCTCTCAGCAAATAGCTTGGGGTGTCTACTTTCCAAAATGGGGTCATTTGGGGGGGTTTTGTGCCATCTGGGCATTCCATGGCCTCTGAAACTGTGATAGGCAGTGAGGAGTGAAATCAAAAATTTACACCCATAGAAATCCTGAAGGCGGTGCTTGGTTTTCGGGGTCCTGTACGAGGCTAGGCTCCCAAAATGTCTCACACATGTGGTATCCCCGTACTCAGGAGAAGCAACAGAATGTATTTTGGGGTGCAATTCCACATATAACCATGGCATGTTTGAGCAATATATCATTTAGTGACAACTTTTTGTACATTTTTTCTTTTCTTTTTGTCATTATTCAATCACTTGGGACAAAAAAAAAAATATTCAATGGGCTCAACATGCCTCTCAGCAAATAGCTTGAGGTGTCTACTTTCCAAAATGGGGTCATTTGGGGGGGTTTTGAACTGTCCTGGCATTTTATGCACAACATTAGGAAGCTTACATCCACTCTTCTAACCACTTGAAGACAAAGCCCTTTTTGACACTTTTTGTTTACATGAAAACATATTTTTTTTTGCAAGAAAATTATGTTGAACCCCCAAACATTATATATTTTTTTAAAGCAAAGGCCCTACAGATTAAAATAGTGGGTGTTGCATTTTTATTTTCCACACAGTATTTGCGCAGCGATTTTTCAAACGCATTTTTTGGGGGAAAAACACACCTTTTTTATTTTTAATGCACTGAAAAACACTATGTTGCCCAAATGTTTGATGAAATAAAAAAGATGATCTTAGGCCGAGTACATGGATACCAAACACGACATGCTTTAAAATTGCGCACAAACGCGCAGCGGCGAGAAACTACAATCATTTTTAAAAGCATTTAAAAGCCTTTACAGGTTACCACGTTAGATTTACAGAGGAGGTCTACTGCTAAAATTACTGCCCTCGATCTGACCTTCGCGGTGATACCTCACATGCATGATGCAATTGCTGTTTACATATGACGCTAGACCGACACTTGCGTTCGCCTTTGCGCAAGAGCAGGGGGGGACAGCGGTGCTTTTTTTTATTTATTTTTTTTATTATTATTTATTTTGCTTTTTTATTTTATTTTTAAACTGTTCCCTCCATATTTTTTTTTTTATCATTTTTATTGTTATCTCAGGGAATGTAAATATCCCCTATGATAGCAATACGTAGTGACAGGTACTCTTTTTTTGAAAAAAAATGGGGGGTTAGACCCTAGATCTTTCCTCTGCCCTCAAAGCATCTGACCACACCAAGATCGGTGTGATAAAATGCTTTCCCAATTTCCCAATGGCGCTGTTTATATCCGGGGGGGCATTCCCTCCCACTGCTTGTAAAAGCAGTCTAGAGGCTAATTATCTGCTAGAATTGCTTTTACATGAAAGCCGGCCACTGGCTGAAAAGAATGATACCAAGATGATACCTAAACCTGCAGGCATCATTCTGGTATAAACATTCAAAGTCCAGCAACATACCAGTACGTTGCTGGTCCTTGTTGGACATGTATTGTAATCTTTTTTTCATGCAGCCTGTTGGCTGAATGAAAAAAAGAGATTGATCGGTGGGTATGCCCACCATTAGAATACCTCCCTTCATCCACCCACTTCTAATGATGGGCATATATGCCGAAGCATGGGGGCATCCTCCCGCAAAAAAGTTATGCCGCGTACACACGGTCTGACTTTTCCACGGGCAAGCCTTCGTCGGAATTTCGACCGTATGTACGCGGCATAAAAGGTTATGCCGCGTACACACGGTCGGACTTTTCCACGGGCAAGCCTCCGTCGGAATTTCGACCGTATATACGCGGCATTAGGAGCAAAATTGCTCCTCCGCCCCTGCTGCCCCCATGCTTCGGCATATATGCTCTTTTTTTAACTGTGGTGGTGAAATCACCTCCTACAGCGTTGGAGTCACGGCTTTATGTATCGTGGGAGCAAACGCTGTTGCTGTCAAGATAAATAAATCCGCGATGCAACTGAATGGCGTACCTGCTAAGCAAATGATGGTTAACATTAAAACAAAGTAACATTACAGTACAACAGTAAGACCTTACCATACCATACCTGCAAAGCAAATACCAAAACAAAACCTAGTAAAAAATAAAACATTTTTTTAACGCAACCTGTGCCTAAAATATATATATGGCGAAGCATGGGGGCATCCTCCCACAAAAAAGTTATGCCGCGTACACACGGTCGGACTTTTCCACGGGCAAGCCTTTGTCGAAATTTCGACCGTATGTACGCGGCATAAAAGGTTATGCCGCGTACACACGGTCAAACTTTTCCACGGGCAAGCCTCCGTCGGAATTTCGACCGTATATAAGCGGCATTAGGAGCAAAATTGCTCCTCCGCCCCTGCTGCCCCCATGCTTCGGCATATATGCTCTTTTTTTAACTGTGGTGGTGAAATCACCTCCTACAGCGTTGGAGTCACGGCTTTATGTATCGTGGGAGCAAACGCTGTTGCTGTCAAGATAAATAAATCCGCGATGCAACTGAATGGCGTACCTGCTAAGCAAATGATGGTTAACATTAAAACAAAGTAACATTACAGTACAACAGTAAGACCTTACCATACCATACCTGCAAAGCAAATACCAAAACAAAACCTAGTAAAAAATAAAACATTTTTTTAACGCAACCTGTGCCTAAAATATATATATGGCGAAGCATGGGGGCATCCTCCCACAAAAAAGTTATGCCGCGTACACACGGTCGGACTTTTCCACGGGCAAGCCTTTGTCGAAATTTCGACCGTATGTACGCGGCATAAAAGGTTATGCCGCGTACACACGGTCAAACTTTTCCACGGGCAAGCCTCCGTCGGAATTTCGACCGTATATACGCGGCATTAGGAGCAAAATTGCTCCTCCGCCCCTGCTGCCCCCATGCTTCGGCATATATGCTCTTTTTTTAACTGTGGTGGTGAAATCACCTCCTACAGCGTTGGAGTCACGGCTTTATGTATCGTGGGAGCAAACGCTGTTGCTGTCAAGATAAATAAATCCGTGATGCAACTGAATGGCGTACCTGCTAAGCAAATGATGGTTAACATTAAAACAAAGTAACATTACAGTACAACAGTAAGACCTTACCATACCATACCTGCAAAGCAAATACCAAAACAAAACCTAGTAAAAAATAAAACATTTTTTTAACGCAACCTGTGCCTAAAATATATATATGGCGAAGCATGGGGGCATCCTCCCACAAAAAAGTTATGCCGCGTACACACGGTCGGACTTTTCCACGGGCAAGCCTTTGTCGAAATTTCGACCGTATGTACGCGGCATAAAAGGTTATGCCGCGTACACACGGTCAAACTTTTCCACGGGCAAGCCTCCGTCGGAATTTCGACCGTATATACGCGGCATTAGGAGCAAAATTGCTCCTCCGCCCCTGCTGCCCCCATGCTTCGGCATATATGCTCTTTTTTTAACTGTGGTGGTGAAATCACCTCCTACAGCGTTGGAGTCACGGCTTTATGTATCGTGGGAGCAAACGCTGTTGCTGTCAAGATAAATAAATCCGTGATGCAACTGAATGGCGTACCTGCTAAGCAAATGATGGTTAACCTTAAAACAAAGTAACATTACAGTACAACAGTAAGACCTTACCATACCATACCTGCAAAGCAAATACCAAAACAAAACCTAGTAAAAAATAAAACATTTTTTTAACGCAACCTGTGCCTAAAATATATATATGCCGAAGCATGGGGGCATCCTCCCGCAAAAAAGTTATGCCGCGTACACACGGTCGGACTTTTCCACGGGCAAGCCTTTGTCAAAATTTCGACCGTATGTACGCTGCATAAAAGGTTATGCCGCGTACACACGGTCAAACTTTTCCACGGGCAAGCCTCCGTCGGAATTTCGACCGTATATACGCGGCATTAGGAGCAAAATCACTCCTCCGCCCCTGCTGCCCCCATGCTTCGGCATATATGCTCTTTTTTTTAACTGTGGTGGTGAAATCACCTCCTACAGCACTGGAGTCACGGCTTTATGTATCGTGGGAGCAAACGCTGTTGCTGTCAAGATAAATAATTCCGCGCTGCAGTTGAATGGCGCACCTGAAAACAAAAAATGACATACCTGAAAAGCAAGCATGATAAAACATTGCAGAATGGAATACAGTAAAAAAGAGCAGAACAATAGAGAGAAAATAGAGAGAGCGAGAGAGAACAATAAAACGACAACTATTTTTGGTTTTTTTCTTTTATATTTTTTTTGTGTTTTTGTTTTTTACGTTTTTTTTTTTCTTCTTTACACTTTTTTTTTAAACTTTAACAACTGTAATGGTTCGGGTCTCTCAAAATGTAATGGCATCTTGGGAGACCCTGTGTAAGTGTGTCCTAGTCTGTGAAATGCTGTACCCTACGCTAAAACTTCACTTTTGAGTGGTAGCGTTCAAAACATTCACCAAGGCAAAGACCAGGTTTGTCAGGACAGAGTGGACAATAATAACGGGTGTCACGCCTAAATCCGCGCTTGCTACAGACACAACATCTTTTTTGGGGGGCTCGTTGGGTAGGGGTACTCGGGAGGAGATGCGTATAATGCCTCTCATGCAGCCGGCTTACTGCATTTGGTAGGGGATGGTGAGGTGCAGAACCGCCTGGATACAGGAGTTCTGTGACTATCTCATTCTGGAATTTTAGAAGAGATAAAGTCCCGCCTGAAGTTCTGTATAGCACATGAGCGTTCAGCAAAGCCAATTGGAATAAGGATAGAGACACTTTTTTGTACCAGCGTCTCGCCTTACGGTCAATTAGATACGGCGCCATCAACTGGTCGTTGAGGTCCACCCCTCCCATATTTTTGTTATATTCGTGGACACAGAGGGGTTTCTCCACAACACCAGTCGCCGTACGAATTTGGACTGTCGTGTCTGCATGAAGGGAGGTAAGAAGGAAAACATTCTTATTGTCCCTCCACTTCATAGCGAGCAAGTTATTACACTTTACGCAGGCTCTCTCCCCCAGCCTAAGACGGGCATCTACAAGCCACTGGGGAAAGCCCCGGCGATTAGGTCGCATGGTGCCACATGCTCCAATCTGATGATCAAACAAGTGACTAAACAGTGGCACGCTCGTGTAATAATTGTCCACATACAAGTGGTACCCCTTTCCGAATAAGGGTGACACCAAGTTCCACACTATCTTGCCAGCGCTCCCTATGTAATCCGGGCAGTTGACCGGCTCAACCTGACTATGTTTTCCCTCATAAACCATAAAGCTCCATACATAGCCTGTTGCCCTGTCACAGCACTTATAGAGCTTGACCCCGTATCTGGCACGCTTGCTGGGAAGGTACTGCTTGAAAGCCAAGCGGCCAGAAAATTTAATCAGGGACTCATCAACACAGACAGCTTGATCGGGAATAAACAAGGCTGCAAAACGTTCATTGAAGTGGTTTATGAGGGGCCGAATTTTATAGAGCCGGTCGTATTCAGGGTCCCCACGTGGACGACAAAGTTCATTGTCGTTGAAGTGCATGAACCGTAAAATCTGCTCATATCATTTCCTGGGCATGGAGGCAGAGAACACGGGCATGTGGTCAATTGGGTGCGTGGACCAATAAGCATGCAATGACGGGAATTTATGTGTACCCATGTTGAGGGAAAGGCCCAGAAAGGTCTTAAATTCGGAAACCGTAATTGGTTTCCAATCTTTGGCAATGGAAGGCAACTGGGGATTAGCGGCGATGAATTGACCAGCATATAAATTACTCTGGTCCACAATAGATCTATAGAGATCTTCCTTGAAAAACAGCGAATAATAATCGATTGGCATAAAATCAGCTGTTTCCACCTGAATATTGGGTTGGGCAGTGAATGGGGGAAGTACGGGTTCTGCAGAAGTGGTGGGGACCCAATCAGGATAGGCAAATTCTGCAGGAAGAGCACTATGGGTACGACGGGCCTGCCTTTGTCTTCTTGGTGGCAGCGGGACACTACTTGTGCTTGCCACCTCGCCAGCTTGAACTGCACTTATGGGACTCGCCACATCACCACGTGATACTGCAGTACTGGATGTATGCCCAGGCTGTACTAGGCCGCTGGTGCTTGCCAATTCACCAGAAGGAATAGCGGCGCTAGTACTCCTCTGCTCCATGATACGAGAGCCCTGCGGTTCTTGCTCCTCAACAACCTCAGAAGATCGGGATCGGGTACGCCTGACCTTAGCAGGGACCTCAACTTCGTCGTCAGAGCTATCTGACGTGGGGCCGCTGACGTCACTGTCTTCTACGGGAAGATATTCTGAGCCTGAATCTGACAGATACGTGACCTCCTCTTCACTATCTGTCATGCTCAGAATCTCGTAGGCCTCTTTACTAGTGTACCTTCGACTTGCCATTTTGGGCTCTAAATTTAGGGGTACACTAGTAAGATTCACAGGAAAAAAAGCACCCGACCGTCGTCAGAAAATATATCAAACACTACAAAAAAAACTGTTAGCGGTCGCAGGGATCAGGACTGTCTCTGCGAACGCTGCAGTTATGTGTTTTGTGTTTGGTAAGTGACAGTGATCGATCGATACTGCACTTGGGTGGGCTGGGCTGGGCTGGGCTGGGTGGAGGGGCTAAACGCAGGTGCTAGCAGGTATCTGGGCTGATCACGCTAACACTGCGTTTTTGGGAACCCTAAACCGCTGGGGACGCTAGTATAGATCTGATCAGATACTATACCACTAAGGGAGGTGTATGCTTTGCGCGTGGGTGTTAGCGTTACTGGCACTAACCTAACGCTGCCTGGGGCGACGCAGACCCTCTCTGGCGCTAAAACCTAATTGATCTCACCCGCCGGGCGATCAGGGGGTTAAACCTTTATTGGGTTATATACGGCGGGTGCCCTGATGCTATAAAAAGCAAACTAACCAGCCAGTGTCACCCGTAACCTTTATATGGTGATCACTGGTGAAAGGGTTAACTAGGGCAATCAGGGGGTTAAAACCTTTATTAGGTTAAATATGGGGGTACCCGACGCTATATAAAAACCTGACGGGTTACATAAATAACTAAATAATTAACTGGGTAACCAGTGTCACCAGTGACGCTTATACGGTGATCACTGGTGAAAGGGTTAACTCTAGGGACAATCAGGGGGTTAAAATAATATATGGGGGTACCTGACGCTCTAAAAACCTGCGGCGAAACTAAAAATAAATAACTGGCTATCTAGGGCACCACCGGCACTAAATACAGCGATCGAAAATACGATCGCTTAGTGACGCTGGTGTTAGGGGGTGAAAGGGTTACCTGGGGGGCGATCAAGGGGTTAAACCTTTATTAGGGGGGGTTAGGGGGCTACCCTGGACCTAAAGGGGCCTAAACCTAACTGCCCTGCAACTTTTTACTATCACAGATGACACTAAATGCAGTGATCAGTAAAATAAATGATCACTGCAATCAGTGACACTGTGATTGGGGGCTGGGGGGTGACCTGGGGGGTGATCTGGGGGTGACTGGGGGAGTGAAATGTGTGCCTATGTGTACCTATGTGTCAGTGGACTGTTGGTGCACTAACCTGCTTCCTCTCTCCTCGGCGCCGGAATCGAAAAGACCGCCGCGAGGGAGATGACATCACTTCCTCCTGCCTGTGTTTACATCACATGGCGGAGGAAGCATTTTCATTGGCCGGGAGCGATCGCGAGGGGGTGGCCGAAATCGAATGGTCACCCCCTCATCTCTGATCGCTCCCCAACGATTACCGGCCGCTCACTGTATAGGAGGGGGGTCCGATCGGACCCCCCAACTGTACAAAGGCGATCACGTACACTCTACGTGATTGTGCCTGTCGGTGCCATTCTGCCGACGTATATATACAGTGAGCGGTCGTTAAGTGGTTAACCACTTAAGCCCCGGACCATTTGGCTGGCCAAAGACCAGGCCCCATTTTGCGATTCGGCACTGCGTTGCTTTAACTGACAATTGCGGGGTCGTGCGACGTGGTTTCCAAACAAAAATGTATGTCCTTTTTTTCCCACAAATAGAGCGTTCTTTTGGTGGTATTTTATCACCTCTGCGGTTTTTATTTTTTGCGCTATAAACAAAAATAGAGCGACAATTTTGAAAAAAAAATCTATATTTTTTACTTTTTGCTATAATAAATATCCCCAAAAAATATATAAAAAAATTATTTTTTTTCCTCAGTTTAGGCCGATACGTATTCTTCTACATATTTTTGGTAAAAAAAATTGCAATAAGCGTTTTTTGATTGGTTTGCGCAAAAGTTATAGCGTCTACAAAATAGGGGTTAGTTTTATGGCATTTTTTTTTACTACTAATGGCGGCAATCAGCGTTTTTTTTTTGTGATTGCGACATTATGGCGGACACATCGGATGCTTTTGACAACATTTTGGGACCATCGTCATTTCTACAGCGATCAGTGCTATAAAAATGCACTGATTACTGTAAAAATTACACTGGCAGAGAAGGGGTTACGTGTGACCTAGGGAGTGAGTCTTACTGTTAGGGGGTGTGGCTTGCCGTGACACGTCACTGATCGCTGTTCCCAATGAGAGGGAACACGATCAGTGACAGTGTCACTAGGCAGAACGGGGAAATGTTGCATTTACACTAACATCTACCCGTTCTTCAGCTCTGTGACCCGATCGTGGGACACTGGCGGCGATCGGGTCCGCGGGTCCCGCGGGCGCGGTCACGGAGCTCGCGACCACACGGCCGGCAATTTAAAGGGGATGTATATATACGCCCTTTTGCCTGTCCGTGGCATTCTGTCGATGTAAATGTTCATGCGGCGGTCGGCAAGCGGTTAAGCAATCAATGCTCCATGGAAAAAAATAATTGTAACACTTTTTTTACCTTGGTTGATGACCTCCAGGACAGTGCTCAGCACCCCGTGCAATTTATTTAAAAACCCCAACACTGTCTGTCTTGATGGGGGGGAAACGAGTAACCCATGGTTGCAGGAAATAAATTCACTCCGTGTATGGCCGGCCTAAGACTGGAACTACAACTACTACTTTTCTCCCACCTTCATGCCTTTGATCAATTTTTCCCCTATTCAGGTCATCAATGGAATGAACACATTGGCAGATTTCTAGCACATCCTTGTAAGCTGATCACTGTTCTACATGTTGCAGGCTAATGTGGAGCAGATCCTTTATAGATTGCACATATTGGCATGTATTTTGCTTTTCGTATTTTGGATTGTCTTTACACATATGCTTATGTATCTTTGTCTCCAACATTAGGGTCCAACTCATTTCCACTGAGAAAGAGCAAGACTAAATGTGTTTGATATTTGAGTATACATTATACTATGTTAGCCAGTTCAGCTCTTTGAACGTACTACGTGCACCCAAAGAGAAAACCTTTAATCACAAGCTGATGGTTGCAGTAGCAGCCATCAGCTTGTGCGGGTTTTGTTTAACCAAAGTGATGCATAGCTCCACAGTTCCTAATCACTTTTACAAAGTCGGCAGGACGTGCCCCCCTCCTTCTGGGCCCCC
Source organism: Rana muscosa (assembly GCA_029206835.1). Classification (NCBI taxonomy): domain Eukaryota; kingdom Metazoa; phylum Chordata; class Amphibia; order Anura; family Ranidae; genus Rana; species Rana muscosa. The sequence continues at coordinate 352,227,696 of CM055119.1, forward strand.
CTCCTTCCGTGGTTCCTGAGCTCTCCTGCTCTTACCGAAACCCGGGAACACAACTGCTGGCTAGGGAAAGGGGAGCATTGTGAGACCGACGCAAATCCATGCCTTAATCTGACATGTAAACAATAAAACCAGAAGTCACGTTTGGTTTTAGATGCACCATTTCCTGGCCAGTACAGCCAGGGGACACATCTAACCAAGCCGATCTGTGCTTGGATAGATCATGTGAAGGGCAGGGGAGACATTGGGTTCTATTAGACCCTAATGTCTCTATAAAGAGTACCTGTCATCTGCCCAATGCTATCATATAAGGGTTTATTAACCCCTTCTGATAGCAATCAAGTAAAAATACATTTTAAAAAAAGTTCTCAAAAATATATATTTTTTAAATATATTAAAATTTGTGCAAACATGCACAGACCCAAACACAAGCCCAGGGTGCACATGTGCATGTAAAGCGGCATTTACATGCACCATGAACGTCAGAGTTAAAACAATAATTCTAGCACCTAGATATCTTAAAACTGATGAGCTCTAAAGGCTTTTAATTACTAGAGGCCCGTGCTATAGCCGAATGACTGCTACAGCGAGGACCTAGAATGCCGGGAGGACGTCTGTTGACGTCCTCCCCTTTCCTCGTTCCCCGCGCGCGCTCCTGAGTGCGCATCGGGGAACTTCTGTGCCCGCCGCGTCACACGGGTGCCGATGCGCATGTCTGGTGGCCGCGATGTCCGCCAGGTACCCGCGATTGGCATTTACAGAGACAGGGACGTGGATCTCTGTATGTAGACACAGAGATCCAAGTCCTGTCAGGGAGAGGAGACCGATGGTGTGTCCCTTGTACATAGGGACAACCATCGGTCACCTCCCCCAGTCAGTCCCCTCCCCCCACAGTAAGAATCACTCCCTTAGGTACACTTAACCCCTTCAGCGCCCCCCCCCCCGTTTAACCCCTTCAATGCCAGTGTCATTTTTACAGTAACCAGTGCATTTTTATAGCACTGACCGCTGTAAAAATGACAATGGTCCCAAAATGGTGTCAAAAGTGTCCGATGTGTCCGCCATAATGTCGCAATAAAAATCGCTGATCGCCGCCGTTACTAGTAAAAAAAAAAATATTAATAAAAATGCTATAAAACTATGCCCTATTTTGTAGACGCTATAACTTTTGCGCAAACCAATCAATAAACGCTTATTGCGTTTTTTTTTTTACCAAAAATATGTAGAAGAATACGTATCGGCCTAAACTGAGAAAAACATATATATATTTTTTTAAATTGGGATATTTATTATAGCAAAAAGTAAAAAATATTGTGTTTTTTTCAAAATTGTCGCTCTTTTTTTGTTTATAGCGCAAAAAATAAAAACCGCAGAGATAATCAAATACCACCAAAAGAAATCTCTATTTGTAGGAAAAAAAGGACGTCAATTTTGTTTGGGAGCCACGTCGCACAACCGCGCAATTGTCATTCAAAGCGTTTACAGTGCTGAAAGCTGAAAATTGGCCTGGGCAGGAAGGGGGTTTAAGTGCCCAGTAAGCAAGTGGTTAAAGCATCACCAATGGTGATTTATGGGCACCGTAGGTTTTTGCAATATTACGGATGCACACAATTTTTAAGACATGGAATTTTTGATATCTAGTTACTCAATGCAACCTCATCTTTCATATTTTAACCAAAAATGGGTATTATATTGTGTGTTTTTGCACTAAAATGTATTTTATTATTTTTTTTTGTAAAAATTTCTGTTTTATAAGCAGTTGCGCAAATATCAGGTGACATAAATGGGACAAGACGGCTAATTTGGAAAGACGTGTGGATACTGAGCTCTTCACAGGCGGTGGGAATCTACGGCCATCCCTGCCCTATTTTACACCGGTGATACCCGATTTTACCTGCATCGGTCCCTGGGCCTCATCTCCTACAGCCCCAGCTGATTATTTGTGGACTTTGGCCAGCTATACCTGCTCTGGGACTGCAACTGGGCCCGCATTGCAGAGGCCCGTCGCCATCTTGGGGCCTGCTGATCCACCGGGACCCTTCCACTCCTAACCTTCGCAATCCGGGGGTTAAACGACTGACCTTAGAGCTGACCCCAACTGGAATTGAAGTTCCCGGCCAGCCATACGCTCTACTACCCGGCCCGTAGCCGGCTCCATACACCGGGAACCCGCCGCCTATCTTGAGGCCTACGCAGCCTCCGCGCTCGAGTGCCGCGATCCGCGGGACGAGCAGCAAACCCAGCCATATAGCCCTTATCCCTGAGGGTCCCCTACCTTCATCCTGGCCTGAGTCGTGCCTCCCGGCCAGCCGATTGGAACCCGCCAGGTCCGCTCCGCGAGGCCCGGGCCCGCCGCCATCTTGAGGCCTACGAGACCTTCGCCGCTCCCCTGTTGAGCTACGGACATCCCGCGGACGCCCGGTACCCCTGCCGGGGCTTCGGTGGAGGTGGGGAACCTCTCTATACGTTTGCCGGCCCGTGGTCGGCTCCGGGGCCTGGTCGCCGTCTTGCGGCCTGCGGGACAGTCGGCATCCTCCGGCCTACATTGCCGCGATCGGCGGGGGGACGACGACGCAGAGCTTGATCGCACCAGACCCTACACTGGACTGACCTCTGTGCCTGTAAGTCCTCAGGAGTAACCCCGGAAAGTTCGGTCCCGCAGGTCCGCGGCGGCTGGCTCCGGGAAAGTCCGCGGCTTCGGCCTACCTCTGGTAGTCGGCGGCCATCTTGCTGCTCCCACTACACCAATCCGGCAGCAGACACCATCCTCCCTTGTCTCCACTTGTAGAAGGCCACAGGAGGACCTCTGAAGACCTGATATAAGGATACCTTGAGGCCTACGGAGCCCCCCCCCCTGTCAGGTACTGTGCTTTATCAAACCCCCGGTCATCTCCTACTCCTGCCCCTGGATCCCTGCCCCTGGGGTTGAACGGTTTCTTCCTACATTAGCCAGAGACTGTAGAGGGTGGGATATCGGAGGCCTATTGCTACAATTGTTCATTGACGGCTGGCCATCCCCCCTCACAACACGCGAAAAGCTGCCTGTCCCCAATCCCCGCAACATTCCCATTGCAAACTTGCCTAGTAGACTCTGATCGTGACAAATTCATAAAGGCCATTTTGCTACATCCAGAGGGTCACCCCCCCCTGTTAAACGTACGCGGCAGACCGGTTGTGGACATATACCTGACGCAAAATTTACCCACCGGATACTCACTTGACATGAGTTTTGTTGGAAGGCGCATGCACGGCTTCTAGCCGTGGCGGACGTGTGAGACCCCCGCCGCCTCCCTGTGACTCCCACTAAACGTTCAACGGCTTTGATTTCTAAGGGAGTCGTCTCCTCAGTTCCACGCGACGGCCACGTGCCCCATGGGCAAAATTGGAGACCAACGACACAACTACACCACGGTCTTCAGATCTCAGACTTCAACCACGATGGACCGCTTCCTGAATAAGCCTACATCCACAGCCTCAAATATTGATGACGGCGCACAAATCGGTCTGGAGCAATCAGACGTAGACACAGGTACTTTTTTTGCCATTCTCCCCACCCCTGTACCGGGGCCATCCCCCCCGCTGACAGAAGAAGTTTTAGATGCCAAATTACAGTCCCTACTCCAGGCTATTACCCATAACATCGCACAGGAAGTCGGGAAGTTAGCGAAAGAATTACGGGGGGAAATTAGCCAGCTTGGAGAGCGCACTGATTCCCTAGAATACAAATTCGATGAGATGGTTCAATATGTACAGGTGCTTGAGGAAGATAATGCTGCCATAAAAAACACAGTTACTCAGCTCCAAGCCCAACAAGAAGACCTAGAAAACAGGGAACGCAGGCAAAACTTGAGAATCAGAGGTATCCCGGAAGCTGTTGAAGACAGAGACCTCCGCTCCTACCTTCTAAGCTTATTTAATGTACTTGCTCCTAACATCCCTGACATAGACTGGCGCTTGGACAGAGCCCACAGATCACTGGCCCCTAAACCCCCGGCTGGCGCCAACCCAAGAGATGTGATTGTCAGATTTCATTACTATGATAGTAAAGAAGCTCTAACCACTGCAACCCGTAATCAATCCAGAATCGAGTTTAAAGGATCCAAGATCCAAATCTTTAGTGACCTCTCCCCGATTACTTTAGCTAGAAGAAGGAACCTGCGCCCACTGACGTTACATCTCCAATCTCATAAAGTCGTATATCGTTGGGGGTTCCCCTTCCGCCTTTCTGCATCTCGAGATGGCGTACAATATTCTCTCCGTGATCTTCAAGAGAGCGACACCTTTTTACGCAACCTGGGCATACCCCCTCTTCCTGATGAAGATCCAGCACCGCTTCCTGTTACTCCTAAACCGTTGACGGCTCCAAATCGCATTTGGACCCCGGTACGCCAGAAACCATCCAAGTCCAATCTTACGCCCCAGAGGCGTCATGCTTCAAGATTCCCAACCTGAACTTCCTTTTAAAAAAAAAAAAATGTCTGAGGTTCTGTATACCAAATTTATTTGGCCTCCAGTTGTTGTTTTTTCTATGTTATTTTTTGGTGTTTTTTGAGTGGCCATAGGCCCCTTAACGGGGTTTTTCGCATCCCCTGGCCCGGGGGGTGCATGGCTTGTCGCTCCACAGCCACCCTGGTTTATCGGTTCTATATATCTACGCCCTCAGTTTTATACTCCAGGACTCTTTGCTCTGGGAGGTGGCAGGGGTTTTCCCGTCTCCATGTCTGGGGGCTCTCGTGCTCCTCTTAATGACCCAAGGCTTGGTCCTGGGTTTCCTGGAGGCAATCGGCCTTCCAGGTTTCTATTTAGTAGAAGTTGACCTTTTTTTTGTTTTTTTTTTTGTTTTTTTTGTTTTTTTTGTTTTTGTTTCTACATTTATTTTTTTTCTATCAGGTCCTTTTTTTGACCTGCGGTTACTGTCTCAGACAGCCTTAAGACGTCCCCACTGCAATGCTACCAATGTTTTATTTGTATCTGTGATATTTTATTATTTTTTTTATATCCACAATGCACCATGGTATTTTTCATACATTATATATTGTAGGCTATGTCTATTGGTCTTTTTCCAGACTGAATTGTTATGGCTCTAAAATTTTTGACATGCAATGTTAAAGGTTTAAACTCTATTCAAAAAAGATGGCTGGCTTTGAAAGAGTTTAAAGCTTCTAGAGCAGATGTAATCCTGATTCAGGAGACTCATTTCCGTACTGGAGGATCCTTTAAATTCGCTAGTAAACACTTTCCTAAGTCCTTTATAGCATCTGACCCATCCGGGAAGGCAGGCGTAGCTATTTTGATTAATAGATCATGCCCTTTACGAGTTAAGTCTACCCACCTGGACCCCCATGGCAGATTTATTGTTCTGGACTGCTCCTTTCTCAATCAATCCCTTACTATTGTTAATGTGTATGCCCCCAATACAGGTCAGATCAAATTTTTATCCTCTATGTTTGAGATCCTAGACAATTTCTCCCAACCTTTCATGGTCGTTGGGGGTGATTTTAATGTTACCATGTCACCTGGCAAAGACAGACACGTATTGTTTCCATCCTCTTCCCCTGCCAGACCTGATCGCCTTTCTAAATCCTTTCGTAAGCTTATCAGAGCTAAAAATCTTTTAGATATTTGGAGGATTAAACATCCTACACATAAACAATACACGTTCTACTCACACTCCCACAAACTGTACTCCAGACTAGATCATTTTTTTATCTCTACCCCTCTCCTGCCGTCCGCAATATCCTCTGATATCAATCCCATATCTTGGTCTGACCACTCGTCTGTAAACCTTGACATTCTCCTCTCTTCGGTGTCTCCTAAAACCTGTCATTGGAGACTCAATGAGACGTTTCTCCGTATCCCTGACATTAAAGATCACTTATCTGCTAGCCTAACTGAATACTTTCAACTTAATGCTGGTTCAGTCTCGGGGCCCTCCATTTTGTGGGAGGCGCATAAGGCCGTCTTCCGGGGACATTGCATTGCTACGGGTTCCCGTCTGAAAAAAGATGCTGCATTTCAATGTTCATCTATTATGTCTGAACTTCGTTCGGCGGAGGGGCTCTTGTTGTCGTCTCCCACGGTGGCTAGGCTCCGGACTGTTGTTTCCTTACGGAATCGACTTAAGGCCTTGAAAATAGATAAAATTGACAAAGCTCTTTTATGGTCCAAACAAAAATTTTTTGAATACTCAAATAAACCTCACAAAATGCTGGTAAATAGGCTGAAACCCCGCCCCTTTCAAACCTCTCCTGACTTTCTTAGGCAAACGGATGGAACACCCACATATTGCCCTCTCACTATGTCCAAAATCTTTGGTGAATTTTATCACCAATTGTACAACTGCCTACGTACGGATTCCAGGTATGAATTTACTCAAGAGAAATTTGATTCATTCTTCGAATCCCTACAACTACCTAAACTTTCACCCGCACACTTAGCCTCCTTGAACTCGACAGTTACACCCGAGGAATTGGAGGATGTCATAAAACATCTCCCCACCCAGAAATCTCCTGGCCCTGATGGTCTACCGTACTCCTATTATAAGACCTTTTTACCTATCCTACGCCCTCACTTGCTTTCTTTGTATGCTTCACTATTTAAAGGTACCATTCCACACCCACACTTTTTACATGCCCATGTTTCTGTGATCCCAAAACCGGGTAAAGACCCCTCCATCCCTGATAACTATAGACCCATTGCATTACTTAACTCTGATTACAAGATATTCACAAAAATATTGGCGAATCGATTGTCCCATTTCCTTCCCAGACTCATACACAAGGATCAGGTAGGCTTTGTGAGGACCAGACACGCAGGTGATAATACGAGACGCACGATCGATTTAATAGACCTACTGAACAAAATGTCCCGTCCAGCCCTGATACTGAGCCTTGATGCACAAAAGGCTTTTGACCGGCTCAGCTGGCCATTTATGTTTGCTACCCTCTCCAAATATGGGTTTGGAGGTCCCTTTATTGCAGCCTTACACGCCCTATACTCATGTCCTTCATCCCAAGTACAACTATCCTCTTATTTGTCGTCATCCTTCTTATTGAGCAATGGTACCAGACAGGGATGCCCATTATTAGGCTTGTGCAATTCGTTTCGTAACGAATTGAAATTCGTCCGAATTTAGCAACTTTCGGACATTCGGAAGCATTCGAATTTCCGAACAAAGCAATTACGAATAAGACCGAATCCGAAATAAATTATACCGCAAATAGCGAATGCCCGAATGTCTTCGGCATAATTCGTTATGAAAAAGTTACGAATGTACGAATCCATACGAAGCACAATAACACTCACTCTGCTCTGCTCTCTCACACCGTGCTGAACTCCCTCTCAAAATGGTGTACAGGGGCGGAGGTTATAGCCGCATGTAAAAAACGAAAGTAAAATACGAGATTTCGAATCCATTCGAAGCACAATAACACTCACTCTGCTCTGCTCTCTGCTTCTCCCTCACCGTGCTGAACCCTCTCAAAATGGTGTACAGGGGCGGAGCCTATAGCCGCATGTTAAAAACGAAAGTAAAATACGAGATTTCGAATCGTTACAAATAACCGCAATGTATTTAGAAAAGTACAAATCCATTCGAAGCACATTAGGCATAATAGGCAGCGTCGTTGTGAGAGAGACACGGAAAATTACGAATCAACGAACCCAAAAAAAGTTACGAAAGTAGGAGTTGTGTCCAGAATCAACGAAAAACAACGTACTCTACCGAAAGTACGAACCCAAAAAAAGTTACGAAAGTAGGAGTTGTGTCCAGAATCAACGAAAAACAACGTACTCTACCGAAAGTACGAACCCAAAAAAAGTTACGAAAGTAGGAGTTGTGTCCAGAATCAACGAAAAACAACGTACTCTACCGAAAGTACGAATTATAAAGCAACAAAAAATTCAACGAAAAATGTCGCTTGCAAAAATACGAATGAGTCCGAACACGAAAAATCCCGTCTAGCAAAATTACGAATGATTACGAATCAACAGGACCGGAAAGAAACGAACCGAAACGGAACGAATTTTTCCGTTGTGCACAAGTCTACCCATTATCCCCCCTACTCTTCATCCTATGCCTTGAACCCTTAGCCGCGGCAATTCGCAACCATCCTGATATTCGTGGGGTCTTACTTCGCCAGAAGGAGTATAAATTAACCCTGTTTGCGGATGATATTCTGCTGACTCTGACTAGGCCCCATACCTCTCTTCCAAACCTCATAGCGCTACTGAACGAATTTAGTTCTATCTCGGGTTATAAAATTAACACCACTAAAACCGAAGCCCTACCTATACACATTCCACCCTCAGAACTCACAACTCTCACACAAAATTATTCATTTCATTGGTGCTCGGATTCCCTTAAGTATTTGGGGGTGAATCTAACCTCCTCATACTCCACTTTATATCAGGCTAATTACCCCCCGCTCTTCCGAGACATTGATCGGCTCTTGCGGCAATGGGATATGCATCCCATCTCTCTCTTGGGGCGCATTAATGTCCTGAAGATGGCTATTATGCCTAGACTTTTATACTTATTTGACACTCTCCCGATTCCCATTCCTATGTCCCAACTTAAAGCTACGCAAAGAGCATTTCTTAATTTCATCTGGCACTATAGGGCTCACAGGATTGCGGGCTCTGTAGTGCTGGCCACTAGGGCGAGAGGTGGGTTGGGGGCCCCAGATCTCATTAAATATTATTACGCCACTCATCTTAAACCAATCATTGTTTGGTCCTCCAGAATGGCGCCTAGTGTGTGGGCAGAGATCGAAATGAGTGTCACTAGACCAGTACATCCATGCGCTATGATCTGGGCTAACCTGGATTCGTCTATAGGTCGACTTCGAAGTATTTGCCTAGGGCCAATGTTGTTCTCCCTCTCTGTGTGGAAAAAATGTTCACGCCAATTCTCTCTTGCATCCCCATGTCCACCGCTACTAAACGTGTTGTTCAATCCTGACATCCCTGATAGCCTATCTTATATTCGCATGCTTCCATGGACACAAGCTGGAATCTTTCAACTTCGGAACATTGTACACCCCCTCACTCGTACACTTTTGTCCTTTGCTGATCTACAGAGGAAATATCAGATCCCTAAACAATTGTTATACTCCTACTTCCAGATTAAACATTACTTTGCTTCTAAAGCAGCTTCTCTGACTCTTGAAAAACCCACCCCGTTCGAACTTTTATGTGCTCAGGGACCATACCAAAATCATCTCATTTCTGATATCTACAAATATTTGCATGACGCTGCCTCACTTACTGACACATCCCATCTATACATGTACAAATGGTCCCAATTAATAGGACGTCCCATCCCCCTTCCTCAATGGAGGACGATTTGGGAGGCTATTTCCAGGTCTTCACGATGTGTAGAACAAAGAGAGACGGCATACAAAATTTTATATTTTTGGTACAGAACACCTGAAATACTACATAAATATGATCCCACAACCCCTCGCGTATGTTGGAGATGCCGGGGCGACGTTGGCTCTCATCTCCACATTTTTTGGGAATGTCCTTTGATTCGCCCATTTTGGTCTTCTGTCCAGACCTTTCTACAGCAGTTGTTAGACGTCACTCCCCCATTAGACCCGGTTCATTTCCTTCTAGGCCTGCCGATCCCTGGTGTCTCCAAACATACCCAAAAATTGGCTACCTATATCATTTTAGCAGCAAAACGGGCGATACCCTCACAATGGTTGTCCTCTTCCCCGCCCACACTTCCACAAGTTCTTCAAATATTGGGAATGATCTGTAAAATGGAACGCCTCACTGCAATGGTGCACGACACTCTTCCTCAATTTTCGAAAGTGTGGGATATTTGGGAACATTCAGATCTCAATCCTAATGGCACTTCCTTATCTCCCAACGAGGAGAATTTATCTCGACCTTTATCCCACAGTTAGAATGTAGAGGTTTTGTTCACTAATCCTTTTGAAGATTCCATGGTGCTTTCCCCCCCCCCCCCTTTTTTTTTTTTTTTTTTTGTGCTCTCACTCGGTGCGATACCTGCGTGGTGCCCTCGATTTCTGGGGGGGCGCCCTGGGTGTCTCACTGTCATCAGACCCAGTGAATACAATTTTGCTTACATGCGTTATATGATGTTTAGTTTTGTTTTGCCCATTCACTGGCTGCTTACTCACTCGCTCAATTCCTTTTGTACGGCTAATATCCCATGATAATTGTATGTTGGTAGTACTGGGATTTGATTGATACACTTTTATTACATACTGTATGCTCTATTTTATATTCTGACAATCTTTTGTATCTGTTTTTTGTATACATGAAAAATGTCAATAAAAAACTAAAATTGAAAAAAAAAATATCAGGTGACATAAAAAATTGCAACTATCATCTTTTTATTCATTTATTCTACAGGGCCTCTGCTTTCAGAAACTATATAATGTTCTGGGGGTTTAGTTAATTTTATTGCCAAAAATTAAGATTTTTACATGTATGGGAAAAGTTAAAAAAATTGCTCTGGAGCCAAACTGTTTAAGGATTTATTGATGAATATGTTTCAACATCCAATCATGTGCATGCCAACACAGTGGTTTGAATGAGAACAATGAGTGTTGAATTACTTTTCTGCCTGAGTATTTCTTTTATTGGATGTTTTTATTCTGACAATAATAAAGTTATGGTAGTTTTTATTTAATCTGCTGTGTAATATGTGGTGCTGTTTCTATTTCTATTTTTAATAAAGTCTGTAGAGATTTTGGAGATCATCCTCTAATTGATGGTATGCACTTATGATATCTAGCTAGGCCATTTTGTAAATGCGGTCACCATTTCTTAAATTTTATTTTTATTTATTTATTACAAGTACTTATATAGTGCCGCCGATTTACGCAGCGCTTTACACATACAGTATATATTGTCCCTGCCCTCAAAGAGCTTACGATCTAAGGTCCCTAAGTCACATTCATACTTACACATAACTAAATACAATTTATCTTTATAAAAACAACATTCCTTTTTGAGAGAGGTTAGGTGAAGTAGGAATGCCAATCCAGCCTGCTATAAGGAAGGCTCTGGCCGAAAACATGTTAGCACTTTAGATGTCGCACTGCTGTTAGTGCTCAATAAAGATTTAAGAAGAAGCAATCGAGTTGCCAGCATTTCTTGCTATTTTGATGTTTATGTTTATGGGACACAACAAGCCCGAGCATCGTTATTCAGCCCATCATTCTACAATAATGTGGTCGAGCTTGGGTGAGTTTTTGTCTTCGGTGCCAATCCAATGGTTTTAAAATTCAGCATTATTAGCAGCATGTTTCGATGGGATCTCAAATTCCCCCTTTATCAGGACTAAAATAATAAGAACAGAATACATATGGATAATCACTAGGGATGACCCCCCCTGTCGCACCAGAACCTGCGAACAGCCAGAATGTTCGCGTGAACTTTAGAAACCTATTAAATACAATGGACTCGAACGTTCGAAATCAAAAGTGCTAATTATAAAGGCTTATATGCAAGTTATTGTCCTAAAAAGTGTTTGGGGACCCGGGTCCTGCCCCAGGGGACATGTATCAATGCAAAAAAAAGTTTTAAAAACTGACGTTTTTTCGGGAGCAGTGATTTTAATAATGCTTAAAGTGAAACAATAAAAGTGAAATATTCCTTTAAATTTCGTACCTAGGGTGTGTGTATAGTATGCATGTAAAGTCGCGCTTGTTTCCCGTGCTTAAAACTGTCCCTGCACAAAGTGTAATCTCTGAATGAAAAAAAGTCATTTAAAACTCACTTGCGGCTATAATGAATTGTCGGCTCCCGGCAATCCAAATTTTTTTTTTTTTTTAAATTAGCACTTTAGATTTCTCCCATAGACTTTTCGAATTTGCCGCGAACACCCCAAATTGTTCGCTGTTCAGCGAACGGGCGAACAGGCAATCACATATTAGAGGATTGTCTGAAAATGAATAGAACTATAAGTGGGGTAGTAACATTTTAATTAAAAAGCAAATAAACACTTACACTTGAAAGTAGACGAATACAATGTCATATGAAAAGACTAACTGATTAAAACTACAGAAGTAAAATAAATAAAACTGCAAAATGCTAATAATTATATTTCTTGTAATTATTCACTGCTTTTTGCAATACCTAATAATTATAAATAACTGAAAATGGCTGTAGATACAGTTTGTTTGAGATTAATAAGAATATTTTAGCTCTGAGAAAAGAAGAACTTATTACCACCTGTAATCTTGGATCCTTACAATGTATTAAATACTAGACATGTGCGATGAGTTTCGTACGAATCGAAAATTTGTACGAATTTTTCGAAATTAGTACATTCGTACGAATCCGAATGACGAATTTTTTCGAATACGAATTCTGTACGAAATACGAAATTTCGAAAAATTTGTACGAAATTTCGTATCCAAATTATCCGAATCCAAACTACCAAATAAGACATGAAAATTCGACAAAGCGATAGGTAAATATTTTTTGGTCGAATGTGACTAACCTTAACTCTATTAGTCCAAGATTATTCTACATAGAGAGAAAAGATTCGAGATAGAGAGAAAAGATTTGACATTATAGAGAGAAAAGATTCGACATAGAGAGAAAAGATTCAACATTATGGAGAGAAAAGATTGCTGCTGGAATTGGGTGGGGGAAGTACATTTGCGGTCAAATCATTCGTTCGTTCCGATTCTACATTATAGAGAGAAAAGATTCAACATTATAGAGAGAAAAGATTCGACATAGAGAGAAAAGATTCGACATTATAGAGAGAAAAGATTCGACATAGAGAGAAAAGATTTGACATTATAGAGAGAAAAGATTGCTGCTGGAATTGGGTGGGGGAAGTACATTTCCGGTCGAATCATTCGTTCGTTCCGATTCGACATTATAGAGAGAAAAGATTCAACATTATAGAGAGAAAAGATTGCTGCTGGAATTTGGTGGGGGAAGTACATTTCCGGTCGAATCATTCGTTCGTTCCGGTCGAATCGTTCGTTATACGTGTCGTACGGAATTCGTATTTCGTACGAATTCAAATTGAATTCCGTACACGGATTACGAATTACGATTTTTTTTTTAATATGAAACGGAACGGAACGGAACGAAACAAATTTTTCGACGGCTCCCATGTCTATTAAATACATTTGGACCCTAAAACCACTGGTGATGATTTCCTCCAAGATGTCCTTTTTTAGCCTTATTTGAGTCATTGCAGTTCACATCAAGGATTTCACTCCACACTGCAAAACCAAACTGTATTTGGATCCAGCCACATCCCAATTCTCCTTTGTGAGGCAACAGTGACTAATTTTGCTTTTAGATTATGGTAAAAATTGTTATAAGTGCCCACCTATAAGTCATCTCTCCCATATGCTGATGAAAAAAGCTGGTACTCTTTGTTGTCTTTTTAATTTAGTTATTTTTCAACATTTTACAGTTTTTGGTGGCCTCCTGTATTTGCATCTATTTATTTTATTTTTGAATTTTCCTGTGTAGTTCTCTTTTTATTACCTGAATTATTATTATGATTGTATACAACATTATACTATAATTTTTTTTTTGCAGTGTTTCTATATTTTGACTAACTAGCATTGCAAATTCCATGACTAAATATATTACAAATTAAGCATACCGTATATACTCGAGTATAAGCCGACCCGAGTATAAGCCGAGGTACCTAATGTTACCACAAAAATATGGGAAAACGTACTGACTCGAGTATAAGCTGAGGGTGAGAATGCAGCAGCTACTGTAAGTGGAAGAGGGTCAACAATGCCCATTTGCACGCCTCACTGTGCCCATTGCAACCTCACTAAGCCAATTGTCACTGTGCCCAACCTCACTCTGCCCATTGCCACCTTACTGTGCCCATCCTTACTGTGCCCATCCTCACTGTGCCCATCCTCACTGTGCCCCTAAAATTGAAATTGTACCTGAAATTGAGAGGCTGCGGGCGTCCATTCATTGTTTAAAACTCGCGGTCTCTTCCTGGTCCCTTCCGTGATAGGCGTTTCTAAGCAGACACAGTTCCGCCTATCATGAACGTTCTCTCATCCTCAGTTTCCCAGCAGACACTGTGTTCAGGGGATGAAAAGGCGTCCGTGATTGGCGGAACACTGAACACAGTGTCTGCTGGGATGGGTGATGATTAGAGAACGTTCGCGATAGGCGTTTCTCAGCAGACACAGTTCTGCCTATCACGGAAGGGACCAGGAGGAGACCGCGAGATTTAAACGATGGACACCCGCAGCCTCTCAATATTTTTCAGGTACACTGACTCGAGTATAAGCCGAGGGGGGCACTTTCAGCCCAAAAAAAGGGCTGAAAATCTCGGCTTATACTCGAGTATATACGGTACTTAGAATTTCAGCATTAATTCTAGGAAAATATTTGGAAAGCATAATGTGTTAATGGTAATGACTCAAAAACAGCATAGCAAATGTAATGCATGGCAAGAGTTGGAAATTGCACCAAAAGTTTTTTTAGCTAAAGATTTTGGTTTTATTTTTAATAAAAAGTGTAAACTATCAATGCAGTTGCAGGCACACTAAGGGTTACTTGAAAAGCTAATGAATTAATGGGCACTTTGTCATCAATTTCAGTAAATGCTGTTATTTACACTTATGTTAGGGTAGCGTGAAGCAAGCTCTTTACAAAAGGCCTGTGTGTACTGAACCATGCAAACAAGGAGCATTTAAGCATTCTACCCTATAACACTGAAATTCATTTGAAGAATATATTTTCTATAATAAAATTAGAGAATTTAATTAAAAAGATTCAAATTCCACATGTTCAAATGTTATTTTTCTTTAGTATAATCATGTAATTATCTACCAGTGCGCCAATGCTTTTAGTGCTGGAGCAAAGATGAACCACATACAAGCTACTTGGATAAATGCTGTATATAAATACAGTTTTTGAGTATTCTCTTAAACAATATCACTTTGCTTTATTCCATTTTTAGTTCAATATTTTGCAGTCTTATCAGACAATCGTTTTAATTGTTGTATTAAAATTGCATTAAAGTATGAACATAAAAAAAAAAAAACACATAAAAGTAGCATTTTAATAGTTGTAATTTAAGAGATCTGCAAAACAAATATGAAGAATATGCAAAGGGAAGTAATTATGTGTTTGGGTCTGTTGGGAGGCAATTTGAGTTTATAATTGATTCTATTCCATCTCTCTTCCTTTTTAAAGATTTCCTGATCTTGAGGTAGAAAGCGTGATGGAAGTGGTCACTTTGAGGGAAGTCTCAGAGAGCTGCATAAATGATCTATTTTACATCTATTTGAACTCCTCTGTGAATATTAAACACCCCATTAAAAAGCAAAAGCAGGACTGTTCAAGCAAAGGGTTGGCTGAACATCGCCAATCTGCATCTCTGTGAGCGAATATAGTGGTGGGCTTGATGTTTTTTAAGCTCTTTTAAAGGAACACTATCCTAAGAAATTAGGTAAGTTGCTATTAATGAACTCTCCTATGGATATTGATTGATTCCCGACATTTATGTTGATGCAAAGGCTGACTGTTATGTTGATGCAAAGGCATCAACATTTTCTGAATCGCTGACCTGGAACAAGTCTGCCAATTTAGAGTTCTGGCTTTGCTCTTATTCCGTCATCTGCATGCTTGTTGTAGGTTAGTGACTAAGACAGTAATGGAAGTTCCTACTGCAAACATAACCACAACTGGTTTTCTTTTTTTTTGCTGAGAGTAGAGAATTAAAGCGGAGCTCCACCCTAAAGTGGAACTTCCGCTCATCGGAACCCTCCCCCCTCCGGTGTCACATTTGGCACCTTTCAGGGGGGAGAGGGTGCAGATACCTGTCTAAGACAGATACCTGTCTAAGACAGGTATTTGCACCCACTTCTGTGCATACAGTCTGCGGGTAGACTGCGGGTAGACAGATACCTGTCTAAGACAGGTATTTGCACCCACTTCTGTGCATACAGTCTGCGGGTAGACTGCGGGTAGTGCGTCACTTCCCGGTCCCCCCCGTTGTGTTCTGGGAAACATACGGCTCCCAGAACACAACGGTGACCAATGAAAGACGCGCAGCGCTGCTCATGCATGCGCAGTAGGGAACCTGGAAGTGAAGCCGCAACGCTTCACTTCCTGATTCCCTCACCCATGATGGTGGTGGGGCAGCCGAGAGACGAGCAATCGCTCGTCTTCTGCTGCCGACGTCGCTGGACTCCAGGACAGGTAAGTGTCCTAATATTAAAAGTCAGCAGCTGCAGTATTTGTAGCTGCTAGCTTTTATTTTTATTTTTTACGGCGGAGCCCTGCTTTAACAACCCTGTGTCACGTATCTGATAGGAAACTGATATAATGAAGTTGGCCTCTCTTATATCTCCAGCCCTGGCCCCCCTGAGTGTGAAACAAAGGGTACAGAGGGACTGTAGGAACATGAGTGTCAGAAGATGTTGATAGGAGAACTTGCAGCTGGAGTAGAAGGTCCTGGGAATGAGGTGCACCATCAGGACAGGAACGGTAGCTGAGCTCAGGAATCCAGCAGAGATTAAAGGGGCACGCCACTGGTGCTACAGGTTCAGGATGTGTTATTTGTCAGAACTGTCAGTGAAATTCAGAGCAGGTGCAGCGGACAGCCAGGCAAGCACTCAAGCAGGAAGGAAAGCCAGGATCAGAGGTAGCAAAGTGGTCACAGGATTAGCCAGGGTACTCAACAGGCGGGCATCGAGGTACCGAATCATAAGCAGAGCCAAAGTCAGGAACAGAGCTGGGGTCAGTAACGAAGCGACAAATCAGAAGCAGGTTGCAAGATCAGGTCAGGGACTAGCCAGGTCAGCAACGAGGGAAACACATGCAGGAAGCAGAGAACAGCGGAAAGACCAGTCAGCAATAAAGCATGAAAAGGAGCCCCGTTAAATAATCCGCCTGGTGCAAACATGTATTAAGAGGGCACCTGTGCTCGTGCACACACGCACCTGAGTGCATTTCTGCGCGCATGCGCACACATAGTCACCGTTATGCCAAGAATTCTGCGTGCATGCACATTTCTATTAGTCATTCTTCGTATATGCCCATTTATATTAGCTAATAGGGATGAGCTATCTGTTCGAGTCGAACATTGGCTGTTCACCCGTTCGTCGAAATTCAAACATTATGGGCCGTTCGCGCCAAATTCGAGCGGCGCATTAAGGCCCATAATGCACTGCGCCATCGCAGTGCATTGCTGTCTGATGATTGGCCAAGCATGCACTATGACCCGCATGCTTTGGCCAATCACAGTGCCGTCAGCAAAGAGAGCCATAATTGGCCAAAGGCCGGGTGCCTTTGGCCATTTTTGGCTCAGGGGGACTAAGTCTACGCCCCACACTATATAAGGCTGTAAGGATGCCTGCACGTCGGCCTTTTGTAGTGTAATCCTGGTGGAGAGAGAGATAGATAGAGAGAGAGAGAGAGAGTGTAATTTAATTAAATTTACTTTGAGCAGGCAGGCGATTCAGTTAGCTGCAGTGTATTTAGTATATATATATATATATACATCCCAGCTTTGTATATACATGTATATACACTGTAACCTGTGCAGCTAGATCTCACTGCAGACAGTTCCTGGTGTACTGTTTCTAAAATACTTCAGGCAGGCAGTTGATTCAGTTAGCTGCAGTGTATTTATTATATATATATATACATCCCAGTTTTGTATATATATATATATATATATATATACTGTATCCTGTGCAGCTAGATCTCACTGGAGACCGTTCCTGGTGCACTGTTTCTAAAATACTTCAGGCAGGCAGTTGATTCAGTTAGCTGCAGTGTATTTAGTATATATATACATCCCAGCTTTGTATATATATATATACACTGTATCCTGTGTAGCTAGATCTCACTGCAGGCCATTCCTGGTGTCAGTATTAAAACACTTTCAGGCAGGCAGGCCAGGCAGGTGATTCAGTGATCTGCAGAGCATAAAATATATACTGTCTCCTACATAAATATCCACCGCATTGTACTGTAGCCAAGCCTATACCTGACTGCAGGCCATTCCTGGTGTCCATATTAAAATACACTTTCAGGCAGGCAGGCCAGGCAGGTGATTCAGTGATCTGCAGTGCATAAAATATATATAAAATATATACTGTCTCCTACATATATATCCACTTCATTGTACTGTAGCCAAGCCTATACCGGACTGCAGGCCATTCCTGGTGTACCTATTCAAATACACTTTCAGGCAGGCAGGCCAGGCAGGTGATTCAGTGATCTGCAGTGCATAAAATATATACTGTCTCCTACATATATATCCACTGCATTGTACTGTAGCCAAGCCTATACCTGACTGCAGGCCATTCCTGGTGTCCTTATTAAAATACACTTTCAGGCAGGCAGGCCAGGCAGGTGATTCAGTGATCTGAAGTGCATAATATATCTACTGTCTCCTACATATATATCCACTGCATTGTACTGTAGCCAAGCCTATATCTGACTGCAGGCCATTCCTGGTGTCCGTATTAAAATACAATTTCAGGCAGGCAGGCCAGGCAGGTGATTCAGTGATCTGCAGTGCATAAAATATATATTCTGTCTCCTACATATATATATCCACTGCATCCAGTCTAACCAAGCCTATATCTGACTGCAGGCTATTCCTGGTGTACTTTTCTAGTAAACTTCAGGCGGTATTTTGCTAGTCTAATTTTACACTATGTCTGGAAGGCCAACAAGGAGAGGCAGACACTCACATGCCACTAAAAGAGGGCAAGCAGGGGGGTGTGGCTTGTGGCTGATGGGATAAGACGCATAGCGTGAGAGCTCCGCCGACACCCTGCACATTTCTCCTGATAAAAGGTCACGGCGGCACCTGCTTCTCCCGCGATCGGCACTGGAAGGTCCCTCTCACTCTCCCCAGGACAGCGGTGTACATTTAGTGCCTGTATGGCGGCGGACATGTCCCGCAGAAGTGCGAAAGACAACATGCACTCAGCAGAGCATGGAGGCCAAGATGGCGCCCGGAGCCAGCGCTCAGCAAAGGAGGCAGCCATGAGGATGTTCGGCGGTGCTCTGTGGAAGGGAGGCACACCTAAAATCACTTCCCAGCTTGTGGAAGCACCTGACATAGACCCTCCAGAAGAGGCAATGGAGCAGTTATGGCCAGAGGATGAGGAACAGCCCTCCACGTGGGACACAGAGAGTACATCTGCCCCTGTCATGGCCCCCAGTGCTCACACAGATCAGAACAATCAATCCCCTGAACCAACATTGAGGGATATCTTTGCGGCAGTAACCTCCTGCAACACCTCAATTGCATCCCTAACCATTGAGATCAAAGGAGTGAAACTGGAACTGAATATGGTTAGGCAGGATTTGCAGAAACTACGCGACCGCACAGCAGCACTGGAGGACAGGGTGAGCACTGTGGAGGATGATGTCGCACCCCTGCAGAGAGAGGTCCGCCATATGCAATCCGTTATAAATGGCCATACTGCGCGCCTAGAAGATATGGAGAACAGGCAAAGACGCAATAACGTTCGCGCGGTAGGCATACCAGAGCGAGCTGAGGGCAAAAATCCGGTGTCATTCATTGAGAACTGGCTTGTTAACACTTTTGGTAAAGAGTCCTTCTCACCGATGTTTGCGGTGGAACGCGCCCATAGAGTCCCACCAAGGCCACCTAAGCCTGGAGAACCTCCCAGACCGTTCCTGTTCAAAATGCTGAACTTTAAAGATCGCGACTCCATACTGAATCAAGCCAGGACCAAGGCCAACCTTATGAGAATGGACAATATCCGCATATCCTTTTACCCGGATTTTTCTGCTGAACTTCAGTGTCGCAGAGCCAAGTTTACTGAGGTTAAAAAGCGTCTCCGCAAATACGAAGTTGCATATGCCATGCTTTACCCGGCCAAGCTGAGAATCGCGGCTAATGGCGAAACGCAGTTCTTTGATAACCCTGCTAATGCATCAATGTGGCTGGACCGGATGGAGCACACGCTCAGGAAAGCACCAGCGCCTGCGGTCTGAAGAGGACCTGTCTTTATTCACTTTCAATAAGGAGAAGCGGATGTCATATTAGAAGCTGTGGACAAAAGAGAGAATTTTTTTTTTTTGTTTTGTCTCCCTCTACACCTTTAATTTTCCTGTCAGGCGGAGGAAACGACGATTGTAACTTGCGCTACTCTTTAACACGTTGGATTCACAAGTTCCTCTGAATCGGAGTTGTACTGAGACGTTGCCCCCCCCCCTACATTTGTCCTGCGAGGACACGTTTACTCTTTTGTTTGGCCCTTTTTTCGTTTTTTCTGTCCGTCAAGTTCTCTTACAGTCTACTGCAGGGATATGCAATTAGCGGACCTCCAGCTGTTGCCAAACTACAAGTCCCATGAGGCATAGTGAGACTCTGACAGCAGCAAGCATGACACCCAGAGGAAGAGGCATGATGGGACTTGTAGTTTTGCAACAGCTGGAGGTCCACTAATTGCATATCCCTGGTCTACTGGATGCACGGACAAACACTTTCTAATTTTTGCCCTTGTTTCTTGTTTTTTTTCGTTTGTTGCTCCATGTTACGAGGCATTTTTTTCCTTTTGCTCATACAATTGGCTGTTGTAAGCCGTACAAACAGTTCATTCATTTTTTGCACTATCTTACCAACCAGAAATGTAACTAAGTGGACGAGGCCACTGTACTTATACCTATGTTTTATCTTTAAAGCTGTCGGGTGGAGACGCAAAGCACCCATTGGTGTGCCTCTGCGCCTGACAAAGCTTCTATGGCATGATTACCTATTTACCTCAACATGTCGAATGCTTGCATCATAATTTCATGGAATGTGAGGGGCCTGGGTGACGGAGTGAAGAGAGTGGCACTCTTCTCCACGGTGAAGGCTTACAGACCTTCGGTGCTATGCCTGCAGGAAACTCACTTGCAGGACAGTACCATCTCTACACTTAAACACCGTGGATACCCCACCCAGTTTCATTCCGTTCACTCAGCCTACTCGAGGGGAGTCAGTGTCCTTATCTCACAGACGACCACTTTCCAATTGCTACAATCTATGATAGACAGGCAGGGACGTTATGTGTTCCTATTATGCAAACTTGCAGGCTTTACATGTATACTAGCGAATATCTATGTCCCTCCGCCCTTCTCTTTTGATCCCCTGAAACAGTTGGCTCAATTTATGGCTGCATACCCCAGGGTTCCGGTCTGGGTGCTAGGTGATTTTAACAATGTAATGGATAAGAGGCTGGACAAATTCTCATCTAGAGTCAGCGGTGCTTCCCAAGTGGGTGGTCCCACTCCTTTCGCTAAATTCCTAGCGGAAATAGGCCTAAGAGATGTGTGGAGGGATCAAAATCCTGCTGTGCAGTGCTACTCGTGCTATTCAGCAACATACAAATGTTTATCCCGGATAGATCTGTGTTTATCTAATGATCTAGCATATGCACTGACTGATTATGTGAAATATGCCCCGCGTAACATATCTGATCACTCCCCTGTCAGTGTTGCTATTATGACATCCCCGAGCCCGAAGCGCAGACTCTGGAAGGTAAATCCTTTCTGGTTTACAATATTCCCAGATACGGATACTATTCCTAGAGGCCTGAGGGAGTTTATGCTTCATAATCGAGACACTGCCCGGTCAGGTGTGATTTGGGATGCACTAAAAGCCCACCTTAGGGGTCTTATTATTAATGAGATTAATGCAATTAAAACTAAAACTAAAGAGTGGGAGAATGTGGTGATGAATGAGGTGGCTAGGGCAGAGGAGAGATACATATCAGTACCCTCAGCGGAGACAGAACGCAGCTGGCAGGAGGCACAGGCCCTGTTCAGGCAGGTCTCGATAACAGCTGCGGAGAACAAGAGGTTCTTCCTGCAGCAAAAGTACTTCAATGAAGGAGAAAATACAGGACATTTACTAGCTATGGTAGCTAAAAACCAGCAGTGCTTGACTCATATAGAGGCCATTCAAAACACAGACGGAGTGACAGTTACGGGCCCGACCGACATACTTGAAGTGTTCTCGCAGTTTTTTAAAGACCTGTATACATTCAAGGTGCATCCCACACAAGAGGACCTGGCCCACTTTCTGGACCAGTGCTCTCTTCCCAGGGTAGCGCCGCAGGGACTTACAGCACTTAATGCACCGCTGACACTGGAGGAATTGACGGCGGCGGTAGCACAGATGGCTCATTATAAGTCCCCGGGGGCTGACGGTTTACCCACAGAGACGTATGGGAAATATGGTGACATTTTGTTGCCCACCCTTTTAAAAACACTGAACAGCGCCCTAGAGGATGGCAATTTACCCACCTCTATGAATGAGGCTATTATTATTGTATTACCAAAGACGGGCAAGGATTTACTGCAGCCAGACTCCTACAGACCCATATCTCTGCTTAACGCAGACGTCAAATTATTGGCTAGAGTGCTGGCCACAAGACTGTCCGGAGTTGTGGCGGAACTGGTCCATTTTGACCAGTCCGGCTTCATCCCGGCTAGATCTACAGCACTGAACATTAGAAGACTGTTCCTCAATACCCAGATACCGGTGGATAACCCGGGCAATAGGGCCATCTTTTCCCTCGACGCTGCCAAGGCTTTTGGCAGCGTCGAGTGGAAATACCTGTGGGAGGTTCTGCGGCGATTTGGTCTGGGGAATAGATTTATCTCCTGGGTGCAGTTGCTGTATGCTGCTCCGGTGGCTAGGGTGCGGATAAATGACTCCCTCTCGGAGCCATTTCCTTTATATCGCGGCACACGGCGGGGGTGTCCCTTGTCGCCCCTGCTGTTCGCCCTTGCATTGGAGCCGCTAGCGGCTACGGTGAGGACCTCGCCGGACATCACAGGCTTCCGTAGAGGACTGGGAGAGGAAAAGATTTCATTGTACGCGGATGACACGCTGTTATATCTGGGAGACACTGACCACTCTCTGAGAGCAGTAATGAAACTAATAGACCAGTTTGGTCGGCTGTCGGGATTTGCCATCAATTGGCATAAATCTGCCTTACTACCATTAGATCCGTTGCCGGCAACTTTGCCGGAGGACGTGTCCCACATACAGGTGGTTTCATCATTTAAATACTTGGGAATAATGGTGACTGGGGAAACACGGGACTTCATAGCTTTAAATCTTAAACCTATTTTGCAAAAATTTCAGCAGAAACAAGCAAGTTGGAGTAGGCTGCCGCTGTCGGTGACTGGCCGTATTAATCTCATAAAAATGATCTGGGCATCACAACTGTTATATATCTTACACAATGCTCCTCTCTGGATACCACAATATTGGTTCCAGCGTATGGACTCGCAGTTCAGGGCTCTTATATGGAGAGGTGGAGGGGCGAGAATTAAACTGGCCACTCTGCAGCTTCCTAGAGATCAGGGGGGATGGCGGTTCCACACCCCCAAATGTACTATTTGTCAGCACAGTTACAGCACTTCACAGGCTGGGATCTTGGGACGGTGCTGGACCCTTCCAGGGGTCTCCTCCTGGGCAATGACACGAGTTACACTGCCCTATCCAATATGGAGATGGGCTTCTCTAAAGCCCCTATAACCTGCCCTACAATTCGGTCACTGATAAAAATTTGGAAGAGGGTCAAATCCATGTTGGGTGTGACGGGTTATCTCCGTCAGACTCCCATATGGAGGAACCGATTCTACATGGAACTAAATAGAGTGCCCGATCCATTAGAGTGGGAAAGAGCTGGGGTCAGATTTCTTGCCCAAATACTGGATGGTTCAGTTTTAAAGCCTTTCACCCAGTTGCTAAATGAATTTCCTGCCCTTAGGGGACACCACTTTAAGTACAGACAACTACAACATGCCATTAGGTATCAGAACAGACATTCTAGTCTGCAACTAGTAAACTCTTCATTCCTCGAATCTATATTTACTGACCCGGAGAAAAAGGGAATCATCTCTAGAATATATGCCCATCTTCTATCACACATACAGGCCCCAGACTTACTACCGTGCAGAGAAGGGTGGGAGAGAGATGTAGGTCCCATTGATGGTGAGCAGTGGAATCAGATACTGGGGGTGGGTCCGGTGGTTTCAGTGTCAGCAGCACAAAGACTCTCACAACTGTTTATACTGTACAGGGTGTATCGCACACCTATTCAACTTCATAGATGGGGTAGACGTGACTCTCCCATATGTCCCAAATGCCAGGCTCACCCAGGTGATCTCATCCACATGCTTTGGAGGTGCCCCAAATTAGTGAGGTATTGGAGCGCTGTTGTTGCCAGAATAAATAATACCTTTCCGGTCCAGCTTGGGTTGGAGCCACTGGTGTGCCTGCTGGGCAGTCTGGATGAAGATTTATATCTACCGCCAATATATATTGCTATTACGAGACTGCTATACTTGGCCAGGAAACTTATTGCCCGGTTGTGGCTGTCAGCACGTATACCACAGGAGGCACAATGGATACAAATGGTTAACACCACTCTTATCCGTGAAAAATACACCTATCAGCATAGGAAATCACCAAACAAATTTACCAATATAAAAATAACAGTGTACTAAGAAATAAACCGCCCCCTTTCCTTAACACACTCCACTGCCCCTTGGAGAAACGTCTGATAAATTCAGACTGAATTACCCTATCAGCTGCTACTTTAAAAAATAAAAAGTGAAAAATAATTTTGAATAACCAAAATAGTAGCGCTCAGTGTCTTACAACACAAATCTAAATATAAACCATATACACTCCGTGAGATAGTGCATAAATGCGAATGTTCATAAATATACACCCTGTAAAGAAATGTGCATACAATAAACTCATCAAGTGTCCATAACGTTCATGACAGTGATTTAAAACAATTGATATAAAGTGTTTAACTGAAAATGAGTCCATAAAAAAGCGCACAAAATAAGTCCATAAAAAGTGCATCCAAAAGTGACTTCAAATGAAGATGATGACAAATAAAACTTTCTTGTGTTTTCTTCAAACCTTCACCACACCAATGTGCTCAGTGATTCCACTCCCTAAGGACTTGCACTCACCACAAGAATATGCCTCGCACTCTCATGCTTGGCTAATCAGCTTGATTACCCCCCAGGGTATCACAAACGATTCCAAAATGATGAAATTAGGTCAGTCAAGTCTCCCACATGAAAAAACAAATGCTTCCAATAGTGAAGTATATCAAAACTTTTAATTAAAATAACACAGCACAAGTGACCATCAATGGTTACACTCACATTTAGACAGATCAAATTGGGCACTTCAAAGCAAACATTTCCAAACGCCAGGCAAGTTTATAGTAGGCTGCCGCGATGTATTGCTGTCTCGGCGGACCATATAAGCATGTATGTCTCACCCTCCTTCATGTACGCTTGCCTCTCCACTGCAATCGAATCACCGCAGACTCCCGCCCAAACACCAAACTGTATATTCGACGAGTGGTCGAAAGATCCGAACGCTGCACACCAGGTGACTGTCGTGTAGCTCCTCCCAGACTAGTTTCGTCGTAAGACTTCTTCCAATGGGGTCTTTTTTATGGACTCATTTTCAGTTAAACACTTTATATCAATTGTTTTAAATCACTGTCATGAACGTTATGGACACTTGATGAGTTTATTGTATGCACATTTCTTTACAGGGTGTATATTTATGAACATTCGCATTTATGCACTATCTCACGGAGTGTATATGGTTTATATTTAAATTTACCAATATATGGCAGGACTGGTTGAGATCCCCAGAAGTGGCTCCGCCACAGCTGGCCCTGGATAGGCTACTAATGGGATGAGGGATGAATGACTGACTATCTAAACGCATGCATGTCTTCTTTGCTGTCACACCACAGGGAGAGTTATTTCTAACTGACGAGTCTGAGTCAAGGTGAAACGTCAATGGTTGGTTTGTTATTAACATTCAATTACTATCTACTGTTTGGTTTTCCCTTTGTTTCTTTTATTTTCTTACTTTTAATTTAAATTTTTACTACCATTCTCTCTATATGTAGAATGAGCACTTGGATATGGCATTACCCTATCTATACAGGAGTATGTTCCCAGTATTGTCTGTGTAAGTATATTAGACTGGAAAGTTAAAACAGTTGATACTCTTGATGTATATATCCACAATGTCTTACATTTGTCATGAATAAGTTGTAATGCCATTTGCTCTCATTAATAAAAACCCTTTTGTTGATTAAAAAAAAAAAAGAGGGCAAGCAGGCTCTGTGTCTAGAGCCAACAGTGCTGGTCGTGGACACAGTGCATCCTCAGCACGTGGCCGTGGGGCACGCTTGTCCTTTGTTTCGACAGCTGGCTGTGTTGAGCCACAACATGCAGAAGAGTTGGTAGAGTGGATGACAAAGCCGTCCTCATCCTCCTCATCCTCTGTCACCCAGGCTCAGAGTACTTTGGCTGCCAAAGCGGCCTATTTGATCTGCTCAATGTCATCAGTTACTCCTTCCCTAGCCCCACCATCATGCATGGAGGAGTCCCCCGAACTGTTTGACCAAAGTGTTGGGTACATGCTGCAGGAGGATGCGCAACGTTTTGAAGGCTCCGATGATGGTACCCAGCTTGAGGAAGGCAGTAACGTGAGCCCAGAGAGAGGGGGTGCCCAAGCAGGACATCAAACTGGCAGTCATGTTCCCCCAGCTGCAGCATACTGCCAGGTTTGCTCCAGGGACGAGGAGGGAGGGGATGATGAGGTCACTGACTCTACGTGGGTGCCTAAAAGGAGAGAGGAGGAGGAGGAGGGACATCTCCAACGAGGCAGGATGCCCTCCAGGGGCCAGCTTAAGGGCAGCCAACTGACTGCATCACACCGCAGAGCTCCGCATGTGCAGGGCGCTGCTGACTCTGCGCGTTTTTCCATTCCAAGTTCTTCTGTGTGGGCCTTTTTTGAGACGTGTGTGGCAGATCGCACCGTTGCTGTTTGCAACATATGTCTGAATCGTATCAAGCGTGGCCAAAACAGCAGCCGCTTGGGCACCACATGCTTGAACAGACATATGTCAAGCTCCCATGCAGTCCGTTGACAACAATACTTAAAAGACCCACACCAAAGAAAAAGACGGACCTCTCCTTGCTCCTCACCAGCTGGGATCTCCAACCCCACTATACCTTCAGTCCTCTCAGAAACCTGAACTGAGAGGAATGAAGCTGTAGAATTAGGTGTGCCACGTACTTGCAGGCAATCTGCTATCGCTACACCAACGTCCGATTGTAGCAGGCAAATTTCCCTACCCCAGTTGCTAAACCGGCAAAAGAAATTCGGTCCCAGCCATCCACATGCCCAGCGGCTGAATGCTAGCTTGGCTAAATTGCTAGCACTCCAACTGCTGCCTTTTCAGCTGGTAGACTCTGCCAACTTTCGTGAATTTGTGGAATATGCGGTACCTCAGTGGCAGGTTCCCAAACGCCACTTTTTTCACAGAAGGTGATTCCGGCTCTCTACCGGCATGTGGAAGGCAATGTCTTGGCCTCGTTGGACAGGGCGGTCAGCGGTAAGGTGCATATTACCGCTGACTCATGGTCCAGCAGGCATGGGCAGAGACGTTACCTTTCTTTCACTGGGTAACTCTGCTGGCAGCTGGGAAGGATGCAGGACAGAGTGCAGTATTGTTGGAGCTTGTTCCGGCACCACGCCTCCAAAATGCTGGTAGTGGTGATTCTGCCACACCTCTCTCCTCCACCCCCTCCTCTTCTTCTTCCTCTATGGCCTCTTCCTGTGCAGATTTGTCATCGGAACCAGCAGTGCTCCATAGGCGTTCTAGGGGCTACGCAAGCACTCAGGCAAAAAGATGCCATGCGGTGCTTGAGTTGGTCTGTTTAGGGGACAGGGGCCACACTGGAGCAGAGATTCTGTCAGCTCTGTAGGCTCAGAGGTGGTTGATGACACGCCAGATTCAGCCAGGAATGGTGGTTTGCGACAATGGCACCAACCTCCTCTTCGCCCTCCAAAAGGGACACTTGACCCATGTGCCCTGTTTGACTCACATCCTTAATTTGGTGGTTCAGCGGTTCTTGTGCAGGTACCCGGGCTTACAGGATCTCCTGGGGCAGGCCAGGAAAGTCTGTGGGCATTTCCGCCGGTCATATAATGCCAGTGCTCGGCTGGCTGACCTCCAAAGGAATGTAACCTGCCCAAGAACCGACTCATCTGTAACATGCCCACCAGGTGGAACTCAATGTTGGCAATGCTGCAGTGACTGCACGTGCAGCAGAGGGCCATCAATGAGTACCTGTGCGAGTATGGCACCAGGACAGGGTCAGGGGAGCTTGGTTTTTTCGCCATGCCAGTGGCTCATGATCAAGGATGCATGCACTGTCCTGTCACCATTTGATGAGGCCACGAGGATGGTGAGCAGTGACAGTGCATGCATCAGTGATATTGTCCCTCTTGTCTACCTGTTGGAGCACACGCTGTGTGGAATAATGGACAGGGGACTTGAGGCAGAACAGAGGGAGGAAGAGGAAGACTTCCTTACCTCTCAAGGCCCCCTTTATCCAGACAGTATTCCTGTGGGCCCTCCGATCTCACAGGAAGAGGAGGAGGAGGATGAGGATTGTGACAGCATGGAGGTGGAGCCTAGCACTCAGCATCAGCAGCAGTCTTCAAGGGATCGTTTTCAGTCCCCAGAAACCCATGGACTTGTACGTGGCTGGGAGGAGGTGGCTGCAGATCATGTCGTCCTTAGTGACCCAGAGGACTCCGGACCGAATGCCTCAGCAAACCTACACTGCATGGCCTCCCTAATCCTGCAAAGTCTGCGAAAGGACCATTGGATTCGTAATATCAAGGAGAGGGATCAGTACTGTCTGGAAACCCTTCTTGATCCACGTTACAAGGGTAAGGTTGCAGAACTTATGCATCGGTCGCAGAGGGAGCAGAGGATGAAACATCTTCGGGAGGCCTTGCAGAAAGGTTTGTGCAACGCGTTTCCAGAGCCTGGGAGGTTACAATTTCCTGGTCCTGGACAACGTGTTGCTGAGGCTTCGGTCAGTCACAGAAGGAGCGGTGGAGAAGGTGGCCGTCTGACCGATGCGTTCAGATAATTTTTTAGTCCGCAGCCCCAAGGTCTGATTGGTTTGGGTTACTGGGTCTTGAGGATGGAATAATGGCCAGAGCTTGTACAGTATGCAATTGCGCTACTGGCCTGTCCTGCATCCAGTGTTCTTTCGGAACGCACATTCAGTGCTGCTGGAGGCTTTGTAACCGATCACAGAGTGCGCCTGTCCACAGACTCGGTTGATCGGCACCTGATGCTGATGTAACCGATCAACTTTTTTATGAATGAGATCCCTTGAAGACTGCCTATGCTGATGCTGAGTCACTATCCTGTTATGCTGAGTGACTATCCTATTCCTCCTCAATGTTCATGTTGATAGCTTCTAAGAAAATTTTTGGTTCTGGGCAACACCACCAGTGCCTAAAGCCCAATTTTTCTGCCCCTGTTTAACAGGGGCGTGTAATTACAATTTTTGTTGTAATATTTTGCAGCAGGGCTCATTCCTGCGCTCAACAAGAGTATCTGTGAGGCTTTACAGTGTTGTGTCACTACCACCACCTGAAAATTGGGGGGTGTAATGGCGCCCGCTAAAAACAAATCCCTTTAATTAAAGTGCAACCAAGTGGGTATATAATAAAGTTAAAAAATATAAAGGCTAAATAGTCTGTGATGTGATAGCATCATACACAATATGTATAAAAGAATAATCCAATAAAGTGCTCCAATAATAAAGACAAAAAATCCCATGCAATAGATCCCATGCAAAGGTATAAACAACAAATGTGAGTCTCAGTAAAAAATACTAATCTTCTGTGCAAAAATAGATATCTGATACCAATAAAGTGCAAATAGCGAGTCTCTGTGTAGTCAAAAAATAAATGAATCAAGTATCCAAAAATACAATAAAAAATGAGTCTCTGTTCAGTATAAAAAATATAAAATCCAAAGTAGTAGTGCAGAAAGGATCCACCATCCACAAGTGGCTAATCACATGCAGGTGCTTCTATACAAGTGCTCTAATCCAAGTGCCCACGTTTCCCCCAGCCTCTCACCTTGGCTGGCTTGTAAACAAGCCTCTTCAGTTGACCCAATGGCAGATGCAGCTCCTCAGCAAGATTGATATCCCTCACTGGCTATGGATCCCGGAGTGACCATGTGATTCCTCTCTCAGAAGTGAGATAAAACACAGGGGGGCTCCCATAGTGATACCATTCAAAATATTTATTTAAAACAACATGGAAACACTTACATCAATTACTGTTCAAAAGACGCATGTAATCTCATACACTATGGGAGCCCCCCTGTGTTTTATCTCACTTCTGAGAACCTAGTGCCCCACTCCAAAGCGTTTACTGATGCAGAGGAATCACATGGTCACTCCGGGATCCATAGCCAGTGAGGGATATCAATCTTGCTGAGGAGCTGCATCCAATTTTTCTACCCCTGTTCAACAGGGGCACGTAATTACAATTCTTGATAAAATATATTTCACTGCAGGGCCCGTTCCAGCACCCACCAAGAGTAACTGTGAGGGCTTACAGTGTTCTGGTACCACCAACACCTAAGGCCCAAATTTCAAACATCTGACTTACAAAGGACTCCTATTTACAAACGGAGGGAGACAACAGGAGGTGAGAGGAAATCTACCCATAGGAAGGGAAATTCTCTCCTGTAAGCGTTAATATGGGAAAATGGTGTCTCCTCCACTGATGCTTTATCACCAATACTTGTTTCCCTAAAAAGGTGAGGTGAAATCTTCTGAACAGGTGCACAGACAGCAAAACAAATGTTACAGGGGTGATGATAACCCTTCCCTATGTTATCCAAAAAGCTTAAAAATAGATTTTTTGGCTGGAGCTACACTTACAAAATGTACCTGTTATAAATTACAAACAGATTCTTCTTAAGAACAAACCTAGAGTCCCTGTTTTGTTTGTACCGCCTGTATACTGCTGTTCAGAGTATATAGAGGCTGATGGATCTGATGAAACAGCGGATGCTGAGAAACGCGTCATCCTATTGGTTTGTTCCCCGTACCACGTCTGACGGCGCGCTGCGCTCCACGCTGAAGCGCATCTCCCTGGTCTTCCATCCATTACTACAGGAACACACCACGCACGGCTACAGCACCTTGATGCCCAGGACGTTCCCTGCTGACACTACAGATCTGCCTTCAGTCTCTCCTCCATCTGGGACCTACATCTCCCCGCGGACTGCTATTGATGACACCTGACCTGCTCTATCTCCTACACTGATATGCCTTAATAACTTCATCACCCTGTGAGTAGCCATTTGGCTGATTTTACTATTTGTCATTAAATACTGCTATACTGCACTTAGTTTGGCGCACCTTCCATTCCTCATTATAGAGCCTGGGGGCCCAATGCCTTTTATTTTTTTAATATGGGTGCGGGGTTCCCCTTAATATCCATACAATACCAAAAGGGCCTGGAAATGGGCTTGGGGGGTACCCATGCCGTTTTTCTCAATGATTTACATCCATATTTCTGGGACCCGACATTACATTAAAGCCGCAAGCAGTTTTAAATTACTTTTATTCCTTTAGAAATGTCATTTTGTGCAGGGACTGTTCTAAACACGGGAAACACGCGCCACTTTACAGGCATACTATAGACACCCCCAGGTACGATATTTAAAGGAATATTTCACTTTTATTTTTCCACTTTAAGCATCATTAAAATCACTGCTCCCGAAAAAACAGTAGTTTTAAAAAAAAAAAATTACATTGAAAAATGTCCCGTTGGGCAGGACCCGGATCCCCTAACCCTTTTTAGGACAATAACTTGCATATTAGCCTTTAAAATCCTGTGTGACAAAATGAAAATTGAAGGTACAACTGGAATACAAGGACACCCTATAAGAGAAAGTGATTGAAAGACCTTCATTGCAAGATCACCAGGTAGTATTTTAATGAAAGAATGAAAATTACTTTTGAAATTACAATGAAATGTTACAAATGATATGAGATTTTAGTGATTGGGTTTACATATAATTTAAGGAAAAATTGGAGTCTTAACAAAAGGATACTATAATTAACTTAATTGTATTTATTTAATAATATAACATTTAATATGATCTATATTGTTATAATTTCTACTCTGATGTCTTTAGTAGACATCCGTTCTTGCATTTAAAGGGGTTGTAAAGGTTCGGTTTTTATTTTCTAAATAGGTTCCTTTAAGCTAGTGCATTGTTGGTTCACTTACCTTTTCCTTTGATTTACCTTCTAAATGTTTTTTTTCTTTGTCTGAATTTCTCACTTCCTGTTTCTCCTCACTAAACTTCACACCATCATCCGAGTGGTGTTGAGTCAGCCAGAACAACTTACTGAACAGCTTACTGAGGAGGAACAGGAAGTGAGAAATTCAGACAAAGAAAACAAAGAAAAAAAATATTTAGAAGGGAAATCTAAGGAAAAGGTAAGTGAACCAACAATGCACTAGCTTAAAGGAACCTATTTCGAAAATAAAAACCTTTACAACCCCTTTAACATACAGACCAAAATAAGCAAAAGCACACAATCTTGGTTTGTCTGCCCAGCTTAGTTCCAGTACAATCTCACTCTAATGCCGCGTACACACGATCGGAAT
The DNA here is from genome assembly GCA_029206835.1 of Rana muscosa. Taxonomy (NCBI): domain Eukaryota; kingdom Metazoa; phylum Chordata; class Amphibia; order Anura; family Ranidae; genus Rana; species Rana muscosa. Next base: position 352,260,244 of record CM055119.1, read on the forward strand.
TTCCGACAACAAAACCGTGGATTTTTTTCCGACGGATGTTGGCTCAAACTTGTCTTGCATACACACGGTCGCACAAATGTTGCTTGGAAATTCTAAACGTCAAGAACGCGGTGACGTACAACACTACGATGAGCTGAGAAAAATTAAGTACAATGATTCCGAGCATGCGTCAAATTGATTCCGAGCATGCGTAGAATTTTTGTGCGTCGGAATTGGATATACACGATCGGAATTTCCGACAACAACTTTTGTTGTCGGAAAAATTGAGAGCCAACTCTCAAACATTTGTTGTTGGAAAATCCGACAGCAAATGTCCGATGGAGCCTACACACGGTCGGAATATCCGACCAAAAGCTCACATCGAACATTTGTTGTCGGAAATTCCGATCGTGTGTACGCGGCATTAGGCTGTTGCAGAAGCAGAATCCCCTACCACATTATTGAGCCAGAGCAAGACAGCACTATTAAGAGGCTCCAGCTTTGTGACTTCCTGTGTCACCTCCATCTTGTTTCCTTGAACATATGTAAATGTTGGTATCAGCAAACCTTGGTTAATCCTCTCCTCCAGTGATCACATGACCAGGAAGATATTTGAAACCTATCCGGTATATACTAAATTAGTATATGAACGCATGGGGTATCTGTTAAGTAATCCAATGGGAATCCCTATTTTATCAAGTGGCAGAGAGTGTAGGGGATTGTGAAGCAGAATTTTACACCCTCTGTCATATACCTAGTAAAGATGTACTCAAAAAGGTGGGTTCTTTACAGCATGCTGTGCACAAAGTAGAGGTCCATGGGTAAGAGTCATGGTGCCTGTACTCCATTGGACTGTAGGACTAAAGCCCTGTACACACGATCGGATTTCCTATGGATTCTAATCCGATGGATTTTTCCATCGGAAATCCGATGAAGCTGACTTCCATCAGTCTTGCCTACACACCATCAGTCAAAAATCCGACCGTCCCAAACGCTGTGACGTAAAACACTCCGACAAGCCGAGAAAAATGAAGTTCAATGCTTCTGAGCATGCGTCGACTTGATTCTGAGCATGTATTGGTTTTTTGTCCGATGGAGTTCCACACAGACGATCGGAATTTGCTATCGTTTTTTTTCCCATCGGATAAATTTAAAACATGTTCTATTTTTTTTCACCGATGGAAAAAAGACCGATGGGGCCCATACACGATCGGTTTGTCCGATGAGAAAAGTCCATCGGACTGTTTTCATTGGTAAAACCGATCGTGTGTACACGGCATAAGACTCTGCAAATTACCTTTTTACCAGTTCACATAGCAAAGGGGATTACCCAATGCTTGGTCTTATACAGTGAACATTTGCTTGCTACCGGTCAGCTCTTTTCATTGCAAATTCCAGTTAGGTAGAGCCAGCATAAAGCTCTTGTGTACTCATCTTTATCCTGTATGTCTGTCTAAGACGCTTTAAGAGACAGAGTCTGATACAGAATCAGGTTGCTTAATAGATCTCCACGCTATGTATTCAAGTGGATCTTGGGAATGGGAACCCATGTTACCCTGATATCAGCGCATTTTTCTACATCAAGCTGATGTTTTAGAAAGGATAAGAATAAAAAAAAGCCAAAGTGGCCCTACTTTTCAAAAGCACCAGATTAATATGAGTGGTTACCTTTCAAGGATTTCCTTTTGGGGTTAGGTTAAAACAAGACTTACAGGAACATTCAAGGCTCCCCTTTTTAGCTAACCCCTTTAAATATTATTAAAGAAACACAATTAAAAAAGAAAACAAAAAAAAAAAAAAGTAAGAAATTCTCATCTTATATATCAGCATTCAGTGCACTTTCATGGGCAAAAAAAAAGGGATGTCACTGGCTCCTCTTCTGGAATTCTAAGAAAGCTAAGGATATCAAATCCACGAAAGATGTATTCCTGCATAGTGCCAGAGTGTCAGGATCCTGAACTTTCCTAGGAAACTAAAAAAGGTCTTGTGATGTTACTGGTGCCTAAAGGACGTGATTAAAGATGGTGTGTGAAGCCTACCTGTCCCCTAATTTAAAAAAATAATAAAATAAGCCCCAGAAGCAGAAACATTTGGGAATAGGAGGAGACCACAAGGTATCCAGGTGCCTGCAAAAATATTCCTTGTGTTGGTCTTATTTAGCAACTAATGTGATTTTAAATTGGCATTCTGCAATAGAAAGAAGTCAGTTGGAATCTTTCCATTTTCTTGCATGTATACATTCTATATCAATAAGCACTAGCAGTAGTGATATTGACATCAACACTGTACATTGAACATTTCTATAGATACAATACAAACTCCCATAGCCATTTTTAGATTTTTTTTTTACTTTTTTTCCTGCTGATTTTAATATTTTGTCATCTTATCCGATACCAAAATCTTTCTTTTCTTTCCATAGTCGGCAGCAGTAAATGGGTTATCGGCGTGCTATGCTAGAAGCAACCTTATCATTTCTTGCAGATGCATCTTAGAAAACAGCAAATGTCAAACGTCTTAAAAGGGCTAAACAAGAATTACTTTGTATTCTGCAGATCTCTCTTGGAAGTTAGATGGTGTTATTTGGCAGTGTCATTACCTAATATGAAGGATATATAGTTTCTTTTTTGGATCTGAAATGTGTCTATTAAGATAGGCTAGGAGACAAATTCAAGCCATAAATATGTATTAAAGTCTACATTGCCTTCTTTTTTGTACTTTTAATTTCCATACATCTTTGATGTGTCATTTCAGGAAAAGACATGCCTGCAGAGTGAGTGTTACAAGAAAAATAAATAAATACTTCAATTTATATAGCTATATTTTAGAGATTTTTTTACAATTTCTTTTCATTCATGTATCTAGCAAGGAATAATTCTGACATAATTTACATGGTACATGATACACTAAGGCTGGCTTCACACTTGCTGTGGCCGAGGCTCACAGCAGGGGGTCCAGTGCGTCCCATACACCAATTCAGGTGAAAATCAGGTCCAAAATTCTGTCTGAATTTGGAGCCAAAGACGCATAGGACCCTTATGCAATCTGGACCGAGCACGCTCCGGAGCCAGGCACACTCTCCTGTCATGCAAATCGGATGCGGAAACCCTCATCTAATTCGCATCAGTTTGAACCCAGCCTTAATGTATATCAGGCTCTTCTCCCAAAAGCTTGTGCTCTAGGCTCTTTACAGTATTTCCTAACCTTTCTAAAGTAATTCAACAACCAGAGCATGCAAACTGCAGAGCAAAAGTCTCCCAGAATCCCATGCTCAATTTATTGTAATGAATCTCCATCAGAAACATTTAATTCTTGCTCTAATAGACCCATAGTGTGGAGCAGGGGTCTCAAACTGGTGGCCCTCTAGCTGTTGCAGAACTACAATTCCCATGAGGCATTACAAGGCTAAACAGTTACAAGCATGACTCCCATAGGCAGAGGCATGATGGGACTTGTAGTTCCGCAACAGCTGGAGGGCCGCAGGTTTGAGACCCCTGGTGTGGAGGCTTTGGTTTCTTAACTTTAACATTAGGTGGGGTTATTTTAAGCAGGATATTTTCCAAAAATGCTAGAGGATATATATATATATATATATATATATATATATATATATATATATATATATATATATATTTATTTTTATTTTTTTACAAGAAGAACCTTAGCAAAAACACTTTTCGCCTTTCCTGCTAGAAATTTTAAAAAGAGTGTACATTGCTTGCAGGGCTGTGCACACCCCAGCTCATCCCTGGCACCTGTAAGATACCAAGAATGCAGCTCCTAAATGCATGCACAGGATTTGCATCAGAAGCAGAAGCCCATTGGGAGAGATGAAGGACATGGGATCCAAAGATGTGGCAGAGAAGATGCAGACTAGTAGACAAAGTGATGAGGGATAGCTCTGATCTGTCTTTATTGGAGGAAGGTGAGTACCCAGATAGCAAGCAATTGAGCTGCAAGTTTGAAAATTACTTGCTAAGTTATTGCTAGACTTACCAGGCTTCACAAGTTTGTTGCACAATTGCAGCATTGCATGACTCCAGATCAACTTTCCTTGCAAACATTCCGTCAGTCTGCTGTAAGTTCTGGTTCAGTTATGTTGTGTAATAGTTATCCCACCACAGGGGTCACTGTGACTTGCAGAGTTCCTGCTGTAGACTCACTATTACAACTTTGCTCTTGCTAGACACTTGCCACGCAAATTTGCTACAAATTGGAAAAGTGTGAACTAGAACTTGTGCTTCAGATGCTCTGCAATTGTAAACTTGACATGGAAAATGTGCAGCAAGTTAACAAGACCTATTCAACACTGCCACAAATTTGTGGCACATTATCCTTGCTATCTGGGTGCAGCTCCAATTTCATTTCACCAAAAAAATTCAAATAGCAGTTCCCTGAATTTATATATACTCCCTTGGCCAGTGTCTCCATTCCAGCACTGCCACCTCTGCCAGAGTCTTGTACATTTGACACTACTGGAAGTGTCAGACACCTGTATCTTGCATGCATGCCCTGTAGCTTCATCCTTTAACCCCTATAAAACTGCTACATCCTGTAGTGCCATAGTAGTTGGAGGAATCCCTGGGCTTAATTGGAAAGGGTTGGATCCTATATCAGGCTTTCCTTTCTGAATATCCTTCAGTATGTTCAAATGAACAGGACAGGTACTAAGACAAAATGTATCCTTCTCAGACAGGGATGTCAGGAAAGCGCTGCACAAAATGTTGGCTCAATATAAATCTTGAATAATAATAATACATTTCTTTTTAGATTAGGGAATGGCAGAAACTTTGTTACTTTTATATTGCTAGTTATTGGCCTTATAGGGAGATTTCCACTCAATTTGTGTCTTTGTGATGAATGTCACTTGAACAGGAATTGCTGGGAATCTCGCAAGGGGACAATGGGAGTAATAAAACCAACCTCTCTTTAGGTTAAGGGTTACAACAGTTTAGTTGGAATTACCTTTAAGCAGTCTGTCAGTATCTACCTGCTGAATGCCTCCAATTTTCATTCTGACATTCATATTGCTAGATGCATTGTCGATGAACTACCCATAGTTTCCCATCTCCTAAACAATTGTTTAACAAACAAAAAACCAAGGTCAGACATTTTCTCTGATAGAACTTTGTGTAAAAAGAAAACAGCATAGCCAAGCCACAAATTAACGTATCAAGTCTGTGAATGTGGCAGCAAGTGACAATGACAGAGGACAAACCCTGGCAAACCGTAGTTACATAACTGGCATAATCAATCCTTCTGGCACTTGGCATGACCTCCTAGAGGATAGATTGAATGCGGCACTCTAAAAATAACAAAATGTACAATTAACCATATACACAGCTGCAGTATAAATACATATATCTCTTTTGTCAATATATATTTAATATATTTTCATTATTTTGTAATAGAAATGATCAAAATGGTACACCAAGCACAAGATCTGCAGTGCTAATTTTATATCTGTACATTATTCCAGAATCACCAACTGTTCAACATGATTTGTATTTAGAGGATTAGTTCTATAGAGACCTAAAATAAAATGTGTTTCCTTCTTCCCTGGACACTAGTCAGGCTCCTAAGTGATTGGGGCTGGTGTGCCCACATTAAGTGAGCCACAAGTCTGCTTGTTCCTCTGTGTTAATTCAAGCTCCCATATGACCTATAGTAATAAATTAGACAGGCTGAAGCGGGGCACCAAACAAATGGGATCACCACTTAAAACAGATGCCTAGTACTAGTCTCTTCCACAACATTAGTGGTTTCAAAAAGAGTGGGTCATTTAGGAGGGCTATGTGCAGCAACTGGCATTCTTCTGTGAAATGGGGTGTTCTTATTGGCCCAGTGGTTGGTAGGTTTTGCAGTGAGAGAAGTCAAGCCCCTAGTAACAAAGTGATTCTAGTTTTAGAAGGGGGCATAGGGAAAGCATTACTCCTTAATACTCAGGTAAACAGGGATCTAGTAATGTCAGCTCTTAGACAGAACATTTGCTTTATTAGTATGCTAAAGCCAAATGGGTTACCCGTTACAACCACTTTTACCTACAGGTAAGCCTAGATTAAGGTTTACCTGTAGGTGCTCAAAATATCTCCCAAACCCCCACGGTTTAGGAGATATTTACAAATGAGAAGGGCGCCGATGTCTACCGAGCATGCGCCGTAGATAACGGCGCAGGCGCACTTTAGAAACCTTTAGAAACGGTGAGCGCTACTTTACAGGAATACTATAGACACCCCCCAGGTACGAAATTTAAAGGAATATTTCACTTTTATTGTTTCACTTCAAGCATTATTAAAATCACTGCTCCCGAAAAAAATGCAGTTTTTAAAACTTTTTTTGCATTGATGCATGTCCCCTGGGGCAGGACCCGGGTCCCCAAACACTTTTTATGACTTACATATTATCCTTCAAAATTAGCACTTTTGATTTCTCCCATAGACTTTTAAAGGGTGTTCCACGGCTTTCTAATTTGCCGCGAACACCCCAAATTGTTTGCTATTCGGCGAACGGGCGAACAGCCAATGTTCGAGTCGAACTCATGTTCGACCCGAACATAAAGTTCATCCCTATTCCTAAATAGTTTCTGGAGTCAAGGATTCTAGACGATATGATTATTCAATACCAAAGGCTGTTTACACAGTCACCTGATGGCAAACAATAAAATGTCAACATAAATTCAAATTCTTTCTTTTTATTCCTTATCAGTTGCATACGTCTCTTTGACGAGCAAAAACCTTTGCATAACTGTATTAGCATTTCTATGGGCACCAGACACCTCCTCTTATTGTGCAGCTGTACGATCAAGAGGTACATGAAAGTTCATTCTGTAGCTTTACAGATAAGTGAACCAGTAAAAACTGAAACAAACAGGATATCACTACCCACTCAAAATCCATCATGATAATTTTTGAAAATAAAGGAGAAGGCATCCTCACTGACCCCAAGAGCTAGCATAATGCGACTTTTGACTTCTTATGACAATTACCGTATATTCTCAAGTATAAGCCGAGTTTTTCAGCACATTTTTTGTGTGCTGAAAATGCCCCCCTCGGCTTATACTCGAGTCTGTGTCCATCTTCAAATTTGTGCACCTGATCCCGGCCAGCCGTAGGTCCCCTGGACCCCAATCTTGGCACACATGTAGCCCCTTTTTTCATCTACAAGTGTGCAAAGTTTGTTGTCCAGGGGACCTACGGTTGGGGAGTACCGATTTTTCAAACCCAGGCACCCCTTCCATAGACTCCCATATTAAACGTCATTCTAGTCACACAGCGCAAGAGATCAGGTAGGGAGATTGGGCACAGTGAGGCATGGACACAGTGAGGCATGGGCACAGTGACAGTGAGGCATGGGCACAGTAAGGCATGGGCACAGCGAGGCTTGGGCACAGTGAGGCATGGACACAGTGAGGCATGGCCACAGTAAGGCACAGTGAGGCATGGACACAGTGAGGCATGGACACAGTAAATCACAGTGAGGCATGCACATGGACACAGTGAGGCATGGACACAGTGAGGCATGCACATGGACACAGTGAGGCAAAGTGAGGCACAGTGAGGCATGTAGATGGACACCCTAGGCTTATACTCGAGTCAATACGTTTTCCCAGTTTTTTTGTGGTAAAATTAGGTGCCTCGGCTTATATTCGGGTCGGCTTATACTCGAGTATATACGGTAGTCATTTTCTTCACAAATGTGGACATTTACAGTAAATAGCAATAGAGATATACATGTAATTCCCATATTAATTATTTTCCTTTACCAGCTTAAATTTCTGCTTAAGAAACACCTGCCAAGCTGTTTAACTTCAGAACGGTGACACTGTCATTGGTGTATGGGATGGCTGTCTAGAATTGTCAAACTGACACTGGTCTATAGGATGGCTGTCTATAATGGTCACACTGGCACTGGTCTATAGGATGGCTGTCTAGAATGGTCACACTGGCGCTGGTCTATGCGATGGCTGTTTAGAATGGTATATTTTCACTGGTTTACAGGAAGTAACCAGGAAAACATGCTCCTCCCACTCAGTAACATCCCCTACATGGTCTGTAAATGTAAAATTTCTGTGAATGAGAGGTAACAGCGTCTTGATGGCCCTTCATCTCATAGTGGCCCCAGATGTTCTCCTCCTGCCTTGCTTGATTTATTAATATTGCAAACTTTAAGGGACTTTAAATACAAAGCCTTGGAATTTAAAGATAACACATTTCACAACATAACTGGGCTCCTGAGATTTAATAATCACCTAAAGTGTAACTAAAGACACATTTTTTTATAGTTTTTGGTAGAATGATGATGGATTAGAACTCCTGTCAGTTTGTATTGCGGTCTGTGCCTCCATTAACAAGATTCACCCTCTTTATTTGTCCTATTTACCATTATCATTGAAAGTAAACGTAAATCCCAAATTTTGGGTTGTCCCCAGAAAAGTAATATTGGGGAAATCTTCCAATGGGGACACTTTAGTTCTGGTAAAATGACGGTCCCAAAGGAATTCCCTTAATTTGCAGGGATTTTTTCTCACTTCCTGTTTGGTTTTGGGACAGGAAGTGAAGGGAAATCTCCACAAATCTCCCTCACCAACACTCCCCCCTCCCCCTCCCCTCCTTTCCTCCTCCCCCTTCTCTTTCCCATCCCTGTTTTCCACCCCTCCCAACAACCCCCCTCCTCTTTCCCTTCTTTCTCTCCCCCCTCCCCCATCCTTTTCCCTCCACACTCCCCCCTTTCTCCCCCCTACCTCCTGTTCCCAAGTCCCCAGCCCGGCATCCTCTTCTGTCTCCTTTCCCTCCCCCCTCCCCTCCCCTCTTTTTCCCCCTCTCCCCCTCCCCTACCACCACCCCCCCTTCCTCCTTCCTCCCCCTTATCCTTCACCAGCCCATGCGGTGTTCCAGCTTTCCCGGGCTATCATTATTAATCAATATAATGATTATATTATCTTTATTAGAGAGTGGCACTTACATTCCCCCTCGTTCGCCACAGGGAGATTTCATGAGCCTTCGCTGGTCTACGGCCCTATTTTGGGTGAGCAGTTCTTATTATAAACAATGATTGCACATGCTTGTATATTATGTATTATTGCTTGTATGCTGTTTATTATATTTTGGTTTATTGCATTATCTGCTATAGAGATTATTCCTCCTGATAAAGTGTCTGAGTCCGCGAAACCGGTAGAGGATACTGCTTTACTCCACCACAACAGAAAACTTCATGGGGTTACCCGCTAGTAGTAACTTGTTGTCTTTGGATGGGGTATTGCTTGTGTTTTTTAGAATTTTGTATAATTTTATATGTAATAAATAATCTTTTATGATACCATATGTGTCAATGTTATCAGTACTGAGACAGTCCAACCCGTCCTCTCTCTAGGTGATCACATACTGGTACGGCAACATCAGCAACTGCCACCACATGTTCACTTGGTCCAATCTCTTATATTCAAATTTGGATGATGGTACTTTCTGCTAAATTATTATTGAGCTCTACATGAGGTTATACCCAAAATTTTGTCACAATGAAACACAGATGGTGGAAAAAAAAATCTGACAGGGGTTATAACCCTCCCTTGCTCTATCCAAAATAAAAATAAAAAGTTTTGCCTACAGTTCTACTTTACTGTTGTGGCTACATGTCAGCTTTGTATGGCATGCTGGCTTAATTAGAGCAGTCTTAGATATTGTCACTTTAATTAAAGTAACAGTGACATCATCACTGGACTGTACAAAGCCTATGCAATGAGCAGATCTGTGGAAGAGGCCCAAGCAGGTTCACCCACTACAGGCTACTTGAAAACTACAAGAGGGGTGGATACCACACCTGTCAACCTGCACAGAGAAAGAGAACAGCAGTGACCAATCTATAGTACAGGAAGGAAATTTTTCACACTGGAATACTGCACAGATTTGGAAGACGTAGACAACATGCAAATATTGCAGTAATGCCGCGTACACACGACCGTTTTTAATGTCATTGAAAAAAACTGCATTTTTCTCGACGTGATTTTTCGTGTTTCCTCTCAAGCCTGCCTTGCCTACACACTATCGTGGAAAAAATGTTTGATTAAAGCGCGGTGACGTACAACACGTACGACGGCACTATAAAGGGGAAGTTCCATTCGGATGGCGCCACCCTTCATGTTAGTAAAGTTTGTTGAGAGACGATTCGCGCTTTTCAGCCTCATGCTTTTCAGTCTGTTACAGCGTGACGAATGTGCTATCTCCATTTCGAACGCTAGTTTCACCAGAACGAGCGCTCCCGTCTCATACTTGATTCTGAGCATGCGCATTTTTTTCACGTCGTTAAAGCCTACACACGCCCGTTTTTCATGACGAGAAAAACGATGATGTGAAAAACGACGAGAAAAATTAGAGCATGTTCCAATTTCTTCTTGCCCATTCTTCACGTCGTGAAAAATGCTCGGAAGCCCACACACGATCATTTTTAATGACCATTTTAAAAAATTGCATTTTTCGCGTCATTAAAGACGGTCGTGTGTACGCGGCATAAAAATTCACATGTATTTAGATTATATTAGAGTTCAGCTTTATTGCAGATTTAGAGATTAAATTCATAGCAGCGAAGAGGGCAGAGTATTTGTTGGGGACCAAGAGCTGTGCTACAGCTAGGTGCAGATGTTTGTGTTACATTGCAGTACTTGACTTGTAATTCGATTGATTCTTTAGAAGAGTTCAGTTGTTTTTGTCCCTACTGAATAGCTCAGCGTCCACAGACAGCATTCCTGTAAAGAACACTTCCATCACTGCTACGTTGTTGCTCATTTAGCACAGTACCTTGAAAAATAATGACAAGATGAATCACGTGTCACTATAAAGCAAGTAGAGGAGCACAAAGAGCCTTGAAGTGGCTCCACAGACTTTTCCTTCTTTTTCCCTGATGTTTAATAATTCTCCTGTGCACCTAAATGGTGTCTTGATTGCTGGTGTGTGAGAACCAGTCCCGATCACTCTATAAAGCTGTACAGAGATACCCTAAGTTTTTCTTTAGAAAGTTTATGTAGCAATAAATAATTCACCAACCAGTCACATTCAATATATATTGCAACTCATCAGTATTTTGATCGCATTGTGAGGACCTTGCAGATATTTTCTTGTCCTCTTGAATTTAATAGACTGAATTTACTTTTTTATTGTGTTTTGCTCACAAACCTGAAAGCAGGAACATTTCTAATAAATAGTTTTTGATAAAGCCATGAATTTTTTTTACTGGTTGGACATGTTTCTGAACATTGTTAGGACTTTGTATACAAAGTGGAATATCCATAGATCTAACATAAGAAAAGTCATCCCCCAAAGTTTAAACCTGTCTAGAATTGTTTGAGTTTTGACCTTACTTAAGCCTCGTACAAACGACCAAGTTTCTCGGCAAGAACCAGCAAGAAACTTGCTGGCAGAGATTTCTTGCCGAGAAATTCATTCGTGTGTATGGTTTCTCGTCAAGAAAAGCGACAAGAATCTCAACGAGAAAATAGAGAATCTGCTCTCTATTTTCTCGTCGAGATTCTCGTCAGCCTGTTTCTCGACGAGAAAATTGAGTGTTTGTACACTTACCTGTTTGCCGGGAAGCCCGCGCATGCTCGAAATGACTTCGACGCATGCACGGTAGCTTCCTAGGCATAGGTAGGGTGAACCAAGATGGCGGCGACGGCATCGAATGTGACGAGCGCATGCTCGTCGTATTCGATGACGTCACTGCGTACGCTCCATTCAAAGAACCGCGGGTTCTTTGAAATGAGCGTGTGTACACTCGGCCGGGACAAGTTTCTTGTCCAAGGATCTCGTCGTAAAAAACGACATGTTTTTAACGACGAGATTCTCGGCCGTGTGTACGAGGCTTCATGGTCAGTATCTATTAATAATAGCAGAAAGAATAAGACTGTTGGCAGAGGTTGTAGAAATAGGATTTATTTTCAGGGCTGCTGAGCTTAAACCAGGACTCCTGGCATGTAACCCTCACCCACCACCTGCTTCCACCCTCCATAGCCTCCCTTTCTCCTTTTCTATACTATGGATACTTTTTTTTAGGTCTTCTAACCAGTCCGTAGAGTAACTAGAAGTTTCCTTTTTTCCAGTGGCAGTGAAGGGTGCACATTCTTCCAGATCTGAGCATCACCAATGATTTGTGAGTGCCACTCAATCCTGGAGTACTGTGAGACATCCTGCATGATGACACACAGGAGCAAATGTAAGGCTGAGCTGACATACATTTGGGTAGATTGACAGAGTGTAATTCTGTCCCAAAGAGGACTGCTAGTGATAGAAACCTCTGTTGGCAATGGAAAAAGTCAAGTATAGTGCTGGAACATTAAGAGGCTTATGCCGCGTACACACGGTTGGTATTTCGGTCAGAAAAACCTTGGATGGTTTTTCCAAGGGAATTCCGCTCAAGCTTGGCTTGCATACACACGGTCACACAAAAGTTCTCTGTACTTTCGACCATCAAGAACGCGGTGACGTACAACACTACGACGAGACGAGAAAATGAAGTTCAATGCTTCCGAGAATGCGTCAAATTGTTTCCGATCATGCATGTTTTTTTTGCATACAGACGAACGGAATTTCCAATAGGAATTTTTTCAGTCGGAAAATTTGAGAACCAGCTCTCAATCTTTTGTTGGCAGAAATTCCGACAGCAAAAGTCCGATGGAGCATACACACAGTCAAAATTTCCGACCAAAAGCTCACATCGGACTTTTCTTGTCGGAATTTCCGACCGTGTGTACGCGGCATAAGATTGGCATTATTCTTTATTAAATGGGGGGAGTCCTACTTTAAAACTTAACTATGTGTATATTTAAAAAAGTAAGTTTTATTTTTGTCTATATTCCTATTGGAGAGATTTTCCATCTTCTATCTTGACTGGAAGTGAGAGGAAATTTCCCCAACAGGATCCCATTAACCACTTCAGCCCCGGAAGATTTTACCCCCTTCCTGACCAGAGCACTTTTTACAATTTGTTGTTTTAACTGACACTTGCGTGGTCATGCAATGCTATACCCAAACAAAATTTGCGTCCTTTTTTCCTCACAAATATAGCTTTCTTTTGGTGCTAATTGATCACATCTGCGGTTTTAATTTTTTGCGCTATAAACAAAAAAGATGTGACAATTTTGAAAAAAAAAACAATATTTTTTACTTTTTGCTATAATAAATATCCCCAAAAATGTTTTTAAAAAACAAATTTCTTCATCAGTTTAGGTCAATATGTATTCTTTTACATATTTTTTGTTAAAAAATAGCAATAAGCGTAAATTGATTGGTTTGCGCAAAAGTTATAGCGTCTACAAAATATGGGAAAGATGTATGGCATTTTTATGGCGTTTTTATTATGAATTTATTTTTTACTAGTAATGGCGGTGATCTGCGATTTTTAGCGGTATTGCAACATTGCGATGGACAGATCGGAGACTTTTGACACTTTTTTTGGGACCATTGACATTTATAGAGCGACCAGTGCTATAAATATGCACTGATTACTGTATAAATGTCACTGGCAGGGAAGGGGTTATCACTAGGGGGCGATTAAGGGGTTAAGTGTGTGTTCCCTCACTGTGTTATAACTGTGTGGGGAGGGGAGTGACTAGGAGAGATGACAGATCGCTGTTTCTACTTTGTAGAAACACACAATCTGTCTCCTCTCCTCTGACAGCACAGGGATTTGTGTGTTTACACACACAAATCACCGTGCTGGCGCTCGTGCACACCGGGCACGCGCGTATGCCTCAGACGGTGCTCGTGCGCCCTCTGGTGGCTCTCCTGGGCAAAGCCGTGTATGTATGGGATTTCACCCAGGAGAGCAATTCTGCCGCAGTATATCTGCGTGAGCTGGTCGGGAACCAATTTATGCAATAAAAAAACTGATGCTCTAACCTTTTTCTGCTCTTTCCAAAAACAAAATAAAACATTTTTTCTTGGGTTGGGCAATAAAGATAAACTCCAAATAAAGTATAAAACCATGTTACATTTTTTTTTCTAAGCCAGCATAAGTACTTACATCTCTCCTGGTATTATGCCCTGTACACACAATAGGAATTTGAGAGTTTGCGTGTTCTCCCTGTTCCTGTGTGGATTTCCTCTGGGTACTCCAGTTTCCTCCCACACTCCAAAGACATGCTGGTAGGTTAATTGGCTCCTGTCTAAATTGGCCCTTGTATGTGGACGAATGGGAGTTAGGGACCTTAGATTGTAAGCTCCTTGAGGGCAGGCACTGATGTGAATGTACAATATATGTGTGTAAAGTGCTGCTTAACCACTTAAGGACCACTTAAGGACCGCCGCCTGTACATTTACGTTGGCAGAATGGCACGGCTGGGCATAAGCACGTATATATACGTCTCCTTTAAGATGTCCAGCCATGGGTCGTGCTCACGACCCAGTCCTAAGCTTCATGACCGCGCCCGCAGGACCCGCGGACCCCAATCGCCGCCGGTGTCCCGCGATCGGGTCACAGAGCTGAAGAACTGGGAGAGGTAAGTGTAAACAAACCTTTCCCCGTTCTTCCTAGTGAGAGTGTCACTGATTGTCTGTTCCCTGTCATAGGGAACGACGATCAGTGATGTCACACGTCAAGCCACGCCCTCACACAGTAAGAATCACTCATTAGGTCACACTTAACGCCTTCGGCGCCCCCTACAGGTTAACCCCTTCACTGCCAGTGTCATTTTCACAGTAATCAGTGCATTTTTATAGCACTGATCGCTGTAAAAATGATGGTCCCAAAATGGTGTCAAAAGCGTCTGATGTGTCCACCATAATGTCGCAGTCATAATAAAAATCGCTGATCGCCGCCATTACTAGTAAAAAAAATAAAAATAATAAAAATGCCATAAAACAGTCCCCTATTTTGTAGACGCTATAAATGTTGCGCAAAACAATCAATAAACGCTTATTGCGTTTTTTTTTAACCAAAAATATGTAGAAGAATACGTATCGGCCTAAACTGAGGAAAAAAAAAAATTATATATTTTTTGGGGATATTTATTATAGCAAAAATGTAAAAATATAGCATTTTTTTCAAAATTGTCGCTCTATTTTTGTTTATAGCGCAAAAAAAAAACCCGCAGAGGTGATCAAATACCCCCAAAAGAAAGCTCTGTTTGTGGGAAAAAAGGGACGTCAATTTTGTTTGGGAGCCATGTCGCACGACCGCGCAATTGTCAGTTAAAGCGACGCAGCGCCGAATCGCAAAAAGTGGCCTGGTCTTTAACCAGCCAAAATGGTCTGGGGCTTAAGTGGTTAAATTGACAGCGCTATCTAAGTATTTGTAATAAATAAATAATTGGATATTTAACCACTTCAATACCGGGCATTTTCACCCCCTTCATGCCCAGGCAAATTTTCAGCTTTAAGCGCTGTCACGCTTTGAATGACAATTGCGCGGTCATACAACACTGAACCCCAATGAAATGTTGATAAAAAAAATTCCCACAAATATAGCTTTCTTTTGGTGGTATTTTATCATCTCTGCGGTTTTAATTTTTTGCGCTATAAACAAAAAAAGACTGACAATTTAGAAAAAAACACAATATTTTTTACTTTTTGCTATAATAAATATCCCATTTTTTTTTTTTTATATATTTTTTCTCATTTTAGGCTGATATGTATTCTTCTACATATTTTTGGTAATTTTGGAATTTTTGGTAAAATAAAGTCGCAATAAGCGTATATTGATTGGTTTGCACAAAGTTATAGCGCCTACAAAATAGGGGATAGATTTATGACATTTTTATTATTATTATTTTTTTACTAGTAATGGTGGTTACCTGCGATTTTTGTCAGGACTGCGATATTGCGGCGGACAGATTGGACACTTTTGACACTATTTTGGGACCATTATACAGAGAACAGTGCTATAAATATGCACTGATTACTGTATAAATGTCATTGGCAGGGAAGGGGGTGACACTAGGGGGCGATCAAGGGATTAAATGTGTTCCCTAGAGAGTGATTCTAACTGTGGGGGGAGGGGAGTGACTGGGGGAGGTGACCGATCAGTGTCCCTATGTACAAGGAAGACACCATCGGTCTCCTCTCCCTGACAGGACGTGGATCTGAGTGTTTTCACACACAGAACCACGTCCCAGGCTCTGTAACTGGCGATCGCGTGTGCCTGGCGGACATCGCGGCCGCCAGGCACGCGCATCGGCACCTGAGTGACGCTGCGGGTGCGGCCGGGAGGCCCGAGGACGTCATATGACGGCCGACCAGGATGGCAGAGCCACCTTGAGACCGTCATATTACTATACGCGGTATGGGAAGTGGTTAAAAGACCCAAAGAGAGAAAAAAAGAGAAGTTCACTGGTAGGATTTACATACATTTTAACTTAAATAAGTTGAGTTGGAAACCAATAATTTCCTGGCCTCAACCTCTCCATTGGTAGATCTTGGAGACCAAAAAACTTGGGGATTTGCAGACTAATTCAGACTGGTGTAGAGAATCAATTCTGGGCTTACAATTAAAGTCAACATCAGGCACAGTGTGTCCCTTGTGTCTATTCAAATGTCAAATGTTTGTGTTTGGCTTAAGTACAGCTTTAGGAAAAGCCCTATAAAGAATTCTAATTTCTCCATATTAATCCTGTATCCATAGTCAGTTGTGTAAACGGCAGGTTCTAGCACCAACTAGGAAGATAAGGATCATTTAGCATTGCTGTGCCATAACCCATCCTTTTGTGGGCTGACTCGGCATGAACTGGGGCCCATATTCCTAATCTCTATAGAGCTCAGTAGAATTGAGGTCATGGGGTGCAAACTGCTGCTATGAACAAGCCCTCTGAGACCATTTAAAGCTTAAGAGGTACTGACCTTGCAATGTTGAACAATGTAAGCTATTCCATTACTGACCCTGCATACAAGCTGTGTAATATCCTAGAAAGTTGTCTAAAGAACCATAGGTTATACTATTTTTTAGAATTTTAAACATTTTACAGTGGTTGGTTTTATACTATTTTATTGGATTCCATGCTGCTTCACTGTATCCATTCTTTGAATAGCAGAGGTAACACTGTATCAGCATAAACTGCACCATTCTCGCTGACTGACTTTAATGGTTAATGTTCCATAACCTGAAGACCTGTTGGGAGTAGTAGACATTACTGCAGTGGTGGCTAGCTCTCTCCGTTCTGCTTCCTCTTTTTCATTATGTTTAAGACTGAACTTTGTTTCAGACTAATAGTCCATGACAGTATGCCGAGGAAATGAGACTTTACTGAGATATAGGATATATAAAAATTGTGACAAATTGCACTGACAAGGTAGAATGGAAGATATAGAAATGAAATCTTTGAGCCTGACCTGCCAATATTGATAGTGTTGCTTTATATTATGTATCAGAAAACTAATGGAATATTGAAAGAGTAATTACATGTTTTATTGTTCTATGCTTTGTAATGACTTGCTTTATTTCACAGTGAATAGTAAAGCAAAGAAATATTGCAAACTGCATAAAAAAGCCTTGTTGAA
Organism: Rana muscosa; assembly: GCA_029206835.1. Lineage (NCBI taxonomy): Eukaryota > Metazoa > Chordata > Amphibia > Anura > Ranidae > Rana > Rana muscosa. Next base: position 352,277,697 of record CM055119.1, read on the forward strand.
ATAAAAAAAAAAATAAAAAAAAAAAAAAGAATCTGATGTGTTTATTGTGTAAGTTAATTCTAAAGTGCCCCTGTCTCTTTTCTTAATCTTCCAAACTGACTATAGTAATAACATGCTAGCAACCTAGAGATTGTTACTTGAGTACTGTACTGTGGAAACTTTGAATACTGGCGTGCTCTGATATGCAAATTATGACACTTCCCTGCCAAGTCAAAGACTGATTGGCGCATCCTACCTCCTTCAGCTTCTGTTTGGCCTGTCTTTATAATGAGTAGCCAACATGTTACAATACTAGCAAAGCCACACTCCACAATAGTCAGCATTCAATGAACTTTATAATTCATGTGCAACCCTGCCAGGTTCCTCTACGCTGACACATTTAATAATGATTAAATATGGCTTTTACTCCTGATCATAGGTGTGCGCACAGGGTGTGCCGGTTGTGTCTGGGCACACCCTAATTATCTAGTTCACATTAGAATTATCACTTTGTGTAGCAGCGGGGAGATAGGAAAGATTTCCCTCTTACTGACTCTGCTAGAAGAGAAGTGCTTATGCACATCTCTTTTACTGTACCGTCAGGTAGATCAATGTGCCAGGGTCATATATATGTAGACACACACACACATGCATGTTTAAGCTTTGGGGTGCACACCCTAATGCAATAGGCTGTGCACACCTATGCTCCTGATATACACTATAAAGTATTGGGAAGCCTGCCTTTACACGCACATGAACTTTAATGGCATCACAGTCTTAGTCTGTAGGGTTCAATATTGAGTTGGCCCGCCCTTTGCAGCTATAACAGCTTCAACTCTTCTGGGAAGGCTGTCCACAAGGTTTAGGAGTGTGTCTATGGGAATGTTTGACCATTCCTCCAGAAGTGTATTTGTAAGATCAGGCACTGATGTGGGCGAGAAGGCCTGGCTCACAGTCTCCACTCTAATTCACCCCAAAGGTGTTCTATTCAATTGATGTCAGGACTCTATGCAGACCAGCCAAGTTTCTCCACCCCAAACTTGCTCATGCATGTCTTTATGTAACTTGCTTTGTGCATTGGTCCAAATCATTTAGTGGAGGGGGGATTATGGTGTATGGTTGTTTTTCAGGGGTTGGGCTTGGTCCCTTAGTTCCAGTAAAGGTAACTCCTAAAGGTTTCAGCATACCAAGACGATTTGGAAAATTTCATGCTCCCAACTATGTGGGAACAGTTTGGGGATGGCCCCTTCATTTTCCAACATGACTGTGCACTAAAGCACAAAGGTCTGATCCGCTGTCAACCCAAAATTTGTGATTTTCCTTTACTTTCACTTTAAATGATAATGGTAAACAGGACAAATAGAGAGGGTAAATTTCCCAAATGGGGGCACAGACAGCAAGAAAACCTGACAAGAGTTCTAATCTTTTTTACTCTTTCAAAAACAAGAGAAAAAAGTTTTGCCTTTAGTGACACTCTCAATAGTGCAGTATATGCATGGTAATATAGAGTATGCTTCAGATTTGTGACTGTCAAGCCTCGTACACACGGCCGAGAATCTCGTCGTAAAAAACACGTCGTTTTTTTCGACGAGATCCTTGGACAAGAAACTTGTCCCGGCCGAGTGTACACACTCTCATTTCAAAGAACCCGCGGTTCTTTGAATGGAGCGAACGCGGTGATGTAATTGAATACGATGAGCATGCGCTCGTCACATTCGATGCCATCGCCGCCATCTTTGTACACCCTATCCTATGCCTAGGAAGCTACCGCGCATGCGTCAAAGTCATTTCGAGCATGCGCGGGCTTCCCGGAGGACAGGTAAGTGTACACACACACAATTTTCTCGTCGAGAAACAGGCTGACGAGAATCTCGACGAGAAAATAGAGAGCAGGTTCTCTATTTTCTCGTCGAGATTCTAGTCGGTTTTCTTGACGAGAAACCATACACACGAACGAATTTCTGGGCAAGAAATCTCCGCCAGCAAGTTTCTTGCTGGTTCTTGCCGAGAAACTTGGTCGTGTGTACGAGGCTTTAGAGTCAAAGCATTACAGTTTTGGTATAATAGAGAGTAGAACTTAATATCCCTGTTGACTACAGCCTACAATTTTTTAACGCACCTTTTTTACATATGCTTTTTTAGTAGTAACTATTTTGATTTAACTTTGAATAAAATTATATATTTTTTGAAGTATAATAAATGACCTAAGATCCCCTCTCCACCCCCCGATGAATTATATCAATTAACCCTTTAAGCATTTGTAAACCCTTCAAGCACATGCAGTGGCATCCCAATGACCCACTGCCATGAGCAGTGGTGCTTAATATTTGGGGGGGGCCGCAAACAAACCTTCACCCACCCGTGGGAAATGGACAACGGAGAACAGTGCCCCCCCCCATGTGGGAGACAGACGGCGCACGATCAGTGCCCGCCCCACAGAAGACAAGCAGTGGTGATCGGTCCCCCCCTACGGGAGACAGACAGCGACGATTAGCCCCCCCCGCGCGAGAGCTGGAAGGCGGCGATCAGATTACCCTAGGAGGCTGATGCTGCTCCAGCCTTCTCCTGCCTGTTGAACAGGAAGTGGTTGCTGAGACCAGATTGAACGGGAGTCCTATAACTCCCTGTCCAATCAGGGAGCAGACACTAGTGCTGACGTCAGGCCACTGTCCTTTATTGGGTCGGCAGTGGCACCCATTGTCATATGTTTTTATGATTAATTTTATTTTGTCTTTTAACATACAATTCAATAAATACTACGCTATGGAGACTTCATCTGGCTCCCGGTGAGCTTTATCTACTACAGCTACATCTGGATGGTGCGAGTTGCTGAACAGCCTTCCCCACAACAGATGGCGGATCTACACTGAGTGTGTGTTTGCTGCTGTAACGGCAGCCAGCTTTTCCGGTGAGCGTCCATTTCACAGGGGTGCTGTTGATGATTCTGGAGCACTGTACTGGATCACCTATTCACTTTTCATCACTTTTCAAGTCACCATCAAATTTTTGTGCACATCTTTGCACTGAACTATTGTGTTTTCACTAATCAGTTTATATTGCTGATCCTATCATGGGACTGTGCATTTAAATCTATATGTTTCACTACATTGTTTTTTTATTGTTGATTTCCATCCACAAGATTGGATTTTTAAAACAAATAGAACCTCAGGATCTAATCACGTGCTTAAAAAAAAAACAAAAAAACATTGGAATCCATGCATCCAGCAGCCTGCATGTAGATTAGGGGCCAGGCACATGGATTAGGGAATGGCACCCTTGCACCCCTAATAGACAGGTCACCACTGGTCATGAGGGTTTCTGCTCATGGGAAGCATTTTTTTGAGCCCCACAGCGATGCCAAATTTTAGGTGCACTAAAAGTAACACAGAGCACTGTACTTAGCATAAATCATCAGTGCTTTGGGAAGGTATATTTTTATTAGGGTACCCTTCTTGAAAGACCTTACCAATCCAAGAAGACACATGTAGGGTATCTGAGTGAAAGGAGTGTAGCGATACCCCCAACTTAAGAGGGCCGCTGGTATTATTTCGGGCCCTGTACACAGCACTGCCAACCCCCGGCAATCTACTCGACCCTCCTCCGGCACAGCTAGTCTAGGGAATGAGGTATTGGTATAACTCTGTATTTGTCTATGAGCAATCCCACAGTAATGCAAACAGTGATAACGTACAGTAATTGACACTGATACTAGAGTACTTAACCATAGCAACTTTACTTTGGTATAAAAGTTATATAGCAATACAGTACATCATAACTCATGCAGAGCCCTGCAATTATAATGACACCTAGCAGCACTGTAAGGGAATGAATCATACACCACGTGCAGCTATTCTCCCCATGAGCAATATGGTGCTCAATACTGTTCTACACTACCCAGTCAGGCCTGACCCAAGTTAAAGCTTAGTCTTATGGTGAAGAATCTTCGCATGCAAGAGTAATTGGTGGTGCACATTCAGGAACAACAATTTGTAAATCCAAAGGAACTGTTTCTAGTAACGGAACAAATCCCAGGAGACTATCAACTCAGTTCTGGAACTAGTCTCCTGTTAAGATAGTAGGTATAGCCCGAAGGGCCAAAGCAGTCAGTAGGCCTAACAAAGTACTTGGCTATAGCTGTGAGCAGGTGCTCTCTCACCACACCGGACTTAGTCCTCTTCCTTAACTTCCACCGCTGTGTATCCGCACACAGGGTATGCAAAAGCCGGGTCTTCGGTCCTCCTGATGTCAGTCAGAGGCAAAATGGAGATCAGGTGCCCCACAGGCTCCGCAGTGGGGTGGAAGGCTCTTTGGAAGTGCGCAAGGCCCAGGCTTCGGGCCTTGCAACCGTAGCAAATCCGCACAGGGGGATCCTTTTGCTAGAAGCGCGGTGTCCAAAGAGGCCGAGCTTAGCCTCGCCCCTCACCTTTATAAACCACCCCATGAGTCTCTGCGGGTGGCAATGCACCTTGGGTGCTAAACGGGGTTCTGGGTATCGTAGTCCATGGGGCCCTAAAGGAGACCCCGCTACAGCAGGCTTGCTGTAGCATTGCTCCTGTTTGTTGTGGGGATAATCCATATTTCTGTTAAAATGGACAGGTAACCTTTGGTGAGAGGCCAGTCATCATTTTTTTTTTTTTATTGTGTTAAAAACATTAAAAAAGGACACTGGTTTGGGTTAAATGCTAGTGAAGTAGACAACTTTATTATCTCTATTAATGACTAAAAGAATTACATGATTTTTAAAAGGGGCATTTTAAGCAGTTGTTAGTGGAAATTGTATTTTACAAGTACTGTTATTAGGTTCTCATTTGGTAACTACATTACAGTAAATGAGTTATGCACATTGTAAGGCAGATTAATGCAGTTATATAATCATTTAAAATATAAATGCATTTTTAAATTCAGCTAGTACCTGAATTAGTCTTAACTTCAGTGCACTGTTATTATTAACTATATAGTAACACTTATATTGAGAGTGCTATGAATAGAAAATATATAGAAACTGGTGCCTTCGTCCCATTTGAACATTATATAAAGGGAGAAATGAGGCTGGTGTGGACTGTGTGGGCACCATATGTGAACTGATAGACAGTAGAAGATAGAAAATTAAAAGGTTTTTATTACAAAAATGTATATAGATAATTCATGCATTTCATAGAAACAATATTAATTCCGTGACATTCAATATATCATACCATTGCGATCAATGGAGACAAAACAACTGTACATACATAATATGTGGTGCTCTAAATGTTTCACGTTGTGATTCAAAAAAATAATATTTTTTTCTTTGAATCCGCTTCTTCAGGAGCTATATTTATATATGTATTCTGATATTCAGTAGATATATGGAAAGTATGTTGTCACGTGACAAGGGTGCTGGGCCAGATAAAAAGACCAGCGTGCGGATCACTTTTTCCGGGTGTGTCGTATGGGGTTAATATCCCTATCATAGACAAAGAACCCCAGGAGGTGTAGGCAATCTCCTAGGAGGACACATCCAGGGACATCTCATGGATAATTGGCAAGTAGATATTGGTATATAGGGGAGTCAGGTGGATGGTGGACCCCTCTCAATGTGGGAAGGTATCTTAGAGTATTCCTAGATACGGTAGACACCGGTTGTGTGTATCAGTAGATGGATGTCATGGGAAATCTCTGTATTATATGGTGATAGCCATATTAATGCTTAATTACTGTTTAAAGCCAAAGTGAGTTTAAAGCAGAGTCGAAAATCTGGATACATCAAACTTCCCAGGTAGAAAGAAAGTTTGTTTGCCAGAGAGATGGGTGTGGATGTGTCCTCCAGGCTGCACAACAAGGCTGGGAAGTTATTGAGAATATTGGCTCATCATTGTGTTTTGCGGTGCCGACATTGTCCAATCACCAAGCTGGTGGACTATTCTTGTTGAATCTGTGCTACTGATGCAATTGAGTCAATAGGGTCGGTTTAAAGCCAAAAAGGCTGTTCACTTTGCAAAAAAAAAATCCACTTTGCAAAGGAATTTAGTAGGTGTGGTAAAGTTTATTTAACAACCCAAAAGGGGGCAAAGAAGAGAAGTTCACCGTTGGGGTTTTTAAGGCATAAATAATAAAACATGGCTATTGGAAAGAGAGTTGTGAAAGCCTACTTTCATGTTCTATCTTCTGCAAATAGCTTAGAGTGTGCATCGGGATGCAGTGTTATAGCCTATAAACAAACTAATTGACAAACCATGTTTGCAGCTTTCTAGGTTAAGTCCTATAACCTTCACCTTGAAGTTTCAAAGAAATCTGACTTATCTGTTAAAGATATTAAAAGCCAGATAAAAAAAGGTTACTGTATATGCTGAAACAACATCTACTCTAATACTGACCGCCAAAAGGTACAATTCGTTTTTTTTCTCCTGAAGGACTTGATAGGGAAGTGATTTCCAGTTGGATTAAAATCTTTATTGCAGTTTTTGTTGTCTTTTTTTATTATTATTAAAGAAAAAAAAACTTTAAAAGGGAGGTGCAAGGTTTTACAAAGACATTGCACAGAAATGTCTTTTTTTTATCATAATTTCTTCCAGACACCAAGCTTTCACTTTGACTTGTGTGGGAGCTGCATGACTAACTTGCATACTGTACGTTATTAATAAATAGAATAAAATTATATATATATATATATATATATATATATATATATATATACAGTATATATACTGTATTAAAAAAAAAAATATATATATATATATATATATATACAGTGGGGAGAACAAGTATTTGATACACTGCTGATTTTGCAGGTTTTCCTACTTACAAAGCCTGTAGAGGTCTGTAATGTTTTATCATAGTTACTCTTCAACTGTGAGATACGGAATCTAAAACAAAAATCCAGAAAATCACATTGTTTGAAGTAAGAATTTTGACTGTCACAGACCTGTTATTTTTTCTTTAAGAAGCCCTCCTGTTCTCCACTCATTACCTGTATTAACTGCACCTGTTTGAACTCGTTACCTGTATAAAAGACACCTGTCCACACACTCAATCAAACAGACTCCAACCTCTCCACAGTGGCCAAGACCAGAGAGATGTGTAAGGACATCAGGGATAAAATTGTAGATCTGCACAAGGCTGGGATGGGCTACAGGACAATAGGCAAGCAGCTTGGTGAGAAGGCAACAACTGTTGGCGCAATTATTAGAAAATGGAAGAAGTTCAAGATGACGGTCAATCTCCCTCGGCCTGGGGCTCCATGCAAGATCTCCCTCCGTGGGGCATCAATGATCATGAGGAAGGTGAGGGATCAGCCCAGAACTACACAGCAGGACCTGGTCAATGACCTGAAGAGAGCTGGGACCACAGTCTCAAAGAAAACCATTAGTAACACACTACGCCGTCATGGATTCAAATCCTGCAGCGCACGCAAGGTCCCCCAGCTCAAGCCAGCACATGTCCAGGCCCGTCTGAAGTTTGCCAATGACCATCTGGATGATCCAGAGGAGGAATGGGAGAAGGTCATGTGGTCTGGTGAGACAAAAATAGAGCTTTTTGGTCTAAACTCCACTCACCTTGTTTGGAGGAAGAAGGATGAGTACAACCCCAAGAACATCATCCCAACCATGAAGCATGGAGGTGGAAACATCATTCTTTGGTAGTGCTTTTCTGCAAAGGGCACAGGACGACTGCACTGTATTGAGGGGAGGATGGATGGGGCCATGTATCGGAGGATGGATCTAGGCCAACAACCTCCTTCCCTCAGTAAGAGCATTGAAGATGGGTCGTGGCTGGGTCTTCAAACATGACAACGACCCGAAACACACAGTCAGGGCAACTAAGGAGTGGCTCCGTAAGAAGCACCCCAAGGTCCTGGAGTGGCCTAGCCAGTCTCCAAACCTGAACCCAATAGAAAATCTTAGGAAGGAGCTAAAAGTCTGTATTGCCCAGTGACAGCCCCGAAACCTGAAGGATCTGGAGAAGCTCTGTATGGAGGAGTGGGCAAAAATCCCTGCTGCAGTGTGTGCAAACCTGGTCAAGAACTACAGGAAACGTATGATCTCTGTAATTGCAAACAAAGGTTTCTGTACCAAATATTAAGTTCTGTTTTTCTGATGGATCAAATACTTATGTCATGCAATACAATGCAAATTATTTTCTTAAAAATCATACAATGGAAAGGGGCAACATACTGAACCCTTCCTACCAAAGACGCACCAGTTAAAGACACAGTATGGCAGACAATTTAGATTAAAGCATCTGAAAAAACAAAAACACATAATACAATAAAACAGCTTTAGGCACAATATTTATTACACACACTAAGTCTGGGTTTACACTATTGCGAATTAGATGCGGCTTTCCCAGCATCCAATTCGCATGTCGGAATATTGTAATCGTCTCTCTATGGAGCCGATTCACACATCTCCGGGGGAAAAAAAAGGAGCCCTGTGCATCTTCTGGTCCATTTCAGTTCTGAATTTTAGCCAATTTGGGCTGAAATCGGACCTGAAACGGTGAACAGGGACACACTGGACCCCTGCTGTGAGCCGCTCCGTACTTCAATGTAAACCCAGCCTTAGGGTAAATTTAGACGTGCATCTAAATCTCTCTTGCCTCTGAGCCTGAACGCGCTTCCAGAGGCTACTGAAGGAGGTCAGGGAGTGATGGGATGCCTCCTCACCACCTGTATTAACCCAATTTTTGCCAACAAACAGACCGCAAATGCGTGCATTGCACGCAGTTGCGGGGCATTTGTGCAGCTTCCCCATAGACTAGAATGTGTAGTGCCCATTGTCAATCACTACAAGTTGGTTTAACGTTACAGCAGGCATCAAGTGAAACATTGCAGCTGTGGCATGTAAACACCCCCATCAACTGTCTATTGCAGCTTAAGGAGAGGCTGTTGACGGGTGCCTAATATGTCAACCACACATTTTTGCTGCCCTTCAACCACAAGTCTAAACAAGGCCTAAGCGTGCTTCCAGCTTATTATTGTTCTTGATGCTCAAACTTTTCATCTATATATCAAAATGACCTAGTAATATAATTGTCAGGGACTCCTGAAGTTAGATCTCTGATTTACAGTTTTGAGGTCTTAACACCTGCCAAAGCAGTTATGAGTGAAAACACCCACAAGTGAGTAGAAACACTCATAACAAATAGGTACTGTAGGAGAGAACAGAACCAGGAATTATTGTAGAGAGTTCCAAATAGGGATGGGTAAATGGCTCGGCCTGAACATCGCCAAACGCCAACATTTTCTGTACACACAGCAGGATGTTCGCCCGACGAGCGCACAGTCAATAGGTTGGTAAAGAGTGGGGCTGGGAAGCCGGCCGCTGTGTCCTTAATAATGAATGAGTACAAAAGCACCTGGTATGCATGGGGGGGGGACCCCAAACCATTGTTTTAATTATTTTTTTGTATTGCCGGCAATGGCTTGCAACCACGAGTCAATTTAAATGTCACTTATTTTTTCTTTAGAAATGTCAGTTTTGCTGCAGCAGGTTCCATACATAGTTACATAGTTACATAGTTAGTCAGGTTGAAAAAAGACAAAGTCCATCCAGTTCAACCATAAAAAATTAAATAAATCAAATAAAAAATATCGTACAATCCCATATACCCAATTCTATACCCACAGTTGATCCAGAGGAAGGCAAAAAAAAACAGCAGAGCATGATCCAATTTGCTACAGCAGGGGAAAAAATTCCTTCCTGATCCCCCGAGAGGCAATCGGATTTACCCTGGATCAACTTTACCTATAACTGTTAGTACTCAGTTATATAATGTACATTTAGGAAAGTATCCAGGCCTTTCTTAAAGCAATCCACTGAGTTGGCCAGAACCACCTCTGGAGGGAGTCTGTTCCACATTTTCACAGCTCTTACTGTGAAGAAACCTTTCCGTATTTGGAGATGAAATCTTTTTTCTTCTAGATGTACATGGTACAGATGCGCCACTAAAGGGACCCCCCAGGCACTATACTTAAAGGAATTTTTGTTGTTTCACTTAAAGCATCCTTAAAATCACTGCTCCTGTAAAAACAATCTTTATTAAAAAAATATTTTTATGTTGATACATGTCCCCTAGGGGAGTACCCGGGCCCCCATACCCTTTTTTTGGCCAATAACTTACATATAAGCCTTTAATATTTGGACTTTTGATTTTTCATGCTCGGGACCTATAGACTTTAACCACTTAAGCCCCGGACCATTTCGGGCCATTAGGACCAGGCCTGTTTTTGGGATTCGGCACTGCGCTGCTTTAACTGTAAATTGTGCGGACATGCAATGTTGTACCCAAATGAAATTTGCGTCCTTTTCTTCCCACAAATAGAGCTTTCTTTTAATGGTATTTGATTGCCTCTGCGATTTTTATTTTTTGCGATATAAACAGAAAAAGACCGAAAATTTTGAAAAAAAATGATATTTTCTACTTTTTGTTATAAGGAAAATCGAATAAACTCAATTTTAGTCATACATTTAGGCCAAAATGTATTCAGCCACATGTCTTTAGTAAAAAAAATGTCAATAAGCGTATATTTATTGGTTTGCGCAAAAGTTATAGCGTTTACAAACTAGGGTACATTTTCTGAAATTTACACAGCTTTAAATTTATGACTGCCTATCTCATTTCTTGAGGTGCTAAAATGGCAGGGCAGTACAAAACCCCCCCAAATGACCCCATTTTGGAAAGTAGACACCCCAAGGAAATTGCTGAGAGGCATGTTGAGCCCATTGAATATTTTTTTTTTGTCCCAAGTGATTGAATAATGACAAAAAAAAAAAAAAAAAATTACAAAAAGTTGTCACTAAATGATATATTGCTCACACATGCCATGGTTATATGTGGAATTGCACCCCAAAATACATTCTGATGCTTCTCCTGAGTACGGGGATACCACATGTGTGGGACTTTTTAGGAGCCTAGCCACGTACGGGACCCCGGAAACCAAGCACCGCCTTCAGGATTTCTAAGGGCGCAAATTTTTGATTTCACTCCTCACTACCTATCACAGTTTCGAAGGCCATAAAATGCCAAAATAGCACAAAACCCCCCCAAATGACCCCATTTTGGAAAGTAGACACCCCAAGCTATTTACTGAGAGGCATGTTCAGTCCATGGAATATTTTATATTTTGCCACAAGTTGCGGGAATATGACAAACTTTTTTTTTTTGCACAAAGTTGTCACTAAATGATATATTGCTCACACATGCCATGGGCATATGTGAAATTACACCCCAAAATACATTCTGCTGCTTCTCCTGAGTACGGGGATACCACATGTGTGGGACTTTTTGGGAGCCTAGCCGCGTACGGGACCCCAAAAACCAAGCACCGCCTTCAAGGTTTCTAAGGGCATAAATTTTTGATTTCACTCCTCACTACCTATCACAGTTTTGAAGGCCATAAAATGCCAAGATGGCACAAAACCCCCCCAAATGACCCCATTTTGGAAAGTAGACACCCCAAGCTATTTGCTGAGATGCATGTTGACCCCATTGAATATTTTTTTTTTGTCCCAAATGATTGAATAATGACAAAAAGAAAAAAAAAATGTACAAAAAGTTGTCACTAAATGATATATTGCTCACACATGCCATGGTTATATGTGGAATTGCACCCCAAAATACATTCTGCTGCTTTTCCTGAGTACGGGGATACCACATGTGTGGGACTTTTTGGGAGCCTAGCCGCGTACAGGGCCCCAAAAACCAAGCACCGCCTTCAGGATTTCTAAGGGCGTAAATTTTTGATTTCTCTCCTCACTACCTATCACAGTTTTGAAGGCCATAAAATGCCAAAATAGCACAAAACCCCCCCAAATTACCCCTTTTTGGAAAGTAGACACCCCAAGCTATTTGCTGAGAGGCATGTTGAGTCCATGGAATATTTTATATTTTGCCACAGGTTGCGGGAATATGACAAACTTTTTTTTTTTGCACAAAGTTGTCACTAAATGATATATTGCTCACACATGCCATGGGCATATGTGAAATTACACCCCAAAATACATTCTGCTGCTTCTCCTGAGTACGGGGATACCACATGTGTGGGACTTTTTGGGAGCCTAGCCGCGTACGGGACCCCAAAAACCAAGCACCGCCTTCAAGGTTTCTAAGGGCATAAATTTTTGATTTCGCTCCTCACTACCTATCACAGTTTTGAAGGCCATAAAATGCCAAGATGGCACAAAACCCCCCCAAATGACCCCATTTTGGAAAGTAGACACCCCAAGCTATTTGCTGAGAGGCATGTTGAGCCCATTGAATATTTTTTTTTGTCCCAAATGATTGAATAATGACAAAAAGAAAAAAAAATGTACAAAAAGTTGTCACTAAATGATATATTGCTCACACATGCCATGGTTATATGTGAAATTACACCCCAAAATACATTCTGCTGCTTCTCCTGAGTACGGGGATACCACATGTGTGGGACTTTTTGGGAGCCTAGCCGCGTACGGGACCCCAAAAACCAAGCACCGCCTTCAAGGTTTCTAAGGGCATAAATTTTTGATTTCACTCCTCACTACCTATCACAGTTTTGAAGGCCATAAAATGTCAAAATAGCCCAAAACCCCCACAAATGACCCCATTTTGGAAAGTAGACACCCCAAGCTATTTGCTGAGAGGCATGGTGAGTATTTTACAGCTCTCATTTGTTTTTGAAAATTAAGAAAGACATTTTTTTTTCTTTTTTTTTTTCTTTTTTTACATTTTCAAAACTTTGTGACAAAAAGCGAGATCTGCAAAATACTCAACATACCTCTCAGCAAATAGCTTGGGGTGTCTACTTTCCAAAATGGGGTCATTTGGGGGGGTTTTGTGCCATCTGGGCATTCCATGGCCTCCGAAACTGTGATAGGCAGTGAGGAGTGAAATCAAAAATTTACACCCATAGAAATCCTGAAGGCGGTGCTTGGTTTTTGGGGTCCCGTACGCGACTAGGCTCCCAAAAAGTCCCACACATGTGGTATCCCCGTACTCAGGAGAAGCAACAGAATGTATTTTGGGGTGTAATTCCACATATGCCCATGGCATGTTTTAGCAATATATAATTTAGTGACAACTTTTTGTACATTTTTTTTTTTTTTGGTCATTATTCAATCACTTGGGACAAAAAAAAAAATATTCAATCGGCTCAACATGCCTCTCAGCAAATAGCTTGAGGTGTCTACTTTACAAAATGGGGTCATTTGGGGGGGTTTTGAACTGTCCTGGCATTTTATGCACAACATTAGGAAGCTTATGTCACACATCATCCACTCTTCTAACCACTTGAAGACAAAGCCCTTTCTGACACTTTTTGTTTACATGAAAAAAAAAAATTTTTTGCAAGAAAATTATGTTGAACCCCCAAACATTCTATATTTTTTTAAAGCAAAGGCCCTACAGATTAAAATAGTGGGTGTTGCATTTTTTTTTTCCACACAGTATTTGCGCAGCGATTTTTCAAACGCATTTTTTGGGGGAAAAACACACTTTTTTTATTTTTAATGCACTAAAAAACACTATATTGCCCAAATGTTTGATGAAATAAAAAAGGTGATCATAGGCCGAGTACATGGATACCAAACACGACATGCTTTAAAATTGCGCACAAACGCGCAGCGGCGACAAACTACATTCATTTTTAAAAGCATTTAAAAGCCTTTACAGGTTACCACGTTAGATTTACAGAGGAGGTCTACTGCTAAAATGACTGCCCTCGATCTGACCTTCGCGGTGATACCTCACATGCATGATGCAATTGCTGTTTACATATGACGCTAGACCGACGCTTGCGTTCGCCTTTGCGCAAGAGCAGGGGGGACAGCGGTGCTTTTTTTTTTTTTTTTTTATTATTTATTTGGCTTTTTTATTTTATTTTTAAACTGTGCCTTCCATATTTTATTTTTTTACCATTTTTATCGTTATCTCAGGGAATGTAAATATCCCCTATGATAGCAATAAGTAGTGACAGGTACTCTTTTTCTGAAAAAAATTGGGGGGTTAGACCCTAGATCTTTCCTCTGCCCTCAAAGCATCTGACCACACCAAGATCGGTGTGATAAAATGCTTTCCCAATTTCCCAATGGCGCTTTTTATATCCGGGGGGGGGGACATTCCCTCCCACTGCTTGTAAAAGCAGTCTAGAGGCTAATTATCTGCTAGAATTGCTTTTACATGAAAACCGGCTGCTGGCTGAAAAGAATGATACCAAGATGATACCTAAACCCGCAGGCATCATTCTGGTATAAACATTCAAAGTCCAGCAACATACCAGTACGTTGCTGGTCCTTGTTGGACATGTATTGTAATCTTTTTTTTCATACAGCCTATTGGCTGAACGAAAAAAAGAGATTGATTGGTGGGTATGCCCACCATTAGAATACCTCCCTTCATCCACCCACTTCTAATGATGGGCATATATGCCGAAGCATGGGGGCATCCTCCCGCAAAAAAGTTATGCCGCGTACACACGGTCAAGCCTTCGTCGGAATTTCGACCGTATGTACGCGGCATAAAAGGTTATGCCGCGTACACACGGTCGGACTTTTCCACGGGCAAGCCTCCGTTGGAATTTCGACCGTATATACGCGGCATTAGGAGCAAAATCGCTCCTCCGCCCCTGCTGCCCCCATGCTTCGGCATATATGCTCTTTTTTTTAACTGTGGTGGTGAAATCACCTCCTACAGCGTTGGAGTCACGGCTTTATGTATCGTGGGAGCAAACGCTGTTGCTGTCAAGATAAATAATTCCGCGCTGCAGTTGAATGGCGCACCTGAAAACAAAAAATTACATACCTGAAAAGCAAGCATGATAAAACATTGCAGAATAGAATACAGTAAAAAAGAGCAGAACAATAGAGAGAAAATAGAGAGAGAGAGAACAATAAAACGACAACTATTTTTGTTTTTTTTATTTTATATTTTTTTTGTGTTTTGTTTTTTACGTTTTTTTTTTCTTTTTTACACTTTTTTTTGTAACTTTACAACTGTAATGGTTCGGGTCTCTCAAAATGTAATGGCATCTTGGGAGACCCTGTGTAAGTGTGTCCTTGTCTGTGAAATGCTGTACCCTACGCTAAAACTTCACTTTTGAGTGGTAGCGTTCAAAACATTCACCTTGGCAAAGACCAGGCTTGTCAGGACAGAGTGGACAAAAACTACGGGTGTCACGCCTAAATCCGCGCTTGCTACAGACACGACATCTTTTTTGGGGGTGGCTTTGGGTAGGGGTACTCGGGAGGACATACGAATAATGCCTCTCATGCAGCCGGCTTACTGCATTTGGTTGGGGATGGTGAGGTGCAGAACCGCCTGGATACAGGAGTTCTGTGACTATCTCATTCTGGAATTTTAGAAGAGATAACGTCCCGCCTGAAGCTCTGTATAGCACATGAGCATTTAGCAAAGCCAATTGGAATAATGATAGAGACACTTTTTTGTACCAGCGTCTCGCCTTACGGTCAATTAGATACGGCGCCATCAACTGGTCGTTGAGGTCCACCCCTCCCATATTTTGGTTATATTCGTGGACACAGAGGGGTTTCTCCACAACACCAGTCGCCGTACGAATTTGGACTGTCGTGTCTGCATGAAGGGAGGTAAGAAGGAAAACATTCTTATTGTCCCTCCACTTCATAGCGAGCAAGTTATTACACTTCAAGCAGGCTCTCTCCCCCAGCCTAAGACGGGCATCTACAAGCCGCTGGGGAAAGCCCCGGCGATTAGGTCGCACGGTGCCACATGCTCCAATCTGATGATCAAACAAGTGACTAAACAGTGGCACGCTCGTGTAATAATTGTCCACATACAAGTGGTACCCCTTTCCGAATAAGGGTGACACCAAGTTCCACACTATCTTGCCAGCGCTCCCTATGTAATCCGGGCAGTTGACCGACTCAATCTGACTATCTTTTCCCTCATAAACCGTAAAGTTCACTGCATAGCCTGTTGCTCTGTCACAGAACTTGTAGAGCTTGACCCCGTATCTGGCATGCTTGCTGGGAAGGTACTGCTTGAAAGACAAGCGGCCAGAAAATTTAATCAGGGACTCATCAACGCAGACAACTTGATCGGGAGTAAACAAGGCTGCAAAACGTTCGTTGAAGTGGTTTATGAGGGGCCGAATTTTATAGAGCCGGTCGTATTCAGGGTCCCCACGTGGACGACAAAGTTCATTGTCGTTGAAGTGCATGAACCGCAAAATCTGCTCGTATCGTTTCCTGGGCATGGAGGCAGAGAACATGGGCATGTGGTCAATTGGGTGCGTGGACCAATAAGCACGCAATGACGGAAATTTATGTGTGCCCATGTTGAGGGAAAGGCCCAGAAAGGTCTTAAATTCGGAAACCGTAATTGGTTTCCAATTTCTGGCAATTTTAGGCAACTGGGGGTTAGCGGCGATAAATTGACCAGCATATAAATTACTCTGGTCCACAATAGATCTATAGAGATCTTCCGTGAAAAACAGCGAATAAAAATCAATTGGAATAAAATCAGCTGTTTCCACCTGAATACCGGGTTGGGCAGTGAATGGGGGAAGTACGGGTTCTGCAGAAGTGGTGGGGACCCAATCAGGATAGGCGAATTCTGCAGGAAGGGCAGTATGGGCACGACGGGCCTGCCTTTGTCTTCTTGGTGGGAGCGGGACACTACTTGTGCTTGCCACCTCGCCAGCTTGAACTGCACTTATGGGACTCGCCACGTCACCAAGTGTTACTGCAGTGCTGGATGTACGTCCAGGCTGTACTAGGCCGCTGGTGCTTGCCAGTTCACCAGAAGGAATAGCGGCGCTAGTACTACTCTGCTCCATGATACGAGAGACCTGCGGTTCTTGCTCCTCAACAACCTCAGAAGATCGGGATCGGGTACACCTGACCTTAGCAGGGACCTCAACTTCGTCGTCAGAGCTATCTGACGTGGGGCCGCTGACGTCACTGTCTTCTACGGGAAGATATTCTGAGCCTGAATCTGACAGATACGTGACCTCCTCTTCACTATCTGTCATGCTCAGAATCTCGTAGGCCTCTTTACTAGTGTACCTTCGTCTTGCCATTTTGGGCTCTAAATTTAGGGGTACACTAGTAAGATTCACAGGAAAAAAAGCACCTGACTGTCGTCAGCAAATATATCAAACGCTACAAAAAAACTGTTAGCGATCGCAGGGATCAGGCCTGTCTCTGCGAACGCTGCAGTTATGTGTGTTGTGTTTGGTAAGTGACAGTGATCGATCGATACTGCACTTGGGTGGGCTGGGCTGGGCTGGGCTGGGCGGAGGGGCTAAACGCAGGCGCTAGCAGGTATCTGGGCTGATCCCGCTAACACTGCGTTTTTGGGAACCCTAAACCGCTGGGGATGCTAGTATAGATCTGATCAGATACTATACCACTAAGGGGGGTGTATGCTTTGCGCGTGGGTGTTAGCGTTACTGGCACTAACCTAACACTGCCTGGGGCGACGCAGACCCTCTCTGGCGCTAAAACCTAATTGATCTCACCCGCCGGGCGATCAGGGGGGTTAAACCTTTATTGGGTTATATACGGCGGGTGCCCTGATGCTATAAAAAGCAAACTAATCAACCAGCGTCACCCGTAACCTTTATATGGTGATCACTGGTGAAAGGGTTAACTAGGGGCAATCAGGGGGTTAAAACCTTTATTAGGTTAAATATGGGGGTACCCGACGCTATATAAAAACCTGACGGGTAACCTAAATAACTAAATAACTTACTGGCTAACCAGTGACACCAGTGACGCTTATACGGCGATCACTGGTGAAAGGGTTAACTCTAGGGGCAATCAGGGGGTTAAAATAATATATGGGGGTACCTGACACTAATAAAAACCTGCGGCGAACCTAAAAAAAAATAACTGCCTAAAACACCAGCGACACGAATACAGCGATCGGAAAAACAATCGCTTAGTGACGCTGAAGTTAGGGGGTGAAAGGGTTACCTGGGGGGTGATCAAGGGGTTAAACCTTTATTAGGGGGGGGGTTAGGGGGCTACCCTGGACCTAAAGGGGCCTAATCCTAACTGCCCTGCAACTTTTTACAATCACAGATGACACTAAATGCAGTGATCAGTAAAATAAATGATCACTGCAATCAGTGACACTGTGATTGGGGGCTTTGGGATGACCTGGGGGTGATCTGGGGGTGACTGGGGGGTGATTTGTGTGCCTATGTGTACCTACGTGTCAGTGGACTGTTGGAGCACTAACCTCTGTCTTCTCTCCTCGGCGCCGGGAACGAAAAGACCGCGGCGAGGGAGATGACATCACTTCCTCCAGCCTGTGTTTACATTTCAGGCAGGAGGAAGCATTTTCATTGGCCGGGAGCGATCGCGAGGGGGGGGGGGCGGAATCGAGCGGCCGCCCCCTCATGCCTGATCGCTCCCGAACACTTAACGGCTGCTCACTGCAGTGAAGGGGGGTCCGGATGGACCCCCCAACTGCACAAAGGCGATCACGTAGATCTACGTGATTCTGCCTGTCGGTGCCATTCTGCCGACGTAAATCGGCGGTGGGCGGCCGTTAAGTGGTTAATAGAGTTTGCGGCTCGAGGACAAACATTTTCCCTGTTCGGGAGTTCCCAGAAGATGCCAGGATGTGCCTTGGTCTACCAGACATCATATATAATAACATAGTTTAAAAATAATACGAATAAGAAGAATGAACAAACAAGAACAATTTCCTTTGAATACTTTTAGTTCATAAAAAGTTTCATCTTATGTGAAAGGTCACCCGGTTTGACCTTTTTGCCAAACAGACAACCAATCCATCAAGATCAACAGTTGCCTGGATGTTAATGAACTCCTAATTAGGAATTAACAATCCATATTAATTTCACAGAATGATTTTTGAATACGGTAAAATAAGAATATGTGAAACTTAACTAATCTTGTATGCTGGCAGCATTCAGGCATATTTAAACATATGACCTTGACTATGCTAATTATAGAAGACCCCCCCCCCTCATCAAAATCTTTAGTGTAATAACAATCTTTTTACATTTTACACAGGCATTCTTTAATGATCCAGTTTGCTTGTTTATAATCCTCAAAAAGAAAGATAATGCTGTTGTTTTTTTTTTTGTTTTGTTTTTTTTTTAGTTTGTTGCGCTCTATGGACCTCATTAGCAAGGCTAGAAAAAGAAAAAAAAAAGATGGCGATATATTAATTCATTGTCTACATTAGTCCTGAACAACGCTTTGTAAGATCAATGAGAAAAAGCCAAACAGCTCCATAGATGACTACAGCTATGAATTTTGAATGAATCTCCGATAACCACAGTTTATTTACCTGGAATGGGTCCAGCTGCAGAATGTTGCATATTTATGTTAGTAGAACCCCATTGATTAGTAAAATAAGATTGTTTTAATAAATGAATTCCCTGATCGGTAGGGATCTGTTAGCTTTCTAACGAGAATGGAAATGTGATCACATGACTTTGCTTATTAGCGTTAATCTTGGCGGAATATTTATTTTTGATTGGACCTTTATGATTCATTATATCATGCTGGCTTGAAGCACATGAAGCACAAACAATGTTAATACTTTGCTCATTAGTGTGTCATCAGCTATTTTAAATTAATAATGGTATGCTCATTAGTAAACATATTGGATCAAATCTACACACTCAAAAACATAAATTAAAACATAAATTAAAACATATACTTAGAAAATATCAGATCTTCAAAACACTTCTTAGTTCTGATATTTTTTTTAATTGGTTTAATTAGTGGATTTATTGTGTTAAAACATAAATCTCTAAAAACAAATTAAAAGAACAGATAAAATAACCATAATATAAAACATAATTATCTATCTAGCTACACTATATTACCCAAAAATTGGGACACCTGCCTTTACACACACACATGAATTTAATGGCATCCCAGTCTTAGTCCGTAGGGTTCAATATTGAGTTGGCTCACCCTTTGCATCTATAACAGCTTCAACTCTTCTGGGAAGGCTGTCCAAAAGGTTTAGGAGTGTGTCTATGGGAATGTTTGACCATTCTTCCAGAAGCGCATTTGTGAGGTCAGGCACTGATGTGGATGAGAAGGTCTGGCTCACAATCTCTGCATGAAATCATCCCAAAGGGGTTTTATCGGGTTGAGGTCAGGACTCTGTGCAGGCCAGTCAAGTTCCTCCACCCCAAAATCACGCATCCGTGTCTTTATGGACCTTGCTTTGTGTACTGGTGCGCAGCCATGTTGGAGCAGGAAGAGGCCACCCCCAAACTGTTCCCACAAAGTTGGGAGCATAAAATTGTCCAAAATGTCTTGGTAAGCTGATGCATTAAGATTTTACTTCATTGGAACTAAGGGGCCAAGCCCAACCCCTGAAAAACAACCCCACATCATAATCCCCCCTCCACCAAATGATTTAGACCAGTGCACAAAGCAAGGTCCATAAAGACAAGGATGATCCAGTTTGGAGTGGAGGAACTTGACTGGCCTGTACAGATTCCTGACCTCAACCCAATAGAACACCTTTGGGATGAATTAAAGCAGAGACTGTGAGCCAGGCCTTCTCGTACACACCAGTGCCAGACCTTACAAATGCGCTTCTGGAAGAATTCCCATAGACACACTCCTAAACCTTGTGGACAGCCTTCCCAGAAGAGTTGAAGCTGTTATAGCTGCAAATGGTGGGCCAACTCAACATTGAACCCAACGGACTAAGACTGGAATGCCTTTAAAGTTCATGTGCGTGTAAAAGAAGGCAGGCATATCTATCTATCTATGTATCAATCTACAGTATCTACCTATTTGTGACATACTGTATACCATTAATATAAGAATTTTTATGAAAATCAGTCAGAAAAAAACTGTCTTTATAAACAAGGCAAAAAGAAGAGTCAGCTGATCTGCCAGGTGTTGATTAAGGGCACAGGGGATCTGAAGACTTGAAAGGGAGTAGAATATATCCAAACACCTTGGCACTGACAATTTAGGCTTATGCCTATAATTGCTCAACTCTAGATGCAATGGTTTTCATTTACTAATGGACAAATAGGCTCTTTACTTTGCAAGGAAAATTACACTTGGCAATGGAATTTTCCCTAGAGTTTAGTGAATGTGGTGAAGCTCTGCTGACTTCCATCAACCAACGATATACAAGGACATTTTTTTTTTTTCCTTCCACATGATGGAATATTTTTTATAAAGTGAAATTTCACCACATTCACTAAACTCTGGAAGATTTAAAGGATATTTCTACGTATTGCACCTAAATTAGGATCTTATCCAGCACACCAGACAACCCATAAAATCTGGCAAAAATGTGTGAATTTGAACTCAAAACATATTAACTATATGTAAGTTGGTGCAGTTTATCTTTCAAGAGTGAATCCTGAAGACGCAAATATAGCAAAACCCGTTGATTTCACATGCTTGTATTGTTTATAATTGCCTGTCCGACCTTATCACCCCTTTTCCATGATATGTGTAGCACTACCCCGTAGGAGCTGCTGGTTTGATTTTGGGTCTGCACTCTGCCTGTCAACCCCAGAAATTTGTCTCAAACTCCCCTTGGCATAACTGGACAACAACATAAATGCGGAACCCAATAGCAGAGGGGACCACAACAATACCACACTGTAATTTATATAGTTATTGTTACCTTGCACTGGACACCTGGTTCACAGCTGAAATAGACAGAGTCCCACACAGGTAGTACTTAACCAGTTGTAAAATGTCTACTTGGAAAAGAGTAACAGAGTAGTTATACAAATAAACATTTGACTGTTCACAGATCCCTGCAAATCAATGAAATCTAACTGTTTCAAGATTTCTATAACACAAGACCCAATTACCATATACTGAGTCAGATGTAGCTTTTCCCAGCCTAGGCGCGCTCAAAGCAGGCCTCTTGCCTGTTGAAGATGGTGTCCAGAGAGAGCGTGCTGAGGCCTTACTAGTCTGTTATATAAGATTCCCCAGCAGGCTGTGCGGTGGCGCACTTTTTTCTGGTAGCACAGTGGCACTGTGGGTATTGTAGTCTCAATCCAACCCACGGCAATAGAGTCCCTTCCTCTCACACTACAATGCCCACCATGCTTTGTGCCATAGTGCAACTGGACTGAACGAACTTCAATGCCACAACATAAACAAACCCTAGAGGGAGCCAACCTCATTATAGGAAAACAATGTAGTCTTTAGGATAATTTAGATAATAACCCCTTGCTACATATGGTTTTAACAAGATGGCATCTTTTAATGTGACATAATAAATCTATGTTTTTATGACGTGAGGTTTAATGTATAGTATTTTTTGATTTTTTCCCATTGGCTTGGCAAAGTCAAAGTCCCTTTCATTTGTCCATTGGGCATGGTTCCCTTCCCTACAGGGAAAAATATTTTGTGGTTTGGGATGGTACCACAGTGAGAATACATTGATGCTTTTACTGGGTTCACACACATTTATTTCGCTATTTATTAGCATTTTGTCCTCCATTATGCAGGAGATGCTGAGCTGCAAGCAACAAAGTAACCAATTTTAAAATATTAGGAAAGATTGTAACTTGCGCTTAGTTTGAAATATGATTCCAATGTGCTATCGAAAATAATATCCCCTAAAAACCAAATACCCCTAGATTGCCATTCTCCAGTGCCTGGTATTGTTCTAAAATCTGGCAGCTTCCTGTTAACCCAAAGCAGGATGTGATAGTTGAATTGTATAGAATGATAATTACTATTCCACTACCAAATACGAGCAGCCTTTTTAAAGATAATAGAATGGATTGGGGTTCTATCAGATTTCCTTTTGAGCAGCTTGTAGAGGTATATAAATGAAAGTAGCAGCTTAAAACTTCAGGTATTGATATTTCCATATTCACTGTGTGCTGCTATCTGAAAAACCAGGAGATGCTGGGGCTTGTCATGTACTGCCGAAAGCTGCTGGAGCTTGTAGTTCCATCACGGTTGTGTATTGCTGAGAACTACAGGGACTTATAAATCTTCCATTGAAGGATATGACTAAATACTGTGGAAATTGTATTTTTTATCCTTGAGGGTTACTACAGGGCTGACTGGTTACTGGTGTTGTGCAGTAACAAGTCATGCGGGGCTCAGGTTACTTTTTGGCACAGTGCCAGTGAGTCAGGGTGACTGTACTCCCGCACATACATGGAAGTGATGTAATACAGTGCTGGCCAATCAAAATGTCCCAAGAACGATACCTGTAAGAACCCAGGGAAAAGATGCTAGTGCTAGCAAGGGACCTCACGGGAGTCAGACTGCTGGAGCTTAGGTTAGCATTTTTCCCTTTAGTTACACTTTAACCCCTGTGTGCTTTCTCTCTGCAACTGCTGGTTCGTCAGGCCATCTACAATATATATCTATCCATTGATCTATCTATCTATTTATCTATCTAGTAGGCTTGTGCAATTAGTTTTGTAATTAATCGAAATTCGTCCGAATTTAGCAACTTTCGGACATTCGGAAGCATTCGAATTTCCGAACAAAGCAATTACGAATAAAACCGAATCCAAAATAAATTATATCGCAAATAGCGAATGCCCGAATGTCTTCGGCATAATTCGTTATGAAAAAAGTTACGAATGTACGAATCCATACGAAGCACAATAACACTCTGCTCTGCTCTCTGCTTCTCCCTCACCGTGCTGAACTCCCTCTCAAAATGGTGTACAGGGGGCGGAGGCTATAGCCGCATGTAAAAAACTAAAGTAAAATACAAGATTTCAAATCCAATTGAAGCACAATAACACTCTGCTCTGCTCTCTGCTTCTCCCTCACTGTGCTGAACTCCCTCTCAAAATGGTGTACAGGGACGGAGGCTATAGCCGCATGTAAAAATAAAATACGAGATTTCGAATCGTTACAAATAACCGCTATGTATTTAGAAAAGTACAAATCCATTCGAAGCACATTAGGCATAATAGGCAGCGTCGTTGTGAGAGAGACACATAAAATTACGAATCAACGAACCCAAAAAAAGTTACGAAAGCAGGAGTTGTGTCCAGAATCAACAAAAAACAATGTACTCTACCGAAAGTACGAATTATAAATCAACGAAAAATAAGGCTTACATTAATACTAATCATTCCGATTCAACGAAAAATGTCGCTTGCGAAAATACGAATTAGTCCGAACACGAAAAATCCCGTCTAGCAAAATTACGAACGATTACGAATCAACAGGACTGAAAAGAAACAAACCGAAACTAAACACATTTTTCAATTGTGCACAAGTCTACTATCTAGCACTTCAAATGTTGGGCCTATTCCCTCCTAAGCAACTTTCGCTCATTCCACTCTATCAGGGAATGGGCAATGTTTTTGTACATATTTTCATTGGCGGTCTTATTAAATCTGGTGTTGGGTTTTAACTGCTTTACTTAAATATGTCTGTTACTTTCAATATGTTTATTGATGTTTAAATGGAGTAAAATAACATACAGTAACAACCACGTTGTTGGCCTATTAGGCCAAAATTCATAGTTACATAACACATGAACATCTTAAGAATGATATAATAGCATTTGTATGCCGAGAGGAGCTCAGGTTGAATAAAAAAACATATGCTTTTATCTAGTTTATTTCCTGGGTCTGTGACATTTCCTTCCGGTCTGAGGTGGTGTCCCATTGTCCTCTACAACTGTCTCAAGCTGGGAGATTTCCTAGGGAACACTAAAGGGTGTCCTCCAACCGTGCCAGGGGGTGTCCAACCCGCCACCCAAATGTGATCAAACTGTGGCAGAGCTCAACCTCCCCCCAGTCCCATGCCCTTCCCCCCCAGCTCCAGGACTGCGATAGGTTAGCTGTGAGACCCATCTGATCCATCACAGAATTAAGTTTCTTGGGAAGGAGAGTCGATAAAATGATTGAGGAAACAGGGTTGCTAGCATCGTCTCGAATTCTCAGCCTGCTCCTAGCCTGCTCCATTTCACTAATGAGGGGTACAGTTTCCCCTTTTCATGCTTAGAGGAGAGTGGGAGCAGAGTGTCCCTTGCAGAGAGAATAGAAGAGGAGAAGAAAGAGGGAGGGAAAGGGGTCCAGGTTCAGCCAGTCATCCAATTGTAATGCCCGGGCAGAGGGAAATATTGCAGTACGATGCCCAGGGTTACCAAATAGCTTTGAATTTACCTACTTTGTCCTGGATTTTTGCCACTATGTGTTCTTGAGCCATTATCCAGGATATTTTACGCTTAGCCCCTCTAAAAGATATAGTGGGAGTTTTCCATGCCCTTGCGAGTGTCATTTTTGCTCTTCGGAGGATATAGAACGTTAGGGCTTGTAGGTGTCTAGGGATCAATGGGATTCTGCAATTTAGGAGGGCAATGGAGGGATCTGGAGAGATGGTGTGCCCGTTATCTTCCTCAGGGTGTGAAATACCTTTTTCCAGTAAGACTTAACTCGGGGACAGGTCCACCAAATGTGGAACATCGTGCCCTCCAGGTCACACCCCCTGAAGCATAGGGGAGATGCCTCTGGATAGATAATTGCCAGTCTGGAGGGGGACGTAGTACCACTGGTTAAAACTTTTACATTTGCTTCTATCAAATAAATAATAAGGATACCTTTAAATGAGCGTTGGAAAGCCTGGGACCACTCTGCTGGTTCCCATGAATGTCCCGTGTCCATTTCCCAGGCCCGGGCGTATGATGGATTGCCCTCCTTAGCCACCAGGGAGGAGTAGATCAGTGAAATACCTCCCCTCTGATCCATGATATTGGAGCGCCATCTTTCATAAGGGGTGATTTTAGGTGGGTCTTTCTTATCTGTCCAGATTGAATTGAGGAAGTGGAGTATTTGGGTAAATCTGAATATTTCCGAGTTGGGCATTTCCAACTGTGTCTTGCAGTGTTGCAGGCTTAGGGGTCCCGACGGTGTAAGGAAGTGGACAATGCGAAACATGCCTTTATTGGTCCACCAACAGAACGGTCCCACTTCCCTCTGTGATTTTAACCTGTATAAGACCTCCTTGGGAGAGATCTAAACAGGTAAAGCATGCGCGGGAGAAGAGTCATTTTAACCGCGTTGACTCTGCCTAGCCAGGATAGACCACACTTCGACTACCTCTCAAGGTCTTCACAACATTTACGCACCATGAGGGGGTAGTTGGCTTGAAAGAGGTTACTTATGTTATTAGTGAGACTAATTCCCAAATATGGAATAGAGTCTGTCACCCACGTGAAAGTAAAGTTGTTTTTTAACTGGGTGATCTGTTCCTGGGGGACCGTAACGTTAAGAGCCATGGACTTAGAAAGGTTGACCTGCAGACCTGAGACCCTACCGAAGTCCTTTAGAGTCTTGTATATAATGGGGGTGGACGTGAGGGGGGAAGTAATAAAGAGGAGAAGATCATCTGCAAATAAAGCACACTTGTGTTCCTGTTCCCTGCAGAAAACCCGCAGAAACCTGCAGAAAACCCCCTTGATGTCTGGGTTGGTCCTAATCACTATGGCCCGAGTTTCTATGCTAGAACTAGCATCTCTGTCTGGTCCCCTTGCCTATGGGAAAAGTTTCCAAATAGTTACCCAATAATCGTACTTGTGTGTTAGGTAACGAGTAAAGTGAGTGGATAATACCTAAGAAGTTTGGTCCGAATCCCCACCTCTCCAGCATCTCGAAAATGTAAGGCAATTCAACCAAGTTGAATGCCTTATGAAGGTCGATCGAGAGGATAAAGCCCCTCTGTGGAGGTCCACCATCCCATTGAGAGTTGAGTAAAGTTATTATTTTGACTGCTCTCCTAATTTGGTCGGGTCCCTGTCTCCCAGGGATGAAGCCCACCTGATCTCTGTGTATGTATGTTGCTATGAAACTCACTATTCTATTGGCCAATATTTTAGTCATTATGTTTATGTCATTATTGATGAGCGAGATCGGACGATAGTTACTGGCCTCGCTAGTGTCTTTCCCTGGTTTGGGGATAACAGAGATATATGCAGAGTTGAGGTCTCTGGCTAGGGGGGCTTCATCCCTGAGAGAGCTGAAGAATGTTATGTACGGTGCCAGGCTAGGGACAAACTTTTTGTAGTAACCTGTGGAGAAGCCGTCTGGCCCTGGAGAGGAGCCCAATTTAAGGGATTTAATGGTGTCTAACACCTCCTCAGAGGTGAAGGGGTCCTCTAAGAGTTCCCTGTGGCCTTGGGTTATTGATGGGATAGGGAGGGAGTCAAGGAAAGTATGCTTGAGTGCTGGAGAGGGTGGGTGGCTAGGTTTATATAGTTCAAAGTAGAATTTCAAGAAAGTGTCCATTATTTTGGTTGGGTCTTGGGTCAGATCTCCGGTTGGCGATCTTATTTTCGGGAAAGCTAACATGCGACTTTTGGGGGTCAGTTTAGCGGCTAGACTGGAGCCTATTCTGTCCCTTTGGGATTAAAATTTAGCTCCGGTCCAACTGAGGTATTTCTCGGCCGCCGTTGTAAGGAATAAGTTGAGGTGGGCTCGGGCTGTATCGATCTGTGCTAAAGATGCTGGTGTATGGTTCCGTTTGTGGGACTTTGCTAGGGATTGGTATTCTTCTGTGCATTTCTGTAGGTCTGCCCTGTGCTCCTTCTTAAGAATAGCGCAAAGCTGGATGAGCTTGCCTCTGAGGACTGTTTTGTGGACAGCCCACAGCGCCGCTGGGGAAACCTCAATATTATCATTGTCCCGAAAGTACTCTTTTATGGTCTGCTCTATTAATGTACACTGTATCAGGCCACTAAGGAGTGTCTCGTTGAAGCGCCACCTATAAGTACCAGAAGACCCTGAAGTTCGGCCCGTGACTAGCGTCACAAGGAGTGGTCCGAAAGGGGGGTGTCCTTGATTTTGGACGTTAGAGTCAGTGGGACCGTTTTAGATTGTGCGAAAATGTGGTCTATACTGGCATATGAGTTGTGGGGCGCCGAGAAGTGTGTATAGTCTTTTGCTCTGGGGTTGAGCTCCCTCCATATGTCCACCAACCCTGCCTCATGAAGCAAATTAGCTATTTTTACGCTCTGTTTTGAGGGGCGTTTAGGTCTGGTTTTCCCTCCAGCCGTTTTGTTGGAGGAGAAATCGAATGCCACGTTGGAGTCCCCTCCCCCCCAATGAAGACCGTCCCCTTGAAATGTTTTTGTAAAGTATGTATAAGTGAGTCAAAATATTTTGTTTAACCTTTGTTGGGGGCATAATCTGATACAAATGTATAGGTTTCCCCATCAATGGTGCCTGATTTTAGGATGTATCGGCCTAGGGGATCGGAGACGACCTTCGACTGGGAGAAGTGAATGTGTTTGGAGAAGCAAATGGCTACTCCTTTTGTTTTGTTATCTGCGGAAGCAAGGAAGAATTGAGGGTAGCGCTGGTGTAGCAAAGAAGGTCTATAGGTAGCAGGGATGTGTGTTTCTTGTAAGAAAAGGATGTCCGCATTCATGTCGTGATACAGTTGGAACAATTTCCGGCATTTGATTGGGGAGTTTAGACCCTGAGTATTGTGTTAAATAATTTTAAGGTTGGGGGATGGGGAATTTGAGTCAGCCATGGATCAGAGAGGAGTGTATCTCAAGCTTGGTGCATTTCTTACCATCCATCAGCGACGACTGCGAAAGGGAGGGTGAATCCAGAAGTTGAACCAACGTCCGTGCTCTGGAATGGAACATTTGTGGATGCCTGGAGAACCTGGAGGGGTGGGAAGAGGAAGTGGAGAAACAGGGAGGAAAAGGAGTAAAGAAGAGAAAGAGGATTAGGCGGATAAATTCAAACACTTGGTAACGAGTACAACAATAGAGAAACCGGGGACCCCTCAGGTCCCCCCCACCCCGCGGAAGGCGTGGACCCGCCAAAGCCCATCCCGTAGCCCGAAAGATCTGGAGTACCCTGGGGTAGGGTCTCTGAATCGTCCCTGAGAGGCAAACTAGGTGCCCTCTGAGACTAGTGGAGGTGCACTGGGCCCACCACGGCCCTTCCACTATCAGTAAACATTAACTTCATAAAGTGAACAGAACACCCTTGGGGTTAGAAAATCAGAAATCAGAGTTCAACACCGGGTCCCCCCACCCGGGTCCTGTGATTCACGGGGTGCCCCTGGAGCGGCCAGCCCCATGTGGGGGAAAGCAAGTACCTCTAAGCCCTACCTCGGACTCGTCCCGCTCGATCGTGAGACCAAGAGGGGGGATGTCCGGGCGTCAGGAGAGACCTGTAATTACCTATGGGCCCAGAGGTGAATATCATCATAACTAGAACACTGTATAACTTTGAATACATTGCGAGAGTTAACAAAACCAATATGTTGCGGGATAAACAGTTTTATCAAAAAAGTGAGAAGAAAAAAGAAAGGAATCAGAACAGTCAGCGAACATCAGACAATCACTCTTGGGCTCCCCGACTCGTCGGTATGGGTGCCTTGAGTTTCTGTATCATTCTAAAGGGTGCCTTGACTGAGAAAAGGTTGAGAAACGCTGCTTTAGAGTGCATGCAGGTTGACAGGTCAGTAAAGGCTGGTTTAAAACGCCCCTTCAAACTGTCTGCACATGGGGAAGATGGAATTTTTTTAGTGCTTTATTCCGCTTTGTTGCATGTTGAACTATGCATATTTCTCCTGTTGTTCTCAGGAGGACGATTGCCAGTGAAAAGAAAGTGTTTTAGAGCCTATAATTCATGGATGGTTTGGCTGCATACCACATGCCCTGTACACACGGTCGGTTTTTCCGCTGAAAAAAGTCTGATGGACTTTTTCAGCGGAAAAAACGATCGTGTGTGGGCCCCATCAAACTTTTTTCCATCTGTGTTAAAAAATAGAACATGTTTTAAATTTTTCCGATGGGAAAAAAAACGATAGCAAATTCCGATCGTCTGTGTGGAACTCCATCGGAGAAAAATCCATGCATGCTCAGACTAAATTACAATACGGGAGCGCTCGTTCTGGTAAAACTAGCGTTCGTAATGGAGATAGCACATTCGTCATGCTGTAACGGACTGAAAAGCACGGAGAATGAAAAACGCGAATCGGCTAAAACCAAACTTTTACTAACACACAGTAACACAAAATCAGCAAAAGCAGCCCAAAGGGTGGCACCATTGGATTTGAACTTCCCATTTATAGTGGCGTCGTACGTGTTGTACGTCACGGCATTTTGGACGGTCGGAATTTTGTCTGATGGTGTGTAGGCAAGACTGATGAAAGTCAGCTTCATCGGAATTCCGAGGGAAAATTCCATCGGATTTTATTCCATCGGAAATCCGATCGTGTGTACAGGGCAACAGAGGCCAGGCACATCTTCAATTTCTCTTCTTCACCAGCATACTCTTTCTCCTCGCAGGCACTCAGTGGTTGTATTTTGCTATAGTCATTTATTTCATTATAGTCAACAAATGATAAGAGAGGTAACCCCCACCACCAATTCTATAGGATACACAGCAAATTGATACCTATTTGATATTCAGCAGGGGTTTACTATCTACTTCAACAGACTTGTCAGTACCTACAAGCCCTACACTAATCTTTCCCTATACATTTTGTCAGCAGCACTCCCTATGCTTTCCCTATCAAGGATAAAGCACATTGTAAATACGGCTGCTGTCACTTTACCCTTTGATTATCCAAATTCTCCTTATTGGCCCTTCTAAGCCTGCTGACCCACGTTTAAAGGCTGGGTGGGTAGCGCATTACAGGTATGATTACAAAAAAATGGGGTCTCAAGAATTTCCATATTAATTTGCAGGGACCACAAAATTCAACCCCGCTGGATTCACTGGATAGTGGCAAACCCGAACCTCATTCCTGTGAAAATTATGCATACACTTTCTTATTTAGCATTTTAAGATAAAAGCTAGTTGTTGCTAGGTCCATTTTGTGGAATAAACAGATTAATGTGGATCTAATTTCTAAACAGTAACACCTTTACTAAAGCGGAGTTACACTAATTTTTCCAATGTATTTGCGTCCACATATCCGTCCGCAATTAAAAAAAAACAAATTGTGTGTGCGTTTGTGTAAATTCTGTAATTTTGATGTGTTGATGGCACCTGGCAATGTCATAATACAATTTTCTTGGACTCCATGGGAATCACCTAATACTGAAATCTCATGTGAGTTTCATACTGGAAATGGCGCGATTGGGAGGAGTCAGGCATAATTTTCAAAGATTAGTATCTGCTAGGAGGAAGTAGAGCCTCTCTGCTTGGGACAATGCCTGTATCACGCCAGCAGGCGCAAGATGGCAAGGTGCATGCTTGCAATAAAGGCAAGCAGGCTTCAGATGCCCACTATGACGATGGCCCCTGCCTGCTTACGAGATCAGGTGAGATTTAACTTATTTTAACCAAACAAGAAGGAACACATTTGTGACAATATCCAAATCTAAAAGTAAACGTTATAAAAAATGATGGGGGAGCATTTAAAAACATTTATTTGGGGGACTGGAACTCTACTTTAAAGCCTTATGTGAGGAGGTGGTATACAAGCCACAACAAGGAAATCCCAGCACTGTCGTTTCGGAGAAATAAAAGAAAATGAGATTCGGTCCCAACCCAAAGCAAATACATCATAATTCAAAGAGCTTTGTTTTGCATATTATGGCCCCCTATTACACTTCTTTTGGGTCTTCTTTTCAAAATCTGATAGGGAAAAAAATAATAGCAGTCAAACAGATTTTAGCAGTAACTTTCTTGGGTTACATTAGAAAACCAGGCCCCAAAATCTCCACTTCTCCAGAGTTTATAACATTTTATCTCTTAAACCAACATAAAGGGAACAAGATAAGGGCACATGAGTCCTGCCAATAGGGAAACAGAATCATAGAATGCAATATAAGGGTCATAAGGATTACGTTTATCAGTGAAGACTATCATAAGAATTCTCAAAGATGTGACTTTCCTTATCGGTGATAATCAAATTTTGCAGATGTTATATTCAGGCCAATACTCTGATTTCCATCAGTCTTAAATCTTTGATCCCATTTGTGCCTTTGGCAAGCACAGGAAATGAAGAGGTATCTGCTTTTCCTATAGCTATGCTATGTTGACATCTATAATTAAGTGATCCCATTATGGACCTTGAAAGGAATTAACAAGACTCCATCAAGATGGCTTTAAAGATTGCTGCCTATAATAGTTTCTCGGGTGCTGTTCTTGGCAGCAAACACAGTAAGAGTATTTAAGCAGTTTCCAAATTGCCTTTGTTCTGCGATACATTATGATTTCTTTTGCAGTGTAGAGAATAATACCTACTCCATGGGTCTATTTTCTTCTATTGGACAACAATCTGCTCTAATCAGGATTAGGGATGAGCTTCGAGTTCGAGTCAAACCCATGTTCGACTCGAACATCGGCTGTTCGATCGTTCGCCGAATTTCGAACATTATGGGCCGTTTGCGCCAATTTTGAAATGGTGCGTCACGGCCCATAATTCACTGCGGCATCGCAGTGCATTGCTGGCTGATGATTGGTCAAGCATGCACTATGACCAAGCACTATGCGTGCTTTGGCCAATCACAGCACGCAAAAAACGGAGAGCCATAATTGGCCAAAGCCAGGGTGGCTTTGGCCAATTATGTCTCAGGGGGTTTAGTACACACCCCACACTATATAAGGCCGCCTCAGTGGCGGCCTTGTGTACTGTATTGTGATGGTTAAAGACCGATAGAGAGAGAGAGAGAGATAGTGTCATTTATTTTGAGTTAGATAGAGCAGGCAGGTTAGTCAGTTAGCTTCAGTTACAGTGTGTAGAAGATATATATGCATCCTAGGTGTTGTATATATATATTGTGACAGCAGGAAGGTAAAGTCACCTGGTTGCATCCAGGGGGGTAGATATATTTCGCCCAGATTCAGGCTTTACGCCGACTTATACAACTAGGTGGAGAGTTGTATAAGCCCAGCTAAGGCTAGTGGGCTCATGGATGACTCATACCTCTAGGGAGAGGGCTGGGCGTCGTGCAGGCAGGGAGTTGATGAGGCCAGCTGAAGCTTGTCAGCTCATTTAGGCCTCTATAAGAACTCCCAGCTTCATTAGATGTTAGCTCATGCCTGGAACCAGACCTGTGTGGACTGTCTAGGGAGAGTGAACCCCTGTGCGGTGAGAAAAAGCCTGTGTGGCTATTTGCTTGGACATTTAAAACCAGGGACTTAGGGACTAGGACAGCACTAGGCTGATCCCAGTTGTTAGTTAGGAAACCTGTATGTTTAGTCAGAGGTCAAGTTGACCAGGATTTATTTTGTTTATATGTTTCTTTTGGCTTTGCTGTGTTTTGTCACTGTAAATAGAAAATAAACCGCACCTTTTTTTTTGATTTTGAAAACCACAACCTCCGTTTGCTGGGCCTGTTTTTGTGTGGGGAGCCCATCCCGGGGGTCACACACACCCGCTGCCGAGCTAACCCCCTCACAGTTGGTGGAGAACCAGTGGCAGTTTTTTTTAAGCCAGCATGGAGGAGATACTGAAGCAGCTGGCTCTAGCAAATGCCAATCAACAGCAGACAAATGCAGGTTTGCAAAAGAGCCTTGCAGCTCAACAACAGAACTTCGCAGCCCAGCAGCAAGCTCATCAACAGAGCCTTGCAGCCCAGCAGCAAGCTCACCAACAGAGTCTGGAAGCTCAGCAACAAGCCCAGCAGCAATCTGAGGCCCGCTTCATAGACCTGTTACAGAAGCAAGAGCAGAGACTACAACAAATGGAAGCAGTAATGCAGCAACGTCCGCAGACCAGTGAGGAAAGCCGTCCCACTAATACCGCGTCCTTTGGGGTGAGTCGTTTATTGACAAAAATGACTGGAGAGGATGATCCAGAGGTATTTTTGACCACATTTGAAAGGACTGCTGAAAGAGAAAAGTGGCCTGAGGAGCAGTGGGCTGGACTGGTGGCTCCTCTGTTAACTGGTGAATCGCAGAAGGCTTACTATGACCTAGAGCCTGACCAAGCAAAAGACTATGTGATGCTAAAAGCTGAGATATTGGCAAGGCTGGGTGTCACCCAGGCTGTCCGGGCTCAGCGTGTGCATAACTGGACTTTCCAGCTTGGAAAACCCCCCAGGTCTCAAATGTATGATCTCATTCACCTGAGCAGAAAGTGGCTACAGCCAGAGACTTTGTCCGCACCAAAGATTGTGGAACGTGTTGTAATGGATCGGTTTTTGAGAGCTCTTCCTACTGCCATCCAAAACTGGGTAAGCCATGGAGACCCAGAGACGGCCGATGGTCTTGTGGATCGTGTGGAGAAATACTTGGCTACAGAGAACCTGACGGCCTCTTCCAGAGACACTCGGACTTTCCACCCTAAGACCAGACCATCCCCAGGGGCGGATAAGAGGATTCCAAGGGGTAAGGGTGGAGAGAGTGAGAGGGTGGGAGCTCTACCCCAAGTTTGGCGAGAACAGCCTGGGAAATCAGCGGCTCAAGAGGCGGCAAGAAGGATCGTTTGCTACCGCTGCCGGCAAGCGGGACATATTGCAGCCAATTGCCCGGTTGTGGAGGAACCCATGCAGTGTGACTTTCTGACGGGCAGACGTCAGTCGCTGTGTGCGACAGTCGCATGCACTGCCATTCGAGGAATTGAGAAACATTTATGCAAAATGTGTGTTAATGGTAGAAATGTTGTGGTATTGCTGGATTCAGGTAGCCTTGTGACCCTGATAAAGGCTGAGTTAGTTAAAACAGAGGTCTCTGGGAATAGCAAGGTAGCTGTTATTTGTGTGCATGGGGACACCCGAGAGTATCCAGTGACTACAGTGTGTTTCGAGACCCCCAAAGGTACCCTCTCTCATCCAGTGGGCTTAGTATCTCAGTTACCGTATGACGCCATTGTGGGAAGGGATTTTCCGAAGTTCTGGGAACTGTGGGATGATCCTGAGCCCCCCACTGGTGCCCCTATGTACCAGGAATGTGATAGCCAGAACTCCCCTGAGAGTGGTGAGGACTCTCCGGAATTTCCCTTATCAGTATTGGCAGGGGAGACTCAAGAAACTGGAGAGGAGCCCACCTCCTCAGACGAAAACCTACCGTCTGTGGAGTTTTCTGATCTTGAGGTTCACAGGGAAAACTTTGCCACAGAACAGTTGAAAGACCCCGCCCTAATAAAGGCACGCGAAAACGTAGTGAAAATAGATGGCGAGTTAGTGAACCCAGATAATACCTGCACTTACCCATACTTCAGCGTAGAGAAGGACCTACTGTATCGGGTGGCAAAAAGGGCAGAAGAAACCGTTGAGCAGCTTGTGGTGCCCAAACCTTACAGGAAGTTGGTGTTGGAGTTGGCCCATGGGCACATTCTTGGAGGTCATCTGGGGACAGAGAAAACCCGAGAGAGGGTATTACAGAGATTCTATTGGCCGGGGGTGATGAAGGACATAGAAAATTATTGTTCCTTCTGCCCTGTGTGTCAGAGGTCGGCCC
This sequence comes from Rana muscosa, assembly GCA_029206835.1. NCBI lineage: Eukaryota > Metazoa > Chordata > Amphibia > Anura > Ranidae > Rana > Rana muscosa. The sequence continues at coordinate 352,312,960 of CM055119.1, forward strand.
CGATGCCACATTTCCGTAGCCCGCTGGTCCCTCTACCCATCATTGAGGTCCCGTTTGAGAGGATCGCCATGGATTTGGTAGGTCCTATAATCAAGTCCGCTAGGGGGCACCAGTACATATTAGTTATAATGGACTATGCCACCCGTTATCCAGAAGCGATCCCTCTCCGAAATACCTCGGCCAAAACCATAGCCAAAGAGCTATCTCTTGTGTTTAGCCGGGTGGGTATTTGTAAAGAACTGCTTACGGACCAAGGTACACCCTTTATGTCCCGGGTTATGAAGGAGCTGTGTAAATTGTTCAAAGTGACGCAATTACGTACATCTGTGTATCACCCCCAAACCGATGGGCTGGTTGAAAGATTCAACAAAACCCTAAAACAAATGTTGAAGAAAGTGGTGGATAGAGATGGAAAGGATTGGGACTGTCTACTTCCTTATCTGATGTTTGCTATTAGGGAGGTGCCCCAATCCTCTACGGGATTCTCCCCCTTTGAGTTACTGTATGGGAGACACCCAAGAGGGCTGTTGGATATTGCCAAGGAAACTTGGGAAAGTGAGAGTTCTCCCCACAGGAGTGTGATTGAGCATGTCGCCCTGATGCAAGACCGAATTGCACAGGTAATGCCCATCGTGAAGGAACATTTGGCCCAAGCGCAGTTAGCACAGCAGAGAGTGTACAACCGTGGAGCCAAGACCCGTACCTTTTCCCCGGGGGATAGGATACTGGTACTTGTCCCTACGGTTGAAAGTAAATTCCTTGCCAAATGGCAAGGCCCCTACGAGATAATGGAAAAAGTGAGTGAAGTGAATTACAAGGTCAGACAACCAGGAAGGCGAAAGCCCGAACAGATCTATCACGTTAATCTGTTGAAAGCCTGGAGGGATAGAGAGTCCCTAGTCGCAGACACTTGGTCACCAGCTCAAACTGGTTGCGTGATTCCTGAGGTTGGAATAGCAGCCACCTTGTCACAACCCCAACAACAGGAGGTTAAGGAGTTTGTGCTTCGCAACAAGGAGGTATTCTCTGAGCTGCCGGGACAAACATTTGGGGTAGAGCATGACATCATTACCCCGCCCGGTGAAAGGGTGAAGTTAAAACCCTATCGGATCCCAGAGGACCGACGGGAGGCAATACGGGAGGAAGTACAGAAAATGCTGAACTTAGGGGTGATAGAGGAGTCCCAAAGTGATTGGTCTAGTCCCATTGTGTTGGTGCCTAAACCGGATGGGAGCTGGCGATTTTGTAACGATTTTCGTCAGTTGAACAAAGTTACAAAATTTGACACCTACCCCATGCCACGTATAGATGAGTTGATCGACCGGCTGGGAACAGCCCGATACATGACGACTCTTGACCTCACAAAAGGGTATTGGCAAATCCCCCTGGCCAAATTGGCCAAAGAGAAAACCGCATTTGTAACCCCAGACGGGGCGTTCCAATATAAAAGAATGCCGTTCGGGTTACAGAATGCGCCGGCCACATTCCAGCGGAAAATGGACCAGATGCTGAGGCCCCATCGGAAGTATGCTGCGGCTTACCTGGATGACGTAATTGTCCATAGCACAGATTGGGCCTCACATCTGCCAAAAGTGCAAGCAGTCCTGGACTCTGTTCGGGAAGCGGGGTTTACGGCTAACCCCAAGAAGTGTACCATTGGGCAGGAGGAGGCCAAATATCTTGGGTACACCATTGGGAGGGGAGTAATAAAACCCCAACTGAACAAAGTCGAGGCCATCCAGAGTTGGCCACGTCCCAACAGCAAGAAGCAGGTACGAGCCTTTCTGGGAATCGCTGGGTATTATCGGCGATTCATTCCCCACTTTGCTTCTAAGGCTGTGCCCCTAACCAACCTAACGAAGAGGAAAGGGTCGGTCATGATTAAATGGACCCCCGAGGCTGAGGCAGCATTCCAATTCTTGAAACAAGCCTTATGTAGCCAGCCAGTGTTGTACTCACCCGACTTCTCTAAAGACTTTGTCGTACAAAGTGATGCGTCAGATGTGGGGTTAGGAGCAGTATTGTCCCAGGTCTGGAACGGGGAAGAGCACCCAGTCATTTACCTCAGCAGGAAGTTGAAGTCCCATGAGGTAAATTACGCCACCGTTGAAAAGGAGTGTTTAGCGGTGAAGTGGGCTCTAGATTCCCTTCGGTACTACCTGCTAGGTAGGCACTTTGACATGGTTACGGATCACGCTCCGTTAAAGTGGATGGCTCAAAACAAGGAAACAAATAGAAGAGTGAATAGGTGGTTCCTGGCCCTCCAGGAATTCAACTTCACAGTAAAGCATCGCCCTGGCGTTCAAATGGGGAATGTGGATGCTTTGTCTCGAGTACATGAATGCCTGATTGCTGGTGTTCCAACCCCGAGGTTAAAACAAGAGGGGGGGGTATGTGACAGCAGGAAGGTAAAGTCACCTGGTTGCATCCAGGGGGGTAGATATATTTCGCCCAGATTCAGGCTTTACGCCGACTTATACAACTAGGTGGAGAGTTGTATAAGCCCAGCTAAGGCTAGTGGGCTCATGGATGACTCATACCTCTAGGGAGAGGGCTGGGCGTCGTGCAGGCAGGGAGTTGATGAGGCCAGCTGAAGCTTGTCAGCTCATTTAGGCCTCTATAAGAACTCCCAGCTTCATTAGATGTTAGCTCATGCCTGGAACCAGACCTGTGTGGACTGTCTAGGGAGAGTGAACCCCTGTGCGGTGAGAAAAAGCCTGTGTGGCTATTTGCTTGGACATTTAAAACCAGGGACTTAGGGACTAGGACAGCACTAGGCTGATCCCAGTTGTTAGTTAGGAAACCTGTATGTTTAGTCAGAGGTCAAGTTGACCAGGATTTATTTTGTTTATATGTTTCTTTTGGCTTTGCTGTGTTTTGTCACTGTAAATAGAAAATAAACCGCACCTTTTTTTTTGATTTTGAAAACCACAACCTCCGTTTGCTGGGCCTGTTTTTGTGTGGGGAGCCCATCCCGGGGGTCACACACACCCGCTGCCGAGCTAACCCCCTCACAATATTTATACACTGTATTCAGTTTAGCTAGATACGTTCCTGTTATTCTCTATACTGTGACAGGCAGGCAGGTGATTGTGCTAGCTGCAGCAGTGTTTCACTTAGTGTACTGTGTGCTTTGCATAGCGTTCACCTAAAGCTTACCTGAATACAATTGCTGGTGTTCTCATACAAATACGGGCAGTGAGGCAGGGACCTCCTGTATTTTGTTTTAGTGTTCTTTGCACAGTGTGCACCTAATTCTTACCTTAATACAATTGCTGGTATTCTCATAAAAATACAGGCAGTGAGGCAGGGACCTCCAGTATTTTGTTTTAGTGTTCTTTGCACAGTGTGCACCTAATTCTTACCTTAATACAATTGCTGGGGTTCTCATACAAATACAGGCAGCGAGGCAGGGACCTCCAGTATTTTGTTTTAGTGCTCTTTGCACAGTGTGCACCTAATTCTTACCTTAATACAATTGCTGGTGTTCTCATAGAAATACAGGCAGTGAGGCAGGGACCTCCAGTATTTTGTTTTAGTGTTCTTTGCACAGTGTGCATCTAATTCTTACCTTAATACAATTGCTGGAGTTCTCATACAAATACAGGCAGTGAGGCAGGGACCTCCAGTATTTTGTTTTAGTGTTCTTTGCACAGTGTGTACCTAATTATATCCTTAATACAATTGCTGGAGTTCTCATACAAATATAGGCAGGGACCTCTAGTATTTTGTTTTAGTGTTCTTTGCACAGTGTGCACCTAATTCTTACCTTAATACAATTGATGGGATTCTCTTACAAATACAGGCAGTGAGGCAGGGACCTCCAGTATTTTGTTTTAGTGTTCTTTGCACAGTGTGCACCTAAAGATTACCTGAATACAAATACAAATACCCAAAGGGGCTGGTAATGGGCTGGGGGGGGTACCCATGCCATTTTATAAATGATTTTCATCTATATTGCCGGGACCAGACATTACATTAAAGCCGCATGCAGTTTTAAATTATTTTTTTTCTTTTAGAAATGTCATTTTGTGCAGGGACAGTTCTAAACACGGGAAACATGTGCCACTTCACAGGAATACTTTAGACACCCCCAGGTACGATATTTAAAGGAATATTTCACTTTTTTTTCACTTTAAGTATCATTAAAGTCACTGCTCCCGAAAAAACTGCCGTTTTTTTTGCATTGCTACTTGTCCCCTGGGGCAGAACCCGGGTCCCCAAACCCTTTTTAGGACAATAACTTGCATATTAGCCGTTATAATCAGCACTTTTGATTTCAAACGTTCTCGTCCATTGTATTTAATTGGGTTCTAAAGTTTGCACAAACTTTCGGTCCGTTCGCAGGTTCTGGTGCGAACTGAACCGGGAGGTGTTCGGCTAATCCCTAATCAGGATATTAACACCAACTCATGTCTCCTAACGCCAAACTTTCCACAATGTTGACTCCATCACCATTTTGTCGTTTGAACAGCAGAAAATTTGGTTTCACTCCCTGGCTGCCCTAGTTTTGGTGTCTTTGAAATATTTTCTCAATAACAGGACCCTAGGTGACACTTTATCTTATAAAAACATTTATGCAGACTTTTCTACATTGACAACTCTCAATGCATTTACAGACCTACTCAACAGCTGATAAACATAATGGACATTTTAGCTGTGTGTTACCACCTCCCATGTGTTAATATATAGTAGACATTGAACAACAATTATAAATTTTTCTAAAAAAATAAATAAATCCACAAATGTACATTTTGATCTTTTACCAAAGCTATCAAAAGCATTAAATATAGATTTTCATATTGATAGTACTAAGTAAATTTAATTGTAAAATACACTTAGAATAGAAGTATATTTTTTTGGAGATTGAAGACAAACATTTTCTATGAAAAATCTCACTGAGCTCTGCAAATAATATTATGATGAATTCATGCTAAATTTAATTTAGAATTTTTTTTTTTGCAAAAAAAAATTAACTGATAAAAAGTTAACTTGGATTATTTACCTGTTGAGCATAATACTTTTCATCAGCTAAATACTGGAATTAAAGTATATGTAACTCAATCAGTAAAATATAATTTTTAACATGTTTTTCAATATTTTTAAATGTGCAGATCTCATTAAAATGACATCTGCTGGTCCTGCTATGAAACTCCTTGTTGAGGCACTGCCTGTTCAAAGATGTCAGTGTTCTGTATCCATCCTACTTCCTCCTCTCCTCTTCATTTCTCCGTTGGGGTCCCCCAAGTTTCTGTTCTTGGACCTCTGCTATTCTCTATCGGCACCTCTTCCCTAGGTCAGCTGATGGCTTCCCAAGGCTTTTAATGTCATTTCTATGCTGACGACACCCAAATCTATCTTTCTACCCCTCAGCTCACTCCATTAGTCTTCTCACGCATCACTAATTTACTAAAAGACATATCAGCCTGGATGTCACACCACTTCCTCAAACTCAATCTGTCCAAAACCTAGTTCATAATGGTTCCTTCCCCCCACATGCCCCTTCCCCTGATTTCTCTGTCAAGATCCATGGCACAGCCATCAACCCATCCCCGCATGCCATGGTGTTAGTTGTTATCCTGGACTCTGAACTTTCCTTTAAGCCCCACATCCAATCACTTTCCAAAGCTTGCCTCCTCAACCTCTGCAACATCTCCAAAATACGCCTCTTCCGAACCAATGACACTACAGAGCTCCTTATTCACTTCTTGGTTATCTCTCGCCTCGGCTGCTGCAACTCCCTCCTCATTGGCTTACCTTTAAATAGGCAATCCCCTATTCATTCCATCATGAATGCTGCTGACAGACTCATCTACCTTACAAACCACTCAGTGACTGCTACTCCTCTCAGCCAATTCCTCCATTGGCTGCCACTCACCCAATGATTTAAATGCAAAATACTAACAGTGACTTGCAGAGCCATCCTCAACTCTTCTCCCAGCCACATCACTAACCTAGTCTCAAAATACCAACCAAATCTTTGTTCCTCCCAAGGCCTCCTACTCTCTACTTCCTTTGTCATCTCTTCCCATGCTCACCTCCAGGACTTCTCCTGAGCCTCTCCCATCCTGTGAAATTCCATACCCAATCTGTCTGACAATCTGCTACTCTATCAACTTTTAGGTGAGCCCTGAAAACGTTTCTCTTCAGAGAAGCCAATCCTGTATCCACCTAACAGCTGTAATTTTATTTTCACCATCAGCTCTTCCCTCACAGTTATTACCTTTTGTATTACTTGACCCTTCCTTTTAGATTTTAAGCTCTAATGAGTAGGGCCCTCTGATTCCTCCTGTATTGAATTATATTGTAACTATACTGTTTGCTCTAACATTGTAAAGCTATATAAATCCTGTAAATCCTGTATACTACTAATAATAATAATCTCCTGCATTGTTCTGCTGTCTGATGGAGACTTTTAGTGGCCTTTTCAACAACTATTGTTCAGGTATAGTCTACTGTTGTCACCATCAGGAAATGCACCCTGAAATGGCACACAGTCATTGCCTTCTGATCATGCCATGAAGGTCCTTGTTGAGGCACTTTCTGTTATAACGTGACAACATTCTGTCTATTTCTACAAGTTATACTCCTGCATTGTCCTACTGTTACATTGGCTTCTAATGGAGACTACCAATGGTTGTCTCAACAGCCATTTTGCAGGCATGGTCTACTGTTCCCTGAATCAGGTAACCTACAGTCATCACTGGAGTGCATTCAAGAAGATAGGAAGTGGCAAGGCTGCAGGAAAACTGTCTAAAGCCCTGTACACACGATCGGTTTTACCGATGAAAACAGTCTGATGGACTTTTTTCATTGGACAAACCAATCGTGTATGGGCCCCATCGGTCTTTTTTTCATCGGTGTTAAAATATAGAACATGTTTTAAATTTATCCAATGGAAAAAAAAACTATAGCAAATTACTATCGTCTGTGGGGAACTCCATCGGATAAAAAACCCACGCATGCTCAGAATCAAGTCGACGCATGCTCAGAATCATAGGACTTAATTTTTCTTGGCTCGTCGGAGTGTTTTAAGTCACGGCGTTTGGGACGATCGTTTTTTTGACTGATGGTGTGTAGGCAAGACTGATGGAAGTCAGCTTCATCGGATTTCCAATGGAAAAATCCATTGGTTTAAAATCCATAGAAAATCCGATCGTGTGTACAGGGCTTTACAGTTAGGTCTTACATTTACATTAAAGCCAGTGGTCACCAATTTCCGGGTCACCTATTGAGTTACCATTTTTATAATAGTTTAATAGATGTTAACGTGGCTTCATTCTTAAAGTAAACTAGCATAGGTAAAATATAATTTTGAAATCAAACTGGATAGATACAATTGTATTTTTGCACAGGTGCCACCCACTTCCTCTTTTCAGCAAATCTTTTTGATAGCAGAAATCAATACTTTTTTAGTAAATTTAAAACATAATGGTGAGCTTGGAATGTTTATTTTCTGTATAAAGTTGCCAAAGCCTTAGTAGAAAAGCCCATCCTCTGCAAGCATTCTACGGAGAAGAACCCTTACTGTTTTTATGGAAGCATTGGTCTCTCTGTAGAGGTGCCACATACCCCCTTCTGAAAAAGGGATAGAGCTATCCAATCAGCATATCTCATGCTTCCTGCTGAATAAAAAGCACAAGATTTGACTCAGCAGGGCATACTGCACCTTTGCAGAGAGATCATTCCTTCCACAAAGTGAGCAATTATTATCATTATTATTTGCTATGGGTGAGTGTAATAATATTATTATTAATATTGTTATTATTATTGTAATGATAATAAATATAGCCTCATTCTTTTGGTTACTTTGATTTGTGAAAATGACAGATAATTAGACATGTGCATGACGATAAAATCTGTTTCACTTCGTTAATCTACTTATTTTGTTTAGTTCAACTTGGTTGATTCGTTCAATTCAGATTCGGGATTCATATTCAAAATTTGTATTTAAAAATCGTATTCGTATTTGAAATTTTCATAATTTTCTTTGAATGTACCGATTTTTTGTTTATTCGAAACGTTTGAATTTTGAATCGGCTGATTCGAATGTGAGAACAAACAAAAGAAAAATCTTCATCAAATGATTACGATGACTGTTTAAATCACCATTGGCTTAACTAAAACAGCCCTATTTTGAAATGGTACTCTAATAACACACACAGTCTTTGATTTCAGCAATATGTGTACAGTTAGATTTAGACTGAAATTCGATGAAAAATTTGATTTGAATTTCAGTCCAAATTTCTGAACTTTTGGACGATTTTCTGTTTATTATTCAAGGCATTCGGTAAAATCTGTTTAAATTGTAATTCGGAGTTTCGGATATATCTATATATATATAGCTATAATAACTAATTCAGAACGAGACGAACCACACATGTCTATTCCTTCCTACGCTGTGTAACGGTTAATGTACACAGATGCCTCTACCTTATTATCTCTGATCTTTCATTGCAGGTCATGTGCCCTCCGGCTGGCCGTTCTTCTCCTCCCGGATGGAGGGCACGTGATCGTGACCGGGGATGAAAGATCAGCGATAATAAGGTAGAGGCATCGGTTTAAATTAACCCTTACACACCATAGGAAGGAATACATGAAACAGAGGGACTGACAGTGATTTGTTTTACCTTTAGAATGCGCTGGCAGGGCTGTCCTGGGAGAGGCAAGGGGAGCCAGGATGACGTCATCCATGCAATCAATGCAGCTGTTCTACAGATCGATGCTGAATCATGCAGTATTGCATTAAGATGCATTGATTCTAAGATTATTTTTAACACTCCTAATACTCACCTACTTTGTGCAAGGGTTTTGCACAGAGCAGCCCTGATCCTCTTCTTCTGGGGTGCCCCAGCAGCGCTCCTGGCTCCTCCATATCATCGGGTGCCCCCCACAGAGAGCCGTTTTCCCTGAGGGCACCTGTGCGGACGTGCTCACGAGTCCCGCTGCTGCGTCCATTGACACAAACAGCAGAACTCAGCCCCACCCCCCCACTCCTGTGTCACTGGATTTGAGTCACAGCAGCGGGAGCCAATGGCTCCTGCTGCTATCAATCTAACCAATGAGGGCAGATACAGCGGCTCGTGCACATCGCTATGAACAGACAGGCTCAGGTAAGAAAAAGGGGGGCTCTGGGGAAACTGCAGCACAGAAAGTTTTTCACCTTAATGCATAGAATGTGTGGCTTGCTATGTTAATTACAGATTTGTTATATGTATGTTTCCTTCTGTGCTCCACATGCAGTAATCTTTAAAGAAGCTAAATCAATATATAGCTGCTCAGAGGATATGCAGCAAAAACTTTTTTTGTAATGAATACGATTTGAAAGTTATATTGGATGTGGATATTAGGATTACATGAGGAGTTTAATTAGTTACTACATACAGCTGTAGTGAAGATAAGGCAGCAGAGAAACAGAAGCTTGCACCTAAAAAGCTCAACTAAGGCAATTAAAAAAGGTGACAAATGCATAACTGTTTATCTCTTCACCAAGCTGAACTAAAACATTGCTAAAAGTGATCTCTAAGCAGATATAAACATAAACAAATGCAGCTCTATATTCATTATACAGCCATTCTCAATCAGTGTTCTGCTGAAACCCAGGGTTCCTCCAGAGGTTGCTAGGGGTTCTTTAAACTGAAGCTCCAGTCCCCATAAGCTATTTTTTGATAAAAGCTCCCCCGTGATTGTTAGTAGTTGTACTATAGTATTTGGATATTGTCATAACTGTGTTCATTGTTATTTTTAAATCTGTAATATCTTACATGATCTTGAAAGAAGGCAGGGGCCATCAAGGTTGTGGGCATCTGAAGCCCGCTCCTGTATATTTCCGGGATTAGGTGCAGCTGGCTACCCAGCTTCTAAAATACCAAACATGTCATACGTACCTGCTCTGTGCAATAGTTTTGCACACAGCAGCCCCTCTTCTTTTTGGGTTTGGTATATAGAAGGATGAAGTGAAGCTAAACCAGTATGCTGTGGTCAGTTCAAAGCATCTGGTCACATCCCAAATAATTGTCAGAAAATAGAATTAGGGCTGCCCCTGGGATAATATGGACTGATGCAAGAAAATGGACTGACCATGGATTTGTATAAAAGTAAAAAAGTTTTATTACATATAGTAAATCACAAAGGATAAACAGTAAAAAAGATTATACATAAGAAAATAATAAAATAAAGACATGATGGTATGTTTAACAATAGATGCCAATATACATTACATTCACATCCATAATAATGGACGAGGTGTGTCAATACAGAGGGATGCAAATGGACACCGACATGTTTCGGATATACAGGGCAAATTCAATGCCGATATGTATATATTCCTTCTTCAAGGTAGGTATATAGGCAAAAAAATGTATTTGGTTTGATCTGTAGTTCAAAGAGAACAACAAAACAACAATGTATAAGAATGAGTTTAAATATTGTACTTTGTTTCCATAAAGCATTGCATAGAGAACATATTGCATAGCATACAACATTAGATGAACATCTAGTTGGTATCTAGAGTGAAAAAACTGAGAAATTGCTACTTACATCTCGCAGGGGTTCGTAAAAGCACATGAATATGGGATGAGACGTCACATGGGTGAGCTCCTTGGAGTTTACAGAGATCCAATCCAGCAGATGGTGGGAGACAGGCTAAATGTTAAAGTGAATAGAAGCGTTGTATGAGCTTCAGAATGGACTCATAACATAGTCCTCATTAAAGACCATTAAATTGTTCAAGAGTTGAAAAAAATTAAATAATAATTCTTTGTTCAAAAAATGTGTGTATACTCTTGAACTAAAAAGTAAGATGTAAAGGCATCTGCTGGAAAATCAGATTAATTGTGTGAAGGTATCCTTATCCCAGTAAGTTCAACACGGCATGTTGGGTTTCTCCCTGGTGCTCCTGGCTCCTCCCACTTAAACAGTGCCCCCAGAGAAAGCCACTTGCCTTGGGGGCACCACTGAGTGCTCGCTCTTGAGCCGCTTCTCTATGCGTCCATAAAACATATAGAGCTGCGGAACGTTCCCCTCGCTCTCTCTTCATTGGTTCACTGGATGTGATAGCCAAGGCTATTGTGAACATCGCTGGATCAGACGGAGGGGGCTCATGTAAGGATTGAGGGGGGGGAGTTTTTTTTTTTTTACCTTAATGCCTTTAGAACCACTTTAAGTGATCTGTGGTGGTATCTAGTAACAGATCCTCCCTGCCCTCAACCAACTGCCAAGCCATTAAAAAGATAAATAACTATATGACTTCCCTGTAATGGATTCCCCTTGGAGTAGAGTGAAAAAGGCAGTTTTACTGTTGCCACCATTGCAGCCACTGAAGACTAAGTTAGAAAAACATTATCATAGTATGCTGGGGTGTATTTACAACAATCAAATATACTATATAAAGAGCAGCACATTGTGTCAAGTTTATTATTAAAGCGAAATTTGGGGTCAAATTCCACCTTTATAGCCATATAAGGTGTCAAATTTAGTAAGTAGAGAACATCTCATCTCTCATATATGAATGGCAGGGTCAATAAACAGCCACCAGTGGATATAAATCCTAAAGCAATAATGTGAAAATGGAATATAAACTTTTATAAAAAATAAAAATATGAGTAAAAGGGCTACAAATAATTAAGCTATTTTGAGGCAATATTTTGGTATTCTAACACACAAAACATTTTGTTACAGCTTGTACGCTCTCGCCTTTTACCATTCTACTGCTTTTTATCATGAACAATCTTCTAGTTGCTAAGAAAAATTCCTATCCACTCCATTTTTAAAGCATTATTCCGTAGCTCCAAGTGAAACATATTCATTAATTGCTTTTGTGTTGTAAAGAGCCGCAGAGTGGAACTTAGCAAATGAAAGCCAATTACTCTTTCTGTTTTTGTGTATGTGTAATGCATTATTCTGTTGGGTGATATTTCAGCTCTCGTATTGTATACAAAATTTTAAAAAGAAGACTCTGTTTTTAATCCCCTTTCACTTTTGCTGTGTGTTTTTTCATTAGTATACAATTTACATATAGGTCTCATTGGGATCTAAACTCATAGAGGAAAAAAAAAACCTTTATATGCATAAATAAAAAATGTGCATTTTATTTCTCGATGTACCGCTAGGGGCTTGACTCTTATTTATTGTGTGGCAAGAATATTGAATCTGAAAAAAGCAATTTAAACAGAGCTGACATGTAAATCAAAATTTATTTACAAGGGATATGCTGAAATATTACTCTGAAGAATATATTTTAATAAACCAGAAATCAATATTTTATTAATTTTGGGTTGTAATTTATCCATTCTTGTAGATACTATACATGCATATGTATCATCCTAAAGCAAAACTAAAGTCCTGCTGTTTAAAAAATGCAAGTAGCTAGACTCTTTTTTGGCAAAGTCTCTTTGCCCATAGCTTCTTGCAATTCCTCTCTTTTGTGCATACACTGTGTCGTGGATTCTTTAGATATACAGTTACAGTTACCTGTCCTCAGTTATTCAATGAGGCCTAATTCAATAACATATACTGCAGCATAGGAGACCAGTAACTTACACCAATTGTATGCTGAAAGCTGTCTTCTTTATTGAATAGAATGGATGTAGATCGCCCTGGACTGACTATATCAGTCAGTGTTGTAGATTGGTAGGGTGTGGGCAGAGGGAAAGAATTTGTTTCCAGAAGTCCGTGCCCAGTTTGGAAAAAGGTGGTGATGAGCCCTGTTAGGGCTTGGTCTGCTACCTCAGTGTGCGTCCTTACGGTCGACTCTGCGTGTAATGTGGAAGAAATGAGGATAAAGGAGCATCCGGTGGTCAAAGAGGTAAGTAATTTGTATTTTATTTGAAGTTTCAGCAATAAAAAGAGGCCAACGAATTTCGGGGGGACTAAAGACTTCATCAGGGCTGCCAGAAAAAATTGTTGTGGTATGATCCTGTTGGAGGGTGCCTTTGGCACATGGATCTGAACTGTTAGAAGTCCTCAGCACTGGCTGTGTGTTCAGAGGCGGCAAAGGTAATTTATTGAATGATTGACATGGGCATTTATAATAGAATAGAAAAGGTGCCAGCTATGCAATCTTTGGTTATTGGTCATGGTCAGATGTTGATGATGGTTAATGATGACTTCAAGTGACTTATGCACTTTTTTTAATGTTTCTGAGTATCTTAATTTATTATTTTATGATTCAATGCCCCAAGACTTGGCAGTGCTTCTTGCTGTCACTAGTTTTAACACTCAGATGTAAAATGTGCATATGTGTGCATTAAACATAAAGACCAGTAAAGACAAAGGCTTTAGCTTTAGAAGCCATCTTATAATCATTGTAGAATCATCATAAGCTATTTTAAAATGTATATATCTCCACCTCAACTGTATGGCACATGGAAATTGTACAGTACAACCCAGCTGATTCTGTGAATATAGCCGGCTGTTTGAGACAAAAATAACTTCAGTACACAGGGTTACATCATCTCTGGTCACCCAAAAGCCAAACAAGAGCATCACAAGACTCAAAAAAGCAGCAGGGTAGAAGGAGGCGAAAGCCTGGACCTGTCCCCACTGAAGGATGGCCTACTGGGAGCTAAATGTGCCATATTGTGTATGTTTGTCAAGAGATTTCCAAACAATTTCTGCCCCGAAAGTGATGGTAAACCTACCCAATAGAAACACTGACCACAATGAACATAAGACAGAGTCTCTTTGCTTTATTAGTGTATCCAAAACTAAATAGAACGTTTTGGCTGGAGTTGGGCCAAAAGTAGTAGACACTTACTCGTATGATCCCAAAAATGCCTCCACTCAGGTTAGCATAAAAGAGAAAATGTTGGAGAAGGCTAGCTTTTTGGGATATAGATTTTGGCAGCAAGCCCCCTTCAATTCAGTTTTGTGCAAGTTATTATGGATTAATGTAGTAGGTATGGGGGAATATGAAAGATGTGCAGTAGGGATATTATATTAATTTAAAGGATTAATTTTTGCCATTTTCTCTCCCTGGTTATTTGAGATAACCTGCACATAGGGATGTTAGAGAAAGACACGGATTGAATTTTTTTCCTGATCAATTGGTACAATTGCAAATAACTATTATTTAGACATACCAATTATTATTCTGTGCCACACTGAATGTGTCTATGTGCCATTTTTATTACAAAAACTTACAGGCACCTTGTAAAATACTGTACTTTGAATAATGTTTGACATTCTGGCTTTTTGAGTTTAACATTCACTTTGTTTAAGAGCTGCAGCTGCCAATGGTATCCAGCACTTCACAATGTGTTTTGTACCTGGCTCTGGTCTCCACTGTGTTCTATTGATCCTTCTGCTGCTGCTATGTTATTACTGTGCCATGTAATGATGTAGTGGTTGTCAACAGAACTATATCATACAGCGGAGGATGGGACATCTGACACGCCTGGAAGCAATGGATACCAGTGACAATCATAGCTCCTCAAAACCCACTTCCCAATTGAAGAGTAGTATTAATAGTCTTATTTTAAGTATACTGTAAGTTTTTTTTTTTTTTTTTAAGTCTAGCAACGGGTTCACTTTAAATGTTCCTACCAAAGTCACATACTCTAGGTTAGTTTGAAATAGACCCAAGTTTCCTGGAAGAAGCCGTGATGATAGTGTGACCACAATCTTGGGCACTCTAGTAACTATTATTATATTCCTAATCAGTTTAAAGAATTAGTCCATCCTAACCTAATACTTTAAATAAGGTGGGCAGAGTCAACTTTAGGCTCTTAGGAACCTCAACAGTGAGATCTGTCTATACTGTGACCAGTGTGTGGATTGGGCTAACTTCAATGCCAATTTAAATCATATCACTTCTAATCGTGACAGAAACAAAAATAAATGGATGTACCCTATTCACTGTGAATAATCCTTATGGATTATACTCCCAATACCCCCTTCTCAATCAATGTGGTATACCCCAAATCTGTGCTATAGTGAATGGACCAGTTCAAATAATATATCAAAAAAGCTTTTTGGGTCAAATGTGCAATAGTCCCAACAGGTTGTCAATTATTAACTCAACAAAGTGCAGATGCAAAAAAACTGTGCAATATTATCAACTACAGTAGTTGTTAATAATAAGATCTACAAAGTGCAAGTGCTAAAAATATAGGTATAGAACAAACAACGGTATAAGTATATATTTTATCTTCCAGCTTATTCCAATAAGTCCATAAATCAAGTAAAGTGCAATGTGCAAAAAAAAAAAAAGTCAGTATAAGTGGCAAAATAAATGTCCTTAGTGAGTGATCACTCCTTTCAATGCTGTTTCTATTACGTGGTTCAGTGCTTCTACTTCCACTCTTAAAGTGCTTCCACCACCACCTAGTAAAAATGGCCACTCACCAGATGGATGTGAGTGTGTACCTTTGGTCCATTACAGGATAACAACTCCGTTTCAATAAGTCAGTCAGCAGCCTTTCCAATCAGTGTGACAGAATGTCTGGCTCTAATATTATTCATAAAAATGGATAGCCATCATGGTATAGTATGTCACCACTATTTATTAAAAGGTTAAAAACAATAGATTTTAAACTCATAGCCGTGTATGCAGGGTGGGTAATGTCGGCTAGTTCGCCGCTGTGTGTTCTCTATCAGAGTGCGCCTCAACCCTCGTCCTCGTATAGCAGGAAATGAAGAGTATCTCCTAGCAGCCTCTACGCGTTTCGCAGTTCCATTTGCGTCATCAGCTAGTGAGATCTGTCTACCTTAACTTCTGCCCTCCTCAAAGTTATAGGTGTTCACTCACCTCTGTATGCTCCAGCTCCTCTTTACATTTCTATAATAAATAATAATTATAAAAATACAACAGGGAGATTGTAAACCAATCACAATGTTCACGGTGGGTGTGGGTGGGCAGGCCCAGGAACTAATATCAGAGATTTTCTTGAAAGTTTGTTCAATATGAACTGGTGAAGTGTATGTATAGCTGTTTTTTTTTTGTTTTGGACAGAGTAGGGAAGGGTTGAAACCCCTGCCATAAATTTTTGATGCCTTTATCCCATAGGTGGGTTTAGTTCCGCTTTAAATTTCTTGAACATATCACCAAAATATTGGCTAGATATTTACAAGGACACAAAATGTTAATATGTCTACATTCGCCACAAGCTGCAATAATAATTATCAAACAAAGAAATCTGAAATCTCTTTACTTTATATGCACAGAGTATACAGTACATGGTATCACAATTCATAAAGAAGCAAAATGCTTCCTTGGATTTTATTTAAAGTTCTGAATGATCGCTGTTGATTGCAAGGATAATGACACATTGCACTGCCTGTTTTGTAAAGGCGGTAGAATGATTATATAATGTGTAATTTTAATTAAGAATAACTGTATATTACACTTTCAGCACTTATCCCTAAAAGCTTAAAAATAAGTTTTTCTGCAAAACTTAAATGAGCAAGTGCAATCACAAAGCAGACAAAACTTCTTTCCAGTGAATTTGAATAAACTGTGCTGAATATGTGGCTTGCTATGTTAATTACAGAATTGTTATATGTATGTTTCCTTCTGTGCTCCACATGCAGTAATCTTTAAAGAAGCTAAATCAATATATAGCTGCTCAGAAAAATTGCAGGTCATATTTTTTTTGTAATAAATACGATTTGTAAGTTATATTGGATGTGGATATTAGGATTAAATGAGGAGTTTAATTAGTTACTACATACAACTGTAGTGAAGATAAGACAGCAGAGAAACAGAAGCTTGCACTCAAATAGCTCAACTAAGGCAATTAAAAAGGTGGCAAATGCATAACTGTTTATCTCTTCACCAAGCTGAACTGAAACATTGCTAAAAGTGATCTCTAAGCAGATATAAACATAAACAAATGCAGCTCTATATTCATTATACAGACATTCTCAATCAGTGTTCTGCTGAAACCCAGGGTTCCTCCAGAGGTTGCTAGGGGTTCTTTAAAGCGGAGGTCCACACAATTTTTTAAGTTGACCTTGCATTCTTGCCTTGCATACATTGTCAAATGGAATTCTTTTTTTTTCAGAGGGGGTACCTGTATATAAGTGTTTTCTTGGCTGCTTCCTGTCTCTGACCCCCGCGGGTATGGGCGGGTATGGTCGTCATATCCTGCGGCGCACTGTCTCCTGGGAGCTATGTGTCATTATTCCCAGAAGTCAGTGCGGATGGCCGTCGCTAATTCTCACGAGATTCGGAAACCAGTTTATCTTCATTGCCATCACAACAGGGCGGGAACTTCCGCCGCCCGTTGTGATGGCGCCGTACAAACTGAGCATGCGAAGGGAACGTGCGGTGAATGCTGGTAGCTCAGCATCACCATATCAAGGAAGTTTATGCTTGTGGGCTTCACATGCCCACAAGCAGGATGAAACCTGCCATTACTAATTTTTATAAGTAAATTTTATGTACGAAACTGGACATCGGTGGATATAGGGGCCATCAAGGTTGTGGGCATCTGAAGCCCACTTCTGTATATTTCCGGGATTAGGTGCAGCTGGCTACCCAGCTTGTATCTCCTGATATCACACTTGCACAGTAATGACACAGTTTGTGCATACGAGTTGCCAAAGCAACGGCAAAAGCAAATTTTTCAAAAACTCTTCCCAATCATGTAATTTCCTGTTTCCAAATATAGTGAGATTTTACACTTAGGCTTCCCAAAGACTCTTGGGATAGATGATATCTATATCCCAGGAGTCCATGGGAATCGACCAATGATGACATCACTTAGATGCCCAGGACTGAAAGTCCCGCCTCAATATATTGAAAAAAGGTATTGAAAAGTACAAAAAAAAAGAAAGAGTATCCATTAAGGACTTAACTGTGGGTGGGCAGTGACATCAGAGGAACTTGTGATTGATGGACCTCCAATCTGATGATGCAGTAGAGAGAGAGATAATCTGACGCACCGAGATTATATAGTCCAATCAGTAATAGAATGTATATAGAACCACTGATAGGGGTATGGGGTAGTCCAAAGTTAGTCTCTAATCCTATATGGCAAGATGTAAAGGCAGAGGGGGGAGCTCAGGACCACTTATGGCTGCTATGCTGCTATCCTCGCAGTTGTGACCGGCTCTGTGTGGCCTCTAGAAGGAGCTGGATGCTCTGAGCACTTAGCCTTGCCTTAACATCTGTTCCTCTATCCTTCCGGTGATGTCACTTCCGGTGTGTGTTCCACGCTGGTTGGCATGGCCTCCAGGGACTCCTCCAGGCTCCCGAGCGGGCCATCCTCCTCTCCCAGCAATTGGAACACCTCACAGCGCTCCTGCAGGACAGATACATGAGGAATCTACATCTACATAGTCTCTATCTTGTGAGTGTTATTTATCCATTGTTATTAAAGCATCTAACCGGGATATTGCACTTAGCTGACACTTCCTTCCTTTTGTTCTGTTCTCCAATCTGATGATGCCTGCACAGTTTCTAAGCCAATCGTTATTTGGCAGAGCTAGTGGTATGACACCAATTATTTTTTTTTAGCCGTCGGTAAGGAAGGCATTGTGAGCAGCACTTTAGGGGCATTTTTCCCACTCATCTCCAATGTTGGGGGAATTTTTCTGATTGTCACAAATAAATCGATTTTTTTCAGGGGGTCCAAAGGGTCCCTATGGGGTAATAAGTTTAGGAAAGGCTGCATTAATGTATAACTTTTTTTTTTTTAAAGACAAAGAAATATAAGCGTCTGAAATTGACTTGGCATTAGCTTGCTGCAGTCCACTGTACAGCAAAGCTAGATTGAAAGAGGTAGAAGCAACACAAGGAGCCTTTAATTTGTGCTAATGTCCTAACAAGGGACATGCTGATAGGAGGAGATTAGAGTTACAGAGAGATGATACATACAATCCATACATTCAAAGAAACCAAAACAAATACATTCATAAATTAGGTTATGTGTGATAATGACACAGGGGAAAAGTATTGAACATGTTTACTGAAATGTATTTAAGAATTTATGCAAAATCCATTGTTGGTAATGACAGCTTCAATATGCCCCCCATTCGGAGAAACTAGTCACGTACATTGCTCAGGTGTGATTTTGGCCCATTCTTCCACACAAACAGTTTTTAAATCTTGAAGGTTTCATGAGCCTCTTCTATGAACTCTAATCTTTAGTTATTTCCACAGATTTTCTATTGGATTCAAGTCAGGTGATTGGCTGGAATATTTCTTTCTATGAAACCAGTTGAGAGTTTCCTTGGCTTTGTGTTTGGCATCATTGTCTTGCTGAAATGTCCACCCTTGTTTCATCTTCATCATCCTGGTAGATGGCAGCAGTTTTTTTTAAGAATGCCTTGGTACATTTTTCCATTCATTCTTCCTTCAATAATATGAAGTTTGCCAGTACCATATGCTGAAAAACAGCCCCACGTCATGATGTTTCCACCTCCAAACTTCACTGTTGGTATGATATTTTTGGGGTGATGTACAGTACCATTTGACCTCCAAAACATGGTGTGGAATTTGGCATCCAAATAGTTCAATTTTAGTCTCATCTGACCAGTCTATATTCTCCCAGTATTTCACAGGCTTATCTAAATGTTGTGCAGCAAACTTTAAACAAGCTTTGACATGCTTTTTCTTCAGCAATGGAGTCTTGTGTGTAGAGGCCATGGCGGTTGAGTGTTTTCTTTGAAACAACTGTACCTGGTAATTCAAGGTCTTACTGAAGCTCTCCACAAGTGGCCCTCTGATAATTATTTTCACTCCTCTGTCAGAAATATTGTGCAAAGCATCTGGTCGTGGCCGGTTTATGGTGAAATTAAGTTATTTCCACTTATGGATTATGGCCCCAACAGTGCTTACTGGAACGTTCAGAAGTTTAGAAATCCTTCTATAACCAATGCCATCAGTATGTTTTGCAACAATAACAATCTTTGCCTCACTGTATTTTTGAGGAACTCTCCTTTACAGGTATGTCCTTTTCTGAAATTCTGCTATTATGTGACAGGGTCTCTTTAATGTAGTTAGTTGATTCACAAACTCTGTATGCTGCTCTATGACATATTAAGGAAAGGCTTTGCTATTATATACATTACCTAATTTGTTAAATTTGCTAAGCAGGCTTTTCAGTGCTTGAAACTTTCTGGCAAACGACCAGTTTTCTGCCAACATGACTAAAACTTACTAAGTACCTAATTGAGCATAATGAAGCACTTTCTGGACAATGATTGGCTAAGTGTCAGTGACAGAATTTGGCTCCCTTCACAGTAAACAACCACTGACAAAACGGTAAACAAGCAAAAACAGCATTTTATGTTTCCTCGTGACAGAGAAATTCAGCGGAGTAAAGCAAGTTTGCTTTCATGGACTATTTTTCATGAATTTTACTCTGTTGCTTGCGAATGATTCATGAAAGATATCTGGAAGAGAATTATACGGTACTGTAAGATTGCCACATACTGGGGGAAAATTAACGTACTATAATAAATGTTGCAGTAGAACATGTAATGGTCATTTGTGATGCCTGGATTTAAAATAAAAAATATATGCTTATTATTATGACAAATAATCAACATCCCCTATATCTTAACCACTATGAATGGGTGAATGGTTCGACCCAAGCATGAGTTCGGGCTTGAACATTGGCTGTTCGAACACCCAAATTATCGAGGCGACCATTTGTTCGGACTGCTGAATGACCACAATGTACTGCGCCGCCGCACAGTGCATTAGAATCCCTGATTGGCTGAAGCAATGGAAGCTTTGCCCAATCAGGGCACAGAGCACTGTCAGAGCCATGATAACCACGGGGCCATGACGCTGTCATGATAACTCTGTCCAATCTTGGCTCATTGTTCTTAGTCCCCACACTATAAAAGTATTCTTTCAATAACGACCATTTTTAGTGTGATATCGGCATGGAGAGATAGAACAGGGCTCTGTTCAGTGCTACTAGACTGTTAATGTGCTATAGTGTGCTATTCTGATTCTATTGTCAGTGTAGAATATCAGTTTAGTGTGAATCTAGTTCAGTCAGTGTGAGTGTAGTGACCACCATTCATCTTTACATTAGTGTAAATCTAGTGATAGTTCAGTCAGTATGAGTGTAGTGACCGTTTAACACAGTGTATTTCAGTGCGTTACTGCAAATTTAATGCCATATATTTCAGTGTGTTACGTGACATTTAACGCAGTATATTTCAGTGCCTTACGTAACATTTAACGCTGTATATTTCTGTGCGTTAGTGCATGTTTAACGCAGTATATTTCAGTGTGTTACTGCAAAACACCAGCCATTTGGGTACCACATGCTTGACAAGACATTTAACCTTCCATCACTCAGCCCATTAGCAAGAGCACCTGAAAGCCACACAAAAGGGGCGCAATTCTGTTCCTCCTCCTCATTCACCTCAGTCTGCCCCTGCTATACCTCATGACCTCTCAGCAGCCTCCACTGACAGGGATGATGGTATAGCGCAGGGTGTCCCAAGTCCTTGCAGCACATCTGCCAGTAGCACACCACCAGCTGTAGACTATAGCCAGCAAATTTCTCTGTCCCATCTGCTTCAGCGAAAAAAATAATACAGTCACTGTCATCCACATGCCCAGCGTCTAAATGCAAGCTTGTCAAAGCTGCTAGCTCTACAACTTCTGCCTTTCCATCTGGTGGATTCTGACCCCTTCCGTGAATTTGCAGAACGTGCTGTACCACAATAGCAGGTTCCTAGTTGCTATTTCTTTTCATGTAAGGCCATTCCAGCTCTGTGCCATCACGTGAAAGGCAATGTTGTGGCATTGTTGGGCAAGGCAGGCAAAGTCTATGTTATTGCTGACACGTGGGCCAACAAGCATGGTCAGGGACGATATATTTAGTTCACAGCACACTGGGTAACTCTGCTTGCAACTCAGAAGGAAGCAGGACAGGGTTCAGTGCTGCAGCTTGTTGTGCCCCCACGTCTCCATACAGCTAGTGGTGATGATGCAAGATTTGTCAGCTCTACCCCCCTCCTCCTCTTCCCCCTCCATGCCCTCCTCTGCTGAATTGTCCTATGAACCACAAATACCCCCTAAGCGTTCAAGGGGGTATTCGATGAGTCAGGCTAAAAGGTGCCATGCAGTGCTTCAGCTGGTGTGTCTAGGGGACAGGAACCACACCGGAGCAAAGATTCTTGCACCACTCCAGGGGTAGGCCCAGAGGTGGTTCACACAACACCATCTGGAGTCAGGAATGGTGATGTGCAATAATGGCACAAACCTCCTGTCCGGCCTTTAGAGAGGGAAAGTTGACACATGTGCCATGTCTGGCTCTGACAGAGACTCTTTACCATGTGATCAGCCATGTCCAATCACGGCTGATCACAGTGTAAACAGCTTTTCCTCACTTGCGTCTGTCAGAGATTCCCGGCAGTTTTCTCGACAAGAAACCATACACACGAACAGTTTTCTCAGCAAGAAAGCTCTCTCTGCAATTTTCTTGTCGCTTTTTGACGAGAAACTCGGTCGTGTATACGAGGCTTCACACTTGGTTTCAAGAGGGTTTGGGACTTTTGCACGTGGATTTTCACGTATTTTTATGATTTCACAAGTGGTCTTGAATTAACATTTTTTAAAACATACTCTTTTATTGTGCACAAGTTTTAAAGAGGAACTGCAGTCTGCTCACATAATTTGTAATAAAAACATCTTTGCCAATCTGAAGCTTCCGTCCAACCAATGTGCATATTATTTTATATATACTGTGATTCTGTACTTGCCAAATATGCTGCAGAAATC
Source organism: Rana muscosa (assembly GCA_029206835.1). Taxonomy (NCBI): domain Eukaryota; kingdom Metazoa; phylum Chordata; class Amphibia; order Anura; family Ranidae; genus Rana; species Rana muscosa. The sequence goes on from CM055119.1 coordinate 352,335,653, forward strand.
TCCCTCCACTAAGTCTGACAGCAACCATTTTAACTGTGGGCAGCTGAAGCTTCTGCCTGTTCACTTCCTGGATTTAAACAGACACACACAGAGGCACAAATACACATATACATATATACAGACACTCACATATACAGACAGACACACACACTCACTCCCACCTCTTCTTGACTGCACATTTCTCCTCTCTGGATGAATACACATAGATCTCTGCAGTCTCCTGTTATCTCCGCCCTCATCCATTCCCCCTCCAGGTTTGCACTTCTGCAGTTCTCATTGGCCCTCCTATGACTCATCTCCCCTCCCTTCCTGGCAAACTCTCACGAGAGTAAGAGAGAAAGCTGTTCATGATGTCATAAGCCTAGGCTAATGACCAGGCAAGAAAGAGGAAGTGGGCTGTGTAACGGCACCCAAAGTATGAAAGGGGTTAACGCCGTTTAGAATATTCCCTCTCTGAACACACATCCACTGGCAACACTCCACAGTCAGGCGACCGCTTCCCATAGGAATAATGCTTCCAGAAATACAAGACAAACACTCTGTATGAGGTTTCCACTGGTCTGACACTTTTATTGAGAAAAGCAGGCCCTTATATACACAAAAAGAATACTGTAGTCCAAATGAACAACTCCACCCACAACATCACACAATGGTCACATAACGAGCTCCCAATACACATCTGACATCGCTTAGCAGACAACAGGTGAGTTCATTAGCTAATCCCTTTACATCTTAAATGACTATGCATAACCTTTATGTTCCCCAGACTGTCTGTCTGCTATTTTACAATACACACAAGTACAGAGTTAATTATCACAATGAAAGATCCTCAGAAGCCATCCTAGGTTCATTTACATCACAACAGGCAGGTGGCACATCAGCATCTCTCAATTAACTTGTTGAGTTCAGGATCAACAAACAGTAACTAGTTATTTACAGATATCCTGGGGAATATGGTGGATTAATATTACAGACCCATTTTAGGTAGTCCAAGATATATTCTTAATGTCCATTATTTTCTTGCTCACCCTGTGCCCAAAGTGACCCCTGTCACAGGCTGTATAAGGTATTTACTGGCAGAAAAAAAAATACTATCCAAAGTTAACCACTTCAGCCCTGGAAGATTTGGCTGCTCAATGACCGGGCCCTTTTTTGTGATACGGCACTACGTTGCTTAAACTGACAATTGCGCGGTCGTGCGACATTGTACCCAAACAAATTTTTTTTGCCACAAATAGAGCTTTCTTTTGGTGGTATTTGATCATCTGTGCGTTTTTTTTAATTTTTGCGCTATAAACAAAAAAAGAGCGACTTTTGAAAAAAACACAGTATATTGTACTTTTTGCTATAATAAAAAGCAAATTCTTTCCTTAGTTTAGGCCGATATGTATTCTTATACATATTTTTGGCAATAAAAATCGCAATAAGCATATATTGATTGGTTTGCGCAAAAGTTATAGTGTCTACCATATAGGGCAGTGGTTCTCAACTCCAGTCCTCAGGACACACTAACAGGCCAGGTTTGCAAGATAACTGAAATGCATCACAGGTGATATAATTTGCTGCTCAGGGATTGCAGGATTTTAGTCTGCATCTCCCCAAGGTAATACCTAAAATCTGGCCTGTTAGTGGGTCCTGAGGACAGGAGTTGAGAACCACTGATATAGGGGATAGATTTAGGCATTTTTAATAATATTATTTATTTTACTAGTAATGGCGGCGATCTGCGATTTTTATCGGTACTGCGACATTATGGTGGACACTTTTGACACATTTTTGGGACCATTGGCATTTATACAGCAATTAGTGCTATAAAAATGCACTGATTACTGTGTAAATATCACAGGCAGGGAAGGGGTTAACTCTAGGGGGCGATCAAGGGGTTAACTGTGTTTCCTAGTATGTGTTCTAACTGTGGGGGGATGGGACTCATAATAGGAGATGACAGATCGTGGTTTCTCAGCTTGTAGGAATTCACGATCTGCATCTCCTCTCAGAACAGACCAGGGATGTGTGCGTTTACACACACATGTCCCTGTTCTGCCTCTCATGTCCGCGATTGCTTGTGGCCAGCGGTCATCGCGACCGGCGGTCACAAGCTTTGGCACCCCCGAAGTGCAGTGGGCACGTGAGCGCTACGCCGGTTCGCGGGATCGTTCCGACCTGCCGCAGTATAATGATGGCGGCAGGTCGGCAAGTAGTTAAAACAACAAGTTTGGTGGAAAGTGGAAAAATTTACTGATGGTCCGCTTTAATTATATGTTCTGTGATGTACACTTCACCATGTATTTTGATGTGTATTGTGTATGAAGTCTTTTATTATGAGTTATGATAGTATTTGACTTGAGTTATTGATATATTGGTTTTGGGCACTTTTTAAGTAGTTAAAGTGTAAGTTCGCCCTAACACTATAATCGCTGCATCCCTACAGCCATCCATAATCTAACACTAACCTATCTAGCCCTGTAAAGAAGAAATCAGAATACATACCTTTTTTTAAAGCCGATCCCAGCTTCAGAGACGGAAGCTCTGAAGAGGACACATCCGACATTGTGATCGTGGATGTCTGTAAATGCAGGGATTTTATGTTAGGGTGGACTTATACTTTAATTGTAGTCTCTGCCAGGTATGCTTATTACAGGTATGTTTATGACATGTTTATGACAGGTTGACAATGTAGGAGCAAAGTTGAGAGACAGTTGGCAGCCTATATTTGGCAAGTTCCAACCCTATGCTAACTTTTCCAAAACTAGAAAAATGTTTTGACCAAGCTTTCCTTTTTTTACCTAAAACCCTGGACCCAAAAGCTCTAAAAGAACCATAAAGAATTATTAATAAAATTGTTTTTTCATTGCTCTGCCCTCCCATGGGACAAAAAAAAACAAGTAGTAATTTGTCCCAAGTAGCTAGGTGAGTCTAAATCTGTTATGAAGTCTGACTTTTCCCCCTCCTCTCCTCATGTAAAGAACATCTCCAAGATCATGTGGTGGAGAGTTTCCTTATTTCTAACAGCGCAGATAGAATACTCTTCTCACTATATCTTAGGATATCTAGTGGAGAGGCTGGCAGAGGGACTAGACTGTTTCACAAGTGGAAGGAAGATATACCCACCCTTACTGATGATGACTGGGAGGATGGAATCCAGCAATATATCCCATGGATGATATGGGCCAAAGAAAGATATATCCAACCTAAATTTCTTCATAGAGTATACTATACTCCTCAAAAACTCTTGAGGATATACCCAACTCAGTGTGATAGATGCCCTAAATGTACTAATCAACTGGGTACATTCCTACATGTTGTATGGTCATGTCCACTTATCCAGCAGTTTTGGACAGAGGTGGTGAACACAATAAATTCTGTAGGAAATCTAACCATAGGCATGGACCCTACTAACCTTCTTCTGGGCATTTGTGATACTGTTACGTCTAACACCCATAAACAGTTGTTCATATTCTATGCCACGATTTACACCAGAAAGGCTATCCTAACAAAATGGAAGCAGCCTGTGCCCCCTACGGTCTCACAATGGAGATCTATGATTGATTAAATTCTGCCACTTTATAAACTTACATATATGATGTGCAAATGTCCAACAAAATGTAAAAAAATATGGGGAACCTGGGTTTAGCGCTAACGATCTAACAAATTTGGTGATCCTCTATACAAGAGATTAAAATACTAGACAACATATTTGTGCTTCCCCCTACTGCCCCCCCTCCACTTCCCTCCCCCTCCACACCCCCCTCTCCTCCTCCACTTCCACATCCTACCCCAGGGGTAAACATACTGTTAATCTATACCATATAAGAACCTGATCTAACGAATGTGTCAACGTTTTTTCCAGATGTCTTACACGAACTAATGTGGTAAAATTGACCTGAGATGTATCCTGTCTATTGCACTGAAATGTACTATGTGCCCTAATTCAATTTTCTTTTTCTTCTTTTGTATACATTGTTTATTTCTTGTTTGGAGATAAATAACTTTTCTTTTAACTATGAGAACACCTAGAAAGAACATTCCCAAGACAAAATTCAGCAAGAGGAATGCAGAAAGGCAGGAGACTGATACCTCCTCCCTCTGCATTCCAAAACCAGCTGCAATTACCATGGATCCCTCTCCTTCCTAGCTGTTGTCAGATTTGCCATGTGAGGGGGCAAGTCGGACATCATAATTAGCCTCAGGAAGAACCTAGCAACATGGGACAAAGTACTACTTGTACTTTGTCCCATGAGGGGCAAAACAAGGTAAAAAAAATTACAGATAGCCCTTTTTTAAGCTGTAGAATTGCTTAGATAACAACAATTGAATGATTCAATAGACCAATTCTCCTAAGCCCAAATTATCATGATGTATCAAATAATTTTAAGAGTTTATTTTAAATCAGCAACATGAAAAAGCTATAATTTAATGTCAAAAGTGTTTATTGAGCATATTTTAATGTCGTTTTAGGAAGTGAACTTAGCTGTGCACTCTTTTCTAAGACTCCTACGTCCTTTGCCCACATACATTATATCACTCACCAATTGCAGTTGTAAGTTGCATAAATCTTTCCGTTATTGTTCTGATTTTTACTGTACATCAATTAATCTGCCCTGAATATACAGAACGCCTGTAATCAAATTCAATATAATTGCATGATCTCACACTGTCTTTGCTATATTCTAAATATTTAAAACTTTTTTCTCAAGGCGGTATGAGGTCCACAGGAGGAAGTCAATAGCTTTCATCTTGATTTATAGCGATGATGATAAAAGTTTAGGCTCACAGCTTGCTGCCCATTTCATTGCAAGATTGCTGCCTTTGGCATATGTTCATAGGCAGGTTATCCATAGCTGATTGTAACGTTAATTTAGTAAACATTGCCTACAGTTTCAGCACATTGAATCCAAGCTGACGTTATATAGCTCAGTTTCTAGTCAACCTCTCAAAGTAGGAAGAGAACAAACTGTACCAGCTCAGCAATAACTGAACAAACAAGAGAAAGAATGTCTACGCTGTATGTAAAATATAATAATCCTTGCTCCAATTCAGTGAATTGACTTATAGTGGGAAGTGCTGTATGCCTATGGAGAAAATAAAAAATTGCAAGAATTTCTACAGAACAGTGGGATGTTTTGCTCATACTAATAGAAGAGCAATTTGCAAAAGGGAACTTTTTACCTTCTAGTCTTTACAAAGTAAAAAGATTTCCACCTTAACATAGTTAACCATTTGACCTCCAGAAGATTTGCCCCCCTTCATGACCAGGCCATTTTTTCTGATACGGCACTGCGTTACTTTAACTGACAGTTTTGTGGCCGTGCGACGCTGTACCAAAATAAAATGTATGTATTTTTTTTGGAGTTTTCTTTTAGTGGTATTTGATCACCTTTTTGCACTATAAACAAAAAAAGGCAGACAATTTTGAAAAAAAAAAAATATATTTCTTACTTTCTGCTATAAAACCTATCCAATAAAAAAAAATAATAAATCAAATTTCTTCATCAATTTTAGACCAATATGTATTCTGCTACATGATTTTGGTAAAAAAAAAATCCCAATAGGCGTTAATTGATTGGTTTGTGCAAAAGTTATAGCATCTACAAACTATGGGATATTTTTTTTTATTATTATTATTTTACTAGTAATAGCGGCAATCTGAGACTTGCAGCAGACAGTCAGGACACTAACTGATGACACTGGCTGGGAAAGGGTTAAACAGCAGGGGAGATCAAAGCATTAAATGTTTGCCTAGCTGGTATTTTACTAAACTGTGGGAGGTGTTTGAGCTGGGGGAAGGCTATAATCCATGTCATTGCTCTGCAGGAACACAGGATCAATGCCCTCCCCGCTGACAGAACGGCAATCTGCCTGTGTAACGAACAATCAGCCGATACCCGCTGATCGGCTCCCACCGTCTGCGCACCCCGAACCCGGAAGTGCTGGATCACGTACTAGATAAGCGATCCGGCACAGGAAAACCATATTTGTAAGTTACAGGCAATGTAGAGAACAACATCAGGGGTTCACTGTTGTCCAAAACTCCAGGGGCAAAAATTGGGGAGTTTTTTTCAGATGATTGCAAAATGAGCAAACAGTGTGGCTTGGAAGTGGAGAAAGTGAAATGAATTCAGGGGTGCACTGCAAGGGGATCACCAGCAGGAGGAAGAAAGTTCTGACTTCCCTATATAGATCTTTAGTTAGACCTCATTTAAAATATTGTGTTCAGTTCTGTCGACCTCAATTACAAAAAGATATTGATAAGAAAGAATGGGGTTGATTTACTAAAGGGAAATAGACTGTTTGCTTTGCAATAGATTTTCCAGACAGCTAAGTGAATAAGGTGAAACTCTGCTGGCATCCATCAACCAGGAATCAAAAAAAAAGATTTTTTATTGTCCTTGCATAATTCTTCTGCAAAGTGCAACTTACCAAAGTGAACAGCCTTTTGTAAATCAACCACAGTGAGACCAGAGAATGGCAAAAAAAAAAAGGTGAAAGGTATGAGGGATAAGACATATCAAGAGAGACTCCAGAATCTTGACATGTACAATCTTGAGGAAATAAAGAAAAAGGGGATATGACTAAAACATTTAAATATTTTAAGTTAGTAAGGAGGAGGCCAGTATCTTCAATATGAAGCTAAGATTAACAACATAGGGGCATGACCTCAGGATAGCAGGAGTACATGTAGGCAGGTTGCCTATTGCAGCTTAGTTAGGTGCTGCCCTGGTCAGGAGGGTTAGGGTTAACTGTTTCCTGTTTTCATTTTCTTGGTGGGCTATTAAGGTCTGACCCACTGGTTCTGTGGCATTATAAAAGGTAAAGGGGTCCTGATCCTGGAAATCGGTACTGATGCTTTTGCCGGAGCCCGTCCTGACAGTCTGCGGTGCCATGTTGAGTCTGGAGTTCCTAAAGATACGTCTGGCTTTAGGAACCTTCCACAGTCTATGGGGACTGCTGAAGATTTTTAGGACACCCTGAAGATATCACATCAAGGCTCAGTCACATTGGACTCTGCTAAAGATGAACTCTTACCTGTGCATGTACGCTGGAGGAGCTACAAGCCTGCTTTAGGGACTAGGGACGTTAAGAAAAGACTGCACCTTGTTTGGAATTGTAATATTCAGAACTTTCAGCAAAGCTTTTGAAACGTCGCCATTGCCTCATCTGTTACTAAAGAAGTGTAATGCAAGTAACCAGCACTCATAGGTTTATGGCTTGGGTCAGCTAAGGCACATTGGTGTATGAAGACACAAGTGGTTAGCAAGGGTAACACAGGTTTCACAAACAGCCTGTCATGTACATGTGGCAGGTGGGACAGCCTCTTGCAGTAGGGAAGTTGTTGTCGATGCTCTCTCCACGCGTGGTCTATCTTCCATAGCAACGGGAGCACATTGGCACTGCAGAGGTCCTCAGCCTGTGCACATGTACAGTAGAAGAAGAGTTATTACAGTGCATGTTTGGAATCTGTGCTAGGTGCTTGGCAGGATTCCATTACATTACTGGGAGTCAGGTAGCAGAGATACACTGGACAGGTGGAGAGGGCATGTCCCTCCCAAATGCAACAAGTGACAGTCATGGCGTACATAGACATGGGTTTCACAAACAGCCTGTCATGTACATGTGGCAGGTGGGACAGCCTCTTGCAGTAGGGAAGTTGTTGTCGACGCTCTCTCCACGCGTGGTCTATCTTCCATAGCAACGGGAGCACATTGGCACTGCAGAGGTCCTCAGCCTGTGCACATGTACAGTAGAAGAAGAGTTATTACAGTGCATGTTTGGAATCTGTGCTAGGTGCTTGGCAGGATTCCATTACATTACTGGGAGTCAGGTAGCAGAGATACACTGGACAGGTGGAGAGGGCATGTCCCTCCCAAATGCAACAAGTGACAGTCATGGCATACATAGACATGGGGTTCAAAAGAGTTAACTACAGTTCAGTCATCTGTTCAAGTGCACACAGTGTATGGCCATCTTTGAGTCGGAGGTCCACCTTAAGGTTGCGCTATCCCTGAAAGGGGCCTTAGCCTTATCCTGGGGCATTGAAGGTTATGGCAGAAGTAAAGGTACACCATGTGCAGGAGAGTGAAACTGTTCTAGGTGCCTAGTGTATCCCAGAAGAACCCACCCTGAGGTAGGCCTTCTATGTGACCCACATTTGACATCCAACAAAAAGGGAAACATGGAGGAAGTACCACGCGCTTACAACCTCGAACCCTTCATACAAGTCATAACTAAGCTTGGGAATTTTTTTATTTATTTTTTTAAAGCGTAGTTGGTGCTTGAAACAGATTTCTAACAGAGATAGTAAGTCAGACAACAGTATGTGAATTTAAACATGCTTGGGACAAACATAGAAGGATCTGCTCACTCAAAGACATCAAATTTCCGGAGAGGGCATAACCAATGTGTAATGGGGTTCCATACCAAAAGCAATAAGGACACCCTGCTTTTCTAATCTCCATCCAAAAGGCAATACAGAATACCATTATTTTTTTAGAAATGTTATGGAGGCTCATAAACTTTTTATACAATAAGTTTAACCAAAGGTTTTTGCCAAATGCTATTGCTACCTAGAAAAGTCACTGTATAGTCAGACAGCTCTGTCTCGCTGTGCACCTGGACCCCATCTTATCTGTTATGGATATAGTTACACCCTCATCTCCCATACTGGCTGGGCATGGCCAAAAAGGAGGCTGCCTTCTTGTGTCTACAGGGAGACATACAAAGGATGCTGTGTTTTGCTTCTAATGTATTTAGTAAGCATCTCTTTCAACCTTTTGTCAATTAATTTCTTTGCTAAGAGATCCTGAGCTTTGTCAGCAAGTGAGTGAGACAGTAAACAATGAAGTAATGAAATACCTGCATGGTCAACAACCATATAGTGGTTCTGTATCAACCTGAAATAGATGCCCTTATGTAAATTTAATTAAAACCAAATAAGGCCTTTCACGCCATAGTGATGTAGTGCACCCATGATGCTGTGCTCTAGGATCATTATAATTATGTACTAGTCAATACTGTGTATGTGCTGGGGGTGGCTGTGCTCTGAAAGGGTTGAACAATTGTGTTATATTAGCCTCTAGCCTATAGTTTGCAGTAAATAACCCACCCTGTAAAAGATTTCATGTTTGAAATCTCTGAATTTCCAGGGGGGTACGTCCTCATGTGATCGCTCCTTTTCTAGGGACAACTAATATACTAAGATTAATCATTCTTAAAACAATATTTTCTGTAATTAATTAGAATTTTAACATTTTTACATTTAAAATTATTACTGTTATTTTTTTTAAATAGTAGAAAATAAATGCAAAACAATTTCAGGCAATAAAACCAATATCAACACAAATGTGGCAAATCACTCCATAGCGATATCAATGTATTTTAGTCCATTTTTATACAAGATGATCAGCACATACTCCAGTCCCAATGTAAATCCTAACATTTTATTTGTCTCACCCTTGAACATGGCCTAATCATAGAGATACAAGGACGTGGGGAGGGGTTGGAACTTTAATGCTAGATTCAATTTGCTTTAGAATGCCGGACAGCTCTTAAAGATATAGTATCATTAAATCAAAAGGTACAGCTATATAAATAATATAAATAATTATAAGAAATAAATCTCATCAATGCTATTGATTCTCTTATATGTAACATAATAAAACAATATTTGGACAACAGTACTTAAATTGATCAATATATTTTAAGCAACATATATCAAACAATATAAATAATTTATAATTTAAAAGAGCAAAGTAAAGCAACAAGGAGTTTGTGAGCTACTGTATCAATAATATCTAGCAGACACAGAAACTGTGTCAAAGAATGGCCATCTTTATCTATAGGATTTAAATAAATGTATAATTTCCTAACCCCTGTAAAATGAGGAAAAATGCCTGCAAAACAAATTTTCTACATGGTGCCTTTCCCCAGAGTCCAGTAGCTGCCATTTGACTTTACTCCGACTCATTAAAGAAATGGATTCTGGAAATCCACACTCCAATAAAAGCCTTTATTGTCATGGATAGTCAACGTTCACTGACACGTTTCACAACATCATTGTTGTCTTCTATGTGACCCACACTTGACATCCAACAAGAAGGAGAACATGGAGGAAGTACATCCTCCAACCAGCTATGACTAAGCATCAATGATGTTGTGAAACGTGTCAGTTGCTTGTCCTGCTTCTGTTGTCACAAAAACGTTGACTATCCATTACAATAAAAGCTTTTATCGGAGTGCGGCTGTCCAGAATCAATTTCTTCAATATTGCTCCTGCTGAGCCTGCACCTGGCTTCCACTTTGAGGAGGGTGTTTTCTTTAGTACACCACCTGGAGCAGTTCACCCTTTTGTTCTCTTTACTCCGCCTCACTCAACCAAGAAGTCAGTACAAAGATAGTCATGGCTTTGCTCCCAGACTATAGAACGTTAATCCATCAGTCAGTCTGCTAGTGTTGGAGTCAGGGTTAGAACCTGAACCTAGGACCTCTAGGGTAAAGGGAAGAGATGTGTAGAGGTAGTGCTGGAGGATGGAGTGAGGGATCTTCCTGCTATCAGCATGGACAGTTTGGGCTTGTAGGTTTTAGGGGGATGAAAGTTTGTCAAGGGCTTCCTGTGAGTTCATTAGGATAGACCAAATGACCAAGATCTTAGTATAGGAGATCTATTTATCATTATCCTGAGCTAGGCCAAGTTCCATGTGAGAGATGGAGTCTAATTCCATGACCCATTCTAGGTGTTTGTGATGAGTGCTAGTGGCAGGAGATCATAAATGCATCCAGCAGATAAGAAACACGGAAGATTATCCCATTTGACAATTTTTTTGGACCCTGGTGGACAATGGAGCCCATAGTTTTGGTGTTGAGTTGCAGGAGTGTGTCTCTTTAGTAATTTTCAGTGCAGAATTTTCATGTTAGCCTGGATTGAACTCTTGAAGTCGGAGTTTTGCTCATATGTTGTGTACCTATTTAGTTTTGACACATGGAATGTTGAATCTTACCATAGTAAATCAGTTCTAAAGTACACGACAAATCTCTCTGTTTCACAAAGAGTCATTATGTATAAATGCCCGTATTTAAAGCATTCAATCATGTGTCTGGCCCAAAATGAGCAATCTAACTTTATCTGTTCATGATGCACATTACCTGTGCATTTGATAAATAACCACCAAGACATAACAAGCCAATTCTTAACAAATTACCATGTAACAGAAGCCATGATTATCCAAGGATTGTCTTCTGTGTGGCATACAAATCAGCTTAAGGCCTTGCTTTACACAACTTTGCTATGCATGTTAAATGTTTATTGTGAAATATGTTAAAAATGAGCAACAACTTCAAAAATCTGCTCTGTTGTTGTTTTGTCTGCTTCATAATCCCATCGGATATATATTATCACTGGCTTGTTATTATGAGTTCTGTTTTCTGTTTTATTTTATTTACAAAAAAAAAAAAAAAGATTCTCTTTATGTCATATCGATTTTATCAACGGTAATACACTATGTGGAGTATTTTTTCATTTTATGCCATCCATAACAGAATGCCATCTTACTTGGGAGCCTGAGTCATAACGAGACATGGCAGCTATAGAGGCAGTTGGTTACCCTCTTTCCCATGGTGTTCGTTACCTGGAGGTGTACAGGACGGTTCCATTATCTGTGGGGCTGGCTTTGATGTTGTAAACAATGTGCATATAGACCACTCTTATTAAAGTGGTCACACATGTTCTGGTAAGCACAGCATGAGCTTGGTTGGTGACACTCTGGCTATCCTGTGATTTCCACTTCTCAACACAACATGTGGGACTGTCATCTTGATTAACCATTTTGAATCCTTCATACTTTGGACTTTATGATTGCTTTCTTCTCTTTAGCTGGAGTCACACATTTATTTATTTTATCACTTATGAATGTGGTATAATTTCTCACCAATTATTGATTGTTTGTTAACCGCTTATGGACAATCCACGTTCATATACTGCGGCAAGGCGGCCTTTAAGTGCAAAATCACATACCTGTATGTGATTCCTCTCCCCAGCTCTGGGGCACGCACGCGCCACCGAAGCCCTGCTCCCACTGTGATTGGACACAGCGCGGGGGGGGGCAATCAGCAGGGCCAGCGGCCGAGATGGCCAATGGCCACCCGCGATCTTTCACAGGAGAGGCAGAATGGCGGTGTGCCTATGTAAACAAGGCAGACCGCTGTTCTGTGCAGGAGGATAATGGAGATCTTGTGTTTCTTCTAAGCAGAGACACGGATCTCTGTTTTCCTCCAGTCATAGCATTCCCCCCACAGTTAGAAAGCACCCTCTAGTAGCACATTTATCTTTTTGATCGACCCTGATGTTAACTCCTTACCTACTAGTGTAATTTATACAGTGACAGTGCATTTTTTATCACTGACCACTGTATTGCTGTCACTGGTCCCTAAAAAGTGTCACTTAGTTTTAGATTTGTCTGCCGCAATGTTGCAGTCCCGCTAAAAATGATCGCCGTCATTATTAGTAAAAGCAATTTTAAAAAAGTCCATAAATGCAGAATACATATTGGCCTAAATTGATGAAGAAATTTGATTCTTTTAAAAAAATGTATTGGATGTGTTTTATAGCAGAAAGTAAAAAATATTGTTGTTTTTTTCTAAATTGTTGGTCTTTTTTGTTTATAGCGCAAAAAAAATAAAACCGTAGAGGTGATCAAATACCACCAAAATAAAGCTCTATCTGTGGGGAAAAAATGACATAAATTTTATTTGAGTACAGTGTCAGTTAAAGCAATGCAGTGCTGTATCACAAAAAATGGCCTGGTCAGGAAGGGGGTAAAACCTTGGGGAGCTGAAGTGGTTAATTTAACTGTTTGTGTTCTGCTTCACGTTATTGAACTGTTGTATAACACTAGTCAGACAGCTTAACAATAATTCAGAAGTCAAGAAACGGGAGACATCAAATCTGTATGTATTCTTTTTCCGAATAACTTTGTAAAACTACAACATAAGCATAAACAAACATATGTGTCAGTACATTAAAACATTATACAGCAGCCTCACTCTACCAGTGAAAGTACTCACAGACAATTCCACCATTAGTCCAAGAATAGACAGGAGCTCTTCTACATGTAGTCTGCTTGGATCAGAGAGCAGACATGAAATGAAGGAAATACAGTTCCAGGTTAAAGGTTACTGCCTTAACTGTGAAGGAATTCCTTTTCCTGTGACAAAATAATAACTAACTCTGGCCACTAGATGGCAACAATGTCAAACCAACATTGCAGTATAATCTGTAACAGCACATAGCACATATTACTATGACAATATGGGCAGAACAGTTTGTATATTGATTTTTTTTTATAATGTCGGGTTTAATGGCATAGTGCATAGCAGCTATTTGCATATTTCTCATTTTGCACCTTTAGCCCAGATTTGCTTTATTTAGGCTTACAAGTGCTAGCCAGGATAACCAGAAGCTCTGAAAACAAGAAATCTACAATATAAATACAGCTAAAAAATGCCTCCTTACTGCACAGCCTGCAAAGTGGATCTGTAACTAGCGACAATGGTAAGATGGCAGCTTCCTTTGCTGAAAAGGATAGGAGGGTTTAGTTGCACATTAAATAATGCAAAGCATTCTCTGAGATGGAGGGGGGGGGCAGTGATATCACACGTGACCCCCTGTGTTCACTAAGCAGCAGGGTAGCTGCTTGGCAGAACCTGGAAGCTAGCCACAATCACTGTATTAGTATTGTATACTACGGTGATTTCCAGCTTCCAGGGAGATCCCACAGGTAGAGATGGGCCAAAGCCTCCTTCTGTTCGGTTTGCAGCAAAACTCCTGAACAGGGGAAAATTTCTGCTCCGAACTGCAAACTCCATTGAAGTCTATGGGAGCCGACCATGAGAAATCAAAAGTGCCCGTTTTGAAGGCTTATAAGCAAGTAATTGCCCATAAAAGGGGTATGGGGGTCTAGGTACTGCCCTGGGGGACATGTATCAATGCAATAAAAAAAAAAAAAACTTTTTAACCACTTAAGCCCCGGACCATTTTGCTGGTCAAAAACCAGCCCACTTTTTGCGATTTAACTGACAATTGCGTGGTCGTGCGACGTGGCTCCCAAACAAATTTTGGTGGTATTTTATCACCTCTGTGGTTTTGATTTTTTGCGCTATAAACAAAAATAGAGCGACAATTTTGAAAAAAATTCAATATTTTTTACCTTTTGCTATAATAAATATCCCCAAAAAATATATTTTTTTTTTCCTCAGTTTAGGTCAATATGTATTCTTCTACATATTTTTGGTAAAAAAAATCGCAATAAGCCTTAATTGATTGGTTTGCACAAAAGTTATAGCATCTACAAAATAGGGGGAAGTTTTATGGCATTTTTATTAATATTTTTTTTTTTTACTAGTAAAGGCGGCGATCAGCGATTTTTATTGTGACTGCCACTTTATGACGGACACATCGGACACTTTTGACACATTTTTGGGACCATTGTCATTTTTACAGCGATCAGAGCTATAAAAATGCACTGATTACTGTAAAAATTACACTGGCAGTGAAGGGGTTAACCACTAGGTGGCGCCGAAGGGGTTAAGTCTAGAGTTGAGCGGACACCTGGATGTTCGGGTTCGATGGGTTCGGCCGAACTTCGGAAAAAAGTTCGGGTTCGGGACCGAACTTTAACCCGAACCCGGACCCGAACCCGAACCCCATTGAAGTCAATGGGGACCCGGACTTCTAAGGACTAAAAAGACTCTAAAAAGGTAATGGAAAGGGCTAGAGGGCTGCAAATGGCAGCAAAATGTTGTTAAGAGCATGGCAAGTGCTCTGCAAACAAATGTGGATAGGGAAATAACTTAAAATAACATAAAAAAAATAAAAATAAAAATAATAATCTTGACCTAGGAGGACGAGGTTCATATGGAGTAGGAGGTTGAAGTGGCGGTGGATGTGGCTGTGTAGGTGGAAGCGGTGGTGGAGGAGGACGAGGTAGCCAACACTGATTCAAAAATACAACAATGGCTGTGTAATGCCGGTGATGTGTCGAATTCTGTCCCCCGTCAAATAGTGTCCACCCTGTACTGCGCTTGCTCAGTATGTAGGACAAGGGGATTTCTAAAATCTCCCAAGACGAACGGCGCCTGCGTGGTGAGTTCAGGTGAAGGCCACACCATCCGTGGTTCAAGACGAGCCAAGTGAGGCTGTGCCCGAAGCGTGGCGATCGAACCGAGCCCGTGAGGGGCCCTGTTACTATGTGCTACCGTATGTCCACTTGGATGGTGGGGCTTGAACCTGCACTCACAGGGCAGGCGCCGTTCATCTTCGGAGATTTTGTGAATCTCCTTGTCCTCTGTACTGTGCAAGCGCTGCGCCTTCGCAGTATGGGCCGGACACAATCCGATGGCCGGACAGTTTTTGTCACAACACCAGTATACATGTCTATTCTGCACAAGGTACGGACAAGTCCTGTGGGATCCATGCCTGGTTCATTTTAATGAACGTGAGCTTGTCCACATTGGCTCTGGACAGGCGGCTGCGCTTGTCTGTGATAACGCCTCCTGCCGTGCTAAATACACGTTCAGATAATACACTGGCTGCAGGGCAGGCCAGCACCTCCAAGGCATAAAGGGCAAGCTCAGGCCATGTGCCCAATTTGGAGACCCAGAAGTTAAAGGGGGCAGACCCGTCATCCAGTACGTGTAGGCCTGTGGACACATACTGCTCAACCATGTTGGTGAAATGCTGCCTCCTGCTAAGACGTTCCATCTCAGCTGGTGGTGCTGGTTGTTGTGGCGTGCTGACAAAGCTTTTCCACATTTCAGCCATGCTAACCCTGCCTTCTGAGGTGCTGCCAGTGCCCCGGCTGCGTTGGCGACCTCTTCATCCTCCTCTGCCTTCGCCTTGTGCTTCCACCGTACGCCCGCTGTCAGGTGGGAATGCCACCAGCAGCGCGTCTACCAGCGTGCGCTTGTACTCGCGCATCTTACGATCCCGCTCCAGTGAGGGAATTAAGGACGGTACGTTGTCCTTGTAACGGGGATCCAGCAGGGTGGCCACCCAGTAATCAGCACCAGTTAAAATGTGGGCAACTCGGCGGTCATTGCGGAAACACTGCAGCATGTAATCGCTCATGTGTGCCATGCTGCCCAGAGGCAAAGAAAAGCTGTCCTCTGTGGGAGGTGTATCGTCTGTGTCCTCTGTATCCCCCCAGCCACGCACCAGTGATGGCCACGAGCTGGTCTGGGTGCCACCCTGCTGTGAAAATGCCTCCTCCTCCTCCTCCTCCTCCATCTCCTCCTCCACCTCGTCATCCTCCAGAACTGTTCCCTTTCTGCCGGACAATTGTGTACCTGGCGTTTGTTGGTGCAGGAACCCACCCTCGTAGCCACTTGTGTAAGACTGCCCTGAAAGCCTTTGAAATGATTCCGCTTCCTCCTCATCCTTCTGTGCCACATCCTCTTCCATCATCGCCCGAAGCGTTTTTTCAAGGAGGCATAGAACTGGGATAGTAACGCTAAGAACGGCGTCATTGGCACTGGACATGTTGGTGGAGTACTCGAAACAGCGCAACAAGGCACACAGGTCTCGCATGGAGGCCCAGTTATTGGTGGTGAAGTGGTGCTGTTCCGCAGAGCGTCTCACGCGTGATTGCTGCAGCTGAAACTCCACTATCGCCTGCTGCTGCTCGCACAGTCTGGCCAGCATGTGCAAGGTGGAGTTCCACCTTGTGGGCACGTCACATATGAGGCGGTGAGCGGGAAGGCCGAAGTTACGCTGCAGCGCTGACAGGCGAGCAGCAGCAGGGTGAGAACGCCGAAAGTGCGCACACACAGTCCGCACTTTCTGCAGCAGCTCTGGCATATTGGGGTAATTTTTAAGGAACCTCTGGACCACCAAGTTCAGCACATGCGCCAGGCAAGGGATGTGCGTCAAACCGGCTAGGCCCAGAGCTGCTACGAGATTTCGCCCATTATCGCACACCACCAGGCCGGGCTTGAGGCTCACTGACAGCAACCACTCATTGGTCTGTTGTTCCATGTCCCTCCACAACTCCTGCGCGGTGTGGGGTTTTTCCCCCAAACAGGAAAGTTTTAAAACTGCCTGCTGTCGTTTACCCCTGGCTGTGCTGAAGTTGGTGGTGAAGGTGTTACGCTGACCGGATGAGGAGGCGGTAGAGGATGAGGAAGCGGAGTAGGAGGAGTTAGCAACAGGAGGCAAACTGAAGCGCCCTGCAATCCTCGGTGGTGGAAGGACATGCGCCAAACTGCTATCTGCCTCAGGCCCAGCCGCCACTGCATTTACCCAGTGTGCTGTTAGGGAGATATAACGTCCCTGACCGTGCTTACTGGTCCACGCATCCGTAGTTAGGTGGACCTTGCCACAGATGGCGTTGCGCAGTGCACACCTGATTTTGTCCCCCACTTGGTTGTGCAGGGAAGGGATGGCTCGCCTGGAAAAATAGTGGCGGCTGGGCACGACGTACTGTGGGACAGCCAATGCCATCAGGCTTTTAAAACTCTGCGTCTCCACCAGACGGAATGACAGCATTTCAAAGGCCAGGAGTTTTGAAATGCTGGCATTCAGGGCCAGGGATCGCGGGTGGCAAGGGGGGTACTTCCTCTTCCGCTCCAATGTTTGGGAGATAGAGAGCTGAACGCTTCCATGGGACATTGTGGAGATGGTTGGTGACCCAGGTGGTAGTGTTGCTGGCAGATGCTGTTTGCGGGGTGGCAGGTGCCACTGTCACTACAGAGGTGGATGAAGAGGCCGAGACTGCAGCAGAAGAGGAAGCAGGAGGAGCCAGAGACCTTTCTTGGTTTTTGAGGTGTCTACTCCACTGCAGCTCGTGCTTTGCACTTAGATGCCTGGTCATGCAGGTTGTGCTCAGGTTGAGAACGTTTATGGCTCGCTTCAGGCTCTGATTGCACAGCGTGCAAACCACTCGTGTCTTGTCATCAGCACATTGTGTGAAGAACTGCCACGCTGGGGAACTCCTTGGACCTGGCTTTGGTGTGCTCGGTCCCTTGCTGCGTTGGGCAGTAGCAGACATACTGTCTAGCTGACAGACGCTCCGCTTTTGCACCCTGCTCCCTCTTCTGCTGTGCTGGTGGCTCTGTGCGACCACCGCCTCTTCCTCCAAACTACACTGGTCACCTGCATAACGTTGATTCCATGTGGGGTCGAGGACCTCATCGTCCTCCACATCATCTTCCACCCAGTCTTCACCCCTGCCCTACTTGTCTGTCTGCACAATTGCGAAAGCAGCAGCAGTTGGCACCTGTGTTTCGTCATCATCCGAGACGTACTGCGATGGTCCTCCCATGTACTCATCATGAAACATAAGTGGTTGGGCATCGGTGCACTCAATCTCTTCCACTTCTGGGGCAGGGCTAGGTGGATGGCCCTGGAAAACCCTGCTAACAGAGTCATCGAAAAGCAGAAGAGACTGCTGCATGATTTGGGGCTCAGACTGCTTGGCTGATTTGCAAGGGGGTGAGGTGAAAGACTGATGGACATGGGTTTCAGGTGCCAACTCTGTTCTTTCATCAGAAGAGTGGGTGGGAGACAATGTGAAGGAACCCGAGGCACTGTCAGCAACCCAATCTACTATCGCCTGTACTTGTCCTGGCCTAAACATTCGTACAGCCTCATTAGGCGCGACAAAATACCGCCGCAGGCTCGGTCGCCTACTCGCACCTGAGGAAGGTGTTTCACTTGTGCGTGTATCTGGCACAGATCCACCACGTCCTCTCCCTGCAACAGGAGCTCCACCAGCAGCACCACGACCGGGGCCACCACGTCCCTTTGACCTTCTCCTCATATTTTCAAAATTTAGGATCTTGCCCTAAATGGGTGTTTTTGGAAGCGCAGAACACACCCACAGTACGTAACCGCTGAATCGCACAGCTACAGAACTGCAGAAAATGCTATTAAAAAAAAATGTTGTTTTTTTAGTATAGCACAGTAGGAGTAAACTATATAGAAATTGTTTATTTCACACACCTCAAAATATGTATAACACACTGCAAACTTTTTTTGGTGCCACTAAACGGCGTTTTTTGGAAGAGCAGAACACACCCACAGTACGTAACCGCTGAATCGCACAGCTACAGAACTGCAGAAAATGCTATTCAAAAAAAATGTTTTTTTTTTAGTATAGCACAGTAGGAGAAAACTATATAGAAATTGTTTATTTCACACACCTCAAAATATGTATAACACACTGCAAACTTTTTTTTGTGCCCCTAAACGGCGTTTTTTGCAAGCGTACATTAAAGTGCAAATTTTTTATTTTATTTTTTTTGCCCTAAACGGGTCTTTTTTTGCACGAGCAAAATAAAATGCTTTTTTTTTTTTTTTTGCCCTATGGGTCTTTTGGAAAAGAGATAAATAAAGTGCCTTTTTTTCCCCCTAAAAGTTAGATTTTCTCTGACACTGGGCTCATGGCAGTGTAAAAAGACTGCACTGCAACACAAATAGGTAGACCTATGCAGATCGCTGATTTTAATCTCTGAATCTGGACTCCTATATAATATTCTCTCTCCCTGAAAGCACCAACACAGGAACCTGGCCCTACACTACACTATCTCTCTATCTTTTCCCTCAGATTGTAGAATCAGGACTACCTCATCTATCTTTCTATCTCTCCCTAAAAGCAGCAGCAGCAGACTAGATCCTCTCCCTATCTATTCTGAAGCAGAGTGTCATGTGTGCTGTGTGCCTCTAGCTTATATAGAAGCTGGGTCACATGTTGCACTGACCAATCACAGCCATGCCATTAGTAGGCATGGCTATGATGGCCTCTAAGGGCACACCAGCTAATCAAAAGGTGATTGGCTGGCTCCTGAAGCATTTCTAAATGCGTTATTAGATTGCCGAACCCGGACTTTTGGGCAAAGTCCGGGTTCGGGTTCGGGAAAAAGCTAAAGTTCGGTACGGACCCGAACTTTACAGTTCGGGTTCGCTCAACACTAGTTAAGTCAGTACTAGGGAGTGTTTCTTACTGTTAGGGGGCGTGGCTACACGTGACACGTCACTGATGACCGTTCCCAATCACGAGGAACAGCCATCAGTGACAGTGTCCCTAGGCCGAATAGGGGAATGCCTTGTTTATAAAGGCATCCCCCTGTTCTGCCTTTGCCGACTGCAATCGTGGGCCGCCCGGGAACATCGAGTTCCCGGGACCCGTGAACACGCTCACGAGGCATGCGGCGGGCAGCAAATTTAAAGGGACATACAGGTACGCCCATTTGCCTGCCCGTGCCATTCTGTTGACGTACATCTTTGTGTGGCGGTCGGCAAGTGGTTAAAGGAGCAGTGATTTTAATGATGCTTAAAGTGCAGCAATAAGTGCAACAATTAAAATAAAAAAATCCTATAAATATAAAGTGGTGCATATGTAGCATGTATAGAACAATGGCATGGGGCCCCCTCCAAAATCCCTACCAGACTCTTATCCGAGTACGCAGCCTGGCAGGTCAGGAAACATACCAGGCTACATGCCCTCAACATGGGGGAGGGTGTTTTGGGGCCGGGGGGCACCACCCCCCCTTTTTTAAATCACAGGTGCATGCTGGGTCTGTGACATCACAAGGGGGCGGAGCCACCAGATGATGTCGCCAGGTTGCCCCATTCTGCGGTCAGCCATCAATAAGTGTGGTTTTTGGCGGCGCAGCGGGCTTTGTGATTGATAATGATTTTACAGCGAGGAACACTTATTTCATTTGTTTAATTAAAGAATTGTCAAAAACTGTCTCTGTGTTTTTATTACTTTTTGACACTTTTTTGGTGAATTGGTAGGGGTACTACCCCAAAGGGTCTGGCATTTTTACTGGCAAATGTTTTTTTTCTTTTCTTTTTATTCAGCTATCAGCGGGGAAGCCCATTGACAGCTGATGGCTCATCAGTTGTTGAGGATGCCGCGGCCGGCTTCGCGGGCCCGGTCCTTAGCAACCAGCTTTTACTGCGCCCTGACTGGACAAAGCTTTGCCCAATCAGGTCACAGAATGCACTGTGCAGTGCGCAGTGCATTGCAGGGCGTTCAGCAGGACGGAAATACCCGCCAAACGTCCTGAAAATTCGGGTGTTCCCTCAAACAGGGCGAGCAGCCAATGTTCGGGCCAAACTCATGCTCAGGCCAAACCATTCGCCCAATCTTACCCACAGGTATAGCACATACATGCTTACATTGGCTCAAGCTGGACCAACTTGTAACTATGTAAAAATATCTATTCCTAAACTTTAGCTTTAACATCTGGTAAGCTGAAAGAAATCGATACTTTGAAGAATGTTTTAGGTGTTGTTTTTACTCAGGAACTTTGTAAGTATTTGCACAAGGTTGGTGCCCTCTTTTTTGGTCTTTAATATACATTTATCTACGGAATTTCCCTTTTAATATTTCCTTATTATAACAAAAATCAGCTCAGTATTCTGTTGCATAGTACTTCATTTAAACAGTGTCATCGAAATAAAACACACCTGCAATATTCACTTGATGATAATAAATGTATTTCTTCGTAGCAATAAGTTGTTGGTTCAGCAGCGATATTGCTGAAGTAAATGTTATATTTGCACTTTAAATATCTTTCATCACAATGGGATGCCAGACATTCTGTAATTATAATGGGGCAATATAGCTGTTTCCATATATTGAGAAAGATCAGTTCTATTAAACTGGTGTAGATGACTATTTAATCCTTCCAAGATGTTTGAATAAGCAGCTCCCAATAGCGATATAAGGTGGAATAGAACCCAGTTTGGGTTGGCTGTCAGGCATCCTTAAATGCTTAATATGAGTAACACCTGCAGCCACTTGATAAGGTCATAATCCTGTCTGTATCACAAGCGAATATGTAAATCAGAAATAAAATGCTATGACTGAGATCATTTATCTAACAAATTACCCCTGCAGTAATTTACCATGTAAATCCCTCTATTGCCATATAATATCAACAAGTATCACATTTACGAATCTGGATTGACATCAACTTAAACATACACATTTTAATGTGGAAAGAGAGGCCAACATGGAAGACAACAAAATAAGTCAGCTTTGCAGTACCACACACACACTTCCATACTAGCAATTATTATTTATTATTAGCAAACTTCAGTGTTCTATATTATCCAATCAAGTACAGGTAAATCAGAGGTAGATGCATTGTAATTACCAACTATGATTTACTGTACTTTGAACATTGCATTTAAAGTTAAAGTCCATGCACAAATACTTGCATTTAAATACTGTATATTTTTTAAAGTCCACAAAGGATATAAATCCTTTTTGTGAGCACCGAATGTCATTACAAATCAATTTATTAACTTGTAAAAAGTAGTGGTGACATCATTACTGTGCTTTGCATAGCCTGTGGGAGCAAAGCAAAGTTGTGGGAGGGACACAGTAGGTCCCACCTACTATAATTTGCCTGCAGAAAGCTACAGGAGGGTGTGTGATGGGAGGTCATCCCCTAGGGCAGGGGTAGGCAACCTGGGGCTCTCCAGCTGTTGCAGAACAACAAGTCCCATCATGGCTCTGGGAGTAATTGTAACTGCCAGCCTTGCAATACCTCATAGGAGATATAGTTCCAAAACAGCTGGAGGGCCCCAGGTTGCCTTCCCCCACCCTAGGGACTACTAAGCAGTAATACAAAATGCCAAGACAAAGAGGGTATAGATTCACAAACAACCTCTTTCTGGTCCAGACAGGGTCACCAGATTTATTGAAGGAGTTTATTGAAGCACTCAACATTAATCCTATGAATTTACAATTCACATTTAATACTGATGATACACAGATCCCCTTTCTGGATCTGTTGATCATCAAAAACCCTGACGAGACCATTGGTACCAACATCTACCGAAAACCAACAGCTGGCAACACTCTACAGCACGCTTCCAGCGCACACCCTAGACACCTTGTGCGCAGTATCCCCTGCACACAGTACCTGCGATTATGCAGGAACTGCACCCGAGATGAAGACTTTTACACCCAGGCTGCTCTGTTGCACAAGCGCTTGTTACTTAGAGGCTATTCTCGAAACCAATTTGAGAAGATCCCTTAACAAGGCATTTGCCTGTACCAGAGCATCATTATTGTATGATCATCCAGGCTCTAGATGTTCAGATACAGTCAAGGTTATTACTACATTTTCAGCCCACCAGGAGCAGTTACATAGTGTGTCAGTATCCAAACACTGGCATCTACTCACAGATCATTACATTCTCAAGAAACATGTCCAAAGCACTCC
This sequence comes from Rana muscosa, assembly GCA_029206835.1. Lineage (NCBI taxonomy): Eukaryota > Metazoa > Chordata > Amphibia > Anura > Ranidae > Rana > Rana muscosa. The sequence continues at coordinate 352,358,885 of CM055119.1, forward strand.
AGAATTAGTGTTTCGGAGAGCCACGTCTTTAACCACTTCCCTCCCCGCTATATGATGACTGAGAAGTGGTTCTGTTATCCTAACTGGGCGTCATATGACATCCAGCAGGATAACATGCCGACGTGTGCCTGTGGGGGCACGCAGTGCGGCGATCGCTGGTGCTGTGTGTCAGTCTGACACACCGCGTCTTTGATCGTGGTAAGAGGCCTCTGACGGAGGCTCCTTACCACGTGATCAGTTGGGACCAATCACAGCGGATCATCTTGTGAACTAGGAAGTGCCAGTAAACGCCTTTCCTCTGTTCGTGCTGACAGGAAGAGACGATTGGCGGCTCTCCCTGTCAGAGGGGGGGTCTGTGCTGATAATCAGCACATTGATTATAAGCACAGCCCCCATGAGAGGTGCAGATGAGCTACCAGTCAGTGCCCATTATTAACACCAGGCAGTACCAATAAAAGTGCCAATCAGTGCCCACACAAGTGCCAATCAGTGCCAATAACAGTGCCAATAAGTGCCCACCACAGTGCTAATCATAGCCCATTACAGTCCCAATCAGTGCCCATTAGTAATACATGTCAGTACATCATCATCATCAGTGCTGCCCATCAGTGCCATCTCCTAGTGCAGCCTTTCTCAAACTTTTTACCCCAGGGGAACCCTTAAAATAATTTTAAGGTCTCTGGGAACCCCTGATTAAACCCATTTATTGGGGGTCAGTGGGAACAATGCCCCTTACTTTGGTGGTCAGTAAGAAGAATGCCCTTTTTTACAGTGGTGGTAAGAATGGCCCCCTTTACAGAGAGCTATAAAGATCATTGGTGTCATACCACTGGCTCCTCCAATTGGAATTGGCTCAGAACTATGTAGGCACCATCAAACAGGAGGTAAACCAGCCACAGCTCAAGGAACCCCTAGCCACCTTTGGAGGAACCCTAGGGTTCCACGGAACCCTGGTTGAGAATGGCTGTCCTAGTGTCTATCACTGCCACTTGTCAGTGCCAATCAGTGCCGCCTATCAGCACCACCTTTGAACAGCATATCAGCCTTTACCATAGGTTTAATCCCTTAGCGGTCAAGTTCTTAATGTTGGAAGTGGTACCTCTTGACCGACTGCGACAAGATCTTCTTGCAGCGTGAGACCTTCTGGATTGAGAGGCTCAATAGCACTATTCCACCGGGTCTGAATGAGGTCAATTCTTTCAAACCCTTCCTGTAACCCAACGTTGCCCTGACAATTTCGATATTTTTATTCCTGGTCTTACTTAGTTGTCCTAATACTGTCCCATGTGTTCTTTCGTCAGTTTCTTTCTTTTTTCCCCTCTCCCTATTATTTTCTGCAATCCCTTTGATTCCTGATAAATGATTTATTATCTGTGGCCTTATCTAGACAGTTGCCATTCAATGTCCTGTATAGACAACTAAATCCTATCAGCGCAAATAAAATAAATGGTGAGAAAAATATATGAATATAAGTAGGGATAATAAATATCAGTGAGTGATATCATAATAATACCCCCACCTGGCTGCTGCTAGCACAGAAAATGTGTTCACTTCACATAAAAAAATAGAGGGAGGAGTTGCAGTGGTGACGTCATCCCGCGAGCATCTTGTTATTTTATGTATCCTGAGCCTGCACTGCTTAAAGCAGAGCTCCGCCGTAAAAAAAATTAAAAGCCAGCAGCTACAAATACTGCAGCTGCTGACTTTTAATAAATGGACACTTACCTGTCCTGGAGTCCAGTGACGTCGGCAGCAGAAGACGAGCAATCGCTCGCCTCTCGGCTGCCCCCACCGCCATCATCGGTCAGGGAATCAGGAAGTGAAGCATTGCGGCTTCACTGCCTAGTTCCCTACTGCGCATTCGCGAGTCGCGCTGCGTCGTCCTCACTGTTCCCTGCTGTGTTCTGGGAGCCGTGTGTTTCTTAGAACACAACGGGGGGTGGGGAACTGACGTACTACCCGCAGGTCCCTGCAGAATCTATGCCCGAAAATGGGTGCAAATACCAGGTCTGTGTCTGCGGATGAATACCTGGGGGTCAGGCAGCTTTTTTTGGCCTAATGTTGTATTTTTTCACTCATTTCGCTTTCTGATGTCTTATATTGCAATATACAAGTTTGAACCTTAGTATGTATTGCGCTGGCGTGTACTTGCGTCGCCTGGTTGGGGATTATTTAAGCAGCTTGACTGCTTGAAAGTGCCATGGATGTGGGTTCCCGAGGTATGCGCTTTGTTGCCATACTACAAGTAAGTCTCCCCCTGTGCAGTTTTTATCCTGCTCCGTTATGTGGAGCGTGGTCTGTTTTTATGACCAATTTGTGGGCACTCTGTTTACCCCATAGGATATATCAGCCGGGGTCTCTCTGTGTGGCTCTTTTGGATTAACCACCACCCCTGACAATTCCCTGTAGTGCCTAGGCACTTATGCCTAGATTTGGCTCTCATGTTCTGAGATCCTTTTCCTCCCACCCCGGACCCTAGTACTGTTTACCCTACTTAAGGTTAGTTATTTTAGACACCCCTGTTCTCTCTTGTCCTCCCTTTTATTCATTTATTTTCTTTTTATCCATTTTTTCTTTGGCTCCCTTGCCCTTTCACGTTCCTTCTGCCTCTCTTGTCTCTATCCCTCTCTTTTTGTTTTCTTTTTTCTTCTCCCTCTTTTTTCCCCCTTTTCCCCCTTTCCCTTTCCACTGCCTCCTTTTTTCCTCCTCCATTTCCTCCTCTTTCCCTACCCCCCTTTTTCCCCCTTCTTTTTATTTTCCCCTCCCCTTTTCTTCCCCCCTTTTTATTTTTCCCTTTCACCTCCTTTCCCCCTTCCCCTCCTCCATCCCCTCTCTTTCCCCCTTTCCCTAACTTCCCCTTTTTTCCTCTCCTTCCCTCCCTTTCCTCCTCCTTCCCCCTCCCTTCCCTCATCCTTCTCTCCCTCCCCTCCCCCCTTTGCCTCCCCCCTTTTTTTACCCATCCCATTCACGCTCTCCCATTGCCTCCACCTGCTTTTTCCATGTGCAATTCACCCACCCATTCATTTATTACCCTTATTGTTTGATCGTCCCCCCTAGCCGCTGCGGGGAAACCTTTGGTGGCGCTCTTGCTCTGTGTGGACCTGGGTCACGGGTAAGCAACGTCGCTCCTTCCCCTTCATATGCAATTTTTCCCAATGTTAAATCAATCAGTTCTGTTCAATTTGTTTATGTGGTTTTTATATGTTGATTGTTTGTTAATCAAATGGCAGATATTCTCCAGAGGAAGCGGCTCTTAGGCCGCAAAACTAGTTGCGACATGCTTTAGAGGAGCAATTATCCGAAAGTGAACCTCCCCTTTTGGGAACCTTTATGCTGGTGATATACATGGATTGTTCATCATACATTTGAATGTGTATTTGATCATGTATTGTATTGTTTTATTTTATATTAATTTTGTATTAATAAAATTATCTGTTTACTTACTATACAATATGAATTCATACCAATCCAACCAGTACCGTGATAGTCCATTTTTCATGTTCTTTTGGGACCCGTTGGGGATCGACCTCCCTAGCTTTCTATTACCTATATGTTGGATGATGGTACACCTCCTTTCTATTTTACTTAATTTATGCTTGTAGAGGCTTTATATTTCTAAACAGAGTAATTAACAAATATGTTTTTTACAGCAAATGTTTCATGGTGTCTAGGTGTTAATAGGCATGCTGCATTCACACATTGTGTAATTATTTCTGTGAGTTTTTAGAAAACATATCAGGTATTGTAACAATTAGTCTTTAAATTAAGCTTTGATTGACAATAAGATAAAGTGTGTTGCTGTTAACTGTCCAAAGAGGCTATTTTAAGAGTAACTTTAGTATTATTAGTAGCAATAATAATACAAATATATTCAAATTAATAATGACCAACTACATAAGTTACATGCAAATATGCTTTTGTTTTTGGTGCTCTTTTTAAACTGGCACAGGTTATAATACCCTTGGCTCCAGCATTCTAGAGATTCAGACTACTGGAGACCCTGGCCACTGCAGTCTTAAGAGCAGCGGATCAATTCCCCGCCCCCACCCCTACACATTGCTCTGATTAACAGTCAATGCTGCTCAGTGAGCATGAGTTCTGTTATTTGGAGCAGTATGAAGGGGGCATGCCAGACCACTGCAGGACAATGCCACCCTGTTGGGTGTGAGATCAGGGATCTGACTCTCCGGCACAATGGATTTGATCAGACACTGTAGCTTTAGGTATTTTAATCCTCGGTGCAGTATAAAGTATGTACAAAAAGCAAAAACCATAAGAATATTAATCACTGTATATTCACCCATTAAAGTAATAAATAGAGCAGGTTCATTCAGGCTTTAAATAGTTTCCCTTTCTGTGCAGTTATTCCATGGTTTTATCAATATACCCCACAGCAATTTAACAATGTGACTACTTCTTGCAATATATAGAAAAGTAGTTGCTTTAGATGTAAACTCAGCTGATAAAATCTCATATAAGCTTTAACAAGTTAATTTCATCTCAAAAGTAATTTTTACATCTGCAGCTTCCATTAAAATAATACCCGGTTATGCTGTCATAAGTCCTCATTTAGGGAATTACTGTTAATGGAAGATAATGCTCTGTCCCTATCTCCCAAATGAGCTCTTGCATTGACACAGTGGGGTTGATTTACTAAAACTGGAAAATGCAAAATCTGGTGCAGCTCTGCATAGAAACCAAGCTTCCAGGTTTTTTTTTTTGCCAAAGCTTAATTGAACAAGCTGAAGTTTGAAGCTGATTGGCTACCATGCACATCTGCACCCGATTTTGCACGCTCCAGTTTTAGTAGATAAACCCCACTGTCACACCATTTGAGTTGGTTTGCTATGGGCCCAATACTATGCAGTCCGCTTGGGGAGCCACTAAGCAGACCCGCGCGGGGGAGCCACTCACCCCCGTAAACAGCGTCAGGCTGTGTTTATGGTAAAGACACAGCAAGGACATGTTTCAGGACTTAAGAAAGGAGTGTGGCCCTAAATTTTACAGGGATACGTTGAAAAAACAGAGCAAGTCAGTAATAGGGGAAAGGTCAGCAGCAGGGAGACCACAGGCAATACTGGTAACTGGCCTTTTGTCCTCTGCCTGACTTTTTTTCGGCACAGCTTCCAGAACTTAGTTCCTCTTTAAATAATGATGGTTAAAAAACACTTCAATCAAAGTACACCCTAATGACAAATGATGGCTTTCTGGTGGATTTTTGGGGACATGTTGTAAATGAAGCAACATTCTTATTTATTATTTCTCTGAACACATTCATTGTTTCCACACTAGCCCAATCATAAAATGGCATAGATTAATAGCAAGTGACATTTTAACATCTATAGTGAAAGTGATGACTGTTGGAGGAGAATTATCATATGCAGAGGGACCTATTAAACTTCACTCACAAATCATGTCTTTGTTCTGAGGATGTGTGATTGGAAACGCAAAGCCTGGCTGTCAGAATTTGTTTAACTAATGACTCTAACTTGTTAAAAAATTTAACCGTGGACTTTTTGTTTGTACTTCAAAGTGTTCATAATGTTTCCTTTATTAATTTGTTTGTCATTCAGGATACAATTTTGTACATTTTCTCTCAAACTTCACTGGGCAAATGTTATGGTAAATTATGGAGAGATGCAATTTAATGCTTTCACAAGGAAAGAACAAAACAATGTAGCTCATCAACAGTAAAGTGCCTTCATTCACATCCATAAAACATGAACTATAATGTTAAGTAGGATTATTATATTTGGTAAGGGCTTATTTGGTCAACAGTTTTGTCTGTAATTAAAACCAGATGTAGACTTAGTAGGGACAGATATGCAAAGGAGTTGACTTTTTTAAACTATACTATATATGTGGTGTTTTGTGTTGTAATGACTACTTGCAGATCATTTCTCTTGTGTAAACAGAGACCTTTGTTTTGTACAAACTGCTTATCCCTTCAATCTCTTTTCTTTTATTGCCTACAAAAGAGGTGCTTCATATTTTGTTGGGGTTCCAATTCTCAGGTTATCACTGTTTTCGATAAAGTTAAAGATAAATTAAAATTATCTCTAACAATCCGAGAATTCAAAATAAAAAAAAAAAAAAATCCATTTTATTTGTGTTTTCATCCCACTTGTATTTTTTTTTGGTCTTCAAGACTGATAAATTTAGCATTTTTATGTTTTTATTATTTTTTTTCTTACTTTTATATAGTCACATTAGCACTTGATTTGTTTAAATTACTTGAGGAACTTTCTAAGTTCCTCTGAGCTATTCTGATAAGTACTGTATAGTTGGGAGCCGGACTTCTTGCTCTGTGTTAAATTGGAACAGTTTCTATGATCGACATCAGTTCAGGTTTTGTGATTTCACTCCCTTCACTCTGCTGTACCATGCACAAAGAACAGCACAGTGATGATGTTTGTGCTGTACTTGCTGTACTTGTATTAATAGTATAGCAGAGCGAGGAGATGGAGGCACAACACTGAAACTGGTGTCATCCATAGACAGCATTCTGATACAACAGCTATCAAACTAGCTCAGTGAAGCTTAGAGATAATAAATAATAATAAAATAAAAAAATAGTGTAAAATATCACTATTAACCACTTAAGCCCCGGACCATTTTGGCTGGTTAAACACCAGGCCCCTTTTTGCAATTCGGCACTGTGTCGATTTAACTGACAATTGCGCGGTCGTGTGATGTGGCTCCCAAACAAAATTTACGTCCCTTTTTTCCCACAAATAGAGCTTTCTTTTGGCAGTTTTTATTTTTTGCGCTATAAACAAAAATAGAGCGTCAATTTTGAAAAAAATTCAATATTTTTTACTTTTTGCTATAATAAATATCCCCCAAAAATATATATCAAATTTTTTTCCCTCAGTTTAGGCCGATACGTATTCTTCTACATATTTTTGGTAAAAAAATCGCAATCGGCGTTTATTTATTGGTTTGCGCAAAAGTTATAGTGTTTACAAAATAGGGGATAGTTTTATGGCATTTTTGTAAAATTTTTTTTTTTTACTAGTAATGGCGGCGATCAGTGATTTTTTTTCGTGACTGCGACATTATGGCGGACACATCGGACACTTTTGACACATTTTTGGGACCATTGCCATGCAAATGCACTGGTTATTGTGAAAATGACACTGGCAGTGAAGGGGTTAACCACTAGGTGGCACTAAAGGGGTTAAGTGTGCCCTGATGAGTGTTTCTAACTGAGGGGGGGTTGGGCACTGTTTGACATGACACCGATCTCCGCTTCAAGTACACAGAGCCGAGATCCGTGTCATTGTCACTAGGCAGAGCAGGGAGATGCTTGTTTACACAAGCATCTCCCTGCTCTATGCCTCCGTGAGACAGTCGCGGGGATCCCCGCGGCGATCGAGTCCGTGGGACCCGCGGTCCGACTCACGGGGAAGGCAGGTATTTAAAGGGGACATGCAGGTACGTTGATGTGCCTGCATGTGCCGATGTATATCTACTGGCAAGTGGTTAAAGATTGGAAAAAAAAAAAGAAAAAAGGAGCAATGCCTGGAGATGGGCTTTAAAGGGGGTCTGTGGGAACAGAAACATGGTACTTGTGATTAAAGGGAAATAGTTATAGCTGGGTATGTTTTTAAACTTTTGTTGTATGTATATATTTATTATTTCTTATCAATATGTTTTTATTTACTATTTACATTTTTTCTGTGAATGAGTAACAAAGGGTAATACATATTTATTACTTTGCAGCTAGGAGGCAGATATCTGGGGCCCTCTTATTCATTCTCAGATTCTCATAAGTCTCCCCTACAGAGTACCACATTCCTTTTCAGGGACAGGATGTGAGGATAAGTCAACAACAATACTCCTACGCATGAGTGAGTTGACTTAATAGTGGCTGCTCTGCCTTGACCAATATGGATAATCTCTTGTATACCTTGCTGCCCTCTAGAACTGGGGTCATCCTGACCGTACTGCAAAAATAGAATAGGAAAAGAGGGCGCACTAGCCATTATCCAACATAAATTCATTATAAGAAAAATGTATGAAATGTCTACCTACAGTACAAATATAAATGTTAAAATCGCTCATCAGGCCACAAGCATGTCTACACTCTTCCAAGACGCCTGGAGCCTCAAGCCGGAAAGGGGGAACCAAACCCTGGTTCCTGCTTACTGATGCGTTTCAAATGACAGTCCTTCTTCCTCAGAGCCTAGCTACAAATGATTGTTCAGCAATACTTATACCTTCACTTAGAAGACAGACACACCCACAACGTGAGAGCCATGGAGGGCAGGGAAAAGGAATATTACGATACTTAAAAAGCATAAACTTCAAATAAGAACAAGCATAAAAATTATGTAACGGCGCAGGGCCGTACTGAATGCTGAATGCTTTTTAAGTATCTTAGTATTGCTTTTTCTCACCCTCCTTTATTTCATGCTCTGGGAGGGGTCATGGCTCTCACGTTGTGGGTGTGTCTGTCTTCTAAGTGAAGGTATAAGAATTGCTGAACAATTATTTGTAGCTAGGCTTTGAGGAAGAAGGACTGTCCTTCAAATGCATCAGCCAGCAGGCACCAGGGTTTGGTTCCCCCTTCCCGGCTTGAGGCTCCAGATGTCTTACGAGAGTGTAGACACACTTGTAGCCTAATGAGTAATTTTAACATGTATGTTTGTGAGTAGACACTTCATACATTTTTATCTTATAATAAGTCTATGTTGGATAATGCACTAGGCCAGTGCACCCTTTTGTCTTCTATTTCTGCTGTGAGGATAAGACCCCTGTCTCCATTAACATGGGGACAAGGTGCCTTGCAAGGTGGGGAGGAGTCGCTACTAGGAAAGGGGAACAGCAAGCAAGTGTATGTATGCAACCCTTCTGAACCATATCAGGCCACATACCTTTAACGTTGGGATGGTGCTTTTCAAGGGCGACAGGTAAACCCTTGTTTGCCCATCTGTCTTCTATTTCTGCTGTGAGGATAAGGCCCCTGTCTCCATTAACATGGGGACAAAGTGCCTTGTAAGGTGGGGAGGAGTCGCTACTAGGAAAGGGCAACAGCAAGCAAGTTTATATATGCAACCGTTCTGAACCATATGAGGCCACATGCCTTCAACGTTGGGATGGTGCTTTGCAAGGGTGAGAGGTAAACCCTTGTTTGGCCATCTGTCTTCTATTTTTGCTGTGAGAATAAGGCCCCTGTCTCCATAAACATGGGGACAAGGTGCCTTGCAAGGTGGGGAGGAGTCGCAATTAGGAAAGGGGAACAGCAAGCAAGTGTATGTATGCAACCCTTCTGAACCATATCAGGTCACATGCCTTCAACATTGGGATTGTACTTTGCAAGGGCGAGTGGCAAAAAACCTTGTTACTAATTCACAAAAAAGAAAATAGTTAATAAAGGCGTCCGCACATTAGAAAAAGTCCTTTATTTAAAAAGATAAAAAAGTCACCCAATGTAAATCCAAAATCAGTCATGTTGCTCAGCAATGTAGATCCACGTCAATCATGATGAGCAATGTCTGAGAATGTAGACCCATGCCCTCAACAATCCACTGCCAGGGCAATCCTGCCCAATTGCTACTCCTGACACAAATGGCAGCTTAATGGTGCTGCTGGAATGTAAACAGAGCATCGGGGAACCTGAGTGATGTCATTGACCATATATCAAATGACATTTAGGCTCAGATCACATTGTCACGACTTGGAATCCAACTTGTAAGAACCCAAGTCACATAACAAGTGAAATACAATGTTAGTCAATGAGAGCTGTCTGAATTAGCACTCCTGAAGTCGCTCCGACTTTAGAAAAAGTTCCTGTACTACATTAAGGCAACTTCTATCAGACTTCTGCCTCAAAGAAGGACTCAAGTCGCCAGAAAGTTTCCTGGCAAAGTCTCACTGTAAAGACTCATACACACGTTTGGACTTCCAACTGACTTTTTCGTGGATTTTGCTCCGAAGGGCGTTGAACGTGAACTTGGTATGTATGCACACGGCAGGACTTTTTCAGCAAACTTTCACCTAATCACGTGGTATTTCAGCTCTTTACCGCCACTCTATGGGCAACTTCTGCTATTGTTGGCTGATCTTAGCATTGGTTCTGAGCATGCGTGTTTGTACTTTGGACTTTAGTCCGATGGACTTGTGTATACACGATAGGATTTGCTCCATCGGACATTTGTTGCCGGAAAGTTTGTCTGTTCTCACAGTGAACATTTGTCCTGTGAAAAAGCATAAAAGTTTGTCCGATGGAGCGTACACGCGGTCGGATTTTCCGCAAAAACAGGTCCGTTTGAGGTTTGTTGTCAAAAAGTCTGATCGTGTGTATGGACCTTAAGTCACACAACTTTCAGGACATGGCCGTGTGAACCGAGCCTTAAAGGTGGTAGTGATACCCCATTAAATGAGAGACTTCTGGCTACATCAGTCACAGGTTTTGGGCAAACTGGCCAAATATGACCATGTTGTTTGCTCGTTAACCTAACCACCACTTAATATACAACGGTAATTCCATGCACTTACTAATTTTTTCTGTTATCATCATCTGTTACCAATATCTGTCCTATCTTAACACAGAAGATATTTTAATAATGCCTTTGGAATAATAGAATATCCACATGTCTGAATATGCAACAAAAAGATTTTTACTTTTACTTCAGGAGAAATCTCAACATTCAAGAAAACATGTTGAAAGAAAATGAGCAATGGTCTCTTAAAAGCATTGTACTTTGTATTAAGTAGATTAAAGAGCACATTCGGGGTCCAAGATATCAGGATTTAAAAGCGCAGTCAGGGTGCCCTGTAAAAATCTAAATTCTCCTTCTGAAGTAAAATGACAGGCTTCATGGAAAATGCCATTGTGCTCTGAAATTTTATCTGTGTTTCCAATTTACCTAGATCTATCTATCTTCTTTTTCCCTTAAGTGGAGGATGGTCCTTTTTCAGGTGTCTGTGACACTATATAGGTGATGTAAAAAACGTACTATTAACTAGATAGCAGAAGGTTCCTCTGAAGCTGCGGTGGCTGATGATGTCTACTACTTAGCTAGATCCACCAGTCAAGGCTCTCAAAAGTGGCTTGTTAAAGCTTATATGAAATTTGAGTGTCTTACTTTACATCTACTTTAAAGGAAAATTTTAATTTTAAATCCAGCTACCTTTTTTGTATTTAAATCAGAACTACACTGCATCTAAAAACCACAAAGCAAAAATGCTATTTAATAATTTTTTTATATATATTCAAGGCAAAATCGCCCACCCAGCCATGTCTCCATACTTTATTTTACTGAGAAATCACTTTAACCGCTTGCCGACCGCCGCACGACTTTTTACGTCGACAGAATGGCACGACTGTGCCATGACCCTGTCGCGAGCTCTGTGACTGTGCCCGCGGGACCTGCGGACTCGATGTCTGCCGGTGTCCCGCGATCGAGTCACAGAGCGGAAGAACGGGGAGATGTCAGTGTAAACGCAACATCTCCCCGTTCTTCCTAGTGACATGTCACTGATCGTCTGTTCCCTCTCATCAGGAACAGCGATCAGTGACGTGTCACTCATAGCCACGCCCCCTAACAGTTAGAATCACTCCCTAGGACACACTTAACCCCTTCAGCGCCCCCTACAGGTTAACCCCGTCACTGCCAGTGTAATTTTTACAGTAATCAGTGCATTTTTATAGCACTGATCGCTGTAAAAATGACAATGGTCCCAAAATGGTGTCAAAAGTGTCTGATGTGTCCGCCCTAATGTCGGAGTCATGATAAAAATCGCTGATCGCCGCCATTACTAGTAAAAAAAAAAAAATATTAATAAAAATGCCATAAAACTATCCCCTATTTTGTAGACGCTATAACTTTTTCGCAAACCAAAAATATGTAGAAGAATAGATATCAGCCTAAACCGAGGAAAAAAAAAATATATATTTTTTGGGGATATTTATTATAGCACAAAGTAAAAAATATAGATTTTTTTTCAAAATTGTCGCTCTATTTTTGTTCATAATAAAAATCGCAGAGGTGATCAAATACCACCAAAAGAAAGCTCTGCTTATGGGAAAAAAAGGACGTCAATTTTGTTTGGGAGCCACGTCACATGACCGCGCAATTGTCAGTTAAAGCGACACAGTGCCGAATCGCAAAAAATGGCCTGGTCTTTGGCCAGCCAAATGGTCCGGGGCTTAAATGGTTAAAAAGGAAGTTGGAGAGATATTAATCAGGGATGTGGATGTGTTAATCTGCCCCTAGATATTATCCAACATACAGTACTGTAAATATATGAGATATCACTTTGAAAACTTCCCCCCTTAGCATTTTTGGTTGTGACCATCTTGAGTAAGGTCAGATGATTCATGTAGCATTTACCTCCAGGAATCCATCAGGTATGTAGGCAGGAGGGTGTGCTTATCTGAGAAAACCCCTCCTCCCCTTCAGAAGACTCCGGGATGTATGACATCATTCGCTTAGGCAAGAAACCAGGAAGTAACTGAAGAAACATAAAGACAAAAATTAAAACAAGAAAATATTATATATTTTCCTATCTATTTACCAATGCCAGCTGCATAAGGAATACAACTGTCAATGTAGATTGAGAGAGTGAAGTTCCACTTTAAATCAATACCTAAAATCATTTTAGATTTTGTAAAAAGTTGCACCCATGTTACATTCAGCGTTACATGAAAAGCATATAACAAAATGAACCGTTGTAAAGTTCCAACTTCTTACTCTTTTATACATGAAGTAGTTTATTGATCAGAATTTTAGAAATTCTAGTACTTTTACATCCTCTCTGACCCGTAACTCTTCTAAAATGTTGATCTATTTTCTGCTCCTCAGACATATTGCGTATTCCATGGAGGAAAAAAATCTCACAAGCATTTATAGAACACGAGACATGGAGCAACTTGGGAATTTTACAGAGCAAGAAAACTTTTCAAACATTTAGTTGATCGTTACAAACTCTAACTTGCAGTTTTCTCCGTAAACACAAATAACCAAAGTGAAAGCTTTTAAAGGGCCTTTACCTTAATGTGAAAGTGTATGTAAACCCTAAATCTTTGTTTCATTATCTTTGACATTATGCCTAATTGTATATGGTTTCATTACATATATAGTTTTATGAGAACAAGCTACAAAGTTTTCTACATGGAGATTCGGCCAGCAACCAAACTCCCTGTTGCAGGCTCCAACACTAATAAGCATTAATTAGCAGCGTTGTTGTCACCCAAGAGCCATTTGAATGTGCTTGTACAGTAGGCTGACAACATTGCTGATAATTGCACGTCAGAGGCATACGTGTTATCAACCTGCACAAGGAAGTGCTGTTACTAGAAAGATATCCAAGAGAAACTTTTCAATAAAATAACAAAAAATAATTAGCTTAGAGCTGAAATCCAGTCCAAAACAACAAGATAAAAAAATGAGTAGCCCATTAAAAGACAAAATTAGGTGTTGCTGTAAAATTCACTTTTAAGCCAGGGATTTTCCATAGCAATATTATTTTCAGCCACTAGATGGCGTCAGCCTTATGGTAAGGCATCTTTCAACCCATTTTCTTTCTGAGCCCAGGTTGACCTGGACCTGCCCCAGCCCGTGAGTGGGCAATGAAAGTATAAGAAGCACAGGGATGAGATCATTTCTCTGTCACTCTGCTTTTACCTCCTATCAGCATGCTCTAATCAGAACTGGTTGGCTTCTTGTACTGCTTCCTGATACCAGGTCATATTTTCTTACACAGCTTGAATTTGAAAATACTTTTAATGATGTATTACTGATTACAAAGCTGCATAAAAGGGTGTCTTTTATATCTGTTTGGAGTTGCACTTTAGAAAACTGTGTACAGTGAGATATTTTGCAGAGCATACCAAAAAATAGACCTTGTTCTCCAGCGGCATGTCTGCTCAGGGTGGGTTTCCTGGGTGGGTTTGCTGATAGTTACTTATAGCCTACATCAGAGGTTAAAGTGGAGTTCCACTCGTTTTTTAGTTTATTAAAAGTCAGCAGCTACAAAAAACATAGCTGCTGACTTTTAATAAACCAACACTTACCTGCCCCACGGTCCAGCGATGCGGCCACCCGGAGGCTCACTCCTCTCCCCCTCCTCTCATAGTAATTGTGGGCACCTGGCCGTGACAGCTTACAGCTTCATGGCCGGGCGTGCACTGCGCATGCGCGAGTCACGCTGCGTGAGTCGCGCTGCGCTCTCCTATTGGCCAGCCGATCTTCTGGGACCTGAGTTGTGTCTCAGAAGATTACTGTTAGGGAGGGGCCGCCTAGGATGAGAGGAGGAGTCGCCTAGGCAGCCCAAGAAAGGAAGCAGGATGTGGGACAGGAAGTCCTACTAAAAAGAGGGTACACACTCCCCCCCAAAAAAAATTACATGCCAAATTTGGCATGTCAGGGGGCGAGGAGTGCTTAAAGCGGAAGTTCCACTTTTGTATGGAACTCTGCTTTAAAGTGCTGAAGTGCTAAAGTGACAACACAGGAGATTAACTAAGATACGAGGATGGAGTAGTGTTGCTCTATAACAGTAAGAAAGAGAGCGCCCCAACATTCCACTCTCCACCTGGTACGTTATGGTCCTGTTTTCACAGAAGCTTATGCAGTTCAGATGATGAATTACATCTCAGAGAAGATGATAAATTAAATATATAAGCGGAAAACATACAAGTAACATATGCCTTTGCTAAAAACCCATTTCATGCAACATTTCATGCAGACCTTATAGATCATAATATGTATGTACATGTGAGGAACTATAAGGCATCTATCATAAACACGTGCCTCAGAAAAGCCCCCTTCCAGGAATGAGGTATCATAACTGAGAAGATACTGCAAAAAAAAACAAAACATAAGGCTGGTGGTAAAGTACGCCATGATAAATTCCTCCCAGATTATAAATTGATATCTTTTAAGATTTTGAGGGAATGGTATTGGAAATTCCCCATAGATGAATGGTGTGATACACAGTTGCAACCTTTCATTTCATCCCATGCATCTAATATATGCTCAGTGTCCATGCTCACCCCATTTGAGCAGCTTTGTGCTGCCAAGGTTCCCCCTATCAATAGCAACTTTATTGTATAAGATGCTGGTTTATATTGGGGCAATTATCATACATCTAGGAGTGGTAAAGGGCCTTGGGGCTTGACATTTCAGACTTTACATTTACAACTGATGTTTCAATTGATGAATACATTCTTTAAATACTCCAAAACACAGAAGATCAGTTATAAAATTATCACCCCATGATATCATGTCCCTTCTAAACAGTCTGTTATACAGTATATCCTTCCACATCCTCACTTTATTTGGTGGGAAAACTGTCTTCAGACATCAGAGGATCAGAGGTACATTGGTCAACAGAGGGGATCCTGCCACCATCATAAAATATGCCAAATTCTTTTCAAAACTTTTGGTGTTCCCTGCTAGACAGTGTAAAGGACTACGCAGGGCTTTAACATAATTTCCCTTAGACCCCTTTCACACTTACAATTGACCGTGTTAGTGGTAAAGCAGCGTTAGCTTTAGCGCCGCTTTACTATCATTTTAGCGGCGCTATTCGGACGCTAGCAGGGCGCTTTTAACCCCTGGTTGTGGCCGAAGAAAGGGTTAATAGCACCCGAAAAGCGGCGTTTCTGCCGCGCTGCCAATTAATTTCAATGGGCAGGGGTGGTGGAGGAGCGGTGTATACACCGCTCCTCCACCGCCCCAAAGATGCTGCTTGCAGGACTTTTTTTAATGTCCTGCAAGCGCACCGCTCCAGTGTGAAAGCACTCAGGCTATCACACTGGGGCTACAGGGGGAGGTGTTTTTCAGGCACTTTACAGGTGCTATTTTTATCCCAAAAAAACGAAGAAAGAGGCGCCTCTAAGTGCAATAGTATTGACAAAGCTTTAATAGTAAATACACTGAATAGACTCACATTTTGATGGATAAATAAAGGCATATAAAAAGGGGTACAAATGTCAGGATGACGTTCTCTGCAGTGGGTCACAAAAGAATCCTGGCTCTGCGGTGAATAGCAGGGGTGTCACTGGAAATGGAGCAGCCGGCTTCCAGGGACAACAATCCTGGGATGTTCAGAGCGAGGCCTGGAACGCATGGACGACTAGACTGCGGGAGATGACGTCATCAGAATAGGACGCGTTTCGTGAGCGTGCGCACTTGCGATGTCCTGGCAAGTCGCGCTCCTTTATCAATATGACATAAGGGCGGAAGTGAAGGGACGCCATATATAGGGGCAGAAAGGTGAGTGGTGGGCTGGATGGGGCGGGACTGGGGAATTACAACGAATGAAGATAGGAGGAATAGGAAGATCATGTGATCATGATGGACGGGGCCAGCTAAAAAGAAAATATGAGAAAAAAAGAAATGAAGACTAAATGTGGGGATAATAAGAAGGGGCCACCATGGATAATAATAATAAAAAATAATAAAAATAAATTGGCATTAATTATAACGGAAACAGGGGGGAAAAAAATGAAAAGAAATAAAAGATTATGGTATGCTTTGAAATATAGTGACTGAATAAGGAGGAGATGGGGGAGGGGGGGGAAGGGGGGGAGAGAGAGGGGGCCAGAAGGGAAGGGATGGAGAACTGACTATAGGTGGACCAGAACTGATGTTACCAGGCAATATGAAAGGGTGTATAACACATAACATATAATGCGTAAAAGTGCGGGGATTGGTAAAAAAAGAAAGGAAATTTATGAATGTTAATACAGTGCTAGAAATTGCAACTGTATTAAAAAGTGTGGATTAATTCTATATGAAATGAATAAATATAGTATATTGAGGGGAAAAGAAGGACAAAAAAACTGAGGGGAGGGGGGGTGGAGGGGGGTGGTCTAGAAGGGGAAAGGGGAGAATAAAAACGGGGGGGGAGGGAGGGAAAAAAAGGGGGGGAGTGAGGAATGTGACAGTATATACTATGCTGGTACGTATATAGAATTATATGTAAATGCATTGGCCGCATAGATATATACATATATGTATATACACTCGTGAATACACATGTCCATATACAGGACTATAAGTATGCACATAAAAATAATAAATAAAATCTCAACAGAAAAATTATATATAAACAATGAATATAGGGAGAATGCTGGACATGCATCAAATATTAAAATGTGAAATGAGATTAAATTAAATTAAGAGCGCCATGTGGTCACATAGGCAACGTGTAAGCAATATGTCAATATATGATACAGGCAGTGAAGTAGTATATAACTAATTTAAAATAAAATCAAATACAATAAGATGTCAACCAATGAATAATAAAAATATAAAATTCTGAAAAAAAGGAGGGGGCTCTGGCTGTACATACGGACCACTAAGATGATACAATAAAATGGTAAAAAACAGATAAGATAAATACTAATATAAAAGAAGGGGGTGAAATGATGTTAATTATAAAATGGTAGAAATCTCAATCCCTTCATTTATACCACCGGGCGAAAGGATATCCAAACTGTAAATCCAAAAAGTTTCTCTGGCACACAATTTTTTAAAACGTTCTGCTGCTGGGAGGGAGCTGGGGATCTGTTTGATCACCCAGACCTTTATGCCACTGGTGGATTTTTTGTGGGCTACACAGAAATGTCTGGGGACACTGTGGGGATCGATACCTCCTTTGATCAGCCTACTGTGTTCCCCAAACCTGACTCGCAGAGCACGTATGTTGCGGCCTACATACATGAGGCCGCAGGGACAACTGAGGCCATAAACCACAGAAGAGCAGTTGTAAAACTCTTTGAGGGAATAGGTGGTACCCTTCGTGGAAAAGGATTTCTGTCCATGTTGGACATATTTACATGTTTTGCATAGGGTTTTGTTACATCTATACATACCGACCAATGGTATAAGGACTAATGGGGTGGGAGAGAGGTCGCGAGAGCGGATTTTACTGGGAGCCAGTTTACTTTTAAGATTAGGTGCTCTGCGGTATGTAACTTTGGGGCGTGCAGGAATGATGGATTTTAGGAAGGGATCCTGCAAAAGGATCTTCCAATAATTGGCCAAAATGCTTTCCATCTTCTTAAATTCAAAATGGAAAGTGGTGGTGAAGCGGAGAGAATGGTTCTCCGATTCATTAACCACTTTCGGGGGTTTCCCCTTTAAATAGTATTGAAAGGCTTGATCAGTGAGACTATCTGGATATCCCTTTTCGCGAAATTTTTTCTTGAGTAGCTTACTTTGGTCAATGAAGTCTGCATCTCTAGTGCAGTTCTGCCTAAGTCGGCAGAACTGTCCTTTGGGGATATTGTCAATCCATTTTTGAAAATGGCAACTTTTATGGTGCAGATAGGAGTTGCCTGCAGTGGGTTTGACATAATTCTTAGAGATGATGACAGAAGTCTCTTTGTCAAAGCCCAACTCCAAGTCCAAAAAGGGTAAGGTAGTAGGGTCACTGACGAAGGTGAAAGATAAGCCAAAAGAATTGTTGTTACAATGGTCTACAAAAAGTAGGATACTGTCCACAAGGCCGTCCCAAATAATGATAATATCATCAATGTAACGACCGAAAAAAACAATGTTACATGAGAATGGGTTATTGTTGTTGTAAATGTATTCTTTTTCCCAGAAACCCATCGCTAAGTTGGCATAGGAGGGTGCAAAATTGGCACCCATAGCGGTTCCCTGTAGCTGTAGGTAAAAATCATCATCAAATGTAAAATAATTATGGGTCAAACAGAAAGCAGTGGCATCCACAATAAAAGAGGCTTGTCGAGGATTAATTAAAAGATCATGGGTAGGGTTGAGCGAACCCGAACTGTAAAGTTCGGGTCCGTACCAAACTTTAGCTTTTTCCCGAACCCGAACCCGGACTTTGCGCGAAAGTCCGGGTTTGGGTTCGGGTTCGGCAATCTAATGGCGCAGTTAGAAATGCTTCAGGGGCCAGCCAATCACCTTTTGATTAGCTGGTGTGCCCTTAGAAGCCATCATAGCCATGCCTACTAATGGCATGGCTGTGATTGGTCAGTGCAACATGTGACCCAGCTTCTATATAAGCTA
Organism: Rana muscosa; assembly: GCA_029206835.1. Taxonomy (NCBI): domain Eukaryota; kingdom Metazoa; phylum Chordata; class Amphibia; order Anura; family Ranidae; genus Rana; species Rana muscosa. The sequence continues at coordinate 352,377,880 of CM055119.1, forward strand.
GAGGCACACAGCACACACGTCACTCTGCTTCAGAATAGATAGGGAGAGGATCTTGTCTGCTGCTGTTGCTTTTAGGGAGAGATTGAAAAATACATGAGTTAGTCCTGATTCTGGAATCTGAGGGAAAAGATAGAGAGACAGTGTAGTGTAGGGCCAGGTTCCTGTTGGTGCTTTCAGGGAGAGAGATTTATTATATAGGAATAGGAGTCCAGATTCAGAGATATAACTCAGCGATCTGCATAGGTTTACCTGTTTGTGTTGCAGTGCAGTCTTTTTACACTGCCATGAGCCCAGTGTCAGAGAAAATCTACCTTTTATCTGCAAGCTCAGTGCACCAGCACTGCATATATTACGTTGAGAGATACACCGTTTCCATACTGTGGGTGTATTCTGCTCTTGGAAAAAGATCCATTTAGGGCAGGGATATGCAATTAGCGGTCCTCCAGCTGTTGCAGAACTACAATTCCCATTAGGCATTGCAAGACTCTGACAGCCACAAGCATAACACCCAGAGGCAGAGGCATGATGGGACTTGTAGTTTTGCAACAGCTGGAGGTCCGCTAATTGCATATCCCTGATTTAGGGCAAAAAAAAAAAGGCACTTTATTGTGCTCTTTTCCAAAAGACCCATTAAGGGCAAAAAAAAAAAAAAATTGCATTTTATTTTTCTCGTGCAAAAAAAGACCCGTTTAGGGCAAAAAAAAAAAAAAAAATTGCACTTTAATGTACGCTTGAAAAAAGACCCATTTAGGGCCACAAAAAATATTTTGCAGTGTGTTATACATATGTGGAGGCATGTGAAATAAACCATTTCTATATATTTGTCTTCTACTGAGCTATACTAAAAAAACAACATTTTTTTTGAATAGCATTTTCTGCAGTTTTGTAGCTGTGCGATTCAGCGGTTACGTACTGTGGGTGTATTGTGGTCTTCCAAAAAACGCCATTTAGGGCCACAAAAAATATTTTGCAGTGTGTTATACATATGTGGAGGTGTGTGAAATAAACAATTTATATATAGTTTTCTTCTTCTGTGCTATACTAAAAAAACAAAATTTTTTTTGAATAGCATTTTCTGCAGTTCTGTAGCTGTGCGATTCAGCGGTTACGTACTGTGGGTGTGTTGTGGTCTTCCAATAAACGCCATTTAGGGCCACAAAAAATATTTTGCAGTGTGTTATACATATGTGGAGGTGTGTGAAATAAACAATTTCTATATAGTTTTCTTCTACTGTGCTATACTAAAAAAACAACATTTTTTTTGAATAGCATTTTCTGCAGTTCTGTAGCTGTGCGATTCAGCGGTTACGTACTGTGGGTGTGTTGTGGTCTTCCAAAAAACGCCATTTAGGGCCACAAAAAATATTTTGCAGACGATACACCTCCCCCAGAGGACAGCTTTTCTTTGCCTCTGGGCAGCCTGGCACACATGAGTGATTACATGCTGCAGTGTTTCCGCAATGACCGCCGATTTGCCCACATTTTAACTGGTGCTGATTACTGGGTGGCCACCCTGCTGGATCCCCGTTACAAGGACAATGTACCGTCCTTAATTCCCTCACTGGAGCGGGATCGTAAGATGCGCGAGTACAAGCGCACACTGGTAGACGCGCTGCTGGTGGCATTCCCACCTGACAGCGGGCGTACGGTGGAAGCACAAGGCGAAGGCAGAGGAGGAGGAAGAGGTCGCCAACGCAGCCGGGGCACCGGCAGCACCTCAGAAGGCAGGGTTAGCATGGCTGAAATGTGGAAAAGCTTTGTCAGCACGCCACAACAACCAGCACCACCAGCTGAGATGGAACGTCTTAGCAGGAGGCAGCATTTCACCAACATGGTTGAGCAGTATGTGTCCACAGGCCTACACGTACTGGATGACGGGTCTGCCCCCTTTAACTTCTGGGTCTCCAAATTGGGCACATGGCCTGAGCTTGCCCTTTATGCCTTGGAGGTGCTGGCCTGCCCTGCAGCCAGTGTATTATCTGAACGTGTATTTAGCACGGCAGGGGGCGTTATCACAGACAAGCGCAGCCGCCTGTCCAGAGCCAATGTGGACAAGCTCACGTTCATTAAAATGAACCAGGCATGGATCCCACAGGACTTGTCCGTACCTTCTGCAGAATAGACATGTATACCGGTGTTGTGACAAAAACTGTCCGGCCATCGGATTGTGTCCGGCCCATACTGCGAAGGCGCAGCGCTTGCGCAGTACAGAGGACAAGGAGATTCACAAAATCTCCGAAGATGAACGGCGCCTGCGCAGTGAGTGCAGGTTCAAGCCCCACCATCCAAGTGGACATACGGTAGCACATAGTAACAGGGCCCCTCACGGGCTCGGTTCGATCGCCACGCTTCGGGCACAGCCTCACTTGGCTCGGCTTGAACCACGGATGGTGTGGCCTTCACCTGAACTCACCACGCAGGCGCCGTTCGTCTTGGGAGATTTTCGAAATCCCCTTGTCCTACATACTGAGCAAGCGCAGTACAGGGTGGACACTATTTGACGGGGGACAGAATTCGACACATCACCGGCCTTACCCAGCCATTGTTGTATTTTTGAACCAGTGTTGGCTACCTCGTCCTCCTCCACCGCCGCTTCCACCTACACAGCCACATCCACCGCCACCTCAACCTCCTACTCCATATGGACCTCGTCCTCCTAGGTCAAGATTATAATTTTTATTTCATTTTTTTGTAGCGCACAGATCCTTTCCCCCTTACCTGCCTTTATGTTGTTGGCTCCTCGCAGGAGGGAGAAAGGCACACCACACTACCAGCCCATACCCTCCTATATAAAGAGGTTGAGCGGTGTACTTGACAGGCCGTGTCCACAGCCGGAGTCAAAACTCCTCCAGAGGATGATTCTCACCTCTACTGTAGGTAGAGGCAAGTCCTTTAATTCCCAGTAAAGTCAATGTCCACACCAGCTGAAATTACAACTCTTACAACTCTTATTCTCTCATGGCAAAATAAACTCTACTCGGATAGAAAAGGTTAGAGCAAAGAAACAGGACAGCTTAAGGTGTGGAGGAGGTCCAGGCACAAACGTAGCACATTCACTTCACTGCTTAGGTTTCTCAAACAGTTTTAGGTGCACGGTCTCTGCCACAGACCTTGAGGTTGGTCTCTGCCACAGACAGGGTGTACAAGGCCCCTGCCACGGACCTGGAGAACTTTGGTCTCTGCCACAGACCAGGGTGTATAAGGCCCCTGCCACGGGCCGGGTGAATAAGGCCTCTGATATAGTCAAGATGACCTTGAGCTTCTCCTTCTATGAACCTAGCCCATATCAAGGGGAAGACATCTCTCCAGGGAGTCAACAGACCCTTCCTTCACTGTGACTCCCGCATCGGTCCATCAGAATGATCCTCCCTTCCCTGGAACATGGTCCCCTACACGAGGCGGCACCCTAAGACTCCTCGACCCTTAGCGGACTCCAGACAAAGGCTCTGGACTCCAGGCTTTACTCCCGCACCTAGGCCTCCATACCTCACCCCGGGCTAAAGGTACCCGAGATGGAACAGGAACACATGCACCCAGGCCGAAGGCACCTGGGCGTGGACCCCACCGGACATCAGCCCCCAGGCCAAAGGTCTGCCCCTTTTATATGCTCTCCCGGCATGCACAGCAGGTTCCCCGCCCCGCTGTACTACTGCCAAGAGGGGACACAAAAGGCACAGCACTGTATCGGCGGTTCAACCCTAGCCTACCATGGCAGCGCTACCTGTAGGCTGCAGGGAACTGCACACCAATACTGTCCCCCGAGGACAAAATGGTCCATGAATCCTACAGAATTAGGGTGTTTGAGCCTATTTACCACTCAAACACTTCCCTTAAATTTAGCACCCCACTACATTTTTATTTCAAAGTATTTTATTTTCCCACTAGCTTATCCATTAAATTGAATAATTTATTCCAGAAAGGGCATATTCTGGGGCATTCCCACCATATGTGTGGCATTGTGCCGTTGAGTTTCTGAGGTTCTTAATGACTTCCCGTACCTCTTCTGCTGAAAAGGGGGCCTCCAGCATATTTTTTTATTTTTTTTATTTTTTTAATGTTATTTTAAGTTATTTCCCTATCCACATTTGTTTGCAGAGCACTTGCCATGCTCTTAACAACATTTTGCTGCCATTTGCAGCCCTCTAGCCCTTTCCATTACTTTTTTAGAGCCTTTTTAGTCCTTAGGAGTCCAGGTCCCCATTGACTTCAATGGGGTTCGGGTTCGGGTTCGGGTTAAAGTTCGGTCCCGAACCCAAACTTTTTTCCGAAGTTCGGCCGAACTCGTCGAACCCGAACATCCAGGTGTCCGCTCAACTCTAATCATGGGAAAGAAAAAGAAAAAACTCCAGTGCCCGAAGACCAAAGGCATAAGGGATAGATGTATAAAGGGAATTCACATCAAGTGAGAGCCAAACATAAGTACAGGTAGGTTCCCATTTTTAAACAGAGAGGAGTTCTAGGAGGTGAGACCCATCCCTAATATATGAATCTAATTGGTGCACAATGGGCTGGAGGAATTGGTCTACATATAAACTGAGTCCCGTGGTGATGCTGTCCATAGCCGCCACTATGGGTCTCCCTGAGGGATTGTTCAAGCTCTTATGCACCTTAGGGAGATGATAAAATTAAGGGATATGGTAAAAATCCTTTAGGAGAAAGGATTTTTCTACTTTATTAAGGACATTATCAAGACAGGCAGCAGTAACTAGAGAGTTAATTTCTATAGCATAGTCAGAGGTGGGATCTTTGTTGATCTTTTTGTAGGTGTTACTGTCAGAGAGCAATCTCCTTGCTTCTCCAAGATAGTCATTATAATCCTGAACAACAATTCCTCCACCTTTATCAGCCAACTTAATGACTATATCCTCTGCTTCAGTGAGAGATTTGAGGGCTCTAATCTCGAGAGGAGAGAGATTGTTAGTTTTTTTGGGGGCTGTTGATTGCCAAAGTAGTTGAAAACACCACCCTGTAAAAACTCTCTATATAGGGACCTTTAGAATGTATGGGGTTAAAAATGGACTTAGGTTTAAAAGCAGTGTGGGTAACTGGAGGGGTGTTGGGTGAGCAGATAAAACAATTCTTCATCAACCAGAGGATCATCTGTGTCCTCAATGAAATTGGAGTTGTATAAAAATAAATCAGAAGTGGTTGGAGATATGGAGAGAGTGGTAGTGTTGATCAAATTGTTCTTTTTCTCTTTTATATGGTAATGCCTCTTTAGAGTGAGATTGCGTACATATCTGTTTAAATCCTTAAAAAGTAAAAAGGGATTAGGTTTATTGAGAGGTGCCAAATTGAGACCTCTACTCAGAAGGGAAGTATCGGCCGGGGAAAGAGTGCGTGAAGACAAGTTAAATATTTTTATAGTTTCCTGATCTTGATGGCATTGGGGTTGTTTTTTGTTTCGTCCTCCTCTACAGCCTCTCCGGTGAGTTTTCTTTTTTTGTTGTTTTTGGATGCCGTCAGAGGAGGACTTGAGACTAAAAAAGAAGACGGAATGGGGGAAACAGAACCAGGCTCAGTGGGGACAAAAGTAATAGATGAATTGATATGAGGTATGGGAGGAGCAACATGAATATTGGTGGAGAGGACTTCTGTAGTGTCCATAGTATTGGTCAAAGGTGTGCCGTTACTCATGTTGCCGGATGCAATATGGCTGAGCAAGGGGCCAGGAATAGTCGCTACGGACTGAACTAATGGTCTATTATAAAATTTATTCAAAGCATGGATAAGGCTGGTATTACCATATGTATGGATATGCAAATTTTTATTTATTGTATTATTGGTCTTAGAATACTGTCCTTTTGAGGGGCCTGTGTTTTTTTGGCTCAAAAAGGGTCTCATGGGCCTATGATATATCTTGGGGCCAGGGGAACTGGGTATTATTAGACTCATGAGAGGACGAGGAGGATCAAGGTCAGAAACTGGAGGAGGGGACCGAGATAATCGAGATAATGGACATGGAAAAACCTCTGTAGGAGGTGTAGCAGCTAGTGGGGCATGGTGGTAATTTTTCTTTCTTTTATTCCATGTGAAGACATTATCATAGTTGAAGTCATCTAGGTCCCGCCTAAATTTCCCCAACTTCATGTGTAGTATTTTTATCCCAAAAGCACCTGAAAATGCCCCATTGTGAAAGGGGTTTTAAGCCTAGTACACACTAGTAGTTTTAGTTTTTTTCGCTCAACCCATTTTGTGCAATGTTAGTACAGCAATCTCCCCTGCTGTGATATTGTGTCCTGACAGCCATTGTCTGAGAGCGCTGATCGGAAGCCAATTGGCTGACCTTTTTCAGACGTGTCCCATTGACAGAAGCCAACCAAACTGCCAGCTTATGTTGGACTGGCTGCAGTACACACTGGCCGGATGTCGCCCCGACAGTCGGTTTGTGTGTACTAGGCTTAAGCTCCTGCAGATTCAGTAATATGCCGTCAATCAAAGAGCTAGGTGTGGCTATTCACTGAAATGGCTGTCTGAGTGCCAACATCTAAGTGAGTTGTAAGAGGCTGATACCAAATGAAATTAAGGTACCTACACAGTTTGTGTTCAATTAAAAAAAGAAAAAAAAAAATATATATATATACTGTATATACTGTATAATATATATATATATATATATATATATATATATATATACAGAGCTTTATTAATCTGAACCCTTGTACAGTATAGTTTTTAAATTCTGCTTTATAAATGCATACATGTTAAGAAAATTTAGAAAATCGAAATACTAATATTAATAATAATATCAATAATACTTATTAGTTCGAAAGAAATGTAACATATATTTATCTGAGGCTATTATACTGTAAGACTTAATCATTTGAGAAGGGCCTAATCGCTCTTATTTTCAACCTAAAATCAAAATACATTTTTTTTTTTTATGTGTGTGTGATCTGAGTACAAACCGCAGAAAGACACTAGGTGAATTCTCCTGCTGATACACTTGTGTACGTGTAGCAAATGTTCATGTTCTCAGCTTGCTTTATGAGCTCACAGCCTCATCTTGCAGAGACCCATTATCTGTTCCTAATAATGGAGATCTTCCTTATGAACCAATTTCTAATGGGAAGTAGACTGTGACCGTCCAGCCATTCTGCAAAGGACAGGATTTATAATTGGAGAGTGAGATTGGACTTTGTTTAAATAAAGGTCTTTGAAGGAAGGAAAAAAAATTGGATTATCCGAAATGTTTCAGATTTTTTTTTTTTTATGGAACATTTGAAATAATAAAAGGTTGCAGAATTTTTATTGGGAATAAACTGGCAACACAGCAAATTCTGGCCTCAAATGGAGTTAAAATCTAGAGAAAATGCAGCTCAGTAAAGAGCGGCTATCAATTTAATTTACTTTACATTGAGCTTATGCAGTATAGAAATATGTAAAGCAGTTATCAATTTCAAGCTTTAAGTCTGAATTTACCAAGTTCAGGCATCACTGCACTTGTCTTTTATCCTACCAAATGTGTCCTTTAAAGATATTATATGGTTTCACACCTGATTGAATAACGAATAGAAGAATATTTTTCAAGGCATATCTGTTCGAAGAGCTCTTATCATTTCCTAATGCTGAAATTTATATATTTCAATATCTTTCGGCTGGTTTGAAAATATTTCAGAAGGAGAAAAAATGAGGTTATTCCTGATAAAAAGAACACTTTTTTAATTTGTTAGGAACCTAGTACCTGCAGAAGTAAAGTATTTCCTAGTACTGACCCTTCTTCATTTCATTGTGTGATCACTACCATCACCCTCCAATCTTCCATTCACATATCATCACCCCCCCCCCCAAGGTTTCATCTACCTACTATCACATTCCATAGTTCCACCTGCCTCCCATCACTCTCCAATGTTTTTCCTCCCTTTCTTCACTCTCCATGTTCCACCACCTTATCTTTAACCTCCAATGTTCCATACTCCTAACTTCATCCTCCAGTGCTTCACTTCCCTACCTTCACCCTCCAATGTTAAATTTTCATACCATGACCCTCCAGTGTTCCACCTCCCTTTCATCATCCTCCAATGCTTATTCTCCTTAGAATTTCCATGTGTTACCCTCTATACCCCTTTACCAGATTAAAAGGTGAAAGAAAATAAATCATCTGCAAATCTGGTTAGCCTTTGCTTGAAAGTTAAACTTGTTCTAGACCTGAACTATGTTTGGAAGGACAGTGGAGAAGGTACAAAGGTACAGGAGGAATTATCTGAAGCACCCTCTAATTTGCTACAATAGGTGTACATAGCTGTAGTGTAAGAAACTGGGTTGAATCTGGGTCAGGGCTGAGTGACTAAGGGAGGCTGGATGACTCAGCAAGCAGCATCTTGAGTGACTCCCCCTGCTTTCTGGAACCTTGGAGAAGCTTCCAGAAGTAGAGGGTGGAGTGCTGGAGGGACCCTCTACAACACATGGAGGAATCCTTTCCTGGAGGCATGGGAGCAAGGAGAGGACAGCAGGAGCAGGTCAGCACTTCCGGGAGATCTCCTAAGAAGTCAGTCGGGTGGACTGGTAAGTGTTCAGTCTAGGAGGACTGAGGAGAGAGAGTGTCAGTCTGTGAGGACTGTGGAGTAGTTAGCCAGGGGGCTAGTGAAAGGAGCAGCTGCAGCCACGTGGGTTGGCAGTGCCTGAAGAGGTGGTGCTGGGATCAGTAGCCACAGGAATGTATGCTGGACACTGAATTGTGCTACACCCCTAAAGGGGCCTTGGGTTCTTGCCTGTAACAGGCTGTTGCTCTAAATCTGACTGAGTGTTTTTTGTCAGATCCATAAACTGTGTATCAGCAGGAGTTCTGCAAGCAAGTGTGCTGGAGGAAGTGAGGAGTGTATATAGATTGTATATAGGAGAATTTGTCCCTGAAGTTGTTTGAAGTCAAGTGGGTATCCCATAATTTCCCAATCCCTATCCAAGTTCCTATACCTCAATAAAACAAAATAAAAAGAAAGAAAAAAAACAAAGCACTGGACTGTTCTCTGACTTGGAGTGACTGTGAAAAAATGGTATGCCTGGCTGTGCAGGGTGGGAGATCCCAATCTATTTGCAGCTCCTTAGAGGGTGCGCTACTTACCAATGATTAATAGATGAACATCATAGGTGTTTGCGCAGGGGGTGTGCCAGGTGTGCCTGGGCACACTCTAATCACTCTGTGTGGTGGTGCCGATTCCCCCCACTGCCTGGACTTCCGTCCGTGTTGCGCTCTGCCCACCGCAGTGTTGCTGGCTTCCCTCCTCTCCTCTCCCCCCTTCTGCTGCAGGTGATGTTTTAAGATGGGGAGCGGGGAAAGGGGCTAATCCATATGTCATTTACTGGCCCCTTCCTTTTCTAAATGAACACAGTGAAATGAATACACTCACTCACTGTGTTCAATCATAAATGTAGCATAGTAAACTGCACAGAGCACTTCCCTTTCTCTCACTGCCCAGTGCAGCCGAGGCTGCAGAGAAAGGCGCGTGTGTTTGAGCTTTGGGGTGCACACCCTAATGCAATTGGCTGCGCACACCTATGATGAACATACATAGCAGAATAAATAATTCATAACTTTTATTTGCTGCTCGGATACTTTAGACAGTTATCTTTTGGAAGCATCTATAAATCTAGTTTCATCACTTTTATGCCTTACCTTTTTCTTTCCTAATCCTTTCTTTTGTTCTGTTATCTATAGTAAACTCCCCATTTTTCTTTTTTCTCCTTGCTATTCCTTTCTATTCTTTTTTAGTTAATTCCCTCTTTGACTCCTTCTCTGTTTGCGCCTCTCCTGTCCTCCCTTTTATATCCTCTCTTCTACACTAGTTTTTGTTGTTATAATTGTCTAGTGCCATAGTAAGCAGTAACAGCAGAATGGGACAGAATGGCTAAATGTAACATGCTAAGGGGGCATGGCCTGGACGTCGACCAAGATGGCAGCATAGGGTGAGAGCTCCAGCGATCCGGGGACTGAATCCTGCTTTCTGGGGGAACCTACGACTTGCTACCACTATGAGCAGATCCACACGGAGCTCCTCTGCCTCCCGATCAGCTTGTGCCTCAGATACGCAGCTCAGGAGAAACATACTGGAGCTGTTTCGGTCCCAACTTATGGTGACACACGCGGCCTCACAGGCCCAAACCCCGACCTTGCCTAGTGCGGACCCCGCTACTCCACTATCTGGGGGATCTGATACAAACATAGGGCGAGTTTATTCCCCCAGCCTCTTTGATTTAGAGACAATCGCGGCAGACATTAAGAACACGGTCACGGCGGCGATCGCGGATCTTAAAACCGAACTCCATGCGGTAGTGCACAGGATTGATGGGGTGGAACAGACTACCCAATGACAAGAAGCGGCCATTCGGCAGGTTCAGACCACATACAATGCCAAACTCTCCCAACTCCTGGACATCCATAGGCACTTCGAAGACCTCGACAACAGAGGCATGAGACATAATATCAGGGTAAGGGGGGTCCCTGAGACTATAGAACCGGGCTCCCTGCAACAAACAATCTGCACGATCTTTAATGATTTGATCGGGCGCCCGGCAGACTCCCCCATAGATATGGAAAGGGCCCACCGTGCTTTGCGCCCACTTCCCCGTGATAACGAACCACCAAGGGATGTAATATGTTGTGTGGTTATCTTTCCACTCAAGGAGGAAATCCTCCGCAAAGCAAGAGAAAAAGGCCGTATCCTCCATAATGGCGCCAAGATCAAATTGTTTCAGGACCTGTCCCAGATCATGCTCCAGAACAGGCGTGCTTTGCGCCACCTGCTGGAGACTCTACGGTCTAGAAATATTCAATACCGCTGGAAATTTCCTTTTGGACTCTCGGCTTCCGCTAAAGGATGCTGTGCGCTTCTCCGCACACCTGAGGACTTGCAGGGCTTCTGCGATCAATTTATACAATTTGCAGCCCCATGCTCCCTCTTTACACAAAGCGGATACTCGAACCGCACAAATTAGCGAATTCCTTTCTCGCTACAGCCCCAAGCCACTCTCTTCTCAACAGTCACTTGCTCTGGAAGACCCCATTTCGGCGTCAGAACTGAATTTAGCTATGAAACAAATGAAATCGGGAAAGGCCCCAGGCCCGGACGGATTCCCCCTCCAATACTACAGATCCTTTATAGACCCTTTAGCTCCCAACCTTCTAGACATATTTAACGCCTTATCAGACCCCCAGATCAAACCAGATAGCATGCTTGCTGCGCATATCGCGGTAATCCCTAAGGAGGGTAAGGATTCTTCCTCGGTGGCGAACAACAGTCCAATTTCCCTCCTTAACGTCGACATCAAAATATACGCAAAGATTCTGGCTAACAGACTGCTCCCCCTAGTTCCTGGACTTGTCTCCCTAGATCAGGTTGGTTTTTTCCCTGGCCGTGAGGCCAGGGACAACACCATCCGTACGCTAAACTTGCCTCATTGGCTCACGACATCCAAATCTCATGGTTTCTTTCTTTCACTTGATGCTGAGAAGGCGTTCGACAGGGTGGCTTGGGACTACATGCGGGAGGTGCTCTTGGCTTTAGGACTGGGGACCCGCATGATGTCACATATCACGGCCTTATACACGGGTCCCTCCGCGGCGGTGAAGGTCAACGGTCACCTGTCGGAAGCCTTCCACATCAGCAAGGACACGTCAAGGCTGTCCCCTGTCACCGTTGATTTTTTAATACAAACGATTTTTTATTAGGTATAGTCAGAAGAAAAAGCACAAATCTTATCGGGATGCAACGCACATATATAAAGAGAAAATACACCTTATGCAATATATAGACAAAAAAAAAGGGAAAAAGACAAAGGGGTAGAGACTCTATGCCAGTGGTTCTCAACTCCTGTCCTCAGGACCCACTAAGAGGCCAGATTTTAAGTATTACCTTGGTGAGATGCAGACTAGAATACTGCAATCCCTGAGCAGCAAATTATATCACCTGTGATGCATTTCAGCTATCTTGCAAACCTGGCCTGTTGGTGGGCCCTGAGGACTGGAGTTGAGAACCACTGCTCTATGCGATGCTTGAGATCAGACAGCGTGCTGGTTATGCCGGATGCATCCCAAGATCAAATAATCCAAAAACTTTATCCATAAAAGATATTAAAAAAAAGCCAAGAATAAGAAAAAAGAGAATAGGGTCTTAATAGATGAATAAGAGATAAGAAAAATTTGAGAATAAAGGTGAGAGAAAGAAGAGAGGGAAAAAAGGAAAACAGTACAGTGAAGAACAAACATTCAATCTGCTGCTTCGTGTTCAAACCATTTAACTAACCCATTATAAAATGTTATGCTCAATGCCAAGCAGTAATCAGTCGCCAGTGGCCCCTCCTCTTCGCCCATGGCTAGCAGGGGACAGGAGAACACCAGGTTCCCAGCAGACAGGATAGTACTGGTGTCCTAAAAAATATAGCGTTGGCTATAGTATAGCCCCATATGTAGACCATGAAGCCCATTTATTATGGAAAATCTGCATGGTGTCCATGATGGTATGATGGATCCTCTCCATAAGATGGATCGACTCCATCCGGTGAAGTACCTGTGTCCATGGAACTGACCGGGATCGCCAATTCACGGCTATGGCCCAATGGGCTGCACAGAACAGGGTATTAACCAATTTCTGGGTGGGTGGGGGTAGATCAGGTATAGGGGTTAAGAGCAAACACATTGGGGCTGTCAGATCCGAGATGGTGCCCGAGATCAATGCCACCCTGGAAGCCACCTGGCTCCATAGGTGTTGCAGATGAGGGCAGCTCCAAAAGGTGTGGAGCAAGGTACCTGGGGTCTGGCATCCCCTAAAGCATGTCTCCTGAACTAAGGGATAAAATTTATGTACCCTGTCTGGAGTGAGATACCATCTTGTATGTAGTTTCATAACAGTCTCCTTAGTGGCTATGGAACGGGTACATTTGTGCATATTCTGAAGCATGTCACTCCACTCATCAGAGGAAAATATCACCCCTAGATCAGACTCCCAACGCGACATAGCAGAGGACTTTACGGGAAGCTGAGAGTCATTTAGGGACCTATATATGGTAGAAATCATACCCTTGTCTCTAGAAAGGTTCTGGCAGATTGCTTCAAATGAGGAAAGGGAGATCCTGGCGTTAAGTGTAAAAAGGGATTCAAAAAAGTGCCTTATTTGCAAAAATCTAAAGAATTCCGTCCTCGGGACGTCAAACTGCTCTCGGAGTTGCTCAAATGAACAGAAATGTGAGTCGTGTGTCAATGTAGTCAGCGTCAAGAGGGAATTCTGTTCCCACCAGCGAAAATCCTCCGGGGTTCGGAAAGCAGGGGGGAAACTAGGTGAGCCCATAAAGGAGGTCAGGGGAGGTCTGCATGACCTAAGTTTAAATTTGTGATGATAAAGGGACCATAGGTGAATAGTCTGACCTACGATATTATTTAGTGTGCCAATCTCCCTGGGTTTCAGGCCGGACTGCCAAAGGAGACCTGGGATATAGTATGGGCTGACAGAGGACATTTCAAAACGAAGCCAGGGGATACTATCAGGTGAGGCATGCCACTGTGCCGTCTGAGCCAACCTGGCCGCCAAATAATACAGCCAGATGTTGGGAAGTCCCAAACCCCCCGTGACATAGGTCTATGTGTGATGAGTCCACCATACCTGGGGCGCTTATTGTTCCATATAAACCTATTAATCTCCCGCTGAATCTGTACTAGCGTCTGACGCGACACATATAGAGGGAGGGCCCTAAAAAAGTATAGCAATTTCGGTAGAATGGACATTTTAACGGCCGTGACTCTACCCAAGAGGGTGATGTGGAATGAAGACCATAGGCGCAACCATTGTCTAACTTTAGCAAAGGCTTGCGGGTAGTTAGCGTTATACAGTGCTCTGAGGGACGGGGCCAAACGTATACCAAGGTACTGGAGGGTGGCATTGGACATGGAAAAGCCAAATGATGTTGTGAGGTTCGAGGCGACACGGGGAGGGATGTTAATAGGGAGGGCCGAACATTTTGAGAGATTAACACCAAGACCAGAAAATGCATGGAAGGATTGTAGAAGTAGAAATTAAATTGGGGAGGGAAACCACAGGGTCCTGGAGGAACATAAGGATGTCATCTGCATATAGGCTTATCTTATATTCCCCGTCCCCCTTCTGATAACCCCTAATGTTAGGATCAGAGATGATCGCCCTTGCCAATGGTTCTATGGCAAGCGCGAACATCAGAGGGGACAGTGGGCAACCCTGACGGGTTCCCCTACCCAGGGGGAAATAATCTGTGGAGCAACCCGGAAGCTTGATGCGAGTGTGAGGATTGTGATACAATGCTTTAAATCCATTGACAAACTCTCCTGAAAAGCCAAACCTAGCCAAGACAGTGTCAATATAGGGCCACAGGACACTATCAAAGGCCTTATGGATATCCAGGCCCAACACAAGGACCCTGCAGCAGAAAAGGTCAGCATCCTGGATAATATCAGTCGCCAAACGTATGTTGTCAGTGATTTGCCGAAAGGGGATGAACCCGGTCTGCTCAGGGCCTATCAGGGTGGAAATAATGGGGGCTAGTCTATCTGCCAGGACACGGCCTAGAATTTTTATATCATTATTCAGAACCGAAATCGGTCTGTAATTTTGAGGGAGAGAGTGATCCTTATTGGGCTTAGGGATTAGTGTCATGTTGGCTGCAAGCATGTCCTCTGGGAGTGTATGGCCTTGTAGGACACAGTTGATCAATTTAGTCAATTTAGGGGCCAATGTACCTGCAAATTTTTTATAGTAAGCGGCCGTATATCCGTCAGGGCCAGGGGCCGTAGAGGATTTAAGTGACTTAATAACCGCTATGACTTCCTGTTCCGTGCATGGGGCATTCAAAGTGGTCAGTTGCTCCTGCGACAAAGTCAGAAGGTGAAGGGAGTCTAACCAGGCCCCAACACCGTCCAGAGGGGGGGAGTCCGGAGCCGATAATAGGGAGCTATAAAATGAGGTGAAAGTGTTGAGGACCTCCTTGGGGTGGGAGACCAGCTGGCCGACGGCGTTCCGCAACTTGTAAACGTGCGAGGGCTGAACGGAGTGGTGCAGCTTACGGGTAAACATAGCAGAGGCTGCATTGCTATGTAATAGGAACCTCGCTTTGGCCCACCTGATAGATTTCTCCGTACGGTCTGAGAGGATGGTATCCAATTCCACCCTTTTCAGGTCAATTTGCCTAAGAGTGTCTAGGGAGTGGGATTGTGAATGCACATGATAAATTTTAGCAAGGTCTTCAGTCAGGGATTTAATTTTAGCTAACTTTTGCCTCTTTTGGATGGTAGCCAATTCAATCAAACGGCCGCGTACCAGTGCTTTATGGGCAGCCCACAAAATCGGGGGGGAGATGCCTTCCACATCATTCAGCCTGAAACATTCCTCCAGCTGGTCTGACACCTGTCTGGTAATGTCCGGGTCCGTCAACAGGGAGTAATTTAGCCTCCAGGAGGCTGTCATTGGGGAAAGGCCAACGTGTGAGGTTTTAAAAGAGACCATCTGATGGTCTGACCAGGGGCACGGGTGTATAGAGGCCGATGAGGAATTGGCTAGTAATATTGGAGAGCTAAGAATATAATCTAGCCTCGCATAGCTCTCGTGTGGGCAGGAATAATGTGTGTACTCCCTAGCTCCTGTATTTAGGGCCCTCCAGGTATCAAGAAGTTGGAATGTCTCCAGGGACCTAACCAGGGACTTGGGAAAGGCCTTAGACGAATGAGTAACCTTGCTCCTGTCCAGAGTGGAGTGGGCAACCAGGTTGAAGTCTCCTCCCACAATCATGTGAGAAGAGGCGTATCTATCTAGCGTTTGGAAGAACGATCTAAAAAAGGAACCCTGGGCATTATTGGGGGCATACACATTAGCAACCGTCAAGGCTTTACCCTGAACTTCGCCTTGGAGGATCAAGAACCTGCTGTCAGGGTCTTTATATACATGCTTGACATCAAAAAGTGTAGTATTTCTAACAAATATGGCAACCCCCCTGGCCCTGGAGCCGCATGTGGTAAAGTAATGCAACTTAAATGACTTATCAAAGAAATTGGGGTGGGACACCGCAGAGAAATGAGTCTCTTGTAAGAGAACAATGTCCGCCCCCAATCGTTTATAATCACTGAAGGCCTTCCTCCTCTTTTGCGAGGAGTTAAAGCCTCTCACATTGTGAGAAATAACTTGTAAACCCATAATATAGGAAGGGTAAGTTGAGGTTGGGTTGTAACAGATAGGCAAGGATAGAAACGTAGTTGCATAACACGCAGGCCCCACACCAGAGGGGCCCTGTCACCGTTGATTTATATTCTTACCCTGGAACCCTTTCTTAACAGACTAAGAGATAACCCAAACATACAGGGGGTCACCGTGAAAGGCAGGGGGTTTAAAGTGGCAGCTTTTGCTGATGACATTCTTCTCTCTTTACAATCCCCCCAGATCTCCTTACCTTATCTTCTTAAAGATATTGACCACTTCGGCTTCTTGTCCACTCTTAAGATCAACCACACAAAATCACAGGCATTAAATGTAACCCTTCCCTCGCAGGAGGTGACACATTGTCAGGAGTCATTCCCATTCCGGTGGGAACAGGACACACTTACATATCTTGGAATTTGAATCCCCACTCACTTGACGGACTTGTATTTTAAAAACTTCCACCCTGCCCTGCTCCAGGCCCAAAAGAACCTTAAAGACTGGATGGGCCTGAATGTTTCCTGGTTCGGTCGCTCAGCCCTGATCAAAATGATTATTCTGCCTCGTATACTCTACCTAATGCAGTCAATTCCTATTTCCCTACCCCCAGGGTTCTTTACATCCTATCGGAAATCTTGCTCTTCCTTCTTATGGCGGAACTCCCAGCCGCGTGTTAAGTACTCGCGACTCACGTTACCCAAATCTAGGGGGGGTATTAGTCTACCGGACCTTCGACAATACCATACCGCATGCCACCTTACAAGGATCGCTGACTGGAATATCCATGCATACAAAAAGCTATGGGTGTTCCTGGAGAAGGCTTTCTCCTCAGGACCCTTACATTTACTCCCATGGCTGCCTTCCTCTAACTGGCCCCATTCCTTGTTGACTCACCCACTCATCTACCCCACTCTTCTGGCATTCAGGAAGTCAGCGTTACATAGGCTTCCAACGACCTCCCCGAGCCCTTTGACAACTCTAGGGGGGAACATAGACTTCCCCCCTGGGGTCTCTGATGGTTTTCTGAGCTGTGAGTGGCCCTTTGAGGATGTACTAGCGCTCCAGTTCTACTCTGAGGGGAAACCCATATCTTTTGAAGCGCTAAAGTCGTCCACTAAGACGGCCTCTTTATCCTTCTGGACCTACAGACAAATCCGACACTTTCTCATGACATATGCCAATCAGACAGCCTGGACACCAAGACTTACACCATTTGAATCCCTGTGTCATCGCAAAACTCCGCAAAGACACTTGATCTCCTTCCTTTATACCCTCCTTTCGGAGGCCCCAACACTGACTCCTACCCCTTCACAGCTCTCCTGGAATAGGGACCTCCAAACGCCCTTGTCGACGGAAGACTGGAATACTATATACAAATACGCTCACAAGGGGTCGCTGAATGTGGCCATTCAGGAGAATGGTTATAAGATACTAACCAAGTGGTACAGGACCCCGTCACGTCTCCACAAATTTTCCCCAGGCGTTCCTGACACGTGTTGGAGATGCGGGTCGGGAGTGGGAACTATGCTTCATGTGTGGTGGGACTGTGGGGCCCTTCAACCTTTTTGGAGGGAGGTCCACGGTCTCATCTCACAACTTACACACTGGATTTTACCCCGTCCCAATTTCTCTTACACCACACCTCCCTCCCTAAGAAAGACTATTATAAATCCTTGGCCATGCATATGGTAAATGCAGCTAGACTCTGTATACCAAGACACTGGTGCTCCACAGGCGTTCCCACAGTCAGGGAGTGGCTTGCACGGCTTTCCTCCATAAAGGAAATGGAGGAACTGATCTTCACTTCGCAGGAAAGGATGCATAAATTCTCTGCTAAGTGGGCCTGCTGGAATCACTTTATTACCACTGATCGTTATCTTCAGTATATATCCTAAAAATGCCCTGTGGGGCGGGGGCTTCCCCCACTATCGTGGGTGGGATAAGGGTGGAGATGCGGATCCACCCAGGCCTCCTCTGTCTTTCTTTCTTTGTTTGTTTGTTGACCCCCTGTGTCCCCTCTGTTTCCGTCCCTTCCCCTCCTTTTGCTCCCTTTTCTGCTCTCCTTCCCTCTCTTCTTTTCTTTCTTTTTTTCTCTCTTTCTCATTTTTTAGTCCCTTCTCTCTTGGAAATGTCTCTTTTTACATGAGAGTACCTCGCCTCTGAGCGGTCATGATACATTGCACCCCAGTTCATGGACATGATCGAGGTCCTACGCCAGTCTCCCCCTTCAATATTGTATGGGGGGGATATGGGGGGGGGAATAGACTTTACGATCCTCCGCCCCTAGTACGCTTCATTACAGTGTTATTCCCCGGCCGTGGCCAGTCAGTCTTTTTTGAGCTTTTCATTCAGTGTTATGACATATGTGTTTTCATGTCCTCATGTTTTCCTGCTAAAAAATTGTATTGTGACCAGGATTTGGTCTTGTATGTTATGCTTTTTTCTTACTAAATAAAAAAAACTTCTTATGGAAAAAAAAATGTAACATGCTAAATTTGCAACCTCACTTAAAAAGTTAGAGATACTTACTTCTTATCATCCCTGTATCTTGCTTCAGCGTGTTTCTACTCTTCCTTTAAAATGTATATCACAGAAAAATTATTTTTGTATTAGTTGCAATGTATATTATTCCTAGTGACTGCTCTGGCACTTAATATAATGCTCATGTTTTACTGCTCTTAATATGTAGCTAGAACGTCCTGTATTAAGTTTTCAAGATGCTTGTTCTGACTAGTTTGTGTACTAGCAATTTGTTGCCAGCCGACCTCCTGCTGTTTGCATATAAAGTGGTTCAGCAATATAGAAGAGTGTACATTTTAGATTAGTTTCTTCCTTTGGAGTATAGTCATTTTGGTTTTGAGAATATAAAAGTTAAGAGAAAAAGTTGAAAGGAATAGCATTAACCTATTATTGAACATCTGGAGATTGTAACACTAGGTAGTGTCACTAAAGAAGGTATAGCTGGTATACAAAGCTTGTTTGTGCTACAGAACCAAGACTGCATTAAGTATGTACTAAAAAATGCCCCAAATCTATATAACCCAGATCTATGTGACAGACCCAACTGGGACAGGGGATTTTGGAGACGACTAGGGGCAAGCCTCCTACCTACTGATTTTGGCACATGGAGTAAACAGATCATTCTATAATGATGGACAACAATATGATGAACACATTGAAAGAATGGCTTAGATAAATTCTCTGAATAATGACAGTAAAGCTTCACTTCTGGAGTGGATGGAAATGTGTAATAATAATTGTGTACAGGGTAATGGTCAGAGGGATTATGGTGGCCCTCCTACAGACTAGGTTGGAGAGGTTCCTTCACTTGGGACAGAAATATTTATGAACAAGATCCCTTAAGAAATCTATGAAGATAAATTAATTCCACTTTATCAGACTGCTGGAACATTTTTTGTCTTCTGATGACTTGTCTAGTGGACAGAATACACAAGTTTGTTTCTCTCTCATTGTGTACCTCCTAGGTGTGCATTCGGATTGTTAAAGTGATTGTAAAGTCTTGTTTTTTTCCTATAAAAATATCAAACATATTATACTTACCTGCTCTGTTGCAGTGGATTGGCACAGAGCAGCCCAGATTCTCCTCTTCTCGGGTCCCTCTTCTGTGACCCTGACCCTTCCCTCCTGTTCTGTGCCCCCACAGCAAGTAGCTTGTTATCAGGGCCCCAGAGCCGAGTCACAGCTCCCTATGTCCATTCAGACACAGAGACCAGACCCGGCCCACCCCCTTTACCCCCTGATTGGCTAGCTGACTTTGATTGACAGCAGCGGCTGCCAATTAGGAGGGAAAATCCAAGACAGCTGGGAGACTCATGGACATCGCTGGACAGAGAGGAACCTCAGATAAGTGTTACGGGGGCTGAGGGGGGCTACTGCACACAGAAGGCTTTTTATCTAAATGCATAGAATGCATTAAGTTAAAAAAAATACTTCTGCCTTTACAATCACTTTAATTGTGGTAATTGAGGTACCTATTGTTTCCATCTGTTGGCTAATTTGGCTAACACTTGGAGGTATCTATGATGGGATTAGCCTTATGTCAGCTCTACCTAGTTATTTAAACCAGTGTTTGATGTTTTGAGTAAATATTTGGTTTTATTGGTCATGTGGTGACTGACTTACTTTTCAAGTGTATACAATCCTGTATTGCTGTTCAATAAACAGTAATTTCTTTGGTTCTATCCCAACATCTTGTCTGTGTACAATGCTTGGGGTAAAAAGGGCTGATATTAGCTCTCGGTTTGCTCGGAACAGTTTGAAGTGCAGAAGACACTGTTTGGCGGAAGGAAGCACCCAAGCAGGGTGCCAAAGCGGTTCCATCACAATCCAAAACTAATGAAGGGACTTTGCTTCATGAGTCAAAGTGTCTGCTATGTATATATGAGTGTTCATAGTGAGAAAACTCAACATACAAAATAATAATGTGTAGAGATTTTCAAAAAAAATACCTGTCCCAACTCCCATCCCTCTAATAATGGGGTCTGATGACAGAGAGAAACTGACTGGCCAAAAGACAAGGTGGGAAGGCACAAGGGAAGCTGTAATGGCATGAAAAGCAGCATGAAGCAGCTAGATAAATGTTACCAGAATGTAAATAAGTGCACACATTATGGTACAAACCTCTCAATGTTTGCTACTCTCAATGTTTGTTCATATCTACCTGGCAACATCTAAAGTTAAATAAAGACATTAGTGCTTCCAAGGAAAAGATCTTATAAATGCATCAACGATGGCAATATGATGGTAGTTTGTAGACATGTGCACATTTATTTAGTTACTCCCGAAATTCGTTTTTATTTATTTTGTTTTGTTAAAAAATGCATTCATCCAAAAATCCAAATTAACTAAGGTCGAGTCTGTCAATCAAAGGCTTATGGTGTCTGTCGAATGTTCTAAGAAGATTCAACGAAGCAGCTAAACTATACGACGCCACAATCGTACATTTCCGGTCTAATGCTCCTCCCACAAGCTATAGTAGAATTCTAATGTTGTATGACTAGTAATAATTATATTTATTAATTATTATTACTAGTCAACCAACATTAGAATTCTTCTATAGCCTATGGGCGGAGCATTTGACCATAAATGTCCGCTCGTGGCGATCGTATGTTTTTAGCTGCTTTGTCGATTCTTTATGTCTCTATAATGTCGAATCTTTTCTCTCTATGTCAAATCTTTTCTCTCTATGTCAAATCTTTTCTCTCTATGTCAAATCTTTTCTCTCTATGTTGAATAATCTTGGACTAATAGAGTTAGGTTTGGCACATTCAACCACAGGTTCGATAAACACAGATCACTATTGTCACTGTCATGTCAAATCTTCTATCTATATCAAACTGTTGTTGCAACGAAACAAAAATAAAGCATTTTTTATGTCGGATCTTTCGGATTTCGGATTCTGCACATTCGCTATCGTTTGTTAAAATGAACGCGAAAATCCCAGAAATTCGGATGAAAATGCATTCAGGTGAAAATTAATGCACATGTCTAGTAGTTTGAGAGTATGCTGCATTCTACCTCTGAGTTTTAGTTCTTATAGATCTAACAATGTGATCAAAATCTATAAAGTTGCTTCATGTACCACATGTTCACTATTTGTTTTCCTAAATTTGGAAGTTTTTAGGATTATCTGTTAGGTCACTTACAATTCAGTTAGTCTCTGGCATCTGCTCCTGGTATCCTGATAAATACTTTGAATCAACTACCCTTTGTGTTTCCAAATTACAAGATGTTGTCAACAAGGTGAAAGTAAAAACTTCTTATTTGTGTTTCATTTTGGATTCTGCTTTCTATTGAGCAACACCTACCCTAACCTTCTTTGGCCATGTTTGCTTGCTGCCTGCTCAAACCTGTGGACAGGCCTGACCACAACTCACAAACTGGCACTCTGTCAGGTTCTGTGTGAGTTGTCAGCTGTCACCAGAACCCAGTGAGCATTGCAGCACGATTTCAACTCCACAATGCACTGGTGGACCCTCACCTGAGGGAAATGGAGCAAGGTGTAGCTACATACAGATAACAGAATGTTAAGCTAAAAATTTAAAAAGGATAAATGTTATCTAGGCTATGGTAATATGTTGTTTAGAGCATTAGAAGTTATCTTTTTGAAACATAGAGACTTTCCAGACAGTGAAGATCAGATGGATCCTGAACAGGCAAAATTTGATCTCTATGTATGTCAAGCACAATGAGGGTTCTCAATTGTAAGGGCACTGGGTGGCATTTGATACATTTAATGCATCGAATAGTATTGTTCTATAAGTGACCAACTGCCATCTGATTTGATTAGATTAAACTGAAATTTGATTGCTTCACCCTGCACATCATCATTGATCATTGCATCATTGGTTCAGCTTTATCTTAAACATAAGAAGTTGTGAGTTCAATATACAAAAAAGATAACACATTTTTTTGTAACATACAATTCTTCACTAACAATATTTTGAGCACTATAAATACAAACAGCAAATATTTAACTCTGGTTGACCTCATTCCAAATGACATTAAAAAAATACACTGTATGCTGCAGTCATTCGAATCAAAGTGACCATTAGCTCTAGCTGAACTGCGCACCAAATAGAGAATACCATTGCTATCCGAATAAAATGATCCAAGCAGAAAATACTTTCTCGTGTTTTATTTCCTGTGAAGGATTTTAAACAGAGATAATCATTGCCTTGTGAAGTTCACATAACTTAAGTGAAGTAATTGTTCCAAATACATGATCTTCCCTAAGACATATTTCAGAGCATTAGAAAGATGGAGTTGGTCAAGTTGAAAGGACAAAAATCTTGTGTGTTTAACAGGAATTTTTTTATGTCCTTT
This sequence comes from Rana muscosa, assembly GCA_029206835.1. Lineage (NCBI taxonomy): Eukaryota > Metazoa > Chordata > Amphibia > Anura > Ranidae > Rana > Rana muscosa. The sequence continues at coordinate 352,400,871 of CM055119.1, forward strand.
TCTTTTTGTGTTAAAGAGATTATTTCACGGAAAATACATTTATGATATGACAAGGATTTTAGGTGGCCAATATTTCCGATGGGCTTGACAAGTTGCAACAAAGTATTTTAGAGGTGGGCCTGCACTTTTCAGTAATGTGGATGAAGTGGGAATTTGTGGAAACCTGTGAAGCACGGCTGTTGTGGAAAAGTCCTCTTGGAGGTCTGTGTGCCATGAATGTTGTAGATATGTAGGCAGACCATATGGTTGACAGCTTGACAAATGTGATTCCTAAAACTTTTCTGTGGGATAGAAAACTTTCCAAACACTGTTTGACTATGGCCTGTTTTGTCCAAAGGGGAATTTACCATGCCTGCAAAAAAATTCATCAAGCAAAACTTTACTTATAGAAGGGAGCACCTCAGTGCAAGAACAGTTCTCTAGTATGAGACTGAATGTAGAATCAATTTGCTTTTGAAAAGTGTTAACTCTTTGTGAACAATTCCAGTAAAGACTGGCAAAACTTATCCTGCATCTATGTACATATCCTGTGTGACCTTCCCCCCTAACAAAATATGACATGTGCTAGCTATACAACCAAAACTTGGTGGACACCTGCCCAACATCTCTATGTGAGTATGTTGGACATCTCATACCACAACTATGGACAATAATTTGAAGTTGCTCCCCCCGAGCTATGACAGCCTTCACTCTCCTAGGAAGGGTTTAAAAAAGTGTTTGTAGGAATTTGTGCCCATTCAGCCATAATAGCATTTTTACGGTCAGATACTAGAGTTAGACATGAAGACATGGCTCACAGTGTTTGTACGTGATCTGTGCAGATTACATGCGTTCCATTGCATCAAATGTTTCAAACTTTGTCTTTATGGACCTCACTTAGTGCAAAGGGGCACAGTCATTCTGGAACATAAAAAGCTTTTCCCCAAACTGTTGCAAAAGATTGGAAGTGCACAATTGTCTAAAGTGTATTTGCATACTGTAACATTGACGGTCTCTTTTACTGGAAACATTTTAACTCAACAATTAGAAGATGTATCCCTTGTAGTCAGAGTCTTCAAGTAGGAAATGTGAAAACCCTAACAAACAAGGCATGAGGTGTGCCTTGGCCTAGCTAGTCAGTATGCCTGAAAAGAGGGCATACCCTGAATGTAAGAATAAGAAAAAAGTATGATGAGTTTAAGTATGTATGAAGGCTGGGGGAAACGGGTGGATGGGAACCCTGAAACCCCAACAGTGGACCCGACGGAGAGGATGATTATGTACCCCTCAGACTCCTCCCACAAGCACAGTCTAGCCACCGGCCAGCCTTACACTTGTAGTCAGAGTCTTCAAGTAGGAAATGCGATAACCCTAACAACCAAGGCCTGAGGTGTGCCTTGGCCTAGCTGGTCAGTATACCTGAAAAGAGGGCAAAAAGACATGTATTTAGGTGGAGAAGGGTAGGTAACAATCCATCAAGTAGAGTAGCGCACGCCCAGATGGCAACAGTATATGTATCCGGTAAGTATCCACTATGACAGGAGAAACCCACCGACTCATGACATTGTGATAAGAAGGAACCTGCAAAGCTGCCCAGAACCCAACTTAACGTCCCGTGAAAGATTTAAATTGAGCCTGATGCCCGAGACAACCCAGACATGAGAATGAACTGCCTGTGAATGAGAGGATACGTGGGGGAAAGGGAGCAGGGGCTGGCCCAAGGAGCCCCTGAAAATAATGGCCGAGAAGATCGAAATACTTCAGCGGATACCAGTGAAGTAGCCCTGTGAAATTCCCACAACCCTTGTCCTACCCATAGGCCAGAAGTCTGAAGTGCTGGATACCTGATGGTATGTTGATGGAGTAGGCGGATAAGGCCAATGCGCTATGGCAATGCATTGTTAAACATGGAGAAACCATGCCAGACACAGAATACTGGTCCCACCTGATTCGATCGGGAAATGCTTCTGCCTGTAGCCTGACAACCGAGTCTGAGTCCTGAACCGAGGAAGGAGGGCCATACTCTATCCTGGGGAATAAGTCTCATGGCATGATTCAGTAATACCCAAGTGACTGAAAGCCCCCCCTTCTTGGAATAGGCTGGGGATCAGAAAAAAGATGAATGTACTAACGTCCCTGAGCAGTTCTCCAGGCAACATCCTAGACAAGAGATTAGAGCCGAGAGTGGAACCCAGAATCGTGATGATGTTTGCCCAAACCTACCACTTGTGGACCGCCAAGGGGACATGGCCCAGAACACACCCTGAGAGAGCCTATAAATCCTTGGGTGGCAACCAGGGCCTCCATGCAACAGGACAACGACAGAAAGAAATCGATGACTGCTTCCGACCCAAGGGTAAGCCCAGTGGTGAAAAGACATCTGCACCAATTATCTTGCCCTATCAACGGGCAGGACTAATGGAAGTGAGTGCAAGCATGGCTGATATCGGTGTGGACGCAAATACAAACCCCCCCCCCCAACTGTAGCAAGTGCTGAATCGCCAGACTACAGACGAATACCTTGATGAAAAATGTTACCGCAGGAAAGAACAGCCAAAAACTAACAAATGATAGTGGAACTTGCCACTAGGCACCCTGGAGGCCCGGCCCCTCAACCTTCAAAATAAAGTTAAAGAAACCAGACCAAGCACCCCTGGAAAATGCTGCCTCCAGTAACTAGATTGGTAATTAAAACATGACTGTCTGCTGAAGCCAAGATACTTCAACAAACCACCTGACGACATGGTGATGAGGCCCGCATGCAGGCCTGGAAATACTTCCAGCAGGGCTGTCTGAGGACCGGGGATGGGGGATTCCAACACCGCCCCTGACAAGGAACATGCTTGGCCCAGACTTCTTAAACCAGAAGGCCTGATAGACTGGACCAAGGGGATGCTGATCTAGCCTGCCGGAGTGGATGAAGAGCAGGAGCTGGGGGTATGCTGACACCCTGCCTCTGACTGCGCAAGCTTCAATCACCTCCATCCTGACTTGCAACTTTACCAGGTTGTGAGAGCATACTTAGCCCACATGAATCTGCATTCAAGAATAATTCCTAGAACATGTACCATGCTGGTAGATGAGAGTAGCTGGGACGAAATGCAAACAAACCGAAGCGTATCGCCGTCCCCTGTGCCAAACTCCGCCGAGTGCTGAAGTATGGACTGACTCCTTACTGACGAGGTGCTACTGTCATGAAGATCCTGCCAGAAACAGGCGCCTCAGACTCTTTGGTTTCCGATCGCGGGTGCAACCGCGCATATTTAAGCCTGCCTGTCAACTACAGTCCCAGATGTGTGCCTTAAAACCTGATCTGAGACTGTTACCTGTATTAAGACCCGGCTTACCTTGACCATCCAGTTATCTGCCTGCATCTGACATCGGCCTGTTTGTGACTACTCTTTGCCTGCACCCCTGTCCCTTTGCTGCCTGCCTGATATCTGACCTGGCCTGTCTAACTATCCCTGTGTTGGTCCTATCTGTTCCTGGTTCCGATCCAGTCTGCTAAGCTGATCCAGTTTGCTGAGCTGCTCCTGATCCAGTCTGCTAAGCTGATCCAGCCTGCTAAGCTGATCCAGTCTGCTTAGCTGTTCCTGATCCAGTCTGCTAAGCTGATCCAGTCTGCTGAGCTGCTCCTGATCCAGTCTGCTAAGCTGATCCAGTCTGCTAAAATGATCCAGTCTGCTGACCTTTTCCTGATCCAGTCTGCTAAGCTGATCCAGTTCCTGTATCCCAGTTCCTGCAAGGAAGTTTCCGGGTGTCTCATACACTTCCTCACCTCTGTTGATCCTGCCAGGCACCCGTGCCACTCCTTACTCCCGTGCCCACTGTTACCTTACCAGGGGGCCGCGAGTGGGAGCCGTAAGGGAGGCCGTCCTCTGCAATTCGGGCTCACAACCATCAGGTACGTGACAGCTACCCTGCACTAAAACCCTCACGTGGTTGAAGGGATGAACGTGAACTAGTCGTTTCATCCGTCATCCTTTTTTTCGTTTATATGTTCTTTATTGTTTTCTTCAATATAAAAAAATCTATTTAAAATACATACATCTTTATACATGCAACACATTGTATGGATTTTAGAGTGCTCACTATACCCATATCCCACCCTCCCCTCCCCCCTTCACCCCCATCATCTTATTTGTACTTCACACACAAACTCTATCATTACTACAGTGTAAACTTTTTTCCCTCTCCTTCCTACTTCTCTTACTATCCGAATGAGTTTATCCTCTTTATCTATAAAGTGCAGCTCTCTTTCTCTATTTGCTCTCTCTCTCTCTCTCTCATCGGGTTAATCTCTAGTTGCTGATCTAAATTCTTCTCCCCTCTCTAGGGTGGGCACCCCATTCTACTCAACCAGGGCTCCCACAGCGTTTTGAATTTGTTAAAATTGCCACGTCTAATTAGAACTACTTTTTCTTTCCACACTGTCATGTTTATTACATTAACCCATTCCGTCGATGTAGGTGCTTTCTGTGATTGCCAGTTTTGTGCTATCAATTTTCTGGTCTGGAACAGGCACCTTATTACCACTAAAATGTAAAAGGAAAAAAGAAGGCGCACCGACCTAGTGCATTATCAATGGCTAGGTTTATTAAAAGTAAGTTGAAAGATTAAAAATACTCACAAAGCAAGTATAATAGTAGGCACATAATCATTCCATCAAAGGGGATTGCCTCCTACTGGAACCAGATGACCAGAGAGTCCAGACAACAGAGTTTACAGCTACGGCTGACGCGTTGCGAGGGGTGCCCTCTTCCTCAGAGCCAAAAAGTGATAGTGACTGGACCCCTCTCTGGACTTCGTTATTTGCCAGCTGACATATAGACATTTAGTCATATGGTGTATACACATATACTATGTAAATATATAGATGGATATATCAGTGTGTATAGTGAGGGGTTAAGCTTATATGGGCATGCCTTTTGGGTGAGAGGAGGAGTGGCCTGTGGTAGGTGGAGTTGTAGACAGGTGACCACTCAGGCCCACTTATACATGGATAAAAAGGAGCAAAGAGAGGGGTCCAGTCACTATCACTTTTTGGCTCTGAGGAAGAGGGTGCGCCCTCGCAACGCGTCAGCCGTAGCTGTAAACTCTGTTGTCTGGACTCTCTGGTCATCTGGTTCCAGTAGGAGGCAATCCCCTTTGAAGGAATGATTATGTGCCTACTATTATACTTGCTTTGTGAGTATTTTTAATCTTTCAACTTACTTTTAATAAACCTAGCCATTGATAATGCACTAGGTCGGTGCGCCTTCTTTTTTCCTTTTACATTTTAGTCTTAAAGAATACCAATTATTCTGAGGAGGGCAGCAAGTTTCCTGGTCATTTTCCTACGGAACACTCTGGTTGTGTCACTAAGAGACTGTACTCCCGAGCGCAGGAGACTGTTTGTGTGTCTGTGACCTTATTACCGCTACTGTGATGCCCTTTTGCTCATGCCTCTCCTCTATACAACCCAATAAGTACACTCTGGCCTCCGGTTCCAGAGCAATCCCAAAGGTTGTATTTATGATTTCTAATACCTTAACCCAGTATCTATGTAACTTCGGGCATTTCCACATCATGTGTATGAGGTCTCCTGTACTTTGACACCTAGGGCATGTGTCATCTGATTTCCTTCAAAACATATGTAATTTTTTTGGGGTGTAGTAAACTCTGTGCACTAAAAATAGATGGTATACTCTCTGTGACGGGGAGAGTGACACCGAGGTCCCTAGCTCCAATATCTGTTCCCATTGTTCAGTTGTTATAGGGCCTACATCCTCCTCCCATTTTTGTTTATTTTTTCCCACACTCTCCCCCATTATAGAACCACTGCTAATCTGCGTATATAATTCTGAAATAAGGCCTTTGGAAATTCCTGACTTAATTAACCGTTGGAGGTGGGGGATTTTTTGCCATCTCACCGGGTGCGCTTTGAATTGGGCTTGGAGAGAGTGTCTAATCTGCAGGTAAGTATAGAACAGGGAATTTGGAATGGCATACTCTCTACTTAGTTCTAAGAAAGGTTTCAGTGTATTACCTACATATAATTGTGCCAGTCTAGTTATGCCTAGATTTTCCCATTCTTTTAACTTCCCCATGGCTAGAATTTACATAGTTAGTTAGTTAGTTAGTAAGGTTGAATAAAGACACCAGTCCATCCAGTTCAACCTGAGTGAGTGTGGGTGCGCGTCTACAATTCTCCCTATCCCTGTACATAGTGTCTCATTATATTATTATTATTTATTTTTTTAGTTAAGGTACCCATATAGCTCCGTCAACCTACGCAGAGCTCCAGACACACATCACACACCCACATCAGTCCCTACCCTCAAGGAGCCCACAATCCAAGGCCCCCTACTCACACCCACATACTAGGGCCAATTTTGGACAGAAGTCAATTAACCTACCAGCATGTCTTTGGAGTGTGGGAGGAAACCGGAGTACCCGGAGGAAACCCACGCAGGCACAGGGAGAACATGCAAACTCCAGGCAGGTAGTGTCGTAGTTGGGATTTGAACCAGCGACCCTTTTTACTGCTAGGTGAGAGTGCTAACCACTACACCACTGTGCTGCCCAATTTCTCGCAGGTGTTTATTTTCCCAGAGTGGGGAGTATTCCGTTGGCCCCTTATACCCCAAGGCAAACTTTCCTGCCTGCCATATCCTTAATGTTGGATTCTTAACAGGGAAAGAATCGGCCTCCAGGGTTTCTATTATGGAATTGTGTGGAGCCAAACCCGAATTTCTCTAGAACATGCCAAAGATAATCCCACTCTAGGCTGTCAAAAGCCTTAGTGGCATCCAGGGATAAGATGGATCTGTCTCCTGTATTCTCAGTTGGCGTCTTTAAGTTCAAATATAGCCTTCTGATATTGGCACTAGTAGATCTATTCGGGATAAATCCGGACTGATCTTGGTGTATGAGTTTCTGAATGTATTTATTTGTCCTAGCTGCTAACACCTTAGCCAGTATTTTAACATCTGAACATAACAATGATATCGGTCTATAGGATGATGTATCTAATTGATATTTCCCTTCTTTCTGGAGCACTATTATGGTGGCTTCTGACATTGAGGCAAGCAGCCTCCCCCTTCTATCGCCCAGTTCAGCACCTTTAATAGTTCCGGGAGCAACACCCCGCCATACCGTTTATAAATCTTGGTTGGTAAGCCATCTGGCCCAGGGGACTTCTGATTAGACATCCCCACCACTGCCAGTTGCAGTTCCTCTAAAGTTATTTGGGCTTCTATAGCACTTCTGTCCTCCTCTGTTAAGACTTCTATTCCTCTTAGGAACTCATCCTTTTGTGGCATCTAATCCCCTCTTTTTGATTTATATAGGTCCTAATAGTATGTCACAAATGTATCCAGTATTACGGGCGTTTGAGAGGATATCCCACCCCCCAACGTCCTAACTGCAGGGATATTAGAAGGAGCCAAACTGTTTTTAGCTAGGAGAGCCAATGTATGGCCTACACTCTCCCCTTCCGCAAAGGCACTCTGTCTTTGGAAGAGGCGCTTGTTCTCCATTTTCCTATTGACTGCCATTTTATGCTCCTGCTGTTTCTCGAGCCATCTCCTTTGTTTCGTCAGGGTTGGGTCCTCCACATATCGTTTTTCTGCCTCCAACACCTTATTCCTAATCCTCTCTTCCCATTCCCTGAAGTTTCTCTTAATCTTGGCCACCTGTTGGATCAATACTCCCCTGAGTAAGGCCTTCAGTGCATCTAAAATCACTCCCTCCGGTGCTGTCCCTGAGTTAAAGTCCAGAAACTCTCAATTTTATACCTATCCCCTCCGGTTTTCCCATAAGTTCCAACCAGAAGGGGCTTATTTTCCAATTACTTAAAGGACACTTTTTCCCTATATTCAGTGTCAGCACCAGTGGAGAGTGATCCAACACCCCTCTTGGATAATAAACAATTTTACTAACTAACTGCAGACTTACCCAGTTTCCCAGGGCCATATCTATTCTAGATAGTTCGGTGTATGAGCTCGAGAAACAGGAGTACTGCCGCTCATATGGGTACCTTGTTCTCCAAATATCACACCATCCAGAAACTTAAGTTAAGCATCCCTCTCCCCTCCTATCAGTCTGTGTCCCTGGTGGGAATCTATCCGTAGTTCTATTCAATACTGCATTAAAATCCCCCACCACTATTACTGGGATATTTTCCTTATTTACCATGAATTCCATTCATTTATACAGAATCTCCATTTTAAAGGGTGGAGGGATATAAATGTTGGCCAATACGTATGGTTCATTTTCTATTAAACAATGCAAAAAAGTATAGCAACCCAATTAATCTATTCTAGACTCTTTGTATACAAAAGAAATCCCCTTTTTTACCATTATACTCACCCCCCTAGAGTAGGAGGAATGAACTGAATGGTACTGGCATTGATATTTTCTATTAGAAAATTTTAGCTTTGTTTCCATAGTCCTTTCAGAAACGTGCGGCAAGCCCAAGCTGAGGAAACAGAAACTAGAAAAAAGACAACAGAAAACCAGACATAAAAACAACAACGCCCCTCTGTGCCTACCTAAGTATGAGAACATGAGCAGAAACGTCAAGACCACTGCGTGCGAATGAACCTGATGACGGCCCCCCACCCTAGGGTAAGTAGTAAGTGAGCCTGAGTAACCTGCAGCGCAGAGATAGGCAATTAAACTGAACACTCAGGGCTAGAGTACCCACGGACCATCGTGGGTAGTCGTACAGGTGTAATGAATGAACGTGCATCGTATGACGTGTGGTATACGGGCGAGAAGATTGTGGTCAACAATCATTAAAAAAACAAAACCTCAGCCCGTATGGATCTGTAGATGTGACAGATCCCGAGATGTGAGCACTAGCTAACTAACCCAGGTACAACATGGATGGAAGTACAATGAGACATGGCAACCAATGAAGATGAAACACAGCTACCGGAGTATATACTTTGACTGCGTGGCACTGATATGCTATGAAGACACACGCTGAGACAGAACCCGCTACGACAGAACCCGCTACGACAGAAACCGCTATGACAGAACCCGCTATGACAGAACCCACTATGACATAAACACTGAGACTGAACGCAAGGCGGAAACGCAGAGACAGAAATGCTAGCAGAAATGCTAGGCAGAAAAACTAAGGCGGAATGCTATGACAGAAAACGATATGACAGACAAATGCTATGACAGACAAACGCAATGACCGACAAACGCAATGACAGACAAACGCAATTACACACAAACGCTGAGACTGAACGCTGAGGCAGAAACGCTGAGACAGAAATGCTGGGCAAAAACACTGGGGCAGAAATGCTATGACAGAACGCTGTGACAGAACTGCGGAGACTCAACGCTGAGGCAGAAACGCAGAGACAGAAATGCTGGGGCAGAAACCCCATGACAGAAACGCTGTGACAGAAATGCTGGGGCAGAAACGCTATGACAGAAAACGCTGAGACAGAAAATGCTGGGGCTGAAACACTGGGGCAGAAACGCTGGGGCAGAAATGCTATGACAGAACGCTGTGACAGAACTGCTGAGACTGAATGCTGAGGCAGGAACGCTAAGACAGAAATGATATGACAGAAACGCTGTGACAGAAATGCTGGGGCAGAAACGCTATGACAGAAACACTATGACAGAAACGCAAAGGCAGAAATGCTATGACAGAAACACTGTGACAGAAATGCTGTGGCAGAAACGATATGATAGAAACGCTATGACAGAAACGCTATGACAGAAACGCTGTGACAGAAACGCTATGACAGCAATGCTATGACAGCAATGCTGAGACTGAACACTGAGGCAGAAACGCTGAGACAGAAATTCTGGGGCAAAAACGCTATGACAGAAATGCTGGGGCAGAAAAACTACGACAGAAACGCTATGACAGAAAGCTATGACAGAAATGCTGGGGCAGAAACACTATGACAGAAACGCCAAGACTGAAACGCAGAGACAGAAATGCTGGGGCAGAAACACTATGACAGAAACGCCAAGACTGAAACGCAGAGACAGAAATGCTGGGGCAGAAACTCTAAGACAGAAATTCTATGACAGAAAAGCTGGGGCAGAAACGCTATGACAGAAATGCTGTGACAGAAATTCTGAGACTGAACGCTGAGGTAGAAATGCCATGACAAAAATGCTGGGGCAGAAACGCTATGACAGAAACACCGAGACTAAAAACACTGAGACTGGAAATACTGAGACAGGAAGCTATGACAAATTGCATGTATCGCAAGGGAATACTGCCAGCGGGACCCGTGGAGAAGTGGGTGGACAGCCCCCCCTCATGCTGTCAGTGTGTGACCCCTGAAGAAATTGGTGGACAGCCCCCCCGTGCTGCCAGCGTGACTTGTGGAGACGTGGGTGGACAGCCCCCCCATACTGCCAGCGTATCCCCGGGAGAAATGGAGGACAGCCCCCTCCTTGCTGCCAGTGTGACCCCAGGAAAAATGGAGGACAGCCCCCCCATGACACCGGCGTGAGCCCGGGAGGAGTGGGTGGACAACTAGGCGGCCCTGCAGACGACGCCGGCGTGAGCAAGGAGGAGTGGCTGGGGGGATGAATGGACGGCTCCCCCCTCTCAGTGTGAGCCCAGAAGGCAGATAGGGTGGACAAGTGGGCGGGCAGCCCTGCAGAAAAACTGGCTTGAGCCCGGAGGAGTGGGTTGGTGGATGCCCCCATGTGCAGCTCCCCCTTTTTAGATGTCGGATGAGCACTGAAGGAAACACGTGGATGACGGGCGGTCTGCTGCCTGCATGAGTTTCAAGTAAGTGGATGGACGGATGAGCGGTGCCCCCTCCCTCCTCTGAAGCCAGCATGCGATCAGGAAAAGAATATGGATGGATGGATGGGCAGGCGGCACCTCCTCCAATCATGCCCGGCGTGAGCACTGGAGAGGTACCGCCATGAGACTGCTGCAGCCGGCCGCCGCTCTGCTAACCCAGTGATGCCAACACTGGACCCAACGGGGGAGGATTATGTACCCCTCAGACTCCTCCCACAAACACAGGCTAGCCTCTGGCCAGGCTTACACGTATACTTTTTGTCGTATAGTATAGATGCCAGTAGGCTGAGCCACCTACTGACTTCTTATTAGACATGTGCATTCGTTTTCATCCAAATGCATTTTCGCCTGAATTTCAGGTATTTTCATTATCGTTTTAACAAACGAAAACCAACACGCAGAATCCGAAATCCGAAAGATCCAACATGAAAAAAATGCTTTATTTTCGTTTTCGTTGCTACAACAGTTCGATATAGATAGGAGATTCGACATGACGCTGACAATAGCAATCTGTGTCTATCGAACCTGTGGTCGAATGTGCCTAACCTTAACTCTATTAGTCCAAGATTATTCTACATAGGGAGGAAAGATTCGACATAGAGAGAAAAGATCCGACATTATAGAGACAGTGTTGGGGTAGACCATTCAACATGGACGACGAAGATTCGACGAAGCAGAGAAAAACATACAAACGTTGAATCTGTTATTGAAGGCTTATGGTGTCTGTCAAAAGTTCTAAGAAGATTCGACAAGCAGCTAAACTGAACGACGCCGCAATCTTACATTTCCGGTCAAATGCTCGGCCCATAGGCAATAGAAGAATTTGAATGTTGGTTGACTAGTAATAATAATTTATAAATAATAATAATTATTACTAGTGTCATACAACATTAGAATTCTTCTATAGCTTGTAGGCGGAACATTCGACAGGAAATGTACGATAGGGGTGTCGTACAGTTTAGCTGCTCCGTCTAATCTTCTTAGAACATTCGACAGACACCATAAGCCTTCAGTTGACAGATTTGACCTTAAATAATTCGGATTTTCGGACGAATGCATTTTTTAATGAAACTAAATAAATAAAAACGAATTTCGGGAGTAACTAAATAAATAAATTTTTCGGACGAAAACGAAATTCCGAAACAAAATATTTCAGTGTGCACATGTCTACTTCTTATAATATCAATACTATAAGCCAGCACAGAAGCTGAAATCACTTTAGTAAGATACAGACTACTGCCTCTGTTTTTATGATGGAAAACGGCATAAACTCCAAAATGTTATGAAGAGTGATCAGATGAATTGCAATTAATTGCAAAGTCCCTCTTTGCCATGAGATTTAACTTAAGGAGGAAGTAAACCCTCTTAAAAAAAAAAAAAAAACCTGCAAAAGAAGGGCATAATGAGCTAGTATGCATAGCATACTAGCTCATTATGAATGACTTACCTTAGATCGATGCCCCCGAAGCGCTCCTCGTTCCTCTCTGCCACCATCTTGCTTTCGAGTCCCTTCCGTGTATCGCCGCTCCGTCCCTGTGACTGGCCGGAGCGGCGATGATTTTACTCCCGCGCATGCGCGCTGGACGGCACGGTACCGCGCATGTGCGCGAGACCAGCATAATCTCGGCATGTCCCATTTAGAAAACCGGGATGCTCAGTGCGCCTGCGCCGTTGTCAGTGCAGGGTTTTTTGCAAATATCTCCTTAACCGTTGAGGTTAAGGAGATATTTCTTGCACCTAAAGGTAAGCCGTAATCTAGCTGCTGCAAGAATGGACTGCAATCAGTCAGGATGTGGCCCAGAAGGTGATTGACAGAATGCCAGTGCAAATTGTAGAGGTCTTGAAAAAGAAGGGCCAAGACTACAAATATTGACTCTTTGAATAAACTTAATGTAATTGTCAATAAAAGCATTTGACACGTATGAAATGCTTGTAATTATACTTCACTATACCTTAGTAGCATGTGACCAAAAGATCTAAAAACACTGTAGCAGCAGACTTTGTGAAAATGTATATTTGTGTTATTCTCAAAACTTAAACCAAACCACCAGCTTTGCTGTATTTTTATGAGGAGAAAAGGAAAATTACTTTCCTGCCTCTACTCCTTAAAAAAGTCACCATCCTATACAATGTTTTTTAATGAATTAATTAAGTAAGAACAATGCAATGTGTGCAGGAGCATGTGAATTCTCATAATCCCAAACTCCAGCTACTTTAATGACTATAAGATTTAATCTGAAGAAGCCCAGTGAAGGACAGCAATGTGCAACGTATGAAGATAATTTGGATTTTAACTTTGGAAGCTTATTCCCTGTTCAGAGTTTTTGCTTGTGAGTGTTTGTCTTCAATATTTTACACAGAAAATCTTTTAACCAGCACATCAAGGTAAAGGATAGTAACAGGTAGTTTGCACATAAACCCCTTCTGCATTTATGCATTAACTTTATTGGGGCACTAACTGTGAAGAAGAGATCAACTGAGTTGGTGTCCATTTGGGGGGGGGGGGGGGGGCTTTGCCCTCTTAATGTATTTTCTCAATGGAAAAATTACATTCCTCACAATTTTCAGTTTTTCTGATATACATAAATAAATAGTAAAAACGTATTTTAATAATATTGGCAGTATAAAGAGCATAGCCTCAGTTAAAGACATGGGTAGGCCTTACCTAACTATTAGGCCTCATGCACACTAGACGTTTTTGGAAGTTTTTGGAAGATTTTACAACGCTGATAAACGTCGATAAACGTTCACCAGCATTTTTTAACGTTTTTGATCTATTGAAAAAAAAAAACGCTAAAAAACGCTAATAAAAGCTAAAAAACGCTATTGCAAAAATGTTGAAAAAAGCTGAAAAAGGTTGAAAAACTCACTGCAAAGCTACTGGCATTTTTATAACGTTATTTTAACGTCCAGTGTGCATGAGGCCTTAAAGCGGAGTTCCAGCATTTATTTATATTTTTTTCAAAAAATCACCCACCTGTTGTTTCCACCTAATCCCATATCCAATGGTATAAGTGGTGAAAGTAGGTTTTGTAAATGCTTTTTTTTTAACAAAAGTCCCCACTAAGCACACTCCCATCTTCCCAGATACGGCGCTGCTGGCAATCTTGCGCACGCGCATATCATACAAAGCATGGAGCGGCAAGGCGATGCTTCAAGCGGCGGATGCCCATTGACTCCTGGAATTGATGACACTCATTTCCCTGGAGCCAATGGTCAGGCGGTCATGACAGTACATCGCCGCAGAGAGGTACTGCGGAATCGGAGGAATAAAACCTCCAAAAACGGTATTTGCACAGAAGAAAGAAAAATGGTCAAGTAGATTATCGGAAGTGGTCACGAAAGCGGGAGGGGGGTAGTTGACAAAATGCCTGTTAACATATACAAGTTAAAGTGAACATAAACCCTCCTATTGTTTTTAACCAAGGAAGCTGCCATTTTAGCCTCTGTTTGATCTTCAACTGCCATGATGCTGCACATGTGATCCGTTATGATACAGTCATTTAATGGTTCGACAGTTTGATTGAGAGCATAACCATTGTGACAGTTACATTCCCGGCACATGCCAAGAATATAAGTGTTTTTTTAAAACTGTTAAATCGATGGGTTTAGTTTTGCTTTAGACTTTTGTGCAGATTTTTTATGCTCTAAAAATGCATGCACGGTGTTTTCCATGTATTCCAATGGCTCTTGTTGGCTCTAGTGCAGAAACTGACCGGAAACTGACTGCATGGTGTGAACTAGAGCCAACTAGAGCCATTGGAATACATGGAAAACACTGTGCATGCATTTTGTGCAGAAAAAAAGCACACGAAACTGAACGGAACTGTGTCTGGTGTGAACTGGCCCTAAGGAAAGCAAAACTTAATCCATTATTTTTCTTTGCTTCAATTGTTTTTTATTGTTTTTTTGAAAACAAGATAAAGAAAAGGGAGATCTTATAATGGAGCAGCGAACAATCCTCGTCTGTTCCAAGCATGTAATGGGAAAACATACAAATACAATTTTTAACTGTTTTTTAAAACAGTCGCATTCAAGACATGCCATGAATGGTGAATGAAAAAATGGCTGAAAAAATGGCTGCGCTCTCAACCAAATTGTGTAGCCATCAAATGGTTAATGTCATAACTGATCACATGTGCAGCAACTACAAATCAAACATACTTGATTCTTAAAGACTCGGAAGAGCATACTCACGACCGGTTTTCTCGTCGGGAAACAGGCTGACGAGAATCCCGACGAGAAAAACGAGAATCCTGACGAGAAAATAGAGAGCAGGTTCTCTATTTTTCTCGTTGAGATTCCCGGCAGTTTTCTCGACAAGAAACCATACACACGAACGGTTTTCTCGGCAAGAGAGTTCTCCCAGCAGTTTTCTTGTCGTTTCTTGCCGAGAAAACCGGTCGTGTGTACGAGGCTTAAAGGGGTTGTAAAGGTTTGTTTTTATTTTCTAAATAGGTTCCTTTAAGCTAGTGCATTGTTGGTTCACTTACCTTTTCCTTGGATTTGCCTTCTAAATGATTTTTTTCTTTGTCTGAATTTCTCACTTCCTGTTTCTCCTCAGTAAACTTCACACCATCATCCAAGTGGTGTGGAGTTAGCCAGAACAGCTTACTGAGCAGCTTACTGAGGAGGAACAGGAAGTGAGAAATTCAGACAAAGAAAACAAAGAAAAAAAACATTTAGAAGGTAAATCAAAGGAAAAGGTAAGTGAACCAACAATGCACTAGCTTAAAGGAACCTATTTAGAAAATAAAAAACTAACCTTTACAACCTCTTTAAGGTGGAAGCTTCCTTGGCTGTAAAGGAATTGAATGTTTAGTTATGCTTTAAATCTTACATAAGATTTTGTTTACAAGCACCTCCTGGTCTAGACATGACTGCTCCTTAATAGGAACTGTCATGCCTTACCATCTTTCACCATATAATTTAATACACAAAAATTAGCTGAAACAATTTCATTTTCACTGTTCTTACTGAAGAAAGTAGCAATTACAGAGGAATCAATACATAATGTGGAAAAAACATGTTCTTCACTAACTTATTTTGGAATATAAATAGTGCTTGATTTTCAACGTAATGAAAAAAGCCCCAAAAGACTTTTGAAAGAGAAGAACAACTAAGGTAGAACAAATAGTGTCTGCCAACAGAAAGAGGCTACTGGGGCTTTTGTTGTACGGTTCATATGAAAAATATTGAAAGGATATTGAATGTTATTGTTCTTTGGGGGAAGAATTGGCAAGAGCCCTTCAAATGATTACGGGAAACAATAGTCTGAAAGCATTTTTGCATGCTGAGGGAGCTCTGGGCAAAGAGAAAAAAAAAAAAGCAGTAATGTAAACATGTCTAATATACATCTAGTAAATAGACCTATTATGTGTGTGTTAATTGTTTTATGTCTGCATTATCCTTCAAGTTCTCATACAAACAAGCACATGGTAGATGCTGAAGTGTCTACGTTTTTTCATAAATACGCTGTAAAATGAATTAAAGTTTGCTCATACAAGAATATGTCCATATATTGGCTGATTAAAAATCAAAAGAGAACAGTTAAGACTGGCTTTGCCAACAGTTAGACAATAAATCTCTGATATTCAAGGATAACTGGGATCAGTTAATGTAATAACACTAAGGATAGGAGTGTAAAATAACACCACCAAACTGATACAACACTGCTTATATATTAGTAGTAGTTAATAGCATTTACCTAAATGTGTTGTGAGGGGGTTAGCTCGGCAGCGGGTGTGTGTGACCCCCGGGATGGGCTCCCCACACAAAACAGGCCCAGCAAACGGAGGTTGTGGTTTTCAAAATCAAAAAAGGTGCGGTTTATTTTCTATTTACAGTGACAAAACACAGCAAAGCAAAAGAAACATAACCAAAATAAATCCTGGTCAAGTTGACCTCTGACTAAACATACAGGTTTCCTAACTAACAACTGGGATCAGCCTAGTGCTGTCCTAGTCCCTAAGTCCCTGGTTTTAAATGTCCAAGCAAATAGCCACACAGGCTTTGTCTCACCGCACAGGGGTTCACTCTCCCTAGACAGTCCACACAGGTCTGGTTCCAGGCATGAGCTAACACCTAATGAATCTGGGAGTTCTTATAGAGGCCTAAATGAGCTGACAAGCTTCAGCTGGTCTCATCAACTCCCTGTCTGCACGACGCCCAGCACTCTCCCTAGAGGTATGAGTCATCCATGAGCCCACTAGCCTTATACAACTCTCCACCTAGTTGTATAAGTCGGCGTAAAGCCTGAATCTGGGCGAAATATATCTACCCCCCTGGATGCAACCAGGTGACTTTACCTTCCTGCTGTCACATACCCCCCCCTCTTGTTTTAACCTCGGGGTTGGAACACCAGCAATCAGGCATTCATGTACTCGAGACAAAGCATCCACATTCCCCATTTGAACGCCAGGGCGATGCTTTACTGTGAAGTTGAATTCCTGGAGGGCCAGGAACCACCTATTCACTCTTCTATTTGTTTCCTTGTTTTGAGCCATCCACTTTAACGGAGCGTGATCCGTAACCATGTCAAAGTGCCTACCTAGCAGGTAGTACCGAAGGGAATCTAGAGCCCACTTCACCGCTAAACACTCCTTTTCAACGGTGGCGTAATTTACCTCATGGGACTTCAACTTCCTGCTGAGGTAAATGACTGGGTGCTCTTCCCCGTTCCAGACCTGGGACAATACTGCTCCTAACCCCACATCTGACGCATCACTTTGTACGACAAAGTCTTTAGAGAAGTCGGGTGAGTACAACACTGGCTGGCTACATAAGGCTTGTTTCAAGAATTGGAATGCTGCCTCAGCCTCGGGGGTCCATTTAATCATGACCGACCCTTTCCCCTTCGTCAGGTTGGTTAGGGGCACAGCCTTAGAAGCAAAGTGGGGAATGAATCGCCGATAATACCCAGCGATTCCCAGAAAGGCTCGTACCTGCTTCTTGCTGTTGGGACGTGGCCAACTCTGGATGGCCTCAACTTTGTTGAGTTGGGGTTTTATTACTCCCCTCCCAATGGTGTACCCAAGATATTTGGCCTCCTCCTGCCCAATGGTACACTTCTTGGGGTTAGCCGTAAACCCCGCTTCCCGAACAGAGTCCAGGACTGCTTGCACTTTTGGCAGATGTGAGGCCCAATCTGTGCTATGGACAATTACGTCATCCAGGTAAGCCGCAGCATACTTCCGATGGGGCCTCAGCATCTGGTCCATTTTCCGCTGGAATGTGGCCGGCGCATTCTGTAACCCGAACGGCATTCTTTTATATTGGAACGCCCCGTCTGGGGTTACAAATGCGGTTTTCTCTTTGGCCGACTTGGCCAGGGGGATTTGCCAATACCCTTTTGTGAGGTCAAGAGTCGTCATGTATCGGGCTGTTCCCAGCCGGTCGATCAACTCATCTATACGTGGCATGGGGTAGGTGTCAAATTTTGTAACTTTGTTCAACTGACGAAAATCGTTACAAAATCGCCAGCTCCCATCCGGTTTAGGCACCAACACGATGGGACTAGACCAATCACTTTGGGACTCCTCTATCACCCCTAAGTTCAGCATTTTCTGTACTTCCTCCCGTATTGCCTCCCGTCGAGCCTCTGGGATCCGATAGGGTTTTAACTTCACCCTTTCACCGGGCGGGGTAATGATGTCATGCTCTACCCAAGATGTTTGTCCCGGCAGCTCAGAGAATACCTCCTTGTTGCGAAGCACAAACTCCTTAACCTCCTGTTGTTGGGGTTGTGACAAGGTGGCTGCTATTCCAACCTCAGGAATCACGCAACCAGTTTGAGCTGGTGACCAAGTGTCTGCGACTAGGGACTCTCTATCCCTCCAGGCTTTCAACAGATTAACGTGATAGATCTGTTCGGGCTTTCGCCTTCCTGGTTGTCTGACCTTGTAATTCACTTCGCTCACTTTTTCCATTATCTCGTAGGGGCCTTGCCATTTGGCAAGGAATTTACTTTCAACCGTAGGGACAAGTACCAATATCCTATCCCCCGGGGAAAAGGTACGGGTCTTGGCTCTACGGTTGTACACTCTCTGCTGTGCCAACTGCGCTTGGGCCAAATGTTCCTTCACGATGGGCATTACCTGTGCAATTCGATCTTGCATCAGGGCGACATGCTCAATCACACTCCTGTGGGGAGAACTCTCACTTTCCCAAGTTTCCTTGGCAATATCCAACAGCCCTCTTGGGTGTCTCCCATACAGTAACTCAAAGGGGGAGAATCCCGTAGAGGATTGGGGCACCTCCCTAATAGCAAACATCAAATAAGGAAGTAAACAGTCCCAATCCTTTCCATCTCTATCCACCACTTTCTTCAACATTTGTTTTAGGGTTTTGTTGAATCTTTCAACCAGCCCATCGGTTTGGGGGTGATACACAGACGTACGCAATTGCGTCACTTTGAACAATTTACACAGCTCTTTCATAACCCGGGACATAAAGGGTGTACCTTGGTCCGTAAGCAGTTCTTTACAAATACCCACCCGGCTAAAAACAAGAGATAGCTCTTTGGCTATGGTTTTGGCCGAGGTATTTCGGAGAGGGATCGCTTCTGGATAACGGGTGGCATAGTCCATTATAACTAATATGTACTGGTGCCCCCTAGCGGACTTGATTATAGGACCTACCAAATCCATGGCGATCCTCTCAAACGGGACCTCAATGATGGGTAGAGGGACCAGCGGGCTACGGAAATGTGGCATCGGGGCCAACCTCTGACACACAGGGCAGGAGGAACAATAATTTTCTACGTCCTTCATCACCCCCGGCCAATAGAATCTCTGTAATACCCTCTCTCGGGTTTTCTCTGTCCCCAGATGACCTCCAAGAATGTGCCCATGGGCCAACTCCAACACCAACTTCCTGTAAGGTTTGGGCACCACAAGCTGCTCAACGGTTTCTTCTGCCCTTTTTGCCACCCGATACAGTAGGTCCTTCTCTACGCTGAAGTATGGGTAAGTGCAGGTATTATCTGGGTTCACTAACTCGCCATCTATTTTCACTACGTTTTCCCGTGCCTTTATTAGGGCGGGGTCTTTCAACTGTTCTGTGGCAAAGTTTTCCCTGTGAACCTCAAGATCAGAAAACTCCACAGACGGTAGGTTTTCGTCTGAGGAGGTGGGCTCCTCTCCAGTTTCTTGAGTCTCCCCTGCCAATACTGATAAGGGAAATTCCGGAGAGTCCTCACCACTCTCAGGGGAGTTCTGGCTATCACATTCCTGGTACATAGGGGCACCAGTGAGGGGCTCAGGATCATCCCACAGTTCCCAGAACTTCGGAAAATCCCTTCCCACAATGGCGTCATGCGGTAACTGAGATACTAAGCCCACTGGATGAGAGAGGGTACCTTTGGGGGTCTCGAAACACACTGTAGTCACTGGATACTCTCGGGTGTCCCCATGCACACAAATAACAGCTACCTTGCTATTCCCAGAGACCTCTGTTTTAACTAACTCAGCCTTTATCAGGGTCACAAGGCTACCTGAATCCAGCAATACCACAACATTTCTACCATTAACACACATTTTGCATAAATGTTTCTCAGTTCCTCGAATGGCAGTGCATGCGACTGTCGCACACAGCGACTGACGTCTGCCCGTCAGAAAGTCACACTGCATGGGTTCCTCCACAACCGGGCAATTGGCTGCAATATGTCCCGCTTGCCGGCAGCGGTAGCAAACGATCCTTCTTGCCGCCTCTTGAGCCGCTGATTTCCCAGGCTGTTCTCGCCAAACTTGGGGTAGAGCTCCCACCCTCTCACTCTCTCCACCCTCACCCCTTGGAATCCTTTTATCCGCCCCTGGGGATGGTCTGGTCTTAGGGTGGAAAGTCCGAGTGTCTCTGGAAGAGGCCGTCAGGTTCTCTGTAGCCAAGTATTTCTCCACACGATCCACAAGACCATCGGCCGTCTCTGGGTCTCCATGGCTTACCCACTTTTGGATGGCAGTAGGAAGAGCTCTCAAAAACCGATCCATTACAACACGTTCCACAATCTTTGGTGCGGACAAAGTCTCTGGCTGTAGCCACTTTCTGCTCAGGTGAATGAGATCATACATTTGAGACCTGGGGGGTTTTCCAAGCTGGAAAGTCCAGTTATGCACACGCTGAGCCCGGACAGCCTGGGTGACACCCAGCCTTGCCAATATTTCAGCTTTTAGCATCACATAGTCTTTTGCTTGGTTAGGCTCTAGGTCATAGTAAGCTTTCTGCGATTCACCAGTTAACAGAGGAGCCACCAGTCCAGCCCACTGCTCCTCAGGCCACTTTTCTCTTTCAGCGGTCCTTTCAAATGTGGTCAAAAATACCTCTGGATCATCCTCTCCAGTCATTTTTGTCAATAAACGACTCACCCCAAAGGACGCGGTATTAGTGGGACGGCTTTCCTCACTGGTCTGCGGACGTTGCTGCATTACTGCTTCCATCTGTTGTTGTAGTCTCTGCTCTTGCTTCTGCAACAGGTCTATGAAGCGGGCCTCAGATTGCTGCTGGGCTCGTTGCTGAGCCTCCAGACTCTGTTGCAAAGTTGCGTTTGTCTGCTGCTGGGCTGCAAGGCTCCTTTGCAAACCTGCATTTGTCTGCTGTTGATTGGCATTTGCTAGAGCCAGCTGCTTCAGTATCTCCTCCATGCTGGCTTAAAAAAAAACTGCCACTGGTTCTCCACCAACTGTGAGGGGGTTAGCTCGGCAGCGGGTGTGTGTGACCCCCGGGATGGGCTCCCCACACAAAACAGGCCCAGCAAACGGAGGTTGTGGTTTTCAAAATCAAAAAAGGTGCGGTTTATTTTCTATTTACAGTGACAAAACACAGCAAAGCAAAAGAAACATAACCAAAATAAATCCTGGTCAAGTTGACCTCTGACTAAACATACAGGTTTCCTAACTAACAACTGGGATCAGCCTAGTGCTGTCCTAGTCCCTAAGTCCCTGGTTTTAAATGTCCAAGCAAATAGCCACACAGGCTTTGTCTCACCGCACAGGGGTTCACTCTCCCTAGACAGTCCACACAGGTCTGGTTCCAGGCATGAGCTAACACCTAATGAATCTGGGAGTTCTTATAGAGGCCTAAATGAGCTGACAAGCTTCAGCTGGTCTCATCAACTCCCTGTCTGCACGACGCCCAGCACTCTCCCTAGAGGTATGAGTCATCCATGAGCCCACTAGCCTTATACAACTCTCCACCTAGTTGTATAAGTCGGCGTAAAGCCTGAATCTGGGCGAAATATATCTACCCCCCTGGATGCAACCAGGTGACTTTACCTTCCTGCTGTCACAGTGTTTAATCACGTTGAAGGCCTTTTACTACTCATTCAAGTGGATTCATTTGTTCAAATGCGTGCTGGGACCATATCCAATGTCAGGAACATCATTGCAGACATTAGAAATAATGTACACATGTTTGCAGACATAGACATTGTACTGATACACCAACCACAGATACTGGTACATAGAAGGCTATTTAAAACACGACTTCTACATAGAATCATTGCTAAATGGTATTTCAGTCTAAGTATCTACAATTCCTGATCCTTAACCTTAGGCTTGACCTTAACCGGTTCCCAACCGGCTCCTGTACATATACTTCGGCAGAATGGAACGGCTGGGCAACGTAATGTATATTTACGTCACTTTGAAATTCCCGACGTGCGGGCGCGCTGCAGGACCCGCGGACTCGATGTCCGACGATGTCCCGCGATCGGGTCACAGAGCTGCAGAACGGGGAGAGGCAAGTGTAAACAAGCATCTCTGTGTGCTTGTAAAAGTATTTAAATGACCGCCATTTTATTCTCTAGGGTGTTAGAAAAAAAAACAATATATAATTTTTGGGGGTTCTAAGTAATTTTCTAGCAAAAAAAAATGTTTTAAACTTGTAAACACAGAGTCTGAAAAACAGGCAAGGTCCTTAAGTGGTTAGGCATCATTAAAATCACTGCTCCTGTAAAAAAAAAAAATGCATTGATTTATGTCCCCCAGGGCAGTACCCGGGCCCCCCATACCCTTTTTGTGGCCAATAACTTGCATATAAGCCTTCAAAATGGCGACTTTTGATTTTTTAAGTATTGGTCCCATAGACTTTAATAGGGTTTGGGGTTCTGATCCAAACCTTTTTGTTGTTCGAGGGTTCTGGCGCTAACTGAACCGGGTAGTGTTCGGCCCAACTCTATTCCTGACCGTGATTCTGCCTACAATTTGGTGCATTCCTGTCTGGCTGTTACTGAACCCGGCTTGCGACCTGTCTCCCCTCATAACTGAACCGGGAGCATTATCTGTAGTACTTCTGCTTGTCTTTGCCCTTCCATTGTCCTTGCAGACCCTGTCTCAACTTCCAGGGGTGCTCAGATGGGAAATGTGCAAGAGGCTATATTTGCCATCTCAGGCTCCTCATACAAGTACATGACACTCCTAAACAAAAAGCAACAGACCAGGGAAGCGCATGCCCTCGTAGTGAAATAAAGGTCCTTATTAACCACTTGGCAGGTTGGCTCGTACAGGCACAGTCACGTACCTATACGTGGCGGCTTTCTTCTGGGTCTGCTTGTGCTGACCCAAAATACTGTGCTGTCATTCACTGCAGCACCAATGATTTATGGCCAATACCCACTAATTGGCTGAGTGAATGACAGAAAAGAGAGCTGTGTTGGTAAACAACACAGGGCTCTCTACAGACAGCAGCGATGTACCATTTTTTTTCTCCCTACAGGGAGAAAAACCAGGACATTGCTTAGAAAAAGCATCACACAGTACACACACTAAACATTGTTAAGGAACACATTTAAGCCCTAAATTTTAACCCCTTCCCAGCCAGTGTCATTAGTATTTGTATCACAATGTCATCAGTGACAATGTATATTATCAGCACTGATCACTGTATTAGTGTCACTGGTGATGTCAGTGGCAGTTAGTCAGTTCCTCCCGGCATCAGTTAGTGTTCCATTGCTCTGCCACAGTATTGCAGTCCCATTATATATCGCTGATCACCGCCATTAGTAGTGTAAAAGAAATTCAATATATATACCATAGTTTGTAGACACTATAACTTTCATGCAAACCAATTAAAATACACTTATTGGGATTTTTTACTAGGGATATTTTAGCCAAAATGAATAAAGCCAATTTATTTGAAAAACAAATTATTGTATATGATTCATAGCAGAAAATAAAAAGTATTGTTTTCTTTTCAAAATTTTGGGCCTTTTTTTTGTTTATATCACAAAAAAAAAAAACAGTAGTGATCGAATATCACTAAAAGAAAGCTCTATTTGTGTGAAACAAAGTATATAACTTTCGTTTGGGTACAGCATTGCATGACCGTGCAATTGTCCTTTAAAGTAGTGCAGTGCTAAATAGCAAAAAATGGCCTGATCATGAAGGGGGTAAAACCTTACAGAGCTGAGGTGGTTAACCACTTAAGGACCGAGCCTCTTTCTGAGATTTGGTGTTTACAAGTTAAAAACATTTTTTTTTTTGCTAGAAAATTACTTAGAACCCCCAAACATTATATATTTTTATATATTTTTTTCTAACACCCTAGAGAATAAAATGGCGGTCGTTGAAATACTTTTTGTCACACCGTATTTGCGCAGCGGTCTTAAAATCACACTTTTTTGGGGAAAAAAATCCCTTTTTTTTATTAAAAAATAAGACATCAGTAAAGTTAGCCCAATTTTTTTTTATATTGAGTAAAATAATGTTACGCCGAGTAAATTGATACCCAACATGTCACGCTTCAAAGTTGTGCCGCTCGTGGAATGGCGACAAACTAGAATTTGGGCTAGAATTATTGCTCTTGCTAATGATCGTGGCAATACCTCACATGTGTGGTTTAAACACCGTTTTCATATGCGGGCGCTGCTCGTGTATGCATTCGCTTCTGCACGCAAACTCGTCGGGACGGGGCGCTTTAAAAAGCATTTTTTTTCTTATTTATTTTACTTTATTTTGTTTATTTAAATTAAAATAAAAAAATTGGGTCACCTTTATTCCTATTACAAGGAATGTAAACCTCCCTTGTAATAGAAAAAAGCATGACAGGTCATCTTAAATATGAGATCTGGGGAAAAAAGACCTCAGATCTCATATTTGGACTAAAATGCAATAAAAAAACAATTATGTCATTCTAAAAAAAATATGAAGATGGGTGGGGGCCATCTTCCACTCACTCATCTCTATACACAGCAAGGGAGCAGACCCGATCGCCTCCTCCGCTGCAGACAGCTCCGGTAAGCGGCGGAGGGCACTGGAGAGCGATGGGAGGCCCTCTCCCGCCGCCGATAAAAGTGATCTTGCAGCGTATCCGCCGCAGAGACCACTTTTATCTTGTAGCGGACCGCCCGCTGAAGAAGAGGATACCAGGACTATGGTAACTAGCTGCTACCATAACAACGGTATTCCTATTCAAACAGCCGACGTATAACGACGGTGGGCGGTCCGTAAGTGGTTAAGGAAAGATAAAATGACACATAATGCACTCACATGCTTACAGAATGACACTAAGCTCATCACACAACTGTGAGAATCTACCTTCAGAACAAATGTATGGATGCTACTAGATGTAATTTACTCGGCTAAAATCTGTGTGTTAGAAACAAAAGAGAAGAGTGTAGATTGGCAACCATTCAGTAGGGTGGCGTTCACCCAAAGGAGGCTGCGCCGGTTGCCATAGGTTTAAAGTCGCATGCCACGTCAGATGGCACCACGGGTTGAGCATGCCTGCCATAAGGCCACATGCACACTGGGCATTTAGCCCCAGGGAGCGTGTGGCTCCCGTGTTTAGATGTGGTTGGAAGACACAGGTGCCCCATCCAGCACCACTGCCAGCAGCCTGTAAAACTCTATGAGAGGCTGAAAGCTGCTGCAGCTGGACAGGGCTGGATGGTGCACCAAGTGATACTAACGTTTAAAGCAGCAAGAGCCCAGAGACAAATGCTTGAAACGCAAGAAGTCTGCATTCTCTGCCTTCATCCCTGGAAGCATACTGCCCTAAACGTCAGTAATGCTAACCATCCAGCCCTATCCAGCCCAACAGCTTTCAGCTTTTCATAGAGTTTAACAGTCCACTGTTGGGGCTGGATTGTGCACCTGTGCCTTTCACCCACACCTAAATGCAGTGGTGGCTGGGGGGGAACAAACCACCCGACCCCTACCCGCCCCATTTGTTTGGGGTACCTAAAGTAAATAAAAAAATCATCACAGCATTTTCATAGTAATAGTCAGAAGATAAACGCTCCCCTGGAACCCCTGAACTCCACCCCATTCAGTGATTGAGATCAATTTTGCTAGTACTCTCTATAGCACTGTGAAATCAAATAATGTATAAATGAATACAATAAATGTGTTTAATCACTTTTTTCTTTTTTATACAGCTGTTACATAATATCAAATTATGGAAAATAAAAAGAAAGCAACACGATTTCAGATAATTCTTAATCTGAGAACATGTATGTTTTTTTTTTCGGGTGGCCAAGTCTTATGCCCCATACACACGATCATTTTTAATGTCATTTTTAAAACTGACGTTTTTCTTGTCATTTATTTTCTTGTTTCCTCTCAAGCCTGTCTTGCGTACACACCATCATTTTAAAAAATGTTCAAGCAAAGCGCAGTGACGTACAGCACGTACGACGGCACTATAAAGGGGAAGTTCCGTTCGAATGGCGCCACCCTTCATGTTAGTAAAGTTTGTTGAGAGACGATTCGCTCTTTTCAGTCTTGTGCTTTTCAGTCCGTTACTGCGTGACGAATGTGCTATCTCCATTACGAACGCTAGTTTTACCAGAACGAGCGCTCCCGTCTCATACTTGATTCTGAGCATGCGCGTTTTTTTTCACGTCGTTAAAGCATACACACTATCGTTTTTAACGTCGTTAAAAAAAACGACATGAAAAACGACGTGAAAAAAGAGAGCATGTCCGGAATTTTTAATGGCCGTTTTTCACGTTGTTAAAAATGCTCTGGAGCCTACACACGATCATTTTTAATGGCCATTTTTTAAAATGGCATTTTTAACGGCATGAAAAACGATCGTGTGTACGGGGCATTATTCTTTGATCTGATTATTACACACACTGGCTCATTACAGCATTCTCTAATTACTTCACTGTACAATTCTTTATTGCAAGGGCTATCATAAGCAACATCTAAGAAAGCTAATTTAATAAAAGTGCAAACCACTGTCCTCTAGCCCATAGCAACTAAATTGTATTGAAAATGATCAGCACTCTAGAAAAGGCAAGTGACTAATTAGTTTTAGCTAGTTTCAGTCATTTTGTATTTTTTCACAAACCCTTCCCTCTACAAATTTTTCCTATTTGTTTGTGTGTTTTTAAGCTTTTTTGAGCTCTTTCATGTTTTTTCACGCTTAATTGGGCGTTTTTGGGCACTTTGGCATCTTTTCTGTTTGAAAAGCTCCTCCCAAAAAGGTAAGGTGGTATTTTCTACCTGTAAGAGCATATGCCTGTAAACTCCTGGAAAAGCCATAGTGTGCATGGACACGTTGGCTAACATGGAGAGAGGTTTACAGGCAGAAAAATGGAAACCTCAAAAAAAGCTCAAAAGCCTGTAGAGGCTCATGCAAACTGCATCTCAAAGAAGCTCAAAGACGCTATCTGCAGCCCATCAGAGTACCCGAGTACCTGCCCCCAGCCCATCAGAGTACCCGAGTACCTATCTGCAGCCCATCAGAGTACCTGAGTAGGGATGAGCCAAACACCACCCTGTTCGGTTCGCACCAGAACATGCGAACAGGCAAAAAATGTGTTCGAACACGCGAATACCGTTAAAGTCTATGGGACACGAACATGAAAAATCAAAAGTGCTAATTTTAACGGTTAATATGCAAGTTATTGTCATAAAAAGTGTTTGGGGACCCGGGTCCTGCCCCAGGGGACATGTATCAATGCAATTTTTTTTTAAAAAACTGTTGTTTTTTCGGGAGCAGTGATTTTAATAATGCTTAAAGTGAAACAATAAAAGTGAAATATTCCTTAAAATTTTGTACCTGGGGAGTGTGTATAGTATGCCTGTAAAGTCGCGCATGTTTCCTGTGTTTAGAATTGTCCCTGCACAAAATGTAATTTCTGAAGGAAAAAAAGTAATTTAAAACTACTCGCAGCTATTCATGAATTGTCGGGTCCCGGCAATACAGATCAAAGTCATTGAAAAAAACGGCAGGGGTCCCCCCCACAGTCCATTACCAGGCCCTTTGGGTCTGGTATGAATGTTAAGGGGAACCCCGAACCAAAAAATAAAATAAAAAAATGTGGGGGTCCCCCCAAATTCCATATCAGGCCCTTCAGGTCTGGTATGGATATTAAGGTGATGTCACGGGGCGGGGTCACCCATCCTTTTCATAGGGAACCCCGGGGTTCCCTATGAAAAGGACGGGTGACCCCGCACACTCTTAGGTGTCATGGGGGTTTCGTTCCTGCTGGAGAAGGGAGACTGCAGCGTCGCTGGAGAATGGATCATCGTTGGACATGGACGGGATTACATCGCTGGAATTTATTTATTTATTTATTTATTTTTAAAATAAAGGACTTTTTCAACTGTGTCCTTTTTTACAAATTTTTACACTTTCTTTGCAAAATGGTAGGGGTACAAGGTACCCCGTTACCAATTCACATAGGGGGGGTGGGATCTGGTGTTCCCCTTAGTTAAAGGGGGCTTCCAGATTTCGATAAGCCCCCCACCCGCAGACACCCACAACCACCGGGCAAGGGTTGTGGGGATGAGGTCCTTGTCCTCATCAACATGGGGACAGCCTCCCCATGTTGAGGGCATGTGGCCTGGTACAGTTCAGGAGGGGGGGCGCTCTCTCATCCCCCCTCTTTTCCTGTGGCCTGCCAGGTTGCGTGCTCGGATAAGGGTCTGGTATAGATTTTTGGGGGGACCCCACACCATTTTTTTTTTGATCTTGGTGCGGGGTTCCCCTTAATATCCACACCAAACCTGAAGGGCCTGATATGGAATTTGGGGGGACCCCCATGTTTTTTTTGGTTCGGGGTTCCCCTTAATATTCATACCAGACACAAAGGGCCTGGTAATGGACTGTGGAGGGGACCCCTGACATTTTTTTCAATGACTTTGATCTGTATTGCCGGGGAGCCGACAATTCATTATAGCCGCGAGTGGTTTTAAATTACTTTTTTACCTTCAGAAATGACATTTTGTACAGGGACAATTCTAAACACGGGAAACATGCGTGACTTTACAGGCATACTATACACACCCCCCAGATACGAAATTTAAAGGAATATTTCACTTTTATTGTTTCACTTTAAGCATTATTAAAATCACTGCTCCTGAAAAAATGGCAGGTTTTAAAACTTTTTTTTGCATTGATACATGTCTCCTGGGGCAGGACCCAGGTCCCCAAACACTTTTTATGACAATAACTTGCATATTAACCTTTAAAATTAGCACTTTTGATTTCTCCCATAGACTTTTAACGGTGTTCCGCGGCTTTTTGAATTTGCAGCAAACACCCCAAATTGTTTGCTGTTCGCCGAACGAACGAACAGCCAATGTTCGAGTTGAACTCATGTTCGACTCGAACATAAAGCTCATCCCTATACCTGAGTACCCAAGTACCTATCTACATCCCATCAGCGTACCAAAGTACCTGTCTCCAGCCCATCAGAGTACCCGAGTACCTATCTGCAGCCAATCAGAGTACCCGAGTACCTATCTGCAGCCCTTGCCTCATAGAATGTATGTTGGGGTGTTTGCTTTCCAAAATTGGGTCATTTTGTGGGTAATTCCACTGTCCTGGTGCTCCAGGGCCTTCAAGGGAGTCATAGGTCATCAGGAAATGAGATGTGTGATTTATGTTCCTAGAACACCTGAGTGTGCTCCCTGTATGTTGGGCCTCTGTATGTGGCCAGACTGTGTAAAAGTCTCATACATGTGATATTGCCATTAGTGATGAGCCGAACACCCCCGGGTTCGGTTCGCACCAGAACCCGCGAACGGACCGAAAGTTCGTACGAACATTAGAACCCTATTAAATACAATGGATGCGAACGTTCGAATTCTAAAGTGCTAATTATAACAACTATTATGCATGTTATTGTCCTAAAAAGGGGTTGGGAACCCGGGTTGTGCACCAGGGGACATGTATCAATGCAAAAAGAAGTTTTAAAAACGGTCGTTTTTCGGGAGCAGTCATTTTAATGATGCATAAAGTGAAAAAAAAAGTCAAATATTCCTTTAAATATCGTACCTGGGGGGTGTCTAAAGTATGCCTGTGAAGTGCCACGTGTTTCCCGTGTTTAGAACTGTCCCTGCACAAAATGACACTTCTAAAGGAAAAAAAAGCCATTTAAAACTGCTTGCGGCTTTAATGTAATGTCTGGTCCCGGTAATATGGATGAAAATCTTTAAGAAAAATGGCATAGCTACCCCATGACCCCCCCCCCCCCTACCCCAGCCCATTACCAGCCCCTTTGGGTCTTGTATGGATATTAAGGGGAACCCCGCACATAAAATAAAAAAGGCCCTATATACTCTGAACAGCCGTATACAGGCGGTGCATACAAGACAGGGACTGTAGGTTTGTTCTTATGTAGAATCTGTTTTGTAATTTTGAACAGGTACATTGTTGAAGTGTAGCTCCAGCCCAAAAATCTATTTTTAAACTTTTTGGAAAACATAGGTAAGGGTTATCACCCCTGTAACATTTGTTTTGCTGTCTGTGCCCCTGTTCAGAACATTTCACCTCACTTTCCGTCCCAATGACAACTGTTTTTGAAATGTGGTGTTTTTCTTGAAACAAGGATTGCTGATAAAGCATCAGTACAGAGGAGACACCTTTCTCCCATATTTATTCTTACAGGAGAGAATTTTCCTTCCTAGTGGTAGATTTCCTCTCACTTCCTGTTGTCTTCTTGCGTTTGCAAGTAGGAGTCGTTTGTAAGTTGGATGTTTGAAAGTAGGGACCTGCCGTATATACTCTGCAGAAATAGGCCCCTTAGTTGTTGGTGTTGGCACAACACTGTAAGCACTCACAGTTACTCTTGGTTGGTGCTGGAACGCCCTGCTGTCAACTATTATATCAGGAATTTTAATTACATATAATTGTTGAACAGTGGTAGTAAAAATTGGGCCTTTGATGGTGGTGCTGGTGCCACAACACTGTAAGCCCTGACAGTTACTCTTGGTGGGTGCAGCAATGGGCCCTGCTGTGAATTATTAGATCAAGAATTGTAATTGCATGCCCCTGTTGAACAGGGGCTGAAAAATTGGGCCTTTCGTGGTGGTGGTGGTGGTGGTGGTGTTGCCACAACACTGTAAGCCCTCAGAGTTACTCTTGGTGGGTGCAGGAATGGGCCCTGCTGTGAATTATTAGATCAAGAATTGTAATTACATGCCCCTTTTGAACAGGGGCTGAAAAATTGGGCCTTTCGTGGTGGTGGTGGTGGTGGCGTTGCCACAACACTGTAAGCCCTCAGAGTTACTCTTGGTGGGTGCAGGAATGGGCCCTGCTGTGAATTATTAGATCAAGAATTGTAATTACATGCCCCTTTTGAACAGGGGCTGAAAAATTGGGCCTTTTGTGGTGGTGGTGGTGGTGGCGTTGCCACAACACTGTAAGCCCTCAGAGTTACTCTTGGTGGGTGCAGCAATGGGCCCTGCTGTGAATTATTAGATCAAGAATTGTAATTGCATGCCCCTGTTGAACTGGGGCTGAAAAATTGGGCCTTAGGCACTGGTGGCACAACACTACAACCCCTCACAGATACTGTACTTGGAGCACAGCAATGAGCCCTGTTGCAAAGTATTGCTTCAAAAATTGTAATGACACGCCCCTGTTAAACAGGGGCTGAAAAATTGGGCCTTAGGCACTGGTGCCACAACACTCCAACCCCTCACAGATACTGTACTTGGAGCACAGCAATGAGCCCTATGGCAAATTATTGCTAAAAAAAATGTAATTACACGCCCCTGTAAAACAGGGGCTGAAAAATTGGGCCTTAGCCACTGGTGGCGGCACCCATAAACAAAAATGATCTTCCAAGCTATCATCATCAATCGTATCATTGAGGACTCGGAGGAGGAGGATAGCCAGTCAACATAACAGCACAGGCACTCAGCATCAGCATCAGTCTTGAAGGGATGTGACATGTTAAAATCAATTAGTCTGTTATATCAGCATCAGGTGTGTGGTAGCTGGTGGTGATCCAAGACTGGTTCATCTTGATGAAAGTCAGTCGATCAACCGAGTCGGTGGACAGGCGCACCCTGTGATCCGTGACAAATCCTCCAGCAGCACTGAATGTGCGTTCCGAAAGAACGCTGGATGCAGGACAGGCCAGTAGCTCAATTGCATACTGTGCAAGCTCTGGCCAGTGATCCATCCTCAAGACCCAGTAAGCCAGAGGATTTTCGGTGGGGAAGGTGTCCAAGTCTGACCTTGCCCCTAGATATTCCTGCACCATGTTTATCAGACGCTGGCGATGGTTGCTGGAACCGATCATACTTTGGGGCTGCGGACTAAAGAATTGTCTGAACGCATCGGTCAGACGGCCACCTTCCCCACCGCTCCTTCTTTTGACTGGCCGAAGCCTCAGCAACTCGTTGTCCAGGACCAGGAGTTTGTAACCTCCCAGTCTCTGGGAACGCGTTGCACAGACCTTTCTGCAAGGCCTCCCGGAGTTGTCTCATCCTCTGCTCCCTCTGCGATGGTAACATAAGGTCCGCAACCTTACCCTTGTACCGTGGATCAAGGAGAGTGGCCAGCCAGTAATGGTCCCTCTCCTTGATCCGAAGAATACGAGGATCCTTCCGCAGACTTTGCAGGATCAGGGAGGCCATGCAGCGTAGGTTTGCTGAGGCATTCGCTCCGGAGTCCTCTGGGTCACTAAGGACGACATGATCCGCAGCCACCTCCTCCCAGCCACGTACAAGTCCACTGGTTTCTTGGGACTGTAAATCATCCCTAAAAGACTGCTGCTGATGATGCTGAGTGCCAGCCTCCACCTCCATGCTGACACAATCCTCCTCCTCCTCCTCCTCCTCCTCTTCCTGTGCGATGGGTGGGACAGAAGGAACACTGTCTGGGTAAAGGGGGCCTTGAGAGGCAAGGAAGTCCTCCTCTTCCTGCCTCTGTTCTGCCTCAAGTGCCCTGTCCATTATTCCACGCAGCGTGTGCTCCAACAGGTGGACAAGAGGTACAGTGTCACTGATGCATGCACTGTCACTGCTCACCATCCTCGTGGCCTCCTCAAATGGTGCCAGGACAGTGCATGCATCCCTGATCATGCCCCACTGGCGTGGAGAAAAAAAACCAAGCTCCCCTGACCCTGTCCTGGTGCCGTAGTCGCACAGGTACTCATTGATGGCCCTCTGCTGCGTGTGCAGCCGCTGCAGCATGGCCAACGTTGAGTTCCACCTGGTGGGCATGTCACATATAAGGCGGTTCTTGGGTAGGTTCAACTCCTTTTGCAGCTCAGCCAGGCGAGCACTGGCATTATAAGATCTGCGGAAATGCACACAGACTTTCCTGGCCTGCCTCAGGACATCCTGTAAGCCCGGGTACCTGCCCAAGAACCGCTGCACCACCAGGTTAAGGACGTGAGCCACACAGGGCACATGGGTCAGTTGTCCCTGTCGGAGGGCGGAGAGGAGGTTGGTGCCATTGTCGCAAACCACCATTCCTGGCTTAAGCTGGCGTGGCGTCAACCACCTCTCGGCCTGGCCCTGCAGAGCAGACAGGACCTCTGCCCCAGTGTGGCTTCTGTCCCCCAAACACACCAGCGCAAGCACGGCATGGCATCTTTTTGCCTGCGTACTTGCGTAGCCCCTTGAACGCCTACGGAGCACCGCTGGTTCCGAGGACAAACCACAGGAAGAGGCCATGGAGGAAGAAGAAGAGGAGGGGGTGGAGGAGAGAGGTGTGTCACAACCAGTAGTAGCATTTTGGAGGCGTGGCGGTGGAACAACCTCCAACACTACTGCACCTTGTCCTGCATCCTTCCCAGCTGCCAAAAGAGTGACCCAATGGGCCGTGAAAGAAAGGTAACGTCCCTGTCCATGCCTGCTGGACCATGAGTCAGCGGTAATATGCACCTTACCGCTGACCGCCCTGTCCAGCGAGGCCAAGACATTGCCTTCCACATGCCGGTAGAGAGCCGGAATAGCCTTCCGTGAGAAAAAGTGGCATTTGGGAACCTGCCACTGAGGAACCGCACATTGCACAAACTCACGGAAGGGGACCGAGTCTACCAACTGAAAAGGCAGCAGTTGAAGCGCTAGCAATTTAGCCAAGCTAGCATTCAACCGCTGGGCATGTGGATGGCTGGGAGTGAACTTCTTTCGACGGTCCAGCAGCTGGGGCAGGGAAATTTGCCTGCTAGAATCGGACGTCGGTGTACTGCTAGCAGAGTGGCCGCAAGTACTTGGCTGTGACACACCTAATTCTACACCTTCATTCCTCTCAGTGCATGTTTCAGAGAGGACTGAAGTTATAGTGGGGTTGGAGATCCCAGCTGATGCGGTGCAAGGAGAGGTCCGCTTTGTTCTTTGGTGTGGGTCTTTGAGGTAGGCTTGCCAACGAGCTGCATGGCAGGTCAACATATGTCTGGTCAGGCATGTGGTACCCAAGCGGCTGATGTTTTGGCCACGCGATATACGCTTGAGACATATGTTGCAAACAGCAGCTGTGCGATCTGATGCACTAGCCTCAAAAAAGGCCCACACCAAAGAACTTTTTGAATGACGGGCAGAGGCAGCGCCCTGCACAGGCGGAGCTCTGCGGTGTGATTCCGTCGGTGTACTGCCCTTACGCTGGCCACCAAAGGGCATCATGCCTCGTTGGAGATGTGCCTCCTCCTCATCCTCCTCCTCCTCCTCTCTCCTATTAGGCACCCACGTGGAGTCAGTGACCTCATCATCCCCTCCCTCCTCATCACTGGAGCCAATCTGGCAGTATGCTGCAGCTGCTGGAACATGACTGCCAGATTGGTGTCCTTCTTGAGCATCCCCTCTGTCTGCTCTCACGCTACTGCCTTCCTGTAGCTGGGTTTCATCATCAGACCCTTCGAAACGCTGGGCATCCTCCTGGAGCATTTACCCAACACTGTGCTCAAACAGTTCGGGGGACTCCTCAGGAGGAGGACATGGTGGGTCTAGGGAAGGAGTGACTGATGATGAGTCTGACATTGATACCAGGGAAGAGGACGCTTTGGCAGCTGCTTTTCCAGTACCCTGAGCCTGGGTGAGAGAGGATGAGGAGGAGGAGGAGGGCTTGGTCATCCACTCTACCAAGTCTTCGGCATGATGTGGCTCAACATGTCCAGCTGCCGAAAAGAAGGACAAGCGTGTCCCATGGCCATGTGCTGATGACAATGCACCGCGTCCACGACCAGCACTGTTGCCCCCAGACACAGAGCCTGCTTGCCCTCTTTTATTGCCTCCTGACTGTCTGCCTCTCCTTGTTTGCCTTCCAGACATTCTAATAGATGGCCTGCAGGGAGATGGGAAAAAAGCAATAAGGGCTACCTTCAGGTGTCCTTCTCTGTCCCTTTACTTAAGGATTTCTAAATATGGTTGAGGATGATTGCTTTTGCACAGAATAGCACAACGACAATTTCCCTGACTGTCCAAAAAAACAAGGATTTCAAAGATGGTTGATGAGGAATGCTTTAGCACACTATAGAACAAGGAGAATTTCCCTCACTGTCCTTCCCTGTCCCTAGAAACAAGGATTATCACAGTGAAAGAAACTGACACTCTTCCTACCTATAGTTTTCTGTCCCTAGAAAAAATGTTTTTTTAAAGCACACTATAGCACAAGGAGAATTTTCCTCACTGTCCT
Source organism: Rana muscosa (assembly GCA_029206835.1). Lineage (NCBI taxonomy): Eukaryota > Metazoa > Chordata > Amphibia > Anura > Ranidae > Rana > Rana muscosa. The sequence goes on from CM055119.1 coordinate 352,436,449, forward strand.
TCCCTGTCCCTAGAAACAAGGATTATCACAGTGAAAGAAACTGACACTCTTCCTACCTATAGTTTTCTGTCCCTAGAATTTTTTTTTTTTAAAGCACACTATAGCACAAGGAGAATTCCCTCACTGTCCTTTGCTGTCCCTAGAAACAAGGATTCGCACAGTAAAACACACTGACACTCTCCCTACCTATAGTTTTCTGTCCCTAGAAAAAATGTTTTTTTAAAGCACACTATAGCACAAGGAGAATTCCCTCACTGTCCTTCCCTGTCCCTAGAAACAAGGATTCGCACAGTAAAACACACTGACACTCTCCCTACCTATAGTATTCTGTCCCTAGAAAAAATGTTTTTTTAAAGCACACTATAGCACAAGGAGAATTTCCCTCACTTTCCTTCCCTGTCCCTAGAAACAAGGATTATCACAGTGAAAGAAACTGACACTCTTCCTACCTATAGTTTTCTGTCCCTAGAAAAAATGTTTTTTTAAAGCACACTATAGCACAAGGAGAATTCCCTCACTGTCCTTTCCTGTCCCTAGAAACAAGGATTCGCACAGTAAAACACACTGACACTCTCCCTACCTATAGTTTTCTGTCCCTAGAAAAAATGTTTTTTTAAAGCACAGTATAGCACAAGGAGAATTTCCCTCACTTTCCTTCTTTGTCCCTAGAAACAAGGATTATCACAGTGAAAGAAACTGACACTCTTCCTACCTATAGTTTTCTGTCCCTTGAAGAAATGTTTTTTTAAAGCACACTATAGCACAAGGAGAATTCCCTCACTGTCCTTCCCTGTCCCTAGAAACAAGGATTCGCACAGTAAAACACACTGACACTCTCCCTACCTATAGTTTTCTGTCCCTAGAAAAAATGTTTTTTTAAAGCACACTATAGTACAAGGAGAATTTCCCTCACTTTCCTTCCCTGTCCCTAGAAACAAGGATTATCACAGTGAAAGAAACTGACACTCTTCCTACCTATAGTTTTCTGTCCCTAGAAAAAATGTTTTTTTAAAGCACACTATAGCACAAGGAGAATTCCCTCACTGTCCTTCCCTGTCCCTAGAAACAAGGATTATCACAGTGAAAGAAACTGACACTCTTCCTACCTATAGTTTTCTGTCCCTAGAAAAAATGTTTTTTTTAAAGCACACTATAGCACAAGGAGAATTCCCTCACTGTCCTTCCCTGTCCCTAGAAACAAGGATTTGCACAGTAAAACACACTGACACTCTCCCTACCTATAGTTTTCTGTCCCTAGAAAAAATGTTTTTTTAAAGCACACTATAGCACAAGGAGAATTCCCTCACTGTCCTTCCCTGTCCCTAGAAACAAGGATTCGCACAGTAAAACACACTGACACTCTCCCTACCTATAGTTTTCTGTCCCTAGAAAAAATGTTTTTTTAAAGCACACTATAGCACAAGGAGAATTCCCTCACTGTCCTTCCCTGTCCCTAGAAACAAGGATTCGCACAGTAAAACACACTGACACTCTCCCTACCTATAGTTTTCTGTCCCTAGAAAAAATGTTTTTTTAAAGCACACTATAGCACAAGGAGAATTTCCCTCACTTTCCTTCTTTGTCCCTAGAAACAAGGATTATCACAGTGAAAGAAACTGACACTCTTCCTACCTATAGTTTTCTGTCCCTTGAAAAAATGTTTTTTTAAAGCACACTATAGCACAAGGAGAATTCCCTCACTGTCCTTCCCTGTCCCTAGAAACAAGGATTCGCACAGTAAAACACACTGACACTCTCCCTACCTATAGTTTTCTGTCCCTAGAAAAAATGTTTTTTTAAAGCACACTATAGCACAAGGAGAATTCCCTCACTGTCCTTCCCTGTCCCTAGAAACAAGGATTCGCACAGTAAAACACACTGACACTCTCCCTACCTATAGTTTTCTGTCCCTAGAAAAAATGTTTTTTTAAAGCACACTATAGCACAAGGAGAATTCCCTCACTGTCCTTCCCTGTCCCTAGAAACCATGATTCACACAGTAAAACACACTGACACTCTCCCTACCTATAGTTTTCTTTCCCTAGAAAAAATGTTTTTTTAAAGCACACTATAGCACAAGGAGAATTCCCTCACTGTCCTTCCCTGTCCCTAGAAACAAGGATTCGCACAGTAAAACACACTGACACTCTCCCTACCTATAGTTTTCTGTCCCTAGAAAAAATGTTTTTTTAAAGCACACTATAGCACAAGGAGAATTCCCTCACTGTCCTTCCCTGTCCCTAGAAACAAGGATTCGCACAGTAAAACACACTGACACTCTCCCTACCTATCCTTCTCTTTCCCTAAACTAAAGGAATCCAGGTTAAGCAAGAAAAAAATAAATGTCACTGTCCCTGCCTATGCTTCTCTTTCCCTGCTCCGGAACACACTACACTAGGCCGCCGTGCTGGCGGCCTTTTATAGTGTGGGGCGTGTACTAAACACCCTCAGCAATAATTGGCCACAGGCATCCTGCCTGTGGCCAATCATTGTTCTCCTCGCTGCCGGCGCTGTGATTGGCCAAGCATGCGGGGTCACAGTGCATGCTTGGCCAATCACAGCGCCTGGATGACACTGCGATGGCGTAGTGCATTGTGGGCCGTTCGCGTCACTCGAATTTGGCGCGAACGGCCCAAATCGTTCGATCTTCGTCGAACGATCGAACAGCCGATGTTCGAGTCGAACGTATGTTCGACTCGAACACGAAGCTCATCACTAATTGCCATACTCAGGACGAGTAGCAGAATATATTATGGGGTGTAATTTTTCTATGTACATGCTATGTGTTAGAAATATCTTATGAATTAACAATTTTGTGTAAAATAAAAAAAGAAAAAAGTTTTAATTTTTTTTCCACATTTTCCTAAAACTTTTGGAAAAAAATGGCATGTTCAAAAGACTCATTATGCCTCATAGTATATACGTTTGGGTGTTTGCTTTCCAAAATGGGGTCATTTTGTGGGTGCTCCAGTACCTTCAAAAGTGTGATCAGGAAATTTGATCTATGCTCCTAGAACACCTGACTGTGCGTGTTGGGCCTCTCTAAGTGGCCAGGCTGTGTAAAAGTCTCACACATGTGATATCGCCATACTCAGGTGGAGTAGCAGAATCTCTTTTGGGGTGTAATTGGAAATATGCACATACTGTGTGTGAGAAATAACTTGTTATTATGACAATTTTGTGTAAAAAAAAATAATAATAATTTCTTAATTTTTCCATAAATTGTGGGAAAAAATTACAACTTTTAAAAAACTCACCATGCCTCTTACTAAGTACCTTGGACTGTCTACTTTCCAAAAAGGTGTAATTTGGGGGGTATTTGTACTTTCCTGACATTTCAGGGCCTCAAGAAATGAGATAGGCTGCCAGTACATTAGGTGTGATCAATTTGTAATGATTTGCACCATAGCTTGTAGAGTCTGTAACTTTTACGCAGACTAAATAATATACACTGATTTGAGTTATTTTTACCAAAGATATGTAGCAGTATAAATTTTGACCCAAATTTATGAACAAAAATTAGTTATGTGCAAGATTTTATATAGAAACTAAAAAAAGTTTTTTTTTATTTTTTTTATTTTACTTACGGTATATTGCAAAAAATAAAAAACCCAGTGGTGATTAAATACCACCAAAAGAAAGCTCTAATGATAAAAATGTTGTTTGGGTACAGTGTTGCAAGACTAAGTAATTGGCATTCCAAGTGTGAGGGCACTGAAAGCTGAAAATTGGTCTTGGCAGGAAGTGCCCTGTATTGAAGTGGTTAAGAACAAGTCAACCCTGACTTCTCTAGCTGCTTTAACCACTTCAGCCCCGGAAGAATTGGCTGCCCAATGACCAGGCCATTTTTTGCCATTCAGCACTGTGTCGCTTTAACTTACAATTGCGTAGTCCTGCAACGTTGCACCCAAACAAAATTGACATCCTTTTTTCCCACAAATATAGCTTTGTTTTGGTGGTATTTGATCACTTCTGCGTTTTTTTTTTTTTGCACTATAAACAATTGATTGGTTTGCGCAAAAGTTATAGCGTCTACAAAATAGGGGATAGTTTTATGGCATTTTTATTATATTTTTTTTAACTAGTAATGGCGGCGATATGCGATTTTTATTGTGACTGTGATATGGCGGCAGACACATCGGACACTTTTGACACTATTTTGGGACCATTGTCATTTATCCAGCGATCAGTGCTATAAAAATGCACTGATTACTGTTTAAAGGACATTAGCAGGGAAGGGGTTAACCACTGGGGCGAGAAAGGGGTTAAGTGTGTCCTAGGGAGTGATTCTAACTGTGAGGGGGCTGGGCTACCAGTGACACGACAGTGATCACTGCTCCCGATGACAGGGAGCAGTAGATCACTGTCCTGTCACTAGGCAGAACAAGGAAATGTCTTGTTTATATCTCCCCGTTCTGCCTTTCCGTGACATGATCGCGGGACACCTGGCGGACATCGAGTCTGCGGGTCCTGCGGGCACGGTCACATCAGATTCAAAGCAACATACCTGTACATTGCTTTGCCTGCCCTTGCCATTCTGCCGACTGATATGTACGTGAGGCAGACGGCAAGTGGCTAAAGCCTCATTCACACAGCCATTAAAAAAAACAAACATCTAGAAGCATTTCTTAAATACGGATCTGAATGCAGCTACATTGTTTTCATTGGAGCCAATTACACAGGTTCTTACACGCTTAAACACATGTATACATGTTTATAAGCATGCAAATTATGTCTAAACAAATGAGGAAAACTAAAGTATCAAAAAAGAAAATTGTGCATGCATTTGCATTTTTACATGTTTAACTACTTGCCTACCACCTACCGTGGCTTTATTGCGCGAAACAACTTACGTTGTTTCATGCAATAGACACTGGGGGGGCGCGTGCGCGTGACCAAAGCGCGATCGCACGCTGATTGGATGAGAGGGATGCCAATCAGCCGGTCTGGTGGACTCGATGTCCGCCGGCCACTCACGATCGTTCCCCAGAGAGGCAGAACAGTGATCTGCCTATGTAAACAAGGCAGATCACCGTTCTGACAGGAGAGAAGATAGAGATAGGTGTTCCTGCTAAGCAGGAACACCCATCTCTGTCTTTATCCACTCAGAGCAACCCCCATACAGTTAGAAAGCACCAGCTAGGCGCACAGTTAACCCCTTGGTCCCCCCCTGATTTTAACCCCTTCCCTACCAGTGTCAGTATAGTAACAGTGCATATTTCTAGCACTGATGAATGTAATAAAGTCACTGGTTCCCAAAAAAGTGTCAAATGTGTCAGTTAGGTGTCCGATTTGTCTGCCGCAATGTCGTAATCCCGCTATCATTGATCGCCCCCATTATTAGTAAAAAAAAGAAAGAAAAATGCCATAAACATATCCCATAGTTTGTAGACGCTATAACTTTTGCGCAAACCAATCAATATACGCTTATTGGGATTTTTATTACCAAAAATATGTAGCAGAATACATATTGGCCTAAATTTATGAAGAAATTCCATTTATTTTCATTTTTTTATTGGATGTATATCATATCAGAAAGTAAAAAAATATATATATTTTTTTAATTGTCGCTCTTTTTTTTCGTTTATAGTGCAAGAAAATAAAAACCGCAGAGGTGAATACCACCAAAAGAAAGTTCTATTTGTGGGAAAAAAAGCATATCAATTTTATTTGGGTACAGCGTCGAAGTATCGTAAAAAAAATGGCCTGTTAATGAAGGAGGGAAAACCTTCCGGGGCTCAAGTATTTTACTGATCATTACACAGGAACTTTTCTCCTGGAAAAAACATGTGTAATAACATCAGTAAAAAAAAAATGACAGCTGTGTTAATGAAGTCCATTCTCATATGTTTTAGCCCTCATACCTTGCACTACTTTGCTCCTCCTGGTCTTAGTTTTTTTCTTACTTCATGCCAAGGTAACATCTAGGTGTACAGTCAGTCAAAATGTTCATACAAAAAAAAAAAAAAATATCTCTATATTTGCTGATCTGCCTCCACCAGCTGTTCTCCAAATCATTCCTGAATCCTGAACAGAGCTGGACTGAATGTTTCCCCTGTACATTTCATAAAATATATCAGCTAGAAATCAACAGCCCATGGGTTCTTTTTCCTGCTGCAGACTCTAGAAGCAATTAAAATGTTAATATTTACCAAACATTTTCTTAAAATCTTTAGAGAATATTTGGCAATGCACAAAGTGTGATGAAAAAGTATTTTGTTCATTTCATGACTACGCGCAGCTACTGTTTGGCATTTAAGTAAATCCGAGTAAATCTGCACTTTTTTATTAAAAACACACTTCAGAGACTTTGCTCAGGTGTTGTTCCACCTTTTATTTGTATTGTACTCAGATATATGGAAATAAAAATCGCATGGATGCTAAAGGCACAAAGTTATCCTTAACTTTACAGTAAAAGCTTTATTTTTAAAGGAGTCTACTCAAAATAAATAAATGCTCCATTTTTAGTAAATCTTCCCCAATGAATTCTTATTTCCTCTGAAAGTGAACCTTCCCATTGCCAAACTTAGGTCAGATTATATTAGCCACATTAAATGATCAGGGAAGGTTGGTCACTAGTGACAAGGAGAAGGCAACTATACTAAATGCATTCTTCTCCTCAGTTTATACAAATGAAAAGGAGGGGTATATTAAACAAAACAGTAATGTTAATAGTATTCTATTCAATGTACCTTTGTGGCTGACAGATTCCAGTTTTAAAAAAAAAACTAGAAAAACTTGAACAAATCACCAGGACTGAATGGCTTACACCCAAGAGTTCTTAAAGAACTTAGCTATGTGTTAGCCAAATCTTTGTTTTCTAATTTTTAAGGTGAGCTTACTGACTGGAATGGTACCACCTGATTGGTGAAAAGTAAATGTTCTACCAATATTCAAAAAAGGAACTGAGATATATACCTAGAATCTACACACCAGTCAGGCTAACAATAATATATAAACTATTGGAGGGAGTGAAAAGGGACTATATCCAAGAATTTGCTATCATTAGTAGTAACCAACATGGATTTTTGAAAGACCATTCTTGTCAGACAAACCTTTTAACATTCTATGAGTAGATAAGCTGTATTTGGATAGAGAAATGTCTGTGGATGTAGCGTACCTAGATTTCACTAAGTCTTTTGATATACCACATAAACGCTTAATATACAAATTGAGGTCTTTTGGCATTGATCATATTCTATGTACCTGGATGGAAAAGCACTTCCAGAGGGTAGTGATTAATGACATATTTTTTGAATGGTTTGGAGTTGTGAGCGATGTGCCCCAGGGCTCTGTCCTGGGACCAATTCTGTTTAACTTGCTCATAAATGATATAGAGGTTGGAATAAATCGTTCAGTCTCAGTGTTTGCTGATGGTACAAAGCTAAGCATGTAATAAACATCACAGCCGGATATAGCAACTTTGCAAGAAGACCTCTGCTGCTGCTACATGACAGAAGAGCTTTAATATTGACAAATGTAAAGTAATGCACTTGGGAGTCAAACATATGAATGCAAGTTACTCACTAGGAATCAAACCTTTGCGGGAGTCAATAATGTAAAAGGATCTGGGGGTCCTAGTAAACCACAGACTAGCACCACAGAATGCAATGCCAGGTCAGAGCAAGCAAGGCTTCAGACACTGATCTCCCCTAGCTTGAAAGAACCTTGAAGTGGCAAGTGTTACAGCTATCATTTTTTGCTGTGACCAAGAAAGAGGAGACACCAGAGGTATAATTAAAAAGAACCTGTCTCATAAAAGAGAACCTCTCACACAAAATGCTATTACATAGGGGGCTTAATAGAGTTAAGGGAAAAAATGTTTAAAAAATTTAAGTTACACCCAATCACTTTAAACCCTCCTAAAATTTTGAGTCCCCCACCCCTAGGTATATACAAATACAGTACATAAATGCATGTTTCCGGGACACCTACATAAGAAAATGGCTATTGTGTTACACATGTTTCATAGCATCATGCACACAAGATTGATAGCAATAATTCTAGGGCCATCATTTATAGTTAATTCTAAACCAATTACCTGAATAGGTACTAAAGTTTTTCACTGTTTCATGGGAATGCACAATTTTTTAATACTCAATGCACCACCAACATTTATTTTTACAAAAAAGGGGTAATATATTGCATTTGGATGCACTAAAATAACTTTAGTGTATTTTTTACTGAAAATATGGGTTTAATAAATAATTGCATTAATATCATGTGACAAAAAAGATTCAACAACTGGAAGTTACATCACAGACTACACAAAAATGGCGCCAGGTACTGAAAGTGACATTCCATGGCCGATGATGGCCCAAATCAGTGGAATTCATATATCCTGTGAGGGCTTCATATATAAGAGGACACAGAGTGTTATAATTTCATGCTCCTGATGATGCACGTGGCGGGAAATGGGCGTAGAGGTTGATTTAGATGCCTGAGGTCCAGCCGCCATTCTGAGCTCAGTGTGGCGGCACCTTATGTGATTGTTCGGTTTTTGGTCAGGTGAGAGTAAGCAGTTCCCCTGATGGCCTCACTATAGAGATTGGAAGATGTACCACATCCCAATAATTATCACTTGCACCTTTAAGAGAAAGATCAGCAATTATTGAATGCATCTTTGCGGTTCTATAATTTAAATAGCAATAGGCTCTGGTGAGTTTTCTCTTTGTTCATTTGGTGGAGCCAAGACACCACGGGTGATATTTTGAGATTACTGATCATCTGCACCTGGATTTTATATTTCATACAAGGACACTTTCTCTAATTCTGGTGTTTTTTTTCACCTGATTAACTTATCATACCTACCTATTCATGCACGTTCTATATTCTTGCTAGAGAATTAATATATACATTTTGCCATTTTTTTTTTCACATGTAGCGCTGCAATATTTTTATTACATGTATTTTTGGTGTTTGATATCTGCACTGATTGCACGCTGCTGTTCATAGACCATTTTAGCGCTGACACTACTTTTACTATGTAACTATGTAACTATATGTAGAAGACGTATTTCTACGGCTTCTGTATATGACAGCTTCCTGTTTTCACTGGTTCCTAAGGAAGTTGTGGGTGCTTGTGCCCATAGCATCCCTAGGAACCACTGATGTCCCTTTTAAGTAAATTACATCACTGTCCAAAATATTGCCTTTTTTTGTAAATGTGTAGGAGTACTAAGTAACCTATACTCATTCACTTGGGAGGGGGCGGTATGTGGGATCCCTATTATTATTATTGGCCACAAATCAAACCCAGGCAGATTTGTTCATCCTTTTTAATGATTTCTTACTCTATATACAAAAGTTTTAGTTTTAGATATGCATTAAGTTCTTTGCAGTTTTTAAGAAATTTGGCATTATCTAACAACTGTGGGAGCTGACATTTACTGGCAGGTGTCATATACCTAATTTCATAGCACGGGGCTTCAAAGAACAATTTTTTACAACTCGATCAAACAAAGTTATGTGCCCAATTCAACACGTGAATAAATTAATAAATAACAACAGATTGTGGTTGGGAAAGTTTAAAGTTAACCTTGAAAGGTTCTCAGCCAATTTTAGCTCTCATGTCGGGGTTAAAGAGGTACTAATCAAGGTGAAGACAAGGATGTTCTGAAATAATCTGAACTTGTTATATCCCTGCAGCTAATTCATTTGACTATAGCATTCTATGCTGTAATGAGCCATGACAGGTCCCATCTGTTTCAAGTACGTAAAAAGTTCTCTAAGTGACAGAAACCATTAAAGTATGTATGAATTTACTTGAAATAATACGTTCTAATAATCAATGAAATATCCAACCATGGCAGCTTCTCACTGATACGATTAAGAGTTCAAGTCTTTGTCTATTACACCGTTCTAAAACTTGTTCCAGGAATATTTGGAACCTGATGTTATGTGAACAGTTAGCTTAGAAGAAATAGTTACTTTGGGAATTTAAAATGTTGAATTGTGGTTGTACTGGAATAGGTTCCCCTCCTGTACTAAAATAAAATTTACTTTTTTAACTGTACACTGTGAGTTTTTCTTAAAATTCATTAGAAGCTGCAACAAGTCAGATAGCGTATGCCTTAATTTTGTAGAACAATCAGCATAATCTGGTCTTCAATCGTATCCTCCCAGCCTTGCAGTCATTGTTCTGCCCCTCTCATTCATTGGATTTTAGTTTTTTTTTAATGATGAAGGTTTAGCAGTGCATGTGGACATTGCCTAGGGAAGTCTGCATGCAATATACAAGTAAATATGCGCATGAGTCCAAATCGCTGTTATCCTTAGAGTATGGGGTTTAGGATAGTGTATGTACAATGCATGTACAATCGGTAAACATAGAGACCAGGCTCTCGGGGCATGTGGAGGGGAGAGAGAAAAAATGAATAAATGAATGAAGGGGAGGGAGCCGGGCGGGGAGTAGTAAAAACAGTCACATATACAGTCTCAGGGCTGCCATCAAGGAGAAACAGAAACCGTGTTCCAAAAGTACTGAAAATAAAAACAAGGGGAGAGGCGCCTCTGAGTGCAGATGTTTAAAACAATTTAATAAGAGATTGCAGTACAAGCAACTCACATTTTACTGGATAAAAACAGGCATTGTACGATTTCCATATGTAGAAGAGGGTATCATCAGGTCAGTCATCAGCCTCCTTCTCCTGCTGGGGCGTTGTGTTGCTGGTTCTTCCTATCTGCACCGCTTTAGATGGATGGAATAGCCGGCGGCGGTGGAGATACTGCTGCAGAGCACGGCCTGGGTGATGGTTTTTCCGGCAGGCGAGGGCCGATGACGTCACTGGCATGCAACGCGTTTCCTGAGCCGGCGTGCTGCGTGTGACGTGGCAGTCGCTCTCCTTTGTCAAGCTGGTGCCAGTGACGTCATCGGCCCTCGCCTGCCGGAAAAAACATCACCCAGGACGTGCTCTGCAGTATCTCCACCGCCGCCGGCTATTCCATCCATCTAAAGCGGTGTAGATAGGAAGAACCAGCAACACAGTGCCCCAGCAGGAGAAGGAGGCTGATGACTGACCTGATGATACCCTCTTCTACATATGGAAATCGTACAATGCCTGTTTTAACCAGTAAAATGTGAGTTGCTTGTACTGCAATCTCTTATTAAATTGTTTTAAACATCTGCATTTAGAGGCGCCTCTCCCCTTGCTTTTCCTTTCAAGTCTGCATGCAACCCTCTCTCCTGAGGGCTCTGTATGGAAGATTCAAGAGATGCAGTGGGTTTTGGAAGTGAATAGTGAGATTTTACTTAAGTTCAGCCCAACGTGTCAGTACAGAAGACAAAAAAAAGTTTTTTTTTCATTGTATTTTTTGCAAAATATGATGATCCATCAAAGATGATAAGACAGATTTTTTTTACAGCATGATAAACATGCTGGTCTTACATTTGCCTATAAAAGCAATCACTTGTAAACTATTGCTTTCACTTGGACAAGATTATAATGGCATTGTGTCAAGATCTTATTTAATGTTTTTATGTGATTATCTGTGATACAGAAGTTCCTCTGCTATGGCTGTAATGTAATTTATATTAACTATTTTGTACACAGACACCTCTATTTTGTAGCCAAGTTAAAAAATAAAACATTCAGTGTATGGCTTTGATCATTAAGCTGACCTGGCCATACAATGATCAAACTTTGTTTGGTTTCTGAAATTCGAGCTGTGGGTGGCCCTGTTGCCACCCTACAACCAGACATCCTTCAATCCCAAATTGAAAGAGACGTGTGGATAATTTCCACCCAAAAAAGTGGTTGTAGCCAATCAGAAGCAGTTACTGTTTGGCAGCCCTGCTGTATCCTGGTTACCCATGATTCAAGGACAGAGCCAATCCAACTCATGACACAGCCAAGACACTGCCTGTGTTTGTACAGCCAAGGCTCAGATGCCTCCTCCCCAGGATAGTTTTACATTTTATCTGATCCTGCTAGTGCTCCAAAAAATGTTCATAAGATTTGCAGGGTCAAATTTCAGCACATCAGCAAATGAATGGCCTAGAATAGTAAAGCCGCGTACACACGATCGGTTTTACCGAAGAAAACAGTCCGATGGATTTTTTTCATTGGACAAACCGATCGTGTATGGGCCCCATCGGTCTTTTTTCCATCGGTGTCAAAAAATAGAACATGTTTTAAATTTTTCCGATGGATAAAAAACCGATAGCAAATTCCGATCGTCTATGGGCAAGTCCATCGGTTAAAAAACCCACGCATGCTCAGAATCAAGTTGACGCATGCTCAGAAGCATTGAACTTAATTTTTCTCGGCTCATCGGAGTGTTTTACGTCACCGCATTTGGAACGGTCGGTTTTTTGACTGATGGTGTGTAGGCAAGACTGATGGAAGTCAGCTTCATCGGTTTTCCGATGGAAAAATCCATCCGTTTCAAAAACCATAGGAAATCCGATCGTATGTACAGGGCTTTAGGCTTCCAGGGATAGCAGATGAGCAAACACACATCATGTTGCTGAGTCAGTAACACAGTCTCATTTAACATCAAATGATACAGACTGCCATCTTTCCTGCCAATCTCATTGTTTTGGTCTTCATCGTTGTTATTCTTGCACAGTTTGTGCATTTTGTTTACTTTGAGAATGTCATTTTTCAAGAAGTGTGTCAGGGTGGAGCCACACACGGGACATCATCAGGCACCGGAAGTGTCCCCTAAACAGAATCTAGATTGTTTGTTCAGCGCTGTATCTGATCTCTTTACATGTCAGTGCAGGGTTAGCTTGTAATAATACATTGATGGCTTATTTACACTATGTGGAGCATGGGTCTCCTTTCGTGTTTCTTTTGAGTGTACGTGCATGGATATTTGCTATCAGAAGTGTCCTTTGAAATGGCCAATGCCTTAGAATTCCTTTTGCACTCAATTTGTAAGTGATAGAGTATCTTTGAGCAGTCCTAAGGCCGACCATACATGGTTCGAATCTCGGTCTGGTTCAGCAGGAACGGGCCGAGATTCGAACCATTAGTGGGCTGGCTGAATGTACCAAGTTGATCAATCGAACACCTTGGGTACAAGCAGCCTGCCGGCTTTGCTTACAAATATCGCAAGCGGCTGCTATAGCCACTAGTGATAATCACTGTCTTCCCCCGCCTGCATGGATGTTTTGTTTCATTTTTTGAGGTAATTATTTCACTATTCATTTAATGTATGCAAAATGAGCACTATATTATATTGAAGCACAGTATATTATGTATATAGAGTTGGTGAAATAATGTAAACTCTAATTACAGTTCACCTACTCTAGAACTGTGCATCAGAAGCATAGTAGGGTGACTATTTTTCTCTACACTTCATACATAATTTCTAAGTGTAAAACCCCAGTCTGGCAAACCTGTGTCTATCACCCTCACCACCTCCAGGTTTGGCATGTCTTATATAGCTGTCCCATCTGGTTTAAGTAGTGTGTTATTAAATGGGGTAGAGGTGGAGGGGTACAAAGTAGTTGACCGAAGGGGAGTAGGAAGTATAAATTCAGTCCTGGCTAGGCACTGCCAAGGCTTAGGTTCATATGAAATTAGACCCAGCAGATTGCATAAATAAAGCTATTAGAAAAAACAATTTTTTAAATGTATTTTTATTATCTGATCCAGAGGACAGTGGTAAACTTGTAACTATTTAAATGAAAGGTCCACTTTGGCAGCACAAACCTATTGGCCTCAACATAGAATAATATTTCTGCACAAAATTATAAAGTAGGGTAGCGTGGCAACCTAGCTAAGCCCCATGTCAGCACTACTTGAAAATAAATAGTGAAATGAATAATGCAATATTATGTGAATCTTGACACGATGTAACAAGTCTAGAGAAAGTCTCGCTACGAGAAGCGCTCTGTGCCGCTGGATTACTTTTTAAAATATTTGAAAATGCGCAAATCATTTCTAGCACTCACACATCACAATACATCCTTAAAAAGAAACCTTCTGTACAAACGTAATTCATAGCGCATATGTCAAATTTGTTGTGTCCAGCTAAGCTGAACAAAACTGAGCCAGAAACAATTTTAGGAAGAACAATTACTCCTATTTCTAAATACTGCACATCATTTCTTCTAGTAGGGAAAAGCTAGCATGTGTAACAGGTAACTGCTTATGAATTATTCACAGTCTGCGGCCTGAGAATATATTGCAAATAAAGAATACATTTGCCATCTGCATGCAGAGAAGCCTTTGATAAGCATTCATTAGTGGAAACTTCTTACCTGTGTGACTGCAGTATTGTGGATAAAGTCCTTGGATAAAAATTCAATCCAGATTTAGCCTTTTAATTTAATTTTAGGTGCAAAGTCTAATATTCTGTCTTCAGAAGTTTAGTTTAAAGTGAAATTATCAAAGTTACTGTAGGTCTGTGAAGGGGAAAGTTTTGGAGAGTAATTTTTACTGTGCAACAGATATAGGTTTGTTCATGTATCTTTTTTTATTTAAATATTGGGGAAAGAGGGGTTAGAAAATGTAGAACAACAGTAATAAAATAACAGTAGAAAATAATTAAGTAAATTTGGAAATAATTTTGGATTTAGCATTTGTTACATTTGGTTAGACAGCAAGAATATAAACCTATCATTTATTATTCCCAACTCCACCCTTACTATATGGTTGCCAAATATTTGTGGACACCTTATTATTACACCTATATGAGTTTTTTGGACATCCCACTCCTAGACTTATGGGCATTCATTTGGAATTGCTCCCCTCTTCTGCTATATCAGCCTCCAGACTTCTGGGAAGGCTTTCCACAAGATTTTATGAAGTACGGTATGTCATTTACATTTTTGCTTATTCAGTCAGAAGAACATTTATGACATCAGATACTGATGTTGGACAAGACAACCTGGCTTGCAATTGGTGTTTTAATTCATCCTAAAGGGGTGAACTCCCAAGTTCCTCCATCCTGAACTGGTCAAACCATATCTTTATGGGCCTGGATTTGTGCAGTCATGAAAAAAACAGAATAGGAACTCCACTCAAACTGTTGCCACAAGATTTGAAGTGCACAATTGTCTAAAACTGTGATCTTCAAACTGCTGCCCTTTGGTTGCTTTTATCTGGCCCTTGGGGCACCATGACATCTCCTGACATCAATGATGGGGCACCATTCCTACCTTGAATACCAACAATGGGGCACCATTACTCCCACTGATACCAGCAATAGAGAACAATTCCTTCTATGAAAACCAAAGATGGGCACCTGTTACTCTTACTGACACCAGAGCATTTTCTAATCCCACTGGCCACAGTCTGGCCCCAAAGCCTCAAGGACAGTAAACTGGCACTTTGTTTGGAGAGTTTGGAGACTCCTGGTCTAAAATGTGCTTGTACTGCATGCTGCAGCATTAACAGTTACCTTCACTGAAAACATCCAAACATAATATATTGGAAGGGGGTCATACTTTTGGCCATATAGTGCACCCTTACTAAAGGAACAACCTTATTATTGTCCTAACCAGCTTTTTCCAAATTTCCTGTCTCCTCTTTGGTTTTAGGATCTTTATAGCAGTTGTTTAGATACTAGAAAGGGTGTATAACTATTTAATATTTGGAAAATACTAGTTCATATAACTATAATGTTTAATAATTGATAAATACTGGATTAAATTACTATATGGTTGTATTTTTAACCAGTTGTGGTCATTAGACATAAAACACAAGCCCAAAAAACATAATTGAATTACACAGGAAATGTGTAGTATGCCCTGTTCTTTTGCCCTACGGATATTTGCATTTTAGCATAGAAATAGAAGCTTTTACAGCAGTTGCTGATAAAAAAAATTGACCTTCTAACCTAGAGTCTATAAACCTTGTTCAGAGGCAGGATAGATATAGCAAACTACAAAAAAATCTGCATTGTTATTTTGTATTTACTCTGTTTTATTCATATGAAGGGATGAGCTTCAATCAGCATATGATGTCAGTTAAAGCAACCTAACAAAAAATATGAATTCTGTAGATTCAAGATTTGCAGTTCAGGAGGAATTATGTGTGGATTCATCCAAACCATAATGCGCTGCATAGACTTTGAACTGTGCCCAGCATACTTAGAATGATCAATAAGGTTGCTTTTGGGTAAGCCAGCCCCCTCACTATAAAAAGGATGCACATAATAGCTATAGTGTCAATATATTAGAAGCTGCTGCAGCGTAAGCATAGGGAAAGCTGGCAAACTGCATAGGAAGAAGTTAGAGTTGAGTAGAATCTGATTCTTTTTATTGTTGGGGGCTTTCTTTTGATATATTTTCTTATTAATTTGAGGTCAGTGGTCATTTTTAGCTGCTGTTCTGTCCATATTAAACTTTTCTTTTTTTTTTTAATGCAAGGATTCCCTTTAAAAAAAAGTGGGCTTTTGTTTCAGGGGTAGTATTTGCGGGTTTTCATTCCTTTTGTGTTTTTTACATTTTTGTTTTATGTTGATATGGCCTTTTTTAAGGTGCTCAAAACCCAGCATTAACTTACCACTGACCATCTGTTCTTGGAGTTGCCTTTTATTTAAAGCACACCACTGCTATGTTTGAAAGCAAAAAAATAAGTGGACGAATAGTGTACATCTAAACAACTTCACACTGTTCAACTGTTGGCACATCTTTTGCAGTTTCCTAATTCATGTAGTAAAACTCCTGGCTGTGCTCTTTTTCTGAAGTAAATTTAATCCTAGCCTTGTTTATTACAAGTTCTTGCTAGTGGTAAACTTTACACTGCAGTCTCCTCTGTGGTATCTAAATTCTTGTAGTAAAGACCCAGCTTGTGATTTTGTCAATGTTTTGCTAATTAAAATCGTCCTGCTTTTTATACTGCTGGGCAGGGCTGCCATCAGGGGGGTACAGGCAGTACACCTGTAAGGGGCCCGGAGGTCCCCAGGGGCCCGGATTGTAACCCCCCTTTTTTTTTTTTTAAGGGGCCCAGAGGCCCGGAGGTCCCCAGGGCCCTGGATGGCAACCCCCCTCTTTTTTTATATATTTTTTTATAATTTTATTTATTTATTTATTGTAAGGGGCCCAGAGGTCCCCAGAGGCCCGGAGGTCCCCAGGGCCCCCGATGGCAACCCCCCTTTTTTTTTGTTCCTTTGTTTTTTTCGTGTTCGTCAGCACCCAAAGCCCCCCCCGACCGCAACAATTTGCGGCAGCAGCACCCCCGCTTCTCAATTTGCGGCGTCAGCACCCCCCCGGTTCTCCTCTGCTCCAGGGGGCCCATGCCTGAAGCTGTGTAAGGGGCCCCAAAATTCCTGATGGCGGCCCTGCTGCTGAGTCATCCGTGGTCTCTTCATTTTTTTAGTGAAACGCCTGCCTGTACTTTCTGTTTCTGGTACATTCCAGGCAATTCTCCCTCACTAAAAATGTTGTTTGCCAATTTTACACTGCTTGGTAGGAACTGGCCAGGGCAAGACAGTTTTGCATCACAGCAATTACTAGCCTATTACCTGTATGAAACCCAAGCCAATTGTAGGAAAAAATCAATACTGCAGCCACATGTGGGCTGCCACTGAGTCAGTCCATGAAAATTGTACTGTTCTGTAACACTACTTGCAGCTTTAAGGAATCATGGTCTTCAAAAATTTGTATTGTTAATGTTGTCCTTCGAAGCTGCAGGAAAGGACCCTCTTCCTGTTGTACAGAAATCAGTGCATCTCGGGTGCAATGCAAAGCTTCTGCACACACTGCCTGCAGTTCTGTTGCCCATACCCCTGTACAGGCTTTCAGTTACAGAGTTGTAGCTGTGTAAATGGATTATGAGCGTACTGATCAGCAGTGGCAGATGGGACTGCGGCTGTGTAATTTGAGCATTGTTTTCAAAATGTGACAGTGGGTTCGGGGAGAGGAAACCCCATTTGCTGTCACAGGGATGGTGGTGGGAGGCCGGTGAATAGGAGCATGTTACATGTTACACCATAAATATGCATGTAACATGTAACATGCTTCAAAGGTGAACCTTTATTTTAAAGCGTTCTGCCTTTAACCACTTAACGACCGGCCCCATGTACATATACGTCGGCAAAATGGCACGGACAGGCACAATCACGTACCTTTACGTGACCGCCTTCGTATGGGTGGGGGGTCCAATCGGACCCCCCTCCGGTACATGGAGCAGTGGTTTTCCGTTCGGTGGCGATCCGGGATGAGGGAGCGGCCATTGGTTTCTGGCCAGCCCCTCGCGATCGCTCCTGGCGAATTACATTCTTCCTCTGCCTGTGTAATATAAACACAGGCAGAGGAAGTGATGTCACCTCTCCATGCGGCGGTCTTTTCGTCAGGCGCGAAGAGAGAAGACATCTCACAGTAAGTTGCACCAACAGCCCACTGACACCAGTACACGTAGGCACACAAATCACCCCCCAGTCACCCCCAGATAACCTCCCAGATCCCCCCCAGTACCCCCAGTCACAGTGTCACCATTTGCAGTGGTAATTTTTTTACTGCAATTAGTGTCATTTGTGAGAGTAAAAAGTTGCAGGGCAGTTAGGTTTAGGCCCCTTTAGGTCCAGGGTAGCCCCCTAAACCCCCCTAATAAAGGTTTAACCCCTTGATTGCCCCCCAGGTAACCCTTTCACCCCCTATCGCCAGCGTCACTAAGCGATAGTTTTTCCAATCGCTGTATTAGTGTCGGTGGTGCCCCTAGGTAGCCAGTTATTTTTTTAGGTTCGCCGCAGGTTTTTATAGCGTCAGGTAGCCCCGTATATTATTTTAATCCCCTGATTGCCCCTAGAGTTAACCTTCTCACCAGTGATCACTGTATAAGTGTCACTGGTGACACTGGTTAGCCAGTTAGTTATTTAGTTATTTAGGTTACCCGTCAGGTTTTTATATAGCGTCAGGTACCCCCATATATTACCTAATAAAGGTTTTTACTCCCTGATTGCCCCTAGTTAACCCTTTCACCAGTGATCACCGTATAAGTGTTACGAGTGACTCTGGTTGGTTAGTTTGCTTTTTATAGCATCAGGGCACCCGCCGTATATAACCCAATAAAGGTTTAACCCCCTGATCGCCCAGCGGGTGATATCAATTAGGTTTTAGCATCAGAGAGGGTCTGCGTTGCCCCAGGCAGCGTCAGGTTAGTGCCAGTAATGCTCACACCCACGCGCAAAGCATACACATCCCTTAGTGGTATAGTATCTGATCAGATCAATACTAGCATCCCCAGGGTTCCCAAAAATGCAGTGTTAGCGGGATCAGCCCAGATACCTGCTAGCACCTGCGTTTAGCCCCCCCGCCCAGCCCAGCCCAGCCCAGCCGACAAAAGTGCAGTATCGATCGATCACTGTCACTTACCAAACACAACACACATAACTGCAGCGTTCGCAGAGACAGGCCTGATCCCTGCGATCGCTAACAGTTTTTTTTGTAGCGTTTGATATTTGCTGACAGTCAAGTGCTTTTTTACCTGTGAATATTACTAGTGTACCACTAAATTTAGAGCCCAAAATGGCAAATCGAAGATACATTAGTAAAGAGGCCTACGAGATTCTGAGCATGACAGATAGTGAAGAGGAGGTCACGTATCTGTCAGATTCAGGCTCAGAATACATTCCCGTTGAAGACAGCGGCTCCATGTCAAATAGCACTGACGACGAAGATGATGAGGTCCCTGCTAAGGTCAGGCGTACCCGACCCCGACCTTCTGATGTTGTTGAAGAGCAAGAACCGCAGGGCTCTCGTATTATGGAGCAGAGTAGTACTAGCTCCGCTACTCCTTCTGGTGAACTGGCAAGCACCAGCGGCCTAGTACAGCCTGGACGTACATCCAGCACTGCAGTATCACGTGGTGACGTGGCGAGTACCATAAGTGCAGTTCAAGCTGGCGAGGTGGCAAGCGCAAGTAGTTTCCCGCTGCCACCAAGAAGAAGACAAAGGCAGGCCCATCGTGCCCATAGTGCCCTTCCTGCAGAATTCACCTATCCTGATTGGGTGCCCAACACTTCTGCAGAACCCGTACTTCCAGCATTCACTGCCCAACCCGGTATTCAGGTGGAAACAGCTGATTTTACGCCACTTGATTTTTATTTGCTGTTTTTCACAGAAGATCTCTATAGATCTATTGTGGACCAGAGTAATTTATATGCTGGTCAATTCATCGCCGCTAATCCCCAGTTGCCTTCCATTGCCAGAGATTGGAAACCAATTACGGTTTTCAAATTTAAAACCTTTCTGGGCCTTTCCCTCAACATGGGCACACATAAATTCTCGTCAATGCGTGCCTATTGGTCCACGCGCCCAGTTGACCATATGCCCGTGTTCTCTGCCTCCATGTCCAGGAAACGATACGAGCAGATCTTGCAGTTCATGCACTTCAACGACAATGAACTTTGTCGTCCACGTGGAGAGCCTGAATATGATCAGCTCTACAAAATTCGGCCCCTCATAAACCACTGCAATGAACGTTTTGCAGACTTGTTTATTCCCGATCAAGTTGTCTGCGTTGATGAGTCCCTGATTAAATTTTACTTTCAATACTTTTTATTAGTTTTGAAAAAGGTAAACCTGTTACAGTATACAAAACACTGTTGAGAAACGCATAAGTATACAGACAAGAAGTACATATGACAGCAGGATAATTGAAGCCTGGGTGTGTAAATCACAACAGGTCATTAGGTACTAAACAGATCCTTCCCAAGAATCAGAACATCCTGGTGCACCAACAGAAAACTAAAGCTTAAAACAATGGAACCAAAGGGAGGGAAAAACAAACAAAAAAAAAAAAAATCCCCCAAGAGGGATCATAAAACTAATCCAGGTTTCAGGTAACAGTCTCTTGGACGACGATCTAGGGTATACGAAACTTCATAACGAGCGGGCCAGAGGGATGACAGGGAGTATCACTCACCTACTCCCTATTATATGTGGAGGAGAGGGCGAACAGGGGCACCCCCCACCGCCCCGTAAGGGATCTGGCTGAGGCAGGGGATACCCCCCCACCCCCCACCTCCCAGACGTCAGCCCTGTATTTTAATATGAAGGGTACCATTTGAGGACCCCAGACTTAGCGGTCCAAAGACTTACAAAACCATAAAGCAAAAATGACATGTAACCTTCAGTGTAGATTTAACTGTGAAAGAATCATAGACCTCTGAGGGCCTGGAAAGTATGGGGATCCCTGGCTCCATCAGCACCTAATAGCGGTGTCAATGAAATCGCTCCTACTGTGCAGGAGCTTGCTCCCAATATGTAAACTGAAAAACCAATATACGGATGAAACAAAACGAAGAGAGATCCAGGATCAGTCGATTTTTGCATAAGGTTGCTGCGTGCGGGGGGAAATGGAGGTGAGAAGTAAGATAGAAGAGAGGAGGAGAGAAGGGAGGAGAAGGGAGAGGTAAAGGGAAGATGAATGGGGAGAAGAGTGAGGTCATCCGGCGGGGGTCCTGTAAAGTGAGCTTATAGTCCCGGGATAAGGGATATGTTATGGAATGTGGCCCAGGGTTCCCAGATATTCTCAAATGTGTGAGATTTATCCTGGATGATACCAAAAAGTTTCTCTTGTGCCATTATCCAAGAGATTTTGCGTCTTACCGCAGCAAATGGGACCGAGGCTTTTTTCCAATGAGCCGCTATGGTGATTTTAGTGCCCAGTAAGATAAAGAAAATTAGGGCCTGGGAAAATTTATCCACCCTGTCCACTTTAAGATTAAGTAGAGCTACCTCTGGAGATTGGGGTACCTGAACAGATAGTAACTTGCGAATAAGCGCAAAGACCTTGTTCCAGAGGCCCCTTATGCGTGGGCAAGACCACCATATGTGGAGTAGTGAGCCTACGTGACCACAGCCACGAAAACACAGCGGAGACGCGTCAGGATAAATCTTGGCCAAGACAGCTGGAACCCTGATAATTATTTTAAGGCTCACCTCAATCAGGGAAACATTAAGAATGCCTTTAAAGGAGCGTTGAAAGCAGGAGAACCATTTATCCCGGTCCCATGATATGCCTAGGTCTTTTTCCCAGGAGAGGGCATAGGGAGGTTTAGATAGTGTTGAGGCCAGGGAGGAATATATGACAGATATCCCGCCCCTCTGGTCCGTGACATCAGCACACCAAGACTCATACAGTGAGACTACCGGGGGGTCGGGTTTATTGGGCCAAATGGAATGGAGGAAATGTAATAGTTGAGAATATCTGAACTTTTCCGATTGGGGCATCTCCAATTTGCTAGTGCAATAAGCAATTGAGATGGGGCCTGATGAGTTAAAAAAAATTCCAATTCTGAATAGTCCTTTATTGAGCCACCAGCTAAACGCTAGGATATTCATACCTGGAGGGAAATTTGGATTGTGAAAAACATGTGTTAAGGGGCGGAGAGCTGAGACTAGTGAGGGGTTTTTGTGTAAATGGTCACAAAGGGCCAGCGAGTGAGAAAGGGTGGGAGCCATAATAGGGGGTCTAGATTTAGGGGGAGCCCATATCAGGAAGTCGATGGTGTGAAGAGGTATTGCCTGTCTCTCCATGGAGACCCAATCAGGTTTGGGTCCCCGGGAATATACTATGGAAATCTGAGCTAATTGTGCTGCCTGATAGTACCACCATATATTCGGGAGGGCAAAGCCCCCCTGATTTTTCAGTCTATACAGGAGGTGTTTTGAGCCTCTACACCCTTTTGGGCCCCAGATAAATTTCAGAATTTTAGACTGAAGGGTTTGGACCTGAGTTTTCCTAACCGGGATAGGGAGAGATCTGAAGAGGTAGAGGAGGCGGGGGAGAAAGGTCATCTTGATTGCGTATATGCGACCTAACCAGGATAAACCAAGTTTAGACCAGATCACTAGGTCCGCCGCCATTTTATTAAACGTGGTCGGATAGTTAGCAGGGTAAAGAGATTCTATACTAGAAGAAAGGTTAATCCCCAGGTATGGTATTGTTGAGGGACACCAAATAAATGGGAAGTGACTTTGTAATGAACCTAAGATGTTGGGGGGAACTGTGATATTTAAGGCTAAGGATTTTGAGGTATTCACCTTAAGACCAGAAACTGTGCCAAATTTGTCAAGTAGGGAGAATATGTTGGGCGTCGAAATCAATGGGGAAGTGACAAATAGAAGCAAATCATCAGCGAACAGGGCACATCTATGTTCTTGCTGTCCACAGAGGACTCCTTTGATATCGGGATGGGTTCTGATGGCTATGGCCAAGGTCTCAATCGCGATAGCGAAGAGGAGGGGAGAGAGTGGACAACCCTGCCTAGTGCCTCTTTCTATTGTGAAGATGTCAGAGTAACAGCCCTGTAATCGGACCTGCGTGCTGGGATTAGAGTATAAAGCACATAGCGTCCCTAGAAAGAGAGGGCCAAAGCCCCATCTCTCTAGGACATTAAATAGATAGGGCCATGAAATAGTGTCAAAGGCCTTTTGAAGGTCAATTGACAAAAGGTAACCTTCCTGTGGAGGTCCACCATCCCAACGTGACTTAAGGAGGGAGATGACATCAACCGCCCTCCTTATCTGATCAGGTCCCTGTCTCCCCGGGATAAATCCCGCTTGGTCCTTGTGGACATAAAGAGCAATAAATGAGGAGAGTCTATTGGCTAAAACTTTTGTTAGAATTTTGAGGTCATTATTAATGAGCGATATCGGACGATAGTTAGAAACTAGGGACCCATTCTTTCCAGGTTTAGAGATGACCGAAATAAAAGCTAAGTTTAGGGCTTTGTCGAGGGGGGAGCCAGAGCGGATAGAATTAAAGAAGGAGACCATGTGTGGGGCGAGGGTAGTCGCAAATTTCTTATAATAACCCACCGAGAAGCCATCCGGACCCGGGGCAGAATTAGGCTTAAGCCGTTTGATAACCTCCAGAACCTCCGATACCGAGATCGGCTCGTCCAGGAGGACAGCATGGTCTGTAGACAATTTTGGGAGTGGGATTGCGTTGAGGAAATCGTCTAAGAAAGTCTGAGGGGCTGCCTGATCATGTTTATAGAGGGAAGCGTAGAATTTGTGGAAAGTTTTCATAATGCGAAGGGGATTTTGTGTCAGATCACCCGCAAAGTCTCTGATCTTGGGAAATGCGAGGGACCGGGGCTTAGGAGAAAGTTTAGCCGCAAGCTTGGCTCCGATTTTGTCCCTTTGAGAGTAAAAGCGTGCTCCTGACCATCGTAAATGCTTCTCAGCCTCAGTGGTAAGAGCCAAGTTCAGGGACGTTCTAGCTAATTCAAGGGAGTTCAAAGAATCCAAGGTTGGATTGCGCTTGTGTGCTTTGCTCAAAAATAGGAATTCCGAGGAGAGCCTATCTATGTCTGCCTTTCGTTCTTTCTTAAGCCGGGAGGCGATCTGGATAATCCTCCCCCTAATAACCGCCTTGTGCACAGCCCATAGAGAGTCTGGGGAAATTGTGCCAGTTTTGTTCAGGGCAAAATATTCTTGAATGTCCCTTGTGAGATTTGTACATTGGACTGGGTCACTTAGGAGACCTTCGTTAAGACGCCACGTAAATTGCGTGCAGGGATTGTGGGATCGTCGCATATATAAGAGGACCATAGAATGGTCTGAAATCACAGTATCCCTAATAACTGCCTTTGTTACTAAGGGTGTAGAGTTGGATTGGATGAAGATGTGGTCGATTCTAGTATAGACTTGGTGGGGGGCCGAGAAATGAGTGTAATCTTTAGATTTAGGGTTCATTTCCCTCCAGATGTCCACAAGGCCCAGCGAGTGGAGCGTCATTGCTATTTTAGTACTATGTTTCGGGGGCTTCCTTGAGCGAGGGATGCCCTTCCCCGACTTGTCCAGGGAATGATCAAAAGGGAAATTAGTGTCTCCACCCATTATAACCTTACCTTCAAGTAAAGGACCCAGTGTGGACATCATGGAGGCAAAGAACGAAGCTTGACCCTTGTTAGGGGCGTAGTAAGAAAGAAAGGAATACTGTGTCCCTTCTATAGATCCCTTTACTAAAAGGAATCTACCCTCCTCATCTCTAATAATGTCAGACTGTGAGAATTTCAGGGACTTGGAGAAACAAATAGCTACCCCTTTCGTTTTATTGGGGGCGTTGGAGAGGAAAAACTGGGGGAAGTGCCCATGGAGAAAGGAAGGATTGTAAGAGGAAGGAAAATGAGTTTCCTGCAAGAATAAGACATCTATTTTTTGTGACTGGTAATATTTGAAAAGCTTCCTCCTTTTAACCGGGGAGTTTAGTCCCTGAACATTGTGCGTAGCCACACAGAGGTCAGGGAGAGCATTGGTGTCAGACATCACGGACCAGATGAGGGGAGAAACGCATCAAAAGTAAATATCTTACCTGAACCTCCCTGGAGCACCTCAGGTTGCCTGTCATAGTCGACCGCAGAGTTCGAAGTGATATCTGAGGTGACAGAACGATCTCCTGGATGACCCAGAAAAAAGGAAAGAGGGGAAATAGAAGAGGAGGAGGAGAATATTGATCCTGGAAGAGATAGGTACAGAAGTTAAACATAAACACATATCTTGGAGCAGCAGACCGAAAATTAAGAGAAAACAAAACAAAAAAACAAAGGCAGCCAATATAGGAATAAAGAATCCCTGCAGGGGAAGGAAGCTGCCATCGTTCCCCAGCAGGTTTTCTCTGATAAAAATAGAAAACCACAAAAAAATCCCCAACCAGAGGGGGTATTTAGGAGTCTCCGAGTGGAGGGAAAGCGCCACTCCGAGACAGGTGGAGGTGCAGTGCACACCACTCCAACCTGACCGCACACAATGTATAAGGATAAAACAAATAAACACACAAATTTAGCCAGAGGATTGAGGCAAATTTAACTAAGTTCAGATGCACACTACCTAAATCAAAAACAAGAAAATGAAAAGAAAATGAAAATGATGGGCCATACAATGCGAGAAACTATTACGTGATAGTAGTAGACTGTGAGCAACAGTATTAGAAGGGCCCTCTGACCTCCCCCAAACAATAAATTGCGGGAGGGAGGAAAAAGGGTTACCCACAACACATGACCCTCTGTAGCGAAGGAAAACTGAAGTAGCCTGTGAGAGAGAGAAGAAAAAAAAAAAAAAAGAGTACATCTGTAGCAAGATGGATGCACGGAGATCCCGAGATCAGGATCAAGTCAGTGCAACGGCCCCACTATAAGTAGGGGGAGGAAGAGCAAACTAAAGGGAAGTGGAGTTTCTCCTAAGGTGGACGACCATCCTTGGGTCTTTTCGCTTGTTTCCTTTGCCATAGTGGTTTGGTGAGGCTTGCGGGGGGAGGCCTCTTCGTGGAGACAGGTATCTTGGGGTCCAGGGAGGGTCCCGGGGAATGGGAGATTAACCCCAGTCGTAGCAGGAGGCGTTCTCCATCAGCGAAATTTGCGAAGCTGTATGGCTTGTTGGAAAACGTGAAGGTCAGGCGAAATGGGAAGGCCCAGCGATAGGTGATTGAATTCTGAGTAAGGACGTGCAAGAGAGGCTTTAAGGTTCTTCTCAGCTGAATCGTGTACGGGGAGAGGTCAGAAAAAACTTGAATTGGATGGCCCTGGAAGGAGAGGTTTTCCGCCTCCCGAGCCCTACGCATGACCTCCTCTTTAACTTTGAAAAAATGGGGTTTAACCACGATATCCCTGGGAAGACCATCCTGACGAGGAGCTTGGAGAGCTCTGTGTGCGCGGTCCAACTCCAGACGGTGATCCGGGAGATCAGGGATTAAGGAGGAGATGAAAGTACGCACAACTTTATCTGTGTCCTTAAAGGATTCAGGGAGGCCTCTGAGCCTAAAGTTATATCTCCTATTCCTGTTTTCAAGGTCATCCAGCTTAGAGTAAGCAATGTCCAGTTGTTCATGGAGCTCAGTAATTCTGTCAGTATTCTGTATGGCCATAGCTACCGTCTGGTCAGTTTTAGCCTCAATAGCCTCTATCCTGGCCCCCAGGTGCTGCAAGTCAGCCTGTATAGTGGAAGTGATGTGAGAGGCATTCTGGGCAAGGCCTCTAGAGAGCATATTGGAGAATGTGTCCATTAGGGAGGCAAAGTCTATGGGAGTGGAGGGGAGAGATCCCAAGGGAGGTCCATGATGGACAGGAGAATTAATGAAATCCTCCATAGGAGTGAGGGGGGAACCCCCATGCATTCTCCCCAGCAGCGATTCCGTGGATGTGGGGGATAAAAGGGGCATCTGGGGATTACTCACTGCGGGAGGAAGCTGCACAGCGCTGTGAGGATCAGAAGGAGACGGATCCGCAATGGATTCAGCTGAATCCTGATGTAGGCCTCGCGGTGATTGAGCAGCCGCCATCATGGCGGAGGCCTCGGCCGAGGGATCCGGGTTGAGTAGTCGGCTCAGATTTCGTCTCGCCGTGATCCCGATCCAGCGGGCAGGTGGCCCGAGACTACAGTTGCAGGTAGTGCGATCGTGCTGTGAAATCCCCCTCTGTAAGGCTGTATGGTGGGCAGATCAGGCCGGAGTGGAGCGGAGCTTTCAGGACATGCGACCGTCCATGAGGCTGCCGCGCATGCGCCTCCCCTGATTAAATTTTAGTCGCTTATCTTCTAAACAGTACCTTCCCAGAAAGCGTGCCAGATACGGGGTCAAGCTCTATAAGTTCTGTGACAGGGCAACAGGCTATGTATGGAGCTTTATGGTTTATGAGGGAAAAGATAGTCAGGTAGAGCCGGAGAACTGCCCAGATTACATAGGGAGCGCTTACAAGATAGTGTGGAACTTGGTGTCACCCTTATTCAGAAAGGGGTACCACTTGTATGTGGACAATTATTACATGAGCGTGCCACTTTTTAGTCACTTGTTTGATCATCAGATTGGAGCATGTGGCACTGTGCGACCTAATCGCCGGGGCTTTCCCCAGGGGCTTGTAGATTCCCGTCTTAGGCTGGGGGAAAGAGCCTGCTTGAAGTTTAATAATTTGCTCGCTGTGCAGTGGAGGGATAATAAGAATGTCTTCCTTCTTACCTCCCTTTATGCAGACACGACAGTCCAAATTCGGTTTGGCGACTGGTGTTGTGGAGAAACCCCTCCGTGTCCACGAATATAACCAAAATATGGGAGGGGTGGACCTCAACGACCAGTTGTTGGCGTTGTATCACATTGCCCGTATGGCGAGACGCTGGTACAAAAAAGTGTCTCTATCCTTATTTCAATTGGCTTTGCTGAATGCTCATGTGCTATAGAGAGCTTCAGGCGGGACTTTATCCTTCCTAAAATTCCAGGATGAGATAGTCACAGACCTCCTGTATCCAGGCGGTTCTGCACCTCACCATCCCCAACCAAATGCAGTAAGCCGGCTGCATGAGAGGCATTTTGCGTATGTCCTCGAGAGTACCCCTACCCAACGAGCTCCCCAAAAAAGATGTTGTGTCTGTAGCAAGCGCGGATTTAGGCGTGACACCCGTTATTTCAGTCCACTCTGTCCTGACAATCCTGGTCTGTGCATTGGTAAATGTTTTGAACGCTACCACACAAAAGTGAAGTTTTAGCGTAGGGTACAGCATTTCACAGACTAGGACACACTTACACAGGGTCTCCCAAGATGCCATCGCATTTTGAGATACCCGAACCATTACAGTTGGTAAAGTTACAAAAAAAAAGTGTAAAAAAAAAAAAAAACTTAAAAAATAACCACAAAAAAATATAAAAGAAAAAAAAATAGTTGTCGTTTTTTTGTTCTCTCTCTTTCTCTATTTTATCTCTATTGTTCTGCTCTTTTTTACTGTATTCTATTCTGCAATGTTTTATCATGCTTGCTTTTCAGGTATGTCATTTTTTGTTTTCAGGTGCGCCATTCAGCTGCAGCATGGATTTATTTATCTTGACAGCAACAGCGTTTGCTCCCACGATACATAAAGCCGTGACTCCAGTGCTTTAGGAGGTGATTTCACCACCACAGAAAAAAAAAGAGCATATATGCCGAAGCATGGGGGCAGCAGGGGCGGAGGAGCGATTTTGCTCCTAATGCCGCGTACATACGGTCGAAATTCCGACGGAGGCTTGCCCGTGGAAAAGTCTGACCACGTGTACGTGGCATAACCTTTTATGCCATGTACATACGGTGGAAATTCCGACAGAGACTTGCCCGTGGAAAAGTCCGACCGTGTGTACGCGGCATAACTTTTTTGCCGGAGGATGCCCCCATGCTTCGGCATATATATATTTTAGGCACAGGTTGCGTTAAAATTTATTTTTATTTTTTACAATTTTTATTTTTGGTATTTGCTTTGCATGTATGGTATGGTAAGGTCTTACTGTTATACTGTAATATCACTTTGTTTTAATGTTAACCATCAGTTGCTTAGCAGGTACGCCATTCAGTTGCAGCGCGGATTTATTTATCTTGACAGCAACAGCGTTTGCTCCCACGATACATAAAGCCGTGACTCCAACTCTGTAGGAGGTGATTTCACCACCACAGTTAAAAAAAAGAGCATATATGCCGAAGCATGGGGGCAGCAGGGGCGGAGGAGCCATTTTGCTCCTAATGCCACGTACATACGGTTGAAATTCCGACGGAGGCTTGCCCGTGGAAAAGTCTGACCGTGTGTACGCGGCATAACCTTGTATGCCGCGTACATACGGTCGAAATTCCGACGGAGGCTTGCCCGTTGAAAAGTCAAACCGTGTGTACGCGGCATAACTTTTTTGCGGGAGGATGCCCCCATGCTTCAGCATATATAAATGGTGCATGTATGCCCATCATTAGAAGTGGGTGGATGAAGGGAGGTATTCTAATGGTGGGCATACCCACCGATCAATCTCTTTTTTTGGTTCAGCCAACAGGCTGCATGAAAAAAAAGATTACAATACATGTCCAACAAGGACTAGCAACGTACTGGTATGTTGATGGACTTTGAATGGTTATACCAGAATGATGCCTGGGGGTTTAGGCCAGAGGCCTGTCGGGTGGTCTCTGGGTGCTCTAGGCCCAGAGACGGAGCTGCTGTTCCATCTCAGACACCTTCAGTCTGGGGTGAGGTACTTTAAGAGAGGCCCGGGGCCCAGTACCTTCGACTGGGTCCCACAAGGGATCGAGGGCTCCTAGGGTGCCCCCTGGAAGTGGGTGCCCGAATCTAGGACGAGGAGGCCAGGGAGGTGACCCTTCCCGAAGACCCGGCGTGGTATCGCTGGTGACGGTGGGGCCTCTGGTAACTCTCCGGATGGATGTCCTTTCCCTGACAGGGGTCAATACTTTTAGAAGGTAATCCACGTTCTCATGGTCTGTGGCAGAGACCCTTCGTGAATCTGGTCGGTGGCAGAGACCCAACAACCGGGCTTGTGGCAGAGGCCCTATTCACCTGGTCTATGGCAGAGACCCCTCATGGTCGGTGGTAGCGTCCGTGCGCCAAGCCTGTTAATGCTATTCAGAACAGGAGAAACCCAAATTTAAGTTTGTGCCTGGACCTCCTCCCACCTTATCTGACCCGTGTTTGTCTCAACCCGTCTGCTCTAAAAGAGACTGTTTATTGTGGAAGAAGGAATAAACAAGTGTTAGACCTTTCAGTTGGTGTGGACAGTTGCTTACTGGGGAAAGTTAAAGACTTGTTCTGATTACTGCAGAAACGAGGTCAGCACTGGAGCCCTTTTTACACCAGTCGCAAGCAGGCCCAAGAAACTAACACCGCTCAACCTCCCTATTCAGGAGGGTACGGGCTTGTGCCTCATTCTTTTCCTACGGAGGAGCCAAGCAGAAGAAAAGCAGGTAAAGTCTGGGGTTGGTGCGCTACATATCATTTAGTGACAACTTTTTGTACATTTTTTTTTCTTTTTGTCATTATTCAATCACTTGGGACAAAAAAATAAATATTCAATGGGCTCAACTTGCCTCTCAGCGAATAGCTTGGGGTGTCGAATTTCCAAAATGGGGTCATTTGGGGGGTTTTGTGCCATCTTGGCATTTTATGGCCTTCAAAACTGTGATAGGTAGTGATAGGTAGTGAGGAGTGAAATCCAAAATGTATGCCCTTAGAAATCTTGAAGACGGTGCTTGGTTTTCGGGTTCCCGTACGCGGCTAGGCTCCCAAAAAGTCCCACACCTGTGGTATCCCCGTACTCAGAAGAAGCAGCAGAATGTATTTTGGGGTGTAATTTCACATATGCCCATGGCATGTGTGAGCAATATATCATTTAGTGACAACTTTGTGCAAAAAAAAAAAGTTTGTCATATTCCCGCAACTTGTGGCAAAATATTAAATCTTCCATGGACTCAACATGCCTCTCAGCAAATAGCTCGGGTGTCTACTTTCCAAAATGGGGTCATTTGGGGGGGTTTGTGCTATTTTGGCATTTTATGGCCTTCGAAACTGTGATAGGTAGTGAGAAGTGAAATCAAAAATTTGCGCCCTTAGAAATCTTGAAGGCGGTGCTTGGTTTTTGGGGCCCTGTACGCGGCTAGGCTCTCAAAAAGTCCCACACATGTGGTATCCCCATACTCAGGAGAAGCAGAAAAATTTATTTTGGGGTGCAATTCCACATATAACCATGGCATGTTTGAGCAATATATCATTTAGTGACAACTTTTTGTACATTTTTTTTTCTTTTTGTCATTATTCAATCACTTGGGACAAAAAAAAATATTCAATGGACTCAACATGCCTCTCAGCAAATAGCTTGGGGTGTCTACTTTCCAAAATGGGGTCATTTGGGGGGGTTTGTGCCATCTTGGAATTTTATGGCCTTCAAAACTGTGATAGGTAGTGATAGGTAGTGAGGAGTGAAATCAAAAATGTATGCCCTTAGAAAAAGGCCGTGCTTGGTTTTTGGGGTCCTTTATGCGGCTAGGCTCCCAAAAAGTCCCACACATGTGGTATCCCCGTACTCAGGAGAAGCAGCAGAATGTATTTTGGGGTGTAATTTTACATATGCTCATGGCATGTGTGAGCAATATATCATTTAGTGACAAGTTAGTTTGTCATATTCCCGCAACTTGTGGCAAAATATAAAATATTCCATGGACTCAACATGCCTCTCAGCAAATAGCTTGGGGTGTCTACTTTCCAAAATGGGGTCATTGGGGGGGGGGGTTTGTGCTATTTTGGCATTTTATGGCCTTCGAAACTGTGATAGGTAGTGAGGAGTGAAATCAAAAATTTGCGCCCTTAGAAATCCTGAAGGCAGTGATTGGTTTTCGGGGTCCCGTACGCGGCTAGGCTCCCAAAAAGTCCCACACATGTGGTATCCCCGTGCTCGGGAGAAGCAGCAAAATGTATTTTGGGGTGCAATTCCACATATAACCATGGCATGTGTGAGCAATATATATTTAGTGACAACTTTTTGTATTTTTTTTTTTTTTGTCATTATTCAATCACTTGGGACAAAAAAAAAATATTCAATGGGCTCAACATGCCTCTCAGAAATTTCCTTGGGGTGTCTACTTTCCAAAATGGAGTCATTTGGGGGGGGGGGGGGGTTTGTACCGCCCTGCCATTTTAGCACCCCAAGAAATGAGATAGGCAGTCATAAATTAAAAGCTGTGTAAATTCCAGAAAATGTACCCTAGTTTGTAAACGCTATAACTTTTGCGCAAACCAATAAATATACGCTTATTGACATTTTTTTTACTAAAGACATGTGGCTGAATACATTTTGGCCTAAATGTATGACTAAAATTGAGTTTATTCGATTTTCCTTATAACAAAAAGTAGAAAATATCATTTTTTTTCAAAATTTTCTGTATTTTTCCATTTATATTGCAAAAAATAAAAATCGCAGAGGCAATCAAATACCATTAAAATAAAGCTCTATTTGTGGGAAGAAATGGATGCAAATTTTGTTTGGGTACAACATTGCATGTCCGCGCAATTTCCAGTTAAAGCAGCGCAGTGCCAAATTGTAAAATCACCTCTGGTCTTTATGCTGCGTATTTGTCCGGGGCTTAAGTGGTTAAGCTCCATAATTGGGCAACATTTGACAGCTAGATTTAACCCTTATAGACTTCTGTGGAATTCATCTCCAGTTTGGTTCAGCAAATTCCAAACAAGATTCCCTGAAACCATGGCAAATTAAACCAGAGTAGATCTGCCCATCACTAAAGATTAGTTTGCGAGTTTAAAAATTCATGTTCTTTTTTATTTAATAGAAGGTGTTTCATGCAGAGAAAATAACACACAGGAAAAAAGTGCATCACTTTTCAAATTATGCCTGCTGCCTAAAAATAAAAAGCTGACATTTGAGTGATTGAAGAAGAGATGTAACTAAAGCTGTTTCCCATTTTTGGTATTTATTAATGCAGCCTAAATTGTTGTTACTTTTCAAGTATACAACTGGATGCTGGGAGCAGACATTTAAATAAATGTAACATTATGCCCTGGTTCACACTAGTGCGATTTGACATGTGATTTGACATATCAAATTGCATGTCAAATTGGCGAAATTTGCCGCAAATTGCGGGCAATGGCACCGTCCTAATCGGTGCGATGCCGCATTTGCGGCGCTGCACCGATTTCAAAAAGTAGTTTCTGTACTACTTTTTGCGATTTCAGCCGTGATTTACATTGACATCTGTGTCAGATGTGTCTGTAATCGAGCTGAAATCGGGACTGACAGGCAGGAGTGAAATCGTGCGAGTTCAGCTGAACTCGCACGGCTTCACTCCCGCAGCCCCAGTGTGAACCTGGGCTTAACGTAATTTAAAGCTGAACTGTGGGAAAACTAAAAGTCCTCTCTTGCAGTGTGAACCCAGCTTAGTAAACTGCTTGTTGATGTGTAAGGGGACCAGGTACAGCAGTTTTACTTACTGTACCTGATCCTCCTCTCCTGCAGGTTTCTCCACTCTGATAGACCAGACCCTACAGCCTCTTCTTCCCTATGCTCTGGCAGTCTAATGCCCCGTACACACGATCGGACCTTTTTCCGATCAAACCTCCATTGGAATTCCGACGGAATTTCATTGAAAAAAATAGAACATGTTCTATTTGAAAATTCCGATGAAATTCAACGGAATTTCTCCGATGGGGCCCACACACGGTCGGAATTTTGCGTCTGACTTTTTTCATCGGAAATTCCTTTCGTGTGTACGCGGCATAAGTCATCTAACTTTATCAAGACTGATGAAAGGGACCATAGCCCTGCAATGGATGTGAGGATGTCAAAGGACAGTCCACTGGCAGAGCATAGGGGATGGTAGTAAAACTGCTTTTCAAACCCCCTAGACCAGAGGTCTACAAACTTTCTAAATAAAGAACAAGGTTGCTGCCCTTCAGACTTTAATTTCAATTTTTTTTATTTTAAGATACAAGAGAAATACATTTGAAAACGACAGCATGTATAAAGTAAATTTAGAAAATCACTGTAACTGTACAGATTGAAAAACAACAGGTACATATAAACAAGATCAATATTAGATCACCTGAGATAAGAAGACCATGGCGTGACTTAGGCAATAGGAAAATTCTCAGCCCGTCGGGTGATGGGTCCCCCCTCCCTCTGGCACCCCGTAGCCCTTCAGACTTTAATGGGACCAGAGTGTGGCTAACATGAATAGAAAATGCCCCAGCATCAGTGGGAATAAACTGTTTAAAAAATCATTATATAGCCCCTGTGGTCAGTAGGAGGAGAAATGGTGCCCTATAATTGATTTTAGTGGGCGGAATAGTTTTCAATCATTGGTGTCAGTGGGAGTAATAGTGTTCCATTGTTAATATCAGTGGGAGGAAATGTCTTAATTGTTGGAGAAGTGGAAGGAATAGTGCCTCATCATTGTGTCAGTGGAAGAAATGATGCCTTATTGATAGTGACAGTGGGAAGAAAAGTGCTCCAATG
Organism: Rana muscosa; assembly: GCA_029206835.1. Taxonomy (NCBI): domain Eukaryota; kingdom Metazoa; phylum Chordata; class Amphibia; order Anura; family Ranidae; genus Rana; species Rana muscosa. The sequence continues at coordinate 352,471,104 of CM055119.1, forward strand.
GCTGTATAAAGTCAAGCAAAGGGCCACACCTGGCCCACAAGCCACCAAATTGAATACCTAAACAGAAATTATAGATTAACCCTTGCAGTGTGGGCACAGCCCACTATAAAGAAGGGATTTTAGTTTTCCCATAGTTGGTGTTTAACAAGCTCTACTTTATAAGATTTAACCACTTGCCAACTGTGCTACAGCCAAATGACAGCTACAGCGTGGCCGTCCAGTTCTGGGAGGGCGTCTATTGATGTCCTCCCAGAACCATGCCCCCGCGTGCCCGGCGAGCTCTGTGATGGGGGTAAAGAGCCAATTACAGCGGCTCTTTACCATGTCATCAGCTGTTTCAAATCACTCTGTGATCAGGGTAAAGATCCAATCACAGCGGCTCTTTACCATGGATCAGCTGTGTTTAATCACAGCTAATCATGATGTAAACACACTTGTCAATTATCTTAATTCTTTTCCTCAGGCTGTCACAGTGTGAGGAGAGGAGAGAGCCAGTAACTGGCAAGTATCAAAGGAGACATCTGCACTGATAATCAGGGCATTGATCATTAGTGTCCTGATGATCAGTGCAGCCCCAACAGTGCTCATCAGTGCTTCCTATCAGTGCCAATCAGTGTCTATTATTGTTGCCAATCAGTGCCCATCAATGCTGCCAATCAGTGCCTCCTCATCAGTGTCCATCAGTGCCCCCTATCAGTGCCGCCTAACAGTGCCCATCAGTGCCACCTATCAGTGCTGCCTATTCGTGCCCATCAGTGCTGCCTATTAGAGCCCATCAGTGCCACATATCAGTGCAGCCTCATCAGTGCTTCCTAACCAGTGCCCACCAGTGCCGCTTCATCAGTGCCCATCAGTGCTGCCTATCAGTGACCATCAGTGCTGCCTTTCAGTGCCCATCAGTGCTGCTTATTAGAGCCCACCTGTGCCACATATCAGTACAGCCTCATTAGTGCTTCCTCACCAGTGCCACCTCATCAGTGCCCATCAGTGCTGCTTATCAGTGCCCATCACTGCTGCCTAGCATTGCCCATCAGTGCTGCCTATTAGTGCCCATCAGTGCTGCCTCATCAGTGCACATCTGTGAAGGAGAACAATTACAGTACCTGTTTGCAAAATTTTACAGAAAACTACACAGAAACTTAGAAAAACATAATTTTTTTGCAAAATGTTTGGTCTTTAACAACAAATAAAAAAACCCAGGCTGGTGTAATGACACATCCCTCGTGATGGCCTGGGCCCACAGGAAGAGGGTTAAATGACCTTGGGCATCGGTGAACCTGGAAGAGGAATAGCAGCAAGTCATGGGAGTGGTGGTCCTGCAGGAACAGTGCAGGAGAGTGCTGCTTTTCAGAGCATTACATAAAGCTAATAAAAAATGTATTCAATCACTTATACTAGCTTTGATAACAATTTTTTTTTATTGTAATGACTACATAACTGGATTCAGGAGAAGTTTATGCTTTCCAGAAATTCAGCTTCATTGTCTCCTGGACAAACCTTCTAAATTATTACAGCGTCAGATTTTATTTAATAATGAATCCAGATTGATGTTGTTGTTTTTTTATCTGACTACAATCAAACAATATCTACTTCTATGTGCCCTATTTTGCTCTCTTGTTTATGATGGCTAATCTGCTGTCTGTGAAATGCCCATGTAAAATAAATGAAGGGCAATACCAAAAATTGTCTTTGGAGAAGTATTGAGAGGAAGCCAGAACAGAGGAGTCTATTAAAGTTGCATGAGATGTAGATTATACATGCATGCTTTGCTGAAGCCCAAATCTAATATCTGTGACTCTTTTTAACTGCTGTTAATATCATGTCAGGCATGCAATAAATTCCTAAACTTTGGAAACAAAATGCTGTCTTTATTAGATAAGATTTAAAAAGATCAGGTTGTGCCCTTAATTAATTGTCTCTCTTTGATGCATAGTTTCAGGTGAAAGCTTAACACTATTTTCCAGCTATAATTGTCTGCGGAAGATGCAAAGGTCAGGCACCCGCGACCCTGAAGACAGAATCTATTAATTCATGTACATCTCCGACTGTTGTGTACTTCACTGTTATCTTTGAATGCAGCATTTATGAATAATGTTAATCAGCTCTTTGTATATATCCAGCTTATGCTGTGCAACAAATAACAAGGTCTTTTCCTGAATACTCTATGTTTTCAAGCATGAGTACAGTAAACCCACAAAGAACTATAGCTTATATATGCCGTATTTTCCATGTGCATAAACCAGACTATGCAGGTGCCTTGTGGGGTTCTATAATAGTATAAAATAACTTCTGTTAATGGATAAAAAAAAAATGTTTGCAGTATCTATGAAGTAACAAAGAACATTGGCTTAAAATCATCTGACTGTGTAGACAAATTTAGAATTCACAGTTGTACATTGCTTGCCATTTTTCACATATACACTATATTGTCAAAAGTATTGGGACGCCTGCCTTTACACGCACATAAGGTTTAATTGCATCCCAGTCTAGTCCGTAGGGTTCAATATTAAGTTGGCGCATCCTTTGTTTAACAGCTTCAACTCCTCTGGGATGGCTGTCCACAAGGTGTCTATGGGAATGTTTGACCATTCTTCCAGAAGCACATTTGTGAGCTCAGGCACGGATGTAGACGAGAAGGCCTGGCTCACAGTCTCAGCTCTAATTGATCCCAAAGGTGTTCTATCAGGTTGAGGTCAGGACTCTGTGCAGGCCAGTCAAGTTCCTCCACCCAAAACTCGCTCATCCATGTCTTTATGGACCTTGCTTTGTGCACTGGTGTGCAGTCATGTTGGAACAGGAAGGGTCCATCCCCAAACTGTTCCCATAAAGTTGGAAGCATGAAATTGTCCAAAATGTCTTGGTATGCTGACACCTTGATGGACTTTTTTCATCGGACAAACCGATCGTGTGTGGAAAAAAAAACGATAGCACATTACGATTGTCTGTGGGGAACTCCATCTGACAAAAAACCCACACATGCTCAGAATCAAGTCGACGCATGCTCAGAAGCATTGAACTTAATTTTTCTTGGCTTGTCAGATGTTTTACGTCACGGCGTTTGGGATGGTTGGAATTTTGACTGATGGTGTGTAGGCAAGACTGATGAAAGTCAGCTTCATCGGATTTCCGATAGAAAAATCCATCGGAAATCCGATCGTGTGTACAGGGCATAAGAGTTCCCTTCAATAGAACTAAGGGGCCAAGCCCAACCCCTGAAAAACAACCCCACACTATAAATCCCTCGCTACCAAAGGATTTGGACCAGTGCACAAAGCAAGGTCCATAAAGACATGGATGAGCGAGTTTGGGGTGGAGGAACTTGACTAGCCTGCACAAAGTCCTGACCTCAAAATGATAGAACACCTTTGGGATGAATTAGAGCTGAGACTGCGAGCCAGGCCTTCTCGTCCACATCAGTGCCTGACCTCACAAATGTGCTTCTAGAGCAGTGATGGCGAACCTTGGCATCCCAGATGTTTTGGAACTACATTTCCTATGATGCTTAACTACACTGCAGAGTGCATGAGCATCATGGGAAATGTAGTTCCAAAACATCTGGGGTGCCAAGGTTCGTCATCACTGTTCTAGAGGAATGGTCAAAAATTCCCATAGACACACTCCTAAACCTTGTAGACAGCCTTTTTAGAAGAGTTGAAGCTGTTAAAGCTGCAAAGGGTGGGCCAACTCATTATTGAACCCTACGGACTAAGACTGGGATGCCATTGAAGTTCATGTGCCAGTAAAGGCAGGTGCCCCAATACTTTTGACAATATAGTGTATATTTACCTGGAGTGTGCTGTTTATTGCTAGAGATTTGACTGCATAGCTCCAGCAATCAACTAGCACTAGGACATAGTTAATATTATAATTATGAAACAGTTTTCTGACATATCGTCAATTTTAGCTGTTTTAGCTCTAATATTTTTACATAAAACAAAAATATATACTGTACACCACCTATTTTTGTTTGTCCACTTTTTTTGAGAACAAACATAGTAATTGTTTTAACAAATGCAATTAAATTGCATCTTTTGATTTTCAATAATAAAAGCTAATTTCTCTATTTAAAGTTTAAAATGAAGAGCTGACATTTGGTCTTTATGGAGGTGCTTCGTTTCTCCCGAATCCTCTTCTTCTTCCAATGTTTTTCTAGTGGTGATTCTGTATCAGCACTTATGTAACCAATAAAGAATTTATACTCAGAAACATCTAAGTTGCTGGCTACCATCATTATGGATTTTTCCCTGTGGTGGGCAGCCTCGTATAATGCACACAACAGCACAGATGCTGCTCTCTGCATTATTATATTGTGAAGGAAAGGTGCCCAGGTCATGCCCTCTTACAGTATTTTTATAGTCAACATAGGCAAAGTACAGGTTCACAATATTTTATGGCAGCCTAAAAGTAAGTTTGTCTTCTAGGAAAAAAGGAAGCCGAACAGTTATTTTTAGTGGTTTAAATATCTAGTGGTTTAAAAACGTAAACAACCAGATTCAAACTTTCTCTTGGTGTTTTACATGGGATTAAAGTCCTTGCAGCAATACTGTATCCTATTTTTTTTTTTTTTGTTAACAGCAGCACTATAAGGAAAGCCATACCTATCTCCCAATCAATGACTCCTTGACAGACAATTTTCATTACAAAGGGACAGAAGCAAAAGTGGAGGGGCTGAAGGACCCTTCTCTAGTAGAAATATTGACATATGAGGATCTTGTCAGATAAAAAGATGGTTCTCACAATCCCACAAGAAAACAGGATATCTTGTAATTGAAAATTAAAAACTGTAGGAGGTCACAATTTCACTTTTAAAACTTGTTTCTCCTGTTTTCTTGACTAATCCCTTTCAATCCCCAGCAGATTTCAGCCAAAGATAGTTTGTTTAGCTCCCGTAATCTAATGAACAAGTCATTTCACCTCCAGGACTTGGTCATTTTTCGATTTATTAGCTGAGCTAGTGCATTTCGTTCTGAGATGGAGAAAAAAAAAAAAATGTTGCAGCACTGACAAATCCATGATCTTTATTGAAGTTATATTAGTGCTATCTATCAGTGTTGAGGTTTGAAAAAAAAAAAACACATAACCTTTACCAAAATCTGGCACCTATCAGCAATCAGCTTCTTGCTGTGAATTTTGTTCTCGGTGACAACAAAGTCATTTTTTTCAAATTACGGCATGTAATGATTTTGTCAAAGTAAGAATAAAGCACATTTATTGCCTGCCACCAAATGACGTCATTTCATTAATTGGCACAATGATGAAAAGGGGCAGTGAGAATGGAAAGAGACAGTCTGGTGTGAGGAGTTCATGCAGGTGTTCAGTGTAATTTTTTTTTTTTTTAAAACCTTGGGCACTTTCTAAGCAGTTATTTTTTAAAGTGACCCTGTCGCTGCAGGGTCAAAAGTAAATTAAGCCCAACCTGTAAAGAATATGCTATATATTTACCCTTCTTGGCCATTTGTTTTGAAACTCTGCAATGTTGCTGATACCGGCCAAGTCAGTTGAATATTTTCACTGCTCGCTCTGGTCCCCTTGTACTGATGTAGAAGCTGTTGGAAGGAACCACAACATGTGATGGGAGGAGCAGAGATTCCCCCACTCAAAAATGTCCAATACCTGCAGCAGCCTGAGATCAGCAACGGGGCAAAGTTTCAACACACAGGCTGCTGGAAGGGTAAGTATATAGCTCCTTCTTTTACAGGCTTAGATTATTTGACTTTTGACCTTTGAGTAATGTGGAAAATTTAAAGGGGGCTTCCAATTTTACATTAGAACGTTGTTCTTTTTCAGTTGCTGAAATTCTTAAATGCTGAATAGCCTCGTTGAAAGACTGATGCAATGACTTTGCACCAAAAATGGCTGAGCAGCTCCAAGAAAAGCAGTCAATCAGTTTTGTATTAGTTTTTTTCCGGAACACTTATCGTGTATCAACACTTATCATGTATCAAAATCGTAAATAAGGGTGTCTTCACAGGCTGGTACTGTGGACATCGTATTGGTACACTATGCCATGTCCCAATAGTTATCAAGATAATTGTCAACAAATTAAGAAAAAAATTACTTTTCAGGCATAATTAAAATATATAAAACATATATTAATAACCACTTCCATACTGGGCACTTAAACACCTTCCTGCCCAGACCAATTTTCAGCTTTCTGCGCTGTTGCACTTTGAATGACAATTGCGCGGTCATGGTACACTGTACCCAAACTAAATTGTTATCATTTTGTTCCCACAAATAGAGCTTTCTTTTGGTGGTATTTGATCACCTCTGCGATTTTTATTTTCTGCTAAAACATAAAAAAAAAACGAAAATTTTGGAAAAAAAAAGTTTTTTTTTTGGTTTCAGTTACAAAACTTTGTAAATAAGTTAGTTTTCTCCTTCACTGATAAGCACTGATGGGGCTGCACTGACGGGCACGGATAAGGCAGCACGGATGGGCACCGATGAGGTGGCACAGATGGGCAACGATCGGCAGCACGGATGGGCAATGATCGGCGGCACGGATGGGCAACAATCGGCGGCACAGATGGGCAACGATCGGCGGCACGGATGGGCAACAATCGGCGGCACGGGTGGGCACAGATCGGCGGCACGGGTGGGCACAGATAGGCGGCACGGGTGGGCACAGATAGGCGGCACGGGTGGGCACTGATGGGCACGGATAGGTGGCACGGGTGGACATGGGTGGGCACTGATAGGTGGCATGGGTGGGCACTGATAGGTGGCACTGTACTGTACTAATGGATGCCAAACAGTGCCAAACAATAATGCCTGCCAATCAGTGGTGCCCATTGTGGGCACTGATTGGCATCCATTGTGGCACTGATTGGCATCCATTATCCCTGGTGGTCTAGGGTGGCATACCTTATATAACTTTATGGTGTGCATCCCTGGTGGTCTAGTGGCATCCCTGATGGTCTAGTGGCATCCCTGGTGGTCCAGTGGGCATCCTTGGGGGGGCTGTGCTGATAATAGATCAGCACAAACCCCCCCCTGTCAGAGGAGCAGTCGATCGGCTCTCCTCTACTCGCGTCTGACAGACGCGAGTGAGGAAAAGCCGATGACCGGCTTTTCCTGTTTACACTGTGATCAGCCGTGATTGGACACGGCTGATCACGTGGTAAAGAGTCTCCGTCGGAGACTCTTTACCTAGATCGGCGTTGCGGGGTGTCAGACTGACACCCCGCAGCAACGATCGCCGCGATGCGCGCCCCCGGGGGCGCGCAGCGGCTCAAAATCCTGAGGACGTCATATGACGTCCTGTCAGGATTTTGCAACCACTTTGCCGACATCAATCCGCTATAGGGTGGGCGGCAAGTGGTTAAGACATATACAATTGTTAAAAATACATGTAACAAGGGACGTGGGCTAAATGAATTCCACTGGCCACCTAGTGGTCCAATATATCCTCAATAACTATGATTATGCTATACATCCCTGAGACTGGTAAGTAACCCTATGTGGTATTTAGGGATGAGCTTCGAGTTCGAGTCAAACTCATGCTCGATTCGAATATCGGCTGTTCGACCATTCGTCGAATTTCGAACATGATGGGCCGTTCGTGCCAAATTCGAGTGGCGTGTCACGGCCCATAATTCACTGCGGCATCGCAGTGCATTGCTGGCTGATGATTGGCCAAGCATGCACTATGACCCGCATGCTTTGGCCAATCACAGCGCGGTAAGGACGGAGAGCCATAATTGGCCAAAGCCAGGGTGGCTTTGGCCAATTATGTCTCAGGGGGTTTAGTACACGCCCCACAATATATAAGGCCTTGTGTAGTGTGTTGCAGCGGTAAAAGAAAGACAGAGAGAGATAGACAGTGTCATTTCATTTGAGTTAGATAGAGCAGGCAGGCGAGTCAGTTAGCTGCAGTTACAGTGTGTAGAGGATATATACGCATCCCAGGTGTTGTATATATATATATATATATATATATATATATATATATATATATATATATACACTGTATTCAGTTTAGCTAGATCCGTTCCCGTTATTCTCTTCATAATATACTGACAGGCAGGCAGGTGATTGTGGTAGCTGCAGCATTTTCAGTTAGTGTACTGTGTCCTTTGCACAGTGTGCACCTAAAGCTACCTGAATACAATTGCTGGTGTTCTCATATTAATACCACAGGCAGGGAGCTTCAGTATTTTTAGTTAGCGTACTGTGTCCTTTACACAGTGTGCACCTAAAGCTACCTGAATACAATTGCTGGTGTTCTAATACTAATACCACAGGCAGAGAGCTGCAAGTATTTTCAGTCAGTGTACTGTGTCCTTTGCACAGTGTGCACCTAAAGCTACCTGAATACAATTGCTGGTGTTCTCATATTAATACCACAGGCAGGGAGCTGCAAGTATTTTCAGTTAGTGTACTGTGTCCTTTGTACAGTGTGACCTAAAGCTACCTGAATACAATTGCTGATGTTCTCATACTCATACCACAGGCCGGGAGCTTCAGTATTTTCAGTTAGTGTACTGTGTCCTTTGCACTGTGTGCACCTAAAGCTACCTGAAGACAATTGCTGGTGTTCTCATACTAATACCACAGGCAGGGAGCTGCAAGTATTTTCAGTTAGTGTACTGTGTCCTTTGCACAGTGTGCACCTAAAGCTACCTGAATACAATTGCTGGTGTTCTCATACTAATACCACAGGCAGGGAGCTGCAGTATTTTCAGTTAGTGGTCCATATTGCCGGGACCACACATTACATTAAAGCCGCAAGCAGTTTTTTTCAATTAGAAATGTAATTTTGTGCAGGAACAGTTCTAAACACGGGAAACACGTGCCACTTCACAGGTATACTATAGACACCCCCCAGGTACAATATTTAAAGGAATATTTCACTTTTTGTTTTTCACTTTAAGCATCATTAAAATCACTGCTCCCGAAAAAACGGACGTTTTTAAAACTTTTTTTTGCATTGATGCATAGCATATGTTAAAGCCCAACCCCAGTGGTCGTCTTGGAGGTGTGTTTGGGATCATTATCATGTTGGAATACTGCCCTGCGGCCCAGTCTCCGGAGGGAGGGGATCATGCTCTGCTTCAGTATGTCACAGTACATGTTGGGATTCATGGTTCCCTCAATGAACTGTAGCTCTCCAGTGCCATATGCTCTCATGCAGCCCCAGACCATGACACTCCCACCACCATGCTTGACCATAGGCAAGACACACTTGTCTTTGTACTCCTCACCTTGTTGCCGCCACACAAGCTTGACACCATCTGAACCAAATACGTTTATCTTGATCTCATCAGACCACAGGACATGGTTCCAGTAATCCATGCCCTTAGTCTGCTTTGTCTTCAGCAAACTGTTTGCAGGCTTTCTTGTGCATCATCTTTAGAAGAGGCTTCCTTCCGGGACGACAGCCATGCATACCAACTTGATGCAGTGTGCGGCGTATGGTCTGTGCACTGACAGGCTGACCCCCCACCCCTTCAACCTCTGCAGAAATTCTGGCAGCACTCATACGTCTATTTCCTAAAGACAACCTCTGGATATGATGCCGAGCACGTGCACTCAACTTCTTTGGTCGACCATGGTGAGGCTTGTTCTGAGTAGAAAACCCAAAGTTCTAAGAATTTTATATAATTTATGCATACTTAAAGTGGAGGGGGGGGAACTGGCACAAAAAATGTATATATTCTGTTGGCTGCGTTCTGATAATTCAGGCAGCTGTGTTTCCAGACTGTCATAAAAGAGTGTTCCCTCTTTGTGCAAGCACTGTGGTCGAACTGCTGAAGATGCTCCATTGTCTTACTGCCTTGTCTAGCATAGTGTCAGGAAAGGCATTTACATAATCTGCCCGGCAACAGCAGCATCAAAAGAATGCCTGCTTTTGGAGGAACTGTTCGGCGCATGCGCGTGCGCGATAGCGCAACGGGTGCGCGTGCACGCATGCGCGCCCGCGGGAGCGCGCACGCACGGTGACGGCGCTTGGCGCCAGAATCGGGTATTTAAACTCCCCTGTCATGCTGCCCAGTGCTGTCTGGTCTACAGCGTTTCCTGAGACCCCTGCTGATTGATACCCCGCTGCTGAACTTCCTACCTGATCCGGCTTCCCTCTGTGTATCCTGTTTGCTGCCTGCCCTTCTGATCCCGGCTTGCCTTGACGACTCTTTTGCTTATCCCTCTAACCTGATTTCTGCCTGCCCAACGAACTGACCCGGCCTGGACTCTGACTCCCGTTTTGGATCCTGCATTTGTACCTGAACCAGCCTGCCAGTGTTTGACCCGGTCTGTCCTCACCTGCTCTGCTGCTCTCCCACGAGTATTCCACTACTGCACCCTGCCATGGACTACAGCTTCTGCTCAAGGCCCCTACTCAGCTTACCAGTCAGGCACTTGTGCCCTCTGCCCTCGCGAGCCCCTGTTCCCACTACCAGGGCCTCGTGAATCAGAGGCTACGTGAAACCGCTCCCTGCACATTGGGCTCGTCTACCAGGTAAGTGACAGTACCAGACAGCCATGTCCGAGCCCACGCAGGGAGCCTCTCCAATGGAGGACTTGTGCCGCCACCTGGACGGACTTACCTCGGCCGTCAGAAGTTTGCAAGAGGGGTACACCCGTCTGGAGGAACAAGTCCGGACCTTATCCACCCCGGCCTCTGGAACTTCTCCTGCGCCATCTGTGGTAATGCTGCCACCAGAACCTAGGGTCCCCACTCCGGAAAGATTCTCGGGGGACCGCAGCAAATACAGGGCCTTCCGTAACGCCTGCAAACTGTTCTTTGCGTTACAGCCCCGGACATTCTCGCTTGAATCCACCAAGGTGGGTTTTGTCATTTCCCTACTTTCAGGAGAACCCCAGACATGGGCCCATCGTCTCTTGGAACACAAGGACGTCTGCCTGGACCTGCTAAGTTCCTTCCTTCAAGCAATGGACCTCCTCTATGAGGACCCCCTTCAGGCGGCCACTGCAGAAGCCGCATTATGCTCCCTACAACAAGGCCGCAGGGCCGTGGAAGATTACGTGTCCGAATTCCGGCGTTGGAGCGCGGATACTAACTGGAATGACGCTGCCCTGCGTCACCAGTTCCGCCTAGGCCTCTCGGAACCTCTTAAGGATGAACTGGCCCGGGTGGGCATCCCCGCAACGCTTGACGCTCTGATTCTGCAAGCTACCCAAATCGACAGACGGCTAAGGGAACGAAGGGCAGAACGCACCACGGGCCCTTCTCGCCCTGTCTGGATGCTTCCCCCGTGTGTTTAACCCAAACCTTCCTCACTCCGCTCCTCCGGCGTTCGCTCATACGCCCACCGACGTTCCAGAGCCCATGCAGCTTGGTTTGCTTCGACCCTCGCTTACTCCCGAGGAGCGTCAACGCCGGCGGAACAACAACCTCTGCCTGTACTGTGGCGAACCGGGACACTACGTGAGGTCCTGTCCCGCCAAGTCCCGTAAGTCTTCCTCTGTTTGTTCTACCTGCTCACCTGTTTCATTTGATAACGCAACTCATCTGGCTGTTTCAATTTCCCTACAGCTTCCAGGAGGGAATATCCAAGCTACCGCCCTAATTGACTCCGGAGCGTGTAGCGGCTTTATGGATGCATCTTTCGCCAGCAAGTTCCGAATCCCCCTACAACCCAGAGCTAAGGGCCTATCCATCCACCTGGCCGACGGATCGGCCATCAAATCCGGGCCTGTTACCCAGGAGACGGCCCCTCTGGACGCAATCATCTCCAATTGCCACCGGGAATGGCTTTGCCTGGACATTATTGAGTCCCCCTTGTTTCCCATTATACTGGGTATGCCATGGCTGAGGGCTCACAACCCCAAGATTGACTGGACTACTGGAAAGATCAGCTTCCGCTCTCCTTATTGCCGCCAGCATTGCCTATCGAAAAACACTGATATGCCTTCTTCGCTACTGTGTCTCGATGCTGATACCGAGACCCGCCAATCCGTCCCCAAAGCATACCACACCTTTCTGGATGTATTCAGCAAGAAAGGTGCAGAGACATTACCCCCACACAGGCCTTACGACTGCCCGATTGAACTCCTCCCTGGGGCAGAGGTACCGTTCGGGGGGATCTTCCCTCTGACCGAATTGGAGCTGGGGACTCTCAAAACTTACATTGATGATAATCTGAAAAAAGGGTTCATCCGCCCTTCCACCTCACCGGCAGGAGCGGGGATATTCTTTGTCGAGAAGAAGGACCACTCACTATGCCCTTGCGTAGACTACCGTGAGCTTAACAAGATTACGATCAAGAATCGTTACCCCCTTCCTCTGGTGCCTGAACTCTTCCAGAGACTCGGAACCGCTTCTATATTCACCAAATTAGACCTACGTGGGGCCTACAACCTAGTCCGGATTCGAAGCGGGGATGAATGGAAGACCGCCTTCCGTACCCGATTCGGGCATTTTGAATACCGTGTGATGCCCTTCGGTCTATGCAACGCCCCAGCTACATTTCAACATTTTGTGAATGAGGCCTTCAGAGACTATCTTGACCTGTTCGTTATCGTCTATCTAGACGACATCCTAATTTTCTCTCCCTCTCTGTCCATCCATCGGGAACATGTTGGGAAGGTACTAACCCGACTCCGTCAACACGGTCTGTATGCGAAGCCTGAAAAATGTGTCTTCGAGCAGCAAAGCATCCAATTCTTAGGGCTGATTATCTCCGTGGAAGGCATCAAGATGGACCCACAAAAGGTCTCCGCCATCCTGGATTGGCCAGCCCCTACGGACAAGAAAGGGATCCAGCGGTTTGTGGGGTTCGCGAATTTCTATCGCAAATTTATCCGGGGTTTTTCCACCATCATCGCCCCCATCACCAGCCTGACAAAACAAGGCACGCGCTTCAACTGGACCCCTGAGGCCCAGGCTGCCTTTTCTACCCTCAAGGGTCAGTTCATCTCAGCCGCTGTCCTAAGACACCCAGACCCAGCCCTGCCCTATACCCTAGAAGTAGATGCCTCAGAGATTGCCATGGGAGCAGTACTCTCCCAGAGGCAGGGTCCCAAGGCCCTGTTACACCCTGTAGCTTTCTTTTCTCGTAAGTTGTCCGAAGCAGAAAGAAACTACGATGTCGGGGACAGAGAATTAAGGCAGCACTGGAGGAATGGCGCTACTTGCTGGAGGGGGCAGCACACCCCATTTTGGTCTACACAGACCACAAGAACCTGGAGTACTTGAAAACCGCCAAGAGACTGAGACCACGTCAGGCTAGGTGGGCACTTTTTTTTACCAGGTTCTCATTTCACATTACTTACAGGCCCGGGTCAAAGAACACAAAACCTGATGCACTTTCCCGGATGTTCAGTGAACCTCAAACCTCGTCACTCCCGGACACCATCCTGACGCCTGGAAACTTTCTTTTATTACAAGAAGACGTACTATCTCAGATCAAACGAGCTTACACAAGTGAATTACACCTACCGGACGTTACCTTACAGCGGAGAAATGACCTGCTGTGGTTCCAGGACAGGATTTTCGTACCTCAACAAGCACGAGTCAGGGTCCTTAAGTCTTGCCACGACCATGAACTGGCTGGCCATTTCGGTATCCGCAAGACATCTGAACTTCTTCAGCGCATGTTTTGGTGGCCTTGCCTATTGAAGGACTGTAGAGACTACGTGGATTCATGCGCCGTTTGCACCCAAAACAAGGGCAGCAAGGCCAAAGCATGGGGACTATTAAAACCCCTACCCATTCCAGAAAGACCCTGGAGAATGATTTCCATGGATTTTATTGTTGAGTTACCTCCATCCGAAGACTGCACTACCATTTTTGTGGTAGTAGACAGACTATCCAAAATGGCCCATTTTTTGCCTATGAGAGGCACACCTTCCGCTCCTGAAACCGCAAAACTGTTCATCAAGGAAATAGTAAGGCTGCACGGTATCCCTTCAAACATCGTATCCGATCGAGGAGTGCAGTTTACGTCCAGATTTTGGAGAGCACTTTGTGGATCCTTAAAAATTGACCTGTGCCTTTCTTCGGCTTATCACCCGCAGACCAATGGGCAGACTGAACGAACCAATCAGACGCTCAAACAATATCTACGCTGTTTCTCAGGCTTTTCTCAGGACGATTGGGTACCCTTACTACCTCTTGCCGAGTTTGCGTACAACAACTCTGTCCACTCAGCTACCAAACAGTCCCCCTTTTTCGCAAACTACGGTTTCCACCCCTTGTTCCTATCCAATAATATACCGGAATGTGCAGTTCCAGCCGCCCAAGAGACTCTGAACTTATTTAACGATAACAACAAACTACTACAAGAAACAATGGCAAGGACCCAGAAATATAACAAAGAGATATTCGACAGGAGGAGGAGGGGGGAGCTTAACCTAGTGCCCGGAGACCAAGTCTGGCTGTCCACGGTGAACTTGAAATTAGCATGCCCTTCCAAGAAATTGGGCCCCAAATTTGTGGGCCCCTTCCCTGTTTTAAGACGGATTAACGATGTGGCTTATGAGTTGAAACTGCCGGAATCCTTCCGAATACACCCGGTGTTCCATGTGGCCCTACTCAAACCTGCAGTTCCAGATCCATTCTCCGATTGGGGTATAGGCCCCCCAGAACCAGTACTAATCAATGGGGAAGAGGAGTTCGAGGTCGAATCCATCCTAGACTGCAGGAGGAGGCGCAACCAAACCCAGTACTTGGTAAAATGGAAGGGCTATGGCCCAGAAGAAAATTCCTGGGAACCAGAGACTAACATCCACGCAGAGAGACTAATTCTGGCCTTCAAAAGATCCCACCCAGTTAAGATGGCCCAGTTGGGCATCCGGAGGCTGCCCGTTGGAGGGGGGCAATGTCAGGAAAGGCATTTACATAATCTGCCCGGCAACAGCAGCATCAAAAGAATGCCTGCTTTTGGAGGAACTGTTCGGCGCATGCGCGTGCGCGATAGCGCAACGGGTGCGCGCGCGCCCGCGGGAGCGCGCACGCACGCACGGTGACGGCGCTTGGCGCCAGAATCGGGTATTTAAACTCCCCTGTCATGCTGCCCAGTGCTGTCTGGTCTACAGCGTTTCCTGAGACCCCTGCTGATTGATACCCCGCTGCTGAACTTCCTACCTGATCCGGCTTCCCTCTGTGTATCCTGTTTGCTGCCTGCCCTTCTGATCCCGGCTTGCCTTGACGACTCTTTTGCTTATCCCTCTAACCTGATTTCTGCCTGCCCAACGAACTGACCCGGCCTGGACTCTGACTCCCGTTTTGGATCCCGCTTTTGTACCTGAACCAGCCTGCCAGTGTTTGACCCGGTCTGTCCTCACCTGCTCTGCTGCTCTCCCACGAGTGTTCCACTACTGCACCCTGCCGTGGACTACAGCTTCTGCTCAAGGCCCCTACTCAGCTTACCAGTCAGGCACTTGTGCCCTCTGCCCTCGCGAGCCCCTGTTCCCACTACCAGGGCCTCGTGAATCAGAGGCTACGAGAAGCCGCTCCCTGCACATTGGGCTCGTCTACCAGGTACGTGACACATAGGCTCTCCCACTGCAATTTAGCCATACCCACTACTCAGTATCATTAGTTTTCATACAGTGCCCAAATGTGACCCAGCTCTTTTACAATCCTGGTAACATCCCTGCAGGATGACCAGGCAAAAATCAAGGGAAAATTAAGCCAGAAAATAAGGAAATTAATGCAGCTACTACATCTATGGACTGGTACACTCTAATATATTATTAAAGAAGGGGGAATTGGGGGGAAGGGAACTGCGGGACTTTAAATGAGACACCCTAGATAAATGTCTCCATCCCTAATCAATGTGTACATGAGGGGGGGGAGAAAAGTTTGGGACTTTGAATGAAGCACATAGGTGGAACACTGAATTTTTTGAAAAAAATACATTTTATTAAAATCACATAGGTTATACATATATCTTGGCCAAGAGGCTCCATATAAAGACATAAGTTAATGAGGATACTTCAAGACAATTGAATAACAACATGTTGTAATAACATAATGCATCTAGGAGAGCCAAAGATACTAAAAGGCTCGTTGGCTCGACGCGTTTCGGCGGCTAATCGCTCTAATATATTATGTTTTTGATTTTGGTTTTGGTTTAGATATGGATAAATGGATAACCAAAACCATCCTCTTACAACAAGTGTTTTTTACATATATACTGGCTATGCTTTTTTTTGTGGTCCTTTAACCACTTCAGCAACGGAAGATTTGGCTGCCCAATGACCGGGTAATTTTTTTGCGATACGGCACTGTGTCGCTTTAACTAACAATTGCGCAGTCGTGCGATGTTGTACCCAAACAAAATTGACGTCCTTTTTTCCCACAAATAGAGCTTTCTTTTGGTGGTATTTGATAACCTCTGCGGTTTTTATTTTTTGCGCTATAAACAAACAAAGAGTGACGATTTTGAAAAAAACACAATATCTTTTACTTTTTGCTATAATTAATATCCCAATAAAAAAAAATAAAAAAATATTTCCTCAGTTTAGGCTGATATGTATTCTCTGCAGTAAACATATATTGATTGGTGTGGTGGACAGGTCGGCCACTTTTGACACATTTTTGGGACCATTGACATTTACAGAACGATCAGTGCTATAAATATGCACTGATTACTATGTAAATGTCACTGTCAGGGAAGGGGATAACACTAGGGGGCGATCAAGGGGTTAACTGTGTTCCCTATTGTGTGTTCTAACTGTGGGAAAGGGGATTCACTATAGGAGATGACAGATCGTGTTTTCTACTTTGTAGAAACACACGATCTGTCTTGTCTCGTCAGACAGCACGGGGATTTGTGTGGTGATCGCGCTTGCCGGCTACGCGCATCTGGTTCCCCGCCGATGCTCGCTCGCCCTCTGGTGGCTCTCCTGGGCGAAGCCGTATATATACGGGATTTCGCCCAGGAGAGCCATTTTGCCGCAGTATATCTGCGTGAGCCGGTCGGGAAGCGGTTAAGTTGCTTCTTGAGCGATACATTTTTTTATTTTTTAAAGAATTAAAAGCAAGTTTTATTTGGCATTGAAAGCATCTGTTTAACTGAGTGTTAATAATTTCCTGGAGATTTTGGCGTGTAGTAACTTGTCACACTGATTCTCAGGCCAAGAATTGTATCTGGGAGCTAATGCCAAACAGTCTTAAATATCACAAGTTGCAAATATCTTTTGCTTGAAGCAGTATGAAAGTGAATTGTGAAGTGACCAAAGTGAGATTTCAGGTTTTCTACATCAGTGGAGTAATGCTCATTTTGCGAAAGGCAAAAGGCAAAAGGCATAATATTCAGTAAATTTATAAGTAGCAAAAGTTGTAAATAAGATAAGGGGCAAATTACTAAAAATGGACATAAATCATAGTTCTCCTGCACTTACTGTATTTACTAGCCAGGAAGCTTTAATGTTTGCTATTAGGACGATTGTTACTGTATGCAAAAAAGGAGCTCAACCGTGTTCATTTTAAATCTTTAGCAGTGATATTTAACAAAACACAGCAGAAGGGTAACAAGGAACCTGTCTGATGAAAAATACATGGGATGCAAGTATCAACCTCCATCGGCTGTTGTCGGGACTCTTAATTTGCATATTTGTTACAGGCCAATGGTTTAGAAAAATGTAACCCTGGGAATCATCATGACAGCCAGGCAATTATTTTTTCAGATGGAGGTCAGCAATTGCAGCCTACATTTTACCCTCATGGCAGGTTTCTCTTAAAAAGACCATGTCAGGCATTGGCGGACCTTTCAGGGTCACAGCAGTTGCACTTGTGACTGGGATCTGCCATTCTGCCACTGTGGGGGGGGGGCAAGACCCGGCATCTCTCCCTGCACCTCTGGCTTTCAGTTTGAGACGACGCTAGGTTACTTCTCTGACGTCACTTCCGGTCCCGCTGGTTCTCTCCTGGTAGAAGGTGCAACGCACGCCGGATCGCTCCTCTGCTCAGACTCATCGTTCCCCGCTTGTCTAAGCCATTCAGCCTCAGTGCCGGGTCTGTGGCACTATTCAAGTAAGGGGGCATTTGTCTGTCCATTTTTTTATATACTACTTTTTATTAAACGGGATTACACTATTTTGCCGTTTTTCTCTCTTTTGTGTCCCGCAAACGCTTGATCGAGCCTCCAGGAGGCAGGGATTCTCAGTTCCATGTATGACCTCTCCATCCATACTAGCAAGTGTTACTTGCAACAAGCGATATTGACTCCTATTTAATTAAATGAGTCAACATGATCTGGTAAGCGGCCAATCTTCTTTGAGCACTATTGGGTGTTAGGCCTCGTACACACGACCGATTTTCTCGGCAAGAACGAGCAAGAAACTTGCTGGCAGAGATGTCTTGCCGAGTAAATCGGTCGTGTGTACGCGGCTATCGGGTTTCTCGTCGAGAAAACCGACAAGTAACCTCGACGAGAAAATAGAGAACCTGCTCTCTATTTTCTCGTCGAGATTCTCGTCAGCCTGTTTCTCGACGAGAAAAGTGAGTGTGTGTACACTTACCTGTCCACCGGGAAGCCCGCGCATG
This sequence comes from Rana muscosa, assembly GCA_029206835.1. Classification (NCBI taxonomy): domain Eukaryota; kingdom Metazoa; phylum Chordata; class Amphibia; order Anura; family Ranidae; genus Rana; species Rana muscosa. The sequence goes on from CM055119.1 coordinate 352,489,561, forward strand.
TTCGAAATGAATTCGACGCATGCACGGTAGCTTCCTAGGCATACGTAGGGTATACCAAGATGGCGGCGACGGCATAGAATGTGACGAGCGCATGCTTGTCGTAGTCGATGATGTCACCGCGTACGCTCCATTCAAAGAACCGCGGGTTCTTTGAAACGAGCGTGTGTACACTCGGCCGGGACAATTTTCTTGTCCAAGAATCTCGTCGAAAAAAACGACATGTTTTTTTCGACGAGAATCTCGGCCGTGTGTACGAGGCCTTACACATTAAGTTGGTGATGGCTATCACATCAAGTATATTTCTGATTTTGGATCAAGTATATTCAAGTTTCATCAAACCACTGAATGTTATGAATTGTTGGACTGTCATCGTTCACTATATTTTTTTGGACAATACTAAGGACACTCATGTCATTGTGTGTGTTTTTTTGTTGTTTCTTTGTTTGAATTTGACACCAAACAGCAGGTGTGTCAACTCACATAGGTGCATTTTCATTACAACCTAGCCTAGTTCAAGCAGCTTGAGCTAGCAGTTATTCGATTGCATATTTGGGTTGGTGGTACTATTTTATTATTTTATTATTTCCTAATTTACACTTATATTGATAGGTGCACAAAGCAGGTATTTTAATTTTTGTTATCACAGTTTTGTATTCAGCACTGTGGGTAGCGCCCCCACCATACATGCACGGTGTGTATGTATTAATATACCAATGTTTGTTTTGAGATCTATTTAATTTTGAAATCTGGGGTTAGCAGCTGTTATTTAGAGGTATTGATTTAAAAGGGTGAGATTGCCCAAATACCTTATGCCCATAGACCTGCTCTGGATGTAAGGACATCAGGAACAGTCCACTGTTGGATCGTGGGGGAGCGCCGATTCAAGGTGGAGTGAAGGATTGGGTCAGTATACAGCTTTCTTCTCTCCCCTGGAAAAAATGAGCAGTTAACTTGGGTAGTGTGGGCACAGCCATACTGCATGGGACAACTTTTGTTTTGCCTAGAGTTGGGCTTTAAAACTTTAACTCCTTCCCGCCAAGAGTAAGCACGTATGCGGCCTCGGCTTTAAGGGGTTATACCGGGATGATGCCTGCAGCTGCATCCTGGTACCATTTTTTAGAGTGGGCGGTCGGCTCTTCAAGGATAACAACTGATGTGGCTAAAAGCCGCTCAGCTGTTATACCGGAGGAGCAAAAGGGGACGTCCCACCTCCCGCGCCTTCTGACGCTCTTCCCAGGCCTCCCTTCCCACCGAGAGACCTGAGACACAATCTGGCATTTCCGCCGGCTAGAGTAAGACTGGAGCGAAGCTGGAAATGGCTTTGTTCCAGTCTTCTTTATGTAAACACGGAAACAATGTCACAATGTTTACATTCCTTGTGACAGCAATGAAAGTGATTACATTTTTAGTTTTTTTTAAGTAACAATGTAAGAAAATATAAATAAATAAAAATATATTTTTTTTAAGCGCCCCCTTCCCTGCGAGCTTGCGCAGCAAAAAAAATGCACACGTAAGTCTTGCTGTAAACAGTGTTTAAATCACACATGTGAGGTATCACCACGATCGTAAGAGTGGGAGCAATAATTCAAGCACTAGACCTCCTCTATAACTCTAACCTGGTAACCGTTATTTATTTTTTAAAACACCGCCTTTGGAGATTTTTAGGTACCGTACCGTTTGTCGCCATTCCACGAGTGTGCGCAATTTCAAAGCATGATATGGATGGGTATCTATTTACTCGGCATAACATCATCTTTCACATTATTCAAAAAAATTGGGCTAACTTTACTGTTTAGTTTTTTTTTTAATCATGAAAGTGTATTTTTTCCTAAAAAATTGCATTTGAAAGACCGCTGCGCAAATACAGTGTGACATAAAATATTGCAACGATCGCCATTTTATTTCTTTAGATTCTCTGCTAAAAAAATATATATAATGTTTGGGGATTCTAAGTAATTTTCGAGCAAAAAATACTGATTTTAACTTAGCAAGCAACAAATGTCAGAAATAGGCTTATGTACACACGATCGGAATTTCGGACAACAAATGTTTGATGTGAGCTTTTTATTGGATATTCTGACCGTGTGTAGGCTCCATCGGACATTTGCTGTCGGAACTTCCGACAACAAATGTTTGAGAGCAGGTTCTCAATTTTTCCGACAAGAAAAGTTCTGGTCGGAAATTCTGACCGTGTGTAGGCATTTCCGACGCACAAAAGTGCTGTGCAAGTTCGGAATCATTGTACTTAATTTTTCTCTGCTCATCGTAGTGTTGTACGTCTCCGCTTTCTTGACCAGGGATGAGCCGAACACCCCCCTGTTCGGTTCGCACTAGAACCTGCGAACAGACAGAATGTTTGCGCAAACTTTAGAACCCTATTAAATACAATGGACTCGAACGTTCGAAATCTAAAGTGCTAATTATAAAGGCTAATATGCAAGTTATTGTCCTAAAAAGTGTTTGGGGACCCGGGTCCTGCCCCAGGGGACATGTATCAATGCAAAAAAAGGTTTAAAAAATAGACGTTTTTACGGGAGCGGTGATTTTAATAATGCTTAAAATGAAAAAATAAAAGTGAAATATTCCTTTAAATTTCGTACCTGGGGGTGTGTATGATATGCATGTAAAAGTGGCGCATGTTTCCTGTGCTTAGAACTGTCCCTGGACAAAGTGTCATTTTTGAAGGAAAAAAAGTCATTTAAAACTCACTCGCGGCTATTAATGGATTGTCGGCTTTTATCAATACATACAAAAGTCATTGATAAAAAAAAAAAAAAAGTGCGGGGGTTCCTCCAAATTCAATTACCAGGCCCTTTAGGTCTGGAATGGATATTAAGGGGAACCCCGCCGCAAATTTAAAAAAAAATGGCGTGGGGTTCCCCCTAAATATCCATATCAGGCCCTTGAGATCTGGCATGGATTTTAAGGGGAACTCCACCCCAAATAAAAAAAAAATGGCGTGGAGTCCCCCCAAAAATCCATACCAGACCCTTATCTGAGCACGCAACCTGGCCGGCCGCAGGGGAAGAGGGGGGGACGAGAGAGCGGCCCCCCCTCCCTCCTGAACCGTACCAGGCCACATGCCCTCAACATGGGGAGGATGTCCCCATGTTGATGGGGACAAGGGCCTCATCCCCACAACCCTTGCCCGGTGGTTGTGGGGGTCTGCGGGCGGGGGGCTTATCGGAATCTGGAAGATCCCTTTAACAAAGGGGACCCCCAGATCCCGGACCCCCCCTATGTGAATTGGTAAGGGGTACATTGTACCCCTACCATTTCACGAAGAAAGTGTCAAAAAATGTAAATAAAAACACACACACCTTGAAAAAGTCCTTTATTAAAAAAAAAAAAATAAAAAAAAAAAAATACATTCCAGCGATGAAATCCAGTGTCCCGCAGCGATCCCGATGTCCAGTGCTGTCCGTCATTGGTTGTGCCTGTGCGGACCTGATGGGGAACTTCCTCCGCTGTGTTTTAAATGTATAGACCCGCCCCTTCTAAAGTTCCCCATCAGGTCCGCTCAGCGGACCAGATGCGGAACATGAGAAGGGGCGGGTCTATACATGTATTACACAGCGAACGAAGTTCCTCGGTATGTCCGACCCCGCCTACGTCATTGGCCTGAGCGGGGAACTTCCTTCACTGTGTAATTTAAATTTACACAGTGAAGGAAGTTCCCCGCTCAGGCCAATGACGTAGGCAGGGTCTGACATACCGAGGGGGCGGACCTGATGGGGAACTTCGTTCGCTGTGTAATACATGAATAGACCCGCCCCTTCTCATGTTCCGCATCTGGTCCGCTGAGCGGACCTGATGGGGAACTTTAGAAGGGGCGGGTCTATACATTTAAAACACAGCGGAGGAAGTTCCCCATCAGGTCCGCACAGGCACAACCAATGACGGACAGCGCTGGACATTGGGATTGCCGCGGGACACTGGATTTCATCGCTGGAATGTTTTTATTTTTTTATTATTTTTTAATAAAGGACTTTTTCAAGGTGTGTGTGTTTTTATTTACATTTTTTGACATTTTCTTCGTGAAATGGTAGGGGTACAATGTACCCCTTACCAATTCACATAGGGGGGGCCGGGATCTGGGGGTCCCCTTTGTTAAAGGGATCTTCCAGATTCCGATAAGCCCCCCGCCTGCAGACCCCCACAACCACCGGGCAAGGGTTGTGGGGATGAGGCCCTTGTGGCCTGGTATGGTTCAGGAGGGAGGGGGGCCGCTCTCTCGTCCCCCCCTCTTCCCCTGCGGCCGGCCAGGTTGCGTGCTCGGATAAGGGTCTGGTATGGATTTTTGGGGGGACTCCACACCATTTTTTTCAAAAATTTGGGGTGGAGTTCCCCTTAAAATCCATGCCAGATCTCAAGGGCCTGGTATGGATATTTAGGGGGAACCCCACGCCATTTTTTTTTTAAATTTGCGGCGGGGTTCCCCTTAATATCCATTCCAGACCTAAAGGGCCTGGTAATTGAATTTGGGGGAACCCCCACGCTTTTTTTTTTTTTTTATCAATGACTTTTCTATGTATTGATAAAAGCCGACAATTCATTAATAGCCGCGAGTGAGTTTTAAATGACTTTTTTTCCTTCAAAAATGACACTTTTTGCAGGGACAGTTCTAAGCACGGGAAACATGCGCCACTTTACATGCATATCATACACACCCCCCAGGTACGAAATTTAAAGGAATATTTCACTTTTATTGTTTCACTTTAAGCATTATTAAAATCACTGCTCCTAAAAAAACGGCTGTTTTTTAAACCTTTTTGTGCATTGATACATGTCCCCTGGGGCAGGACTCGGGTCCCCAAACACTTTTTAGGACAATAACTTGCATATAAGCCTTTATAATTAGCACTTTAGATTTCTCCCATAGACTTTTCGAATTTGCCGCGAACACCCCAAATTGTTTGTTGTTCGGCGAACGGGCGAACAGGCAATGTTCGAGTCGAACATGAGTTTGACTCGAACTCGAAGCTCATCCCTATTCTTGACCATCGGAATTTCCGAGCAACATTTGTGCAACCGTGTGTAGGCAAGACAAGTTAGAGCCAACATCCGTCGGAAAAAATAACACGGTTTGTTGTCGGAAATTCCGATTGTGTGTACGCGGCATTAGTCATGAAACCTGTGCTATGTACATATAAATCAACTCAATCGTAGAACATACATATCTCCCTAGATATAAGATTTCAAATGCACTTTGTTGATCATAATTCAAAAATAAACTAGGTTATGGCAGGAAGCATTCAGGAGGAGTCGTGAAACAGGCATGGGTCAAGATAAGCAGCAAACTGAATAACAAAATGCAGGAAACTTAGCCAGCAGCAAGAATCACAGTACTGAAGCACCACAAAATACCTGGAAGAACCATTTTTCTTACACACTGTTTCAGTAAACTTATCAAAGTTTGTGCTTGCGTCACAGTCCCATCACAGAACGAGCCTCCACGTTCAACCAGCACAGGGTGTGCACATGTCTAAAAGGAGAACACCTGGACAAGCAAGTCACAAGCTAATTTCTTCCAACATTTTTGGCAATGTAAACCACTATTACAAAGGTTTTGAGCAGCATATTAGTTAGAATCACTGAAATTAAAGCAAACTGAAAAAGCAAAGCAAAGTATATCTTACCAATGTCACAATTAGGTAGAGAACAGGCCAGTCACTAGACATGTGCACTGCCGAAAAATTTGTTTTCGTTTCATTCGTTTTTTTGCTTTTTTCTGAAATTTTGAAATTCGTGAAATTCGAAAAATACGTTTTTTCGTTTTTGTTTTAATCGTTTTTTGTTTTTTTCGGAAATTTGGAAATTCTGAAACCGGAAATTCGGAGATTCGGAAATTCAACTTTCCAAATTTCCCATTTTCGAATTTTAGATTTTCGAATTTTAGATTTTCGAATTTTGCAATTTCGAATTTTATGAATCTCGAAATTTCCAATTTTCGAATTTTCAAAATTCCGAATTTCCGAATTTCTGAAATTCTGAAATTCCAAATCTTGGAAGTTTGGAAATTCAGAATTTCGAAAATCCGAATTTCTGAAATTCCGAATTTCTGAAATTCGTAAATTCGAAATTCGGAATTTCAAAAATCCGAATTTCCGAAATTTGGAAATTCGAAATTTCGGAAATTCGAAATCTCGAAAATCCGAAAATCCGAAAATTCGTAAATTGAAAAATTCTGAAATTCTGAAATTTTGGAATGAAAGAATTTCTCAAAATTAGTTAAAAAACGAATTAGAAACTAAACAAATTGCACATGTCTACCAGTCACTTTCACCTTTCATGAGCCAAAACTTCAGACTGATGAAAATACATTTTTTGGGGTGAATAGATGTTGCTGAAACCTCGGGGTGAAGATGGATGACAGTTTTGAATTTATAATAATGTTAATGGAATGCTGATGCTACCCCTGTGGAGCATCTAGGTAGGCAACTTATAAGCACCAAAAGGTTACCACATTCAGCTTGGGTCATGAAGAGAATATGCCACACTGAAATGTTCAAGTTTGAAATTAAGTTTATTACAAACATAAATTCAGTGGGCCAAACATCATCCCTTTTATCAAGGCTTGTAAAGATATGGGATCAAAATGTGGAAACTAGACATGTGCATTCGTTTTCGTCCGAATGCATTTTTGTCCGAATTTCAGGTATTTTCGTTATCGTTTTAACAAACGAAAACGAAAGCACAGAATCCGAAAACCGAAAGATCCGACATAAACAAATGCTTTATTTTCGTTTTCGTTGCGACAACAGTTTGATATAGATAGGAGATTCGACATGACGCTGACAATAACAATCTGTGTCTATCAAACCTGCGGTCGAATGTGCCTAACCTTAACTCTATTAGTCCAAGATTATTCTACATAGAGAGAAATTATTCGACATGGAGAGAAAAGATTCGACATTATAGAGAGAAAAGATCGCTGCTGGAATTGGGTGGGGGAAGTAAAATAAAAATAATGATGATGAATGTTATTGGCTGATTGTAACCAAAGAGGAGGAGCAGTAAAATAGCTACAACTAACTTGACAATTCAACATGAACGACGAAGATTCGACAAAGCATCGAAAAACATACAAACGTTGAATCTGTCATTGAAGGCTTATGGTGTCTGCCGAAAGTTCTAATTAGATTAGACGGAGCAGATAAACTGTACGACGCTGCAATCGTACATTTCCGGTCAAATGCATCCGCCCATAGGCTATAGAAGAATTCTAATGTTGGTTGACTAGTAATAGTAATTAATAAATATAATTATTACTAGTCATACAACATTATAATTCTACTATAGCTTGTAGGCGGAACATTCGACCAGAAATGTACGATTGCGGCGCCGTACAGTTTCGCTGCTCCGTCGAATCTTCTTAGAACATTCGATAGACACCATAAGCCTTCAATGACAGATTCAACCTTAATTAATTCAGATTTTCGGACGAATGCAATTTCTAACAAAAAACAAAATAAATAAAAACGAATTTCGGGAGTAACTAAATAAATGTATTTTTCGGACGAAAACGAAATTCCGAAACAAAATATTTCAGTGTGCACATGTCTAGTGGAAATTCAATAAATAACGTTTTGTTTTTTTTCTAATGGTGTCTTAACACAGGAGCAAAGCAAAGTTCAGCCGTTGGTTTAAACAGCCCAATAATGATAAAAAAAAGAGATGGATACATATGAACACAACCATAGTAAAAATAAAATAAAATAATAATAAAAAATGTATAATACATGATATAAAATGATAATCAATAAAGCTAAAATGTGGCATTTAATATTGCAGGGTTTCCCATTTTTATGTAACAGAAATATTGCTTGGTAAGTGTTTTTACTTACTGTACTAATTTTTAAAACTAGCTGTCACCTTACCACGAATAGAGATTATTGCAGTGATGTGACAACATCATTAGAATTGAATTATTTAGCCCACAAAGAGACATCCAAACTGTCACTCGGCGTAGACTCCCTGTGTTGGATGTTATAATCTATCCTGGCATATGAAGTAGGACTGCAGTCAACAAGTCGGCAAGATGGTCTTCAGGCAACTAGAGAAATTAAAAAAATAAATAGTCATGTTGTCTAATGCTAATCCCTTCATTGTAGACTGCACATTTTGTAGTCTGATGACCTTTGTATAAATCATGGGAAAGTGACAGGAATGGCACTCAACACTAATTAGTTCATAACTAGCATTACATGAGATAACAAGCAGTGTATTTGTATAGTCATATTGGCTTGAAGAGCAACTCTACAGAACGCGGCATGACACTGTTGCCTCCTTCCAGATGATTCTGTGCAACGTTCCACTCGCACGTCAATTTGTTCTTGCTTAGGGGTAAATTTAAAGAGACTTTGGGGTTTATTTACTAAAGGCAAATATACTGTTCACTTTACAAAGAAGTTGCACTTTGAAAGAGAAATTTCCTCAAATCTTAGTGAATTTGGTAAAGCTCTGCTGACGTCCATAATCCAATCCTGTGCAAGCAAAAATTGTATTTTTTTTATCTGCCTTGCATGTAAATGGGTATTCTTTGCAAATTTTACCACATGTACTAAGCTCCAGGAAAAATTCCCCTTGAAAGGTGCATCTTCCCTTTCAAAGTGATCAGCATATGTGCCTTTAGTAAATGGAGCCCTGTTAGATACCAGAAATTATCTTGATATTCTGTAACCTTATATTGGTGATAAAAGTCCAAAATAGAAAATCCTTCCAGTTCTTGTGTAAAAACTCAAAAATTGATTTAATAATAAAATAGCAGAAGATTACAAGAAAAATATAAAAATACAGAATTTAGAAATAATAACAATAATGTAGTTATATTCTTGAGATGTGAGAAGCTATTGGCAGCTTCCTCATGTCTACAAGTCTAAAGCCTTGTACACACGGGCGGGAATCCTGTCGAAAAAAAAAAAAACATTGGTTTTCTCAACGGAATTCCTGGCAATCTTGTCTTGCCAAGCCCTGTGTACTGACGGCCATTCAAAAGAACCGCCGTTCTTTTGAATGGCAAGAACGCAGTGACGTCATCGACTACGACGAGCTGGTGCTCGTCACATATGATGCCGTCGCCGCCATCTTGCTACACCCCACACTAGCCATGTATGCTACCGTGCATGAGTCAAAGTCTTATCGAGCATGCGCGGGTTTACCTTGGACAGGTAAGCATACAGACGACCGGTTTTCTCAGCAGGAAACATTCTGCCGAGAATCCCGATGAGATAAATAGAGAGCAGGTTTTCCCGACGAGAAACCATACAGACAAACGGTTTTCTCTGCAAAAAGCTCTCCCAGCAGTTTTCTTGCCGAGAAAAACGGTCGTGTGTACAAGGCCTAACACTAAAAGCTTTTGTTCACTTCTTTTTATACTCCAAAATACATCCCCCACCTTCTTCTGAAATGGGCTGGTTTAAACCCTTCTGGACCGCCCACCACATATATACTGCAGCAGGGTGGCCCGGCTGCGCAAAATCACATAACTGTATGTGATTTTGTGCACGTGGTGAAGGGGGCAATCACAGCAGGAGCCAATCAGTGGGTCTGGTGGCCGCGATGGCCGCCGCGACCCGACGATCATTCTGTGGAGAGACGGAGCAGCAGTGTGCCTATCTAAACAAGGCAAACCGCTGATCTGTCAGGGAGCAAAAGAGAGAGCTTGTGTTCTAGTAAGCTGAAACACGATCTCTCTTTTCCTCCAGTGTATCCTTTTTCCTCCAGTGTATCCACTCCCCCCACAGTTAGAAAGCACCTCCCAGGTACACACTTAACCCCTTGATCGCCCCTGGTGTTCCCTGCCAGTGCCATTTATACAGTGACAGTGCATTTTTTTTTGCATTGATCACAGTGTTGGTGTCACTGGTCCCAAAAAAGTGTCACTTAGTGTCCAATTTGTCCCCCGCAATGTCACAGTCCCACTAAAAATCGCTGATCGCTACCATTACTGGTTAAAATAAAAATGCCATAAAAATATCCCATAAATTGTAGTCACAATAACTTTTGCGCAAGCCAATCAATATACGCTAATTGGGATTTTTTTTGTTTACCAAAAAATATGTAGCAGTATAGATATTGGCCTAAATTGATGAAGAAATTAGATTTTTTACATTTTTTTATTGGTGTATGTTTTATAGCAGACATGAAAAAAGATTGTTTTTTATTCAAAATTATTTTTTTTGTTTATAGCACAAAAAATAAAAACCGAAGAGGCGATCAAATACCACCAAAAGAAAGCTCTACTGCTGGGGAAAAAAAATACATCAATTTTATTTGGGTACAGCATCGCACGACAGCGTAATTGTCAGTTAAAGCCACGCAGTGCCGCATCGCAAAAATTGCCTGGTCATGAAGTGGGTAAAACCTTTCAGAGCTGAAGTGGTTAAACTACTTCTGTGTCTTTTAGTCCCACAATATCTAGTGACAAATGTATTGAGCAAACCTTCAGCCTAACTCCCTCTCCCCTCACTGAGTGTCTGGCTACTGAAATCCTATACTTAGGGCCCCTTTTCAGAGCCACACTGACATTCAATAAGGGTAAGGGGGGATTGGCATGAACCATGTGTAAGCCACCATATAATGTTCCTAAATGTTTATATATCAATTATTGATGCATCGGGCCACATTCTACCTTATATAAATCTCTTAATCAAGAAATATTACATTATAAAGATATTATATTCTTGACTCATAGATTCTTAAACCTCTATGTATCTTTAAAAGCCAAAAGAAATGTGAAACATTATCTCATTTGAGATGGAGGAGGGAAAATCAACCAGCTCATGCCTAATTACTAACATATGTAGATGCACTGACTAAGCTATATAAAATGTAGATTTTCACATAAGTATAAAAGTCTGTGTATTTTCCCAATCTGGAACAATAACATTTATACAGTATTATACTATTAAGATCCAACACATTCATACATATGTTAGTAATGTTAATAAGCAAATATTAGATATTAGATTAAAGCGGAGCTCCACCCTAAAGTGGAACTTCCACTCATCGGAACCCTCCCCCCCACCGGTGTCACATTTGGCAGTTTTCAGGGGGGAGGGGGGTGCAGATACCTGTCTAAGACAGGTATTTGCACCCACTTCCGGGAGTCCTCTCTGCGGGTATTCTGCGGGTAGTGCGTCACTTCCCGCAGAACGCCCGTTGTGTTCTGGGAAACACACGGCTCCCAGAACACAACGGGGACCAGTGAGGACGGCGCTGCGCGACTCGTGCATGCGCCGTAGGGAACCGGGCAGTGAGGCCGGAACGAGGATGGCGGTGGGGGCAGCAGATAGATGAGCGATTGCTCGTCTTCTGCTGCAGACTTCGCTGGACTCCAGGACAAGTAAGTGTCCATATATTAAAAGTCAGCAGCTGCAGTATGTGTAGCTGCTGGCTTTTAATATTTTTTTAACGGCGGAGCTCCGCTTTAAGGAAAGCTTCTAACAAGCCCTGTTATTACTTTGCCTATCCAGGCCCCTAGCAAGGTATACTTACCCATCCATGCTCTCTCACCTCCTACCTGCTACAGCAGAGCTGTCATTCCATTTGTTTATTAGAGCGGGATTATGGGTAGGGGGAGCATATTATCTTCCCCACGTGACAGTGGATAAGCCTGAGCATTCAATTGCCAGGCCCAAACATGTAGTGATGTCACCCAGTAAGGTAAGACCTGACACCCTTTGACATCAGAGCTTACTCAGGATGAACTCTTGCAATGGCGAGTCAGTTGGCTGCCTTAGTGCCATTGGGAAATGTTAGTCTTCATAAAGTCTTAGCACAGATCCCCAGTGCATTCTCTCCTGATTTTATTGACATTGACTGCTCAAGCCCTAAAGAAAGGGGAGGTTTTTTTTTTTTTCCTAAAGAGCATTGGTTGTATTTATTCCTCCACTCCTAACCATTAAATGTTTCAAAATAATCCTTCAAGTGAGATGAACTTTTATACCAGACACTACTTTGTACACATCTAAGTTGTTACTGCCTTGCAAGCATTTCCTTTGTCTCTATTAGAGATGTAGCAGCCTAGGATCAGAACAGGGTCCACCTATACTATATTTCAGTCACTGATATGCTTTTTGAAGGAAAAATCACTTTTTGGGTAGATCACGTGAATTAACTTTCACTTCTATCTGTACAGCACTATCACACACACACAACAGGCATTGCAACGGGGAGGAAGCAAGAAAGCATGGATGGGCGAGTAAATAATACTTTGGGGAGCTTTTGGCATGCACTGTTACCCTTCCCTAAATTGGCAGGTGACAGTGTATCTTTAAACAAAAAACATTTGTGATATATCTCTTATTTTTCTGTGATTAAATAATTTGTGGCTATCACACCAAAACTCATTATGGCCAAAACTGCAATGCTAAATTTGTCTTAAAACTAATTTACTAGGCTGAAGTGAACTTCAATAATGAACTCCTGCGGATACTCATGAGGCTTTCGGGGAGTTCTCTATCAGCATTTCTCAACCCCAACTCTTGAAGTCCACCGTGTAGTTTTTCCAGAAGCAGAGCTTTTGTTTAGTCATGGATGCACTCTGTATTTAAATACTTATTTATATAGGATAGAACGATTTTACATTATTTTATATATAAATAAAAAAAGCTGTTTAACTATCTCAACTTTTGTATACCCCTTAGAGACCATAGTTATATTTACATTTCTGCTAAATGCCTATAGATTCAGCAATAACTTTGTCGTTACTTTAAAGTGGAGTTCCACCCTGAAAAAAAGAATTTCAGCAAAAATCTACAAATAAAAAAAAAAAATAATGAAAAAAAAAATAATAATTTTACTTACCAGAAATAGTGGTTGCTATGCAGAAGTCCCTAATCTGCCTCTTCATCCTTCACGGTGGATCTTCTTCCTACACTCAGATTCTTCTTGTGAATGGGGCTCGCTGCCTTCTGGGAACTGTGTGTATCCCAGGAGGCAGCCACCCATTCACAAAGCGCCGTGCGAGTCGCGCATGTACAGTAGGAAACTGGCAGTGAAGCCGTAAGGCTTCACTGCCTGTTTCCCTTAGTCAGGATGGAGGCGCCGAGACCGGCCAGGACCGAGCAATTGCCATCAAGGGCCCGACATTGCGGGCGAGTAGGACAGGTAAGTGTCCTTATTAAAAGTCAGCAGCTACAGTGTTAGTAGCTGCTGACTTTAAAAAAAAAATCGCAGGTGGAATCCCGCTTTAAGCAGAGTTCCACTCAAAAGATTTTGCACTCTCCAATCCCGTTCTTAGTAAATCAACCTCAAAGTTCCCAAGAATTTTACATCAGTGTGCAAAATGACTGTCCTGTGTGTAGATGACAGATGACAGATCCTATTAATTTTCAATAAGTACTCATTTGTAAACTGTATAATAAACAGTATGCACTTGCAAAATTCTGTTTAGTAACTAATTACATTTCTCTGTGGGAATCATTTTTAATATCAATACCATTAATTCATGTTAACTCATTTAGTTAAGTCAAATTTCTTTACCAATTAATAACGGCAGTATCTGTGTTGCTTTACAATTCTGTTTTATATATATACATTTATTGAAGTGTTTATTTTTAACAGCTACAGAAACCTCAACATATGCTGATAGAAAAAACATTTGACTGCACAAACCACATACAGTACTGTATAATGATTGAGTCACACCACCCCAAACAGATGCCCAGTTAAAGGTATTCATTTCCAGTTCTTCCAACTATCATCTCATTCTCACTCTTCCTGTTACATCCATGAAAATGAACAGTGATTACCAGGAGATATACACTATATGGCCAAAGTCTTGGGGACACCCGGCCTTCAAAAAATTTGGATTTGTTGGACATCCCATCCCAAACCCCCCTTCCACTACAGCTATAATAACCTCCCCTTCTCTGTGAAGGCTTCCCAAAGACTTTAGCATGTCACAAAAAAAAAGACCAATAATTCACATTAAAAACATTTTTTTTCCAGCACTCTTACCAACTAGCATGCATGAAAAAATCTAATTGACCCTGTCTAAGAATTCACATTAAAAACAGAAGGTTTAATTGCAAATATATGTGGAAGCCGCACTATCTCGCTAAGGCTCCTGGTCCTAACTCATATTTTTAAGAGCATATATAGCCGTAGATAGAGTAAAGGTGTTGTAACCCTCGTGTTTTTTCCCCTTAATGCATTCTATGCATTAAGGTAAAAAAACTTCTGACAGTGACTGGCCCCCTAGCCCCCCCGTTTTACTCACCTGACCCCCTTCGATCCTCGGCAGAAAAGCGCTATACATCTCTGCCCGGGGTTCTTGATTGGATAGATTGATAGCAGCGCAGCCATTGGCTCCCACTGCTGTCAATCAAATCCAATGATGTGGGTGCCAGGGGGCGGGGCAGAGACCTAAATTCAGCATCTATGAACGCAAATGCAGGGCTCAGGAGCACGCGCGCAAGGTAACCCCCCTGGAGAGCGCTTCTCCTAGGGGGTTATACGATGCGGGGAGGAGCTGATAGTACCGCCGGGGGACCCCAGAAGAGGAGGACAGGGGCCACTCTGTGCAAAACGAACTGCACAGTGGAGGTAAGTATAACATGTTTGTTATTTAAAAAAAAATAAAAAATTAAGCTTTACATAACTTTAACCTCCCTGGCAGTATTCCTGAGTCTGGCTCAGGGTTAAATTTCAGTACCATTAGCGGTAACCCCGAGCCACACTCGGGATTGAATTGCAGGATCCTGGTGCAGTATACTCACCTTGTCCCCAGGATCCTGCGATGTCCCCCCGCTGTGTCCGCGGGCTGTGTCCTCTGCCCGATGTCTCTGTGTGGCGGGCTCCATTCCCTGCTAGCGTCGCAACGCACAGGGTCGGAGCCTGGCGGCAAATTCAAAAATGACAAAATTCATAATACATACAGTACACTGTAATCTTACAGATTTCATTACTGTATGAAATTATTTCATATCCCTTTTGTCCCTAGTGTTTTGTCCAGTGCCCTGCATGCAGTTTTATATTATATATACTGTTCCTTCTGCCTGGAAACTGGAGATTGTCCATGGCAACCAAAAAGTGTCCCTTTATGTCAAAAGTGGTTTTAGACCAGTTTAGACCAGTTAGAAAACAGCAATAGTAAATAAGAACACTTCAGAATTGAGCGATAGTGAATAGTGGGGAAATGTATTTTATTATAATTATTATATTATTTTTTTAAATTATTTATAGTTATTTATTATATTATAATTTATGATTTTGTGCTTTAAACTTTATACCCGAGATGTCTATTAGACTCTTGTTTGGACAGATTTATGTGTGTTATTACTAAGAATTGCAGGCCTACAATATAAAACGCCAAATTTCTATGCAAAACAATTGTACCGCTTTGAGATGAAAAAATCTGACATAATCATACCGCCAGGGTGGCTATGGGACAGCATGCCTGAAGGGAGCCCACTCCTCTCTAAAGGCACAGAGACACATTAGAAGCCCAACAATAGCACAATAGCAGCTGAAGGCATCCAATGTGTCCCAATGTTAAATCCTGGCAAGCTATTGGGATTTGAGCACAGGTATGTATTGTTTTTGTTGTAATGCAGGTCAGTGGTTAGACCTGAACCTTGTAGCTCTCCCCCACCTTGTATCTGTTTGCCCCATGTTGGCATTGTGTCCACCATAGCATTTTCAGTGGCAGAGCAGAGCAGAAAACAAGAAAGAGAGGCGCCTCTGGGTGCAGACTGTATGGAATATTTAATACATATAAATTTAAAAGTGATAACAACTCACATTTGCGAAGCAAAAACAGGCATGTATGAGTCCTATAAGGCAGTGTGGTCAGTCAAACGATTCGCTCATGGATGTGATCTCCTCAGCGGTATACTCCTATTCCGCTAGATGGTGCACGGTCCGCTGTGATGGATGAGCGCCAAACCGAGGCTTGGGCAGCAAGCTGAGATTCAGGCGAAGGGTGATGACGTCACTGGAAGTGCAACGCATTTCTGAGCGTGCTGGCCGCGATGACAGGTCCTGCTTGACAAAGGAGCGTGGCCGTCACGTCATGGAATGGACTAACATTTTCTTGTGTATGCCAACGTTGTAATCTCAGCACCTTGTTGTCTTGCATACTTTATACATTGGATATCACACTGTAGTTTTTTTGCGCCAATTACTTGTATTAATGCAGAGCAGAGCAGGACTGGCCATAAGAGTGATTACTTTGACACAGTTGGCCAACTTAAACATGTAGTGCAATGTATGTGAACTAAAAAACCCTGTTTTGTATTGCATAGTTTTCTGGAAAGGATGTATATCATTGTGCAGAAAGTTCATCCAGAATTTGTAGTGGTCACATCCCTTTCGTACTTGATTGATTATATACAGGTGTGATATATACCCGTTATATATACTAGCTATATATATATATACTAGCTTTTGAAGTAAGGTGCACATAGAAGGCCCTTGCAAATCATAAACAAACAAAAATATTCCCAGCACACTTACCAGCTAGCCTGCAAAAAAAAATAAAAAATTGTGAGGTTCGGGTTAACACATGAATCATACTTTAGGACATCACTATACAGGCATAGGCTGGAGAGAAGTCAGGATACAGGCCGGTTTAGTATCAGGCTGGCAGCAAGGTAGCAGAAGGAGCAGGCAGATGCAAGTCAACAAGCCGGGTCAGGTTCGGGCAGAAAGCAGGAACGTCAAGGACAAGCCGGGTCAGATATTAGGAACAGGTATCAGATACTGGAACGTAGGGTACACAGAACGCTGTAGAACAGACAGCACTGAGTCTGGGTACTGACCCAGTTTAAATAGCCTGCTTGGCGCCAAGGCCTGTCACTGAATGCGTGCGCGCACTGCGCGCATGCGCGTGCGCACGTACGCGCACCATTGGCGTTCTAGCAATAGCTGAGGTTCCTGGCCATCTTCCACGGCCACCATCTTGAGTGCTGGCATGCCCTTCCTGACAGGCTAGCTGGTAAGTGTGCTGGGAAAATTGTTTTGTTTGCTTGGGATGTGCAAAGCCCTTCCATGTGCACCTTACTTTAAAGGCTAGTTATAAATTAGGGGGGTTGCCATTTTTATATACGTGTAGCTTGTTCACTGTATTTGGCCTGGGGACACATTGTACGCCTTCAGCTGCCATTGTGCTCTTGTTGGGCTTGTAATGTGTCCCTGAGCCCTTAGGGAGGAAAGGGCACCCTCCAGGCATGCCCCTTTCACCTGTCCGGTTTGTTGCAGCTTCCGGATTCCTGCAACAAGAATCAACGGATTCCTGCTGCTAGAATGACCAGGTTATGCGATTAGCATCTGCTGCTCAGTCCATTTAAACTAATGGTAGGCTGAAAGCGGCCACTGCTGATCATATGTAGCTGCACACAAAGCGATTAGCTGCGGTTGCAGGACAGATGTCCGAGCCTGGACTCAACTTACTGCGTCCAGGCTCAGACATATGTCATTGCAGTTAATCACTCTGTGTGCAGCTACGTGTGATCAACAGCGGTCGCTGTGGTTGGGGTTATATGGCAAGATTTTAGAATGTGCCTGTGGTCGTTTTTGTTCTTTCAGCCAAAACAGCCCTTGTGAGGTCAGGTACTGATGTTAAACCAAAATTCCTAACTTGCAATCAGCATTCAGATTTACTCCAAAGGTGTTTAATAGGGTTGGGGTCAGGGCTCTGCACAGGCCACTTGAGTTCTTCAACACCATAATCATCAAACCACGTTTTTTATGGAGCTGCCTTTGTACACAAGGGCACCCTCATGCTGTAAAAAGGGCCATCACCAAACTCTTGCCACAAGGTTGTTGGTTTAAATTTGTCCAAAGTGTTTTTGTTTGCTGTATTACCAGAACTCTTAACTGGAGACACTTAAACTTAATAATTTGGAGGGGCATCCACATTATAACATTGCATATATGATCTTCAAAACATTATTAATGTGTTTCTAAAACTACATTTCCATTTTAATCCTCAACCATTATGATTAGACCATTTGTTCAGATCTACCGTATTTTTCGCTCTATAAGACGCACCTGACCATAAGACGCACCTAGGTTTTAGAGGAGGAAAACAAGAAAAAAAAATATTCTGAACCAAATGGTGTACTAAAATATGGACATGGACAGGGGCTGCGGACAGGGGCTGCGGACAGGGGCTGCGGACATGGACAGGGGCTGCGGACAGGGGCTGCGGACAGGGGCTGCGGACATGGACAGGGGCTGCGGACATGGACAGGGGCTGCGGATATGGACATGGACAGGGGCTGCGGACATGGACATGGACATGGACAGGGGCTGCGGACATGGACAGGGGCTGCGGACAGGGGCAGGGGCTGTGGACATGGACAAGGACAGGGGCTGCCGACATGGTCAGTATCCTTCTTCTAATACATTTTCCGGTCATTATTGCTTACATGTTACATCACTGTGACCGTCCCTCTGCTGAGCCAAGCCGACGTCAATACCGACCGCCCGAGCATAGCCGAGAACAGCCGAAGTGAGCTGAGTGGGGGCCGCCCACTTCCACCCGAGCACAGCCGAAGTGAACTGAGCGGGGACCGCCCCCTCCCACCCGAGTATAGCCGAGCCCAGCTGAGCGGGGACCGCCCCTCTTCCCGAGTATAGCCGAGCCCAGCTGAGTGGAGACTGCCCCCTCCCCGCCCGAGAATAGCCGAGCCCAGCTTTGCGAGGACCGCCCCCTCCCGCCCGAGTATAGATGAGCCCAGCTGAGCGGGGTCCGCCCCTCTTCTCGAGTATAGCCGAGCCCAGCTGAGCGGGGACCGCCCCCTCCCGCCCGAGTATAGCCGAGCCCAGCAGGACATTCACTTTATGCCGCTTTATGGGAGACTCTATTTGTGCGGCCGTCGGAACTCGTGGGGGGCCTTTTTTCGTACGGGGGCACTTTCTTGCAGTGGCGGGGGAGTTACCAGCGACGGCGGGGGGCGGTGCCGGCAGTGGCGGGGGGCATTGCCTGATGTACATTCAGACCATAAGACGCAGAGACATTTTCCCCCATATTTTTTGGGGAAAAAAGTGCGTCTTATGGTCCGAAAAATACGGTAATTTGATGTTATGTAGAACCAATGATTTCCAATAGACTGTATTCTATAGTTTACAGAATACTCAGTAGACCCAGGATTATTCTCAATGCGTTTCATGAACAACGCTCACTTCTTCAGGAAATATTGTATGCCATACGTACAAATCTAATTTAGGTGATATGGTGGAATATTTGACTAAGAGGGATTATTACATATATAATGTTGAATAGCTCACATAATCCATTACTTTAAATAAAAAATAAATAAAGTACTGTATATGTTCCCGCCTCCAACCTTATACAGCTCATCCTCCCCAGATGCACACTTGTTTCCATCTCAATGTTTAAATCCACACCGGAACATTTTCTGTTTATTAGTTGTGCTAGTTGCACATGTGCAGTAGATTCCCATAGACATCTCTGTAACTGTCTCCCGAGTGTCTTCAGACTTTTGGTATAGGTATATAACAATCAGTTTAAAAACCAACATGCATAAGGAAGTACCTACAGTATTTCTTTAGAAATGGTAAAGATAAGATGTTGCAAAGTTTGTTAAAATATTTGTGGTGTGTGTGGTTACTTCATTTTTTTTCTTTCTTGGTCAAACAGAGTTTTTATTTTAAAAATGCAATACAGGACAATGCACAACCTTTCTGATTCCAAGGTTGAATTTGAATGCATCCACCTTAGTTTCCAAAATACACAGGGGAGATTTATTAAAACTAGCACTAGCACTAGCAATTTGGTGCAGTTGTGCATGGCAGCCAATCAGCTTCTAGCTGCAGCTTGCTGAATTAGGCTTTGACAGTAAAACCTGGAAGCTGAAGCATCAGATTTTGCACACTCCAGTTTTAGTAAATATCCTCCAATGTCTACAATGGCTAGTTTGTCCAAATCACAAACCAAGGTGTCAATGGAAGGCCTCTGGAGTTAGCTTTTTCACAAAAAAAAACTTCATTAATTCTTGTTGAATTTTGTATTTTAGATTTGCATTTGTCATTGAAAATAATAACTTGATTCTGTTTCGTAAACAAATTCCCTCTCGTGCTCTGATATGTGTGGCTACAGTTGCAGTGGGCTTAGAGAGAGGGTGGATCTTTAAATAAGGAACACACTAGCTTGCAATTGGAGCTCATTTACATCATGTCCATTAATCTGTGTTGATTTGCCTACATAATACTGTCTGACCAAGGGGTCCTGCTTGATGTGATCATGCTTTATTAAAAACCGTTTGGACCCAACTTGATGATTCGTAGTGTGCTGGTAAATATCTTCATTATGATTTGCATAGATAAACACAAGATAAACACAAGATAAATTCAATGGCACATGGAAAAAAAAAGGTTCGTAGCATAATGTTGCATTGAGGTGCACAGTGGCATGCTGCATAAAAATTCAGCATGTCTTCATTTTTACGTAGTGCAATACGCATCTCCACAAAGCCACAAATCACAGCAAACTGTGGTACATAGAGTCAAATAACTGTGTCATTTTGTGACACTTCAATAAAGTTTAAAAGAAAAAAAGTAAACAGTGTGATGCATTGCAACAGCGCATCACATCACCCTTACACATTGCACACACATAATAGCTTGAGGGCTGGTGTTAACGAGCCCTAGTTGGAATTTTTTGTGGACTTTGAGGAAGCAAAGGATATAGACAACCATAGGGATGTAGCTAGGTAGTAGTGGATGCCAAGATAAAAAGTTAAGTTATCCATTATCTAAGCTAAGTCTCTAGACTTATTTTTTATGTACCGTATTTATCGGCATGTAACACGCACAGGCGTATAACACGCACCCTAACTTTAAGAGTGAAGTTTCAGGAAAAAAACTTTCCACAGCCCCCTGCGTATAACACGCAGACACAGTTTACCCTATATTTTCAGGGTAAAAAAGTGAGTGTTATACGCCAATAAATACAGTAAATGGTTGACTGGAGAATATGTTTAAGTACTGCAAGGGAGGGACTTTTACTTGAGCCTTATAATGTCCAACCTCATGGGAGTGTTTTATTGCATGCATTTACATGCATTGGTTTTGACATTTTGACATTGACTTTACACTATCCTGCAAAGGACGTAGGTTTTAAACTTATTATATGCCATTCATATTGCCTTTGCTGACACAGCTGGGACTTATCTGTGTACTGGTATGTATGAATATTATATTATTTATTTATGAATCTTAATGTATAACTACAACTTTACTTATTTATTATTTATTCACTATTTAATGCCTGATGTGCTGGCTCTGTTCAATCTATTTGTTTTCCCTTGTACACAAATGCCAAGCTTGGATTAATTGAAGGAAAATTCTATTTTTAACGCTGCTTTTCACAACCCACATCTTTACTATCCAAAACAGTTTACTGTATGAGCTTTGACATTCACAAGACCCTCCAATTTTTGAAAAATGTGAGGGGATGTATGAACTGTCGTTCCTCCCTTCTATAGTAAGAAAAAATCATGCAGATCGCAATTGTAAATAGGATGTTTCCCACCAGGGATAGCACAGTGGGAATGGTAGGTGTAAATGGAGCTTTGCATTTGTGAAACTCTGATTTATGTTTTAAATGTCAGGCTATGTTATTTTTTTCCAAGGTCCACATCTTTACAGCATACGGGGGATACTAAAGTAGATATTCTTACATAACTCATGTGTCATAGAACACTTCATTCAAAATTGGGCTAGAGCAGGGGTCTTTAAACAATGGCCCTCCATTTGTTCAGGAACTACAACTCCCATCATGCCTAGTCATGTCTGTGAATGTAAGGGATTTATAATGCCTCATGGGCAGTGTAGTTCCGCAACAGCTGGAGGGCCATAATTAGGAGATCCCTGGGCTAGAGGACCCAGCAGTTTTATTTCTGACGAGGAATTGAAGAATTTCATTCCTAAGGCCAATAGTGTGTGTAATAGGGCTCTCTGCCTCTTAGACGTATTCAAATGGATTCATAGGAGTGGGCTGTAGAAATGAATGAAAATGCAACACAACTGTGTTGTGTTTACATGGAGAGTGTAGTGATGTCACAGTTGACATTGCAATACTTCCTATAAATATGGAGGCCAGGGCAGACCTATTAAAATTCTGTGCAGCCTCTCCATACAGAAGTAGATCACTTCTGTAGGGAATCTATTGCTGGTTGATTGTGGCCAGCAATACATCAGTATTAGAAGTGATCTGCTGCTGTGTAGCTGCATGGGTCATCTCAATCTTAATTTCTTAACAATGACACCACATGAACTGGATGACATATACAAATACACATATAAGGGGGCACTTTTGGGTTTAATTACTAAAGCTGGAGAGTGCAAAATCAGGCTCACTTTTGCATTGAAACCAATCAGCTTCTAACCTCAGCTTGTTTAATTAAAGTGGGTGTAAACCCCATTCATGAAATCTGACCTAGGCACATATATCTGCAGTGTTTACTTGTCTCACTCCAAAGCCCTGTGTCTTTCTGCTGCTCTGCTCCTCTGTTAAGAAAGATTAGCAGAGAGCTGGTCTATTCACAGTACAGCTCTACAAGTTTCTTTGCTCCTCTGCCTATGTGGAGGAGGAGGGTGGGTATATGTCAAGATGCCACACCCAGTGGTGGAACAGGAAGAAAAAATTGTAGCACAATGTTTACTTTCTAAACAGTGTAGAAATCTGAAGACAGCACATATACATGTAAAACTTATGTAGGGAGATTTGTTTAATCTCTGTGTATAATCTGAAGTTGTTCACTTCATTGGGTATATGTGGGGGTTTATAGCTACTTTTACCACTTCAGCCCCGAAAGGATTTGCCCCCTTAAAAACCAGGCCATTTTTTTGTGATATGGCACTACGTTACTAGCTAACAATTGCACTGTCATGCGATGATGTACCCAAATAAAATTGATGTATTTTTTTCCCATAAATAGAGCTTTCTTTTGGTAGTATTTGATCACCTCTGCGGCTTTTATTTTTTGTGCTATAAACAAAAAAAGACCGACAATTTTGAAAAGAAAACCAATATTTTTTATTTTCTGCTATAAAACACACCCAATAAAAAATTAAAAATAAATCAAATTTCTTCATCAATTTAGGCCAATTTGTATTCTGCCAAATATTTTTGGTAAAAAAAAATCCCACAAAACGTTTATTAACCACTTCTCTACTGTGCACGAAAACCCCTTCCTGCCCAAGCCATTTTTCAGCTTTCAGCGCTGTCACATTTTGAATGACAATTGCGCGGTCGTGCGATGTGGCTCCCAAACGAAATTTGCGTCCTTTTTTTCCCACAAATAGAGCTTTCTTTTGGTGGTATTTGATCACCTCTGCGGTTTTTATTTTTTGTGCTATAAACAAAAGAAGAGCGTCCAGTTTGGAAAAAAAACACATTTTTTTAATTTTTGCTATAATAAATATCCATTTTTTTTTTTTTAAATAAAATTTTCCTCAGTTTAGGCCGATACGTATTCTTCTACATATTTTTGGTAAAAAAAAAAATCGCAATAAGCGCGTATTGATTGGTTTGCGCAAAAGTTATAGCGTGTACAAAATAGGGGATAGATTTATAGCATTTTTATTTTTTTTATTTTTTATTAGTAATGGCGGCGATCTGCGATTTTTTATTGTGACTGCGATATTGCGGCGGACACATCGGACACTTTTGACACATTTTTGGGACCATTCACGTTTATACAGCGATCCCTGCTATAAAAATGCATTGATTACTGTATAAATGTGATTGGCAGGGAAGGGGTTAACCACTAGGGGGCGGGAAGGGGTTAAATATGTTCCCTCAATGTGTTCTTACTGTGGGGGGAGGTGACTGACTGGGGGAGGTGACCGATGGTTGTCCCTATGTACAAGGGACACACCATCGGTCCCCTCTCCCTCACAGGACGTGGATCTCTGTGTTTACACACAGAGACCCACTTTCCTGCTCGTTTCCCGGGCAATCGCGGGTGCCCGGCGGCAATCGCGGCCGCCGGGCACGCGCACCGGGGGCCTCGTGAACGTGGCGGGCGCGCGCGCGCGCCGCTGGCTTCAAGCGCGCGCCTCCTAGCTCGTTTTAAAGGGAGGACGTCATATGACGTCCTCCCAGAACGAGAGTATCCTCCGCCCGCCGTCAATTGACAGTGGGCGGGGGACAAGTGGTTAAATGGTTTTCACAAACGTTATAGCATCTACAAAATAGGGGATAGATTTATGGCATTTTTATGGGTCGCCAGGGACAACACACAGATCCATCTTCCTGCATAGCAGAAAGACAGGATCTCTGTGTGATCCCCTGTCAGAACTGAGATCTGCCTACTATCGCAGATCCCCATCCTGTCACTGCAGGGAACAATCGCGGGTGGCCGTCGGACATCGAGTCCGCCGGACCCGCTGATTGGCTCCCCCCACTGGCCAATCGGCATGCGCGTACACCTCCGGTGGCGCACACGTGCGCCCACAGATCTCTGTGTATAAGCCGACGTACAGCTACGGCGATTCGCGCAGCTGAGCCAACCTGACGCAATATAACTGCGGGGGCTGGTCGGCAAGCGGTTAAACTTTGGCAATAAAACCTGGAAGATTATTGGTTTCTATGCAGAAGTGAGCTTGATTTTGCACTCTCCAGCTTTAGTACATAAACCCCATTGTCATTTGAAATGTTTGAAATGTTTGTGATTGGAAACCTGTGAAAAAGTAGTCCATGCTAATTTCTACCCTTGGCAGCCCATATTAATCATGCCTTAGTTAAAGACCAGCTCACACCGATATACGTCGGCAGAATGGCATGGCCCGGCAAAGTGACGTATATTTACGTCACTTTGAATTTCCCGAATTTCCCGGCGTGAGGGCGCGTGCACGCCACCTGCGGCACGCCCTGCTGCGAGCTCCGTGACTGTGCCCACGGAACCCGTGGACTCGATGTTCGCTGGTGTCCCGCGATCGGGTCACAGAGCTGCAGAACGGAGAGAGGCCAGTGTAAACAAGGCATCTGCCTAGTGACACAGCACTGATCGTCTGCTCCCTCTCAATGGGAGGAGCGATCAGTGACGTGTCACTCGTAGCCATGCCCCCTAACAGTTAAAATCACTCCCTATGACACACTTAACCCCTTCCTAGCCCCCTAGTGGTTAACCCCTTCACTGCCAGTCACATTTATACAGTAATCAGTGCAATTTTTTAGGACTGATCGCTGTATAAATGTGAATGGTCCCAAAATAGCATCAAAAGTGTCCGATAATGCTGCAGTCACGATAAAAATCGCTGATCGCCGCCATTACTAGTAAAAAACAATTGTTAATAAAAATGCCATAAAACTATCCACTATTTTGTAGACGCTATAACTTTTGCGAAAACCAATCAATAAACGCTTATTGTGATTTTTTTTTTACCAAAAAATATGTAGAAGAATACGTATCGGCCTAAACTGAGGAAAATAAAAAAAATTATATATATTTTTGGGGGATATTTATTATAGCAAAAAGTAAAAAATATTGTTTTTTTTTTCAAAATTGTCGCTCTATTTTTGTTTATAGCACAAAAAATAAAAACCACAGAGGTGATCAAATACCCCCAAAAGAAAGCTCTATTTGTGGGAAAAAAAGGACATCAATTTTGTTTGGAAGCCACGTCGCACAACCGAGCGATTGTCAGTTAAAGCCATGCAGTGCCGAATTTTAAAAAGTGGCCCGGTCGTTTGGCAGCTAAATGGTCCGGGGCTGAAGTGGTTAAAGTGAAACTAAGTATTTGCATGATGCACAGAAGTGCAGCAGGATATATCCCCCTTGGATTTTTTAGGCAGTAATCGAAATAGAAACGTAAATATATTTAAAAGGCAACACTGCTGCTTTTATTGATAAAAAAGAATAAGAAGAGGGGCTGAATAGGTCCAAAAATAGTAAACATTGCTCACATGCATGTAAATCATCATGTAAATCATGACAAAAATACATAGGACTTAATCTTTATGAAAACAAGTACCCATATATCCTGCACTGGCTATCCTTGTGTTTGCATGGTGGTTTACCCTTCTGCCCGCTTGCCTACATCTGGGTGTGGGGTGCACCAGTCAGCTCCATCTAATGGGGATCCCTCCATCGATCTATGCTGTTTTTATGGTTTTCTGGTTTTGTGTATGTTCACCCATTACATGTCTGATCTCTGTAAGTATTTACTACAGCTTACCTATTAGTTCATACCTGATATACTGTTACAGTACATAGACATGAATGTATGCATATATTAGCATTACACTAATTGATGTATAATTATATTCACATTTTAGATAGGATTGAGTACTCAAACCTTCCCTGAAGATGTTATTCCGAAACATGTTGGGATATATCGTAGCCACTCATACAGACTGACCACAGCTTTCCTTTGGCAGTGCTCAGGGTGCAATTTATTATTTTTGAGTACTTGTTTTCATTGAGATTAGGTCCTATGTATTTTTGTCATAATTTACATGCATGTGAGCAATGTTTACCATTGGGCCTATTCAGCCCCTTTTCTTATTCTATTTTAACCACTTCTCCACTGAGGACGTCATATGACGTCCTCAACTTTGTGCGGTGGCCATACGTCACCAAGAGAGGGCGCTGTAACACGTCTAGACTGGAGGAGATTCCGGCCGGGCCTGAGGACATCTCCACGCATCTGCTGCCATCTTGGGGCCTGCGGAGTCTCCGGCATTCTCCGCTCTCGAGTGCTGCAGGACGAGCGGTCGCCTCGCTCCCTTGTGGCCGCAGCTCTGGAGGAGGATAGACGGAGCTGACATCAGCGGGGACCAGCCAGAGGATCCGGGAGTCCACCCGCGGCCCGCCCGCGGCCCGCCACCGTCGTCTTGAGGCCTACGGAACCGGACGCAACCTCCTTCTACAGGTACAGAGCTCCACAAGCCATACGCCCATCCCGCACTCCCTGCCCACGCCAGCAACCTTAAAAGAGGCAGATTACATCCGCGGCAGCGGGAGACAGTCATCCCTTGAAGAGGGAGCTGCAATCCAGACAGATTGCCGCCCCTCCACACGGCGGCCGTTTTAGGAAAGGCCGCGGCTTCGGCCTTGTCCCGGAGCACAGCGGCCATCTTGCTACATCCAGACTCCTGGCCTGCTCTGGTTTCCAGCTTTTCGGACGCCTTCTCCTCTCCTCATACATCCCAAGAGGGGGGTCGGACTGTTAATCCTTTAAACACATAGTGTCTTACATGCTAGTTGGAGACTGTTTCTAGAGGCTCTGCCCTAGGTGAAGCAGTGTTTTCCCGGACGGTGTCTGGTTTAGGAAAGGCCGCGGCTCCGGCCTACTCCTGGAGGTCGGCGGCCATCTTGCTACACCCAGATCCCCAGCCAGTCAGTCCTTGATTTCTGCCTCCTCTGACATATAACCCTCTCTTCATAAATTCTAGGGGAAGGCTCGGTATATGTGCCCCCTCGGTTCCCTTAGACAAATTGTGCTATACCAGCAGTTAGCAATAATTTTTTGCTTTTTCATGTGATTATGGGACATTGACAAACAACAGAAAACAAGGAAAGATACCCTGGAGATATATATATCTGGATTTGTGTTTCTGTTCTATTGCTGGGGTATGGTACTGTTGGACAGCTCCTTTATTGAACCACGATATAATACCCAGTATTAGCATTTTTAAAATCATTGAAAAAGCATATTTAATAGAAATAAGATCAATAAGACTGTATGTTTGATATGGACATGAATAACTATATGTTCCACACTATGCGTTGCTAAGACTGAGGGGTGCTCCACTCAGCATTCAGCTTTAAAGCCCCAATTATGCCAACAAAGACATTCAAAAAAAATCGCTCTGTTACTTCTAAAAAACATAGTAATCAGGTCGCCGCTAGCTCCATACAGCGCTTCCTGGTTACTAGTGGAAACGGCCCGGACGCTTGTAGCAGTCAAACTAGATGCACGAGACGTAACGCATCTCTCGCTTCATTAGCAATCCTTGAAAAAAAAAGCTTGCCTGCATCATCTTGTTGCCCAGATCCCATGGAAGAACCTGAACCCCCCACAGGATCAGACATGTCGTCTCTGCTGATCGGCATTAGAAAAGAGTTAGCTGGGATGTTCCATGGACTTGAAACATCAATAAAAAAGGAAATAGCGGGTGTGAGAACAGATATGGCGCATATTCTCGGTAGGGTAGAGGTTACAGAACAGAGACAAGATACTCATGAAACAGCTATAAGAGAACTACGAAAGACTGTCACACAGATAGCCTGCACTCATCGTGCCTCATTATATAAGCTTGAGGACCTCGAGTATAGAAATCGCAGAAACAACGTGCGAATCAGAGGTCTGCCCGAAGCGACTGGCGATAAGGATCGGGAGCCGTCGATTACCGATATACTTAACTCAGTGTTGGGAAATGCACCCACCGATCCACTACGCTTTGACCGAGTACATCGGGCTCTCAGGCCACGTAACATAGCTACTGAGCAACCTAGAGATGTAATATGCCGCCTACATTATTATACAGATAAGAACGCTATAATGGCCAAGATGAGGGGTATCCCCAACATTGATTTTGATGGAGCGACTCTTAATATCTTCTCGGACTTGTCCAAGGAAACCTTGGATCGCCGCAGAATTCTTAAACCACTCCTGGAACATTTACGTTCTAATGGGATCACTTATAGATGGGGTTTTCCGGCGTGCCTCATTGCTAACAAAGATGGCCGCTCTCATACCCTTCGGTTCCCAGAGGAACTACCACAATTTCTAAAGGTCCTTAATCTTCCATCAATAGATCTCCCGAACTGGCAGGATCCGATCCCTAAGTTCTTGCATATTCAGGACTCTCATTGGCAAAAATCTCCTACTAAAAAAGGGCGCTCTTCCGTGCCAAGTACTGAACAACAACATAGATGAGTAAAGAGTGATTAGGCCTATATGCATTTTTTTTTCTTTTTTCTCTCTGAATGAGTATATCTGTAAGCTATCATATCTAATGAAATGAGATCTAACCGTTAAAGTTAAATATTCTAAAAAGATCTAATGCTCATGGTTTGTTATGTATTTCTGGAGCAAAAAGTACTTTTCTGCTTACTATTTTTCGCACAGCTGAATGCTGGTGGAGCATAATGCTCTTATGTGTTGCTCACACAACACGCTCTCCTTCCCTTCTTTCCTTCTGGGGTTGGGGAGAGCGGGTAGCCCTCAAGTTTTTTTTTATCCGTTCTCCTAAAGGAGTTCTGGATGGCTGCCCGGTCTCTCCTCCCCCACAGGGACCACCGGAGATATCTGCGTGACAAATTAAGGTTTCCCACACGTGTCCGGAAGGACATTTTTGTTGTTTATGTAAATTTGTTTTTTTTTCCCTTTCTTTTTTTTCTTTTCAACATATACCCGTTTTTCTCTTTTTCTTATTATTCCCCCCCCCCTTAGGCCGGCATGCAGGGATATGTAGGTTTAAGTGTCATGTTATACTGTGATAATGACCACACTTAAAGTTATCTCCTATAATGTAAGGGGTTTAAACGTTGCGGCTAAACGACATCAGGTCACCTGTGAATTACGGAAATCGGCTTCTTCTATTGTGTATCTTCAGGAAACACACTTAACCCATACTACGCAGGTCAAATTGAATTCAGTATATTTCCCTCAGTGGTATTATAGCCTCTCAGATACAAATAAGGCGAAGGGTGTGGCCATTGGTTTTAGTGGTAGTGTACCCTTTCGTTTTTCAGATATGCAAGCGGATGACCATGGCCGTTTTCTTTTTTTAAAGGGTTTCCTAGGCACCACTCAATGTACCTTAGCAAATATATATTGTCCGAACCAAAACCAATCTACTTTTTTCTCTCAAATTCTTACTGATTTATCACACTTTGCAGAGGGATTAATCGTACTGGCAGGGGACATAAATATGTCTCTAGATCCTGTGTTGGACACATCCCATGGTCGTTCCAATATCTCTTTTAAGCGTCTGTCTTTTGTTAAAAAGAGACTTATAGACTGGCACCGAATAGATAATATTTTTTTAGATCACTATCATCTTCCACTATTAAAATCTGCGGATATAGGTACAGCGACACTATCAGATCATGCACCTGTGTCGATGACAATGACCATGCCCACTTTACCTCAACGCTCCAATAATTGGAAACTTAACGACTCTCTTCTTTCTAATGTAACAGAGGTTTCAATATTTGCCTCTCATATATCGCAATATTTTAGAGACAACAAACCTTCTGAGACATCCCCTGCTATTATATGGGAAGCTCACAAGGCAACTATGAGAGGCCGATTCATAGAACTTGGGGCAAGGAGGAAAAGAGAGCATGGTCAACAACTTGAGCAGGTCCTTCATCAAATAACTGAACTTGATAAACAACACAAACTCACTTTACACATATCCCAATTAGAAGCTCTTACACTGAAACGAGAAGAACTAAAAAATCTGCTTAATTTAGACACAGCTCGAAAATTTCAACGCTGTTCGCAAAAACTATATGAGTGGGGGGATAAACCTAGCAGACAACTAGCAAGATCCCTTAAAGAAAAACAGACTAGATCATTTATCCCCAAAATAAAACTATCTAATGGAAACTTAGTCCACGCGACTCCTCATATTGCTAAAGCTTTTAGGGATTATTATGCAGATCTTTATAAAGTGCAGTGTGATTCTCCGTCTCTGACTGTGAAGGAGAGACGTAGCCTCATGTTAGCATACTTAAAAGAAGCGAATTTGCCTAAAATTCCAAATTCATCCCTCAGTGAACTTGAATCTGAATTTTCGGTGGAGGAATTTCAGGCAGCCCTGAAATCTTCACCGATAGGTAAGGCCCCGGGACCGGACGGTTACACTACCCGATACTACAAAACATTTAGTGATGTTCTCTTGCCCCAGCTTACTGCCTATGCCAACTCAATTTCACAGATCTCGGGATTACGCCCGGAATCTCTTACAGCTCACATTTCAGTTATTCTTAAAGCAGATAAGGATTCTACTCAATGTAGTAGCTACAGGCCAATTTCCCTATTGAATGTTGATATCAAATTATATTCAAAGGTAATGGCTAACAGACTACTCCCCCTTATACCCAGTTGGATTTCTACGGATCAGACGGGCTTTATCCCACATAGAGAAGCCAAGGATAACTCTCTCCGGGCGATATCTCTTATACAATACGCTCAAAGGTCGTCCCAGTCCACCCTATTTGTATCCAGAGAGGCAGAAAAAGTGTTTGATAGGGTGGACTGGGATTACTTAAAAATGACCCTGCGACATTTTGGGTTGGGACCCAAGATGTTCTATCGTATTGTCTCCCTTTACTCTAATCCCACGGCACAAATCCGCATAAACGGCACTTTGAGTGAGTAATTTCAACTATTCAATGGGACTAGACAGGGCTGTCCCCTTTCTCCCCTTTTATTTGCCCTTACCCTTGAACCCTTTCTGGCAACTATAAGACATAATATAAATATACATGGGATTCAAGTAGGTAATAAAACTCACAAATATGCGGCATATGCGGATGATATTTTATTTTTTATTCAGCAGCCTCGTATCTCGCTTCCTAATTTAATGACAGCTTTTTCTACTTTTCAGACACCTTCTAATTTTAAAATTAATATTTCTAAGTCCGAAATTCTAAATATCAACCTACAAGGAAGGGAGGTGGAAAGTTTAAAACCCCTCTTCCCTTTTAGATGGGCTCAACGTAAAATGAAATATTTGGGAGTGAATCTTACGCCTCACACTCAGTCTCTTTTTAAATATAACTATATTCCATTATTGAATAATATTAGAGAGGATCTACAAAAGTGGAATACGCTAACACACTCATGGCTGGGTAAAGTAAGCATAGTTAAAATGAACATTCTGCCTAGAGTACTTTTTTTTTTTTCAAATGATCCCATTGGGTGTACCTATAGGTTTTTTTTCCCTATTACAGACCATGGTCTCCCGCTTCATTTGGAAGAACAGCCACCCCAGAGTATCCAAGGAAGTGTTATTTCGCTCCAAGGATGCGGGGGGACTGGCCCTCCCAAATTTTAAGACTTATTATAATGCTGTTATTCTATCTAGAATTGCCGAGTGGAAATATGCCGCTAATTCCAAACTCTGGGTGAGCTTGGAATATGCTCTTAGTAACACAGACCTAGCAACTATACCCTGGTTACCACGTATACACAGACACCTTGCTCCAAGTACCTCTATATTAACCACTTCCACTCTTGATGTATGGGATGCCTTACATAGGAAGATTTCATGGTCATATGCTTCCCCTTTGCTACCACTTTTGGACCACGATTATTTCCTACCTGGTCTGGTAGACCCGGGATATAGGATGTGGTCGCCAGAAGGACCTCTTTTATTACATCAGGTTCTCCGAGCAAATGCTCTTAAGCCTCTTGAGGAAATTCTCGGCCTCAAGCCGATTACATTTTTGGACAAATGGAGATATAACCAATTACAGGGCTTTCTTAGAACCCTGCCTCAGCCGCTCAAAGGAATACAGGACTTAAATAGTATTGAGGAAATCTTCAATTCAACGGAGTCACCGGAACATAGTATCTCGGTATTTTACAAATCACTTATCAAGCTCCAAGGAGACACTTACCCTCCCTTCTTTGCTAAGTGGGAGGCAGACCTGGAATCCAGCATCCCAGATAGCCAAAAGGACAAAGTCCTGCAGTTGTCTCATATCTCTTCAATAGCATCAAAGATGGCTGAGGTCAATTACAAATTGCTAACTAGATGGCACTATACCCCATCAAAGCTTCATCAGATGTTCCCTGCCAACTCCCCATTGTGTTGCAGGAACTGCGGGAACAGAGCAACTCATGCTCATACATGGTGGTCGTGCCCACTTATTCGCCCCTATTGGGCTAGCATTATTGGTATCATCCAACAAATATCCAGTATTAATCTTCCTGCTGACGCATGGACCATCCTCTTTCATGCTACTGAGGAGTCTGTTAGAAAATATAAATGTTCTCTAGTTCCACATCTGCTTAACATGGCTAAAGCACTTATACCTACCCTTTGGGGCCAGCCTGAGATTCCATCCGTGAAAAAGTGGTTTCAAAAAATATCAGAGGTACATCTCATGGAAGAAATTACTCATCGTAACAAGGACACTTTCCAACGACATACCCTAACCTGGACTCCGTGGATGGAATTTAAGGACACTACAACCTATAGAGAGATACTTGCACAATCTCACTGAGACTCAATTTATATTTACTGAATGAGCTATTAATATCTTAAGGCTGATTATTTGGGGCTATTGTCGGGCCTATTCCTTAGGAGTCTAAAATGTACTGAGACATACATATTACTGGATACCATGCATGCCGGCCTATTTTTCCTCTCCCCCCCTTTATATTTTCCTAATTTCTCCCCCCCTCCCCCCTTTTTTTTAAATTTTTAAAATTTTTTTTTTTTACATTTAGAGAGAGAATTTAATGAAGTTGTAATAAATTATTTACGATCAATGCACATAGGGAAGAGGGGGGGGTGAATTTTTTTTTTTTGTGTATAAATTTTTTTTTTCTTTTGTTTTTTTTTTCTTTTCTCTCCTCTCTCTTTCACATATAAGTTGGGTCACTTTATTAATATAGCCAATTGTAAATTTATTTCCTAGTTTTTTTGTTTTTTTTTTAGATAGTCCATTAAGGGACCTTAACACCAGGGTTTTTTGATGTGAAGTAGTTTTTGGGATCACCTCACTTTAAGGGGCATCAATATTGGTGTCTCATCACATAAGATATCAGGGGGAGAATAAGGGGATGTTATTCCCCTATCCCCCCTCCCCTCCTTAATTTTTCACTCCCCTCCCCCTCCTTTTATTTTATTTTTCTTTATTCTCTTTCTTTTTTTTTTTTCTCTTCCCCATTGTCACATATTGGTGAGGTCACTTATCCCTGTCACTTTTTTACATATATGTCTTGCCACTCCAACACAGCCATTTGCAAATTCATCCTTCAGTCATTTATATAGCCCACTTCTGGACTCTAATATTTGGGGCCCTCTTTTTTTTTTTTTTTTTTTTTAGAAGAAGAAGAAGAAGAAGTTTTTGGAACCAATTTTTGTCACCTCACAATAGGTACTTTCACTTAAAAGGGCACTAACATTAGAGTTTTTACACATAATAAACTTTAAAACACTTAGGGGAGAAAACGAGGGATTGTATCTTCTCCTTCCTCTTCTTTCTTCCCTCCTTTTTTTTTTTTCTTCTCTCTCCCTCTTCTTCTCTTTCTGTGCACCCCTTTCCCTCCTCTTTGTACAGCCCTGATTCCCCTAGTCAGTGTGGGGTTCCAGGGCTGGGGTTTTTATATATGAGCATAGATTATAGATTATTGTTCTCATTTTTAGGTTGGGTTTTTTTTTTTCTCTCTCTTTCTTTCTTTTTTTTTTTTTCGGGAAATATTGAGTATATGTGTTTTTATGTATTGTAAAGTGTGTTATATGTTGAAAAATCAATAAAAAAGAGATATTAAAGAAAAAAAACTTTGTGCGGTGATATCATCTCTATGATCATCGGAGGCCCAGGCGCGACGTTGTGACGTCACGCCCGGGTACCCGGAAGTAAACAAAGCCGCAATCGCGGCTGTCGGCATGAGATCAGTGAATTTTTTTCACAATCTCATGCTTTCAAGCCTTATCGACCCCACATCTCTTTATAAAGAGGACCTGTCACAATGATTCCTATTACAAGGGATGTTTACATTCCTTGTAATAGGAATAAAAGTGATCAAAAAAATATATATATTTTTTTTTTAAAAGTGTAAAAAAAAAAAAAGAATTAAGTAAAATAAAAAAAGAAATAATAAAACATTTTTTTAAATGCCCCTGTCCCTGGTAGCTCGCGCTCAGAAGCGAACGTGCATGTAAGTCCCGCCCACATATGTAAACGCCATTAAAACCCCACATGTGAGGTATCGCGATGTGCGTTAGAGCGTGTGCAATTCTAGCACTAGACCTCCTCTGTAACTTGAAAATAGTAATCTGTAAAAAAAATTAAAGCGTCGCCTATGGAGACTTTAAAGTACCGAAGTTTGGCGCCATTCCATGAGTGTGCACAATTTTAAAACGTGACATGTTAGGTATCTATTTACTCGGCGTAACAGCATCTTTTGCATTATACAAAAAAATTGGGCTAACTTTACTGTTTTGTTATTTTTTAATTCATGAAACCGTTTTTTTCCCCAAAAAAGGCGTTTTAAAAATTATTGCACAAATACCGTGCGATATAAAAAGTTGCAATGACCGCCATTTTATTCCCTAGGGTGTCTGCTAAAAATATATATATATATATATATAATGTTTTGGGGGTTCTGATTAATTTTCTAGCAAAAAAATTATGATTTTTACATGAAGGAGAGAAGTGCCAGAATAGGCCCGGTGGAGAAGTGGTTAAACTGTTATCAATAAGGCCTCATGCCCACTGGCGTTTTTACAGCTGCGTTTTTTGCAGCTTAAAAACGCCTGTCCATGTTATTGTAAATATATATATTTTTTTTTTTTGAAAAAAAAAAAAAAAAACGTCGGAGCTAAAAACGCGACCGCGCGTTAGTGCGCGTTTTTTGCGCGTTAGTGCGCGTTAGTGCGCGTTTTTGCGCGTTTTTTTCTGCCTAATTCTGACGCTGAGGAACGCACTGGTCCTGGTTTTTTTTTACAGCTTACAAACGCCTATGCTCTTTACAGCTCAAAAACGTCTAGGTGGGCATGAAGCTATAGACTAACATGGACAGGCGTTTTTAAGCTGTAAAAAACGCTCAAAAACGCGGCTGAAAAAATGCCCGTGGGCATGAGGCCTAAAAGTGGCGTTGTTGCCTTTTAAATATATTTAAGTTTCTATTTCCATCTCTGCCTAAAAATTCCTATGCACTTCTGTGCATCACACATATGAATTGGATGTTGGCAGTTTTTTACACTTGGCCCCGAACACCACTGTTTTCTAAAGTGGAACTAAACTCTGCAATACTTACCTATACTCCAACAGTCCCTTGCAGGCAGAGGCATATTCTTCCAGGTTTCTTACAGGTGCTGGGCTGTGACTGTGTTTGATGGCCAGCGAGGGATGACATCACTCCCTGTGCATTCACAGGATTGCAGTCATCCCGACACACAGGCGCTGTGCTGCAATGTAAATTAAGATGCACTTGGAGGAAGATTTTTTATTTTTTTTGCAGAAGAGACAATGTCTCTTCTGCAATAAAAGACCACCTGCTCCCAGTTTTTGAAAGCAGGACAGTTTACTCAGCTTTTTCCCCACAATGTAGCATAAAAAGTGATCTAAAGCCCTCCCGATGTAAAATGGTTATGCTCACTTTAAACGTTACCTTTCTGTTACATTACATAAAAGTTACACTATTGTGATATAATTTAATCAGCATACTTCATTATTGATTATATTTTAGGTAAATATCTGAAGGTGCCTAAACTATGTAACAAATGGGTTTAGAAAAAAAATTGAGGAAAATGCATGTTTTACTATATATTTTCAATAAAAACCAAGGAATTAGAAATATATTTGTTATCAAATTAATGCCCTATCCGTCCCTAAAAACACAAAATATAATACATTAGGACATACTACAAAACAAAATAGATATAATATGTATTACTGAGCACAAAAAGCACTGAGGCTCAAGGGGAATTAGAGAGAAAAGGTCTGGAGCCTCCAGCAGATAAAATAAAACCTTGTGACCCTACCATGAAGGTCCTTGCTTGAGGTCTTCCTATTGTAGGGTGGCAAAATGTTATCCTTGTATTTCAATTGTACTACTGTTTGTCACCTTGTTAAACAGGCTCCCATTGTAGACAAAAGTAACCATTTTATAGTTACATAGTAGGTAAGGTTGAATAAAGACAATAGTCCATCCAGTTCAACCTGTGTAGGTGTAGGAGTGTCAATGTTGATAATCATTTCCCATATCCCTGTATGTTGTGTTCACTAAGATGCACATCCAAGTGTCTTTTAAAAATATCAATACTCCCTGCTGAAACCACCAATTGTCTAAGAGAGTTCCACATCTCTATTGCCCTGACAGTGATAAACCCCCTACACATCTTAAGATTAAACCGCTTCTCCTCTAGTCTTATTGTGTGACCCCATGTCCTCTTGCACTCCCTGAGACTGATTTGTTTTTTTCCTAAGCTGAGATCACCATTTAGGTATTTGTATACTGCTATCATATCTCCTCTCAAGCGTATCTTCTCCAGCGAGAATACATTTAGTGCTTGCAGTCGTTCCTTGTAATTGAGGTCCTCCAGTCCCCTTAATTTTATTGCCCTTCTCTGGAACCTCTCCAGCTCCGCATTTCTACACATATTAGGCAGGCATGGTTCACTGGAAACCCATACTGAGAACACATTATACAGGCATGGTCCATCAGGAAATCCACCCAAAGAAATGCCATGCAGCCATCTCTGAAGTACATGTAGGCTGACATTGAAGAGGTTTCAAAAAGGCTGCTTGAGATTATTAGCTCTAAAATGCCTAAACTACGTAAAAAAAGGTGAAAACAAATATTTTGTTTTTTAAAAAAAGACAATTATTAGTGATAGAGTGCTTTAGCAAACAAAATGTCATTCAGTTAGGGTTAACGCCCACTTTAACCTCCCTGGCGGTATTCCCGAGTGTGGCTTGGGGTGAATTTTCAGTACCAAAAGCGGTAACCCCGAGCCACACTCGGGATTGCATCGCAGGATCCATGTACAGGTTACTTACCTTGTCCCCTGGATCCTGCGATGTCTCCCCGCTGTGTCTGCGAGCAGTGTCTCACTCGATTCACAGTGCTGAGCTCCGTTCCCTGCGAGTGTTGCAATGCACGGGGATGGAGTTTGGTGCCAAATTCAAAAAGTAAAAAACACAGTATAGATACAGTACACTGTAATTTTACAAATTACATTACTGTATCAAATAGTTTCACATCCCCTTTGTCCCTACTGGTTTGGCCAGTGCCCTGCATGCACTTTTATATTACAAATACTGTTCTTTCTGCCTGGAAACTGGAGATTGTCCATAGCAACCACAAAGTGTCCGTTTACGTCAAAAGTGCATTTAGACCAGCTAGAAAACAGCGATAATAAATTTGAATCACTTGCAGAATTGAGCGATAGTGATTTGTGGGAATATTCGTCATCAAACACTAAATCTAATGACAGCGACAATTCTGCAACTGAGCAAATTTCTGTGTTTTTGATTTGATTACATTATTGAATAATTTTTATTATAATTACATTATTATTTGTTATAATTATTTATAGTTATTTATCATATTATAATTTATGCTTTCGTGTTTCAAACGTTATCATACCCGGGATGTCTACTAGACTCTTGTTTGGACAGATTTAAGTGAGTTATTCTTAAGAATTACAGGACTACAATATAAAACGCCAAATTCCCATGCAAAATAATTGTACCGCTTTCTGCATCAAAAATCTGACATAACCATACCGCCAGGTAGGTTAACATCCAAATAAAACTCTACCTGAAATATTTATTTAATTGATTCCCAAGCCA
The DNA here is from genome assembly GCA_029206835.1 of Rana muscosa. NCBI lineage: Eukaryota > Metazoa > Chordata > Amphibia > Anura > Ranidae > Rana > Rana muscosa. Next base: position 352,528,038 of record CM055119.1, read on the forward strand.
GGTCTTTTCTCCTCTCTGTTATACCAGTGAGGATATCTCTTTCCAAACATGGCTGACACTGAGGACTCTGCTGTACTCACAACAGACAACCCTAATGTCACCATAGACGTGGCTGTGAGCATTTAATTGTATTTATTTTTTGTAATCACAATACTATAGTCATTTAAAGGTATTATGCTAGGTTAGTGGCAGTTAGGGAGCACCTGAGCAAAAGAGATAGAAGAAGAGAAATATAGTCACATTTCCTATGGACCACAAAAGAAAATTATCTGATACAATCCATCTGCAGTTAAAATGGAAAATTGGATTTCCAACTAAAAATATTGATTTGTACAGACAAGGTCCTGGGCTAAAACTAAAGAAATAGGGAGAAATTATAATGGTAAACTCTACCAATATGTTGTAATTTATAGCAACAAGTGTGTGTATATGTGTAGCTATCTATCTATCTATCTATCTATCTATCTATCTATCTATCTATCTATCTATCCATATATATATATATATATATATATATATATATGTAAATGTATTGTGTATAGATAGATAGAAACTGGTGGTTATCAAGTATGTTGTATTTTTGCATATTACACTTTAAAATAGCCTTGCATTTCTGGATTACTGCATTTATTTCCTTTCTACATACCCATATAGAGCACCTGACTCTTAATCTATTAGTCATTCTGCAGAGAGAACCTAATTTCTTGGTGTATTTGCATTTAATATTATGAGTGGGAACACCTTGGTTGCCTGAGAGATGATCAAATATCACCCATACATTCAAGTGGAAAAGTGGAAGTGGTCATAATTATGAGAAATGGGGAAATATGTGCTTGGATTAAAAAATGAGTAACCTTAACTTTATATCTCTTCCAAGCAGAAGGGTTAGAATTGAGAAGCTGTTAAACTGAAGCTCTACTGATCTATAATTTTATTACATGCAAAGTGACCAGAAGAATAAAACCTTTCCGTTATAACTATGGACAACGTTTGGCCTTAATAACAGCAGTAAGACTAGACAGTTGCTCTACAAGCATCTGTTGTTGTTACATCCCAATGTAAATACAGTACAGTACATATACCTTATTTAAAAACTGAGAAAATATCAGTCGCTAGGGTGCACTGGTGATTTAGAAATCAGCACTGGGGACCACAAAATGGCCACAGACCTTATAAATTTCAGTCTGAGGAGTAGTTGTACACACTTGGTAATGGGGTAAGTCTATGAAAGATATTTAGATATTGAGGTTTACAAAGGAGTTATGCCACCTTTGTAAATGTATAGACATGCAATTGTGTGCATTTACCAACAATGTGATGTGCTGTTGTATCTATATAAATCATACAAAACAACATGTAGTGTACGTGGAGAAACAAGTCCACCTAAAAAGTCCCAAAGTGATTTAAATAAAGGCATCCACTTGTGAGAATCACTATTTAAAAGTCTCCTTCACCAGCCACAGTGTAGACGTTTAAATTCTGGATCTTACAAGCGGATACAGTTATTTAAATCACTTTGGGACTTTTTAGGTGGGCTTGTTTTTTTTTACATACTGATACTTGTTTTGTATGATGCATATGGATACAACAGCGCAACATATTGTTGGTAGTATATACTAGTTTGGAATCAAAGTATTCAGATATCTGTGAGTGCTGCTGTTGGTGTTATTGTTGCACTGATTTAATTTGCACAGATCAAATTTTTCATAATTTTTACACTTAGCGCAGTTTTGGTTTCTTAGTAATTTTTTGCATTTATTTGGTCACAGACATCATGGGTGATTTGTAATATCCTTGAAATCTATATTTCAATGTATATTACGCATAATATCCTGTATACAATTTAGAGTTGTCCAGAGAATCAAAGAATATACAGCTCAGTATCCAAATAAATGTCTGTATAGTAGAAGACAATAGAAGGTAGTAGACCACTAGAGCAGTCATTACTAAATGGTGGACCATGGTCCAAGTCTGGACTTAGTTAATGTCCTATCCAGACCGGCACAATAATGCCATTTAGTAGCCGTTCTGTCCCCGCCACCGCTGTCATTCTCACTCTCACAGAGCCCACAGTGGGAGACAGGATGGGTCTAGATGGGGGGCGAGGGCACCCCAAGTTAACAAGCAGGTGATTTTTTGCTAGAATGCAGGGTGATTCTAGCAGTCAATCACCAGCTTGCAGCTCCCACCCTCAGGCAGTGAGACTCAGGACTCCATGACCTTTTAAATACACACCCCACCAATCACTGAGCATGCTGAAATGCACACTTTCACACTGGTGCATATGCACTTAGGAGTTAGCATACCTAGATTCATAAAAAGCAAGTCTACATTAGCAACAAAGCATTAGGACAAAGACACATGATTAGGAGAAGGCTGACACAATGCCAGGAGAAAAAGACAAGGGCCATAACACAGCCTGCAATCATCTAGCACAGTGGTCATCAACCCTGTCCTCAGGGCCCACTAACAGGCCAGGTTTTATGTATTACCTTGGGGAAAGGCAGACTAGAATACTGCAATCACTGAGCAGCAAATTATATCACCTGTGATGTATTTCAGTTATCTTGCAAACCTGGCCTGTTAGTGGGCCCTGAGGACAGGGTTGATGACCACTGATCTAGCAGACATTAAATCCACAGCTGATGGCCAAACAACCACACCATAGATGTAAAACAACTTGCAGGCCACTACCAGAGAGGAGGGCAATTTCTTTACAATATTGTATATTCTGGTATATCATCCTTTTTTAGGTTGCTAACTACATCAGTCAAGGCTCAGGCTTTTTAAAAAAATCACCAAAACTTACTTAACTTCATCAAGTAAACAAATGTTAACATTATAGTTCCCAATATCCTATCTGACATTTCTGAGGATGACTCTCTGCTAAGCCAATAATTACCTAACTTCAGTGGATAAATAAACAATATTAGCATTTAAACTTCCAACCTTAAAAAGCAATGACATTTTCTCAAACTTGATGACTTGTACCTGATGATATGGCTAACCTAACCCCATCTACACTTAATTAAAGAGTCACAAGCAATTATAATTTGAATATTGGCTTTCATAATCTGTTTGCTTGTAATTTTATACTTCGTGATCGTTTTATGCTTTATTTGCTTTGGTAAAGGCCTTGTGATTTAAACAGTTTTAAAGAGGATGTGGCTATACCTAAACACTTGTTTCACTGGCTTTGCTTTGCAACTGTCTATTTTGTTTCTGCTCTTATCCTTGACCATGTCTTTATGTTAACATTATTTATAGACTTACGCAATAGTGCTACAGCCCACAAAGGGCTCCAACTTTGATATAGTGGTGGGGCATTCATAGTCAAATGAGCCAGGGAACTATATTAGTTGTAGCATTGCTTCCATTAGAGGAAGGAAAAGTCTATTGCAATAACCCATACAAAAAGTCCTCCAAGATTGGATGTGCCATTAACTACCCCATCTTGTAAATAGAAAAATAAACTAGCATCAGGAAACCTTCATGCAGACACATAAAAAATGAATGAGTTTTTCTAAGCATGAGAAGTCCACTTACTGATCAAAAAAAAAACAGGTGGCCCTAGTTCAAAAAACCTTACCCACATTTTTCCTAGAATGCACCACCAGATGATTCTGAATGTTCATAGTATTGAAAAGGCATGACTAAATGGTGGTCCGCGGTCCAAGTCCAGACCAAGTCAATGTCCTATCTGGACCATTGCGGTACTGCCATTTAGTAGCTGTTCTGCCCAGAGCTGTCCCCGCCGACACTGTCATTCTCATTCTCACAAAGCCAATAGCAGGAGGCGGGACAGCTCTGGATGGAGGGTGGGGGCTACCTGAGTTAACAAGCAGGTGATTGGTTGCTAGGATGCAGGGCAGTCTTAGCAGCCAATTGCCAGCTTGCAGCTTCCACCCTCTGGCCAAGCCTGCTGTGCCTCCCATCTTCCTCCCTGTCTGTGTAAGGTAGGACAGGAAGGGAGGGGGGTAATGTGAAGGGGGGCTGAGGACATTAATTAGATCACTGCAAACTATAATGGAGGGGTTTAGGACAGGGGAAGCTCAAGACAGTCAAGGGGGGAGCTCAGGAGAACTAAAGGGGGGAACTCAGAACAGTTAGCCATCTTGTAAGTGCATAAAGTAGGTGAAAGTTTTGCACACTGGTAACAGAGTGGAGTGCCTTTTACACTTTGGGAACTTATTATGCACATAATGATTGAGAAAACTGGAGGTTTATACCTAGTTTGGCAGTATTTTAGCACTTTAGTAGTCACTTACATTGTATTTGACTTTTTTGAGCACTGCACTATTAAGTTTTTTCTTACAAAAATACATGATTGTTTGTTTTAAATAGTTTTGTTAAAGTTATATTAAACTCATGTATTTTTTTTGTTTAAAAATAAAAAAACCTGGTATGCTTACCTGCTCTGTGCAGTGGTTTTGCACAGAGCAGCCCAGCGCCTTCTCTTCTTGGGTACCTCATCGGCACTCCTGGCCACCTGCCCCCTGTTGAGTGCCCCCACAGCAAGCAGCTTGCTATGGGGGCACCCGAGCCGAGTCACTGCTTTGTCTCCATTCGGACACGGCTTGGCCCCACCCCCTGTCTTTTCTCATTGGCTGACTGACTTTGATTGACAGGAGAGGTAGCCAATGGCGCCCGTAACTGTCTCCGCTAATGAGGAGAGAGAATCCCTGAATCCCTGTACAGCCAAGGCTCTCGTGCAACATCACTGAATCTAAATAGGGCTGAGGTAAGTATAAAGGGGACTGGGGGGGGAGCTGCACACAAAAAGTTTTTTTATCTTAATGCATAGAATGCATTAAGATAAAAACCTTCTGCCTTTAAAACCATTTAACTAAATATAACATTTTTATTTCATCAGTGCCAATGTTCTTTACTTGTTAGGTCTGTTTTGTGTTAGATTTGGACCTTTGCACTATCCAAATTTTGATTTTATATTGTAATTTTTCTATGTATTAATTATATTTATAGACAAGTCCAGTCTATGGTAGTTTATGTTAGCTTTTATTGCGATATTGATTTTTTTTTTTACTTTATTTATTTTGTTTTAGATTTTGGTTTATCCAAACCCATTCTTCATTCATAGTGCCTTCTGTACACACGTTCACATAGACAAGTTAAGACCTCACTGGAAATGGTATTTTAATTGCAGCTATAAATCCTACGGTGTGATTCTTATTTTCAAAGCGATGTAACTTTTATTGTTTGGCAATAAAGTATCCTGATACCCATACTTATTTAAAGGTATTGCAAGGCCTGGGCAATATTTTCTTTTTTTAATGTCCTCTCCATCTCTGATGGACAACGTTAGCTGTTTTTATATGATGGAATGTGTGTAGGTTGGGTAACAATAAAAATATTAATGATACTGAGCATGAGACTGACATTTCAAATACCTGAGCTTATCCTAATGACAATGCGCAAAATTCAATAACCAATAAAATTCAGTAAACTGAAATCTACAATAATCCTTTAACGGATTGGATGCTATTGTTTATTGTATTCAACCTACACTATTTAATCCAGTTAAGCATTCCCTAAAATTACAACTTCTATAAATACCTGCATTCTCTCTTTTTTATTAGGTTCATGTAATCCCCAGTGCAACAATGCTCACACAGGAAAAATTAGTTTTTTTCTATCACTTAGGAAAAATACAAAGATGACCTTTCTTGTAAATAAGAAAGTTGGAGGTAGATCTGTGCCCAACCTGTATTGTTTTTCTTAAATGAAGAAAAGTGAGGTCACTGGGTTGGCTGTCCTGTCTCAAAGGGATGCACGGATTACAATACTGGTTGAACAACTTCCAAATCTCTTGTCAGGTCAAACAGTTTATATGCACAGTGGGGTCCATTTACTAAAATACGGAGAGTGCAAAATCTGGTGCAGCTCTGCATGGTAGTCAATCAGTTTCTAACTTTAGCTTGTTCAATTAAAGGAGAAGTACAGCCAAATTTAATTTGGTTGTACTTCTCCTATGGATCACAGGAGCCCGCTGTCAGCTGACATCACAGAGCCGGTCCAGGCTGGGGAAAGATCGCAACCATATGGTCGGGATCCACCAAGATGCCTGGACTGGCACTGGCAGCGAGCTGCTGAGAGCCTGAACCAGCCACTCCCACCCCCTCCACAGTTTAGTGCTCCAGTGATCTCAAAGCACCGAGCGATCGGCAGTGTTTGACCACTGGGTTCTCAGCCTTAGAGCCGGCGGGGAAAAAGATGCAGCATCAGACCGATAATGCATCCACCTAGGTAAGTCTGATTTCTCAAAAAATAAATTAAACTTCTCTTTTAAGCTTTGACAAATAAACCGTGGAAACTGATTGGTTTCTATGCAGAGCTACACCAGATTTTTCATCCTCGGGTTTTAGTAAATCAACCCCAGTATGTGGCACACTAAGTAATTGGATTTGTTTTTATAGGATTTGTTTTTATTGGGTTGTACCAATAGGTCACTCTTGATCAGATACTGTCTTCTTTTCTTGTTAATAAAATACAAAGCTCTAGCATTGGCAAAGCCCTAATATTGGATGTGATCCTGATTTTCAACCCTGAAACTGGAAAGAATAGCTAGAAAAGGAGAATAATACTTAATTTACTATTTACAATTTACACTCTGCATTATCTGCTGATTTATTTCTATTAAAATATTACGTTTCAATCCATTAAAAGACTTACATAATTAATTAAATTGACATTTGTGATATTTTGTTTGTAAAGTTCAGTGCATAAATTTCTAACGTAGGTTATCTCTTCTTCTTGGTTGCATGTAGATCGTTATTTTTAATGGAGAGGGGATACCACCATCTTCTCTTTAACCAATTAAGCCCTGGACCATTTTGCTGGCCAAAGACCAGGCCACTTTTTGCGATTCAGCACTGCGTCGCTTTAACTGACAATTGTGCAGTCGTGAGACGTGGCTCCCAAACAAAATTGACGTCCTTTTTTTCCCACAAATAGAGCTTTCTTTTGGGGGTATTTGATCACCTCTGCGGTTTTTATTTTTTGCGCCATTAACAAAAATAGAGCGACAATTTTGAAAAAAATTCAAACTTTTTTACTGTTTGCTATAATAAATATCCCCAAAAAATATATAAAAAACATTTTTTTCCTCAGTTTAGGCCAATACGTATTCCTCTACATATTTTTGGTAAAAAAAATCACAATAAGCGTATATTGATAGGTTTGCGCAAAAGTTATAGCGTCTACAAAATAGGGGATAAAATTATGGCATTTTTATTTATTTTTTATTTTTTTACTAGTAATGGCGGCGATCTGTGATTTTTTATCATGGCTGTGACTTTATGGCGGACACATCGGACACTTTTGACACATTTTTGGGACCATTGTAATTTTTACAGCGATCAGTGCTATAAAAATGCACTGATTACTGTGAAAAGGACACCGGCAGTAAAGGGGTTAACCACTAGGTGGCGCTGAAGGGGTTAGGTGTGCCCTAGGGAGTGCTTCTAACTGTAGGGGGGTGGGCTGTGTGTGACATGGCAGTGATCACAGCTTCCGATTACAGGAAGCTGTGATCTCTGTCCTGTCACTAGGAAGACTTAGGAAATGCTTGCTTACATAAGCATTTCTCCCTTCTTCCTCACCGTGACACGATCGCGGGTATGCCCCCGGACATCGAGTCTGCGGGACCCGCGGTCGGAGTCACTGAGCTTGCGGCGGGCACGCGCGCCGCCGACAGCGAGTGCGCGTCCACAATGTCGCTTCTTAAAGGGGACGTATATATATGTCCTTTTGCCTGTCCGTGCAATACTGCAGACGTATATCTGCGTGCGGCGGTCGGCAAGCAGTTAAATGACGCTGTAGTACTTTATCTACACTATACTATACAAATCATTGATACATTTGAGGACTGCAATATGGAGCCTTCAGTATTGCTCAGAGTGTTCTGTGCATAATACTGCAGGAAGGGAGGAGAGTTTGATCACATGACTTTCACAGGTCATGTGACTTAGCTCTCTTTCTCCTGGCACTTTTTTAAGAAAGGGGATTTGCTTGCTTTTAAATATTCCGTTCAAATGTTTCTTATTGCAGCAGTATGAAACATTTATAAATGTTAACTGTGCCTAAGCAGTACCATTAATTATTTTACAATTGAATTATTTATTTATTTAATTATTATTAATTATTTTACATGAATTGCTCCTGAAAAATATGGTTGCCTTCTCCACAGTAAAGAACAGGGCATGGTAAGTCAGTAATGAGGAAAAGATCAGTTGTAGGGAGGCCACACTGGAGACTGGTCCTGTGTACGGTGCCTGACATTTTTGGACACAGCATCCACTAAAAAAGTACAGAGCACCTTATTGTGGATCCTGACTCCAATCACAAAGTGTATGCATATATAAACACTATACCAACACAGAATGTAATATAATAAAGTCAACCAACATCAAAGGACTGAATCCTGGATAAAATAAAATCAAATATCAATTATTATCAAATAAAGGAAGAAGAATAAGTAAAGTAACTAATAATTGTCATCATATAAACAATTAAATCCTAAAGAAATTCTGACTAGTCCAATCCCAATAGAAATGATTATCTTCCAAGACAAGCCATTACCTATCCATTATTAGCCCATGGCATCATTATTAGGAGGAAATCCATGGAATCCCCTTTTGTATCATGGTCTGAAAGTTCGGCTTCCCCAGGAGCACTTAGGCTGGGTTCACACTGCAGAACACAGTGGCTCACAGCAGGAGTCCGGTGCATCTCCATTCACCATTTCAGGTCCTATTTCAGCCTGAATTTTTGGCTAAATTCGGACCTGAAACGAACCAAAGACGCACAGGGCTCCTGTGCAATTTGCACCGGAGCCGCTGCAGAGATATGTGAACCGGCTCCATAGAGAGCCGATCACAATCTCCTGCTATGCAAAGTGGATGCATGGAAACCCGCATCCAATTCACAATAGTGTGAACCCAGCCTTAAGCTATTTTGCAGGACCACTAGAGTCCTCTATGAGTGGGGCTCTGCCATAGAAATGAATGGAGCCACAGTGTCTATTCACAGTAAGAAGAGAACCTCATAGGAACAATTTCCTTACAAAGACTATGTGATGCCAGGTAAGTCCACGAAGTGAAGATTACAGGTGTCCTAAAAGTTTTACTACTTTATTATGTTACTGACAGCAATGTTATGTGTAGGTACATGTGTGCTGCCTTAGGCAGCCCTGCCACCTTAAGCGCCTGCATGCGTTGGCAATGCAAATCCTGCCCTGCATACAAGAGAAGTGGTATTGTGTAGTGTTCAAACATACTGAATAAGAAGAGATAATAAGAACTAAAGCCAACTTACACAACAAGAGAAATGACACTGTACCATGTCCACCATCCTGAGTTTCACACTCTGCTTCCTGCAAGAATAAGAAAATTAGTGGACTTAAGGGGGGGGTCAAAGAAAAGGAGAGAAGCAACAGCATTGTCCGTATTGTTGTTTTTCATCATGTGTAAATCCATTTACGTGACAAAACCCCTCCGTTATTTATCAGTTCTGTGTGTTAGGTATATAAAGCCCTTCAATTTGACTTAGGAAAGCTCAATGATTTAGTGCACATGGTCACTTAGGTCAGGAAAAATAGCCTTCTTCTATCATCCTACTCCTTCTTTGAGAAAATCCATTTAACCCTTTGCTGCTTAAAGAAAGAAATGGTTTGGCGATTTGGTTTCTAGTGCGATATAGGATTATGAGCTATGTACAGGTTGTCATCATTCAATATTTTTGCATGAATCCTGCACAGTAGCACCTTTGTTTGTTCTGTATGCTGGTTATAGTTCTCAGTGTCTTTTTTTTATCTGCATCGGCACTGCACAGCAACTTTTGTTATGGGTGCTGGGTGTTATTCTCAGTATCTTTTTTTATTCTCTTTGTATAGATGCTGCAGAGTAGCAGTTCACTGGTTCTTTATGCTGGGTGTGTGGTAATATACAATATTTCATTGGAAACTGCATATTATCACTCTCCTGCATCTTAGATAATTTTTAACTTAATTTCTTATTCAATATGTCCAACTTCCAATATCCTCTGTGTGACTCTCAGTAACACAAACAGCTGGTCCTAATCTGCATGTAACTGGGCATTAATATGGATCATTTCTTCAATATATTAGTTACAAGAGTATCATTGAAAGGTTTCAGCATAAAAAGTTATAATGCAGACTTGTTTCTCAAGCAGGGAGCTCAAAAGTTTGGTCAGCACAGCAATTGACTAAGAAGTTACCATTAAATCATCAAATAAGGCAACTAATATTAGAGGCATATTTATAAAGCAGTGAATGTAATGTTCACCAAATATTCCTTGGTGGTAAATCAATCCTTGTCATTTGGAACATATGCACCAGAAAAAAAAATCACCTGAAGTGAACATTAAGTGCACATCAGATTTTCCACTTTATAAATATTCCCCATGTGAACAAGCATTTTTTGCAGGCAACTTTAATTTGATAGAGTTAAATCAACCACAGTGATTTGAATTTTTTTAGCAGTTTGGTTAATTAAGATTTAACATATTATTTTTTTTTTGGATGACTGTGGCTCCCAGACCACACCTACCAGAAGGTCAAACCAAGGCTTCCAGGTCCTTAGAAAAGTATCCCTAGAGTCTGTATTGCAAACATTCTCTCTGAAATTGAGTCTTGAGAAAGATGGGCTGACACACTGATACATGCAAAGATGGGCACACTGATACACACAAGGATGGAGGCCATTGAAAAAGACCAGATGCCCAAATTCAACAAAATTTGGCAGCTGTGGATGAAACACTGACTACCATCAGACTTCGTCCAGATGGTGCTTATGCCATGGTAGTTGTAAGATATACTTATATTTCATCTGATGTTTTACCACTGGTTATATCACCCTCTGGGAATATTTTCTGTTATGACATGCAGTCTCCCCAAGGCTAAACTTCCTTTCACCAAAAGTCACAAACTTTGTGGTTTACTCGGTAGCCTTCATCCGATCTGCTGCAGCAGTTTCCAAGGTTTATCGTTTTTAGATTACTATTCTAATTTTGGTTATTGGCTTTGCTCTTATAGGCCTTATGGTATATTCACAGTAGGGACGGGCGTTTTTAGATTACTATTCTAATTTTGGTTATTGGCTTTGCTCTTATAGGCCTTATGGTATATTCACAGTAGGGATGGGCGTTTTTAGATTACTATTCTAATTTTGGTTATTGGCTTTGCTCTTATAGGCCTTATGGTATATTCACAGTAGGGATGGGTGGGCCGACCATGAGTTTGGGCCAAACATTTGCCTGTTCGGCCGTTCGCTTAACACCCAAATTTACAGGATGTTTTCCCCAATGAACACCCTGTAATGCACAGAGCCATGCACCGTGCATTCTGCTCCCTGATTGGGCAAATCTTTTCCCAATCAGGTGCGCAGTGTAAGATGGTTGTTAAGGAGTGGGGTCCGGAAGCCGGCCGCAGCATTCTTAACAACCGTTGAGTCATCAGCTGTCAATGGGTTTCCCCGGTTCACCACTTTTTTGGTGAATGGGTAGGTATACTATGTACCTGATACACATTCACATAGGGGGGCATGATCTGGGGGTTCCGATAAGTCCCCTGCCTGCGGTCCCCCACAACCAACGGCCATGGTTATGGGGATGAGGCCCTTGTCTCCATCAACATGGGGACAAGGTGATTTGGGGTGGGGAGGGCAGAGCTCTTATTGCATATCACTAATAGGTTGCACTAGACTAATATTTGTATATGTGCTTGCTGTAAGTTGCCCTTTGTACAAATAATTACCCTGTTGCCAATTTCTATTTATGCTCTTTTTCTTGTCAACTCGATAAAATACTTGAACAAGAGAAAGATGGGCTGTGTCCTCCCGAAACTTGAATAAACTACACTTTGATGTTAGAGTGTGCTGTGTACATCTCATTATTCTCTTAGATTATTTGATATTTAACTTTTCAGGTACTGTTAAAAATGACAGGTCATAGTGGAAATCACACAGATCCTGTTCAGAATCTTAACAGACGTCTCTATGAGGATGGGTCATCAATTATACCTGCAACAGTGTTATCATGTGGATATCAACTGTTATCTTATTGTGAACAAGTATTCATCAGTTTCATGGTAAGGCCTTTTTATCTGAATACTTCCTTTTTTCCTACTAAAAATAAATAAATAGCAAAAATGGACACAGTAGTGACATGGAGGAGGGCAGATGGAAAGAGGAGATAAAAAGGGGCGTGGTGTCCAAGTTAGGCATATAGGATGCAGGGAGACCTAGGCGAGAACTCATATAGATTGCATGTGTGTTATGCTCCACATATGCACCTTGTTCCATATATTTAGAGTAAAATTCAGCATTAGTTTTACTATGGAATACTATCTAACATATACAGTGCCTTGAAAAAGTATCCATACCCCTTGCAATTTTCCATTCTTTGTCATGTTACAGACAAAAATGTAAAGGTATTTTATTGGGATTGTGTGTGATAAACCAACACAAAGTGGCACATAATTGTGCAGTGAAGGGAAAATTCTAAATGTTTTTCAGATTTATTTACAAATAAATATATGAAAAGTGTGGTGTGTTCAGCCCCCTTTACCCTGATACCCCTAACTAAAATATACTGGAACCAATTGCCTTCAGAAGTCACCTAATTAGTAAATAGTGTTCACCTGTTTGTAAATTAATCTCAGTATAAATACAGCTATTTCGTGAAGCCCTTTAGAGGTTTGTTAGAGAACCTTAGTGAACAAACAGCATCATGAAGGCGATGGAACACACCAGACAGGTCAGGGATAAAGCTGTGAAGAAGTTTAAAGCAGGGTTAGGTTACAAAAAAAATATTCCCAAGCTTTGATCATCTCACGGAACACTGTTCAATCTATCATCAGAAAATGGAAAGAGTATTGCACCACTGCAAACCTACCAAGACATGGCCGACCACCTAAACTGACAGGTCAGGTAAGGAGAGCATTAATCAGAGAAGCAGCTAAGAGGCCCATGGTAACTCTGCAGATCCACAGCTCAGGTGGGAGAATCTGTCCACAGGACAACTATTAGTCGTGCACTCCACAAATCTGGCCTTTATGAAAGAGTGTCAAGAAGAAAGCAATTGTTGAAAGAAATCCATAAGAAGTACTATTTTCAGTTTGTGGGAAGCCATGTGGGGGACAAAGCAAACATGTGAAAGTAGGTGCTCTGGTCAGATGAGACCAAAATTGTACTTTTTGGCCTAAAAGCAAAATGCTATGTGTGTCGGAAAACTAACACTGCACATCACCCTGAACACACCATCACCACCATTAAACATGGTGGTAGCAGCATCATGTTGTGGGGATGCTTTTCTTCAGCAGGGACAGGGAAGCTGATCAGAGTTGATGAGAATATGGATGGAGCCAAATACAGGGCAATCTTAGAAGAAAACATGTTAGAGTCTGCAAAAGACTTGAGACTGGGACGGAGGTTCACTTTCCAGCAGGACAACAACCCTAAACATACAGCCAGATTTACAATGGAATGGTTTAGATCAAAGCATATTCATGTGTTAGAATGGCCCAGTCAAAGTCCAGACCTAAATCTAATTGAAATTGAAATCTAGAGCTTGAGTTATTTTGCAAAGAAGAATGGGCAAAAGATTCCTTCTCTAGATGTGCAAAGCTGGTAGAGACATACCCAAAAAAACTGCAGCTGTAATTGCAGTGAAAGGTGGTTCGACAAAGTATTGACTCAGGGGGGCTGACTACAAATGCATGCCACTTTTCAGATATTTATTTGTAGAAAACTTTGAAAACCATTTATCATTTTCCTTTCACTTCACAATTATGTGCCACTTTGTGTTGGTTTATCACATAAAATCCCAATAAAATATATTTACTTTTTTATTTGTAACATGAGAAAATGTGAAAAAATTCACGGCACTGTACTGCATAAAAAGAAAAATAACTAGCAGAACTGCTTTTATTGACAATGTAGAGGTAGCTACATAGGACCACATTTTTCATTGATAGGATTTTCTAGATTTTCAGCGGGCAAAACCATGTCTGACTCTGCTAGCAGTTACATGAATGCATATATTAAATGTAATATATGCAAGAACCTACAGTAGCCTAACAATATTTTCTAGGCTGGTGGTCGGGGCCAGTGGAGGGATAGGACAATTATTCTATAGGGCAAAAAGCATTAAGTTGACCCTGCTATTACTGTATATGCAGTGTTCTAACAAGAAAGGCAAGTTAGAATTCTAAACAGTACGAAATGTTCTCTTTTCAGCAGCATACAATAACTTTAAAGTCACAACTTCTGTATATGAAATACACTGAGAGGGCAAGAAAATGTCATTATCTCACAGTGAGAGTGACATAGCTAAGAAGACAAGTAGGCACTAATTCTCTGCTATGCCTCCAGAAAAACACACAGGGGGTTATTTACGAAAGGCAAATCCACTTTGCACTACAAGTGCAAACTAAAAGTGCAAAGTTCACTTGAAATTGCACTGAAAGTGCACTTGGAAGTGCAGTCACTGTAGATCCGAGGTGGACATGCAAGGAAAAATAAAAAACAGCATTTTAGCTTGCACATGATTGGATGATAAAATCAGCAGAGCTTCCCTTCATTTCAGATCTACTCCTCAGATTTACAGCGACTGCACTTCCAAGTGCACTTTCAGTGCAATTTCAAGTGTACTTTGCACTTGTAGTTTGCATTTGTAGTGCAAAGTGGATTTTCCTTTCGTAAATAACCCCCATAGTATTTTCTTTAAAAAAAAAACGAACTCTCCTAAGTTACAGAATATTTTCAAATGTGAACTAAAAATTAGGTACTGCCTTAAAAAAGTAATGCCTTGTACACACGGTCGGATTTCCGATGGAATAAAATCCAATGGAATTTGGCTACTTATGAAAGAATTAGATTTCCCCCTCATTTATCTTTATTTATGCTTCAGCATAAGAATCAGAGGTCCAAGGTCACCTGAAATCAAACCTGTGTTTTTCCCAGGCAGAGTTTGCTTTAAGACCATGGTTTTTTATTCATTGAGCTCACAGGGTTTTTTATACCTTCAGTCCCAGCAAGATATAACTACCCTTTTTCACCCTACTCTTGAAAAATAGACATATTTTTAATTACCATTAAAACCTTTTCTTGAGGACCATTAAGGGACAAATAAATTCAGAAGACTCTAAAGCCCTGTACACACGATCGGATTTCTTAGGGATTCTTGTCCGATGGATTTTTCCATCGGAAATCCGATGAAGCTGACTTCCATCAGTCTTGCCTACACAACATCAGTCAAAAATCCGACCGTTCCAAATGCCGTGACGTAAAACACTCCGACAAGCCGAGAAAAATGAAGTTAAATGTTTCTGAGCATGCGTCGACTTGATTCTGAGCATGCGTGGGTTTTTTGTCCGATGGAGTTCCACACAGACAATCGGAATTTGCTATCGTTTTTTTTCCCATTGGATACATTTAAAACATGTTGTATTTTTTCTCATCGATGGAAAAAAGACCGATGGGGCCCATACACGATCGGTTTGTCCGATGAGAAAAGTCCATCAGACTGTTTTCATCGGTAAAACCAATCGTGTGTACACGGCATTAGAGTTAAAATGCCCTGCCTTCAGTAGAAATGGACACTGGCAACAAAAAAAAGCAGTTGATTGGCACAGGATAAATCCAGTCACACTCATCATGCCTTTTTGAAGTAAAGTAGTACCAAGAGCATGGGAAAGCTTACTTTATCATCCAATATGGGACAGAGGAATTCTGAGAATTCTTAGACTGCCATACCATCCAACAGAGAGATGGGAAATGCAGCAACAAAAACTAATAGACCCAAGAAGGACAACAGAAAACTGACAAATAGCATCAGATGAAGCATGAGTATCTGCCTAGTAAAATGTAAGAAAACAAAAAAACAGAAGACCAGGCGGTAGCCTTGCAAATTTGAAGAGATGCATGATGCCGAAAAGAGCAAGAAGAACTCACAGATCTAGTAGAGTGCTGCTTGACAGGAAAGGGTGGAATCTGATTCTGAAGACCATGTATTGGAATGATGGACTTCCTAAATATGCTGGACAGAAAAGCTGTGGTAAAAAAAAAAAGCTGGGGTACCCTTACAGGTTTCATCCCAAAAAAAACTAAAGAAATCAGTCTTCCTGAAGAAGCAGTGGCTGGGAAATAGACTTTCACAGCCTAAACCAGACAATAGAGGGAAAGGTCCTTTTGGTGAGCCAGATCTCAACACAGGGATGGGAGAACAATGTCCTGATTGAGGGGAAGAACAGAAACTAAAAACTTCTATCTTTAGTATTTATGAGTGTTGTGCTACACTACAGTATATATTTTTTATTTGTATTGAAGAACAGAAACTACCTTAGGCAAAAAAAGAAGCCCTTGGCTTCTACACCACCTTGCAAGGGTTCAGTGGCAGCTGGTGTTTTTTTTGGGGGGGGGTGGCAAACAACCACCCATCCCTATCCAAGTGGTACCCACCTCCCTGCTGTTTTCCGGTCGGTCTGTAACTTACCCCATCGTGGCTGGTGACAGGCAGCAGGCAGCGTGCTGCAGCGGTTCTGTGTTTTCTTCTCCACGGCGGCTTCCAGCTCCTCCCCTACTCCTCCTAGGCATCCAATAGGATCGCCTGTCCTTTCAGCCAATCAGGTGACTGGTGTCAAAACCTGCTTTCTCGTTGGCCGGTAGGAGGATTAGTGTTACAACAGTGAATATTCATTCGCTGTTGTAACACACCTGGGTGGGATCGGAGTGCACAGTCTGTGTGACACAAGCCCACCTTATATTGAAGCCTATTAGAGCCTCTGGCTCTAATTGGTGCTTCAAAAACACAGCCCCCCGCATTGGAATCCATGCGCCGGTATCTTGAAAGGGGCCGGACACATGGATGGGGGGCAGTGATGGACAGGGGTGGCGCCGTGCTCCCTTAATGGACGGGCCACCCCTGCAAGGGTTGCTTGCAAGATGCGGGTGATGGCAAAAAACACCACCCTGTGGAAGAAAGTAGGGAGAAGTAGGTATCAAATGGTGATTTTTGAACCATAGAGATAAACAGATTCAAATCCCACAAAGTGACAGAAAAATTTACAGGTATAACAGCCCAAATCAAGGACAGAAATATCAACAGTTTCCAAAACAGGATAGGCAGAAGTTGGTCCTTAACCACTTGACAACTGGGCACTTAAACTCCCTTAATAACCAGACCGATTTTCAGCTTTCAGTGCTCTCACATTATGTATGACAATTACTCAGTCATGCAACACTGTACCCATATGAAATTTTCGTCCTTTTTTTTCACACAAATTGGTGGTATTTGATCACCACTGTTTTTTTTTTTTTTTGTGCTAAAAATGAAAATTTTGTAAAAAAATGCATTTTTCTTCGTTTCTGTTATAAAATTTAACAAAGTAATTTTTCTTCATAAATTTTGGCCAAAATGTATACTGCTACATATCTTTGCTAAAAATAAGTACAAATTGGTGTATATTATTTGGTCTTTGTGAAAGTTATAAAGTCCACATAGCGACCACACTTGATATCTGGCACAAAATAGCCACTCCTTACAAATTGGCCACAATCCCGGGTCCATTAACCCCGATTGCTGACAATCCAGACTTCTCGCCAGGAGAAAATCAACCGAGACTCCTGATTCCCTCCACTACTGGTAAATTGTTGGTCACCCACTGCCTAACTGATAATAAGGTTAAAACTTTAGATGCTTTCAGAACTGACTTTGGTGAGCCATTTCTCAAACCTTGGTCCCATTTACAGCTGAAAGACTTTTTGATCAATAGCAAACATAAAAATGCATATTGTAAAAATCTGACCCAGCTAGAGCATATTTGCCTCTCCAGAACCCTGGTCCCTAGGACAACATCCTTAGCTTATTCATGGCTGGGTCTGACGTAAACAGAGTCAAGCATAAAAACAATTGGGAAATTGATCTGGGTCTCACCTTCAGCAATATACAATGGGAAAAGGCATGCATCTTTGCTCAGAAATGTTCCCTGAGCACGAGATACCAATAAATCTCTTACAAGTTGTTAACTCAGTGGTATATGACCCCAGTTAAAACCAAAAAATGGTCAAATCACTCATCAGACATTTGTTGGAGGTGTAATGGGGAACCTGGTTCCTTCTTGCACATCTGGTGGAGTTGTCCCCCTATCCTTGACTATTGGTCTCAAGTAATAACATGGATAAAACACATCACAGATACTAAGATTGTCCTGAACGCAGCTGCATGCCTTTTACATATTAACCACTTCAAGATTGGCAAATATAAAAGAGCATTAACGGGGCATTTATTGACAGCGGCTAAAACACTTATCCCACTGCACTGGAGAACCACCAGTATACCGACGGTCAAGGATTGGTTGAACGGGGTAATGTTTATACACAAAATGGACGAGATTGTGGCAATGAAAAGAGAAACCACTGAAAGCTTTCACAAACTTTGGCAACCCTGGGTTTTATTCAGGTACTCTGCTGAATTCCAAACTCTGATGAACTAGGACCCTTCTAGATCTACATTACCAGCAATCTATTCAGTCGAATATTAGCTGTACTTTCTCTTTTCATATTCCATGAAGTAGACATACTGTATTTTGCAATAGATGACATAATTGATTGACGTGTTACTCTTTACTTACTGATATATCTACGTGGGAATCTGATATTGGAATGATATCGAAGTTATTCTCCTCCCTAAAACCCTTTACTCCAGCGCTCTCTCCCCTCTTTCTCCCTTCCCCCTCCCAATCTTCCTAAGTGTCACTTACTTCTCTTTTCCCCTTCACCATTCCTTCCCCTTTCTACAAATAAGGATTATTATGACAGATTTATTGTGCCTTACCATATTGTATGTACTCTATCTTTCCTCAATATGTGCCTTCTAGTTGCTAGACTTGGCTGCTGAGTACAGAGTTTTGCTGCTGTATTATCATTGTCAATAATTTGTAATAATTTTCTTTCAATAAACCTTTGATTGAGAAAAAAAATAAAAATAAATAAAGTCCACAAGCTATGGTGCCAATATCTGAAAATTTATCACACTTGAAGTACTGAAGGCCTATCTCATTTCTTGAGACCCTAACATGCCAGAAAAGTACAAATACCACCCAAATGACCCCTTTTTGGAAAGAAGACATTCCAAGGTATTTAGAAAGAGGCATGGTGGCATGGAAAGAGGCATGGTGAGTTTTTTGAAGTTGTCATTATTTCCCACAATTCTTTGCAAAATCAAGATTTGTTTTCCTTTTTTTTTTTTTTTAACAAAATTGTCGGAATAGCAGGTTATTTCTCACACACAGCATATGCATACCACAAATTACACCCCAAAACACATTCTGCTATTACTCCTGAGTATGGCGATACCACATGTGAAACTCAGCGTGGCCACATACAGAGGCCCAACATGCAGGGAGTACCTTTAGGCGTTCTGACATTTCTCTCCTACATGTAAAAACCATCATTTATTTGCTAGAAACATACATAGAACCCCAAAATATTATATATATATATATATATATATATATGTTTTTTTTTTTTTAGCAAAGACCCTAGAGAATACAATGGCGGTTGTTGTAACTTTTTTATCTTGCACGGTATTTGAGCAGCAATTTTTCGAACACGTTTTTTTTGGGAAAAAAACAGTTTTGTGCTTAAAAAAAAAAAAAAAACAGTAAAGTTAGCCCAATGTTTTTGCATAATGTGAAAGATGAAGTTACGCCGAGTAAATAGATACCTAACATGTCATCCTTCAAAATTGCACACACTCGTGGACTGCCGTAAAACGTTGCTACTTAAAAATCCCCATAGGCGACGCTTAATTTTTTTTACTGGTTACATGTTTTGAGTTACACAGGAGGCCTGGGGCCAAAATTATTGCTCTCGCTCTAACGTTCGCAGCAATATCTCACATGTGTGGTTTGAACACCGTTTTCATATGTAGGCGGGACTTACTTATGCATTCGCTTCTGCATGCGGGCACACGGGGAGAGGGGCGCTTTAATTTTTAATTTTTTTTGTTAATTTTACTTTATTTATTTTAGTTTGACACTTTTTTCCCCAAAAATATTTTTTTTGATTACTTTTATTCCTATTACAAGGAATGTAAACATCCCTTGTAATAGGAATATGGCATGACAGGTCCCCTTTACAGTGAGATATGCGGTCACTAAGACCCCACATCTCACCTCTAGGCTCGGAAAAAAAACAACAATCCTGGCTTTGATCATAACGGTGAGTCGATGGAAGCGCCAGAGGGCGGCGGGAGGTGGGGACGTCCCCTCTCACCGCCCGTAAGACTAATCAAGCAGTGGAACAGCCGCTATGATCATTCTTATGGTGTAGGGAATCGCCGGCTGAAAAATCTGATATCTGAATGATGCCTGTAGCTGCAGTCATCATTCAGATATCCCCGCACAAAGTCAGGGACGTCATATGACCGCGGGTGGGCGGGAAGTGGTTAAAACGCACTTTTTTTTAACACAAAGTTGTCCATTTATATAATATTTCTAACACATAGCATGTACATACCAAACGTGACCCCCCAAAATAGATTCTCCTACTCCTCCTGAGTATGGCGATACCACATGTGTGAGACTTCCACAGCCTGGCCACATACAGAGGCCGAGTACAGCCGAGCATGGCTGAGCATGGCAGAGCATGGCTGAGTATGGCCGGGTATGGCTGAGTATGGCTGAGTATGGCTGGGTATGGCTGGGTATTGCAGAGTATGGCTGGGTATCACAGAGTATGGCCGGGTATTGCAGAGTATGGCTGGGTATTGCAGAGAATGGCTGGGTATTGCAGAGTATGGCGGGGTATTGCAGAATATGGCAGGGTATTGCAGAGTAGGGCAGGGTATTGCAGAGTATGGCTGGGTGTGGCGGGGTATTGCAGAGTATGGCGGGGTATTGCAGAGTATGGCGGGGTATTTGTAGAGTATGGCGGGGTATTGCAGAGTATGGCGGGGTATTGAAGAGTATGGCGGGGTATTGAAGAGTATGGCAGGGTATCGCAGAGTATGGCAGAGTGTGGCATGGTATTGCAGAGTATGGCAGGGATGGCTGAGCATGGATGGATGGATGGATGGCTGGAAATGTGACTGCAATTGTCACAGAGCAGCGCTGTGGGCACTACACATCCAGCCCACAGCGCTGCTGCCATCCGCTCTCTCCCCCTCTCCTCTCACACTGTACCGATCGGTACACAGAGGGGAGAGAGGAATCGGCGTCATGACATGACGCCGGTTTGTTTACAAGTGATCGTTCCGTCATTTGACGGAGCGATTACGTGGTAAACGGCCGCTATCAGCTATCACATTTACCGTGATCCGTGTGCGCGCCCCAGGGGGCGCGCGGAGTGCGATTCTGGGAGGACACAAATGTACGCCCTCCCAGAGGTAACAAACCGCCCTGTAGCCGTCATTCGGCTATGGGCCATTTGTTAAGTGGTTAAAGAGCAAAATGCTGGTCCAGAACCAGCTGTAGGAAAGAGAGCGTTTGTTCCATGGAGGAACTGCTAGGGTCAGAGGCGTACTAAGTGTGGGGTGGGGGGGCAGGCCGCCCCCGGGCTACACTGAAGGGGGGCTGCACTGAATGGGGGTGTCTGCACTGTACAGGGGCTACACAGAAGGAGGGTCTGCACTGAACGGGGGGCTACACTGAAGGGGGAGTTGCACTGAATGGGGGTGTCTGCACTGTACGGGGGCTACACAGAAGGGGGGTCTGCACTGAACGGGGGGCTACACTAAAGGGGGGGATGCACTGAACGGGGGTGTCTGCACTGTATGGGGGCTACACAGAAGGGGGGTCTGCACTGAACAGGGGGCTGCACTGAACGGGGGGGGCTACACTGAATGGGGGTGTCTGCACTGTACGGGGGCTACACAGAAGGGGGGTCTGCACTGAACGGGGGGCTACACTGAACAGGGGGCTACACTGAAGGGGGGCTGCACTGAATGGGGGTGTCTGCACTGTACAGGGGCTACACAGAAGGGGGGTCTGCACTGAATGGGGGGCTACACTAAAGGGGGGGCTGCACTGAATGGGGGTGTCTGCACTGTACAGGGACTACGCAGAAGGGGGGTCTGCACTGAACGGGGGTATCTGCTCTGTACGGGGGTTACACAGAAGGGGGGGTCTGCACTGAACGGGGGGCTACACTGAAGGGGGGCTGCACTGAACGGGGGTGTGTGCATTGTATGGGGGCTACACAGAAGGGGGTCTGCACTGAACGGGGGGCTACACAGAAGGGGGGCTGTGTAATGTAAAGGGGTCCAGAGCTGCAGGGTGCTGTGTAATGTAAAGGGGTCCAGAGATGCAGGGTGCTGTGTAATGTAAAGGGGTCCAGTGATGTAGGGTACTGTGTAATGTAAAGGGGTCAAGTGATGTAGGGTGCTGTGTAATGTAAAGGGATCCAGAGATGTAGGGTGCTGTGTAATGTAAAGGGGTCCAGTGATGTAGGGTGCTGTGTAATGTAAAGGGGTCCAGTGATGTAGGGTGCTGTGTAATGTAAAGGGGTCAAGTGATGCAGGGTGCTATGTAATGTAAAGGGGTCCAGAGGTGCAGGGGGCTGTGTAATGTAAAGAGGTCCAGCGGTGCAGTTGTGGAGAGGGGGTACACAGTAGTGACAAAGAGATACTGAAGGATACAGAGGTATGCAGGGGGCACAGTGGGGTGTTTTTACATTTTAATGTGGGGGGGGGTGCCAGATATAGGAGCCGCCCCGGGTGCCAAATGCTCTAGGTAAGCCCCTGGCTAGGGTAGAAGCAAAATCTGCTTTCCATTTCTAATGATAAAACTTACAGGAAAGTAGCCTTCTAGCTGTAAGTATCATAAGAAGCACACATTTAAAGATGCCCCTCTCCTGTAGAACTTGTGCATCATCAGCTATGCCATTAAAGCCAGCAACGGTGAAGTAAGGTAACAAAATGATCTGACAGAGCCACGAAACATCTGCCAAGAGTCTTACTAGGTCAACACACCACATCCACATGAATATGGATCACCAAGATGCCAAAAATGCCACAGATCCTTCCAAAGGGATATCTTCTAGTCAGCAAACTTGTTTTTGCTGACAGCATAAGTAAGTGAGACCCAAATCTACTGAAAATTTCTAGTCATGTGCATTGGACCCCAGGCTAATAATATAGATCATATCCTAACCTGCTGACTTCATGAATTTTCAGTGAAAGGTTGATCAGTTTAGAAGGGCACCCAATTTAGAAAGGTTCTGGAGGTGACTTAAGTAGGCTGGCCTGTCAATCTTAAAAGTAGGGGGGTAGGATTAAACCAACATTTTTGACCAACTGGGGAGACAATCTCTCATCAAAGATCATTTTTAAATTTGCATTGTTGACCTTTTACTCCTCGATAAGTCATATGAATGCCAAGAAGCTTTCAAAAATATAATTTCTCCGAAACAGGCCGACGAGAAACCCGACGAGAAAAACGAGAATTCTGACGAGAAAATAGAGAGCAGGTTCTCTATTTTTCTCGTCGAGATTCCCGGCAGTTTTCTCAAAGAGAAACCATACACACGAACGGTTTTCTCGGCAAGAAAGCTCTCTCGGCAGTTTTCTTGTCGTTTTTTGACGAGAAACTCGGTTGTGTGTACGAGGCTTCAAACTGTGCAAAAAGCACAGCTTCCTTTGCCAAATAAAGTTGGTTTAAACAAAACTGTGACATACATAGTATAGTGAAGTGATTTGTGTGCATTGCTAGGTAGGGTTTAGTTATGTTTTAAGCTTTGTATTAAATAATTTTATTTTGAATAACAAAATCTTTCATTCATTTACCAAATAACTCTTTACGTGCTCACATATTCCCAATATCATTCCTATCCAAAATAAATATTATTTGTCGTAATACGTTCCCTGTGCAGAAATTCTATATTTAGTTTTTTTCAAAATCCCAATTTATTTAAGCTGTTGTTATTAAAACGTGTTTAAAATCCTGTCAAATTTGATTCGATCGCTATCTTCTGTCCTCAGATGTTCAATAGTTTGTATATTGTTTATCATATATGGCTCACTTGGAGGATTAGGAACAGCCTGCAGATTTGTAAGTTGCTTGATAAAATATTAATCTTGTGATTCCCAGCTAAATCCCTTTTAATATTTCAAATTACCTTTTTAATCTGAAGTTAACCTGGTATCAAAAACCTTTCAGAGCTAGAAAAAGTGACGTATATTGAAAAAAAAAACGAGTCATTATTTTCTACAAAAACAAATGCTTTGATTTAAAGGGAAACTATTGTGTATTCTGAATATGTGGACACTTTGAGATTCGTATTCTAATATTTACCTGAAAATTGTTTTTTTGACACATCTTTTGCATTTTTACTTACTGATTATTTAATATTGTGATTACTTGAAACAAAGACTTGTTAAAACCCAACTTCACTTTTCAGATGGGTTTTAAAAATATGATATCCAACAGCATAAAAAAGTAAAAAATGCAGATTTTGCTGCAATACTTAAAAGAGAAGTATGCCATTTTTTTTTTGTTCAGTATCATACTTACCTCGCTGGATGCCGCATCAGTCCGATGCCGCATCTGTCTCCCGCTGCCTCTTCACTGAACAGTGCCGATGGCTCGGTTCTCACAGCTCCCCGAGCAGAGAGCTGCTGACTGTCAATCGGCAGCTCTCCTCTCTGCTTCCTCCTCGCTCACTGGAGCGCTGAGCTGTGGAGGGGTGGGGATCGGCCGTCTCAGCGGCTCGCTAAGAGCCTGGACTGATTTCTGTGATGTTAGCAGAGAGCTGACATCACAGTAGACTTTAGCTCTCTGCTAAAAATGGGTCACAGGAGTGCAAAACAAATTGTACTCCTGTGACCCATAGGAGAAGCCCAGCCAAATGAGCTTTGCCTGGACTTCTCCTTTAACTTCTCTTTGGCAATGTCACCTGCTGACCAACTTTTTGTAAAACCTACATATTCCACCCTCTCAAGCCCCCTAACCTAAACTAACATAGAAACCCCCCATACAGCTACTTAATTATCTTCTGACAGTCTATGTTTTCCTCTTATGGGCAAACACCTTAAAATGGCCCTGTTACTACAGGGTCAAAACAACAGATAGCAATACTTGCAAAAGGAAGTGGCAGTATATTTATCTTTACGGTGGCCCACGTCTTGAACACCCACCACAATGTTGTTCTAATTATTGAGCATTTTCAGGTGTGTGAATTTCCTGGTACTCCAACCACACACAGTAATTCCTCCCGTCAGCCCATACATCAGTACAGGACATATAAGATGGAAGGAAAAACATTAAGTGTGATGGATACAACAGGAATTGACTTGTTGGGCCAATTGAATACTTGTGGAAGCTTTGGAGCAGAATCCTGGTGGTACGCAGGCCATGAAAGGTAAGTATAAAAGCTTTTCTTTCTGCAGGTATTAATCTGAGACCGGGGATGCTTAGAATGCCACGTCACAAGATTCATACGTTACAAAGAGAACACAGCCGATACCGTTTGCCTTCAGACTGTCTCTCTCTGATTAGGGAAAAGTGGAGTACTGTATGGCTCACTTTTCTAAACCATTCAGTATAAACTATATTACCAAAAGTATTGGAACACATGCCTTTAAACGCACATGAACTTTAATAACATTGCCGTCTTAGTCTGTAGGGTTCAATATTGAGTTGTCCCACCCTTTGCAGCTGTAACAGCTTCAACTTTTCTGGGAAGGCTGTCCATAAGGTTTAGGAGTGTGTCTATGGGCATTTTTGATCATTCTTCCAGAAGCACATTTGTGAAGTTAGGCACTGATGTGGACAAGAAGGCCTGGCTCGCAGTCTCTGCTCTAATTCATCCCAAAGGTGTTCTGTCAGGTTGAGGTCAGGACTCTGTGCAGGCCAGTCAAGTTCCTCCACCCCAAACTTGCTCATCCATGTCTTTATAGACCTTGCTTTGTGCACTGGTCCAAATCATTTGGTGAAGGAGGGATTATGGTGTGGGGTTGTTTTTTAGGGGTTGGGCTTGTTCCCTTCTCTTAAGGTGTCAGCATACCAAGATATTTTAGATAATTTCATGCTCCCAACTTTGTGGCAACAGTTTGGGGATGGTCCCTTCCTATTCCATCATGACTGCGCACCAGTGCACAAACAAGGTCCATAAAGACATGGATGAGCGAGTTTGGGGTGGAGGAACTTGACTTGCCTGCACAGAGTCCTGACCTCAACATGATAAAACACCTGTGGGATGAATTTGAGTGGAGACTGCGAGCCAGGCCTTCTCGTCTACATCAGTGCCTGACCTTACAAATGTGCTTTTGAAAGAATGGTCAACCATTCCCAAAGTCACACTCCTAAACCTTGTGGTCAGCCTTCCCAGAAGAGTTGAAGCTGTTATAGCTGCAAAGGGTGGGCCAACTCAATATTGAACCCTACGAACAAAGACTGGGATGCCATTGAAGTTCATGTGCGTGTAAAGGCAGGTGTCCCAATACTTTTGGTAATATAGTGTATGTGTATATTTAAGCTTACAGCAGAACTAAAGTCCCACTTTGAAAAACTGCTAGGAGCAAGGAACAATTCACGCAGTGCTGATCTTGTGTATTGTGTTAACGCACATTCAGCCACTTGATTTTGAATTTGTTTCCAACTCACAAAAAAGGACATGCAGCATTTTTTTCTGACACAGCGAACTACATTGCACAATAATCTGTTACCATGTGTTTTTTTGCGCTGCAACATATACCTATGTACATCAGGGATAAATTGTTTTAGAGCAGTGGTTCTAAACCTTACTAGTGCCATGACCCCTTGATAAAATTTCCCAAGTTGTGGGGACCCCTAAAAGTAAATATATTTTCGTAGGGTGGGTTTGCAGCACCCAAGGCAAGACAAGTAATTTGCGCCCCTAACCCATGGACATTTAGCGCTCCCCGAGTCCCTTCCACTCGTACAGTATTAAAACCCCTTATGGTACATTTTAGGATGTACCACTCTTTCACTTTGTTCTCCTTTCTTTCCCTTTTATCTGTCTTCATGCTAATTTCTTGATTTTTTTCCCCATCCCTCTCTCTAGCCACCGTTCTTATTATTTCTCTCCCTTTTTCTTTGTTCCTTCCCCTCTTTTCCTCTCCATTCCACGTATTCTCTTATTTTATTCCTTCTCTTACTCCTTGGTGGGGGGAATGGGATGAGTGGCAGTGCTGGTGTTAAGTTGGGGTGAGTGACAGTGCTGGGGGGAGTTCTGATCAACCAACTTAGGTGCTCTTGATCAAGGTCATCTGCTGATCTGAGAACTGTAGTGGGGACTTTTAATGGCAACTATAATCACAGGTAGTGTTACTCACTGTGTCTCCGGCTTCACTGTGCCTCCGACTTTGTGGTGTCTCGTAGCCGTGACACCTATGCTGAAATTAGGAGATAAGGTCTCCTCCAGCCCCTTCCACTTCACATTCCTCACCAGTCAGCTGACCTCTAGTCTCTGCCCCCCAGCCATGCCGTGAACTAAATGAGCGGCTGCGAAAAGGCTGAGTGGGCGTCTGCGGGCTCCAGGAACAGCCCTGCTGGGCGACCGCGAAAATACTGGGAGAGCAGCGCTGGCTTCATGAACAGCCCAGGATTTGGTGACCCCTGGCAAATCGTTATTCGACTCCCGAGGGGGTCCCGACCCCCAGGTTAGGAACCACTGCTTTAGAGCATCTGGGTGTCATTTAAAATGAATGGTTTATCACCTGTTGACTAAAAAGGAACATATAGAATATTATTGTGCTATATTTCATAATTAGCTGGTTTAAAGTAGTTCTAAAGTTAATTTTTTTTTTTTTATCTTAATGCATTCTCTGCATTAAAGTATAAAACCTTCAGTGCACTGCTCTCCCCAGCCCCCTTTATACTTATCTGAGTCCGAATCTCGATATATAGGTGTGCACGAGAGCAGCGGCTCTCTCGGCTCCCTCTCCTTATTGGATAGAGAGGCAGCTGTGGGAGCCATTGGCTCTTGTTGCTATGAATCACAGCCAGTGAGATGAAAGCGGGGGGTGGGGCCACACCTTGCTATGTGTATCAATGGCTCAGGAGTGAGCATGCATGAGTGCCCCCATAACAAGCGACTTGCGCCACCGGGGGACCCAGGAAGAGCAGGATTGGGGCTGCTCAGAAAAGGTAAATATAACATGTTTGTTATTTAGAAAAAATAAAATGCAAAAAATTTAAAACGAGCCCTGACATTAAAAAAACGCAAACATTTTCAATATCAAAATTAATATTTTACAATAAAAATATCACTGTTACACAAGTAATTACCGTATATACTCGAGTATAAGCCGACCCGAATATGACCCGAGGCACCTAATGACAAAAAAATGGGAAAATGTATTGACTGGAGTATAAGCCTAGGGTGTCCATCTGCATGCCTCACTGTGCCTCACTTTGCCTAACTGTGTCCATGCCTCATTGTGCCCGTGCCTCACTGTGCCCGTGCCTCACTGTGTCCTCACCTTTTAACATGGGAGTATATATACCGGCCGGTACCGGGTCCCCAAAGTTACCAGAAAAATTACTGTTTAACATAGGAGTCTATGGAAGGGGTGCCCGGCTATGAAAAATCGGTGCTCCCCAGGCCGTAGGTCCCCTGGACAACAAACTTTGCACACTTGTAGAGGAAGAGTGAGGCTACATGTGTGCCAGGTTTAGGGTCCAGGGGACCTTTGGCCGGCCAGAACCGGGTCCCCAAAGTCCGGGAGATCAGGCGCAAAAAGGTGACTCAAGTAAAAGCAGAGGGGGCATTTTCAGCACAAAAAAATGTGCTGAAAAACTCGGCTTATACTCGAGTATATACAGTAGATATTTAAAACTATATATATAATACTTTATTGCTTCTTGTTAAACTGCTATTTTATAACAACTGTGGCACTGACCTTTTTGAATAATTTTGCTTAAACCTCAATATGTTTTAAAGTAAAGCAAAATTGTGCATTCATTTGTTAATCAAAATGCTTCAGAAGCACCCTTTCCATATTATCAATTCCAAGGCCACAACCAAGAATGAAAGCTATTTAGTATTATTGGAAATTGTGTCTAGTTTTGATATGCGGTTAAACTGATAATTTAGTGTCTGGACATTCTCAGCATGATGAATGCAAATTAATTCTGACATCAATTTTATTTTCTTAATTTTGCCTCTAATTTGTTTTTAGGAAAGAAAAAAGAGAAATAAAACAAAACAAAAAAGGATAAAGCTATTATTATTGGTAAGCTGATGCTCTCCTACAGTGTACCAATATTTGCTTAAATTCAAAACAATGAGTCCCCACTGTCTACCTTTGATTTTTAACAAATATCTTTACAAAAGTATGGCTCAGAGCCATTTAATCACGAATGGAGCCCGGAGCTGTAAGCTAACCTTTTTTTTTTAATACCCACAAGTTCGCCAAAGCCCTAGACAGCAACTGCAGGTAAAAGATACTAGTAATTACACAAGTGGAGGATTTAACCCAATTTATAATATTAACAAACAGAGAGAGAGAGAATGTATTATTTTTCATTAAATTAAGAAGACCAAAATGTGCTGCCTTGGGTGGAAAATATTTTCCATCCACAATGTGGTCCAAAGAAAAAAAAAATGTAAAGACTGGTTGATTTATTGTGAGCAAAGTGAGAACATTCTGATTGGATTCATGCAGAGACAGGAATGGATAGCAATCTTTGAAGAAAGACCATTTCAATTGTGGAAATAGAGGGCACATGTAAATCAGAAGAGAGGTTAAAATGCTCTGTATATGGATATGAAGTGATAGCTTTACCTGACCAGAAAAGTCCATTATGTGTCTATTTTTTTTGTTTAGAAAACACATGATGCTAGAAAACAGACCAACAAAAAGGAGAAAACAAACATTAAGCGCAAAAGATTTACACTTTGGATGCTGAAAAGATTATTGGGCGGTTATATCGATATTTAACAGCATCTACCTTGCCCTTGATTACTTTGAATGCGTTTTTCAGCAAATGATGCATAAGTAGTGCATCAGGAGGTGCTTATTGTCTTCAGAACAGTCATTTCCTTGAATAGAGAAAAAGAAAAGCAATGTTTTAGATTTACTGGCACATATATATCTACATATGTACAGTATATTCATTTTTTTTTAACTTTCCTTCAACAGGAAAAAAAAAGGAGAAGAATCATCATATGCTCTTTTACTTAGAGACAAGTGTAGCGCCCCCCCCCCCTATTTGTGGGGGCGCTATGTGGAAATTTAGGGGTAGTCTGAGCCGATAGTTGGGCTCAGACCAATCAATGATTTAATATTGCTCCTGCTCTGGGTGTGATACTGCCTGGTAGTAGTGTTCTCCAATGCCTGTAGGTGGCACTGTCATCGCCGGCATAGGTTAACCTATGGTGGGTATCACAGGACCTTGGTGTTCCCTCTCGGCAGCCATGCAGGGGGCGTTGTCTACCCGCTGTGCATGCTGGGAGAGAGTACAAAAGAGGTAGACGCCATTTGGCGTGAGGCGATTCCAGTGGGACCCCAAGGCATGAAGGGGGGGACCTCTGATCCAGTGAGTGTGGCTAGTGGCCAGCATGGCACAAGGTGCGCAAGTTTTTTTTTGGCCTCGGGCAACTTCAGCCCAAGGCCCTGATGCTGCATTGTAGGCCCAGCTCCGCTGACAAGGGCCTATGCTTCAGAGAAGGATCCCAGGCTGCCCGTTTGTAGGGGGCCCAACTTGAGGAAAGGAGGCCAGGGGACGATCAGTCCCAGGAGATTAGCGACGGTACTGCTGTCTCGGGGAAGAGGCCTGGAAACTCGCCTAAAGAGGGATTCATCGTCTCTGATATCCGTGCTCCATCCCGGCTGCTAGGACCGCTCTCATAGGGACTATCCGGGTGAGAAATACCTACTCAGGCTTTAGTGGCGACGAGTATAGATACTGAAATTTAAGTGTTGCGTGCCTGAACCTTCCCCTACTTCTTTCAACTTTCTTCTCTCTCTCTCTTGAGGTTGGCTCAAAGAGAAAAAGAATAAAGCCTTGCTGATTAGGTTTTACTCATGTGTGGACATTGGCCTTATTCCTGGAGATTTTTGTTTGCCTAGACAACGGAGCTAAAGGATCCAATCGAGAGAGATAATTGCTGCAGACCCAAAACAAAAAAAACAGCCGGTCCCTTAAATGGGGGTAAGTGCTACACAAGTTTTAAATTTTTTAAGATAACATAACATAATAACAATGGCTCGGGACACGTTGCAACATTCAATATAGCTATACAATTACAAGGTGTGTGAATGTACGGACTTTTAGGTTGCTGACTTTACATGAAATCATAATTTTATTACGTACGAAAAGAAAATGTAGAACAACTTATATAACTGTTAAAAAATACACCAAACAGGCCTGTATGAGCACTGTGTACATTGAGCACCTAGGTGAAGGATAGGTGAGTATACTCACCGAGTTTCCCACAATTTCGCCACTTCCTCAGGAATGTAACAGGTGTAGGCAGGGTGATGGTAAATGCACCCTGTCTTTCTGTTCCTGACATCATTCCCTGTGGGTGAGTGCTGTGCAATTACCATCTACATCATAGAAACATAGAAAAGTGATGACAGAAAAAGATTGAGTAGTCCATCGAGTCTGCCCATTTTTTTATTTAATTTTTTCGTTAATTTTATTGTCTGGGTATAGATCTATGTTATGTTTATCCCAAGCATGTTTGAATACATTCACTGTTGATTGACTCACTGCTTTTGCTGGAAGACAAAAAAAGAGGAAGGAATGGGACTTGGTATGAGGCATGTCACTGAATTAATACCTTGTTCATATTGATCATTGAATTATTTATTGATTACAAATCAAGTTAAAAAGTATCAATAATCTTTAGTAAAAAGACACAATATACTATAAATAACAGTTCACTTGTATGAATATACAATTATTATACAAAGTAAAATACAACATGATTAGCAGTACAATTCCATAAAGCACTCATCCATTGAAAATAATTATAAGCAATTGCTCTTAGTGAGCCAAACTTGTCTGGGCATCAGTTTGATGTTTACTCGACACACGTTTCATGGCTCACGCCAATCATCAGGAGTAAAATGCTCTGAAATGAAATCAATAACATATCTATAAATATAAGATACACTTTAAACGGAGAGCCATCTCTCAAAAAAAAGGTCTATAACTTACAAAGCAGCTCAATAGTGACACCCAACCTATATCCAAGGGAGGACAGGGACAGGGATGATTATCTCCCCTGGGGCTGAGGTGAGGAATCCAATCCAGACCAGAGACAGCAGCCAGGTGAAGACCAGGCGACCATCTCACGACCATGTAAATCTTGTGTATGCTTGACAGCCCATACTGCTCTGCAAGGATATGGAGATGAAACCATATGAAATGAATAAATTGTTAATGGGATG
The DNA here is from genome assembly GCA_029206835.1 of Rana muscosa. Classification (NCBI taxonomy): domain Eukaryota; kingdom Metazoa; phylum Chordata; class Amphibia; order Anura; family Ranidae; genus Rana; species Rana muscosa. Next base: position 352,560,438 of record CM055119.1, read on the forward strand.
TAAGATTAAAATAAACGTGAAGAGTGTTATGTGTAGATATAAATGAGATTCAGTTACCTTGTGTGTGATTCTGTGGATGTGAGCATGCCTGGGATCCCTCTCGTGTGACTATATTACTATATAGTCGCATTACTATATTACTTCTGCTGTAAGTTTATTCCAAGCATCAACTACCCTTTCAGTAAAATAATACTTTCTAAGATTAGTTTTGAACTTTCTACCAATTAGTTTGAGGTCATGACCCAGTGTTCTTGATTTTGGTTTTGTATTGAAGAAACTGCCTTCCCGAACCTTATTCACATCCAGGGTGTCCAATATTTGTAGGTATGATGTACATGCTACAAGAGAATTATATATTATATATTACATTTTAATATGCACTTGTTTTCATGCTGGTGCGCTGCTTTGAGTATAAAGTGTTTTATGCTTTTGATTAATGTGCTAATTATTTCCACATCCTTCCCCCCACCCCCCACCTCCCCAGTGGAGAGTGACATTAGGGCATGGCTAATGGCACAACATAGAATTTAAGTTGGTGGTTTATCATCCATGGGTTTGGCTCTGTGGAACAGGACTCGATCCTTAAATTGCATTAACTTGTCAGACCTATATTGTTCCATGTGTGATGTGATGTTTCAATGGTCTGAAGCTGCATCTATTCTGACAAGGTTTGTGAGTATGGGCTCCATTCACAGAACCAGATTGCATGCGATATTTAGCTGTTTTCCCAAATACCGAATGCCATCCTGAAAATGTAAATTCACTACTATTTTATGCAGTATTTACTGCAAAAAGCAAAAACGCTCGGTAAATACCACATAAAAAAGGTGAACTTAAAAAACAGTTGCCGGCAATTAAAATAATCGGGGAAAAAAAACATTTGGGTCGGGTATGGGTTTTGAACGGAACACCCATGACAATTTTTTTTTTTTAAATGGCATGGAGCCCCTTCAGAATCCCTACCAAACCCTTATCCGAGCATGCAGCCTGGCAGGTCAAGAAAGGGAGGAGACGAGCGAGCACTTCCCTCCCTGAACCATAGCAGGCCACATGCCCTCAACATGGGGGGGGGTGCTTTGAGACAGGGGGGCTCCGGAAGTGTAGTGTAAAAATATACATTCAACCGTTTTTGCCAAGTCCTTTATTAAAAAAAAACAATTACCCCCGATGTAGATTCACTGTCAATCATGCCGCCCCCGCCACCACCTCTGACCCCCAAAAAAAGGTGCACGCGCTGAGGACTCCCGTTGTCTGCCAGCTCTGCCATCTAAAAGTTCTTAAGTAAATAAGGGGTGGAGGCCACCCAGTGAGCTTTTGGGAAGGAGGGGGGGAGCAGGTACTCAATTTGTCAGGTACGTGCTCCCACTTCTGTTCCGGTCGCCTTAGGCAATCGGAAGCAGAAGTTCTCCCCCCCAAAGCCTTCTGGGACACATGACAGGTCCTAAAAGACTTTGGGACCAGTCACTGAGTGCAGAACCGCTCACGCATGTACAGTGGGCACCCGGCTCTGAAGCTACAAGGTGTCACAGCTGGGTGCCCCTAGTAGAAATGGCATAGTAGGGAGGACACGGGGAGAAAACAGCGTGGGTGAGTGCACCGCTGGATCGTGGGACAGGTGTGTGGCTTTTTATTAAAAGTCAGCAGCTACACTTTTTGTAGCTGCTGACTTTTAATAAACAAAAATATGACTGGACCTCCGCTTTAAGCCATATGACACTCCAACCCCCAGCCTTTCACTCTTCTGTTTATATCCTGCTTGGGAGCCTTGTTCAGATGTCCACTTTGCTGCCTGTTTGATGTGGACTCTTCCTATTGGATTGCCATGGGTCCTCTCAGGAGAATAAGGAAAAAAAAATATCATCACAGTGGGTGGCAATGGACCGGAAATCTTGGGGTGCTATTAAAGCGCTGGATTTTCTGCAGAAGTAATGGCAGCAAATGACCTGGATGGGGGAACTTATTGCTGGTTTCACAATGTAAGTGGGAAAAAAAGAATGTGAAGATGGGTTAGAGGGAGGTTATTAAAGAATATTCATTCCGGAGTGGTGCTCTTCTTCCTCACTAGACAGAAAGATAAGCATGTAACTGTAAAGATATAATAGTTTAAGAATAGATATTCAAATTCTACAATAAACCAAAGCATGATTTCTCTACTTTTCTTTACTTCTCTTAAAAAACATTTTCTTATACAATATGCCACCACAAGTCTAATATCTAAGTAGGAACAACCCACTTGGGGCACATTACACACTAACATATGTTTGTGTATCTAATTGGTGTTTAGCAGGAAAATCCTCTACATTTGCTGAAATAAATACCTAAACAAATCAATTCTATATTATCACTCTCATTTAAGCTGCCGTCTTGTGTCAATAAACAGAAGTCTGTGTGCTTTGTGAATTTGTGTGTAATACATGTATTATCCTCTGGTGAACTCATGTTTGTAAGTTTGCTTCAGGTAATGTATTCGAATGTGATATGCTTATGTTGACGAGCTGTCCAGCCGACTGTTGTGTGGACAGCAGATTTTACACACAGAGAATCTGCCAACATTTTTCAAAATGTGATAACAAGGTGTGAATCCCACAAGGATTTACAGAAATGTTATCTCACCTTATGCTACCTGTCATTGTTATTAATTTCAGTATTTAAACAGAAGATGGCAAATTAGGATCATAATAATTATTTTAAAACCACACTGCACAAACTGGGATGATCATGCAAATGTAACAATTTGCACTGTTAATACTGCAAAGACCTTTGGACTCCCCCAGCAGAGGACCACCTCTCCATCTGGAGGCCCCAATCTGCAGTTCTTTATTTATTTGAGTATCTATTTATTTGTTTCTTTTTTTATATATTTATTTGTATTGTTACCTTTTTTTTACGGATCTTTAGGGCGCTCATGTGACCCACCGGGTCTTCTTCTCCTTTTTTTTTATATCTTCCGATTAAAAAACAGGATATTGGCTCACACAAACAATGAAATGGTGTTGGAAACTGTAAATACTGTGCCAACACGTTTGCCTATTTTCTTGTAATGTCAGCCAATTTTTCAAAGAAAGCTGTGTACACGACATTACACTAAATAGCACAAGTATGAGAGCAGTGGGAGAGTTCCATTTTCATCTTGGATGCTAAATTAATTTTATTCCTGGTTCAAACCAATTAAATTATGATTTTTATGAAGGTAATTATTATTATTATTATTATTATTATTTATTTATTTATTTTGTCAATCATTTTTTATTTACATTTTCAAATACAAAGAAAATTGTCACAGGTCAGTAGCAATAAGCCAGATGTTCCGACAGGAGCATAATTAACAAAATGTGAGAAAAAAAAAAAAAAATATATATATATATATATATATATATATATATATATATATATATATATATATATAATTCAGTTTAATTAACTTAGTAACTAAACATTGAACAGGCAAAATATAAAACAACTGAGGGGTTTGTCAATTATTGAACTCTGAAAGGGGGGGGTAGTGGAGGTGGAGGGGGGAGAGATAGGAAGGGGTCAGGGAAGGAGGGATAAAAGAGAAGGGGGGACATGGGAGAGTAAACACTAGCATATCATTCAGGGAAACATCAGGATCAAAATTTCATATGTGTACAGTACATTTTGGATTTTCAACCAATCTGACCACATTGAAATTAACCTTTTCATGTGTAAATTTTTCTAGCCACTAATCACTCTATTTAACCTTGGAGATTAAGGTCTGCAATTGTGCTGGAGATGGTGAGGGAATCTGATGTTTTCCATAACCTGGTAATATTTAATTTGGCTGCAACAAACCTTGAACTGGGGGGACGTTTCTCCATTCCATCATGGAGTAAAGCTAGAGATGGGTTGGGAGCTATGGGAAGTTTTGAGATGGAAGAAATCTTCAGAAAGAGCCTAAAGATTTACAAAACCATAGTAGATGTGCAATAGTGACTGTACTTTTTTTGTTAATAGAAAAAAATAGATATAGATTAGCGTTATGACAGATGAATTTGGTAAATACAGTAAAACCTTGGATTGCGAGCATAATTCGTTCCTGAAACATGCTTGTAATCCAAAGCACTTGTATATCAAAGCAAATTTCCCCATAAGAAGTAATGCAAACTCAAATTATTTGTTCCACAATCATTTATTCATAGGTCCTTCAGTTTATAGTCCATACAAAAAGATTATAGCAATGTGATAGGTTGTGTAACCATAAAATGTCCATCCACATATGGAAGCCTCCACAAGGGGATTAGAAGCAAAATCCAGCAGGAGCTACAGAGTTTAAGGAGAAGAGATGTGCCTCTAAGTGTAGCAATATGTTGCACCTTCATTAAATGTAACCATATTGCTACACTTAGAGGTGCCTCTCTTCTCTTTTGTACTCAGTTGTGACATGACGCTACTTGTATATCAAGACATCGCTTGTATATCAATTCAAGATTTATTAAAAAATGTTGTTTTTCTTGCAAAACGCTCTCAAAACAAGTTACTCTCAAACCAAGGTTTTACTGTAGTCCTTTTTATGCACAAGTGCATAGCAGTAGAAGTAAATTATTGGCATTATTGGCATAGTTGAGAAAATACTGACTGGGCTGTACTGCTGAAATACTTGTGGCAGGGTTAAACTTTGTTCAGCTCTCTAGATTTTGGTTACCCATCTTAAAGTGAACCTGAGCTTTGTCCAAGCAAGGCAAAGCAACAAATTCACCATAAGGCTTGTCCCACTAGCTGCATATACTTACCTTCTGTTTGTACGCCCATGGCTCTCTGTGGCTACTGGGATCGAAGAGAGTCCTGTGTAAGCCCTAGGTTATTACCTGAAAAACTGGAAGAACCCCCTTGGGAGGTGGGACTTTGAAAGTGACTGACAACACACAGAGGTATATCAAAAAATATATATGAATTTAATCAACGAGTATCAAGACATAATTACAAAGACAGTTTCTTATTAAAATACATGAATTAAATACAGATTCACAAAAAACTGTTTGTATTCAAAAAAGAAAGAAAGAACATAACATTTTATAGTCCGACCCGACAGCTGTTTCGGTTACCCTTCTTCGGGGGATTTGTAGACATTAAAATCGGGAGTTGTCTATAAAAAGACAGATTCCATTAAATACATGATGCTATTGTGTATATATATGCATAAAATTGTTTATACAAATAGACAAAACGTCACACATGTATATGAAAATAAGTAAATAATAATTTTTTGCTTACAAATATTTCCAAAAGTAGTTCGATATTCCATGCGAAAATAGGGCACGTGCGTCGCTGTGTATATGGAGCGAGAAAGAAAAAACGCACCACAGAAAAAGGCTGGAGCAGGGTCCAAAAATAAACTTTCATACGAGGGTCCCCAAACGGTGACAGACGATGGAGCTAGAAAGGACTCTAAATAAAGAGTCTAGGTTTCTGCAAAACATATATATATAGACAGCCCTTAGTATTAATTAATATCCTCATTTATTGGAGCTTAAGCCAAGTAAAAGATGTAACAAATTATCCTCAAAGACCTACCAGTAAACCTTAATTTAGAGTGGACAAGAAGAAAAACAGCAACTCCTATCAATTCAAGAAAGAATCTCTCTCATTTCTGAGAGATTGCATAAATTATGCATTCCTCTGGCAGTAGAGTGAATTGTATGAAGTGTGGCTATCTTCTAATTGTTGAGGGAAATACTGTAAAAAGAAAGAGAAACAAAAAGGAGGGTAAAGGTGCAAATAAGCACCATTAGCAACCACTTAAATAAGAGGATAGTGATGTCCTAAATACCTAAAAGAGTCTAACCATATGAATGAGAGTATATACCTGTGTAGCTCCTCCAGACTGTAAACTGGTACTGTGTCCTGTGCCCGTGCAAATCTCCGTTTGATGAGCCCTGCTGGTGGCTGTTGATGTAGAAGCTCTCTACAGCTCCATCCCCCACCAGCGGGGCATTGGGGTTATCAGACATATTCTGTCCCAGTCCCATCGGGACAATCGTGCTTTTGATCGATTTTTGCTCTCTGCACTTGAGCATATTCTTACTTGTAATGCATTTTCTTTTGATGGGTCCCACTACCTCCAGGTACAAGGCGTTGCTATGGGGACTTGTTGTGCCCCTTCTTACGCTAATTTGTACCTGGGGGAGTGGGAGCAAAATTTCTTATCTGAAGAAACACTTCTACCACTTACTGAATCGATTGTCAACTGGAGTCGTTATATTGACGATATCTTCATTGTGTGGGTAGGCACTCCGGAATTGTTGTTGTCATGCCTAGATGCTATGAATGACAACTCTTGCAATTTAAAATTTACCATGACCTACAGTGACGTGTCTATCAACTTTTTAGACATCACTATACTGAAGGACACGAATGGTAAATTATCAAGTGCTTTGTATCGCAAAGATACGGCGTGCAATTCCATACTTCATGCTGAAAGTGCACACCCGGCACCTCTTGTGAGATCAATACCATTTGGGCAATATTTGCGACTACGCAGGAACTGCAGAAGTGATGCTATCTTTCAGAGAGAGGCAAATGCCTTAAGAGATCGCCTTCTGATACGAGGATATTCCCTCAGTAGTCTCAAAAAATCATTCAGAAGGGCTACTCTTAAATCTAGAGACCAACTTTTGACAAAAAAAGAACCGATCAATAGGCTCGATAAATCTTATCCAAATGATGTACGTATCATTACCAAATTTAACAAACAGAGTGATCAGATTAGGAGGATTATTTCCAAATATTGGCATCTTTTAAAAATTGATCCATCATTGGCTCCATTTGTGCCAGCTAAACCTCTAATCACCTACCGTAGAGCAAATTCAATAAGGGACAATTTAATACAGAGTGAGTACACAGGTGAATTCCGTGTTGATCCTTGTAGGCGACCAGGTACATATCGATGTGGCGGCTGCAATTTATGTCAGTATATGAATATTGACAACAAAGCAATACTACCCAATGGAAAAGTCTTCAAGGCAATTCACTTTGCCAACTGCAAAACGGAAGGAGTTGTATATTTGCTCTCATGCCAATGTGGTTCTTTCTACATTGGCAAAACCAAACAGCCATTCTTTAAAAGAGCGGCTAGACACATCACCTGTATGAAAAAATGTGACCCAGATCTCCCCCTAGGACGGCATATTAGAGATATTCATAACAGTAAAATTCCAAGAATAAAATTTTTAATCTTGGATAGGATCCATCCAAATAATAGAGGAGGAGACTGGAATAGAACTCTCTTGCAGAGAGAAACAAAATGGATTTTTACTCTGAATGCTACCCTGCCACCCGGGTTAAATGAACATATTAGTTATCGCCCCTTTTTGGAGGGTTTCTCCTCTGGTGGTTGGGAAGAATAGAAGAGAGTATATATTCATCATTATTATGATTATTGCTATACATCAAAGTTTTGAGTATGTTTAGTATGATATATGTTATATGGTATTTTTTCGTTATTCTATGCGTTATAGGTTGATGTGTGTCTTTTGTGTTGGGCCTGCGGGGTCCATTGCTTTCTGCACGACGCACGTAGGGGGTTAATTGTCTGGATGACCAATTCATTTTGGCCTCTTGTTACAATTTTTTTCCCCCTTTTTTGATGCAAAATAATTTCTTTTTTGCACACATGCGTCGGCGCTAATTACCTGCCGATTGCTGTCGTATTGAGACCGCGCTTGGCATTTAATGTGCGGGGGGTCCCTCTTTAGGTGACATGATCCTGTGCCTGTTTTAAGGGATTACTTTTCCCACCTATTCTTTTTGTTTTATTTGATTATGACAGTTTTAGATCTGAGGCTCTATAGATGGAATATACCATCTGCGTCCTGTTGCAGTCTCTGGACGTTGACCGTGTTAGGTGTTTCCGGTGTCGGCATTTCTATGTGGACATACACTTCCGCTCGCGGCTCTTTTGGTTTCGCTTTAGAGTGTTTTACACTCAAGCGACGCCATGCGTATTGACGTCACCACACGCCGGCTTCCTGCGCCGTCCGCTCACACAGCTGTGGCGGCTTATTAAGACGCCATTTAAAGCCCATCTCATCAAACGGAGATTTGCACGGGCACAGGACACGGTACCAGTTTACAGTCTGGAGGAGCTACACAGGTATATACTCTCATTCATATGGTTAGACTCTTTTAGGTATTTAGGACATCACTATCCTCTTATTTAAGTGGTTGCTAATGGTGCTTATTTGCACCTTTACCCTCCTTTTTGTTTCTCTTTCTTTTTACAGTATTTCCCTCAACAATTAGAAGATAGCCACACTTCATACAATTCACTCTACTGCCAGAGGAATGCATAATTTATGCAATCTCTCAGATATGAGAGAGATTCTTTCTTGAATTGATAGGAGTTGCTGTTTTTCTTCTTGTCCACTCTAAATGAAGGTTTACTGGTAGGTCTTTGAGGATAATTTGTTACATCTTTTACTTGGCTTAAGCTCCAATAAATGAGGATATTAATTAATACTAAGGGCTGTCTATATATGTTTTGCAGAAACCTAGACTCTTTATTTAGAGTCCTTTCTAGCTCCATCGTCTGTCACCATTTGGGGACCCTCGTATGAAAGTTTATTTTTGGACCCTGCTCCAGCCTTTTTCTGTGGTGCGTTTTTTCTTTCTCGCTCCATATACACAGCGACACACGTGCCCTATTTTCGCATGGAATATCGAACTACTTTTGTAAATATTTGTAAGCAAAAAATTATTATTTACTTATTTTCATATACATGTGTGACGTTTTGTCTATTTGTATAAACAATTTTATGCATATATATACACAATAGCATCATGTATTTAATGGAATCTGTCTTTTTATAGACAACTCCCGATTTTAATGTCTACAAATCCCCCGAAGAAGGGTAACCGAAACAGCTGTCGGGTCGGACTATAAAACGTTATGTTCTTTCTTTCTTTTTTGAATACAAACAGTTTTTTGTGAATCTGTATTTAATTCATGTATTTTAATAAGAAACTGTCTTTGTAATTATGTCTTGATACTCGTTGATTAAATTCATATATATTTTTTGATATACCTCTGTGTGTTGTCAGTCACTTTCAAAGTCCCACCTCCCAAGGGGGTTCTTCCAGTTTTTCATATAATTAGGGATGTGGTGACTGTCAACATTTACAATCCTGCAATCGTTGGTTTTCTTTTTCTAGGTTATTACCTGGAACATTTACAGAGTTGAGACTCTCTCCCCTCCTCCATGTGACAGCAGAGGGTGCTTGAGCAGCCAGTTTACAAGTACCAACCCTATCACATTGAAGGCAGGGGTAGTGAGTCACATGGATCTCCTATATCCATAAATACTGGTTCTTTATCTACATTCCCAGAAGCCAAATTTAGTGCTGGGTAATAAACAGCAGGTAACTATGGACTGATAAAGTGAACCTGTTGCTTTGCCCTGCATGGGTTGACTTTAATGATTACTGGCAGAATCATCCATTTTCAAAAAAGTTGTAATTTCAATGTAGAGAGTAGATGTATATACAACTGTTGGTAGAGCAACCAAGTGTGTTAGCAGAGGATTAGTTATTTTAAGCTGATTCTGCTAGTTATAGTGGGTTTCAATTCTGGGAGTGATGGAGATGGCAGACTACACTGGCAATCAGCCATCCACAACAAAATGACATGATGGTTGTGTATTATTGTAAAGGATTGGTGTCGCAGAGAAGAGCATGCAGTCTTTGGCAGTGACTGATGACAAGTTCTGTTGGACATTATCCGTATTCAGCCTCATTAGCTTCCATGTCTCTATTTTATATATAGTGCTTAGCAGAGGACCTCTGTGAATGTAGATAGCTTCAGCATATTGATTAATTGCTACTCTGCAAGAGGTTTAATCAGAGATTTAAAAAAACAAAGGCCCAGGGAACTGTCCAAATTTTTAAGAAGTAGGGGAGGTAGACTTCTTTGGTCATGATTTATGACATTTCATCACCAAGTTACTCAATAGCATGCGGGATAGCACAAAAGTAGACAATGTCACTTAGCATGACCAACAGCATGAAAACAAGAATTAACTGAGTCCCCTATATTTTCTTTCAAGGTAGATTTAATAAACCTATGGGCAAATGAAAATGAATCTGTGCTTTGCTTGGGAAGGTCAAAGCAACAAGTTTACCTTAAAGTGGTTGTAAACCTCAAGCGTGAAATATGAATGAAGCATAGCCCTCTATAGTGTGTACTTGTCTCAATTTAGAGTACAAAGGGTAATTTCTCTCTGCTGTTTGTTCCTCTGCTATCAGCATAAATATCTTCTGACACCTGTTTTCTTGTCACCAAAAGAAAAATGGTGACAGGGGAGGGAGCTCCAGCTGATTGACATTCTCAGCTCTGTTCCTGTGTGCTGTATGAAAGAGTGTGTGTGTGTGGGGGGGCAGTCTCTTCCCTTCCCTCCAATCAGCTCTCAGAGCTCCCCTCACTAAGCTCTGCAGCGTGTAATTTCAGCTCCCTTCCCCCTGTTCTCTGGCAGCTCAGACAAGCTTTCTAAATTCTACACTTTGAAAGGGTGTACAGAAGAGAAAACAGCAGATAAACAGGTGAGACTTATGTAGGAGGATTTGTTTCAACTGTGTGTCATCTGAGGCCAGTTACTTTACTTGGTATATTGAAGGGTTTACAACCACTTTAATAAAAAAAACTTAAAAATATCTCCTCTTCATATCCTCTGATGGCAAATCCTCACCTATGCCCATATTGCTCATCTCTGCTTTATTGAAGAGAAACTGCCACTTAGGAATAATCAGAAATTGTCATTTCCAGAAGCTTCAGATTCCAGGTACTCCACCATCTTTTATGTCACTGTAGAACACAGTGAAGACATGATGAATATCAAAGATAGTGAATCAAATCAATGAGCATGTCAGGAGAATAGCCAAAGGAGAACTGGCAATATTGCTAATACTTTGCGTGGCTGCATCCTTCGCACTCCCATGCGCATTGATGCATGCATGGTGAATTGGCACACGCACATGCACAGCGACGCAAATCGGCGAATGGAGGCACGCACAGGACGTGATAGATGCTGGTGCCCACTGACCTATAAAGGACTGCTGCTCTGCTCACTAGATTGCTGGATGATCGTCAGCCCCCCAGTGTTCCTGTGTGTCTGTGTATTCTGATCTTGGATTCCTTGTTACTGGCACGGCTTGCCTCTGACGTGTCTTATCTCCATCCCTGGATATGACCCAAGCTTGTACTAATGACTCCGCTGTGGCCTGATTACTTGTGTATGATCCCGGCTTGTATTAACTGACTCCACTGCTGCCTGATTACCAGTGTATGACCCCAGCTTGTTCCTGTTCCTGCTATCTGTCTCTGTTCCTGACTGATCAACCGTGCATGACTCCTAGCTTGGCTCCTGATCCCGTTTCCTGTCTCGCCCTGCTGCCAAGTATGCCTGAGACTTCTGCGGGACACCACTTTGGGCACTGCATCTCCTGTATCAACTTCAGGGATGTTCTGTACTCAGCCACAAGAGGAGCCCTCTCAGCACTCTGCCCTCCAACCAGGTACGTGACAGAGCGCAAAGGAAGACTAGAAACCAAAACCCTTCTTTGCACTGGGCACATTTTTGAGTTTTGTTTTTTTTAGTTGTTCTCTTCAGCTGCCAGGCGTGAAAGCAAAGGCCTGTGTGAGCTATAAGTCACCAGAAACTTAGCTCATATAGGTCCTATGTTCCTCCATAACCAAAACCTGTGATTTTCCTCCAGCTCCTGGTGCTGAACAGAGTGGTGGAAAGGTAATGATATACTGTGTAGCAAATTAATGTCTAAGTTTTTTGTTTTTTTTAAATCAGCACAAGGGATGGCACGGGCATTAAATGTGAAGTGGCCCTTGTGTTGATGGCAGCTCTCTTGAAATCTTCAGTTCTCCCCCCCAGCCAAGCCACTAGACTGGTTATAGGCACTTTCCTCCTCCATTCATAAAAGCTGTACTATAGCTTATAGCAATGAAAAGCGAGCATGGAAAGATGAATGCATAGCCTGTCTCCCCCATTCACAGAGCATTTTCCATTGAATTAAGAATACACACATAAAATGGGGGAACTGCCTCCCTCTTCAGGGCTATTGGTATGTATAGATAGGTACTTTGTGGGCTCCGTGGTGGTACTTGTGTCTCTGTAAAGAGCCTTGTACTGGCATATGATGGCTGAAACCATAGAAGCTGCTTGAAGATAAGGGAGGCTGGTCCCCTGAAACATGTTGGCTTGATGTGATTATTCTTGATTCTCAATCAACGACTGATATCCTTTCATCAAGAGTGGCATCACTCTGGACACCAGGCATTCCTCTTTCCTTATTTAAATATCGCTTATACGGAAGCGACATCAGAGTCGGACCAGTTTAGATAGAAGCCCGGGCTTCTAAAGGGAGTCATTAACCTCCATTTATCCACGGAATCACTTAATACAGATCAAAATAATCTAATCTGTCCAGCATGGTCCCTAGCTCAAACCAACCACAGTAGGGGTGGGGAGTAGGCAGAAGAGAGAACAACAGCCACCAGCACAAGGGACACTACTCATTTAACCACTTAAGGACCGCCGCACGACGATATACGTTGACAGAATGGCACGGCTGGGCATAAGGGCGTACAGGTATGTCCCCTTTAAGATGCGAGCTCCGTATTGATGATCTGATCTATGCGATATATGCTTTCCCATAATTGTATATATATTTTTTTTTATCTTCAATAAAAACGTTTGTAATAAAAAAAGATGCGAGCTCCGTGATCGCGCCCGCGGGACCCGATCGCCGCCAGTGTCCCGCGATCGGGTCACAGAGCTGAAGAACAGGGAGAGGTAACTGTGAACAAACATCTCCCCGTTCTTCACAGTGACACTGTCAGTGATCGACTGTTCCATGCAGTGGCGGCTGGTGCTCAAATTTTTTGGGGGGGCGCAAACAAACTGAAAAAAAAAAAAAACATCAATTGCCGCCACTGTGCCCATTAAACGCAGCCACTGTGCCCAAACGCCACTAGTTTGTCCCCAAATGCAGCCAGTTTCCCCCCCATATGCAGCCAGTTTCTCCCCCATAATGCAGCCAGTTTCTCCCCCATAATACAGCCAGTTTCTCCCCCATAATGCAGCCAGTTTCTCCCCCATAATGCAGCCAGTTTCTCCCCCATAATGCAGCCAGTTAATCCCCCATAATGCAGCCAGTTAATCCCCCATAATGCAGCCAGTTAATCCCCCATAATGCAGCCAGTTTGTCCTCATAATACAGCCAGTTTGTCCCCTATATGCAGCCAGTTTCTCCCCCAAATGCAGCCAGTTTCTCCCCTATAAGCAGCCAGTTTGTCCCCCATAATGCAGCCAGTTTCTCCCCTATATGCAGCCAGTTTCTCCCCCATATGCAGCCAGTTTCTCCCCCATAATGCAGCCAGTTTCTCCCCCATAATGCAGCCAGTTTCTCCCCTATAATGCAGCCAGTTTCTCCCCTATATGCAGCCAGTTTCTCCCCCAATATACAGCCAGTTTCTCCCCCAATATACAGCCAGTTTCTCCCCCATAATGCAGCCAGTTTCTCCCCTATATGCAGCCAGTTTGTCCCCCAAATGCAGCCAGTTTCTCCCCTATATGCAGCCAGTTTCTCCCCCATATGCAGCCAGTTTCTCCCCCATAATGCAGCCAGTTTCTCCCCCATAATGCAGCCAGTTTCTCCCCTATATGCAGCCAGTTTCTCCCCCAATATACAGCCAGTTTTTCCCCCATATGCAGCCAGTTTGTCCCCCAAATGCAGCCAGTTTGTCCCCTATATGCAGCCAGTTTCTCCCCTATATGCAGCCAGTTTCTCCCCTATATGCAGCCAGTTTCTCCCCCAATATACAGCCAGTTTCTCCCCCAATATACAGCCAGTTTCTCCCCCATATGCAGCCAGTTTGTCCCCCAAATGCAGCCAGTTTGTCCCCCATAATGCAGCCAGTTTCTCCCCTATATGCAGCCAGTTTCTCCCCCAATATGCAGCCAGTTTGTCTCCCATATGCAGCCAGTTTGTCCCCCAAATGCAGCCAGTTTCTCCCCCATAATGCAGCCAGTTTCCCCCCCATAATGCAGCCAGTTTCTCCCCTATATGCAGCCAGTTTGTCCCCCAAATGCAGCCAGTTTCTCCCCCAAATGCAGCAAGTTTCTCCCCTATGTGCAGCCAGTTTCTCCCCCAATATACAGCCAGTTTCTCCCACATAATGCAGCCAGTTTCTCCCCCATATGCAGCCAGTTTCTCCCCCAATATACAGCCAGTTTCTCCCCCATAATGCAGCCAGTTTCTCCCCCATATTGCAGCCAGTTTCTCCCCCATATGCAGCCAGTTTGTCCTCATAATACAGCAAGTTTGTCCCCCCTCAGCCCTGCACTTACCTTCCTCGAGTCAGCGCCGTCCTTCTTCCATCCTCGATGTCTTCTCCCGCCCTCGATGTCACTTCAGCCAATCAGGTTACCGGTAACCAGACCCGGTGAACCTGATTGGCCAGGGAACGCACCCCTGTGCGTCCTCTCATTAGGTATTTAGAAGCCGATTACAGCCCTCAGGCTGTAGTCGGGAAGCCTATCAGAGCCTGCTGGCTCTGATAGGAACTTCTAAAGGCCAATCAGACGCTGTGACTCAGATGGCCGGCGATCAAGGGGCCGGCCATCTGAATAGTGGGTGGCAGCAATACATAGGTTCATGCAATGCATGAACCTATGTATTGTTGTGGTGAGTGACGACCGGGCGCAGAATCGAGCGGTAGCGGCGCTTCTGCGCCCTCTATGGTCGCGCCGCCATGTGTAAAAAAAAGACATAGAAAAAAAAAAACTCTTAAAGGGCCCGTTTTTTTTTTGTGACCACAGGAGGGGGGGGGCGGCGCCCGGGCGCTCCCTATGGACGGGCCGCCACTGGTTCCATGTCATCGGGAACAGTGATCAGTGACGTGTCATGCCAAGCCATGCCCCCTAACAGTTACACGCACTCCCTAGGTCACACCTAACCCCTTCAGCGCCCCCTACAGGTTAACCCCTTCACTGCCAGTGTCATTTTTACAGTAATCAGTGCATTTTTATAGCACTGATCGCTGTAAAAATGACAATGGTCCCAAAATGGTGTCAAAAGTGCCCAATGTGTCTGCCATAATGTCGCAGTCACGATAAAAATCGCTGATCGCCACCATTACAAGTAAAAAAAAAAAAGATTAATAAAAATGCCATAAAACTATCCCCTATTTTGTAGACACTATAACTCAATAAACGCTTATTGCAAAATGTTTTTACCAAAAATATGTAGAAGAATACATATCAGCCTAAACTGAGGGAAAAAAAATTATATATATTTTTTGGGGATATTTATTATAGCAAAAAGTAAAAAATATTGAATTTTTCTCAAAATTGTTGCTCTACTTTTGTTTATAGCGCAAAAAATAAAAACCGCAGAGGTGGTCAATTACCACCAAAAGAAAGCTCTATTTGTGGGAAAAAAAGGACGTCAATTTTGTTTGGGAGCCACGTCGCACGACCGCGCAATTGTCAGTTAAAGCGACGCAGTGCTGAATCGCAAAAAGTGGCCTGGTCTTTGACCAGCAAAATGGTCCGGGGCTGAAGTGGTTAATGTACAGTGCCTTGAAAAAGTATTCATACCCCTTGAAAATGTCCACATTTTGTCACGTTACAACCAAAAATTTAAATGTATTTTATTGTGATTTTGTGTGATAGACCAACACAAAGTGGCATATAATTGTGAAGTGAAAATGATAAATGGTTTTCAAATATATTTACAAATAAATATCTGAAAAAAATAAGTGTGGTGTGCATTTGTATTCAGCCCCCCTGAGTCAATACTTTGTAGAACCACCTTTCACTGCAATTACAGCTGCAAGTCTTTTTGGGGATGTCTCTACCAGCTTTGCACTAGAGAGTGCCATTTTGCCCATTCTTTGCAAAATAGCTCCAGCTCTGTCAGATTGGACGGAGAGCGTCTGTGAACAGCAATTTTCAAGTCTTGCCACAGATTCTGAATTGGATTTAGGTCTGAACTTTGACTGGGCCATTCTAACATATGAATATGCTTTGATCTAAATCATTCCATTGTAGCTCTGGTTGTATGTTTAGGGTGGTTGTCCTGTTGGAATGTGAACCTCCGCCCCAGTCTCTAAGATTGCCTTGAATTTGGCTCCTTCCATATTCCAATCAACGCTGACCAGCTTTCCTGTCCCTGCTGAAGAAAAGCATCCCGACAATATGATGCTGCCACCACCGTGTCTCACGGTGGGGATGGTGTGTTCAGGGTGATGTGCAGTGATAACCTAACCCTGCTTTAAACTTCTCCACAACTTTATCCCTGACCAGTCTGGTGTGTTCCCTGGTCTTCATGATGCTGTTTGCTCACTTTGCCTCTAACAACAAACCTCTGAGGGCTTCACAGAACACCTGTATTTATACTGAGAATAAATTACACACATGTGGACTCTATTTACTAATTAGGTGACTTCTGAGGGCAATTGGTTCTACTAAATTTTAGCTAGGGGTATCAGAGTAAAGGGGGCTGAATACAAATGCTCACCACACTTTTCACATATTTATTTGTAAAAAAAACTTTGAAAACCATTTATCATTTTCCTTCCACTTCACAATTATGTGCCACTTTGTGTTGGTCTATCACAGTGATGGCGAACCTTGGCACCCCAGATGTTTTGGAACTACATTTCCCATGATGCTCAACTACACTGCAGAGTACATGAGCATCATGGGAAATGTAGTTCCAAAACATCTGGGGTGCCATGGTTCGCTATCACTGGTCTATCACATAAAACCCCAATAAAATACATTTACGTTTTTGGTTGTAACATGACAAAATTTCAAGGGGTGTGAATACTTTTTCAAGCCACTGTAAATATTATTCTTTGTGCTGATTTAAAAAAAAAATGAACTTAGGCTTTAAAGTAAACCTATTACTTTGCCTTGAATGGGCAAAGCACAAATTTGCTTTAAACCAAAAAAGACTTAAGATTTATATAATTCACATCTAATAATACAGTAGCCTAATATTACATCTTCTACTTTCCATTTATTCAATCAAGTTCAGACCTCCTGACTACCTCATTGTGGTAAAAGCCAACAGTTTCATCTATGAGAAATGTTTTATCTGTTCTAATAATTTATGGCTCAATAAGCAATAAAACACATTGGTAATGCACAAGTCAGCATAGGACAACCTTTCTGAGAAATACTTTTTACATGCTTAGCATTCAAACTGTAGAGTGTAAAATTATAATTTTTTCCTTCACAACCATGCATATTCAATAAGGCAATGCAAAGGCCAGTAATAATGTGGAAAGAAGAACAAACTATGGCAACCAATCAAAACTTAAAGGGTAACTACACTTTTGTGGGGAAAAGAATTAATAAATAATATACCATATGCAATTGTAACACAAGTCATATTGTAATTGCATGTTATTAAAAAATACCTTTCCTTTTCAATCTGTGATTTTCAGTAAAATGCAATGCAATATACCTGGAGGTGTTCTGTACACAGATGGTATACGGAATGCCCCCCAGAAACATAATTTCTTGCTTGTGTGATTGGCTCACTGATTTTTTCCAGACATCTGCACTAAGATACAAGTCAGATTTTTGGCATCCCCTGCAACAAAAGTCAATTTTGGTGAGATACTCCCAATGGAAAATCACGTCTAAAGGGATATAGACCCTGCAATTTTCCTCATTAGAGCCCTGCTGGTGCAGCAGCTGATTGGTAGTTATGAAACCACTCCCATTAGATTTACTTTCCACATGGACACAGACAAACACACAGGGATTTCTCCAGAATAACAAAAGGTAGGCATCTGCAACAAAGTTTGTTAAAAATCCTTGCCATGTACATAGGTCACCCAGAGGGCAATGTTTTTTTCTCAACAAAAGTGGACTTATTCTTTAACTTTCCATTGATCTGCCTGTCATTTATTCATTGACATCAATTCATTTCTAAATTCATTGAATTTTCAATAGTTGCTGGGGGATTTGACACGTTCCACGTCTCTAAAGCCATTTACATTACCCTAACAATGTTTCACTGCGTAAATGCAGTTAAAAACAAAACAAGGTATGTACATATAAATATGTGTGGCGCTACTCCCATAGGAGCCACAGGAATGATGTCCGGGACCACCCCAAAGCTTCGCCCTGCAGCCAGGCACACTCATACATTTCTTCCAAGACTAGTCTAGGGGTGTTGTTTTATTTTTGAAGAACTTGGATAGAGTTGAGGGAACTGAGTGGGACACTCCAAAAATTCAACTTTAAAACTATGTATTCTTTCTAGAAAAGCTGCAATACAGTCTGTGCTTGCAACAAACAGTGGACTTTAGCTTTGAGGTAGAAGTAGTAATTAAAGAGGAGGTCCAGCCCACCCCACAAAAAATTGAAAGCCAGCAGCTACAAATACTCCAACTGCTTACTTTTAATATGAGGACACTTACCTGTCCAGGGAGCCCGCGATGTCGTCATCCCAGCCAATCTTCGAACCGGCTGTCAGGTGCAGCTTCCGCCATTCCTGGTAAGAGTCCCCTACTGCGCATGCAAAGCGCGTTGCATTTTCTAATTGGCCCAGCGGGGGAGGAAGGAGAAGGAGGCCAAACTTCAGAGAAATGGCTGTGGCGCCGTCTCCAAATGTGAGGAACGGTACCTTTCGAAAACAGGTACCCTTTCCCCCCTAAAGGGTGCCAAATTTGGCACCGGAGGGGGGGGGGAAATGGACAAGTGGAAGTTCCTTTTGAGTGCTTACTCCGCTTTAACTATAAACTCCTTTCTTAGAGCCACAACAGCAGAGTCCCATTGCAGAGAACTAGATGGAATAAGCTCTTCAAGACACCAGCTGATGTCCCCTTTAACAGACACACAGCTGACTCTGCAGCACAAGAGGGCCAAAAGTAATGGGCCAAAAGTCTCCAAGATCTCTCAGAATCATTTGTACTCACTCAAGGCCCAAATTCAGCTGGTTACCTCCTTCCAACTTCCAAGCAGGGCCGGGACAAGGGGTGGGCAGGAGGGGAAGCTGCCCTGGGCACTGTGGTATCATGTGAGGTGGGAGGGCACCGTGAGGAGATTGGGGGGGATTTGTGTTGGAAGAGGCTATGGGGGAAGAGGATTTGTGCTAGGAGGCGGGATTAAGGGGTTTTGTGCTAAGAGGGAAAACATTGAAGGGGGAGGTGGGTTTGTGCTAGGAGGGGGATTTAGGGGTTATGTGCTAGAAGACATGATATGGTAGAGAGTGGGGGGTGGGGTGTAATTGTGCTAGGAGGAATTTTTTTGGGGGGAGGAGGATGTGTGCTAGTAGGGATGATTGGGGGTATTTGTGCTAGGGGGGGGGGAATTGGCAGAATAGAATTTGGAATGGGGGGAGAGGATGTGTACTTGGAGGGGACATTTTAGAGGTAGAGGATTTGTGCAATGAGGGTTTTTTTTTTTGGGGGGGGTGGTATTTTCGATTTGTACAGGGAGGAGGCATTTCAGTAGGGGGGCGATTTGTACTGGGGGAGGGGGATTTATGCTTAGGGGTAATTATGCCAATTAGTGTTCAGTATTGAGCACTTGGGGGATTTTTGCTGACACACAATGTTCATGCATCTTGGGGGGGAGGTGCAGTTTTACTTGCTCGCCCTGGGTTCTAGATGACCTTGTCCCAGCACTGCTTCCAAGGAATATCTTCCAGTGATACCAGACCAGATCTTCAGCAGACAGCCCCCCTCAGTCTTCTCTCTTCAGGGTCCCAGCATCCAAGCCCTCAGGTCGGCCACCTGAGGCCTCACAGACAGCAGGATCGTGGTAGCATTGCCCTGGAGGGCAGCCAGCCCTTAAGAACAGAATTACAGATAGGTATACTTTAGTAGTGGATTAAGTTATTTCCAGGGGATTTTGATTTATTATTTGTTTTTCATAGCATCATAAGGGCGGTGATTTTTTTTATTTTTATTTCCTAGTGGACATATCTTGTTGGTAACCAAAAACAAGGGTGATTCCAGCATTATATAAATGACTCATGGCATGTCAAAACATTAGTAACTGAGCTGCTGATGGGATAAACAAGCTACTGCGTACCCCTGTCATGCATTTGCCCAGCCTTTTGTTGAAGTTTTGGTGATGGCTGGGCTGTTGTTTGCTAGGCAGCAATGTGACTAACTTGCATGCTTATTGCGAGTTCAGGACTCAAAGGTGTCTATGTATAAAAAAATTGCTGTGCAGATATCTTAAGCATTCGTACAACGAATGATCACAATATTTTTTGTGTTACCGTATATACTCGAGTATAAGCCGACCCGAATATAAGCCGAGGAACCTAATTTTACCACAAAAAACGGGGGAAAACGTATTGACTCGAGTATAAGCCTAGGTTGTCCATCTGCATGCCTCACTGTGCCCATGCCTCACTGTGCCCATGCCTCACTGTGTCCATGACTAGACTGACGTTTAACATTGGAGTCTATGGAAGGGGTGCCAGGATTTGAAAAATCGGTGCTCCCCGGCCGTAGGTCCTCCAGACAAAAATCTTTGCACACTTGTAGAAGAAAAATGGGGCTACATGTGTGCAAAGTTTTGGGTCCAGAGGACCCATGACCGGCCAGTACCGGGTCCCCAAAGTCACCGGAGAAATTACCATTTAACATAGGAGTCAATGGAAGGGGTGCCCAGTTTTGAAAAATCAGTGCTCCCTGGCTGTAGGTCCCCCGGACAACAAACTTTGCACCCTTGTAGAGGAAGAGGGGGGCTACATGTGTGCCAAGTTCCCCGGCCAGTACCAGGTCCCCAAAGTCCGGAGATCAGGCGCAAAAAGGTGACTCGAGTATAAGCCGAGGGGGGCATTTTCAGCACAAAAAAATGTGCTGAAAACTTGGCTTATACTCGAGTATATACGGTATATGATTATCTCCTATGATTGCCAGCTCCACCTAGTGGCCATAATATGCTTTTTTTCCAAGCATTTTAGGGAAATATTATATGATGGTCACTGAATGGAGCTGATGATCATAAGAGATAATAATATTACAGAAAATATGGCAATCATGTGGTGTTTGTGTGAATGTTTAAATTAATACTAAAGTCTAATTTTTTTGGGGTTTAAAAATAACAAACATATTTATGCTTACCTGTTCTGTGCAGTGATTTTGCACAGAGCAGCCCAGATCATTCTCCTCTTGTGTCCTTGTCGGTGCTTCTGGACCCTACCCCCTGCCAAGTGTCTCCACAGCAAGCTGCTTACTGTGGGGGCACCCAAGCCGAGCCGCTGCTCTGTGTTTCCATTCAGACACAGAACCGCAGCCTGGCAATGCTCCCCCTCTCTCCTCATTGACACACTGACTTTGATTGACAGCAGCGGGAGCCAATGCTGTCTCAGCCAAAGAGGAGGGAAAGTCCCCTACAGCTGAGCCTCTTGTGCAACATCACTGTATCTAGATGGGTCTCAGGTAAATATTAGGGGGGCTCAGGGGGGCTGCTGCACACTGAAGGTTTTTTATGTTGATGCATAGAATGCATTTAGATAAAAAAAATATTCTCCCTTTAGAACCACTTTAAGGCCAAATGCACACTGAGCATTAAAAACACTGCTTTTAGGGGCGTCTCACATTTTTTTTCTGCCTCTAAAGACCCCTCCATGTTAGGAGAGGAGCAAAGGGGGCGGAACTTTTAGTGAAGCATGTGTAAGTAAAGGCATAATAAGGTAAAACAATTGGAATAGACATAGAGTATTGAAAAAATAAAAGATTACTGCAATGTATTGGTAGAAGGTTGAGGTCAGAGTAGTTAATGCTATTACACAATTGGAGCTAGTACACATGCTTCCATCCCTATATATGTATTAATATTTTTGTTTGGAGGAAGGTTTTTCTGGGATTTTTAGGAAGCCACGGCCTGGTAAGGCCAGTTATTCCCATCCCAGGGGACTTTAAATGAGAGACATGGCATGGTAATGCCATGTCTCTACATCCCAAATCATTTGAGGAGAGGAGCAAAGGGGGCGGGACTTTGAGTGAAGCATGTGTAAGCAAAGGCATAATAAGGTAAAACAATTGGAATTTTTTTCATATTACAATTCAAACACGCATACAAAATTGATTACATAGACATCAGTTAGTCATAGAATATACACTTACTATGATTACAATGCGGTTGAGCATGGCAAGTTCATTCCACAGACATAATTTGGTCATGGAGTATGCAATGGGTAAAAAGGTGGCAAAAGTTATGTCATGGTACATCCAAATTAAATTCCATAGTTCACCAGAACACATTAAGGTAAAAGCATAAGAGAGGGTATCACTGGTCGGTCTACAATACCCGACCACCACAGCATCAACATACAAACCCCAGTAAGTTGGCATGCACTTGACCTGTGGTTATTTATAACCCACTCTTGCCCATGCCTTTTTATTATTTTTATTTATTGGCTTATCCATATCAATTTTGTTTTAGATAACTGGCTTGCTCCCGATGATTGGCGGTGAAGCCATGAAATGCGTCAAGCTACCTGAAGCCGTTTCTTTACAATCAATACCCAGCTATTACAGTATTATTCTTCCCTACCCTTCTAGGATCAGAGAGGCCATAGGCCCTGCAGGCACTACTCTCTCTTATGCTTTTACCTTAATGTGTTCTGGTGAATTATGGAATTTAATTTGGATGTACCATGACATAACTTTTGCCACCTTTTTACCCATTGCATACTCCATGACCAAATTATGTCTGTGGAATGAACTTGCCATGCTCAACCGCATTGTAATCATAGTAAGTGTATATTCTATGACTAACTGATGTCTATGTAATCAATTTTGTATGCGTGTTTGAATTGTAATATGAAATAAATTCCAATTGTTTTACCTTATTATGCCTTTGCTTACACATGCTTCACTCAAAGTCCCGCCCCCTTTTCTCCTCTCCTCAAATGATTTGGGATGGAGAGACATGGCATTACCATGCCATGTCTCTCATTTAAAGTCCCCTGGGATGGAAATAACTGGCCTTACCAGGCCGTGGCTTCCTAAAAATCCCAGAAAAACCTTCCCAAAACAAAAATATTAACCCCTCCATGTTAGCCTAAGGGGTTGATTTACTAAAGGCAAATAGACAGTGCAGTTTGCAAATGCAGTTGCACTCTAAAAATTTTAGTTTCTCCAGAGCTTAGTAAACAAGGGGGGCTGCTGACTGCTGTCATCCATCATGTGCAAGTGTCAGTGTGGACAGGAGGACGACTTGGTCTAGGGGCGGCGCCGCTGCTAAGTCAAGGGAGTGCCCCAGCTTTGGTGCCCCTCCTCTGCAGCAGCTTGCAGCACTGGGGCGCTATGCACCCCCTGCACCCGCCCAGGATCGGCCCTGGTGCACAGTCTATTTGCCTTTAGTAAATTGACCCCATAATATACAGCAACAGTTTAATATTATTGTTTGAAAATGCTCAACATTTATCATTGTAGAGTTCAAGGTACTCTGCTTAGGCTATGTCATCAGCCATCGGCAGATGGAAGGTAGTATTTCCTCAGTCTAATCTCCCCTAGGGATCAGACTGAAATGTTGTACTTCCATGTAAAACACAAGGTGAGAGGTACATACAGGGGTTGATTTACTAAAGGCAAATAGACTGCAAGAGCAGTTGCTCCAGAGCTTAGTAGGTGAGCAGAAGCATCCAATCATGTGCAAGCAATAATGCTCTTTTTTTTTTTTCCTTGTATGTGATTGGGTATTCTTTGCAACTGCACTTTGCAAAGTGTACAGTCTATTTACCTTTAGTAAATAAACTCCACAGGATCTTATCTGTGGTGGATATTTGCACCAATATTTTGCAGTTAAAAAAGTTATTAACCGTTTAACGACCATTATACTGCGGCAGGTGGACACTGCTGCACGAATTGCCGTAGGTGTACGTCAGCATTTTTAAGATCCATAAGGGGCTTGCGGGCGCGCCATGCCGGAGCTGATGCACATAGCTGGCAGCCGCGATGTCCGCCGGCCACCTGCGATCGTTCCACAGAGAGCCAGAACGGGGATCTATGTATGTAAACAAACAGATCCCCGTACTGACAGGCGAGTAGAGATCTGCTATTCCTAGTGATCAGGAACAGCGATCTCTCTACTCCTCCAGTCAGTACACTGCCCCCACAGTTAGAAAAACCTCCCTAGGGAACACTTAACCCCTTTATCGCCCCCTAGTGTTAACCTATTCCCTGCCAGTGACATTTATACAGTAATCAGTGGCTATTTTTAGCTCTGATCGCTGTAAGTGTCACTGGTCCAAAAAAGTGTCCAATCTGTCTTCCGCAATGTCACAGTCCTGCTAAAAATCGCAGATCACCGCCATTACTAGTAAAAGATAAATAAATAATAAAAATGCCATAAATCTATCCCCTATTTTGTAGACGCAATAACTTTTGTGCAAACCAATCAATATACACTTATTACGTTTTTTTTTTACCAAAAATATGAAAATATGTAGAAGAATACATATTGGCCTAAACTGATATAGAAATTCGTTTTTTTTTTTACATTTTTTGGGGATATTTATTATAATAAAACGTAAAAAATATATATTTTTTCAAAATTGTCGCTCTTTTTATGTTTATAGCGCAAAAAATAAAAACCACAGAGGTGATCAAATACCACCAAAAGAAAGCCCTATTTGTGCGAAAAAAAGGACATAAATTTTGTCTGGGTACGTTGTTGCATAACTGTGCAATTGTCAGTTAAAGCGACGCAGTGCCGTATAGCAAAAAATGGGTTGGTCATTAAGGAGCAAATCCTTCTGATCCTTAAGTGGTTAATATTTTTTTTTACCACCACATTCAAAATAACTTTTTTTTGACAGGATGATATTTCTACTCGCCATTATCTTCCAGATTTATCATAGGTTTCCTTCTAAGACCCTAGGATATTTTAATTGTATGGCTGTTTCTGATAATGAAATAAGGTAAATAATTGTGTTTGTGTTGACAGTAATATTCAACACACATTTCCTATGACTAATGTATGCTCTGCCTTTAAACAAAAAAAGAAATCATGCATTTTGTGGCATTCAAGTCACATCGTACCACATTTTTACCTGTGATTTCTCGAACATGGTAATTAATCTTTGCATAAGACATTGGTCCGAGCATGTGCCTTGCTTTTGATTGATTATATTAGAAATTTAGTGCTACAGCTCATACAATAGCAATATTTCATTATATCAAGAAGCACAGACCTACCTATCAATAAATAGGAAAAGTCAAGAACTGCTCATATTAACATAAGGAACATGAAGAACAACCTTGATAAGAATAAAATACTGCACATTTCTTCAAACTTTCCAATATTCTTTAGTTTTGTTTTTTTTCCAGTATCTGGAATTTAAAGCTAAACTCTAGGCAGATAAATAACAAAAGAAACATACATTAATTCATCTATGCATTCATGAGAAAATAATATAAATAAGCTTTTTAAATGTATCTAATGTAAATACCTGTACTTGAAAGTGGCTTGGTGTCCCCCGTAATAGAGCACTTAGACGGGGAGAGGGAGGAGAAACACTAAAGCAGAACTAAAGTCTTGTTGGAAACTGCAAACAGGCAGAGTTTTATTGCAGAAGAGACTTGCAATGTCTCCTCTGCAATAAAACAAACCTACCTGCCCTCTCGCAGTCTTCCTTAGAATGTACCCTGGGCTACGCATGCATATCTCAATATAAATTACGGCACTGTGCCTGTGTACCGGGATGACTGAACTCCTGCGCTGGCCAATCAAGATGGTCAAAGACCGACACCTGGAAGAAGCTGGTGAGAAGATGCCAGCGCCAGTGAGGCACCTCATGGGTTTATACCATGATAAAAGGACAATCCGCAACTCCATACATGCTCTTTAAATCAGTCCAAATGTATTGTATCTCCATAAAAGATAAAAGTACAGCAGAGGTAGACGCGTTTCAGCCGCAAGTATGACTATGGACCATTGGAGCTAAAGTCTTTATGACTTCAGTTCTGCTTTAACCACTTGAAGACCAAGCCTTTCTGGCACTTTTTTTTATAGAAAATTACTTATAACCCGCAAACATATATTATTTTTTAGCAGAGACCGTAGGGAATAAAATGGCAATCATTGCAATTTTTTATGTCACACAGTATTTGCACAGCGGCTTTTCAAACGCAATTTGTTTGTAAAAAATACATTTTAATTATTTTTTTAAAGAAAAAACAAATAGAAGAAGTCACGTGACAAGTGACACAACGCGTCGGATTGAGCTGGTGATGTCAGTTCTGGTGTCTCCTGCATCGGAATTAGCAGTGAGGAGGCGAAGAGCACACAGTTTGGATACATTACTTGCATTTAAACAAGATGTGGAAAGTGTGAGTGCACAATCCTTATGTTTTAATAAATTGTTTTAAATGGTATTGCGCAGTGAATTTTTCTTATAACGTTTTGAGCAATATTGGAGTAATCATTCTTCAAAAGAGAGCGCGTGTCCTTCAGTGTTGGAGCTGGTGTTCCGAACTATCGAGTATCTTCCTATACTTTATAACAAGACTTGAATAGACCCGAGTAGTGAGGTGAGCTGCCAATTCACTTAAAGGTGGTGGTGATTGCACATCTATGTTCAAGCACAAATTGGATGTGAGTGGGATCTCTGCTCACTTCAGAATTATCACTGGTTTTGGACTTTTTTTGGGCATACTGTGGACTTATATAGTGTGCTCTTCATTTGTTGCACTTTGATATCAAGTTATTTGCACTTCATCTATTTCGTTCAGGATTTTCTTACTAATATGTTTTATATTGAATAAGCGCATCAATATTTTTTATATTTTATATCTATGAGAGTGAGTTCACTTATTGAATGGTAGCAGCTGTTCTTTTTGTTAATTTGTATTCACTTTCTTAATATTTCACAGTGTAAGGTATATTTGCATAGCAGCGCACAAATTATTTTTCTATAAAACACAATATATACCCAAAATTTATATAACATGAAAGATGTTATGCCGAGTAAATAGATACCTAACATGTCACACTTTAAAATTGTGCATGCTTCTGGGATGGCGACAAACTATGATACTTAAAAATCTCCATAGGCAATGCTTTAAACGCCTTTACAGGTTACCTGTTTAGAAATACAGAGGTCTAGAATTATGGCTTTCTCTCTACCGTTCGCGTTGATACCTCACATGTGTGGTATGAACACTGTTTACATATATATCTTACGTATATATGTGTAGCAATACCCCGAAGGGGCCGCTGGTTTAAAATTTGGGCCTGCCGTTACCTTTCTTTTCACCACACTCGTCTTAGGGGTTCCTCTTGAAGAGCTCTTATGAATGTCCAACACTTGGTGTCTTTTTTTCAAGAGTTTTATTATAAACAGTTCCAACAGAGGGGTAGAGGGATAGGGGAGGTTCAGGTACCTTGCTTTGCGGATCACGGGCACAATCTTAGATCCAGATGACAAATCAGTTCCACGCTGGATTCAGCAACCACCGGATAGGCCTACTCTCACCGACTTAGCAACCGGTGCAAAGCTCGCTCAAAGTCTCTGCCACAGACTTGGTCTAGTCGTTCCACAATCTTCCGCCACAAGATCATGTAACCACACTGACACTTTGCAAAAGTTCCTTCAAAAAGTACACAGCTCATGGTGCCAGAATCTTTCAGCCAGTCAGCAGCACCATGGGGCAAACTGGCCAGGATGTGTCCTTCAATTAAGTCCCCAATTGTTCCGATTCTTTCCGCAGGCAAGACCGCGTAAGACCATCCCTGGACCATTAGGCCCCAGAAACTCCTGGGCCTACTTCTCAGTTGCAAAGCCTCGGGCCAGCAGACCCCAAGGCCAGAAATGGCTTGCACTTCCCTGAGGCCAGGAGGGCCCTCAGGTCAGGATCTGGCAACGAACCCTGATCGAGTGGTCTCTGTCTCTTAAGTACCCCCTCCCAGAATGCACAGCGGGTTGACCACACCCCCTGAGCCACTTCTGGTAAAGGAATACCCAATTCATCCAGCCTGCTGCATTTCCAACCTTGACCTATTGTGACAGTGACACCTACTGTCAAGTGGAAAACGCGCAACCCAGCTAGACTGAAACAGAGCCAACAATTTAGCATAATTCCTTCTTAGCTGAACTACAGCTCAGACAACTGAATTTAACACATAGCGCCTACCCAACAGGAGCAGGGCGCTACACATGCAATCAGTTCTGCATGCAAGCATGGAGGGATGGGGGTGCTTTATTTATTTATTTATTAATTTTTTACACTGTCCATTTATTTATTTATTTTTTTAATAACTTTTATTTATATTACATTATTCTTTCCTAATGTAAATATCCCTTGTAATAGAAAGAAGGTTGACAGGTCCTCTTTATGGAGAGATCAGGGGTTCAAAAAGACCCAAAATTTCTCTTTTACTGTTAAAACCAAAAAACATTTTTTTAACTTTTGCTTTAAAAAATAAAAGTGTTTACTTTCACCCTGGACCATAAGTCCTCAAAGGCCGTCAAGTCAATCAGAGAAAATCTAGTCTCTCGCTGCCTCTGTGACCAGCCAGCCGCGCCATCTGATCGTTTCTCAGGTGAGTCAGCAGAAACGGTAAGCCTGAGAAACACCATGGAGCAACAGGAGGGGTGGACATCACACTCATGGTTATTGATTATGGATGAGGAGTTTACGCCGTCTGTGAGGCTGCTAGATCTGGGATACAGTAGGCCAGTAGTTGAGCAAGCGTGATGATCTCATGATGAGGACACTGGTAACAGACTACTGTGCTAGATAATGTGTCCCACAATGGACATGGGACAGCAGATTTAGGTGAGCTGAAAAGTGGTTTTAAAGTGTGGGAGTAGGGTGGAAGAGAGGGCTGCCCATTTCTAAAATGTTTGCCATGGGGTCCCCTTCAAATCTATACTAGATCCTTAGGGTCTTCTTTGGATTGTTAGGGAAACCCTACACTATTTTGTAACTATATTTTTGGGTTGGGATTCTCTTTCAAGATTTATTCCACACCCTCGTGCAGGATAATTTGTCGTGAATGGAATTTGGGGCAAAAGAACTAAAAAATGCTCATTAACAACTGTACATTAAAATACATCCGAACACATATATTAATGCAATGCAATGCAGTTAAAAATGCAATTCATTCCGCAAAAAAAAAAACATGTATTACTGCACATGCATTTTCAGGGCACTGTAATGCATTTTTATGTGCAGTTCATTTTATGTGCAGTGTGGTGTAAAACAACCCTTATATAGTAATTTGTGTTGAGAAAAGAACAAACCCCTCTGGGGTTGCTATGAAAAAATAGCAATGTGTTTCACCAGACAGACTGCATACTAATCTGAATTAGAGGGTCTGATTGATTATAATTAGCTGGTGCACTTTCTGTGTTCTAATAAGGAAAGCTGAAGTGTCTGCACCCCCTTGCAGGGGCTGTTAAATCTGACTTGTATCTGTGAGTCAATCACACAAGCAGGAAGTTTACATTTTTGGAGGCGTTTTGTGTAGAGAACACCTCCAGGTTGTTATATTGGATTCAATTTTACTGAAAATTACAGCACTGCAAATCGAAAAAACAAAAGTAATTTTAGTAACAATAATGTGGATGTAAACTCACTCTCATCCCTTCTAAACTACTGCCATAGTGATTATCTATAAGGATATAGATGTCTCCTGCATGTGTCCTTACCTGTCAAATGTCTCCCCACCATCTGTTATGAGACCTGAAAAACTGCAGATTCTGTGGGTGGGTCTGTTGTCCGGAGATCGGTGGGTGGAGGCGTGATGTCCCGATAGGAATTTTTCCTGTCACGAAAATAGAGAACCTGCTCTCAATCTTTTCTTGGCAGGAATTCTGACAGAAAAAGTGTGATGGAGCATACACACGGTCCGAATTCCTGACAAAAAGCTCACATCACACTTTTCTTGTCGGGAAAACTGATCGTGTGTACGAGGCATTAAACTGAACTTCTGCTATGATCACTAACATCCAGTCAAAACCCAAAAAAGTCACCACATGACTTCAGCATACCCAATCATGCTGAGGTGTGGAACAGCCAATCCTGGGAGAGCTGGAGAAGAAAGGAGGAGGGAATCTGAAGTACACAGAATGTCTCTCTCAGGCTCGTGCATGAGATATGTAAATCACCTGTCACTCACAGCAAGGGGG
Organism: Rana muscosa; assembly: GCA_029206835.1. Taxonomy (NCBI): domain Eukaryota; kingdom Metazoa; phylum Chordata; class Amphibia; order Anura; family Ranidae; genus Rana; species Rana muscosa. Next base: position 352,590,585 of record CM055119.1, read on the forward strand.
AAGAACTGACTCCTATTTTTCTGTGTGTCAGTTTTTAGCTTACTGAAAAAAGATGAGAGGACTGCTCAGAGCTTTAGTAACTCTTTGTGGCAAGACTGGGCACAGATGACATGAAATCCTATACTGTACAAGGTGCAAGCCTTAATTAAAAAAAAAAAATCGGGTTTACATCCACTTTAATTTCCAACATGGCTCATTCAGCAATTGTATATGGTATATATTTTTTTTATTTGCAATATCTTTTTTCCACAGAAGTGGGGTTACCCCTTTAACCACTTGCTAACCGCACTATAGCAGTTTTACTGCTACAGGGCAGCCGCACTGCACATGATCATGCTTTTAAGGCGGCTTGCTTCCGCTCTGATTCTACACAGTGGGAGCCAATCAGTGGGTACCGCAGACTCCATGTCCGCCGGCACCCAATGATCGTACGGTAAACAAGGTAGATTGCTGATATGTCAGTAAAGAAGGCATGGATCCTGTGTTCCTGCAAAGCAGAGACATGGATCCATGCCTTTCTCTAGTAAAAGTACCTCTCCCACAGTACACTAAAACACAAGCTAGGCACACAGTTAACCATTTGATCGCCCCTGATGTTAACCCCTTCCCAGCCAGTGTCATTAGTACAGTGACAGTGCATATTTTTAGCACTGATCAATCATTGTATTAGTGTCACTGGTTCCCAAAAAAGTGTCAAAAGTGTCAGATTTGTCCGCCACAATATCGCAGACATGCCATAAGTCGCTGATCGCCGCCATTACTAGTTAATAGTAAAATAAATAATCAAAAATTCCATAAATCTATCCCATAGTTTGTAGACGCTATACATTTTGCGCAAACCAATCAATATGCGCTTATTGTGGGGTTTTTTTACCAAAAATATGTAGTAGAATACATATTGGCCTAAATTGATGAAGAGATTTGATTTTTTATTGGTTATGTTTTATAGCAGAAGTAAAAAATATAGTTTATTTTTTTTCTAAATTGTCTCATTTTTTTTGTTTATAGCGCAAAAAATAAAGATTGCAGTGGTGATCAAATACCACCAAAAGAAAGCTGTATTTGTGAGGAAAAAAGGACAAAACATTTTTTGGGTACAGCGTTGCACACCCACGCAATTGTCAGTTAAAATAACGCAGTGCCATATCGCAAAAAATGGCTTGGTCATGGGGGGGGGCGTAAATCTTCTGGAGCTGAAGTGGTTAAAGTGGTTGTAAACCCACTTACACAACATGCACCTACAGAAAAGCCTAGATTAAGGCTTACCTGTAGGTGCATGAAATATCTCCCTAACCTAGACGGTTAAGGAGATATTTGCTTTTAAAACCGGCGCCGCTGACGTCACGCGCATGCGCACTAGCGGGCCGGCATAGTAGCCGGATTTCTGAATGGATTTAGCCGGCCCGAGCGCGCATGCGTGTGACGTCATCGCCGCTCCAGGGCCAATCACAGCGCCGGAGCGGCGATACACGGAAGGGACATCGAGGCTGCGGGGGCTTCGATCTAAGGTAAGTAATTCATAATGAGCTAGTATGCTATATTAGTTCATTATGCCGTTGTCTTGCAGGTATTTTTTTTATTTTATTTTTTATTTTGGGGTTTACAACCACTTTAAGTAACCAAGCTACTTTCACTATTTAAAAAAATATATACAGTTTATAGCAGTTCACTGTAGGAATAAGCAGACACACTCGCCAAATAAATTTACCAAAAGTTTGCAAACCACAGAGGACCTAAGACTGCAAGTATTGGTATTCAAAACAACTTTGCAATGCATGTCATCACTGAATAGGGAAAAGATTTATCGAATGTACAAACTATGACCGGGTGTATTCTCTAAGTGTTGATGGATTAATTTTTCATTAGGTGCCACCATGTTTTGCAGTTCCATTGGCACAGACTATCCTTAGATACAAGAAATCATACAACATTAGCTGTCCAGGAAAAGCAATGTACAATTTTTTTACATTTGTTCATATATACATTAGATGTATATGATAAGCTTAACCACTTAAGGACTGGAAGAATTTCCCCCTTAATAACCAGGCTATTTTTTGTGATACAGTCGATTTACCTGACAGTTGTGCGGTCGTGCGATGCTGTACCCAAACAATATTTACATCCTTTTTCTCCCAAAATAGAGATTTCTTTTGGTGGTATTTGATCACCTCTGCGACTATAAACAAAAAAAGGGGCAACAATTAAAAAAAATATATTCATATATTTTATACTATTTGCTATAATAAATATCCCCCAAAAAATAAAAAAATAAAGAAATTTCTTCATCAGTTTAGGCCGATATATATTCTTCTACATATTTTTGGTAAAAAAAAAAAAAAAAATCGCAATAAGCGTATATTCATTGATTTGCACAAACGTTATAGCATCTACAAAATAGGGAATAGATTTATTGCATTTTTTTTGCATTTTTATTATTATTTATTTTTTACTAGTAATGGCGGTGTAGGATATAGGGTATAGGGAGAGGATGGCCACACCATGGAATGAAGGGAGGGAGATGAGTGTATAGAAGGTATTTGTGTTAGGTGAAAGGAATGTTAAGTGGAATTTTATGGAGGCTCTAGAAGAGAGAAGATAAATGTAAAATGTGAAAGGTGAAATGTATATGTATGTACATGTCTTTTTTGTATGAAAAAAAAAATGGAAAAATTAATAAAGAGATTTATAAAAAAAAAAGTAATGGCGGTGATCTGCGATTTTTAGCGTGACTGCGACATTGTGGCGGACAGATCGGACACTTTTAACACATTTTTGGGACCATTGTCATGTATACAGCGATCAGATCAGAGTTATAAAAATGCACTGATTACCGTGTAAATGTCACTGGCAGGGAAGGGGTCAACACTAGGGGGCGATCAAGGGGTTAACTGTGTTCCCTCCTGTGTGTTTCTAACTGTAGGGCTGACTAGAGGAGGAGAAAAATTGTTGTTCCTACTTAGTAGGAACAGACGATCTGTCTCTCCTGACAGAATGGGGATTTGTGTGCTTACACACACACACACACACATCCCCGTTCTGGCTCTCGTGCCCACGATCGCGTGCGGACGGCGGACATCGCTGCTGCAGGCCACACGCATCGTGTCCCCCGCCGTGCAGTGGGCGCACACGCGCGCCTGCTAGAGCTGTTTAAAGGGCCAACGTACAGCTACGGCGATTCGCGGCAACGTGCCGACCTGCTGCAGTATAATGACAGCGGCTGGTCGGCAAGTGGTTAAAGCAGAACTAAACTCTCTCAATCAACATTCACCATTATTAATCCTTATGCTGCTAACATTAGTAAATAATAGGAAAGTGTATCATATTTATTTGTTTTAAACTTTTTTTAAAAGTAATTGTGAAGGTTTTTTTTTTTTTGTAAAATAACAAACATGTTATACTTACCTGCCCTGTGCAAGGGTTTTGCACAGAGCAGCCCCGATCCTCCTTTTCTGGGGTCCCCTGGCGGTGCTCCTGGCTCCTCCTCTTCATCGGGTGCCCCCATGGAGAGCCACTTTCCATAGGGGCACCAATGCTGGCGCGCTCCCGAGTCCCGCTGCTTCATCCATTGATACAGACAGTAGGACTTGGCCCCACCCCCGTCTCCCGTTTACTGGATTTGATTGACAGCAGCAGGAGCCAATGGCTCTTGCTGCTATCAGGCTATCCAATTAGGACCCAAGACAGCGGCTGGAGCTGCTGGGCTCGTGCTCGTCGCTGGACCGATTGGGTTTAGGTAAGAAAAAAAGGGGCTCTGAGGGGGCGGGGGGGGGGGGCAGCTGCAGCACGGTAGGTTTTTTACCCTAATGCATTAAGGGGAAAAAACCTTGAGGGTTTACAACTCCTATAATTTCTTCAGTTGCTTCCTGGTTTCTGGCCTAGACCATAATGATGTCATACATCCCAGGAGTCTTCAGGAGGGGGGAGAGGGGTTCTCTAAGAAAAGCACCCTCCTGCATGCATGCCTGGGGTAAGGGCAGATGGATTCCAGGAAGTGAATGCTACATGAATCATCTGCCCTTACTCAAGATGGCCACAGCCAGAAATGTTAGAGGGGTGTTTTTCAAAGTGATTACGCAACAAAACAAAACATGGACATATGGATGAATGGGTGAGTTTGCTTTGAATAATACAAATAATTATTTAAATTAGTGCTTTTGGTTTGTTATAATGTACTTTGTTTCCAGAAACTTTATAATCATAATCATCTTTCCGGCGGACAAAATTTCACAGAAAATCAGTTCGTCTGTATGCAAGTCCGACGGACTAAAAACAATGCATGCTCAGAAACAATTTGATGCTTGCTCGGAAGCATAGAACTTAATTTTCTCGGCTCGTCGTAGTGTTTTACGTCACCGCGTTCTTGGCAGTCAAAAGTTTGCTGGAATTTAGTGTGACCGTGTGTATGCAAGACAGCTTGAGCGGAATTCTGTCGGAACTCTGTCGGACAGTCCGGTCGTGTGTACAGGGCATGACTGTGCTTCACTGCTTTCCTCTGTCAGTGCAAATCTGACACCCAGACTGACACAGAAACCTTTTCAAACTTAACCACTTGCCGACCAGCGCATGCACTTTTACGTCGGCAGAATGGCACGGACAGGCAAATGGGTGTATATATAGGTCCCTTTAAATTTGCGCGCCCCTGCCGTGAGCTCCGTGACCATGCCCACGGGACCCGTGTACTCGATGTCCGCCTGTGTCCCGCAATCGTGTCACGGAGCTGCAGAACAGGGGGATGCCTGTGTAAACAAGGCATCTCCCTGTTCTGCCTAGTGACAGGACACTGATCGTCTGCTCCCTGTCATCAAGAGCAATGATCAGTGTCATGTCACAGTAAGCCCAGCCCCCACACAGTTAGAATCACTCCCTAGGACACACTTAACCCCTTCCTCGCCCCCTAGTGATTAACCCCTTCCCTGCCAGTGTCATTTACACAGTAATCAGTGCATTTTTATAGTCTGCCGTAATGTCGCAGTCACAATAAAAATCGCTGATCCCCACCATTACTAGTAGAAAAAAAATCTTAATAAAAATGCCATAAAACTATCCCCTATTTTGTAGACGAAATAACTTTTGCGCAAACCAATCAATAAACGTTTATTGCGATATTTTTTTACCAAAAATATTTAGAAGAATATGTATCGGCCTAAACTGAGGAAATTGTATTATTTTTTTTATATATATTTTTTTGGGGGATATTTATTATAGCAAAAAGTAAAAAATATTGCTTTTTTTTCAAAATTGTCGCTCTATTTTTGTTTATAGCGTAAGAAATAAAAAACGCAGAGGTGATCAAATACCACCAAAAGAAAGTTTTATTTGTGGGGAAAAAAAGTACATAAATTTTGTTTGGGAGCCACGGCCGCGCAATTTTTAGTTAAAGCGACGCAGTGCCGACTCGCAAAAAGTGGCCCGGTCATTGGGCAGCCAATTCTTCCAGGGCTGAAGTGGTTAACAGGTGGTCCAAATGTTTTCTTTAAAGTGTTACTAAACCCAGGACCCTGCATTCACTATATTTGGTCTCCCACAGTACACAGAACATGGAAATGCAAATATTTCAGTAAATATAAACTGCTAAATACCTTTTCTCATCAGTAGTATGTAGCAGTCGTATGACTTCTATCAGTATCTGGTTAAAGCTTGTTGGAGGCATTTTCATTCTACACTGACTGTCCAATGGGGCTGCAGGGCCCCCGACCCTCTTTCTGGACAGTGTTGATTGGCCCTGTGCTGATCACATGCACCCTCCTAAAAAGGAAAAAAACTCTCTAGCAATACACACCAAACTGAGCATGTGCAGAGTGCCCCCAAGGCTCTGTTCAATCAACAGATAGATTGAGGGACAGTAAAAGAAGGAGAGGATCAGGGTAGACAGGATCAAACAGCCTTTTTACAGAATGCAGAGGATTAACCCCTTAGGTTCCACAGTGAGTATAACAAGCATGCTTTACTGCATATACAAACTGATTTTACTGTTGTAGGTTTAGTAATACGTTATGCAGCAAGTTCCCTGCAGCTGTCCCTCAGTTCATGCACAAGAAAAGCGGACAGCCTTAGCGTTCGAGCCGCTCACATAGCACTTCTTGGAGTGACGTGGTGGGTTGCCATGGTAAGAATGTGTTTCGGGGGCATGCCTCTCCCCCTTCTCAAGTCCATCAGCACTTCCCTCACTGCTGTCTTAAAGAGGAGCTCCGCCCCCCCCCATGAAAAACTTAAAAGTCATCAGCTACAAATACTGTAGCTACTGACTTTTAATATTAAGACATTTACCTGTCCAGGGTTCTCGTGATGTCAGCACCTCAGCCAATTTTCGGATTGGCTCTCGGGTGCTGCTGCCACTATTCATGTTAAGGGAAACCGGCAGTGAAGCTTTTCAACTTCACAGTCGGTTACTTACTGCTCATGCGCGAAGGGCGCTGAGCTTTCTTACTGGTCTGGTGCTGGAGGAAGGAGGAGGGGGGGTAATCTTACGAGGGATGGCGCTGTCTCCCGGAAGTGGGGAAGGGTGCCTGTCAAAAACAGGTACCCCTTCCCCCTCCCCCCCTGAAAGGTGACAAATGTGGCACCGGAGGGGGGGAGGAGGAAGCATATAAGTGGAGGTTCCACTTTTGGGTGGAAGAAACTCCGCTTTAAACACTCTGTTTCATATACTCCCCTTACAGAGAGAAGTGACCATACTGAGAGTCATTCCATATTTCAAGCGTTTGTTACTCCAACACTTCATATTCCTGATATGTGTCTGCTGTACCATGTACTTGTATGAGAAAGTATCCTATTCTCTTTGTATTGCTTCCTTTATGTGAAATCCCTGGTGTTCCTGCCAGTCCCCTTGCTTTCCTAGTAAAAACTGACCACACTTAGCAGGAAAGCACAGTGTGGTCAGTTCTCTAGCTATGCTGGGTGCTCTCCTCCAATGATCAGACTTGTCCTGACATGCCCCCGCTGCACAGAAATTCACTGGGAAGCTCAGTGTGCTATTGCTTCTACTCCCCCAGCTCTGATGCAGCTGAGAACAGAGGGAATGTGATCACTTATAAAAAAAATGAAATAAAGATATTTATAAAGTATTTTTATATCTATACACAAATATTTTGCCTTTAATTTCTATTTTAAACTGAATAGGTTGTTTTACAAGGTACAGATGCATATATTTGTATGTAAATAAAAACATAAATAAAAATGAAAACATCAAATAGGTTTACATCACAAAAAATATATATGTAAACCATGAGAACCATAATTAGTAAAACATATTAAAGAAATTGATATGCAAAAAGGTAAAAATGGTATTGAAGCGGATTTTTCCCCCAAAAAAAACAATATCTGAAGGACTGACAAACATTGTATTTTAATACATATATATATATATTTTTTGTAACAGTAAATATATTAATAAATAATTAAAAATGATCATGAATAAATAGATGTATGGGGTATGCTACTGAAAACCTAGTAAGAAACTGGATATGATAGAAAATAAAATTAAAAATGATTAATTTACTAAATCAAAACCAGACTTCTCAAATAGGGATAGTTGCCAAGTAAATATATCCCAAGGCTACATGTAATAATAAAGATAATTATATGACCAAGAAAATATATAAAGTTTAGATTATTATCTAATCATCTCATTATAATCCAATATAGATACGGATATTGGGGGGTAAATATAAATTTCAGAGCTGCACTAAACCCTGTAAGGAATATCAGGAAAAAAATACAGAACTGTGCTAATCTCCTTGTTGAGACCGTTAGGAGCCATGCTGTCTAGTAGGGATGGGCGAACGGTTCGGCCCGAGCATGAGTTCGGGCCGAACATTGGCTGTTCACACATTCGCTGAACAACCAAACTATCATGGCGTTCGACCGTTTGTTTGGCCCGCTGAACGACCACAATGCACTGCGCCGCCACACAGTGCATTGAAAGCCCTGATTGGCTGAAGCAATGAAAGCTTTGCCCAATCAGGGCACAGAGCACTTGTCAGAGCCATGATTGGATGCTGTCATGATGACTCTATCCAATCAAGGCTCATTGCTCTTAGTCCCGCCCCACACTATAAAAGTATTATTTCAATAGCGGTCATTTTCAGTGTGATATCAGCGTGGAAAGAGATAGAACAGGGCTCTGTTCAGTGCTATTAGATAGTTAGTGTGCTATTCTGATTCTATTGTCAGTGTAGAATATCAGTTTAGTGTGAATCTAGGTATGGTTCAGTGTGAGTGTAGTGTGATCATTCATCTTTACATTAGTGTGAATGTAGGGATATAAACAGGGCCATAGATAAATCCATGGGAAAAAAACAAGCTTACTTACCGACCAGCTCGCAGACAACCAATTAAACCTGTCTAACAGTATGCGTTAAAAACAGGGGTTTAGTCGCACGCATTTGCAAATACATGCGTAAGCCACAGAGCCCCACCACGGCACCCTGGTATCTGTGGTCCCTAACGCTAACTAATGAGTGTCCCCACAGTGGAGGCACATGCATTCTGATGGATAGGTGAGGGCAGGTGGACTGAAGGGGAGCCCATCCCTTCTTAAAGGTACAGGAGCACACTGAGCACCCAGCACATAGCTCAATGGCTGCAAAGGTGTCAGTGTGCTGCCTGACCAATACACACAACAGTGATACAAGAAAGAAGCCACTGCCCCCATCTATAGCTGGTGATCGCAGTAAGCAGCATTGGAAGGCTACATAAGATATAAACAGGGCCATGGATAAATCCGTGGGAAAAAAAACAAGCTTACTTACCGACCAGCTCGCAGACAACCAATTAAACCTGTCTAACAGTATGCTTTAAAAACAGGGTTTAGTCCGCACACATTTGTACACTGACACATTTGCAGCCATTAAGCTATGTGATGGGTGCTCAGTGTGCTCCTGTACCTTTAAGAAGTCCACCTGCCCTCGCCTATCCATCAGAATGCATGTGTGTCAATGCACTTTCACGGCAAACTGTATATATAGTGTATTAGTGGAGTGTGTCTGTGTAGTGTGAGTACTCAAGTTAAAGTGCACCAAACACCACTTTTCGTTGATTAAAGTGCATCCACGTACACATTTCCACATCTATATTACATTTAGTGATGAGCCGAACACCCCCGGGTTCGGTTCGCACCAGAACCCGCGAACGGACCGAAAGTTCGCACGAACATTAGAACCCTATTAAATACAATGGATGCGAACGTTCGGATTCTAAAGTGCTAATTATAACGACTATTATCCATGTTATTGTCCTAAACAGAGTTTGGGAACCCGGGTTCTGCACCAGGGGACATGTATCAATGCAAAAAGAAGTTTTAAAAATGGACGTTTTCCGGGAGCAGTCATTTTAATGATGCATAAAGTGAAAAAAAAGTCAAATATTCCTTTAAATATTGTACCTGGGGGGTGTCTAAAGTATGCCTGTGAAGTGCCACGTGTTTCCCGTGTTTAGAACTGTCCCTGCACAAAATAAAATTTCTAAAGGAAAAAAAAGCCATTTAAAACTGCTTGCGGCTTTAATGTAATGTCTGGTCCCGGTAATATGGATGAAAATCTTTAAGAAAAATGGCATAGCTACCCCATCAACCCCCACCCCCCCCCACCCCAGCCCATTACCAGCCCCTTTGGGTCTTGTATGGATATTAAGGGGAACCCCGCACACAAAATAAAAAAGGCCCTATATACTCTGAACAGCCGTATACAGGCGGTGCATACAAGACAGGGACTGTAGGTTTGTTCTTATGTAGAATCTGTTTGTAATTTTGAACAGCTACATTGTTTAAGTCTGGCTCCATGCCAAATTCCTTTTTTTAAGCTTTTTGGAAAACATAGGGAAGGGTTATCACCCCTGTAACATTTTTTTTGCTGTCTGTGCCCCTGTTCAGAACATTTCACCTCACTTTGCGTCCCAATGACAACTGTTTTTGAAATGTGGTGTTTTTATTGAAACAAGGATTGGTGATAAAGCATCAGTAGAGAGGAGACACCTTTCTCCCATATTAATTCTTACAGGAGAGAATTTTCCTTCCAAGGGGTAGATTTCCTCTCACTTCCTGTTGTCTTCTTCCGTTTGCAAGTAGTAGTCGTTTGTAAGTTGGATGTTTGAAAGTAGGGACCTGCCGTATATACTCTGCAGAAATTGGCCCCTTAGGTGTTGGTGTTGGCACAACACTGTAAGCACTCACAGTTACTCTTGGTGGGTGCTGGAATGCCCTGCTGTCAACTATTATATCAGGAATTGTAATAACATATAATTGTTGATCAGTGGTAGTAAAAATTGGGCCTTTGATGGTGGTGCTGGTGCCACAACACTGTAAGGCCTGACAGTTACTCTTGGTGGGCGCAGCAATGGGCCCTGCTGTGAATTATTAGATCAATAATTACAATTGCATGCCCCTGTTGAACAGAGGCTGAAAAATTGGGCCTTTGGTGGTGGTGGTGGTGTTGACACAACACTGTAAGGCCTGACAGTTACTCTTGGTGGGCGCAGCAATGGGCCCTGCTGTGAATTATTAGATCAATAATTATAATTGCATGCCCCTGTTGAACAGGGTCTGAAAAATTGGGCCTTTGGTGGTGGTGGTGGTGGTGATGGTGGTGCTGGTGCCACAACACTGTAAGGCCTGACAGTTACTCTTGGTGGGCGCAGCAATGGGCCCTGCTGTGAATTATTAGATCAATAATTATAATTGCATGCCCCTGTTGAACAGGGGCTGAAAAATTGGGCCTTTGGTGGTGGTGGTGGTGGTGCTGGTGCCACAACACTGTAAGGCCTGACAGTTACTCTTGGTGGGCGCAGCAATGGGCCCTGCTGTGAATTATTAGATCAATAATTATAATTGCATGCCCCTGTTGAACAGGGGCTGAAAAATTGGGCCTTTGGTGGTGGTGGTGGTGGTGATGGTGGTGCTGGTGCCACAACACTGTAAGGCCTGACAGTTACTCTTGGTGGGCGCAGCAATGGGCCCTGCTGTGAATTATTAGATCAATAATTATAATTGCATGCCCCTGTTGAACAGGGGCTGAAAAATTGGGCCTTAGGCACTGGTGGCACAACACTGCAACCCCTCACTGATACTGTACTTGGAGCACAGCAATGAGGCCTGTTGCAAAGTATTGCATCAAAAATTGTAATTACACGCCCCTGTTAAACAGGGGCTGAAAAATTGGGCCTTAGCCACTGGTGGCGTCACCCATAAACCAAAATGATCTTCCAAGCTATCATCATTAATCGTATCATTGAGGAGGAGGAGGAGGATAGCCAGTCAACATAACAGCACAGGCACTCAGCATCAGCATCAGTCTTGAAGGGATGTGACATTTTAAAATCAATTAGTCTGTTATATCAGCATCAGGTGTGTGGTAGCTGGTGGTGATCCAAGACTGGTTCATCTTGATGAAAGTCAGTCGATCAACCGAGTCGGTGGACAGGCGCACCCTGTGATCCGTGACAAATCCTCCAGCAGCACTGAATGTGCGTTCTGAAAGAACGCTGGATGCAGGACAGACCAGTAGCTCAATTGCATACTGTGCAAGCTCTGGCCAGTGATCCATCCTCAAGACCCAGTAAGCCAGAGGATTTTCGGTGGGGAAGGTGTCCAAGTCTGACCTTGCCCCTAGGTATTCCTGCACCATGTATATCAGACGCTGGCGATGGTTGCTGGAACCGATCATACTTTGGGGCTGCGGACTAAAGAATTGTCTGAACGCATCGGTCAGACGGAAACCTTCCCCACCGCTCCTTCTTTGACTGCCCGAAGCCTCAGCAACTCGTTGTCCAGGACCAGGAGTTTGTAACCTCCCAGTCTCTGGGAACGCGTTGCACAGACCTTTCTGCAAGGCCTCCCGGAGTTGTCTCATCCTCTGCTCCCTCTGCGACGGTAACATAAGGTCCGCAACCTTACCCTTGTACCGTGGATCAAGGAGAGTGGCCAGCCAGTAATGGTCCCTCTCCTTGATCCGAAGAATACGAGGATCCTTCCGCAGACTTGCAGGATCAGGGAGGCCATGCAGCGTAGGTTAGCTGAGGCATTCAGTCCGGAGTCCTCTGGGTCACTAAGGACGACATGATCCGCAGCCACCCCCTCCCAGCCACGTACAAGTCCACTGGTTTCTTGGGACTGTAAATCATCCCTAAAAGACTGCTGCTGATGATGCTGAGTGCCAGCCTCCACCTCCATGCTGACACAATCCTCCTCCTCCTCCTCCTCTTCTTCCTGTGCGATGGGTGGGACAGAAGGAACACTGTCTGGGTAAAGGGGGCCTTGAGAGGCAAGGAAGTCCTCCTCTTCCTGCCTCTGTTCTGCCTCAAGTGCCCTGTCCATTATTCCACGCAGCGTGTGCTCCAACAGGTGGACAAGAGGTACAGTGTCACTGATGCATGCACTGTCACTGCTCACCATCCTCGTGGCCTCCTCAAATGGTGCCAGGACAGTGCATGCATCCCTGATCATGCCCCACTGGCGTGGTGAAAAAAACCCGAGCTCCCCTGACCCTGTCCTGGTGCCGTAGTCGCACAGGTACTCATTGATGGCCCTCTGCTGCGTGTGCAGCCGCTGCAGCATGGCCAACGTTGAGTTCCACCTGGTGGGCATGTCACATATAAGGCGGTTCTTGGGCAGGTTCAACTCCTTTTGCAGCTCAGCCAGGCGAGCACTGGCATTATAAGATCTGCGGAAATGCACACAGACTTTCCTGGCCTGCCTCAGGACATCCTGTAAGCCCGGGTACCTGCCCAAGAACCGCTGCACCACCAGGTTAAGGACGTGAGCCACACAGGGCACATGGGTCAGTTGTCCCTGTCGGAGGGCGGAGAGGAGGTTGGTGCCATTGTGGCAAACCACCATTCCTGGCTTAAGCTGGCGTGGCGTCAACCACCTCTCGGCCTGCCCCTGCAGAGCAGACAGGACCTCTGCCCCAGTGTGGCTCCTGTCCCCCAAACACACCAGCGCAAGCACGGCATGGCATCTTTTTGCCTGCGTACTTGCGTAGCCCCTTGAACGCCTACGGAGCACCGCTGGTTCCGAGGACAAACCACAGGAAGAGGCCATGGAGGAAGAAGAAGAGGAGGGGGTGGAGGAGAGAGGTGTGTCACAACCAGTAGTAGAATTTTGGAGGCGTGGCGGCGGAACAACCTCCAACACTACTGCACCTTGTCCTGCATCCTTCCCAGCTGCCAAAAGAGTGACCCAATGGGCCTGCTGGACCATGAGTCAGCGGTAATATGCACCTTACCGCTGACCGCCCTGTCCAGCGAGGCCAAGACATTGCCTTCCACATGCCTGTAGAGAGCCGGAATCGCCTTCCGTGAGAAAAAGTGGCGTTTGGGAACCTGCCACTGAGGAACCGCACATTGCACAAACTCACGGAAGGGGGCCGAGTCTACCAACTGAAAAGGCAGCAGTTGAAGCGCTAGCAATTTAGCCAAGCTAGCATTCAACTGCTGGGCATGTGGATGGCTGGGAGTGAACTTCTTTCGACGGTCCAGCAGCTGGGGCAGGGAAATTTGCCTGCTAGAATCGGACGTCGGTGTACTGCTAGCAGAGTGGCCGCAAGTACTTGGCTGTGACACACCTAATTCTACACCTTCATTCCTCTCAGTGCAGATTTCAGAGAGGACTGAAGGTATACTGGGGTTGGAGATCCCAGCTGATGCGGTGCAAGGAGAGGTCCGCTTTGTTCTTTGGTGTGGGTCTTTAAGGTAGGCTTGCCAACGAGCTGCATGGCAGGTCAACATATGTCTGATCAAGCATGTGGTGCCCAAGCGGCTGATGTTTTGGCCACGCGATATACGCTTGAGACATATGTTGCAAACAGAAAAAGAAGGGGGCTGTGTGTGAACACAGGTGGGACTTTGAGTGAGACACATGGCTAATGTCTCCATCCCGGGTACAATGTAGAAAAAAGGGGGGAATTTGGGACTTTGAATGAGGTTCTGGACAAGGTGGGGGTGCATAAAGAAAACACATGTTTAATAACATGAGGAGTACGGGCGCATGCGCGGCGCGATGCGGAACAGACGTGCTTGCTGAGTGCTCCGTCTGACCGGCTCTGCCAGGCTCGATTCCCGGGGCTAATTTCGCCCATCACCGTACAAGAACTCTCCAACACCCCTGGGAAGCATTGCGGTGCATGATTCCGCACAAAAACAAGGGCAAACGCCGCTATAACTACTCCCTCACAAACTACCTTCTAGGCCTGGAAGGACACACTGTGATGATGTCCCAAAATGGCGCCGGCGCGAGGGCTGCTTCACACAGCTCTACACAAAAGCATCTCCAGCCTGCTAAAGACGGTGAGTACAACTCCCCTCTGTCTAAGGCTGATCTTGATGCAAGCCTCTCTGCCATTTATGACAAGTTGGCAGATAAATTCCAACATGAGCTACATAAATCCACCAGTGCCTTATCACAGGAGATTGCTAATATTGGGGGCCGCACAGATATTTTAGAGACTAAGCATGACGAACTTTCCCTGGCACACAATGACCTCAGAAGGGACTATGAGACGCTGGCTGATAGCTTCTCCTATATGCAGGCACACATAGAAGATTTGGACAATCGAAATCGCAGGAACAATATTAGACTTCGTGGCATTCCTGAGTCCATCACAGAGCTATTCCCTGCAGTTTCTAAAGTGTTTCAAATGCTCCTGCCTGATAAACCGGCCTCAGCTTTTGCCTGCGATAGGATTCATAGAGCTCTTCGCCCCAAACCACCTCCTGACAAACCTCCACGTGACATAATTTTGTGTATGAAGGATTTTCTCACCAAAGAGGACATAATGAGGGCCTCCAGAAATACCTCCAATATTGAACTTGAGGGCTTCAAACTACAAATTTACCCTGACATTTCTCCTGCCACCCTGGATCGCAGACGCAGGATGAAGGAAGTTACCACAATCCTCCAAACAGCCAGAATTAAATATCGTTGGGGCTTCCCCTTTAAACTGTCAGTGATGCATAATGGAACTACACATACAATATACAACGTCATTGAAGGAAAAGAATTACTGGTCAAGCTAGGCCTACTAGATCCTGAACCCCCAAACCGACCTCCTACGACTCCTCGCTCATCTCCCATCTGGACCACACCTTCTACCAGACGTAATCCAAGAGACCAGAGAAGATGGCGAAACTCCCTCCAAGACCAGGACTAAAAGATAAGAAATTTCCTCTTCTCTGCCTTTTATAACACTGGTCAAGCTAGGCCTACTAGATCCTGAACCCCCGACCCGACCTCCTGCGACTCCTCGCTCACCTCCCATCTGGACCACACCTCCTACCAGACGTAATCCAAGAGACCAGAGAAGATGGCGAACCTCCCTCCTAGACCGGGACTAAAGGATAAGAAATTTCCTCTTCTCTGCCTCCTTTTTTTTTTTTTTTTTTTTTTTGCTTTGGCCCTATTTTTACCTCCCAGATCTGAAATTTATTTTATTGTTATGAGCAAATACCTTTTTTGATTTCCTGACTCTCTGATATATACCATATGTTTGGTTTGTGGCTCCTTCCCCCTCGCCCCCCCCCCCCTCCCCCCTTTTTTTTTTTTTTTTTTTTTTTTACGTCTGGGCTTCTCCCTCTCCGCCTCCTGCCCTGGCGAGGGGTGGGGGGGTGGGGACGGGGAATGTGTACATATAAAGGTGTTGTTCCTACGGCGTAGGAGCACACTACAGGTAGAAAAATATGTTATCATCTTATATGGTTCTAGGCCTATATAACTATTGTCCATACAATAATGGCTCTATTTCAACTGTTATGTTTGTCCCTATGTTATAACCCCTAACATGCACACAACTGATATACCTGTCTTACATTCCCTGGCATATCCGTCGCCACTGGTTTGACCCCACACTCTCGTCCATATCCCGGCGTGGCTTCCCCCTTGTCTTGGTGGCTGCGCTGGGCCTTGGTTGTGAGTTTCGGACTTTACTGTCCATCTTTACAATTTTTTAGGTTGTTGGACTCCCTGTCCTCTAACCCCCTTTTACATATACTTTATATGTTATTTGTTATTCACATTGTTTTTCATATGACTGAGAAATACTACGGAAGATTAAATTCCAAATGGTCAGTAGATTTTCTGCTTCCTGACCCCACCTTGATATATTACAAAACTTTTTATTTTGCCCATAAGGCATCCTCTCGCACTAAAATTTCCTTTGATTCTCTTTGCAGTTATGATTATGTTTCTACACCCTTGAGGATACTCAAACTACTACTATACGAACACTATCCTTCTATAAATCATACCGATGCTCTTTATGACACTACTTTACACCCTGTTGTGGACAATTATGTCACACAACTTCTTACAGTACCTTCTTACATGATCCAAATCCCATACAGAACCCTCGCTATCCTGTCCCAAATACTCAGCGTACTCATCCCCTTTATCAATGGGTCTTAAAATCATTTCTCATAACGTCCATGGGTTTAACTCACCACACAAACGGAAAAAAGCATTCAGGCACTATAAAAGATTGGGCGCTGATATCCTTCTCCTACAAGAAACCCATTTTTCCTCAGGAAACCACCCAAATTACTTTGATAAAACATATAACCAACACTTCTTTACCACATTCTCTAACAAGTCAAAAGGGGTGGCAATCTTCATTCGTAATTCTATCATCTTTGACATACAAAACATATATAGAGATACAGAAAGCCGTTTCATCATACTAAAAGGCACAATAAACAAACGTACGATCACGATCGCCTCCATCTACGCACCTAACGATACACAATCTACATTCTTTAATACCTTTTTTGATACCCTTGACCGACACAGCTCCCCTCATATTGTGTTAGAGGGTGACTTTAATTTAGCTGCACACCCCTCTCTAGATAGGAGTAAGACGACTCCCTCCTCAAAAGCCTTCTCCAGATCAATGTGCCGCTCACTCAATAAATTCCAACTGATCGACTCATGGAGATCCCACAATGTAGGCATAAAGGCCTATACCCATTACTCCTACCCACATGACTGCTACGCCAGACTAGATTATATATTTTGCACCCCCATTCTTCTAGCGAACTCCTCTAGAGCTCGAATTCACCCTTGCCCCTGGTCTGACCATGACATGGTTGAATTTGACACCTCTCAAGTGGGACTCGCCCCCACTGCATTTAGCTGGCGCCTTAATGACTCCCTTTTATCTGACCCACACACACTACAAGACATTAACTCTCACATTGTAGACTATTTTGCTAACAACTCAACTGAAGACATCGCTCCTACCTCACTCTGGTCGGCACACAAAGTTGTCCTGAGAGGACACTTGATTAGCATTGCTGCAGCCAAAAATAAAGCTAAACTTACAGAAATAAAATCTCTAACTAAGGAATTAGACCTGTTGTATAACAAACTTAGCCAATCCCCATCTCCAGAAATTACATTCCAAATCCATTCCAAACGCCAATCCCTAGACACAATTCTGTCAGCTGACACGGAGAAATCCCTTAGATTTTCCAAAGCAAAATTCATGTTACATAGCAACGCCACATCCAAAATGTTTGCACGCAAACTCAACCAGGAACATAACCCCCCACACACATACAAACTACGTAACCACAAAGGTAACTTGGTTACACATCCCCGTGATGTCCTGGACATCTTCTCCACCTTCTATAAAAATCTCCTTTCAGGGCCCCAGACCCACCCCTCCACCTCCTCGCTTAATTGGTTAGACAATATACATCTCCCCACCCTTAATGACCAACAAACTGCAACTCTCAATAATCCCTGTACAGAGCTAGAAATTACTAACATCATTAAATCTCTCAAAACTTCGACAGCGCCGGGTCCTGATGGCTTCTCCACATTATACTACAAAAAATTTGCTCCCCTTTTAGCACCTAAATTAACTAAACTTTTTAACCATATCCTCACAGGTGGCCATTTCCCAGAAGACATGCTCCTTGCAAATTTGTCTCTTATTCCCAAACCTCTTAAAGACCACTCCCTTCCCCCAAATTTTCGCCCAATATCAGTCCTTAATAATGATTTGAAAATCTTTGGCCGACTCCTTGCCGACAGACTAGCATCTGTCATCACCCCCCTTATCCATATTGACCAATCAGGGTTCATCCCTGGCCGCCAAATCACAGACAACATCCGACTTGTTACCAATATCATCCAAGATGCTAATCTTTCCTCCAGCCCACTATGCCTCCTTAGTCTCGACATTCATAAAGCATTTGATAGTGTAAATTGGTCCTATCTTAACTTTCTCCTCCCTAAATTCGGCATCACAGACAAATTTATCCATGGATTCAAAGCACTTTACCACCACCCCCAGACCAGAATCAAAATCCCAGGCCACAACTCTGACTTCTTCCCCTTAAGCAGAGGTACCAGACAGGGCTGCCCCCTCTCCCCACTTTTATTCGCCTTAGCAATTGAACCTCTAGCACAAGCCTTAAGAAACAACCCAAACATCAAAGGGTATAACAAAGGCCCACATGAATTCAAACTTAGCCTCTACGCTGATGACGCGCTGGTGTTTCTTTCGAACCCCTTAACATCTTTACCAAACCTTATCTCTGAACTTAAATCGTTTCACAACATCTCTGGTTTAGGTATTAATATCAATAAATGTTCCGCCCTCCCTATCAACCTCCCCACTGACCTGACCACTACCCTACAAAAAAACTTCAACTTTATTTGGTGCTCTACATCATTTAGATATCTAGGTGTCCTCATCACTTCCCATCACAAAACCTTATATACTACCAACTTTATCCCCCTATTCCAACAGATTAGCTCTCTACTTAAAATATGGTCCACGTACCACATTTCACTCCTCGGTAGGTTCTGCGCATTTAAAATGACCCTCCTTCCAAAATTATTATACTTTTTTAGAGCTTTACCTATCAATGTCCCCAAAACAAGGATTGAATCCCTTCAAAGGGAGATTAACAAATTTATCTGGTCATCAAAAAAAACAAGATGTGGTTACCCTCTCATGTTTAGACCCCAAAATAAGGGCGGCCTAGGCCTCCCCAATATCTGGCACTACTTTATTGCCACTAAACTTTCACAGATGGCCCAATGGCATGCTCCCACTCCACAGCTCCCATGGCTTAAATTCGAATCCTTCTCCATTGCTCCATACCACCTACAAGGCATCATCTGGTCTAACTGTATTCATCACCAAAAACTTCTCAAACATAACCTTATTGTTGCCCATTTTCTCCGACTATGGCTTACACTTACTAAAACCCTCAAACTTTCATCTGACACTCCCCCTCTTGCCTCATTTTTAGGTGACCCCAGACTTACACAGAACTTGAATAATATACGTTCGTTCCCCCTATGGCGAAATAATAACTTGTCCTCCCTAAAATCATTGTCCTCTAACAATACATTCCTCACATTCCCCGCTCTCCAATCTAAATTCGATCTCCCATCCTCAGAACTCACAAACTACTTTCAAATCAAAAACTTTTTCAACGAGCATTACTCTTTATGTATTCATCCCCCTACGACGATATTCGAACACGTTTGTTTAAACTCCTCGAGAGATAGGGGCCTAATCTCCCTTTTTTATAAAGACCTCAACAGCTCCTCGATGCCAGACAAATCTATCCAAATGTTACACTGGGAATCAGAACTAGATTGCTTCATCCCCATTGAATCCTGGAACACTATGATAGACAATCTCCGCAAATGCAACATAGCTCCAGCTTACAGAGAATCCCCAATGAAACTATTTACTAGACTATATCTAACTCCTGAAAAAATTCACTCATTCTACCCATCATCTTCTCCATGCTGCTTCAGAGGTTGCATAGAAACTGGCACATACACTCACATTTTCTGGAGTTGTAGATTTTTAGAAACAATATGGAGACACGCCGAATTGAAAATAGAAACAATAGTCAAAAAGAGAATTACCCTCTCCCCACAAATATGTATTCTCTATGCTAATATCCCAGATATCCCCCCACCCTGTGTTAGACTGATCCATTCACTAGTAAGCTCAATTCAATGGATGATTGCTCTCAATTGGAAATCCAATAACCTACCCTGGCCCCAGGTTTTATCCAGAATGAAAAATCTACAGTTATCCGAAAGAATCCATCATACCCTAACTGATAGCATTCACACCTTTAATTCAAAATGGATGTACTGGTCTAATGATTGATTCATATGCCCTCCGAATCTCAGGAACTTCTTTTTTTTCTATCTTAACTCCTTTATTCTCATGGTATATATCATATTGCATTATATCTTCTACTGTAATACTTCCTCACAGTTTTGTAAATTATTTTTGAATCTTCCAAATAAAACTTTTGTAAACAAAAAAAAATAACATGAGGAGTAAAATGTATTACAATGTGAGAATGATGGGATTGCACATGAAATTACACACATATCGTAGACAAAGAGGACATATTCTTGCATTGACTTAGAAACTCATGGCAATATGACAGTGCATATGATTCATGGACATAAAGTTTACAAACTAACATCAACTAAAATTACATAGCAGTATGATAGATAGATGTGCAAATCCCATGAGTGCACATATGTAAACATTGGTTCCTTCAAACGGCATAGTACAGTGGAGTAACAAGAGGTAACAATTGTGTAGGCATGATGGTGGTAAAATTGTAGATGGATCAAAAAGCTGGTATGGAGTGTGTTGGTATCCTTTTTAGTCCGACGCGTTTCGTATTTAACTCATCAGGGGCGGATACTTCCAACAAGCAATCTAAAAAGGATGTATATAAAAATGGATTTAGCCTATATTGACATAAAACATAAACAGGAAAGGCCAATAGTGCCAATCCTGAGAAACTTACATGCAAAGGATGGATCATGGGGATGAGTGGAACGATGGACCAGGGCCAACCGGAAGGTGTCCTTCCCGGAAGCTGAGGCAATGGGAATCCGTGCAGGCAAGGTGTAAGGATGGGGGTACCAAGTGGTACAGATGGACATACTAAGTTGTGCACCACCGTGATGGTAAACTTGTGGGAAACGCCAAAGAAGTCTATATGGGGTGAAATAGAGTATGTAAGAAATTGAGCTCACACTAGACAAAGCCTTTGCATGTAAGTTTCTCAGGATTGGCACTATTGGCCTTTCCTGTTTATGTTTTATGTCAATATAGGCTAAATCCATTTTTATATACATCCTTTTTAGATTGCTTGTTGGAAGTATCCGCCCCTGATGAGTTAAATACGAAACGCGTCGGGCTAAAAAGGATACCAACACACTCCATACCAGCTTTTTGACCCATCTACAATTTTACCACCATCATGCCTACACAATTGTTACCTCTTGTTACTCCACTGTACTATGCCGTTTGAAGGAACCAATGTTTACATATGTGCACTCATGGGATTTGCACATCTATCTATCATACTGCTATGTAATTTTAGTTGATGTTAGTTTGTAAACTTTATGTCCATGAATCATATGCACTGTCATATTGCCATGAGTTTCTAAGTCAATGCAAGAATATGTCCTCTTTGTCTACGATATGTGTGTAATTTCATGTGCAATCCCATCATTCTCACATTGTAATACATTTTACTCCTCATGTTATTAAACATGTGTTTTCTTTATGCACCCCCACCTTGTCCAGAACCTCATTCAAAGTCCCAAATTCCCCCCTTTTTTCTACATTGTACCCGGGATGGAGACAATAGCCATGTGTCTCACTCAAAGTCCCACCTGTGTTCACACACAGCCCCCTTCTTTTTCGCATTGAAACGGGATGGAGGTTTTGGACTGAGTCAGCAGTGATCCCCTGCCGCCTCTGTGGGTGGTCTGGGTTCCCCTCTACGGTCATGTACCCTTTTTGGGGTCCCCCCTCAATCTAGACATGGTCACCATGCCTGATTGATACAGCATTTGTTTGTTTTTGTTTTATGCACTCCATTGGGGACTGTTAGCCTTTGGCACTACAGGCCTCCCTATTTGTCCATTGCCCGGAAGCTGCGATGTGTTCTGTGCGCCGTCCCTCCACCCCCTCCCTCCGCCCTCACCAGGCGGAGCTCGGGGTGCTGGGCGGGGCCCTCAACACATCGACGCCACGCATTGCGTCCCGCGCGTGACGTCATTACTGGCGCCGCGACGTTGGACGTATCTTCACCAACTCTGCAGTCACTATCCACAGAGGTCAGCCTCCATCGAGCGGTTGGTATCGTCCCGATTGAGGCTCCTCCCCGCACGTGACTAGCCTGCGTGACGTTGGCGGGAACCCATGCATGGCTTTGTATGATGGGGGTTTTTGTATAAATATCGTTATGTGCACACAGTCTCCACTGCTTCATGCTAAGTACGCCATTGCATTTGGACCCTCCTTGTCCCATTGCACATTACTGAGGTAATTTTGACCTGACTCTACCACGCCATTGGACTTTGTCTAGTGTGAGCTCAATTTCTTACATACTCTATTTCACCCCATATAGACTTCTTTGGCGTTTCCCACAAGTTTACCATCACGGTGGTGCACAACTTAGTATGTCCATCTGTACCACTTGGTACCCCCATCCTTACACCTTGCCTGCACGGATTCCCATTGCCTCAGCTTCCGGGAAGGACACCTTCCGGTTGGCCCTGGTCCATCGTTCCACTCATCCCCATGATCCATCCTTTGCATGTAAGTTTCTCAGGATTGGCACTATTGGCCTTTCCTGTTTATGTTTTATGTCAATATAGGCTAAATCCATTTTTATATACATCCTTTTTAGATTGCTTGTTGGAAGTATCCGCCCCTGATGAGTTAAATACGAAACGCGTCGGGCTAAAAAGGATACCAACACACTCCATACCAGCTTTTTGACCCATCTACAATTTTACCACCATCATGCCTACACAATTGTTACCTCTTGTTACTCCACTGTACTATGCCGTTTGAAGGAACCAATGTTTATATATGTGCACTCATGGGATTTGCACATCTATCTATCATACTGCTATGTAATTTTAGTTGATGTTAGTTTGTAAACTTTATGTCCATGAATCATATGCACTGTCATATTGCCATGAGTTTCTAAGTCAATGCAAGAATATGTCCTCTTTGTCTACGATATGTGTGTAATTTCATGTGCAATCCCATCATTCTCACATTGTAATACATTTTACTCCTCATGTTATTAAACATGTGTTTTCTTTATGCACCCCCACCTTGTCCAGAACCTCATTCAAAGTCCCAAATTCCCCCCTTTTTTCTATGTTGCAAACAGCAGCTGTGCGATCTGATGCACTCGCCTCAAAAAAGGCCCACACCAAAGAACTTTTTGATTGACGGGCAGAGGCAGCGCCCTGCACAGGCGGAGCTCTGCGGTGTGATTCCGTCGGTGTGCTGCCCATACGCTGGCCACCCAAGGGAATCCTGCCTCGTTGGAGATGTGCCTCCTCCTCATCCTCCTCCTCCTCCTCTCTCCTATTAGGCACCCACGTGGAGTCAGTGACCCCATCATCCCCTCCCTCCTCATCACTGGAGCCAATCTGGCAGTATGCTGCAGCTGCTGGAGCATGACTGCCAGATTGGTGTCCTTCTTGAGCATCCCCTCTCTCTGCTCTCATGCTACTGCCTTCCTCTATCTGGGTATCATCATCAGATCCTTCGAAACGCTGGGCATCCTCCTGGAGCATGTACCCAACACTGTGCTCAAACAGTTCGGGGGACTCCTCAGGAGGAGGACATGGTGGGTCTAGGGAAGGATTGACTAATGAAGATAATGATACCAGAGAAGAGGACGCTTTGGCAGCTGCTTTGCCAGTACCCTGAGCCTGGGTGAGAGAGCATGAGGAGGATGAGGTGGGCTTGGTCATCCACTCTACCAAGTCTTCGGCATGATGTGGCTCAACATGTCCAGCTGCCGAAAAGAAGGACAAGCGTGTCCCATGGCCATGTGCTGATGACAATGCACCGCGTCCACGACCAGCACTGTTGCCCGCAGACACAGAGCCTGCTTGCCCTCTTTTTTTGCCTCCTGACTGTCTGCCTCTCCTTGTTTGCCTTCCAGACATTTTAATGGATGGCCTGCAGGGAGATGGGAAAAACAGCAATAAGGGCTACCTTCAGGTGTATACTGTGCAGGAGGCTTAGCAACAATGACACTGACACTGTCCCCTGCCTATCCTTCTCTGTCCCTAAACACAAGGATTTGCAATATGCTTCAGCAAGATTGGTTTAGCACAGAATAGCACACTGACAGTTTCCCTCACTGTCCTTCTCTGTCCCTACAAACAAGATTTAGCACAGAATAGCACACTGATAGTTTCCACGAGTGTCCTTCTCTGTGCCTAAACTCAAGGATTTCAAATATGGTTCAGCAAGATTGGTTTAGAACAGAATAGCACACTGACACTTT
Organism: Rana muscosa; assembly: GCA_029206835.1. NCBI lineage: Eukaryota > Metazoa > Chordata > Amphibia > Anura > Ranidae > Rana > Rana muscosa. The sequence continues at coordinate 352,614,903 of CM055119.1, forward strand.
CCCTCACTGTACCTCTCTGTCCCTAAACTCAAGGATTTCAAATATGATTCAGCAAGATTGGTTTAGAACAGAATAGCACACTGACACTTTCACTCACTGTCCTTCTCTGTCCCTACAAACAAGATTTAGCACAGAATAGCACACTGATAGTTTCCATGAGTGTCCTTCTCTGTCCCTAAACTCAAGGATTTCAAATATGGTTCAGCAAGATTGGTTTAGAACAGAATAGCACACTGACACTTTCCCTCACTGTACCTCTCTGTCCCTAAACTCAAGGATTTCAAATATGGTTCAGCAAGATTGGTTTAGAACAGAATAGCACACTGTCAGTTTCACTCACTGTCCTTCTCTGTCCCTACAAACAAGATTTAGCACAGAATAGCACACTGATAGTTTCCACGAGTGTCCTTCTCTATCCCTAAACTCAAGGATTTCAAATATGGTTCAGCAAGATTGGTTTAGAACAGAATAGCACACTGACACTTTCCCTCACTGTACCTCTCTGTCCCTAAACTCAAGAATTTCAAATATGGTTCAGCAAGATTGGTTTAGAACAGAATAGCACACTGTCAGTTTCACTCACTGTCCTTCTCTGTCCCTACAAACAAGATTTAGCACAGAATAGCACACTGATAGTTTCCACGAGTGTCCTTCTCTGTCCCTAAACTCAAGGATTTCAAATATGGTTCAGCAAGATTGGTTTAGAACAGAATAGCACACTGACACTTTCCCTCACTGTACCTCTCTGTCCCTAAACTCAAGGATTTCAAATATGGTTCAGCAAGATTGGTTTAGAACAGAATAGCACACTGACACTTTCCCTCGCTGTCCTTCTCTGTCCCTACAAACAAGGTTTAGCACAGAATAACACACTGACACTCTCCCTACCTATCCTTATTTGTCCCTAAACACAAGGAATCCAGGATTAGTAAAGGAAAAAAAATGACACTGTCCCTGCCTATGCTTCTCTTTCCCTGCTCCGGAACACACTACACAAGGCCGCCGTGCTGGCGGCCTTTTATAGTGTGGGGCGTGTACTAAACCCCCTCAGCAATAATTGGCCACAGGCATCCTGCCTGTGGCCAATCATTGCTCTCCTCGCTGCCGGCGCTGTGATTGGCCAAGTATGCGGGGTCACAGTGCATGCTTGGCCAATCACAGCGCCTGGATGACACTGCGATGGCGTAGTGCATTGTGGGCCGTTCGCGTCACTCGAATTTGGCGCGAACGGCCCAAATCGTTCGATCTTCGTCGAACGATCGAACAGCCGATGTTCGAGTCGAACGTATGTTCGACTCGAACACGAAGCTCATCCCTAATTACATTGTGTTAATAAGCACCCCCCCATCATGTCTGGGAGGACAGCAAGGAGAGGCAGACATTCCCATGGCACTGTGAGGGGGCCAGCAGCGTATGTGTCCACAGGCAAAGGTGGACATGGTCAGTCCTCAGGCATGGCATCATTTCCTCTGTTTTTGTGATGTTGCCCGTGCTATCCAGCCACAGCATGCAGAGGATGTGGTGGACTGGCTTACTAAACCATCCTCATCCTCCTCATCCTCCGCCACCCAAGTAGAGACTAGTGCACAGTCCACTGCAGCTGCCAGAGTGGCTAAACCTGCCTCCTTGCCCGCAGCTATTCCTGCCATAACCCCAGCAGCAGGCACAGAGGAGTCAGCTGAGGTATTTGAACACAGCATCAGCCACTTGCCCCTTGACGATGCACAGCCAATACTTTAATCAGATGTTGGTTCTGAGGTTGAGGTTGAGGAAGGCAGGAACATGAGCCTACAGAGAAGGGAGAACACTGGTAAACAAATTGGCAGTCATGTTACTCCAGCCACAGTATATTGCCAAGTTGTCTCCAGTGGTAATGAGGATGGAGGAGATGATGATGATGATAATGAGGTCACTGATGCCACTTGGGTGCCAGATAGAGCAGAGGAGGAAAGTGAGGGTGAGGCACAACCCCAATGAGGCAGCCATCATGGAAGAGTAGAGAGCAACCACCCTATTCCATCACATTGTGGAGCTGTTATCTTCCGGCCCACTTACCTCAGCTCAGCTGCCTGGGCCTTTTTAAGCACATGTGCAGCTGATTGCACTGTTGCAATTTGCAATATTTGTCTCAAGCACATCAAGCGTGGCAAAAACCCCAGCCATTTGGGTACCACATGCTTGATAAGGCATTTAACCAGAGGTAATGACAATCCCTACAACATCAAGTTTATACATGTGGCAAATTCAGATTGTTTGGTATTTTTGGATTGGGTGCTGGCTACCAATGGTAGGACCAACATTATATCCAAAACACATTTCAAAGAGCTAGCAAGGAATTCATGCTTACACTGGAAAAGTTGCCACCTTCTGCAATGGAAGGTGGCAATGTTTCAATTCCAGAGATTGAAACGTAACTGTACCACAGATTATAATCACATGGAACAAAGAGCAACCTTGAAGCAAAACATTTTAGAAAAGGGGTATGAGCAAAGTCTTGTGGATAGGGTATGCAATAAGTACAAGGCTAGAGTAGCCCCATCATTACTTGTGTAGCACTACCCCATATGAACTGCTACCCTGTTATTTCCCACATCTGTGTTGATAGCCAGGCACAAGATATTTCTGCAGCCAGGTGCACGCACACTTCAGCTCTTCAGAATCGAAGACCAGTCTAGGCGTATTGTTTTCAAGTTTATTTTAGATGAACTTGGATAGGGTAAGGGTAAGCTGAGGACTCTAGCTGATCTATGATGGAACATTAGGTGAAGTGAAGTCCCTTGTTGGAAGCAGATGACAGACTTTTCCTTATTTCGTAGTGTAGAAGTAAAGAAACTTGAGCAAAGTCCCTTGCAGTAAGTGGCAGGTAGACTGAGCTCTCCAGATCACTAGCCAGTGATCCCTTTAGCTGGTTCAATAGCTGACTAGAGAACAGAGGGGGGGGGGGGGGTAACAGCACTAGTCCCTGAGATCACACAGATTTTCTGAGCATCTGGCAACCTCTTTCGGTGATACCAGATGGATCCTCAGTGAACTCAGTCAGCTTAGAAGAACCACGGCCACTCTTCCATTCCATTTTCAGGCCCCCAGGTTGCCTACCTGAGGCCGCATGGCAGCAAGTGCCAGGGGAGGCAAGCCTGCCTCACCCCCAGCTAGTGTAATCCACTATGGGAAGGACCCAGACTCCATGTGTTCTTAGAATATATATGCCAGCCCTAGCATGCCCCTGCAATTAGTCAGAGCTGAATACATATTCATGCTGCCTATTTGCCTAGCTCCCCCAATGTTCTGGAAATATCCACTAGTTTCCAGAAGACAGGAGGTGTCCAGGCAAACGTAATAGCACCAGGACATCATGAGTAGTCCTGACTAGTATATTGCAGCACACTGTTAGGCAGAATGCTAGTCACAAATTTGCCTCTAGCTCCCCTATCAGGAGGAGGAGCAAATTACACTAATCTAACTACATCTTAGCATCTATACTAGGAGGGTGCTACACATGACAGTCAGTCAGACAATGAGACTAATTCCCTTATTCCCGGCACCAGCTTTACTAACCAGTTCAGAACCATGAGTAGAATCAAAAAAGAACAGGTCTTCAGCATTCCAGTGTTAAATATGGAGAGTGAGCATGTAACAATGTCTATGGAATGGCTCTCAGTATGGTCACTTCTCTGTGTAAGGGCAGTATATGAAACAATTAACAGAGCGCTCCAGCTCAGCATATTTAAAACAGCAGTGAGGGAATTGCTAGTAGACTTGAGAAAGGGGAGGACATGTCCCCGAAACACATTCTTACCATGGGAAACTGGAACATGATTTCAGGAAGTGCTCTCTAAACTATTATGGCCACTGACATCTCTCCCACCAGCCCTGTGGATTACACTGACAGACGCTGTGAGTGCATGCAGACCCTTCTCTCTGGTTTACCAGCACAAGTAGAATGAGAGAGTTCAGCAGCACTTGATTCATTAGCTATAGCTCTGACCGGCTTATCCAGGGATTATGTTTGAGGCTGTTACAGGCATGTTGTCTATCTGGTGTATGAGAATGTATTATTTTTATTTGATATACTGCATTTAAGAAAAATAGTAATTGCACTAGTCGATGTGCATTCCTTGTGGTTTTCTTTCTGAGAAAAAAAGAATGCACGTTCTATGATGTAAAGTGCATCTAAAACCAAAAACAAAGGGTTGGTTCAAACTGGGATTGCATGGGAACATCCATGTTTCTGTGCAATTCTCATGCATTACATTTTTTCGGCTCAAACATTTAAATGAGCTGCAAAACACATCTGACCCACGCAACAAGTAGTGATTAATCTACTTTAACAAACAAACAACACCAAACCGCATGATGCAGTTTTTGTTTGGTGCCCACAAATGTTAATGGGGTGCTATTACAATACATTGGCATCAGCATGCAGATTGGACTGGCCCAAAGTCAAGTGGCTGAATGTCAATCTTTCATTAGAAAAGTAATGGGAGGATGCCATGTCCTTATGGGAGGCTGCCATGTCCTGATGGGGGGCTGTCATGTCCTTTTGGGAGACTGCCATGTCCTGATGGGGTGCTGTCATGTGCTAACTGTGTTTGGCTTTGATACTGTTGGGTCACAGATGCAGAAAAAGTATGCTGTTGGGGTTGACGTTGGCTGGTGGGGTTGAGATCATCCTACGCATATACATGGAGGTCAGTCATTCAGACACAGTCAAAGTGTGCTGGGGATGCACGCTGAGCTGCACATGCACAGCTTAGTGTACATTCAATGCAAAATTTTGAGCAAGCAGCAATGTGTGAATTATTGCAGAAGAGGCATAGGGGTTGATTTGCTAACACTGGAGAGTGCAAAATCTGGTTCAGCTGTGCGTGGTAGCGAATCAGCTTCTAACTTCAGTTTGTTTAGTTAAAGCGGAGCTCCCCTGAAACAAAAAATATTAAAAGCCAGCAGCTACAAATACTGCAGCTGCTGACTTTTAATATTAGGACACTTACCTGTCCTGGAGTCCAGCGACGTCGACAGCAGAAGACGAGCAAACGCTCGTCACTCTGCTGCCCCCACCGCCATCCTCGGTGAGGGAACCAGGCAGTGAAGCCTTGCTGCTTCACTGCCCGGTTCCCTACGGCGCATGCGCGAGTCGCACTGCGCTGTTCTCACTGGTCCCTGTTGTGTTCTGGGAGCCGAGTGTCTCCCAGAACACAAAGGGTATTCTGCGGGAAGTGACGTACTACCCGCAGAATACCCGCAGAGAGGACTCCCGGAAGTGGGTGCAAATACCTGTCTTAGACAGGTATCTGCACCCCCCCCTCCCCCCTAAAAGGTGCCAAATATGACACCGGAGGGGGGGAGGGTTCCGATGAGCGGAAGTTCCACTTTAGGGTGGAGCTCCACTTTAAACTTTGGAAAAAAAAAAGGAAGCTTATCGGTTTCTATGCAGAGCTGCAGTCGGTTTTGCACTCTCCAGTTTTAGTAAGTCACCCCCATAGCATGTTTCTTCTGCAATAAAGAGCTGCCTGCTTGCAGTTTTCTTCAAGTTGGGTTTAGTTTCACTTTAAGGGTGAAGGTCCACTATAGCTCAAAGAGGCTATGGCAACCAGGAGACTACCATTATCAAAGAAGACCCCAGCAATGGCAATCTAATACTTTTCTCATGACAGAACCACTTTAAATTTCTAGCATCTACCAAAAACTGGAAAATATATTTTCGGTAAACTGACTATTTAAAAGCCCAAAAATGTCTGCATTTTGCTAACGGTTATAGGAATTCCCTTATCGCAGTAGGAGCAAACAAAGTAGAAACCCATTTTGAACTGAGTTACAGACATTTACAAAGTGCTGGCTTGGGCAAATGTCAAAGTTTGACAGTAGATATGATTTATGCTTCAACAGAAAGAAGAGCAGTTATACTAACATTTCCACACAAATAACCGGTAGGAACACAATGAGCGTTTTATGTCCTCCTATACAGCGTGTATTCCAACAACCGTTCACAGAGTCGTATTTATTCCTATGAATAGACTCCGGGAGCGGCATTCATGAAATATGAAAGCTGTGATTTATAAAGTGATAGAGAAATAGCTTTTATACACTAAGATTACCACTGATAAAAGAGACATAAATCAAAGTATGTTACGTATTATGAATAACCTCCTCTGTCTGGGGCCGATGTGCCAATGTGCCCTTTGAATGATCCATTAAAATAAAAATGAGATCTGACTGCAATAATTGTCAGGCCTGATTACAAAGTACTTTCTCCAATTTTTAAATATGCTGTAGGATTTTCCCACGATGCCTTTACTAAGCAGTGAGGTAGAGGGCCATTTAAATAAGGACTTTAGGAAAATCATTTAGCCTACATTTAACATTGTATGTTCGCCGACTGGCTGTTAAAGATTTTCTTAAAGGCATTGTACACTTTAAATTGTTTTTGTTCTAATTGTTTTAATTAGGTATTAGTGCAGTTATATTCCTTGTGCTGTCTATTTGTCTTACCATGTAATGATGAGCTCACATGTTCTGGCTGCCATTTGTAGTGTTATGGCTGATCGATACTCCCATGTACATGTATTAATTTACCTTACTTGTCCCTATTCACTAAAGGGAGAAGACATCTTCATGTTGTGGGTCACACAGTGTCCAAAGCATGCCATGCCATCCTTTCTGTGTCACTTCACAAATGTGGAAGTGTCAATGTAATAAAAAAATGGTGAATGTTAAATGTGAAAGCAAAAGTTCTGGCGCACAGAGGGTGTATGCACCAACATGTGTCCAACTCTAAAATGACATGAAGAAAGGAGTGGTGGGGAGGAAGTGTCACCAGCACACCAAGTGCTGGTGACACTTCCTTCTCATGATTGCAGTCGGTTCCAGCCGTTGGTCATTTCAGCACCCAATCTAAGATACAGCCGTTTGTGCAGGAACGTGTGCATTGGGAGTATTGCATTGGAGGAGTGGTGGGGAGGCGCCACTTGAGTGTAGTATTAAAGAATAGGTTTTATTTACACATGGTTAAAAACACTTACAAGATGTATCTGTAGAGAGTGCTCATAATAGGGTACTCATCCTCAGTACCCCCCAGTCCTGCAGGCTCCTCCGGCTGGATCCAGGTCACTGGCAGTTGATGGATAAAGACACGGACACCCTGTTGCAACAGGAAGTCTCATGCTAACCATCATGGACCGCACAGGTGGAAATTAAATCACCTGATGGAGTTGGAGTCGGGGCTGTACTGTTGTTCACAGGCTACGCGCTCGGAGCTCACAGCTCCTTCTACTGGCCTACTGCTGCACAGTAAAATGCATCTTAACCACTTGCCGACCAGTCACAGTACATATACTGTGGCAGGTTAGCTCTATTGTGTAAAACGACGTACATGTACGTCACTTCATGCAATAGATACTGTGGGAGCGTTATACTAAAGTCTCTTTTTTTTTTTTTAAATAACAAACATATTGGTTCACCTTGTACAAACATGTTTTACTTACCTACGCTGTGAAGTGGTTTTGCACAGAGTAGCCCAGATCCTCCTCTTCTCGGGTCCCTCCTTGGTGCTCCTGGCACCTTCCTCCTGTTGAGTGCCCCCACAGCAAGCAGCTTGCTATGGGGGCACATGAGCCGAGCTGCAGCTCCCTGTGTCCATTCAGACACAGAACCATGGCATGGCCCTGCCCCCTTTCTCTCCTCATTGGCTGATTTACAGCAGCGGGAGCCAATGGTGTCACGCTGCTGTCTCAGCCAATGAGGAGGGCAGTCCATGGCACAGAACCATGGCATGGCCCTGCCCCCTTTCTCTCCTCATCGGCTGATTGACAGCAGCGGGAGCCAATGGCGCCACGCTGCTGTCTCAGCCAATGAGGAGGGCAGCCCATGGCAGCTGAGACACTCCTGCAACATCGCCAGATCTAGATGGGCTCAGGTATCAAATATTAGGGGGGCTGAGGGGGGCTGCTGCACACAGAAGGCTTTTAATCTTAATGAATAGAATGCTGTTGATTTTTGATGCTGTTCAAAAAATTTCTCAGAACATTGTGTTTAGCGCAACCTTCTTCGATAAACCATCTATGTTCACTGAAGAGTTTACGAAGGGTACGGATCGTCCTGCCTACATATAGTAGCCCACATGGGCATGTCAGGCAGTACACCACGTATTCACTAGAGCAATTGTAAAATTCTTTAAATGTGTACGTCTTCCCTTTGGCAGTGAAGGTTTTCTGGCTATGCTGAATGAATTGACAAGTAAGGCATAATTTCTTCTTACATTGAAACATGCCTATTAATGGAATCAGAGGGGTGTGTTTTACATTGGTGGAACCAGTCTTTTTGATTTTACTGGGTGCTACTCTGCTTTTGATGTTTTTAGCTTTGCGGTAAGACACTTTAGGCTTCTGGGTAAGTGATTGTTGCAGGAAGGGATCTTTGAGTTATATGGACCGATGTTTGGATATGATATTCTCCATTTTTTTATACTGACCATGAAATTGAGTAGTGAAACATGTTGGCTGTATTGTAACAGACTTTTGGGAAGGTGTGGTGGTACACTGTTGAAAAGCCTCTGAGACAAGGTAAGGTGGAAACCCCTTATTCAGAAACCTCTTGGTAAGGAGTTCACCCTGTGTTTGGTAGTCTTGATCCCTAGTAAAGTTGTTGCAGATCCTAAAAAAATGGCTTTTTTGAATATTCCTTATCCACCTGGGATGATGGCAACTGTGATAGTGGATAAAGTAGTTCACCCCCCACTTCTTTTGTCTTGTCCTTCATTCTGAAACTTCCTCTCCCCCTTCTCTGCTGGTCTTTTCCCACCCCAAGTGTGTGGATCTATTAGGTGTGTATATGGCATATATCCCGTGCACACTTGTTACTGTACATTGATTGAAAAATACAAATGGACTAATATGTTCCCTTTTTTCCTCTGTTGCTCATATGATGATTCACTGTGTTTTTTATGGATATATATTTTTTTTTTATAGATATTTTATGGATAAATATATCTTTTATTTCCTTTTTTATGCATATTGTCTATATATATTTAGGGAGGTGACAGATGCCACACAGAGAGGATAGAGAGAGGTGACAGAACGCACACACAGAGGACAGAGGTAGGTGATAGGTGGCACACAGAGTATAGAGGGAGGTGACAGATTGCACACATCAATGATAGAGGAAGCTGACAGATGGCATACACAGAGGACAGAAGGAGGTGATAGGTGGCACACACAGGGGATAGAGGGAAGTGACAGCTGATGCACAGAGAGGGCAGAGGGAAGTAATAGGTGGTACATACAGAGGACAGAGGGTAGTGACAGGTGGCACACACAGAGGACAGAGGTAGGTGACAGATGGCACACACAGAGGACAGTAGGAGGTGATAGGCGGAACACAGAGGATAGAGGGAGTTGACAGATGACGCACATAGAGGACAGAGGTAGGTGATAGGTGGCACACACAGAGGATAAAGGGAGGTGACAGATTGCACCCACCAAGTATAGAAGAAGGTGATAGGTGGCACACACAGAGAATAGAGGGAGGTGACAGATGATGCACACAGAGGGCAGAGGAAGGTGATAGGTGGCACACACAGAGAATAGAGGGAGGTGACAGATGATGCACGGAGAGGGCAGAGGAAGGTGATAGGTGGCACACACAGAGAATAGAGGGAGTTGACAGATGATGCACACAGAGGGCAGAGGAAGGTGATAGGTGGCACACACAGAGAATAGAGGGAGGTGACAGATGATGCACACAGAGGGCAGAGGAAGCTGATAGGTGGCACACACAGAGAATAGATGGAGGTGACAGATGATGCACACAGAGGGCAGAGGAAGGTGATAGGTGGCACACACAGAGAATAGATGGAGGTGACAGATGATGCACACAGAGGGCAGAGGAAGGTGATAGGTGGCACACACAGAGAATAGATGGAGGTGACAGATGATGCACACAGAGGGCAGAGGACGGTGATAGGTGGCACACAGAGAATAGAGGGAGGTGACAGATGATGCACACAGAGGGCAGAGGAAGGTGATATGTGGCACACAGAGAATAGAGGGAGGTGACAGATGACGCACATAGAGGACAGAGGTAGGTGATAGGTGGCACACACAGAGGATAAAGGGAGGTGACAGATTGCACCCACCAAGTATAGAATAAGGTGATAGGTGGCACACACAGAGAATAGAGGGAGGTGACAGATGATGCACACAGAGGGCAGAGGAAGGTGATAGGTGGCACACACAGAGAATAGAGGGAGGTGACAGATGATGCACGCAGAGGGCAGAGGAAGGTGATAGGTGGCACACACAGAGAATAGATGGAGGTGACAGATGATGCACACAGAGGGCAGAGGAAGGTGATAGGTGGCACACAGAGAATAGAGGGAGGTGACAGATGATGCACACAGAGGGCAGAGGAAGGTGATAGGTGGCACACAGAGAATAGAGGGAGGTGACAGATGATGCACATAGAGGACAGAGGTAGGTGATAGGTGGCACACACAGAGGATAAAGGGAGGTGACAGATTGCACCCACCAAGTATAGAATAAGGTGATAGGTGGCACACACAGAGAATAGAGGGAGGTGACAGATGATGCACACAGAGGGCAGAGGAAGGTGATAGGTGGCACACACAGAGAATAGAGGGAGGTGACAGATGATGCACGCAGAGGGCAGAGGAAGGTGATAGGTGGCACACACAGAGAATAGAGGGAGGTGACAGATGATGCACGCAGAGGGCAGAGGAAGGTGATAGGTGGCACACACAGAGAATAGATGGAGGTGACAGATGATGCACACAGAGGGCAGAGGAAGGTGATAGGTGGCACACAGAGAATAGAGGGAGGTGACAGATGATGCACACAGAGGGCAGAGGAAGGTGATAGGTGGCACACAGAGAATAGAGGGAGGTGACAGATGATGCACACAGAGGGCAGAGGTAGGTGATAGGTGGCACACACAGAGGATAAAGGGAGGTGACAGATTGCACCCACCAAGTATAGAATAAGGTGATAGGTGGCACACACAGAGAATAGAGGGAGGTGACAGATGATGCACACAGAGGGCAGAGGAAGGTGATAGGTGGCACACACAGAGAATAGAGGGAGGTGACAGATGATGCACGCAGAGGGCAGAGGAAGGTGATAGGTGGCACACACAGAGAATAGATGGAGGTGACAGATGATGCACACAGAGGGCAGAGGAAGGTGATAGGTGGCACACAGAGAATAGAGGGAGGTGACAGATGATGCACACAGAGGGCAGAGGAAGGTGATAGGTGGCACACAGAGAATAGAGGGAGGTGACAGATGACGCACATAGAGGACATAGGTAGGTGATAGGTGGCACACACAGAGGATAAAGGGAGGTGGCAGATTGCACCCACCAAGTATAGAATAAGGTGATAGGTGGCACACACAGAGAATAGAGGGAGGTGACAGATGATGCACACAGAGGGCAGAGGAAGGTGATAGGTGGCACACACAGAGAATAGAGGGAGGTGACAGATGATGCAAGCAGAGGGCAGAGGAAGGTGATAGGTGGCACACACAGAGAATAGAGGGAGGTGACAGATGATGCACGCAGAGGGCAGAGGAAGGTGATAGGTGGCACACACAGAGAATAGATGGAGGTGACAGATGATGCACACAGAGGGCAGAGGAAGGTGATAGGTGGCACACAGAGAATAGAGGGAGGTGACAGATTGAACGCACCAAGGATAGAGGGAGCATGCATTTTTTACCTGAAAGCTTTTGTGCCAGAAACACTCATAGGTCTAAAAGTTTTTCTTACCTTTGCTCTCCCACTGTTCTGTCCACCTACCTGAATCAAACAGAAATAACTGGTACTTTTGACAAGAGGAAGGTCTGACTCTTTTTCCTCCCTAACCAAGCTCACCAGTCTCCATCCATAACAAAAAGAAAATATTGAATTTTTTATTTTTTTTTGCTATTACTTATATGATTTATGTCGCTTTAAGCTGTATAGAAATATGTAATATTCATACAGGTAATGAGCAAACATATGTTCCATGATGTGTTGTTGTAAGATCACTTCAAGAATAGTACAGTAGCTATTTTAGTTCTTCACTTCATATTTATTCTTTTAATTTAAAAGTGACTATTCCTAAGTGTATAAGAATCACGTTTACTGTATAAACTTGATTTAGTTATATACATCATCTCAAAATATGTCTTTAATATAAATGTTTATGAACAATGTAGCCTGAAGGGACCAAGAGCTGATGACAACTTGATAATTAAAAAGGCGGACAAATAGTATCAATTACGGGAAGGAAACAGACCATTTATTTTACTGATACTAATTCATCTGTCAAATACATCTAATCCTATCAAAATATATTGCTTTTAGATGTATTAATTATTGTCATTTGCTATAAATTATACATTTGTGGCAACATCAGAAATCAACTCTATTGAGTTCTTTATTAAAAAAGGACAAAAATAAATAAAAAATAGAGTTCAGTTTAGTTATAAGAATAGCCAAATAAATATACAAATAAAAAAGAATTGTAGCACCCTCTAGCTAGGTAGGTTCCTAAAGTGAGAATTTTTCTGAGAGTAGGAACATTTAGTCAGGCCTAGCTGGTTGCTAGGCCTGTTTGTTTTCATTCTGGGCTGGGAGTTGCTCAGGGTAGCAGCTGGTGACTTAAAGGCTGCATCACTTCACTTTCACCTTCCTCTTCCTTCTAGCACTTTCTAGAAGGAAAGGAGGGGAAGAGAGGTGGAGCTGTATGGGGTAACTTAAGGAGCCTTGACCAATCCCCAACTTGGATTGGCAGGGGGCAGGCCTCCTTAAATACCTGGGGTCAGCGCAGCTGGGGAGGAGTTGTCGGGTGGAAGAGCTGGAGTGAGAGAGTGTGGAGGCTGTCAGGGCCCAGTGGGAGCTCCCCAGTCTTGGGAGGGGGGGTTACCCTGGGCTGGGGCTCGGGTGCATCCAGGAAGAGTGACGAGATCCTGGAAGGAGAGGCACATGAGCGAGCAAATAGAAGACAGCTGATACCTCTTTATGCATGCCATTGTGGGAGGTGCCCCTATATTGGTTCTAGATAGTTACATCCCCCCTCCTTACAGGTCAGAGGTGGTGACGGAGGGTCTTGCTTACATAGCACAGTACCCATCACTACCAGTGGTATGGATGGGGGACTTCAACAATACGATGACCCTGACACTAGACCGCCCAGTACGAGCTGACCCCAGACCGGGCGAACCATTACACACTAGACTATACCGTCGACTGACGGAGTTTGCCCTTATTGACGTCTGGAGACATAATAACCCCACGACCAGAGCATACACTTGTCATTCATCAAGCCACAACACCATGTCCAGGATTGATTTTATTCTTGTTTCCAGGGCCCTTTTGCCTAAGGTTACGGGTTCAGGGTTTACTTCCAGGATCCTCTCAGATCACTCCCCGTGCTGGCTGACGGTGTCTCATCGAGCTGCCTCCCCAGCGCGACTGTGGAGACTTAATCCCCATTTGTTGTCGATCCTCACAGACCATGATTCCATAGCAAGGGAACTGCTCTTCTTTTTTGATAGACTGCAGGGGCCCTCTACCCTCAACTTACACTGGGATGACTTTAAAGCGCATGCTATTATCCACCAGAATAAATAGGCGTGAACGTGACTCTACCGCTATACTCCAATTAACCTCTGACAAACTTTGAGACCTAGAAGCCACATATAATGCTAGCCCGACCCCTGAAAACCTTAACAGAGTTAAACTCCAGTCCCATGTGGTTACGCAAATTCTCACAGAGAAAGCTAAACAGCGGGTATTCTTCAGCAGGCAGAGAGTATATGAGCAGGGGGAGAGAGCGGGGAGACTGCTGGCCTATCTGGCTCATTTGGATGATAAGCCTCCGGTTGTGGTCTCACTTAGTGACCCTGATGGACATAGTATCACTGACCCGAACCAAGTTGCAGCTAAATTTCAACAATTCTATAGTACCCTCTATAAATCCCAGGGCATGTACACGCTTTGGGAACTGCAGTCCTATTTGGCCACCATTCAGTTTCCTCGGCTTAACCAAGAGCAGGTTAAACTACTAGATGCGCCTATTACGGCACATGACATTGCTGAGGCGATTGCTCAGTTGGCCAAATCTAAAGCACCAGGACTGGATGGACTCCCTTTGGAATTTTATGCTACCTCCCAAACTAAAGGCCCTGTATCAATCTATATTTGATACAAACGTGCTCCCTGAGTCTATGCAGGAAGCCCAAATTATAGTACTCCCCAAACCTGGTAAGGACCCCCACTACCCTGAATCTTATCGGCCTATTTCTCTACTGCAGGTAGATATTAAAATCTTAGCCAAAATATTAGCATCTTGGTTGAATGCTGCCATATTGTCACTAATTCACATGGACCAAACAGAGTTCATGCCGGGGAAGAACACTGCTATGAACATTAGACGACTTTACATGAACATCCAGGCGTGGCATGATAACTCAGAAACCAGGGTGGTGGTGGCGCTTGACACAGCCAAAGCCTTTGATTCAGTGGAGTGGCCCTACCTGTGGGAATGTCTACATAATTATGGCTTTGGACCGCATTTCATAAAATGGGTGCAAATCCTTTATCAGACTCCCACGGCGCAGATTTTTGTAAATGGATGGCTGTCGGAGCGGTTTCCTCTGGAGAGGGGTACTCGTCAGGGGTGTCCCCTCTCCCCATTGCTATATGCCTTGGCCGCTGAGCCACTGGCTATCACCATCAGAGCACACCCTGATATTCAGGGTTTGCGTCGAGGTCACTCAGTAGATAAGATAGGCCTGTACCCGGATGACACTATCCTATACCTAGCGGACCGGGACCGTCACTGCAAACAGCGTTACGAATCATTGAGCAGATGGGTGGCTATTCGGGACTGCGCATTAATTGGAACAAGTCCCAAATTCTCCCCATAGATGTCTTTCCCCCCCCGGAGGTGACCCCTCCGCTGCCACTCTCCAGAGTGAGTGAGTGAGTGAGTGAAAAACTTGTATAGCGCTAACAAATGCGAACTAAATCGCCTCAAGGCGCTTAGCATCCAGTAGCTTCATGTATCCAGGATTAGCATCCAGGATTAGATACCTGGGAGTTGAGGTTACCAGGAATCTGACAGACTATACACCCCTGAATGTGGCTCCGCTGTTTGACATGATCAAACTCAAAACACAGACCTGGGCTAGATTACCATTAGGGGTGATGGGGCGCATTAATATTATAAAAATGATTATATTGCCCAAACTTCTGTATATGGTATGGCATGCCCCTTTATACATTCCCTTAAAAATATTTAAACAAATGGAAGCTATTCTGAATTCATTTGTTTGGGGGACTGGCAGACACAAACTAGCTTGGCGCATTTTAAAGAACCCAACGGACATGGGCGGTGCTTCCCTCCCAGACCTTCATGACTACTACTTGGCCTCACAGCTCTCTCACTTATATCACTTCAATACCTCGGAACTCCAACGCTATAGGTCTTTAGTTTGCCATAAACCCGGGCACCCGATGCATACGCCCCTACAGGCTATCCTCCGACAACCTAATAAGCAGGCCTTAGGGCACAACGCAGGGATGTTACTACATCACCAACGGATATGGGAAATATCCCTTAAAAAACAAAATGTCAGGAAATTTTATTCTCATACCCCATTGTGGCTTAACAGCCATATGCCGGAACTAGCGAAGATTCCCGACTCAGTGGTCTGGGCTAGGTATGGCATAATATACTTACACCAAGTCCTATCAAACCCTGGGTTCAAACAGTTTCAGGCACTTAGAGAGGAATTTTCGCTCCCACAGCACTTAGCTTTTAAATATTTGCATCTCTGTCATGCACTCAGAACCCAGCTGCCATCTCTGGATGTAGAGACGGAACACCCACCGGTGCTAGGTATTGTTTTGGGGAGTGACCCCTCCAAGCTTATTTCGCACCTGTACTACACCATCAGACGCTGGGGTACAGTAGCCATTTCTCAGAAGACCAAGACTGCATGGGAACAGGACGTAGGCCCAATAGAAGATGCAGACTGAGGCAAAATACTTGAGGGAACCAAAACTATGTCCCCCAAGCTGTCGGATAGACAGACGCAAACTTACATTGTTCACAGAGCCTACCTAACGCCACTGAGATTGGCCAAATTTCAACACACATCCAATCCGACCTGTCGTCTGTGTCAGTCCACGCTTGGCACATTTTACCATCTCATTTAGAGCTGTCCAAATATTCAGACGTACTGGACGCAGGTTGTCCGCTTTCTGCATGACAATATGGGATCCCCTGTGGTACTTGACCCTAAGTTGTGTATTCTGGGGCTATTGCCTGATGTAGAGGTGGATAAATATCACACAATTTTCCATTTTGAAACATTATTTTTAGCACGGAAAGTGATCGCTCAGAGATGGATGCAGGATTTGCCCCCCACGCTACAGATGTGGAAAAAGGCTGTTAATGACACTTTGCCATTTAAATAGCTGATTTACACACACAGGGGTTCCACACAAAAGTATTCCAAAGTATGGGACAGATGGTTAGAGGATGTAGAAACATGTGTCTGACTCTGTCTCACCTGGAGGGTGTTCTATATTAAAATGCTCCAGTACCCTTGTGAACATGTGAATGTATGTCTAGCGGGATCTAGGTAAACAAAATGATCATGCATTTCACCATATGAAACTGTATTTTTATTGACGAATGTGCTTGACTGTCATGTAATCTGTGCTTTGTATTAATAAAGTTGTTTTTTCCAAGTAAAAAAAAAAAAAAATAGAAGACAGCTGGAGTAAACACTTCTAAGAGTCTCCAGGGAGGACTACTGGTCACAGCCAGGAGGGCTGCTGAATGAGCACAGTCGGGAGGATCAGGGCGGCACGCCTGAGAGAACTGGGAGATTGCAGTTAAGATGGGTGCTGAACCAGGAGAGAGGACTGTGAGAAGGGCAATGGAAAGAGGTCATTGCAGTCAGGCTGGCTGGCAGGACCTGAACAGAGCTATCTGGAAGTGGTAGCTGAATAGAGGACAGCTAGCACCTGAACTATTTTTACACCACGGGGGTCCGAGGTCGCTGCCCGCAAAAGGCATTTCATTGAGGCCTGGCTGAAGCAGTGTCAGACCTACCCATTCTGTGCTAGCTAGCCTGGAGGAGTAACAGTCTGCAGCAAGGGAAGTGCTGGAGGAGGAACGGAGTGCAGCAAGTTTTTGTGCTAAAGAGAAGATTGAGGTGTATATACTTAAGAGTATCCACTTGTCCCCCGCCCACTGTCAATTGACGGCGGGTGGAGGACACTCTCGTTCTGGGAGGACGTCATATGACGTCCTCCCTTTAAAACGAGCTAGGGCGCACGCGCGCGCCCGCCGTGTTCCCAAGGCCCCAATGCGCGTGCCCGGCGGCCGCGATTGCCGCCGGGCACCCGCGATTGCCCGGGAAACGAGCAGGAAAGTGGATCTCTGTGTGTAAACACAGAGATCCACGTCCTGTGAGGGAGAGGGGACCGATGGTGTGTCCCTTGTACATAGGGACAACCATCGGTCACCTCCCCCAGTCAGTCCCCTCCCCCCACAGTTAGAACACATTGAGGGAACATATTTAACCCCTTCCCGCCCCCTAGTGGTTAACCCCTTCCCTGCCAGTCACATTTATACAGTAATCAATGCATTTTTATAGCAGGGATCGCTGTATAAATGTGCATGGTCCCAAAAATGTGTCAAAAGTGTCCGATGTGTCCGCCGCAATATCGCAGTCACAATAAAAATCGCAGATCGCTGCCATTACTAATAAAAAAAAATAAAAAAAATGCTATAAATCTATCCCCTATTTTGTAGACGCTATAACTTTTGCGCAAACCAATCAATACGCGCTTATTGCGATTTATTTTTTTTACCAAAAATATGTAGAAGAATACGTATCGGCCTAAACTGAGGAAAATTTTATTTGAAAACAAAAAAGGGGTATTTATTATAGCAAAAAGTAAAAAATAGTGTTTTTTTTCCAAACTGGACGCTCTTCTTTTGTTTATAGCGCAAAAAAAAAAAAAACGCAGAGGTGATCAAATACCACCAAAATAAAGCTCTATTTGTGGGAAAAAAAGGACGCAAATTTCGTTTGGGAGCCACGTCGCACGACCGCGCAATTGTCATTCAAAGTGTGACAGCGCTGAAAGCTGAAAAATGGCTTGGGCAGGAAGGGGGTTTTCATGCACGGTAGGGAAGTGGGTATATAGGAGTCCCAAGCAAGATTGCACTGAAAATTCCTGGGCATCCCATAATCCCCAAATCCCCATCCAAGTTTAATCCCCTCCAATAAAAAAACAAAACAAAGCTATGGACTGGTCTGTGTCTTTGAATGACTGAGAGATGGATGTCTGGCTGGGCAGGGTGAAAGGTGAACCACAACATTCAGTAACCCCTACGGGGCATGGCTACAGAATATATGCAATTTTTTATTTCTTTTTATTGCGTGGAACAAGAGTTTATTTTTCCAAACAGAAAATGGATTTCTCTCCTGATTATTTTCAAACATGATAAAGTAATGACGGTTCCTAAGATTCCATTTTCTCTGAAAGCTTTTTTTATTGCAATTGTCACATAGAAGCAAAAGAGACATTTTCTGATGTCGTATTGTTAACTGCATCTGGGCCAATTATCTAAAAACAAATGAAGCCTAATAGACATTGAACTTACCATTTATGAGACATCCTTGACTTTATAATTGAGTATCACCTATGTTTTTTTATTAGCAGAGGTGAAAGTCAAACTGTATTTTAATCATATTTGATAGCTTATGCCAGTGGTCTCCAAACTGTGTCTCATGGCTGGAGACCACTGGCTATTGCCATTACCTGCTCCTTAGGGCAGCATTCTTCCCACTGACCCTAATGATGGGGCACCATTCCTCCCACTGACACAAATGATGGGGCACCATTCCTCCCACTGACACTAATGATGGGGCACCATTGTGCCAACAGTGGGATGCCATTACTTCCACTGATACCAACAATATGGCACTATTCCTCCCACTTATACCAATGGTGGGGCACCATTCCTCTCACCAACACTAATTATGGGGCACTATTCCTGCCACTGACAACAACGGAGGAGGCAGCATTCCTCACACTGATCCTAATAATGGGGCACCATTCCTCCCATTCTGTTAATAACACGATGATGCCTTTCCTCCCACTGACACCAACAATAGGGCACTATTACTCCAACTGATGCCAATGATGAGGCACTACTCCTCCCACTGCCACAGGGACATTTTCTACTCCCACTGGCCTTTCTAAAGTCAGAATAACAGTAAACTGGCCTTCTCCTTAAAATGTTTGGAGACCCCTGCCTTATGCGGTCCATTATGTCCAGGTTTGGTAGCCCAATATGTCTATGCATAGAGGCTTAAAAGGGACCCATCAGGGTACAGGTATTTTAGGTCAGAGTGCAACCTTGGTACCTGTGTTACAGGTCATCCCATCAGCTAGTACAAGGGGTTATAAATCCCTAAATCTAAACAGAAAGTGGTAGGAAGAATGAATGTACATGCAGGTGGTAGGAAGACAGAGCCAGACATTTAACCACTTCAACCCCGGCAGATTTGGCCCCTAATGACCAGGCCATTTTTTGCGATTCGGCACTGCATCGTTTTAACTGAGAATTGTGTGGTCGTGTGACATTATACAAAAACACAATTGACGTTCTTTTTTTCCCTCAAATAGAGCTTTCTTTTGGTGGTATTTGATCACCTCTATGATTTTTATTTTTTGCGCTATAAACAAAAAAAGACCGACAATTTTGAACAAAAAAAAACATATTTTTTACTTTTTGCTATTATAAATATCCCCCAAATAATAAAAAAAAAAACGAATTTCTTCCTCAGTTTAGGCCGATATGTATTCTTCTACATATTTTTGGTAAAAAAATAGCAATAAGCGTATATTGAGTGGTTTGCACAAAAGTTATAGCGTCTACAAAATAGGGGATATATTTATGTAAATTGTATTATTATTATTATTTTTTTTACTAGTAATGGCGGTGATCTGTGATTTTTATCGGGACTGCGACATTGCGGCGGACAGGTTGGACACCCTTGACACTTTTTTGGGACCATTGACAATTATACAGAGATCAGAGCTAAAAACAGCCACTGATTACTGTATAAATGTCATTGGCAGGGAAGGGGTTAACACTAGGGGCGATCAAGGGGTTAAATGTGTGTCCTAGGGAGTTTTTCTAACTGTGGGGGATGGGACTGCCTGGGGAGAAGACAGATCGTTGTTCATACTTAGTATGAACAACAGATATGGGTCCTCTCCCCTGACAGAATGGAGATTTGTCTGTTTACATTGACAGACCTCCGTTTCGTCTCTGTGTGGAGCGATCGCGGGTGCCCGGCGGTCATTGCGACCGCCAGGCACCCACATCGGCTCAGTCGTCGCGCTGCTCGTGCGCCCCCTAGTGGTCTTAAGAGGGCTGATGTACAGCTATGACGGCTCACCCAGGGGAGCCAACCTGCTGCAGTATAATGACGGAGGCTGGTCAGGAAGTGGTTAAAGTGGTTGTAAAGGCATAAGGTTTTCATACAATCTATGCATTAAGGTAAAAAAAAAACTTCTGTGTGAAGCAGCCCCCCCCACTGAGCCCCCCTAATACTTACCTGAGCCCATCTTGATCCAGCGATGTGTACGAGTGCCTCGGCTGTCTGGGACTCTCCTTCCTGTTTGGCTAAGACACAGAAGTGGCGCCATTGGCTCCCGCTGCTGCCAATCAAAGTCAGTTAGCCAATGAGGAGAGAGAGAAGGCAGGGCGGCACCACGGCTTCATGTCTGAATGGACACGCAGAGCTGCGGCTCAGCTCGAGTGCCCCCATAGCAAGCTGCTTGCTGTGGGGCACTTAACAGAAGGGAGGGGCCAGGAGCCCTGACAAGGGACCCAAGTAGGGTGACCACATTTCCAAACTTCCATTCAGGGACACCCCCCCCTTCCCAAAAGTCAGCTTGTGCTGTAACGAATCACAGCACAGTGATTGGACACAAGAGGCAGGATTTATGATTTCTCCAATCACAAGCAGGGGGCGGGGACTGTGCTTCTCCAGGCATTCCTGGCCAGGACAAGTACTGTCAGTGAGTAAAGCGGTGGGCATTAGTTTGGCTTGGGGGCTGGCTGTGTCAGTTTCATTCCGGGACACTGTATTGTCCTAGAATGAAGGTGCCCGGGACAGACCTGCAAAATGCGGGACTGTCCCGGGGCAATCCGGGACACGTGGTCGCCCTAGACCCAAGAAGGGGAGGATCTGGGCTGCTCTGTGCAAATACTCTTTATGGAGCGGGTAAGTATAATATGTTTGTAATTTACAGTGTAAGCTCACCTTTTCAGAAAAAATGAAAATACAAATTAAGTACTTAGCTCTGTAGGTAATGAGCTGTCATGCCCAGGCTTCTGGTGTAGCCATGTTGGATTTTAAATCCTAGACTTTCTTCCTCTTGTTTCATCAGCACTTCCAGGTAAGAGCAGAGAGATTCTAACTGGCCAGCACCAGCGCAGGGCATAGCTTTGATCTGTCCCAGAAGCCCTGCAGAAAGAAGAGGGAGTTAAATCCCCAGACTGTTGCACCAGCTGAGTGGGCACAGACAGCTGCTCATCCATGGAGGCATAGTGTGTGCAGCCTTTTACATTAGGGTGTGCACCCCAAAGCTCAAACACATTAACTCCACCTGCTGTCACAACGGAAGAGGCTCTGGTTTTGGGAGGCAGTTGATTGAAAGCATATTACGTTGCACCCTAAATACATGTGTAACGTGTTCCTAAAGTTGAAACTAGCCTTTAATATAATGGGGCATTTGCACTGGCTACTGGCACCCCTAACCACCCACCTGGTGTTACCCCTGGATAATGCTAATGCACATGGGGGGGATTAGGGTGTGCCTAGGCACACCTGGCACACCCTGTGCGTACGCCTATGCATTGAGGTCAGTACAATGGGTACTGGGGAGAGAGTGTACAGTATTAGTTCACCTTTTCATTTGTTTCGGAAAAGGTACCTAACCCCTTTAAAGAAGATTTTATTTTTGGAGACCAACATACCTTTATTAAGCCAGAGAGTTGATGAACCCATTGATACCCAAATCTTAAATATCAGTTTTGCTTGGTACAAGATCACCTAAGCCAAAATATAAGCAGGGCAATTGTCCAAGAACTGGAGATCTGACTCAACGGGTAAAGCATTGTGTGAAGCCCCATTCAGTTTTGCTTGGTACAAGGTCATCTAAAACCAATATATCATCAGAGCAACTGTGCAAGAACTGGAGATTTGATCCAACAGGTAAAGCATTGTGTTAGGCCTCATTCACACAGCTGGCAAAAACATTCTGTTTGTCCACGTTCCTCAACTTCTTGACCACCTTTAAACACTATTCATTGATTTTACTATGGATGGAGCTGTACACATGCATGAATTCAAGTTGCCTGGCATCATGACAAGACTAAAATATTACTACCTGCAGAGTTTGGCAGGCATTGAAACTTTGGAACTGCCTAATTGACTTGCCTTGAACAAATGAACACATTGTAAATGCGCTTTTAGCATTTATGGCTTGCTTATGATGTGGTTCCAAAGCATTTAAAGTGCTCAGAATGAGCAAAAAATATATATAGTAGTTAGGCAATAGGGAGCATTACAATACTTTGCTGTTATGTGCACCAAAATCCTTATGGCCTGTACACACAAGCGGAATTCCCGTCGGAAAAAACTTGGATGTTTTTTCCAACGGAATTCCGCTCAAGCCTGCCTTGCATACAAACGGTCTCACAAAAGTTTGGTGAACTTTTGACTGCCAAGAACGTGGTGACAGGAAAATAGAGAACCTGCTGTCTATCTTTTTCCAGCAGTTTTTCCATTGGAAAAAGTCAGACGGAGCATACACACGGTCGGGATTCCCGACCAAAAGCTCTCATCTGACTTTTTCCGACGGGAAAACCGATCGTGTGTACGGGGCAAAACAGTTTTGTTGAATTTTGTATTTTGTTCTTTGTCCCCTTACAAGTGGAAATACAATCTAGTAATGTTATTTAACTAATGAACAAATTATGTATGGATACAATGCTTGATAAAGTTACAAGTCAAAGGTCTGGCCCTCTACAATGAAATGTGTGTATTTCTCTGACCATACAGAAACCCTCATTGCCCGCTGGGGTGTAGAAGGTAATCAGAGTCTTGCCTCGGAGCCAACAATAAGCAAGGACTGCAGGCAGTCCCGGGACAAGGCCATCTAGTGCTCAGGGTGAAAGGGTGAAGATACCAAATGGCGTCCCCCAACCCCTTCCCCTCCAAGATGTATGAGCATTGTACATACCCCCCCCCCTATCCAAATGTAAACGCTAATCTGCACGCTTACCCCTAAGGATAAATTCCCTTTGAAAGCCAAAATTCTCCCCAAACAAAAAAATTCCCCCACACCCCAAATTCTCCCTCCTTGCATAAATCTCCCCTCATCTTCTCTTCCAGTACAAGTCCCCCCTTCCCCCTTTACAGCACAAATCTTCCCCAATCCCCCCTACCTAGCACATTCCACCCCAATCATCCCTACTAGCACAAATCCTCCCCCTCAAATCATGATTCCTAACATGAATTCCCCCCAAAGTTTTCCTTCTTAGCACATATAATCCCCTCCCGAATCACCCCCCCCTCTAGCACAACCCCCACCCTAAAAAAAACAACCCACATGCCAGAACTAATCTTCCTTCCTAACTCTGCCCCCCCCAATCTACCCACAGCATAAATCCTCTCCCCCAAAATGTTTCCTCTTAGAACAACTCTTACCCCCCACTACCCCCCAAATTCCTCCTCCCAGCAAAAATACTCACCCCTCCCATCCTCCCTCTTAGCACTCACCCCTAACTTTCAGTGCCAGCACAAATATATGCTACTCTGCCCCCTCCCCGTTGTGTTCCCAGTTCAATTTCCCCCTCCCTCACACGCAGACCTCACATAAAATGCGGCAGACATCTGTGGCACGTTCTTTCTTCCCATGCTCCTCCCCAACTTGCCACCTCACAGTTGAGGAGCAGCCTTGAGGAAGGTGCTTTTAAAAGTTTTGACAGGCAGCAAGCAGGGAGAGGTGTACAAGTATGGGATTGTGGACAAGCTAACTAACAATAGGGATGTCATTAGCTGTCACATCGAACTTAGCAGGGTTTGCTTACCAGCCAGGATGCCCAGGCGGGCAAGCAAACCCTGCTCATTCCCACGCTAACAGTCCAAATGCAGGAGCATGGCAGTGACAGGTGGGAGTACCTAGAGGGGAGAAAGAACGCAACCAAAAGCTCCTCCCAGCTCTCTTATCCTCTCCAGATTTGGCTTTCTGCTCAATGCTGACAGTAGTAGTAATGTTGCTGTCAATACTTCTGTCAGATTGTAGCAGCAGCAATTCTCCATGGGGCGCCCCCCACCTCACATGATATCACCACACCCAAGGCGGCTGCACCTCCTGCTCACCCCTATTTCTGCCCCTGACTGCAGGCATGGGGGTTGATTTACTAAAACTGGAGAGTGCAAAATCTGGTGCAGCTCTGCATAGAAACTAATCAGTGTCCAGTTTTTTTTTTTGTCAAAGCTTAATGGAATAAGCTGAAGTTAGAAGATGATTGGTTACCATGCACAGCTGCACCAGATTTTGCACCCTCCAGTTTTAGTAAATAAACCCCAGTGTGTTACCAGACATGAAGGCTCCCAGATGTGTAATTGACATTTTGCTAATATCTTCTAGAGGTAGCTTGTGTAAGATAGCTGACGTTTTGTGCTATTAGTATTAGACATGTCAAAAGTAGCTATAACTATATATATATATATATATATATATATATATATATATATATATATATATATATGCTGAACAGCAAATAACAATTGTCTTTGGATTATAGAGAAATGTGTCAGTTTTACACAATTCTTAATTTCAGGACATTTTTATAAATGAGCCCAGTAGTTGGCATTTAATTTCACTAATAAAGGAATAGGATAATTCCTCTTTGTTATTAAAGAAGATTTAGTAGAACATATTAGGCCTATTTCCTCATTTATTTTCCCATTGATCATTTCATGAAATATGCATAGACTATATAAAGAACTAATTATCATATATGTAAGTAGGGCATATTTTTCCCATTGAACAGAAGAGTACACAGGAATACAAAGGATATCTTCTTGCCTTTATACCATAGGTAGAAAGTATTCCACTGAGGATCATTTAATTTAAAATGCCAAATAACAAAGTCACATTGGAATTTTAAAAGAAAAAAAAAACTATGATAATTGTTATAAAATAAATACTCTGTATTGATCTATTGACTCTGTGTTATGAAGGTCTTCTTTTCTCAACCTGACCCTATGCAAGACTGTGCAAGACTGAAGGGAAAGCTCAAGCTCAGCTTTAACTTTAAGTGCAATACGGAACTTAAAGTGCAATTACATACAAAAGGGGGACGTTCCACTTGTTTGCATCCTCCCCAGGTCCAGTGCCACATTTGGCACTTTTTGGGGGGGGGGGGAGCGGGTACCTGGTTTTGACAGGTACCTGCTCCCACTTCTGGTCAGATCGCTGCAGCAATCTGTGCAGAACTTCAGCCCCCCCCCCTCCCCTCCTTCCGGCGCAGCCTTCTGGGACACATCACATGTCCTAGAAGACTGTAGAACCTTTCACAAAGCGCAGTGCAGCTTGTGCATGCACAGTAGGGAACAGGCGGAGCCTGCACAAGAAGCCGTTTGAAGAATCGGGTCGGGTGAGGACATTGCTGGATCTCTGGACAGGTAAGTGTCCTTATATTAAAGTCAGAAGCTACAGTATTTGTATTGTAGCTGCTGACTTTTGATATGTTTGGGGGAGACTGGAGCATCTCTTTAAAGTATAACTAAAGGCAAAAGTTTAGTTTTGAATAGAGTGGAGAAGTGATTAGAACACCTTCCAGGTTTTTATTGCTGTCGGTGACACCATTAGGGAGATTCACCCTCTCTATTTGTCCTGATTACCATTAACACCCAAAGTGAAAGAAAATCTCCAAATTGTGGGTTGTCACCAGAACAGTAACAGAGGGGGAATCTTCCAATGGGGACACTAATTCTGGTAACCCTGGTGACAACCAGGTATTCTCTCACTTCCTGTTGTGATTGTGACTATGGAACAGAAAGTGAAATCTTCCCAATGGAACATAGATGTCAAAAAAAGGGGTTATAACCCTCCCTTACGCTATCCAAAACTAAAACCCCAAAAAAGTTTTGCCTTTACTTTTTATTTAAAGTAAACTAAAGTCACTATACTTCCCTCCTCTCTAATGGCTTGAGATCCCCAGGGGGTCTCTCGCCAACGCTGGCATCTTCTCTCTGGCTCCTTCTGGGTTCTAGTTTCAGTCATCTTTATTGGCGTTAATTAGTGTTAGGGCTCAGTTTAGGAATTACAGTGCCTTGAAAAAGTATTCATACCCCTTGAAATTTTCCACATTTTGTCATGTTACAACAAAAAACGTAAATGTATTTTATGTGATAGACCAACACAGTGTCACATAATTGTGAAGTGGAAGGAAAAGGATAAATGGTTTTCTAAATTTTATACAAATAAATATGTGAAAAGTGTGGTGTGCATTTGTATTCAGCCCCCTTGAGTCAATACTTTGTAGAACCAACTTTTGCTGTAATTACAGCTGCACTTTTTTGGGGGATGTCTCTACCAGCTTTGCACATTTAGATGTTGCCCATTCTTCTTTGCAAAATAGCTCAAGCTCTGTCATATTGGATGGAGAGCATCTGTGAACAGCAGTTTTCAAGTCTTGCCACAGATTCTCAATTGTATTTAGGTCTGGACTTTGACTGGGCCATTCTAACACATGAATATGCTTTGATCTAAGCATTCCATTGTAGCTCTGGCTGTATGTATGTATGTTTATGGTCATTGTTCTGCTGGAATGTGAACCTCCACCCCAGTCTCAAGTATTTTGCAGACTCTAACAGGTTTTCTTCTAAGATTGCCCTGTATTTGGCTCCATCCATCTTCCCATCAACTCTGACAAACTGTCCCTGCTGAAGAAAAGCATCCCCACAACATGATACTGCCACCACCATGTTTCATGGTGGGGATGGTGTGTTCAGGGTGATGTGCAGTGTTAGTTTTCCACCACACATAGCGTTTTGCTTTTAGGCCAAAAAGTTCAATTTTGGTCTCATCTGACCAGAGCACCTTCTTCCACATGTTTGCTGTGTCCCCCACATGGCAAACTGCAAACGGGACTTCCTATGGCTTTCTTTCATCCACTCTTCCATAAAGGCCAGATTTGTGGAGTGCACGACTAATAGTTGTCCTGTGGACAGATTCTCCCACCGGAGCTGTGGATCTCTGCAGCTCCTTCAGAGTTACCATGAGCCTCTTGGCTGCTTCTCTGATTAATTCTCTCCTTACCCAGCCTGTCAGTTTAGGTGGACGGCCATGTCTTGGTAGGTTTGCAGTTGTGCCATACTCTTTCCATTTTCGGATGATGGATTGAACAGTGCTTCGTGAGATGTTCAAAGTTTGGGATTTTTTTTATAACCTAACTCTGCTTTAAACTTCTCCACAACTTTATCCTTGACCTGTCTGGTGTGTTCCTTGGCCTTCAGGATGCTGTTTGTTCATTAAGGTTCTCTAACAAACCGCTGAGGTCTTCACAGAACAGCTGTATTCATACTGAGATTAAATTACACACAGGCAAATGGTTCCATTAGATTTTAGTTAGGGGTATCAGAGTAAAGGTGTCAGGAAAGGTTCCATCCGCTGGTGATATTTATTATTTGGCTTGCAGTACTGTGGTCCACCAGCAGGTGTCTCCTGGCAGTGTGGAACTGTCAGGAGAATTTCTCTCTGCTGGTATTATATTATCCTTTGGACGCAGTACTGGTCTCCACCAGCGGATGGATCCTGGCAGTGTGGAGCGAACTGCTCTTCCTGCGCTCAGGTGTAACTTGAAGCCAATTACAGGCATTCCTATTTATGCCGGCAAGTACAAACACACCTTGCCCTGGTATCTCTCATCCTGAGCCTGCATCTGACCCTGAGCCTGCATCTGACCCTGAGCCTGCATCTGACCCTGAGCCTGCATCCGACCCTGCGCCTACATCTGATCCGACCCGACCTGATCCCTATCCCGAGCCCATCCTGGACCTGCCCCTCCTGTTACCTGTGTGCCTTTGATCCCTGCCCTGCAGCCTGTCCATACATCCTCTCCCTGTCCTGTTGTTCTCCCATCCATACCCATCTGCTGATATCCCTTGGTGTATGACCTCGGCCTGGCTTGTTTACGATTACGGTATCTCTCCTTTATTTGTATATACTATTTGTTGTTGGTTGTTGCACTGGTTGTTTTCACTTGTTTGTCACCTTTTTAATAAATTATTATATTTTCACCTACATCCGTTTGATCTCCACTGTACAGTCACACAGTCTGGTCTACTAGTTCCGTGACAAAAGGGGACTGAATACAAATACACGCCACACTTTTCACATATTTATTTGTAAAAAAGTTTGAAAACCATTTATCATTTTCCCTCCACTTCACAGTTATATGCCACTTTGTGTTGGTCTATCACATAAAATCCCAATAAAATACATTTACGTTTTTGGTTGTAACATGACAATATGTGGAAAATTTCAAGGGGTATGAATCCTTTTTCAAGGCACCGTAACTCCTTAACAGAGCCCTAACACTAATTAACCCCAATTCTGCCACTCAACCTATCCTGTGTTAGGAGTCCCTATGTGAACAGTATGCAATTCCTCATCAAAAGCACACACCACTGAGATCCTTGTAGAAGAATAAGGAGACTTGGGAAATCCTCACTAAATTAATTTATTGGCAAGCTTTACTAAAAATGTTGGATTTAAGGATTACATTTTTATTTATTTTGTAAAGGTTGAACATGACAGATTAATTGCTTTTTTGAGCATTATCACTGCACTTGCATCTGCTCAGTACAACCTATTTTTACTTCTTATGCCTCGTACACACGACCGGTTTTTACGACGGGAAAACTGCTATGAGAGCTTTTGGCCGGGAATCCCGGCCGTGTGTATGCTCCATCGCAGTTTTTCCGACGGGAAAACTGCCGGACAAAAAAGAGAGCAGGATCTGTTTTTTTCCGTCAGGAAAAAATCATGGTGGGTAAACCATTTGTCTGTATGCTTTTCCGAGGGGAAGAAAAACGCGTATGCTCGGAAACAATTTGACGCATGCTCGGAAGCATAGAACTTAATTTTGTCGGCTCGTCGTAGTCTTTTACGTCACCGCGTTCTTGGCAGTCAAAAGTTGGCAGTCAAAGCATCTGTATGCAAGGCAGGCTTGAGAGGAATTCTGTCGGGAAAACTGTTGTTTTTTTTTTCCAACGGAAAAACCTGCTGTGTGTACTAGGCATAACACTAGCTTAACAACATTGTGTTGATCTAGCAGACCATAACCAAATAACAGGTCAAATAACTGTGGATCCAGTTTTTTTTCTTTCCATGAATTTATTGGTAGGGATGACTCTAGGGGTTCTCAGATAGTGTTTACACCATTCGGCTTTATGCTTAATTGCTTAATAGAAACGCAATAAAACCTCATTACACATCTACAGTAACACTCTGTAGACCCAAACAAGTAACATAATAATAATCCTAGTAATAATCCTAATGGGCTAATGGGTCAACAGGTTTCAGTTAATATATTTTTAATAATATAGATCAGCTAGCAATAATTTATTTATTCCACTTGAAATATGCATGATTATAATATGCTTACACTACAAGTGTAAAGGTAACTTATCTTATTATCCATTATGCTCATTATGCAAGGATGGTGCTTCATTGAAGTTCTTGCAAAAATTTATATATACAACATAATATGTACAGTGGAACCTCGGATTACGAGCATATTCCGTTGCAGGAGAATGCTCGTAATCCAAAGTACTCGCATATCAAAGCGAGTTTCCCCATTGAAGTCAATGGAAATGAAAATAGTTTGTTCCGCATTGACTTCAATGGCAAGCAATACCACATGTGACCAGAGGGGGGGTTGCGTCGGAGAGCCTCGGAAACACACGGAAAGGCCAGAGGACAGCTCGGCTGACCTCTGAAAACCTTGGAAAACTCAGGAATGGAGTATTTCCAAGTGTTTCCGAGCATTTCCGAAAGGCGCCGAACGGCACCGTTCGGCTCCGGCGCCCCCCCACCTCAGGCCAAAGGCGGTACTGCACACCTCTGTGGCTTGAAGACAACACTCGCAAACCGAGTCAGGATTTTTAAAAATACAATGCTTGTATTACGAAACGCTCGTTAACCGTGTTACTCGCAATCCGAGGTTCCACTGTAGTTCTTTATTTAATATCATTACAAATTTTCTGTTCTTTGTGTGATCTTGTGAATGCTGAAGCCAGACTTATAGACACATCACAGTAAAGTAAAAATGAAATACACACAACTGGATTTGTAAGAGAATAAAGATGTCTATAAGGGAATAGGCCAAGAGATAAAGTCCAGGTAACAGGTATTGAGTGTGAAAAACCAATAGAGTTCAGGCTAAACTGGTACAATTAATCAAAAAGCAAGCATAAAGATGAGCTATAATCACGTGTGCTCTGCTCAAAGCTGGAGGATAACAGGTGTCCCTACTGGCATTCAGAAAGTGGGGGCAGGAGTCAGACACTAATTTAGAAGTGTGGACATACTGTATGTGGGGTAAGACGCTGCTTAAAACTGACCCGGTGCTTCAGATATGGCTATATTTGTGTATGGCCTCAGCCAGCGCTGCTCCAGCTACACCCCGTGACATATTCCACCCATGCCTACCAGGGGCTTTGTCACAGAGGTTAGAAAGATGAGCTAAGAGTGAAAAAGAGGAAAAGACATAGGCAAAAGCCAAAGGGGAGCAAGTATAACCAGTCAGCCATACAGACAGATGAACATCACCCAATTAAAGTGACTTAGTGGTTAGCAAGTGTTTGTGTCTTGAAGCATTGGGGTCCTTGGTGTGAATCCCAGTCAGGATGCTATCTACAGTGACTTGAAAAAGTATTAATACCCCTTGGAATTTTTATTGGGATTTTATGCGATAGACTAACACAAAGTGGCACATAATTGTGAAGTGAAAGAAAAATGATAAATGTTTTTTATTTTTTTATTTTTATATAAATATGTGAAAAGTGTGGCGTGCATTTGTATTCAGCCTCTATCCACTTCAAAGTTACAGTATATGCCACTTTGTGTTGGTCTATAACATAAAATACATTTACATTTTTGGTTGTAACATGACAAAATGTGGAAAATTTCAAGTGGTATGAATACTTTTTCAATGCACTGTACATGGCATTTGCAACTTTTCACTGTGCTAAGCTTCCTTCAAGCATTCTGTTTTCCTCCCACACTCCAAATAAATGTTTGTTAGTTAATTGGCTTCTGTCCAAAATTGTCCCCAGTAGGATATTCTGGTGAGCAAGCATAAGATGACTGCTTCACCTCCTATATGCCCCAACAACAACTTGATAAGTGCTTTGGGTTATTAAAGCGGAAGTAAACCCATCGATTTAACAGTTTCAAAAAGCAGTTACATTCCCGGCATGCCGGGATAGCTAACTGTCACATTCCCGGCATGCCGGGAATGCTAACTGTCACATTGGTTGTGCTCTCAACCAAACTGTCAAACCATCCAATGGCTGGTGTCATAACGGATCACATGTGCAGCACCATGGCAGTTGAAGATTCAACAGAGGCCAAGATGGCAGCTTCCTTGCCTGAAAATGATAGGAGGGTTTACTTCCACTTTAATGAACCCTTACAACCCTTCTCTTGCTTCCTTTTGGTCTAATAAAGCAAGGTTCCACCCAAAAGGGGAATCTCCGCTTGTTCAAACCCCCTCCCCCCCCTCCACTGCCACATTTGGCACTTTTTGGGGGGAAGCAGGTACCTGGTTTTGACAGGTGCCCACTACCACTTCTAGGTAAGATCACCTCTGGCAATCTACAACATTTCCAGGCCCACCCCCCGCTGCCTTCTAGGATACACACAGGTCCCAGAATACAGCGGGACCATTCAGAAAGTGCAAGTGACTCACTGTAGGTTTCCCTTACCCAGATAGCAAGGATAACTTGCCACAATATTGTGGCAGTGTTGAATTGTAAGTCTGTTAACTTGCTGCACATTTTCACTGGCAACTTGTACACTTGCAGAGAACTTAAAGCACAAGTTCTGGTTGACGCTTTTCCAATTTGTAGCAAATGTGCATGGCAAGTCTCTAGCAAGAGCAAAGTTGCTGAATTTTCATGCTGTAGACTTGCAGAGCTCTTGCTGTAGACTCACCACTGCAACTTTGCTCTTGCTAGAAACTTGCCATGCAAATTTGCTACAAATTACTGTATGAAAGCATCAACTAGAACTTGTCCTTCAAGTGCTCTGTAAGTGTACAGTACAAGTTGCCAGTGAAAATGTGTAGCAAGGTAACAGTCTTACAATTAAACACTACCACAAATTTGTGGCAAGTTATCCTTGCTATCTGGGGAACTCCCTTCTCCAAAGTCACCCCTTGTCCCCTCTATCCACCCCCAAGCACTGTCCCTTGTTTCCACCCCCTACCTACCTCCCAATACCATCTATTTTAGAGAAAACAGAACGAAGTATAATTTTTTGGTGCTAAGTAATCTGTATGGAATTTGGTCATTATACTATTATTACTGCTTGCAACAAAATACCACAATAGATCCATCCCACGCCATTTTTTTTATTCTGATGCAGGATTACCCTTAAAATCCATACCAGACCTGAAGGGTCTGGTATGGATTTTTGGGGGAACCCCACGCCATTTTTTTTTTAAATTTTGGCATGGTGTTCCTCTTAATATCCATACCAGACCTGAAGGGCCTGTTAATGGAATTTTGGGGGACCCCTACGCATTATTATAATTTTTTTCAATGACTTTTCTCTGTATTGCCGGGATCATCAATTCATTGCAGCCGCGACTTTTTTTCCTTTAGAAATGACGTTTTGTGCAGGGACAGTTCTAAGCACGGGAAACTTGCACTACTTTACAGGCATACTATAGACACCCCCCAGGTACAAAATTTAAAGGAATATTTCACTTTTATTGTTTCACTTTAAGCATTATTAAAATCACTGCTCCCGAAAAAAACTGCAGTTTTTAAAACTTTTTTTTGCATTGATACATGTCCCCTGGGGCAGGACCCAGGTCCCCAAACACTTTTTATGACAATAAATTGCATATTAACCTTTAAAATGAGCACTTTTGATTTTTAATTTTCATGTCTCATAGACTTTAACGGTGTTCGCATGTTCAAATTAATTTTTTGCCTGTTCGCATGTTCTGGATGCGAATCGAACCGGGGGGTGTTTGGCCCACCACCAG
Organism: Rana muscosa; assembly: GCA_029206835.1. Taxonomy (NCBI): domain Eukaryota; kingdom Metazoa; phylum Chordata; class Amphibia; order Anura; family Ranidae; genus Rana; species Rana muscosa. Next base: position 352,648,303 of record CM055119.1, read on the forward strand.
CAACATAAGGCTCCCAGCAGCAATAGACCCCTCTCTCAATAATAGATCCCCCCAGCAACAATAGACCACTTGCACCAAAATACCACCTTGCAACAACAGACCCACCCCAGGAACAATAGACCCCACCAGCAACATAAAGAAAAATCTGATTGTATAATATATATTTAGCTTTGTACATTGCAAACAAGCAAGTAACTGGGAGCCCAGGACCAGCTGAGCACCGCTATCTGGCCCTATCTCTTTCTCCTGGGCACCGAGCTGGGCCACTAGGGCTGGGGAGAATTCCGCCTCCACGGAACACAGGGAGTCTGGAGAATTTTTGTATTTTTTTAAATAGCTGCACAGCGGGGATTATTCCATTGATGCACAGAAATTGGGAGTCCCTGCCCACTCTACCTCCGGGTCACCCCCTGCTGATTTGGTAGAGCTGGGCCCCATACAGGAGGACTGGTGATACCCCCTGATAAGCAGCCGTGTGTGTAATACATCACCTCTTTGGCCACAACCCTGGAAACATCTTTCATTGTAGTTTAAGTTTGCTAAGGCTATCTGGGTTGGGACCCAGTACCATCTAGGAAGAATGTTATAAGCTGATTCCTGTTTGTTCACGTTAATAGAGCGTTTGGCTGTCTCTGACCAGACTTTGTTCCAATCCTTTCGATGGGAGTCATCAGATCACATATCCAGCTCATCACATATAAATAAAAAAGGATTTTTTGGGACTATGAGTGAGGCAGAAGACACATGGTAGGAGTAATTGTAAACATAATAGGCAAGGGTGAAAAAATTCAGATATGTCTGTAGAGTAAATGATAATGGACCAATATGTGTGAATGGTACCAGTATATACAATTTATCCATAAGTATTCCAGGGACATACACATTTTGTTTCCCCTTGCCCCTACCTTCTTCTGTGATTCATTTGTACCGTATTTGCCGGCGTATAAGGTGACTGGGCGTATATAAGACTACCCCCTATTTTTCAAGTGAAAACATAGCTTTTGGCCTATACTCACCATATAAGACTACTCCCTTCCAAGGCAACACCATTAAAAAAAAAACATGGATTCCACCACATATTCACCACGACCTAAATGTAGACACATGGGCATGCTTTACATCCTCCACAATATTTATTGCTATTCCAACAGGTGTTAAAGTCACCTGTGCCACCATTGCAGACTCAGCTCACATGTGCCCCCATTGCAGCCTCTGCTCACTTGTGCCCCCATTGCAGCCTCTGCTCACCTGTGCCACCATTGCATCCTCTGCTCACCTGTGCCACCATTGCAGCCTCTGCTCACCTGTGCCACCATTGCAGCCTCTGCTCACCTGTGCCACCATTGCAGCCTCTGCTCACCTGTGCCCCCATTGCAGCCTCTGCTCACCTGTGCCCCCATTGCAGTCTCTGCTCACCTGTGCCACCATTGCAGCCTCTGCTCACCTGTGCTACCATTGCAGCCTCTGCTCACATGTGCCACCATTGCAGCCTCTGTTCACCTGTGCCCCCACTCACCTGTGCAGAGGATCATCATGAGGAAGAGAAAAGCCACGGGATTACAGAGCGGATAGTCGATTGTTACAGCAGAGTTTACATTATAAATGCCTCCGCTCTGCTCGTGGTTACACACAGCCCCGCCTCCTGACATCGCGCCTGTAAGATAGACAGAATGCCAGTCCAATGCTGGGACGTGTTCTGTCTATCTTACAGGCGCAGGGTCAGGAGGCGGGGCTGTGTGTAACCACGAGTGGAGCAGAGGCATTTATAATGTAAACTCTGCTGTAACAGCCAACTATCCGCTCTGCAATCCCGCGGCTTTTCTCTTCCTCCATGCTTTATTCCCTTGGGGCGATCAATGGAAGAACAGCTCCCGATCAACCCTGTATGCTGGCGGTACCCGCGCCCCCTGCTCCTGCACATCCAGCGGGCATCCGGCGGGCTGAAATCCTATGTGCAGCATTTTAATCCCGGCGTATAAGACGACCTCTGATTTTTGGGTGTTTTTTTTAAATGTAAAAGGTCGTCTTATACACCGGAAAATACGGTATCCTATAACCCATTTGTACCCATTACTTAATAAGCATTTGGCTTTTTATACATATGAATTTCTCTTTTTTGTATTCTATCGCCTTGTATATAGATAAAAATACTCATGTTCAACCATGTATCACATGTTTAAGAGGTATGCTTTGTTTATATGCCAATTAAACAAATTTACAATTTCTCCTACCACGTGTCTTGTGCCTCACTCAAAGTCCCCAAAAAAACGTTTTTATTTCTGATTTAGGGAAGAAGGTGCATGTTATCATGTACCTCACTTAAAGTCCCAGAGCCCCTTTGCTTTCCTCATCACATATAAAAAGACACTCTAGGAACCTTGATTGTTAAGCGTGCCATAAAGAGTGGAGATTGTCTTAGGTGCACTTGGGGTGTGTAAACAGATATGTTCGAACACTTTCTTGATATACTGGAATGTAGATAGTTGGTGCAGAGTTGGCATCCACTGGCAGAGTTGCAATCATCTATAATATTCAGCTGTAGCATTATTTTCTTTTTAAATCAGAGTTGAGTGCCACTTTTATTCTCAGTAGAACTAAAATGCTGAATCAGCCTGCACGTATGGTCAATACACCATCAAATCACACTTTAAATTTCCCGAAACTAGCAGCAGTACCTGAGATCTCACACTGAAGATATACTGTAGAGAGACTGTAGGCACAGGACAGACACTTAAAAAAATTGCTACTCAACCCTATCTAGTCTATGGGGTATATTTACTAAAACTGGAGCACTCAGAATCTGGTGCTGCTGTGCATGGTAGCCGATCAGCTTCTAACTTCAGCTTGTTCAATTAAGCTTTGGCATTAAAACCCTGAAGCTGATCGGTTTGTATGCAGAGCTGCACCAGTTTTTTAATGCTCTAGTTTTAGTAAATAACCACCTATGTGGTTAACATGTATAAGCTGGCCTCAGCCTTGCACCAATCCACACGCCATGTCCTCTGACATGTGTCGCCCCACCCACCGGGCTTAGTCATAGGGGATGCCCCGGTGAAACATGTCAGAGGAAATGGCGTATGGAGTGGTGCAAGGCTGAGTCCAGCTTATACATGTTAACCACATAGACTGGATTGAGTTGAGCAGCACATTTTTCAAGTATGCTACACACTACTGGATGGTGATATTTTGAGTACCAGTTAGACTATAGCTCCTTTCTTTTTGCTTAGAGAGGTGTAACGGTTAATCATGTGTCTAGGGTGGTCCCTTTAACCTCTCTCAGACCTCCGATCAATGTACAATGCAAATTCAGATATATCTGGAGCCAAAACCTTAAGAACACACGTACACGATGATATGCTCTAAGAAAATGGCTGTATTGATATGTGCTCTTGCATCTTTTTTATCAATATATAGTCAGACAAAATATGTTTAAAAATACATGCGCAGTACATACGATTTTCAATAGGCAGCAAAAACTAGTTTAGAACAAGCAGTCTTTGTCCTTTGTTCTCAGGTTGCTGAGACTGTGAGAAACAAACTTATAGATAACAGAATGTGTGAACAGTCCTGTACTAGAAACTAAATTGATACATTACTTGTGGGAAACCAAATAAATATTCTTCTACATGCTGATGTGAAATGAAAGCTGTGAAACTAAAGAAATACTCTAACTATACAGGATTATTAAAATGTCTGGCAGAATACAAAATCGATGCTTAGCATAACCTTATAACCCCCTCTTATGCCGCATACACACGACCGTTTTTCACGACGTTAAAAATGCAATTTTTTAAAAACGGTGGTGTGTAGGCTCCAGAGCATTTTTAACAACGTGAAAAATGGCCTAAAAAAAATGAGAACCTGCTCCATTTTTTCACGTAGTTTTTCACGTCGTTTTTTTTAACGACGTGAAAAACGCTAGTGTGTATGCTTTTACGAGGGGAAAAAAAACGCGCATGCTCAGAATCAAGTATGAGACGGGAGCGCTCGTTCTGGTAAAACTAGCGTTCATAGTGGAGATAGCACATTCGTCACACTGTAACGGACTAAAAAGCACGAGGCTGAAAAGCGCGAATCATCGCTCAACAAACTTTACTAACATGAAGGGTGGCGCCATTCGAACGGAACTTCCCCTTTATAGTGCCGTCGTACGTGTTCTACGTCACTGCGCTTTGCTCAAGCGTTTTTTTTAATGAACGTGTGTATGCAAGACAGGCTTGAGAGGAAACAAGAAAAATCACGTCGAGAAAAACGTTGTTTTTGAAAATAACATTAAAAACGATCGTGTGTACAGGCATTAAAGTCATTAAATATGACTTTCTACAGATCCGCAGCCTCCTGGAATCTACGATTCTTTCTAAGTTTGTTGTATTAATTTACATAAAGCTGCAGATATTGTGTATATGGGTGAGAAGGTTGGTCTGGTGTAGAGCATTTGATAATACAAAGCAAAATAAGCTTGAAAATCAGGTAGCCTATCAAACCTAACAATAATACTATGATAATCATAATCACTATGTCCTTTAACCATGAAAACATTCCACCTAAACCCAAACTAGAAAAGGGGTTCCACCCATAATTACTTATGTGAGTCTCCTGAGTCTGGCCTAGGGCTGACATGACTGGTACCACTGTTCAATCTGATTTAGGGGTCTTCATAAGATTACTACAGCCAATGGACCCCAGACACCGACTAATTACTCGCCACGGAGAGCAGAATAAGTAAGAATAACAGTTTCTTACTGTGGCCACTGTCTGCTCAGCGTGAATTTCATGTCTCTCTGGTCGGGAGCTCACTGGACTGTATCCGAGTCAACGGCACCAACACAACTGACCTGTATATATAAAATCACTATTGCGGATGGGAATACCCTTTGAAATATTGACTTGGAACATGTTCCTACTCCTTTGGATGTATTGCCTAACTGAACACACCACCCGGGTTCATGTGTCCTTCCTAAAGTGTAAAACATAACACTCTAATTGCGGTATCCTTCTGAGACATTCTTAATACTTAAGGCCAGAGTGTTGTTCAATAATGACTTGAGGTTTAGAGGGACAGCTAAAAGTGGGATCTTAGCAGTTTCTGGGTGTAACTTACTACAAATCCAGCATTTTTCATATCCTGACTGTCTAGCATAAGCATATTTAAATTTAAACAGTAAACATTTTCCAGAAAAAAAACTGTTTCTTTGATCAGTTCATTAGAGACATCTCTTTTTCTGTGATTTCTGGGGTGAAAGTCAGTATGGTTGGTGTGTACTTTGCTTTTGCCACATAAGAGTTTCAAGGCTCCTAAGTCATCAGGACGATTGATACAGTCAGTTATTATCCTTACTGGGGCAAAGATCAGAAGTGGAAAGATCACCAGAATGCATAAGACCTTCCCAGAAGTCTCTGGTGAAATAAGCAACATCACTGTCCTTTTTTTCTATGCTTGTCTTTGGAGGACTTAAAACACCTGCTTCACCTCTTGGTGGTCTTCCTACAGTTCCTGGGCTTAGATCAACCTTCTTTATCCTGCTGGCATGGATCCAGGTGGGACTTTCCTCGGTAAGGATGGTGGTCCTGGTGACAGCTACCACTTTGGTCAATGGTCCGAATGGAACTTCTTGCGGCTTTCGACCTTTCTGAAGCCTCTGGACCACAACCTGGAACGGGTGGGTTGGTACCTGTGAAGAAGAAGAAGGAGAGGTGCGAGCGACTCTTCTTTCAACAATATCAAGAGTTTCAATCAGTTTTCTTACATATTCTTCCTGTATCTGTTCCAAATCACCTTCCTCCACCATCAAAGGATGATTAGCCCACGGTGTGGGGAATGGCCTACCCATGAGTACCTCAAAAGGGGAATAACCCGTCACACTTCTAATTTCAGCTAATACAGCTGGGAGAACCTTTCTCCATTTGCCAAAATTCCCACCCGTAGCTTTCCTTATCCTGTCTTTAATTGTTCTATTCATTCTTTCTACAATCCCTGAACTCTGTGGATGGTAGGGGAGGTGAAATTTCTGGTCTACTTTTAGTGCTTTTACAAGATCTTGGCAGATTTTAGCTGTGAAAGCTGGGCCATTGTCTGAGTTTATTTGCAATGGACATCCCCACCTAGGAATAATTTCCTGTGTGAGGACCTTCACCACAGTCTGTGCATTCTCATTGTTGGTGACAAAAACTTCTGGCCAGCGTGACATCATATCCACTATGACCAAAAGATATTGTTGTTTCTTTCCTTAAGTATTTGTACGTCACAGAACAGTCTAGGCACACTCACATATTCACATATGATGCAGGATGGCAGGCATTGCGCATTTGCACATCCATGTGCATTTTTTGAGCATTGTCATGCTATACGCCTAGGGCTGTCCTATTCACAACGAATGCATAAAAGTAGCACAGGCATCTTTTTGAGCGCTAAGCTTCTTGCATGTTTTAACTGCTCTTAATGTGTTTGTCACACATTTATTGAGCTGTGATTCTCTGGGGAAGCTAAAAAGTACCTTATATATCTATATTTTCTGTATGTAAATTTAGTATTGATTTATTACCCTTTACAGCTAGTATTCTTTAACATGCTAGTAAATAAGCTATGTGGATTTTCTTGGCTCTTTTTTCTTTTCCCTTGCTGTGATTTTACGATAATCAAGGAAATTGTTGTTTCTCCTTCACTACATTCATTACAAGAGTCAGAATCTCACATTAAATGTCTCAGAGGTAATGAAACATTTGTCTAAGCACTTTCAGCATTTTATGTTCCAGTGATGAGCACATTTTACGAATGGGAGAAGGGTTTCTGCATTAACTTGTGCAATATGTCAGAACAAAACTATCCATCGCTTTGTATCTCCATCTAGGTAAACTGCTTATTGTAGCTGACACATTTGCATCACAGTTATCACAGAGATGCTCAGTGAACCAAAAGGCTTTGATTTAAATCCGATCCAAAGGAAACATTATCCCAGGTTTGTCAAACACATGGCAGAAATGTTCATTTTAAGCTGCTTTAGATTAAAAAGTGGCTTCTTGATTAACTAGAATTTTAGAAACATCTTTTTTTTTTCTTATTCCTCACTTTTTTTCTTTGTCTGTCTCCTGTGGTTTGCTACCTTTTTTTTGGTGATATTGTTGATCAGTAATAATGCGTGGAATGCCAGGCTAACAATTAAATATGAAAACAATTTCCTTGTCCCATGTCACTTTTCTGACTCCATCACTCTTGCTGTATTCTTTGGTACTTAAAGCGTAACGTCACCCAAAAGGGGAAGTTGGGCTTGTTTGCAATCTACCCACCTCCACCCGCCCCCTCCACTGCAACATTTATCACTTTTTTTGGGGGGGGGTGAGTACCTTCTCCCACTTGGCGATCTGTCTGGAAGTCTGGAAGTTTGGAACCCTCTCTTTTCTTTGCAACCTTTTGGGACACGTCATAGATCCAAGAAGAGCATGGGACCATTCACAAAGCACAGCAAGGCTTGTGCATGTGCAGTAGGAAACCTTACTGAAGATGCCGGTTCCTGGACCCGAAGCTGATTGAAGAATCAGCTCAGGTGGGAACATCGCTGGATCCCTGGACAGGTGAGTGTTCTTATAATAAAAGTCAGCAGCTACAGTATTTGTAGTTGCTGTGTTTACATTTTTTGGGGAAAGACTGGAGCTTCTTTTTGAATGGTGACGTGTCTCTTCTCTGGTTCCTAGCATTGTTCCTGTGCATTATGGAGTGTTTAGTGTTCCCACTAACATTTTGTGTGGTCCTATTGAGAAATAAATTAAATATCCAGTAGAGAAGGTGAAATCTCTTATTCTGACTATTTCAATGGGTAAGACCTTCCCTCCATACCATCTTGGCCATTGATCCTGATTTTGGCAGTAGGTAAGACCCCCCTCATCTTGGCCATGGGTCCTGACTGTGGCAGTATGTAAGACTCCCCCTCATCTTGGCCATGGATTCTGACTATGGCAGTTGGTAAGACCCCCCCCCCTCATTTATCTTGACCATGGTTTCTGGCTATGGCAGCAATTAAGATCAACCCCTCATATTGGGCATGGATCCTGACTATGGCAGTAGGTAGGTAAGACCCCCCCCTCCTCTTGGACATGGGTCCTCACTATGGCAGTCAGGGGCGGATCCAGAGTCTTTTCTCGGGAGGGGCACTGCCAAAAAATATGTTTTTTTTGTGGGAAATTTATCGGGGAAATGGCTGGTGTCGGCGCTTCAATCATCCCGGCACCATGGTTGTTGTGGTATCAGGATGATTGAAGCGCATTATTTCTATTATTACATTGTAGGAATGCAGGGCAGGCACGGGCGGTGAGAGATGAGCCTGCTCTCTCACTCTCACCTGCGCTGCCAACACACTGAGCAGCACGGTCTGCCCACGAACCGCGCCGCCCACCCACGAACCGGAGCCGCCCGCTTTCTTACCCGTCTGTGGAGCCGCACGCTATCGCACCTGCCTACAGAGCGGCCCGACGTGACTCACTGACGTCACTTGTTGCTAGACGCCAAGCGGCCCAGGCGTTAGCAACGAGTGCAGGGAAGAGGCTCCACCCACCTCCTCCTCCGCTCCTGGTATCGTGTCAGTGCGCCGCATAACTACATTAGACGAGTCTCTCTCTCGACGCCGCTGATCGGCTGATGTGAGAAACTGAGAGAGAGACTCAGAGAGGCAGCGGCAGCCGCAGAACAAGTACTGTATATATTTGAGTATAAGCCGAACCGAATATAAGCCGAGGCACCTAATTTTACCCCAAAAAACTGGGAAAACGTATTGACTCGAGTATAAGCCTAGGGTGTCCATCTGCATGCCTCACTGTGCCCATGACTAGACTGATGTTTAACATGAGAATCTATGGAAGGAGTGCCCGGGTTTGAAAAATCGGTTCTCCCCGGCCGTAGGTCTCCCAGACACCAAACTTTGCACACTTGTAGAGGAGAAATGGGGCTACATGTGTACCAAGGTTGGCGTCCAGGGGACCTACAAGAGGCCGGTACCGGGTCCGCAAAATCACCGGAGAAATTACCATTTAACATTGGAGTCTATGGAAGGAGTGCCCGGCCTTGAAAAATCTTGTATAGGAGAAATGGGGCTACATGTGTACCACGTTTGGGGTCTAGAGGACCTATGGTCGGCCGGTTCCGGGTCCCCAAATTCCGGAAGATCAGGCGCAAAAAAAAAAAACTCAAGAAGCAAGTGAGTGTGACAGATGGTCTCGGGGGGGGGGCAATTGCCCTGTCCCCCCCCCTGGATCCGCCCCTGATGGCAGTAGTTAAGACTCCCTTCATACTTGCCATGGGTGGAAGGGTTTAGGACCAGTGGTGCAAAGGATAACACGTTTGACTCTGGTTTATGAGGTTTTAGGTTTGACTCCTACCTAGCCTGCTGACTGTGATGTGGTTGTATAGTGCTTAGCACTCTGCATTGTGGCCACAGCAACCCTGGTTCAAATCCATGTCACTGTATCTTTATAAGCGGAAGTGACATCAAACGCAAGATACGCCTGGAAGTAACAGTGTCTGTGCTGGAATAGCAGGAGGCTGATGTTTTTAACCTGTTTGCGAGTATATTACTTTACTTAATAAAATGCTTTTGGGAATGGGGGTGGCTCTGTGGGGCCACAACCTGAGGAGTTTAAGAGTGAAAAATCAAATTTTTTAAGTTGATATTAAATGCTTATTTATTTATTTATACATTGATAATTAAAACACTAGGGGGTGTTTGATTGTCCAGAAGCTGTGTGTTTTTGGGGGGTTTTGCCTAGTGCAAGGATTGTAATAAATACATAATTAGGTAAGACTCTCTTCATATTGGCCATGGGTTCTGACTATAGCAGTAAGCAAGACTCCCTTACCTTTAGCTCCTGATCATGTTCCTGATGATGGCAGTAAGTAAGACTTCACCCACCTTGGCCATGGTCCTGATGATGGCAGTAGGTAAGACTCCACCCATCTTGGCCATGGTACTGATGATGGCAGTAGGTAAGACTCCACCCATCTTGGCCATGGTACTGATGATGGCAGTAGGTAAGACTCCACCCATATTGGCCATGGTCCTGACTATGGCAGTAGGTAAAACTTTCCTCATCTTGGCCATGGGTGGAAATCAAATAAGAAAACAGATTGAACAGCAATCACATCAAATGACCATACAACTTTATTTTATTACTATGAATTGACAATAGTTAGATAAGCAGTATCAAATGCATTTTGGAGCCAAAGTACCCCCACAGTTTCATTACAGAGTCACTGTGCCATGCTTGTGCATATATGCTTGTCTTCTGATGGAGATTCCCTTGTAGAAGAACGTTCCAAAGTCCATACAGTATAATGCGGTCGGATTTTCCGTCAGAAAAAAACTCAGACAGGTTCTTCCAACGGAATTCCGTTCAAGCTGTCTTGCTTATACGCTGTCACTCCAAATTCTGACCGTCAAGATCGCGGTGACGTATAACACTACGACGAGTCGAGAAAAATGAAGTTCAATGCTTCCGAGCATGCGTCGTTTTTAATCCGTCGGAATTGCATCCAGACTAACAGAAATTCCGAACATGTTCTCTTTCTAAGTCTGTCGGAATTTCCGAAGGAAATAGTCCGATGGGGCATACACACGTTCCGAATATCCGATGAAAAAAGTCTGCCGGACTTTTTCCATCAGAAATTCCGAACGTGTGTACGCGGCATGAGTCTGTTTTTCAAAACAACAAGCCCTCTTATAGATGTAGCAGTTACAGGGATGAGACAAACTATTCAACACCTGCAGGGATGCTAACAATAATCAGTTTTATTTATTTATTTAAAACCGTTATCCCTAAAGGAAAAAAAAATGCTATAACTGCTTATAAAGTGTTAGTTGGAGTTTGGCTTCAATTTGTTAGTGCATTTAAATCTGTTGGTACATCTAACACTCGTTCTCCCTCAAACAGACAATGCTGCTGTCCAAATGTGCCTCCTGTTCTCCTTCATGCAGAGTAAGGGCACTTTAATAAAAGAGGTGTGTTACTGGCTAGATCACCAGTAGGGATGGGCTATCTGTTCAAGTCGAACATGAGTTGGACTCGAACATCGGCTGTTCGATCGTTCGCCGAAGATCGAACATTATGGGCCATTTGCGCCAAATTCGAGCGTTGTGTCACAGCCCATAATGCACTGCGTCATCACAGTGCATTGCTGGCTGATGATTGGCCAAGCATGCACTATGACCCGCATGCTTTGGCCAATCACAGCGCCGTAAGCAAAGAGAGCAATAATTGGCCAATTATGGCTCAGGGGGTTAAGTCCACGCCCCACACTATATAAGGCCGCCTGCACGTCGGCCTTATGTAGTGTGTTCCGGCGGAGATAGAGAGAGAGAGAGTGTGTCAGAGAGAGTGTATTTAGTATATATATGCATCCCGGTTTTGTATATATATATATATATATATATATATATATATATATATATACACTGTATCCAGTTTAGCTAGATCTCATTGCAGACCGTTCCTGGTGTACTGGTTCTAAAATACTTCACTCATGCAGTTGATTCAGTTAGCTGCAGTATATTTAGTATATATATGCATCCCGGTTTTGTATATACTGGTATATATATATATATACACTGTATCCAGTTTAGCTATATCTCACTGCAGACCGTTCCTGGTGTATTGGTTCTATTATACTTCAGGCAGGTAGTTGATTCAGCTAGCTGCAGTGCATTTAATATATATATATATATATATATATATATACAGGCTTGTATATATAGTCTAGCCAAGCCTATACCTGACTGTAGGCCATTCCTGGAGTACGTGTTCAAAGACACTTTCAGGCAGGCAGGCAGGCAGGTGACTCAGTGAGCTGCAGTTCATAAAACATATATCCACTGCATTGTAGTCCAGCCAAGCCTATACCTGACTGTAGGCCATTCCTGTTGTACTTGTTTAAAGACACTTTCAGGCAGGCAGGCAGGTGACTTAGTGAGCTGCAGTTCATAAAATATATATCCACTGCATTGTAGTCCAGCCAAGCCTATACCTGACTGTAGGCCATTTCTGGTGTACTGTTTTTAGTAAACTTCAGGCGTTGTTTTGCTAATCTAATTGTACAGTATGTCTGGAAGGCCACCGAGTAGAGGCAGACGCTCACAGGCCACTAAAAGAGTGCAAGCAGGCTCTGTGTCTACAGCCAACAGTGCTGGTCGTGGACATGGTGCATCCTCAGCACGTGGCCGTGGGGCACACTTGTCCTTTTTTTCGGCAGCTGGCCGTGTTGAGCCACAACATGCAGAAGAGTTGGTAGAGTGGATGACCAAGCCATCCTCATTCTCCTCGTCCTCTGTCACCCAGGCTCAGGGTACTTTGTCTGCCAATGCAGCTGCTCTTCCATCGGCTCAATGTCATCAGTCACTCCTTCCCTAGGCCCACCATCATGCCCTGAGGAGTCCCCCGAACTGTTCGATCACAGTGTAGGGTACATGCTGTAGGAGGATGCGCTGCGTTTTGAAGGCTCCGATGATGGTACCCAGCTTGAGGAAGGCAGTAACGTGAGCCCAGAGAGAGGGGTTGCCCAAGAAGGACATCAAACTGGCAGTCATGTTCCCCCAGCTGCAGCATACTGCCAGGTTTGCTCCAGTGACGAGGAGGGAGGGGATGATGAGGTCACTCACTCTACATGGGTGCCTGATAGGAGAGAGGAGGAGGAGGCACATCTCCAACGAGGCAGGATGCCCTCCGGGGCCCAGCTTAAGGGCAGCCAACCGACTGCATCACACCGCAGAGCTCCGCATGTGCAGGGCGCTGCTGACTCCACGCATTTTTCCAAAAGTTCTTTGATGTGGGACTTTTTTGAGATGTGTGCAGCAGATCGCACCATTGCTGTTTGCAACATATGTCTGAAGCGTATCAAGCGTTGCCAAAACAGCAGCTGCTTGGGCACCACATGCTTGACCAGACATATGTTGAGCTCCCATGCATTCCGTTGGCAACAGTAATTAAAAGACCCACACCAAAGAACAAGGCGGACCTCTCCTTGCTCCTCATCAGCTGGGATCTCCAACCCCACTATACCTTCAGTCCTCTCAGAAACCTGCACTGAGAGGAATGAAGGTGTAGAATTAGGTGTGCCAAGTACTTGCGGGAAATCTGCTATCGCTACACCAACGTCCGATTGTAGCAGGCAAATTTCCCTACCCCAGTTGCTAAACCAGCAAAAGAAATTTGGTACCAGCCATCCACATGCCCAGCGGCTGAATGCTAGCTTGGCTAAATTGCTAGCACTCTAACCGCTGCCTTTTCAGCTGGTAGACTCTGCCCCCTTTCGTGAATTTGTGGAATGTGCAATAACTCAGTGGCAGGTTCCCAAACGCCACTTTTTTTCACGGAAGGCGATTCCAGCTCTCTACCGGCATGTGGAAGGCAATGTCTTGGCCTTGTTGGACAGGGTGGTCAGCGGTAAGGTGCATATTACCGCTGACTCATGGTCCAGCAGGCATGGACAGGGACGTTACCTTTCTTTCTGGGTAACTCTCTTGGCAGCTGGGAAGGATGCAGGACAGGGTGCAGTATTGTTGGAGCTTGTTCCGCCACCATGCCTCCAAAATGCTGGTAGTGGTGATTCTGCTACACCTCTCTCCTCCACCCCCTCCTCTTCTTCTTCCTCTATGGCCTCTTCCTGTGCAGATTTGTCCTCGGAATCAGCGGTGCTCCGCAAGCACTCAGGCAAAAAGATGCCATGCGGTGCTTGAGTTGGTCTGTTTAGGGGACAAGAGCCACACTGGGGCAGAGATTCTGTTAGCTCTGCAGGGGCAGGCTCAGAGGTGGTTGACGCCATGCCAGCTTCAGCCAAGAATGGTGGTTGGCGACAATGGCACCAACCTCCTCTCCGCCCTCCGACAGGAAAACTTGACCCATGTGCCCGGTTTGGCTCATGTCCTTAATTTGTTGGTGCAGCGGTTCTTGTGCAGGTACCCAGGCTTACAGGATCTCCTAAAGCAGGCCAGGAAATTCTGTGGGCATTTCCGCCGGTCATATAATGCCAGTGCTCAGCTGGCTGACCTTCCAAAGGAATGCAACCTGCCCAAGAACCGCCTCATCTGTGACATGCCCACCAGGTGGAACTCAACTTTGGCAATGCTGCAGCGGCTGCACACGCAGAAGAGGGCCATCAATCAGTACCTGTATGACTATGGCACCAGGACTGGGTCAGGGGAGCTTGACTTTTTTTCGCCACGCCAGTGGGTAATGATCAAGGATGCATGCACTGTCCTGTCACCATTTGAGGAGGCCACGAGGATGGTGAGCAGTGACAGTGCATGCATCAGTGATAATGTCCCTCTTGGCTTCCTGTTGGAGCACACGCTGCGTGGAATAATGGACAGGGCACTTGAGGCAGAACAGAGGGAGGAAGAGGAGGACTTCCTTACCTCTCAAGGCCCCCTTTATCCAGACAGTATTCTTGTGGGTCCGCCGCTCACACAGGAAGAGGAGGAGGAGGAGGTTGAGGATTGTGTCAGCATGGAGGTGGAGCCTAGACCTCAGCATTAGCAGCAGTCTTCAAGGGATCGTTTACAGTCCCCAGAAACCCATGGACTTGTACGTGGCTGGGAGGAGGTGGCTGCGGATCATATCATTCTTAGTGACCAAGAGGACTCCGGACCGAATGCCTCAGCAAACCTACACTGCATTTCCTCCCTGATCCTGCAAAGCCTGCGAAAGGACCCTCGGATTTGTGGTATCAAGGCGAGGGATCATTACTGGCTGGCAACCCTTCTTGATCCAGGTTACAAGGGTAAGGTTGTGAAACTTATCCAGCCATCGCAGAGGGAGCAGAGGATGAAACATCTTTGGGAGGCCTTGCAGAAAGGTTTGTGCAACGCGTTGTCAGAGCCTGGGAGGTTACAAATTCCTGGTTCTGGACAACGTGTTGGTGAGGTTTCGGTCAGTCACAGAAGGAGCGGTGGAGAAGGTGGCCATCTGACCGATGCATTCAGACAATTTTTTAGTCCGCAGCCCCAAGATCTGATCGGTTCCAGAAACCATCGCCAGCGTCTGATTTACATGGTGCAGGAATACCTAGGGGCAAAATCAGACTTGGAGACCTTTCCAACTGAACATCCACTGGGTTACTGGGTCTTGAGGATGGATCACTGGCCAGAGCTTGCACAGTATGCAATTGAGCTACTGGCCTGTTCTGCATCTAGCGTTCTTTCAGAATGCACATTCAGTGCTGCTGGAGGCTTTGTAACCGATCACAGAGTGCACCTGTCCACCGACTCGGTTGATCAGCTAACCTTCATAGAAATGAATCAGTCTTGGATCACCAGCTACCAAGCACCTGATGCTGATGTAACTGATTATTTTTTTTATGAATGTGAGATCCCTTCAAGACTGCCTATGCTGATGCTGAGTGGCTATCCTGTTATGCTGAGTGACTATCCTATTCCTCCTCAATGTTCATGTTGATAGCTTCTAAGAACATTTTTGTTTCTGGGCACCACCACCAGTGGCTAAGGCCCAATTTTTCTGCCCCTGTTTAATTTTTGCTGTAATATTTTGCAGCAGGGCTTGTTCCTGCACTCAACTAGAGTATCTGTGAGGGGTTGCAGTGTTGTGGCACCAGCACCAGTGCCTAAAGCCCAATTTTTTTGCCCCTGTTTAACAGGGGCGTGTAATTAAAATTTTTGCTGTAATATTTTGCAGCAGGGCTCGTTCCTGCACTCAACTAGAGTATCTGTGAGGGGTTGCAGGGTTGTGGCACCAGCACCAGTGCCTAAAGCCCAATTTTTCTGCCCCTGTTTAATAGGGGCGTGTAATTACAATTTGTGATGTAATATTTCACAGCAGGGACCGTTTCTGCGCCCACCAAGAGTAACTGTGAGGGCTTACAGTGTTGTGGCACCACCACCACCACCAAAGGCCCAACTTTTCTACCCCTGTTCAACAGGGGCATGTACTGTATTTATTGGCGTATAACACTCACTTTTTTACCCTGAAAATAGAGGGTAAACTGTGCCTGCGTGTTATACGCAGGGGGCTGTGGAAAGTTTTTCTCCTGAAACTTCCCTCTTAAAGTTAGGGTGCGTGTTATACACCTGTGCGTGTTATACGCCGATAAATACGGTAATTACAATTCTTGATATAATATTTTGCAGCAGGGCACGTTCCAGCGCCCACCAAGAGTAACTGTGAGGGATTACAGTGTTCTGGTACCACCAACACCTAAGGCCCAAATTTTTGCAGAGTATATAGGGCAGGCCGTATAGTATATACAGGAGGTCCCCTACTTTCAAACATCCGACTTACAAACAACTCCTACTTACAAATGGAGGGAGACTACAGGAAGTGAGAGGAAATCTACCCCTAAGAAGGGGAATTCTCTCCTGTAAGAGTTATTATGGGAAAAAGGTGTCTCCACTGATGCTTTATCACCAATCCTTGTTTCCCTAAAAAAAAAAAAAAATAATCCATTTGTCATTGGGACAGAAAGTGAGGTGAAATCTTCTGAACAGGGGCACAGACAGCAAAACAAATGTTACAGGGGTGATAACCCTTCCCTATGTTATTCAAAAAGCTTTAAAATAGATTTTCTGTCTGGAGCTACACTTACAAAATGTACCTGTTCCAAATTACAAACAGATTCTACTTAAGATCAAACCTACAGTCCCTGTCTTGTTTGCACCGCCTGTATACTGCTGTTCAGAGTATATAGGGCCTGGGGGCCCCACACCTTTCTTTTTTTTATTTGGGTGCGGTGTTCCCTTTAATATCCATACAAGACCCAAAGGGGCTGGTAATGGGCTGGGGGGTACCCATGCCATTTTTCTCAATGATTTTCATCCATATTGCCCGGACCCGACATTACATTAAAGCCGCAAACAGTTTTAAATGACTTTTATTCCCTTAGAAATGTCATTTTGTGCAGGGACTGTTCTAAACACGGGAAACACGCGCCATTTTTTCACTTTAAGCATCATTAAAATCACTGCTTCCCAAAAACCGAGCGTTTTTAAAAAAAAAATTTGCATTGATACATGTCCCCTGGGGCAGGACCTGGGTCGCCAAACCCTTTTTAGGACAATAACTTGCATATTAGCCTTTAAAATTAGTTCTTGATTTCTCACGTTCAAGTCCCATAGACTTTAACGGTGTTCGAATGTTGGTGCGAACTTTCGGTCCGTTCGCATGT
The DNA here is from genome assembly GCA_029206835.1 of Rana muscosa. NCBI lineage: Eukaryota > Metazoa > Chordata > Amphibia > Anura > Ranidae > Rana > Rana muscosa. The sequence continues at coordinate 352,665,455 of CM055119.1, forward strand.
TCTGGATGCGAACCGAACGGGGGGGGGGGGGTGTTCGGCTCATCCCTTATCACCAGGTGGGTGAAAATAGAGGGAAAAAAGCCTAAAAATGAAAACGAATACAGCCACTACATCTAATGATTGATAAGCGGAAATTTATTACATTTTTGGTTTTGGGTTTTATATCACTTTAACTTGCCATCCTATCACTATAGAACATTTTCACTCAGGGTGTGTTCTTGCTAAAAACCCTCATTCCTAAACCAAATGCTTTATTATTTTTTAACGATTGAGAAAATCCCTTTAGAAGCTTTCAGCTAAATCATTACATCAAATTTAGGGCTTCCACATGGTATTAAATCACTGCACAAGTAAAAATCATCCGCAATTTTGTAATTATTTGCTTCAGACAATTGGCTATCTGGAAAATGTAAAAAAATAAAATGCCATCCTTTCCATTAAAAAATAAAAATAAAATAACTGGTCTCTCTGAGATGCTGGAGAACCTAAGTATGCCGGATATTGCTCTGTAGCTCAATGGCCACAGTGTGAGCGATTCTGTAGCACTGCGTGCACACTACAGAGTTACAGCTAATGTTTTAATATGATATTAACAGGGCTAACAATTAAAAAATGGTTCACAGTCATTTCACAGGAGTCTCTTTTAAGCAGATGTATTAAAAGAATCCTGAAAGCACATAAAATGCTTACAACACATCTTTCCATTACATTTCAGCACAAATGTAAATTAAAAATGGATTTGTTTTAAAATGTTCTCATTGTGGATCTTTGGAGTAATGAATTTATATGGGATTTATGAATGTATAATCTGCTGGATATTCATAAATGAAAATACTTATTTATTTTTGCATTGCTTACAATTTAATTATCTCACGGAGATGGCACTCTGTGCTCATTTTAAAGGAGAATTGGTCAACAAAAAAAAATATAAAAAAAAGAAAATCTTTTAGTCTAAGTCAGCTGTTTTTTACGTGAAGTCTCTAGAAAAAAAATAAGATTTTCCATAAAATTTTAGACTTATGGCAGGAAATAAAAGTAAATCTGTTGCAAATATGGGCCAATTAAACTGAGCATATGATAAAAATGGATAGGCAGTGGTTACTTTTAGTATCAAAATGATACTCAGATCCAGCAAAATAGGGTAGGTAGCTTATCCGGTATAATATGAGCCTAACCCAACCCTGTCCCACCTTCTGAACCTTACGATCGCTGGTCTTTGAAGCTGCCCATTGGAAAAACCTCTATTCCACCCTGCTCAGACCTTTTCTATAAAATAAAATAAACAGAAAAAAAACTTAATAAGCTTTTTCTACCTTACTTGAATCTGCCATCACATGAACTTCTGCAGTTCCTCTTCCAGGAATGAAGACTGGTGGTGATGCCATGCAGGTCCACTCGTTATTACTCCCAGTTACAGCATGAGATTTGCCCAAAAGACAATGGTGACGTAGCCTTCCCAAAATCTGGAAGACCTTGGCTACATCACCAATGCTTATGTACAGAAAATGACCTAAGGTATAAAAGTTCAGAGAAAGTTTTTTCTTCAGTTTTTCTGTTTTAGGAATAATTTCTTATGGGTTCTGCTGAGTTAGAGTGGAACTTCAAGCAAGCAAACAGCTAAACACACATGAAAAACACATAAAAGGAAGCTGTTTTACATACTAAAGGGTTTGTATTTCTTCCCATTCAGTCTTGAGATTTACGCAGTACTGCCACACAGCCATAGGTGTGCGCAACCTATTACATTACGGTGTGCACCCCAAAGCTCAAACAGTGCACAAAGACTGCACAGGGGTATACTCAATTAAATGAGAGTTGCAGGAATAATTTTTTTTATATTTTTTTATACTCGGTAGATGCAGCATCAGTCCAATGCTGCATCTATCCCCCCGCTGCCTCTAAGACCAAGTGATCAAAGGCCGCTGATCGCTCAAGTCCCAGTCTTTTGTGAGTGTCAGTCACTGGCTCTCTGCTCTGTCCCTCCAGTGCTCACTGGAGCACCAGGCTGTTGAGGGGATGGGAGCGGTTGGCTCAGCCTCTCAGCAGCATGCTATCTGGGTGAATTCCGACAGTAAAGTTGGGATCTCTCCAGAGCCTTGACCCACTGAGTGACATCAGCTGACAGTGGGCTTTAGCCCACTGTTGACTTAATATAGGTCACATGAGTGCAGAATGAAGTGCACTCCTGTGACCTACAGGAGAAGTAGGGTCAAAAAAGCTTTGGTCCTAGTTCTCCTTTAACACAAACCTTCTTTACAGAGATCCTGGAATAGAAGGTGAGCGGGAAATCAAACCTGCACATAGAGATGCAGAGGGGGGGGGGGGCAGAGGGGCAAAATATGGCAGCACTCTCCTAACCTCTTGGCTACAATGCTAATGTGCACAGGGTGAATAGGATGTGCCCAGGCACACCTGGCACACCCTGTACCCACACCTGTGCACACAGTACAGCCCTGTCTGGCAGGAGAGAAGACTTAGATGGTTCTCTGATGCAATTCAGTAACACGGATCTCCACCCACCCCTACCCTGTGACTGCACACTGAAAGAAGCAACACACTTATGAGCTTCCTTTGACTCTTTTGCATCCTATAATATATATATTTGCACTGCAGCAGCACTAATTAGCTCCTTGTGCTACTTCTCCATCCTTTAGTATACATTTTGCTTGACAGTATTAGCAAGAAACCAAATTCAGGTATTTAACCCTTTCCCATCCACTCTGGCGTCTGCCTAAAAAGTTCTGAATACCTGAAAGGGTGGGAAGTATGATCAATGTGTTTGGCTGTCATAGTGGTCACATGATTAGGAGTCAGTCCTGCCAGCTACCAATCATTAGTGGAAACCGAGAGCTGCCTTTGACAGCTTGGTCTTTGTGCTGGGAGAATGCTCTGAGCACAGAAAGATCGGCTGAATAGTGACGTGTATGTGTGGTGAGTGGGCATTAACACTTGCCCTGTTGTTGCAGCACATATTTGTATAACATAGGAGACTACAGGTTAAACTGCTTGCAATAAAAAACAAATAAATGTTAGAATGTATGAATAATTATAGAGCTTCACTAATTTGTGTCTTGTATATCTTCCTTAAATATGTTTTTGGGTGAAAGGTGAACTGTAAATTCAAAATACATATTTTAAAAAAATTAAAATGTATATAAGTCGAATATTTATAATGTAGTAAGCCATGTGCATTCTGTTCCCTACCTTCCTTCTATTTCCATGGAATCTGTCCTTCTATAAAACGCAACATAAATAACTAGGCAAACAGCTGTCAGCCCATTAGCGTATTGTACATTTAAGAGCAACTTCCTGCTTCAATTTATAAATGAGTTAGTTCTGCATAATAATTCTATTCTGTAACCTTTTTTCGTTATGAGATGTTTCAATATTTTACAAATGAATGTTTTTTTTCCCACTCTTTAATGTGGATGATTAATCCAGATAAAAGGTTTTGCCTGCTGTTTCCAAGGACAAGTTTAAAAATGAGATGTCTCATTGCACTGAGTGCTAGCCTAATGAGCAGCCTCTCAGCATTATTATAGTTAACCTTTAGATGGGTAAAATGCCTCGCAATGGATTATTCGGGGGATCAGAAGGCCCCTTCATCAACAGAGGGGATCAAATGGACCCTTCATTGTGATGAAGTAAGTTATTTGTTGACGGAACTCATTTCTTAGCTGTTTGAAAGGTACGTGAACTATGCATTGTGGATGTCAATTCATTTCACTGCCTCCATTATTTAGGTTGTTGAAGTTGCTACATTATTTGAACCAACTGTTTCACACATCCTGATGCCTAAGGCAGGAACTATAGCTGCCTCATGTTTTGTTTCTTCTGCTTATAGAAACCTCTGTCTCCTTAAGGCAAGCAGGCCTACCAGTACTTGGTTGCCCCCAGGTCTCAAAACACCTTTCTTTAGTTCCCAGCCAGATGGTACTGGGGCTGAGCTGTTGTGACAAGGAAGGGTACCTGTAGTCCCAAGGTTGGTCAGGCAGTAGACATGAGCTGGTAGTGAGTGAAATCCTGGGACAATTCAAGGTCAGAGCAGATAGTGAGAAAATGCAGTCCAAAAACACATTTTAGGTAAGGGCAGGTTACAAACAAGTGTAATACAACAGACAGTTCCAAGGTAAGGGTAAGTAACGAGAAAGCATAATCTGGTAAGCAATCCAAGGTCAAGTTCAGGCAAAGAGTAATCTGGTTACAAGGCAAAGACTGGTAACAAGGGATTCCAAGAGAGTAGTTAATCTGGGTCAAGCAAGGAAACGGAGCCAGGAAGCTCAAGCTATAACAAGTACAGATGCACAGGCTGATGGTGTTTAAGTGCCTCCTGCAGCGAGGACCAGTTAGGGGGTGTATGGCTAGACTCATTACCCCGCAGTTGATGAGAACAGCTAGGATTCGGAGAAGACTTATTAACCCACATCTGGTGGGAAAAGCTGAAAGGTTGTCTTTGGCCCCTTTCATCTGTTTTTTTCTCAGCAGGGGATCCATCCTTGATCTCTTGCTGAACTGAGCTGAGCCGAGCGTTTAGATGACAGGTCCATGTCCACCCAACTTATCCAGAGTGATCACAGACACAGTCTGCTCTGCTCCATGGGCAATTGGAAGTTAAACAGACTGGCTATCTATTTACACCCGACTGCCCTCCGATCCAATCTGGCCAGACAGAAGGGAGCGGTTCTCTTTCTGTTTGTTTTTTTCAGATCAGATCAGGGGTTGCTGGGTGTAAAAGGACACAAGTCTGTTTAAATCCAACTGCAGATAGAGGAGATTGGCGGTTTCGATTGGGTCCACCTGAAAAACAGACAGGCAGATCTAATTGGACCTCCCATCTGAAAGGGGCCTAATACCTTCCTTCCTTCCTCTTTTCATTCCCATTGACCTTTTTTCTTTGTTTTTTACTTTTATTCCTTTCTTTTCCATTCTTTTACTTGCATTATTTTATTCCTTTCTTTCCTTCCCACAGATAGTAACATTTAAATTGGGAATTTCTGTGAAGGTTCTCATTTATACAGGTCATAATATATCTAGTAGTAATTAGTCAGATTCAGCGGGCTATGTTCAGTATTGTTGAAGATGTTTTGTAGCAAATGCAGAAGTGAAACTGAAGTGGCTTGGAAAGATAGGAAACATCTTCAACATTCAGAACAAGTCCAATTGAATGTGTCTAACTACCATTAGCTGGATGTGGGTATATTTTTCAGACATATTTTAGAACAAGTCAAGGGGAAAAAAAAGCAGGATTACATTTTATGAGACAGATTTACTACAAAAATATTTCATTTATAATTGTCCCCTCTGCTGTTCAGAGGTAACACGGCTTCAATATAAAAGATGACTGACCACTTTTTCTGTTTTATGTAAGAACATGTCACAAATACGAAAAATCCAGCTCAGATAATTTCAGTTTGAAAAGCTGTTGCAGATGGATGTCCGATAACGCAGGAAGAGAAGTCACAAACACAGAAAAAAAAAATACTTTGATAAATAAGCAGTTCGATTTTTAAGAGATAGGAATGGGTTTTGTATTGCGTAGCTATATGATAGTTTTACATAAAAAGCCCACTGTGGCCAACATTAAAAATTAAAATATGTACAGGGAGAATAACCTACCTGCAAACCTACAGTTATGGGGTAATTCATTTGCAGAATCAGAGACAAGTGACATACTGCCATCAATTCCAACTTTCAAAGAAAAAAAAAGTCAAAGAATGTGCTTCAGCTATATAAATATTTACCAAGAATGCTTAAATGGTCACCCCCAGCAGTACCAGCCCATTAAACTTACTGTGCTTCAGTAAGGCAAAGATCCTTGATTCAAAGTAGGATTTAAAAATAAAAAATGCAGCACCCAGACCACAGAACTTTTGTTGTCTCCATATAGTACTAATATGTATGTACCAAAGAAAGCAAGCCCCTGAAAATACCAGCACGGCAGACAGGGTGAGGAACCCAATATATTCTCATAGTACATTCCACACTGATTAGAAAGGAGAACATCTGATAAGCACAGGGTTGCCCTTCTTTCTGCAGCCCACCATTGACATATTCCATCAAAACAAAAGATGTACAATGCAGCTGTAGAGTGGGAACTTACCCTCTGTGTGCCTTCACCGCAAAAGTTTGATGCTCTCCCTGCTGTGACAGACCAAAGCTTATGTGTCCTACTGATTGGAGAACGCAGGCCCATCAAGAAGTGTGTCAAACCTGCAAAGCGATCCCTGCTTCCACACTGCGAGTGACGTCCCACTAAGTAGCATTCTAGCAGGAGACAGGCTTAAAGTGGTTCTAAACTCTGAAGCATTGTACACACGGGCGGGAATCCCGTCGGGAAAAAAAACATCGGTTTTCCCGACGGGATTCCCGGCAAGCTTGCCTTGCTCGCTGAGTGTACACATGGCCATTCAAAAGAACCGCCGTTCTTTTGAATGGCAAGAACGCGGTGACATCATCGACTACGACGAGCCTGCGCTCGTCACATTTAATGCCGTCGCCACCATCTTGCTGCACCCTACACTACCCTTGTATGCTACTGCGCATGCGTCAAAGTCTTTTCGAGCATGCGCGGGTTTACCATGGACAGTTAAACATACACACTCACAGTTTTGTCGTCGGGAAACAGGCCGACGAGAATCCCGACGAGAAAATAGAGAGCAGTTTTCCAGACAAGAAACCATACACACGAACGGTTTTCTAGGAAAAAAGCTCTCCCAGAAGTTTTCTTGCTGAGAAAAACGGTCATGTGTACGAGGCTTAAGTGTTTTTACCTTAATGCATTTTGTGCATTAAGGTAAAAACACCCAACTAGTTGTACCCCCCATCCATAATCACTTACATGCCTCTTCTTATGGTCCAGCGCTGTCCCATCTGCAGCCCCGCTCTTCCTGATCTCCCAGGAAACACAGACAGCAGCGGGAGCCATAGGCTTGTGCTGCTGTCAGCAAAACTCACTGTGTGAGTCTTTGGATGCACTCAGCCCAGAAAGGGAGTTCACCAACACAAGTGTCTCCTCAGCAGCTTGCCGAGGGGGCACCCGGAGGAGAGGAGCACTGGCAGAGCTGGAGGGGTCGTAATGATGTCCATAGGTTTTACACCAAGACAGGGGCAGCAGTGGCATTTACTGGAACCGATTCCTGTATTTCCTTCCTGCAGCCGCTGAAGGCCTGCTTCTCCTCTTTTCCCTCCTGCCGGCATTCAGCGGCTGGAGGAGGAAAATGCAGGGAATGCGTTTTTGCTTCCTTCTGTTACCTGGGCCCCCTGTGTGTTCCTCTGCCCCCCCACAGTACTGCCGGCTTCTCCTCCTCTCCTCTCCCACCTTCTGCAACGGGGGATAATTTCAAGATGGAGAGCGAAAACAAGTAAGTAAATATGTAATTTACCGGTCCCTTCCTTTTCTGAATGAACATAGTGAGTAATTGGTGCCAATCACTCCTGTGTCCATTCATAACTGAAGCACAGTAACATGTGTTTACTATGCTTTGGTTTGTGAATGAACTGGGAGACAGTGCAGAGCTCTTCCTGTTCATTAATTATGTGCAGCTGAGGCTGCAGAGATGGATAATTAGGACTGTATCCTCAATCTCCTTTCTCTGTCTCAAAAGTAAGACATCAGGGGTTTGTCTAGACCCCTACTTTTTTATCAAAGCTCCTCAACAGGGCTGCTAAAAAAAAATGTAAAAAAATAATAAAAAATAAAATTGTGAATAAAAAATTTAATAATACAATTGTAAAAATAAATAAATAATAAAATCAGAAAACTGCTTCACTGACACCGTGCATTGCACTACTGACACCATCCACTGCCCTACTGATACTGCCCACTGCTCTACTTTTATGGTAGGCTAAATTTATATTTTTACAGTGACATTTGTTTTATTCAATTTTTTTAAGTTTTACTTACTAAGTTTTTTTGTATTTCTTTAAAAAAAAAAGGGTGCTGAGCCCCAGGGAATCTTTGATCGCTATCAGGTAGATCTCCATCTCTCAAAGGTTGCCTACCTCTGCTACAGGATATTCAAAATAAATGTAAAGGTATGTCAAAATGTGGACAGTTTCTCCCAAAAAAATTAAATTATCCTCTCAATATATCATATGTGAAATAACTCTTTAGCCACCTGGAGCATCTTGGCGCATGGTGGGAGTATCTTGGCTTGCAGTGGAAGCTGCAAATGGTAGTGGGGGGCAGGTCAACTTTTGCATTGGGTCCCACAAGCTTCAAGCTACTCCTTTGGCTGGGGACTCCAAAAAAAGAATAGTATAACCTATTTTTTATTTCAATTTAAAAAAAAACACTGTAACTACTCAGGCTGTGGCTAATTTTGAAAGAAAGCAAACTATAAAACTTGCACACCTTCTGGTTTGATGCACCTGGAATGTATTTAGTTAATGTAAATTGAGAGTTAAATTGAACTTTAGGCCTCATTTGCACAAGTGGCAAGGGGGTGGTAAAACCAGACAGTTGCACCACGATTTTACTGCCAGCCAACCGTCCGCCTGAACACTGACATTCAGACACTTATACCTGTACACATGCTGTAGCAATACAGGTTACCAATACAAGTCTAGGTTGGTGAAACCACCCAGCAACCGAGTGCAATGCATGCAATTGTGGCACAGTAGTGCAGAATTTCCAGGGTTAAATCAGATGGTGTGGCGGCATAATACCACCTCTTCACTGCCTTTTAAATGTCCTCCGAAAAGCAATCTGAATGCAGATCAGTCTTCAGAGGGCACCATGTGTGTGAATAAATCCTTAATTTTTTTTCAAAATGTACATATGTCAAAGCCTAGTGGAAATGGCACAACTAAGGCTGCCACCTGGCTGGTATATACAATTGTTGTCAATGATATTAATTGGAAAGAGACCGCAAGACTGGTATTTCTTCCCAACAAAAGGTGGAAACCTTAAACCTTAAACCTAGATGTTAAAGAGACCCTGTAAAGGAGTTACACTTTTTATTGTAAAACTTTCATTAAATACTGTAAAAATAATTATGACTCCAACCAGAGCACCGAGGCTGACTGTGGGACATGCTTGCAGACAGCTGTAATGAAACTAGCGTTACCATATCGGCCCTGACAGCTCAAGAGAGACTCTCATGGGAGCTGTCAGAGCTGCGTGCTGACAAACCGTTGTTACAGATATCTGCAAACATGTCCCATTGTCAGCATTAGAGCTGTCAGTATCAGTCCAAGACTTTGCAGGAAGCTGCGATCACACATGAATGTTTTTGCAACTGTGTGCAAGCAACTTCAGAGAGACTCAGAAGTAGGGATGAGCTTCGTGTTCGAATCGAACATACGTTCGACTCGAACATCGGCTGTTCGATCGTTCGACGAAGATCGAACGATTTGGGCCGTTCGCGCCAAATTCGAGTGACGCGAACGGCCCACAATGCACTACGCCATCGCAGTGTCATCCAGGCGCTGTGATTGGCCAAGCATGCACTGTGACCCCGCATGCTTGGCCAATCACAGCGCCGGCAGCGAGGAGAGCAATGATTGGCCACAGGCAGGATGCCTGTGGCCAATTATTGCTGAGGGTGTTTAGTACACGCCCCACACTATAAAAGGCCGCCAGCACGGCGGCCTAGTGTAGTGTGTTCCGGAGCAGGGATAGAGCAGCATAGGCAGGGACAGTGACTTTTATTTCTTTCTTGCTTAACCTGGATTCCTTTAGTTTAGGGAAAGAGAAGGATAGGTAGGGAGAGTGTCAGTGTGTTTTGTGCTTGTGCTATAGTGTGCTTAAAAAAAACATTTTTTCTAGGGACAGAAAACTGTAGGTAGGGAGAGTGTCAGTTTCTTTCACTGTGTAAGTCCTTGTTTCTAGGGACCTGGAAGGACAGTGAGTGAATTCTCCTTGTGCTATATTGTGCTTAAAAAAAACATTTTTTCTAGGGACAGAAAACTGTAGGTAGGGAGAGTGTCAGTTTCTTTCACTGTGTAAGTCCTTGTTTCTAGGGACCTGGAAGGACAGTGAGTGAATTCTCCTTGTGCTATATTGTGCTTAAAAAAAACATTTTTTCTAGGGACAGAAAACTGTAGGTAGGGAGAGTGTCAGTTTCTTTCACTGTGTAAGTCCTTGTTTCTAGGGACCTGGAAGGACAGTGAGTGAATTCTCCTTGTGCTTTATTGTGCTTAAAAAAAACATTTTTTCTAGGGACAGAAAACTGTAGGTAGGGAGAGTGTCAGTTTCTTTCACTGTGCAAGTCCTTGTTTCCAGGGACCTGGAAGGACAGTGAGTGAATTCTCCTTGTGCTATATTGTGCTTAAAAAAAACATTTTTTCTAGGGACAGAAAACTGTAGGTAGGGAGAGTGTCAGTTTCTTTCACTGTGTAAGTCCTTGTTTCTAGGGACCTGGAAGGACAGTGAGTGAATTCTCCTTGTGCTATATTGTGCTTAAAAAAAACATTTTTTCTAGGGACAGAAAACTGTAGGTAGGGAGAGTGTCAGTTTCTTTCACTGTGTAAGTCCTTGTTTCTAGGGACCTGGAAGGACAGTGAGTGAATTCTCCTTGTGCTTTATTGTGCTTAAAAAAAACATTTTTTCTAGGGACAGAAAACTGTAGGTAGGGAGAGTGTCAGTTTCTTTCACTGTGCAAGTCCTTGTTTCCAGGGACCTGGAAGGACAGTGAGTGAATTCTCCTTGTGCTATATTGTGCTTAAAAAACACATTTTTTCTAGAGACAGAAAACTGTAGGTAGGGAGAGTGTCAGTTTCTTTCACTGTGTAAGTCCTTGTTTCTAGGGACCTGGAAGGACAGTGAGTGAATTCTCCTTGTGCTATATTGTGCTTAAAAAAAACATTTTTTCTAGGGACAGAAAACTGTAGGTAGTGTGACAGCAGGAAGGTAAAGTCACCTGGTTGCATCCAGGGGGGTAGATATATTTCTCCCAGATTCAGGCTTTATGCCGACTTATACAACTAGGGAGTTGATGAAGCCCAGCTGAGGCTAGTGGGCTCATGAATGACTCATACCTCTAGGGAGAGGGCTGGGCGTCGTGCAGACAGGGAGTTGATGAGGCCAGCTGAAGCTTGTCAGCTCATTTAGGCCTCTATAAAAAACTCCCAGATTCATTAGATGTTAGCTCATGCCTGGAACCAGACCTGTGTGGACTGTCTAGGGAGAGTGAACCCCTGTGCGGTGAGGCAAAGCCTGTGTGGCTATTTGTTTGGACTTTTACTAAACCAGGGACTTAGGGACTAGGACAGCACCAGGCTGATCCCAGTTGTTAGTTTAGGAAACCTGCATGTTTAGTCAGAGGTCAAACTGACCAGGATTTATTTTGTTTGTTTCTTTTTGGCTTTGCTGTGTTTTTGTCACTGTACATAGAGAAATAAACCGCACCTTTTGATTTTGAAAAACCACAACCTCCGTCTGCTGGCCCTGTTTTTGTGTGGGGAGCCCAACCAGGGGGTCACACACACCCGCTACCGAGTTAACCCCCTCACAGTTGGTGGAGAATGCGGGCAGTTTTTTTTAAGCCAGCATGGAGGAGATACTGAAACAGCTGGCTCTAGCAAATGCCAATCAACAGCAGACAAATGCAGGTTTGCAAAGGAGCCTTGCAGCCCAGCAGCAAGCTCATCAACAAGCCCAGCAGCAATCTGAGGCCCGCTTCATAGACCTGTTACAGAAGCAAGAGCAGAGACTACAACAAATGGAAGCAGTAATGCAGCAACGTCCGCAGACCAGTGAGGAAAGCCGTCCCACTAATACCGCGTCCTTTGGGGTGAGTCGTTTATTGACAAAAATGACTGGAGAGGATGATCCAGAGGTATTTTTGACCACATTTGAAAGGACTGCTGAAAGAGAAAAGTGGCCTGAGGAGCAGTGGGCTGGACTGGTGGCTCCTCTGTTAACTGGTGAATCGCAGAAGGCTTACTATGACCTAGAGCCTGACCAAGCAAAAGACTATGTGATGCTAAAAGCTGAAATATTGGCAAGGCTGGGTGTCACCCTGGCTGTCCGGGCTCAGCGTGTGCATAACTGGACTTTCCAGCTTGGAAAACCCCCCAGGTCTCAAATGTATGATCTCATTCACCTGAGCAGGAAGTGGCTACAGCCAGAGACTTTGTCCGCACCAGAGATTGTGGAACGTGTTGTAATGGATCGGTTTTTGAGAGCTCTTCCTACTGCCATCCAAAAGTGGGTAAGCCATGGAGACCCAGAGACGGCCGGTGGTCTTGTGGATCGTGTAGAGAAATACTTGGCTACAGAGAACCTGACGGCCTCTTCCAGAGACTCTCGGACTTTCCACCCTAAGACCAGACCATCCCCAGGGGCGGATAAGAGGATTCCAAGGGGTGAGGGTGGAGAGAGTGAGAGGGTGGGAGCTCTACCCCAAGTTTGGCGAGAACAGCCTGGGAAATCAGCGGCTCAAGAGGCCGCAAGAAGGATCGTTTGCTACCGCTGCCGGCAAGCGGGACATATTGCAGCCAATTGCCCGGTTGTGGAGGAACCCATGCAGTGTGACTTTCTGACGGGCAGACGTCAGTCGCTGTGTGCGACAGTCGCATGCACTGCCATTCGAGGAACTGAGAAACATTTATGCAAAATGTGTATTAATGGTAGAAATGTTGTGGTATTACTGGATTCAGGTAGCCTTGTGACCCTGATAAAGGCTGAATTAGTTAAAACAGAGGTCTCTGGGAATAGCAAGGTAGCTGTTATTTGTGTGCATGGGGACACCCGAGAGTATCCAGTGACTACAGTGTGTTTCGAGACCCCCAAAGGTACCCTCTCTCATCCAGTGGGCTTAGTATCTCAGTTACCGCATGACGCCATTGTGGGAAGGGATTTTCCGAAGTTCTGGGAACTGTGGGATGATCCTGAGCCCCCCACTGGTGCCCCTATGTACCAGGAATGTGATAGCCAGAACTCCTCTGAGAGTGGTGAGGACTCTCCAGAATTTCCCTTGTCAGTATTTGCAGGGGAGACTCAAGAAACTGGAGAGGAGCCCACCTCCTCAGACGAAAACCTACCGTCTGTGGAGTTTTCTGATCTGGAGGTTCACAGGGAAAATTTTGCCACAGAACAGTTAAAAGACCCCGCCCTAATAAAGGCACGGGAAAACGTAGTGGAAATAGATGGCGAGTTAGTGAACCCAGATAATACCTGCACTTACCCATACTTCAGCGTAGAGAAGGACCTACTGTATCGGGTGGCAAAAAGGGCAGAAGAAACCGTTGAGCAGCTGGTGGTGCCCAAACCTTACAGGAAGTTGGTGTTGGAGTTGGCCCATGGGCACATTCTTGGAGGTCATCTGGGGACAGAGAAAACCCGAGAGAGGGTATTACAGAGATTCTATTGGCCTGGGGTGATGAAGGACATAGAAAATTATTGTTCCTCCTGCCCTGTGTGTCAGAGGTCGGCCCCGATGCCACATTTCCGTAGCCCGCTGGTCCCTCTACCCATCATTGAGGTCCCGTTTGAGAGAATCGCAATGGATTTGGTAGGTCCTATAATCAAGTCCGCTAGGGGGCACCAGTACATATTGGTTATAATGGACTATGCCACCCGTTATCCAGAAGCGATCCCTCTCAGAAATACCTCGGCCAAAACCATAGCCAAAGAGCTATCTCTTGTTTTTAGCCGGGTGGGTATTTGTAAAGAACTGCTTACGGACCAAGGTACACCCTTTATGTCCCGGGTTATGAAAGAGCTGTGTAAATTGCTCAAAGTGACGCAATTGCGTACATCTGTGTATCACCCCCAAACCGATGGGCTGGTTGAAAGATTCAACAAAACCCTAAAACAAATGTTGAAGAAAGTGGTGGATAGAGATGGAAAGGATTGGGACTGTCTACTTCCTTATTTGATGTTTGCTATTAGGGAGGTGCCCCAATCCTCTACGGGATTCTCCCCCTTTGAGTTACTGTATGGGAGACACCCAAGAGGGCTGTTGGATATTGCCAAGGAAACTTGGGAAAGTGAGAGTTCTCCCCACAGGAGTGTGATTGAGCATGTCGCCCTGATGCAAGATCGAATTGCACAGGTAATGCCCATCGTGAAGGAACATTTGGCCCAAGCGCAGTTGGCACAGCAGAGAGTGTACAACCGTGGAGCAAAGACCCGTACCTTTTCCCCGGGGGATAGGATATTGGTACTTGTCCCTACGGTTGAAAGTAAATTCCTTGCCAAATGGCAAGGCCCCTACGAGATAATGGAAAAAGTGAGCGAAGTGAATTACAAGGTCAGACAACCAGGAAGGCGAAAGCCCGAACAGATATATCACGTTAATCTGTTGAAAGCCTGGAGGGATAGAGAGTCCCTAGTCGCAGAAACTTGGTCACCAGCTCAAACTGGTTGCGTGATTCCGGAGGTTGGAATAGCAGCCACCTTGTCACAACCCCAACAACAGGAGGTTAAGGAGTTTGTGCTTCGCAACAAGGAGGTGTTCTCTGAGCTGCCGGGACAAACATCTGGGGTAGAGCATGATATTATTACCCCGCCCGGTGAAAGGGTGAAGTTAAAACCCTATCGGATCCCAGAGGCCCGACGGGAGGCAATACGGGAGGAAGTACAGAAAATGCTGAACTTAGGGGTGATAGAGGAGTCCCAAAGTGATTGGTCTAGTCCCATTGTGTTGGTGCCTAAACCGGATGGGAGCTGGCGATTTTGTAACGATTTTCGTCAGTTGAACAAAGTTACAAAATTTGACACCTACCCCATGCCACGTATAGATGAGTTGATCGACCGGCTGGGAACAGCCCGATACATGACGACTCTTGACCTCACAAAAGGGTATTGGCAAATTCCCCTGGCCAAGTCGGCCAAAGAGAAAACCGCATTTGTAACCCCAGACGGGGCGTTCCAATATAAGAGAATGCCGTTCGGGTTACAGAATGCGCCGGCCACATTCCAGCGGAAAATGGACCAGATACTGAGGCCCCATCGGAAGTATGCTGCGGCTTACCTGGATGACGTAATTGTCCATAGCACAGATTGGGCCTCACATCTGCCAAAAGTGCAAGCAGTCCTAGACTCTATCCGGGAAGCGGGGTTTACGGCTAACCCCAAGAAGTGTACCATTGGGCAGGAGGAGGCCAAATATCTTGGGTACACCATTGGCAGGGGAGTAATAAAACCCCAACTCAACAAAGTCGAGGCCATCCAGAGTTGGCCACGTCCCAACAGCAAGAAGCAGGTACGAGCCTTTCTGGGAATCGCGGGTTATTATCGGCGCTTCATTCCCCACTTTGCTTCTAAGGCTGTGCCCCTAACCAACCTGACGAAAGGGAAAGGGTCGGTCATGATTAAATGGACCCCCGAGGCTGAGGCAGCATTCCAATTCTTGAAACAAGCCTTATGTAGCCAGCCAGTGTTGTACTCACCCGACTTCTCTAAAGACTTTGTCGTACAAAGTGATGCGTCAGATGTGGGGTTAGGAGCAGTATTGTCCCAGGTCTGGAACGGGGAAGAGCACCCAGTCATTTACCTCAGCAGGAAGTTGAAGTCCCATGAGGTAAATTACGCCACGGTTGAAAAGGAGTGTTTAGCGGTGAAGTGGGCTCTAGATTCCCTTCGGTACTATCTGCTAGGTAGGCACTTTGACATGGTTACGGATCACGCTCCGTTAAAGTGGATGGCTCAAAACAAGGAGACAAATAGAAGAGTGAATAGGTGGTTCCTGGCCCTACAGGAATTCAACTTCACAGTAAAGCATCGCCCTGGCGTTCAAATGGGGAATGTGGATGCTTTGTCTCGAGTACATGAATGCCTGATTGCTGGTGTTCCAACCCCGAGGTTAAAACAAGAGGGGGGGGTATGTGACAGCAGGAAGGTAAAGTCACCTGGTTGCATCCAGGGGGGTAGATATATTTCTCCCAGATTCAGGCTTTATGCCGACTTATACAACTAGGGAGTTGATGAAGCCCAGCTGAGGCTAGTGGGCTCATGAATGACTCATACCTCTAGGGAGAGGGCTGGGCGTCGTGCAGACAGGGAGTTGATGAGGCCAGCTGAAGCTTGTCAGCTCATTTAGGCCTCTATAAAAAACTCCCAGATTCATTAGATGTTAGCTCATGCCTGGAACCAGACCTGTGTGGACTGTCTAGGGAGAGTGAACCCCTGTGCGGTGAGGCAAAGCCTGTGTGGCTATTTGTTTGGACTTTTACTAAACCAGGGACTTAGGGACTAGGACAGCACCAGGCTGATCCCAGTTGTTAGTTTAGGAAACCTGCATGTTTAGTCAGAGGTCAAACTGACCAGGATTTATTTTGTTTGTTTCTTTTTGGCTTTGCTGTGTTTTTGTCACTGTACATAGAGAAATAAACCGCACCTTTTGATTTTGAAAAACCACAACCTCCGTCTGCTGGCCCTGTTTTTGTGTGGGGAGCCCAACCAGGGGGTCACACACACCCGCTACCGAGTTAACCCCCTCACAGTAGGGAGAGTGTCAGTTTCTTTCACTGTGTAAGTCCTTGTTTCTAGGGACCTGGAAGGACAGTGAGTGAATTCTCCTTGTGCTTTATTGTGCTTAAAAAAAACATTTTTTCTAGGGACAGAAAACTGTAGGTAGGGAGAGTGTCAGTTTCTTTCACTGTGCAAGTCCTTGTTTCCAGGGACCTGGAAGGACAGTGAGTGAATTCTCCTTGTGCTATATTGTGCTTAAAAAACACATTTTTTCTAGGGACAGAAAACTGTAGGTAGGGAGAGTGTCAGTTTCTTTCACTGTGTAAGTCCTTGTTTCTAGGGACCTGGAAGGACAGTGAGTGAATTCTCCTTGTGCTATATTGTGCTTAAAAAAAACATTTTTTCTAGGGACAGAAAACTGTAGGTAGGGAGAGTGTCAGTTTCTTTCACTGTGTAAGTCCTTGTTTCTAGGGACCTGGAAGGACAGTGAGTGAATTCTCCTTGTGCTTTATTGTGCTTAAAAAAAACATTTTTTCTAGGGACAGAAAACTGTAGGTAGGGAGAGTGTCAGTTTCTTTCACTGTGCAAGTCCTTGTTTCCAGGGACCTGGAAGGACAGTGAGTGAATTCTCCTTGTGCTATATTGTGCTTAAAAAACACATTTTTTCTAGAGACAGAAAACTGTAGGTAGGGAGAGTGTCAGTTTCTTTCACTGTGTAAGTCCTTGTTTCTAGGGACCTGGAAGGACAGTGAGTGAATTCTCCTTGTGCTATATTGTGCTTAAAAAAAACATTTTTTCTAGGGACAGAAAACTGTAGGTAGGGAGAGTGTCAGTTTCTTTCACTGTGTAAGTCCTTGTTTCTAGGGACCTGGAAGGACAGTGAGTGAATTCTCCTTGTGCTTTATTGTGCTTAAAAAAAACATTTTTTCTAGGGACAGAAAACTGTAGGTAGGGAGAGTGTCAGTTTCTTTCACTGTGTAAGTCCTTGTTTCTAGGGACCTGGAAGGACAGTGAGTGAATTCTCCTTGTGCTATATTGTGCTTAAAAAAAACATTTTTTCTAGGGACAGAAAACTGTAGGTAGGGAGAGTGTCAGTTTCTTTCACTGTGTAAGTCCTTGTTTCTAGGGACCTGGAAGGACAGTGAGTGAATTCTCCTTGTGCTTTATTGTGCTTAAAAAAAACATTTTTTCTAGGGACAGAAAACTGTAGGTAGGGAGAGTGTCAGTTTCTTTCACTGTGCAAGTCCTTGTTTCCAGGGACCTGGAAGGACAGTGAGTGAATTCTCCTTGTGCTATATTGTGCTTAAAAAAAACATTTTTTCTAGGGACAGAAAACTGTAGGTAGGGAGAGTGTCAGTTTCTTTCACTGTGTAAGTCCTTGTTTCTAGGGACCTGGAAGGACAGTGAGTGAATTCTCCTTGTGCTTTATTGTGCTTAAAAAAAACATTTTTTCTAGGGACAGAAAACTGTAGGTAGGGAGAGTGTCAGTTTCTTTCACTGTGCAAGTCCTTGTTTCCAGGGACCTGGAAGGACAGTGAGTGAATTCTCCTTGTGCTATATTGTGCTTAAAAAACACATTTTTTCTAGAGACAGAAAACTGTAGGTAGGGAGAGTGTCAGTTTCTTTCACTGTGTAAGTCCTTGTTTCTAGGGACCTGGAAGGACAGTGAGTGAATTCTCCTTGTGCTATATTGTGCTTAAAAAAAACATTTTTTCTAGGGACAGAAAACTGTAGGTAGGGAGAGTGTCAGTTTCTTTCACTGTGTAAGTCCTTGTTTCTAGGGACCTGGAAGGACAGTGAGTGAATTCTCCTTGTGCTATATTGTGCTTAAAAAAAACATTTTTTCTAGGGACAGAAAACTGTAGGTAGGGAGAGTGTCAGTTTCTTTCACTGTGCAAGTCCTTGTTTCTAGGGACCTGGAAGGACAGTGAGTGAATTCTCCTTGTGCTATATTGTGCTTAAAAAAAACATTTTTTCTAGGGACAGAAAACTGTAGGTAGGGAGAGTGTCAGTTTCTTTCACTGTGCAAGTCCTTGTTTCCAGGGACCTGGAAGGACAGTGAGTGAATTCTCCTTGTGCTATATTGTGCTTAAAAAAAACTTTTTTTCTAGGGACAGAAAACTGTAGGTAGGGAGAGTGTCAGTTTCTTTCACTGTGCAAGTCCTTGTTTCCAGGGACCTGGAAGGACAGTGAGTGAATTCTCCTTGTGCTATATTGTGCTTAAAAAAAACATTTTTTCTAGGGACAGAAAACTGTAGGTAGGGAGAGTGTCAGTTTCTTTCACTGTGCAAGTCCTTGTTTCTAGGGACTGGGAAGGACAGTGAGTGAATTCTCCTTGTGCTATAGTGTGCTTAAAAAAAACATTTTTTATAGGGATAGAAAACTGTAGGTAGGGAGAGTGTCAGTTTCTTTCACTGTGCAAGTCCTTGTTTCCAGGGACCTGGAAGGACAGTGAGTGAATTCTCCTTGTGCTATATTGTGCTTAAAAAAAACATTTTTTCTAGGGACAGAAAACTGTAGGTAGGGAGAGTGTCAGTTTCTTTCACTGTGCAAGTCCTTGTTTCTAGGGACCTGGAAGGACAGTGAGTGAATTCTCCTTGTGCTATATTGTGCTTAAAAAAAAACATTTTTTCTAGGGACAGAAAACTGTAGGTAGGGAGAGTGTCAGTTTCTTTCACTGTGCAAGTCCTTGTTTCCAGGGACCTGGAAGGACAGTGAGTGAATTCTCCTTGTGCTATATTGTGCTTAAAAAAAACATTTTTTCTAGGGACAGAAAACTGTAGGTAGGGAGAGTGTCAGTTTCTTTCACTGTGCAAGTCCTTGTTTCCAGGGACCTGGAAGGACAGTGAGTGAATTCTCCTTGTGCTATATTGTGCTTAAAAAAAACATTTTTTCTAGGGACAGAAAACTGTAGGTAGGGAGAGTGTCAGTTTCTTTCACTGTGCAAGTCCTTGTTTCTAGGGACCTGGAAGGACAGTGAGTGAATTCTCCTTGTGCTATATTGTGCTTAAAAAAAAACATTTTTTCTAGGGACAGAAAACTGTAGGTAGGGAGAGTGTCAGTTTCTTTCACTGTGCAAGTCCTTGTTTCCAGGGACCTGGAAGGACAGTGAGTGAATTCTCCTTGTGCTATATTGTGCTTAAAAAAAACATTTTTTCTAGGGACAGAAAACTGTAGGTAGGGAGAGTGTCAGTTTCTTTCACTGTGCAAGTCCTTGTTTCCAGGGACCTGGAAGGACAGTGAGTGAATTCTCCTTGTGCTATATTGTGCTTAAAAAAAACATTTTTTCTAGGGACAGAAAACTGTAGGTAGGGAGAGTGTCAGTTTCTTTCACTGTGCAAGTCCTTGTTTCAAGGGACAGAGAAGGACACCTGAAGGTAGCCCTTATTGCTTTTTTCCCATCTCCCTGCAGGCCATCTATTAGAATGTCTGGAAGGCAAACAAGGAGAGGCAGACAGTCAGGAGGCAATAAAAGAGGGCAAGCAGGCTCTGTGTCTGGGGGCAACAGTGCTGGTCGTGGACGCGGTGCATTGTCATCAGCACATGGCCATGGGACACGCTTGTCCTTCTTTTCCGCAGCTGGACATGTTGAGCCACATCATGCCGAAGACTTGGTAGAGTGGATGACCAAGCCCTCCTCCTCCTCCTCATCCTCTCTCACCCAGGCTCAGGGTACTGGCAAAGCAGCTGCCAAAGCGTCCTCTTCCCTGGTATCAATGTCAGACTCATCATCAGTCACTCCTTCCCTAGACCCACCATGTCCTCCTCCTGAGGAGTCCCCCGAACTGTTTGAGCACAGTGTTGGGTACATGCTCCAGGAGGATGCCCAGCGTTTCGAAGGGTCTGATGATGAAACCCAGCTACAGGAAGGCAGTAGGGTGAGAGCAGACAGAGGGGATGCTCAAGAAGGACACCAATCTGGCAGTCATGTTCCAGCAGCTGCAGCATACTGCCAGATTGGCTCCAGTGATGAGGAGGGAGGGGATGATGAGGTCACTGACTCCACGTGGGTGCCTAATAGGAGAGAGGAGGAGGAGGATGAGGAGGAGGCACATCTCCAACGAGACAGGATGCCCTTTGGTGGCCAGCGTAAGGGCAGTACACCAACGGAATCACACCGCAGAGCTCCGCCTGTGCAGGGCGCTGCCTCTGCCCGTCATTCAAAAAGTTCCTTGGTGTGGGCCTTTTTTGAGGCTAGTGCATCAGATCGCACAGCTGCTGTTTGCAACATATGTCTCAAGCGTATATCGCGTGGCCAAAACATCAGCCGCTTGGGTACCACATGCCTGACCAGACATATGTTGACCTGCCATGCAGCTCGTTGGCAAGCCTACCTCAAAGACCCACACCAAAGAACAAAGCGGACCTCTCCTTGCACCGCATCAGCTGGGATTTCCAACCCCACTATAACTTCAGTCCTCTCTGAAACATGCACTGAGAGGAATGAAGGTGTAGAATTAGGTGTGTCACAGCCAAGTACTTGCGGCCACTCTGCTAGCAGTACACCAACGTCCGATTCTAGCAGGCAAATTTCCCTGCCCCAGCTGCTGGACCGTCGAAAGAAGTTCACTCCCAGCCATCCACATGCCCAGCGGTTGAATGCTAGCTTGGCTAAATTGCTAGCGCTTCAACTGCTGCCTTTTCAGTTGGTAGACTCTGCCCCCTTCCGTGAGTTTGTGCAATGTGCGGTTCCTCAGTGGCAGGTTCCCAAACGCCACTTTTTCTCACGGAAGGCTATTCCGGCTCTCTACCGGCATGTGGAAGGCAATGTCTTGGCCTCGCTGGACAGGGCGGTCAGCGGTAAGGTGCATATTACCGCTGACTCATGGTCCAGCAGGCATGGACAGGGACGTTACCTTTCTTTCACGGCCCATTGGGTCACTCTTTTGGCAGCTGGGAAGGATGCAGGACAAGGTGCAGTAGTGTTGGAGGTTGTCCCACCGCCACGCCTCCAAAATGCTACTACTGGTTGTGACACACCTCTCTCCTCCACCCCCTCCTCTTCTTCTTCCTCCATGGCCTCTTCCTGTGGTTTGTCCTATGAACCAGCGGTGCTCCGTAGCCGTTCACGGGGCTACGCAAGTACGCAGGCAAAAAGATGCCATGCCGTGCTTGCGCTGGTGTGTTTGGGGGACAGAAGCCACACTGGGGCAGAGGTCCTGTCTGCTCTGCAGGGCCAGGCCGAGAGGTGGTTGACGCCACGCCAGCTTAAGCCAGGAATGGTGGTTTGCGACAATGGCACCAACCTCCTCTCCGCCCTCCGACAGGGACAACTGACCCATGTGCCCTGTGTGGCTCACGTCCTTAACCTGGTGGTGCAGCGGTTCTTGGGCAGGTACCCGGGCTTACAGGATGTCCTGAGGCAGGCCAGGAAAGTCTGTGTGCATTTCCGCAGATCTTATAATGCCAGTGCTCGCCTGGCTGAGCTGCAAAAGGAGTTGAACCTGCCCAAGAACCGCCTTATATGTGACATGCCCACCAGGTGGAACTCAACGTTGGCCATGCTGCAGCGGCTGCACACGCAGCAGAGGGCCATCAATGAGTACCTGTGCGACTACGGCACCAGGACAGGGTCAGGGGAGCTTGGTTTTTTTTCTCCACGCCAGTGGGGCATGATCAGGGATGCATGCACTGTCCTGGCACCATTTGAGGAGGCCACGAGGATGGTGAGCAGTGACAGTGCATGCATCAGTGACACTGTACCTCTTGTCCACCTGTTGGAGCACACGCTGCGTGGAATAATGGACAGGGCACTTGAGGCAGAACAGAGGCAGGAAGAGGAGGACTTCCTTGCCTCTCAAGGCCCCCTTTACCCAGACAGTGTTCCTTCTGTCCCACCCATCGCACAGGAAGAGGAAGAGGAGGAGGAGGAGGAGGAGGAGGATTGTGTCAGCATGGAGGTGGAGGCTGGCACTCAGCATCATCAGCAGCAGTCTTTTAGGGATGATTTACAGTCCCAAGAAACCAGTGGACTTGTACGTGGCTGGGAGGAGGTGACTGCGGATCATGTCGTCCTTAGTGACCCAGAGGACTCCGGAGCGAATGCCTCAGCAAACCTACGCTGCATGGCCTCCCTGATCCTGCAAAGTCTGCGGAAGGATCCTCGTATTCTTCGGATCAAGGAGAGGGACCATTACTGGCTGGCCACTCTCCTTGATCCACGGTACAAGGGTAAGGTTGCGGACCTTATGTTACCGTCGCAGAGGGAGCAGAGGATGAGACAACTCCGGGAGGCCTTGCAGAAAGGTCTGTGCAACGCGTTCCCAGAGACTGGGAGGTTAAAAAATCCTGGTCCAGGACAACGAGTTGCTGAGGCTTCGGCCAGTCAAAGAAGGAGCGGTGGGGAAGGTGGCCGTCTGACCGATGCGTTCAGACAATTCTTTAGTCCGCAGCCCCAAAGTATGATTGGTTCCAGCAACCATCGCCAGCGTCTGATAAACATGGTGCAGGAATATCTAGGGGCAAGGTCAGACTTGGACACCTTCCCCACCGAAAATCCTCTGGCTTACTGGGTCTTGAGGATGGATCACTGGCCAGAGCTTGCACAGTATGCAATTGAGCTACTGGCCTGTCCTGCATCCAGCGTTCTTTCGGAACGCACATTCAGTGCTGCTGGAGGATTTGTCACGGATCACAGGGTGCGCCTGTCCACCGACTCGGTTGATCGACTGACTTTCATCAAGATGAACCAGTCTTGGATCACCACCAGCTACCACACACCTGATGCTGATATAACAGACTAATTGATTTTAACATGTCACATCCCTTCAAGACTGATGCTGATGCTGAGTGTCTGTGCTGTTATGTTGACTGGCTATCCTCCTCCTCCGAGTCCTCAATGATACGATTGATGATGATAGCTTGGAAGATCATTTTTGTTTATGGGTGCCGCCACCAGTGGCTAAGGCCCAATTTTTCAGCCCCTGTTTTACAGGGGCGTGTAATTACAATTTTTTTAGCAATAATTTGCCATAGGGCTCATTGCTGTGCTCCAAGTACAGTATCTGTGAGGGGTTGGAGTGTTGTGGCACCAGTGCCTAAGGCCCAATTTTTCAGCCCCTGTTTAACAGGGGCGTGTCATTACAATTTTTGAAGCAATACTTTGCAACAGGGCTCATTGCTGTGCTCCAAGTACAGTATCTGTGAGGGGTTGTAGTGTTGTGCCACCAGTGCCTAAGGCCCAATTTTTCAGCCCCTGTTCAACAGGGGCATGTAATTACAATTCTTGATCTAATAATTCACAGCAGGGCCCATTCCTGCACCCACCAAGAGTAACTCTGAGGGCTTACAGTGTTGTGTCAACACCACCACCACCACCAAAGGCCCAATTTTTCAGCCCCTGTTCAACAGGGGCATGCAATTACAATTCTTGATCTAATAATTCACAGCAGGGCCCATTGCTGCACCCACCAAGAGTAACTGTCAGGGCTTACAGTGTTGTGGCACCAGCACCACCATCAAAGGCCCAATTTTTACTACCACTGTTCAACAATTATATGTAATTACAATTCCTGATATAATAGTTGACAGCAGGGCGTTCCAGCACCAACCAAGAGTAACTGTGAGTGCTTACAGTGTTGTGCCAACACCAACAACTAAGGGGCCTATTTCTGCAGAGTATCTACGGCAGGTCCCTACTTTCAAACATCCAACTTACAAACGACTCCTACTTGCAAACGCAAGAAGACAACAGGAAGTGAGAGGAAATCTACCCCTAGGAAGGAAAATTCTCTCCTGTAAGAATTAATATGGGAGAAAGGTGTCTCCTCTGTACTGATGCTTTATCAGCAATCCTTGTTTCAAGAAAAACACCACATTTCAAAAACAGTTGTCATTGGGACGGAAAGTGAGGTGAAATGTTCTGAACAGGGGCACAGACAGCAAAACAAATGTTACAGGGGTGATAACCCTTACCTATGTTTTCCAAAAAGTTTAAAAATAGATTTTTGGGCTGGAGCTACACTTAAACAATGTACCTGTTAAAAATTACAAACAGATTCTACATAAGAACAAACCTACAGTCCCTGTCTTGTATGCACCGCCTGTATACGGCTGTTCAGAGTATATAGGGCCTTTTTTATTTTATGTGCGGGGTTCCCCTTAATATCCATACAAGACCCAAAGGGGCTGGTAATGGGCTGGGGTAGGGGGGGGGGTCATGGGGTAGCTATGCCATTTTTCTTAAAGATTTTCATCCATATTACCGGGACCAGACATTACATTAAAGCCGCAAGCAGTTTTAAATGGCTTTTTTTTCCTTTAGAAGTGTCATTTTGTGCAGGGACAGTTCTAAACACGGGAAACACGTGGCACTTCACAGGCATACTTTAGACACCCCCCAGGTACGATATTTAAAGGAATATTTGACTTTTTTTTTTCACTTTATGCATCATTAAAATGACTGCTCCCGAAAAACGACCGTTTTTAAAACTTCTTTTTGCATTGATACATGTCCCCTGGTGCAGAACCCGGGTTCCCAAACCCTTTTTAGGACAATAACATGCATAATAGTTGTTATAATTAGCACTTTAGAATTCGAACGTTCGCATCCATTGTATTTAATAGGGTTCTAATGTTCGTACGAACTTTCGGTCCGTTCGCGGGTTCTGGTGCGAACCGAACCCGGGGGTGTTCGGCTCATCACTACTCAGAAGTTGACTCTTGTGCAACAGTTAGCTAATACTTTATATACTTGTAAAAGAAATACAATTTATCTCTGTTCAAAAGATTTTTTTAACATAATCCACCCCTTCCCCAAAGAAAAGTAAGACTCACATTTTTAATTTAGCTTTTCTAGGTGGCATGAGCTGGGAAGTCGGATTTAAAAGAACACCTTGCTTTAGGTCCTTCAGATGTAGGGTGCCCTCTTGCATCACATCAGGGATGAGCCAAACACCCCCCTGTTCGGTTTGCACCAGAACCTGCGAACAGACAGAATGTTCGCGCAAACTTTAGAACCCTATTAAATATAATGGACTCGAACGTTCGAAATCTAAAGTGCTAATTATAAAGGCTAATATGCAAGTTATTGTCCTAAAAAGTGTTTGGGGACCTGGGTCCTGCCCCAGGGGACATGTATCAATGCAAAAAAAGGTTTAAAAAATAGACGTTTTTACGGGAGCGGTGATTTTAATAATGCTTAAAATGAAAAAATAAAAGTGAAATATTCCTTTAAATTTCGTACCTGGGGGGTGTATATGATATGCATGTAAAGTGGCGCATGTTTCCCATGCTTAGAACTGTCCCTGCACAAAGTGTCATTTTTGAAGGAAAAAAAGTAATTTAAAACTCACTCGCGGCTATAATGAATTGTCTGCTTTTATCAATACATAGAAAAGTCATTGATAAAAAAAAAAAAGCATGGAGGTTCCCCCAAATTCAATTACCAGGCCCTTTAGGTCTGGAATGGATATTAAGGGAAACCCCGCCGCAAAACCATGGCCAGGCAAGCAGCAGCCAGCAATGATTGGGCAGCTGTCACGTACTGTACCTGGTAGGAAGAGCCTGATATTCAGAGGAAGGCCTCTCTTACACCTCTGACTCTGGGCCCCTGATAGAGCAAACAGGTGGTGCAGGAGTGCAGAGTCGCATGAGTGCAGGTAGTCGTGCTAGCTGCTGGGCTACCAGTTCAGTGGTATGCCAGATAACAGCGGATGTCCCGAGGACTGGAAAAAGCTGGCACTTAGATGTAGTCAGCAGCTGAGCAAGTCCCAATGGCAGATGGACATATGCTTGCAGCTAGGTAGCTCTGTATGGACTGGAACATAAACAGAGTCCGACAAGCCGGGTCATAAACAGTGTGATCAGATCAGGTACAGATGCCGAGACTGGAGAATGGTCAAGGTACAAGCCGTGGTTGGTGCAGGTAGAGAGCAGGAGTAGTCAGAGCAAGCCGGGTAGGTAACTGGAATCAGATGCAGATTAACAGGGAACAGGATAATCACGGGAACGCTGTCCACAAGACAGCACTGATCCTGGGTACTGACCCAGTTTAAATAGCCCATTTGGCACCCTCATCTGTCACGGGATGCGCAGCGCACATTAATGCGCACATGTTAACGCACCTTTTCTAAGACAAATTCGGGGAACAGACATTAGCCTGCAGGAACCATCTCGTCTTCTGGCAAGCCTTTCCTGACAGTAGCAGAGATGCAGATTCAAGAGACAAGTACATAAGCAGAAGCCAGGCTGGGGTCTGTATCCTCTGCCCTCCAAAGCATATGATCAAACCAAGA
This sequence comes from Rana muscosa, assembly GCA_029206835.1. NCBI lineage: Eukaryota > Metazoa > Chordata > Amphibia > Anura > Ranidae > Rana > Rana muscosa. The sequence continues at coordinate 352,692,050 of CM055119.1, forward strand.
TTGGTTTGATCAGATGCTTGTTCAAACCAGTAACAGCTTTATTACATAAGACCAAATTCGGAAGTGCCAAAATCCTTGTCGCCTCCAGTTTCTGATGACACATAGTGGGAGGAACAACATCAGTTACTCTCACTGTGTCCAAGGAACTAGATGCGGCCAGTCGCATCTTTATCAGGTTCCCTGATCTCACAAGAGAGCCAAGTAAATAGGGTGGCATGGGAGGGGATAGGATCCCCTTCCATTGCCTGAAAAAGTAATCCAGCGGCTTCTCAGCAACTAGGATTACTTTTACATCAAAGGGAATTTCCATCCTTAAAAAATTATATCACCATCATTGCTGCAGCTGCAACAATGATGAGATATCACCTTTCCAATCCAGCGATGCACCGGTATGTCACTGGATGGCAAGTGGTAGCTAGGCCACTGGGTACCAAAGTAAACTTTAATGTTCATGTTAATGCAAGCTCACAAGCCCCAATGTAGGCACAGTTCTTATCCTGTTCACAGATCTGCAGACCATTCCGTACGCAAGGGCAAATGTTTGGGCATGTACACGTACTTGCTTATTTTGACAAGTAGATAGGCAATACCATTAATTACATCTCCTGGTTGTCTTTTTCAGATTTAGTTTATAAGTTGTTTTACTAAAATTCTGTCAGTAAGGTCATTCTGCACTTATCGGCCGAGTGCTTTGGAAAGTCTAAGAGGGAACAAGAGTCATAAACCCTGTCTTAACTATTGTTTGTGTAATTCTGTTATTTCTGTACCTGTTAAAATTGAAATTTCTATTGCAGGGATTGTTCCGGCCCTAATAAATCCCTTTGCATTGTTACTGGTGTGTCAGTGAGTGGCAGATGCAGTTCAGGGCGGGTAACCACTGACAGTGGTAGGAGGACACAACATCTCAGCAGCTCCCTAGGAAGTCAGTCCTTTAGTAGAGCCGACACTCCCACATGTGTTGGATTTCTGTTGACTGCACTACAGTATGTTCCTCCTAACTAATAAAAGAAGAAGAAAATCAAAATAGTATTGGGTACATGTGTTTTACAGTATTCAATGAAGGGTTTAAAGTTAGAGAGTAACCTGGTGACAGGATCTATTTAAATGTAACTCCCACATGGGTGACAATTTCCTACCATGCTTAGTAATTGTTATCTTTAAAACCGTCATCCGAAGGTTTATCAGTTACTATTTTAATGATTATAGGTCTGGGAAGATTGTGAGAGGTTATATTTCAGTTCAGAGATTCAATCAATCCTTGGCGGTTTTCTGTGGTTAAAATGACATTCAGGAAACCACATATTAAGTATCAACATTCAGAAGCTCATTTTATGTTCCCCATCATTACATAGTTTTATAGATAATTATACTTCTTAATCCTTAATTACCTTGCATCCATTTTAAATTCATGCTCTTTAACATATTTCCTGACATCATTCATTTAATAGCAATATTCCCTTTCAAAGAAAAGCGAAGACTATTTCAAACTACAGGAAAAAATTTAATATTATTTGCTGTCAGCAAAAACAATTAAATGCGTTCCCTTTATTTTACTACTGAATATATTTCACAATGTAATGCAAAGGGTATAGTGATGATCCAGTGATCCAGTGATGATCTGTTCCAGGGACATACAGTATATCTAAATAGAATTCCCCCTGTTTTAAAGAAGCATCCTCTGACCTCCTGTTGAACATCTAGGATAATATGACAAGACTTTCAAAATGAAATTCGAGAGCACCTTATTGACAATGCCAACCTTTTCGGGATGAGATGGGGTGGAGCAGGGGTTGGGGTTAATAGCAGCATGCACAGCATGCCACATCAAATTCCACATCAAATGGTATGTGTAGCCAAATTGTGGTAACAGTGGGAGAAGCCGGCCGCCGAGTCCTTAACAACTGATGAGTCATGAGCTGTCAGCGGGCTTCCCCGCTGACAGCTGAATGACAAAGAAACCATTGCCAGCAATACAAAAATGTGGGGGGTTATTGGTGTGGGGGTCCCCCCCAATCCATACCAGGCCCTTTGGATATTTAAAGGAATAATTTTCATTGTTTCACTTTAAGCATCAATAAAATCACTGCTCCTTTAAAAATTATTATCCCCTCAAGGCAGTACCCGGGCCCCCATACCCTTTTTATGTCCAATAACTTCCATATAAGCCTTAAAAATGGCGACTTTTGATTTTTCAAATTGAGGTCCCATAGACTTTAATAGGGTTTGAGGTTCGAGTTCTGGTGATGAACCAAACTGGTGATTGTTCGGCCAACTCTAATTGTGAAGATCCTCAAGCCTTTAAGTTTAACGTGATCTGACCTCTTATACCTTGAGGTATTTTCATTTGGTAACAGTCTGATTTTTCATTTATTGGTGGTAGAGATCACAAAGAATCTGGGAATACATCATTGGATCACAATCATATTGAATGTTTTATGGACTGAGTCACATGTTTTTACACTCATAGGTGTTATACATATTTAATGTGTTTAACCACCTCCCACCCGGCCACTGCACATATACGGCCGGGTGGGTGCTTCCTTCTTCTGAGCGGACGTTCAGGAACGTCTCTCAGAAGGAGGGGGATCACGTACGTGCTCGTGTGACCCGAACATGGCGCATCTCCAATCGTCAGGAGGGCTCTGTGATTGGCCCTCCTGATCACATGATGGCTGTGTACAATCACAGCCGTCATGTGATGTAAATAGAGAGCCGGTTGCTAGGCGATCGGCTCTCCTCTCCTCACACGGAAGTTGTCAGTGAGGAGAGGAGAGCGGTTCGCTGCAGCCGGCCGGTGATCAGTGAGTATGAGCTATTTTTTACAGCTTTTTACACACTGATCACCAGCCCAGTGTCCCCTCACAATGTAAACACACAAAGTCCCCAAAATAGTGTCCCCAAAACACTGTCCCCACACTCATGTCCCCACACAGTAAAAACACCTGTCCCCCACATATGTAACAGTAAAATCACATGTCCCAATGATCATGTGCGTACATATGTCCGTGATCACACAAACCAATTATTATACACTTAACAGGATTTTTTTTTTACCAAAGACATGTAGCAGAATACATTTTGGCTTAAATTTATGATAAAATTAGATTTTATTGGATTTCTTTTAAAATAGAAAGAAAATATTTTTTTTTCCAAATTTCCGCTCTTTTTTCGCTTATATCACAAAAAATTAAAAACAGAGTCATGAAAAGTCACCAAAAGAAAGCTCTATTTGTGTGAACAAAATGATAAAAAAATTATTTGGGTACAGCGTTGCATGACCGCGCAATTGTCATTGAAAATGCGAGAGTGCTGAAAGCTGAAAGTTGGCCTGGGAAGGAAAGGGGTGAAAGTGCCCAGTATTGAAGTGGTTAAAGGTATAGAGCAACAAACATTTTGTATTTCAAAAATTAACTAACAGGGGTTTTCAAGCTTTACTTCTCTATCCAAATATATATATATTTTTTTAATTGACTATAAACCTTTTTTAAAACTAAAAAAAATACAGTATGATTTAAATAAAATAGTAGTCCGAACATAATATTTTTTTTATTTTTGTGTTGTAAATGACGTAGTATCATTTTAAACTTACTGCCCATTGGTTTCTCTGAGCAATTAGTTTAGTTTAAAACTTAAGGAAAGGCAGTAGTACTGATGGAGACACATAAATTCAGCCTCTGGGAATAGCCATGTATCGTTACCCTTAGTCAATCTGCATAAAGTACCCTGCAGCGTATAATACATGGAGAAAGTGCATGCTGTCTAATCCAGACTGCTTGCAGGGAAGTAGGCCACTGTAACCATAATAGAGGGCTCCCTGGACAAATACAAATGTGTAAACTCAGCTGCAAAGGCAGCAGATTAACTCCAAATATGACTGCTATTTTATCACCAATGGGGACTAAATGAATATAACACTTGATATTTATTTACTGGGTGTATTGACGGTTTATGTATTTGCAGTTAGCCTGCAGCACTGTCTGCGATTGTCATTGCTATTAGTACACTTAAAGGCACAGTATAATGTAGCGCCCTTCCCAAATGGTTGGGGCGCTATGTGTAAATTTAGGGGTATGTCTGAGCCATAGTTGGGCTCAGATCAGTTGATTGTTCAAAATTGCTTCTGCTCTGGGTGTGATATTGCCTGGCAGTAGTGTTCCCCACCGGCCCAGGTTGAACTACAGGGATATCACAACACCTTGGGTGTGCTTTCTTGGCAGCCGTGCAGTGGGCGTGATTAACCCGCTGTGTGTGCTTGGAGAGGGTACAAAGGGGGCAGACGCCATTAATCGTGGTTCGTTCCTGGGGTCCCATCGGGTCCTGTGTGCGCGCCTCGTGGCCCATATGGCACGAGGTGCGTGTGTGTGTTCCAGCCCCGGGCACCTTCAGCCCGAGGCTGCATCACTGCCTGGTAGGCCCAGCTCTGCTGGCTGGGGCCTATGCCTTAGGAAAGGATCCCAAGCTACTCACCTGTGGAGAGCCTGCTTTCAGGAAAGGAGAACAGGGGAGGATCTGCCCCAGAGGAGACCAGCGACGGTACTGCTGTCTCGGGAGGAGGCCTGGAACTCACCTAAGGAGGGATCCATTATTACAGGCCCTGCAATACACCGATCTGGCATAAAGGTTCTCTCTATTCCTTGGCCGGGAGGTTCGGGACTTTAATAGTCCTGTGGCAGAGGATTCCTGATCGTATCCCTAGTTCTCAGATAAAGTTGATTCGTACTTCATCCCGGCTGCTAGGACCAGTGAACGGGACTATCCAGGTGAGCAATACCCACTCAGGCTTGAGTGGCGATGTTGTGATTTTAGTGCTGCGTGCCTGAACCTTCCCCTGTTCTTCTATCGTTTCCTGCTTTCCTCTCAAGTTCCCTCAGCAAAGTAAATAAAGCCTGACTGTTTGGGTTTTACATCTGTGTGGACATTGGCTTTTCTGCAGACTTTCTATACCCTGACAACGGAAGCCTTGGAGGTACTTTGCATAACTCAACACAAAACCAGCAGCCCGATCTCAGAGAGGGGTTATCGCTACATGCTTTTTGAGTTAGCACTTGCAGTGCAGAGTGGATTTGCCTTTAGTAAATCAACCCCAATGTGTCATAAACAATTGTCTTTTTATTTTTTTCACAAGATTCTCTTTTAACCTTTTTTTTTCATCTTAGTGTCGTTGGTCTCCTTTAGATTGTATGTGGAATGTCATTTGTTCAGGGTGGATTTCCTGGTGACAAGAAATGATGCCTCTGCAATGAGAATTGGCACACACATTTATATTCTTCACCAAAAGCACATGTGGCAAGGTGACAAGGCCAGAAGGCCATTGGGAGACAGCTCCATAGTGTTGTCACCCTATAGCAAGAAGTGTTTGGTTTAGGTAGGATTACCAGGTTGAATATTAATGAACGATGAAAATTTGGAGAAATACTTTTAAAATTACATGATAAAGATTACTTGAGAATATCATGATTTACATCCGCTTTAACCGCTTGTGTTCCAGAATTTTTTCCCCCCTTCACGACCAGAGCATTTTTTGCTATTTGCACTGCACTACTACACGGACTTGCCGAATGACAGTACAGATCGGGCTGCGGGCGCCCCCTATCTGGAAATGTAAATCATGTACACGTACGTGAAAAACGCAGTGGGTGGTCCGCAAGTGTTTACCCTCTTCGGGCTTAGGAGTAAAACCAATCTTAATGTCTAAGTACAATTTTTGCATCCAGGTGGATTATAACTTATTTTTTTCAGGACAAATTGGGCTATTATTTGGTAGTAAATGGTAATAGATATTTCCTGATTTGTTTTTTATTATAAAAAGAAAAACTGGCCCAAAATAGTAAAACAATTTTTTTATTTTTTATTTAGCTGTATATTTCTTGCTACTACCATAACTTTCCACCAAAAACCAATGTAAAATCAATTCTCCTGCTCCTGATGTTCGCAGCGATACCACATATGTGTATATTAGTTGTTGTTTGTACCCGTAGTATAGCTCAGAAAAATACCTAAAACACTGACACTGACACTAACTGACACTGATACTAATAAAATAAAAAAATTACCCCAAACTTTGACCCTGACCTTGACCCAAATACTATTCCTAGCACTGACCTAGATCAAGCCTTGACCTTGTTTTTTTTTTTTGTATTTTTGTATTACCGTATATACTTGAGTATAAGCCGATGCACCTAATTTTACCACAAAAAACGGGGAAAACTTATTGATTCGAGTATAAGCCTAGGGTGTCCATCTGCATGCCTCACTGTGCCTCACTTTGCCTCACTGTGTCCATGTGCATGCCTCACTGTGCCTCACTGTGTCCATGCCTCGCTGTGCCTTACTGTGCCCATGCCTCACTGTGCCCATGCCTCACTGTGCCCATGCCTCACTGTCACTGTGTCCATGCCTCACTGTGTCCATGCCTCACTGTTCCCAATCTCCCTACCTGATCTCTGGGGCTGTGTGACTAGACTGACATTTAACATGGGAGTCTATGGCCGGAACCGGGTCCCCAAAATTACCGAAGAAATTTCCGTTTAACATGGGAGTCTATGGAAGGGGTACCCGGCTTTGAAAAATCGGTGCTCCCCGGCCGTAGGTCCCCCGGACAACAAACTTTGCTCACTTGTAGTGGAAGAGTGGGGCTATATGTGTGCCAAGTTTGGGGTCCAGGGGACCTACGGCTGGCCCTGATCAGTCGCACAAATGTGAAAATGGAAACAGACTTGAGTATAAGCCGAGGGGGGCATTTTTAGCACAAAAAAATGTGCTGAAAAACTCGGCTTGTATTCGAGTATATACGGTATATTTATTATTATTATTATTATAATCTTTTTTTACGCACACTTTTCTTTTCTCTCTGCAGGGAGAAAAACATGGGGATGGGCTTCACAGTGACCGATCACTGTGGTAGCCAACCTATCACAGCAATTAGGTGACCCGGAATTGGGTGTTCCCGGTCCCAATCATTAGTACATGACCAGGGGATATAGTGAGACCCCGGTCTCTGTGCTGGGAACGCACCTTGTAGCGTGCTGCAAGAACAAAGGGATATATGGAAATATGCGGCCCCACAAAAAAAAAAAACAGTCTACTGGGGCAGTATATTTGTGGGAGGTCGGCGTCAAGGGGTTAAATAATGTTTAATACGACCTAGAGACAAGTATTAAACAATGTTAGGACATGGTCAATTATTGGACAACCTCAGAGACATGTTATTATAAAATAGTAGAAGCTATAGAACTAAATTACTTACATTGTCAGGGGGTAGTAGAGATCAGATGATGCATATGCCACTGGTCCTTATAATGCCGTAGAACTCAAGGCATCAAAGATATAGTTATGGCTATTGAATCAACATATTTCACAAGCGCCAAAAACAAAGTGGCACAAAAACAAAGAAGGTGCTCTGGTCACCAAAATTGAACTTTTCGGCCTAAAAGCAAAACACTTTGTGTGGTGGAAAACGAACACTGCACCTCACTCTGAACACACCATCCCCACTGTGAAACACGGTGGTGGCAGCATGTTGTGGGGATGCTTTTTTCAGAAGGGACAGAGAAGCTGGTCAGAGTTCATGGGAAGGTGGATGGAGTCATATACAGAGTAATCTAATGCCGCGTACACACGATTGGAATTTCCGACAACAAAACCGTATTTATTTTTTTCCGACGGATGTTGGCTCAAACTTGTCTTGCACACACACGGTCGCAAAAAAAGTTGCTCGGAAATTCCAATGGTCAAGAACGCAGAGACGTACAACTCTACGACGAGCCGAGAAAAATGAAGTACAATGATTCCGAGCATGCGTCAAATTGATTCCGAGCATGCGCAGCACTTTTGTGCGTCGGAAATGGCTACACACAGTCGGAATTTCCGACAAGAAATTTTTCTTGTCGGAAAAATTGAGAACCTTCTCTCAAACATTTGTTGTCGGAAATTCCGACAGCAAATGTCCGATGGAGCCTACACACGGTCGGAATATCCGACCAAAAGCTCACATAGAACATGTGTTGTCTGAAATTCCGATCGTGTGTACGCGGCATTACAGGTTTTCAGAAGAAAACCTGTTAGAGTCTGCAAAAGACTTGAAACTGGGGCGAAGGTTCGCCTTCCAGCAGGACAACGACCCTAAACATACAGCCAGAGCTACAATGGAATGGTTTAGATCAAAGCATATTCATGTGTTAGAATGGTCCAGTCAAAGTCCAGACCTAAATACAATTGAGAATACGTGGCAAGACTTGAAAATTGCTGTTCGCAGGCACTCTCCATCCAATCTGACAGAGCTTGAGCTATTTTGCAAAGAAGAACGGGCAAAAATGTCACTCTCTAGATGTGCAAAGCTGGTAGAGACAAGCTCAAAAAGACTTGCAGCGAAAGGTAGTTCTACAGAGTATTGACTCAGGAGTCAATACAAATGCACACCACACTTTTCAGATATTTATTTAAAAAAAAAAAATTGAAAACTATTCATAATTTTCCTTCCACTTCACAATTATGTTCCACTTTATGTTGGTTTATCACATAAAATCCCAAAACAATACATTTACTTTTTTGGTTGTACCATGACAAAATGTGGAAAATTTCAAGGGGTATGAATACTTTTTCAAGGCAGTGTATCTGAGCTACACTAAAAGGGCTGCGGGACCCTGCCTGTAATGGACTGATACTAAAAGCTGTCTGGGAGCTTGTCAGAACATCTCAAAAGTGATTTAGCTGGAACCAGCAAGTGTATGTGCAGGAGGAGAGAGGACAGAGTACGGTATATAGGAAGTTGTCCCTGAAGTTGTTGAAATCAAGTGAGCATCCCATAACCTCCCATCCCTATCCAAGGTATAAACCCTCAATAAATAACAAAAACAAAGCCACAGACTGTTCTCTGACTCTGGGTGCTTGTGAAAATTTGGTGTGCCTGGCTAAGTGGGGGATCCCATTCCTCTGCAGCTCCTATGGGGGAGTTGCTACACATGCTACACATGTACAGATATTTGGCCTGCTCAGCAGGAATCAGCAGAATTTCAGTCTGTCTGTACTGCTGTCTGTTCAACTGTTCAATGGTCATGCTGGGAAACCAACATTCAATAAGCACTTGCAGCCAGTGGCTACAGTGCTGATCTGTGAATTCTGACAGAGTTATAGGGAGTCCCTGCTGTCAGAATAAAAAGAGATTGTTGCATGAACATTGCTTGTGTTAATGCAGGGATCTGTGAGTGTTTTTTTTTTCAAGCCACTGGTTGAACAAAAATAAATAAAAAATTTGAGTGTATACCCAGCTTTAGACTGACTAAAGGCAAGACCATCTTTATGAATGGGTACACCTGGGCACTGCCCAGGGAAACCAGGTGCATGGGGGGGGGGCCCATAATCAGGGCCAGAAAAATAGGGGGTGGGTGTTGTGTTAAGATGAGGCACTGGTGATTTGGCTGCACGTGCCACTCTTCTTTGAAAATAGTAACTGCAATGGTACTCCTGTCAGAAGGATCATTGGCTGTCTTCTGCTGGAGAGAGGATTCAGTTGTCTCGTTCCTCCTGCAGGGGGCAGAAGAGAGCCAGCACTGAGACTGAGAACTCACCTCAGTCTCAGCATGGGAGAGGAAGGAGTAACTGCCTTCATTGCATGTGGGAACAGCATTTGTGATCTGTGAGTACAAGGGAGGGGGGGGGCACAACTCTAATGTAAGAGGCACTGTGATTGGGAACTGGGTGTATGGGAACACTGTGATGAGGGAACCTGATGTAAGGAGGAACCTGATGTATGGGGACACTGTGGTGGGGGAACCTGATGTATGGGGACACCTGATGTATGGGGGCACTGTGATGGGGACACCTAATACATGTAGACACTGTGATGGGGGAACCTGATAAATGCGGACACTGTAATGGGGGAACCTAGTGTATGAGGGACACCTGATGTATGGGGACACTGTGATGAGGGAACCTGATGAAAGGGGCACAATGATGGGGGTACCTGATGTAAGAGGACACTGTAATGGGGAAACCTGATACATGAGGGCACTGTGATGAGGAAACCTGATGTAAGGGGGCACTGTGATGGGGACACCTGATGTATATGAGCACTGTCATGGGGGAGCCTGATGGACGGGGACACCAGATGTACAGTATATAAGCACTAGGATGGGGGAACATAAAATAAGGAGGCACAGTGATAGGGGAGCCTGCTGTATGGGGACACTGTGATGGGGGAGCCTGCTGTATGGGGACACAGTGATGGGGGAGCCTGCTGTATGGGGACACTGTGATGGGGGAGTCTGATGTATGGGGACACTGTGATGGGGGAGCCTTCTGTATGGGGACACGGTGATGGGGGAGCCTGCTGTATGGGGACACGGTGATGGAGGAATCTGATGTAAGGAGACACAGTAATGGAGGAACCTGATGTATGGGGACACTGTGATGGGCGAGCCTGATGTATGGGGACACTGTTATGGGGACACCATATGTATAGCATATAGGCACTGTGATGGAGGAACCTGATGTAAGGAGAAGCAGTAATGGGGGAACCTGATGTATGGGGCCACTGTGATGGGGAGCCTGATGCATGGGGCCACTGTGATGGGGAGCCTGATGCATGGGGACACTGTGATGGGGGAGCCTGTGATGGGGAGCCTGATGTATGGGGACACTGTGATGGGGGAGCCTGATGTATGGGGACACTGTGATGGAGGACCCTGATGTAAGGAGACACAGTGATGGGGGAACCTGATGTATGGGGACACTGTGATGGGGGAGCCTGATGTATGGGGACACTGTGATGGGCACACCATATGTATAGCATATAGGCACTGTGATGGAGGAACCTGATGTAAGGAGAAGCATTAATGGGGAAACCTGATGTATGGGGCCACTGTGATGGGGAGCCTGATGCATGGGGCCACTGTGATGGGGAGCCTGATGCATGGGGACACTGTGATGGGGGAGCCTGATGTATGGGGAGACTGTGATGGGAGCCTGATGTATGGGGGCACTGTGATGGGGGAACCTGATGTATGGGGACACTGTGATGGGGGAGCCTGATGTATGGGGACACTGTGATGGAGGACCCTGATGTAAGGAGACACAGTGATGGGGGAACCTGATGTATGGGGACACTGTGATGGGGGAACCTGATGTATGGGGACACTGTGATGGAAGAGCCTGGTGTAAGGAGACACTGTGATGGGGGAACCTGATGTATGGGGACACTGTGTTGGGGGAACCTGATGTATGGGGACACTGTGATGGGGTAGCCTGATGTATGGGGACACTGTGATGGGGACACACCAGATGTATAGTATATAGGCACTGTGATAGAGGAACCTGCTGTAAGGAGAAACATTAGTGGGGAAACCTAATGTATGGGGCCACTGTGATGGGGGAGCCTGATGTATGGGGAGACTGTGATGGGGGAGCCTGATGTATGGGGAGACTGTGATGGGGGAGCCTGATGTATGGGGACACTGTGATGGGGGAGTCTAATGTATGGGGACACTGTGATGGGGGAGTCTGATGTATGGGGACACTGTGATGGGGGAGTCTGATGTATGGGGACACTGTGATGGGGGAGCCTGATGTATGGGGACACTGTGATGGGGGTGCCTGATGTATGGGGAGACTGTGATGGGGGAGCCTGATATATGGGGAGACTGTGATGGGAGCCTGATGTATGGGGACACTGTGATGGGGAGCCTGATGTATGGGGACACTGTGATGGGGAGCCTGATGTATGGGGAGACTGTGATGGGGAACCCGATGTATAGAAACACTGTGATGGGGACACCTGATGTATATGGGCACTGTGATAGGGGAATATGATGCAAGGGGATACTGTTAGGGGCACACCTGATGTATATGGGCACTGTGATGGGGTAATATGATGTAAGGGTAAGGTGCAGGCTGGTAGGGCCCCAGTGCTTTACTATTTCTAGGGGCCCATGATTCTATTAATATGGCATTGACTGAAGGTGGCCATAGATGGTTCGAAATTTAGTTCGCTCAGCAAGGACTTGCAGACTTTAAATTCCTGTATTGCCACTGCAGTAGAACAGAAGTTGATTTTTTTTTGTATAAAGCTGATCTTTTTTTACATGTATCATAAAAAAGAATCAAACGATTATTCATTATTTCCAAATGTATTACATCACATTTCAAGTTCCTTTTTTTCTACCTCTTTTACTTTGCATGCACTTTCTGAAAGCTAACTTTTTCCGAATCGCCCTCCCATTCTTCAATTAATTATTATGTGAAAGTAAATGGCTTTTAAATGCATATCCAAATGCCTGGGCTAACTGAATGTACATTTCTCATGTTCCAGCAAGCACCTGGTCATTACCGTTTCATACTGGCACCAGCTGTTTTTGACAAAGTCTTTTTTAGCGATTCTTTGTAAGTGTTAGTAGTAGTAACACAGCACCTTCTTTTCACTTTGCAAGGAAACGCAAGAGTGGAAAAAATAATTCAGTTAGATTTGTTTCATCAAATGCAGCAAACATCTTGGGATCTGACATTTCGGTTTTGTCTTCCAACTTTTCAGGTACTTTGTGCAGATGCAATGTCAATGAGCCATTACTTTAAAGCATTAAGCTGTCCTGTCACTGCTGCTTCTGAATACAAATTGTTATCAATGGGAATGTGTTTTCATTAGTGAAAGATATTTTTTTCTCTTTTGATCATCACTTAAGCTGTGAGATGCAGAAACAATGGCGCCATACATTTAAGTATATGGGCAACCTGGTAATTGTCATGAAAGATTACTGCTTGCCATATGGGAAAAATTACTTTTATTTGATTATGATGTTTAAATTAGTTGAAATGACTAAAAAATACACACGGTCATAGTCTACTGCAGGTTTTTAACATTAGTTGGTGTTTCTAAAAAAAAAAAACAACAGTTAAGTTTAACTCTGGGCAGACATAAAAGACACAAATAAATGCAGCAATAAAATCATTGGTAAATCATTATTTGCCCTTTCTTAGGGCCCATTCACACTATATGCCATAGGTGTGTGCAGCCTATTGTATTAGGGTGTGCTCCCCAAAGTTCAAACACACATGCGTGTGTGCATATTCATATAGGACAGTAGGACAATGGACAATGTCAATAGGGCAGAGATTGGTGCCAGTAGTGTATTTTTATTATTTTTTATTATTACTTTTTTACAATTTTATTTATTACAATATTTTATTTTTATGATATATATATATATATATATTGTGACAGCAGGAAGGTAAAGTCACCTGGTTGCATCCAGGGGGGTAGATATATTTCTCCCAGATTCAGGCTTTATGCTGACTTATACAACTAGGGAGGGAGTTGATGAAGCCCAGCTGAGGCTAGTGGGCTCATGGATGACTCATACCTCTAGGGAGAGGGCTGGGCGTCGTGCAGGCAGGGAGTTGATGAGACCAGCTGAAGCCTGTCAGTTCGTTTAAGGCCTCTATAAAAACTCCCAGCTTCATTAGATGTTAGCTCATGCCTGGACCCAGACCTGTGTGGACTGTCTAGGGAGAGTGAACCCCTGTGCGGTGAGGCAAAGCCTGTGTGGCTATTTGTTTGGACTTTTACTAAACCAGGGACTTAGGGACTAGGACAGCACCAGGCTGATCCCAGTTGTTAGTTTAGGAAACCTGCATGTTTAGTCAGAGGTCAAACTGACCAGGATTTATTTTGTTTATGTTTCTTTTTGGCTTTGCTGTGTTTTTGTCACTGTACATAGAGAAATAAACCGCACCTTTTGATTTTGAAAACCACAACCTCCGTCTGCTGGCCCTGTTTTTGTGTGGGGAGCCCAACCAGGGGGTCACACACACCCGCTACTGAGTTAACCCCCTCACAGTTGGTGGAGAACCAGTGGCAGTTTTTTTTAAGCCAGCATGGAGGAGATACTGAAACAGCTGGCTCTAGCAAATGCCAATCAACAGCAGACAAATGCAGGTTTGCAAAGGAGCCTTGCAGCCCAGCAGCAAGCTCATCAACAAGCCCAGCAGCAATCTGAGGCCCGCTTCATAGACCTGTTACAGAAGCAAGAGCAGAGACTACAACAAATGGAAGCAGTAATGCAGCAACGTCCGCAGACCAGTGAGGAAAGCCGTCCCACTAATACCGCGTCCTTTGGGGTGAGTCGTTTATTGACAAAAATGACTGGAGAGGATGATCCAGAGGTATTTTTGACCACATTTGAAAGGACTGCTGAAAGAGAAAAGTGGCCTGAGGAGCAGTGGGCTGGACTGGTGGCTCCTCTGTTAACTGGTGAATCGCAGAAGGCTTACTATGACCTAGAGCCTGACCAAGCAAAAGACTATGTGATGCTAAAAGCTGAAATATTGGCAAGGCTGGGTGTCACCCTGGCTGTCCGGGCTCAGCGTGTGCATAACTGGACTTTCCAGCTTGGAAAACCCCCCAGGTCTCAAATGTATGATCTCATTCACCTGAGCAGGAAGTGGCTACAGCCAGAGACTTTGTCCGCACCAGAGATTGTGGAACGTGTTGTAATGGATCGGTTTTTGAGAGCTCTTCCTACTGCCATCCAAAAGTGGGTAAGCCATGGAGACCCAGAGACGGCCGGTGGTCTTGTGGATCGTGTAGAGAAATACTTGGCTACAGAGAACCTGACGGCCTCTTCCAGAGACTCTCGGACTTTCCACCCTAAGACCAGACCATCCCCAGGGGCGGATAAGAGGATTCCAAGGGGTGAGGGTGGAGAGAGTGAGAGGGTGGGAGCTCTACCCAAAGTTTGGCGAGAACAGCCTGGGAAGTCAGGGGCTCAAGAGGCAGCCAAAAGGATTGTTTGCTACCGCTGCCGGCAAGCGGGACATATTGCAGCAAATTGCCCGGTTGTGGAGGAACCCATGCAATGTGACTTTCTGACGGACAGACGTCAGTCGCTGTGTGCGACAGTCGCATGCACTGCCATTCGGGGAACTGAGAAACATTTATGCAAAATGTGTATTAATGGTAGAAATGTTGTGGTATTACTGGATTCAGGTAGCCTTGTGACCCTGATAAAGGCTGAATTAGTTAAAACAGAGGTCTCTGGGAATAGCAAGGTAGCTGTTATTTGTGTGCATGGGGACACCCGAGAGTATCCAGTGACTACAGTGTGTTTCGAGACCCCCAAAGGTACCCTCTCTCATCCAGTGGGGTTAGTATCTCAATTACCGCATGATGCCATTGTGGGAAGAGATTTTCCGAAGTTCTGGGAACTGTGGGATGATCCTGAGCCCCCCACTGGTGCCCCTATGTACCAGGAATGTGATAGCCAGAACTCCTCTGAGAGTGGTGAGGACTCTCCAGAATTTCCCTTGTCAGTATTGGCAGGGGAGACTCAAGAAACTGGAGAGGAGCCCACCTCCTCAGACGAAAACCTACCGTCTGTGGAGTTTTCTGATCTGGAGGTTCACAGGGAAAATTTTGCCACAGAACAGTTAAAAGACCCCGCCCTAATAAAGGCACGGGAAAACGTAGTGGAAATAGATGGCGATTTAGTGAACCCAGATAATACCTGCACTTACCCATACTTCAGCGTAGAGAAGGACCTACTGTATCGGGTGGCAAAAAGGGCAGAAGAAACCGTTGAGCAGCTTGTGGTGCCCAAACCTTACAGGAAGTTGGTGTTGGAGTTGGCCCATGGGCACATTCTTGGAGGTCATCTGGGGACAGAGAAAACCCGAGAGAGGGTATTACAGAGATTCTATTGGCCTGGGGTGATGAAGGACATAGAAAATTATTGTTCCTCCTGCCCTGTGTGTCAGAGGTCGGCCCCGATGCCACATTTCCGTAGCCCGCTGGTCCCTCTACCCATCATTGAGGTCCCGTTTGAGAGAATCGCAATGGATTTGGTAGGTCCTATAATCAAGTCCGCTAGGGGGCACCAGTACATATTGGTTATAATGGACTATGCCACCCGTTATCCAGAAGCGATCCCTCTCAGAAATACCTCGGCCAAAACCATAGCCAAAGAGCTATCTCTTGTTTTTAGCCGGGTGGGTATTTGTAAAGAACTGCTTACGGACCAAGGTACACCCTTTATGTCCCGGGTTATGAAAGAGCTGTGTAAATTGTTCAAAGTGACGCAATTGCGTACATCTGTGTATCACCCCCAAACCGATGGGCTGGTTGAAAGATTCAACAAAACCCTAAAACAAATGTTGAAGAAAGTGGTGGATAGAGATGGAAAGGATTGGGACTGTCTACTTCCTTATTTGATGTTTGCTATTAGGGAGGTGCCCCAATCCTCTACGGGATTCTCCCCCTTTGAGTTACTGTATGGGAGACACCCAAGAGGGCTGTTGGATATTGCCAAGGAAACTTGGGAAAGTGAGAGTTCTCCCCACAGGAGTGTGATTGAGCATGTCGCCCTGATGCAAGATCGAATTGCACAGGTAATGCCCATCGTGAAGGAACATTTGGCCCAAGCGCAGTTGGCACAGCAGAGAGTGTACAACCGTGGAGCAAAGACCCGTACCTTTTCCCCGGGGGATAGGATATTGGTACTTGTCCCTACGGTTGAAAGTAAATTCCTTGCCAAATGGCAAGGCCCCTACGAGATAATGGAAAAAGTGAGCGAAGTGAATTACAAGGTCAGACAACCAGGAAGGCGAAAGCCCGAACAGATATATCACGTTAATCTGTTGAAAGCCTGGAGGGATAGAGAGTCCCTAGTCGCAGAAACTTGGTCACCAGCTCAAACTGGTTGCGTGATTCCGGAGGTTGGAATAGCAGCCACCTTGTCACAACCCCAACAACAGGAGGTTAAGGAGTTTGTGCTTCGCAACAAGGAGGTGTTCTCTGAGCTGCCGGAACAAACATCTGGGGTAGAGCATGATATTATTACCCCGCCCGGTGAAAGGGTGAAGTTAAAACCCTATCGGATCCCAGAGGCCCGACGGGAGGCAATACGGGAGGAAGTACAGAAAATGCTGAACTTAGGGGTGATAGAGGAGTCCCAAAGTGATTGGTCTAGTCCCATTGTGTTGGTGCCTAAACCGGATGGGAGCTGGCGATTTTGTAACGATTTTCGTCAGTTGAACAAAGTTACAAAATTTGACACCTACCCCATGCCACGTATAGATGAGTTGATCGACCGGCTGGGAACAGCCCGATACATGACGACTCTTGACCTCACAAAAGGGTATTGGCAAATTCCCCTGGCCAAGTCGGCCAAAGAGAAAACCGCATTTGTAACCCCAGACGGGGCGTTCCAATATAAGAGAATGCCGTTCGGGTTACAGAATGCGCCGGCCACATTCCAGCGGAAAATGGACCAGATACTGAGGCCCCATCGGAAGTATGCTGCGGCTTACCTGGATGACGTAATTGTCCATAGCACAGATTGGGCCTCACATCTGCCAAAAGTGCAAGCAGTCCTAGACTCTATCCGGGAAGCGGGGTTTACGGCTAACCCCAAGAAGTGTACCATTGGGCAGGAGGAGGCCAAATATCTTGGGTACACCATTGGCAGGGGAGTGATAAAACCCCAACTCAACAAAGTCGAGGCCATCCAGAGTTGGCCACGTCCCAACAGCAAGAAGCAGGTACGGGCCTTTCTGGGAATCGCGGGTTATTATCGGCGCTTCATTCCCCACTTTGCTTCTAAGGCTGTGCCCCTAACCAACCTGACGAAAGGGAAAGGGTCGGTCATGATTAAATGGACCCCCGAGGCTGAGGCAGCATTCCAATTCTTGAAACAAGCCTTATGTAGCCAGCCAGTGTTGTACTCACCCGACTTCTCTAAAGACTTTGTCGTACAAAGTGATGCGTCAGATGTGGGGTTAGGAGCAGTATTGTCCCAGGTCTGGAACGGGGAAGAGCACCCAGTCATTTACCTCAGCAGGAAGTTGAAGTCCCATGAGGTAAATTACGCCACGGTTGAAAAGGAGTGTTTAGCGGTGAAGTGGGCTCTAGATTCCCTTCGGTACTATCTGCTAGGTAGGCACTTTGACATGGTTACGGATCACGCTCCGTTAAAGTGGATGGCTCAAAACAAGGAGACAAATAGAAGAGTGAATAGGTGGTTCCTGGCCCTACAGGAATTCAACTTCACAGTAAAGCATCGCCCTGGCGTTCAAATGGGGAATGTGGATGCTTTGTCTCGAGTACATGAATGCCTGATTGCTGGTGTTCCAACCCCAAGGTTAAAACAAGAGGGGGGGTATGTGACAGCAGGAAGGTAAAGTCACCTGGTTGCATCCAGGGGGGTAGATATATTTCTCCCAGATTCAGGCTTTATGCTGACTTATACAACTAGGGAGGGAGTTGATGAAGCCCAGCTGAGGCTAGTGGGCTCATGGATGACTCATACCTCTAGGGAGAGGGCTGGGCGTCGTGCAGGCAGGGAGTTGATGAGACCAGCTGAAGCCTGTCAGTTCGTTTAAGGCCTCTATAAAAACTCCCAGCTTCATTAGATGTTAGCTCATGCCTGGACCCAGACCTGTGTGGACTGTCTAGGGAGAGTGAACCCCTGTGCGGTGAGGCAAAGCCTGTGTGGCTATTTGTTTGGACTTTTACTAAACCAGGGACTTAGGGACTAGGACAGCACCAGGCTGATCCCAGTTGTTAGTTTAGGAAACCTGCATGTTTAGTCAGAGGTCAAACTGACCAGGATTTATTTTGTTTATGTTTCTTTTTGGCTTTGCTGTGTTTTTGTCACTGTACATAGAGAAATAAACCGCACCTTTTGATTTTGAAAACCACAACCTCCGTCTGCTGGCCCTGTTTTTGTGTGGGGAGCCCAACCAGGGGGTCACACACACCCGCTACTGAGTTAACCCCCTCACAGTATATATATATATATATATATATATATTGGAGCTCCATTGGGTGGGCTTTGGTGAAATATCAGGGGTCTAAACAGACCCCTGATTTCTCACTTTAGAGACAGAGAAAGGGACTGGGGACAGAGATCCCCCAGTAATTTTTTCTGCAGCCAAGCAGCAAGGGGAGTCTGCGCAGCACAGGGTGATTAGGGTGTGTCCAAGCACAACTGGCGCACCCTGTGCACACGCCTATGCTATATGCAGTTACCTGCATTTTTTGCATGGAAAATGCAGGTAACTGCAATGACACACAGAAAACATTAGTTTTCTGTGTGTCACATTCAGACCGGAATGCAGTGTTAGGTAGTCCATTATTTTCATCAATCAGCGCTTTGAATGAAAAAAAAAAGATCCAATTCCTCCATCCACACATTCAAGATGGATAGGGGAATCCTCCTGCTGTCAGAATACAATACCAGGGGTTTATTCAGGGGAATCGGATATTTTTTTTTTGTTTAATCACCATCATCATAATACAATATTGCTGGATATAGTGGGCGGTACTGATCATTCGGGTAAAACCCGACAGGTTGGTTTTACACAAGTCAAGCTATCGATAGATCGATTTGTGTACAACCAGCCCGCCCATACATGGGTCAAAATTAGGTTGGTCACCCTACTAGGTTCACACTTGTGTGGCAAAACACACTGCTCTTTAGCAGACACATGTGAGTTCCCCCACACATCAGAAATTGTAGCACCATGCGGTTCTCTGCTGCCCCGTTTTTTAAATAAAGCATCAGGGACTTTTTGCCTGCATTTCCCACAGGTGTAACAGTCTATTCAAATGAATGGGCTGCTGTGTCCGTGCAAATGTGTACCATATGACCTGCACACGTGTGAACCTAGCCTTAGGAATTGATTTACTACGGTAAATAGGCTGTTCACTTTGCAAGGGAAGTTGCACTTTGTAAGGTAATCTACCCCAGATCTTAGTAAAGTTTCACTTTGCAAGAATACCCAATCACGTGCAAGTGATTGGATGATGGAAGTCAGTCGGATTTTAACTTTGCCTTTTCCCCTACTTTTGTATTTATTAAAACATATCAAATAAAAATGCCAGTACAGTATAAACACCCCCAAACTGACCCATTTTTTTGAAAAGTATACACTTTAAGGTGATTACATATTTTCCACAATTATTAAATAATGAAGATTGATGTTGGCACTGAGGTGGTTAAAACATAAAGCTTGGTAATGGTGCACAAGATTCAGTGCATACACGTTATACACAGACAGAGGAGGAGGTATACACTCAAAGGTATACCTGGAATATCTACTGATGTGCATGATATTCCACTAATTAATGAATGATTCATAGTCCATCCTTCCTTCCCATCCTCTGCTGTAAGAAGAAGGGGAGGGCTCTCTAATGTAAAAAGTACCAGGGTCATCACAGCAATCGCAAGGTACAGAGTAGCTCGGATTGGCTCTGTACACTATCTGTAAACTAAGCCATCTGATCATGGCTCGTTTCACAGCCATTAATAGGCACGCTGACCACCCAAGGGTCAGTTCTGCTGTGTCCTTTGAAAAACATCATCACATTAAGTACCGGAATAAGGGAAAGGATAAGGCTGTTTATTGTTTACTTGAATTAATTGTTTACTGAGGCCACATCTAAATTAAGACTGACTCAATGCGTTCAGGAAGGTGCAATCTCTTTTCTCCACTGTAGGTGGCATTCATCTGCAGCAGCAATGCAGGAGGAGAGGAAGTCAAGAGGAACATGGTTCCTCTATGGTTTTCTGGGTCACTTGGGCAGTCATTTGATTGTATGCTGATGGCCCGCGTGACTCAACAAGCCATCTTGGGCCAGGCAGAGCCTAAATAAAACCCTGCCTCCTGGGTTTCGCAGTGCTTTTCACATGTGGACAGTGTAGGGACAGGTTGCCCGTCTGGCAGGGTCAGCAATGACAGTAGGGAAAGGTTCCAGATGAGGAGGAAAATCTTGGGACACGCCACTCTTCTCAGAAATCACCTCGCTTGGGCTTGGAAGGACAGGCCTCATTCCGCCCCACAAGACAGATGCTGTGAGCTTGGCTGAGACTGGCTTTGCTGCACACTGTGACAATTGTGAGTGCTCTCAGTTTGGTTGCCTTTCACTGGATTGCTTTGAACTGTTTACCTTTGTACAATAAGTTATGCATTACTTCTGGAGTGTGTGTTACTATCGCTGCACCATGTTGTGGACATCCTTACTTGTAGATTAATGGATCCCATGTTGATGTTTTTTCCAGTTCAAAGATACATGTTCCATTGTTAGCAAGTCCTCAGCTATCATTCAGTACAACTAAAGTTGACCATTGGTTTTACTGGGAGGCTGATCCTACAGACATGATGTGAAAACATTTAGAGCAATGTCGCATCAAAGCATGGCAGAGCACTCAAAATACCTCTAAAGTTCGACTCTAGATAAGCTTGGTTAATATACAGTATATTTATATCTAATATTATTCTAAAAGCATTGTAGATCAGCATAAATTTCAACCAAAAGTCTGTGGCTACAAAGGTGCTTGTGGCCCCCTCCACTCCAATATCTAGCAGTCAAGTAAAATTGCAGCACTTCTTTCTTGAGTGCTCTTTGATTCTTTGTTTCACTCCACAAGATTTTCTTACATCCCATAAATGTATCAAGTGCACAACAACTCAATCTCAAGAGCTCAAACTTTGCACTTCGTTTGTGATGTTGAGCACTTGATAAAGGCTCTGGGATCTAGCTGAAAGCTTGTGAAGTGAAAAAATGAAACAAAAAAAGGAGTGCTGCGGGGATTCATGTGAATAGCCCTATATAACCCCTAGAGTAGCAAAATATATTAGAGTTGTTGAAGTATTAGAAATATATATTTAAAAATTTCAGATAAAAAGTTAAAGTAAAACTTCGGACACAACTTTTGTTTTATGATTTTGGATAAAGTGGTAAGGGGTTATAACACTTGTCCATTTTTATTGCTTTCTGTATGCTCATTCATGTATTCG
The DNA here is from genome assembly GCA_029206835.1 of Rana muscosa. NCBI lineage: Eukaryota > Metazoa > Chordata > Amphibia > Anura > Ranidae > Rana > Rana muscosa. The sequence goes on from CM055119.1 coordinate 352,713,833, forward strand.
ATTTTCCCCTCTTTTCTTGTCCCAGTGACGGGGAGTTAGGGGGACAGAAGGTGATAGAAAATATACAGGATAAATACAGCAACAAAAACTAGTTTAGTTGTGTTGTGAAGGATTGGAATCAAGGTAAAAGGTGTCAGGATGGGCTAAATGCATATATATACGTGATCCGGTGCACAGGTGCAGCTCTGTAGCAGTAAGTCTACTATAGGGCGGACCTGGAGAGGTTAATATTGGAACCCCGCTACAAATCCCAACTGCAGTGCGTTTTGAATGCGGTGCAGGAAACATGCACAAAACGCAAGTTTCTGGTGTGAACTCCCCCTAAGCTGTGTCTAAATTTTAGCTTGAGCTGAGGCCTGTAAATAATGATATTTTCTCAGCAGATTGCAAAGAGATAAAGGAAATTCTGAAATGAAACAGAGCTATTCCCATGCTGATTTATGAAATTCTAAAATATTTATAAACAATATACCTTGCTTACCTGACTAAAACACATTTTTATAATATGTCATTTTTCAGTTCTGAATGTAATAAATAAATATGAAAAATATGTATGGAACCACTATACATCTGTGTAACCTCTACAGTACTTCAAAAACAATCCTACTTCAAAGATCTAGCCATTCAAAAACTACAAGCCACAGACCGGCTCATATGCAAAGATGTCAGAGGGAAGAACTTTCTCACTCAGTGGTGACCCACAGGAACCAATTACATACTCCCTTTGTAGAGCGGAAGAGTGCAAAGGATCATCCACTTGGTTGCTTTAGGACAATACATTACCACTTTCTGGAATAGTTCTTTTCTCACAGACCTTCAAAAATTAGATATAATGCAGCATACAAATTCTATTTACTGTAGATTGATAAAGGTGTCAGAACTGCATTCTGTAAATCTAATTTCTCCTAATTATTTACCACTTGTTAATTTACCACTTGTTAATGCAGCCACTAAAAACTATAGTAATGAGCCCCCCTGTTCCACTGAGGCTTGTAGAAGTCACATGAAGGCCCCTTGACCCACCCCGCCATAAGGAAAGGAAGCCTTGACTGCTGGATGCTTGGCAACTAAGCGGGGCGTCAACCCAATCAGGGAGTCGGAGTGGCTCTGTTGGGATTGGCTACAATGGCACAAGGTGACTGCGTGGAGCCGGAACTCTAGAAAAGGCTACGCTGCGGCACTCCCCACTACTCTCAAGAGAAGCTGAATTCAAAAGAGTTGCCCGCCCACCCGCCCGTTCTGAGTTTCGTCACAGCTTTCTTGGCGGTTTTTACCTTGCCAGCAATTGTTATTACTTTATGGGCTATGCCCTCAAGTTTCATTCTGGGGTCATTTTAATGCCTGTCTCGCACTGATGGTGGAGACAGGCCTCTTAAGCCTCGTACACACGATCGGATATCCTATGGATTCTAATCGGATGGTTTTGTCCATTGGAAATCCGATGAAGCTGTCTTCCATCAGTCTTGCCTACACACCATCAGTCAAAAAACCGACCGTTCCAAACGCGGTGATGTAAAACACTCCGATGAGCTGAGAAAAATTAAGTTTAATGCTTCTGAGCATGCGTCGACATGATTCTGAGCATGCGTGGGTTTTTTTATCCGATGGACTTGCCCATAGACGATCGGAATTTGCTATCGGTTTTTGATCCATCGGAAAAATTTAAAACATGTTCTATTTTTTTTAAAAAGACCGATGGGTCCCATACACGATCGGTTTGTCCGATGAAAAAAGTCCATCGGACTGTTTTCATCGGTAAAACCGATCGTGTGTACAGGGCTTTAGACTATACAGGTTTGTTATAGATGCTCACGGTATAACCGTGACTGGCATGGTTTTGGTATTTTGAAGGTTGTTATACTTGATATGTTCAATAAAGCTGTGGCCTTGCCCTACTAAGCTTCTCAGCAGTCATGGTTTGCTATGGCTATAATAGTTAAAGGGGAAATCCCCAAAAAATTTAAATTCTCTAGACACATGCAATTTGTTTTGTTCCAAGTTCGTTTTTTTTTAACACATTTTGACTAATTCGGAAACATCTGAATTAATGAAAACCTGTTTAACAAATTTTTCCGAATATTTGTAAATCCGAAAATTTGTAAATTCGTAAATTAGAGATCCGAAAACCCGAAAATGTGAAAATCTGAAAACAAAAAAGCTAACTATAAATTATAGGTATTGAAATTTCCTTTCAAATTTAGCTGTTAGTGAACATAACAAATACAAATATATCTGAAGTTACGAATTATCCCAAATAACAAAATTACGAATTTTCAAATTATGAATTTGCAAATGTTCTAATTTACGATTTGCGATCATAACTAGAGTTGAGCGGACACCTGGATGTTCGGGTTCGACGGGTTCGGCCGAACTTCGAAAAAAACCCGAACCCGAACCCCATTGAAGTCAATGGGGACCAGAACTTCTGAGGACTATTAGCGCTGTTTCCCGTGCTTATAACTGTCCCTGCACAATGTGTAAATTCTAAAGGAAAAAAAGTCATTTAAAATTCACTCGTGGCTATTAATGAATTGTCGGCTCCCGGCAATACATAGAAAAGTCATTTATAAAAAATTTTTAAAAAGCGTGGGGGTTCCCCCAATTTCAATTACCCTTCAGGTCTGGAATGGATATTAAGGGGAACTCTGCCGCAAATTAAAAAAAAATGTGTGCGGTTCCCCCAAATATCCATACCAGGCCCTTCAGATCTGGTATGGATTTTAAGGGTAACTCCACCCCAAACTTAAAAAAAAATGACGTGGAGTACCCCCAAAAATCCAGACCAGACCCTTTATCCGAGCACGCAACCTGAGTCCGCTGGCACCCGGTGGCCCCGCCCCCCTCAGACATCACGGGGAAAGTTCCCGTGAAATCCATGTGCGTCAGAGGGGGCGGGGTCACCGGGTGCCAGCGGACCAAGAGGAGAACTGAAGAACTGAAGCGTCACACAGCGGGAACCTCCAATTCAAACGGAGCGGCCGAAGAAAGAAGATGGGGAACAAGAAGCCGGAGCAAGATGTGGACGAGAACACCGAAGGAAGAAGGAAGATGAAGATGAAGATGAAGAGGAAGAAACTCGAATGGAGAAAAGAAGAAGATGGAAGAAGAAGATGGAAGAAGATGGAAGAAAGGGAAAGACATTAATAAAGGAATTGTCAAAAACCGGCTATTGTCATTTTTTAAATTTTTGACACTTCCTTTGTGAAATGTACCCCATTACCATTTCACATGGGGGGGGCTGGGATCTGGGGGTCCCCTTTGTTAAAGAGGTCTTCCAGATTCCGATAAGCCCCCCACCCGCAGACCCCCACAACCACCGGGCAAGGGTTGTGGGGATGAGGCCCTTGTCCCCATCAACATGGGGACATCCTCCCCATGTTGAGGGCATGTGGCCTGGTACGGTTCAGGAGGGGGGGCACTCTCTCATCCCCCCTCTTTTCCTGCGGCCTACCAGGTTGCGTGCTCGGATAAAGGGTCTGGTCTGGATTTTTGGGGGTACTCCACACCATTTTTTTTTATTTGGGGTGGAGTTCCCCTTAATATCCATTCCAGACCTGAAGGGCCTGGTAATTGAATTTGGGGGAACCCCCACGCTTTTTTTTTTTTTTTATCAATGACTTTTCTATGTATTGCCGGGAGCCGACAATTCATTAATAGCCGCGAGTGAGTTTTAAATGACTTTTTTTCCTTCAGAAATGTCACTTTATGCAGGGACAGTTCTAAGCACGAGAAACAAGCGCTGCTTTACATGCATATTGCCGAACACCGGACCCGAACCCGAACATACAGTCAATTGTTCGGGTTCGGGTCCGGGACCCCAAAACCCAAAAGTTCGGTACGGACCCGAACTTTACAGTTCGGGTCCGCTCAACCCTAATCATAACGAATGACCCAAAAAAAAAAAAAAAAAAACAGGAATGAAACTAAAACAAACACATTTTTCGGCAGTGCACATATCTAAAATTCTCCCTTGCTGCTTGTTTAGGTCTAGGCAGCATGAAAAAGTAGTTTTACTCACCTGAAAAAGGTGTTTTTACTCTCCCCATCCCTAAGGCTGGCTTCACATGGGCGTCCTCCATAATGTGCATCTGTCTGCTCAGCAGGGGATCTCTCTGTTGATTCCAGCTGAGCAGGCGGATGACATGTCCGTGTCCCCTGTTCTCTTTGGGGCTGTCAGATAACCGCCTGTCCATTTCCATCTGACTATCATCTGATCCGATCCGCCAGATGGATAGGGAACAGATCTCCATCCATCTGTTTTTAGCGGACAGGATCGGAGCGGAGCGGATGTCAGTGGGTGTCAATGGACACATGTCCACTGATATTCGCCGCTCCATAGAGAGCAATGTCTTATGCAATTGGGTCCATCTGAAAAACTAACAGGGGGACCTGATTGGACCGCCCGTGTGAAACCAGCCTAAAAGAACAGATAACCCCTTGCGCTAGAGTCACAGCCTCACTGAAAGGGAAGCTTCATTAAAGCCCACGTTGGGCTTTAATATTTGTTTCCCTTCAATGCATCATGGGATCTCTTTCACTGGTACTGTACCTAGCCACTTGGGTTTTCAGATGAGTGATAATATTAATAGAGTTCAGGAAGCTGCCAAAACATTTCAACTCATCTCTGAATAAAGCAAAGTTTTGATTACTCTGCTTTAGAGAGTCATCCTCCACTATTAAATGTAATTTTAATTTTAAAGCAGATCTTCATTCTCCTTTTTTTCCTCTACATTTAAAACCATCTGAAGCTTCCACCTTTCTCACATAAGTAAAAATGTCCCCTGAGATACTCACTTCACACATCCCAAGAGGTTTCAAGTAAAGAAGCTTCCCCACCACACTGTGCCATCAGAGGGTCGGTCGCAAGAACCTGGGAGAGACATTTGGCCTCCTGATAATGTAAGAAAAGAAGATGGTGGTGTAGGACCTGGTATGAGCAATGGAGTTGTAAGGTTTCTTACTGTAGTCTTCAGCTTCCGACCCTTCTACCTAGTCTCCAGTGGTGTCTGTACAGCCCTTCTGCAGCCTCCACGGAAACCTGCAACACTATACAGCAAACTTTGTTTGAAGGTATAAAGTAAAATTTATTGACCACTTCCAGATTTTTTTAACCACTCTCCGTCCAGTTAGCCTTTACAACCGCTTGTCCTTCCCTTTGTCCAGAATGAGTCACTTCAAGTTTGGTGGTCTGGAAGTTTAAGAGGCCCTCACTTTGTCCTTAAAGGAGTTGTAAAGGCAGAAGGTTTTTTATCTTAATGCATTCTATGCATTAAGATAACAAAAACTTCTATGTGTAGCAGCCCCCCCACCACCCCCAATTACCTACTTGAGCTCCTTCTCTCTCCAGCGATGTCCACGATCCCCTCAGCCATCCAGTACACTCCTCCTGACTGGCTGAGACAGAGCAGCCGCGCTTTTGGCTTCCGCGGCTGTCAAGTCAGTCAGCCAATCAGGGGAAAGCGGGGGCAGGGCCAGGTTTGGGCTTCGTGTCTGAATGGATGCACGGAGCTCTGACTCGGCTTGGGTGACCCCTGTAGCAAGCTGCTGGCTGATGGGCATTTAAAGGAGGGAGGGACCAGGAGCAGCAATAAGGGACCCGAGAAAAGGAGGATTCAGGCTGCTCTGTGCAAAACCAATTGCACATAGGAGCAACGCTGTATCCTGGCCTAGGCCGACAAGGCCCAGGCCTAGGGCAGAACTTTGCAGGGGGGCAGCACAGAAAGAGTCCCCGCTGGCTTGCGCTACACTGTTAGTGTAGCACCAGTCTTATGGGGTGGACTGGGCTGAGAGGCAAATTAGTCTAGCGCCCCCATAGAGCAGCTGCACTGCTTCCGGTATGCGGTTTCAGTTTATTTTTTACCATCCCTGTCCCATTGCAGAGATTTCCCTTCACTTTCTGCCCCATAGCCAAACAGGAAGTGAGAGGAAATCTATGCAAATTAAGGGAATCCATTGTCCCCCCCATGCCCTCAGAACTAGTGTCCCCACTCAAATTTCAGGGCGGGTCTTAAACAGCAAGGGGTGTGGCCTTGACAGGAAGGGGTGGGTCATATTTAAATTAGGGGATGCACAAGTTTATTCAGGCCTAGGGCAGCACAAAGCCTAAATACACTACTGCATAGGAGGTATGTATAACATGTTTATTATTTAAAAAAAAAAAAAAAAACGAGCCTTTACAATCCCTTTAATGAGTCAATTTAATGCCTGGTACACACAGGCAGGTTTTTCGTTCAACCCAGAGAGCTGAATGAAAAAAAAAATGGAGGAGCCTGCTGTATTGACTATGCAATGTTGGAATGTTTGTGCATGGATTTCCCCTCTGTGCTATTGTGTTCTGACAGGGGGCTGCCCCCCCCCCCCCGCTAAAACACACCAGTCAGCACTGGCAGACATTGGTCGTTGGCTGCCAATACTAATCGGATGCCATTTGGCTGCTGGTTTTCCAGCATGCCCCTTCAACAGAAGCAGCTCGGACAGCTGCTGTACACACTAGGCAAATGTCGGCTGGTTCCTGTTGAGTCGGCCGATATTCATCAAATGTGTACCAACCCTGAAGTTTCGTACACACGGGCGGGAATCCGTCGGTTTTCTCGACGGGATTCCTGGCAAGCTTGTCTTGCCAAGCCCTGTGTACACACGCGCCATTTAAAATAACCACCGTTCTTTTGAATGGCAAGAGCGCGGTGACGTCATCGACTACGATGAGCCTGTGCTCGTCACATTCGATGCCGTCGCCGCCATCTTGCCACACCCTACACTACCCTTGTATGCTACCACGCATGCGTCAAAGTCTCATCGAGCATGCACAGGTTTCCCTGGACAGGTAAGCATACACACTCACGGTTTTCTCGGCAGGAAACACTCTGCTGAGAATCCCGACGAGAAAAGAGAGAGCAGGTTCTCTATTTTTCTCGTCGGGATTCCCGGCAGTTTTCTCGCCAAGAAAGCATACACACGCACGGTTTTCACGGCAAAAAGCTCTCCCAGCAGTTTTCTTACTGAGAAAACCGTGCGTGTGTACGAGGCTTTAGTCTGGTGGTTTGGAAGATTAATTATCCCTCACTTTGTCCTGAAGGAGTCACTTTAGGTTTGGTGGTCTGGAAAGTTAAAGCAGTTGTTCAGTTATTTTTGTTTTTTTTCAAATTAAAGTGTAACTAAACTCGGGAGCAGGCATTCACTATATCTGGTCTCCCACTGTAACCAGAACATGGAAATGCAATTATTTTTGTAAATAACTGCTAAATACATTTCTCATCAGCAGCATATAGCAGACTTGTGACTTCTATCAGTGTCTGGTTAAAGCTTGTAGGAGGAGTTTTTATTCTACTCTGATTGTCCTATAAGGCTTCATGACCCTGACCCTCTGTGTGGACAGTGCTGATTGGCCCCATGTTGATCACCATGCACCCTCCCAACAAAACATTAAAAAAAATGCTAGTAATACACACCAAATTGAGCATGTCCCTCAAGGCTCTGTACTATATGGAGATAGATTTGGGACTGGGAGAAGGAGAGGAACAGAGAAGACAGCATCAAATGATCAAACAGCCTTTTTAAACAATACAGAGGATTGACCAATTTGGTTCAACAGTGAGTATAACAAGCATGCTTTACTGCATATACAGACTGATTTTAGTGTTGTGGGTTTAGTAACACTTCATCTGGTTGCCGACCAGCCGCCGCAGTTTTACTGCGGCAGAATGGCACAGCTGTGCAAAGCGACGTTACCTTACGTCGCTTCGCCTTTTGGCCACTAGGGGCTCGCCGCCAGAGGCGATGCGAGTGCCCAGCGGGCGCGCTGACCGCCGGGCACCCGCGATCGCTTGTGACAGAGCGAGAACCAGGATCTGTGTGTGTAAACACACAGATCCCGGTTCTTTCAGGGGAGAGGAGACTGATCGTGTGTTCATACACTGTATGAACACTGATCTCTCGCTTCCCCTAGTTAGTCCCATCCCCGCTACAGTTAGAACACAGTGAGGGAACACAGTTAACCCCTTGATCGCCCCCTAGTGTTAACCCCTTCCCTGCCAGTGAAATATATACAGTAATCGATGCATTTTTATACCACTAATCGCTGTATAATTGTCAATGGTCCCAAAAATGTGTCAAAAGTGTCTGATGTGTCCTCCACAATATCGCAGTCCCAATAAAAATCGCAGATCGCCGCCATTACCAGTAAAAAAAAAAATGCCATAAATCTATCCCCTATTTTGTAGACGCTATGACTTTTGCGCAAACCAATCAACATACGCTTATTGCAACTTCTTTTCACCAAAAATATGTAGAAGAATGCATATCGGCCTAAACTGAGGAAAAACATTGTTTTTTTGAAAAAAAATGTGAGATATTTATTATAGGTAAAAGATATTGTGTTTTTTTCAAAATTGTCGCTCTTCTTTTCTTTATAGCGCAAAAAATAAAAACCGCAGAGGTGATCAAATACTACCAAAAGAAAGCTCTATTTGTGGGAAAAAAAATGTTTTTTTTGGGTCCAGCGTCGCATGACCAAGCAAATGGCAGTTAAAGCGACGCAGTGCCGAATCGCAAAAAATGGCCTGGTCATTGAGCAGCCAAATCTTCCGGGGCTGAAATGGTTAAAAGTCAGCAGCTACAAAAAAACTGGAGCTGCAGACTTTTGGTAAAAGGACACTCACTTGTTCCAGGATCCAGCGATGTCCACAACCAGCCGGTTTCTTTTACCGTGCTTCGGTCCCCGACACCGGCATATTAACTGTGGGCAGCCAACTGTGACTGCCATAGATGGCCCTGCAAACACCACCAAACTTTGAATCAGAAAATAAAGGAAAAAAGAAGGAAAAAAGCTGCAGATCACTGTTCAGGTATTCTGTCAGAATACAATAGCAGGCATTGGGAGAGTCGCCCATCCACACTATTTTGCATGGATGGAGGAATCTATGGATTTCTCTCATTAAGCCTAGTTTTTACCTGTATGGCCAGCTTTACTGGAACTCAAGTTAAAACGATATGCCCAACTAGGACTATCCTGTCCCAAGGAGTGGCAATGCTGCTGTGCATCTTTGCTACATAATGTATAGAGTTGTCACCCTGTTACAGTAAGCAAGGAAAATAACAGATCTACAGGCAGGATCAGGAAAAAATAAAACTATGTTACAGGAAGCACTAAAGCTGTCCATACACTTCGTGAATTTTGGCTTCTTATGCCGCGTACACACGACCGTTTTTAATGTCATTGAAAAAAAAGAAGTTTTTCTCGACGTGATTCTTCTCAAGCCTGCCTTGCCTACACACTATCATGAAAAAAAATGCTTGAGCAAAGCGCGGTGACGTACGAAACGTACGACGGCACTATAAAGGGGAAGTTCCATTCGGATGGCGTCACCCTTTGGGCTGCTTTTGCTGATCCTCGTGTTAGTAAAGTGTGGTGAGAGACGATTCGTGCTTTTCAGCCTCGTGCTCTTCAGTCCATTACAGCGTGACAAATGTGTTATCTCCATTACGAACACTAGTTTTACCAGAACGAGCGCTCCCGTCTCATCACTTGCTTCTGAGCATGCGCGTTTTTTTTTTTATGTCGTTAAAGCCTACACACGGCCATTTTGCATGACGACAAAAATGACGACGTGAAAAACGACGAGAAAAATTAGAGCATGTTCCAAATTTTTAATGGCCATTTTTCACGTCGTGAAAAATGCTCTGGAGCCCACACACGATCGTTTTTAATGACCAAATTTAAAAATGGCATTTTTCTCGTCATGAAAAACGGTCGTGTGTACGCGGCATTACTGATGAACCATCCGAAATTTGGTACATCAGTGTCCTTGTCTCACCCAACTTCCTCAGGGAGAAATTGAAATTGATGCGTTTGACAGGCGGCGAGGAGGTGATATCTCACCTCCTTAATTTTCTTTTTCAATAATTCTTTATAAAGAGTTTACAGTTCACCACCCATTTTAACCCTCAAAATACCACCCCACCGCAACGACATGCATTGCAGTTGCCCAAGGCCCTATTCACTTGAATGTGTTGTGCTCAGAAAAAAAACATGCTGTGTTGATTAAGCATGTGTACAGCCTTGAGCGGCTCCATGCCCTTGTTCAGGAAAGCAGTTGGGGGTGGTAAAACCTCAGCTGAACCACATTATTGTACTGCCCCCTGGTTGATGGCACGAACAAGCCTTAACAATGTATGGCAAGCTTTAGAAAAACAAAACTGATGTTGACAGGCTGTGTCTTATATGTCTTTTTTGATTTTGTACACTTTAAATTTGTGTTCCCCCTGCCACTGCCTTTTGCTATAAAAAAATAAAATAAAAGATTTGATGTGGAACTACTTGGATTTCACATATTATTTTATATTAAGGTAAGCTTGGGCTGTTCAGTATACGTGGAATAGGACAGATTTCACAGGCATCCCACCGTACTCTGCAAACAGTCCCTCCTGCTCCTCTGTGCTCTCCCATGGATGAATATTTCATGGCTCATCTCTGAAAGTTGCCAGTACATGGTCTTAGTTTGTAATCTCTCTTCAATCTTTAAACATTGATAAGTCAAAAACATTTTTTAGACATCATTGTAAAGGTAATGATTTCTGGCTAAGCAATTCCGTAAGTGCTGCATGACTGTTTTTAGGAGAGGAACGCTAAAGATGTCATGCTATTGTATAAATATCTTGCTAAATGTGACACCGCTAAATTATTCAAACTTGCTTGTCTGCTTATTTTAATAAAGGCTCGATGACCTTTCAGAAGCAGCTGGGAAAGTAAAAAGAAGATCTTTTCCATTCCTCTTCTCCACGTTTGTAACATTTAAGTGTATTCTTCCCAACGTACAACACCGACACCTCATACCGCATGCAAGATCTGATGATAAACGTGTTTTATTAAATTGTCATATTACTAAGAGAACCGCAAGTTTTGTTCATCACATTTCAAACTCAATATTGTAATCTTTAGACTTATTTTTGAGTATTTGTTAAAATGCCATTTTTAATTCTTATCTCTACCAAAATGTTTATTTTAGTTTTGGTTGGCATGGGGAAGAGCTAATATTCTTATCAGATTGCCAATAACAGCGGTAGAACGCAAGTACTAATCTGCTGAAAGTCTCCCACTGCACGTTGCACTGGGAATCTCACCTAAAGATCCTACATAGCTGGTACTTTACACCTCTACGGATTTCCAAATTCTCCATATCTTCTTCACCAACTTGCTGGGGGAATTGCGATGAAACAGGTTCCCTCCTACACATCTGGTGCCTCTGCCCCAGAATCCTACTCTTCTGGGAAACAGTGTTCTACTTCCTCTCACCGATCACCGACACCAAGCGTTCTTCTGATCCTGCCACAGTTCTCCTACTACTGAACTACGAACACTGGCACAAAGTCCACCTGCCCTTTGTCATCCACTTCTTGATTGTGGCCAATAAATAGATCACCTTAGACCCCTTTCACACTGGGGCGGGGGCGGCATCGGCCGTGAAGCGCCGATATTTTTAGCGGCGATTTACCATCGGATTTGCGGTGCTATTCGGCCGCTAGCGGGCGCTTTTACCACCCGCTATCGGCTGAGAAAGGGTTAAAACCACCGCAAAGCTCCTCTGCAGAGGCGCTTTGCCGGCGGTATAGCCGCGGTGCCCCATAGATTTCAATGGGCAGGAGCGGTGGAGGAGCAGTATACACACCGCTCCTTCACTGCTCCAAAGATACTGCTAGTAGGACTTTTTTTACTGTCCTGCTAGCGCACCGCTCCAGTGTGAAAGCCCTCTGGGCTTTCACACTGTAGAGACAGCAGCGGCTGTTTCAGGACGCTTTGCAGGCAAGGGTTAAAACCACCGCAAAGCTCCTCTGCAGAGGTGCTTTGCCGGCGGTATAGCCGCGGTGCCCCATAGATTTCAATGGGCAGGAGCGGTGGAGGAGCAGTATACACACCGCTCCTTCACTGCTCCAAAGATGCAGCTAGTAGGACTTTTTTTACCGTCCTGCTAGCGCACCGCTCCAGTGTGAAAGCCCTCGGGGCTTTCACACTGTAGAGACAGCAGCGGCTGTTTCAGGACGCTTTGCAGGCAAGGGTTAAAACCACCGCAAAGCTCCTCTGCAGAGGTGCTTTGCCGGCGGTATAGCCGCGGTGCCCCATAGATTTCAATGGGCAGGAGCGGTGGAGGAGCAGTATACACACCGCTCCTTTACTGCTCCAAAGATGCTGCTAGCATGACTTTTTTTACTGTCCTGCTAGCGCAGCGGCTGTTTCAGGACGCTTTGCAGGCGCTATTGTTAGCCCCCTTTCACACTGGGTCGCTTTGCAGGCGCTATAACGCTAAAAATAGCATTATAGCAGGTTTCCGGCCCCTTGAGCGTCATCTGAATTACAGCGGTGGGGGTGATTTGGAAGTGCCTGATTAGAGCCATAGGCTCTAATAGGCTTCCTGATTAGAGCCTGTGGGCTCTAATAGGCTTCCAAATTGTTAAGCAGCGGGCGTACCGCTGTGCGTTCGCTGTTTAAACAGTGCTGTGTTAGGGAATCGCTTCCCTAACACTGACCCTCCCCTCAGCCAATCAGGTGCACTGAGTCTGGTTACCGGTCACCAGATTGGCTGAAGCGACAGGCGTCCAATCATAGCAAAGATGACATGAAGAGGACGGAAGAAGGGGCAAACTGGCTGCATTTAATAGGGAAAAATGGCATCAATTGATGGGGCAAACTGGCGGCGTTTGATGGGGCAAACTGGTGGCATTTGATGGGGTAACCTGGCATCATTTGATGGGGCAAACTGGCATCATTTGATGGGGCAAACTGGCAGCTATTGATGGGGCAAACTGGCAGCAATTGATGGGCACAGTGGCTGCATTTGATGGCACAGTTGCGGCAATTGATGGGCACAGTGGCTGCTATTGATGGGCACAGTGGGGGCAATTGATGGGCACAGTAGCTGCGTTTGATGGGCACAATTGATGTTTTTTTTTTCAGTTTGTTTGCGCCCCCCCAAAAAATTTTGAGCACCAGCCGCCACTGATATTATATTTTGTCAACATTAAATAATCAACTTTTTCCACTCTACTAACATACTGTACAGTAACTATATGTGTAATCCCCTGTGCTACCAGAAAATAAATAAACAATGATATAGTGATGTGACCAAATACAGTGAAAAGATTGCTGCAAATCTGAAGTGTTTTCAATGCACGTAGAAACAGTTGAAATGAATGGTGAGCTGTGCAGTTCCTCAATAGTCACAATGTGATAAAAATACAAAACAATAATAATGATTCAAAAGCAAATGTCCAAATATCTGTGAATAAATAAATCAAGAAATAACAAAGTGCAATTATTGGCTCTATGAGCTGAATCCAAAACAATTACCCAAGTGTCAGTGAGTGAAAAAATCTTTGTTAATTAAACTTCCATCCACCAATAAATCCTGTGCCTTCACACAACCGCTCAATGCTCCCAGAACTCTCACCTCTATACAGTGAATAAATGGCCTTTAGAATCCAAAGTGGTGATGGTATCCACCTTCCAGGCTCCAGACTACAGATTCTATGCTGTGAATGATCAGCCTCTAGAACACATACAGGAAAGTGCGATATCCAATCTCCAGACTATGTTTTCTTAATATATCAACCCAAGGCTCTGGTTCACATAAGGAATAAAATAAAATTGCCTCCCATGGTGAAGTACAATAAAACAAGCGATAATTTATTCAAGACGAGTGGATGCTTAAATCAAAAACATTTAAAAAGCGCAGTAAGGTATACATATTACACCGAACATACCTCACACCCGTAAGGTTGGCTAAATTTAATCAGGGGCAGCCCTCCACGTGTCTATTGTGTAATCGAGACCCAGATACATTTTACCACCTCCTGTGGTCCTGCCCCTACATGCAGGGATTCTGGAAATAGGTGGTGGACTTCCTTCACGATAATATGGGGTCTCTGCTGACTCTCAACCCCAAACCGTGGCTATTGGGTATTTTTCCAGACGCTGACACCGACAAATATACCAAAACCTTTATGCATGAGACTCTATTTTCTGCCCGAAAAACAATCGCTAAACTTTGGATGAGACAGACTCCCCCCAGACTATCTGACTGGAAGACTGACGTAAACATCACATTAACCTATAAGAAATTAATCTACCGTATATACTCGAGTATAAGCCGAGATTTTCAGCCCTTTTTTTTGGGCTGAAAGTCCCCCCCCCTCGGCTTATACTCGAGTCAGCAACATTTTACATTGGAAATAGTACCTGAAAAAAAGGTCCGGCTGCGGCGTCCATCGTTCAAATCCCGCGGTCTCTTCCTGGTCCCTTCCGTGATAGGCGATTCTCATCAGACACTCTCCACCTATCACGAACGTTCTCTCATCCTCAGTTTCCCAGCAGACGTCTGTGATTGGCGGAACACCCAACACAGTGTCTGCTGGGAAACTGAGGATGAGAGAACGTTCGTGAGAGGCGGAGAGTGTCTGATGAGAATCGCCTATCACGGAAGGAACCAGGAAGAGAACGCGGGATTTGAATGATGGACGCCGCAGCCGCAACTTTTTTCAGGTACTATTTCCAATGTAAAATTTAAACAGTGAGGATAGGAACAGTGAGGATAGGAAACAGTGAGCTAGGGAACAGTGAGCTAGGGAACAGTGAGGATAGGAACAGTGAGGATAGGAAACAGTGAGGATAGGAAACAGTGAGGATAGGAACAGTAAGGATGGGAACAGTAAGGCATTGTTGACCCTCGGCTTATACTCAAGTCAGTAAGTTTTCCCAGTTTTTTGTGGCAACATTAGGTACCTCGGCTTATACTCGGGTCGGCTTATACTCAAGTATATACGGTACATTAATAGAGGGTGCCCTGAAAAATATAACAAAATTTGGGACCGCTGGCCTAATGCATCTGATACATGTGCAAAGCATGCAGAACACGTCTCCCTCTCTCAGGTATTGTTCAGCTGGACTTGGGTCATATATTCTGCTTTTTCCAAGTATATATGACTGCAAAATGTATGTAAACGCTCCAAACACATAACCGTTACTACATAACAACATTCACTGTAATTGAAGAACTTTTTTTTTTTTTTGCATTACCAATACACGTCATGAATGGAATGATTGTAATGAATGAAAATAATGTTTGTGCATTGAAAATTGTACACCTTTGTGGGAAATAAGAAAACATTCAATAAAAAAAAGCACAGTAAGGTAAAACAACAGCGTTAGACACATCTCACATCACTTCTGGTCTGCAATATCTCCAGCCACACCCTATGCTCTACGTCAAGTGACTTCATCAGGGGGCTAGCCTTTTTTTGTACCACGTCTGCTGTATATAGAACAGCTTCCTTCTTCCACTCTCGGTGGTTGTTAGGAATATATAGGATGTTGGCACATACTGTGTCCTTAGCAATCAGTGATATCACTCATTAATTTACTGGCTGGAAATACCCATGTAAGTGAAGAGACAGGTATAGTGGCTGCCATCATTGCCCATATATCGTCTCATTGGGAATGACATTGACCATTGACATGTTGGCCATTTTGGGTCAATGAAATCACTGCATATACTCTGCCCCTTTATTTACATTTAGCAGCAGGTACTGGAGCTATTAATCACACCATATTTATCGACAGGATCGGTCATGTCTGTTGTTCAGGGGGTTTTTTACTTAATGGGTGGGCTAATGCAATGCTACTATATACTGTAGCCATTAAATTCTGCATGCTCACCTGTGTCACATTGAAATATCTGTCAGGGAGGTCACACCACAGTCCATATCATATTTTTAACAACCAAACTTGAGCCCTGATGAAGAGGGATGATTTGGTCCAACACGTTGGTTATTTCCTTTCTACTGGTTGTGACTTTGTTGTCATGAATAAAGGATATATTGACTTTTAATAGATTGTCTGGTGCTTGGTTCTTTCTATTCATGCAAACTTCTCAAGTTGATTGTGTCTCATTTCTGTGTGACCACCCCCCACTTTGTGTCTCCCATGGAGCCCAGATCCATTTCACAAGAGCTACTAGGAACTTGAATATTTGAAGAAGAGTTAAGTTCTAAGTCCAGCACCTCTTATAGAATTTACAACTTCTTTTTTCATTGCTTACTTTAAACTAAGGCCACTTTCACACGGTGGCCGCATCAGCGGTAAAGCGCCACTAGTTTTAGCAGCCCTCAGTGCCTTTATCATCGTTAAGCGCCTCAGTGTGAAAGTGGCCTAAGGCTTGATTTACCAAAGGCAAATAGGTTGTTCCCTTTGCAAGCAAAGTTGCTCTTTGTAAGGGAATTTTCCCTAGAGCTTAGTGAATGAGGTTAAGTTTCACTTTGTAAAGAATCATAGAAGGAAAAAAAAATAAGTTTTTTTTTTCTTGCAGATGATTGGAAGATGAATGTCAGCAGAGCTTTTCCTCATTCAGCAAGCTCTGGGGCAAATATCTCTGCAAAGTGCAACTTCCCTTGCAAAGTGAACAGCTTATTTGCCTTTAGCAAATCAACCCAAGAATCTCTAATTGGGATGGATGCAGGACCAAAAGCCCTCCTTTAATAAAGAGAAAGGTTATGTTTTATTACTGTCTTCCTGTAGAGGTGATTCTCGTTTCCCTCATTTTCCATCCTGGTGTCACAAGGATAAAAATAAGTGTAAATTTTCCAGCGGGGTCACAGTTAGCAGTAAACAAGAAGTTCTAGCTCTACCCCACACTCTTCAAAACAAAAATAAAAAAGCTTTGGATGACGTTTTGGATGAGCTTTAATCCCTTACTAATACAATATCAGCTCACATGTCCTTCAGCATTGGACAGGTACTTCAAGCAGTTCAGATAAAACTTATTGGATTTTGACTGAACACTGTATTTTAGCTGTAGTCAGATTTACTAATCTTAGCGACTTTCATGGAATTTCAAACTGTGCCACCTCTAAGTAAAATGTTCCCTGGTTTATGAGGTCATAGGTTTTCCTGGCTTCATTAAAAATATGGTGTATATTCTTATCTGGTGCTTCATTGTCTTTTTCATGACATGGGTTAGAGTAAATATATGATTTATGTTGATTTTACTGAGTGGTATTCCTTCAGCATATTTGTAGCCAGGTTCTTGGCTAGAGACAGTTAGCGATTTAGGACACTGTGTGCAGTACTTTCTGCGTTTGCACTGGATTTCAGGCTGAAAGGGGTTAGCACTACCTCGCTGACAGGGGGAATCGAAAGCAGAAGGAGCTCAAGAGACTTGATGGTTGGCAGCATTGAATCATGGGAGATGAAGTTCAGGAAAGAAACATAACTATGGCAGTCTCAAGACCATTGGATTACAATTCTCAATGCAAAACTTTACATTAGGGGTAGATTCCTTGTGCACTACGTCCATGTGTCTGCCCAATGGGAGCTCAGGGATTGAGGACCAAAGTCTCTCTGGACAGACCCAGAAGTGAGCTATTAACTAGTGATACACCAATACTGTTTTTTTTTTATCGGCGAGTACGAGTACTGATACTTTCCGTCAACTACTTGCCAATACCGAGTACCGATACTTTGCGGTGCAATTTGCGTCCATACAAAATGAATGGGTGCACATTGCACTGCAAATAATTGAATGCGATTTGAACAGGAATGCAGTGCGCTTCTTGTCCGAATCTCATGCAATTTGCCCCACCGCGCCTGTGCGTCTGAACCCAGTAAAGAAAGCGAAGCACCATCTAGTGTAGCAATAGGCAGTTTATAAAAATGTTATAACAACTCACAAAGTGAATATCTAATCAAATCCATATCTGCAGTGTGCCCATCCTGCCAATTATAGCAAACCACGGCTGCTGAAGGTGCTCACAGGGTTGGAGGAGAAGTTCCGAGACATCTTCAGGAGCGTCTTTGCACATTGAATCTAACTGTAAATGATGTATTGCTGCACCCAAGGTAGGGTACTATTTCAGTCTTCAGAGTGCTTTGGCACTTTTTGGCAGAAGTTGGGTCCATTTATGTATTTATTTATTTATTTAATATAACTATTTTGTAGCTAGGTGTGTATTTATGTTTGCCTCTTTTGAATGAATTTTAACACAGATTTTGCGTCTAGAAACAATATAAGCATTGAGAACTTTACTGTATTGGACTTTTATGCACGGTTGTTAAAATGTAATTAAACTCACATCATAAAAAAAAAAACTTAGTACATGCTATATTACACGCTGCTCATATTTACTCATTCGCTATGGGATTTATATTCTGTACAGTATTCTACAAATAATATGGTTGATCCTGCTGTTCACTGTCCCTCCCTCCTTGTCTGTGTCCCTGCTGCAGTCTGAAATTGTTTAGACCAGCCATTGCCACATCTACTGAGCATGCCCCAGTATCAATTCCCCTCTAAGCTATTTGTTTCCTCCTTGTTTTTATGTAAGCACCCCACATGACTATAGAGTCACATATATGGGCATATACACTATGGATAAATTACAGCCCTCCCTCCTTCTCCATGCTCACTAAACAGCTCTACACTATGAGGGCAGAATATTACATATTGATTGATGGAGGTTTCACCTCCCAGTAATTCTAAGCACATGGAAACAATAGAGACAAACTGGAGGGTCGTGAACAGGCTTTAAATGACAGAGCCCCCCAAATAGTCCACACCATGTGTTTACACAAAAATAATAGAGATTTGAGTTCAAATGCGCATTTGTATGATGATTAAACCATTTATTGGATTAATTATGTATTTTTCCTTTCATATCAAAGGCTCTGACTGGCAGCAGAGGACTAGAAGCTCCTCCTGCTGATATTTTCCTGCAGATGGGCTGGGAAAGAGCTGGGTCACATGACAGTTGTATATAAATTATGCAAAGGGTACTTACCGTGGATGTTTTTTTTATTAAAATAAATACAGTGCAATCATCCATATACAGAAAGAAAAGGGATAATATAAATGAAACAGTGTGTGTTTAATATCACTTTAAAGCTGGACTATTTTCATATAGTGTTTCCAGATTAGGTCTAACAGTAGGTGGCCTAGCGTTGCACCCCCCCCCCCCCCCGTGGGGTTTGCACTATTTGCAGATTGTTTAACCAGTTCTGGACTGCCCAACGCATCTATACTGCGGCAGAGCGGTCCGGTTGCGCAAAATCATGTACAGGTACGTGATTTCGTGCATGCAGTTGTGGGCGCCGCCGGATCGCCACTCCCGCTGTGATTGGAAGATAATCAACGGGTCCGGTGGATCTGTCAGGAAGGGAAAGAGAGATCTTGTGATTCAGCTGAGCTAAATCACGGATCTCTCTTTTCCTTCAGTGTGACACTACCCCACACAGTTAGTAAGCACCTCCCTAGGGTACATGTAACCCTTTGATCACCCCTGCTGTTAACCCCTTCCCTGCCAGTATCATTGATTATACAGTAATCAATGCATTTTTATAGCACTGATCACTGTTTTGGTGTCACTGGTCCCCAAAAATTGTCACTCAGTGTCAGATTTGTCCGCCGCAATGTTGCAGTTTCTCTAAAAATATGCAGATCGCTGCCATTACCAGTAAAAACTATTAAAATAAATAAAAAGTCCCTAAATCTTTCCCCTATTTTGTAGACACTATAACTTTTGTGGAAACCAATCAATATACGCTTATTGGGATTTTGTGTACAAAAAACATGTAGCAGAATACATATTGGCCTAAATGTATGAAGAAATTTGATTTAAAAAAAAAAAAACTTTTATTGGGAATGTTTTATAGCAGAAATTAAAAAATATTGTTTCTTTATTTAAAACTGTTTATAAAAAACGGTCTTTTTTTGTTTATAGCGCAAATTTTTTTTAAAGCGCAGAGGCAATCAAATGCCACCAAAAGAAAGCTCTATTTGTAGGAAAAAAAAGAACATCAATTTTATTTGGGTACAGCATCACACGACCGCACAATTGTCAGTTAAAGCGACGCAGTGCTGTATCACAAAAAATGGCCTGGTCAGGAAGTGGGCAAAACCTTCCGGAGCTGAAGTGGTTAAAAAAGTAGTGGATACATTTTTAAATTTGCAGAATATAAATTGCTACTGATACTTATGAGGGGACATTGCAGTTTGTTGATCCAGGGAATTACAAAAGTGCCTCTGATTATCAGAGAGAAAAAATCCCTTGTTAGAACTAATTGATATTTTTCCTTATTCTAGATCAATAACTTGGGGATCTGAGGACTCCAGACTTAGCAGGCTTGTCTTTTTTAACCTAAATATGTGGCTACGGATGTAATATTTAATTATGGTATGCTGCTATGTCAAGAGAGAGATGCAGGGTAATTATAACTCATCAGAGAACTGTCCATGGTCCTGAAACACTTTTATAACATTATTTGACCCAAAACCAGAACTGTGAAGCCTCGTACACACGGCCGAGAATCTCGTCAAGAAAAAACACGTTGTTTTTCTTGACGAGATTCTTGGACAAGAAACTTGTTACGGCCGAGTGTACACACGCTCGATTCAAAGAACCCACGGTTCTTTGAATGGAACGAACGCGGTGACGTAATCAACTACGACGAGCGTGCGCTCGTCACATTCGATGCCGTCGCCGCCATCTTGCTACACCCTACCTATGCCTAGGAAGCTACCGCGCATGCGTCAAAGTCATTTTGAGCATGCGCGGGCTTCCCGGAGGACAGGTAAGTGTACACACACACTCTTTTCTCGTCGAGAAACATGATAGCTGCGTACACACGACCAATTTACTCAGCAAGAAATTTACTCAGCAAGAAAGCTCTGCCAGCAAGTTTCTTGCTGGTTCTTGCCGAGAAACTCGGTCGTGTGTACGAGGCTTGATACACTATATTACCAAAAGTATTGGGACACCTGCCTTTACACGCACATGAACTTTAATGGCTTTCCAGTCTTCGTCCGTAGGGGTTCAATATTGAGTTGGCCCACCTTTTGCAGCTATAACAACTTCAACTCTTCTGGAAAGGCTGTCTGGCCACAAGGTTTAGGAGTGTGTTTATGGGAATGTTTGACCATTCTTCCAGAAGCTCATTTGTGAGGTCAGGCAATGATGTGGATGAGAAGGCCTGGCCTGCAGTCTCCACTCTAATTCATCCCAAATGTGTTCTGTCGGGTTGAGGTCAGGACTCTGTGCAGGCCAATCAAGTTCCTCCACCCTAAACTCACTCATCCATGTCTTTATGGACCTTGCTTTGTGCACTGGTGCACAGTCATGTTGGAACAGGAAGGGGCTATCCAGAAACTGTTCCCACAAAGTTGGGAGCATGAAATTGTCCAAAATGTCTTGGTATGCTCCCCAAATCATCACTGACTGTGGTTAATTTTTGCATTTCATTTGGAAACCAAGGTCACAAAGTCTGGAGGAAGAGGACGAGTCAGTGATGATTTGGGGAGCCATGTCATCTGCTGGTGTTGGTCCACTGTGTTTTATCAAGTCCAAAGTCGGCACAACCCTCTACCAAAAAATTCTAGAGCACTTCATGCTTCCCTCTGCTGACCAGCTTGATGGAAATGCCGATTTAATTTTCCTGCAGGACTTGGCACTAGGGATGAGCTTTATGTTCAGGTCGAACATGAGTTTGACTCGAACATTGGCATGGGAAGCATGAAGTGCTCTAGAATTTTTTGGTAGAGGGTTATGCCGACACTGCTCCCGAAAAAACTACCATTTTTAAAACTTTTTTTGCATTGATACATGTCCCCTGGGGCAGCACCCAGGTCTCCAAACACTTTTTATGACAATAACTTGCATATTATGCTTTAAAATTAGCACTTTTGATTTTTCATGTTCGTGTCCCATAGACTTTAATGTTGTTCGAAAGCATTTTTTGCATGTTCTGCTGCGAACCGAACTGGGGGTGTTCGGCTCATCCCTACTTGGCACCTACCCACACTGCCAAAGTACCAATACCTGGTTTAATGATCATGGTATCACTGTATTTGATTGGCCAGCAAACTCGCCTGACCTAAACCCCATAGAGAATCTGTGTGGTATTGTTGGACAGTAAAGTAGTGTGCTGGAGGAAGAAGTGTTCTGAGTTAAAGACTGTCAAGTTTAGGGTCAGCCATCTTGTCCTACTAAGAAGTAACTATATTCAAGTACTAAATTATCCTATGGGCATCCCATGTCCCTTTTCCCCAACCAAGTTCAATTACCCTAATAAAAACAACAAAAACAAGCAAGAGACTGGCAGCAGGGTGAAATGTGTGGATGCTGTAACACGTAGCAACTAGGGATGAGCTTTGAGTTTGAGTCAAACTCATGTTCGACTCGAACACTGCAGGTTCGCAAGTTCGCCGAACAGCAAACAATTTGGGGTGTTTGCGGCAAATTCGAAAAGCCGCGGAACACCCTGTAAAAGTCTATGGGAGAAATCTACAGTGCTAATTTTAAAGGCTTATATGCAAGTAATTGACATAAAAAGTGTTTGGGGACCCGGGTCCTGCCCCAGGGGACATGTATTAATGCAAAAAAAAGTTTTAAAAACGTCAGTTTTTGCGGGAGCAGTGATTTTAATAATGCTTAAAGTGAAACAATAAAAGTGAAATATTCCTTGAAATTTCGTACCGTGTGTGTGTGTGGGGGGGGGGGGTGTGTGTGTGTATAGTATGCCTGTAAAGCAGCGTTTGTTTCCCTTGCTTAGAACTGTCCCTGCACAAAGTGTCATTTCTGAAGGAAAAAAAGTCATTTAAAAGCACTCGCGGCTATAATGAATTGTCGGCTCCCGGCTACACAGAGAAAAGTCATTGATAAAAAAAAAAAAAATGCGTGGGGGTCCCCCCAAATTCAATTACCAGGCCCTTCAGGTCTGGTATGGATATTAAGGGGAACCCTGCCGCAATTTTTTTTTTAAATGCGTGGGGTTGCCCCAAATATCCATACCAGGCCCTTAAGGTCTGGTATGGATTTTAAGGAGAACTCCACCCCAAATTAAAAAAAAAATGTGGTGGAGTTCCCCCAAAAATCCATACCAGACCCTTTATCCGAGCACGCAACCTGGCAGGCCGCAAGAAAAGAGGGGGGGACGAGAGAGCGCCCCCCCTCCTGAACCGTACCAGGCCACATGCCCTCAACATGGGGAGGATGTCCCCATGTTGATGGGGACAAGAGCCTTATCCCCACAAGCATTACATTGTACCCCTACCATTTCACAAAGAAAGTGTAACAAATTGTAAAAAAAAACACAGACACTGTTGGGAAAGTCGTTTATTTAAAATAAAAAAATTAAAAAAATTAAAAAAACATTCCAGCAATGAAAGTTATAAAAATGTCAGTTTTTGCGGGAGCAGTGATTTTAATAATGCTTAAAGTGAAACAATAAAAGTGAAATATTCCTTGAAATTTCATACCTGGGGGGGGGGGGGTGTATAGAATGCCTGTAAAGCAGCATTTGTTTCCCTTGCTTGGAACTGTCCCTGCCCAAAGTGTCATTTCTGAAGGAAAAAAAGTCATTTAAAAGCACTTGCGGCTATAATGAATTGTCGGCTCCCGGCTATACAGAGAAAAGTCATTGATAAAAAAAAAAAAAATGCGTGGGGGTTGCCCCAAATAACCATACCAGGCCCTTAAGGTCTGGTATGGATTTTAAGGGGAACTCCACCCCAAATGAAAAAAAAAATGTGGTGGAGTTCCCCCAAAAATCCATACCAGACCCCCTATCCGAGCACGCAACCTGGCCGGCCGCAGGGGAAAAGGGGGGGACGAGAGAGCGGCCCCCCCTCCCTCCTGAACCGTACCAAGCCACATGCCCTCAACATGGGGAGGATGTCCCCATGTTGATGGGGACAAGGGCCTCATCCCCACAACCCTTGCCCGGTAGTTGTGGGGGTCTGCGGGCAGGGGGCTTATCGGAATCTGGAAGACCCCTTTAACAAAGGGAACCCCCAGATCGTGCCCCCCCTATGTGAATTGGTAATGGGGTATATTGTACCCCTACCATTTCACCATACCCTCGTATGTCAGACCCCGCCTACGTCATTGGCTGAGCGGACCTGATGGGGAACTGCCTCCACAGTGTAATAAATGAATAGACCCGCCCCTACTCACGTTCTGCATCTGGTCCGCTTAGCCTTACACCTACGTCATTGGCTGAGTGTTATTTTTAATAAACAACTTTCCCAACGGTGTCTGTGTTTTTTTTTACAATTTGTTACACTTTCTTTGTGAAATGGTAGGGGTACAATGTAATGCTTGTGGGGATGAGGCCCTTGTCCCCATCAACATGGGGACATCCTCCCCATGTTGAGGGCATGTGGCCTGGTACGGTTCAGGAGGGGGGGCGCTCTCTCATCCCCCCCTCTTTTCCTGTGGCCTGCCAGGTTGCATGCTCGGATAAAGGGTCTGGTATGGATTTTTGGGGGAACTCCACGCCATTTTTTTTTAAATTTGGGGGGTGGAGTTCCCCTTAAAATTCATACCAGACCTGAAGGGCCTGGTATGGATATTTGTGGAGAACCCCACGCATTTTTTTTAATTTGCGGCAGGGTTCCCCTTAATATCCATACCAGACCTGAAGGGCCTGGTAATTGAATTTGGGGGGACGCCCATGCATTTTTTTTTTTATCAATGACTTTTCTATGTATTGCCGGGAGCCAACAATTCATTATAGCCGCGAGTGAGTTTTAAATTACTTTTTTTCCTTGATACTTTGTGCAGGGACAGTTCTAAGCACGGGAAACAAGCGCGACTTTACAGGCATACTGTACACACACCCTAGGTACGAAATTTAAAGCAATATTTCACTTTTATTGTTTCACTTTAAGAATTATTATAATCACTGCTCCCAAAAAAAAGGCAGTTTTTTAAAGACCTAGGTCCCCAAACACTTTTTATGACAATAACTTGCATATAAGCCTTTAAAATGAGCACTTTAGATTTCTCCCATAGACTTTTCGAATTTGCCGCGAACACCCCAAATTGTTCGCTGTTCGGCGAACGGGCGAACAGGCAATCTTCGAGTCGAACTCAAAGCTCATCCCTAGTGGCTGGTCTCAGATGATCTTGGAGGTGAAGATGCTGGATGTGGAGGTCCTGGGCTGGTGCAGTTACACTTGGTCAGCTGGTGTGAGGCCAGTTGGATTTACTGCCAAATTTTCTGAAACGTCTTTGCAGACTGCTTATGGTAGAGAAATGAACATTCAATTTAAGCTCTGGTGGACATTCCTGCAGTCAGCATGCCAATTAGAGCTGGGCGATTTTTTCCCCTAAAAAATCTGCAATCTTTTTATAAATGTAGTAGGTATTTGAATTTAGGGGGAGCATCTGGGTGGTAGTGTAACCCAGATGCACATATTGCTAGGGGATCCGAGACCTTTTTCTGGTTCTTGGAGGACTCTGGTAGTGTGAGGTTCCTTCCGGTCCACGGGTGGCGCTGTTGCCCTGGGCCGGAGCTGAACCCACACCGCAAGACTGTACCTTTTTTTGTCCTCCCCTTGGAGCCGGTACAGCGGGGCGGGGAACCCGCTGTGGCGCAAAGGGAGAGGGGTTAAAATTGGGCGGACGCCCTTACCACGGGGTTCAGAGTTCAGAGTCGGGAGATTGTGGCCGCACTCAGGCACCTTCAGCTTGGGTGCTGGCGTTCTAGTGCTCCAGGCCTAGGCGCCCTTGGCCTGGCCTGAGCGGAGATGGAGTCCATCTCAGGCACCTTTAGCCTGGGGTGAGGTACTATGGCGCATGCCTGGGGCTCAGTACCTTCGACTGAGTTCCGCAAGGGTGGAGGAATCCGAGGGGGCCCTAACTCCTTGGGTGCCCGTGTCTGAGTTCGTGAGATCTGGTGTGCGGAACTTCTCTGGAGAGTCCGGCGCAGTATCACTGGTGACAGAGAGGCCTCCGGTTTCTCCCTTGGATGGATTTTCTTCCCCTGACAGGGGCCGTGCTAGCGAAGGTAATTCACGTTCTAACTCACATAGTCCGTGGCAGTGACTATTTGCCACTGGTGATACCACAGTGGTTAGCAGGAGAAGGGAAAGGATTGTGCCTCAATCTATTCCCCATTACTACTCAGTAGAAGAAACTGTTTGTTGTTTGCCAAGAAGAATAAAACTGAGTTGGACCTATTCACTGTGTGGAACTCTGGTTACTAGGAACAAAGGAGTCAGGGACGAAGTACTGGACTTGACTCTAGGACACCTACACAAAACCCAATCTTCTGGCCTTCACCTCTTAGCTATGGAGGACATGGGCCGTGGTGTATCTCATCTCTCCCCCCAGTACTGAGACCCCTAGACGAAGAAAGACAAGCCGAGCATGAGAAGGGGAGAGAGGGGTGAGGCCGCTACACGTGGGGGCATCGTGTCCGGGATGTGTGTGGTGTTTGAACTTGAACTTAGCTGCCCGGAGGAGTTCCGAGTAGGTCGGCCATATTGGCCAACGCGCCACGAGGCAACCCATAGCTGCGTAGTTTGTGGGCGGGGAGAAGGAAAAGCCCGTGAACAAGTGCAGAAGGTGGGAGGAGTCTGGCCATGTGGACGTACGCACGTGGAGATTCCGGCGCGTGTGGGTCAGTGCGCAATGGAGCAGCGAAGAGAGAAGATGATTTCAACCACTCCATGGATTTCAGCTTCTTCTGTCACGGATATGACTTCTCTGGCTGCTCCGATCATGGATACGGGGATAAGACTAAGGCCCCGGGGCGATTGGCTCTGTACACCTGCAGAGACATGGAGGCCCTCAGTGTGATCTGTCCCGGCTGCTCGGGACTGGTGGTCCAGCTGAAGCCATTCGGGCGATGTGAGGTCTGCAAGGAGTTTCTCTTTGAGGTGGAACCATACACAGAAAAGCCTCGGGCTTTCCACCTCAACTACCTCACAGGGACTGCCACTCCGGAAGGAGAGATCGATGCTGGTGCGTTTCCCGTGCGCACTGATCCGGGCGAAGTGACTGCCCAAGCGGAGATGAAAAGAGAAAAATCCGAGGATGCTGCCTCGGTCACCAGCAGCTCCCTGCTCTGACCGCCGAAGAGGAAAGTCGGCCTAGTGATGGCCTCGTGTGGTCGTGGAACAGCTTTGCCCCGCTGCTTGCCTGGTCTGGATGGATCCGGAGAGAAAAGTCCTGGACATTCCCGTTCTTCTGAAGGCCCAGGTGAGCCAGGGGTTGGGACTGTCTGTGTGGTTAAAAGTGGCGGAAGCCCACAGTCGGTAGAGGCCGTCAAGGGAGATAGTTCCGTGACTGGGAATTATCTGCCCGCTGAATGCTACGACACCTCCGACCTGGATTCATTGTCTGACAATGGCGATGATGGGGAGATAGACAAAATCTTCCACCAGAAGGGATGGGACAAGATGAAGCTACCATCGTCCCGTGTCACAAGGGACCTGCCCATGTCTACTGGAGATAGTACACCCCGGGTGGAGGCCTCGGTGCCTAGGGTAGAATCTGGTCCCCTGTCGGGGATTCCTCTTCTGGACTCAACATCCATTTCACCTGTTCCTGTTGCGGGAGTGCAACGCAAGTCACTGCATGCTCCTAGGCCCAGATCTACCGAGGTGGTGAACGCACCTCGTCACCCAGAAGCGATCGTTCCGTCTGGAGAAGGAGACCATGCCACCATGCCATCTTTGTCAAGGTTGCAGCGTCTTTTCAGCCAGAAGGTTGCCCAAGAGTATGGGTGGGAATACCTGTACCTGCCTCGAGAACTGCTTTACGAGGTGGAAGTTTTTCACCAAAGATGGTATGATACCTTTGTGTGGGACAAACTTAAAGTACCGCAGGCACAGCGATACCTTTCTTGTTCACCAACAGTCACCAAGAAGTTCCAGGACTGTAAATCTAAGTGGATGCTGGGAAGGCATATCCATGCGGACAGAGTGGTGATTTTCCGCAAGGAAGGAGGAAATGCTGAGTACCATGTGGAGGCTTTGGACAGACATTTGAAGCCTGTGTTCCTGCCGCATCCAAGGTTTTATCTTTAGGAGAAAAAAAGACTCCTGTGTGTTCTTTTTGCTGTTCATTGTAGAACTTTCCGAAGTGCCTTCACCGGAGCACGGAGATTGTGCCCTAGTTTTTTTTTGTATTTGAGCAGTTCTACTCTTTGGAGAAAATGGGAGCTGTTCTTGTTTTGTTCTCCCTCCTTCTCCTTGCACTTCAGAGAAATCAGTGACTTTGGGGTTTTAGTCAGTGTAGAGTCACAGAGAAATGATCAAGAGAAAAAAAAAAGTTCATCTGGAAGTGATAAGTGTCTTGACATTGTCACCAGGTGGCAGTGTTGAGCAACGATTGTTTGTTTTTTTTGACATTATGCAGCACTTATTGGAGCGAATGGGTTTCTTTTCGGATAGACCCATTCATTCCAAGCAGACACACATATATTGTTAGGATGTATGTTTCTTTTCTTTCCCTCTGCAGGAGACTCGTCTATCAAGGCTGCTGAGAGAGGGTGGTCCTTAGATAGCCAGGGGGAGGGAAAAATGTAAATGTGTGAGATATGTAAAGTGTTTTATTGAAAAGTTTTATAGTTGTACTGTTTTAAGTTTTCCCTTTCCCATCCAGGTCTTGGCACAATCCAGGGTTAGATTGTGTAGTTTGGTTTCTGGGCTGAACCTATGTCACCACCCTTGTGGGATGTGAGTTTGTACCAGACACTGGGGACCAGCGTCAAATCACCGGGGGGAGAGTGTAGCGGGTATTTGAATTTAGGGGGAGCATCTGGGTGGTAGTGTAACCCAGATGCACAAATTGCTAGGGGATCCGAGACCTTTTTCTGGTTCTTGGAGGACTCTGGTGGTATGAGGTTCCTTGCGGTCCACGGGTGGATGGAGTCCATCTCAGGCACCTTTAGCCTGGGGTGAGGTACTATGGCGGATGCCTGGGGCTCAGTACCTTTGACTGAGTTGCGCAAGGGTGGAAGAATCCGAGGGGGCCCTAACTCCTTGGGTGCCCGTGTCTGAGTTCGTGAGATCTGGTGTGCGGAACTTCTCTGGAGAGTCCGGCGCAGCATCGCTGGTGACAGAGAGGCCTCCGGTTTCTCCCTTGGACGGATTTCCTTCCCCTGACAGGGGCCGTGCTAGCGAAGGTAATTCACGTTCTAACTCACATAGTCCGTGGCAGTGACTATTCGCCACTGGTGATACCACAGTGGTTAGCAGGAGAAGGGTTGTGCCTCGATCTATTCCCCATTACTACAGGACACCTACACAAAACCCAATCTTCTGGCTTTCACCTCTTAGCTATGGAGGACATGGTGGTGTATCTCATCTCTCCCCCCAGTACTGAGACCCCTAGACGAAGAAAGACACGCCGAGCATGAGAAGGGGAGAGAGGGGTGAGGCCGCTACATAAAAAACTCGATTTACGATTTGATTTGATTCCCCCCCCCCCATTTAAAACAAAATAACTGCGAACTGTAAATATATTTTAAAAATATATATTTATTGTATTTAATTAAAGTGCATCAACATAAACAAAATTGCAAAGGCAAACCCTTTCTCTAACTGAAAAGTCACTGTGCAGTGTGCAACAAAGATTGTTAAACATCCAAATTATTTATACTGTATTTGGATTGAGCTAATAAAACAACAAAAAATCCTGAGGTAACTCTTAGTTGAATTGAACATGTAAACAGTAACACTATTCGCCATAAAAAATGTACATCTGTAGCTATATAGAGGGTAATTGCCTCCGTTATGGCTTTCCACCTTGCCCCGCTCTTCTCATACGATACACTGTTTGAAAAGCTTTGTTGAAGAGTTGTTTGCTTTGCTTTTCGGGGTGCTAGTGCTAATGTCACTAGATTGGTTTTCTTTTCGAATAAGGAAACACTTCTCCCACTCAGTCGCATGTCTTCGCTTTAAATGCTGAAACAGATTTGTCGTACTGCTACCAGCAACAACAGACTTAAGACAGTTTGCATCGAGGTGTTGTCTGTTCCTCATCAGATGCCATAAATCCAAACCAACTCCACACGACTGAAGTCAAAGGCATTTCTTTGGAAGGAGCTGCTCTCTTTCGCCGGCTGTTTCTGCCATGTTGTTTGTGTATGCATGCGCTGCCCTCGGGGGAGGGGAGGAGCAGAGGGCTGCGCCACCGGGAGCGTGCTACGAAAACCCTGAAGGAAGATTTGGCGAATACAAAATGTATGTATTGTACGCTATACTGAAGAGGGGGGATAAAAAAAAAAAAAAAAAAAGATTTTTTGAAAATATGAATCGATTTGACCTAACAACTCGATTTTTAAATCAAATAGATTTTTTCCCCAGCCCTAATGCCAATTGCACACTCCCTCAAAACTTGCGACATCTGTGGCATTGTACTGTGTGATAAAACTGCACATTTTAGAGTGGCCTTTTATTGTGACCAGCCTCAGGCACACCTGTGCAATAATCATGCTGTCTAATCAGCATCTTGATATGCCACACATGTGAGGTGGATGGATTATCTCGGCAAAGGAGAAGTGCTCACTAACACAAATTTAGACAAATTTGTGAACAATATTTGAGAGAAATAGGCCTTTTGTGTACATACAAAAAGTTGTAGATCTTTGAGTTCAGCTCATGATAAATAGGGGCAAACACAAAAATGTTGCTTTTAAAATTTTGCTCAGTATATATATATATATATATATATATATATATATATATATATATATATATACTGGTATATATATATTGGCTTGTGGCGGTTATATGTTCAGCAATAAAGGATCACTTTGGTACGGTTAATAGCAGAGGAGAGGTTTCTGTGGATGCGGTATCTGCACGCATTGCGGGATTGCTACAAAACCTTTTCTCTTTGAACATTTTTTGATTGTGTTTATCTTTGAAATCACATATTAGATGTGGGCTATGTATGTTTTTTTTTTGTGGACTATATATTCTTATTGAACACTTTTTTCTCTATTATATGGCTTGGTATCAATAGGTTTATACACATTTTTGAATAAGCGCACCATTTATACACAATTGAGATTATATGTTAGTGTTTGAGTTCACTTATCAATGGTTGCAGCTGTTCACTGCTGGAGCTTGAATCATTCACATATTGTTTAAAGCCCAACTCCGGGTAAGGGCTCTCTAACACTTGTGGTCGGGGGAGCTAAAATAGGCATATGAGCCTCATTTTTGGTTTCCTCTGAATACTCCGGTTTCTTCCAACACTCCAAAGACATGCTGGTATGTTAATTCGATCCTGTCTAAATTGGCCTTAGTGTATGAATGTGAGTTAGGGAGTAGGGATGAGCTTCGAGTTCGAGTCGAACTCATGTTCGACTCGAACATTGCCTGTTCGCCCGTTCGCCGAACAGCGAACAAATTGGGGTGTTCGCGGCAAATTCGAAAAATCTATGGGAGAAATCTAAAGTGCTAATTATAAAGGCTTATATGCAAGTTATTGTCCTAAAAAGTGTTTGGGGACCTGGGTCCTGCCCCAGGGGACATGTATCAATGCAAAAAGAAGTTTTAAAAACGGCCGTTTTTTCGGGAGCAGTGATTTTAATAATGCTTAAAATGAAAAAATAAAAGTGAAATATTCCTTTAAATTTCATACCTGGGGGGTGTGTATGATATGCATGTAAAGTGGCGCATGTTTCCCGTGCTTAGAACTGTCCCTGCAAAAAATGTCATTTTTGAAAGAAAAAAATGCATTTAAAACTGACTCGCGGTGACTCAAGGTGTTTGTGTGTTTTTTTAAACATTTTTTTACGCTTTCTTCATGAAATGGTAGGGGTACAATGTACCCCTTACCAATTCACATGGGGGGGCGGGATCTGGGGGTCCCCTTTGTTAAAGGGGTCTTCCAGATTTCGATAAGCCCCCCGCACGCAGACCCCCACAACCACCGGGCAAGGGTTGTGGGGATGAGGCCCTTGTCCCCATCAACATGGGGACATCGTCCCCATGTTGAGGGCATGTGGCTTGGTACGGTTCAGGAGGGAGGGGGGGCCGCTCTCTCATCCCCCCTTTTCCCCTGCGGCCGGCCAGGTTGCGTGCTCGGATAGGGGGTCTGGTATGGATTTTTAGGGGGACTCCACGCCATTTTTTTTTTAATTTGGGGTGGAGTTCCCCTTAAAATCCATGCCAGATCTGAAGGGCCTGGAATGGATATTTGGGGGAACCCCACGTCAATTTTTTTTTAAATTTGCGGCGGGGTTCCCCTTAATATCCATTCCAGACCTGAAGGGCCTGGTAATTGAATTCTGGGGAACCCCCACGCTTTTTTTTTTTTTTTTATCAATGACTTTTGTATGTATTGCCGGGAGCCGACAATTCATTAATAGCCGCAAGTCAGTTTTAAATGCATTTTTTTCTTTCAAAAATGACATTTTTTGCAGGGACAGTTCTAAGCACGGGAAACATGCGCCACTTTACATGCATATCATACACACCCCCCAGGTACGAAATTTAAAGGAATATTTCACTTTAATTTTTCATTTTAAGCATTATTAAAATCACTGCTCCCGACCCAGGTCCCCAAACACTTTTTAGGACAATAACTTGCATATTAGCCTTTATAATTAACACTTTAGATTTCGAACGTTCGAGTCCATTGTATTTAATAGGGTTCTAAAGTTTACACTAACATTTTGTCTGTTCGCAGGTTCTGGTGCGAACCGAACAGGGGGGTGTTCAGCTCATCCCTGTTAGGGAGCTTAGATTGTAAGCTCCGTGAGGAGGGACTGATGTGAAGGTACAATATATATGTAAAGTGCTGTGTAAATGACAGGTACAATATAAGTACCTGTAATAAATAATAAAAAAATAATATATATATATACTTATGTATGCAAGATGTATTTACGGTGAAACATAATCCAGCCGAACGCCAGTAAATAGAAAACACAGCAAACATGAAGATATAAGTAAACGATAAACCAAGTGACAAAAGGGCTAATTAGCATTCTAACAAGGTAACAAAAATCTGATTAACACGCTAACTATAATACAATTGTAGCACACAGACCTTTTTCCTGCCTTTGGCTCACTTGCAGGTCAAGGCACACTGCGCTATATGCCCGTACCCTCCTGTTTTAAGAGGTTGAGCGGTGTTAACAATTTTGGGTCCTGCAGCAAGTTATCCCCTTCAACTGGTTCTTGTCTCCTAGAGTGTAGGGACAAGTCTCTATTTCTCCCTAGGAAGTCCAATGTCCACACCACTTTAACTCCAACGCTGAGTTTATTTTCTAAGCAAAGTTCAAGTTCAGAAGACAGGAAAGGTGGATGAGAGAAAGGACAGTAAGGTTTGGGAGATAGGTCCAGGCACAAACTGCTACAATAGTCACCACTCGATCCCGAGTAGGTTTAGCTCACCCGGATAGTCCCCTGTAAGAGCGGATCCTAGCAGCCGGAGTGCACTTTAGGTTTCCTAGAGATACGATCGGGAGATCCTCTGCCACAGAATCCTTCAGACCCAAACTTCTCAGCATTTGCAACACAAGAACAGGTGCCAGGGATAGCACGTTGCAAGGCCTGTGACTGATCTTTGAATCCCTCCAGAAGGTAACCAGGCCTCTCTTTCACCGTGAACTCTCACCGGTCCATCAGAAAGGTCCTTCCCCAGTCTCCTCTTCTTAGAGTGGGTCCATCCTCTCCCAGGCACCCTGGGATTCCTCTTTTGGAGGTAAGCCGCAGCTAAAGGTGCTGGGCCTACTAGTGAAGTTGCAGCCCCAGGCTAAAGGTGCCTGAGACTGATACTCGTGCACAACCCTGGCCTGGAGGGCCAGGTGGCGCGAACCGCTCACTCTCCAGTGCTCCACTCCTTCCTTAAGATGGCATCTTTCCCTTATGTATCCCCTCCCAGCATGCACAGCCGGCCAACCACGCCCACCGCACCACTGCCGAGAGAGGACACCCTAAGGCATAGCAATGTCACCCTGGTTCAACCCTGACCTGATATGGCAGTGCCACCTACAGGCCACAGGGAACTGTACATCAGGTTACATCACATAGGCAGAAGCGAATACTAACAATCAAAGTGGTCTGAGCCTGGCTAAATTTAAGTACATAGCACCCCTGAAAGTAAAGGGGCGCTACATAATATATACAGACAAAAGGGAAACACAAATCAACAGAGTAAATTGGAGGTGCAAGAAGCAGTCAGGAAGGGGGGAACCAGGACTGGAATCAAGACCAAGGGGAGAAAATTAGGGGCAGCAGGGTACAGGGTACAGGATGCAGGGCAAGAGCAAGATCAGGCAGGAATTAGACTCAGGATATCTCAGCGAGCATGAATTTGGCTATCAGGTAAAACACTGAAGCAAAAAGGAAATTTAGAGGAGGTACTAAATACCCTTCCAGCAGCCAGCATCAGGTAGAGACTGATTACTGGGGGCTGCTGGGAGATATCCACTGGTGGACACCAGAGGTACATCCTTCCGCTCTGGGAACCACAGTGCCACCAGCAGGTGATCCGAATCCTGAGACCAGCACCAGAGCGTTGGCAATGAGCCAGGTAAATTATTACAGATGTGGGGGGGGGTAGTGTTGAAACAGATAGGGGCATTTACTCTAATGAACAGAATGTGTTAGGATAAAAAAAGGTAAACTTTAGAACTACTTTAAGTCCGATCTTTACGTATGTGGCCAACTTTACTAGAAGTCAGTTTAAAACGTGTCCAATTAAGACTACCCTGTTCTTCAAAGTGACAAAGCTGCGGTGCAATTTTGTTGCAGATCAAATAGTTTGGTTACCCTCTTACAGTAAGTGGGGAAAATAACAAACGTACTGGCAGTATCAACAGATAATAAAACTATGTTACAAGGGGTACTAAAGCTGGCCAAACACAATGTGAATTTTTGCCAGTTCCTAATGTACCATCTGAAATCTGGTACAAGCTAAAGGTCCAGCACGCAGAGGAATGCTCCAAACAAGCAACATTTAGTCAGATAAAACTGGCAGTCCATCCCTTCTGGACTAGACTCAACTTAACAAGTTGAGGTGAATTTCCTCAATGGACATAAAAGCAGCAATCAACATCTGAAAGAGATTTTAACCTTCCTTCTACTAAAAGCCATGGTTTGGAAGGTGCTGTATGGGTTTCTGTTAAAGAACTTTCTCATTTGCTATCCTTGGTAGGACAGGAAGTGAAGTAACATCTCCCCAACAAGCACACAAACAACAATACAAACTCTTGTAGCTCCTTTACCTTTTTCTTGTGCAATCTGAAGTTCCACTTTAAGATAATAAAAAAATAAAAAATAACTGTTTCTTTGGCCTTACTACAAAAGATATATATTTGTATCAGAAGACATAGTATCTGGTGTCGAGACAGGTGACATTAAAATCAGTTTTATGCTTGAGATTCCCATATGTCGTTTTTCTGAGTCATTCCAAATATTGAAATGAATAGGAAAGCTAATTTTAGATTAACTGCTATGCAGTGACAAATCTAGTACACGTTCATTTAATAACCATGAACACAAACCAGACAGAAGCTGTTATAAAAGTTCAATCTGTCTACTAAAGTTCACTGGAAATTTGTGAAGGAGAGCAATGTGTTTGGAACATTTTTACATTGGAACACAAAAGTAAATCTTGATATTAGTGATGTCCAGATTGTGAGTAAACTCACTTTGGTTATGGTTTGAAAAGTTAGCAAATGACAGCCGGCTGAAATGTACCGATATAAATAAAAAATTTAAAGACTTCTACCTGAGAAGGTTCCTGTGTTCAAATCACCCATGATCTACACTTTTTCCCTTTTGTGCCTAAAAATTTAGTGCAAAGATTCTCCTTCAGGGTATGTGTCTGGCTAGAGTTGGGCAAATGGTTCGGCCCGAGCATCAGTTTGGGCTGAACAGTGCATTTTGTACTCTGATTGGGCAAAGCTTTGCCCAATCAGGGTGCAGTATAAGCTGGTTGTTAAGGACCGGGGCCAGGAAGCCGGCCGCAGCATCCTTAACCACTTAAGGACCAGTGCACGACTATTTACGTTGACACAATGGCTTCTGTGGGCAGATGGACGTACCTGTACGTCCCCTTTAAGATAAGGCATTGTGGGCGCACAAGCTCCATGAGTTTGACCGCGGGTCCCGCGGACTCGATGTCCGCGGGGATACCCGTGATCGTCTCACGGAGACGAAGAATGGGGAAATGCTAATGTAAACAAGCATTTCCCCATTCTTCCTGGTGACAGGACACTGATCACAGCTCCCTGTAATCGAGAGCGGTGATCAGTGTCATGTTACACATAGCCCATCCCCCTACAGTTAGAAGCACTCCCTAGGACACACTTAACCCCTTCAGCACCCTTAGTGGTTAAACCCCTCACTGCCAGTGTCATTTTTACAGTAATCAGTGCATTTTTCTAGCACTGATCGTTGTATCAATGACAATGGTCCCAAAATGGCGTCAAAAGTGTCCGATGTGTCTGCCATAATGTCGCAGTCATGATAAAAATCGCTGCCATTACTAGTAAAAAAAAAAATATTAATAAAAATGCTATAAAACTATCCCCTATTTTGTAGACGCTATAACTTTTTCGCAAACCAATCAATAAACGCTTATTGCGATTTGTTTCACCAAAAATATGTAGAAGAATACGTATCGGCCTAAACTGAGAAAAAAAAAATATTTTTTGGGGATATTTATTATAGCAAAAAGTTAAAAATATTGTTTTTTTTTTCAAAATTGTCGCTCTTTTTTTGTTTATAGCGCAAAAAATTAAAAACCGCAGAGGTAATCAAATACCACCAAAAGAAAGCTCTATTTGTGGGAAAAAAAGGACGTCAATTTTGTTTGGAAGTCACGTCGCACGACCGCGCAATTGACAGTTAAAGCGACGCAGTGCCAAATCGCAAGAAGTGGTCTGGTCTTTGGCCAGCCAAATGGTCCGGGGCTTAAGTGGTTAACAACCAATGAGTCATCAGCTGTCACTGGGCTTCCCCGATGACAGCTAAGTAAAAAAAAAAGAAAAAAATGTGCCGGTAAAAAAAAAAAACGTGTGGGGGGCCCCCCATTCCAGTCCATACCAGGCCCTTCGGGTCTGGTATGGATTTTAAGGGGAACCCTACATCAATTTTTTTTTAAATGGCATGGGGTCCCCTCAGAATCCATACCAGACACTTATCCGAGCATGCAGCCTGGCAGGTTAGGAAAGGGGAGGACGAGCGAGCGCCCCCCCCTGAACCATACCAGGCCATATGCCCTCAAAATGGGGGGTGGGTGCTTTGGGGTAGGGGGGCTCTGCCCCGAAGCACGTTATCCCTATGTTGATGAGGACAAGGGCCCCATCCCCACAACCGTGGCCAGTGGTTGTGGGAGTCTGCGGGCAGGCAGCTTATCAGAACACTCCAGGACACAACTTGGGGGGCTTCAGCATGTTGTGACTGGGGTTCCAGTCCTCCCCGAGTTTAGTAATCCCAGCTCAGGGTCTGGAGACTTCAAAACAGTCTTGGGTGGGATAAAGTCTTCAATCCTGTGTCCGGGTCTTACTGGAGACCTGCAGGTTGTGTGAGGGTGCAGGTGTACACACTAGGCATTAGTGAGACCAAGCTCAGGGCTCCCATCAGGAGGAAGCAAACTCCCATTAGGAGAGTTTCTCCACTCAGAATACAGCACTCCATTTTGTAGGATAGATTCCTTACCCACAGGACTGATATACTTGGGACAGCCAAGCAAGTCTGGTGGTCTGGTAGAGCAGAGACAACTAGGCGAGCCCAGGGGACTGAAGAAATCTGGAGGTCTCAGAGTAAGGAGAAAGCCTGGGGTTCCAGGAGATCCCCTAGTGAAAGCCAGGGAGTGGGCCTATGCAGTCGGGTGTTGCAACTACAGACTGAGTGAGCAAGGAGAACCCACAGAGCCAGGCTAGCTGGGTAAGACAGTCCAAGGGACCAAAGAAAAGAGCAGAGATGCGGCTGAAGAGATGGGTGGCTCGGAATTTTCTGTTACCTGTTGTGATGATGGGAACCCCTGAATGGGCAACTTTTGTGGACTTTACTTTAATTCTGTTTAATAAAAGTGCACTGACCACAATTCATACTGGGGTGGACAAACTGACATTTGCTTCTACCATACCACTGAACTGAATTCCCCAATATCACAATGGGTTTCAAAAAATGAAATAATATCTAGGATTAAATGTGCAAGTTCTATTAGCAGGTGCATGTTTGCCGTTGCTTATGTCTACATATTGATAGTCCACTGGAAGCCCACATGACAGAGTTACAAAGCAGGTTCCTGAGCAGGAGGTTCCTGGCAGGAGGATCACCAGGTATTATTTTAATGAAAGCTGCAGTTTTAAAAAGTTTGAAGTCAATGCATTAAAGTCAGCTTGACCTGGAGACAGCTTGCAAGAATCGTACTCTAGTTGTATTATTTATACATATATAAAGAGAAACAGCCCCAACATTAAACATTGAGGTACACATCTTACAGCCTGAGACCTTTAGTGTACAAATTTTGTATCCTTCCATTTACAGACTGTTTTGTTAATACAGTTTCCATTAAAGCAACTCTGTCACTATATTACAGATTTAAACAAAGCCATAACTGTAAAAGTCTGTAAATGTGCATCTTTCATGCCCTCTGTTAAATTCTACAGGAAAATCAATATTTCCAGAAGTGACAATGTCCTGGGTCCCCCACAACTCTCATGGGTTCCTCCTGCTTACCTCCGTGTAACTATTTTCTCCTGTAATGAAGTGGAGGTCAACAGAAGGAAGTGAGAGTTGCAGGAGACTCCAGAGATCTTCACTTCCGAGACTGTTGGTTTTCCTGTGGACTTCAATAAAAAAAAATTACAATTGGGACATTATTCCAGGCACCTGGAAAGCTAAGTATTTATAGACTCCTTTACAGGTAAGTCTTTATTTAAAAGCTACAGCCTTGCACATAAACCTTTTGAAAAACCAACAAATTTTGGATGTATTGGATTCTAAAGAATTAATTAAGGATACAAATGAAGCACACATTAACCCCAAACTAGTTAGAATGTCTAGCTGAGATACTTCTATTAGGAACTTAATAGAAGAATCTTTAAGAGGATTCATTTGCATTTTTTTTTCTTTGGAGACAGTGAGTTTAAATTGTGAGCAAGCTCATATCAAAAAATAATTGTCCCTTTTTATTTGCCTTTAATTGTCCCTTTTTATTTATTTGCCTGTTTTGAAAGCTGTGTTATGTTTACTGAGTAAATACTTTTAGAAAAACACTGTCTTTCAATAATATATTCATTTAAATGCATTTCTAAAGTCATTTTATGACTGTGTATCTTCGAGAAAGTTTGTTTTAACAGAATGAAAATTCCCTCTTAGACAGCTGTTATTAGAACAGATGTTCCCTTTGGAAATAAATACCCTCTCCTCTGGTCAAGGCAGGAAGTTAAGGGAAATTTCTCGAGTCTGAGCTTTCATAGGAGCACATAGATCTGAGTGAATTAAGTCCAGGAGTTTTCAGGCTTGGCTGTAACTATATTTCCTTGCCATTTTTCTCTTTATGGTACACCTCCTTTTTTGACTGGGTGTTTTTTAAACCACTGGCATGCTGATCTGCAGAAGAAATTAGTATAAGGGGGGCTGTGTTGAGCCCAACATGTATGCTGTGATCTGAGGCTCTGCTCACCAGACTGGGCACAAGCGGCATATAGATCCATGGTGCATCACCAAGCCCAGCAGGTGCCGGATCATCCCCAGCACAGCAGCACCATGTCGGCAAAGAGGAAAAAGGACAGGGTGCCACAGAAACTCTACACCTTTATGTTTTAGCATGCCAACTGGCCAACTGGCAAGTTGTGCCGATCCCGAGGCCTCCACAGCCATCTCTGGTGCTATCCAGGCATCTCAGTCTGCTGCAGCCACAAACCTGCAAGACAGCTCCATGGAGGTTCAAGTTACAGGCACCATCTCCTCTGCTTCTCCCCCCTGGCACTCTGGTCATGAGCAACTCAGCCAAAGTGAGGATGCAAATGGTTTCTCCAGCTTTCTCTCATGCAGCAATTCAAACAGGATATCTCAAAACTAGGGGACAGAGTGTCTCACATGGAAATTAAAATGGGGTACTGTGCATCTATTTTTAATGATCTCATTGTTGCTCCATGATGCCCCTTATTGAAGTACTTATTTGAATCAAAGATAAGGTGGCGGACCTAGAAAATAGGTCTCTCTGAAACAATGTAAAAATCAGGGGGTAGCCAAAGATGTACAGGCTCATGAATTATCTCCTTTTGTCAGACGCCTTATCAAAGCACTTTTACCTGAGTTCGAAAACTTTGAGATGGTCATTTATAGCATCCACAGGCTACCTAAACCCCTACATCTACCCGACTCAACACCCAGGGATGTTATCCTGCACATACATTTTTATTCATGTCAAAAACTAACTCATGCAAAAAGCTCACACCAGTGGAACTTTGTCTGAACCCTACACTCACCTTCAGCTGTTTGGCACAACACACACTGCAACACAGCAGACAACTAAACACAATAACAAATTCCTTGTGTAACTGTAAGATCCCATACCAGTGGGCCAATTCTGCAAAATGAATGGTCAAATTCTAAGGCTCCAAACATATAATCTCATCTCTCCAGGCAGACTTACAACATTTACACTCATAGGGTATAATGTCAGAGCTCCCTTCATCTACGTCTGCACAACTGGAAATAGGAATACAGGCTTAGGCCACGCTGATTCAGTGCCATGAAATGCATTATGTTACATTTTCCCATTACATCAGCCATCTGCTTTATTGAGCTCATTGCCCCTTATTTATTTCCTGCGCACTAGAAGGGACTGCTTTACAGGAAGTGTTTTAAGCTGTTAAGCTTTTTTGGTTTAACGTTTTTAGTTTTTTTGTCTTTCTTTTTTACTTTATTGTCATCTTCTGGTTTACGTTTGACAACCTCAGCAACTACCAACAATATTCTCATTAAATACTTGAGGCATTCTTCCCCAATAGAAGCTCCAACTTGTGGGGTGCCACTCACTTTACAGACAGAACCTGGCTTACATTCATCAATAACTTATTTTCTACATTCTTAAAGCTCTGTGGGTCCTATCACTCCCTCTAACATTTGTTCACTAGATTGACCACCATGACCAGCAAGCTTTTATGTATTAACACTTATGCCGCGTACACACGGTCAGAATTTCCGACAAGAAAAGTTTGATGTGAGCTTTTGGTCGGAAATTCCAACCGTGTGTATGCTCCATTGGACTTTTGCTGTCGGAATTCCTACGCATGCTCGAAAAAAAATTTGACGCATGCTCGGAAGCATTGAACTTAATTTTCTCGGCTCGTCATAGTGTTGTACGTCACTGCGTTCTTGATGGTCAAAAGTTCCGAAAACTTTTGTGTGACCGTGTGTATGCAAGCCAAGCTTGAGCGGAATTCCGTCGGAAGGTTTTTCCGACGGAAATTCCGATCGTGTGTACGCAGCAAAAGAGTCTTAACCACCTAGGCAAAAGATCCTCACTCTGGAAATTAGCTCTAACGTCTCAGATATTCTTTGTGCACAAAAGATGCACTTCCAAGGGAACAGCCATCTGGTGGAACTACAATCCAACAATCCCCTTGGTTGGACTCACAAAGATGATATCAGTTTAATAACACTGGGCACCAGAGGGATAATATGATAAATAGATAGGGCAGGGAATAGTGGTTTGTTGCAATCATGGTCCATTTTGCTGCATATTTTTCTGGAACTTTCTTTTAAATAACAATGGGCAAGAGAGGCCCTTAAAAAGAAGAAAAGTGAGTGCCGGTCTCCATAAAAACTCTACATTTGATGCTAGTTCTCACAGCATGCAACAGCACTATTCATTCCTATGAAACCTCCATACTCATACTGGTCTTCAGCCATTCAGAGGAATATTGCTCTCACTATAGAAAGGAATGGGGCTGCAGCGCACATGTGCAGTAAGAAGAGGACACAGGTGGAATGTTTTCACAACAAAGATTGTGCGGTGCTATGCAAGGACAATCAACTGAGATTGTTAGAAGGGAACAAAGGTTAAAGGGGTATTAAACCCAAAAGCAAAAATGTATTATACTGCAGATTACCAATTCTTGGATGTGATGGGTGCATTAGATTTCTTTTGTTTAGCCTTTTTTCTTCTATTTTCATCTAGTGATCCAGCCAGTAAGTCTGTCGCTTATCAAAATAACAGCTCTCTTGCAGTTACAGGAATAAGACAAACCTTGAACACTAGCATGGGTCCTTACAATAATCAGCTTTTATTTATATAAAACCCTTATCTCAAAAGGAAAAAATTAAAAAACAATGTGCTGTAACTGCTTAGTAAAGTGTTAGCTGGAGTTTGGCTGCAATGTGTTAGTTGATCTAAAACACTCCCCTCCCTACAGACTGAAAATTTTGCTGTCCAAAGAGGCCCCCTGTGCTCCTTCATTCAGAGTAGGGGCACTCTAATACAGGAGGTGTGTTACTGGCCAAATCATCAGGTGAAAACAGATGGAAAAAAAAAGAAAGAAAAAAAGAAAACAAATTGCATCACCACATTGAATGATTGGTATGTTGCAATATGTTAAATTTTTAACGTTATTGGGTTGTGGTTTAATATTGCTTTAAAGAGAAACTACACAAAACGTACCCCCTGGGTGATCTATGTACATTACAAGGATTTTAACAAACTTTGTTGCAGATTCCTACCTTTTGTTATTCTGAAGAAATCACACTTTGTTTCTCTGTGCCCCTGTTCTGAGTGGATCTAATGGGAGTGGTTTCATAATTATCAACCAGCTGCTGCACCTGCAGGACTCTAATGAGAATAACTGCAGGGTCTGCATCCATCCCTTTAGACGTGAATTCCTATTGGGAGTATCTCACCAAAAATGAAATTTTTGTTGCAGGGGATGCCAAAAATCTGACTTGTATCGTAGTGCAGCCTCCAGGGGAAATCAGTGAACCAATCACACAAGCAAAGAATTATGTTTCTGGGGGGCATTTTGTACACATTCTGTGTACAGAACAGCTCCAGGTAGCCATGTTGCTTTGCATTTTACAAAAAATTACAGCGGCTGCAGATTGAAAAGGAAAGGTCATTTTTAATAACATTCAATTACAATATAACTTTTGTCGCAATTGTATACGCTATATTTTTATTTTATTTGCTATTGTATTTTCCCACGAAAGTGGAGTTACCTTTTAAGTATTTCAGGTAGACCACACTCGGAAGATGGAGGGGTGGGAGGGCTACTTAAAGGACAGCTTCACCAAAGATAACATTGTCCATTAAGCACAGTGGTAATATTTCCTGGATAGAATTTGCACTTCACTGATTTTATTGGAGTTTGATATTCAAAGCTTTAAACATGCAAGATTGTCATTATACTATTTGTCATAGAAACCGGGAATGGTTTATTTTACTATAGCAGCAGAATGTCATCTAATACTTTGCTGAATCTTTAGAAAGATCTATTTTGCCACAAAAAGAGAATGTCATCTAATGCTTTGCCGAGAATCTCTAACATAATAGTAAAATGTCCACCCACATTACAGGTAATATAGATATTCATACTCTTCTTTAGTAATCAGAATGTTGATGTTGTTAGTTGGGCAATAACTTTAATTGTATTTCAGCAAGCAGAAGGCAATTAAAAAACAAATTATCTAGAAGGAGCATGTCTTGTACAGACTATTTGCCCTGAAGCCAAGCCAAGAGTGAATTCATCTCTTTGCATTCTAATGTAAAGATGAATGCGCACAGCAAGGCTCATTATACGGACAATCTCAACAAAAGAACTTCAGTGGAATACAATTCTCAGTGTTGCGCGCTTTACTAAATACTTCATCTTCTATCAGTTTGCAGCAGGAAAACATACAGAATATGCTTTTCAATTGAAATTCTGACTGGGTGGACAAAGCCCTTATGGAATCTGCAGAGTTTAAAATAGATGCTTAGACCTGGAAGATATGGAATAAAAGAATGATGTCATGTTATGTTCCCAAGGCAGCCTTAAAGTGGAACTTAATTGCCAGATTAAAGAAACAATCACAGAAGTGTTTTACCATGATGTGTTTACAGTGACTCGTTAGCACCTCTGCCTTGCAGTACTGGAATCTTCGTGTTGAATTCTGGCAAGGACACTATCTACATGGAATTTGTTCTCCTTGTGCTTGCGTGGGTTTCCTCTGGGTGCTCCGGTTTCCTTCTGCACACCAAAAACATGCTGGTAGGTTAATTGGCTCCTGTTAAAATTGAACCTAGTATATATGCAAGTGAGATAGGGACCATGATTTGTAGGCTTCCTCAGGACAGGGACTGATGTAAAGTGCTGAAATAACAATGCCTAGCATATTTGCTAGGGATGAACCGAACACCCCCCCAGTTCGGTTCGCAGCAGAACATGCGAACCGGCAAAAACT
This sequence comes from Rana muscosa, assembly GCA_029206835.1. Taxonomy (NCBI): domain Eukaryota; kingdom Metazoa; phylum Chordata; class Amphibia; order Anura; family Ranidae; genus Rana; species Rana muscosa. The sequence goes on from CM055119.1 coordinate 352,758,022, forward strand.
TATTTCGAACACGCGAACACCGTTAAAGTCTATGGGACACGAACGTGAAAAATCAAAAGTGCTAATTTTAAAGGTTAATATGCAAGTTATTGTCATAAAAAGTGTTTGGGGACCCGGGTCCTGCCCCAGGGGACATGTATCAATGCAAAAATAAGTTTTAAAAACTGAAGTTTTTTCGGGAGCAGTGATTTTAATAATGCTTAAAGTGAAACACTAAAAGTGAAATATTCCTTAAAATTTCGTACCAGGGGGGTGTCTATAGTATGCATGTAAAGTGGCGCATTTTTCCCGTGTTTAGAACAGTCCCTGCACAAAATGACATTTCTAAAGGAAAAAAAGTAATTTAACACTGCTCGCGGCTATAATGAATTGTCGGGTCCCGGCAATACACATAAAAGTCATTGAAAAAACGGCATGGGTTCCCCCCTCAATCCAATACCAGGCCCTTTGGGTCTGGTATGAATATTAAGGGGAACCCCAAACCAAAATGTAAAAAAAAATGTGTGGGGGTCCCCCTAAATTCCATACCAGGCCCTTCAGGTCTGGTATGGATTTTAAGGGGAACCCCGCGCCAAAATAAAAAAAATGCCGTGGGGTTCCCCCCAAAAATCCATACTAGACCCTTATCCGAGCACGCAACCTGTCAGGCCGCAGGAAAAAAGGGGGGACGAGAGAGCGCCCCCCCTCCTGAACTGTACCAGGCCACATGCCCTCAACATGGGGAGGATGTCCCCATGTTGATGAGGACAAGGGCCTCATCCCCACAACCCTTGCCCGGTGGTTGTGGGGGTTTGCAGGCGGGGCTTATCGGAATCTGGAAGCCCCCTTTAACAAAGAGGACCCCCAGAGCCTGGCCCCCCTATGTAAATTGGTAACGGGGTACATTGTACCCCTACCATTTTACTAAAAAAAAAAAAAAAAACACAGACACAGCTTGGGACAAGTCCTTAAATAAAAAAGAAAAAAAGAATTCCAGCAATGTAATCCTTCCACGACCCGACGATACACACCGCCACGATCGATTCCGCCTCCATGGGAGGCGCCCGCTGAATGACGCGAGACCCGCCGTGACAGCTCTTATACAGCTGAGAGCAGAGCTACCCGTGATGTGCGCTGGTGACCCCACCCCCCTCTGATGCAACAGGGGTTTTCGGCGGTTTCCCCGGGGCGTCATGGGTGACCCCACCCCCCTCTGACGACATGAGAAACCCCCATTGCGTCAGAGGGGGCGGGGTCAACCGTGACACCACGGGGAAACCGCCGGAAACCCCATTGCGTCAGAGGGGGCAGGGTCACCAGCGCACATCACAGGTGGCCCCACCCTCGGCTATATAAGAGCTGTCACGGCAGGTCTCGTGTCATTCGGCGGTTGCCTCCCATGGAGGTGGAATCGATCATGGTGGCGTGTATCGTCGGGTCGTGGTAGGATTACATTGCTGGAATTTTTTTTTTACTTTTTATTAAAGGACTTGTCCCAAGCTGTGTCTGTGTTTTTTTTTATTTTTTACACTTTTTTGGGGTGAAATGAAAGGGGTACAATGTACCCCTTTACCAATTCACATATGGGGGGCGGTATCTTTTTAAAGGGGGCTTCCAGATTCCGATAAGCCGCCCACAGACCCCCACAACCACCAGGCAAGGGTTGTGGGGATGAGGCCCTTCTCCACATCAACATGGGGACACCCTCCCCATGTTGAGGGCATGTGGCCTGGTACAGTTCAGGAGGGGGGGGAGTGCTCTCTCTTCCCCCCATCTTTTCCTGCGGCCTGCCAGGTTGCGTGCTCGGATAAGGGTCTGGTATGTATTTTTGGGGAGAACCCCACGCCATTTTATTTTTAATTTTGGCGCGGGGTTCCCCTTTAAATCCATATCAGACCTGAAGGATCTGGTATAGATTTTGAGGGGGACCCCTACGCCATTTAAAAAAAATAAAATGGCGCAGGGTTCCCCTTAATATCCATACCAGACCTGAAGGGCCTGGTATGGAATTTGGGGGAACCCCACGCTTTTCTTTTTTACATTTTTGTTCGGGGTTCCCACTAATATTCATACCAGACCCAAAGGGCCTGGTAATGGACTGGGGGGGAACCCATGCCGTTTTTTTCAATGACTTTTATCTGTATTGTCAGGACCCGAAAATTCATTATAGCCGCGAGTAGTTTTAAATGACTTTTTTCCTTTAGAAATGTCATTTTGTGCAGGGACTGTTCTAAACACAGGAAAATGTGCCACTTTACAGGCATACTATAGACACCCTCCAGGTACGAAATTTAAAGGAATATTTCACTTTAAAGGAATTGTTTCACTTTAAGCATTATTAAAATCACTGCTCCCGAAAAAACTTCAGTTTTTAAAACTTTTTTTGCATTGATACATGTCCCCTGGGGCAGGACCCAGGTCCCCAAACACTTTTTATGACAATACCATGCATATTAACCTTTAAAATTAGCACTTTTAATTTCTCCCTTAGACTTTTAAATGGTGTTCCGCGGCTTTTGAATTTGCCACAAACATCCCAAATTGTTTGCTATTCGGCGAACACCCGATCTTCGAGTTGAACCATCAATCGACTCGAACATCGGGCTCATCCTTAATATTTGCACATTATTATAGTCTGTGTTCCCCTCCATCTCTGGTGCTTCCATCCTCTTCCCGGTTCAGAGTCATCGGCCATCTTGATTTGCCAGGATGACATACACCAAATATTGTGCACATGGGTCAAATAGTCCTGGCACAAAATTGTGGCAAGTCTGTCACTGTCCGTATGCCTGTGGGGGTTTCCTCCGGGTTCTCCGGTTTCCTCCCAGACTCCAAAGACACGCTGGTAGGTTAATTGGCTCCAGTCTAAGTTGGCCCTAGTATGTTTATGTATGAATGTGAGTTAGGGACCTTAGATTGTAAGCTCCTTGAGGGCAGGGACTTATGTGAATGTACAATATACACTATATTGCCAAAAGTATTGGGACACCTGTCTGTACAAGCACATTAACTTTAATGGCATCCCAGTCTTAGTCCGTAGTTCATGTTCGTGTATAGGCAGGCATCCCAATACTTTTGGCAATATAGTGTATGTGTAAAGTGCTGCGTAAATTGGTATCCCTATATACCTGTAATAAATAATAATAATAAGACTTTACACTGAACTGCTCACACACTTAGGCCTTATTCACATGAGCGTACACCTGTGTGTGGGCCTCTATTACTTTTTAGGCATACTTAAGCATACACTTGTGTAAAAGCAGTGTTGCCAACATGTTATGCATAGGTGTTCTATGCATCCGCTGCAGGAAGTTACATTTATGTAAATTAGGACACAGCAACTAGTTTGATATCCTGTGGGTGCATGCAGGCATGGGTCCCCAAACACAGACAGTGTGAGCTCGGGTCACCCACACCTGGTTCTGTTTTATTTTATAGGTATGCTAAGAGTGGACCTTTACTTTAGCCATGTCAAGAGTAGCAGTTGTTTTCCCCTAAAGCAAACCTATACTTTACTTCTTCAATGCAAAACCACAGGTTTGCTTTATTCCCTAATCCTCAGCAGCATATACTGTACTTAACTTTTCTTCACTCCCCACTACTCCATGCAGCACCGAGGGCTGAAAAAACTATCAAGTACTTCCGGGTATGGAGAAGCATGTGATTCACTCCATGTGACAGTGCTGGGCCAATCAGTACTGTCACACTGGTAGTCCATATACCTATATAAGCTACAACTCCAGCAACTCCTAGTTTATACATGGTTTTTCTCCTGGCAGCTGAACAGTGGGGTGGGTGAGCAAAAGACAGGTAAGTATATGCGTTTGTCTAATGTCAAAGTACAAATAAAATTGAATGCCCCACTCTATGCAAAATAAAAAAGTTCACCCCCACCTGTGCCTAGCAAAAAAATGTTTTAAACACTTACAAAAATGTACTTGAATCCACCATCATGTGACCCTCTGCACATGGGCATCCGCTTCAGCAGCGGCGATACACAGTCGCATTTTACCCTTTCTTCGACCGCTAGCGGGGGTTAAAAGCGACCCCCCCATGTTAAAATTTAAAAACACCCCACTGTGCCCCCTGCATCTTTAAATATCTCTTTATCACTACTGTGTACCCCCTCTCCACAACTGCATCTCTGGACCCCTTTACATTACACAGCACCCTGCATCACTGGACCCCTTTACATTACACAGCACCCTGCTCCACTTTACATTACACAGCACCCTGTGTCACTGGACCCCTTTACATTACACAGCACCCTGCATCACTGGACCCCTTTACATTACACAGCACCCTGCATCACTGGACCCCTTTACATTACACAGCACCCTGCATCACTGGACCCCTTTACATTACACAGCACCCTGCATCACTGGACCCCTTTACATTACACAGCACCCTGCACCACTTTACATTACACAGCACCCTGTATCACTGGACCCCTTTACATTACACAGCACCCTGCATCACTGGACCCCTTTACATTACACAGCACCCTGCATCACTGGACCCCTTTACATTACACAGCACCCTGCATCACTGGACCCCTTTACATTACACAGCACCCTGCACCTCTTGACCCCTTTCCATTACACAGAACCCTGCACCACTTTACATTACACAGCACCCTGCACCCCTTTACATTACACAGCACCCTGCACCTCTGGACCCCTTTACATTACACAGAACCCTGCACCACTTTACATTACACAGCACTCTGCATCACTGGACCCCTTTACATTACACAGCACCCTGCATCACTGGACCCCTTTATATTACACAGCACCCTGCACCCCTTTACATTACACAGCACCCTGTATCACTGGACCACTTTACATTACACATCACCCTGCACCTCTGGACCCCTTTACATTACACAGCACCCTGCACCACTTTACATTACACAGCAACATGCACCCCTTTACATTACACAGCACCCTGTATCACTGGACCCCTTTACATTACACAGCACCCTGCACCTCTGGACCCCTTTACATTACACAGCACCCTGCACCCCTTTAAATTACACAGCACCCTGCACCCCTTTACATTACACAGCACCTCTTTACACTACACAGCACCCTGCACCCCTTTACATTACACAGCACCCAGCACCTCTGGACACTACACTGCACACTGTCTACTGACCACTACACTGCACACTACACTGCACACTGACTACTGACCACTACACTGCACACTACACTGCACACTGACCACACTGACCATATGTATGACGTGTTCTATGACGTCATGTCTCTGCAGTCACACACACACACACGTGTTGTAGGACATCTCCTCCTCCCTCCATACCGCACACACAGCCCAGTTCTCCTTCCTTCTCACCTTCAGCAGGTCCAGCGGGTGTGTGCAGCAGGCCGCCCCACAGGAAGCCAGGCCCCCGAGGTACTACCACCACCGTCCACCGACTCGAGACACCCTCCGTTCCGCCATATCCCCCGGGCTCTTTTTCTTCTTCTCTCCCCAGGTGCGCTGCACAGTCCAAGGGCAGGGGCGGAGCTGGCCCATGCCCGGGAGAATGAGAAGAGCCAAGACCAATCGGGTTGCAGCGCGAGGCCCCACCCAGCCAGCGCTACCAAACCACGAGACGCAGCCACCTTAAAGCCGCGACAGGGAGGTGTGGTGGGCCCGGGGGGAGGAGGAGGGAGTACATGTGCTGCGGTGCAGATCTGTGCTGGGCTGGAAGTGGGTGTAAGGGCGGCGGAGGGTGTAGAACACTGCCAATTTGGCCAACACCTTCTCAATTCCAGGGGGGGGACGATTGCCCCCCTTGCCCTATGGAGCGGACGCCCATGCCTCTACAGCACCTTTTCCGAGGAGTATAGAGACCAGTGATTGGAAGCTGCAGAAGGGGTCTTGTTGCTGTATCATGACATTACAGTGTCACAGATGGAATATATCAGGACCCATTGAGGACTCTCTGAGGCCCTTGTGAATAAACACATTTGTCATCTGGCAAAGTCCACATTAGCATACATCCAGAAGAAAGAAAACTCAAGACCTAGCCTGTCATGTAAATGCAATTGTAAGTAAATAATGGGGGGGTTTAGTTGTTTTCCTTATTATAAGGTAACGATCATCTAAACTGGAATGGGGAGAAAAAGAGTTTTAAGGACTATGCCAAGTTTTACATTCAAGCTATATGCCTATTAACGGGCTCACACATGTGGGTTTGGATACTCATCTGAACACACCTGACATCACTACAACTTCATTTATCATAGCTTAACCCTGATGAGGAATGTCGCTGGATGGACTTACTGGGTTTATTCATCACTGGATGACAGACACATACTAAAGGCGTACATGCTGTTGTGATGGCAGCCATCATCTCTGGTGAGTGTTAATTTCACTGGGATGCGGTGGCTGACCTCTGAGCACTTGGCTTGAAACTACATGTACACTTCAGGAGGTGTTCGAGATGGTTTCACTTTATTTCTGCACTGGACTTTTCAATTAAATCTTTACTGCTTTACTGGACTTTCTAAATAAGTCTTTCTGCTCCTATCATGGAGTGCTATATTCACTAATTGAGGACTTTTTTTCACTTTATTTAGATTTATTGTTTATTATTTATTATTGGTGTTACACATCTTTTTTAAATTGTTTATATAAGTTGGGTATACTGCTTATTTGTAACAGTGGCCACCTCACCACAGCGCAAAGATATTTTTTGATGTTCTATTATTTTTTTTATTTTTTTTGTTTTATATATTATGAATTGTAAGGACTATGCCAATTTTTACATTTATTCTATGTGTCTATTAATTTGGTAATAACTTTTGTATTTCTTAAAATAGCATATTGTTTGCGTTTTTACTTCCATGATTTATTTTGTTTTGTATCTTAAAAACAAAAGCAAGCAAAAAATAAAATGCATTTTTTTCCAGTTGTTATCAATATTTGGTTTGAAATAACAAATTTGATTGTGGATACCAAGTGCAATTTTTTTTCTGTGACTTGTCCCACTTGGCCAACTCTAGGTTCTAATGAGGCAGACCTGTACTCACTGGGAATATGTATGCACATAGGCCTCAGCAGGGTTAACATGCTTGAGCTGAAATATGTGGCCATTTATCGGTGTTAGAACAATGACTGAGAGCACATACAGACAATAAGAGATTATAATGAGACAAGACTCAAAACCCAATACTGCATGAAATGTGTGTGAAGTTAGATCACAGTAAATCAATGGGTTAGTCAGTAACCTTTAACAGAAGTTTGATTTAGAAATATCAATTGAAGCTGCTGTTTAGCGAGAGCCAGAAATGTAACATCTATCCAGAAAATTTGATAGCTTCAGAATGTAAGAATTAGCGTGAAGACATAGGGCAGACAGAATGAACACATTGGCAAAGTTTTAAAAGTCTCCATCCAAAGAATCTTACTTCCCGATATAACAATTTGTGTGAGATAAAGAGAAGTTGGAAAGGGTGTTAAATGTAAAGGGATTTAGCAGCAAAAAAAATGCTCTAAGAAGATTATCTTTAGAATTTATAGAAGGAACATCAAGTATTTAGGGTTCCTATTCTTTATAGGCTTACTTACTAGGATATGCCAAGTCCAACAACTGCATCATTAATGGTAATCTTCATTGTGCCTAGAAGACCAAAATATAGGACCTGATGCTAATGGTGACAACTGCTGGTGCCCTTCTTTCTTTTTCCTTCTTACATCAACACAGTTAAGCCCCGTACACGCGAGCCGAATGTCGGGAGACAATAGCTAGTTAAAAAAAAAACGTCCGACATTCGGGCGTGTACATGTTGGTCTATCTGGCAGGTTTCGGCCGTTTGGCCAACTTCTGATGGGCGTGCATGCTGGAAAACCAGCAACTAACCAACTCCCGATCAGCGCTCTCAGCAAATAGGGTTCTGGCGGGGGAGATCGCTGAACTAACCTCAAATGGTTGGTACAGTGATTAGTACAGTGGCTATTTTTTTACTTTCTGCTATAATACATATCCAAACAAAAGTAAAGAAACACATTTCTTCATCAATTTAGACCAATATGTATTCTTCTACATATGTTTGGTAAAAGAATCCCAATAAGCGTATATTGATTGGTTTGCGCAAAAGTTATAGCGTTATAGTGTCTACAAACTATGGTATAGATTTAGGGACTTTTTAAAATGTATTTTGTTATTTATTTACTGGTGTGTCGATGTAAACAAAGCACGGCTGATCTGTCAGGAAGCAAAAGTGAGAGATCTTGTTTCTGCTAAGCTAAATCAGATCTCTCTTTTCCTCCAGTGAATCCACCCCCCCACAATTAGAAACACCTCCCAGGGAACACATTTAACCCCTTGATCGCCCCCTAGTGTTAACTCCTTCCCTGCCAGTGTCATTTATACAGGGATCAGTGCATAAATGTACCCATCTACTCCAACAACAACCAGTCAAAAGTCACCAACTCCTTCAGTTGTCCACACACCAGCCACTCTAGGATCTAAGGGTCTCTATTCTAAAAGATGACATCATGGTAAAACTGTGTAGTATCCAATACTTTATGCACCTTATCCAAGAAAGGTGCACGCTCCTTCTGCTATCAGTCATAAGCTGCAAGCTACCCACCTCTTGTTTTACTGTCAGTCAGAAGCCGTCCACTCTCTTGGCTGCCAGGCAGGGCCGGACTGGCCCACCGGGAGACCGGGAAAACTCCCGGTGGGCCGGCTGCCTGGCTGCTTCTGGGGCCGCTGTGAGGGCAGCGGCGCCTGAAAAAAAAATGGCGGCGGGCCGGGCCGACATGCAACTGCGCATGCGCCAGCGCAGTTACGAGACTAGCCGTGCTCGGGAAAGCCCGTCCACGCTCGGCAAGTTCCGGAAATGCGGGCGCATGCGCAGTGACACGATGGCGCAGAGCGGCGCAATTTTTAAAAGTTTAGCCGTAGCGCGCCGGCCAGTCTCTTCCTTCCTACGTCCCCCGCAGCCTCTGAATGCCTGCCCCCCCTCCCCCCTGCAGCCTCTGACCTCCTGTTTCCCCTGCAGCCTCTGATCTCCTGTCCCTCCGCAGCCTCTGGCCTCCTGTCCCCCCCTCCGCATTCTCTGACCTCCTGCCCCCCCTCCACAGCCTCCGACCTCCTGTCCCCCTCCGCATCCTCCAACCTCCTGCCCCCCCTCCGCAGACTCCGACCTCCTGTCCCCCCCTCCGCAGCCTCTGACCTCCTGCCCCCCCCTGCAGCCTCCGACCTCCTGTCCCCCCCCCGCAGCCTCCGACCTCCTGTCCCCCCCCTCCGCAGCCTCTGACCTCCTGTCCCCCCCTCCGCAGCCTCCTGTCCCCCCCTCCATAGCCTCTGACCTCCTGTCCCCCCCCTCCACAGCCTCCGACCTCCTGTCCCCCCCCCCCTCCGCAGCCTCCGACCTCCTGTCCCCCCCCGCAGCCTCTGACCTCCTGTCCCCCCCTCCGCAGCCTCTGACCTCCTGTCCCCCCCTCCGAAGCCTCCTGTCCCCCCCTCCATAGCCTCTGACCTCCTGTCCCCCCCCTCCGCAGCCTCCGACCTCCTGTCCCCCCCTCCGCAGCCTCCAACCTCCTGTCCCCCCCCTCCGCAGCCTCTGACCTCCTGTCCCCCCATCCGCATCCTCTGACCTCCTGTCCCCCCCTCCGCAGCCTCCTGTCCCCCCCTCTGCAGCCTCTGACCTCCTGTCCCCCCCTCCACAGCCTCTGACCTCCTGTCCCCCCCTCCACAGCCTCTGACCTCCTGCCCCCCCTCCACAGACTCTGACCTCCTGTCCCCCCCCTTCACAGCCTCTGACCTCCTGTCCCCCCCTCCACAGCCTCTGACCTCCTGTCCCACAGCCTCCGACCTCCTGTCCCCCGCTCCACAGCCTCTGACCTCCTGCCCCCCATCCGCATCCTCTGACCGCATGCCCCCCCCCTCCACAGCCTCCGGCCTCCTGTCTCCCCTTCTGCAGCCTCTGACCTCCCCTGTACCATCCGCAGCCTCTAAACTCCCCTGTATTATCCGCAGCCTCTGACCATCTCTTATCTTATATCACGTCTGGAGAGGAGTCAAGAGTGGGAGTACCGCCAGGATGGGGGTCATGGGAGAAGTCAGACATGTATGGACTGTGGAGAGGAAACTATGGGATAAAACCAGAGCCACCAAGCTGGAGCCGACTGACTGAGCCCTGCACCGTGCACCTGAGAGGAGGTCAGTGACAGCGCCGCCAGGCCAGTCTGAGGGGGGTGTCAATACAATAATGTAAGGGGGCACTGATAAAGGTATCCCCCTTATATCAGTAAACCTCCTTACCTTAGTGTTTTCTTTTTGCGGAAGGTGGTCTCTGGTCACCAGAGTCCTCCCCACATTCCCAGAGTTCCCCTTTACATCATAGTCTGCAGGATTACACCCTTCAGTGCAAGGGGGCACTCTGATGTAAAGGGGAATGAAGTGGACTCTGATATAAGTGGGGTCTCTGGTCACCAGTGCCCCCTTTATATCAGAGTGCGACTCCTTTCACACTGAGGTGCTTTGCAGGCGCTATAACGCTAAAAATAGCGCCTGCAAAGCACCCTGAAAGAGCCGCTCCGCACACTCCAGTGTGAAAGCCCCGTGTGTCTTCACACTGGAGCGCTGCGCTGGCAGGACGCTAAAAAATGTCCTGCTAGCAGCATCTTTGGAGCGGTGTGTATACCGCTCCTCCACCACTCCTGCCTTTTGATATGAATGTGCACCGCGGCTATACCACCGGAAAAGCGCATTTTGCTGGTGGTTTTAATGGCCTTTAGCAGGGATTAAAAGCGCCCCGCTAGCGTCCGAATAGCGCTGCAAAATTGACGGTAAAGCGCCGCTAAAATTAGCGCCGCTTTATCGCCGACGCATGGGGCTGGTATGAAATTATTTCCAGGGCTGGTTTTTATTCCCAGTCCGGCCCTGCTGCCAGGCATAAGCTGCATGTTCCCTTTGCTGTTGATATACCCAATCCTTTAGCTGTCACTCAGAAGCTAAACAAACTTAACTAGTTGCTTTAGATTACTCTAACCTGCCAATACAAAAAATAAAGTAGCCAATGGGGTTGATTTACTTAAACTGAAGAGTGCAAATTCTGGTGCAGCTCTGCATAGAAACCAACCAGCTTTCAGGTTTTTATGTCAAAGCTTAAAGGGGTTGTAAAGGTTCATTTTTTATTTTCTAAATAGGTTCCTTGTTGGTTCACTTACCTTTTCCTTAGATTTCCCTTCTAAATATTTTTTTTCTTTGTTTTCTTTGTCTGAATTTCTCACTTCCTGTTCCTCCTCAGTAAGCTGTTCAGTAAGCTGTTCTGGATGACTCCACACCACTCGGATGATGGTGTGAAGTTTAGTGAGGAGAAACAGGAAGTGAGAAATTCAGACAAAGAAAAAAAACATTTAGAAGGTAAATCAAAGGAAAAGGTAAGTGAACCAACAATGCACTAGCTTAAAGGAACCTATTTAGAAAATAAAAAACAAACCTTTACAACCCCTTTAACTGAACAAGTTGAAGTTAGAAGCTGATTGGCTTCCATGCACAGCTACACCAGATTTTGCACTCTCCAGTTGTAGTAAATCAACCTGATGTCTTCTATAGTAGCAAATAAAATTCCAGCTGTCATTTTTATAGTCCAGCATAGAACACTAAAGAAAAAAAACCTGTTGTGGGCATGGTTGCCAACCGTCAGTAAACTTACTGACAGTTTGTAAAAAATCCGGGATTTTTACAACTGTCTGTAAATATCAGGTACTAATAATTTGTCATGCTGTGTTGACTTTTTACGTATAAACCAGGCAAATTACTTGTTATGGGTATTGTTAGTGTTTCCATATTGTGTTTATACTTTTAAAATATTGATTGTCTTAGTTTTTAATTGTAGCTCAGAAATTTCTTCAGGCTGTCAGTAAAAAATGTGCTCAGTCAGTAAATTGTTCATGTGTTTTGCCCCCCCCCCAAAAATGCTGCAGGAGGTTGGTAATACTGCTTGTGGGCAACACACACTGCCATATATACAGTATGAGCTGTCCTACCATAAGTAAATACAAATTATGGTTTTGCATATTGTGTAATACAGATTCCTATGAGTATGTTGAGATACAGGTCTTGTAATAAAATATATTCATACTAATGTTAATGCAAGCTACATTTCCTGATACAGTAACACAAATGTAGATAAATGTTGTGGCTGATTACCACATTTGTATTTGTAATGATCTAACTAAGCTAAGGTACATAAGGTATCAGATATTATACTCATGCAATTTCCCCATGATGTCATTTTTCAAATCCTCCAGACAAACCTGATTGATCTCATCAATATCTATTTAGCTGTCTAACAGATTGCTTAATAGTGTATGAAGACCTTTTTTTTTTTCTACCATAAAATTGTGGTGGTAGCTATAGCAACAAATTACATATTTGGCTTACACTAAAACAAAGGCAGACAGAACCTGATTGGCTGGTGTGTGGACTATTTTCTCTTTTTCTCAATTATTTTTCTATTAAAACAGACCTAGCATCAGATATCCACCGATTAGCCATAGCTTTATGATCACTCAGACAATATTGAGTATTATGTGGGTAATCATAGGCTTGCTTTTTGCCTAAAAAACAGCCCTAACCCACTGAGACATGGGCTCCACTAGACCTCAGAACATACTGTATGTTGTGGTATGTGGCACCAAGCCATCAGTACCAGATCCTTTAAGTCCTATAGGTTGTGAGGTGTGGCCTCCATGGATCTGACTTTTTTTTTCCAGCACATCCCACAGATGCTCAATTGGATTGAGAACTGGAGAATTTGGAGGCCAAGGTCAACACCTCAAACTCATTGTTGTGCTCCTCAAAACATTCTTGAACCGTTTTTACAGTGTAACAGGGCACATTGTCCTGCTGAAAGAGACCACTGCCATTAAGGGGTACTGTTTCCATGAGGGGGTGTATTTGGTCAGCAACAATGTTTAGGTAGGTGGTACGTGTCAAAGTAACATCCATATGAATGGCAGGACCCAAAGTTTCCCAGCAGAACATTGCTCAAAGCATCACATCGCCTCCGGGGGGGCTTGCTTTCTTTCCATTCTGGTGCCATCTCTTCCCCTGGTATGTGATGCATATACACCCAGCCATTCACATGATGTAAAAGAAAACATGACTCATCAGACCAGGTCACCTTTTTCCATTGCTCCATGGTCTAGTTCTGATGCTCACATGCCTATTGTAGGTTTTGGCTGTGGACATGGGTCACCATGGGCACTTTGATCAGCCTGTGGCTATGAAGCCCTATACACGACAAACTATGATGCCCGTTTTTTCTACTTTCAACACATCAAATTCAGAGACAACATGGTCACTCGCTGTCCAATATATCCCACCCATTTCATATGCTATTGTAATGAGATAATCAATGTTATTTACTTTACCTGTCAGTGGTCATAAAGTTATGGCTGATCAGTTTATGTTTCATGCTCTGTGCGTGCCTGTAAGTAATGTGTCAGTTGACGCACCGGTGTTCATTACTTTACACAAAGATCACAGTACTGCCCCCTGTAAATGCAACCACCTGGCCCAGCAAAAGTCGATTTAATAATTGACTGAGCCAAGTGAAGGATTATCAGCCAAACAGAGACTGCTTCCCATCAGGTGCTGTTACTGTTCAGGCATTTAGACAGCCATGAGTGTTGCAGCTATCAGAATACAGTAGCTGGCAGGGCAGATTCTTCTATCTACAATGTTTTTTTTTTCATAATTTGTAGCTCCTTTGAGACGTTTGATATTAAATTATTAGATAAATTATCCATCCATTGTGGCTTGTACTATGCATATGATTAAATTAACCATTGACCACCAGAAGGTTTTACCCCCTTCATGAGCAGGGCACTTTTTTGCTATTCTGCACTGTGCTACTTTAACTGGAAATTGGTCGGTCATGCAAGACTGTACACAAAATACATTTTGATATATTTTTTTTTTTCACACAAATAGAGCTTTTTTTGGGTGGTATTTAATCACCACAGTTTTTTTTTTATATTTCCTATATAAATTAAAATAAAATTTGAAAAAAACATTTTTTTTTTACTTATAACAGTTTCTGTTATAACATTTTGCAAACAAATAATCTCTTTTCATACATTTTGGCCCAAATTGAGTATGCTACATTTCTCTGGTAAAAAATGAACCCAAATCAGTGTATATTATTTAATCTAGGTGAAAGTTATAGAGTCTACAATCTATGGTATAAATATTTGAAAATTGATCAATCCTGATGTACTTAAGCCCTATCTCATTTCTTGGGGCCCTAAAATGCTAGGACAGAACAAATACTCCCCAAATTACCACTTTTTGGAAAGTAGACAGTCCAAGGTATTTAGTAAGAGGCATGACAAGTTTTTTGAAGTTTTTTTACGCACTGTTACCAGTGCTTTTTTTTTTTTAAAGAAAGTATTTTACATACTCTCATCAGAGTAGTTTAGTGTCATCATAGTGACGCTGTACTGTACTACTCTGTGGGGATGATCATATATTTATTTTTTACTCTGTTATTGCTTAGAACAGTTTGATTACTGTTATAAGCATTAGTTTTAACTGTCATGAATGGCTTTCATTCATGACAGCTTGCTTACTTGCTTACTATTGTGATCTGTGATTGGCTACAGCTAATCACATGGTACAGGGTGTCAGGTACCATGTGATAGCTGTGGGCCACTCACAGCATCAAAATAGTAAGCAAGCAGTCATAATTAGAATCCATTCATGACTGTTTTGTTTGCATGTCCCAGGTAACGCGCCAGTGCACATGTTTGCCATGTTGTACCAGCACATTGCAATGCCTGCAGCTGCCGTCCATTTGCAGTAAATGTACTGTGGGCGGGCAGCAAGTGCTTAAGAAAGTACATTTGCGTTTCAGCTTACTCTACTGATACAGTTCTCCCCCCAGACATCTCTAAATATTATCTGGGTATTAATGTTTTGCATCTGGCTAAGACATTAGCTAAATCTCTAGATTTCCACATCAGTAAATAATAGACCGCATTCAGCTCACATGGAAATCTAAAGGTATATGGCAAGCTTTACTCCTTTGACTTAATGTGGAGGGGTGAAATGGTTTGCTGGGAATACTTTTAAAAGGTTGTAATGCGTAATGCGGTGCCCTTCAGGTCACACAGCAAGTATAAAATGAGCTCTCTGGTTTGGATAACTAGTTGCTGTTAACAAAATGATCGTTACAAGGGTGTGGCTGAGGTATAAGTGCCCCAAAAGCTAAAAGTGTATTTATACTTTACAAATGCCAAAAACGGAATATTTAACTTATACAGTAGCTTAGCCAGATGCAGAACACAAATACCAAGATAAAATTTTGAGACGTTTGAGAAGTAAACTGTATCAGTTGAGTAAAGCCCTGTACACACGATCGGATTTCCTATGGATTTTAAACCAATGGATTTTTCCATCGAAAATCCGATGAAGCTGACTTCCATCAGTCTTGCCTACACACCATCAGTCAAAAAACCGATCGTCCCAAACGCCGTGACGTAAAAAACTCAGACGAGCCAAGAAAAATTAAGTTCTATGTTTCTGAGCATGCGTCAACTTGATTCTGAGCATGCGTGGGTTTTTTATCCGATGGAGTTCCCCACAGACGATAGTAATTTGCTGTCGTTTTTTTTTTTCCGTCGGATAAATTTAAAACATGTTCTATTTTTTATCACTGATGGAAAAAAGACCGATGGGGCCCATACACGATCGGTTTGTCTGATGAAAAAAGTCCATCGGACTGTTTTCATCAGTAAAACCGATCGTGTGTACAGGGCTTTAGATGAAGTTCAAATGTTTTATTCTTAATTTAGGTGTATAGTTACTACCAGCACTAACAGGTAAGTTACTTACTAACATTTAATATCCAAAGTCTCAAAAGGAGTTATAAATTACAGTAAGTGACTTTTCCATAATTTTGAAGCTAGCTTTTTCAGTAGTCAAGCTGTTTCTGTTTGCAAACCACACAAGCACCCTTAACCCAACTGCTGCTTTATTGACACAATCTTCTCCATTCCTACTGCTTGTAATTGAATCTCCCACTGCTTAATTGGAAATGGAATGACTCTGTAACCTTATTTGAAACATTTTTAGGAGCAAGTTGGAACAGCAAAGCTTACTTTTAAATACACAATCATATTAATAAATGTGGTAAATGGGAAATCTCTTTGCTTGGACTGTAGTTGTAATCTCCTCTGTAAATGAATACAAATGCTGATTGTGTTTAAATTACTATGAGCCCACCAGACATATTTATTATTGTAAACCAATTGTAAAAGTGCTCAGAAGGAAACAAGTGCGGCATACATATGATAGAAAAAATATTTTATAGTGAAATAAAAATCTTTTTTTTTGTTTTATGTTCTTAATGACAAGCAAACTTGTCATTGACATACAGTATTCTTATTATACTGTATTAGTGTTACAAAATAATGTAAAGATCTAAACATCCTCATCCTCTGTCTAAATAAGTCAAGCAATCCATTATTTGATACTTATAGCCATGACACATTTGAGAGAACTTCTTGAATTAAATACAACTTTTTTTTTTTAGAACTTTTACAGGAACATTTTTATGGTATGCTTGTCACAACTCCACTTACAGTCTTGAGACTGGTTGTCTTAAACAGATGACTGTGTCATTTGACTGCCAACTCTGGCATCAAGTCACAGTAGAGAAAGATTTCTGTTATTTGCACCAAGGAAAATACTTTTAGTAGGCCACCTCCACTTTCTTTGCAACTTTACTTTAAAGAAGAACGCAAGAACTTTAAACAAAACGATGAAAATGCAACAGTGCATATTTAAATTTTTTTCATTCAGCTAGTGTAATTACTTGAAATATGTAGATATGGTACTTGTCAGCTAAGTTTTGATGATACATTTTTCCCGAAAATTGTTAGTCCAAAGCTCAAGTTCCTTAGACAAAACTTGATAGTCCAGTACTCATGTTCCTTAGCTGCATCTTGTAAATTTTGTTTTCATGTTTTTTAGCCCCAGATTGACAGTCTAGGCCTCATGTTCCTTAGCCCCAATTAAATTTTCTAGGGCTAATTTTTCTTAGTTCCAATGTAACAGCATTTTGGTTCATCCATCAACAGGGTCCTTGCATCTAGTGGATGTTTTAGTAAGCGGCATTTACCACTGGGGCAATCCATATGTGACACTCTGTTTGCACCTTATGTACATAGGAGTGGGGTCTCCCCCTTTTTCATCTTGGGAAGGCATATACCCCATGAGCCTAGGTTTCTACCTTTTTTTAAAATATTTTTATTGAGTTTATAAGACATGTACAACAAGGTTAACAATAAAACAATACATCTAAGGAAGTCGTGCTGCCCACGCAGGGGTCATGAATGTAGATTACATATATGTTGTACTTTATATTAGCATGGGTAGCACCAGGAGAACAGTGGTGTGACCGTGAAACCTTTGCCACTAGGTGGCAGCAATATAACACAAGATTAAACTGACCCGTTTTCTCATACTTAACAAATATAAAAAAAAAATCACGTTTGCGGTTCCAGGCCTTGCTTAATTCATACCTAGGAAGCTGTAGTGGGGTCTGCTAACCATTTGGCCCATACTTCTTCACATTTGGAGGGACAACCTCTGTTTGTGTAGGTGATGTATCCCTCCCTCTCCTCAGAATGTAGGTTTCCATCTTTAATAGACATGTGCATTTGTTATTGTCTGAATGCATTTTCATCCAAATTTCGGGGGTTTTTGTGTTCATTTTTACATTTTCTGTCACTCTCTGTTGTTTGTTCCAATTATCTGTCTAAAGAACAAAGCTGGTAATGCACAAATAGAAAATTTCACTTTCAAAGCCTTTGTTTGCATTTTCTAATGATTAGAAGGATCTTTTTAGACCATAGTGGCAAGAACATTTGAAGTCAAAATTAGAACTGTTAACCTCCCTGGCGGTATTCCCGAGTGTGGCTCGGGGTGAAATCTCAGTACCTAAAGCGGTAACCCCGAGCCACACTCGGGATCGCATTGCAGGATCCAGGGAAAGCTACTTACCTTGTCCCCTGAATCCTGCAATGTGTCCCCACTGTGTCTGCGAGCTGTCTTCGATTCAAAAAAATAAAAACACATTATAGATACAGTATACTGTAATCTTACAGATTACAGTACTGTATCAAATTATTTTGCATCCCTTTGTCCCTAGTGGTTTGGCCTGTACCCTGCATGCAGTTTTACATTATAAATACTTTTCTTTCTGCCTGGAAACTAGAGATTGTCCATAGCAACCAAAAAGTATCCCTTTACGTCAAAAGTGGTTTTAGACCAGCTAGAAAACAGCGATAATAAATTAGAATCACTTGCAGAATTGAGCGATAGCGATTTGTGGGGAAATTCGTCATCAAACACTAAATCTAATGACAGCGACAATTCTGCAACTGAGCAAATTTCAGTGTTTTTGATTTGATTACATTATTGAATAATTTGTATTATTATTATATTATTATTTGTTATAATTATTTATAGTTATTTATTATATTATAATTAATGATTTTGTGTTTCAAACTTTATCATACCCGAGATGTCTACTGTTTAGACAGATTTAAGTGAGTTATTCCTAAGAATTACAGGCCTACAATACATAACACCAAATTTCCATGCAAAATAATTGTACCGCTTTGAGCATCAACAATCTGACATAATTTGAATCAATCCACCCATCTCTACAACTAGTAACCACTCATGTACTTCTGGCAACAAGACTACTCATAGCTAGACACTGGAAATCACAGATCAGCCCAACCATAATAGAAGTAATCACTCTAGTGCAATCACACTACACTCATAGAGCTATCCTGTCGTATGTCAAATCCTCACATTTCAAATCAAACAAATCTTGGTTCCCATGGATACAATGGTTCTCGAAACGGTTGACCTAATAATCCTCTGAATTACATTGTCACGCCTATCCACAATGATGTTCTGACTTGTTCTCCTTTCTTTCTCCCTCTCCTATCCCTCTCTTTCTAACTACTCCCTCTTGTCTTTATTTCCTTCCCCCTACCACCCATTTGTTGAACACAAGTTCATATGCAAATTTTTCCTTATATATTGTTGGTTATATGTTGTAAGCACCTTTACAATTCTGATATTGCATATGTCAGTTACTGCTTGAACTTGTCCATATCGCTACGGATGTAACTTTGGAAAATACTCAATAAAAATCTATTTGGAAAAAAAATAAAAAAATCTGACATAATCATACCGCCAGGGAGGTTAATATTTTTTTTACCTGGGAAAATTTTTAGACATTATAATGAAATCTGTTTAATGTGTCTAAGATCTAATTTAATTAGCATGTTTGGGTGAAATTTTAAGGGCTTTCAAACCAAATTATTTGTCTCAATAATGGCAAGAAAGAATATTCTGGTGAATGATTTTTCAAAATTTCCACATGAACATTTGAATGAAAATCTGACCATGTATCGCCAGCTTTACAGTAACACGGCCCTTTTTTTTAGTATAAGTAGTATAAGTAATTTTAGATTTTGAAAATAAAATGCTTAGGACAGTGCTCCTATATTTAGAGTATTATAAATTGGTCTCTGCTTTGGGAAAGTCCTTGGATGGCTCCTATAAGAATATGACAACTATATGACAACAATATGACTATTTTTTTTTTTTTTTTTTATCTGAGTGAAAAGCAAAGTAAAGTTAAAATCTGATTGAAAAGTAAAGTAAAAGCAAAATTTATTTGAAAGCAAACTATGCTACATTGCTTACAAATAGAAAGTATATAATGAATACATTTTGTTCTATATACTACTTTTTTTGTGCAGCTGTTTTGATTACATTACAATCTATCAAAAATTACAGTTATTATAACTTGCATAATGTGAAAAAGGTCACTAAACCTTTATACAATTATTTGACATTAATTGAACTTTGGTGAGGCAGATGCAAATTGCTCTAATTAACTTATACTCCATTTAGAACAATTCTAGCTCCCTATCATGTTGATCATATCCCACCTCTTTTCAAGAGAGAATAAATTCAGTTCCTCTAATCTCTCCTCATAGCTGAGCTCTTCCATGCCTCTTATCAGTTTGGTTGCCCTTCTCTGCACTTTCTCCAGTTCCCCCGATATCCTTTTTGAGAACTGGGGCCCAAAACTGAACTGCATATTCCAGATGAGGTCTTACTAATGATTTGTACAGGGGGAAATGATATCTCTCTGTACAGTTCATACCTCTCTTAATACAAGAAAGGATTTTGCTCACTTTGGAAACCGCAGCTTGGCATTGCATGCTATTATTATATTTATGATCTACCAAAAATCCCAGATCATTCTCCACTATGGATCACCCCAGTAGTACCCCCCTAGTATGTATGATGCATTCATATTCTTAAGCCCCGTACACACGGTCGGACTTTTGCCCAACAAACTTAGTGTTAAGCAAGTTGGACCAACAATCCGACCGTGTGTACGCTCCATCGGACAAACTTTTTTGAGTTTGGTTTTGTTTTCATCGGACAAAAGTTGGGTCTGCGAACGGACAAACTTTTGCCCAACAAAAGTCCTATGGAGCAAAGTCCTACCGTGTTTACAGAAAACCATAGGACTTTTGTCCGATGGACAAAACAACCAATGTTAAAATCAACCAACAATAGCAGACGTTGACCAAAGGGTGGCAGTAAAGAGCAGAAAAGAGCAGAAAAAACAAGTGATGTTGTAAGAAGTTTTAAGAAAGTTTGCAGAAAAGTCCTGTGGTGTGTATGCTATGGGTGTTCCCGACCAACTCCGTTCGGACAAAAATCTACGGAAAAGTCAGATGGAAGTCCGACCGTGTGTACGGGGCTTTAGCCTCCAAGTGAATAACTTTACATTTATCAACATTAAACCTCATTTGCCACACAGTTGCAGATTATTTGGGGGGGGTGAGTATTTTTTCTGTCGGTACTGACTCCCACTTCTTCAATCCTCACTTAGGCCAGGATGATGTTGCTTATCCTGCCCCCTCCTCTTCCCCAGCCACAGTCTGCTGGGAAACGTAACATGTCTCAAGAGGCTGTAGGACCAATGCCCTTGTGCTGGCAGTGTCAGAGACTCACAGCAATAAGAACAATTAGCCTCGGGAAGACAGTGCTGGAATTCATAGACTGGTAAGTACCTGATTTTTCAAAGTCAGTACCTGCAGTATTTTTAGCTGCTGACTTTCATTTTTAAGGAGAGGTGCAGGAAGTAAAAAAATAAAATAAAATTCATACACACTGTAGCTTGGCTGCAGCATGAGTCCAATGCTGCAACTGTCCCCCACCAACTCTAAGCCTGAGAACTGAGTGATCACATGATCACATGATCACTCCATTTTTGGGCCCACTGTGAGCACAGAGCAGTGACTGTCAGTCACGACTCTATGCTTTGCACCTCCAGTGTTCACTGGAGAGCTGGGCTGTAAAGGGGTGGGAGTGGCTGGCTCAGGCTCTCAGCGGCACTCTGAGAGGCAAAGCCAGCTGTTAGTAAGGGATCTGTGTGGATCCCGACATTATTGTCAGGATACACCTAGAGACTGAAGTGGCTCTAGGATGTCAGCCGACAACAAACTTTAGCCCAGTGTCAGCTGATTCTGGGTCACAAGGATGCAAAGGTTAGTGCAATCCTGTGATTCGCATGAGAATTTTGACCAAACAAGCTTAGGCCATACTTCTCTTTTAAATAAATTGGCGAAGATCGTCTGACCCTGTAAGTCTCAAAATAATATCTAAATATATCTTACCTGAAGTTTCCTGCAATGAAAAAGCTATCATACTCATCTTTCTGGTGGCCCGTGTCTCCTACCTTCTCTTTGTGTTAGTGATGCAGGCTTGGAAGGACCGTTCATCATTCAACGCTTCCGATCATGTTGGATGCCTCGTCTCCCAACCACAAACTGTGGTTCCTTCTTCAACAATTATGTGACTACAGGAAACAGCAGTGATGTAGCTCATCAGGCTCTATATACTCTTTATATTGGCATGGTATAGCAAAGTTATGAAAGCAATTAAATATTATAAAAATATTTAAAGAGGAACTCCAAAATTTTCCATGCAAATGAAACATATTTAGGAAAGCTCATTTCTTCCAGACTAACCCAGACTACTCAACAAGACATTTTGATATTTCCATAACTTCCCCCAAGAGCCAACCCATTTTTTGCATCCGGGCTGAGGACTCTTGAGAGAAGTACTGAGGTTCTGTGATGTTTTCAGGAAGCTATGTACAGCACCCTGCTGGACCTTCCCACCTACATTGCATAGAGAAGCACAGAGACCTAATGATGACATCACTGGATCTAAAATGATACATGTCATAACAATGAAAACAATTTATTTAAAAAAATAAATAAAAAAAAATAAAAAAAAAATAAAGCCTGTTGACGAGGTAAAAAAGGAGGACCTTTGAATGCAAACTGATGAAGCAGATTAAACGTCACCGTTAAAGTGGTATTAAACCCAAAAGCAAACATTT
Source organism: Rana muscosa (assembly GCA_029206835.1). Classification (NCBI taxonomy): domain Eukaryota; kingdom Metazoa; phylum Chordata; class Amphibia; order Anura; family Ranidae; genus Rana; species Rana muscosa. The sequence continues at coordinate 352,780,488 of CM055119.1, forward strand.
ATTACATTGCAGATTACCAATTCTTATGCCGTGTACACACGACCGTTTTTCTCGTTGAGAAAAACAATTTTTTTTTCCTTTTGACGAGAAAAATGATCGTCTGTGGGCATTTTGTCGTTTTTCTCGACGAGAAAACGTCATTAAAAACGACGAGAAAAATTAGAACATGTTCTAATTTTTCTCGTTGTTTTTTCGACATTTTTTCCGCGGCAGTTTTCCCATAGGGAAACACTGCCGCGGAGCCCACAGACGGTCGTTTTTCTCGACAAGAGAAGAAATGACGTGAAAAACGTCCGTGTGTGGGGAACAAGCCGTTTCCTCGTTTTTAATGTCATTATTCACGGCGTTTTTTTAACCGCCGTGAATAATGATCGTGTGTACGCGGCATTAGATGTGATGGCTGGATTAGTTTTATTTTTTAGGCTTTTTTTCTTCTATTTTCATCTGGTGATCTAGCCAGTAAGTCTGTTGATTTTCAAAATAACAAGCTGCCCTGCAGATGTAGTGATTAGAGGGTTGAGACAAATCATTTACTACTGATAAAGGTGCTTACAACAAACATATTTTCTTTATTTATTCAAAATTCTAATAAAAATGAAAAAAAAAAAAAAAAGAAACCATCCATCTAATAATCTAAAGCTGGAATATCTTACTTTTTACGGTTTGGGGTTTAATACTTTAAATATACCTTATATATTTTTTTTCCTTCAAAGTACTGTAGTTGTTAAACAAAGTTAATTTCAAGCTCTGCATTTCCTAATTTGATTTGGAGGGATTAACAGTGGAAAGGAAAAAAAATAAAATAACCGCAGCAGCTCAGACAAAAATAACATCCCCATATCATAGCAGATCTCTGGAGTATAAAGTATAGCCACAAGCTTCGTCGTTTAATGAAGATCATCCAGCAATCCAGATGCTACTGCTGTGTGGGTTCTGTATGTGGATTCCGTTGGTTGGCATCTGTCTTCATCCTGGTATTGCGTGCGTGTGATCGCATCTGTTCACTGCATGGCTGGAATACACGGTGCATAATGAAAAGCTGCAATAAAGATATATACGTCAATGTGATTATGCGCTCTGCTACGGCAACTGGAGTTATTTAATATCTTTTTCATAATGTTCCCCAGGAAAATTTCCCATCTCCTATTTCAATGCAGGCTTCAAACTAATTGCACTGTTGTTTTTTTATTAAAACATGGAGATAGAAGACTTTGTATCTACAGGAAAAGTGCAAACACCAGTGTTTGAATTAAATGAGAACTCCTGCCCAGTAACCTTACATTGTCACGGTTTAACCTTTTCATGCCTAATGCGGCGTACACACGATCGTTTTTCATGCCGTTAAAAATGACATTTTTTAAAATGGCCATCAAAACCGATTGTGTGTATGCTCCAGAGCATTTTTAACGGCGTGAAAAACGGGCATTAAAAATTTCGAACATGCTCTATTTATTCACGTCGTTTTTCATGTCGTTTTTTTTAACGACGTGAAAAACGATAGTGTGTATGCTTTCACGAGGTGAAAAAAAAACGCGCATGCTCAGAATCAAGTATGAGACGGGAGCGCTCGTTCTGGTAAAACTAGCGTTTGTAATGGAGATAGCACATTCGTCACGCTGTAACGGACTGAAAAGCGCGAATCGCCGCTCAACAAAGTTTACTAACATGAAGGGTGGCACCATTCAAATGGAACTTCCCCTTTATAGTGCCGTCGTACGTGTTGTACGTCACTGCGCTTTGCTCGAGCGGTTTTTTTTAATGATCGTGTGGATGCAAGACAGGCTTGAGAGGAAACATGAAAAAAAAACGACGAGAAAAACGTCGGTTAAAAAATGGCATGAAAAACGATCGTGTGTACGCCGCATAAGGGTAAAACAAATCTAAATGCCTAAGCACAATTTTGCAATTTTGACATGTGTTAGTAAAACCGTACATATCATCACAACTACTTTGTGCATCCAGGTGAATTATACCTTGTTTTTTTCAGTACAAATTTGGCTTTCATTTGGTAGTAAATAGTTATGGATATCACCTTTTTGTTTATTATCAAAAGAAAAACTGCCCCAAAAGAGTTTTTTAAGCTGTATATTTCTTTTTACTACCATAACCTGCCTCCAAAGAACCACCCACAATAAACTCTCCTGCTCCTGACGATCGCAACAATACCACATATGTGTATGTTATTTGTTGTTTGTACCCGTAGTACAGCCCAGAAGCAATAGTGCACATTTAGCATTTTATTTTTGTCCTACCTAAAACACACCAAGACTCATGCCGCGTACACACGACCGTTTTTAATGGCATTGAAACAAACTGCATTTTTCTCGACGTGATTTTTCGTGTTTGCTCTGAAGCCTGCCTTGCCTACACACTATTGTGGAAAAAAATGTTCGAGTAAAGCGCGGTGACGTACAACACGTACGACGGCACTATAAAGGGGAAGTTCCATTCGGATGGTGCCACCCTTCATGTTAGTAAAGTTTGTTGAGCGACGATTCGCGCTTTTCAGCCTTGTGCTTTTCAGTCCATTACAGCGTGACGAATGTGTTATCTCCATTACGAACGCTAGTTTTACCAGAACGAGCGCTCCCGTCTCATACTTGATTCTGAGCATGCGCATTTTTTTTCACGTCGTTAAAGCCCACACACGGCGTTTTTTCATGATGAGAAAAACAACGATGTAAAAAACGTTGTGAAAAATTAGAGCATGTTCCAATTTTTCTCGTCATGATTCTCAGCGTTTTTCTCGTCGGGAAAACTGCTGGAAAGCCCACACACGATCATTTTTAATGACCATTTTAGAAAATGTAATTTTTCCCATCATTAAAAACGGTCGTGTGTACGCGGCATAACTGATGCTGATTAAAAAAATAAAATAAAATTCTGTCCAAAATATACTGTCCCTCCCTGACCTTTGACCCTGGCCTTGATCTTTGACCCTTACTTGACCCAAATACTAACCCTGGCACTGACCTGGGTCAAAAATTGATCTAGGTATTTTTTTAGTTTATTTATTTTTTATTTAACTTAAATTTTATCCCAAACATTTTTTTTCTTTCTGCAAGGAACGAGAAAGATACATTGCATCTTCTCTATTCACAGGAAGAAAAAAATACAGGGACAGGCTTTACAGTGACTGATCACTGTGGTGGCCAATCAGAGGCTACCAAAGTGAACAGGTGACCCGGGAGATCCGGGTCCCGATCAATAGTAAGGGGTAGACTTGTGCACAATGGAAAATGTTGTTTAGTTTTGTATAGTTTTCATTCGTAAAATACATTTGTTATATTCATTATGTTATGTTAATTCATTTTCGGATAATTAGTTATATCTGTAGAGTGTCAAAATTCGATATACCGAATCGATCCGTTTTGTATGTATATCAATTTGATTCGATATTTATGTATGTATATATATTCGTTATGACGATTCGTAGTTTGGAAAGTCGTTTGTTTATTCAATCCATTAACACACACAATGACAATATCTCTTCTCCTCCGCTCAAATACAATACAACACCTTTCTTACTCAGTTCTCAAGAATGCACTTTGCCAGTAATTCAACCTCCAGCACAAAAATATTCAGCTGATTGGACTCTACAGGGGAGGCTTCAAAGTCATCTGACTTTGAAGCCGCCCCATGCAGCGCGACCTCAGCACAGCTTACAAAACTACTTCTGTATAGAAGTCAATGCAAGCCGCTCCGAAGTCACCCCAAAGTAGTACTGGAACCTTTTTCGCTCCTATTAGAACAGTTCCATTGCAATGCATGGAGCGCGTTTTGTCACGCGATTTGACCAGGTCGCCCCTGTGTGAACCAGCACTAAGATTTACTTGAGTTGATCTTTTGTTTCATTAGACCTTTAACGAATGAACGAATCATGTTGAATTCATTCATTATTTTCGCTATAATTTCATTCAAATTAGTTGAAAATCTATTTACTCTTTCGCCCATGGACCGACACAGCCTCTCTATTGACAAAGTGGGTATTATCCGTTAATTGTGAGTGACTAGGCAGAAAAACTTGTAAAAAGTGTTGCATCACACCTTCTACAGTACCGCCCAGGGGGCGGACCCTCTGGTATAACCTCTCAGTCTGCATCTCGCAGATCAGTTTTTCTGGTTACCAGATGGAAGCATGAAGTTCTCAAGAATTTCCTGGTAGAGGGCTGCGTTGACTTTAGACTTGATACATTTCTAGAGCATTTCATGCTTCCCTCTGCTGACCAGCTTTATGGAGAGGCTGATTTTATTTTCCAGCAGGACTTGGCACCTGCCCACACTGCCAAAACTACCAATACCTAGTTTAATGATCATGGTATCATTGCTTGATTGGCCAGCAAACTCACCTGGCTTAAACCCTATTGAGAATTTGTGGGGGATTAGGTAGTTGAGAGACACCAGACTCAACAATGCAGATGAGCTGAAGGCCACTATCAAAGCAACATGGGCTTCCATAACACCTCAGCAGTGCCACAGGCTGATCGCATCCAAGCCACGCCGCATTGATGCAGTAACTCATTTCAGTAAGCCAACATTTCTGTATTAAAAATCCTTTTAGTATTAAAAAATATTTTGTATTAAAAATCCTTGACGTCATTGTCAATAAAAGCCTTTGACACATATGGAATGCTTGTAATTATAATTCAATATACCATAGTAACATCGGACAAAAAGATCTAAAAACACTGAAGTAGCAGACTTTTATAAAAATGTATATTTGTGTCATTCACTTGCTGCAGCTAGAGACTCTTAAGCGACATTATTCATGTTGGTTAATGCTTGTTCTAGTGAATATGGGCTCGCCAGCACACGTGAAATATTATTTGACATTTTGGAGCATCACTGGAGCAAGTTGCTGCATGTGAACCTTCCTTTCATACCTTTACCACCTTTTTGTGCTTAGGCCTGCCACTTCAATGCTATGCCAAACCCTTTTTTGTGTGCCAGTGTCATGGCTGTAGTACAAAACTGCAACATCTTCTTCACACACTTTGTGCAAAATGTGGTATCTTCCCACAACAGGGGAGAATCACTGTTCATACACAGTCCAGACTTTAGAGTGCTGATGATGGCTAATGGTCTGAGATTGGTCTCCCCTTCTTTTCAAAAATGTTTTTTTTTTTCAATTTAGCAAGTTTAGAGGCTCACCTATTTTAACTTGCCAAAATAATTCCTCTGTTCTAAAAGCATTTGAGAATCCTTTAAGGAATATGTACAAAAGTCACATTAGTATTCCTCCTGCTCCTATTAGCACTTCACTAGAAACTTCTAAAACTAAACTGAAAATAGGCTGTTCTTAGAAACAGAAAAGCCAAGACTGAAATCAATTTTGTAGCCGATGGAGAAAATTACTCAGTATTTTGCATTATTTAGAACATACAGAGGTTACACATTCACCAGGGGCTATTGATTTCATGCCCACCATTTTAAAAGACAGAGACGGATAACAGACGTGAAGGCACTATTCATTGGTTATGGAAAGCTTGTGCTGTCTGTTAAGTGTGTTCCATGCACAATATCTTTATACAGTGATGGCTAATTTAGGAATTGCTTTTTTTGTTGTTGTGCAGAAACTGGGTAAGCTTTAAAGGGAATGTGGAACGTGTTTATTTCAATTGTCTTCTTGACCGTTATTTTAAAAAGAAAATAACACATTGATATTTTTGAAGCTGCCAAAGGCAAATTTCTTCATATTTAATATTTACTATTTGGGGCAATCAGGTGGTGTTCTTTAAAAGGATTCCTACAGCATTGGGTAGACCACATACTGTAGAGGTTGTTAAATTTTTTAGGTGCTTGTGAGGTCATGCCCCTTCCTCCACCTACTCTTTTCAGATTGATCATCCCAGTCAGGGAGCCTGGTCTCAGCTCAAGCAAAATGCCTAAGCACAATTTTACAACTTTGAAATGTGTTAGTAATACTGTACATATCGTCACAACTACCGAATTTATCGGCGTATAACACGCACTTTTTTCCCCTTAAAATCAGGGGAAAATCGTGGGTGCGTGTTATACGCCGATCCCCGCTGATCCCCCGCTGATCTGAGCGAGCGGAGCTGAGAAGTACACTCGGCTTTACTAGGCTCTCGCAGTCACGCCCACCTCCACTGATTGCGAGCACCGCTGACATACAGAAAGCCGAGTGTACTTCGGCTAGTCTCGGCTCCTCTCGCAGTCCCATCCCTGACTGTGAGCAGAGCCGAGTCTAGCCGAACTACACTCGGCTTTCTGTATGTCAGCGGCGTAATCAGTGGAGATGGGCGGGACTGCGAGAGGAGCCAAGTCTAGCCGAAGTACCCTCGGCTCCGATCGCTCCTCTCCACAGCGGAAATCGGCGCCAATTTAAAATATCGAAAGAGACTGGCAAGGCTGCAAGGACACTGGGCAATGCTGCAAATGCATTGGGCAATGCTGCAAATGCATTGGGCAAGGCTGCAAGGACACTGGGCAAGGCTGCAAGGACACTGGGCAAGGCTGCAGATGGACACTGGGCAAGGCTGCAGATGGACACTGGGCAAGGCTGCAATGATGGATGGACAAGGCTGCAGTTAAATGTAAGTTTTTTTTCCTTTAACTTCCCTTCTAAAAGTTTTTTTCCTTAAAATTCCCTCCTAAACTTGGGGTGCGTGTTATACGCCGGCGCGTGTTATACGCCGATAAATACGGTACTTTGTGTTTCCAGGTTGATTATACCTTGTTTTTTTTCAGGACAAATTTGTATTTCTTTTGGTGGTGAATGGTAATGGATATTTCCTGATTTTTTTTGTATTATCAAAGGAAAACTGGCCCAAATAAAAAATAAAAATAAATATATATTTTTTTTTTATTTAGTTGTATATTTCTTGCTATTATCATAATATACCACCAAAGAACAACCCAAAATAAATTATCCTGCTCCTGAGGATCGCAGCAATACCACATATTTACATGTTAGTTGTTGTTTGCACCCATAGTATAGCCCAGAAACAATGGTGCACGTCTTGCATTTTTTAAAATCCTGCCTAAAACACCCTAAAAAACTGACACTGATACTAATAATTTTTTTTGGAGTCTACCAAAAATATGCTGACCGTGACTTTTAACTCTGACCTTGACCCTTACACTAACCTTGGCAAACATTGATCTTGTTATTTTTTTTCTTTATTTTTTGTTTTTTATTTTTATTTTTTATTTTATTTCTAATTTCTTTTTTACACACTTTGGTTTGTTTACATTTTTCTCTCCTGAAAGAACAGCAATATACAATGTATCTTCCTCTGCATTCAGAAGAGGAAGTAAACACAGGGGCGGGCTGAAGACTGTCATAGCCAATCAGAGGCTATCACATCAATCAGGGGACCCATAAGCGAGCATCCCAGGTCCCAATCAATAATACGAGACCCGGGGCTCTCTGTAAGAGCCCAGTCTCTGTGCTGGGAGCACGCTGGGAGAACGCTGCACAGTGAGCTGCCAGCACAAAGGGAGATACGCATATATGTGACCCCATGGAAAAAGCCCACTTCCATGAGGGAGCATATACTGTATGTGTGCGGTCAGTGGGAAGGGATTCATTTATATAAAAGCCATCTTTAATGCAGACTAGCAACATTTTACATCTATTTGGTTGCAGAAGATGTTACATCTGGGCAGATTAGGACCAAAGGTTTCAATCAATGAGTGAAGGCAAGTCAGCATCAGAGCCCATTTAGAAAACAGAAGCTAGCCAGGAGCAGACCAAGGTTAAATCAAATCTTACAGGCAACCTATCCAGAGGTTAGGACAGGAGTCCGAGTCAAATAACAGGCAACATTTAAGACCAGGCAGCAATGTTTAAAAAAACAGAGCATGCTAAGGTCAGTAAAAAAATACTAACAGGCAGCATACCCATGTATCAGGATCTAAACTCTTTATCTAACTATGCAGAGGGATGACAACTATTTAAGAGTAAGCTGGGGAAACCAGGTAGACAGTTCTGAGATTCTGTTACAGATGTGCACATGATGATGCATGTATGTTAATTTGTCCCACTTAAAGGAGAAGTATGAGCAAAGCTTTTTGGTCCCCACTTCAGTTTGTTTTGAACTCCTGTGACCCGTTTTCAGCCAACAGTGGGCTAAATCCTGCTGATGGCTGACGTCACTCAGTCAGTCCAGGGTCTGGAAAGATCTTGACTTTAAAGTCGGGATTAACCCTGATGTCTGGATTAGCAGCTGGTTTAGCCTCTCAGTGAGAATATACAACTAAATTAAAATATATATATATGGGGGGCGTGGCCAGGCAGCGGATGTAGTCGGTCGCACATCCAGATCTCTCCGAAAATCCACTATATCATCCTGAACGATCACCCTACACCGCCACTATCAAGGATAATCTGAGACCGGAGGCCTCCCCAGGTGTCCCTAGCTTCTTATCCGTTACTTACCTGCCAGATGTCAGCCGTGAGATGACAGAACGCGGCCCGGACTGCAGACAGCATGGCTCAAAATGGCGCCCAGGCCCAACGCTCTGCTAAGGAGACACACAAGGCGGCTGCTGCAAAGTTCTTTTCACTCACTCTGGAGCCTAATACACACTCGGATGCTTCGGGGGACTTGTCCGGTGGGTCATCTGAGGCCGATGACACCGTGCCTTTTGAGGATGCCAGCGGATCGGGACTCACCTGGGACGCAGTGAGTACTCCGGAGGGGGGTGCCACTAGGCCTCATATCCCCGTCAGCCCATCCTCTGAGGGGGAACCCTCGCTCAGTGACATCCTAGCAGCAGTGAATAACTGTAATGTCTCTCTAGCCGCAGAGATTAAGGGGGTGAGAGCAGAATTGTCATTTCTGAGGCAGAACACCCAAAATCTGAGAGAGAGGGCCTCTGCATTGGAAGGGAGAGTGAGCTCTGTGGAGGATGACATGGTGCCCATGCAGAGAGATGTGTCATACAACAATCATCTCCTTACACAGCATTCATCCCGCTTGGAGGAATTAGAGAACAGAATGAGAAGGAATAATGTTAGGGTGATTGGGCTCCCCGAAAGAATTGAGGGAAAGAACCCAGTTGACTTTATTGAAAAATGGTTGATTGCAGCATTCGGCAGAGAGGTGTTCACCCCCATGTTTTCTGTGGAGAGGGCGCACAGAGTTCCGGCCAGGCCTCCGCAGCCGGGAGCTCCCCCCAGGCCTTTCCTCCTCAAGCTCCTGCACTATAAGGACAGGGACGCTGTCCTCCAGAATGCCAGGATCAAACCAGAGGCCCTGAGAATCGATAACGCAAAGATGTCATTTTTCCCAGATTTTTCTGCTGAGCTGCAGAGGCAACGCGCTAAATTCATGGACATTAAACGTCGCCTCCGAACCCTGGATCTCAAATATGCTATGTTGTATCCTGCCCGCCTTTGGGTGTAAGCACTGGGATCAGTGCACTTTTTTGATTTGCCATCGGCTGCTACACAATGGCTGGATCGGGAAGAAAGACTGATCCGGGAAAATCGCAACCAACGCTCCGCACCCCCGGAGGGATAGTGAACTACTTGATTAGGCAACCTTGATCGTACATTTCTACTTGCCAAGGCGGAGTAAGCTGTTGTTGTGTTCTTGCTGTTGAGAAGTTGTAAGACACTAACGTGCGCTTCCACTGTTGCCCCCCCAAAATGGTCTGGTCCAGACCCCACACTGCTTTTAGGCAATACAAGTTGGCCATGTTGGCCGGTTATTTGTTTTTTTTCCCTTTATTTTCATTTTTTTTTCTCCCTGCTATATGGAAGGATCTCCACTGCTGATGTCTCTACGGTCTACTACGGTCACTGCTCTTCATGTGGAACGCTCATGCCTAGACGGTCCATGGAAAGATTGCTAGACTCTCCCATGTACTGCTGTTCCCATTGTTTTCATTTTTTCTCCCAGCCCATTGGAACATGCCATATTTTCATGTGTGTTGCTCCTTATTGTTTTTTTCAAATTGCCCTCTGACACTGTATAATACCCTTGCGGTGATTGTAGTGCTGCTGAAATGGCTAAGGTAACCAGATTTTTGTCATGGAATGTCAGGGGTTTGAATAATCCTGTCAAACGATTGGCTGTGTTGCGCACAATCAAGCGTATTAGCGCAGATATAATATGCCTCCAGGAGACTCACTTCTCCTCGACCTCCACCCCACAATTTGCTTTAAGGCAATTTTGCCATCAATATCACGCCACTTATTCGGTGTACTCGAGGGGAGTGAGTCTTCTGGTAAAACGTGGCAAGCAGTTCTCAGCTATAGAAGTTAAGATTGATCCAGATGGTCGCTTTATTTTTCTACTGTGCTCTATATATGGCACAAAATGCATCTTGGCAGGATTGTACATCCCCCCCCCCCCTGTTCTCAGCCAGTATCCTCAAAACGTTGGCAGACTTTATGTCTCGCTTTTCAGGGATACCAGTACTGGTCCTCAGGGACTTTAATAATTATCTGGATCAAGGGAAGGACAAACTTAGTGCCCGGATTGGGAATGGTGTGCAGGGACGGCGGGGGCCTACTCCGTTTCCTGTTAGAGATGGGCCTGACGGATGTGTGGAGACTGCGAAACCCAGAAGCCAGGGTTTTCTCCTGCCAGTCAGCCTCAATAGGAGGTCTATCCAGAATTGATCTGGGATTGGGGAATGATCCTCTTCTGTTACTATTGGACTCCTCTCAATATCACCCTAGGCAGACTTCGGATCACTCTCCCCTCTCGGTTGATTTACGGATGGGGGCGGTCAGAGGAAACACCTTATGGAAACTTAATCCCTTCTGGTTATCACTCATTCCAACCCCTGATCTGATACCTGAACTACTCACGTTCTTTTTTGAACATAATGTAGGCTCTGCAGATATAGATGTGGTCTGGGAAACTGCAAACGCATATTTACGTGGCCAGTTCATTAGAGTAATACGCCAAATTAAGACTTCTACTAAAGAATGGGAGGTTTCGGTTTTGGAGGAGGCTCGGTGCTCTGAGGTTAAATATATAGATGACCCCACGGAGGATACCAAACGGTCCTGGCTAGCTGGCCAGTCTATGCTCAAGGACCTGTCCTTGCAGTTGGCAGAAACGTTTCTTTCTAACGCAAAGTCACTTTGAAGAGGGGGAAAACACTGGTCACATGTTGGCCTTGCTGGCCAAATCACAACAATCTTTCTCACATATACTGGCTGTGGCTGATGCAAATGGTGCACCGTGTCACTCCACTCCAGCTATAATGGAGGTATTTAAAAAAAAAAAATCAGGATGTCTATTCTTCTAAGGTCAGCCGTTCCCATGACGAGCTCTGTTAGTTTTTGGACAGGTATCCCATCCCCTGCTTATCCGACTCGGATTCAGCCCATCTTAATGCACCCCTGTCGGAAGATGAACTATTGGAGGCATTAGCCCATGCACAAAACAGTCGGGCGCCAGGCTCTGACGGCCTTCCGTCTGAGGTGTATAAGCGATACTCTACACAAATTCTGTCGATTCTCCTAAAAGTTTACAATCAAGCGTTTGAATCTGGGACCCTCCCTCCATCTATGAATGAAGCCATTATAGTGGTCTTACTGAAACCCGTCAAGGACCCTATGTCTCCGGACTCATATCGGCCCATTTCTTTACTCACGTTTGATATCAAGCTGCTCGCCAGAGTTCTGGCGAACAGATTGGCCAAATTTATTCGTCAAGTGATCCACAAAGACCAATCTGGTTTTATACCAACTAGATCCACATCTCAAAATCTGCATAGACTATTGAATGGTCCTATTTATGGGAGGTCCTGCTTAGATTTGGGGTGGGTCAATCTTTTCTGAAATGGGTCCAACTGTTGTATAGTTCCCCGACCGCGAGAATGCGTATCAACGGGGATGTGTCGGGGTCCTTCAGACTGCATAGGGGCACACGTCAGGGGTGCCCTCTGTCGCCCCTGCTGTTTGCCCTTGCTTTGGAGCCTCTGGCTATACACTTCAGGGCCTCACGATCCATTACTGGCTTCCAGAGGGGACTTATACAGGATGTAATATCCCTATATGCAGATGACACTCTGATCTACCTAGGGGATACTGATAGTTCCTTGCAAAATGCGATGAGTCTGATAGCTGACTTCGGACAGCTGTCGGGTTTTAGCATTAATTGGAGTAAGTCGGTACTAATGCCCCTAGACCCCCTGCTACGGCCCTTGCCTGATTGTGCAAGGGAAGTGGTGGTAGTTGAGGAATTCCGCTATCTGGGCATACAAGTGACCACGGACCCCGCCCAATACCTTGAGCTGAACCTGACACCGTTGCTTCGGAAGTTCCGAAAGAAAAGCTCTGCTTGGAAAAAGCTGCCTTTATCGGTTACTGGCAGAGTAAATTTAATTAAGATGGTCTGGGCCCCCCAACTCCTCTATATATTTCATAACTCCCCCATATGGATGAAGCACAGATGGTTTACCCAAATTGATAGTCAGTTCAGGGGTCTGATATGGGGTAACAAACCAGCTCGAATTAGCCTGCGCACCCTACAACTGGCTAAGGACCAAGGTGGCATGGCGGTGCCACACGCTAGATACTATTTCATAGCCTCGCAGTTGCAACATCTAGGTAATTGGGGAGTGGAGGATGACTCCGACCCTATTCGATCCTTACTTGTTCCCAGTGTCTCTAGTCTTCCAGCGATAGCATATTTGGAATCAGGGTTTACTCACCAACGTTTACCATCCAACCTGACAGAACTGGAGAGGATCTGCAAGGAGGAAAAGCAGAAGATCCCCAAATACAAGTGGGAAAAACTTGTTGCATCTTTCCCAAAAAGACTCATGGCTGTATTAGATCAAAAGGGTGCTTCTACTAAATACTGAGCAAATGGTCTGAATACTTAGAACCATGTTATATTTCAGTTTTTATTTTTTAATAAATCTGCAAAAATGTCAACAATTCTGTGTTTTTTTGCCAATATGGGCTGCTGTGTGTACATTAATGAGGAAAAAAAATGAACTTAAATGATTTTAGCAAATGGCTGCAATATAACAAAGAGTGGATAATTTAAGGGGGTCTGAATACTTTCTGTACCCACTGTGTATATATATATATATATATATATATATATATATATATATATATATATATATATTTTTTTTTTAAACCCATACTTATCTTTTAATTTGTATTTTTTTTCTGTGTCATATTCAACTGTATCAGGTTGCCTTCGATTTAGTGCCTCCAAAAATTGTTTACTTTCACGATCTGGCCTCTGACCTCTTAGTTAGACCCGCCTTGCTTTCTTTCATATTCCCTACATTCAGCATTAAAATCTCACAGAGACAAGGCTTAGGAAAGTCATTGAGTTCAAAAGACTGAAAAATCATTCTCTGCAATTATCTGACGTAAAATTGTGTTAGATTCAACTTCTTTGTATTATTTAAGAATTTAATTGCCTGAGAATGGTGCTAAGGCAGCAGTTGACCATACTCTCTGGACAGGGATTATGTCAATGTACAAGAGATCTTTAAAACGTTTCCGTACTTTTATATTTTCGTTGGAAACGGTGAGGGTGAGAGGAGTAGTAATTGGTCATGTCTGAGAGTATCATGTGACTAGTCTGTCTGGCAAGTCAGCTGACCTTGCATTTGCCACGCTGTGGTGAAGATAGCTGCCAAACTCATAAAAAAAGTGTGGAAACTTTTTGAAGAACCCTTGTATAAGTCAGCATCTGAAATAGAACACAGGTAGAGGTGTGTAGGTGGGGTGCAGCGTGGTACAAAGACAATAACTCACACAGTCAGTTGTAAGGGAAACTTATATTGAAGTAATGCAGTAATAGTTCACAACAAACCCAGTGGGAAGGTCTGGTGGCGTGAGAAGAACAGATTTCAGCCAGAATGACAGCATCTGTTGAGAGGTGCAGAATGTGGCCTGGCCATCCAGCACCCAATCGGTAAGATGTCCAGAGAGTCCCTACCCTTTCCCTCCTCGTCAGGAACCTTTACCTCATACTAGCACTGTCCCTAACAGACGGGGTTCCTTTTCCCTAACCTGTCCACTCAAAAAAATGTGCACCAAGCCCGGGAGCCAGTGCCTTAAATAGGCTCTGACCCAAGATGACTGCTTGAGTCACATGGCGTGGTAGCATCCAATAGGATAGCTCCCCTTGTGACCCAGGAAACCGTAGAAGAACCATGTTCCCCCTGACATCCTCTCCAACAACAGCGCCGCTGCTATGGTTGCCACCTGCTGTGGAGAAAACAGAATGCATCTACCAACAGGTGGAAGCCTGTCTGGGTACAAAAAAAGAGTGGGTTGAGCAGATGATCTCATAAAGAATTGGCATACAGTAGCTGCTTGGCAGGAGCTAACCAAAGGGCATGCATTGCCTTCTGTTTTGTGATTATGAAGGGAGCTATGAGAGAGCTATGAGAGAGATCTGAGATCTTCAGAGACCTCTGAATTCTAAGTTCTGCTAGGCCACATGACACTGACCTTGAGTAGGGGCAAAACAGGAGAGTGCAATATGGCTGCAGCTCAAGGAAGCTCCTGTGGCTACTACATATATCTGGCAAAGTGGAGGGACCTATTGTGAAGCAAAAATAAAGTGTACTTTTTCTACACATATTGAATCCTTCACAATAATCTTTGAAATATCTGGATGCTTTCTAGTAATATGGTCTTCTCCAGTTGAATGATATAAGTTGTCAATGCTCAAATGATGTTCCAAGTCTTTTAGGGCTGCACCAAGGGTCTGACTACAAATTATACTACTACTATTTTTCTTTGCCAGAAACACTGTACCTTGATCTTCTGGCCCCTGTTTTTCCTTACCTTTCTTTACTTTTTCCAAATGTTTATCTTCAGCTGTCACTGTTGGTATTGCCATATCAATCAACCTTGCTGTATCTGTTTCTTCGCAACCACAGTTTTATTAGGAGTGTTATGCAGTAGATATTATGTTTCTGAAATAGGAAACATGATTTTACTTCTTTATTATCAGCTACCATCTTTTCAGGGATGGACAACAGGATTACTTGCAGGTGTTTAAACGTGTTAATCCAAATTCCTATGTCTATGCATTCACGTGATTGCAGGTGAGACGCCACATTTGCCTGGTTTTGGGAATCCTTGTGTCGCAAAGCAATGTGCTGCAACACTCCCACCTTACAGTCATTTTACTTGTTGTGTGTTTTTTTATTGGCACCGCCGTAGGACATGGGCGGCGCTTTCCCCGGAGCCGCGGCATTACTTCCAGTTTCCCCCCGGCCCAGTGTCCGCACTGTGGAGGAGAGTGGAGACACAGGAGGATCCACAGCCTGATCCACAGCCCAGTAAGTGCCATACCTCTCGTGGGGGGGTCTTGTCAGCACTACGAGCCCCGCGCCGAGGGAGGGGGTTTGCTGTCAGTGCCGCGAGCCCCCGCAGGGGGGGCCACCTGGTTACCATTTGGTGATTACTACCTGTTCAGTTTAATGGTTAACAGACTTACAGCTTTGTATTCATAAGTGCTCTTATGGACACAATTCCCAGGCCACACACCTGTTACAGCCTCCCTTTTACACCGTGGGAAATTGATTGGTGCCTTATCGGTAGTAATAAACAGAGCATTGCATGATTGCACCTGTTTCAGAGAGACAGTAATACTTCCCATTGTGTATTCCCATTTGCTCATGCAGGCGCATGCCCCTTATTACTCAATGGGTGTGATTCCCCTGTACCGCAAGGGTTTGTGCATCTGGGCTCTACTGAACCATTGCTTTTTTTTTTTTGCAGTGATGTTATAGCTTTGCAGGACTGTCTGCATGTCTAACTCAGAGATGCAAGTGTCAAAAGGTACTCTTTTCCCCACATTGCATGCTGACCTATATACCCTATATGTAATGCTGACCTATATACCCTATCTGTAATGCAACCTATATACCCTATCTGTAATGCAGATCTATATACCCTATCTGTAATGTTGATCTATATACCCTATCTGTAATGCTGAGCTATATACCCTGATCTGTGAGGCTGAGCTATATACCCTGATCTGTGAGGCAGATCTATATACTCTGTCCGTGATTCAGGGGCTGTATACTCTGTTCTGTGATGCTGAGCTGTATATAGTAAGTGGAATACAGGGGACAGAGTGGGTGGATTCTATAAGGGGTGGAGCTTATGAGAAGTGGTAGGGGTAAAAAAGGGAGGGCGGGGTCTGGTGCCCCCCATCCTAAAACTTCACCAGCCGCCACTGATGCAGTGGAAAATGCTGGTTAAAAAAAAAAAAACACTTAATAATAAAAACTGTAAATTGATCTTCATATAAGTGGGTTAATCAGTGCACATCACCAAGAATAACTTGTACTGATGAATGTCAGGACCCACAAACAGTAGGAAGTCCTCCGGTAGGAAGGCAGCAATAGGAGAGGAGACCATGAGAATGAAAATTGTGGGATGGATGCTGGAGAAGTCATGGGAGAGAAACTGCAAGTGTGTCCCAAGCTGAAACTAAAGGTGGACCAAATCTGTGTGTGTGGTGGTACAGTACCTCCACTGAGCTTACCTGTTTCGGGGCCTGTGCTCTTTCATTAGAGTAGAGGTAAGATGTGCTGTGAGCTTTAAAAAGGCTCATGTAACTTTAAAAATGGCACCCTTGTGTACTCCATGGCATCAGGGGACTGGGGCAGGGAAGCCCCAAAGTGAGGCAAGTGCTGGAAGGGTTGATGAGCTGTCATGAAGTCAGGTGTAAACAAAGAGCTTTCAAATGTTCAGAGGGAAATGGGCCTGAAACATGTAAGCGCAATGGATGTACTATATCACCCCCCACACAGATTTGGTCCCCATTTAGTTCCAGCTTGGGAAACTTCTGTTGTGTCCCTCCCATGATTTCTCCAGCATCCCCCCCAGCATTTTTATTCTGAAGGTCCCAGCTCCAGTGATAAGACTTTCTACAGCTGATGGGGAGTCCTGGCGTTTGTTGTTATTTTTTATTTTATTATTAAAGTCTTTTGTTTTTTTGTTTTTTACCTTCGTGGTTCAGTGTGCTCTGTTTCTGTGTTTACATGTATATTTGGCCTGTGGATATACTGTATATTGTATATGTATACAGAACTGCAAGGATACTCAGAGATGCTTTTGTTCCAGTGAACTTTTACTTATACAGGGTAGTCTGCCCGTGTGATATTTTTCTAGCATCCGTCATTATATGGTGGAGGAAAGTCTGCACTAAAATCCTAAAACCAAATGATCTGACAACTAACTGTTGTTGTAATAAAATGTAATATTTTAAATAAACTGGCTAAACACTCAATTAAAACACAGCTCTGTTTAACTTTCTTAAGTATTTGTCATTCTGTTCGGCCAGAATTGTGTTTCAGACACCTATGCCAAACATGACAGCTTGGTCATGGATCCCTCTGCAGACTACTTTACAGTTAAAGTGACACTAAACACACACTGTTTCATTTACATCATCCCTTCTTATTCAGTACAGGCATACCCCACTTTTAAGTACACAATGGGACCAGATCTTGTATGTAAAACGAAAATGTACTTAAAGTGAAGCAATACTTTTTTTTACTTCTAGGGTGTAGTGGAGAGTCATGGGCTGTAGTGGGGGTGTCAGGGGCTGTAGTGGGGGTGTCAGGGCACATGGGTTATGGGTATGTCAGGGCTATACTTACCTCCTCTGTGCAGTGGTTTTGCACAGGGCAGCCTGGATCCTTCTCTTCTCGTGTCCCTCTTCAGTGTTCCTGGCTCCTCCCTCCTGTCGAGTGCCCCCACAGCAAGCAACTTGCTGTGGGGGCACCCGAGCCAAGCTGCAGCTCCGTGTATCCACTCAGACACGGAGATGCAGTTCGGCCTGTCCCATCTCTCACCTGAATGGCTAACTGACTTTGATTGACAGCCGCTGGAGCCAATGGCGCAGCTGCTGTGTCTCAGCCAATCAGGAGGCAGAGTTCTGTATGGCTGAAGGACTCGGCTGGACAGAGATGGGGCTCAGGTAAGTATTAGGGGGTGCTGGGGAGGCTGCTACACACAGAAGGCTTTTTATCTTAATGCATATAATGCATTAAGATAAAAAACTTCTTCCTTTACAACTCCTTTAATAAGGGGTGGACGTATTTCTGACAGTCACAGGGTGTGTCACGCCCCTCCAGCCTGTGTCTTAGAATAGAGGGAGGTAAAGCCTCCATCAATCAAGATGTAATCTTGCACCCCCATTGTGTTTATCTGGTTAGTTAGCATGGAGGACAAAGGAGGGAGTAGGCTGTCCTTTACCACGGTGTACTCGCCCAAATGTGTGACATGGGTTCCTCAGATGTGATAGGGAGCAAATGCTCAGGGTGGAAAATACTCTGAAAACTGAGCATGTACACTACAGTAGGTGTCAACGCTGCTGTGTAAAATCCACAACTGCAGTGGGGACATGGACAGGAGGGGGAGACTGAGAACAGCAGGATCAACCAGGTTTTTTTCAGAATACAGAAAATGAATGAGTGAGTATAAACAGCATGTAATACACCATTTATTGGGAGTTTTTATAGGCATGGGTTAAATGACACTTTAGACATGCAAACTGGGCCAGGACACAACCCTACCTGTGACTAAACAATGAAGGTATAACAGAACATTAATGAGGTCATCACTTTGCTTTGATCTTCTGCAAGCATGTTCACTTTCTGATTCCCAGCCCATCTCATTCCAGCCTGAGTTCTGCTGTGCAAAGAATAAAATAAGGTAATTACTGAGACAAAGCTTCTCTATTAAATACTTTTAATTATTGTTTATGAATACATAACTGTATTTGATGTGTTTTTATATCTGCCTGGAGTTCTGCTTAAAAAATAACTTTTGGACAAATGCACTATGCACTTTCTCAATATTTCCACTTTAAAGTACCGTAAATAAATTATAAATTTTTTCCATTTACTCCTTAAATTGTGTGTTCCTAAAAAAGGTACATTGCTGTCTAGTCTTTTTTTTATGGAAAAGCATTCTGTCATATATTATATTTTGCTGATAATATACTTTTCTTTAAAAAAAAAAAAAAAGTGTAATTTATTAGAAAATAATTCCAGTGCCAACAGTATTGGTCCGTTTATTGGCTCAATGGTAAATTCAGTGTCCGTTTTACTTTTGATGCAGTTCTGCTGCTTTTAAAAAAGCATTAATCTAATTGCAATGTGAATCAATACTATATTAAATAAACGATAAAAGTCATATTAATATGAAGGAATGCAACACTCATCTCTTCGAATCTCTGCATGCAGTGTGTGGAGTCAGCATTTAAATTAATACTAGAGCTTCCATTCTGGATATCATGTAGGTTGGAAGCTGGAGATGTATATTTCACTGATATTATCTGACTGTGGACATTTATAAGGTTAAAGGTTCAGGAAGTATTCTATAAATGCAGGAAAATAATAAAGGGAAAGTCATGGGTGTCGTTAAAGCCCCTGGACTCCGAAGGGAACTGTGAACCAAAGATCCATGACATCTCCTCTTTAATAACATTTGTGTCTTTTTCTGTGACCCTATAAAGAAGTACCGCCTAACTTCCCCGTGCAAATATCACCTGGAGACTCCAAAACATATAACCATTAACCAGATGCTGAAGCTCCAAGTGGAGCTTGCTTAGCTCCATGATATATGTGTAAGGTACCTGTGGTAGGTTGTGTCCGAAGTGAAGCTTGTATGCTGAGGATTCAGACAAAAATTTAGTCAGGCAGGTCAAGTTGGCAACAGATCAGGCAAAGCTGTACAAAATCGAAAATGGTCAGACAGGCGGAGTACATACATGGGCTGGCGGTGAAGTACCAAATCAGCAGGCTGGAGAGTGGTCAAGAATTCAGGCAGAGGTTCAATACACGGTAGTCCAAATCACAGAGTTCTCAATACACCCAGGGAGTTAGTCCAAACAAATGGGCACTGAGTAACAGGAAGTGCTGCTATTTATGGGCTGCTTGATAGTACATTGTCTGCAGCTGGCAGCAGGTGGGGCTAGTGAGTCCAAGGCAATGCACCAAGCTGGGAGAACATTGCAATAACTCCAGACCTGTGGGACCAGGAACATCCTGGTTCGAAGACACCCAGGTACATGACACTATGCAAATGGTTTCCAAACTGTGGGTCGAATGTGGCCCTTTTCCTTCTTTTATTCGGCCCTTGAGGCATTATTTCCCCACTGTCAGCAAGTGGGCCATTGTTCCTGCCATTCTATTCTTCCCACTGACATCATTGATGGGGCACTGTTCCACCCACTGATACCAATGATAGGGCACTGCTCCTCCCATTGACACCAACGACAAGACACTATTCCTCCCATTGACACCAACGATGGGGCACTATTCCTCCCACTGACACCAATGATGGGGCGCTATTCCTCCCATTGACACCAATGATGGGCACTATTCCTCCCCCTAATACCAAAGATGGGGCACTGTTTACTCCCACTGACAGCAGGTCCTTTTCTACTCCCACTGGCCACAGTCTGCCCCCCCCCCCTGAAATTGGAAGGACAGTAAACTGGCCATTTGTTTAGAAAGTTTGGAGACCCCTGATCTTTACAAACTGACAGAAGAACAGACTGTCAGCCAGGTAAACCTTTATATGAAAAAACGCTTCAGCGGGTCTCCTCTAATGCCACACCCTTCTAATGTGTTTTCCCCTCCCTCGGGCTTAGTTATAGAGAACCTCTGCAGTTAAGCCTAAGAGAGGGTGAAACACGTTAGAGGGGCATGGCATCGGAGGAGACCCTCTGAAGCGGTTTGTCATATGAAGGTTAACCTGGCTGACAGTAGGTGTGTAGCTCCATTCTTTTGTCAGTTGGTATTTGGGTCTTTTAATTGATAAATACAAATCATTATGATACTTCCATTAGTGCAGTAAGGATTTTGAAACCCTTTATAAGCAAGGGTCAAAGTTTGGCTCACTTAGGGCCCACTCAAGGACTCCTTACTAATAAGTGAACAATGGAAAATCTGCTACAATAGTGATTTCACAGATTGGGCAACAATATTCACCCCACTGGGCAAATTTTCCCTTCTGTGTCAGTAATAGTGAGCTAGTATAAGAGGTCCAAGGGGGATTTTCTGTAAATGCGGAAAATTATTAAACAAAAGTCATGGGTCATGGGTTAAATATCCCTTGGCCCTGTAACAAACTGTAAACCGAAGGTAATAATAATTTTGTCTCCTACTTGATACTCATATGAATTTGTGATGCTTCTATTATTAAAATGAGGGCTTTAAAAACCTTTATTAATCACTAAGGGCTTACTCAAGGGTTCACTAACTTGTGATACTCTAAGTGATCAATCGGAAATCTGTTCCACTAAAGCAGTGGTTCTCAACTCCAGTCCTCGGGACCCACTAACAGGCCAGATTTTAACTATTACCTTGGGGAGATGCAGACTAGAATACTGCAATCACTGAGCAGCAAATTATATCACCTGTGATGTATTTCAGTTATATGGAAACCTGGCCTGTTAGTGGGTCCTGAGGACAGGAGTTGAGAACCACTGCACTAAAGAATTGGACAACATTATGCAATCACTCTGATGAGCAAATATTCTCTCCCATCATAGTAGAGAGCTAGGAGAAGAGATCCAAAGGACTCCTTACCCAAAAAGATCTTATTTTGAGGGCCACTGGGGCTTGTGTATGTGTCTTTTGTTTATGAAGCACTATTTGGCAGAAAAGTAGAACTATAGGCAAAACCCCTGTCAGTTCTGTTTTCACCTCTTGTGTCGCATTTCGGAGATGTCCCTTCACTTCCTGTACCATAGCCGAACAGGAAGTGAGAGGAAATCCCTGCAAATTAAGGTCAATAGAACTGGTGTCCCCATTGGAAGATTTTCCTTCTATTACTTTTCTCGGAACAACCCAAATTTTAGATTTTCTTTACCTATGGCCTGTGTTTCACACTTTCGCTCCATTCAATCCCTTTGATACTTTGGACTCTGCAGCACTTGACACACCTTGGAGTCCCCCACCATGCATTGTAGCTCTATGCTCTAACCCCTTTATAGCTGCTGTGCTTTGTAGAGATGTAGGGGCTGGAGAATAAAACCACAGTGGCAGTGGATGACACAGGCATCCAACACTTTCAGAAGTGTCAAATGCTGAAAAGTCTGACAGGTCACTGTTATAACTTCTCATGCAAGGACCTGCTAGTAGGGCTGGTTCACACCTGCTTTTTTGCATCCCATTCATTTGACTGGGCTACAAATCTCACCGAAACACACAAAAAGCAAAAAAAAACGCTGCACCAAATCGCATGCTACTGCGATACCATGTGATCTGGTGACCGAACACGCACTGTGTTTGCGATCTGCATTTGGGGTGCCTTTAACAAAGTATTGCCACCCTCGGAAGATATCAAAGGCAGTTTTTTTTGATTGCAGTAGGCAAAACACGCACTGAACATGCCTTTCTAGCACCATGTTTTGGTTTGAACCAGAAGATCTTCACACAGACTTCTTCTGGGTGCAGCATCTTAGGCCCCTTTCACACAGGCTGGATCCAGTTTCGTTCAGTGAGTGGCCCGATGACAGGTCTGTGTCCTCTCAGTGTATGAAGAGTGGACATGGGCACAGCCTGCTCTGCTATATGGGCAGCAAGATGTAAACGGAACGGCTATCCATGCTCACCCAACTGCCCTCTGATCCAATCTGTCCACATAGAGGGGAACGGATCCTTTCCATTTTTTATTTTTTGCTGGATCGGACCTGGACACAAGTTTGTTTATATCCGATCAGCTTCCAGTGTTTTTTTCAAAGTTTAACCACTTAAGGTGGAGGTAAACTTCCATCTTTTGCTTTTACCTATAGGTAAGCCTATATAATAAGGCTTACCTACAGTATTGGTAGTGTATATATCCCTTAAACGTGCACCGTTTAGGAGATATTTAGTTTACACGCAGCCAGTGACATCACTGGTGCATGTACTCTGAAAGAACGGCCCCCCACACATGCGTGGGAGTGACGTCATCGCAGCTCCGGCCAATCACAGAGCCGAAGTCCGCAAACCCGGAAGCAAGACAGGTGAAGATAAAAGCGGCTGCAGCGCTGACAACTAGGCGCTGGAAGAGCTTAATTTTAAGGTAAGTTTAACATAATGTGCTAGTATGCAATGCATCCTAGCACATAATGCCTTTACCTTACAAACAAAAATTGTCTAGCGGTTTACTACCACTTTAAGGTCCACCCTACAGCAGTTTTACTGCTACAGGGCGGCACCCCCTACTTCGGATCACGCATATATACCTTATCCGATTCCTCTGGGTAGAGGGTGCACATGCGTGCTGCTGGCGGCTCACCCCCCCCCCCACTGTGTTTACACACATCTGGAGCCAATCAATGGGTATCGCAGACTCTATGGGGGTTATTTACGAAAAGCAAATCCTTGCATGATCCGAGGGGGACATTCAAGGAAAATAAAAAACAGCATTTTAGCTTGCACATGATTGGATAATAAAATCAGCAGAGCTTCCCCTCATTTCAGATCCACCCCTCAGATTTACAGCGACTGCACTACCAAGTGCAATTTTCAAGTGCACCTTGCACTTGTAGTTTGCACTTGTAGTGCAAAGTGGATTTGCCTTTCGTAAATAACCCCCTATGTCCGCTGACACCCGCCAATCATCAGGCAGAAAGACAGAGCGGCAATCTGCCTACGTAAACTAGGCAGATTGCCGTTCTGACAGGAGGAAAGTGATGGAATTTGTGTCCCTGCAAAGCACCTCTTACAGTACACATGCTAGGCACACAGTTAATGCGTTGATTGGGCCTGATGTTAACCCCTTTCCAGCCAGTGTCATTAGTACAGTGACAGTGCATATTTTTTAGCACTGATCAACGTATTAGTGTCACTGGTCCCCAAAAAGTGTCATTTAGTGTCAGAATGTCTGCCGCAATATTGCAGTCCCGCTATAAGTCGCTGATCGCCTCCATTACTAGTAAAAAAAAAAAAAAATTAAATAACAATATATCATAGTTTGTAGACGCTATATCGTTTGCGCAAACTAACCAATATACGCTTGGTTAGTTTACCCCAACACAAACGAGGGGGGGAGATTGATAAAAAAACTTCTCCAGCTCGAAAGCAGATGGATTTACAATTTACAGGCCACTCGACTCCCGGGCCTTAATGAGGGAATTAGCTAAAAGGCATTCCTATGAGAATTGCCTATGTATGTGTTTGATTTTCACACACATGGTCCAGGGTTTACATGCATCTATCTACCCTCCCATATGTGCTCATGTGAGCAATTTGATCCCTTTCACACTCGGGATTCTTATACATGTCCCAATTGTCCATCATGCCTTGTCATGTGGCTCCCTCTCCCCCTTAGCGTTCCAAGATACCATCTTTGAGGACAGTGGTGGGATTTGCGATAAGGGCAATGGGACATTTTACCTGGGAGGGAGCTTCGTTAGCTACATGCCAGCATTATTCCCCCCAATAATAACTATGGGGGGTTAACTTATTATGTACTTACTTTTGTGTATTTACTCAAATTATTGTTTTTCTTTGGTTCATGCATGGTTGGCAAAATGTTTGTAATTGCCAACCTGTGATGATAAGTATTCTTTGTATTTACTTTATTACATTTTGTATTATTTTGTTCTTTATAGGCACTTCGGACATGGCACACATAATTTGCTTCCAAAAAACTCTTCCCTCTTTTAATTCTCAATCAACCCCCTTTCTTTTTAGTTATTTAAATTTTTGTCCCCATGTCAAAATGCCAGGGTGCAACGTCGGGCAGTTCCTTTCTACATGTTGTCATCCTTGAGTGGCGGGTTCACGACATTCCATGGGGGTGCGGGTTAGGTGTCGGTTCCCGCCCCGGGGGCTCGGTGTCCCGTACGGACGCCCAAGGGTGTACACCAGATTGGGCCACTTAGTGCTCTTACATCTAGGTGTCCGCCCACACTGAGAGACCTCTACTGCGCAGCGTTACCGGATCTACAGTATGTCAGTATTTGGCTGTAACACCTTGACACGCCCCTGACAATTTGTTTAGAGTAGTGGTGTCAGCACAGAGCGTCATCCTGTGTTTTAGCCCAAGCGGGAAGTGACCTCACTTCCTGGACACCGGATGTCAGTCTGTGCATCTGTGTCTCTCTCTCTTTGGTTGTGTCTGTGAACACGCCATTGCGGCGTGACGTCACACGCCGCATTTTGGCAGTTCGAGGGAGGATATATAAACCCCAGACAGCATAGCTGGACTGGGACACTTGCGGGAGCTCAGGCGGATAGCGGACGTTTAAACAGGTAGTTCTTTAACTTCTTTGTCGGTCACATCATTTGATGGAATCACCATGCTTATGATCTCTTTTTTACATACGTCTCACAGATTTATATGGGTTATCTTTACCTATGCGGCACACTCCATTGAGAACCCTTCTTGTATCTTGGGTTTGAGATCACATAAGGATTCCATATTTATCTATTTGAGTGAATTTGGTTCTAGCCATCCGTGCCCTGTTTCTGGTGAGAAGCTGTTATTGATCTATTTATCTTTATTCCTTGAGTGTTTCTTTACTCATATGCCCCATCTTGCTTTATTTTTCTTTATCCTTTTTTATTATTCCATCATTCCCATTTTCATATTACTTTATTTTATTTCATTCCATTTTTTACCTCTTATCTTTTTCCTCATCACCCCCTTCTATATTCTATATTTATTTATCTTTCCTTCCCTTTTTCATCTGTTTTTCTTTTATTCATAATTTTTTCCTTTTTCCCCTTTCCCCCTTTTTCTAACCTCACTTCCTTTCCTCCCTTTTCTCCCCCTTCCTTCCCCCCCCTTTCCCTCCTTCCCACTCCGATCTTCCCCTTTCCTCACAAACCCACCCCCCCTTTTTTTCCCCACTTTTCTTTCCCTTTTCTTTCTTTTCTTTTCTTTCTTTTCTTTTCCTTTTTCTTTCTTTTTTTTTTTCTTCCCTTTTTTTTTTTTTTCTCTGCACATACATTAGGAACAACTAATAATCAAATATATTCATTGACAATAAACCATTTGGTTTTAGATACGTCTATATGAAAGACCGTTTGGTTTCAGCTACCTAATTCCGCTTCTACCGTAGATCAGCTCCTTGCTTGTTTGTTGAACAGTTATTAGACAAGAGGGAGGTGAGTACTGTCCTTTTTGTTTGTACTTGGACTAGTACATCTCTCTCCCCCTGGTATCATATATTAATTTGTTCAAATATATTTTCTATAGGTACTTTTCAGGGAATATATATCTTTGTTAAAGTAAATTTCAATTTATCCTCCTTTACGGGATTTGTGGCTGTCGGAGGCGTGACTGACCCTATCTGCGCCCCTTGGTCAGGTGTCCGGCCATCCAAGATTCTGTGCTCCAAGAGGTACGGATATCTAAGTGAGGTTCTTGCCTGAAAGATTGCATCTTGTTTTTCTTCATTGGAATCGGATAGCATATGTGTCTGCCGTGTCTGATTATGCTTGATACCTATTAAATTGTATGTATTTATATGTATATTGATATGTTTTTCTTTCTTTTACACCCTTAAGCTGGATGCTATTTTCAAAATCTTAATAAAAATACTATTGGCGTCTATTCCTGATGAAGCCTTATAGGCGAAATTGTAGAGAAACGCAATAGACGCCTTCCTCAACTGAACATACCTTGGTGACCACTGAGTGATTGGTAACCGGTGTATACTTGTGATGGTCACAAATATGTATTTGCATCAGTTTTTTAATATGTACAACAATAAATATATTTTTCTATTTTTTATACAATCTTTGTCTTCCAATCCGTTTATTATTAGTTACCGCACCTTTAAAATCCCATATCCTATACTATATTCTCTATAACCAATATACGCTTGTTGGGATTTTTTTTTTATCCCGAAAATTTAGCAGAGTACATATTGGTCGAAATTTTTGAAAAAATTAGATTTTTACATTTTTCTATTGGATAAGTTTTATAGCAGAAAGTAAAAAAATATTTTTATATTTTTTTCAAAATTGTTCGTCTTCTTTTGTTTATAGCGCAAAAAATAAAAACTGCATAGGTGATCAAATACCACCAAAAGAAAGCTCTATTTGTGGGGAAAAAGGGACATTTTATTTTATTTGGGTGCAGCGTTGCACGACCGTGCAAATATCAGTTAAAATAATGCAGTGCTGTATCGCAGAAAATGGCCTGGTCATGAAGGGGGGTAAATCTTCCTAGGGTCAAGTGGTAAATTGAACAAGCTGAAGTTAGACTGTCAAACCCACAGAAGTACACAGCATAGCAGAGGAGCCAGGACAGCACATCCAGAGGCAGACAGGGGACCCGTTCAAAATCTGAGAGGACACAGAATCATGGAACTTATTCAAGGCTTTCTAAACAGGAGGATGATCTGAAATGCCTTAACTTTCTTAAGGAACTAACAGATGACATCTTACTTAGAGGTGGTGGCTCTAGCAGTGCAATACCGTGTATTTCAAGACCACCTTCAAAGAAAAATTTACAATATCCCAGTGGTCCTACTAACGTCCAACCATTATCCAACGCTGTGGAATGTGCTGACTGATGAGGCTGTGAATGCAGTGGCTATTACTATCTAGCTGGGATTGTTTACATGCGGTCTTTGGTCCTCCGTCATAGGGGACCAATTGGTTCTGGTAAGCAGTTTACTTACTCAAGGTGGTGGATTTCACTCCGGTCTTCAGTCTTCAAAGTGGAAATTTGGACCTTGTTACTTGCACGGGTGTTCACTATACAGATGTTACATGGACTTATTTTTTGCACTTTATGAACTTATGCTCATGTGGTCATATCTTTGATGAAACATTTTTGCACTTTTTGCACTTTATGTACCAACCACTAGTTTTTATGGTATATGTTTAGATGCATAATTTAGGTTTGTCCTCACCCATATGACAGTCCTTGGTTTCTTTCATTGGACTCATGTATTGTGCATTGGAGGTGGAGACACATTAGGATAGTTTATTGATACCGTATATACTCGAGTATAAGCTGACCCGAGTATAAGCCGAGGACCTAATTTTACCACAAAAAAATGGGAAAACTTAATGACTCAAGTATAAGCCAAGGGTGGGAAATGCAGCAGCTACTGTAAGCCGGAAATACCATCATAACTTGAAAAATAACTAGTGCAAGTTTTCCTAAAAATCATACAAATAAAAATTAACTTTGGCCAATGTAAAAATGTATTCTCTGCCACTGTCCCTTACAGACTTACCACTCCAAGATCGACTGCCAGTCTTTGTCTGTGTCTTTGCTGAATGATGTCCAATTTCTTTAAGTGCACATTTGTTCTGGGCCTGACCCCTGGGAAGTGTCACCGCAGAGAAAATGAAGTCCATTGCCGCCTGACCTCACCGCGCCCATTGCAGAATCCGATCCATGTACCCGAGTCCATAACATATAAGGATGGCGGCCGTGCAGTGTTAAAAACTCGCGCTCCTCCTTGTGCTGTTCTGTGATAGGCGGAGCACTCGGCTTCCCAGCAAACACTGTGTTCAGTGTTCTGCCTATCAGGGACGCCCTCTCGTCCTCCCGTCTATCACGGACGAGAGGGCATCTCTGATAGGCGGAACACTGAACACAGTGTTTGCTGGGAAGCCGAGTGTTCCGCCTATCACGGAACAGCACAAGGAGGAGCGCGAGTTTTTAACACTGCACGGCCGCCATCCTTATATGTTATGGACTCCGGTACACGGATCAGATTCTGCAATGGGCACGGTGAGGTCGGATTCTGCAATGGACTCAGGTACTGACTCGAGTATAAGCCGAGGGGGTCACTTTCAGCCCAAAAAAAGGGCTGAAAAACTTGGCTTATACTCGAGTATATACGGTAATTCACTATCATTCAGTTGTCTATGTTTGTTCTAAGGTTTAGCGCTACTATATATATTTTTTCCACTATTTGTTCACTGATATATGTTTTCAGGTTAGTTGCTGCATAAAACCAGAACTCTAGGCAACCTTTGTGTAAAACAATAGGTTGTTTTTGTTAATCTTAAGCGTAGTTTCTTTCCCCCTTTTTTTATTTGAAGTTAGAAGCTGATTGGCTAAGATGCACAACTGCAGCAGATTTAGCTTTCTCCCCTCTCTTTAGAAAATCAACCACACAGAGTCTTTTGTTTTGCAATAAAAACTTAGCTACCAGCAAGAAATCTCACTACATATTTTCTTTGTTGTTCCTGTCCTCAGTGCATGTAGCACTCTCTTTCTAGCTTGTTTTATTGCTGAGATAGTGTGATCGACAGTGCCCACCAATGCTGTCATATTGTGCATCTAGCAAGGAGATAAATATTGAATTAACCATGATTGACAGTGCTTATCTTAAGTGACAGGCATTTTCCTGAGAAAAGTGATATAACACATACAGGTGCACTGACAGTGGAGCTCTGCACCATTACTACTAATACAGGGGAAGGGAGGGGAAGAATGCTTCTGGGTCTGTGTCACTGATGTCAGCTAATAACAATGCACATTACAAGAATCTCACTACACAGGGGCAGTGACTGCCATTGTTTAACATTTGACACGCCCACAAATTGGTCTTAGATAACGGGATGAGCATAGAAGCAAGACAACAGTAAGAAATATATATTTTTTAAAATATAAAACACTAGCAGGTCACTAGAGAGGCTAAACGCTAGCTGATTAGCCGCCGCAGTTACACTGCGGCAGGTTGGCACAACTGTGCAAATCACCGTAGCTATACGTCGGCTCTTTAAGATGCTATAGCAGGTGCAGGGGGGGGGTCATCCGGGCACCCACAATCGCTCCTGACAGAACCAGGATCTAAATCCCATTCTGTCAGGGGGGGTAGAGACAGATAGGAATGCCGATCGGTCTCCTCCCCCAGGCAGTCACATCCCTCCATAGTCAGAAACACACATAGGGAACACAGTTAACCCCTTGATCGGCCCCTAGTGTTAACCCCTACCCTGCCAGTGACATTTATACAGTAATCAGTGGCTATTTTTAGCTCTGATCGCTGTTTGTCAATGGTCCCAAAAAAGTGCCACAGTCCCGATAAAAATCGCAGATCGCCGCCATTACTAGTAAAAATAATAATAATAATAATAAAAATGACATAAATCTATCCCCTATTTTGTAGACGCTATAACGTTTGCGCAAACCAATCAATATACGCTTATTGCAATTTTTTTACCAAAAATATACAGTGGGGCAAAAAATTATTTAGTCAGCCACCAATTGTGCAAGTTATCCCACTTAAAAAGATGAGAGAGGCCTGTAATTGTCATCATAGGTATACCTCAACTATGAGAGACAAAATGTGTAAAAAAAATCCAGACAATCACATTCTCTGATTTGGAAAGAATTTATTTTAAAATTATGGTGGAAAATAAGTATTTGGTCACCTACAAACAAGCAAGATTTCTGTCTCTCACAGACCTGTATCTTCTTCTTTAAGAGGCTCCTCTGTCCTCCACTCATTACCTATATTAATGGCACCTGTTTGAACTTGTTATCAGTATAAAAGACACCTGTCCACAACCTCAAACAGTCACACTCCAAACTCCACTATGGTGAAGAACAAAGAGCTGTCAAAGGACACCAGAAACAAAATTGTAGACCTGCACCAGGCTGGGAAGACTGAATCTGCAATAGGCAAGCAGCTTGGTGTGAAGAAATCAACTGTGGGAGCAATAATTAGAAAATGGAAGACATACAAGACCACTGATAATCTCCCTCGATCTGGGTCTCCAGGCAAGATCTCACCCCGTGGGGTCAAAATGATCACAAGAAAGGTTGAGCAAAAATCCCAGAAACACACGGGGGGACCTAAGTCATTTAAAACTCACTCGCGGCTATAATGAATTGTCGGCTCCCGGCAATACAGAGAACAGTCATTGATAAAAAATTAAAAAAAGCATGGGGGTCCCCCCCAAATTCAATTACCAGGCCCTTCAGGTTTGGTATGGATATTAAGGGGAACCCTGCCGCAAATTTTAAAAAAAATGCGTGGAGTTCCCCCAAATATCCATACCAGGCCCTTCAGGTCTGGTATGGATTTTAAGGGGAACTCCACCCCAAATTAAAAACAAATGGCGTGGAGTTCCCCCAAAAATCCATACCAGACCCTTTATCCGAGCACGCAACCTGGCAGGCTGCCCCCCTCCTGAACCGTACCAGGCCACATGCCCTCAACATGGGGAGAATGTCCCCATGTTGATGGGGACAAGGGCCTCATCCCTTTTTTTTATTTGGGGTGGAGTTCCCCTTAAAATCCATACCAGACCTGAAGGGCTTTTTTTTTTTTATCATTGACTTTTCTATGTATTGCCGGGAGCCGACAATTCATTATAGCCGCGAGTGAGTTTTAAATGACTTTTTTTCCTTCAGAAATGACACTTTGTGCAGGGACAATTCAAAGCACGGGAAACAAGTGCAAATTGTCCTCAGAAGTTCGGGTCCCGAACTCAAACTTTTTTCCGTAGTTCGGCCAAACCCGTCAAACCCGAACATCCAGGTGTCCGCTCAACTCTAATGACAAGTCATTCTCCATGATTTTGAATGACTACCATTCATATTGGCACGACTTTAAGTCTTAAAAAGTAGTGCAGGAACTACTTTGAAGTCGGCACGACTTTAAGTCGTGCCGACTTCAAAATAGCTCCTGCACTACTTTTTTTCTGAAGTTGGATCAAAGTCGGATTCCGTATTAACGGATCCGACTTTGGAATGCGACTTGTGCATTAAGTGGAACTCCACGCCAATTTAAAAAAATTAAAATAAAAAATGGCATGGGTTCCCCCTTCATGAGCATACTGGGCCCCCCAAAATCCATACCAAACCCTTATCCGAGCACCAGCCCGGCCGGTCAGGAAAGGGGGTGGGGACGAGCAAGCGCCCCCTCCTCCTGAGCCATACCAGGCCGCATGCCCTCAACATGGGGGGTGGGTGATTTGGGGCAGGGGGGGCCCTGCGCTCCCCCACCACAAAGCACCATGCCCCCATGTTGATGAGGACAAGGGCCACTTCCCGACAACCCTGGCCGTTGGTTGTTGGGGTCTGCAGGCGGGGGCCTTATCGGAATCTGGGAGCCCCCTTTAATAAGGGGGCCCCCAGATCCCGGCCCCCCACCCTATGTAAATGAGTATGGGGTACATCGTACCCCTACCCATTCACCTGGGGAAAAATGTGTCAAAAATAAAACACACTACAAAGGTTTTTAAAGTAAATTATTAGACAGCTCCGGGGGTCTCTTCCGACTTCGGGGGTCGCTTCCGACTTCTCCACGCTCTCCGGCCTCTTCTCCCGCTCTCCGATTCTTCTCCCCGCTCTCCGGTGCCTTATGCCTTCTGCCGTGCTCCTCCCCCTTATTAAAGGGGGCTCCAAGGTTCCGATAAGCCCCTCGCCCGCAGACCCCAACAACCAATGGCCAGGGTTGTCGGGAAGGGGCCCTTGTCCTCATCAACATGGGGGCAAGATGCTTTGGGGTGGGGGGGCGCAGGTCCCCCCTGCCCCAACGCACCCACCCCCCATGTTGAGGGCATGCGGCCTGGTATGGCTCAGGAGGGGGGCGCTCGCTTGTCCCCACCCCCTTTCCTGACAGGCCGGGCTGGTGCTCGGATAAGGGTCTGGTAAGGTTTTTGGGGCGGACCCCACGCCGTTTTTTCTGGCGTGAGTGTTCCCCTTAAAATCCATACCAAACCATGCAGTTTTTTTTTGTTTTTTTTTAATTGGAGTGAAGTTCCCCCTAATTATTGGGGGATCAAAGTCACATCCCTGCTCATTGAAGTCATACTTCAAGTCGTGGGCAAAGTCGGATCCATAGTCATATGACTGTCTTGTCACCTGGCTCCCAGGTGTCTTTTTTATAGGTAACGAGCTGAGATTAGGAGTACTCGCTTAGGCTCGATTCACACCTATGCATGTTGCTTTTGAGCGTTTTTGCAGTGCTTTTTGCGGTGCTTGCCGCGTTTGCTGAGTTTTTCAACGCGCTTTTTTACCGCGATTTTGCCGCGTTTGCCATTTTTTTAACACTATATATAGCTGGTTGCTAAGGAGGGGACCAGGAAGCCAGCCGCCGCATCCTTAACAACCGATGAGTCATCAGTTGTCAGCGGGCTTCCCGCTGAAGGTAAAAAGAAAAGAATTGCCGGCTAAAAAAAAAAACAAGAAAAAAAACAGCGTGCCCCCCCCCCCCCAGGTCCATACCAGGCCCTTGGGTCTAGTATGGATTCGGAGGGGACCCCCCCACACCAAAATAAAAAAAATGGCGTAGGGGTCCCCCCAAAATCCGCACCCCCCCTCCTGAACCATACCAGGCCGCATTCCAGGCCGCAGGCTCTGCCCCCCCATTACAAAGCACCTTGCCCCAATGATGATGGGGACAAGGGCCTCTTCCCAACAACCCTTGCCTGGTGGTTGTCGGGGTCTGCGGGTGGGGGGCTTATTGGAATCTGGAAGCCCCCTTTAACAAGGGGGCCCCCAGATCCCGCTCCGATGGCCCCAGATCTGTCTGCGCCGATGTCCTGCAATACTTAAATAACGGTGGGGGCGTGGCAATCGGATTGCGTCATCCGGAGGTCACTCCCTCTTGTGACATCACCACCCGGGGCATGATGGGTCCATGACGTCACAAGGGGGCGTAAATAATTATTTTTTTTTTTTTAAATAACAAACATGTTATACTTACCTCCACTGTGCAGCTCGTTTTTCACGGAGTGGCCCCGAACGGCGTCTTCTGGGGTCCCTCGTGGCTGTCTCGGCTTCTCCCCGCAAGAACTCACCACCTTCATGCGAGCAAGCTCGCATGGTGATGAGTTCTTGCGAGCGCGCTCCCGTGATACAGCCAGCGGCTATTGGCGCTCACTGTATCATTTGGCCCCGCCCCCAGCGCGCCGCATCATTGGATGTGATTGACAGCAGCGCAAGCTTATGGCTGCGCTGCTTTCAATCCATCCAGTGTAGCCAATCAACGGCCAGGCAGAGAAAAGAGCAGGATGTCGAGGGTGAGTGCGGGACTTTAGAGGGCTCAGGTAAGTAAAACGGGGGCTCGGAGGGGGGGGCGGTATTGTCGGATGTTTTTTCACCTTAATGCATAGGATGCATTAAGGTGAATTTTTTTTTTCCTTTACAACCCCTTTAAAGAAATAGAAATCTCTACCCAAATACATAACATTTTATTATAAAATAATAACATTATTACAAGGAAAATAAAGGGTAGCTCAGTGATGAAGACATTACCCAAACGTATTTTAAAACACATAATCTTTTCTTTTAATTAATTTTTAGTTAGCATACATTAAATATTTAGTTAGCAAGCTCATGATCTCATTTACTTCTCTTCCAACTAATCTCTACTTTCTGAACGCCTACCACTAATAACTGTTATTTCTTACAATTATATAACACAATCCCAATTAGGCCCTTTTGCACAGTCATTTATATTATAGTTTTAATTTTATTTATTTTTTCATCTTATTTTACAACTATCCTACTACAGATTTATTAATTAATTAAAATATACTGTATATTTTGTAGCACTAACCCCCATAAGGGCAGTTGGATTTGTAATGGTTCTGCTGGCTTCCTTGTTAAAAGTATGGGGTATGCTGCTTCCAAGCCCAGAATCGGGTTACACTCATGAAAGATTTGGTGCCGAATAACAACAGGGTATGCAATAGACATGTGCATTTGTTTTTGTCCGAATGCATTTTCGTCCGAATTTCGGGGATTTTCGCGTTTGTTTTAACAAACGATAACGAATGTGCAGAGTCCGAAATCCGAAAGATCCAACATAAAAAAATATTTATTTTCGTTTCGTTGCAACAACAGTTCGATATAGATAGAAAATTCGACATGACAGCGACAATAGCAATCTGTGTCTATCGAATCTGCGGTTGAATGTGCCTAACCTTAACTCTATTAGTCCGAGATTATTCGACATAGAGAGAAAAGATTTGACATTATAGAGACATGAAGTTTCGACATAGAGAGAAAAGATTCGACATTAAAGAGACATGAAGATTTGACGAAGCAGCTAAAAACATACGATCGCCATGAGCCGACATTTATGGTTAAATGGCTATAGAAGAATTCTAATGTTGGCTGACTAGTAATAATAATTAATAAATATAATTATTACTAGTCATACAACATTAGAATTCTACTATAGCTTGTGGGCGGAGCATTCGACCGGAAATGTAGGATTGCGGCGTCGTAAAGTTTAGCTGCTTCGTCGAATCTTCTTAGAACATTCGACAGACACCATAAGCTTTCAATGACAGATTCAACCTTAATTAATTCGGATTTTCAGACGAATGCATTTTTTAACGAAACAAAATAAATAAAAACTAATTTCAGAAGTAACTACCGTATTTTTCAGACTATAAGACGCACTTTTTTCCCCCAGAAATATGGGGGAAAATGTCCCTGCGTCTTGTAGTCCGAATACATAACAGGGGCCCCGCCCCCCGCCGTCGCTGGTACCGCCCCCGCCATCTGCTTACAGCCTCTGGAATCCCCGACCGCCGCCACTAGCTCCGCCCCCCCGCCGCAGTGTTAGAGGCTTTGCGAATCCAGTTAGAGCTCTCTTTCTCTCTTTCTCTTTGGCTTACAGAAAGGGAGGAGGGGGGCGGCGGGGGATATACAGACAGCCCGCAGCTCTCCTCTCCCTGTCACAGCGCCGCTGCCGAGTTCTCTGGCAAATAGAGCAGCGGTGCTGTGACAGGGAGAGGAGAGCTGCGGGCTGTCTGTATATCCCCCGCCGCCCCCCTCCTCCCTTTCTGCAAGGAGAAGAGAGAGAGAGCAGCTCTAATTGGATTTGCTGGGTCGCCACCCAGCTTCCTACCCACTGTTCCCCCCCCCCCATGATTGGCCACAGCAGAGGGCCAATCAGAAGACACTGGGGGCATCATGGGAAATGAAGTCCCTGCAGAGTTCTGGCACCAGTTCTCCCAGCATGCAAACACTCTGCTGGAGGGGAGGGAGGGGGTGTTAGAACTTGAAGAGGAGCAAAAGAGAATAGTCTGCTGGGGGACACCACCAGAGAGCCACGCTGTACCCCGCACCACCAGAGAGCCACGCTGTACCCCGCACCACCAGAGAGCCACGCTGTACCCCGCACCACCAGAGAGCCACGCTGTACCCCGCACCACCAGAGAGCCACGCTGTACCCCGCACCACCAGAGAGCCACGCTGTACCCTGCACCACCAGAGAGCCAAGCTGTACCCCGCACCACCAGAGAGTCACGCTGTACCCCGCACCACCAGGGAGCCACGCTGTACCCGCACCACCAGGGAGCCACGCTGTACCCCGCACCACCAGAGAGCCACGCTGTACCCCGCACCACCAGAGAGCCACGCTGTACCCCGCACCACCAGAGAGCCACGCTGTACCCCGCACCACCAGAGAGCCACGCTGTACCCCGCACCACCAGAGAGCCACGCTGTACCCCGCACCACCAGAGAGCTACGCTGTACCCCGCACCACCAGGGAGCCACGCTGTACCCGCACCACCAGAGAGCCACGCTGTACCCCGCACCACCAGAGAGCCACGCTGTACCCCACACCACCAGGGAGCCACGCTGTACCCCGCACCACCAGGGAGCCACGCTGTACCCGCACCACCAGGGAGCCGCGCTGTACCCGCACCACCAGGGAGCCAAGCTGTACCCGCACCACCAGAGAGCCAAGCTGTACCCACACCACCAGAGAGCCAAGCTGTACCCGCACCACCAGAGAGCCAAGCTGTACCCGCACCACCAGAGAGCCAAGCTGTACCCGCACCACCAGAGAGCCACGCTGTACCCGCACCACCAGAGAGCCATGCTGTACCCACAACGCCAGAGAAGGAGCCACACTGTTCCCGCACCACCAGAGAGGGAGCCACACTTTAACCGCTGTACCCGCACCACCAGAGAGGGAGCCACATTGTACCCGCACCACCAGAGAGGGAGAAAGACCGAGCCACTGCCAGGATACAGACATGCTACACTACTGTCTAGAGTCACCCCGGGCAACCCAGAGTGAGCGAACGTCCAGCCAGAGGGATCACTGTTGCGATTTCGCTGGGTCTGGTAAGAGGGCCTGTTGGCCATTATCCATTACTATTCCCAGGGACTGAGCCATTAGGAAGTGCCTAACCTGATATCCTCTAGGCCTTATTGACCGCCACAACGTCCCTCTCTGTCCTCTTCCCACTGCGTCCCCTCTGTCCTCTTCCCACAGCGTCTCCTCTGTCCTCTTCCCACGGCGTCTCCTCTGTCCTCTTCCCACGGCGTCCCCTCTGTCCTCTTCCCACGGCGTCCTTCTACCAGGGCGTTACTCTGTCCTCTTCCCAGGGCGTTACTCTGTCCTCTTCCCAGGGTGTCCCTTTGTCCTTCACCCACGGCAACCCTCTGTCCTCTTCCCACAGCGTCCCCTCTGTCCTCTTCCCATGAAGATGACAGGGCGGGCCTTGACAGGAAGGGGTGGGTCATATTTAAATTAGGGGGTGCGCAAGTTTAGTCAGGCCTAGGGCAGCACAAAACCTAAATACACCACTGATGGCATGGTCACTCTGCGTTTACTATGGCAATGGTCACTCTGCGTTTACTGTGGCATGGTCCCTCTGCGTTTACTGTGGCATGGTCCCTCTGCGTTTACTATGGCAATGGTCAGGCTGCATTTCATGGGCACTGGAAAATATTTTAGTACACCATTTGGTTCAGAATATTTTTTTTCTTGTTTTCCTCCTCTAAAACCTAGGTGTGTCTTATGGTCAGGTGCGTCTTATGGTGCGAAAAATACGGTAAATAATTAAATTTTTCGGACAAAAACGAAATTCCAAAACGAAATATTTCAGTGTGCACATGTCTAGTATGCAACACTTTACAAATCCAAAGGAAGATATGGAGTGCACTAGGAAGAAAAATCAAAAGCTCATAACTTTTTTATTCATGTGGGCAACATGAACAGAGTTGTCTCCACCTGGGGCCTCCACCTCTGATATATTTCACCCACAAGGCTAATTGTAGAATTGAGGCGGAGCAGGTAAGGAGAGATATTGAGAATATACACGTGTAATTGATATTTGGTGACATTTGAACAGACACATAGGCATTTTATCAAGTGACATCATTTGTCATTATGATATCTCCAAAACCTGGGGCTACGCATTGGAGTTAAAGAAGAGTTCCAGCCTGGGAATTTTTTTTTAAGTCAGCAGCTACAAATACTGCCTGGGAAAAACTAATTAAAAGTCAGTAGCTACAAATACTGTAACTGCTGACTTTTAATATAATATAAGGACACTTACCTGTCCAGGGAGCCTGCGGTGTTGGCACCCAAAGCCGATCCATCCATCGGCTTTGGGTGCAGGTGCCGGCATTGCAAGTAAGGGAAACCGGCAGTGAAGACTTCAGGCTCTTTCTAAATGGTCACATTGTCTTCTGGGACACAAACAAGTCCCAAAAGGCAGCAGGGGGAAGGAGAAGGGTCAGATGCAACGTACTTTGTTGTGGCAACATAGGATGAAAGTCCCAAAGAAAAAATACAAAAAAGGTACCAAAAAAAAAATACAAAATCGAGGGGGGTGGGGTGGCCAATTGTTTGAGACAGAGTTCATTTTTTTTTTGATCGCCAATCAGCTTCTAACTTCAGTTTGCTCAATTAAGCTTTGGCAAAAAACAAACAAACTGGAAGCTGGTTTCTATGCAGAGCTGCACCAGATTTTTCAGTTTCAGTAAATCAACCCTATTGTCTTCTTAGCAAAAACTAAAAAGAGGTACATCTACAAAACCCCTGAAAACAATATTTATTACAGAAAGTTAAAAATATAAAAAGTCAACCAAAAGGAATTAAGAGAGAACATAAAAAAAAACCTTCTAGTTCTATAGTATACAATACACAGTGTGTACAGGACATTCTTGGACCTGTGGTCCTCCAGTGTATAAAGAACAATGATTACAGGACATTTTGGGACTTGTGGTTCTCCGGTGTATGATATATAGTGTATAGTGCTGGGTCTTGTGGACCTCTTGTATAATATACAGTCCATACAAGTCTTAATGGGGCTTGTAGTCCATAGACATATAAAATCATAGCTCCCAACCGTCCCTGTTTCGAGGGACTGTCCCTGATTTGGAGCAATGTCCCTCTGTCCCTCTTTCCTCCTCATTTGCCCCTCATTTTGGTCTGATCTATATAGTTGTATATAAAATGCACTTTTTATCTTTCAAAAAGTGTTTCACAGTGCTAAACCTTTCATCCTATTTCTAAATTGCTGCATTTGTAAATTCCAAAAGCCAGTATAAAGGAATAGTAAAAAAAAAAAACAAATAGAAAAAAAAGCACTCGTGGGTATAACTAACATTTGTTTTGTTCCATTCTCCTTTAAGGGGGCGTGACAGGGGGTGTGTCCTATGTCTACAATAGATATAAAAAGTCTACACACCCCTGTTATGTTAAAATGTCAGATTTCTGTGATGTAAAAAAATGAGACAAAGATAAATCATTTCAGAACTTTTTCCACCTTCAATGTGACCTATAAACTGTGCAACTCAATTATAATAAACTGAAATATTTTAGGGGGGGGGGGTAAAATTAAAACTCATGTTAAATAGGAGTCAGTACACACCTGCCATCATTTAAAGTGCCTCTGATTAACCCCAAACAAAGTTCAGCTGTTCTAGTAGGTCTTTCCTGACATTTTCTTAGTCTCATCCTGCAGCAAAAGCCATGGTCCGCAGAGAGCTTCCAAAGCATCAGAGGGATCTCATTCTTAAAAGGTATCAGTCAGGAGAAGGGTACAAAAGCATTTCCAAGGCATTAGATATACCATGGAACACAGTGAAGACAGTCATCATTCAGTAGAGAAAATATTGCACAACAGTGACATTACCAAGAACTGGACGTCCCTCCAAAATGTATGAAAAAACTAGAAGAAAACTGGTCAGGGAGGCTGCAAAGAGGCCTACAGCAACATTAAAGGAGCTGCAGGAATATCTGGCAAGTACTGGCTGTGTGGTACATGTGACAACAATCTCCCATATTCTTCATATGTCTAGGCTATGGGGTAGACTGGCAAGACAGAAGCCTTTTCTTATGAAGAAAAACATCCAAGCCTGGCTGAATTTTGCAAAAACACATCTGAAGTCTCCCAAAAGCATATGAGCAAATGTGTTATGGTCTGATGAAACCAAGGTTGAACTTTTTGGCCATAATTTCAAAAGATATGTTTGGCACAAAAATAACACTGCACATCACCAAATTAACACCATACCCACAGTGAAGCATGGTGGTGGCAGCATCGTGCTTTGGGGGTGTTTTTCTTTAGCTGGACCAGGGGCCTTAGTCAAGGTAGAGGGAATTATGAACAGTTCCAAATACCAGTCGATATTGGCACAAAACCTTCAGGCTTCTGCTAGAAAGCTGAACATGAAGAGGAACTTCATCTTTCAGCATGACAATGACCTAAAGCATACATCCAAATCAATAAAGGAATGGCTTCACCAG
The DNA here is from genome assembly GCA_029206835.1 of Rana muscosa. Taxonomy (NCBI): domain Eukaryota; kingdom Metazoa; phylum Chordata; class Amphibia; order Anura; family Ranidae; genus Rana; species Rana muscosa. Next base: position 352,820,864 of record CM055119.1, read on the forward strand.
AAGAATATTCAAGTTTTGGAATGGCCCAGCTAGAGCCCAGACCTGAACCTGATTGAAAATCTGTTGGGTGATCTGAAGAAGGCTGTGCACAGGAGATGCCCTCGCAATCTGACAGAGTATTTTTGCAAAGAATAGAAAGAAGCATGTAGAGGTCTGTAATTTTTATCATAGGTACTCTTCAAATTTGAGAGACGGAATATAAATCCAGAAAATCACATTGTATGATTTTTAAATATTTATTTATTGCATGACATAAGTATGTGATCACCTACCAACCAGTAAGGATTCAGGCACTCACAGAGCTGTTATTTTTTTTTATTGAACCCTACGGACTAAGACTGGGATGCCAATAAAGTTCATGTGCGTGTAAAGGCAGGCGTCCCAATACTTCTGACAATATAGTTTGTATAGTATATACACAATACACATATTAACCTTTCCTTTTTGCATATCTACAAGGCACTTACATTAATGTATATCCATATTTGGAAAAAAAAGAGCATGCTCCTAAGAGTTCCAGATAAAGATTTATAATTTGTACACCACTGAAATCTTTATTGCTTCAGTCCGGGGCCACACACTTATAAAAATAGCAATATATTCTGAGCACTACCAATGCTCTTCCAGAACCAATCCATTACGCTAGTTAATAAGTTCATTCTTTAGTGTGTCCTCCAACAAATTTATGGCGGATTGCGCTCCTATACATTTTATCTTCTTGAGTTCGAAACCAGCAGGTTCAATTGCCTCTTACCATACGAAAGCATTTTATGCTGAAATAATACAATACATACATTTTATTAGACTAAGCTGGGAAAAGCAAGCATTGAAAACACCCAAGCCCGTCCAGACTCGCATTTTTGCAATTCGAGAGGAACAAACAGCTCAAGCAGACTCTGCAACTAAATTGCAAGGTAGGACTCTCGACGTGAAAAACAATTTTCTTGCAGGAATGGTGTTTTCTTGAAAGCGATATGAATCTATGCCAGATTAAAATGTAAGTGTCATAACAGATTAGACCTTAACACAACTGAGAAAACCAAGTTGTATAATGTGTTTGTCCAAAATAATTGCTTTATAATCATTTAAGTTTATCGCGGCTTCAAAAAGTATTCAGTTGAAACTATAACCGTAAAGTGGCCCTGTCGTTTTACTAGTCAGCATGATGCTAGAAAAATGAAAAATGGCAATCATGCAACTGAACTTTTAAAATGAGACATTACTTTTAAAATTATTTTTAATTTAATATTTAACCACTTAAGCCCGGACCATTTGGTAGCTAAAGGACCAGAGGTGAATTCAGAATTTTGCACTGCGCTGCTTTAACTGTAAATTGTGCGGACATGCAATGTTGTACCCAAACGAAATTTGCGTCCTTTTCTTCCCACAAATAGAGCTTTCTTTTAATGGTATTTGATTGCCTCTGCGATTTTTATTTTTTGTGATATAAACGGAAAAAGACCGAAAATTTTGAAAAAAAATGATATTTTCTCATTTTTGTTATAAGAAAAATCGAATAAACTCAATTTTAGTCATACATTTAGGCCAAAATGTATTCAGCCACATGTCTTTAGTAAAAAAAATGTCAATAAGCGTATATTTATCGGTTTGCGCAAAAGTTATAGCGTTTACAACCTAGGGTACATTTTCTGGAATTTACACAGCTTTAAATTTATGACTGCCTATCTCATTTCTTGAGGTGCTAAAATGGCAGGGCAGTACAAAACCCCCCCAAATGACCCCATTTTAGAAAGTAGACACCCCAAGGAAATTGCTGAGAGGCATGTTGAGCCCATTGAATATTTTTTTTTGTCCCAAGTGATTGAATAATGACAAAAAAAAAAATAATTACAAAAAGTTGTCACTAAATGATATATTGCTCACACATGCCATGGTTATATGTGGAATTGCACCCCAAAATACATTCTGCTGCTTCTCCTGAGTACGGGGATACCACATGTGTGGGACTTTTTAGGAGCCTAGCCACGTACGGGACCCCGGAAACCAAGCACCGCCTTCAGGATTTCTAAGGGTGTAAATTTTTGATTTCACTCCTCACTACCTATCACAGTTTTGAAGGCCATAAAATGCCAAAATAGCACAAAACCCCCCCAAATGACCCCATTTTAGAAAGTAGACACCCCAAGGAAATTGCTGAGAGGCCTGTTGAGCCCATTGAATATTTTTTTTTTGTCCCAAGTGATTGAATAATGACAAAAAAAAATTACAAAAAGTTGTCACTAAATGATATATTGCTCACACATGCCATGGTTATATGTGGAATTGCACCCCAAAATAAATTTTGCTGCTTCTCCTGAGTACGGGGATACCACATGTGTGGGACTTTTTAGGAGCCTAGCCGCGTACGGGACCCCGAAAACCAATCACCGCCTTCAGGATTTCTAGGCACAAATTTTTGATTTGACTCCTCACTACCTATCACAGTTTCGAAGGCCATAAAATGCCAAAATAGCACAAAACCCCTCCAAATGACCCCATTTTGGAAAGTAGACACCCCAAGCTGTTTGCTGAGAGGCAAGGTGAGTATTTTACAGCTCTCATTTGTTTTTGAAAATGAAGAAAGAACATTTTTTTTTTCAATTTTCAAAACTTTGTGACAAAAAGCGAGATCTGCAAAATACTCACAATACCTCTCAGCAAATAGCTTGGGGTGTCTACTTTCCAAAATGGGGTCATTGGGGGGGGTTTGTGCCATCTGGGCATTCCATGGCCTCCGAAACTGTGATAGGCAGTGAGAAGTGAAATCAAAAATTTACACCCTTTAGAAAGCCTGAAGGCGGTGATTGGTTTTTGGGGTCCCATACGCGGCTAGGCTCTCAAAAAGTCTCACACATGTGGTATCCCCGTACTCAGGAGAAGCAACAGAATGTATTTTGGGGTGTAATTCCACATATGTCCATGGCATGTTTGAGCAATATATCATTTAGTGACAACTTTGTGCAAAAAAAAAAAAAATTGTCTTTTTTCCGCAACTTGTGTCAACATATAAAATATTCCATGGACTCGACATGCCTCTAAGTATATAGCTTGGGGTGTCTACTTTCCAAAATGGGGTCATTTGGGGGGGTTTTGAACTGTTCTGGCATTTTATACACAACATTAGGAAGCTTACATCCACTCTTCTAACCACTTGAAGACAAAGCCCTTTTTGACACTTTTTGTTTACATGAAAACATATTTTTTTTTGCAAGAAAATTATGTTGAACCCCCAAACATTATATATATTTTTAAAGCAAAGGCCCTACAGTATAAAATGGTGGGTGTTGCATTTTTGGGGAAAAAATACACTTTTTTTAATTTTAATGCACTAAAACACACTATATTGCCCAAATGTTTGATGAAATAAAAAAGATGATCTTAGGCCGAGTACATAGATACCAAACACGACATGCTTTAAAATTTTGTACAAACGCGCATTGGCGACAAACTACATACATTTTTAAAAGCCTTTAAAAGCCTTTACAGGTTACCCCGTTAGATTTACAGAGGAGGTCTACTGCTAAAATTACTGCCCTCGATCTGACCTTTGCGGTGATACCTCACATGCATGGTGCAATTGCTGTTTACATATGATGCCAGACCGACGCTTGCGTTTGCCATTGGGCAAGAGCAGGGCAGGACAGGGGTGCTTTTTTTTTTATTATTAATTTTGCTTTTTTATTTTATTTTTAAATTGTTCCTTCCATATTTTTTTTTTTATCATTTTTATTGTTATCTCAGGGAATGTAAATATCCCCTATGATAGCTATAGGTAATGACAGGTACTCTTTTTTGAAAAAACTGGGGTCTATTGGACCCTAGATCTTTCCTCTGCCCTCAAAGCATCTGACCACACCAAGATCGGTGTGATAAAATGCTTTCCTAATTTCCCAATGGTGCTTTTTATATCCGGGGGGGGGGTCATTCCCTCCCACTGCTTGTAAAAGCAGTCCAGAGGCTAATTAGCCACTAGGATTGCTTTTACATGAAAGCCGGCCGCTGGCTGAAAAGAATGATACCAAGATGATACCTAAACCCGCAGGCATCATTCTGGTATAAACATTCAAAGTCCAGCAACATACCAGTACGTTGCTGGTCCTTGTTGGACATGTATTGTAATCTTTTTTTTCATGCAGCCTGTTGGCTGAATGAAAAAAAAAGATTGATCGGTGGGTATGCCCACCATTAGAATACCGCCCTTCATCCATCCACTTCTAATGATGGGCATACATGCACCATTTATATATGCCAAAGCATGGGGGCATCTTCCCGCAAAAGTTATGCCGCGTACACATGGTCAGACTTTTCCACGGGCAAGCCTCCGTCGGAATTTCGACTGTATGTACGCGGCATTAGGAGCAAAATCGCTCCTCCGCCCCTGCTGCCCCAATGCTTCGGCATATATGCTTTTTTTTTTTTAACTGTGGTGGCGAAATCACCTCCTACAGCACTGGAGTCGCAGGGATCAGGCCTGTCTCTGCGAACGCTGCAGTTATGTGTGTTGTGTTTTGCAAGTGACAGTGATCGATCGATACTGCACTTGGGTGGCCTGGGCTGGACGGAGGGGCAAAACGCAGGTGCTAGCAGGTATCTGGGCTGATTCCGCTAACACTGCGTTTTTGGGAACCCTAAACTGCTGGGGACGCTAGTATAGATCTGATCAGATCAGATATTGATCTGTTCAGATACTATACCACTAAGGGGGGTGTATGCTTCACGCGTGGGTGTTAGTGTTACTGGCACTAACCTGACGCTGCCTGGGGTGTGACGCAGACCCTCTCTGACGCTAAAACCTAATTGATATCACCCGCCGGGCGATCAGGGGGTTAAACCTTTATTGGGTTATATACGGCGGGTGCCCTGACACTATAAAAAGCAAACTAACTAACCAGCGTCACCCGTAACACTTATATGGTGATTACTGGTGAAAGGGTTAACTAGGGGCAATTAGGGGGTTAAAACCTTTATTAGGTAATATATGGGGGTACCTGACGCTATATAAAAACCTGACGGCGAACCTAAAAAAAAATTACTGGCTACCGATCTGAATCACCGACACTAAGACAACGATCATAAAAATGATCGCTTAGCGACAGTGGTGATAGGGGGTAAAAGGGTTACCTGGGGGGCGATCAGGGGGTTAAACCTTTATTAGATAATATATGGGGGTGCCTGACGCTATAAAAACCTGCGGCGAACCTAAAAAAAATTACTGGCTACCGATCTGCATCACCGACGCTAAGACAGCGATCAGAAAAATGATCGCTTAGCGACAGTGGTGATAGGGGGTGAAAGGGTTACCTGGGGGGCGATCAAGGGGGTTAAACCTTTATTAGGTAATATATTAGGGTACCTGACGCTATAAAAACCTGCGGCGAACCTAAAAAAAATTACTGGCTACCGATCTGCATCACCGACGCTAAGACAGCGATCAGAAAAATTATCGCTTAGTGACAGTGGTGATAGGGGGTAAAAGGGTTACCTGGGGGGCGATTAAGGGGGTTAAACCTTTATTAGGTAATATATGGGGGTACCCGACGCTATAAAAACCTGCGGCGAACCTAAAAAAAATTACTGGCTACCGATCAGCATCACCGACGCTAAGACATCGATCAGAAAAATGATCGCTTAGTGACGGCGGTGCTAGGGGGTGAAAGGGTTACCTGGGGGGTGATCAAGGAGGTTAAACCTTTATTAGGTAATATATGGGGGTACCCGACGCTATAAAAACCTGCGGCGAACCTAAAAAAAATTACTGGCTACCGATCAGCATCGCCGACGCTAAAACATCGATCAGAAAAATTATCGCTTAGTGACCGTGGTGATAGGGGGTGAAAGGGTTACCTGGGGGGTGATCAAGGGGGTTAAACCTTTATTAGGTAATATATGGGGGTACCCGACGCTATAAAAACCTGCGGCGAACCTAAAAAAATTATTGGCTACCGATCAGCATCGCCGACGCTAAAACATCGATCAGAAAAATTATCGCTTAGTGACCGTGGTGATAGGGGGTGAAAGGGTTACCTGGGGGGCGATCAAGGGGGTTAAACCTTTATTAGGTAATATATGGGGGTACCCGACGCTATAAAAACCTGCGGCGAACCTAAAAAAAATTACTGGCTACCGATCAGCATCACCGACGCTAAGACATCGATCAGAAAAATGATCGCTTAGCGACGGCGGTACTAGGGGGTGAAAGGGTTATCTGGGGGGTGATCAGGGGGTTAAACCTTTATTAGGGGGGGGTTAGGGGGCTACACTGGACCTAAAACTAAATGTACTGACACTTTTACAGTCACAAATGTCACTGATTGCAGTGATCACTAAATAAATGGTCACTGCAATCAGTGACACTGTGACTGGGGGCTGGGGGGTGATCTGGGGGGGATCTGGGGGGGTCTGGGGGGCCTGGGGGGGCGATTTATGTACCTATGTGTCCTGGTGTCAGTGTAGTGTTGTGTGCACTAACCTGTATCTTCTCCTGTACGGCGCTCGGTATATGTGAGCGCCGCAGGAGAGATGACATCACTTCCTCCAGCCTGTGTAAACAAGCACACAGGCAGGGGAAGCTCTCATTCGCCGGGAGCGATCGAGAGGGGGTGGCCAGAATCGAACGGCCGTCCCCTCTTGCCAGATCGCTCCCGAAGGTAAAACGACCGCTTACTGTAAAGAAGGGGGGTCCGATCGGACCCCCCAACTATACAAATGCAATCACGTACATATACGTGATTCTGCCTGTCGGTGCCATTCTGCCGACGTATATTTACAGTGGGCGGTCGTTAAGTGGTTAAGTTGTAAAAATGTTACATTAGGTTTCATATTTTTCTATATATTTTTCCAGTCTGCTTTTAAAATCCCAAAGGTAACTAACTGAACTTTAATATATGAGTCATTGATGGTATACGCTTTTTGTCACAAAGTTTTGAAAATTGAAAAAAAAAAAAAATGTCTTTCTTCATTTTCAAAAACAAATGAGAGCTGTAAAATACTCACCATGCCTCTCAGCAAATAGCTTGGGGTGTCTACTTTTCTAAAATGGGGTCATTTGGGGGGGTTTTGTGCTATTTTGGCATTTTATGGCCTTCAAAACTGTGATAGGTAGTGATGAGTGAAATCAAAAATTTATGCCCTTAGAAATCTTGAAGGCGGTGCTTGGTTTTTGGGGTCCCGTACGCGGCTAGGCTCCCAAAAAGTTCCACACATGTGGTATCCCTGTACTCAGGAGAAGCAGCAGAATGTATTTTGGGGTGTAATTTCACATATGCCCATGGCATGTGTGAGCAATATATCATTTAGTGACAACTTTGTGCAAAAAAAAAAAAGTTTGTCATATTCCTGCAACTTGTGGCAAAATATAAAATATTCCAAGGACTCAAAATGCCTCTCAGCAAATAGCTTGGGGTGTCTACTTTCCAAAATGGGGTCATTTGGGGGGGTTTTGTGCTATTTTGGCATTTTATGGCCTTCAAAACTGTGATAGGCAGTGAGGAGTGAAATCAAAAATTTGCACCCTTAGAAATCCTGAAGGCGGTGCTTGGTTTCCGGGGTCCCGTAAGCGGCTAGGCTCCTAAAAAGTCCCACACATATGGTATCCCCGTACTCAGAAGAAGGAGCAGAATGTATTTTGGGGTGCAATTCCACATATAACCATGGCATGTGTGAGCAATATATCATTTAGTGACAACTTTTTGTAATTTTTTATTTATTTTTTGTCATTATTCAATCACTTGGGACAAAAAAAAATGTTCAATGGGCTCAACATGCCTCTCAGCAATTTCATTGGGGTGTCTACTTTCAAAAATTGGGTCATTTGTGGGGGTTTTGTACTGCCCTGCCATTTTAGCACCTCAAGAAATGAGATAGGCAGTCATACATTTAAAGCTGTGTAAATTCCAGAAAATGTACCCTAGTTTGTAAACTCTATAACTTTTGTGCAATCCAATAAATATACGCTTATTGACATTTTTTTTACTAAAGACATGTGGCTGAATACATTTTGGCCTAAATGTATGACTAAAATTGAGTTTATTCGATTTTTCTTATAACAAAAATGAGAAAATATCATTTTTTTTCAAAATTTTCGGTCTTTTTCCGTTTATATCGCAAAAAATTTAAATCGCAGAGGCAATCAAATACCATTAAAAGAAAGCTCTATTTGTGGGAAGAAAAGGACGCAAATTTTGTTTGGGTACAGCATTGCATGTCCGCACAATTTACAGTTAAAGCAGCGCAGTGCAAAATTCTGAAAACAGCTCTGGTCCTTTAGCTACAAAATGGTTCGGGGCTTAAGTGGTTAACCAGCGTGAATTCGTTAGAGTGTATAATTCCTTTCATTTGTGAGCTTCGTCCGGGATAAAGTATTCATCCGTGGTGAGTATCTTTTTTGTCTTATTTGACAAATTATTTTCTTGCCTCGGCTCTGATAAAGCTTTAAACCCGTAAAATTTATATAGAAAGGAGACGGAACACGCCTTAAGCATAAGAGGTCTTTGGGAGACCTAAGTGTGAATGGTCTTTGGGAGACCTGAGAATCCTAAAGAGATGATTAATTAATTAATATTAGACAAAACAGTACTGCAAAATTCCTTTTGGGAAGGAAAGTGTTAAAGACGTAACCACCACTGTGACCCAAACCTCTGTTTGCTTTGTCTTTCTATCGCATAGAAGTATAAGATCATTTGTTGTGTGAAAAGAACTGTAAGGTGAGACAGTCTCTCGTTCACTGTAATATGGGTCAAGAGTAGGGGTGCGGAATTTAATCGCTGCATCGGTGCATCGCAATTCGGGCGTCCCCTGATGCGGCACCGATGCAGGGAAACCCAATAATCGATTACCCCGATGTCTTAGCCCCGCACCTCCTCCCGGGAGAGCTGTTACCTTATTCGTTGTTTTTTTTTCCAATGACGCGCTCATGTGACTGCCCGGCCCGCCTCTCTCCTCTCTGCTTTCACGTCTCACGTCTCTCCTGGCGTCAGAGACGTGAAAGCAGAGAGGAGAGAGGGCAGTCACATGAGCGCGGCGTGTACACACACACACTGTTCCCCCGCCGTATTCTGTTCCCTCTGTCTCTCGGCTATTATCGGAACTCCGCCCCCCCCAGCCCTGTACATTGCCGCTCCCTCCTACTCACGAATGCAAATTCTTCTAATACCGCCCCGCCTCTCCAGCGCCGCTCACGCCTACTGTTTTTTCACGAATGCTAATGAGCAGAGGGCTGGAGAGGCGGGCGGTATTAGGAGCATTTGCATTCAGGAGGAACAGTAGGAGGGAGCGGCAATGTACAGGGCTGGGGGGCGGAGTTCCGATAGGAGCCGAGAGACAGGGGGGAACAGAATCCAGTGGGGGGAACCATTCTCGGCACAACAGGTATGTTTTTTTCCTTAAAGTAAAACAGATATCATACTTACCTGCTGATCTCCTGTAGCATGTCCGCAGTCACCGACCATCTCCTGTAGCATGTCCGCAGTCACCGACCATCTCCTGTAGCATGTCCGCAGTCACCGACCATCTCCTGTAGCATGTCCGCAGTCACCGACCATCTCCTGTAGCATGTCCGCAGTCACCGACCATCTCCTGTAGCATGTCCGCAGTCACCGACCATCTCCTGTAGCATGTCCGCAGTCACCGACCATCTCCTGTAGCATGTCCGCAGTCACCGACCATCTCCTGTAGCATGTCCGCAGTCACCGACCATCTCCTGTAGCATGTCCGCAGTCACCGACCATCTCCTGTAGCATGTCCGCAGTCACTGACCATCTCCTGTACTATGTACAAGTTGTTGTCTGCTTTGTTTAGACTTTGCCACATGCAGGGAGTGTTGTCTTTTTTTTAAAAAAACAGATATAATAAAAAAAAATGGAGTTCTCCTGACTGCTTAAATTTTTTGGGTGAAAACCATGCGCACTTGCGCTGTAATCGTGATGCATCGTGATGCATCCCGGAATCGAATCGTTGACCTGATAATCGTAATCGAATCGTGAGGCCAGTGAAGATGCACACCTCTAGTCAAGAGCATGGTAAAGAGGCTCCGCCTCCCCCTAACCCAGGGGAAACTTGTAATGATTATGTTGCTAGAATTTGTGATACTGATTATGTATTTATAAATCCTTGGGTGTCAAACTTAGCAGGGTGGACTAAAAGTATGCATAGTAGTGATCCCTTCCCCTGAGATGGAGATATTAATGATTTTCATATGGATATGGTGAAAGGTTTATGTCTTAGCGACAAGAAAGCTTTCCCATGGTTTTTAGGAGACCCTCAGTGGGATATGAAATACATGAAAGAGGGATAAAAAGAAACAGAAGAAAGCAAAGAATTGTTTAACTAAGGAAGAGTATGACGTTAAACATAAGCAGGATCCTGAGGTCAAGAGACCCGATCCCACAGCCCCACCTTTGCCTTTCTCTCATGTATCCCCACCACCATACAGCAGTCAGATCTATCCTAGTCTAAGCAAGGACGACATAGATCTTCTTGCTGGTCATTATGCTGTACACCAGCGACCCGACAAACCCTCCCCCTGCAGTTGCTTCTTCAGTTGCCCCTGCAGTTGTCCCTGCAGTTGCCCCATTACCCCGGCAACAGGCTCCGCCACAACAACAAGCACCCACACAGGCACAACAGCCAACAGTATAAGCCACACAGGCACCTGCCACCCCACAAAGACAAGCATCACAAGATTCTGAGGATAGTGATAGCGCCTCAGAAAGAGCAACAGGGGGCCACACATCAACTACCCAATCTCCCCCTGCTGTTATAGTAGAAAAGGAAGATGAGGAAGATGATCTTGACATGATAGGAATGACAAAAGCTATTGTAAATTTTTTAAGCCCAACCAGAACAAAGAGTGGAAAGGTATATGGGATGGATGAAAATGTACAAGGAGTCAGCATGCAGGCTCCTTTTATGACTATAGGAAATGACATGCTTAAAAAGGTTATAGATATTGAGGACATAAATCGCATTGTCAAGCATTGTCCTAAACCCACTCAATCATCATCCGCTACACTGAGTTATTTGAAAAAAGCTTGTAATGGCAGAAACTATACACAGGAAGATATGCGGTTGATTGTTGATGGGGGAAGCGGACACACTTCTGCTTTTGATTGGACAAAGGTTCCCAGTATTTCAATGATACAGGTCAATGCTGTCCGTGCAGATCAATATAGCTTAAATACAGAAGCTGGAAAAACTATAATGTGGGACCAATTGGAGGCAGAATTAAATAGTGCATTTAAAAACAAGACTTCCCTTCCCACTACCATAGCATGTAAAAAGAAATCTGGAGAAAGTGTGTTAGAATTATGGAAAAGGTTCATGGATGTATGGACTCAGGAGGCTGGATTATCCACACTTGCAAATATGCATAGCTTGATGATCCAAACTTTCATTAACAACCTTAAACCACAACATGGTTTAATGGTTAAGCAGATGATTTCTGATTGGCCTACAAAATCAATGGGGGACTTTCATAAAGCACTGACTGAAAAGGATGCAGCAGGTTGTTTTGACATACCAAGGGAAAAAAGTTCAGGTGCCCAATTCCAAGGAGGTCCATATCAACAGGATATGAGACCCCAGGGTAACTCTGTAAATGGGAGGTAGTGGGCAGGGGTAGAGGATGAAGCAGAGGCAGAGGTGGGGGGGGGCGAGGCAGAAGTTTCTCCCGATGTCCTTATGAAGTGTTTGACCCAAACAGCCAACAACAATCCTCAAATAATATAAATCCACAAAGGTCCCTGAGCCAACCACTTCCCTCTGTTGGTCCTAGGTTCCCTATTCAGTGGACCCAGCCTAAACAACAATGAAGCTGCCCAGAAGGTGGTATTCCAGCATTTCCTATTGTGTCTCACTCTTTTGATGAACAACCATTGGTGACCCTACATGTAAATGGGTTACTGATTCCGTTTCTCCCAGACATCGGGGCTACTCTGAGTAGTTTAAGCCAATATTATTATAGAGGTGAGACCACAAATGCTGAGCCTTCAATGGGAATTAATGGAATACTCACCAAGACCTACAAAACTCCCGATTGTAGATGATGAACATGGGTCTGTAAAAATCCATCACAGTTTCAGGATCATATCAGGATCATACCAAATTGTCCAGTGAATCTATTGGGTCGAGATTTGATGGGAAAATTGGGTATGAAAATAGTAATGTCCCCTAGTGGCAGTCTTACTATCGATTCAAAAAAGGTCCACATCGTGCCCATTTTGGTCTTAAGTAATGAAGTACCAACAGAAGAATTCCCAAAAGATTTACAAAATGCCTGGTCAGATGGGTCTTTGGATGTGGGTCTTATCTCTTGTACCCCATACAAAGCCGCCCTCAAACCTTGGGCAGAACCCATCTACCACAAACAATACCCCTTGTCAAAAGAAAAGGAGAACATAATTGCTCCCATGGTGGAACATTTCCATAAACAAGGAATTTTAAAGGAAACAATTTCACCTTACAACACTCCTATAAATCCAGTCAAAAAGCCGGATGGCAGTTATAGGTTTGTTCAAGACCTTAGGGCCATAAATAATCTTGTAGTGCCCATAGCACCTATAGTACCCGATGTGCCATCACTCTTAACTTCCATACCATCCGATGCAGTGTATTTTACAGTTATTGATTTAGCAAATGCATTTTTTAGTGTCCAGGTGGATGAAGAGACACAGCCTATTTTTGCATTTTGTTTTCGAAATCTCCAAATGACATGGTGTAGAATAGACTTGTGCACAACGGAAACATTTGTTCCGTTTCGGTTCGTTTCTTTCCGGTCCTGTTGATTCGTAATCATTCGTAATTTTGCTAGACGGGATTTTTCGTGTTCGGACTCATTCGTATTTTTGCAAGCGACATTTTTCGTTGAATTTTTTGTTGCTTTATAATTCGTACTTTCGGTAGAGTACGTTGTTTTTCGTTGATTCTGGACACAACTCCTACTTTCGTAACTTTTTTTGGGTTCGTACTTTCGGTAGAGTACGTTGTTTTTCGTTGATTCTGGACACAACTCCTACTTTCGTAACTTTTTTTGGGTTCGTTGATTCGTAATTTTCCGTGTCTCTCTCACAACGACGCTGCCTATTATGCCTAATGTGCTTCGAATGGATTTGTACTTTTCTAAATACATTGCGGTTATTTGTAACGATTCGAAATCTCGTATTTTACTTTCGTTTTTTACATGCGGCTATAGCCTCTGCCCCTGTACACCATTTTGAGAGGGTTCAGCACGGTGAGGGAGAAGCAGAGAGCAGAGCAGAGTGTTATTGTGCTTCGAATGGATTCGAAATCTCGTATTTTACTTTTGTTTTTTACATGCGGCTATAACCTCCGCCCCTGTACACCATTTTGAGAGGGAGTTCAGCACGGTGTGGGAGAAGCAGAGAGCAGAGCAGAGTGAGTGTTATTGTGCTTCGTATGGATTCGTACATTCGTAACTTTTTCACAACGAATTATGCCGAAGACATTCGGGCATTCGCTATTTGCGGTATAATTTATTTCGGATTCGGTCTTATTCGTAATTGCTTTGTTCGGAAATTCGAATGCTTCCGAATGTCCGAAAGTTGCTAAATTCGGACGAATTTCAATTCGTTACGAAACGAATTGCACAAGCCTAGTGTAGAATGCCCCAGGGTTATGTGGACTCCAATGTAGTCTACTCAGTTGTTCTCCAGGCCACATTGCGGTCCTGGACTCCCTGCCATGGTTCTGTCCTACTCCAATATGTTGATGATTTACTATTATGTAGCACAAGCCAGGTAGCCTGCAAGGAGGATGGTTTAAAACTGCTATATTAGTTGGCAGATAATGATAAAAAAGTTTCCAAAAAGAAAGTGGTGTCAAGAAACTGTTGAATACCTTGGTTTTACACTCACAAAAGGTGAAAGGAAAGTCAGTCACAAGAGAGCTGCAGCTCTCGTGGGTCTAGCCCGCCCACAGACCAAGAAGAATATGCTGTCCTACCTTGGCATGATTGGCTACTGTCGCCAATGCATAACTGACTGTTCCTACTATGATAACATTTTAAGACAAACCACAGGTACTGACATGCCAGATTGTATAAAATGGAATGATGAAATGTACAATGCCTTTGTATACCTTAAAACATCTATGGTAGCAGCTCCTGGACTTGGCTTACCTGAGTACCGCAAAAGGTTTCACCTATTTGCTAGGGACAACTGTAAAACCATGGCCGGAGTCCAAGCGCAAGAACATGGGGGCAAACTGCGCCCTATTGAATTTTTTTCAAGAGTAGTGCCAATGCCGGTACAGGGTATGCCGGCATGTCTCAGAGCTTTGGCATCCTGTGTTATGGTAGAAGAAATGGCTACTTATTTTACTCTAGGACATCCAACCACCTTACATACCACACATAATGTATCCCTTTTGTTAAAAAAAAATCATACCCAGCACATGTCAGCTCAGAGATTGAGTGGATATGAGGTGATTCTCCTCTCAAATACTAATCTTGAAATAAAATTCACTGCACACACTTCAGGCCCAGCCCGATTCTAAATGCGTTACTAGGTCTAAAAAGGATAAGAGGATGAGGTAGTTCCTCAACATGAGTGTATTGAAATACCAGGACACATCTCCATGTGCAGATATGTCTTCCACTGCAATCCCTGGGGCACAAAATGTTTTTGTTGATGGTTCTTGTTCCAGACCAAATGACAACACATATCATGCAGGATATGCTGTGGTCCAGTTGTCTGATGTAGTGCTTGAAGCAAACCCAGTCCCATTTCAATCAGCACAGGCTGCAGAACTGATTGCCCTTAAAAGAGCATTCTAGCTCTTTGAAGGACAAGATGTGAACATTTATACTGATTCTAAATACGCATAAGGTGTATGCCACGATTTTGGTATTATCTGGTTAAAAAGAGGATTTATAGCAGCAGATGGAAAATCAATTTCACATTCAACATTAGTGTCCAGTCTTTTGGAAGCAAATAAATTGCCCAGATCTGTAGCTATCCTACATTGCAAGGCACATACCACAAACCAAGATGGTGTTTCAAAAGTAAATGCCTTAGCTGATAAAGCGGCAAAGGAAGCAGCTTCTAAACAAGAAGCTACCATGGAAATGCCATCACTTGCACCTGAAATGCCCCTGTTAGACCAAACCTTTTCAGATCCTCAGGCATATGCTACAGAAACTGATATTACACAATGTAATATTGCAGGAGTGCAGAAAAGCCCAGATACTGGACTTGTCTGCCAAGAGGGGAGACCATGTATACATGTAGGTAGTGCACCTTTATTTATTTATCAGTATCATGGGGTAGGGCACAGAGGCTGGCAGGTCACATGTGAATTATTGGACAATGATTTCTTTATCCCCGGTCTTCCTTCTTTGGTCAAATCATATGTTGCCAGATGCATCACATGCATCCGAAACAACCCAAGAAATCCACACAAGGCAAAACATGAACACCTTACATATCCATCCACACCTTTTACACATTTACAGATTGACTTTATCCATATGCTCAAGCTAGGTAAAAGGCAAGAATATATACTTGTAATAGTAGACATGTTCTCAAGGTGGATAGAAGCATTTGTAACCATAAAAAAGATGATGCACAAACAGTTGTAAAAATCCTCACGCAGGAAATCATCCCTAGATGGAGATGCCCGCTCCAAATAAATTCTGATAATGGTCCTGCCTTTATTTCAAAAGTGTGCCAAGATTTAGTGAAAGCACTTAAAATTGATTGGAAATTTCATATACTCTATCACCCGCAGAGCTCAGGTATTGTTGAGAGAATGAACAGAACCATTAAAGATAAAATAAGAAAAGCAACACATATAAGTGGCAGAAAGTCCTACTAGCAGTTTTGGCCAAAATAAGAATGACCTCTTCAAAGAAAACAGGATACTCTCCATTTGAGGTCCTTATGGGTGGGCCAGACAACCACTTATGTTAGAAAGAGGGGATCTAGAAGTAATACAGGGAGAGTATATTAGGAAACTCATTGAAACTCTGGACATAGTTGAAAGAAATTTTGCTCACACCTCTCCTTTCTCTTCGCACGAACCTACCCACCCTTTCCAGGTAGGAGACGTAGTGGTGATCCAACAGCTGAATCGTACTAAGAAGCAAGAGTACCCGTTTGGACCCCAACCACTGTGACCGCAGTCACACGTACCGCAATCCTTACAGAGGGACAACAGTCGTGTGAAGAAGGTGAACCAAACACCTAAGAAGCAAGCCAAGGATAAAGGAGGTGAAGAAGGTGGTACAAATCCTCGAACAGTGAGTGAAGCAGGTGAAAAAGTCTCTGAACAAGATGACCTCGCTTATTTCACCACTTCTGGGAAGGCCTTGGACCTGCTGTTCTTGATGACTTTGATGGTGTTCTTACCAACATGGATCATAACTCACTGTATTTATCATCCTGAGGACTTGGGAGCCCTTAAAGGCATATGTGGGTCACCCAATAACACCACTGATAATACACATACCGGACACAAGCGAGATACACAATCAGATAAGGAAGGAGTTAAAACTGATAGTTTTACAGACAAAATGTTGCTACTTAAATTTAAATATAGCTATGCCCAGAAATCAGGATATGAAAAATGTTGGATATGTAGCAAACTACATCCTAGTACAGCTCGTATTCCTCTTATGGCTGTACCCTTAAAGTGGTGTTCCGGCCGAAATTACACTTTTTAAATAAAAATACCCCTACAATACACAAGCTTAATGTATTCTAGTAAAGTTAGTCTGTAAACTGAGGTCTGTTTTGTTAGATTATTATAGCATTTTGAATGTATATAAACTAGAAATAGACCGTGGCCATCTTAAGTGTGGGCATCTGAAGTCAGACTGTATTTCTTCCTGGATTTCATGATTGCAGATCTCGCACATGCTCAGTGCTGCACAAGCAGTGTAATAGGTTTCAGGTCAGGTTTCCATAGCAAGGGCAGTGTCAGAAGAAGTTGACACTTTTCTATGCAAACCTCTCCCACCCTCCTCCCTGCAGGAACCAGTAAATATAATGCATGTTCAAGAAATATATATATATATATATATATGTATATCTTGTTATATATTTATCTTGTTTGTGTGTGTGTGTGTGTGTGTGTGTATATATATATATATATATACACACACACACACACATCTACACTCAGCGGCTACTTTTTTCTGTACATCCTTTCATTTAAGAAAATAATAATCTCAGCAACAAAATTAATTTATGCATCTAGATTGCATCGCCCCAGCACATCGCCCCCCGTCAAATCGCATCACTTTGCATTGCCCCCGCCAAATCGCATCGCCCCAGCACATCGAATCGCATCACCCACAGCACATTGCATCAACCCCAGCACATCGAATCGCATCGCCCCAGAACATCGAATCGCATCGCCTGCAGCACATTGCATCAACCCCAGAACATTGAATCGCATCGCCCACAGCACATTGCATCACCCCCAGCACATTGAATCACATCGCTCACCGCACATTGCATTACCCCCAGCACATCAAATCGCATTGCCCACAGCACATTGCATCACCCCCAGCACATGGAATCGCATTGCCCACAGCACATTGCATCACCCCAGCACATCGAATCGCATTGCCCACAGCACATTGCATCACCCCCAGCACATCGAATCGCATTGCCCACAACACATTGCATCACCCCAGCACATCGAATCGCATTGCCCACAGCACATTGCATTACCCCCAGCACATCGAATCGCATTTGCCCCCAGCACATTGCATCACCCCCAGCACATCGAATCGCATTGCCCACAGCACATTGCATCACCCCCAGCACATCGAATTGCATTGCCCCCAGCACATCAATTCGCATTGCCCCCAGCACATCACATTGAATCGCATTGCCCCCAGCACATCAAATGCAGCCTCCATGCCCTATCAAATGCAGCCATTGCGTCCCATCATATACAGCCTCTGTGCCCATATGTGCTTGGGGGTCAGATATGTGCTGGGGGGGCGCTTTGTGAGAGAAAAGAGCCAGTGCAAGGGGGGTGGGTAGGATATGTGCTGGAGGGGTGTTTTGGGAAGGAAGAGAGAGGTCGCCAGATTTCAAATCTAATCCACACTGAAGTTCTAGCATTGCCTTCCCCCTCCTAACCCCTCGATCACTCATATGACATCTACCTTGTCCTCTTTTCCAGACACTCTCCCCCACCCCCTCCCTCCTCCATCTACAGTACAATAAAAAAACTTTAGTGCAGACCTGAGATCAGAGCGTCCCTTCTCCCTCCTCCTCCTCCTCGTGTGTGTGTGTGTGTACAGAACGGACTGAGGAGGGGAGGAGCTTTGATACACTGACACTGCTCTGCTCAACCAAGCTTCTGTCAGGCAGAGGGGAGACTCGTCACTGGGAAATGATGACACTCATTTCCCAGGAGTCTGTGCGGGTTAGGTAGGATAGGAGAACCACTGCGGTCCAGGAAGAAAGCAGATTATCTATTCTGCCTAGCAACAGGGATTTTGAGGCAGGTAAAAAAAAATTCACATAACTTTTCTAAACTGATTAAAAGGAAGCTAGTGAGGTGAACTTTAATTTATGGGTGGAGCTCCGCTTTAAATATCAATCTTTTTATAAATGGAACTCCTCCCGTTGTTTTAACTAGCATATCAAGTTTATATATAAACAACACTGTTACTTTTCCAATAATGGGTAGAAGTCATTCCCCTGACTGGTGTTTTAATTTAGGGAATGAGACACAGACTAACCCTTCTACATACACTAGGTCAATATTTAACATTTCCACATGTAAACCTAAGGGAAAGGCCCCTTTCACACGTACGGACCGTATGTCCGCTTTTTCATCTATCCGTTTACGGATGAAAAAGGGACATACATTGGTGCCTATGAGATCGCGGGTGTCAGAAGATGAAACATCCGCTGACTCCCGATCTCCTCCGTGTCCGCAATGCTCCGTTTTTCTGGATAGAAAAAATTCTATTTTTCTATCCGTCTGCGGAGAAGATCGGATGAACACGGACAGACGGTCCGTGTTCATCTGATCCCCCCATAGGGGAGAGTGAAGATTTGACAGGGCGGTCCCTGCACAGTGTGCGGGTACCGCCCTGTTATCCGCCGGCTCAGCGGGGCTCAATGGAGCAATCCCCACTGAGCAAGCAGAGTTTTACGGGGCGGATCATTATTGATCCGTCCCGTGTGAAAGGGGCCAAACTCTGCCTGTTCACTGTTTCACATATCTGATCCTGATTTAAACAACACCTTGCATAACTTTTCTTCCCTCCCTGATAATGTAAGTGATATCCTACACCAATTCATACTCGCAGCACAGAACAAGGACACTCATGGGCTTATTGCTAAGAAACTATTTTCCCTAGGACAAAGTATCTATGTGTGTTGTGGGAAGGTATGCTATCCCTGGATTCATTAAGGCCAGTATGCATCCCAGATACCCCCTTAAGCATAGAAATAAAAGGGAACTATTTTTAGAAAAGGACATGGCATGGGCATGGTTTCCCTCATGGACTGGATGGGGAATTGATACAATGAAGAAATTAAACAATTATTCTAAGATACTAGATGAAATACTAGATAAAAATTCAGATGACATTACTGAGTTAAATTTGGAAACAAGAGCAATCAGAAAACAGTTAGAACTCCATGACCTGGCTATAGAAAATATGAGTGCAGCTCTTACAGGGTTATGTGAGATGACCGAAGACTATGAATCTTGTACTTGGATACATAATACCAGTATAGAAATACTGTATATACTCGAGTATAAGCCGAGTTTTTCCAGCACTTTTTTTATGCTGAAAATGCCCCCCTCGGCTTATACTTGAGTCACCTTTTTGCGCCTGATCTCCTGGACTTGTCCGGGGGACCTACGGCCGGGGAGCACCGATTTTTCAAAGCCGGGCACCCCTACCAAAGACTCACATGTTAAACTGCAATTTCTCTGGTGACTTTGGGGACCCGGTACCGGCCGGTCGTAGGTCCCCTGGAACTTGGCACACATGTAGCCCCATTTCTCCTCTACAAGTGAGCAAAGTTTGTTGTCTGGGGGACCTAAGGCCAGAGAGCACCGATTTTTAAAAGCCGAGCACCCCTTCCATAGACTCCCATGTTAAACGTCAGTCTAGTCATGGACACAGTGAGACATGGGCACAGTGAGGCATGGGCACAGTGAGGCATGGACACAGTAAGGCATGGACACAGTGAGGCATGCACATAGACACAGTGAGGCAAAGTGAGGCACAGTGAGGCATGCAGATAGACACCTTAGGCTTATACTCGAGTCAATATGTTTTCCCATTTTTGTGTGGTAAAATTAGGTGCCTCGGCTTATATTCGGATCGGCTTATACTCGAGTATATACGGTACCTGCAGAAGCATGAGACATAGCAAAGAATTGGGATCCTTTCATAGGATTAGGTGGATTTAGTTTTGGAGGAATATTTTCATGGCTGAAAGACATTGCTATGACTATTATAATGATTTAGCTTTTTCTATTATTTTATATGCATGTTTCAAACTTGTAATGTGTATAATTGCTAGAGCTACTCAAACCACGGACCCCGCGGCTGCTAATAAAGCCTACCTTAGCATGTACTATAAGGAAGCTAATTATGTTACCATAGAGAGAAAGTAAGTCATGTTTTTTTATGACTTAAAGAGGGGATTGTAAGAGAATGTATAAACAAGTGTTACTCCATTTTAAAATTTCCCCTAATTGCAGACTAAGTATATATGAATCTGTGTATGAATGAGTTTCACTATAGCAAAACTTAACTCAAGTTTTCATAGAACTAACATTCTGGCAGTTAAAGCTGTGGTGAGCCATTTCCTGGACTAACTTCCTCTTTTATGAAGACGCAGGCTATTTCTGCTTACATGCTAACAGTTTAAAACTTGTGACAAGGAAATACTATGTATGGTTAAAGATACGTGTGCTTTGTATTTAGCCCCTCCTCTTTTGTTGGTTCCTTTGGTTTATAAAAACGATTTACTTCCTCATTAAAGCCGGAGAACTCATGATCACACAAGCCTGTTTCACGTGTCATTTGCTCTCCCCTGAATTCAGTGTATTGCAGTGGTGGCCTATTTAATCAGTGTAAATTCGTCAGAGTGTATAATTCCTTTCAAGGGAAACCTCGGATTGAGAGTAACAAGGTTAAAGCGGAGGTTCCGTGACCATCCGTTTTTTTTTTTTTGTATTAAATCAGTGGATTTATATATTGCAATTGAGTACTCACTTTTTAGATGTCGCAGCATCACCCGCCCATTTTCATAGTAAAGATAAACTTATATTATTTTATCTATGCATTTGCCATTTTGCTTGTGGGCATTGTGAAGCCCACAAGCAATTGCTTCCTGGATGCGGTGAATGCTCGGCTCCCGGCATTCACCGCTCTATCTCGGGGATGCGCACTCTCTACGGCGACCTGCGCCATAAGCATTATGGTTGTCATAGCAACGGGCGGCGTCATCCCCATTACATGCTGCAGGAGCTCCCATAGATCACTGCGGCTCTATCTCGGGGATGCGCACTCTCTACGGCGACCTGCGCCGTAAGCATTATGGTTGTCATAGCAACGGGCGGTGTCATCCCCATTACACGCCGCGGGAGCTCCCATAGATCACTGCGGCTCTATCTCGGGGATGCGCACTCTCTACGGCGACCTGCGCCGTAAGCATTATGGTTGTCATAGCAACGGGCGGCGTCATCCCCAGTACATGCCGCGGGAGCTCCCATAGATCACTGCGGCTCTATCTTGGGGATGCGCACTCTCTACACAGCATACACAGCGACCCATAGCACAGCAAAGGAAACGCCTACTCCCGCGGGAGGAAATCCCGGAAGTAGGAATGAAGAAAGAAGATTAATGAAAACTGCACAGCAAAAAAAAAAAAGGGTTAGTCTTTTGTTTATATTCATGCTAAGAGGGACTCTTGACAGCAATCTTTAAAATGTGGGTGAACCTCCGCTTTAATGAGCGTTTCACAATATGAGCATTGTTTTTAAAAAAATCCTGACTCGGTTTGCAAATGTTTTCTTGCAAAACGAGCAGGATTCAAGCCACAGCAGTGTGCAGTACCGCATTTGGCCTGAGATGGGGGGGGGGACCGGAGCCGATCAGAGCCATTCGGAGCCGCTCGGAAATACTCGGAAAAATTTGGAAATACTCAGTTTCCGAGCCTTTCCGAGGTTTTCAGTTCAGCCGAGTTTTCCCCGAGCCTGAGTATGTACGAGGGTCTCCGGTGCCCCCCCATACCTCTGGCCACATGTGGTATTGCATGCCATAGAAGTCAATGCGCAACAAATTATTTTCGTTTCCATTGACTTCTATGGGGAAACTCGCTTTGATATGCAAGTGCTTTGGATTACGAGCATTCTCCTGGAACGGATTATGCTCGTAATCCAAGGTTCCACTGTAATATGATTAACTCCTAGTATCGTCAGCTCCATCGAAAATTCATCGTCAGCTCCATCGAAAACTGCGGTACTTTTTTTGATTGATTTATTTCACTATATATTGTAAATAAAATAAGTATGATGAAAACATCAAAGAATGAGATAAGATGAACTGATGTGCTTCAATTTATCAGAGCAAACTGCAAACCATTTCTTGTATGTTAATGGCTTGATGTATTAATGTTTGATGGACCTTTTGAAATTAGACAGGCATGCAGCTAATTTTATCTTCCTTGTCCTCTCCATAAAGGGATACAAATTGTCAGACTAGCTGAATGCATTTGAAGGAATTGTATGACATTCTCAGTGTGCTTTGGAACATTACAATTATCACTATACAATTTCTAACACTTAAGACGAGGAATGGATGGGTCAGAGAAACATATATTTCATTTATTAATTAGATGTATATTGCTTTTACATGATGTTTGCAATATTTTTATTAAACACAATAAAATTCACAAACTTTCTGTAAAGTATAAAGGATGAAACAGAGTGGAGTAAATGGATACCCAATATGTCAAGACTCAAAGCTGCATGCACCAGCTACATGGAAACTAACTTTGATACCCAAAAAAATCCAGAGGCAATGCTTTAAAAGCCTTCAACATAGAGTTAGCTATTAAAGATTGCCTTAGAATGATTCTTCATTTTTATAGTATTTTATTATTTTTGGCTGAATTTTTTGTTTTTTACTTACTTTTATTCCAAACGCAGATCGACCTTGAGACAGAGGGGGCCCAAAAGGCCCTTTTATTGCAACAGACATAGCCACAAAGTCAGTGGCAGTAGTGGCATGTAAACAAACTCTATTAAGCGCTATATTGTAAAACCAAAATATATATATATGTGCTACAAATACTGCATGTCAGGGATCTCCAAACTTTCTAAGCAAAGTGACAATTTACTGTGCATCAAGCTTTAGGGGGCCGGACTGTGGCTAGTGGGTGTAGAAAATTCCGAGCATCAGCGCCCAATAATTGGTTTTAATGGGAGAAATAGTGCCCCAATAATGGTGTTGGTAGGGGAAATGGTTCCACTTCATTGGTGTCAGTTAGTGGAATAGTGCCCCAAGGGCCAGATAAAGGCAAATAAAGGCAAGCAAAGGTCCACATCTGGCCCCCCGTGCCGCAGTTTAGAGACCACTGCTATTTATTTATGTATGGTTAGGCCTAGACCTATAGGTAATATTGACAAAAGGGCTAAAGCCATATTGTTGAGCCCTAACTTTTCATGTGGTCCAAAAGCAGGGAGTTTATTTAAAAAAAATATATTTTTGAGTAGTATGGATGTTAATAGATTATTTTCAAAATGTGTAATTAATTATTGATCATTTTCCTTGTATGCATATGCTTATTTGCATAGTACATACACATGTAAATATTTTTTAAAACTGAAAATAACTGTTGAGAATACACTTATGCAAATGATGCCAGCAAAAATATGTCTAAAATATTCCAGTTCTATGCATTGCTTATCGCTTATTGATGGGTTCGCCACAGCTGTCAAAAATATAACAATAAAGATTGTTCAAACTAGGCCAAAGTACACATCGTTTAGCATGGTCACCATGACAAATATCCTGTCATGGTTAACATTTTGAATGCAAGGCTATAATTAGTCTGTACCTTTACATACTATTTATAGCAATAAATATACAAATTCAATTTAGCATTACAGTGCAGCTTATATTATAATAGCACCTAATAATGCTTGTTACTTTTTAGCTCGGGGCTTTTTTACAATATCGGAACTGCATTTGGCTTCAGGGTATAGAGTTTTCTTACATCCTCTGCTGCACCACATGACTAAGGGCAAGAGGTGCAATCAGGTTCACCATCTACTGATGCTACCATCAGCTAATGTAGATCCATAAATATTGACCTTGGTCATACAGTATCATCTCAAAGGAAGAGGAGGATCAGCCAGTTGGCCAACTGAACTCTGATACTTTTCAGAAGCAAAGATCTGAAGAATAAAGATTAGCAGAACTAGTATTTTGGTCATCTAAATGATTCTTCACAGGATGTCTTCCGTTACCCAAGCAAGCCTGTGCTGTCAGGAATACAAAGCCTGCAATTGATGATCTTCTTCCTAATTCCTGTCTACCATCCTGATCCCCATATCAGGTTCAATGAGCAAGCATGTAGTCAAGGCTGGTCTTCTGTTATGCATACATGTTCCATGCCAATACAGTAGATTAGTGTGACAGCAAGGAAACTAACATCTTCAGAAGAGAGCAGCAATGGCAACCACAAGATCTATCTCTTCACAGGTTCTCTTTAAAAAAAGCATAGAGTCATATTTAGGTGTCCCATTGCTATATTAAAGGCAAAAATCTGGAAGGTAGCCTTACTCACACCCTTTCACATGACAGAGTTTAATGTGAACAAGGCCACCAATAAGCAATGCAGGGAAAAGATGTACAGGGATTGGGTAAAGCTTCTCATCATAGATCAGGGAAAATGAAAACTGTTGGCCAGGATGTACAGATCTGGGAGCTCTGAGATTGGTATGAGATGTGATGGGTGTATGTGCTGAGTGCAATGGATAAGGTAATACAAATGGAAATTGAAGAACCACATGACTGGTAAGACGTCCAGATACAACTTGATTCCAATAAAGGGGGATAATCCAAAAAGTATCCAAAGTGTTTTTCGGGGTATCAAGAGCACCCTACTGATGCTGACAAGGCCTGTGCTTGCAATCACAATGGAAAAATAAAACTAAAGGTTCAGTTCACTTACAGTCTTTTCACAGTGTGTCAAGCAAGCCCTGATGAAGGGGGTCTCTTGGACCCCCAAAATGCATTGGATACTATTTGGATTGTCTTACTGGCTTTAACTGGAATAAAGTTGTGTCTGAACCTCTCAGCAGTGGTGTAGTGCCTCATTTCCTATTCTTGTTACATTACACTTGTAGCAGTACCCCCAAAGGGGCTGCTGAATGTTGTGGCCCACCTGTCACCCTGCCCAGCCGGGCATTCACTTCTCAATCACCTTGGAGACAATGAACAGTCCAGATGTTTGTTGTTGTTATTTTATTGAGGGATTTGAACTTGGATAGGGATAAGAGTATATGGGAAGCCCATTTACCTGCACTCACCAAACATCTCACCTCTAGCACCTACCTAAGTAGTGGGTGCTACACACTACAAGCCAAAGAGGCCATGGAGATCCTCTGGGGTGTAGAAGCTTCCTACCCAGGAACGAGATCATTTATATAAACATCAATACTTTAGGATATGTATACCAGTGAGATAAACCTACAGGTCCAGCACTATTTTCCCACTTTACTCAACTGAGTGCAATAGGTTAATTCAGGCAGTATGCAGACATACTGCTAATTTCATTGTTTTTTCTAGCCTGTACCAGTCAGGGGCACAACATGAATGCCAGTATGAAAATATGAGCTAATATGTCATATCCCTTGAATGAGTCTAACTGCAAAATATACTGCATATGCTCTATTGGAGGAAACCTTTCAATAAAAATGTAGCATATGTTCTGTGTCATTAAAACTATTTACCATATAATATATAAAACATTATCATTTGTACTCAGAAATGTGACTTACTAATTGTGACGGAAACTGAATCTGTTGGTAATATTGTACTTAGTATTACCCCTGCAAGTGTGCTTAGTCACTGGGGTTTTTATGGGTTATTAATCAGATTCATTTAATCACAAGTTTATTACCCAGTACAATTAAACTGTCACCAAACAGAAATAATATGCATTGCTAATGATATACAATAATCGTGCTTCCATGTAATTCACATAGGCCCTTTATTTCAGGTTCATAGATCCTTTATTGGAGCAATTGCCATTCCCTCACCTCTTTGAGTATTTAAGGTTAATGAACTAACTCGTACCAATAATACCAAAGAAGGAGATATTTTCTGACAATGTTATTGCCTTTGTTGACGCATTGCCTATATTGGTTTGACTTGCTTACATGGGGGTTTTTGTTCCCACTATATGCATCTCAGATTTTGTATTTATTTACGTTAAAGCATATCTAAACCCAAAAAACAAATTGTAGTATATAACAGGATACCAGTCTGTAGACGTTTTTTTCTTGTGTTTTTTTTTTTTTTTTTGTGTGTGTTTTTTTTTTCAGGATTTTTTTCCTTTAGATTCATCTGGTAATCCTGCCAGTAATACGCTTCCTGTATTAGGATGACAACACTCACTCAATATCAGGAATGAGCCGAACACCCCCCTGTTCGGTTCGCACCAGAACCTGCGAACAGACAAAATGTTTGTGTGAACTTTAGAACCCTATTAAATACAATGGACTCGAACAATCGAAATCTAAAGTGTTAATTATAAAGGCTAATATGCAAGTTATTGTCCTAAAAAGTGTTTGGGGACCTGGGTCCTGCCCCAGGGGACATGTATCAATGCAAAAAAAAAGTTTTAAAAACGGCCGTTTTTTCGGGAGCAGTGATTTTATATAATGCTTAAAATGAAAAAATAAAAGTGAAATATTCCTTTAAATTTCGTACCTGGGGGGTGTGTATGATATGCATGTAAAGTGGCGCATGTTTCCCGTGCTTAGAACTGTCCCTGCAAAAAATTTAATTTTTGAAATAAAAAAAGTCATTTAAAACTCACTCGCAGCTATTAATGAATTGTCGGCTCCCGGCAATACATACAAAAGTCATTGATAAAAAAAAAAAAAAAAGCGTGGGGGTTCCCCAGAATTCAATTACCAGGCCCTTCAGGTCTGGAATGGATATTAAGGGGAACCCCGCCGCAAATTTTAAAAAAAATTGACGTGGGGTTCCCCCAAATATCCATTCCAGGCCCTTGAGATCTGGCATGGATTTTAAGGGGAACTCCACCCCAAATAAAAAAAAAATGGCGTGGAGTCCCCCTAAAAATCCATACCAGACCCCTTATCCGAGCACGCAACCTGGCCGGCCGCAGGGGAAAAGGGGGGGACGAGAGAGCGGCCCCCCCTCCCTCCTGAACCGTACCAGGCCACATGCCCTCAACATGGGGAGGATGTCCCCATGTTGATGGGGACAAGGGCCTCATCCCCACAACCCTTGCCCGGTGGTTGTGGAGGTCTGCGGCCGGGGGGCTTATCGGAATCTGGAAGACCCCTTTAACAAAGGGGACCCCCAGATCCCGGCCCCCCCTATGTGAATTGGTAAGGGGTACATTGTACCCCTACCATTTCACGAAGAAAGCGTAATTTTTTTTTTTTAAAAACACACAAACACCTTGAAAAAGTCCTTTATTTAAAAAAAAAAAAAAAAAAAACATTCCAGCGGTGAAATCCAGTGTCCCGCGGCGATCCCGATGTCCAGCGCTGTCCTTCATTGGTTGTGCCTGAGCAGACCTGATGGGGAACTCCCTCTCAGTGTTTTAAATGTATAGACCCGCCCCTTCTAAAGTTCCCCATCAGGTCCGCTCAGCGGCCCAGATGCGGAACATGAGAAGGGGCGGGTCTTTACATGTATTACCAAAGTGAGAGCAGTTCCCCATCAGGTCCGCCCCCTCGGTATGTCGGACCCGCCTACGTCATTGGCCGTTTTTAAAACTTTTTTTTGCATTGATACATGTCCCCTGGGGCAGGACCCGGGTCCCCAAACACTTTTTAGGACAATAACTTGCATATAAGCCTTTATAATTAGCACTTTAGATTTCTCCCATAGATTTTTCGAATTTGCCGCGAACACCCCAATTTGTTCGCTGTTCGGCGAACGGGCGAACAAGCAATGTTCGAGTCGAACATGAGTTCGACTCGAACTTGAAGCTCATCCCTACTCAATATACTGCATCAGTACAATAGACATAGGACAGGACTTTTGGAAGCTCCTCCATCCTCTTGTTTATAACATCAACATCCTGAACAATATTACTGATAAAATGCAACATAAGTAGCATGAAAAGTTATCAGCTAAAACCAGTGGTGACTGGTGCTCCATCGGTCGACGGGGGGACAGAAGACAGACCTGACCACAGACATCTCCCCTCCCTGTCACTCCAGTCTGCCACCCCACACTAAACCTCCCCCTCCCCGTCACTCAAGCCCGCCACCGCACACCATGCCCACACCCCCCACTGGTCACTGGCTAACTCGCTCGTCCTCTGGCCTGCCAGGCCCCCCATCAGCCCTGCACTTACACCATGCAGGTCATGGCTGCGGTGGCGGCTTCCCCCCTCTGTCTTCCCCATGTCCCGGTCGTTGCTTCTCCTCCCGGGAGGAGAAACAGGAAGACATTAGCAAATATTAATTCGCTAATGTCACACAACAGAGTGGGCTCAGGATGCAGTGCTCTGCGCCCCAAGCCCACCCTTTTTTTAAGCCAATTAAAACCTCAGGCTCTGATCATGTGCTTCAGAAAAAAAACATTGGAATCTATACGTCCGGCGCCCTGCATGTAGATTAGGGGCCAGGCGCATGGATTGGGGGGGGGGACGCCCCTAATGAGCAGCCGCCACTTGCTAAAACCTTTTTGGGCAAAATCAGCAGAGATTGCTTACATTTTTCAAACAGATCTAAGAAAATGCTTTCAATTATATATTTAACAGACCAAAATAGAGCAAATAAGAGAATTTGTCAGAGTTTACGTTTTTATTTTAAAGGATAAGTTCACCTTTTAACAAAAAAAAAATGCACATTTTTTTGCCAAAAATTTTCATTTATTATTTTTGGTTTCTGTAGCCTCTAAAGCATTTCACTAGCAATCAGCAGATCACTGATGCCATGCAGGTTTCCTGTGTATCTGTGTGCCCATACATCATACGGCCAAGCAGATAAATCTGACAGGAAAACTCAATGAACTACCACAGCACTCTACAGTGCCATGGTAGTTCATTGAATACTACAAGTCGACAGCCGCAAAGGCTGTTGGGGCTTGTAGTTTTTTATTCAAAGAGGACTGTGAACAAGTAACGCACCGGAGCGGTTTTTTTTTTATATTGTGACAGCTAGCGGGGGGGAAGAAGATTCTCGCCAGCTATCAGAGTGTGTGATCGGGGGGAGCAGGGGCTGGTCTGTTTGTAACATGTGTGACAGCAGGAAGGTAAAGTCACCTGGTTGCATCCAGGGGGGTAGATATATTTCGCCCAGATTCAGGCTTTACGCCGACTTATACAACTAGGTGGAGAGTTGTATAAGGCTAGTGGGCTCATGGATGACTCATACCTCTAGGGAGAGTGTGGGGCGTCGTACAGACAGGGAGTTGATGAGACCAGCTGAAGCTTGTCAGCTCATTTAGGCCTCTATAAGAACTCCCAGCTTCATTAGATGTTAGCTCATGCCTGGAACCAGACCTGTGTGGACTGTCTAGGGAGAGTGAACCCCTGTGCGGTGAGACAAAGCCTGTGTGGCTATTTGCTTGGACATTTAAAACCAGGGACTTAGGGACTAGGACAGCACTAGGCTGATCCCAGTTGTTAGTTAGGAAACCTGTAGGTTTAGTCAGAGGTCAAGTTGACCAGGATTTATTTTATGTTTCTTTTGCTTTGCTGTGTTTTGTCACTGTAAATAGAAAATAAACCGCACCTTTTTGATTTTGAAAACCACAACCTCCGTTTGCTGGGCCTGTTTTTGTGTGGGGAGCCCATCCCGGGGGTCACACACACCCGCTGCCGAGCTAACCCCTTCACAGTTGGTGGAGAACCAGTGGCAGTTTTTTTTAAGCCAGCATGGAGGAGATACTGAAACAGCTGGCTCTAGCAAATGCCAATCAACAGCAGACAAATGCAGGTTTGCAAAGGAGCCTTGCAGCCCAGCAGCAAGCTCATCAACAGAGCCTTGCAGCCCAGCAGCAAGCTCACCAACAGAGTCTGGAAGCTCAGCAACAAGCCCAGCAGCAATCTGAGGCCCGCTTCATAGACCTGTTACAGAAGCAAGAGCAGAGACTACAACAAATGGAAGCAGTAATGCAGCAACGTCCGCAGACCAGTGAGGAAAGCCGTCCCACTAATACCGCGTCCTTTGGGGTGAGTCGTTTATTGACAAAAATGACTGGAGAGGATGATCCAGAGGTATTTTTGACCACATTTGAAAGGACCGCTGAAAGAGAAAAGTGGCCTGAGGAGCAGTGGGCTGGACTGGTGGCTCCTCTGTTAACTGGTGAATCGCAGAAAGCTTACTATGACCTAGAGCCTAACCAAGCAAAAGACTATGTGATGCTAAAAGCTGAAATTTTGGCAAGGCTGGGTGTCACCCAGGCTGTCCGGGCTCAGCGTGTGCATAACTGGACTTTCCAGCTTGGAAAACCCCCCAGGTCTCAAATGTATGATCTCATTCACCTGAGCAGAAAGTGGCTACAGCCAGAGACTTTGTCCGCACCAAAGATTGTGGAACGTGTTGTAATGGATCGGTTTTTGAGAGCTCTTCCTACTGCCATCCAAAAGTGGGTAAGCCATGGAGACCCAGAGACGGCCGATGGTCTTGTGGATCGTGTGGAGAAATACTTGGCTACAGAGAACCTGACGGCCTCTTCCAGAGAGACTCGGACTTTCCACCCTAAGACCAGACCATCCCCAGGGGCGGATAAGAGGATTCCAAGGGGTGAGGGTGGAGAGAGTGAGAGGGTGGGAGCTCTACCCCAAGTTTGGCGAGAACAGCCTGGGAAATCAGCGGCTCAAGAGGCGGCAAGAAGGATCGTTTGCTACCGCTGCCGGCAAGCGGGACATATTGCAGCCAATTGCCCGGTTGTGGAGGAACCCATGCAGTGTGACTTTCTGACGGGCAGACGTCAGTCGCTGTGTGCGATAGTCGCATGCACTGCCATTCGAGGAACTGAGAAACATTTATGCAAAATGTGTGTTAATGGTAGACATGTTGTGGTATTGCTGGATTCAGGTAGCCTTGTGACCCTGATAAAGGCTGAGTTAGTTAAAACAGAGGTCATTGGGAATAGCAAGGTAGCTGTTATTTGTGTGCATGGGGACACCCGAGAGTATCCAGTGACTACAGTGTGTTTCGAGACCCCCAAAGGTACCCTCTCTCATCCAGTGGGCTTAGTATCTCAGTTACCGCATGACGCCATTGTGGGAAGGGATTTTCCGAAGTTCTGGGAACTGTGGGATGATCCTGAGCCCCCCACTGGTGCCCCTATGTACCAGGAATGTGATAGCCAGAACTCCCCTGAGAGTGGTGAGGACTCTCCGGAATTTCCCTTAACAGTATTGGCAGGGGAGACTCAAGAAACTGGAGAGGAGCCCACCTCCTCAGACGAAAACCTACCGTCTGTGGAGTTTTCTGATCTTGAGGTTCACAGGGAAAACTTTGCCACAGAACAGTTGAAAGACCCCGCCCTAATAAAGGCACGGGAAAACGTAGTGAAAATAGATGGCGAGTTAGTGAACCCAGATAATACCTGCACTTACCCATACTTCAGCGTAGAGAAGGACCTACTGTATCGGGTGGCAAAAAGGGCAGAAGAAACCATTGAGCAGCTTGTGGTGCCCAAACCTTACAGGAAGTTGGTGTTGGAGTTGGCCCATGGGCACATTCTTGGAGGTCATCTGGGGACAGAGAAAACCCGAGAGAGGGTATTACAGAGATTCTATTGGCCGGGGGTGATGAAGGACATAGAAAATTATTGTTCCTCCTGCCCTGTGTGTCAGAGGTCGGCCCCGATGCCACATTTCCGTAGCCCGCTGGTCCCTCTACTCATCATTGAGGTCCCGTTTGAGAGGATCGCCATGGATTTGGTAGGGCCTATAATCAAGTCCGCTAGGGGGCACCAGTACATATTAGTTATAATGGACTATGCCACCCGTTATCCAGAAGCGATCCCTCTCCGAAATACCTCGGCCAAAACCATAGCCAAAGAGCTATCTCTTGTGTTTAGCCGGGTGGGTATTTGTAAAGAACTGCTTACGGACCAAGGTACACCCTTTATGTCCCGGGTTATGAAGGAGCTGTGTAAATTGTTCAAAGTGACGCAATTACGTACATCTGTGTATCACCCCCAAACCGATGGGCTGGTTGAAAGATTCAACAAAACCCTAAAACAAATGTTGAAGAAAGTGGTGGATAGAGATGGAAAGGATTGGGACTGTCTACTTCCTTATTTGATGTTTGCTATTAGGGAGGTGCCCCAATCCTCTACGGGATTCTCCCCCTTTGAGTTACTGTATGGGAGACACCCAAGAGGGCTGTTGGATATTGCCAAGGAAACTTGGGAAAGTGAGAGTTCTCCCCACAGGAGTGTGATTGAGCATGTCGCCCTGATGCAAGACCGAATTGCACAGGTAATGCCCATCGTGAAGGAACATTTGGCCCAAGCGCAGTTAGCACAGCAGAGAGTGTACAACCGTGGAGCCAAGACCCGTACCTTTTCCCCGGGGGATAGGATACTGGTACTTGTCCCTACGGTTGAAAGCAAATTCCTTGCCAAATGGCAAGGCCCCTATGAGATAATGGAAAAAGTGAGCGAAGTGAATTACAAGGTCAGACAACCAGGAAGGCGAAAGCCCGAACAGATCTATCACGTTAATCTGTTGAAAGCCTGGAGGGATAGAGAGTCCCTAGTCGCAGACACTTGGTCACCAGCTCAAACTGGTTGCGTGATTCCTGAGGTTGGAATAGCAGCCACCTTGTCACAACCCCAACAACAGGAGGTTAAGGAGTTTGTGCTTCGCAACAAGGAGGTATTCTCTGAGCTGCCGGGACAAACATCTGGGGTAGAGCATGACATCATTACCCCGCCCGGTGAAAGGGTGAAGTTAAAACCCTATCGGATCCCAGAGGCCCGACGGGAGGCAATACGGGAGGAAGTACAGAAAATGCTGAACTTAGGGGTGATAGAGGAGTCCCAAAGTGATTGGTCTAGTCCCATTGTGTTGGTGCCTAAACCGGATGGGAGCTGGCGATTTTGTAACGATTTTCGTCAGTTGAACAAAGTTACAAAATTTGACACCTACCCCATGCCACGTATAGATGAGTTGATCGACCGGCTGGGAACAGCCCGATACATGACGACTCTTGACCTCACAAAAGGGTATTGGCAAATCCCCCTGGCCAAGTCGGCCAAAGAGAAAACCGCATTTGTAACCCCAGACGGGGCGTTCCAATATAAAAGAATGCCGTTCGGGTTACAGAATGCGCCGGCCACATTCCAGCGGAAAATGGACCAGATGCTGAGGCCCCATCGGAAGTATGCTGCGGCTTACCTGGATGACGTAATTGTCCATAGCACAGATTGGGCCTCACATCTGCCAAAAGTGCAAGCAGTCCTGGACTCTGTTCGGGAAGTGGGGTTTACGGCTAACCCCAAGAAGTGTACCATTGGGCAGGAGGAGGCCAAATATCTTGGGTACACCATTGGGAGGGGAGTAATAAAACCCCAACTCAACAAAGTCGAGGCCATCCAGAGTTGGCCACGTCCCAACAGCAAGAAGCAGGTACGAGCCTTTCTGGGAATCGCTGGGTATTATCGGCGATTCATTCCCCACTTTGCTTCTAAGGCTGTGCCCCTAACCAACCTGACGAAGGGGAAAGGGTCGGTCATGATTAAATGGACCCCCGAGGCTGAGGCAGCATTCCAATTCTTGAAACAAGCCTTATGTAGCCAGCCAGTGTTGTACTCACCCGACTTCTCTAAAGACTTTGTCGTACAAAGTGATGCGTCAGATGTGGGGTTAGGAGCAGTATTGTCCCAGGTCTGGAACGGGGAAGAGCACCCAGTCATTTACCTCAGCAGGAAGTTGAAGTCCCATGAGGTAAATTACGCCACCGTTGAAAAGGAGTGTTTAGCGGTGAAGTGGGCTCTAGATTCCCTTCGGTACTACCTGCTAGGTAGGCACTTTGACATGGTTACGGATCACGCTCCGTTAAAGTGGATGGCTCAAAACAAGGAAACAAATAGAAGAGTGAATAGGTGGTTCCTGGCCCTCCAGGAATTCAACTTCACAGTAAAGCATCGCCCTGGCGTTCAAATGGGGAATGTGGATGCTTTGTCTCGAGTACATGAATGCCTGATTGCTGGTGTTCCAACCCCGAGGTTAAAACAAGAGGGGGGGGTATGTGACAGCAGGAAGGTAAAGTCACCTGGTTGCATCCAGGGGGGTAGATATATTTCGCCCAGATTCAGGCTTTACGCCGACTTATACAACTAGGTGGAGAGTTGTATAAGGCTAGTGGGCTCATGGATGACTCATACCTCTAGGGAGAGTGTGGGGCGTCGTACAGACAGGGAGTTGATGAGACCAGCTGAAGCTTGTCAGCTCATTTAGGCCTCTATAAGAACTCCCAGCTTCATTAGATGTTAGCTCATGCCTGGAACCAGACCTGTGTGGACTGTCTAGGGAGAGTGAACCCCTGTGCGGTGAGACAAAGCCTGTGTGGCTATTTGCTTGGACATTTAAAACCAGGGACTTAGGGACTAGGACAGCACTAGGCTGATCCCAGTTGTTAGTTAGGAAACCTGTAGGTTTAGTCAGAGGTCAAGTTGACCAGGATTTATTTTATTTATGTTTCTTTTGCTTTGCTGTGTTTTGTCACTGTAAATAGAAAATAAACCGCACCTTTTTGATTTTGAAAACCACAACCTCCGTTTGCTGGGCCTGTTTTTGTGTGGGGAGCCCATCCCGGGGGTCACACACACCCGCTGCCGAGCTAACCCCCTCACACATGTTACACCCTAAATATATTACAAAAGTTGAAGTTATCCTTTAAAGTATATGTGAACCCTCACCTTGTAAAACAATCCATTTTGTTTAAGCTCTCGTTCACACTGCCGCGACTTTTCGCATGACAAGTTGTGAACCATTCTAATCGGTGTAACTCATCGTTCTGACTTAGAAAAATGTTCCTGCACTACTTTGGAGTGTCTTCATCACGACTTGAATTGACGTCTGTTAAAGAAGTTGTACACAAGCCGCCATGAAGTCACACAGGGATGTCGGCTTTAAAGCCTTTTGACTTTGAAGCTGCTCTGGTTTGACCTGGCACTAAGAGCACTTTCACACAAACAGCGTGGGGGCATTGGTGGTAAAGGGGCGCTAGTTTAAGCGGTGCTTTACCGTCATTTTAAAGGTGCTTTTTGCCCGCTAGTGGGTGCTTTTAAAACCCGATAGCGTCTGAATATAGGGTTAAAAGTGCTTGCAAAGCGCCGCTACCGCAGGGCTTTGCAGGCACTTCAGCGGCGCTGCCCATCGATTTCAATGGGCAGGGGCACTTTAGAAGTGGTGTATACACCGCTCCTAAAGCGCCCCAAAGATGCTGCTTGCAGGAATTTTTTTAAAGTCCTGCCAGAGCAGTGCCCCAGTGTAAAAGCACTTGGGTTTTCACACTGGGATTGCAGATGAGGCATTTTTCAGGTGCTTTACAGGTGATTCTAATCATGCTGCGGCTGACCCTTTCCCTCTTTCCTCAGTTCCCACTCAGCCAATGACTAGTAGAGGTAGGTAAAAAGGGAGCGCCTGATATCCAAAGAAATGCAATTTGAAAGGTTAATTTGTGGTCATTTATTGAAAGTAGCAACAAGTGATCAAGCCAACGCATTAATTTGTAATTTTGATTTTTAACTTCCACTTCGACATACATATATATATATATATATATATATATATATATATGTGTGTGTTTCTGTACACCCTTATTTTTCTCTGATAGCCCTGAGGAAGAGAGTATTTTTTCCCCTGAAACAAGTTGGCTTGATCACTTGTTGCTAATTTCAATAAAATAACCACAAGTTCACCTTTCAACTTCATTGGATATTGGGCACTCATTTTTTTACTTACCTCTACTAGTACACGAGGAAACAATCTCAAGGCCGTACCCAGAGGCAGCAGCCCAAGTCCCCAAAAAGGGCTCACAACCTCCTTCCTATTTAGTTGGGCAGAAAGCATCAGATCAGAACTCTTCCAAGCCACCCCCACCATCACCTAACCATTGACCCAGGGCCGGCCCTACCATGGGACCCGATGGTACCACGGTCCCAGGCGGCACTTTCAGGGGAGCGGCAAATCAGTGTTCAAACTGCTGCCTAAAAATCTCTCTGTGTTTTGAGCCAAGCTCAGCAATGGGCAGCGGCGGGTGTCCTGTGATTGGCCGAGCAGGTTATGTGGGAGGGACGGACAGCAGACATGAGGCTTGTGATTCGCCTGGAGGAGCGGAGGAGCTGGACTGTGGGTAATCGCGCCAGCCCTGCATGCTCCCCGAGTCCTAACTAGCCCTGTGTCACAGGAGACCTGAGGTCTGTCTCTCATCTCCCTGTCAGCTGCCCGCGGCCCCCCCTCTCTCTATCAGCCGCCCCCCCCCTCCTGAGGTCTGTCTCTCATCTCCCTGTCAGCTGCCCGCGGCCCCCCCTCTCTCTATCAGCCGCCCCCCCCTCCTGAGGTCTGTCTCTTATCTCCCTGTCAGCTGCCCGCAGCCCCCCCTCTCTCTATCAGCCCCCCCCCTCCTTAGGTCTGTCTCTCTCATCTCCCTGTCAGCTGCCCGCGGCCCCCCCTCTCTCTATCAGCCGCCCCCCCCCCTCCTGAGGTCTGTCTCATCTCCCTGTCAGCTGCCCGTGGCCCCCCTCTCTCTATCAGCCGCCCCCCCCCCTCCTGAGGTCTGTCTCTCTCATCTCCCTGTCAGCTGCCCGCGGCCCCCCCTCTCTCTATCAGCCGCCCCCCCTCCTTAGGTCTGTCTCTCATCTCCCTGTCAGCTGCCCGCGGCCCCCCTCTCTCTATCAGCCGCCCCCCCTCCTTAGGTCTGTCTCTCATCTCCCTGTCAGCTGCCCGCAGCCCCCCCTCTCTCTATCGCCCGCCCCCCCTCCTTAGGTCTGTCTCTCATCTCCCTGTCAGCTGCCTGCGGCCCCCCCTCTCTCTATCAGCCGCCCCCCCTCCTTAGGTCTGTCTCTCATCTCCCTGTCAGCTGCCCGCGGCCCCCCTCTCTCTATCAGCCGCCCCCCCCTCCTTAGGTCTGTCTCTCATCTCCCTGTCAGCTGCCCACGGCCCCCCCTCTCTCTATCAGCCGCCCCCCCCCCCTCCTGAGGTCTGTCTCTCTCATCTCCCTGTCAGCTGCCCGCGGCCCCCCTCTCTCTATCAGCCGCCCCCCCTCCTTAGGTCTGTCTCTCTCATCTCCCTGTCAGCTGCCCGCGGCCCCCCTCTCTCTATCAGCCGCCCCCCCCTCCTTAGGTCTGTCTCTCTCATCTCCCTGTCAGAGAGAGGGGGGCCGCGGGCAGCTGACAGGGAGATGAGAGAGACAGACCTAAGGAGGGGGGGGGCGGCTGATAGAGAGAGGGGGGGCCGCGGGCAGCTATCAGCCGCCCCCCCCTCCTTAGGTCTGTCTCTTATCTCCCTGTCAGCTGCCCGCGGCCCCCCTCTCTCTATCAGCCCCCCCCTCCTGAGGTCTGTCTCTCTCATCTCCCTGTCAGCTGCCTGCGGCCCCCCTCTCTCTATCAGCCGCCCCCCCTCCTGAGGTCTGTCTCTCTCATCTCCCTGTCAGCTGCCCGCGGCCCCCCTCTCTCTATCAGCCGCCCCCCTCCTGAGGTCTGTCTCTCTCATCTCCCTGTCAGCTGCCCGCGGCCCCCCCCTCTATCAGCTGCCCCCCCTCCTGAGGTCTGTCTCTCTCATCTCCCTGTCAGCTGCCCGCGGCCCCCCCTCTCTCTATCAGCCGCCCCCCCTCCTGAGGTCTGTCTCTCTCATCTCCCTGTCAGCTGCCCGCGGCCCCCCCTCTATCAGCCGCCCCCCCTCCTGAGGTCTGTCTCTCTCATCTCCCTGTCAGCTGCCAGCGGCCCCCCCTCTCTCTATCAGCTGCCCCCCCTCCTGAGGTCTGTCTCTCTCATCTCCCTGTCAGCTGCCCGCGGCCCCCCCTCTCTATCAGCCGCCCCCCCTCCTGAGGTCTGTCTCTCTCATCTCCCTGTCAGCTGCCAGCGGCCCCCCCTCTCTCTATCAGCCGCCCCCCCTCCTGAGGTCTGTCTCTCTCATCTCCCTGTCAGCTGCCCGCGGCCCCCCTCTCTCTATTAGCCGCCCCCCCTTTTGAGGTCTGTCTCTCTCATCTCCCTGTCAGCCGCCCACTGCCCCACCTCCTCTCTATCAGCCGCCCCCCTCCTTAGGTCTGTCTCTCTCATCTCCCTGTCAGCTGCCCATGGCCCCCCCTCCTCTCTATCAGCCACCCCCTCTTCTGAGGTCCGTCTCTCTCATCTGCTCTGTCAGCCGCCCCCCTTCCTCTCTATCAGCCACCCCCCTCCTCTCTATCATCCGCCCCCCTCCTGAGGTCCGTCTCTCTCATCTGCCCTGTCAGCCACCCGCGGCCCCCCTCCTCTCTATCAGCCACCCCCCTCCTCGCCCCCCCTCCTGAGGTCCGTCTCTCTCATCTGCTCTGTCAGCCGCCCCCCCTCCTCTCTATCAGCCCCCTTTCCTCTCTATCAGCCGCCCCCCTCTTCCTCTCTATCAGCCCCCCCTCTTCCTCTCTATCAGCCGCCCCCCCTCCTCCTCTCTGTCAGACCCCCCTCCTCCTCTCTGTCAGACCCCCTCCTCCTCTCTGTGAGACCCCCCTCCTCCTCTCTGTCAGACCCCCCTCCTCCTCTCTGTCAGACCCCCCTCCTCCTCTCTGTCAGACGTGTGGCAGGTGACGTCATGGCAAGGGACAATCCGCTACGTGTGGCAGGTGATGTCGTGGCAAGTGACAATCTGCAATGTGTGGCATCGTGGCAAGTGACCAGCCGCAATTTGTGGCAGATGGCATTGTGGCAAGTGACAATTCGCAACAAGTGACAATCTGCATCTGGTGGCAGGTGACGCGGGAAGTGACA
Organism: Rana muscosa; assembly: GCA_029206835.1. NCBI lineage: Eukaryota > Metazoa > Chordata > Amphibia > Anura > Ranidae > Rana > Rana muscosa. Next base: position 352,860,024 of record CM055119.1, read on the forward strand.
CACTCGGGGCTCCCACTTATTCTGCATTATGGTGAGTTGAACTATTTTATTTTATATAACAATAGAAATAATGCACTTCAATCATTTTTTTCCGATTCGGCACGGCATCGATTTAACTGACAATTGCGCGGTCGTGTGACGTTGTACCTAAACAAATAGAGCTTTCTTTTGGTGGTATTTGATAACTTATGCGGTTTTTATTTTTTGTGCTATAAACAAAAATAGCGACAACTTTGAAAATTGTTTTTATTTTAACTTTTGCTATAATAAACATCCAAAAAAATAAAAATTTCTTCATCAGTTTAGGTCGATATGTATTCTTCTACATATGTTTGGTAAAAAAAAAAACCGCAATAAGTGTATATTGATTAGTTTGCACAAAAGTTATTGCGTCTACCAAATAGAGGATAGATTTATGGCATTTTTATTATTATTATATATTTTTTTACTAGTAATGGCGGTGATCTGCGATTTTTAGCGAAACTGTGACATTGTGGTGGACAGATTGGACACTTGACACAGTTTTGGGACCAGTGACATTTATACAGCGATCTGTGCTATAAAAATGCACTGATTACTGTGTAAATGTCACTGTCAGGAAAGGGGTTAAATGTGTTCCCTGGGAGGTGTTTCTAACTGGGGGGATGGGGACTGACTGGAGGAGGAGAGAGATCTCTGTTCCTAATCACTAGGAACAGCAGATCTGTCTCTCCTCCCCTGTCAGAATGGGGATCTGTCTGTTTACATTGACAGATCCCCGTTCTGGCTCTATGGAGCGATCGCGGGTGGCCAGCTGACATCTCGGCCAACGGCCACGCACATGTCCTTTTATACTCCTATATACATGTATAGAGCCATGACAGGTCCATTTTGGTTATCATGATATAAAATAATGAATATGGGGGCATTTTGGTGGGCGTGATTTTTCTTTTGGGGGGGGGGGGGGCAGCATTTCATTCTTGGTACCAGGCAGCACAATGTCTTGGGCCGGCACTGCATTGACCTACAACTGATTGAGTCAGTCCAGAGAGATCTCCAACTCTATAGAGCAGTTGGCCAATGAGGCTGTCCCTCGCAAATTGCTAATAGGCCTAAGTGTGCATGCAAGTGTCTATGCCTGCTTTTCTTTTCAAAAGAGTTCAAAGAATCAAAGGAACTTTTGACTTTTTATATCACTTATGCCCAAAAAAATTTTTTGTCCTAAATTATTATTTTTTGAATAGCAGAACAAATTTTTTGGGAATAGGAGAACAGTATCTAAAGTGTGTATCTCACTTAATACAGATATGCAGGAAACGCAGCAAAATATATATTTTTTGCCCTAAATTGGTGTTTTTAGAATAGCAGAATAGACTAACAGTATCTAAAGGGTGTATCTCACAGTAACATATGCAGTGCTGGTGCACTGAGCTTGCATAAAATGCCCGCTGACGCCAACCTAACTAACAGACGGATAAAAGTAGATCGCTGAGTAATTTGATTTCTGAATCAGGACTCCTATCTAATTCTCTCCCTCAAAGCAGCATTAGCAACCTTTCCCTACACTATCTAAAGCAGAGTGACGTGCTGTGCTATGTGCCTCTAGCTTATATAGAGGCTGGGTCACATGCTGCACTGGCCAATCACAGCCATGCCATTAGTAGGCATGGCTGTGATGGCTTCTAAGACACAAGTTAAACAAATGTTGATTGGCTGCCCTGCAGCTTTTTAAAATGCGCCATTACATTGCCGAACACCGAACTCGAACCCGAACATACAGTAAATTGTTCGGGTTCGGGTCCGGGTACCAAAAACCCAAAAGTCCGGTACGATACAATTCGGGTTCGCTCAACCCTACTCCTGATGAGTGGTAACCAACCACGAAATGCATCGAGCCACTGATCCCATACTAATGCATATTTTACTTATAGCAACATCAAGATATGTGCAACAATATGCCTATTGAATGTCGGAATAGACACCTACCTTTTACTATGTAATTTCATTATTTTAGCAACTTACATTGAACCATCATGTAGTACTATGCTCCTGCATTTATGTGTGTGTATTTATATGTATTTACCATGTATGTATATGGAATCATTTTCAGACTCACAGTGATGTGTGTTTTGGTTTTGGTTTTTATCCATTTCTACATGTAATAAACATTTTACAGGAATTTACTTATCGTATTTCAATTGCATCCTTCATCTAAAGTCCCAACCCTTCAGCTAGTTTCTTATCAGAATCAGGGATGGAAGTAACTTTGACTTTTATGTCATAGACCTCATTTAAAGTTCCACAACCTTTCTTGTCCACTTTAAGTTGTATTGATGGGTCTCTTCCCTCTCCTAGCTTGTGCCTGGATAGTGAAAGAAGAATCAGCATACAGATGAGCTCATCTCTCTTTCACTCTGTTCTTTCCTCCTCCCATCTTGTTACTTGTTAGCACATGAGCACTGTAGCGCAGCTGATTGGCTCCTTGTGCTGCTTCTCCTACTCAAGTCTGATCTCTGCTGTACAGGGATTGCCAGAGGCTAATACCAGGTAAAATTCAGGTACGTATATTGCTTGCATTTGAAGATTAAAATTGATGATGTATTATCAAATATGGAGCTCCAAATGTGTCTTTAAACAGATTGATATGCTGGTTAGTGAGACAGCTGCTGCCCCAGCTGGAAGGGAAAGGGTTAACATAATTTCCCAAATTTTTTTCTGAGCTCTGCCTCTCTCCCTGTGTTGTTAATAAAAAGGGGGAGGGCTCTGTTTGGACAGTCTGCTGCATTAAAAATAAAGATACAGACAAGCCACAGCATGTTATCTCCAGCAGCTTTTGGAGAAAACCGAAGTGAGAGCAGTTCTACCTTAAAGAGCAAGTCTGCACGCAGTCATATCCCCCATTGCTCGGACCTGCAACCCATCCTAAAGACACCAGTTCTGGAGATTTGCCATTATGGACTCTGCCATGTATGGGCTCTCAACCTATGCAGGTATGCTGGGGCAGCCACAAATCTGAGTTAGGGATTAGATTAGACTGTTGCTTTTGTTGATTGTCATGCCAAGATATTTAAGTAAAGTTTTTGAAACTTTGTCTTTGCCTAATCTGAAGTTACTAAAGAGGTGTAATGCAAGTAACACGGCACACATAGTTTACAGTTGGGTCAGTTGAAACACTCTGGGGTATGAAGATAGCAGTACAAGAGTTAACACAATACATAAAACAGCAATTGGTTACCAAGGGTAATGAAGGTTTCACCAGCAGCCTGTCATAAGCATGGGTACATGTGGCAGGGGGGAAAGCCTCATGCAGGAGGAGTTGTTGTCAGCACTCTCTCCATGAACCGTTTGTCTCCCATAGCAATGGGAGCAGATCAGCACCACATAGGTCCTCAGTCTGAGGAAGAGTTAATTGTATGGCACACTTGTGTTGTGCCCCCCTGGGTCTTCTAAAGGCAATATGAAACCTCCAGAGGCAGGGAGCGAGTCCATGGCTATAATGGGGAGTTTTGAACAAAAATTAGGCGCCAGCCACTTTTGGTCTTTTCAAAGCTTTAATGTTGAACTTGGAAAGAAGGTAATAAGAGAGAGGGTTAGGGGTCTCAGATACCATGGCAGATCACTTACAGACTCCTCAGATCCAGAAAAAGTACAGCTTCACAGTGTCAGGACCTTTAAGCTAATCTGACAACACTGCAAACACATTTGTAGATGTAGAACAAGATCCAGCTTCACATTGTCACATTCTTTAAGCCGACTTGGCAACACAGCACGCGCATTGTTATATTCTGGTGCGTCCTCCACACGAGTCACCAGACCCTTTTGAGAGACCAGCCTTCATCCTGGCTCTCTCCAGCAAGGGTCCTTCCCTGGATCTTCTCACCTTGATTTGGCTTCCTCCACAGCAGGCAAGACAGCCTCAAGACTACTTCAGCATTAGTAGGCCCCAGACAGGCTTCCGGGCCTACATGCAGAGCTCACTTTAGCAGCACCTCCTCAGCCTGAAGCAAGAGAGCGAGCACATGGCCCACCCCAAATATATATATATATATATATATATATATATATATATATATATATATATATATATATACTGTATATATATATATATATATCCTCTCCCAGAATGCACCAGTGGCCATGAAGCTTCTACTGGGCTGGCTGGAAAAAATATAAATATTTATAACTCCTGTGTGAAATCTCATACTATGATCTGTGGTACCAGTGACACCTACTGGCAACAGTGAGAAATGCACAACCAAATTGAGCTTAGGGAAAGGCCAGATATAGACTATGCAATCAGTCTGAGCTGCCTACAGCCCAGTCAAAAACTAAATAGTAGCCCCAGTTCAGGACCAGGGGGCTACACATGGAGTCAGCGTTAGGTCCATTCCCTTACTGGGAGCGAGGAAACAGAGATACGCTGGAGAGGTGGAGAGGGCATTGACTCTACATGTTCCTCCTAAGTGCAACAGTGACCGTGGTGGTGTATATTAACATCAAGAGAGTTAACTAGAGTTATGTGTAGGGCAGTGACCCTATCTAAGGTGCCTTGCATAGCCCTGAAGAACGCAACCCGGTGGGATATAAAGGAGTTACCTCCCGCCTACGCTACCCTGTCTTTTTTTATCTGTCTGGAGTTTAGCTTAAAAACCCTGCACATGTTTTCTGATAAATTTGATGTTTGGTAAAAGGGAACAATCAAATCACCAACTTTCAAAGTAGAGTTTATTATCTGTATACTAGCGCATGTTCTTACTTCTCAAGGAGTACAGTGGGTACTTTTAGGACCTATAAAGGCATTAAAGAACACCTCTAATAATAAATGATAACTGCAAAACACCAATTTTATAAGGAAGGAGGAGTGATCCTTTAAATTATTGTCGAATATTCTGCCTTGAAGAACACAATTTATAGTCATAACATGTTCTTTCTTCTCTTTGCTAAATTACTCTGCAGACAGTGAAAAAAAAGAAATAATTTCAAACTCACTCCATTCAACTTGCAATAGACTGCCAAGTGAAAAATCCTTTAATCATTGTACCCACTCAACTTTCTGTGTGATTTTTTTTTCGTCTATTCTTTTGTATCATGTTTTATCTCCTACGACTGCTGCATATTCATTTTCACCTTATTATTGTTGAAAAATTGAGGTAATAGGTTAATTTGGATTTGCCTCCCTCGGGTATATTAAGATGGATATAAGTACCATTGTGACAGGCCGACTTCAAAACAGCATTTTATCAGCGACTTGCAGCAAAGATCTAGTCGGCACCTCCATGACAGCAATAAACTATACTTAAATCACCACATTATATATGCAAAACAGCTTTCAAAAGGAAAGCACCTGATTTTTGTCACCTAGAAATGGATTTAGTCAAATTATCCTTTCTAAAAAGCCTTTTCATTGTGTACAATAAGACAGCACATGTGATTAGGTATTAGAGCATGAAAATGTGCAGAACAAAAATAAAATTCCTTTTCTAAGGATCTTCGTAGCAAATTCAATAAGCTCCTGTTTTGATAGTATGATCTTTTTTTTTTTTTTTTCACTCTTTGTCTCTTTTCCTGATGCCAAGCTGCCCACATTATAATAACCTTCAAAGGATAGGATTGTAGTTCAAATCTTCAATAGCCTGAATGTTTTCAGAAAGACAAGCTGCTGTATTGTGTACAGCTAAGAACAATGAGCCTAGATATGGCCTAAAATGATCAATATGTTCAACAAATAAACACTTAACAAAACCATGTATGCAGTTGGGTTATGCCAATTGGAGACAATAGCATCTGTTTTTGGAGCCGAGATAAAGTTAGTGATATTAATTACTGTATGTAAGTTGTTTAATTTAAATTGTGAATTTTAAAATCACCAAAAAAAGTGAGCAAGCCTTAAATAAAAAAAATGAATACCATCCGAATTTACTAACTTTTGAAGTTGAACAATAAAAGCAACAATATTGCTTCTTAATAAACAAAGATTGATGTAACTTGCTATTAATTAGCCACTAATGCACTAACTGCCCCCCAAAGGCCCTCAATGAGCCTTGTGTATAGCAAAACTTATCTCTGATCAGCCATTTTTTGGTTCTCAGTTCTGAGACTAGAGCAGGGTCCAGAACAACACGTCTATTCATACAGTCACCCATCTACAAATCTATGGCGAGAAACTTGCACACGTTAAGGCCCCTTTCACACAGGTCTTATACAGTTTTGCTCAGCAGAGAATCTGTTCACTGATTCACTGAGCTGAGCGGTGTGGCTGGAATGGCAGGTCCGTGACCACTTTGCTAATGCAAAGAGGACAGGGACACAGCCTGCTCTGCTCTATGGACAGCCGATGTAAACGTTCTGGCTGTCTGTTTATACCCGACTGCCCTTCGATCCAATCTAGCCAGACAGAGGGGAACAGGTCCCTTTGGGTTTTTTGCCGAATCAGATCAGACCCAGAGATAGCGGGGTGTAAATGCACAAAAGTCAATTCACATCCGAATGCCTATAGAAGAGAATGGAGGGTCCGATCAGGTCTGGCTGAAAAATGTACAACCAAATCTGATTAAATCTTTCAAGTGAAAGGGACTTTAGGCTGGAGCTCAATTCACTAATTTATTTTTGGCAGTGAGCCCTACACCTCCAAACAAGATGAAAATATTCTGATCCAATGGAAATTCCAAAAGTTTTAACTTCTTAAGGACCAGCCGCCACAGTTATACTGTGTCAGATGGGCTCTCCTGGGCGAATCGCTGTTCCTGTACGTCGGCCGCTTTAAGAGCTGTAGATGGCGCGTGACAGAGCCAATGCCCGCCGGCCACCCATGACAATGCCCGCCGGCCACCCATGATTGCTGATAGAGACAGAACAGAGATCTGTCAATGTAAACAGACAGATCTCTGTTCTGTCAGGGGAGGAGAGACAGATCTGCTGCTCCTAAAGATTAGGAACAGCGATCGGTCTGCTCCTCCAGGCAGTCCTATCCCCCCACAGTTAGAACACACACGGGGAACACTTTTAACCCCTTGATCACCCCTAGTGTTAACCCCTTCCCTGCCAGTGACATTTACACTGTAATCAGTGGCTATTTTTAGCTATGTATAAATGTCAATGGTCCCAAAAAAGTGTCAAAAGTGTCCGAAGCTGTCCGCCACAATGTCGCAGTCCAGCTAAAAAACGCTGGTCGCTGCCATTACTAGTAAAAAAAAAAATGTATAATAAAAATGCCATAAATCTATCCCCTATTTTGTAGACGCTATAACTTTTGCGCAAACCAATCAATATACGTCAGAGACTCTTTAACTAGTTCGGAGTTGCGGTGTGTCAGACTGACACACCGCAACAACAATCGCAGCGATACGCTTGAACACGTCATATGACGTCCGATCAGGATAACACAACCACTTTGTCGACATCATTTTGCTCTATGGCGGGCGGCAAGTGGATAATGTTAAAGGTTTGTCTGGTTGCATCAGGGGTTTTATTTGGTTGAATTGATTCAGGCATAAGATCCAGGAGTCGGGGGGCTTTGCATGAACTTTTGGATTGGTATTAAGAAGTGTTAATTGGCCAAATTTTGATGTTACATTGGCTTCTTACCTGAGAAATGTAACACTGATTATTTGGGGCATTTCTGACAGTAAAGATGCTGGCTTATATAACTTTTTACTTCAACATTTTCTGGTGGACAGAGTGCGGCTGTCCAGATCATCATTTTTTCTTCATTGGTTAGTGCATTGCCAGCACCCTCGGTTCCTGGAAAGGTGATTTTTATTTAGGGTAGGCCTGTTTGGAGCGACAATCCCTGTTTTCGTATACATTGGGGGGCATTTGCCTTTAGGAAAGGAAGGCATAGACAGCAATAAAAACTTTGTCATTGTCATTGTCTTTACTCTACAAAAAAAAAGTTTTTGGGTTTTGTATGTGCTTTAACTGTAGAAATGTCCTTAAAATAAACAGAGAAGACATTAAACACCAGACGGAATATTCAACCCTTTTCTTGCTTTTTTAAAATAAAGTGTTGGGCGGAGTTGGGCTACAATACAAGCTGCCAAGCTGATCATTTTCTGAGCTTAAAGCCTCATACACACGATCGGACTTTCAACCAACTTTTCCGTATATTTCTGTCCGAAGGTCATTGGCCGAGAACTTGGTATGCATACACACGGCAGGGCTTTTTCAGAAACACGGACGTAGTGACGTAATTGACGTACTACGTGGTTTTTCTGCTCTTTAGTGCCACCCTTTGGGCAACTTCTGCTATTGCCGGTTGATCTTTAGCATTGGTTCTGAGCATGCGTGTTTGTACTTTGGACTTAAGTCCGATGGACTTATGTACACAAGATCGGATTTTGCACTATCGGACTTTTGTTGCTGGAAAGTTTGCCTGTTTGCACAGCTAACATTCGATGAAAACCAAAAAAGTTTGTCCGATAAAGCGTACACACGGTCAGATTTTCCGCAAAAACAGGTCCGTCGGAGATTTGTTGTCAAAAAGTCTGATCGTGTGTATATGGGGGGATATGATTTCAATGTACAAATACCGTACTGGTGACCCCACAATAGGGATTAAACTTTTCCACGTAAGGGAATTTAATAAGACACGTGGCCATTCACTAAAATTAGAAGAAAAGATGTATAACCTTAAACTGCGTAGAGGGTTCTTTACTGTAAGAGCAGTAAGGATGTGGAATTCCCTTCCACAGGCAATGGTTTCATCAGGGAGCATCGATAATTTAAAAAAACGATTTGATAAGCACTTGAACAACCACAACATACAGGGATATACAATGTAATACTGACATAAAATCACACAAATAGGTTGGACTTGATGGACTTTTGTCTTTTCTCAACCTCGCCATTTAGTGACTAGGCTCCAAAGTCAATGAGATTGATACTAAAGAAGTAGAGTATGTGCACTTTAAAGAGTGAATTTTCTCTTTGCAATAGAATTGTTATTTAATGAACGTGGCAAAAAATTCACCTTGCAAACAATACCAAAGCAAGGAAAATAAAATATATTTTTACTTGCACGTGATTAGATAATGGAACATGGTTGCCTTTATTAAATCAACCCCAATGGGGTATATATTTATAATATATACTATTAAATAATTCAAATGACTTTAAAGAAATTTTGTCTTTTAACCATTTTTTTAAATGCATAACCATTGTCTTTTTCTAAGGCTGTACCAGACATTTCAGAATGTAAGTGATAAGAGGGTTATGTTGGTTTTCCATTCACAGACAGAATTTGATTAACCTTTCAGTTATTTATTTTTTTACTTCAAATATTGTTAAAATGCTTGAAGTACATTGAGTTTTTCCTAACACAATGACTTTAGCACTGATTAATATTGCTCTGTGTTCATTTAATTTCCAAAGGTGAAAGTGTTTGACCTTCTGATTACCAGAACTCCCACTTAACATTGGCAGTCGGTTAAATAAGCAGTCAAACAGTGAGAAAACTAAGTTAGAATTTCAAGAATTTAAACTTTATTATGTATAGTGAGAGGCTACTTTATTTTAGATAACGCCCCTTCTAATGCACTTTGAATGTTTATCGGCTCCCTAACAGCAAAAGAAAAATAATAGAATCAAATGTTTTTTATTCTAGAGAATTGAGAGGATACATCTTTTTTTTTGATAACCTGGTTATATCTGTAACCAGAAAAAAAGCATTTGGGACATCCAAAATGTTATGGCTGTCAATGGAACAGTAAGTGAGAAAAAAAAAATCTTCCAATGTAGGCACCTGTTTTGGTGATAACTGTCAGAGTAGATTTGTGCACTAAGGGTGCTGACGACCTCCCACAACATCAGCCACTACATCTGTCCCATGACTGTCCCATGACTACTTCATGGTGGCAGAAATTCATTTTGGTTGCATCCTCCCCTTATCCAAACTGGAACTAGATGCTGTCCTACGTCCCATCTCCTTGCTCCCCTTTTCCTCCAAACTCCTTGAACGCCTAGTCTACAACCAACTGAACTACCACCTTACTGAGAATAACCTTATTGATCCCCTTCAGTCTGGATTTCACCCTCATAACTCAGAAATTGCTCTCCTAAAATTCACAAACAATTTACCGTTTAAACCAATGATCACTATTCTGTACTCCTACTCTTGGACCTCTCTGCTGTCTTTGATAGCTGACCATCCCCTTCCCCCCCCCCCACAAACTTCACTCCTTTGGTCTTCATGACTGTGCACTTTGTTGGATCTCATCCTACCTATCGCACTGCACCTATGCGAATTGAATGCGCGTTTCCCCGCATTCTATTCGCATAGAAGGAGAATGTGACTGGCTCTCTATGGAGCGTTGTGCCGGAAAAATACGTGCCTTTTTTGGTGCGTTTTAGGTTCGATTTCAGCTCAAAATTTGGGCTGAAATCGGACCTGAACCGGTGAACCAGTACGCACTGGACCGCTGCTGTGAGCCGCATACGACGGCGGTATGAACCCGGCCTTAGTGTCATTTACAATCCTACCTCCTCTTCTTTTTGCCATATTGGTCCCCCACAGTTCTGTTCTTGGACCGCTCTTATACTCGAGCTACAGCTCCTCCCTGGGTCAGCTGATAACCTCCCATGGCTTTCAATAACAGTTCTACGCTGATGACACCCAAATCTATCTCTCTACCCCTCAGCTCACTCCATCAGTCTCCTCACACATCACTAATTTACTAACAGACATATCAGTCTGGATGTCACACCACTTCTTCAAACCCCATCTATCCATAACCAAGATTATATTTTCTTTTCTACGTACCCCTTCTCCTGACTTCTCTGTCAAGATCGATGGCACAACCTGGACTCTGAACATTCCTGTTGGCCCCATATCCAATTACTGTCCAAAGCTTGCTGCCTCAACCTCCCCAACATCTCCAAAATATGCCCCTTCCTTACCAATGACAACAAAAAGCTTCTAATTCATTCCCTGGTTTTCTCTCACCTCGACTACTGCAATTCCTCCTCATTTGATTACCTCTACATAGGCTATCCTCCCTTCAGTCCATCATGAATGCTGCTGCCATACTCATACACCTTATCAATCGTTCAATGTCTGCTACCCCTCTCTGGCAATCCCTCCACTGGCTTCAACTCAACCCGACAAAGCCACCGAAAACTCTGCCTCCAGATTTGACACTAACCTAGTCTCAAAATACCAGCCAAATTGTTCTCTTCATTCCTCCAAAGACCTCTTGCTCTCTAGCTCCCTTGTCTGCCCCTCCAGGGCTTTTTCTGAGCCTCTCCCATCCTCGTAAACTCCCTACCTCTATCTGTCTATCTCCTACTCTGATCACTTTCAGGCAATTTTGTATCACTTGACCCTCCCTTTCAGATTGTACGCTGTAAATACAGGGTACCTGATTAAAAAAAATGGCGTGGGGTTCCCCCCAAAAATCCATACCAGACCCTTATCCGAGCACGCAACTTGGCAGGCCGCAGGAAAAGAGGGGGAGACGATAGAGCGCCCCCCCTCCCGAACCATACCAGGCCACATGCACTCAACATGGGGAGGATGTCCCCATGTTGATGTGGACAAGGGCCTCATCCCCATTTTTTTATTGTGGCGCGGGGTTCACCTTAAAATCCATACCAGAACTGGAGGGTCTGGTATGGATTTTGAGGAGGATCCCTACGCCATTTTTTTTTATTTTGCGCAGGGTTCCCCTTAATATCCTTACCAGACCTGAAGGGCCTGGTAATGGAATTTTGGGGGTCCCCCGCGCTTTTTTTTTGGTTCGGGGTTCCCCTTAATATTCATACCAGACCCAAAGGGCCTGGTAGTGGACTGGGGGGGAACCCATGTCATTTTTTTTAATGACTTTTATCTGTATTGCCAGGGACCCGACAATTCATTATAGCCGCGAGTAGTTTTAAATGACTTTTTTTCCTTTAGAAATGTCATTTTGTGCAGGGACTTTTCTAAGCACGGGAAACATGCGCTACTTTACAGGCATACTATAGACACCCCCAGGTACAAAATTTAAAGGAATATTTCACTTTTATTCTTTAACTTTAAGCATTATTAAAATCACTGCTCCCGAAAAAACTTAAGTTTTTAAAACTTTTTTTGCATTGATACATGTCCCCTGGGGCAGGACCCAGGTCCCCAAACACTTTTTATGACAATAACTTTCATATTAACCTTTAAAATTATCACTTTTGATTTCTCCCATAGACTTTTAAAGGGTGTTCCACGACTTTCGAATTTGCTTGTTATTTGGCGAACGGGCGAACAGCCAATGTTCGAGTCGAACTCATGTTCGACCCGAACATAAAGCTCATCCCTAGTGAAGAGGACCTCCAGGTAACTTGGCGGCATGCATGTCACACCTCAGGGTGAAATCCTTGATTCATTGTAGTGTAAAGGGGAATTAGGTGTCAGTGACTTCAGTACAGTTAGAGAATTTATTAGGAAACTATAAACTCAGGAGAGAGCGTTAGGCCATAAGATACCCAAAAATAGGCTAAAATTACCCCAGATTCTTTTAGTCCAAAAGTCAATACAGACTATAGAGCAGGGATATGCAATTAGCGGACCTCCAGCTGTTGCAAAACTACAAGTCCCATCATGCCTCTGCCTCTCGGTGTCATGCTTGTGGCTGTCAGAGTCTTGCTATGCCTCATGGGACTTGAAGTTCTGCAACAGCTGGAGGTCCGCTAATTGCATATCCCTGCTATAGACCTTTAAGCTGAGACTGTCAATCTGTATTGATAGACTGTTAGACACAGCCAGATAGTACAAGTAACTCAAAGGGTGAGCAGTCAGAGCTCCTGCAATGTCCTTCTGAAGCCTGATGTACCAAACTCTCCAAGACACTATTTTGCAGTGAGGCCTCATGCCAAAATGCTCTATACAAGCAGCCATCTTGCTGCTCACATCTTCTGGATGTACCCTTCAACAAGGCAGCATACATTTTTTAGACCCTAGGCTCAGGACCTCCTTTCAGCACAGACCCTCCCCGGCCAGCAGGCCCGGGAGGCAAATACCTCCAGTATTGCCTCCTCCCCAGGCAAAGTCTGGAAGAACAAAGCACAAAATACCCAGTACTTATGAGTATGGGGGGACGTGTGACCCCCCTTTTATTGAACACTGATCGTAGAGCACAAAAATAGAATAAAAAGGAAAACAAATGCAGCCATCACATTTTAGGAATGGTAAGCTGGAATAACTAAATGTTTGTTCTTGGGTTAAGATACAATTAAGGTAGCCAAGTATTCCTAAAATCATGCCCCTGGTTTGGTACATTATTACAGCAGTATGGTACATATACAAATGGGCACAAACATAATCAGAGAATTCAGAAGTTCTTTGCTTTCATGTTCTACAATAAAATACTCATAGAATGTTGAGTGCCGAACATCCCGCACAATATGTTGCATGATACATTGTAGTCCATGCTGATTACTGATCAGGGGCTTGTTATTTGCTGTATTATGTGCATTTTCCCGTGCCAGGTAATTAGCACAGTGGGTAATTGGAGTCTTTTTAGTGGACACAGGAGGAGTACTGGCTCGAATTCAGCATTATTCCATTCTGAAAAGGTAAAATTTTCATCTTTTCAGAAATGATAGAGTGTGATCAATAAGCTCAGAACATAAAATTTAACTGGCATTATCCTGCATCTCACTTCTAAGAATGTCAGAAAAATAAGAGGCAGCCTATAAAATGATTACCTAGGAATACAATTTTTTTTTTAATGCCTTTTATTTTTGGATATATTTTTTAATTTCTCTCATTAAAAACAAATGTTACCATATTTTCTGAATTTTCATGAGCTAATTAAAGCTGAAGTCTTGTGAGATTTAAAAATGCATTATTTATAATGTGTATGTATAGCCAAACATTTTTGGGGCTTTGGATTGAAAAGTAAAAGATTAGAACCATGTCAAGTTTTTTATTGCTGTCCCGCTGTGTAGACTCACCTTATTTGTCCTGGTGACCATTGTCACAGACACAGAAGGTGATGACTGTCATGGACTGTCACAACTTTGCCAAGGAATCCAGGAAGTTAAGGTAAAGTTTCCCAAGTGTAAACAGCAAAAATGAATTTTGACACTGGGCTTGAGTTCCCCCTATGGGTAAGCATTAAAATATTGCCAGGATGCTGAAAGGCATTTGTGAGGGCCAGTGACTCTGTCTGAATCAACCTCACTCTGAGCAAATTGGTATCTGCACAGTAACCAAGATAAGAGAAACTACAGAAAACTACAGTACAGAATATTCAATGAACCATAATGCCGCGTACACACAACCATTTTTCTCGTCGGGAAAAATGAATTTTTTTCTCTTTGACGAGAAAAACGCCCGTGTGTGGGCTTTCCAGCATTTTTCCCGATGAGAAAAACGGCAAGAATCACGACGAGAAAAATTAGAACATGCTCTAATTTTTCTCGTCGTGATTCACGGCATTTTTTTCCGCTGCAGTTTTCCCATAGGGAAACACTGCCAGGGAGCCCAAACACGGTCGTTTTTCTCAACCAAGAGGAGAAATGTCGTGAAAACCGGCCGTGTGTAGGGGACCAAGCCGGTCCTCGTTTTTCATGTCGAATTTCTCTGCGGTGTTTTCACCGTCGAGAAAATCGATCGTGTGTACACGGCATTAGATCCCTCACTGACTGCTGACATCTTCTCCCTGGGCTTCTCCTGAGTGCCAGATTTTTGGCTTTTTGGTTGGCTTGTGGGGATGACACTGTGCCAAGAAAGTATGCTGAGCTGTGCATACACAGCCAAGTATACCTTCAGTAGAAGTTTGCAAACAAGTAGGTAAGTTTTATTTACAGAAGAAACGTAGCGTATCGTAAAAAGCTACCTGCTCACAGTGACTTTCCAAAATGGGGTCATTTGGGGGGGTTTTGGACTGTTCTGGCATTTTATACACAACATTAGGAAGCTTACATCCACTCTTCTAACCACTTGAAGACAAAGCCCTTTTTGACACTTTTTGTTTACATGAAAACATTTTTTTTTTTTGCAAGAAAATTATGTTGAACCCCCAAACAATATATATATATTTTAAAGCAAAGGCCCTACAGATTAAAATGGTGGGTGTTGCATTTTTTTTTCTACACAGTATTTGCGCTGCGATTTTTCAAACGCATTTTTTTGGGAAAAAATACACTTTTTTTTTATTTTAATGCACTAAAACACACTATATTGCCCAAATGTTTGATGAAGTAAAAAAGATGATCTTAGGCCGAGTACATAGATACCAAACACGACATGCTTTAAAATTTCGCACAAACGCGCATTGGCGACAAACTACATACATTTTTAAAAGCCTTTAAAAGCCTTTACAGGTTACCCCGTTAGATTTACAGAGGAGGTCTACTGCTAAAATTACTGCCCTCGATCTGACCTTCGCGGTGATACCTCACATGCATGGTGCAATTGCTGTTTACATATGACGCCAGACCGACGCTTGCGTTCGCCATTGGGCAAGAGCAGGGCAGGACAGGGGTGCTTTTTTTTTTATTATTAATTTTGCTTTTTTATTTTATTCTTAAATTGTTCCTTCCATATTTTTTATTTTTTTTTATCATTTTTATTGTTATCTCAGGGAATGTAAATATCCCCTATGATAACAATAGGTAGTGACAGGTACCCTAGATTTTTCCTCTGCCCTCAATGCATCTGACCACACCAAGATCGGTGTGATAAAATGCTTTCCCAATTTCCCAATGGCGCTTTTTATATCCGGGGGGGGGGACATTCCCTCTTACTGCTTGTAAAAGCAGTCCAGAGGCTAATTAGCTGGCTGAAAAGAATGATACCAAGATGATACCTAAACCCGCAGGCATCATTCTGGTATAAACATTCAAAGTCCAGCAACATACCAGTACGTTGCTGGTCCTTGTTGGACATGTATTGTAATCTTTTTTTTTCATGTAGCCAGTTGGCTGAACGAAAAAAGAGATTGATTGGTGGGTATGCCCACCATTAGAATACCGCCCTTCATCCACCCACTTCTAATGATGGGCATACATGCACCATTTATATATGCCGAAGCATGGGGGCATCCTCCCGCAAAAAAGTTATGCCGCACACACATGGTCCGACTTTTCCACGGGCAAGCCTCCGTCGGAATTTTGACCGTATGTACGCGGCATTAGGAGCAAAATTGCTCCTCCACTCCTCCGCCCCTGCAGCCCCAATGCTTCAGCATATATGCTTTTTTTTTTTAACTCTGGTGGTGAAATCACCTCCTACAGCACTGGAGTCGCAGGAATCAGGCCTGTCTCTGCGAACGCTGCAGTTATGTGTGTTGTGTTTTGTAAGTGACAGTGATCGATCGATACTGCACTTGGGTGGCCTGGGCTGGACGGAGGGGCAAAACGCAGGTGCTAGCAGGTATCTGGGCTGATCCCGCTAACACTGCGTTTTTGGGAACCCTCAACTGCTGGTGACGCTAGTATAGATCTGATCAGATCAGATATTGATCTGTTCAGATACTATACCACTAAGGGAGGTGTATGCTTCACGCGTGGGTGTTAGCGTTACTGGCACTAACCTGACGCTGCCTGGGGTGTGACGCAGACCCTCTCTGACGCTAAAACCTAATTGATATCAGCCGCCGGGCGATCAGGGGGTTAAACCTTTATTGGGTTATATACACGGCGGGTGCCCTGACACTATAAAAAGCAAACTAACTAACCAGCGTCACCCGTAACACTTATATGGTGATCACTGGTGAAAGGGTTAACTAGGGGCAATTAGGGGGTTAAAACCTTTATTAGATAATATATGGGGGTACCTGACGCTATAAAAACCTGCGGCGAACCTAAAAAAAATTACTGGCTACCGATCGGCATCACCGACACTAAGACAGCGATCAGAAAAACGATCGCTTAGCGACAGTGGTGATAGGGGATGAAAGGGTTACCTGGGGGGCGATCAAGGGGGTTAAACCTTTATTAGATAATATATGGGGTACCTGACGCTATAAAAACCTGCAGCGAACCTAAAAAAAATTACTGGCTACCGCTCTGCATCACCGACACTAAGACAGCGATCAGAAAAACGATCGCTTAGCGACAGTGGTGATAGGGGGTGAAAGGGTTATCTGGGGGGCGATCAAGGGGGTTAAACCTTTATTAGATAATTTATGGGGGTACCTGACGCTATAAAAACCTGCGGCGAACCTAAAAAAAATTACTGGCTACCGATCTGCATCACCGACACTAAGACAGCGATCAGAAAAACGATCGCTTAGCGACAGTGGTGATAGGGGGTGAAAGGGTTACCTGGGGGGCGATCAAGGGGGTTAAACCTTTATTAGATATGTAGCGTTACCTTCACTTAAGAAGGCCGCAAGTTTAGTTTGGGCCCTGAAAACAGCTCCGCCAACCCCCGGCAATGTACTCGACCCCCTACTGGCACAGTTAGTATTGGCAGCAGTATATCTATTCTTATACTGTATGAGTAAACCCAGACACCAAGACAATAATAATAAAAGGTATAAGATTTACTTAAGCTTTTGATAAGAAAGGTTAACAGTGGTAACAGTTCACAGATAATAAATTGCAGAGCCCTGCAGCAATAACACACTATGCATTAGAATGAACAGTAAAGGTATGCCGCGTGGGCGACCGTTAACTAGGCGTCCTGTGACGCAGTAACCAAATGAACTAACTAGCTGGCCAGGCCTGGCTCAGATATCTACAACTCAGTCTATAGGGGATGATGGTTTTCTTCACCGGCAAGTCTTTAAAGGTGGTGCACATTAACAGAATACCATTTGTAATCCAATGAGAGGGTAGAGATGAAATAAACACTTTGCTATGTAAACTCTGAGTTCAGCTCCAATAAGGTTCTCTAATGAGAGTATCAGAAATAACTTGTGGGCCACGGCAGTCTATAGGCCCATTAGCAACAACAGTATATGGTCTGGGCATACGCCCTCTCACCCATCCGGACGCGGTCCCAGTCCGGGGAAACTTCCACCGACTGTGTCACACACACACACAGTGTCTCCAGCGATCGGGTCCCCGATCCAACCAAGGCTGTAGGTAAGCGACGTCAGATGCCACCCAGGCTCGCAGTGGGGTGGAAGGCTCTTTGGTGCTGCGCAAGGCCTCAGGCTTCAGGCCCTGTACTCCGGCACATCCGCACAGGAGGATCAGTCACAGAAGTCTCGTGTCCCAAAGAGGCCGAGCCCAGCCTCCCCTCCTCATTTTATAACCCCTCCCATGAGTCTCTGCGGTGGAAACATTGCCGAATGGGGTTCTGGGTAATGTAGTCTCTCTCCTCTGCTTTCACTTCCAGTAATGTCTCTTCTCTACTTCCTCCCGACTCACCTCTCACCTGGAACTTCTTGTCTCTCTGCATTAAAGGGGAACACCCTGCTACAGATAATTTATGGGGGTACCTGACCCTATAAAAACCTGCGGCGAACCTAAAAAAAAATTACTGGCTACCGATCTGCATCACTGACGCTAAGACAGCGATCAGAAAAATGATCGCTTAGCGACGGCGGTGCTAGGGGGTGAAAGGGTTATCTGGGGGGTGATCAGGGGGTAAATCTTTATTAGGGGGGGTTAGGGGGCTACACTGGACCTAAAACTAACTTTAGTGACACTTTTACAGTCACAAATGTCACTGATTGCAGTGATCAGTAAATAAATGGTCACTGCAATCAGTGACACTGTGACTGGGGGCTGGGGGTGTCTGGGGGGGCCTGGGGGGGGCGATTTGTGTGCCTATGTGTCCTGGTGTCAGTGTAGTGTTTTGTGCACTGACCTGATGTCTTCTCTTGTACGGCACTCGGTATATGTGAGCGCCGCATGAGAGATTACATCACTTCCTCTGCTTCCTCTGCCTGTGTTTACATTACACGGACAGAGGAAGCATTTTCATTCGCCGGGAGCGATCGCGGGGGGGTGGCCGGAATCGAATGGCCGTCCCCTCATCTCGGATCGCTCCCCAACGAATACCGACCGCTCACTGTATAGGAGGGGGGTCCAATCGGACCCCCCAACTGTACAAAGGCAATCACGTACACTGTACGTGATTGTGCCTGTCGGTGCCATTCTGCCGACGTACATATACAGTGAGCGGTCGTTAAGTGGTTAATGAAGGTTTTGCTCTACTTTAAGTGCTTCCATTTTTAATCCCATTTATCTTTTTTGTTGATTTTTGTCTTTTCTTGTACTATTTTTTTCTTTAAATATTTGTCTGGCGTCACAGTTTTTTCTCTTTCTTTTTATTAAAATTACTTTAAAGTGTTATGCACACGACCGGTTTTCCCATCAGAAAAACTGCGATGAGAGCTTTTGGCCGGGAATTCCGACCGTGTGTATGCTCAATCGCAGTTTTTCCGACGGGAAAAAATCCTAGCGGGAAAACCGTTTGTCTGTATGCTTTTCTGACGGGAAAAAAATGTGCATGCTCGGAAACAATTTGACGCATGCTTGGAAGCATGGAACTTCATTTTGTCGGCTCGTCATAGTCTTTCACGTCACCGCGTTCTTGGCAGACAAAAGTTCACCGGACTTTTGTGTGACCATGTGTATGCAAGGCAGGCTTGAGAGGAATTCCGCTGGGAAAACCATTGTTTTTTTTTTCTGACGGCAAAACCGGTCGTGTGTATGAGGCATGAAGCTTTATCTCCAAATGTTCTAAATCGGAAATTAAAGAATTATTCCCCCTTCAAGAAAGCTACCATATTTTAAAACTCTGTTTCATTTTGTCTGGCATGGCAGTGGGTGTCAGACATTTTTTTAACCATTTGCCTTCCGGAAGATTTACCCCCTTCATGACCAGGCCATTTTTTTTGCGGTGCGATACTGTACCCAAATAACATTTATGTATGTTTTTTCACACACATAGAGTTTTCTTTAGGTGGTATTAGATCACCACTGCATTTTTTTTTTGTGCTATAAACAAAAAAGGACCGATAAATTTGAAAAGAAAAAAACAATATTTTTTACTTTCTAGTATAAAACAATTTTTTTTTTAAATCACCTCCATAGGATTCTCTGTTTTGCTTCTGTTTATTTTTTAGGTATGACACTGTACAGTGGGAAAGAACCACTTGATATTTACTTTGCACACTCCAGATACCTTGAATTAAGTCACCTTAGGCCTTGGTTACCAATCACCTTGTTGTTCTTTACCTTTGTTGTTTTTTTTATTTATTTTTATTGCTTTTAATTCCAGGCCTGGGTATGCCAAATAGGCTTTATTTTGTACTTTTCACCTCATATTCTTACAATAAAAAAAATCTTCAAAAATTTAGGCCAGTATGTATTCTGCTACATATTTTTGGTAGTAAAAAAAACAATAAGCGTATGTTGATTGGTTCATGCCAATGTTCTAGCGTCTACAAACTATGGGATATATTTAAGGAATTTCTATTTTTTATACTAGTAATGGCGGTGATCAGTGACTTAAAGCGGGACTGCGACATTGCAGCGGACAATTAGACACTATTGGACACTAACTGACACTTTTGACACTTTGTGGGAACCAGTGACACTAATGCAGTGATCAGTGCTAAAAATATGCTGGGCTGGGAAGGGGTTAAATCTAGGGCGATTAAAGGGTTAACTGTGTGCCCAGCCAGTGTTTTTGTGTGTACAGTGTACTGCTTTCACTAGGGAAAGATGGATTCTAGTCCCTGCTTTGCAGAAACAGAGTCCATTCCTTTCCTCTTGTCCAAACTGAGATATGCCTTGTTTACATATCTCAATTCTCTGTGTATTGCCAATGATCGGAGGGTGTCGGAGGACCCGCAGATTGGCTTTTGCTGTGAATAAGCACAGCAGAAGTGGCCCATCGGCGGCATGCATGTGCCCCTTGCAGGTGGAAGTGCAGAATCGCATAGATACAGTATATATAAAACGTGATTCTGTACAGGAGGGCAGCCCTGTAACAGTAAAACTGCTATGGGGTGGTTTTAAAGTGGTTAAGGTCATAATTGCTATAGCAGATACTATGAATAGTGAGTTTTCCATCAAAAACATGGTGGCAGCATGACACTGACACCAGTAATGATCACTGTCATTTGACTAGTGCTTAGATTGTTGCCCTGTGAGCTGGAAATCTCTGTGATATAAGAAACTTGAACTATATTCATAGTGGCCTTTAGCGGTCCAATAGAGTAGAGAGTGTTCCATCAATCACAGAAAAGGTTTGACCAGTCACCACATCCCTAATTGGGAGAAAGAAAATGACCCCCTAGGAGACTTGGGACTTTAAAAGTGACTGTCAAACAAATAATGTCAAGTAAAAAATATTTATTAAATTAAACACATATTAATAAAAAAAACTGGTCGATACATATATTACAAGACCAGTTGGTGGATTGAATAAATCCGAACGCCTGTGGGCGTAGCTCGTAGCACCTAACCCGACGTTTCTGGCAGGAAGCCCTTCTTCAGGGGTCTATTTAAGGTGTGTAGAGAGCAATACCATCTGATAAAACATACATATCATGTCAATACATGCAATATAATAGAATGCACTCTATGTCTTGCAGTGGAAGACAGATGACCTGAGATCATGTGGTCAAACAAAAAGAAGGGTCAGGAGAGGAAGGGAAGGATGGGACATAAGAAAAATAGAGTAGAAGGGGAAAGAAAACAGGGGCAGGAAATGAAACAAAGAGTACATGGGGACGGTCAAAACAAAAACAAGTATATAAAAAATTCAACAGAAATGTGAATAAATGATAAGACATATCTTACATCAGGCAACCATCCACGAGATCAGAGACTGGCCAGAATTAGACTAAAATATGTGTATAAAAGAATACACATAGCATAAGTCAGTGTGTGCGCAAACAGATATTCCAACGAGGATCATGAAGTCCACATCTAAAGAGACCACTGAATATATAGAAATGAAAATAGATACAAAAGAAAATAGATATATAAAAAAATGATAAATAAAAATAAAAAAAGAATGAAAATAAAAATAAAAATAAAATGAAGAATGAAAAATTGGCTTGAAATACCAATAAAAGGAAAGGGGGGGGGGGAAGAAGGAAAACGGGATAAGGGAAATATAGGGAAGAAATGGAATGGAAATTCATAAAGTTATGGTAAAGAAACAACTTACCAAAAATAATAGCTATGGTTGTACAGTAGGGATGAGCTTCGTGTTCGAGTCGAACATACGTTCGACTCGAACATCGGCTGTTCGATCGTTTGACGAAGATCGAACTATTTGGGCCGTTCGCGCCAAATTCGAGTGACGCGAATGGCCCACAATGCACTACGCCATCGCAGTGTCATCCAGGCGCTGTGATTGGCCAAGCATG
The DNA here is from genome assembly GCA_029206835.1 of Rana muscosa. Taxonomy (NCBI): domain Eukaryota; kingdom Metazoa; phylum Chordata; class Amphibia; order Anura; family Ranidae; genus Rana; species Rana muscosa. Next base: position 352,882,259 of record CM055119.1, read on the forward strand.
CACTGTGACCCCGCATGCTTGGCCAATCACAGCGCCGGCAGCGAGGAGAGCAATGATTGGCCACAGGCAGGATGCCTGTGGCCAATTATTGCTGAGGGGGTTTAGTACACGCCCCACACTATAAAAGGCCGCCAGCGCGGCGGCCTTGTGTAGTGTGTTCCGGACCGGAGTAGGGAAAGAGAAGCATAGGCAGGGACAGTGTCATTATTTTTCCTTTACATAATCCTGGATTCCTTGTGTTTAGGGACAGATAAGGATAGGTAGGGAGAGTGTCAGTGACAGTGTGCTATTATGTGCTAATCCTTGTTTGTAGGGACAGAGAGGTACAGTGAGGGAAAGTGTCAGTGTGCTATTTTGTGCTAAATCTTGTTTGTAGGGACAGAGAGGTACAGTGAGGGAAAGTGTCAGTGTGCTATTTTGTGCTAAATCTTGTTTGTAGGGACAGAGAGGTACAGTGAGGGAAAGTGTCAGTGTGCTATTCTGTTCGAAACCAATTTTGCTGTTCCATATTTTCAATCCTTGAGTTTAGGGACAGGGAAGGACACTCGTAGAAATTATCAGTGTGCTATTCTGTGCTAAATCTTGTTTGTAGGGAGGGACAGAGTAGGACAGTGAGGGAAAGTGTCAGTTTGCTATTCTGTTCTAAAACTATTTTGCTGAACCATATTTTCAATCCTTGAGTTGAGGGACAGAGAGGTACAGTGAGTGAAACTGACAGTGTGCTGTTCTGTTCTAAACCAAATTTGCTGTTCCATATTTTCAATCCTTGAGTTGAGGGACAGAGAGGTACAGTGAGGGAAAGTGTCAGTGTGCTATTCTGTTCTAAAACTATTTTGCTGAACCATATTTTCAATCCTTGAGTTGAGGGACAGAGAGGTACAGTGAGTGAAACTGACAGTGTGCTGTTCTGTTCTAAACCAAATTTGCTGTTCCATATTTTCAATCCTTGAGTTGAGGGACAGAGAGGTACAGTGAGGGAAAGTGTCAGTGTGCTATTCTGTTCTAAAATTATTTTGCTGAACCATATTTTCAATCCTTGAGTTGAGGGACAGAGAGGTACAGTGAGTGAAACTGACAGTGTGCTGTTCTGTTCTAAACCAAATTTGCTGTTCCATATTTTCAATCCTTGAGTTGAGGGACAGAGAGGTACAGTGAGGGAAAGTGTCAGTGTGCTATTCTGTTCTAAAATTATTTTGCTGAACCATATTTTCAATCCTTGAGTTGAGGGACAGAGAGGTACAGTGAGTGAAACTGACTGTGTGCTGTTCTGTTCTAAACAAAATTTGCTGTTCCATATTTTCAATCCTTGGGTTGAGGGACAGAGAGGTACAGTGAGTGAAACTGACAGTGTGCTGTTCTGTTCTAAACCAAATTTGCTGTTCCATATTTTCAATCCTTGAGTTGAGGGACAGAGAGGTACAGTGAGGGAAAGTGTCAGTGTGCTATTCTGTTCTAAAACTATTTTGCTGAACCATATTTTCAATCCTTGAGTTGAGGGACAGAGAGGTACAGTGAGGGAAACTGACAGTGTGCTGTTCTGTTCTAAACCAAATTTGCTGTTCCATATTTTCAATCCTTGAGTTGAGGGACAGAGAGGTACAGTGAGTGAAACTGACAGTGTGCTGTTCTGTTCTAAACCAAATTTGCTGAACCATATTTTCAATCCTTGAGTTGAGGGACAGAGAGGTACAGTGAGTGAAACTGACAGCGTAATGTTCTGTTCTAAACCAAATTTGCTGTTCCATATTTTCAATCCTTGAGTTGAGGGACAGAGAGGTACAGTGAGGGAAAGTGTCAGTGTGCTATTCTGTTCTAAAACTATTTTGCTGAACCATATTTTCAATCCTTGAGTTGAGGGACAGAGAGGTACAGTGAGTGAAACTGACAGTGTGCTGTTCTGTTCTAAACCAAATTTGCTGTTCCATATTTTCAATCCTTGAGTTGAGGGACAGAGAGGTACAGTGAGGGAAAGTGTCAGTGTGCTATTCTGTTCTAAAATTATTTTGCTGAACCATATTTTCAATCCTTGAGTTGAGAGACAGAGAGGTACAGTGAGTGAAACTGACAGTGTGCTGTTCTGTTCTAAACCAAATTTGCTGTTCCATATTTTCAATCCTTGAGTTGAGGGACAGAGAGGTACAGTGAGTGAAACTGACAGTGTGCTGTTCTGTTCTAAACCAAATTTGCTGTTCCATATTTTCAATCCTTGAGTTGAGGGACAGAGAGGTACAGTGAGGGAAAGTGTCAGTGTGCTATTCTGTTCTAAAACTATTTTGCTGAACCATATTTTCAATCCTTGAGTTGAGGGACAGAGAGGTACAGTGAGTGAAACTGACAGTGTGCTGTTCTGTTCTAAACCAAATTTGCTGTTCCATATTTTCAATCCTTGAGTTGAGGGACAGAGAGGTACAGTGAGTGAAACTGACAGTGTGCTGTTCTGTTCTAAACCAAATTTGCTGTTCCATATTTTCAATCCTTGAGTTGAGGGACAGAGAGGTACAGTGAGGGAAAGTGTCAGGGTGCTATTCTGTTCTAAAACTATTTTGCTGAACCATATTTTCAATCCTTGAGTTGAGGGACAGAGAGGTACAGTGAGTGAAACTGACAGTGTGCTGTTCTGTTCTAAACCAAATTTGCTGTTCCATATTTTCAATCCTTGAGTTGAGGGACAGAGAGGTACAGTGAGGGAAAGTGTCAGGGTGCTATTCTGTTCTAAAACTATTTTGCTGAACCATATTTTCAATCCTTGAGTTGAGGGACAGAGAGGTACAGTGAGGGAAAGTGTCAGTGTGCTATTCTGTTCTAAAATTATTTTGCTGAACCATATTTTCAATCCTTGAGTTGAGGGACAGAGAGGTACAGTGAGTGAAACTGACAGTGTGCTGTTCTGTTCTAAACCAAATTTGCTGTTCCATATTTTCAATCCTTGAGTTGAGGGACAGAGAGGTACAGTGAGTGAAACTGACAGTGTGCTGTTCTGTTCTAAACCAAATTTGCTGTTCCATATTTTCAATCCTTGAGTTGAGGGACAGAGAGGTACAGTGAGGGAAAGTGTCAGTGTGCTATTCTGTTCTAAAATTATTTTGCTGAACCATATTTTCAATCCTTGAGTTGAGGGACAGAGAGGTACAGTGAGTGAAACTGACAGTGTGCTGTTCTGTTCTAAACCAAATTTGCTGTTCCATATTTTCAATCCTTGAGTTGAGGGACAGAGAGGTACAGTGAGGGAAAGTGTCAGTGTGCTATTCTGTTCTAAAACTATTTTGCTGAACCATATTTTCAATCCTTGTGTTTAGGGACAGAGAAGGATAGGCAGGGGACAGTGTCAGTGTCATTGTTGCTAAGCCTCCTGCACAGTATACACCTGAAGGTAGCCCTTATTGCTGTTTTTCCCATCTCCCTGCAGGCCATCCATTAAAATGTCTGGAAGGCAACCAAGGAGAGGCAGACAGTCAGGAGGCAAAAAAAGAGGGCAAGCAGGCTCTGTGTCTGGGGGCAACAGTGCTGGTCGTGTACGCGGTGCATTGTCATCAGCACATGGCCATGGGACACGCTTGTCCTTGTTTTCGGCAGCTGGACATGTTGAGCCACATCATGCCGAAGACTTGGTAGAGTGGATGACCAAGCCCACCTCATCCTCCTCATCCTCTCTCACCCAGGCTCAGGGTACTGGCAAAGCAGCTGCCAAAGCGTCCTCTTCTCTGGTATCATTATCTTCATTAGTCAATCCTTCCCTAGACCCACCATGCCCTCCTCCTGAGGAGTCCCCCGAACTGTTTGAGCACAGTGTTGGGTACATGCTCCAGGAGGATGCCCAGCGTTTGGAAGGATCTGATGATGATACCCAGCTAGAGGAAGGCAGCAGCGTGAGAGCAGAGAGAGGGGATGCTCAAGAAGGACACCAATCTGGCAGTCATGCTCCAGCAGCTGCAGCATATTGCCAGATTGGCTCCAGTGATGAGGAGGGAGGGGATGATGAGGTCACTGACTCCACGTGGGTGCCTAATAGGAGAGAGGAGGAGCAGGAGGATGAGGAGGAGGCACATCTCCAACGAGGCAGGATGCCCTTGAGTGGCCAGCGTATGGGCAGCACACCGACGGAATCACACCGCAGAGCTCCGCCTGTGCAGGGCGCTGCCTCTGCCCGTCATGCAAAAAGTTCTTTGGTGTGGGCCTTTTTTGAGGCGAGTGCATCAGATCGCACAGCTGCTGTTTGCAACATATGTCTCAAGCGTATATCGCGTGGCTAAAACATCAGCCGCTTGGGCACCACATGCTTGATCAGACATATGTTTACCTGCCATGCAGCTCGTTGGCAAGCCTACCTTAAAGACCCACACCAAAGAACAAAGCTGACCTCTTCTTGCACCGCATCAGCTGGGATCTCCAACCCCACTATACCTTCACTCCTCTCTGAAACCTGCTCTGAAAGGAATGAAGGTGTAGAATTAGGTGTGTCACAGGCAAGTACTTGCGTGCACTCTGCTAGCAGTACACCAACGTCCGATTCTAGCAGGCAAATTTCCCTGCCCCAGCTGCTGGACCGTCGAAAGAAGTTCACTCCCAGCCATCCACATGCCCAGCGGTTGAATGCTAGCTTGGCTAAATTGCTAGCGCTTCAACTGCTGCCTTTTCAGTTGGTAGACTCGGCCCCCTTCCGTGAGTTTGTGCAATGTGCGGTTCCTCAGTGGCAGGTTCCCAAACGACACTTTTTCGCACGGAAGGCTATTCCGGCTCTCTACAGGCATGTGGAAGGCAATGTCTTGGCCTCGCTGGACAGGGCGGTCAGCGGTAAGGTGCATATTACCGCTGACTCATGGTCCAGCAGGCATGGACAGGGACGTTACCTTTCTTTCACGGCCCATTGGGTCACTCTTTTGGCAGCTGGGAAGGATGCAGGACAAGGTGCAGTAGTGTTGGAGGTTGTTCCACCGCCACGCCTCCAAAATGCTACTACTGGTTGTGACACACCTCTCTCCTCCACCCCCTCCTCTTCTTCTTCCTCCATGGCCTCTTCCTGTGGTTTGTCCTTGGAACCAGCGGTGCTCCGTAGGCGTTCAAGGGGCTACGCAAGTACGCAGGCAAAAAGATGCCATGTCGTGCTTGCGCTGGTGTGTTTGGGGGACAGGAGCCACACTGGGGCAGAGGTCTTGTCTGCTCTGCAGGGGCAGGCCGAGAGGTGGTTGACGCCACGCCAGCTTAAGCCAGGAATGGTGGTTTGCGACAATGGCACCAACCTCCTCTCCGCCCTCCGACAGGGACAACTGACCCATGTGCCCTGTATGGCTCACGTCCTTAACCTGGTGGTGCAGCGGTTCTTGGGCAGGTACCCGGGCTTACAGGATGTCCTGAGGCAGGCCAGGAAAGTCTGTGTGCATTTCCGCAGATCTTATAATGCCAGTGCTCGCCTGGCTGAGCTTCAAAAGGAGTTGAACCTGCCCAAGAACCGCCTTATATGTGACATGCCCACCAGGTGGAACTCAACGTTGGCCATGCTACAGCGGCTGCACACGCAGCAGAGGGCCATCAATGAGTACCTGTGCGACTACGGCACCAGGACAGGGTCAGGGGAGCTCGGGTTTTTTTCACCACGCCAGTGGGGCATGATCAGGGATGCATGCACTGTCCTGGCACCATTTGAGGAGGCCACGAGGATGGTGAGCAGTGACAGTGCATGCATCAGTGACACTGTACCTCTTGTCCACCTGTTGGAGCACACGCTGCATGGAATAATGGACAGGGCACTTGAGGCAGAACAGAGGCAGGAAGAGGAGGACTTCCTTGCCTCTCAAGGCCCCCTTTACCCAGACAGTGTTCCTTCTGTCCCACCCATCGCACAGGAAGAGGAGGAGGAGGAGGAGGAGGAGGAGGAGGATTGTGTCAGCATGGAGGTGGAGGCTGGCACTCAGCATCATCAGCAGCAGTCTTTTAGGGATGATTTACAGTCCCAAGAAACCAGTGGACTTGTACGTGGCTGGGAGGAGGTGGCTGCGGATCATGTCGTCCTTAGTGACCCAGAGGACTCCGGACTGAATGCCTCAGCTAACCTACGCTGCATGGCCTCCCTGATCCTGCAAAGTCTGCGGAAGGATCCTCGCATTCTTCGGATCAAGGAGAGGGACCATTACTGGCTGGCCACTCTCCTTGATCCACGGTACAAGGGTAAGGTTGCGGACCTTATCGTACCGTCGCAGAGGGAGCAGAGGATGAGACAACTCCGGGAGGCCTTGCAGAAAGGTCTGTGCAACGCGTTCCCAGAGACTGGGAGGTTACAAACTCCTGGTCCTGGACAACGAGTTGCTGAGGCTTCGGGCAGTCAAAGAAGGAGCGGTGGGGAAGGTGGCCGTCTGACCGATGCGTTCAGACAATTCTTTAGTCCGCAGCCCCAAAGTATGATCGGTTCCAGCAACCATCGCCAGCGTCTGATATACATGGTGCAGGAATACCTAGGGGCAAGGTCAGACTTGGACACCTTCCCTACCGAAAATCCTCTGGCTTACTGGGTCTTGAGGATGGATCACTGGCCAGAGCTTGCACAGTATGCAATTGAGCTACTGGCCTGTCCTGCATCCAGCGTTCTTTCAGAACGCACATTCAGTGCTGCTGTAGGATTTGTCACGGATCACAGGGTGCGACTGTCCACCGACTCGGTTGATCGACTGACTTTCATCAAGATGAACCAGTCTTGGATCACCACCAGCTACCACACACCAGATGCTGATATAACAGACTAATTGATTTTAAAATGTCACATCCCTTCAAGACTGATGCTGATGCTGAGTGCCTGTGCTGTTATGTTGACTGGCTATCCTCCTCCTCCTCCTCAATGATACGATTAACGATGATAGCTTGGAAGATCATTTTGGTTTATGGGTGACGCCACCAGTGGCTAAGGCCCAATTTTTCAGCCCCTGTTTAACAGGGGCGTGTAATTAAAATTTTTGATGCAATACTTTGCAACAGTCCTCATTGCTGTGCTCCAAGTACAGTATCTGTGAGGGGTTGCAGTGTTGTGCCACCAGTGCCTAAGGCCCAATTTTTCAGCCCCTGTTCAACAGGGGCATGCAATTATAATTATTGATCTAATAATTCACAGCAGGGAGCATTGCTGCGCCCACCAAGAGCAACTGTCAGGCCTTACAGTGTTGTGGCACCAGCACCACCATCACCACCACCACCACCACCAAAGGCCCAATTTTTCAGCCCCTGTTCAACAGGGGCATGCAATTATAATTATTGATCTAATAATTCACAGCAGGGAGCATTGCTGCGCCCACCAAGAGTAACTGTCAGGCCTTACAGTGTTGTGGCACCAGCACCACCATCACCACCACCACCACCACCAAAGGCCCAATTTTTCAGCCCCTGTTCAACAGGGGCATGCAATTATAATTATTGATCTAATAATTCACAGCAGGGAGCATTGCTGCGCCCACCAAGAGTAACTGTCAGGCCTTACAGTGTTGTGGCACCAGCACCACCATCACCACCACCACCACCACCAAAGGCCCAATTTTTCAGCCCCTGTTCAACAGGGGCATGCAATTATAATTATTGATCTAATAATTCACAGCAGGGAGCATTGCTGCACCCACCAAGAGTAACTGTCAGGCCTTACAGTGTTGTGGCACCAGCACCACCATCACCACCACCACCACCACCAAAGGCCCAATTTTTCAGCCCCTGTTCAACAGGGGCATGCAATTATAATTATTGATCTAATAATTCACAGCAGGGACCATTGCTGCGCCCACCAAGAGTAACTGTCAGGCCTTACAGTGTTGGGGCACCAGCACCACCATCAAAGGGCCAATTTTTACTACCACTGATCAACAATTATATGTTATTACAATTCCTGATATTATACTTGACAGAAGGGTGTTCCAGCACCCACCAAGAATAACTGTGAGTGCTTTCAGTGTTGTGCCAACACCAACACCTAAGGGGCCAATTTCTGCAGAGTATATACGGAAGGTCCCTACTTTCAAACATCCAACTTACAAACTACTACTACTTGCAAACGGAAGAAGACAACAGGAAGTGAGAGGAAATCTACCCCTTGGAAGGAAAATTCTCTCCTGTAAGAATTAATATGGGAGAAAGGTGTCTCCTCTCTACTGATGCTTTATCACCAATCCTTGTTTCAATAAAAACACCACATTTCAAAAACAGTTATCATTGGGACGCAAAGTGAGGTGAAATGTTCTGAACAGGGGCACAGACAGCAAAAAAAATGTGACAGGGGTGATAACCGTTCCCTATGTTTTACAAAAAACTAAAAAAAAGGAATTTGCCATGGAGCTCCGCTTAAACAATGCAGCTGTTCAAAATTATAAACAGATTCTACATAAGAACAAACCTACAGTCCCTGTCTTGTATGCACCGCCTGTATACGGCTGTTCAGAGTATATAGGTCCTTTTTTATTTTGTGTGCGGGGTTCCCCTTAATATCCATACAAGACCCAAAGGGGCTGGTAATGGGCTGGGGTGGGGGGGGTTGATGGGGTAGCTATGCCATTTTTCCTAAAGATTTTCATCCATATTACCGGGACCAGACATTGCATTAAAGCCGCAAGCAGTTTTAAATGACTTTTTTCCCTTTAGAAATGTTATTTTGTGCAGGGACAGTTCTAAACACGGGAAACACGTGGCACTTCACAGGCATACTTTAGACACCCCCCAGGTACAATATTTAAAGGAATATTTGACTTTTTTTTTTCACTTTATGCATCATTAAAATGACTGCTCCCGGAAAACGTCCGTTTTTAAAACTTCTTTTTGCATTGATACATGTCCCCTGGTGCAGAAGCCGGGTTCCCAAACTCTGTTTCGGACAATAACATGGATAATAGTCGTTATAATTAGCACTTTAGAATCCGAACGTTCGCATCCATTGTATTTAATAGGGTTCTAATGTTCGCGCGAACTTTCGGTCCGTTCGCGGGTTCTGGTGCGAACCGAACCCGGGGGTGTTCGGCTCATCACTATTGTACAGTAACCCATAAGGGTGTATCTTAGCTGAGATACCAAAAAGAAAGACACCTAAGATGGTCTTCAGGTGCGTCTAGTGTATCTATATGGATAACAAAAATCTGATGTAGTCAATTTCATTTTTTCTACAGGAAGCAATCATAGAAGAGTGTAAAAATATGATAATAGTATAAAACTCAAAAATGGGGTCAAAATACCTGTGAACAGTTCCTAGACCTGCGTATCTCTCTGTGAAACGAGAGGGTCATCACAAGAAAGAAAACTAAATGTAGAATAAGGAAAAGATACACATATAAGCATATAGAAAAATAAGTATTATAAAGTACTAAAGATAATGAAAAGGAAATTCTATATGTATCTCATTGTCATACTCACACCAATATGACTCCCAAAAAAATGGGAACACAAAAACAGCATATTGATATGCATCAAAAATGTTGCACCTACCATTGATGAAAAAAGAGGAAAAAATAATAATCAACACATCCGTGTCAGTAATCAAAAAGACCGGATGTAATGTTCCGCATACACCCAGGGAAAATCACCAATAAGTCCTCAAAGATGTGGAGTATGCCTATATGGATTACATAAATACATCCGGTTAAGAGAGTGCTGCGTATAAAAAAGAGTAGTATAATGCAGGTAGAGTGGCAGCGAATGCTAAAATGTGTACCTGGGGTATGGTGTGTCGAGAGACGGTGGCACCGTTGACTGCTCCGAATAGCAGTGATGGCAGATCTTATATAGGGCGAACACATGCGTAATGCACGCTCGCGCCTGCGCAGTAGGCATGCGTTCCAGACGCAACTTTTCATAGTGAGTGCGAGTGGAGTGCATCGCAGTGAGGATGTCAGCACTCGCGTCTATGTCGCAATGAGATGACGTGTGTGTGTCATTCAGGATGAGTGGAGACATAGCTATGATGTAGCAGATGGGACATAAAGGTCCCCTGTCTTGGAAGCGCGAAGCCCGGACCCAAAGCTAAAAGCATCGGAGACAGACATCGCGCTAAGAAGACACCAACGCCGAACCATGAAAAATCATGGAAAAAAGTAGTGGGCACCAACGCCGGATGGCGTATATGGTGCCCCTACCGGCGCTGTGTGGAACACTGTATGGGCACAAAAAAAGGGGGGAGATGGAGAGAAGAGGCCGAGACGGATAGTAAATAATTAATCCCATGGTGGGAAAACGATGAAAGATAAAGGAATATAAAAAAATATATATATATAAAAAAATATAATAAAGAAAATATAATAAAATGAACAAGAAGAAAAGAAACACAGTATTAAAAAATGAAAATATAAGATATGATGAGTGGATTTGAAAATAAATATAAATATATAGAGATGAATGTGAACAGTAAATATAACGAAAAAGGGGGGGGGGAAGAAAAGGGGGAGGGGGAAAGGAGAAAGAAACGCCCTAATGTGATAGACCAAACGGTCTTATCACAGGGTATTTAATGAAAAAATCGAAATTGTATACAAATATACATATCAGGGACCTAATATGCCCCTCTGTTGTTACACAGCTTCAAATAAGTATATTATACAGAACATGGCAAAAAAGAGAAGACTTTTTTAGAGAATTCATCACATACATAATCTGGTAAAGGATTATAATCCCTATATATATGTGAGCACATATCCATATCCACATGTGGGAGCAGGAGGCTATCCGCATGTGGATATGGGACATTATTCAAATCCAATTGGAGAACAGTATTAATAATGCTATCGTCAAACCAACATATGTTGACATTGAGCGATATGTTGACATTGAAACGATGCAGATATTTTTTATTATTTATTTATTACTCCTCCCAGCCTCCTGAGGAGTAACCCTCTAGAAATGGTCTGTAGCTGACAATGTCATTTAGACAGGGAACTCTAGTAGCGTTCAAATTGAGAATCCAACGGGATTCGCGCTGTAGCAATATTCTATTCCAATCTCCACCACGTGGGTTTGGGTGAATTATATCTAATATTAGAAATTTTATCTTTGGAATTTTACCTCCATGATGGTCCCTAACATGGCGTCCAAGAGGTAAATCTGGACATGCTTTTCTCATCGTGATGATATGACGAGAGGCTCTTTTGGAGAATTGCTGTTTTGTTTTGCCAACATAGAATGCCCCACATTGGCACATTAAAAGGTAAACCACGCCAATAGTCTTACAATTGGCATAGTGTGTAGGTTGAAATCTTTTTCCATTTGGCAATATAATGTTATCTCCAATATACATGTATTGACAGAAACTGCAACCACCACATCGGAAAGTCCCAAAGCGCTTGCATGGATCTGAGCGAAAATCACTTGTATATTCGCTTTTGATTAGTGTATCTCGTAGTGATTTGGTCCTACGATATGCAATTGCGGGTTTTTCAGTTATGAAAGGACTTAGTGATGGGTCGATGTATAGTAGATGCCAATATTTTGTAATGATCTTGTTGATCATATGATTTTGTTTAGTGTACCGAGTAATCACTCTCAGAGTGTTGGGTTCTTTCTCCTTCAAGCATAGAGTTTTAGATTTTTCTAAACAAAAGATTTTGTCTTGGTTGTGAGGTTGCTCGTTTATAGGCTTTTTTCAAACATGTGAGGGAATAACCACAAGTGAGTAGTCTATCTCTCAATTCATTTGCCTCTTTCTGAAAAACAGTATCCTGTGTACAGTTGCGTCTTAGTCTTAAATACTGTCCAAAGGGGATGGATCGAATAAGTGGCATTGGGTGGGCACTCCCAGCATGTAGAATGCTATTACATGCTGTTTCTTTCCGATACAGGGAAGTGGATATTATGCCTTCATCATCCTTCATGATGGTAATATCCAGAAAGTTTACTTGAGAGGCATTGTATGTCATTGTAAAGTTTAAATTATACGAATTCGAATTCATCGCGATAATACATGTTTCAAGTAGTTGTGGTGATCCTGCCCAGATGATTAAAATGTCGTCTATATAGCGATGCCAGCCAATGATATGTTCAGTGAACATGAGCAAGGCTTCGCTAGATATAAACATCTGTTCCCACTCCCCCAGGTACAGGTTGGCGTAGGAAGGGGCGCAGCATGTCCCCATAGCCACGCCCTGTACCTGAAGGTAGTGGGACCCATCGAACGAGAACACATTGTGTGTAAGTATAAAGTACAAGGCTGCAACTAGGAATGAGTTGAACGGGCGATTATCCTGATGGGATTGTGAAAGCACCCGACCCATGACTTTGATGCCCTTCTGGTGTGGGATGGAGCTGTATAAAGCTTCAACATCCACCGTCACCAGAAGGGCATCGGAAGGAATAACCAAACCATCAAGTTGTTGTAACAGATGTATAGTATCCTTCACAAAAGAAGGAAGGCTACTAACAAATGGACGTATCTGTTTATCTATGAATTTGCTTAGATTTTCGGTAATTGAACCACATCCAGATACTATGGGACGTCCTGGAGGGGGTATCTTATTTTTATGCACTTTCGGCAAACTATAGAAAGTGGGTATAATAGGATATATTGTACGCACAAAATCCCAGGTTTGTTTCTCAATCACTTTATTGGTGTATGCGTCATCTTTATTGGTGTATGCGTCATTATAGAATTCTTGTTCAAATTTGTCAATACGTGAACGTGATATTTTATTATACCAAACCTCATTGTTTAGAATTTCCAAGCACATGTTCTTATATTGTGCATTGTTCATAACTACAATATTGCCTCCTTTATCGGCCGGCTTGATTGTTAGTTGTGTCTGTTTGGTAAGATTTATAAGAGCTTGTTTTTCATTGCTGGACAAATTAGTTGTATTTGTAGGATGACAATAAATCTTGTAGATTTCTTTAGTGGTCATAGCTAGAAAGGCTCCCAAATTGATATTAGATCCTATAGGTGGAAATTTATCAGATTTTTTCTTTAATATTGATTCAATTGGAGGTTCTTTTGAGATATTTGCAGACAATAAGTTCTCTAAGTCAATCCTGTCAATCAAATCGAGGCCACCTTGATCTTCAGCTAGTTCAAGAAGGTTTTCTAGATCTAGTTCATCCTGTGTTTTAGCCTCTATAGGGGGAGGTTCAATTTTGTTATACATACTTTTAAGCAATAATTTTCTTGCAAATAGTTGTAAATCTTTAACCACTTTGAATTTGTCCATATCGGACTCGGGGCAAAAGTTTAAACCTCTCGAGAGTATAGACACTTCATCATTAGAGATTTGGTAATCAGACAAGTTGATAACATTAAGAGAATTTTTTAATTGCTGGAGGGATTCTAGCTACGGGGGACCCTCTCCCTGTTCCTTATTGGCTACATTGGTGTTACTAGAAGGGATAGGACCAGAAGCACCTTGCCCAGATGGGCCACCACGTGATTCAGTTACCTGAAACCCAAGAGAATTGTGCTGAGAGATAGAAGTAGCCTCCACCATACATCTTTTGTGAAGTTGAGCCTCCGTGTTTGGTGATTTCCATTTTTGTTTCTGGGTCTTTTTCTTTTTAGGTTGATTTTTATTCGTCACCTGTGAGGAGGAAGATAAGGATGAATTGAGAGATGTATTGGAGTCATTGTACATTTTACTTTTTTGTAAATTAGTTGCTTTTGGGCGTGGGCGTGGCCGAGAATTGGTACTTAGCCAGCGGTATACTCTGCTTTCCTGGAAAGCAATTTTGTCCCTCCAAAATTTTCTCTCCTTCATTGTGATAGTTTCAGAGGCGACTCGATCCAGGTGTGTCTTGATAGACTCTTCCTGGGCCGAGTAGCCATCTGCTTTTTCAAAAGGTTTTAGTTGAGCATAAATGCGTTCTATATCAACATTCAATGATGAGATTATTCTGAGATATTCATCCATCAGTAATCTCATCATTACCGAACTGCATTGTTGGAGATTAGTCTCCCATTTTCGCTTAAATTCATTACTGATGTTGTCAAAATTGGGAAAAATGTGTATACGTAGACCCATTGGATTTAAGTCATTCTCGATGTATTGCTCAAATCCCTCTATATGCCATGTTAGATGGGCCTTTCCCTCAACTAGTTTAGATAGTTGTGAAAAAAGGGCCATCATTTCAGAGGTCTGTGCTTCCTTTTTACCCTTTTCTTTATATTTGTTCATAAGGTTTTCAAAGTCCTTGGTTTAGCGGTCCAATAGAGTACAGCTCATAAATAATAATAAATGCAGCTGCAGTTTGCTTGAACAACATAAACAGGATCAAGCAAGGATATTTTCCTTCTAGAGGCTGAGCAGCATCAGCCCAGTCAGCAAGCAATTGTGCTGCAAGTTTGAAAATGACTTGCTAAGCTATTGCTAGACTTGCCAGGCTTCACAAGTTTGTTGTACAATTGCAGCAAGTCCGCATTGCATGACTCCAGATCAACTTTATTTGCAAAGATTCTGCAAGTCTTCTACAAGTTTTGGTTCAGTTATGTTGTGCAATAGTCATCCCACCACAGGGGTCACTGTGGCTGAAATTTTAATGCTGTCAAGCTTTTGCTGTAGACTCTCCACTGCAACTTTGCTCTTGCTAGAGACTTGCCATGCAAATTTGCTACAAATTGAAAAAGTGTCTGTCAACTAGAACTTGGGCATCAAGTGCTCTGCAAGTGTACAATTTGCCAGTGAAAATGTGCAGCAAGTTAACAGACTTACAATTCAACACTGCCACAAATTTGCGGCAAGTTATCCTTGCTATCTGGGAGGTAAAGCAGCACCCTGAATTACTGAAATGAGGAGGAACCCAGATAGCAAGCATTTGTGCTGCATGTTTTAAAATGACTTGCTAAGCTATTGCTAGACTTGCCAGGCTTCACAAGTTTGTTGCACAAGTCCACATTGCATGACTCCAGATCAACTTTCGTTGCAAATGTTCTGTAAGTCTGCTGCAAGTTTTGGTTCAGTTATGTTGTTCAATAGTCATCCCACCACAGGGGTCACTGTGGCTGAATTTATATGCTGTAGACTTGCAGAGCTCTTGCTGTAGACTCTCCACTATAACTTTGCTCTTGCTAGAGACAAATTTGCCACAAATTGGAAAAGTGTCAACTAGAACTTGTGCTTCAAGTGCTCTGCAAGTGTACAACTTGCCAGTGAAAATGTGTAGCAAGTTAACAAGACTTACAATTCAACACTGCCACAAATTTGTGACAAGTTATCCTTACTATCTGGGAAGGAAAGTAATGTCTTTTATCAGGCAGGTTGCACACAGGGGGTGGGGGATTAAATAACCACTTTCCGACCAACCGCTGTCATTATACTGCGGCAGGTCTGCACATTCCCGCGAAATGCCGTAGCTGTACATCGGCCCTTTAACCGCTTGCCGACCAGCACACAACGATGTACGTCGGCACAATGGCACGGCTGCGCAAATGGGCATCCAGGTACGTCCCCTTTAAATCGCGGCTTAGTGGGCACATGCGCGCCCGCCACGTAGTCCGTGACCGTGGCCGCGGGTCCCGCAAACTTGATGTACACCGGGGGCCTGTGATCAGCGGCAGAACGGGGAGATGCCTATGTAAACAAGGCATTTACCTGTTCTGCCTGGCAACATGACAGGGATCTACTGCTCCCTGTCATTGGGAGCAGTGATCTCTGTCATGCTGTAGTGAGCCCATCCCCCCACAGTTAGAATAACTCCCTAGGACACACTTAACCCCTTGATCGCCCCCTAGTGTTTAACCCCTTCCCTGCCAGTGTAATTTACACAGTAATCAGTGCATTTTTACAGCACTGATCGCTGTATAAATGACAATGGTCCCAAAATAGTGTCAAAAGTGTCCGATGTGTCCGCCATAATGTCGCAGTCATGATAAAAATTGCAGATCGCCGCCATTACTAGTAAAAAAAATAATTAAAAAAAATCCATAAATCTATCCCCTATTTTGTAGACGCTATAACGCAATATACACTTATTGCTATTTTTTTTACCAAAAATATGTAGACGAATACATATCGGCCTAAACTGAGTAAGAAATTTGTTTTTTTATATATTTTTTAGGGGTATTTATTATAGCAAAATGTAAAAAATACTTTTTTTATAATTGTCGCTCTTTTTTGTTTATACGCAAAAAATAAAAGCTGCAGAGGTGATGAAATACCACCAAAAGAAAGCTCTATTTGTGGGGAAAAAAAGGACGTCAATTTTTTTGGGTGCAAACGCCGCACGACTGCGCAATTGTCAGTTAAAGCGATGCAGTGCCATATAGCAAAAAGTGCTCTGGTCAGGAAGTGGGTAAATTCTTCTGGGGCTGAAGTGGTTAAACAGCAATAGTAGGCGCCTGCGCGCCCACTGCATAGCGGGGGACACAATGCGCGTGGCAGGCGACCGCAAAGTTTGCCTGCCACGCGAGATCGTGGGTACGAGAGCCAGAACGCGGATGTGTGTGTAAACACACACATCCCCATTCTGTCAGGAGAGGAGAGACAGATCGTCTGTTCCTACAAAGTATTAACAGTGATATGTCCCCTCCTCTAGTCAGTCATATCCCCATACAGTTAGAAACACACAGAAGGGAACACATTTAACCCCTTGATCGCCCCCTAGTGTTAACCCCTTCCCTGCCAGTGACATATACAAAGTAATCAGCGCATTTTTATAGCACTGATCGCTGCATAAGTGTGAATGGTCCCAAAAATGTGGCGATCTGTCCGCTGCAATGTCGCAGTCCTGCTAAAAATCGCAGATCGCCTGCATTACTAGTAAAAATAAAATAAATAATAAAAATTGCATAAATCTATTCGCTATTTTGTAGATGCTATAACTTTTGCGCAAACCAATGAATATAAGCTTATTGGAGTATAAAATATTGTTTTTTTTCAAAATTGTCGCTCTTTTTTTGTTTATAGCGCAAAAAATAAAAACCGCAAAGGTGATCAAATACCACCAAAAGAAAGCTCTATTTGTGGGAAAAAAAGAACGTCAATTTTGCTTGGGCACAGAGTCACATGACCGCGCAATTGTCAGTTAAAGCAACGCAGTGCCGTATCGCAAAAAATGACCTGGCCAAGGGGGAAATTCTTCCGGTCTTTAAGTAGATCTCAAAGTAAAGTTGTCCTTTAGCTGTAAGTAATGTCATCCACCTAGTTGTACTGTGTGGTAGAGCTGTGTAATTCTCAGGGCTGGATGGACAGATATACAAATTCTTTACAGCTCCCATATACAGTATGTATTTCATCTGTGTACCAAATCTGGAGTTCTGCTTTAAATAAGGCAGCGTAACGTGAAAAGCGCAGTAACCCATAACAGCCAGTTTAGAGTTGTTTTACCAAAATCAGATCACTAAAAGATAAATGCTGATTGGATTCTATGGGTACTGCACTTTGCTCTTCGTATTTTAGAATAAATCTTGGTTTTATAGGAGCTAAGAGGTGAACGAAAATGACAAAGTGTCTGTGTATACCCTTTACTCTATTAGGTTTGAAACACATTTAACACAGGCAGTGCCAATTCATCATCTTTCAAGATGCCACAGTTATGCCTTGTACACACGATCGGATTTTCCAATGAAAAAAGTCTGATGGACTTGTTTCATCGGAAATTCTGATTGTGTGTGGGCCCCATCAGAGTAAAAAAATAGAACAAGTTTTAAATTTTTCCGATGGGAAATTCCGATCGTCTGTGTGGAATTTCATCGGAGAAAAATCCATGCATGCTCAGAATCAAGTCGACGCATGCTCGGAAGCATTTAACTTAATTTTTCTTGGCTCGTCGTAGTGTTTTATGTCACCACTTTTTGGACAGTCGGAATTTAGTTTGACAGTGTGTATGCAAGACTGATTGGAAGTTAGCTTCATCGGAATTCCGACTGAAAATTTCATACGATTTTATTCCATCGGAAATCCGATCGTGTGTACGCGGCATTAGACTTTTTGCTGAATTATTTGCCACCTCCTTCAGCACAGCCATGTTGTTCATCCATAACTATTTACCCATATTGATAGTGACTTGTCCATCTATTACAGCTGGGTCGAGTGTTTCGTACAAATCTGACAATAAATATGACTACGATTAAATGAAATGTAATAACTTTAACAGGATAACAGTGAATAGGGAATTAAGGTTATGCTTTACTTGTCACATTTCAGCTACTGGAATTAAACCTTTGATTGTTTTTCTGTTTTACCTCTAAGCAATAACAAAAGTGATTACTTTTTTAATTAAAGAATGACATTAGTTTTTATGATGTTATCAATATCTCTTGATATAAGACCCCCAAAAAACCTTTAGATGTAATCTAAAATGAATAGTTGGGATTAATCCAAATCCCCCTGGCATTATCTGAATGTAGGACCATTTTGATAATCTTGTTCTGAGGCGAGGATCAATGAAAACTTAAAAGGAGGATTTAGTGTTGATTGTAGTATTTTCTCTATTTGATGGATAGTGAGATTTAAGAGGGAGTGGGGTTGGTGCTGTAATAATGGGTCACATAAATAAAGTTTGCTCTGTTGATTGATATGCTTTTAGGTTTTTGAAATCTTCAGGTATTCTATTCACAATGTATTAATAATATGGAATACAAAAAATCTAGGCGTATATCCACCAGGGCTTTTTTTCTCAGAAAATAGGTACAGGAACTGAACCACGACCACCCCACCCTCTAAACCGCATCAAATAGTGGGTGTGGTCAAATTTCACCACGAACATTGAGAGGGCCTTAAAGGGGAATTAAATACCAGGAGTGCACTACTTGCAGAGTTTGGGGGTTATTTATGTACATAGTGCAGAGTTCAGGTGTGCACTGCATATAAAGTACCGAGTTCGCTACACATAGAGTGTAGAGTTCAGGGGTTCGCTACACATAGAGTGTAGAGTTCAGGGGTGCACTACACATAGAGTGTAGAGTTCAGGGGTGCGCTACACATAGAGTGTAGAGTTCAGCCTTCTTCCACAACTGCTCACCCATCCACATCTCACTTTCACCCCTCTTCAGCTCTGACCTCTGCATGCAACCTCCCCTCATTCTTAAAAGCTCCACCATCTTTCACGTCTTATTTTTGTTGCTCTATTAAACTAAAGCACCCAGCCGGCTCTAGTACCTCCCCGCACACTGTAGGTGGCACCTCCTCCCTCGCTTGGAGATCATCTAGTGGGAGTGTCAGCATCCACAAAGGACCCCGTGCACTTGCATCTCACTTGATCCCATCCTGCACTCTGCAGATCTGTTGGAGACAAGCTATCACTGGTCAAAACAGAAGCCAAACTTCTGTGTTGACCAGTGATAGTGGTGAGCAAGGAGCAGGAGGCCAGAGATAGTGGAACTGAGTTCCACCAAGTTCCAGCTGAAAAAAAGCCCTGCGTATATCACTAAAGCAAACTTTTAGTCAGCCAATCCAACTTTCTGAATTGTTTTTAAACATTTGTAACAATCTTCTTTTCATAATAAAGCTAGTCATAGATGGATCAAAATTAGGCCGGTTCAGCAGGGACCAGCCAAATTTCAATCCATATGTGGCCTCTCTTTCTCAACAGAAGACTAGAGATTGACTTCTGTTCGAACGGGCTTGTCGGAGAAATTTTACTGATCAGCAGCTGCAGCCGCTGTATTCTGACAGCAGAGAATCCCTAGAAGATTCCTCTGTCCACTTTAATTATGCAGATGGAGGAATGCATTTGTTTTTGTTATTCAGCCCACTGGCTGAGCAGAAAAAAAAGAAAAGAAAATTATATATTCAGGGGAGCATAAGTCAGCATTAGTCAATAGTCAACAAACAGAAGGCGCTTTTAAGTGTAGAAATCACAAGACTATTGTGAAGCTGGCCCTGGCCGCTTCCTGTTGACATAATTTCCGGGTCCTGCGTTCCACGCTGGTGCCGGAAACGCGGCTGATTCTCCTGGTGGTTTCTCCCTGTGGCTCCCCTCTGCTGGTCGGCTGGGACTTATGACAATTGGCTGCACAATGGACCACCTTCAGGACTGTCTCTTGCTGGACTTTACATTGCCTTCTCTTACGGTTATGACAAGCCTTTCCCTTCCTTACTTCTAGTAAGTGTGTTTTTATCCTTGGCAGATAAATAGTCTCGTGGTTATTGCACTTAGAAGTGCCTTCTGTTTGTTTTCTATTGCCAGAGAATTGTTTCACCTCTTGGAGTGTTGCTCAAGTGCCATCCAAGCCATCTGTTTGCCTGATCTACACTACCATCCCTGCGGACTATTATCTCTGCTTAGTCCTGTTATCAAGAGCACCCTTCTTCCCATCATTTTATTAGTCAATAGTCAAGTGTTCGCTTTGGGAAGGCTTAGGAATGTGGCATTTTGAAAGAGATTGCCAATCGGTAGCTCTGCCTAAATGCTGGTGTTCTCCATAGGTAGTGACCTGTGACCAATGCCCTGGTCACATAGTGATCTTCTGTTTACAAGAGCTGAAAACGGCAGTCTTCTTAGAGATAGTAAACATTAAACAAGCAGAAGATATTGAATGGATTTTAGGTTTTCAACTTTAAATTCATATCCAAAAATACAATGAAGAGCAGATGATGGCAGTTCCTGCATCTTTACTGGAGTAAATACATGTTGAATAAATACACAAAAGAAGGACAGGAGGGAGAGACAGACTTTATAGTTTAAAGCGGTAGTAAAGTCCGCTTTGTGATTTTTACCTACAGGTGATGCCTCGTACACACGACTGTTTTTTCCGTCAGGGTAAACTCCGTCTGATTTTTCCGACTGAATTCCGCTCAAGCTGTCTTGCATACACACGGTCACACTAAATTCCGACCATCAAGAACGCGGTGACGTAAAACACTACGACGAGCCGAGAAAATTCTTCCGAGCATGCGTCTAATTGTTTCCGAGCATGCATGTTTTTTTCTCCGTCGGAGTTCCATACAGACGAACGGAATTTTCAATAGAAATTTTTTCCATCGGAAAAAAAATAGAACATGTTCTCTTTCTAACTCCGTCGGAATTTCCGCCGGAAAAAGTCCGATGGGGCATACACACGGTCGGAATATCCGATGAAAAAATTCCGTCAGACTTTTTTCATCGGAAATTCCGACCGTGTGTGCGCAGCATGAGTCTATAATAAGGTTTACCTGTAGGTAAAATGAATATCTCCTAAATGTGCACTGTTTTGGAGATATACGCTCTTTTGGCAGCCGGTGATGTCACCGGCGTATGCGCTCTGAAGGAACGACACGGGTATGCCATGTCTTCATTGCTGTGCCATGGCCGAGCCTCTCATGCATGGGAGTGACGTCATCGTGGCTTGGCCATCCAAGCTGCCAGAGTCCGTGAACCCGGAAGGAAGACCGGGTGAAGATGGAAGTCCTGGAGGGCTTTGTTCCAATGTAAGTATTTTAGAATATGCTAGCATGTGATGCATACTAGCACATTATGTCATTGCCTTACAGGGGATTTTTGTTCTTAACTGCCTAGGTTTAATACTGCTTTAATAAATAAGTATAAGTCAGAAAAACTCCCTTCCCAAACTAACAACACACACAATTTTCTATACCTGGTAACAGCAAACACAAACTGTGCATACAGTAAAGCATGTTAATATTGGCTGTTGTGCATTCCAAGATGGAGGCCAGAGGCCGTATGCAACTGTAGTAAAATCAACAGAATGTATTGACACCAGAATGGCAGCAATTGATCCAGAAAAGCGCTATTTAGTGGCCTTGATACATTTCAAGATGACAACTAAATGCTAGCTAAAGTGTTCAGGTGAAATTTAGTTAAAATCTTGAGGTGCTCTTGACATGTACAGGGTGACAGAGAACCTGTGCTGTTTGAATTTACAGGGATTGATTTAGTAACCGCTTAAGCCCTGGAATGTTTTTACCCCCTTCCTAACCAGAGCACTTTTTACAATTTGGCACTGCGTCGCTTTATCTGACAATTGCGCGGTCGTGCGACGCTGTACCCAAATGAAATTTGCATCCTTTTTTCCCCACAAATAGAGCTTTCTGTTGGTGGTATTTTATCACCTCTGCAATTTTTATTTTTTGCGCTATAAACAAAAAAATTGCAACAATTATGAAAAAAAAACAATATCTTTTTACTTTTTGCTATAATAAAAATCCCCAAAAATGTTTTTAAAAAACAAATTTCTTCATCAGTTTAGGCCAATATATATTCTTCTACATATTTTTGGTAAAAAAAAACAAAAACACAATAAGCGTATATTGATTGATTTGCGCAAAAGTTATAGCATCTACAAACTATGGGAAAGATTTATGGCAGCTTTATTATTTCTATTTTTTTTTTTTACTAGTAATGGCGGTGATCTGCGATTTTTAGCGGACAGATCGGACACTTTTGACACATTTTTGGGACCATTGACATTTATACAGTGATCAGTGCTATAAAAAAGCACTGGTTACTGTGTAAATGTCACTGGTAGGGAAGGGGTAAACACTAGAGGGCAATCAAGGGGTTAAATGTGTTCCCTAGTGTGTGTTTCTAACTGTATGGGGATAGGACTGACTGGGGGAGGGGACATATCGTTGTTCTTACTTACTAGGGACACACAATATGTCTCCTCTCCCCTGACAGAACAGGGATTTGTGAGTTTACACCCACAAATCCCCATGCTGGCTCTTGTGCCCGCAATCGCACGTGCAACGGGCAAGCACGCCCCCTGGCGACTCTTAAAGGAACAACGTACCCATATGGGGTTTTGCCCAGCAGAGACATTCTGCCGATGTATATCGGCGTCAGCCGGTCGGCATGTGGTTAAAGACAATTAGACTGTTCTATTTTTCTCTTTGCAAGCAAAGTTGCACTTTGCAAGGGAATCCCCCTTCCCCCAGAGGTTATTGAGTAAAGTGAGCTCATCATTCAATTTTCTTTCCAATTTTTTTTTATTATTTTCCTTGCACGATTGGGCATTCTCTGCAAAGTGAAATTTCACCACATTTACTAAGCTCAGAGAAAATGTCCCTTGTAAAGGAAAACCTCCCCTGCAAGGTGAACGGCCTACTTGACTTTAGTAAATCAACTCCACTCTTTGTAGTCTTTTGGAAGCATTCTGAAATTGCCATGGGTTAGAACCTGCATAGTTGCCATTGTAGCAAAACCTGCAGCTGTACCATATGGAAAATGGTGACAGGGGATCCAAACCAATAAACAGTAGGGGCATCCCCTGTATAACATCACAGCCTTAATACGATAGTACTATGCTATCCAGGTCTAAGTTTGAAAGATACACATTTCGAAAGCTGAATTTGTATTTCTGTCCATCTGGTCCTGAGGTCTACATTGTTCTGCCAAACAGCACAGTCCTATCTGGCAGGGCAGAGGACTTGATTTTGCCATCTGCAGTTACATAACAGTTTTTGGTCTTATGCCTCTCCCAGTCTATGGCTGGACATTGAGAGGAGGCGCAGCACATTGATCTGCTCATATCTTGGTCACTCTGCTCTTAACTTCTATCAGCATTCTTTTTTTTTTACTGTACCACAACTAATTGGCTCTTTTCTCTTTCACCAGTCTGGTGATATCAGGTCGAAATCAGCTAACTACACTGCTTGCATAAAATAAAACACATCTAAGGATGTATTTATGAATACAACATTTGTGCCCTTTATATCTGCCTGGGATTCAAATTTCTGAAAGGATAATATATCAATTTTCAGACAGTGACAATTTTTGGTGTAAGCACCAGATACAGGTTTTGAATGTCATGCAAAATACACCATCACCTAAAACATTTTTTAAAAGAAAATCTTAATTTATTTTACAAATTTTCTAATAATTCATTCTGGGGCGGTTGAAGTTTCACATTACACAATCCAGTGTATATTCAAATTTCGCCTTTTATTGAAATGCCGAAAGGCTAAAATGACAGATTCCAAAATAGATTGTGTCTAATTGATTAGTGCATGTGACTGTGGAGGAGACATTTACAATGACTGTGTGTTAATTTTACATTTAACCGGACCAAATGAAAATTAGTTAATAACTAGCTTCCTCAGAATGCTTCTTTAACCCAAGAACAGTATCTACTCTAATGTAATGTGTTTAACCTTAAATAGGTCTTTAATTCCTTTAATGGGGCTACATTGCTACACTATCAATGCTAGGCAAGTTGTTTTTGATACTTAGAGAAACCAATAAAGATTTAAAAGGGATGCATGTGAATTAGATTAAATTAGCTTTATGTAACACTCAAAGGGTACGTCCGAATGGAGTCTATTATGTACCGGGCTGTAATTTACTTAAAGTCATTGTATAATTTAATTAAACTTCACTGTAAGTGGCCTACTCGCAATCTCGTTTTATTTGTGCTACCCTTGACTTCTGTGTAATATTGTTTCATGTTAGCAGCATACTGTATTGTAGGTCATCGAAAGTGATTTGAAGGGATATGTAAGTTGGTTAAAGGTAGACTCCAGAGACTAATTAAAGATTTGTCTTTGAAATGCATACAAGGAACATAGCTTTTTACATCTAGACATTGCCGTAATGCATCAACTTACCCCACTCTTTTTTGCTGGTATCTTTGGAACCCCTTTGGCTTACCTATTTGTTATGAAGATGAGGTGTTCCAATGCACACCTACTGTAGACTCCTTGCCTTCTGTGCTTGGCACAATGCTTTATGTATCAAGATGCCAGTTCTAAGACATTTCCTAGAGCTCCTAATCAAATTCAAACCAGCTCTTGCTTGTGCTCCCAGCCGAACAGTCAAGCCATTAACCTCCCTGGCGGTATGATTCTGTCTGGAATTATGTACCAAAAGCGGTACAATTTGGTGTTATGTATTGTAGACCTGCAATTCTTAGTAATTACTTACTTAAACCTGACCAAACAAGAGTCTAGTAGACATCCCGGGTATGATAAAGTTTGAAACACAAAATCATAAATTATAATATAATAAATAACTATAAATAATTATAACAAATAGTAATGTAATTATAATAAAAATTATTCAATAATGTAATCAAATCAAAAACACTGAAATTTGCTCAGTTGCAGAATTGTCGCTGTCATTAGATTTAGTGTTTGATGACAAATTTCCCCACAAATCGCTATCGCTCAATTCTGCAAGTGATTCTAATTTATTATCGCTGTTTTCTAGCTGATCTAAAACCACTTTTGACATAAAGGGACACTTTTTGGTTGCTATGGACAATCTCCAGTTTCCAGGCAGAAAGAACAGTTTTTATAATATAAAACTGCATGCAGGACACTGGACAGACCACTAGGGACAAAGGAGATGTGTTATTATTTGATACAGTACTGTAATCTGTAAGATTACAGTATACTGTATGTATACTGTGTGTTTCACTTTTTGAATTTGGCGCCAAACTCCGTCCCCGTGCGTCGCAACGTCGCAGGGAACGGAGCTCGGCACTCGGCAGTGTGAATCGAGCAAGGAGACAGCTCACACACACTGCGGGGAGACATTGCAGGATCCAGGGAACAAGGTAAGTAACTTCCCTGGATCCTGCAATGCAATCCCGAGTCTGGCTCGGAGTTACCGCTCTTAACATGAAAAACTCACCCCAAGCCTGACTCGGGATTACCGCCAAGGGGGTTATATAGCAAGTGTCAATTGTGATCCTATGTGCAACACCCTGGTAACTGCTGAGGAAACAGAGGCTGAGATGGCAGCTTCCTTAGCTGTAATGAATAGAATAATTTAGCTCTACTTTAAAGCCAACCTTAGCTCACCTTAACTACCACCTTCAATGCTAATCCATGCCTTAAAAAAAGAAAAAAAATTGTCCTCCCAGCCCTGATTTATAAGGATCAAGTAGGGTTCCTTACCTTCCGGCAGACAGATGACAATACTCATAGAACTATAGATTTGATCAATATACACTATAGCTGGTGTGAAGATGGTGTGGTACTTAGCCTCAATGGGAAAAGGTGTTTGACTGCCTAGGCTGGCCCTTCCTCTTTGTGACACTACAGTATATCGGTATTAAGGGTCCCTCCTACAGGCTATTCAAAACTTCCCCACTCTTGTTTCCTTTGCGATCCAGAATGGTACAGGTCAAGGCTGCCCCCTGTCTCCCCTGTTATTTTTTCTCTGCATTGAACCTCTTGTGGCCACTGTTCACAAAGCATTTGACATTAAAAAGGTTGCTATTCACAATCGTTCCTTTAAATTGTTGCTCTTCGCAGACAACATACTCCTAATTCTTACACAACCTCTCACTATTCCCCTGACACTATAGGCCTATATTTCTGAATTTGGGGCCCTCTCAGGCTATAAAGTCAACAACGCTAAATTAAAAGCCTTACCCATTAACCTGACTCCACCAACCGTGAACTCCCTATGCTCTGCATATTGCTTCTTGTAGAAATCTGACCATAGCTATTACCTCGGCATCAATTTAATGGCCTCACCATGCACTCGTTATACAGCTAACTATCCTTGTCTTTTTCGTGAGCTTAGACAGCTTTTGCGCCACTGTACTTCGCCCAGTATTTTCTGGTTGGGTAAAATCGTTTCAATTAAAATGACCATTTTGCCAACGCTACTTTACTATTTTCAGACTCTCCCTATTAAAGCGTCCATATCACATCTTGAGAAATCCCCACAAGATTTACTCCAGTTCACTTGGGGAGACAAGAAGTGGCACAGAGTAGCAAGGACGGTCTTGCTAGCTTTTAAATCCCAAGGCGGTCTAGCCTTTCCTGACATTGTCAAATATTACTATGCTACCCAGCTTAACCATTTCCATATAGACAAATGACAGCAGCAGGGTGGCTCTCTCGTTGTGGGCCGACGTCATATGATGTCGACCCACTCTCGCTGCATTTGCACCCCCACGGGGCACGCAGTGGCGTATGGCAGCACGCTGTGTCCCTGGGACACGTCACATCCCAGATCCTGGTAAAGAGCCAATGATGAGGCTCTTTAACCATGTAATCAGCTGTGTCCAATTACAGCTGATCACATGTAAACAAGGAAATGCTGGTTATTGGCTTTTCTCTCCTCACACTGACACAGCATGTGAGGAGGCGAGAGCCGATCAGTGCATTTCCTCACAGGGGAGACCTGCTCAGATAATCAGGGCACCAACAATGATGTCAGTCAGTGCCCAGCAGTGATGCAAGTGAGTGCCCAGCAGTGATGCCAGTCAGTGCTGCCTTTAAGTGCCACCCATCAGTGCCCATCCATGTCGCCTATCAGTGCCACCTATCATTGCTCATTAGTGCTGCATATCAGTGCCGCCTATCAGTGCCCATCCGTGCTGCATATTAGTGCCATATCATCAGTGCCCATTAGTGCCACCTCATCAGTGCCCATCAGTGCAGCCTCATTAGCGCACATCAGTGAAGGAGAAAAATTACTTATTTACAAAATTTTAGAACAAAAACTAAGAAAACTTTTACTTTTTTTCAAAATTTCCGGTCTTTTTTTGCTTTTTTAGCAAAAAATAAAAAACACAGCGGTGATTAAATACCACCAAAACAAGCTCTGTCTCCAAAAAAATTATAAAAATTTCCTCTGTGACAGCGCTGAAAGCTGAAAATTGGCCTGGGCAGGAAGGGAGTGAAAGTGCCCAGAATTAAAGCAGTTAAACCAGTGTTGTCCTGGTCCACCCTGTACAACAAATAGACAGAGATCAAAAAACTATGGTTATCCTTAATAAACTGTAACTCTCTGACGTGGGGAACTTCAAGTGTGTTATGGGACTTGAATTTCTTATGCCCTGTACACACGATTGGATTTCCAATGGAATAAAATCCGATGTATTTTTCCCTTGGAATTCTGATGAAGCTGACTTCCATCAGTCTTGCATACACACCATCAGACAAAATTCCGACCGTCCAAAACGCAGTGACGTAAAACACTCTGACAAGCCGAGAAAAATGAAGTTCAATGCCTCTGAGCATGCGTCGACTTGATTCTGAGCATGCGTGGATTTTTTCTTCGATGGAATTCCACACAGACGATCGGAATTTCCTAACGTTTTTTTATTAAATTTAAATTTAAATTTAAAACATGTTCTATTTTTTAACACCGATTGAAAAAAGACCGATGGGGCCCACACACGATAGTTTTTTCAGATGAAAAAAGTCCATCGGTCTTTTTTCATCGGAAAAACCGATCGTGTGTACACGGCATTACATACAATGAAGTTCACTAGAGGGATTTGGCTTGCCTGCATGTTCAAATTGCATCTAGCTTCTTCTGCTTCACAGCTAACCTCCTTCCTTTAGAACCCCGCCTTGCCTAACAGTTTTACACACTGCATAGTTTTCCTCTGGAAAATTAAATCCTCGTTCCATGTTGACAACCTTGTGGACAGAAATACTAAAAGATTCCTTCTTTTTGCTACTTTAAAAGACGGATGCAACTTGCCCTCTAAAGCTAAGTGTAGCTACGGTACATTCAAATTAAACATCTCACGCAATTGACTTATCCTATTTAAATTTTTCTTCATCCTTTGAATAGCGCTTTTGAATAGCTTTGCATTATGGGCACAACTCGCAGAGATCTGTTTTCTGAAAAATGTAACATTTTATTGATGCCTGTCTCTGATACCGTCACTAAAATGGGAAATAGTTATGTATAGGGCGCTCTTAGCAAATGGAACCTCCAATTGTCATGAAGTACAAAGTCTAAAT